>JARHVA010000203.1:267500-3115000 GCA_037957365.1 Torreya grandis | reverse complement strand
GATAAATCCATTTACACCTGACTAACTTTCTTCTTTAAGAATAATGACTGAATCAAAAGTGTGATTCTTGATCAATGAAGAATACTCATTTGTCATCGTATCATCCCACGCCTATATCCCATGAGCCTATGAAAAAGATTATGGATCCCTAATGAAAGTCTAACATAAAATTCTAGTACCTATAGAATGTACATGATGATGTCAAGTAAGTGGAAGATCCTATATGAATCATATTACCTCAAAAATTATAGTATAAGCTCACCTAGGAATAGTGGTAACATCAGTATTGGCTATCAAAACATAAATTTAGTCATTTTATAATTAATTATTTAACAACTATTGCAACTAATAATTAAAATTTAAACAAAAATATATATATTAAAGCTCATTATCAAGCGAATGAGAAGACAATATTTGAAATTTTTTTTCCCACCTAGTTGGGCCCCCTGAGTGCGATAGGCGGGACCACGGATCCAATGGAGGTCACTGTGGGTAGCAGTACCTCTAGGGATCCGTCCAAGAATCTATTAGGGGATAGTCCATCCAATGGATGGAAGAAGGAACTCTTAGGTGAAAATACATGTCCATCAAAAGGCATGTTGAGCCTCCCTATTCTCTCAGAGGGCAAGGCGTTGAGTATCCCAAATGATCTTGTGGAGGAAATAGTGGCATCCATGGACCTTACACTGGTTGGTAAGTTTTTTCTTTCTGTCTTAATATCAAAATTCTTAGGAGATGGATTATGTTTAGGTGGAAAGTCAAAGGTAGTGTTTCAATCATAGCCATGGCTAGAGGTCTATTCCTTTTTAGATTTATGAACAGGGAGGACATGATCGCTACCCTTGCTGGAGGTCCCTAGTTGTTTGGATTACATTCTCTAGCCTTATGCTCATGGAAACCAGGATTTGATCCTAACTTGGACCTCAATAAGACAACACCTGCTTGGGTAAGATTAATAGGATTCCCTTTGGAATTCTGGGATGAAAAAATCTTCACAACCATTGGCAATTCTATTGGTCAATATGTCACCTCAGATCATATAACCAGAACTAAGTCTAGATGTGTGTTTGCTAGACTCTGTGTTAATGTTAAAATAAATAAGACTCTCCCTACGTCCACTGAGCTTAACTCTAAATATGGAACTTGGATTCAGCCAATTACTTATGAGAATGCTACCACTTTTTGTCAAATATGTAAGAGGAAGGGACATCTAATGACACAATGCAAAGTGAAGCAAAGGGGGATGAAAGAGGATTCCCATAATATAGAGAAGGAGCAAGTAAATAGCAAGCAAGAAATAGAGAATAATGTGGAAATTCCTGACAATACAGGAAAAGGATAGGAGGGGAAGGGAAAGGAGGCTACCCCTAGCAGTGAAGGTGAAGTTGTCCCAAAGAAAAATATAGGATTAGATGATAGTCAGAAGGCTACAAAAGAAGGAGAGGAGGAGAAGACAAAGGAGGATAGCATCAGTAGTGAGGGAAAAGAGGTCCCAAAGGAGAATATATTATAAAAATAGACTAATATGTTTAAGGAAGGGGCAGGAGGGGACCTTTTGCTAAAGGAAGTCAATGAAGATGAATCAATCTCAAGGATTGGATAGGAATAAGTAACACCTAAAAGTCACACTCAACAATTACCAAACCCATAGTCAAATATAGACTTTTTCCGTGATCTGGAAGATGGAGGCTAGGTAGGAAACTACTTGGCAACAAGGGTAGTAGGACAAGATCGCAGCAATGAATAGGAAGAATGGGTTACCCCAAAGAAAAAGATCTGAAAAGGTAAAAAATATGCAGATGTTGGTACTGAGCCCAAACAAGGGAGGCCAACCTTAAGGGAAACAAGACAAAGAGAGATTGTTAGGGAGATTGCCAGTGGAAAATAGAAAATACTAGAGTCCCAACCCTCCAAACTCTCTAAATGAGAATATTATAATGGAATTTGAGGGGATTTAACAGTCCCTCTAAGCAGTTTGAGGTTAAAAACTATATTTTAGATATTAAACTTGATATTCTATTACTCCAAGAAGTCAAGATGAAAGAGGAGAATTTTGCAAAAATTACTGACTATATATGGCTTAAGGCAGCTTTTTGTATTAGTCCTACTGAAGGGGCTTCAGGAGGGATTGTCACTATGTGGAATAGTGCTAAAATCTAAGGATCTCTTATGGCCCATTATAAGCACTTTTTTTATTACCAATTTTTCCATGAATTCCTTAAACTGGACGTTGGTAAATGTTTATGCACCAAATAACAGAGCTTTGAGACAAAAATTATGTATAGATTTGAGTAGCTACAAGAATAACCCTTGGAATTCTAAATGGATGTGAGTTGGAGATTTTAACACACCTTTATACCCTTCTAAAAAATAGGGTAGAATTGTTGATTACTCAGACAGCACGTTCGACTTTGCTAAATTCATCAATGATTGGGGATTATTAGACATAGAGCTGTAGTACCAAAATTTTACTTGGACCAATAAAATAAGAGGAGATCAAATGATTCAAGTTAAATTAGATAGATTTTTGATATCAAGCAAATGGAATGCTTATTATAATATGCAGGCACAGGCTCTACCCAGAACCATGTCTGACCACTGCCCGATTATCCTCAATTAGAGAGATCAAGGACATCACAAACCTCCTCCATTTCATTTTGAAGCTATGTGGATTAAACACAAAGGTTTTAGACAAATGGTGGTGCAATGGTGGAATATTCCCATTTAAGGTACTCCCATGTTTAGAATAGTCAACAAACTCCAGCACATTAAACAAGAAGTTTATGGCTGGAATAGATATAGTTTTGGGCAAGTTTTTCAGTAGAAGAAAAATATAATGGAAAACTCAAGGCTATTCAGCAATTGATTGATCAAGGGGATGACTTTGAGGGCACCTTAAAAGAAGAGAATAGTCTGTCTTCAGAATGGAAGAATCTGATGGAAAGGGAAGAGATTTTCTGAAAATAAAAATCTTGTGTTCAATGGCTCAATGAGGGTGATAAGAACACTGCTTTTTTTCATCTCTCAGCTATAAAACATAGAAAAACCAACTCAATAACTAAGCTTATCCTAGATAATGGAGACATTATTACTGAGGATAATGAAATAGGGGAGCAAGCCAGGGTGTTCTTTCAGAATCTGCTTATGGAAGAAAACAATAATGATAGAATTGATAGATCTATGAGTCAATTCATTGATAAAATACCCTATTTGATAATAGAAGAAGACAATTTGGAAATGTTAAAGCCTGTATTTGATGAAGAAGTATATGTTGTGTTATTCTCCATGGGTGCTTTTAAAGCCCTGGGTCCTGATGGCTTTCCTCCTATATTCCTTCAGAAATATTGGGAGATTGTTGGAGTGAACCTCACAGCTACAGTTCATGATTTTTTTAGATCTAGAAAACTTTTGAAACAAGTCAATAATACCTTCATTTTACTTGTTCCTAAAAAATCTCAACCTTTACGCCTTGCTGATTTCAGACCCATTAGCTTATGCAACACTATGTATAAGATATGTACTAAACTGCTAGTTTTGAGAATTCAACTCTTGCTTGACAAAATTATTTCTCCTACTCAAAAAGGTTTCATCCCAGGTAGACAGATTCTTGATGCTGTGATCACCACACATGAGACTATCCACTCCATGGATAAAAGTAGAATCCCTGGGATGGCCCTCAAGCTTGATATATCCAAAGCTTATGATAGAGTCTCATGGAATTTTCTATTCCAAGTGATTAGAAAATTTGGGTTTAATGATAAATTATCTTGCTTATTATGGAATGTGATCTCTTCTGCTAAATTCTCAGTGTTGGTTAATGGTGTTCCTAGAGGGTTTTTCTCCTCCTTGAGGGGAATTCGTCAGGGAGACCCCCTCTCCCTGTACCTATTCATCATTATGGCTGAGGCACTAGGAAGATACATACAAGCTGATATAGTTTCAAAAAAGCTAGTAGGCATCAAACTTGCCTCTTCCCTTCATCCTATGGCTATACAACAGTTTGTGGATGATACCATCTTATTTGGTATCTCATCGGTGATCAAAGCTAGAAGATGAAAGAATATATTTAATGATTATGCCAGAGACTCAAGACAAAGAATAAATTTCTAGAAATTCAATGTGTACTTCTTCAACACTCCCAATGAACTTAGGCATATAATCATTGATATCTTAGATTGTGCTAAGGCTGGCCTACTAGCTACCTACCTAGGTCTCCCACTCTCAGTCAAAGAGGTATCTTCAAGTTTTTGGAATGGTATTGTGGAACGTACACAGAGAAAACTTCTCGGGTGGAAGGGGAAACTACTCAGTAGTGCGGGTAAGCTACAACTTCTTTGGACATCCTTGCAAGGTATTCCTACTTACTTCATGTCTCTTTTTAAAATTCCTACATATTTTGCTGAAAAGTTGGAATAGATCCAAAGGAAATTTTTATGGATGGGAGTGGAAGACAAATAAAGAATGTCTTTAGTCAGATGGGAAAAGTGTGTCTCCCAAAATCTCATGGTGGACTTAATATAAGATCCATCAGGAATATGAATAAAGCCCTCCTCTCAAAAGTTTGTTGGAATCTAATTCACAACAATAGTGAGTGAGGGGAAATAATGTATGCCAAATACATGCATAACATTGATGATTCCAACTTTCTTCAATAGGCAGGATTACCCTAGGGGTCTGTGATATGGAATAAAATGCTAAAAAATAGAAGTCTTCTCAAACAGGAAATTAGGTGGAAGCTTGGAAATGGCCAACATATTAAATTCTGGAAGGATAATTGGTTAAGGGACAAGCCTCTCATCTCCCAAGGAAACTATGGATAAATTATAGGCCTAACTACTCAGTTCTTTGGTGATAGGGTTAGTGATTATATGGAAAATAATAATGGGATAAGGAGCTATAAAAACCTTTTGGATTGTTGTGTGCACAAGCCTGAGCTTATCCCAAGAATTTGAGAGATCCAACAATGTGTTCAGGAGATCAGAATCCCGCTCAACCTTCACACATCCCTAGATTAAGGAACTATGGAAGCAAGCCCTACCATGCTTGAGTTGGACTTTATGGAAAGAGTGAAATAACAAAAAATTTAGGGACACTACTAGAAATGTTGCTTAGGTGTTTAACTCCTTTTTTAGGACCATCTTGGAAAGTGTTACAATATCTCATATTAGTGTTGTGGAGAAACCCGTATCTAAATTTTAAATTCATATTGCTGCCAAATGGAAGGTTTTAAACCTTATCCCTGGGCATGATAATTCCAAAATTCTTCAGAGGCTTCATACTAAATGGATACCACCTAAACCCAATTAGATGAAACTCAATTTTGATGGGGCATCCAAGTTGAGTGGTAAAGCAAGTGGAGGAGGAATAATAAGAAATGAAAAAGGAGGGATGTATGTTTTCTATGTTGGTGGCATGGGTTTCCAGAGTAATAACTATGCTGAAGCTATGGCTTTACTTTGGGGATTAAAGTTAGCTATATCCCTAGGAATTAGAAATTTGAATATTCAAGGAGATTCTAAGTTGATCATAGGTGTCATTAATAAAGCATCTAACATTGGTATCCATCTAAAATACATCATTATGGACACCTAATTTATTTTACAAAAGTTTTCTAAAGTTGAGATTACACACACCTACAGAGAAGGTAATAGGGTCGTTGATGCTTATGCCAACCTTGGTCAGCAATTCTTAGGATGGAGGGTATGGCGACAAGGGGCTCATATACCCCCAAACATTAGAGAGATCATTTAGACGGATATGACGGAGCATGAATGATGCACATTGATGATGAAGATAGATTTCGAAGGCGGTCCATGTGGAGAAGGCCATTACGGATCATGGAAGCAGTGGGTAATCTAGGGAATGTTAATAATACAGACAATGAGAATCTTAAGCATCTTGTTAATTCTATAGCTATGTAGTTTCATCCTTTTTTACTCTGGTCTTTCCAGTGTTTTGTTTTGCTTTTGGCTTTATTTCTCAGCTGTGTCGTTGGTTCGGTGCTGGCATCTTTTGTTTGCCAGCCTTCCTGTCTTTTTTGACTGTATAGGGTTCGGCCCCTAGTTTGCCACCTTAATTAATCAAAAACATCAATATGAATAATATATTCATCCTTTATAATCTCCTCAATAATATCCTATAATAGCTCTTCAAAGAATGAATCCTTAAAAGGAGGTGAATAATCTAAAGAAGAAGAAGAAGGCATGGACAAAGATGAAGAGTCATGAGATGTGAAATGCTCATCAAACTATACATGATTTTGAAAATGAACATTATGAGTATCAGGATCTAAAAGATGATAATCTCTTATGTCCTTGTAATACCCTACAAAAATCAAAGGTTTGCTCTTCTTGTCTAATGTTTTCCTTTTCTTATTTCATAAAAATTCCCAAGCAAGGCTCCCAAAGACTTGAAAAAATGAGACATCAGGCCTGGTTTTAGACTAGGCCTCCTCTAGAGTCATATGCTCAAGTACTCCATGTGGTGTGTATTTTATGAATGTAGTTTTCATAATTAACTACCTTTGTCCAATAGATAGGAGGTAAATCCTATGAATGCATCATGTAGTTAGCCATCTCTTTCAAATTTTGGTTCTTCCTCTCTGCTAATCCATTCTATTGTGGAGTATGTGCAATATAATTTTGGTGAACAATACCATAGGCTACTAAAACATAAATGAACTCTCAACTAAAGTACTCCCCTTATTATCTGTATAAAGCTTTTTGATGTAACTCGATGACTATTTCTTAACCAAATCCTTAAATAATTTAAAGTGAGAAAATACATCACTCTTGTAATTAAGTAAATAAACCCAAGTACACCTTGATAAATTGTCAATAAAGGTAAGTTCATACTTAGCTCTATTGAAAAAAGGAGTAGAAAAGACCATAAAATCACTGTACACAAGATCAAGTAGTGAAGAATCTCTCATGGACATGCCCTTAATAAATAGATCCTGATTTTGTTTCCCCAATGCACAACTAGGGCATACTCCAACAAGACATAAAACTATAGGAAGAACCTCTACCATACTATGAGTGCTCAACTCCTTCATATATCTATAGTTGAAGTGTCCAAATCTCTCATGCCAAAGCTAACTTTTAGAATCTACATGAGAAACTAAACATGTCCCTAAAGGAGAAGTATCATCAAAACCCTTAAAATAGCAAAGTCATGAACTATGATCAACAACACCCTATGCAATAAGTATATGTGGCTCTAACAAAGCATCAACTTCAACACCTTGTGGTGTGAAAGTCGTTATCTTAAACTGACCAAAATGGAAAATCTAATATACTAAAATTAGATTGGTGGTGATGTCTAGAACATATAATTCATCATTGATATGGCCACCATATAGCTATATGCCACCCTTCCCCTTAACAAAAATTAAGGAATAATCTCCAACCTCAATGTTATAAGTGGAACTTAGACCAAGAAATACAAAGGACTCCTTGGTAGAAGTCATATGGTGTGAAGCAATAGAATCTAAAACCCAACTATCTAAAATAGGTAACTATGATCTCCTGATAACATTAAGTGTTTTCCCATGCTCATGAGATGAAAAAGTAGAGATATAAATCTTGTGTTTCCTAATGGCATCTTCTAAGGCTTGTATTCTCTTGAAACACCTAGACTCTTTATGGCTAGTCCCCCCATAATAGGAGCAAGATAGGTTAGACTTATTCTTGGATTTGGAATATGGTTTAGTTTTAGATGAAGCAGTATTGGTGGACTTATACGCATTTTAAGGTAGAGGAGGAGTATTTTTTTCTTACCCTTAGACTTAGTATGTGAGGTCACTAATGTTTTTTGAGAGGTGGAAGACTCTAGGTGAGACAATTTGGATTTATCCCTAGTGAGTCTCTCACAAAACAACTCTAAATCTAGCATTTTGAATGCAGTACCTAATGCATCTATACTAGAGAAAAAGGTAGAAGAAAATATTTGGGATGGGCCACTCAAATTAGACAAGATTAAGTATACACACTCTTCATCCTTTTTATCTCATCCACTCCTCTTCAACTATGTCAACAAATGCTTAAACTTTGTGAGATAATCTATAATAGAAGCAAAGTCATCTAGATTTAGTGAAGTAAGCTCTAATTTAAGTTGCATCACTCTCAAGTGATCTACTTTCCCAAACAAACTCTTTAACTTAGTCCACATTTTTAATGGAGAATAACATATATCAAAATAAAATAAGAGACTATCACTCACATATCCCCCAATAAGGCCCATACATTCTTCAAACTTACACTAATGCTGAAAATTTCCAAATTACTATGTGAATTGTGGTTGTGTTTCATTCATTAGAGACCATAATCCTTTGCACTTTATGACTATTTCCATTCGAGGTCTCCATGTGTGGTAATTATGTGTATTCAAAGGCTCAAAATGGTCAACACCAAATGTAGAATCCATGCTAACTAATCAACAAGAGCATAAAGAATGCAAAGGGTGCATAAAATTGGCATTGAGATAACCCCCCAAAAGATGTATTATAGGACCCCCACACCTTAATTTTGGAAATCTATAAAAATAGTTATTTTTTATAATTTAATGACACTAATGGATAGAGAATCAAAAAACATTGCACTTTTAAAAAAATATAACTCAAATCTGAGTTACAGTTCAAAAGTTACAAGTGTTACAATTTCTCATAAAATGGGTCAAAATAATTAAAAAACACAATAAATAGATTTTAGTGACCAAAATGAAAAAGAACATAGTTGTCCAACCACTCATTAGAACTAGAATTTTTCTAAAGATTTATAAAATCTAACCAAAGTGAAAAATAACCATTTGGGTGAACATTATATACATGCAAGTGAGTTAGACTTCCTCTTAAGGCAAAAATTCAGCCTCATAGAAGCAAAAATTTAATTAAAATTTGGTTTTGAGAGGAAAGAAAGGAAAATAATATTATTTTTGGGCTCAGATCTCCCTAGGAAGATGCAAAATCAGATCATTTTCTTCCTCTTTAGTAGATCTAAAACACAACATAGTAGTTAGAATAAAAAACAACACTCCACTCTCTTCCAATGCCCAACAAAAGTTTGGTCAATAGCTCAATCTTGGTGAAAATCCAAAAAAAAGACACTTAGATCCCAAAAATTATTATTTTAGTAGAAATTATAGATGCCTTATATCTCTATCAATCATATCTAACTAGATATAATGCATCTCTCAAATCTACAACATAGATCTAAAATTGTCAAAAAAATAATGCCACTACTGGAAAACTCAATGCCAAGGTTATAGATAGTGACACCACTATGAAAATATTTAAAAAATAAGTGCTAAGTTGGAATGTAATTTATCTTTATCTAATTCCTAGTAAATATAAAATTCTTTGGTATAATAAAGTATTCTAACGCCTCAGTATTCCAATGCTTAGTCAGATCTTAAATGCAGATTTGGATAGAGAATTCCATAGTTGTAGGTAGAATGGAAACATAAATAAGGACAATGCCTATGTCCAAAAATAATTAAAAAATATAAAATAAATCTAAGAAAAAAAAATACACCTCCTTTTATTAGCTTTAGCAGATATGAAAAATCAACAAAATAAAACAATGTTTAGATCAAAAATGTTATTATTTTCCTTTAGCGCCAAGATTCAAATCTCTAATGAATTTTCTCCAAACTCTCTCAAATATTATATGTCAATGGAATGATCCACCTTATCAGTATCTATATCCTCTCCTCTACTCATAAATTTTAGATCTCCATGAGTGAGAAACCAAAAAAATTCATAATCTTTGAAAAGTCTGAAAAGAAGCACCAAGATCTTCTCACATGCCTATAGTTTATGCTTCCTCTCCACAAAAAAGGAAGTAGAATATAATTATTTGAAAATTTTAAGCCTATGGATGGATTTAACTTATTTATGGATCTAGTACCATGTTATCAATGGTTAAGTCATTCCAACCCTAGAATATAAAGTGTTGGCAATAGAAGATCACAAAGGAAGCTATAGATATGAAATGCAAAAATAAGGTAGATCATATATATTCAAAAATGAAGCATATAAAAATCATGTTAGTGAAATAGGTAGGCACTTGATTATATAAGAAATTCAAAACATATAATATGGATATATTATGAGTTGAGTTAGCCACATTCCAAGATGAGACCACCAAGTTATAAGATATTATCATAGCCTAAGATTCAGTTATTAATGCTTTGAGAGGGCATGTGTCTAAACTAACAAGAGTCTTAACTTAGTTGACTAAGGTCTATGCATATTTGACTTCATGATATGTAGAGCTTGTGATGGCCATAGGTGAGTGGGATAGATCTTTTGAAAACTAAGATAGGACTATTGAGTAATTTTAATGGCTCTATTGAGAGCTGGATAGGGATCAATAGCTTGGATCAAGTGGGGATACTTTTAGATCATTGGCTAATGTGATTATGATCAAGGATGATTCCCTTCATATGAATTATGATTTCCTACATGAAAATGACTAGATCACTTATTATCATAGTTAGTATGAGGTAGTAGTCCTAGTGGACTAGAGGCACCACTTATATGGAGTATTCTCGGAGTTAACAGACTAGTACGACTTTTAGGTCTTGGCATATGACTACTAAGTGTGCAGGTGCATAGAAATATCCACAATGGGTAGTGATGGGTACCATAGACACCACCTTCACTATCTCTTATTACTATATAGAGATTTGATCAGAGTCCCCCTAAAGGTAGGGCAAGTTAGAGATAATTTTGTATCTTGTAGCTCCACATTTTGGTCATTGTATATTAGATGCATTTATTGTCTCGATGTATAAACTTGTTTATATATATATATATATATATATATATATATATATATATATATATATATATGACATGTTGGAAGCATAATGGGTAAGAGGGAGGGGTGAATTAGTCTCCAAAAATTTTTACAACTTTACTTTATCATTCATGAACCATCAAAGCAATATAGTGAACTAGCAACACTTCAACAACTATTAATATGAGCATGAGACAAAAGCATACAACATATAACACTTGTTTGAGTGGGAAACCCTCAAGGAAAATAAAACCCATTGATCTATACAAATTTACTACAATCATATAAGACAAAAACTAAATTTATTAAAGCACCAAATCCACGTGGAACACCAACCCTAACTATCCAAGCACCAACCCCCTAGATGACTCAACACGAACTCAACCATATAATTTTTTTGATCACCTTTATAAAAATATGTTTCTCAACTAATAGATGATGACCATGTCTTCAACTCTTCACACTATTATCCCTCTCAAACTACCTTTTAGGCTTCTTTGCTCAACTAGGTCTCTTCAAGATTGATTAGGTCACATGACCTTGATATTCATATGAAGACACACTTAGATATTAATTATAGATCCTATACATTATTTTTATGTTCTAAAATATGTCCTTCTACTCAATAATGTGTTATTTCATTCACTTGCCCATCCAACTCTCTAACAAACCAAAATAGGCCTAAATTGCCTTGCATATATATTAGTCTCTTGTTCATACACTACTTGGTCGGCCACACACCATTAAACTCTTAGGTAGGACATGTAATATTTCTTAGGACTTATTATTGACATGTTTTAGTCATAATTTTATCACACATTGGTTGACCATATCTCAATTATGCCTTAATCCTTTTTAGGACTAATGGAGACCTAATTACATTAGGTCTGTCTTGTAACATTTAGAACATGATCCCTTAGAACACCTTAAACTTATATAGATACAAATATTATCTCAAATACACTTTAAATAGATCCCAACTAACCTCTTTTGAGCTAAGAAACACATTATACACCTCAGAAACTGTCTTGTAAGAATGAAGTTAAATCACTCCTTTAGGATCTCTCCCATGATAAATGACACATATATACATATAATAAATGGCCTCATGAACATCCCAAACTACTTGGAACAACTTCACTCAGATAATAATGGTTCAAGAACAACTTTGTAACTTGCTCACTTGGAACTACCATAACATTCAAAAACATAGTCATAAGGAATTAGACTTCAACCACCAATGTAGACACTTTTATTTACTCTTGATGCATGAAAATTATCCTATGAAATATTCATAGAATAATAAAATTAAAAATTCATAATTTCTAATGGAAAACATTGGTCTTACAGACCAATTCGTTGACTTATAGTCTCACAGTCTAATTCTGAACAGACAAGCCATTTTGTGAACACATTTCATTCACTTACATTGACCTCCAAAACCTATACTAAGAATGATCATGAATTAAAATTCATGAATAAAAACTCCATATAATTTTTTACATCAAACTACCATGATCAAACCTTCAAATTTCTCTCTTCACTTCTGCATGGGTTTCACACTATCTACATCACTAGGCTTGTTAGTGATTGGCCTACTTAGATGACCAGTTTAGCATAATTGAGGGATAAAACCTATCCAAAAACATTAATTGACATGAAACATGAGTCTCTACCTTCTTTATCCATCCATTTTATTATTTTTTATATAGTAACTTATTTAGAAATAAGCTTGTAACTCAACATTTTCTCTCTCCTCTCTCCAACCAATACCACTTAGAGGTACATGGGAGAGTATAGTACAAGATCCAATATCTTACCTAAGTAATTAGATCCATCTTGAGCACATTTGATCAAAAACTTCAAAATTATGCCCTTATTAGGGTTCTAAGAGGGTTTAAACTTATTTGCAGTGTTAACAATCATTCATAAAGCATAGCCCCTCAATTCAAAAACCAATGCCCAAAATTTGGAGCTAGGACCCTTCACCATCTACCATGAATTTATTAATCTCCCATACAAAATTTTTATGATCTAATGAGCATAATAAAATCCTTCTCAAGTTGAGAACCCTTCATTATGAGCACTCGAGATACCTCCAAACACCTTTTCATGCTTTGTCCTTCAAACTAAAACCTAAAAATTCAAACACATGATTAAAAAAACTTGACTCACCTTTTTCAATGCTCACCTACTCACACTTTCCTTTAAAACTAATCCTAATACCTCATTAGGCTACACACTCTCTCTCTCTCTCTCTCTACACCATAGTCTTCATACCTTATTAGGCCTTAAACTGACCTTCATTCCTCTTTCTATGCTCTCAACACCTTACTATTATGCTCAACATCTCAGTCTCATGCCATTTTGTGCTTAAACATTGACATACATCTTTCATGATCACTATGCACATGCCTCTTCATGATATGACTATGCTTTCTATGCACTATACCTTCCATGATTGACTTATACCAATGATCTGAGGCATTAGTTGCCCTCAAATTCTCTCTTTCAAGAATGACTTAGTCACATCACATACTGTCAATATGTACTTAAATGCCTTGTCACATTTTACACTACCAACAACACTCTTTTCTCTCATGACCACACACTTATCTTTCATGGCAACATTCTTTCTTTCATGAATGATCTCACTAATAAAACACTTCTATGCACCTAGTCACTGTCAATTGTATTCGACCAACTATCTATATTCACCTTTGACATCTACCTTATGTAATATGCATCTTCACAAGATGATCCTTGATATCAATCTTGATCAGTAATCAATAGAAAATACAATGCTCAACAATATAACCTTATCATATCAGGTACTTACCTCAATGACCACTTACCATGCACATTCACTAGATGTAAATAACATCAAAGACATCAACCTTGATGTCAATGACATCGACCTTGACATTAGTGACAACACTTCTCAACATGACATTCATTGTGGATCATGGATCATTGTACATAGACTCTGGATATTATTTTTTTATTCTCTTTGATTTTATACTACTATGATGTTAAAAGTTAGATGTTGATCAAAATATGGATATGATGTGTAATTTGTTTTCCATGATTCTATTGTCTTTTATATTGCTAACTCATTTTTTACTTATGTTTATCTTAAGTATATAAATGAAGTATGACTAGATGGTATATGCCTACTTCAGGATATGCATGCCCTTAGGTAGTATAGGCATGTTATGTTTATGTTATGTTAGTGTTATCATGTATTGGATAGGCTTACTTATATACGATCTTGAATAATTAGATTTATTTTAATTTTTCAAATGAAATTATGTATCATAATTATGAATAACTTATAATAACATTGTATGTCATATTTCTCATAGACCTATTCAAATGTGAATATTTATAACATAAGATAATGAAAAAATAACAAAACTTAAGTTAAAAACATAAACACATCTAAACATAAAACACAAAATAAAAGAGTGAAAAATAAAATATTTAAATAATGTAAATACAAGATATGAAATATAAAGACTTAAGTGTATAACATAATGTATTAAACACCACACACAACAAAAAATAGTATAAAACACATACATGTCATCAAGACTTAAGTTGGAAAAAATAATGTATTTTAAACACAATAAAAAATAAAATAAATAAACAAACAAAAGATAAAAAATAAATAAACAACATAAATAGTCTAAATTTAAAAATAAAATGACTCAAGCCCAAGTATCGGTAAGACTCAAGTGTTTAATAAATCATATATAAACATAACAAATGAATAAAATGGTTAAATACAAAGTGCAATCAACTTAGAATCGAGATATAAAATATCAAGATGTAAGTTAATACAAAATGTATTAAACACAAAACAAACACTATAAAATAACAAAATTAAAGAAACAACATTAATAAAGAAATAAAATAAAGAAATAATAAAAATAATCATAAGCATAAATTATAAACCACTTAAAATCAAAATATGAATAATCAAGACTCAAATGTTAAGAATGCCTACTAGATACAAACAAACAAAGACAATTTAAATACAAAAGTTAAAAACTCAATCCCAAGTTGAGCAAGACTCAAGTGTAAACGTAATTACACTTAAACACATAACACTCAAAATAAACAAGCAACAAACTCAAATAAGGGAAACCCACCAAACAAAATGAAGGCAAGATAAATAACTCAATGCAATAAATCAACAATTATGTGTGTAAAAATGAGGTGTTATGCTTTGGATATTGTGCCAAAGGCTAAGGGGACAATGAATTGGTTATAGTAATAGGAGGAATAGAATAAGAGTAAGGAGGTGGTCAAGATGACTCCAAATGCCCAAATGCAAGTGGATGTTACCTACATAGACTCATGGAATTCAAGACAAATGTAGTTCTCCTAGGGATATGGGATAGAATAAAAGTGATGAATGACAGGCATTATAAAAAGAATAAATAGGAAAGGCTATACTCACAAAATGATGATAGCATTTAAGTGATGAAAATGGGAAGTGGAGTGCACCAAATGTGTACTTCCCACTAGCTAGGTAATGATTCTCACAAAATGGTGAGAACATAAGGCAAATATGGATCAAAAAATGGTGAGAGTGTGACGAAATAAAAATGAAGAAGAAGATTATTTGAGTTGACCCTAGATGTCCCATGCATTTAAGTGTTACCTACATAGTCTGTGTGGACCTCAAGTTGATGTAATTCTCCCATAAATGGGAGGATAATGGTAATGTAATATTAAAATGATCTTGAAATGAAGTAGGATATATAAGAGGTTCCATCCCAAAAAAACATTTGGGGCTTTATATCTTGTGTGGAAAATTTAAGCCAATTTTCTTGATTTTATGATTTTTAGGGTTTTTCTAGGTCTTTTCAATGTTTTTGGGTTTTTTGGAATAAGTAAAGCAAGGTAATATATTCAAATTTAAAATTAATCATATATTAAAGGACACTTCTCCTTAGGTATAGGTTCAAATAATTTCTAAATTGATTGCAACAATATGGCCATCACAAATCAACAATAAAATTTGGGGCATATGAAAATATCACACAATAGTAATATAGGAATAGGAATGGTCCACAAAGGGAAAATAAATGAGGAGAATAAATTAGAGGAAGTTTGAAAGGAACTATCAGGAAGGTAACACCCTTATTGACATGCCCTAAAACTCTTGTCTAAAAAGAAGTTGTTGATGTTGACCACTATTGAAGTGCCTTTGGAATAATAGTCATTGAATCTTTCTGTAATCATTTATTTGTAAATAGGATCACGATTGGTAATACAAATGCCATGTGAAATGAAAAACAAATGGTCTAAATAATTATACGCTATGAGGAATAGGAAAAATCTATGGAATGATATAGTATGAGGAATAAAAATGGTCCATATAATGGTACGGTATGAAGAATAAGAATGGTATAGTATTAGGAATAATAATGGGTTACTTTAGCTCTTGACCATCTGGTGTGGCTAGTCTATACTCATGAGAACCATAATTTACATTAAAAATTAAACTCGCAAGATAATTAGCTTCAAACTTACCCTTCTCTTATACTCAACATTGGTGTTCTTTTGATTCTCTTTTAGCACCAAGTCACCAATTTTAAATTCTCAAGGGAGAATACACTTGTTATAACTATGGTGAATCCAATTTTGGTATGCTATCAAATTTTATAATGCATATTTCCATTTCTTATCTAAGATCTCTAGCTCTTAAAACCTGGCCATTTTATACTCCTCATCATTAATGATATGTTATAGATAAATGTGTAGAGAGGGCAACTCAATCTCAATAGGAATAATGACCCCAGAGCAAAAAACTAGGTAATAGGGAGTATCACTTGTAGGTGTGTAGGTATTGGTATGGTAAGACCATAAGGCTAGGATTAATTACATATAATAATCATGGCCAATGTCATTGACAATCTTCTTCAGGATTTTGAAAATGGTCTTGTTGGATGCCTCATCTTGGTCGTTACCTTAAGGGTAAATGGCTATGGAATTTTTATATTTGATTTGAAATTTGGAACATAGGGCCTTGACACATTTATTTTTAAATGGACCACCATTATCAGTGACAATGTTATAGGGGATTCTATAGTGGCAGATGGGATGGTAATGAATGAACTTGGTAATCTATTTTTCTATTATATATGTGAGTGGAATGGCTTTGATTCACTTGGTAAAGTAACATGTGGTAGTTAAGATGTGTTTGTGTCCATTTAAAGAAGTAGGGTTCACCTTTCCTATGAGATCAAGTCCCCAAGTTGAAAATAGCCATGGAATTGTGATCAGTTGGAGTGGCAATGAAGGAGCATGTATCAAATCATTGTGTTTTTTGACAAGCATCACACTTATTCACATTTATGAAAGAATATATTTCCATTATGGGCCAATAATAACTAGTTCAAAGGATTTTTCTAGTAAGGATTAAACTACTAGTGTGAGCCCCATAAGTTCCTTTGTGCATGTCCTTCAATGTTAATTAGGATTCTCCCAAAGATAAATAATGAATTAGTGTTCCATCATAACCCCTAAGATAGAGCGTATTGCCAAGTAATGTGTATTAAGTGGTCTTATGGATGAAGGATTTATGTTCATTGTGTGATAAGTTTGGGAGAAGAATGTGGTCATGAAGGTAATTATAAATTTCTTGGTATCATAGGACATCAGGACCATAAAAATCACATACCATTTATAAATCCATTTATTTGTGATCTAGTTGAATAAGGTTCTCTATGATGAATTAATACTTTTTAACACTATTGGCCATTGCTAACATGGATCCAATAGTTGTCATTACATTAGATGATCAGTTATTGGCCCTTGGTATCTTCTTAAACTAAAGATATTCAAATATGACTTGAGCTTGTCTACCGTATTCTTGTATCATACAAGCTTCTCATCCTTTTTTTGATACTAGTCTATGTCCTAGTTAATGATTAATTGGGAATCCATATATACCATCAACTAATGAATGTTATACTAAATGATGAGATGGAGTCTTGTGATGAGGGATTCATACATGGCCATGTTATTTTTAAAGTGGAAACCAATGTGGAACACTTTGGGAACAAGATCCCATTGCATTCTAATAAACAAGATACTAGCCCTAGATCCAAGGTATATGTATGAGCTATCAAAATACATCCACTATTTGGGCTCAATACTAGTTATTTTTAGGGTCAAAATGGACTCATTTGGGAAGTCAAAGTTGAGTGGTTACATATCCAATAGAGGAGCTTTGACAATTTGGTATACAATAATTTGTCCCTTGATGGCCTTTTGATTATGATATTCAATCTCCAAATCACTCAGCATCATTACCCATTGAGCCATACACCCTGTTAAAGCTTCTTTAAACAAAAGGTATTTTAACAAATCAACAATGGAAATAATAATATTTTTGTTGTTTAACATATAGTGGTGCAACTTTTGGGAAGAGAACATCATAGCTAAACAAGCTTTATCAATTGGTAAATAATTGTTCGCATAAGTAACAAGTGTCCATATCAGATAGTAGATGGCATGATCTTTACCCTAGCTATCATGATGGTCCAAGAGTGCCCCTAGTGCATGTTTTGTCATTGATAAGTAAAGAAGAAAAGGTTGGACTAGTGTAGGCAACATCAAAAATAGTGGATTATCCAGTTAGATCTTTATTTATTCAAAGGCATGACAACAACTTAGATCCCATTGAAATGTAACACCTTTATTTAAAATGTGAGTGAAAGGATGGAACTTGTCAGCCAGCTAAGAAATGAACCATCAAATAGACTAAATCTTACCCTATGGGTTATGAAGTTTATTTAGATTTGATGGTAGAGGCATCTCCACAATGACTTTGACTTTAGCAAGATCAAATTCAATGACCCTATGTGAAATAATGAACCCTAGAAGTTTACCTAAAGTGAGAATGAAGATGTACTTATTTGTATTTAGACGTATTTATATTTATGAAGTATCTCAAATATTCTCCATAGAATGTTAGGATGTCCTACTTGTGTTTTGGATTTGGCAAAGATATTATCAACATAGTCCTAAATAATGGCATGCATCATGTCATGGAAGTTAACATTTATGTCATGTTGATAGGTTGTACCAGCATTTTTCAAGCCAAAGGGCATGACTTGATAGTAATATGTCCCCCAAAGAGTGGTGAGCATTATTTTATGTTGGTTCTCAGGTCAAAATTTAATCTAATTGTAGCCCATAAATCCATACATGAGGGAAAACAACTGATATCATGTTATTGAATCTATAATCATGTCAATGTTTGGTCAGGGAAGTCATATCTAAGACATGATTTGTTAATGTCCTTGAAATCAGTACATAAGTGAATGCCTTACAGTTTCTTGTTAACTAGTATAATGTTTGATAACCATTCAAAATAATCCAATGGTCTGATGAAGTTGGCTCCTTTAAATTTTCTAGCTCTTTCTTCACCAGTGTAGCAATGTGTGGGTGCAATTTCCATAATTTTGTCTTGATTATCTTAGGATCTATGTGCACTAAAATTTTATACACTACTAAATAAGGGTATATGCTTGGCATATCAAAATAAGACCATGTAAATATATCAATGAATTATTTAAAGATAGTAATGATGAAATAGTGATTTTTGGTAGTAAGGGATATACCTAGATTATCAAAGTTATTGCCAGAATCTGGATAATGCGAGTGCAATGGAGATGTGATCACATGAGATGAAACAAGTGCACACCACATAGGTGCTAAAGCAATTTGAAAATTACACAAGAAGATAAATTATACTAGACAAAATGGAGAAAACCAAAATTTGATTAACATGAGATGGCCAAAGTGAGGAATACATATAGGAGAGTACATAAGTAACTCCTCCACAAAAAGTGGACAAGGCACCCCAAGAATAGACTGTAACTCCTCCATGAAAGGTGGTGACAAGGTGCTAAGAATAGAGAAGTAACTCCCATCAAGGGAGTTACTTATGACATTCTTATGACACCTATGAAACATTTATGACACACACCTCCACATAAGCTATCTTATCCCACAAATGTAGGAAAACTCCATGTAAGCACAAGAAATACAATTTCCCTAATTAAAAAATAAAAACCTACACTAATACCCCCCCATAAGTGTAGCTTAGGTGGGCAGTGTGGAAATATAAAATAGGTCCTAGCAACTAGGCCTGATGAGGTGCCCATATACAAATGCAATCTCCCATAAGATAGAGAAAAGGAGAAAACCCATAGGAAAAAACTCCCCCACAAAAGAGAGACATAAAAGAAAGAAAAGGCTAGTGTCCCCCCCGAAGATGATGTTGATGTAGATGTGGACTGCACCCCAAGAATATTTCATAGATGAATCAACTTGATCTCAGTGAAAGGTTTGGTGAAGATGTTTGCAACCTACTCCAAAGACTGGCAAAATATCAAATCAATGACCTAACTATGAATAAGCTCCTGAATGAATTTCATGTGAATCTCTATGTGCTTGGTTCGTTGGTGCTGAACTAGTTTCTTGCAAATATAATGGTACTCTGGTTGTCACAATAAATGATGGTGGGCTGCCTAATAGGAATGCCAAACTCAAAAAGAATCCCCTAAAGCCAAATAGCCTCAGTAGTTGCATTAACAACTCCCTTGTACTTTGAATCTATGAATGATATAGCAATAACATTCTGATTCTTGCTAAACCAACTGATAAGACCAGTACCTAGAGAGAAACTGTAACCAAAAGTGGACTTGCAAGTCTGTGAATCACTATCCCAGTCTAAATCTATATGTCCAACCAAGTCAACCTCTATGCCAAATCTATAATGAATCCCATATCTATGTGAACCCTATATGTAATGCAAGATCCTCTTAGCTATTTTCCTATGCAGTTCATGAGGTTCTTGCATGAATCTAGAGACAAGTCCCATTGTATATGATATGTCGAGCCTGGTGTGAGTCAAGTAGATGAGACTACCAACAATTTGTTTATATCAAGTGGCATCAACCAATGGTGAAGAATAATCAGCCTCAAGCTTGACTCTTGATAGAAAGAGAGTCGATGATGGCTTGCAATTAGCCATGTGAAACCGAGCCAATAGGTCAAGAGCATACTTAGGTTGTGCAAGAGAAATCTTTAAATCTGACTGTGAGATCTCGATGCCAAAGAAGTAGTGCAACAAACCCAAGTCTGTCATGTCAAATCTATCCTGGAGAGATGCCTTCACCACTAAAATAGCTGATGAAGAACTCCCAGTGATCAAAAGGTCATCAACATATAAAACTAAAATCAAGAGCGAATCATCCTACCATAAGAAGTAGACATTGGGATCATAATGGCACCTAGTGAAACCTGTTGTGAGAAGGAAGGAATCCATCTTGGCATACCAAGCCCGAGGGGCCTATTTGAAGCCATAAATAGATTTCCTAAGTCTGCATACTAAGGAAGAATCATGAACAAATTCTGGCGGTTGTTCCATGTAGATCTCCTCCTCTAGGTCTCCGTGAAGAAAGGCACTCTTGACATCCATCTAATGCACATCCCAACTATGTGTTGTGGAAATAGCCAAGGTGAGTCAGGTAGAAGTCATCTTTGCAACAGGTGCAAGGTTCTCTGAGTAGTCAATACCTGCCACCTGTGAGAAACCCTTGGTGACCGATTGCGCCTTGTACTTATCAACCAACCCATCTATTGCAAACTTGGTCTGATATATCCACCTACATCAAACCATCTTTCTTCCCTTAGGAAGTGAAGTCAAATCCCAAGTGTGATTTTTGATTAAGGAAGAATATTCTTCCTCCATAGCACTATCCCACTTAGGTACCCCCGATGCCTCTCAAAAAATTTGTGGATCTGAAACTGAAGCAAATAAGGCATGTGGATCTCTCTAAAAATCCCTCCTAATATGTCTGTCATATACGAGATCTCCTGCCCAAAGTGGCCTAGAAGTGGGTGAGTCAGGTGCTAACTCCTCATCCTCTGACTGACTAGAGGTGGATGACTATGCATCACTGTCCTCACTGTCTAAACTCGAAGAAGAAGATGTCTCTAGCTCATGAACTTGTTGTGGCTGATCTAAATCTGATGAGGAATCATCATGAAGAAGTAGATCCAATGAGGGAGAAGAAGTGTCAAGTGTTGAGTCTCTAGGACTCTCCTGAAAGTGAACACTTCTCTCAATGAACAACTCATGAGTGACTGGATCTAGAAGAAGATACCCCTTAATACCATCCAGATATCCTACAAATATGCAAGGCTTAGACTGATGTTCCATAGCTTTGCATTTCTTCTTCAGAATATGGGCTATGGTTGGGGATCCAAAAACTCTAAGGTGTTCAACATCAGGTTTCCTTTTATGCCAAGCTTCAAAGGGTGTTATACCTTTCAAAGCTTTGTGAGGAACCCTATTTTGAATGTAGCAAGCACAATTGATGGCTTCAGCCCAGTACTGTGGTGCTAAGGATTTGGAGTGAATCATACAACTACCCATCTCTTTCAAGAACCTATTTTTGTGTTCTGCAACCCCATTTTGTGAAGGACTATAAGTGACTGTGCACTGCAAATCAATCTCCTCTATGGTGCCAAATTGCTCAAACTTGTTGTTGACATACTCCCCTCCATTATCAGTTTGAATAACCTTGATGGATTTCTCACTCTATTTCTTAACAAGAGCCTTAAAGTCTCAAAAAATTTCAAACACTTAATACTTTTGTTTGAGAAAATATATCCAAGTGTACCTAGAGAAATCATCAATGAAAGTGAGGATGTACTTGGCCCTTGTGAAAGATGGTTTGGGAAAGGGTCTCGATACATCACTATGGACTAACTCCAAAGGTTGTGAAGCCCTCCAAGCTTTTCCTTTGTCAAATTTTGCTTTGGGATGTTCCCGAGGGAGCACCCCTCACAAAGTCCTTTTGAGAATTGGACATGAGGCAAGCCAATGACCATGTCATTTTTGCAAAGTTGTTCAAGGTAGCGGTAGTTAAGGTGGCCAAACCGCTCATGCCATAATTTCCTAACTCCATTTGAATGAGTCAGTAATGCTATTGGAGAAGAATCTAATGCAAAATGTGAGAAGGTGTATAGCCTTACTTGGTGATCTGCCCTACCCACTACCATTGTAGTATCACTATGCAACTCCCTGATAGCCACTGAATCTGGTGAAAAATCAACTCTCATGCCCTGACCAATGTGAGTGATTTGGTACACTGATAGGAGATTGGTTGAAAGAGAAGGAACACTTAGAAAATTATTGAATGTTCATCCTTCCATTTCAACTGACCCTCTCCCTACAACAGAAATTGATGTGTCATCACCCAAACTAATTGAAGTCATGTTACAAGGCTCTAAAAATGAAAACTCAACTAGTGAAGAGCCCATGTGGTGAGAAGCATCTGAATCAATGACCCATGAAGATGTAGAATCTGTTGTAGCTACAAGGGTCTTGCCCTTTTCTTTCTCCTTACCCTTGCCTTTTACCTTGGTAGAATCTTGGGTAGATGAATTCTACTTGATGGACTCAGGAACACCTATGTTGTTCTTCTCTAGAAGATGAGTTAGGTGATCTATTTGTTTCTTTATGCATTTGTGTTCATCATGCCTTGTCTTTTTACAATAGGCACACTTAACCTTCTCCTTCTTAAGTTTAGCATTGGAGGATGAAGGCTCAGTGTTGTATTTGGCAGGATTGGTGTTTTCTTTCTTCTTCTCCTAGTCCTTGTTCTTTTTTTTCTTCTCCTTTGTTGAAGTCTTATCCTTACCATTTTTAGCTATCAAAGCTTGGGGTTGACTAGACTTAATTGTGCCCATTTTAATTAGCTTATCTTTCTCCCTAGTCAAGTTGGCAATGAATGAATCCAAAGAAGGCATTTTCCATGTAGTGCCAATGTCACTTTTTGTGGCATGGAAAGTGGAGACAAAGATTGAATAGCTTGGACCTAACTTTGTGAGAATAGAAATGATGAGTTGATCATATTTCTTCTTTATCCCGCATTATTTCAATTGTAATCTAAGGGTGTTAAACTTAGTGAAGAAGTCTTGTAGGGTGTCAAAGTTGCTAGGACTTAGACTTATGAGTTTGTTTTCAAGCTCATGACCTCTCATCTCATCAAGCTTCCCAAGTTTTCTAAAGTGTCCCATATGTCATTGGGAGTCTTAGAGGATTATAAATGGAAGAAAAGTATTAGGGACATAGACAAGCTCAGTAATCCATAGGCTTCATCACTACGGTTGTACCACTTGACCTTTTCAGCATCAGTGTTGGGTTATACTTCAGTACCCATGGTGATCCTATGCAACCCTTTGCTTCTAAGAATGATTAAAATTTTAACCTTCCATTCATGATAGTTGAAGGGTGTTATGGGTTTAAGTTGAAAAGAATCCATTTTAAGCTAAATTGAGGTGAAGTTGTGTTGATTGCAAGTTGTGAATTTATGCAGAAAGGAGAATGAAAGCAAAGATTTGCAAGTTGTGAAAAGCAATCACACCCCCATGAAATATTGAGCCCCCCCCCAAAATATGAAAGTGCATGCTCAAAAGATGTCAGGCTCAGCTGAGAATACGTCTTAAAGCAATCAGTGCAAGACTTAAGCAAACAGGACGTCAGACTCAGCCGAAAATGCGTCCTGAGAGACCCAAATTTTAGGCACTTTATAAACTAGTAATTTTTTGACAAATAACATGCCTAAGCTGTGGAGAATTGAATTAAAAACACTTTTTCAAAAAATGGCACCCAAATCCGAGCTACCGTTTACAAGATATTAAAGGTTCAATTTTCCCGTAAACTAGTATGTTTGCAAAAAAAATCACTAAAACATTAAAAAAATGTCTGTTATGAGAGATAAAGTGGCCTTCCAACCACTCATTGGATTTGGCACGAAATGATGAATCCAAATAAAAATGTCTTTGTGAAAGCAAGTTTAACTAATTGTCTCGGTATGCATGAAAGCAAGTTTACCTTCCTCTTTTAGTAAAAAAAATACAACTAGGAAGGCAAAAATGAATTTCCAGCTAGTTTTTTTTTACTTTTTTTTTTTAATAAGAAAGAAAGGGAAATAGCTGTTGTGTGATGTCTAATGCCTTGATAGGCACTGCCAAGAAGATGAAATTAGGGCTTCACAATGAACATGCACCCTTCCAATACTTCCAACGCAATGCAGATTTAGCATACAGACTGCAAACTTAACACTTCTAGTGTAGATTTTACCACAGAAGAGACAAAAATAGGTGCAAAAACAAAATGCCAGGTGTAGAAAAAGGATGCCTAGTGACTAAGGGTCCACATGGGACGCCAAACCAGAAAATAAAGTGCCATGTTCTAAAGAAAACAATTTTGATTTTGCTTAAAAAAACCTGCAGACCTGCTGGACGGCGTATGAACTGCTTGGTGCCTTGCAAACAGAGAAAGGTCAGCATTGCAAAAACTTGGCGTGGAGGAAGGACTGCTGCGTGGAGTTGCTGAAGGCATTGCTGCTGATGTTGGTCCTCCCTCTGCTCCCTGTACTCAACAATTGCGCCCAAGCTAACTGTTGAACCAACGGCTACAAAGAAGGTTGCCAGAAGGCATGTAAGGACACCACCGTTGCAATGCTAGCACCTGAAGTTACTGTTGCCCTGTAAATACTGAGGAGAAGATAGCCAAGATACCCAAAGGCCAAGGATCCCAAGGAAACGATACCAAAAATGATATTGAAATATTTTTATTTTATTTTAGATCAGATCTAGAAATAAAAAATAAAGAGAACTCCACTCCTCTTGATTTTAAAATAAACTAAAAGCATAACTAGACACACGATTACCGGGTTTGCTCTGATACCATATCAGAGTTGTTGCCAGAATCTGGATAATGCAAGTGCAATGGAGACATGATTACATGAGATGAAGCAAGTGCACACCACATAGATGCTAAAGCAATTTGAAAATTACACAAGAAGATAAATTGCATAAGACAAAATGGAGAAAACTAAAATCTGATTAACATGAGATGGCCGAAGTGATGAATACATATAGGAGAGTACGTAAGTAACTCCTCCACAAAGGTAGACAAGGCACCCCAAGAATAGACTGTAACTCCTCCATGAAAGGTGGTGACAAGGTGCTAAGAATAGAGAAGTAACTCCCATCAAGGGAGTTACTTATGACATTCTTATGACACCTATGACACATCTATGACACACACCTCCACATAAGCTAGCCTATCCCACAAATGTAGGAAACCTCCATGTAAGCACAAGAAATACAATTTCCCTAATTAAAAAATAGGAAAAAATAAAAACCTAAACTAATATAGATAAACTATATTTAGGTCATCATAGGTGCCAATATTCACTTCTATGGAATCCCATAGGAGTGTAGAGATATCCTACAGAATAGTCAAAATTGAAAGGAATTAATCCTCTTCATCACTATGAGAACTGCAAGGGCCACCCATGTAAGAAAAATATGAATCTACCATTTTTAGCAGTGGCTAATTGAAAAATTGTTTAGGGAAATCTTGAACCAATTGTGTAAAGATTCAGCTCTCTTATAAATTGATATCGAAACTAATGGTAATGCCTGGACTAGGACTCTGAGCTTCCTTAGGAAATGAGCATACTTTGCCATCCAAAGGCACCTGAAACAAATTTTCACTTATAGAATTGTTTTTAGTTTTACTTTTTCCTTGACCTAAAGGTGCCTCAAAAATATTTTCACTTGAAGATCTCAATGTTTCAATTTATTCATAACCAAGGAACTTTTCCTTCTCTCCAAAGTAGGTATCAGGATCTAAGGGGAAGTGAAATCCTTGTTTGTGGTCACCAATTAGAAACCCATCTCTAAGACCCATGAATTTAGTAATAGATTCTTCATTTAACTCATCCAATGGTATAACAAATATTCTTTGGTCACAATCAATGAGGTTCAGATGATGAAGGGAAAAGGGATAACAAGGCGTAATGGTGAGAAAAACATTAGTATCAAAAAGGTTGGTTTTTACAAGCTCATTTTAGGTGTTATAGTGCGAATCTGCATTATTGTTAGGAGTTTCTTCATTAGTTGATAAAGTAATGTCACTCTCAAACTTGATGGGGTCACTCCCAGCTAGTTTAAATCCAAGGCCTTAACTTCCTATATGCATTACCATGGGTACTAGCTCAATAACCCCTTGGGATATTGACCCCAATCCTTTTCATTGATAGTAGACATAGTCCATCTTTTTGTTTAGTATGGGGTATTTAATGCTTTAGAATCAATTAGTAAAACCATCACTATACAACCAATCTCCCTCAGCACTGGTGGCTCAATATTTATTGGGTGACATATCTGGTACAAATATAAGTGGATCCTATAGAGCATATTTGGATTTCTTTTGCCTGATCATGTTGGGCCTTCCAGAAATAGGTTTGGGTCATCTATATTGTAGAGTAATTTTTTACTCTATGTTGCATTCTAATTTTCAGTCACGTGCTACAAATTTTATTCCCACATACCTTGGTTTTTTATGGCGAGGTTTAGAAACAGAACACGGGTTCTTTTTCCCTTTTGATTCATTAGTTTCAAATTTTAGCTGAGTGTCGAGTTCAAGCAGAAGCTGCCAAGTGGCATCATTCGAGGCACCTTTCATTTTTACTACAAGTTGGTTGGGACATGTCATGTGTTCAACAACAAATCAGTGGAAAGCACCATGTGTCAGCATCTGCATTTCATATCGGCACCCCTATTTCTTTTATTTTTCAGCGAAGGTCTTCAACAAGCTAAGTATCAGGATAAGGCAGAAAGTGCCAAGTGGCAATCGCAGAAGGCTCTAGATTGTTTTTTGTAAGAAGCAGCGGAAGTCACCACATGTCTTGATTCAAAATAAGGCAGTTCAATGCCTTGGTTCAATAAGGCAGTTCAATGCCTTGGATCAATAAGGTGGTTCAATGCCTTGGTTCAATATTTTTGGTTCAATACCTTGAGTTATGTGTAAATGGCACACAGTGTTGAACCATTGAACCATTTTTTGTTCAACGGGCAGTTCAAAGGAGTGTCCCAAAGACCAAAGGACAAGTGCCCTTTTGAAGGGCAAGTAAGGCGCAACCACACCATTCAAGCGGAGGTCGCCATGTGTCATCAACTGAGCCCCTTTCTACCCCATTCTCAAGAGCAGTGGAGGACACCACGTATCTTCTCAGGAGTAGTAGAGGATGCCACGTATCTTCTCAGAAGTAGTGAAAGCTGCCACATGTTGATATCTAAAAGATCTTTTTGAGTTTCATTACCGAATAAACACTGTAGTGGGTCCTAGGTTTTATTTTTGAAGACTGCGAAAGATGCCAAGTGTCACCATTTGTAGGAGCCTAGCATGCATCTTGAACACTTCCACAACATAGTAGAAAAGTGACAGAGATTGCCACATGTCATTTGTTTAAGAGAAGCAGATATTGACTCATGTCTCCATGCCCCTTTTAAAGGTTTCTCGGGCAAGAAATGCGGTGAGTCTTATTTCTTTAAGCCGTTAAGTATCAAAGAAGTGGATTGTGATAGGTGTCGAAGGTGGATCGTTCCTGAGCAGGATATAGTAGGAATATAGGGAAAGCAGAAAGTGCTACATGTCTTCGATAAAAGTTGCAAAAAGTGTCAAGTGTCATTCTCTAGTGTCTCCTAAGAAATAAGTAGATTTTTAGGAAATCGACTAAGTGTCCTCTTTCATTTCAATAGAACAGAGGGTCTGTATAGACACTTCCAGCTCAGTTAGAGTCCAACTTGGGCTGTAAGTTTGGGAATGCACAGACAATCTAGAGGGAAACTCAGTGGGAGTTATTTCTAGTAGATGGAGCAGTTCACTGGGTAGATTTTTGGGGCCTACAAAAATTGAAAGCGTCATCTATTTGTCCCCTGTGAGATAAAGGCATAATAGACAATTGCGCAAGAAAGGAGTTGATGGAATGAGAGATCTGATGCTATAAAGAGGAATGCAGGGATCACCAAGAGGGAATGGGAAGAAAAAGAGAGAATTTTTTGAGAAAATTATTGGAAAGAGTTTTAGACTTTCTAGAGTTGTGATTAAGAATATCATTTGCCTTTGTTCTATTTTCTTAAGTTGTAAAGTTTATGTAACTGTGCATGTTTATGTGCCTTTTATATGGCTGAAAATTAATGAGAAGATAGAGTTATATGCTTTTGTTGATGTTTCCTATATCATTATGAAAGTAGTCTAAGTTGTGAGCCTCTGTTTCTATTGTTTCTATCTTTTACATTGATCACGCCTTGTCTGCTCTTTAATGTAATTGAATCTTACATATAGTTTCATTGTGCTTAGGATTAGGGATCAAAATTACATTCAGGCGCATCTCCATAGTTAAATTTTCTTTCTTTGCATTCACGTTTCTATTTAAAATTCCTGTCCCTTTTCCCCCAAACACTTGATATAAAGAAAAGACCAGCTTCTTAAAAATCTAGAGGTTGTTTCAAGTCACATGTCCCACATCTTGAAACTTCCCATTATTGGTGTCTGAAACATAGCACAATTTTAAACATCAATAGTTTTTGGCACGCTTGGTGGGACAAGTCTTGAAGTTTCTTTCAAGACCATATGAACTAGAGAGCTACAAGGTGTTGGAGCTATGGACCAGTCACCAGATCACAATCTATTACAAATCTAGATATTCTTTTACCGCCTTTGGTAACAAGTCCAAGGAGAAGAGCTAACCAGTTTGTACCAATACCAAATATGGGAGCCCCTATACCCCTAAGAAACTATGCAAGCTAGAACATTGGTAGTCCCTTAATCCTCCCAACACCACCAGCCGTTTGGGATCCTATCCCAGTGAATGCTCTAAAAGCTCTACCCAAATTCAGTGGGAAAGACTCTAAAACACCTGCAGAACATCTTCAAGATGTATCTGATGTTTGTGTTATACATGTTGTCACACAACAAAATATGGCCATAAGATTATTAGTAGCTTATTTTAAAGGGAAGGCTCTAGAATGGTATTGGTCTTTGACCCCAAATACCATATCTACTTGGGATCAACTAGGAGATCTATTCTTTGAAAGATTTGCAGAGAAGGGTGATAAGTCTTCTTTGTTACAATAGTTAATCACCATTCAAAAAGGACCACAGGAAGCCATGATTGACTTCAATTCCAAATTTCAAAAAACTTGGGACATAATCCCTACTACAACTAGACCATTACTAGGTATGGCCATAGTGTTTTATCTCAAGGCTTTGAATTTAGATATATCTATTATGATTCAGTCACTTAGAGGACACACTTTGCCAGAGGCTTATGAATATGTGGTCAGAGCTGAGAATCATTTAATAGATGCTGGAAAGTTACCTCCAAGGCCTCCCATGCCCATGTTCCCATAATTTCCTTGCCATTAACTCAAGAAGTTTCTAAATCTGTAAGCCCACTTGTGTCTATGTACACTTACCCTCAACCATCTGTGAAAGAACCTGTCTCTGCTCAGTCATCTGAGGTGGATGACATCAAGAATATCCTAAGGATGTTTTTCAATGAGCTAATCAATATAAAAAGACAGCAGAATACTTTCTCCAAGCCTTCTTATCAAGGCTATCAAGGAAACAGATTTTCATCCCAAACAAACCAATATCAGGGTCTTCCAAGACAAACTAACCATCAGCCAACAAATCAATTGGTTGCAGTCCCCACACCCTCATAGACTATTCCTTCCAACTCAAATAGATAGATAGTTCTAAGGCAAAATAATTATGTGGATGATACTAATGCCTAGTGTTTCCCTTGCAATAATGCTTATACACCTAGAGATTGTCCTAGGGGTAATCTACAACAAAGGGTGGCAGAGCAGAGAAGAATGGATGGTCAGTTTGCCAGTACCAGTGACAATCAAGCCTACCAGTCTCCTGGTATGTAGAATTCAGTCCTAGTGGCTCAGATGTAAGGAATGTCCTTGCAAAAAGAGGAAGAAATAGCCCCGAAACATGCTTTGTTCTCATGGGTTGAAGATGAAGAATCAATTTTTTTGAACGAGGCATCTACCTCCCAAAGACTAGTGGTGCAATCTGATTATTACACCAGATCAAAGAGGAGAATGGTGGAACAACCTAATATTGTAAATGGTCAAGTCATGAATAATCCTCCATTTTAAGGACAAAGAAACATTGTTGTTAGACAAGAAGTGCCTCAGCTAGTGCAAGATCAAGGGACTCCTGCCCAAATTCAAGAAAAAACAAGATATCCTTATGTTTAAAAAACTCAGTCTTTGGGGCCGATAAATGTAGTGGACCAATTGAAGAAGACTCCAACACAAGTATCAATATGGGATATATTGACTATTCCTAAATAGAAGACACTACTACAAGAAGCTCTACAAGGCCAAGCAGTGCCCAAAGTTACTGTTACCAAAGAAAGACCTGCTGGAAAAGAAAAGATCAAAGATACAGTTCCTCTAAAGACAACAGCTTTTGTGAACGATGCAACACAAATAAGTAAATCCAAACTAGAGCCTTTCTATTTGACTCTGATAGTTGGAAAGAAAATCTTGCATAATGGATTGATAGATTTAGGAGCTAGTACTACAATGATACCAAGCAAATAGCTAATGCTTTGAAAATAAAATACGAACCCCTTATGAAAGGAGTTATGCAGTTAGATGGCAAAACAGTACAAACCATAGGGAGAATTAAACAACTCCCATTGCAGTTATATACTTGCCCTAATATAATTGTCAACCAAGATGTAGTACTCATAGATATACCTCCTATCTTTGGTTTATATTTATCCAGAGACTTTACAGCAAAAATAGGAGGGTATATGTCTCTTGATTGGTCTCACCTCATCCTAAAAACCAGATATGGTTCAAAGATGAAAATTCTATTTGAACCACTATCAAAAGATCATATCACCAATGAACCAACATCAAAATTAGAGGCAGATCATGCTATGTTAAATAAGGAAGAAAATATTTTTGTTGAAGAGTTAGGCGACTGGACTGAGCATGATCAAGAAGAAGAAAATAACCAATTGTTGGCTATGATGCATAGCGACCCATATGGAAACTATGACTCTACTAGTCTGGGCACATATGTCATTTTTGATGAGGACCATAAAATCCCAAATGTTCTAAGGGAAGAGGCATCGATAACTCAAAATTCAGAAATTTGGACCTTAAATTTTGATGGGGCTAGAAGTAAGCATGGTGCTGGCGCTGGAATTTGTCTTACTGCTCCAAATGGTGAAAAAAATTTAAAGGCTATCCGTTTCCAATTTGCTTGTACTAATAATGATGCTAAGTATGAATCTTTAGTACATGGGCTCTTGTTAGCCAAAAAAAGGGGGATAAAGAATCTAATAGTAAAAATATATTTAGAATTAGTGGTAAAGTAAATTAGAGAAAAGTCAATAGCCAAAAATGTAAGGATGAGATCCTATAGACATAGGATTTGGGACTTAATAGAATATTTTGACGCTTTCAATATCAAGATAGTCCTTAGGAGTCAAAATTATGAAGCTGATAAGATGGCCTAGATTGGCTCACAGTTTAACCCAACAACTGGCCTATTAATTAACAATGAGTCAGTAAAAGTTATAGTGAGGCCAACTATTCCAGACAATGATGAGAATTGGCAAGTATTTGAAAATGATGCCCAGGTAGTCTCATTCTTACAACAATCAGATGAGTTTGATGATCAATTACAAATCAAGATTGAGGAAGCATATGGGGATCTGATTATACAATTGAAGACTAATAAGCTCCCCAAGGGCTTGATCACCTTAGAAAACTTATTTGATCCAGAGGATGTAAGCCTGGAGAAGAAAAGGTTCCAGGTAGACAAAGCAAATTATTCTGAAATAGAGGTGAGTCAAGGGAAAAAACAAAAAGTTGGGAATTCTGAAACTCAAGTGGAAAAAGAAAGACTAATTGAATTATGCAAAAAATATGATAGAGTCATAGCCTGGAGCTATGAATACCTTCATGGATACAATAGAGACATTATTCAACACACAATAGAACTGACTGAAGGATTTAAGCCCATTAAGGAGAAACAGAGGCCAGCAAATCCAAGGATTGAGCCTCTAATGGTAGATGAGTTGTAGAAACTTTTAGATTCCAAAATAATTTTTCCAATCAAGCACTCAACCTGGGTATCAAATCTAGTACCAGTTAGGAAAAAGAATGGAGATGTAAGACTGTATGTAGATTTTAGAGATCTAAATAGAGCATCTCTGAAAGACCACTATCCCTTGCTCTCCATGGAACAAATTCTACAAACTGTGGCTGGATAAGAGAAATTTTCTTTGCTAGATGGTTTCTCTGGATACAATCAGATTTGGTTGGCTGATGAAGACCAGTACAAAACTGCTTTTACTACCAAATGGGGGACATTTGCATATGCTAAGATGCCATTTGGCCTGTCAAATGTAGGATCCACCTTTCAAAGAGCTATGGATGTAGCCTTTAGTGAACTTATAAACAAAATCATCCTGGTTTATCTAGATGACCTCACTATTTTTTCAAAAAATGTTGTTGATCATTTAGAATCTGTCTTTAAGAAATGTTAGGATTTTGGAATATCATTGAATCCCAAGAAATGAATCTTTGTTGTGCCTCATGGAAAATTATTCGGACATATAGTGTCTAAAGAAGGAGTTTCCATAGATCCTAAAAGAATTGCAACTATAATGAACCTACCTCTTCCAGTAAATAAGAAGGTAGTTCAGTCCTTCTTAGGAAAGATTAATTTTGTCAGTAGGTTCATATCCAATTTTTTAGGCTTGGTGAGGCTAGTGACACTCTTTCTAAAGAAAGACCTGATTTTCAAATGGAATCTAGAAGGAAGGCAAGCCTTTGAAGAAGTCAAGAAGGCTATCTCAATGGCCCCAGTACTGAAAAACCCAAATTTTTCCAAGCCTTTTGTAATATATGTCTATGGAGGAGAGCTAAGCATTTTTGTTGTCTTGACACAAAAAGATGATAAACAGGAGGGAGAACACCTAATAGCTTTTTTCTCAAGAACTCTCAGGGATTATGAAACTAGGTACAACTTTGTAGAGAAACAAGCATATGCCATAGTAAAGCCCTCAAGAAATTTAGGTATATGGTATCAGGGAGTAAAATTTTGGTACTTGTAGCTCACCCAAGCGTCAGAGAATACATCATGGAGGGAGAAATCACTGAAAAAAGAGCTAACTGGATTTCTAAGATCCTTGAATATGATGTAGAGGTCAGACCCACCAAGTTAGTTAGAGGCAGGGGTTTGTGCCAATATATGACCCAAGAGCTTGAAAAGATGATACCTAGGGAGATAGATAAAGAAGGAGAGATGGAGATGGTGTTAAAGATACAAGAGGTTGATCAAGAATCCTGGGTTACAAGTAGGATTCATTTTATGAAGTATGGAATTTATTTGAGAGAACTCCTTCAAAATAAGAGAAGATACTATAGGATATAGGGAGTTCATTTTGTTTTAATTTTACAAGTCCTTTTCAGAAGAAATTTTGATGGTAACTTGTTAAGATGTGTAGAACAGACTGACACTGAGAGAATATTACACGAGATGCATCATGGAATATTAGGGAGGCATTTTTTTGCAAAGGCCATAGCCATAAAGATAAGTGAGGCAGGATATTTCTGGCCTACTTTATTTGCGGATTTTTATCAACTAGTTAAAAAATGCTAATCTTGCCAATATTATATGGGGATGAGGAGGAATGCAACAATTCCCCTTAGTCCTATAATTGTGGATGAACCTTTTGCTTAATGGGGTCTTGACTTCATTGGAATGATAAATCTAGTGTCTAGTATGGGTCATAAATAGATATTAACTGCCACAGATTATTTCACCAGATGGACCGAGGTAGTCCCACTCAAAGAAGCAATAGAAAATGTGATTCTAGATTTTCTAGGAAGTATCACCACAGGCTTTGGGGCTCATCATACTATAATTTACAATAATACTAAAGCATTCTTGGGGTCTAAAGTATCCAAATTTGTGTTGAAACATGGAATATATTTGAAAACTTCATCTAACTATTACCCTCAAGGTAATGGTTTGGTAGAATCGACTAATAAGAACCTAATTAGACTCATCAAAAAGGTAGGGGCCGATCATCACAAAGAATGGCATAAAGTGATTAATTTAGCACTATGGGCTGCTAGAATCACACCTAAGCAGGTGATCAAAATGTCCCCATATGAATTGGTATATGGAAAGTCAGTTGTAATCCCCTTAAGCTTGGAAATCCCTGCCCTCCAACTGATCAAACAAATTGAAATTGAAGAAAATAGCCCCATGCAGGTTAGGCTTGCAGAGCTTTTGGAAGTTTAGGAGAAGAGGGATACAGCCCATTATTCATTAATTAAGCATCATGGAATGGTTAAGAATTATTTTATTAAAAGGACTTTGAATCCTCATTTTGAGGTAGGCTCAATTGTTTTGAAATGGGATGCAAGAGCCACCAAACTGGGTCAGCATACTAAATTTAAAGCATTATGGACTGGCCCATATAAAATTTGCACATGCAAGTAGAAGAATTCATTCAAGCTGGAATCGATGGAAGGAGAACCTAAAGAGATTCTCATAAATGGAATCTATTTGAAGCATTTTAGTTAACTTGGGTCTTTAATGTATTATAGTTAGATAGTTTCTCCTTCCCGTATTGTTTTTTTTCATTGTTGTTTTCCCGCTTTTCATTTAAATAAGTGTTTTTAAACACAGAGTCAGTGGCTTGAGAAGTTTTCAAATAATAAAAATCTTCAAATTATTAAAGAATTGAATGTTTCCCAATATTTAAGAAATCTCTGAGATACCTTACACGGCCACTTGCATAACGTGTTTACCTCACTGTCCCAAGAAGATTGAGCAGGATTTGCTAACGATTGTCCAAATTTAATGCCTTTTAAGACTTGATAGGTCCATAAATACCATTAACAAGATTTGAAGTTTACAAACTCTCAAGCATTCCTGCATTTTGTGAGAAAATATCCTACTACTTGTGAAAAAATTTAGCGCCTAGTAAATTTGCTTCAGCGAGAGTGTTTTGATTGAAAAGGGTTCATACTAATTATTATAGAAAGGACATAGATATGGAAGGAGCATCATTGTCACAACAAGGAACTGGGATTTATGAATCCCTTGATAGGTTTCTAGAAAGTAAGTCATATGCTTCAACTCTCGCATAACCATTGAAAACCTATCTAAGGACCAGAATTCTAGAGGTTGGTCAGGTGAGTGACCTAGCAAAAGTAACAGATTATGCAGATGGAATCATGGACCCAATCTTGCAAAGAGCTAGTAATAAAACCCTTAGAGAAGGGGCACATCAAAGGGGCCTTGTGAGGGCCAGAGCAGGGCAATATGAGACATTTTCCATGAGGATATGGACCTCACAGTTGGCACAGTTCTTTGTCCCAGCTGTGCATCCATGCCCTGACTTGGTTGAACTATGCACAGACTGGCTCCATGCACCCTCATGCACCATTCAACAGGGTCCTTTCATGGTGCAAATCATGCCACAAACTATCAGAGATATGTTAACCCTACACCATGATAGTACAACAATATTTCCCATTATTGTTAAAATGTAAAGGACATGGGTTAAAGTCAATACTCAGTTAAGGTTCTTAAGAACCGAATTACAAATGGGCGATGACAACACTACTATGCCCACACTCCTTACAGCAAGAGGCCAATTCACACAAGTCAGCTAAGACGCACTGTCCATGATGGCTTTCATCTTTGGCATGAAATATGATATGGTAGTTTACATAGAGCAAATGGCTATCCTCTTTAGGCTGAAGACCATCGATAAGATCCAGGAATATTAGCTCAACTTTTTGGAGCAAATTGCTTTTATGATGGTGGAGCAACTGGCCCAATTCAGATCAAAAAGAGTGTTCATGTACTCTTCTTATTTGTTTCACCTCATGCTATACCAGAACGCCAACCTCTTCACCCAACATATGCATCTGGACATGTATGACCCAAGTTTTGACCCCCAAAGGACCATTCGTGTGTCTGCATAGACACATATTTTGTCAAGGACCAGTGACCCTTATGATTTTTGGGAACTATTTGTTACCCCTACTCTTTACCACCTCAACCTCAAACCAGTCATGAATAGATTATTTCCCAGTGTTTCAAACCTCCTAGACAGTTGCCCAATTTCATGTGACTTCTACTTTGGATCCTACCATACGATTATAAGGGTTCATAGTTTTGGTGGGGAACCAATGTTGCTACCAAAGATTCTAACTCTTAGGTTAGCATATTTAGAGGTCACCAATCAAGTGTCAGTAGTAGACAATGATTATGGTTTCGGGAAATGGAAGAGAAAGATGTATGATCTCTCGTGGATGGAAGACAACATGGTTTTACAAACCAGGGACATTGAAATTTTGCTGCTTCAAAATCTAGCCTTTTTAGGGTTCCTGTTAGTTGAAGACAAATGGATATGTGACCCAAATGGTTTCATAGCTTCCTAGATAAGGACTAGCAGGGTTGCAACCATGATTGCACATGAGGGCCACCTTTTTTGGGAGACCTAGAGAAACCCTATGGAAGATGCTCTTAATTTTTATGTTGAATTATCAGATTTTCCCCCTCTACAAAATAGACCATGGGAAACTTTCTAAGTTAAGAAGATGGATTATGATCCCAAAGTCAGAATGACTTTCAGCTTGTGGAGAGCATTGAAGAATAAAGATTGGGATGCAGAGAAGATAGAAGCCTATTGGAAATATAGGCAAGAAATTTCTCAAACCACCCATTCTTTTGAGAATGTGGACATAGATGAGAGATGGGAAGAACTATGGGATGAGTGCCATCTCTCCCCTGCATCTAGCCCATAGACAACTGATTTGCCAACACAAGGTATAGAGTAAGAAGTTGGGCCAAGCCAAGAGCCACAAACCTCTGAACAAATTATAGCTACAGCAACTATGCCAGTTTGGCCCCAACCTCTCAGCGTCTTAGAGAAATAAAAGAATGTGGTTCATTTACTACCAAAATCTTCCCCATCATTAGAAGTCATTAAAGTTTCCAGTTCTCCACAAGCATCCTCAATGACAGTAGTGGATGTGGAAGGAGAGATAACATAGTTAGACGAGGAAACACCCAAGAAATGAAAGAGGGTGCAATTTCAGTTGGCTATAGAAGAGGAGATACACACCCAACAACACCAATTACAGAGTGTTGTAATTACTCCTTAGGTAAGTATCATCCCTCCTTCTCCTTCTCAGTCGATGTCTTCTCCTGTAACATCCCCCACTACTTTTGTCATTCCCATTTCTCACTTTTCCCCATCTATGCCACCTTAGGATTTAACACTACCTCATTTCTCCCCCTCTATTCCCAAAAAAAATTCTCCTCAAATTGCCCATAGCCAACAATTGGCTATTCAATACGGTCTGCCACAGGGACATCCTTTTGTGGGTGGGCACATTGCCTCTCCTTCTACTTTCTAGACCTAAAAATACTACACGGAAGGCAAGGGAAGACCAAAGAGAGAAAAAGAGGATGAAGGAAAATAAAGCACTAGCTACAACACATCTACGGTCACAATTTGACCCAATTTAGCAACAATTGATGGTGACCCATTTGTCACCAAATGTCATCAAGCCAGCTGAGTAGATGCAGCCTGAGGATTACACAATGGATGCAGTGGCCATTAACATGTCCCTTTTCAGGCCCCAGGATAGAATTGAGCTATTGATCGAATCCACTTCTGTAGTCACTGAAGACTATTTGAAGACATTAAGGAGGCTACAAAAGATGGAGGCTGATTTGGCCAAAGAGAAGGCAAATTGTAATAGTTTGACCCCAGAAATTGATAGAAAGGACAATGAAATAGCAAATTTGAATAAATAGTTACAAGATACATGATTCACCAGGTAGTCCAGGCCCAAAATGATTCTTTGAAGGTAGAACTCATGCAGATAAAGGCTATGGTGGGAACCCTTAGGTGGGAAAAAGTAGAATGGAAACACAAGCAACTAACCGAGTAGAATAATACTGCAGCCATTCAAGCTCAATTTCAAGCGAAGCAATAGAAAGTGGCACAATTGACACTAGAGCTGGCTAATAGGCCAAGCAATGTCAAAGTGATAAAACTGGTAAAGGAGCTCTATGAATCCATGTGGAAAAGAATTTCCTCAGAGATTATTTAGCTCAGACCTTCTCTCACCTTCCTGTTAAATGCACAAAAATTATGTCAAAAGGTGGGGGATTCAGTGAAGAACACTCTAACTACAGTTTTTGATAGAGTAACAGACTCTCAAATGTTGCTGCAGAAGCTCTAATATGCTTCGAATGAGACATTGGCAGCCATAATAATCATTGATAGAATGGTTGTCGCAAAGAGAGTCAATGAGGTTCTCAGTTGCAATTCTGTAACCAATAGTTGTAAAGAGCTCCTCAAAATCATGAAATAAGGCATCAGTGAAATGAAACAGCATATTGAAGATCTAGTGCGATTAGGTCTTCCTTCTCTATTTCTTAATGATAACATGGTGCTAATGGATGATCAAATTGAACCATTATTGCTGGCCAAATAGAATGATCAAATAGTTTTTCAGAAATTATGGGATGATTCCTTAGTTCTGAAAGTAGAAGTTGTTCTGGTTCCTATTTCTCAGCTCAAATTCAAGTTGAAGGATATAGTTTAGATTTTTCAAAAAAATTCGCACAAGGATATTATTAACCTTGATTTAGCCTTCAATGAATTATAGAACAAGCAAGGGTTATCTGACCATGAGTGGTCTACCTACCAGACGACATTTTTAAAGCTATAAAATTTTGCAATTTTGATCTAGCGGGAGTGTGGTTTCTTTTTTGAGTAGGCTCAAAATCCCTAAGGGTCGCCAATAACTGTAGAGTAATTTTTTACTCTACGTTGCATTTTGATTTTTAGTCACGCACTGCAAATTTTGTTCCCACATACCTTGGTTTTTGATGGTGAGGTTTAGAAATAAAACACGGGTTCTTTTTCCCTTTTGATTCATTAGTTTCAAATTTTGGCTAAGTGTCGAGTTTAGGCAGAAGCTTCCAAGTGGCGTCGTCTAAGGCACCTTTCATTTTTCCTACAAGTTGGTCGGGATGTGCCACATGTTCAACAGCAACTCAGCGGAAAGCACCACGTGTTGACATCCACATTTCATATCGGCACCCATGTTTCATTTATTTTTCAATGAAGGTCTTTAACAAGCTAAGTATCAGGATAAGGTAGAAAGTGCCAAGTGGCAATCATGGAAGGCTCTTGATTGTTTTTTATAAGAATCAGTAGAAGTCACCATGTGTCTTGATTTGAAATAAGGCAGTTAATTGCCTTGGTTCAATAAGGTGGTTTAATGCCTTGGTTCAATAAGGTGGTTCAATGCCTTAGTTAAATCTTTTTAGTTTAATACCTCAAGTTATGTGTAAATGGCATGCAATGTTGAACCGTTGAACCATTGAACCATTTTTGGTTCAATGGGAAGTTCAAAGGAGTGTCCCAAAGACCAAAGGATAAGTGCCCTTTTGAAGGGTAAGTAAGGTGCAACCACACCATTCAAGTAGAGGTCGCCAAGTGTCATCAACTGATCCCCTTTCTACTCCATTCTCAGGAGCAGTGGAGGACACCACGTATCTTCTCAAGAGCAGCAGAGGATGCCACGTATCTTCTCAAAAGTAATGAAAGCTACCTCATGTCGATATCCAAAATATCTTTTTAAGTTTCATTGCTGAATAAAGACTGTGGTGGGTCCTAAGTTTAATTTATGAAGACTACAAAATATGCCAAGTGTCACCATCCATAAGAGCCTAGCATGCATCTCAAACACTTCCATAGCATAGCAGAAAAGTGGCAGAGATTGCCACATGTCATTTTTTTAAGAGAGGCAGAGATTGACACCTGTCTCCATGCCCCTTTTAAAGGTTGCTCAGGTAAGAAATGTGGTGAGTCTTATTTATTTAAGCCATTAAGTATCAAAGAAGCAAATTGTGATAGGTGTCAAAGGTGGAACGTTCCTGAGCAGGATATAGTAGGAATATAGGGAAAGTAGAAAGTGCCGCATGTCTTCGATAAAAGTTGCAAAAAGCACCAAGTGTAATTCTCTAGTGTCTCCTAAGAAATAAGTAGATTTTTAGGAAATAAACTAAGTGTCCTCTTCCCATTCAATGAAATAGAGGGTCCTATATAGACACTTCCAGCTCAGTTAGAGTCTAACTTGGGCTGTAAGTTTGGGAATGCACAGACAATCTAGAGGGAAAATCAGTGGGAGTTATTTCCAGTAGATGGAGTAATTCACCAGGTAGATTTTTGGGGCCTGCAAACATTGAAAGCATCGTCTGTTGATCCCTTGTGAGATAAAGGCAGAATAGACAATTGTGCGGGAAAGGAGGTGATGGAATGAGAGATTTGAGGCTATAAAGAGGAATACAGGGATCACCAAGAGGGAATGGGAAGAAAAAGAGAGAGAATTTTTTGATAAAATTATTGGAAAGAGTTTTAGACTTTCTAGAGTTGTGATTAGGAATATCATTTTCCTTTGTTTTATTTTCTTAAGTTGTAAAGTTTATGTAACTGTGCATGTTTTTGTGTTTTTTATATGGCTGAAAATTAATGAGAAGACAGAGTTTTGTGCCTTTGTTGATGTTCCCTATATCATTACGAAAGTAGTCTAAGCTGTGAGCCTCTATTTATATTATTTCTATCTTTTACATTGATCATGCCTCATCTACTCTTTAATGTAATTGAATCTTACATATAGTTTCACTATGCTTAGGATTAAGGATCAAAATTACATTCATGCGCATCGCCATAGTTAGATTTTCTTTCCTTGCATTCGTGTTTCTATTTAAAATTCCTATCCCTTTTCACCCAAACACTTGATATAAAGAAGAGACTAGCTTCTTAAAAATTTGGAGGTTGTTTCAAGTCGCATGTCCCACATCTTGAAACTTACCATTGTTGGTGTCTGAAACAAAGCATAATTTTAAACATTAACATATATAACTTAGTATATTTAGGTAGTTTTCCAACATATAAAGCATCCTAAATATAGTATGTGGCAATACCCTCATCTTCAATGGTAAAATGAGTGGAAATGTTGTCATAAGGTGGATTTGAAGAAGTGGAGGCAAGGTCACTAGGTTCAATATATTTAGATTATGTAGATTCTTGAACTACTTATTTCTTCTTCTTATCTACAAACTTAGTGCTTGGGTAATAGTTGTAGTTCCCATATTTGACCTCTAGATGCTTGCACTATAGATATGGCTGAAGGTTGCCATGGATAGTGACTTCCAACCCAAAATGAGGGAACTTGATGCACTGATTGAAGGTAGAAGGTATGACTCATACTTCATGGATACAAGGACAACCCAGAAGTAGATTATAAGTAAGTTATATGTAGATAACATGACATAGAGTATTGTGGGTGACAGGCCCAATAATGATAGGTAAACATATTATTCTTGAAGACTCTCACTTTGTAGTATCACAAGCCTTTATCATAATGGTGTCTAGTTGTATATATGCATATTTATATCCCAAAGTTTGTATCAAATTTAATGAGCCTATGTTTAATTCTGAACCATTATCTATAAGGACCCTCTTGACCTTACGATGGGCAATGATGAATTCTATATACAAAGGTTTATTGTGTATGGGACCAAGGGATGACATGTTTCATTAGTCAAACATGAGTTGTTGTCCTAGAGATAAATATCCCACAAGTGCTTGGAATTGATTTGGATAAATGTCATTTGGCACCTTAGATTATTTAAGAAATTCATTTAATATAATCTTTTGAACTTCAAACATACATAAGAGGTTGAATATGGATATCTGTGTAGGCATTTTACTTAATTATTCACTAATATTAAACATTTTCTTGGTAGAATGACAAGATGGTTTAGATTTTGGTAGGGTATAATCTAGCATAGGGTTGAGACTGGCAGTGGCATTGGAATAATTCAAAGGGCCTTAAATAGTAAATATTGGTTGTCTATTTGTAACTATGTAATTTTGAGTCGAGGAAGGGTTACTTAAACTAAAGGAAATTAGTGGAAGTTTAGGAATGGTAATTCATGATGGTCATGATGTAATTATATTACTCTAACCCACATGGTAATTACCAATGGTAAAATTTGGTGGTTTTAAAATAGAATAATTATCCCTATGATGAGTGTCAATTAGCCTACAAGGAGTAACTTTGATAGTGGTGACATGATTACTGGTAATATGTCCCATGTTATTGCTATAATCATAAGGAACACTCATATAGTTGACTTGGATAACCTGAGTATCACAATCCTAATTATAGTTATTCTGGTTATGGTTTTAGCCTTGTCCTTATTATTGATGTTGGTCTTGTCCTTGCTTCTAATTAGTATGCTATTACTTATTTTTATGCTTGGGCAAGGGGTTTTTGTAAATACTCATTTCCCAATTGGTGTTGGGTGCTCAATTTTCTAATTAAATTTCCCCATTCTCAATAAAAAATTTAATTAGGTGCCTTGACTGCACACACCTATAAATGGAATGATTGATCACATGATGGTACTCACATTACTCATTATCATGCTAATAGTCTAGTTTAAGTTAGCCCTTTGGAAATGGTTTTGGAATGGGCCATATGATCATGTTGGTAGTAACTAAATTTTGAAACATTTCTTCAATAGGCTCCCTGAGGTCACTGAAAGGTCTATATTTATATTAACCTCATCATGGAGGATCTCTTTGTAGTGAAATTTGAGGGTTAGGTGGAGTGTTTTGAATATATTATGGATATATCATTTATATATGCCTTGCCTTTATGACCCAATTACTGGCCATGCTTTTATTTTTTTTTAAAGGCCTTCAATTTTGTATCTATGGTCATTTGGATTGGCACTTGATTTGGTATTTGGTTATGCATTTGGCCTTAATTTATTACTTGGGACTAAGAATATATCTTTATAAGACATTTGATGATAAGTGCCTTTTCTATTTACACCCCTTTGTTAATGATTTCTTCAAATGTATTGGCAAAATCTAGTTTGATATTATGAGTGAGCTTAGAATTTATATTTTGTATAAAGATACTAGTTAATGGCATATCAAGAAATTTATGCAATAAATTACAATCCAAATCTCTCCATCACTATAAGTATGTCGAGAAGTTCTCTCCTCCTCTTTGCTTGGCATTGCATAAATTAATGACTATCAATTCATGTTCTATGTTGTAATAAAAATGGTTGACAAATTTTTCTAAGAGGTTAGTGAAAGTAGTGACTGATTCCTAATATAGTTTGAGAATCCATTCTAATGTTTATCAACCTAATATATGTGGAAACAGGTGTAACAAATAAACAATGATGTATGTTACCTCTTGGATTGCTACAAAGAATGCCTCTAGATGTTTCTTTAGATTTCCTTTCCCTTTATATTTTTCAAATTTTAGCATATCAAAGTAAGGTGGGAAAGGCACCTGAATAAATATGACATCAAATGAGTAAGGGAATATGTCATCAAACTTGTACTTTTTGGGTGGTTACTTACCTACTTGTACGTCTAAAATTGTCCCCTTTAATGTATTCCATTATTGAACATTGGGAGCGATTTATGATGAAAAGAGGGAATTTTGCCAGGTGTAGGTAAACTATTGGCCCTGGTTAGAATTAACATAAGTGGAAGTGAATCCCCTTTGTGTAGTTTATTTTAGAATATTCACAATCCATCCTAAATTTCATCTTGGACACAAGACATATTATTGGTTTAAATTTGAATTAGAATAGGTTAGGTGTTATTTTTCCTAAGGAAGTTGTTGTTGAAAATTATAGGGAATTTATTGTTGTTCTAATGGAACCTATTGCTAGTTTTGTGGAATTTTTTAGTGGTTCAAAATAAGTCTTTTTTTTTGTTTTTGATTCACAAAAGGAACTTGAAGTCGTTGTTGGCTTGCAAGAGGAACTTGTTGCTATTATTGTGAATTAAAAAAAGTTGGAAATAGCTTTTATGAATGATCTACTACCTTATGAGGTGGTGGATTATTCAAAACCTCTTATGAAGGGTTTACCACTTTCTTTGAATCATTAGGTACTTATATTGCATCAACAAGATTATCTTGATGGTTGAAAAACATATGTTGTGTATCAAGTGGAACCTATTAGGAAGCATTCATTATCATAGATTTTTTAGGATTCAAAGGAACTACATAAATTATATGAATGACTAAGTCTTGTTGCATCTACTCAAGTGGCTAATTTTACTCTACAGACACAACATTATTTGAGGTTGCAAAAAAATAAGTCATTAACTCAATGATAAGCTAATTTGTATAACATTGACTAATTTACTAAATGATGGATGCTATAAAATGACCCATTTGAGAAGGATTAATCAATGGACCCTTCCCTTTGCTATATGAAGTGATGGTCAGTTTTGGATTTTGAATATGATGTTGCTATTGCAATTTATCCTCTATTCAAACTAGGGTGTGCAATTGCTCTATTAGAAAATTAGATGGGAGCCTAGATCTGGATTGTATTAGTCTTAGGAGAGATTCATCTTGGTCTTCTACAAGTTGATTATGGAATTGACTTTGACTTGATCTCATAATGGCATGGATATCATCAAGCACAATCATGTGTTTATTTACATTCTCGATATATTATAAACCTCTACTATGTCCTAAAGGATAATTGAAATGTTATTCTTTAATGTTAGTGACGTACGAAGCCCCCATTGTGAGTGTATATAGGCATGATTAGTAAGGTCTTGACCTTGAAAGTGTTGTAAATGTGATATTGATTTGGATTGGTAAATTTAGAATGCATCTAGAAGTGGTTTGGCCCAAAAATTATAAATGGAAATGGTTTGGCTTAAGGAACTCAATGTCTAAATCAAAGCATAGAATAAGGAAAAATGGTCTTCATTTATAATTATTTGGAAGTGGTCTTGACCTTGGTTATTATTTTGACTTTAATTCATAATGAAACTAAAATAGAATCAAATGGTTCAAAAATTAAGAATTATTGCAACATAAGGAAACACACAAGTCTAAACCAAAAACTGAATGGCTAGTGTATCCTTACCAAGGGAGATAAAGGCTATTATTTCAAATGGAAATCAAACAATATGAAAATGACAAAGGTTTGGTTTAGAAATGTGGAAAACGTAATAGTATCAAATGAAAATTAGGGTGTAGGATAACACAATAAAACCTAAGTCAAAATTTAGAAAAGAAATGGGCAATGTAACTTTACCAAGTGAGATAGAAGCTATTATTTCAAGTGGTAAGCAAAAAATACACAAATGATCGAGGTTAGTTCAAAAATGTGAACAACATAATACCTCAATGTTAAATTAGGTGGAAATGTGTTTGAACTTTTTTGGTCTAAAAATTTGGTGTGTTTTTTTTTCAAATATGGTTGTGAACACAACACGGGTTTTAATAAGAATCACTCCAAGCAATCATGTGGAAACTGACATGGGTTACAAGATAGGCATTTAATCCTTCTAATATACTTGCTTTTGAGAGTATAAAATTTAAGGTTCATTAAAATAAATAAATTATTACACATTATTGGTAGTGTTTTTTAGGTCCCCCCTTTCTCAAAAGTTCATACATATAAGGCAATCTTCAAGGGATCTTAACCTTTGCACCCATATATCAGTGATTTATCTATGGTAAATTAGCTCTCTACCCTAGGTTTTTGATGGAAAACTAGATGGTATCAATATACCTTGTATTACATAGGTGGTTTATAATAATCCATCAATTAGATACGAGGTCTTGTAGTCCATTTGCCAAAGGGTCTAGTCCCTTTTCAACCACTTTATTTGTTGGGGTCTTAGTGAAGTGCTATCAACATAACCAAGCTTCAAAGTATATACTAGCTAATATATCACTAGCATTGCTCCAATTTGTATATCCCATCAGATAAGTGGGGCTGGTATGATGTTATGATGTCACTTCCTAGGTCAATGCACCCCTAAAGACTAGTGAGAAGGTGATGAAATTCACCCAATGACATTAAAAATAAAATACAAGGAATAATACATTTTTACTTCTGATTCTTAGGACCCCATAAATAGGCAAGAGAAGGGCATACGATAAAAATGTGTTCTTTGAGTAAGGCACAAAAAAAAGTAAACCAATATGATTTTGGTTACCAAGATCCCTAAAAGGGGAAATGGGAGAGCATAGACACAATGATTTACTAAAACTGATTAAAAAATAATTATAAGCAAATATTGAAAGTAAATTCTCTTAGGAGCATAAAATCAATGATCATTTATTCTTTTTAAGCATTATAGTTTAAATGTGGATGAAATTTGCCTTTGTAGGTTATTTGTAAAAGTAAAAAATAAATTAAATGGATAGCAAAACTTGTAAAAAAGAGGGTTAAATTGTTAAACAAAGGTTTTACTTAGCCAAAAATAATAATTTTAAGACTTTTAAACTCTCAAGAAATCTGCCACAAGGTGACTTCACCTTTTAGCAAAGTGATCTTGATGATTATAGGCCAACTTCATTATTCTATAGGAAACCAAAAGCATAGTTTTGGTGACTTTATTGATTAACAAGGCTACCTCATTGATTAGTGGATGTGTTAACTAATTTTAAATAAAACACAAAAAACACTAATTTTACCTTAAGCAATCTCATTGTTTGTTTTGTAAGTTCACTGAAATGTAGGGTGATTTTGTTGTTTTTGTGGAAATCTATGAATGCAATATTGCTGCTTAGATTCAACCTCATCAAAATGCGGGTCAACTTCACTATTTTATTCACAACTTCATTATTTCCTAAAAAACACATAGAGAACACATAACAATATAAAATGACCTATTTTGTTATGCAAGCAACCTCACTTACCCACAAAGTGACCTCATTGATACACAAAATAACCTTATTGATATACAAGGCAACTTTGTTATTTCATAGAGTGACCTCTTTGATTGTTAGAAAACACAAAAACAAAAAAATTAAAGGAAAACGGAGTAAAACAACACCATTATCCAACTTGATTTATTAATTAGAAGAGTTAAAGAGGTCCAAAGGAGGTTTGTGAGATGGAGGGTCCCACTAGGCATTCCATTATGTAGAACAAGATTACAAAATGGTTCGTTTCAATTATTAGTATACAACTACAAATGAAATCATGAAACATAACACTTCAATCTTGCTCCCTAGAGTGAGCTATAACCACTAAATCAAAGAAATAAATACATGAAGATGACCAATACATTCACCTTCTTTGAAGACTTACAATTTTTATGTGAATAGGCCAAGTAAGGTAAGAATGTCAAGAATAAATATTGTCAAGCACTTAATGATTAAATTTGAGTGTCTGCAGATGCAAAGATTAAAAGTGATAACAACTTCATACGTGCAATAAATTCACTAAGTCTATGAAAATTCCACTCATTAAAACTTATTTAAATATAATGTGACATTTGACCATTAGATAAATAAAATAAACACAAGAATTCTCTAATGCATTTCATTAAAATTTTCATACGAGTTTTAAGTAATTTAGAGGTCTCAATTTCTTGAAAATAAATGAAGAGTTATGTTGGTAATAACACATAATTCACAATAATTGATATAATTGCATACCTGACCTTGCACCATTGTATGCACCTAATGTTGTTGACTAGAAAGAGGAAAAAACTATATTTCCCAAATAATATCAACCACTGTAATTGTTAAGTCAAAAAAACTAGAAAATACAAACTTTTCAATCTTTTATTTTAAAATTTTTATTGTTACAAAAATATATTTATATTAATATTTTTTTATTTCTTAAATCAAACATTTTAATTTAGTCATATTTTTAACTATGATTTTATATGAAAGTAGTTTGTGAGTCTATGATTACATACTTATGTTGAATAAAGTAGAAATATAAATGTAAGATTTAAGCTAAAAAAGAACATTTATTTTATATACATTTTCCCTTGTTTAAAGAACAATTATTTTAAATACATTTGGCCTTGTTTAAAGAACAATTATTTTAGATATATTTTCCCTTGTTTAATAATAAAGGTTATTAAACAAAGGTTAGATTTTATTCAACCTATTTAGCATGGCAAACAAGTTCAATGACATTTTTGTGTACATGTATTTCAGGGCAATTGAAACTAGAATTTATCACATAAACCCGCTTTGGATCATATTTTAATGGTTATCCATACAGTATTCTAAAATTCCCATTTTTTCATATTTTAATAGTTATCCATACACTAATCTGAAGTTTCCAGTTTTTCATGTTACAAAGATGCTAAAGGATCTGCCACATATTACAATTATTGTGATCCATGGAATATCGTTTTTTAAATGTTTTTGTTCCCATACATTTTGGTTACCTTGTGCATGCTTTTGTATTTTCCATATATGTCAATGAGGGTATCTGAATAAGATTATTTTAGCTTGTGAAGCATATCATTTTACTATGCATCTTACAATCTTTCTTCTCCATGAAAACATAGTCTTTTAAGGCACAAAACATATTGTCAAATGGTTAACATGTTTTGTGTGTGTTGTGATATTATGTATATATAAAGTTTAATAGTATAAGAAAATAGAAATGATTGAGAAAAACTAATTACTATAAAATTATATATGATAAAAGTTAATTTAAATAATAAATTTACATGTTTATATTAAAATAAAATATATAGAGAATAAAATTATTTGTACACTAAGATATTTTTATATACACAAAATAATTTTATATATATATATATATATAAAGTTTAGTAGTGAGATTAAGTGATAGGGTTTTAATATTTTTTAATTATTATTTTTTTATATGAGAAAAATATCTAAATAAATTTATTATATTGATAAACACTACAAAATGGTAGTAGTTCTTCAGATCGTACATCATTGATAATTGACATTCGTTATTACAAATATTTAAATGGTTGGGTCATGTTATCATTGTGTGCCCAATATTAATGCTAATATATGAAAGGCAGGGGTATTTAGCCATTCTAACGCTCAGTTAGTGATATGTTAACAAGGATTGGATGTTACAATATTTAAAGTTATTAATTTATTTTAATAAATAATAATTTGTATGTGTTTTGTATTAATTTATAAAGATTTAGAGGTAAGGTAAATGTTTTAATAATGTGAATAGATGGTGGCATGCATAATTTATTATGTTGAAATTAATAATTTAAATTTATATATATAATATTAATATTTCAAGGAAAATTTAATGTATGCATTAAAAAAAAGTTTGCTAACAAAAGTTTGGAGCTCATATTTTGTTGATTTATATGTATGAAAATTATTTTGTTGTGGAGTGAAATTTATTTTTCATATTTAGTTTTCTTTTTTGAACTTACAAAGTTGTGAGTTCATTGTTTGAACTATTTTTTATTGTATTTTTTTAATATTTCATCCTTAATTTCAATAGTTTAAAATTAAATATGGAATATCAATATCTGAAAAGATATTATAATTCATTTTTATGAAATAACTTTTTTATTTTTTATTTATATAATTGACTTTCATATTGAAAAAACATTACAATCCGTGTAACCTTAGAGAGGGGATGAGCCCATCCTCAAAGTGAAAGTGAAGCTTTAGGAAATGCGCTGACGATCCATACAAATCTCGATCGTCCTCTGAGTGGGTTCCTCAAAAGAGAAATCGAGACCCTGCAAAAAAAGAAAAAGAAAAAACGTGTCAAGGATGAAATAAAATGATGAGCACAGCACATGGTTGTGTTTTCAGACTTGCTTATTATTCCTATACAATACACATCTGTGGAAATGTCCGGAACTTGAGGCAGGCGCATGCTTTTGTTTCCATGCACGCTGAGATTTGACCGCCACTGCCACCCTTCTTTTTTAATGGAAGATTCGGTGATGCTTAGATTTGATTTGTCCGAGGCAGCCAGCCATTAAACCAGTGGCAGCCATTTTAGATAATCGTGTGTGTGTTTGGAGCAAATTTACTCTAATTTCATTAGATCAAATAAAATTTTCACTTACTGCAGTGGAGTTACGAATGTTATATTGAGTTTGATTTTGCTCGCAAAAAAACAACGTATGTTTATTGCAATCCGCCATGCAGAGATTCAATTAATTGAACTTTTTTTAATAACATTTTTATAACTAGCCGTAGAATCAAATAAATACTAAAGATTTAAAGAGTTTATAGTGTATATATTAAAAAAAAAAGATTTTATATAAGGAGGGACGTTTGGCATCACCAATAATTCATCTTTTTATAAATTAAATTTAATATAATTAGATTGTAAAAATCACATTTTAAATTGATAAATTTTAATAGAGTTCTAAAATTGAAAAGGTTTTGGCATAATTAAAGTGTACATGAAATTATATTTTCTATTTTTTAATTATAGTGATTATCATTTTATTAGGTCTTTTTATTTGATAGGGTAAATGTTTTGATCGGAGTTATAAATCAGTATTGGGACATAAAAAGAAGTCCAATCTCTGATAAAGCGAAAAAATAAAAAAGATAAAGGAAAAGAAAACCCCAAAGACAACAAAATGCCAGTCGCAAAAGAATACTACAACAATTAAGTTAAATAAACCATACAATAGGGCACCAAATTGCGGCCAATAGGCAACAAAAAAACAAGAAGTAAGATTCACACATACAAAAAGATTTCAATAAAACTGACAATAATAAAATTTGAAAGTCATAATAATAACGAAAAGATACCAATCACTTTATTAAGTGTAAAGAGTTCACAATATGTGATTTATCAATGGTGTTCTCTTATCACTTCTTATATTTGAGGCTCAACCTTTTAGTCACCTAGATGTGGTGCGAAGGGGGGAGAGATTGGGTGGGTTCAAACTTTTGGTGGAGGAGGTGAGCAGCGGTTTATAAATAAAATTTATGACATCCTTATGTACTATGGACAAATTTATTTCTAATAAATTTCATATATCAAATGGCAATTTAATAAAGTTAAATAATATGTGTAAAATAATAATTAAGTTTAATATGGCAATTTAATAAAGTTAAATAATATGTGTAAAATAATAATTAAGTTTAATTATGTTAATAGGTGTTTTTTTAATGAAATGAGTCATATGTTTTATACTTAATCAATAGTTCACATTTAAAGTTAGAGATTGAATACAGTCAAACTTCTCATGCAGTGAATATGTGGTTTGCGTTGGTTGGTCCATGCCACAAGCCCATAAATCTATTGGTATAGATGTGTTAGCCCACTAGTGACCATGTGGCAATTACATAATGGCGAGTGGTCAATAAATCCAAATAATTATGTAAATACCTTTTACCATGCTGGGAGTCTATTATGTAGATATTTATTTTTTATGTTTGATGTCATTAATTTTTTTTGGGTTAGATTGTAATGCATATTTAAGGATGCAAAGGTTTATTTGATGTTCATTTGATGTCTTATTAATCTAAATTAATATTACTATTAATATATTTAAAAAATAAAATATATATATGAACTTGTCATCTATGAGAGTAAGTTTGACAATTCATTTTACTTATTGAATGAGACAACTAGAAAGTGGTCAAGGTTAACATCAAATCAAAGTAAGATATGTCTTCTAAATAACAAATTGAAGTGTGTCTTCAATTTTATAATATTGTGTTGCTTGATGACATGGAATCATTGATTTCTTGTAAATAGAGTTATGTGAATGGTTTATGGCCCTTGTTAGGGTTTATGTAAAAATAAGTTGTGGGTTTGAAATATTGTATTATTTTGATAGCTCAATGAATATAGACCAAAAATTAGACATGCAATTATTGTCAGGTACTTTAAGCTCGAATCAATGTCTCTACATAAATGTAGCAAGATTTTTTTTGTCTCAATTTTATTGCTAACACTGATGTCAATTTTTTAAATCAGTACATTTTATTTTGTCATAAAATTTTGTACAGGTCTATAGGGTCATGCTTTCATTTTGACCAAACCCAAATTTTATCATTTAATGGCAAGATATGTCATTTGAATAACACAAAGTATTGGTTGTCTTGATTTTTAATAGTACAATCTTGTTATTTAATAAGTGAAAGTGAACATTTTTTTGGTGGGTCATCTAAACTTCTTTTACTTTCTCTCTCTAAAGCCTTTAAACTATATCAAGAAGTGGAAATTTGTACGACGACGGGCAACTTGGTTTGGATTGGGCACAAGCAAATCATTTATCTATTTGCCAACCAACATATCTGAAGGACCAAAGAGTATAGAAAATAAACATTTGACTCATTGATTTTCACATTTATATATATTATGCATGCCACCATATTGATTTTCATATTTATGATATACCAAAAGCAACACTAAGCCACCCCCTAGGCACCCAAGTCTCTTTTTCGCCCATTCCTACCACCTAGACATGAGCATGATCCTTTGGACTATAGCGCACTATGTTATTGACCAAAGCGCAGTGCTAATGTCTCCTTACTTCTTACTCTCCTAACAGATATCTTTTTGTTCTTCAAAGCAAACTTAGGTTTGGCCTAGACCTATTTCACATCTTGACAAGCATTAGAATGTTATATATATATATATACCACTTTCATTAATTTATCCCATAGATTGAAATCATATGAAAATACTCATAAATAAGCTCATAAATAATTGTGTAAATCAAGTTCATTAATCCTTATTCTACCCTAATCTTGCATACACCCATCTACAATAGCCCAGAGCTCATATTTTTCAAATTTATATTCTCAAGTCACACTCAAAGCACTCAAACAAACACTCATACTAGCATTCACTTGTACTGGCACCAACACTTAGATTGGTAAAATGAGATTGGGCTTGATCCCCTTTTAAGGTATGGGTATGTAGGCAACATACATCACATGGGGTGTTGAGGTCACGTCTAACTTATCCTACTAATGCCACTCTTTTTCTACTTGTGCTCATCAAATACCCTAAAAAACATGGAGGTTTGAGGTTTTGCATTAAAATCAATCAAAAAAAGGAACAAACAACAAATCAACATTTGTTTACATAGGTACAGACTTCTCAGAATACCTAGAAGCTCACTATCCCTGCTACCAAAAGAACACTAGAATGACACATAGGATACTATAGATGTATGTTATTGTCTAAAGGGTCACCTTATTGTCCATGAGGGTTTTTGACTCATGATTACTATTCATAACATCTAGGTTAGATGCACAAAGTTAGGGGACAAAAAATGTGACACAATGAAAAATACAAAACTTTTTTCTATAAAGGGTGTACGCCCTTTCATAATTGTAAAGGGTGTATGCACTTTGACCTATGTTTTTTATTTTTTCATGTTTGATTTATATTTTTTTTTGTTTGTGTTTTTGTGATTTGTTGTGTTGTTTTTTTTGCAAGGATATATTTAGTAAAATAAATGTATAAGTTTATATTTAGTTTTATATTATATTTTATATTCTTATACTTCATATTTATTTTACTAAATATAAAAAAATTAAGGCCACTTTTCATCTTCTAAAATTGATTACAAAGTTGTAGAAGTTACAATTTAGAAGCTACTTTTTAAAAATCCATTCTAGACAATACTTAGTTTTTGGAATTTTAGAATCAGAAGATAGGATGATAAATAAAGTTTTGAATCATGTTATATATGTAATGGATATATACCATTGAGAATTATGTACCTAATTTATGTACTTGAGTATTCTCTACCTACTTTAGCTACTTGAGTATGCCCTACATGATTGAATAACTAAGCCATATCTTGATCTCAATGAGTATTCCCTACCTAAATACACAAGCTATATCTTGATATTTAATATTCCATACTAGTGTCAAAGTAAGTGCTTCACTTACTCAACTTGGTTTACTTCAAGGTATTCTAGAAACTTTCTTGTAATTAGGTGTCTTCCAAACCATAAACTATCTCTTGGTCTATCATAAAAGGTCTTCTGAGTATTGGTATTGAAATATGAATGACCTTATTCTTTAGTATTACCTATTGACTTCTTAGCCTCTTTGTTTAGATCAAAAGACACTTCTAATAACTTAAAACAAGGTACTCGGTCCCTAGAGAGTAATCTACCTTTAAGCAAATCCCTTCTTTAACTCCTAAATCACTCAATTATACATCCTCACTTCTTTGAATAATACTATGAGGTTTTAAGCAATGATTCTACTCAAACTTATTAGTGCATGAAGAAATTCAACTCAAAACTCAAATGATAGCAACTCTACCCTTTATAGGCCTATTTGGCCAAATTTTGCCTCTTAAGGACTTGATACAAAGAGGTATACAACTACCTTGTTTTGTGGACTCATTCACTTCAAAAACTTGATGAAAATATCAATATAATGATAAAATACTCATATGTGTCTTTACATAAGCTTAAAATACCAATCAAATCACCAAAGTGTCAGGATGCGAAACACCGAAAGCATACAATTGATTACCAACTTCAAGCAACTTAATATACGGAAATAACCAGAATCAACAAGTAACTAGAATTCAGAATAACACAGAATATGAGAGACAATACACAACTTGTATTAATAACTCTTACAGAAAAGAATACAATAAAGAAGATGCCACTTCTTCTCCACCACCTCTTCAGAGGTTTCCCACACCTCAAGTGAACAGTAATTCTTTCCTCAAAGTTCTCTCTACTAGGTCCCAACACCCAACTCAAACACAGAGTTGGTGTTCACCTTATACCTGTGCTCCATGCACTCCACAAGTGCTCCACGCACTCCACAAGTACACACCTGTACTTCAAGTAGATCCTGCCTGACCCTGCTCCCTGTTGTGTTGCTGTCCTCCTTGATCTTGCACCCCTACAAATCAATCTGGTTCTGCACACCTGCAAACCTGGATCATACATACACATACACCTGCAGATCAATGATCTTACTTACCATGTAGATCTCCTATATAGGCCATGCACCTGTGACCAAGATCCTACACTCCTGAAGAACCCAGCTGGCTCTCCAATCCAGCACCAACACACCTGGTACTGCGACACTAGGAGGAATGCACCATTGCTCTACCTCACACACAGAAGGAGCTTATAATTATGCTCTCTTACTCCTTAGCACTAATTTACAATACAACCATGAGTCTAATATATAGAACTCATCCAAACAATAATTAGACACTCAGTACAATAATTAGATCCGCAGCTCTTAGTCTATAATTAGCACTAAGCATGCAAACTCTTGGTTCATCAACTGACTGCCCGTAATTAACTCGCAGTCGAACCACACAGGTGATCGACGCCGGTCCCTGTCCACCTGGGGGTCGCCGATGCCAGCCGATCTCTGTCCGACGTTGATTGCTCTCCTGCCCTATCCTGCCGACGTCGGTTGGCCTGACTGACGCCGGTGTCTCTGACACTCAGCAACTCTCCTGCAACCTCCTCCGTGTCTGCATCAGTGAAGCTTTTAGCTCCACAACCTAACAATCTCCCACTTGGAGATAAACAGCTGCACTGTACCTATACCTATATCTCATCTAATCTGTTTCCTTGTTTGTATCCCTCTTCAAGATCAATTCTGAAGACAAACCACCACACGTCCCGTGGTGTACCTCCTGTCATCCGAGTACCCTGCCACATCCGAACCTACAATCACATGTAGTGAAGTCCTGACCCTGCATAGCATGAATCCCTGCTGCTGGTCCCTCTCAAATCCCTGAGAACTCACTTCCCCGAATTGGCTCCTAACTCTCTGACAGCTCCCACTGCATGGGAAAACTTAGGTTTATACCAGACCTCATGTGATTTTGGACACTGTACCTGTCCAGTCCTTAGTGTGCTCTGGCTCTCCATCCTGAACCTCGCCAACACCTGATTCACATCAACTCCCACTAGAGACAAAATCAACCTGTGATCTCCATGTCTCCCATGTCAAAGAATTCCACTGCTCCAAACTCCTCCTGACATGCCACTGAACTAATCTTACCCTTAGCTCAGCAAAACCCTGTATGTACACCCCTGCTAGCTAGCATACTATCCACATACAACAACAGAATGATGTTGCAATCATCATCCCCCTGGTAAGTCAAACCACAGTAGTTACCCTGACACTGACTAGAGTCGTGCTCTTTCATCCCCCTGTCAAAAAACCTGTACCACTGTCCTGCAGCTTCCTCAAGACCATATACCTAGTCTTCTGTCTCACATATCCGTTCTCTCTATTCTTCTACTAAGGAATCCATTCGTCTCTGTGCTTTCATCCAGCTGGCAAACCTACCAAATCTCCCGCTTGGTTCTGCATCATAATCCTGCCATGCTCCCACCTGTTTCCTGGATCCTTCCTGCTCTATAATCAGCAACAAGTATGAAGAAGAGGAACAACAAATTTGAGGGCCTAATTATGTCTTCAGTCCTCTGTATGGGTGTTTGAGACTCCTTGACAGCATGATATCCACCCAAAATTCGTTACAGTGACTGACCTCGGTCACTCCACAGTCTGCATCCGACCAACGTCGGTTCCCATGCGTCTGTCCCTGACTACCAACCTGCCAGTGCTGGTGTCCCTGCTACCGATGTCGATTCTAATGACCGACATTGGTCTTACCTACTGCCGACGTCGGTCCCCTGACCGATGTTTGTCTTACTCTGCCCGACACTGCCGACTTTGGTCTACACATGACTGACATCGGCACCTATCTGTTCGACGCCGATTCCTCCTGACTGACATCGGTATCTGTGTTCGCCTGTGAGTGATGACTTTTTACCTGCGAGCTCTTTTGAATCAAAACCCATGTCCAAACTACTCTGCTCAGAAGTATCCAGCACCATCCACTGATTTCTGTCCGCCATCTCCTCCAAGAACACCAAGGCTTTCCATTTCTTAAGCTTGTCAAATACATCTGTCTTCCACTTAAGAACATGCATCTCTTTCCTGCTCATGTGACCAAGCCTACGAAGCCACGTCTCCACTACAGAAGAAGAATCAATAATATAATCAAGTAGATAAAGGGTACTTGTTTTCTTACCACCAGCTAATTCAAGTGCACCCGCTGTGAGAGTTCTTGTGCATCTCTCATCACCCAATCTTTCTGAAGAAATTAGCCATATCTCCAAACCTGGGACCTACATGACCTTCATCAACACCCGTGTGTTGGCTGCCTGCAATTTCAGCTTCACTTCCCCTTTGCCAATTCTTTGGCAAGGCTCACCAGCTCCTCAATCTGGGGCTGCATGGAAAGAGGCAACCGAGTCTTTTATCCAAGATTCAACTTTATCCAAGAAACCTCCCAGAGCATCCTGTGCAACAACACCTGCAACATCTGCTTCTTCATTTTCTTCATGCTGATCTGCTACCAACCAACAATATTCTTTTACCTGCTCTTTCTTTCCATCGGACTGTGAGTGACCATCTGTGCTTTTCAACTCCTCCATCCTTAGCTTACTATGATCTGCCATTGCTCTACTCCCACTCGATCAGAAACCCCTGAGAGTGACCTGTAACCAAACACACCCTGCTTCCTGCAACCTTAGCTCTGATACCACTTGTCAGGATGCGAAACATCGGAAGCATACAATTGATTACCAACTTCAAGCAAATTAATATGCGGAAATAACTAGAATCAACAAGTAACTAAAATTCAGAATAACACAGAATATGAGAGACAATACACAACTTGTATTAATAACTCTTACAAAAAAGAATACAATAAAGAAGATGCCACTTCTTCTCCACCACCTCTTCAGAGGTTTTCCACACCTCAAGTGAACAGTAATTCTTTCCTCAAAGCTCTCTCTACTAGGTCCCAACACCCAACTCAAACACAGAGTTGGTGTTCACCTTATACCTGTGCTCCATGCACTCCACAAGTGCTCCACGCACTCCACAAGTACACACCTGTACTTCAAGTAGATCCTGCTTGACCCTGCTCCTTATTATGTTGTTATCCTCCTTGATCTTGCACCCCTGCAAATCAATCTAGTTCTGCACACCTGCAAACTTGGATCATACATACACATACACCTGCAGATCAACGATCTTACTTACCATGTAGATCTCCTATATAGGCCATGCACCTGTGACCAAGATCCTACACTCCTGAAGAACCCAGCTGGCTCTCCAATCTAGCACCAACACACCTGGTACTGCGGCACTAGGAGGAATGCACCATTACTCTACCTCACACACAGAAGGAGCTTATAATTATGCTCTCTTACTCCCTAGCACTAATTTACAATACAACCATGAGTCTAATATATAGAACTCATCCAAACAATAATTAGACACTCAGTACAATAATTAGATCCGCAGCTCTTAGTCTATAATTAGCACTAAGCATGCAAACTCTTGGTTCGTCAACTGACTACCCATAATTAACTCACAGTCAAACCACACAGGTGATCGACGCCGGTCCCTATCCACCTGGGGCTCGCCGACGCTGGCCGATCTCTGACGGACGTCGGTTGCTCTCCTGCCCTATCCTGTCGACGTCGGTTGGCCTGACCGACGCCGGTGTCTCTGACACTCAACAACTCTCCTGCAACCTCCTCCGTTTCTGCATCAGTGAAGCTTTTAGCTCCACAACCTAACACAAAGTGCCAAAAACATTGACTAAGTCCTAAGAACTATTATAATACTATGTATAGGTGTGTTTGGTCTCAAAAAGGTGTTATTGATATAATTTTATCAAAGGATTATTATAAATATTTTTTAACATGTTTGGAGACTATATCTAAGGATGAGAAACCAATTTCCTTGATTGGTTTCTTAAGAATTAGACTTCAATGGAAACTCTGCTCTTTAGGTCTGGATGGCCTGATCTACCTACCTGGAAGGATATTGACTTGGATTAAATGTTAAATGCTTTGAAACACTTTAACTAAGTGTTCTATAGTATTTACACAATAACATTGGACCTTCATAAGAGGTTTAGACTCAATCAACAAAGTAAAACACTTGAAGTTTCTCTTGACTAAGCTTTCTGGTGACTGTCTATAGATAAATAAAAAAATAGTCCTCTATATTTTTAAACACAAGGTGAGTTTTATCATGTTACCTATTATAATACCTTATAAAACTTATCTAATAACTTGCCTATGAGTTTGAGGATATTCCACTAGTTCAGATGCAAGTTATGATTTTTTTGTATCAAAAACCATATTATATGGTTTAACTATGCACAAAGAACCTGATAATTTCAAATTGATTTTTCATACAACTTAAAGACTATTTTAAATAAATAACACTTGGAACAAATTCTTGACTACCCCCGTCAACTTCTCTAGTCTTCTAAAAAAACCCATGCAACTTTTACTTCATGATACAAGAGACTGTAAGTGATTATAGATACATAGAAAATAGGCTTTAGAAGGTTCAATAACATGATCCTTGGATCAAGTATAAATTTTATTAAAATGAAGTTTGATTTCATTCAAACATTAAATAAATTTGTGAATATAATAAATTAAGTAACACACCTTTTATTCACAATAAAATGATTCTTTTGACTACATAGACCCTTGTTCTTTCTTGGCAAACTATCAACTCTACTTGTAGTTATGAATTTCTTCACTTTTTAAGCTTGTTCTAACCTTCAATTCCTTTTTTTAAGGTTTGAATTTGATTAAGTTATTGGAGATGTATTATACTTGGAGTTTTCTATACTTGCCTTTGAATCTTCTTAACAACCTTTTTATTAACTTAGAAAATGAACTTTAATTAATGGTTCTATCCATATGCATAAATGAATAGCCTACAACATGCAACCTATAGCATATGTATAACAATGATACAATTATTCATACATTACATATAACACATGCATAGTACTACATATAGGTATGTGGTCACTCATACATGACATCTTCCTATGGTCATGATACAGTCACTCATATTGGACATGAATGTATCTAATCACCCTAGTACACTCCATTTCCACTTAAACCATTAAACCTAAACCCCAAACCATAAATCTTAAACACTGAACATTAAACCCTAAACATTGAAACCTAACTTAAACCCCAAACCATAAACCATAAACCTTGAACCATGAACACTAACTATTATACCTAAACCCTAATCCTTAAACCTTGAAACCTTAACCCTAATACATTATCCCTAAACCCAAAACAATAATCCATAGACCCTAGAGTATAGACCATAAACATAGAACCTTAAAACATTAAACCCTAGACTTTATACCCTAGACCCTAAACCCTAAAACCTAAACCTTAATCCCTTAATCCTAAACCATAAACCATAAACCTAAATACCTAAATGCTAAACACTAAACCATAAACCCTTAAACTCATACCCTCAATTTTAAACACTAAAATCTAAAAAAAATCAAAATATTGAATGTTAAACCCTAAACACTGAACCCTAAACCCTAAATCCAAAACCTTGACCCCTAAGATCTTAACCCTAAATTCTAATCCTAAAACCCTAAACACTAAACCCAAAAACTTGAAAGTTGAACCCTAAACCACAAACCCATAACCATAAAACCTCAAATCCAAAACCATAAACCCTAAACCTTAAAACCTAAACACTAGAACCCAAACAACCAACCCTAAAAACTAAAATATAAAACTTGAACCCTAAACCCTTCACTTCAAACCCTAAAAATGAACCTTAAACCATGAACACTAAACCCTGATCCTAAACTTTAAAACCTATGTTTTAAATCCTAAACTCTAAGCCCTAATACATTAAACCTTAAACCCTAAAAATTAAACTTGACTCTAAACCCAAAACCCCAAATGATAAGATGTAAACCCCAAACCCTAAATATTAAATCCTAAATTAAAAACTTAGGCCCTATACCCTAAACCCTAATATCCATACCCTAAACCATAAGCCCCTAACCTTAAACCCTAAACCTAAAAAAATAGCCCTAAACTTTTAACCCCTAACCCTAAATGCTAAAACACAAGCCCTAAACTCTCAATATTAAATCCTCAACTCTAAACCTAAACCCTAAACCCTTACACTTAATCCCTAAACTCTTAACCCCAAGCCTAAAACCATAAGTCATAAACCTTAAACATTAACTCCTAAATAGAAAATTCTAAACCCAAAATCCAAAACCCGAAACCTTAAACACTAAACATAAATCCCTAAACCCTTAACACTAAACTGAAAACCATAAACTCCAAACTATAAACTATAAACCATAAACATTAAACCATAAATATAAAACCCTAAGCCCTAATCCCTAATCCCCAAATACTAAATCCCAAACCTTAAATACTAAACACTAAGTTCCAAACCCTGAACCCTCAACCAAACACCTAAGACCAAAACCCTGAACCTTACACCCTAAACCTTAAGTGTGAAACTAAAAACTCAAAACCCTAATCCCAAACACTAAACCCCAAACCCAAAAAGTTAAACCCTTAACCTTGAGCCACAAACCATAAATCCAAAATGTTTAAGCATAAAATATAAATTATTAACCCTAAATCCTAATCCCTAAGCCATAACACTAAAACTTGAAACCTAAATGCTAATCCCTATACCCTAAACCCTAAATTATGAATCTTGAACCATCAACCATAAACCTTAAACCCTAAATTTTTTAATCCTAAACCTCTAACAATAAACCATAATCTTGAGTTATTACCTATATAGAGAAAGGGGAGGGAGAATTGGCTAAGCCATATATTGAAAGCATAGGGGGCATTCTCACTTATATAAAGAAAGGAGGGACTAGGGACATTCCTATAAAAGGCTTGAAAGTGGATTCAGGATGAATTCCAAAATAATTTGTGGGTTTTTTAATCAATGGGTTTATCAATATGTATAAATGACTAGCCTATAGCATACAACCTATAACATACACATAGTAATGATACAATCATTCATACATTACATATACCACATATCTAGTACTACATGTAGTTATGTTGTCACTCATTCATGACATATTCCTATAGTCATGATACAGTCACTCATATCAGACACACATGTAACTATTAACTCTAATATACTCCATTTCCACCTAAACCATTAACCCTAAACACTAAACATTAAACACTAAACCTTAAACATTGAACCCCAAACCCTAAGCCATAAACCATAAACCATGAACACTACACCATATACCTAAATCATAAACACCATAAACCTTGAACACTTAACCTTAATACATTAGCCCTAAACCTAAAATAATAATAACTAAACCCTAAAACCTAGACCCTAAACATGTAACTTGAAACCCTAGACTTTATACCATAGACCCTAAGTCCTAAAACCTAAACTTTAATCCATTAACTAAAATCCCAAACCATAAGCTTAAAATCCTAAATCCTAAACACTAAACCATAAATCCTTAACCCTATACCCTCAATATTAAACCCTAAACACAAAATTCAAAATCATGAACATTAAATCCTAAATCCTAAATGCTAAACCTCAAACCCTAAACCCAAAACCTTAACCCATAAACTCTTAACACTAAACACTAATCCTAAAACCCTAAGCACTAAAACCTAAACCTTTAAAGTTAAACCCTAAACCACAAACGAAGAACCATAAAACCTCAAACCCAAAACCTTATACCCTAAACCTTAAAACCCAAATGCTAGAACCCAAACACTAAATTATAAACTTTAAACCCTAAACCCTAAAAATGAAACCTAAATTACAAACACTAAACCTAAATGACAAACACTAAACCTAAATGATAAACATTAAACATATATTATGGAGACCATACCATAGAGGAATGATGTAATCATTGGTAGTTATATTCAACCCCCTCTCCACTTTCCTATCATAATTCATACACAAGCATAAATATTTCAATGCAAGGAGAAAACATGCCATTAAAAATTTAGCTGCACAAATGCTAATAATTTATACTCATGACCCATATCATTCTTTGATAATAACTAATAAACATTAAAAGATCCAAAATGATCCATCCCTTTTACTTAACATTTGTAACCCAAATAACCATGTCCAGAAGAAGGATTTACCTCCTCCTCATCAAAATATGAATACCAATGAGTAACTAACACAAACACTACACTCATCAACATCTATAGATAAGATCTGATAAGGGGGTGAGACCTAATGTTTTTAAAAGGTCAAATCCATGAAACCATGAGGAAATTCCAAAACACATGTCATCAAGTCTATTACCAGGTGGGTGATTTGAAAATTGAGTATTAACAACCCTTGTAGTGGCTTAAGGCCAAAGCTTAGATTGACTTGAAAGACCCAAACATCAACTGGCCACTCTTCACAAAGTAATAAGAGATCCAAGCTAGAAAAAAATGCAATATGCAAATCTGAGGTAAAATCAAAGTTCAAGTCAACATTCAATCTTGCAATAAAGAGTAAACCTATTTATTTCATACATTTACTATTTATTTTTGGACTCGAGTATACGTGGCATTACAACATTGATTTCATATCAAGGGGAAATTAAAAAATTTCTTCTGTTGTAACTTATTTTCCCATATAAGAGTTTAAAGAACATCTTTCCCCCATAATATTTATAAGTTGAAATCCATGTGATGATTATTATAAGGATCCCATGATAATCATGCTCATTTTTTAAAATGCATCATTAGCAATAAAACTCAGGATTCTAATGCAACCTTGGCTCCCAATGCAACTTGAGCTGATAATATAATGTGGGCACACAATGTAACTCAAGTTCACAGTACACCATAGGCTATAAATGCAACTCAATCTCCCAAAGCACTTCAAGCTCCCAATGTAACTTGGGATGAAAATGCAACTTGGGTTGGAAATGTAACTCAGGATCACAATGCAACTCAGGCTTGTAATACAACATGGGTTCACTACAACTTAGGTACATAATACAATGCAGGATCATAATGTAGCCCATTTTCACTTACCAACATCGTATGAATTTAACATTGATGAGGAATATAGTTTTCATCATATTAACTCATTTTCTAAGCCACACATACATCCCCACATCCAAAAACCATACCAACATCATTTTTTACACTGAGGAGGAAACATAGTTTCCTTTTGTATAACTCATTTTTCAAATCAAAATATATAAAGTAAGCACAAAGAGGTAATTTTTGATTTGTCATCATCCCTCATGGTTCAAAATGAATTTCCACCATGCATGTGTAAAAAATAGATTATCTTATTTCCACCATGGAAATAATTCAACAATATCCCTAGAGTAATCCATCATGGCCCTACCTAATCTAATGAACATGAATGATAATAATCACCCTAATACACTCCAATCAAAACAAAAGGAATCAAAACACCATTAAATATTCATCTAAAAAAGATATTGTTTAGTATAAAATAAATATATACTGACTACTAGATTGGAACACATTCTACTAGATGAGGGAGAGATGAGGGATGATGAGGGGTTGATTAGGTATGATGAGAGCTAATGAGGGAATTGTTAGGGATAATGACGGATGAGGATGAATGAGGAGGGAGTGATTAGGGATGATGAGGGTTGATGAGGGAATGATTAGGGATGATGAGGGACAATGATACATGATGAAAGACTGACTAGGGATAATAAGAAATGATGATGGTTTATGAGGGAGTTATTATAGATAATGAGGGATGATGAGAGTGTGACTAGGGATGATGAGAGAGTGATTATGTATGACTTGGGTTGATGAGGGTTGATGAGGGAGTCTTTAGGGATGATTAGGGACAATGAGGGATGATAAGGGAGTGACTAAGGATGATGAGGGTTGATGAGGGAGTGATTAGTGATAATATGGGATGATGATGGATAATGAGGGAGTGTTTAGGGACAATGAGAACTTATGAGAGAGTGACTAAGATGATAGTGGAATATGAAGGTCGATGAGGGAGTGATTACGGATGATAAGGGTAAATGAGGGAGTGTCCTATATGAATTTAGAGTGATAGAATATGAATTTAATTTATGTGACTTTTGAATAATGCATGAGATTAGAATTAAAAAATGCATGGATTGACCATATGTCTAAAATTTGTTTTAGAGTGAATGGTATCTTTTTAGAATGACTTTTGAGTGGCGTTTTGATTCATTATATTCTGAATGGAGTGTATTAGGGTGACTAGCTGAATTCATGTCTGGTATAAGTTATCATATAATGACTATAGGTAGATGTCATGTATGAGTGACTAAATACATACACGTTGTAGTAGGTATTTGGTAGATGTCACATATGAGTGATCGTATCGTGACTATAGGTATGTTACAGTTACGTGCTACATGGAAGTCATTTATGCATATTGATAGACCTATTCATTGAAAATCCCATAAATTATTTAGGAATATACCTTCAAGCTTAGGTATTTAATTGGGTAGGGCATACTCAAGTAGGTAAATTAGTTAGGGCATAATCAATTAAGTAAAATAGGGGGCATAATAAATGGTCTAGACATATTAAATATGTAGCATTATTTAAAAAATTATTTCTCATTCTATCTTCCAATCCTAAATTCTAAAAACTAAGTATTGATTAGATTGGATTTTAAAAAATTAACTTCTAAATAGTAACTCCTACAGCTCTATAATTGATTTCATAAGATGTAGAGTGTTGGCATAATTTAACATATTACATTTTTTAGTTAATATAATTACAGTTCATCAATTAGCGATGAGTTAGCATAGTGGTTAGGTTCTTAGGTGATTAGGTGGAATATGTTATACAACTGTTGTTAGCAGTTAGATAATCAATTACATGGATGGTAACTATTTATCATTGTATATAAAATTATGTTGTTGATCAATAAATAATGAAAGTATTCAATCATTGATTTCCTTCAATGTGGTATTAGATCAATTCATAATGAGATCCTAAGCATTACCATGAGGGGTAGTTGATGTTCGCTTTGCCTTTGAATATGAAAAGAAGATCTAGATATGCTAATATTTATTCCATTATTTTGTATTAGATCTGTATTCTTTATTATAGTTATTAAAATATAGAGAAGCATCCAAACATAATAAAGGAGAAAGATTGTAGCTCGAGAAATACATAGCGTGCAACATTGAAATCACCACTAAATGAAGCTTGAAGACACTAGAAGAATATGATGACCTATAGTGAGAAACTGAGGATCAATTAAGAGAATTTGGAAGCTTGTGAACTATTGGATGAATTACCTATTCAAAGATAAGCCTAAAGCATACCAAATTGGTGTTGGTAGAAGACAAAAGTGGTGAATCTTGAGAAAGTCTACTATAAAGCATGGAAGTTGGTGGAAGAGTATGGCTTGGAAGCTAAGTCAGCATTAAGAAAAGTAGCCAATAGAACTGCATAACGAAGGAGAGTGTGGAGTTTGAAATTTGGTCACCTCCCTTCATAGTATTTGATGGCACATGCATTTCAAAGTGGCATTTCTAAGTACCCCTATGCAATCATACATATATTACACTCTTATTGGAAGGTCCAATTAGAATGGTTGAAGAATTAAACATAGGATTTTCACTTAGCAATCACTATTAGAACCTACTCGATATAGTGCAGTCCTTGCATCTTCATCAAACCTCATGCAACTTGCCTTTAACACAGATTTGTCAAAAAAAATCATCTTCTTAAAAGTAGCATCATCTGCAAATTACCTCAATTATTGACTTGCATTTAATTCTTCATCGATGTTCTCAACAAAATAGATTTGTGCATTCTTTGGGACCCATCTTTAGCATCAGCCATAGATTTATGTTCTATTGTCTCATGGTGAGTAGCATGAGAACATTGTCACTTCATTTTCAACTTGAGGAAGTTTTGTTTAGTGACGAGTTGATTATTTTAAGTTTAAATCCTTTAAGGATTATCTTTAAGTATTGGTCTCTTTTCTTTATTCTAGCTATTGGTTTATTAGTCTTTAGTTTAAGTTGTGTTAATATAGCTTTCATACCTTTATTAAAGGTTAATGTCATAAAAAATCAAAGTTTCCTTTTAGTGAGTTGTTAGTTTAGTAATAGGAGTATAATTATTTGAATCATGACAATAAATACGGTGTCATATAAGTTATGATCAAATAAATTTGGAGTCATAATATTGTTAATAGTTTATCAATATTTTGAAAGTCAGAGTTATCAATCATAAATTCATCAATAGAGTCAAGATATAAAAAGTTTAAACATATTTTTTTATTTTGGGTTCATTTTCGATGTTGTCGAAGTCAAAAAACTTCTGTACAAATGAATTATCAGGTGAACCCAACGTCCTGAGTCATGTGTCAGTGGGAGAGTTTTGTCCTAAAAAATGACATCCATATGAGCTTCATCGAGATAACAAATTAGTAATAAACTTCTTCTACTGGAGGCTAGAGGATACATAAATGCTAGAGCATAATTGGCATCCTCTCATGAGTCACCTATGATATGGTCACAACATTGTTATGGTGAAATTTTTTGCTGTTTGTTTATGTTTTATACTATATTTTTATATAAAGTACTAACCATTATTTTCTAGTTTGGTACCTCCTAAAAAATAATGTTGTGGGGAGCAAAAGCACTAAAGTAGAACTTAGTTATTGTAAAAGAGTTTATGGTAATCTAAAAAACCACCAAAGTGCAGTACAAACCTCCTGCAACCATCCTAATTCATGGTTAACTTGCAGTAGAAAACCATATGGGTTTGTGGTAATCCTTGTAATTCAAGAAACCACTGAAGGTTAGTAGAAAGAAGTGTTCCTGTCACTTCCAAGTTTTTGGTAATCCTACAAGGAAAACCAAGGTGACACCAAGAACTTAAAGCCACAAAGATGGCATGCCACCTCAGAAAGTGAGCAGGCTACATGGAGAGTGTAAATCTTTTTACAGTGTTTGGAATAAAGGGGGGACCACTATTTGGAAATATGGTGTTCATAGAAACAATGTAATAAAGGAGGGAATGTTGGTGTAATTTGACATATTACATTGTTTAGTTAATATAATTATAGATCACTTATTAGTGATGAGTTAGCATAGCGGTTAGGTGTTTAGGTGATTAGGTGGAATACATTATACAACTGTGGTTAGGAGTTAGACAATTAATTACATGGTTGGTAACTGTTTATCATTGTATATAAACTTCTGCTATTGATCAATAAATAATCAAAGTATTTAGTCATTGCTTTCCTTCATAGAGTGGCCCTAATTTTTTTATATTTATTAAAATAAATTTAAAGTATAAGAATATAAAATGTAATATAAATTAAATATAAATAATTTGTTATTACATTTTAAAGTATAAGAATATAAAATGTAATATAAATTAAATATAAATAATTTTTAATTGCATTTAATTTACTAAATATCCTTCTACACACCAAAAAAAATAACACAATAAATAAAAATAGCTCAAACTGCACATAGAAACAAAAACACTTACATGTCTTTAAAAGCAAAAACAACCAACTCAAACTACACATAACCAAAAAAAAATATACATGTCTTTAAAATGGCATACACCCTTTCAACATTTTAATCCTTTAATTTTATGTTTTCCCTCCAAATTTACTTTGGGTATAGGCTCAAAGAGGTCCAAACCTAGCATGAAACTAGCCATTGAGCAACCCACTTGGTTTTTAATAAATTTAGGATTTTTTCCATCTTTAACGACATATTTGATCAGGTAGATTTTATTATTTAAAATATATTATGGGTTTCTAGAAGGAAAAGTGTAGTCTTTGAATTTTTTTTAATGTTACACTATTTTTTATAATTACTACATAATTTCTACACAACATACCTCACTATGGATTATATACATATCATTATAAACACTTTTATAAGTTTTTGACTATTAATCAAAATTTTATAAAACTTATACCTAAATGGTCTACCCATCATTGGCTATAATTTTTTTTAATAATATATTTTTATGAATTTAATGTCAAAAAGTTGTGTTTGTACACTTGCAATTCCAATTTTTTAGCTATTTTGACATGTAAAATTATTTTAAATAATATATTTATTAAAAAATTAATAAAAAATATTATGACTGATCTGAAACATTTTATATATACATATATGAAATTTCATATATCAATTCATTTGTTTACTCAAAAAAAGTATGTTCGTACACATGCAGTCTCCTTATTTTTCATAAAAAGGGTCAAGTCATTATCATAAATGCATCTATTCTGCACATTTTTATCATCTGGGTATTGAAAAAAATTATATATTTAAAAAATAAATTCAAAATGAAACCATTCATATTCTTACATCATTGTCAAATTATTTTTTCAAGTGTCTCTAACATTATCTCCAAGCTCAACTACTATAATTTTCAAAAAAAATGTGTCATTTTATACCCCGCCTTTTGTCCCCCATTATCCTGCATCTACCCAGCATAGTTCATATCCTAGTTTTTAGCCTATCTCTTATCTGTCTCAATCATTTTTCAGTTAAGTACATCTATTTTAACTCATTTTTATTTATAAAAATAATTAGATAAATTAATTATTAAATAAATCAAAGGTTATTTATATTGTTATATTTATTCCCTGATTTATTATTCCAACACTTTAAAAACCTGGGGTTTTACATTCCATAACTCCCTTAAAAGATAAATCATTTGGTGAACCTAACTTAATTTTAACATATTATATAAAATCCCTAGTGTACCATTAGGGATTCCTTTTTTACTTCCAAAATGTGCTCAGTTCTAGTTTTCAATGTTTCATCATGATTATCATGATGGAAGCAATTTTTTTACTTTTTAGTACAAAGTTTTGTGGTTTGTCTTGTATGCATATTACCTACCATTTATATAATGATGGCACATATGAGAATAAAAAAATTCATATAGATACCTTGTGGTCCAATGTGGTTTAACCTGGGACCACATGGAAGACTTCTTACAAAGCAGAGCAACATGCTATTTAAATTCACATAATCTAGACTAATGCCAAGGATAAGGCTATATTTGTATAAACAACATGGTATGATGATCATTTATATGAGTTTGGGTAGATTCAGTATCCAACATTGAATGACCTCCCACCAGATCTGTCATTTGACTATACACATACTATGGATGTGTTATGAGGTCTATAGAGGCACTACATTTCATTTGTATATAATATCATTTACTTACACATTACTTATACATAGCTTATCTTACCTTTATCCTTGTATATATTTTAATTTTCATGTTAATTATACATATCTTATACTAAAAAAATATTAAAATAATAGAATACATTAAAAAATGCAAAAATATTCAAATATTTGGTCAAAAAATACAAATTTTAGATTATATGCATTTCCATGTTTACATTCCTATTTTCCAATTACTACATATGCTATCTATGCTACTATAGTCAGTTTTATCATACATACATGCTTCACTTATTCTCTTTGAGTGTTTATAAATCATTATAGGAATTAAGTGCTATACACAAATCCATATTTGCTACTATTTACCCATTAAGGGCACATACACATATACGTAGATTCAACATTGATACATTCACCCATTGGGGGCATCATACTACACAACTTATAATTTTTTAGGTTATGTCATTCTATACTACACTAGTTTTTTTAAGACTAATGAAAAATAATAATACAAACTCAGATTACATGTACATCTTTACTAATTACGGATTTGTACCACATGTTATGCATATTTTAATTTCTACCTTTACTAGTTTATATTTGATTGTGTCTCTTTACTTCTACATCTACTTGAAGGCATTTGAGTATGTCATTGTTCTATGGATCTAATCTAGTCCTTTTCATTGTATGTATGCTTTGGACATATGCACATGTCCTTGTGTGTGCTTTCCTGATTGTGTATGAGGACATTTGAGCATGTCTTTCCATGTGGCTCTAAGCCAACCTTGCTTTCTCTTTGCATAATTATATATTTGAACATGTCTTTGTATGTTTATTTTCTCAAACTTAGTGACATGTGTCCATGTCATTTATATTATGTCCCCTTGGCCTAATTTGTGTGCCTCATGTGTTTGTATGTATGCTTTCATGTATGTGTCATGGCCATGACACTTGTTTCTTGCTTGTTACATTCACATCTAATTGTGATGCCATGAGGGACCTCATGCATCTCCCCTTCCTCCTTGGGTTCCTTGATGGACATCATGCCCCATTCCCCTAGGTAATTACTCTGTTTATATCTAGATTTATTTTTCATATACATATTTACATTATTATTTTTATCTTAACAACCTTATGAATACTATATCTAACATACATCATACACTCCCAATGTATGCTCAGATTATTTTCCATTTTGATGTCATCTATACACATTATATTGGTGTATAACACACATATCATATGTTTTCAATCTAACACACATGATGCATAGATTTTTTTAGGAAAATTATTGTAGAGGTCCAAAAACTCCCCTCAAAAGAGGGGGCATTCACAAGGGTTTGTCATAGAGATCAAGCCATCCCAATGCACTCAAAACATAATTTTCAACATATAAACACAAAATACAAAGCTCAAACTTAGGAAAACATAGTGAAAAATAGTCACATATAGATTAGCTTTAGTTTTACACATAAAAAACATATTTGGTCAATAGCACAACACATAAGACACTAACATAATGTGTTATTGACCAAGGGACCACACTGTTGTCTAATAGCCCCAAAAATAGAAAATTGTAGAATTATTAGAAAATTACAATAGGTAAAGTCTATGTTTACATAATATCAATCACATATTATTAGATATTCTTAGTTTATACTATGTTATACATAGAATTACATAGGTTTACTTAGATTGGGGCATCATGTGTGACATAATTACTCCTATTTTAGTTTCAGATACTTAGATGGATTATTACGACTTAGTACATAATCCATATACACAAATATCAGAGTTAGTGACATGTGTGCGGCACATTATTTCCATATGTTCAGTTTGACACCAATATGCTCAGATAGAATGATAGATCCATGTCATTCTCCACATTTTCACTCTAAACACCATTTGCACCAGTTTTGCACTAGGTTTATACCAAATTGATGTCGCCTTCTATCTATAATGGTTGGCATTCCTGAGTGGGCCTTGAGTTACATTTTATAGTTTCAAAGTGGAACGTGAGCCATTTTACATTTTAGATTTTTTGAGTGGCCTTAGAGCCATCCTACATAGTTTTAATTACATTGCACAATTTTCGTTTCAAATGCATCTACTAAACATGGATAGGCAATGATGGAGTCATAGCCTACTTGAGTTCTTGAGCCACCCACATAGGAGGGTTGTACAAGCCATCAGTCCAATCTAATTTATTCACAGATTATGATCAACCAATTAGGGGTGGGCAATGATGGAGTCAAGGCCATCTTGATTTCTTGATCCACCCACACATAAGGATTGAGCAAGCCATCAACACTATCCAAGATATTCACTATTTGATCACCATATACATGCACAAATAATATGTCACTAGGTTTTAGAATTGGTTTGCATACCCAATGAGGTGTATTCATTAATTTACTCTTTCACTCATCTATTTACTCAATTTTATCTTTTATTTTTACATTTATTAAGGACTAATTCATTCATGTTTTCATTCATAGGACATGTAATAGAGCACACTATATAGACTTAGACCTAGATTCACAGGCTTTGCCTCTTAGGTAAGTCTAAGTACATATATTTCATTTTATCTTAGTCATTTTTATTTTTTATATGTTGGGTTTTTATTCTTAATAATTTTTTAGCACTGAAGTGTAGTGCCAATGAGCTAGCGCACTAGCCCTTCACACAAGACTATGGTCTTGCATGCTCCTCGAAGCATGTAGATAGAGATCGGTTCCCATGGTTTTTGTTGGACACTAATATATTAGATATACTCTTTGGGTTAAACTTATGTTTAATTATAAGTTACATATAAAAAGAGATAAACTACTTTGATCCTTGTATTACTAAGCTCAACCACCATAATTACGCAAATTAATGCTGTTGTAATTTAGAATTGGTACTTAGAAAAAGTAAAAGTATGTATAGAACTCATATTACGTTTCAACCATAAGTACTTCAACAAAGACAACACTAAGTCTTAACTAAGACAACTTGCATTCATATGTCAATGACTTATCAAAGATATGAAACTTGAACAATAGAACTAATTAAAATACTATAAATTTTATATTATGTTTCAACCAAATGATATCAAAATCCATCACACACAATGCTTTCATATAGGGGTATTTATACTTGTTTATCCCTGACCAAGTATTTAGACATAAATAATAGGAGTGATTGGCCAACAAAATCTCTATTAACTAAGAGTCATGGTGGTTTATTAACTAGTGTCTTCTAAGGACTCAACCCTTTTCGTCCCCTATATACTCATTCTATGATATATCCTTTCTATCATGTGTCTATCTCCTTGTGGGCTGATGTAAAACTGTGACCCTTGAGAATTGATCCTTAAACATCTCCCACTTCCCATGCACTCCCTAATTCTTTCATAGTTGTTCCTAGTCATATGCTCTCAGGTTCCTCATAGTTAATTTTCCTCTTTGATTGGGTCCTCTCATACTGGTGATTTTATTCCATTGTACTTTCACACCTTACTAGTTCCACACCATGGTCTTTTTGTGTTATGCAGCTTCTACACCGTGCTAGTTTCATGCAAAAATATCAAAACACTTAGCTAAAATTTAGGGTCTAACATCATCCCACACTATGCTCTTAGTTCATCTTGAACTAAGTCTCAATGGTAGCTTTTTCCAAGAAATTAGGCCCTACTTGCTCAATTTTCTTCTTCACATTATCCCAATATGATAATGTGTCAAGTAGCTTAGCAGTTATTACTTCAATGACCTCTTTAGACTTATTCATCTCCTCAGGTTGGTCAAAATTCTCATTAGCCTTCTTGACCAAATCATCTAGGGATGTGTTGGCATCCTTTTGGACATCTTCTAATATTGAGACTTCATCGATAACCTATCCTTGAGGGATATAAAACTATCACTCAATTGTTGGTGATGTGCATTGATCTTCTCTTCTATTATTTCCACATATTTGAATGCTTTCATGTACTTGATTTAGTCCCTTATTAAGAGTGCATCATCAAACATTTTTTTCCTTTGGATTTCCTCTACCTAAAGTTGAGCCTCTAAGACTTTATTCGGTCACACTAATCTTTTTAAAATTCCATCCAAGATGGGGATGATTTCATGTACTTGATTTAGTCCCCTATTAAGAGTGCATCATCAACCATTTGTTTCCTTTGGGTTTCCTCTACCTAAAGTTGAGCCTCCAAGACTTTATTCGGTCATGCTAATGTTTTAAAAATTCCATCCAAGATGGGGATGACGTTCCCAACCCTTTTTATGGCACACTTGGATAATTTAATTACCTCGATGAATTTTTCCACTAATACCAGTGCCTCATTCCTTGACATAGGATGCTCTTTGCATCATTTCAAAAGGAGATTCACCAAGGTCTCTAGTTTATTGATGATATCCCCATCGAGAGGTACTCTATCTACTAGAGCTAGATTTTGGCCCAAAATTATTTTTCACAAATCCAATGTTTTAACTTTGGCCTTCATGGCTTCCTTTATTTGTTGTTTTAAATTAGCCACATCCTCTATGAGCACTTTCTTGGTAGCAACTTCCTTCTCATACATACCCACCTCCTAGGCATGTTTCATCTCTATGTCATGCGCATCAGAGTCTGATAATATATTCTAGTACGTGAATTTAAAATCCATCTTCAAGAATATTGCACTAGCTTACAAAGGGATGATATTCTAGGGATTAACCCATAGTGGTTTGGGTAGTAATAGAGCATTAGGATCTAAGAAAAGGTTGTGTTGAGGGAGCTCAAAATAGTGCTTCCTCATTATACATGTCTAATAAGAAGGACATCTACTTCCTTGTATCCAGTGTTGTATCTCAAGGAAGGAAGTATAGACATAAATATAAAATCGTATTATAGATGCCCATTTGATATTGGATACATAGATTGGTGGATGCATCAATGGTAGGTTGTTCTTCAGACTCAACCAACTCTTTTCCTTTATTTAAGTCATGTTCTAATATTTTGACCTCTAATTCTATAGCTAAAGAAGTGCTACTGATAGACATTCCACTCATATTATACTCTTCACCATCCCCCTCTTCTCCATATGGATCCCCAATTTCCAATGGAGAGTCTTTGAAGGTGGCCTCCTCTTTGTGTTTCATGAAGGGTGTCTTCTCATATTCAAAGTTTGATTCTTTCTTTTGGGTTGTAGTTTCTTCCTGTTTGGGATCTTATGCTAGTGTTCTTTATAGTATAACCCCTAATGATGAAACTTTTTGGGGTGATACCTGTGGAGTTTTCTTAGGGGGTGAAGATGGAGGTGGAATAATTTATGGAGGAGAAGGTGGGGGTGGAGGGACTTTTGAAGGTGTAAATTTGGGTGGAGAAGGTTGGGGAGGAGAAGGGAAAGGTGGAGAAAGACATGGTGGATAAGGTCAAGGAAGAGAAGGGTGAGGTGGAGAAGGGCATAGTGGATAAGGTCAAAGAGGTAAAGGTCTTGGTAGTGAGGGGCTAGGCTACAATGGTTGGGAAATCCTTTGGCATTTTTAAGGAACCTATTGTGAGCTTGTGCCAACACCATGCCCAACTCACTTTTTCTTCAATGGAGTTACTAGTGGGAACTTTTCTTGCATATGTTCTATGCCCTTTTAACTCTTATGCTTTGGTCATATAATGTAGAATATATTATGTACCTATTTTAGCACCAATATTGGCTTGACCTTCATATTCATTTGGTCAATCTCCTTCTTCTCCCTAGAGGCCTTCTTGCCTAGATAGGCACACATCTTTTAAAGAGTGTGAATCTCCAAGTCAATTTTATCTACCTCCAAGGTAATATGCTATGCATCATAAATTCAATTTACTGAGTTGATGAAGTACCATACTAAAAAGGCATACAGTAGATTCAACCATATATAGAGTTCCCTAGAATGGACCATCTTGATGTGCACTATAGAGAAGTGTTGCTTTACAATGAACCATGCTTGCTCTCCAACCAAGGTGGGCAAATCCTTCAAGATGTGTCATTCATTCCTGAATTCTTCCTCCATCCCATCAAACCAAAACTTCATTTTTATTTTGTAAGAGGGGTGATATGCCCCGAGCATGTGAATGCCTTATATAACTTAGTAGGGGACTTGTTCTCAGGTGGGTATGCCCACTTTAGTGCTCTTGTGGTGTAATCTAGTACATTGATCTCATCAAATACCATCAAAATAAAAAATACTCCCATGAAAACCTATGACCAGGTATCTAATGGGTCTTCTTTACATTCTCAATAATTTTATGGCTAAAATACATAGCCTAATTGCAATTTAGGACCTTAGTGACTTGGTTGGTATGTATAGGTGAGCCATATCTACCTCCTTTCAATGATCTATGCCATCGATCTTGGTCATTATAATGCACACCACAACCCAGAGGGTAGGATCTTGTAGGTTCTTTTATGCATGGCATGACCATACTTTTGGTACATCAACACTATGGCTATTTTTGGGATCTCATTAATGTCCACCAAGTCATATGCCACATCTAACCCTGAATATTGTAGCCTTGACACATTGCTTATCCTATCGAGTGTGATTTTTATGCTATGCTCGATGAAGTAGAGTTAGTCCTTACAAATGTGATAGAGTAAAAAATTGACTGCCTTTATGGGTATTTCAAAGTATGGTAAATTAAATAATGAGAACAACCCTAAAACATCTAATGTATTAAATATTTTAAGGTCATACACCAACTAGTTCCTTGTGTTATGTCTCTCAACCTAGTATTCATTTTGTAATTCAACCTTTTTCTTGTTGGTGTCTTAGATCTATACGCTAGCTGAGAAGGGGATTGTTCAAGTCCTCTTATTAAAATCTAGTCTAACATGAGACTGATCCTAGGTTGTGGGTATCCTAACAATGGATTAGACCTATAGAGAAGGTTGGATTCCTTTTGGATCTATCACCTATATTAAATGTAAACTAGCACTTGCTTAGAAAAGGGAGAGATACTTTAATAATAACTTATGAAATCATGTAAAAAGAGGTGATACACCAATGACTTGATCACTCAAAATCACAAAAAACACACTATAGGATGCATTCAACACTATAGAAAACCACTCACATCAGTATTTCATAAAAAGACATGAACAAACTATTAATCTACTATGGGAGGGCAATTATCCACTTTCAAAACTGACCAATAGACTATATATGTGCTTATAATGACCTATGAAGATTGCCAAAGCAGTTCATGAAAGTGAGAGAATTCAGACAGAGGCAAGGAAAGCATACATTCAATTAACCAATCAACAAACTCATAGGCACACTTTAATTCATCTGAAAAAGGAGGAATTCAATCTCTATTATATCAAATGGGTGTTACAATACAAATCTCGATAGAGTTTATTCATACCAAAGAGAGGGATCCATTTCAAGGCCTGGAAGCCTATATGTATAAAAAAAAGGAAAGAGAGACATATGCAATGAAATAGGCCCAACCACTTTTGATGGATTAGCACCAATTTAAAGACACCGAGTCATGATCTTATCAATAAGGAATATCCTCCTAAAATAATTGAATGCTCCATTGATATTTATCTAACCACTAGGTCACTTCTCAGGACTCTACACCATATTTACTTGATCTACTTATGAGGATCGAATCTTCATACCTTAGAACTGATAGAGCCATGCTTGGTCTGCCTTAGGTGGCTGTAAATATATGCTTATCTTGGAAATGACCATGTTGAAAGATAATAAGCTTCCCCATAATCACATATCTTCCCTTGAGAAAATATCTGAGTAAAGTCTTATTATAAATTGAAAACCAATGTCATTTATTAGTTTTATTATAGCTTTCATGTCGATGAAATGAGACTTGCCAGGTGTCTAATTTCATTTTGACAACAATAACCAACCTGTTTATCTATAGTAGGTTTAAGAAGACCTATTTTACCTCTATAGAGCTTTTAATGGTGATGTTGATCCTAAAAATGTCATTCTGGTTCAACCTAAATCATGTCTAGACTCGACTCCTTTACATTTACTTTCTTGGGTTGGAAATTACCCCATCATCTTTCATCAAAAGTCTTGGCTCTATTTTGTTTGATTGGCCATTAAAAATGACTCAAATCATTGACATGTTGACTTTATTCTCACTCTATTGATCTTCCTCTATATGAATGAATGTTGATCATTAATCTTTAGGCAACCTAATATGCATGTGCCACTTGTTACTCATGCATTTTCACTTAATATTTGTTGACCTCATTGATGTTTTACTCACCATTGATATTGGATGCATGATTAAATGTGCTTCATTGGATCTACCAAGACCCATTGACTTGTTAGTTGCCACTTACCATTGGATCTCCTTTTGATTAAATATCGACCATTGATCTTGAATGTTTGAAATCAAATGGCTACTTAATGAGGATTTAATTTGATGTTTGAGTTCCTATATTTGACATCCATGTGAATGTATTTGATGTTCACATGACTATCTATGAGCTATTTGAAATCTAATGACTATTTTTTGTGACTTAAACTTGACATCTGTATGCCTATCATCTAATGTCCATGGGAGCATCGATGATGTATATGAGATCATTAATATTTAGACCCTAATGGATGATTGTTGAGCTTAAACTTTGACACCTACACATCTGCCAATGATGTCCATGTGCATTTTAATTCATATTTGAAAACCAACAATCATTTTTTGGGCTTGAATTTGACACTCGCATAAATGCCCTCAACTTTATGAATTCAAATGACTATTCTCCATGGCTTGATTTTGACACTTGCAGACCCATCACTATTTTGTTGGATCAATTTCCTTGAAATAAAATAAATTTGTTGGAGATTTTACATCGGGCATTTTTTACAAACATAATGTTCAAAAAAATTAGGTCCTTGATTTTGCCTCAAACAAAATGTTTGTAAGAAACATGCCTTTGGAATTTTTATTTCAACCACTTTCCCTGAAGGAAATAATGTCTTCAGGACTTATGCTACAGACAAAATGTTTGAAATAATTTACCTTTAGGACTTTAAATTAGCTTTTTGATAAGGATAATTTTCTCAAAATAATCAGGTATTTGAGAAAATTGTTATATAACTTTTGTCTGAAAGAGATAAATCTATGGGATCTTTGTCTTAGACAATTTTCTTGAAAAGGTCCCCAACACTTAGCTAAAAATGGGTTTTACACTTAGCCTTTTTAAATCTTGTAGGCTCTTCTAAACTTTTGATTGAACTTTAAATGCTCAAATGACTTTCCAATGCTTGTTCAACTTATCCCTAACCTTTGATCTACCTAGTTTCACCATGAAACCTACTCAAGAACCTTCTCCTTACTCTGCAGACTTGTCCCTAAAAATTTGACAAAATACACTTTAACTTAAAGTGTTTCAAAATATTTGCATGATGTAAGTGATCCCTAGACCATTCATTACATACATAAATTTGTTCAATCCTTACTCCATATTTTATCTTCAAGATATTGTACTACATTCAAGCAAGTTTGCTATGTAGGCCAAAAATTGGTTGACATCATTGGTGACTCAGTTGGGTAGCATGCCTACTATACTTGAGAACTCAGACCATTTACATGACTGTTGACTCATAATAGATAATACGTTTATTCCATGACTATAACAAACCTCTTGACTGAAAAGACAAAATAATTCCAAAAAAATAAGGAAGGAAACAAAAGAAAAAAAAGAAACTACTTAACAAAGAAAATGTTCAAACAAATCACTTATTTGGGATAAAATATAAATAAACTAATGTTTTAAAAAACAACACTTGGAGGAAAATAAATAAACTATCTACAAGGAACTTAGCTTCCTCAGTAGTAGTATTTCAGATGTATCCCATTGACTAGGATAGGAAGCTCTTCACCATCCATCTTTGCAAGATGGAAGGCATTATGGGATTTACAATTGGAGACTATGTATGGAACACTCCAAACATAATCAAATTTTGTGTCTTACTAGCTTAGCTCTATCCTCATCTCACTTGAGGACTAAATCTCCTTCTTTGAATCTACGTGAAGAAGTTCCTTTTTCAAAGGCTTTCTTTAACTTTGATTGATGGGCCTTCATATCCAACATGGATTGATGTCTTGTCTCTTCTAGCTCCATGAGCTCAACATATCTGATTTCCATTGACTATTTCTCTAAAATCTCAAGTTGATGCATTAGTTTTAAATTAGGGAATTCAATAGAAATAGGCATTTTTGCTTCCTTAACATATACTAGCTTGTATGGAGAATTAGCTATTGATTTCTTGTAGGTGATCCTATTAGCCCACAAAGCTGACTTCAATTTGAGATGCCATGACCTCTTATTATCTTCAACAATCCTTCGTATGATCTTCAACAAATTCTTGCTAGTGGACTCAGCAAGGCCATTGCCTTATGGATAATAGTTTGATGAGGTAATAATAAAGCCACTATGTTGAACTGCCCACTGGCTGATCTTAGTCCCAAAAAAAGCCATAACATTATTAGAAATAATGGTTGAAGGGACTCCAAATATAGTAAGCAAATCTTCATAGAAGTCTAGAACATTAGTTTCATTAACTTATTTTAATGCCACTACTTCTGTCGATCTAGTAAAATAATCTATGGTAGTTAGGATCCATTTGTGTCTTGATCTTGAAGGGGGATTAATGAGACCAATAAATTCCAATCCCTATTGGACAAAAGGGTGATTCACTAAAATTGGTTAGAGAGGTAAGGCTGCAAGCTTGACCTTTCCAACAAATATAACATATGGTCTACATTTTCTAACCCATGCATGACAATATCCAAATAAACTTGGCCAGTAATACCCAACTCTCATGATCTTATGGGTTGTAGTTCTTGCCAAATAATGTCCTCCACCATATCCATAATGAAATTGCTCAAGAAATCTCTATGTCTAATTTGGATCTTTACATCTTAGTAATATGCCATTGATATCTTTTTTTAACAACACACCATCAACAAGAAAAAAAGGAATTGACTGTAATCTAAAATATCTTCTTCTTGAAGGGCTTAAAAGAGAAGGATAAATACCATCCTAAATAAATATTACCATGTCTTGGAACCAGCTAAAAGGTGAGGTGTGATCAGTTACAATTTATTCATTAGTTGAAACCATAACCACCTCATCAGACTCTTACAAATCTTGGTCTAGATGTTCACAAAGTCCCTTACCTCTTACTAGTTTTGTTACTTTGATATTTACATCATACTCCATTAATTTGGTTATCCAACTGGCCCTTTTCTCATTTATTTAAAAGGAATTCTTTGACACTTGGATGGGCAACCATCAGATGTATCTTATTACTAGATAATAAGTATCTAAACTTCTTAAGAGACCTTATAACTAAAAGTACATGATTTTCAATAAAATAATACCTTGTTGCATATTCTTCTAAGCCTCGACTAAATAAGGCTATTGGTTTTTCTAAATCCTCATGGTTCTACTTCATGAGAATACTTAAAAATTGTGTCAATATTAGCATAAGTATATAGGATAAAATCCTTCATGAAATCAGGGTTCAAAAGTGTAGGAGCATTGACTATGGCTTTCTTGATCTCTTCAAAGCTTCTTACTCCTTCCTTAGACCAGCTGAAACTCTAATTTTTATTTAGCATAAATGTAAGTGGCTTAGCTGAAGTGGTAAGATATGAAATGTATCTTCTTATAAAATTGATCTTACTTAAGAATCTTTGCAGAGAGTTCTTGTGCTTAGGTAAGGAGAGTGAAATAATTGAATATATCCTATTAGGATCTATACTCATACCATGCTTTGAAATCACATGTCTAAGAAGCTTACCTTCATGAACTGAAAAGACACACCTTTTGGGATTTAGAGATATCCCAAACTATTTACATTTTTCAAATACTTGCTTGAGGTGAATCATGTACTCAACTACACTATCAGAGAATACAATTATGTCATCCAAATAAATAAGTATAAACTTGTTAAGGAGACCTTGGAACTCCATATCCATGGCTTTTTGAAAATTTGATCCAACATTAGATAAAACAAATGGTATCTTTCTATATGCAAATGTCCCCACTTTGTGGTGAAGGCTATTTTGAATTGGTCTTCTTCCTTGACCAAAATTTGATTGTATCCACTATAGCCATCCAATAAGGAGAACCTTTCTAAACATGTAACTAGTTATATAATTTGTTCCATAGATGGCAATAGATGGTGGTCTTTAAGGGAAGACTTGTTCAAGTCATGAAAGTTAACATAAAGTCTAATGTCACCATTATTTTTTCGTACCGAAATAAGATTTACCATCTAAGTTGAGTGTTTGATCATAAATATTATAGCTGACTCAATAAGCTTATGAAGCTTAGTCTTCATCAAAGGCTCAAACTTTAGGTTAATAGGCCTTTGTCTTTATGTGATTAGCCTAGTCTCATACTCTAACTCAATGGTATGTTGATCTAGACTTGAATCAAATCTTTTAAGGTCACTGTATTGCCATGCAAAGACATCTACAAAATTGAAACATAACTCAATAAAAATTTCCTTATCTGAAGATGTGCAAACTTTGCCCAACTTTAAGCTCTTACTAGTTACAATCTCCACATTTGTATAATGTTCTTCCTTGGTTGATAAATAAAAAATTTCTTTTCTCAATTCATCATCTTTGTTGATTATGTTTTCCAATGTGACCAACCTTTTAGGCAACTTATTTGTCTTCAGTTGCACAATCTGGTCGCCATATTATTGCAAGTGTTTATCTTGGTTCTTTGAGGATAATTTAGCTTCCTCTTGTAAGAAATTGATAATCTAACTATCATCTTTAAATACTTGCCAATTATCATGGTTGTTTGGGATAGAAGGAATTACAATCACTTTGATGTGTGATTGAACCTTTTCACTCTTTATGTCATCTGGGATACTAGATTATGAGTCAATAGTAGCCAACATGTCTACATTTTTGTTCTTAGTTATTGATAAGGCACAAATATTGAAAGCTTGAAATTCTTAAAGTAAGTCCCATACTCTATTATTATAGGACCTAAGTAGTGGTTTCTTGCATACATTAAGTCCTCTTACTTGGTGAACTACCAGTTTAGTATCACCAAAGACTTATAAGGTACTAACCTTCATCTTGCTTGCCCGTTGTAAGTGATGCACTGTAATGAAATTACTTCAAGAATTAAGTATAACAGCAAAATTATATCCAAATATGACTAAAATATATCCAAATATATGATAATAGATAAGCCACTTCGAGGGGGCAACCTCCACAAGCTTCATAAAAAGGAGAATTCACAATATGATGATAAATGATTACCCACTACCTCCTATATATAGTCTAACTAGGCCATGGTTAGACCTACTAATATAAAGAAAGCATAGATAAATGTAATATAATGTCAAAGAGGGATAATTAAGCCACAAGTCAGCTAATACTATCCTCATACATGTGATAGGTTAGGGGCGTAGCATGCCCTTCCCCTTCAAACCAACACTGTCCTCAATGTTGAACAACTGTGGATGTTGTTGTAGAAATTCTTCACCTTCCCAAGTTGCATCTTCATTGCTTTGGTTTTTCCACTTGATCAAATATTCCTTAACCTCTCTGGTTCTCAACCTCTTAGTACGTGTTTGGAGGATCTTCTCTAGTTCCAAAATGACTCGTCCTTCTTCATCTAGTTTTGGGAGCTTTGTCTGGGCAGAAACTTTCTATCCAATGACCTTCTTCAAACAAGAAACATGAAATACTGGGTGTATGTGAGATGAATGAGGTAACTCGAGCTTTTAAGCCACACTTCAATTTTTTTGTAGAACCTGATAAGGGCCATAATACATTGGAGCAAGTTTGTTGTCATTTTTTTATTGCTTCAAGGACATTTGCTTGTAAGGTTGTAAACAAACAAATACCCAGTCACCCACCTAAAATTTTTTCTCACTCCAGTGTTGATCTGCTTGTTGTTTCATCCTATTTTGTGCCAAGGCCAAATTCTCTCTCAAACTAGCCAAAACCTCTTGTTGATGTTGAATGTGCTCTTCCACATCTCGAACCTTGGTGTGCACCTTTAATGAAGAAGTGATGGAAGGTGGATGGTAACCATATAGTGCTAGAAATGGAGACATTTTAGAAGAGGTATGGAAAGATGTGTTATACCACCATTCTACAAGTGGTATCCATTTAACCCAATGTTCTTGTTTATCTAATACAAAACAATGGAGATACCCCTCTATAAATTTGTTAACCACTTTAGTTTGTCCATCAGATTGGGGGTGGTAAGATGAGCTATGAGCTAGCTAAGTACCCAAACAAGAAAATAATTCAGTCCAAAAATTACTAGTGAAAATAGGATCATGATCACTTACAATTATTTTTGGGGTTCCATGTAATTTGAGAACTGCTTCCATAAAAATAGCTGCAACTGTACTTGCTGAAAATGGGTGTGAGAGAGCACAAAAATGGGCATATTTTGTAAGCCTATCCACAATGACCAAAATAACATTATTACCTTCATAACAAGGCAACCTAGTGATGAAATCCATGGAAACCTCCTCCCACCTCTGACTAGGAATGGTTAATGGTTGTAACAAACCTGGGGTCTTAACTGTTTCACCTTTATTATGTTGGCATATCATGCATTCTTCCACAAACTTTTGTACATCTCCCTTGAGTCCTTCCCAAAATAATTCTTTCTTAATTCTATGATAAGTTTTCAATAACCTTGAGTGTCCCCCAAGTGGAGATGCATGCAACTTTGCAAGAATCTTATGCTTAAGCTCTGAATTTTGCACAAGTATAACCTACCCTTATACCATAGGACATTACCTTTCCATTCAAATTTGTCAGAAGATAAATTACCTTGCTAGAGATTCTAAATTAGAACATGTGTATCCTTGTCTTGCTTCCATTCTAACCTAGCTTCATCCACCCAATCTGCTTGCAATATGGACATTGCACAAAGTAATGCTTCTGTGGATGCATCCCGTCTAGATAGTGCATATGCTACTACATTATCTTTACCCTTCTTGTAGATGATTTCAAAATCATAACCCAACATTTTGGTTACCCATTTTTGTTGTTCCTCAGATGATAATCTTTGCTCCGAAAAGTATTTGAGACTATCATGATCCGTTTTCACCTTAAAGTGTCTACCCATCAAATAAGGCCTCCATTGTTTAACTGCATGAAGAATAGCCATCATTTCTTTCTCATAAATAGGTTTTTGTACATTCTTACCTTTGAATTGATGACTTTCAAATGTAATGGGTCTTCCTTCCTGCATTAGTACTGCCCCCAATCCAGACCCAGAAGTATCACATTCAACAGTGAATGTTTGTGAGAAGTCTGGAGTAGCCAAAATTAGAGTGGTGCACATAGCTACTTTTAGTTTCTCAAATGCTTTGGTGGCATCATCATTCCAATGGAAAGCATCCTTCTTTATCAATGCAGTGAGTGGAGTTGCTATGCTACCATAACCTTTCACAAATATTCTATAGTAACCTATTAATCCAAGAAAACCTCGAAGGTTTTTGAGATTTTTTGGCATGGGCCATTCCATTATCGCTTTGATCTTCTAAGGATCAACTTTGACCCATTCATGGGAAACAATGTGACCAAGTTACTCTACCTCCTATACTCTAAAAGCACATTTAGATGGCTTCGCATAAAGTTGGTGCTTCTCCAAAACTATCAACACCTGTTTCACATGTTGCAGATGTGCTTCCCATGTCTGACTATAAATCAATATGTCATCAAAGAAAACTAGCACAAACTTCCTTAAAAAAGGCCTAAAAATAGTGTTCATCAAGCTTTGAAAAGTAGATGGTGCATTTGTAAGACCAAAGGGCATTACCAAAAACTCATAATGGCCCTCATGTGTTCTAAAAGTAGTTTTACGAACATCTTCATCCTTGATTCTAATTTGATGGTACCCCGAGCGAAGATCCAATTTTGTGAAATAATTACCACCATGCAACTCATCAAGTAAATCATCAATTATTGGAATAGGAAACTTATCTTTGATGGTGTACTTGTTGAGTTCCCTATAATCTGGGCACATCCTCCATGTGTCATCCTTCTTCCGCACCATGACCATTGGTGATGAATATGCACTTTGGCTATGCTTGATGATCCCTGCCTCTAGCATCTCATGGACCATCTTTTCAATTTCACTCTTTTGTGCATATGGATATCTATATGGTCTGATATTTGGTGGTTGCCTACCTGGAATCAGTTGAATGGCATGATCATGTTCTCTTTTTGGTGGTAGTCCTTTTGGCATGGCCCCAAAAATAGATGAGTGGTCTTCAAGAATTATTTGTAGATCAGGATGTGTAGATACCTTTGTGGGTTGAACTTTTATGGAGCATAATCATGAAATAATTCCCTCTGCCCCCTTTTTTAGCATCTTGGTTATCTGATGTGAACTAACCAATTGTGGAGATTTTGCATGTAATCCATGTAGTTCAATTTTCTTACCTTCAGAATGAAAGCGCATGAATAGTTCTTAGAAGTTCATCTCAATGGTACCTAAGGTTATGAGCCATTGGACTCCCAAAACAATGTATGTGTTACCCATGGGAATAGCAAACATAGGAGATTCGAGATTGTACCCACCCATAGTAAGCTTAATACTATGGCATTTGCCTGAACAATTAATTGTGCCACCATTTGCAATCATGACTTGAAATTTTGGTGCTGGGTAGATGAAACAGTTCAATCGAGTGGCCAACTTATGGTTTATAAAGTTATGTGTGCTCCCTGAGTCAATCAACACTGTCACCTTTTATTTCTTGAGGAAACCCACCACCTTAAGAGTTTGTGGAGTGCTAATACCTACAAGTGCATGACAAGAGATTGTAGGTTGGGAATCTTCAAGTACCTCCTCTATATCTTCCTCATCATCATTAGAGGCATCATCTGCTTCTTCATCTTCATTTGGTCCCTCAATGTAGAATAGCTTCTTCTCAGCACATCTATGTCCTTTACTCCACTTGCTATCACAACCAAAACATAATCCATTTGCATGCTTTTCTTCAATTTGTTGAGGGGTCAATCTAGTAGGTGGAGGAAATGTTGATGATGATATGCTATGATCTTTGAAGTGAGTGAATGGTTGCTTCTTATTGGCTATGAATTTTTCCTCAGCTCTATGTGCTAGGATAATAGATTCAAAAATATTAAGTCGATTAAACATGCGTACCTCATGTTGAATGTGGTCCTTGAGTCCACCCAAAATAGGTCATTCAAGTTTGCATCAAAAATTGTCTCCACACGTAAGGATAGGTTTTGAAAATGACGAATATAATCCTTGATGGAGATAGTTTGTCATAATTTTTCCAGTTGGCTGAAGTAATTATCTGTCACACTATTGCCATAGTGTAATTGTAGGTGCTCTGTAAAAATTGACCAGGTGACATTGAGACTCATCTTTTTCTTTTGAGCACACAACCATCGATACCAAATGAATTGATCAGGTTCAAGATATAAGGATGCCATGGTAACCTTCTATCCACTTGGAATATGATGTAGGTCAAAAAAACTCTCCATTTGGTTGAGCCAATTGAGTGGATCTTTACCATCGAATTTGCGCATATCCACTTTTGGTAATAGGTTCCTCTATGGCCATGGAGTTGGATTTGAAGTAGACTGGTTAGGAGAACCACCTTGGTGGGTATGTGAAATAGAGTTAGCTTGATGATTTGATTGATTAATGTTTAAATCTATCATGATATATCCCAAACTATCTTGTATGGATTGCATATTAGATTGTATGTCTTGTACCTCACTCTGAATGCCTTGCACACTATAGTCAAGCTGGTTCACTTTGTGATCTATGTCAAAAAACCCTGGTACAAATGGTCTATTACACCCCCCTTATGACTCCATCTCATCCTTTTTAGGAGTTTTTCTTGGAGTTTCAGCACCCTTTCCTCAGCCCCGAGTTTGTGGACCTGCCATAAAAGGGTTTTACGATGTCGACCCTTATTGACACTTTTGACCCAACTTTGACCAAGTGATTTTGGAATTACTTAAGCTTAAAATAAAAATATACAAAGAAATAACCATAGCCAAATTTTTATAAGATTTCCAAAAATATAAACAACTCAGAAAAATTCTTTGAATTACGCACTATAAAGCAATTTTATGAAAAACCATAAAATAGTGACAGCTTTTGAAAAACAAATCCAAATGAGATAAAAATTTAATGGAAGCTTAATTTTATTATTTCACACCTCTAGTAAAAATTTTTTAGAGAAATTTGCAACCATTATTTATATATCACAAAAATTAAAAATTTAGTGTTTCGCCCACAAGATTGCCCAAATCGCAGCTCTGATACCACTTGTAATGAAATTACTTCAAGAATTAAGTATAACAGTAGAATTATATCCAAATATGACTAAAATATATCCAAATATATGATAATATATGAGCCACTTTGAGGGGGCAACCTCCACAAGTTTCAATAAGAGCAGAATTCATAATATGATGATAAATGATTACCCACTACCTCCTATATATAGTCTAACTAGGCCATGGTTACTCCATAGGCCGACCTACTAATCTAAAGAAAGCATAGATAAATGTAATATAATTTCAAAGAGGGATAAGTAAGCCACAAGTTGGCTAATAATATCCTCATACATGTGATAGGTTAGGGGCGTAGCATGCACTAGTGCTTCATATTCAAAAACATTATTAGAAAAACCAAACTAAAACTTGAGAGAAGAGAAATACCTTTGAATGGATGGAGAAATTAACATCATTCCAACCCTAGTTCCATTTTTGTTCTTGGATCCATCAAAGTATAGTTGGCATAGGCCATCATTAGGTTGATCATCTTTCATCAATGCTGGAATTGGTGTATCATTTTCATGAAGGCAATAGACACCAAGTCTTTCTTCTTAGATTAAATTGTAGGGATCATGATCATGAAAATTAGAGGCCCATGTTATCAAGGAAAAGATATGAAACTCCATCTAGAGGTGACTCAATTTCCTCTTTATTAGTTTCTAGCACTTCATCTGAGATGATACAATTAGTATTCACAATACTTGACATATATGGATCTAAATGAAATCTTGAAATAGGTTCAAATTTTTTTGTTACTTTAGTACCATACCTAGACCTAAATATTAAATAGGTCCAATCAGCTGACAAATATACTCCAATCTTTGAGGTAAAGTCCTTTGATAGACACATGGAAAAATAGGGAGGTAAGTCCATGATAAATACATATTGATGAATGGTAATATTGGGGAAAGAATGTAATGTCAAATTTAGGTCCTTGATTATGTATACTATTTTTTTGGGTGACCCATCCAATTTCAATAATCCCTTCATATTCAATTCATAGACAAGACCAAGCTTGTCTACAATTTGCTTGGGCATGACAGTGATACTAATTTCACTATCTACCATACAATTATGAACTAGGCAGTCACCAACTATTAAAGAGAGATAAAAGGGAGGGGTTTTATTTGATTTAACATTGGTTTTTTCCACCTTTGTCATATTATGTATCTATTGATTAGGTTGCTTGGTAGGTTGGTCTAAATTAGCCAAGATAGCTCCTTGTTTCTCAATTGGTTTTTTAAATACCTTGAGAACTAAAAGCTCTTACCTGAGCATGTCTTTTTGACATGAAATAGAAAGGGAATCCCAAATGCTAATGCTAACATTTGATTTTTTCATTTGATCTATTATGTTGAATGAGACTCCACTAGCTTTTGGCTACAACTTTTGAATCACTGGTTATTCTTGAATTATAGGCATTTAGGGAACCTTCCCTACCTCTGAATTTGATTTCTTCTATGCTATAGTGATATTAGGTTGATATTTGACACTCTTAGAAACAAAATTAGGAACACTAGAATCATCACTCACATTTTGAACTTCCTCAACCTCTCTTCTTTTAGCTCTAGACAAAGTTGTAACTTGACCATTTATGTTACTAGTTTTACCCACTTGATTGAATGCAATATGATCATCCAATTGACAATTAACATTGGTGTCATTAGGCTACCATGGAACTTGTTGAGCTCTCCTTGGGATGCCCTATTCATTTCTTGATACTAACCACATTAAAGAGAAAAATCTTCTTGTGTCATTTATGGCATAGTAATATCCTGTAATATTGAGGCTTGGTTCTGAATGCCATTTAGATTGAATAGATGCCAACCTAAATATTGCATCAAGTTGTTTTGAGTAAAAATAGATTTTGAAATATAAGGTACATTAAGATCAAGGTTTGCATATGGCTTAGTTTGGGTTATGGCCCCTTGGTTTTGGTAAGGTTTCCTATTGTATTTGAAACCTTGATAAGGAGGTCTTTGATTATTAAAGGGCTGATAAGTGTTCTAGTTTTACTGATGATAAGGCCTACCTTGGTTATATTGTCTCATGAGTTAAATAATCTCATTCCTAAAATCTTGTAGCATACTTTTCAAATCTCTAATCTAGCTAGCCTGATTAGAAGGGACCACAACTTGGGATTTTAGAGATGGAATAGGATCTATAGATGGGATTTGAGGAACTTGATGGGGAGGCATATGTTGAAATTTTGGGAATATGGGCATTATAGGCCTTGGATCAAGTTTACCAGCTTGTATCAAGCTATTTTTTGCTCTTATTACAAGTTCATAGGCATTTGGCTAAGTATTACCACCCATGGACTATATCATGACATTAATATTAGATTTAAGGGCCTTTAGATAGTACAAAAATGCATACTCTAGAGATAGTTTGACAAATTCTAGGATCCTAGTCCATGTCTTTTAGAATCTGAAGTTAAAATTAGACATGAACTCATGGGGGTACCTTTGTATGGTATTCAATTATTCAACCAATGAGAGGTGATCAGATTTGTCTTCAAAATATCTGATTAAGGTTGCACCTAACTCATCCCAAGTAGAAATGGAGGTCAAAGGAAGATTCATATACCATTACAATGCATTTCCTTTGCAGGAGGCAACAATTAGTTTGATAGCCACATTATCTTGAACAAAATTATGAACAGATAATAGGTTGACAACATCTTGGATATGTTTAATAGTAGTAGTTTTATCCCACTATCCTGAGAAGAAAGGGATACTCTTTAAGGTAGACACAAGGATGTCATCATATTGGTCCAAATTTAGGGGACTACACCTATTAAAGGGAAAAAACCCTTGATTCCTAACCACCATTTGGGTAAAAGGGATTTGGGTAATAGGACAATAACTTGGACTAAAACAATAGGATGAGTAGGAGGTGAATTTTGTTTTGAGGATAAGGTCTGGTCTTATTGAGTCTTAATTTTTTGTAAGAAGTATAAGGTATTTCAATGAATTCAAAAGGAATACCTTTACTTTATGACCTTGTTCTAACCTTTGGAATGAAAACACTATCTAAAAGATGCTATAAGCTTTGTAACTTGAAAGATCTTTAACTTTTAATGATGGTAGATGTATCCTGCTTCTATAATTTCTTCTTCTCAATATTCAATCTTTAATTATGATAAGAAAACCTAAGTCCTAATGATTGTTCCAAAACTATTGGTGTCTTAGATCTGCACCCTAATTGAGAAGGGGATTATTCAATACCTCTTACTCAAATCTAGTCTAATATGGGACTGATCCTAGGTTGTGGGTATCTTAACAATGGATCATAGCTCCAGAGAAGGATGACCTCATTTTGAATCTATCACCTATACTAAACCTAAAATAACACTTACTTAGAAAAGGGAGAGATAATTTAACAATAACTTATCAAAGAATGTATAAAGAGGTGATGTACTAATGATTTGATCACTCAAACTCATAGAAGACACACTATAAGATGCATTCAAGACTTCAAAAAATCACTCACATTAGTATTTCATAAAAAGGCATGAACTAACTATTAATATAATATGGGAGGGCAGTTATCCACTTTCAAAACTGACCAATAGACTATATATGTGCTTAGAATGACATATGAAGATTGTCAAAGCAGTTCATAAAGGTGAGAAAATTTAGATAGAGGTAAGGAAAGCATACATTCACTAAACCAATAAACAAACTCATAAGACACACTTCAATTTACCTACAAAAGGAGGAATTCAGTCTCTATTATATCAAATAGGTATTATAGTGCAAATCTTGGTAGATTTTAGTCATAACAAAGAGAGGGATCCATTTCAAGCCCTAGAAGCATGTATTTATAAAAAAAAGGAAAGAAAGAGATAGCTATGCATTGAAAGAGGTCCAAACAGTTTGGATGGATTACCACCAATTTGAGGACACTGAGTCATGATCTTATCAAGAAGGAAGATTCTCCTACAAGAATTGAATGCTCCATTGATCTTTATCTAACCACTAGGTCACTTCTCTAGACTCTAAGCCATATTTACTTGATCTACTTATGAGGACCAAATTTTCATACCTTAGAAATGATAGGGCCATGCTTGGTCTACCTTGGGTGGCTTTAAATATCTAATTGTCTTAGAAATGACCATGCTAAAGAATAATAAGTTACCCCATAATCACATATCTACCCCTAAGAAAATATCTGAGAAAATTCTTATTATAGATTAAAAACCAATGTCACTTATTGGTTTTCCTATAGCTTTCACATTGATCAAATGAGATTCACCAAGTGTCTGATATCATTTCGACAATAATAAATAACCCTTTTATTTGTAGTAGGTCTAAGCAGACATATTTTTCCTCTATGGATATTTTAATGGTGATGTTGATCCTAAAAATGTCATTCTAGTTCAATCTAGATCATGTCTAGACTTGAGTACTTTGCATTTACTCGCTTGGGTCAAAAACTGCCCTATCATCCTTCATCAAACATCCTGGCTCTATTTTATTTGATTGGCCATCAAAAAATGACTCAGATCAATGACCTATTGACTTTATTCTTTCTCCATCAATATTCATCTATATGAATGAATGTTAGTCATTGGTCTCCAACCAACCTGATGCACTTGTGCCACTTTTCACTCACGTAATTATACTCATGATTTGTTGACCTCATTGACCCTCTACTCATCATTGATCTTGGATGCATGATTAATGTGCTCCATTGGATCTAATTAAACACACTAACACGTTAGTTACCACTCACCATTGGATATTATTTTTATTAAATGTTGACCATTGATCTTAAATGTTTAAAATCAAATGGCTACTTCATGAGGCTTTACTTTGATGTCCATGTGCCTGTATTTAACATCTATGCAAACATATTTAATGTTTATGCAACCATTTGTGAGATATTTAAAATATAATAGCTATTTACCATGACTTAAACTTGACATTTGTACTCTCATTATTTGACATCCACAGGAGCATTGATGATATCTATGAGACCATCAATGTTTAGAACCCAATAGATGATGGTTGAGCTTAAACTTAAATGTTTGAACGCTTGTCAATGATGTCCATGTACCTATCAATGCATATTTGAAAAGCAATGGTCATTTTCTATGATTTAATTTGACACTCATACAAATGTTTTTGAATTTTGAATTCAAATGACTATTCACCATGGCTTGATTTTGACACTTGTGCACCTATCATTATCCTAGTGGATCAATTTCCTTGAAATAAAACAATTCTATTAGAGATTTTACATAGGTCATTTGTTACAAATAATATGTTCAAAAGATTTAGGTCCTTAGTTTTTCCTCAAATAAAATGTTTTAAATAAACATGCCTTTGGAATTTTTATATTGACCACTTTCTCTAAAAGAAATAATGTCTTTGGGACTTGTGTTGGAGAAAAATGTTTGAAATAATTTGCCTTTAGGAATTTAACTTAGCCTTTTGATGTGGACAATTTTATTGAAATAATTAGGCTTTCATGAAAATTATTTTAGAACTTTTTACCAAAAGAGATAAGTCTATGAGATATTTACATTGGACAATTTTCTTGGAAATGTCTCCAACACTTAGCTAAAAAAGGGTTTTGCACTTAGCCTTTTTAAAGTTTGTAAGCTCTCTTAAACTTGTGCTTGAACTTTGAATGCTCAAATGACTTTCCAGTGCTTGTAAAACTTATCCCTGACCTTTGATCTACTTGGTTTCACCATGAAACCTGTTCAAGAACCTTCTCCTTGCTCTACAGACCTATCCTTCAAAAATTGATGAAACACACCTTAAGTTAACTTAAAGTGTTTCAAAATATTTGCACACTATAAGTGATCCATGGACCATTCATTCCATCCAAAAATGTGTTCAATCCTTGCTCCATACTTGATCTTTAGGATATTATACTATATTCAAGCAAGTTTGCTATGTAGGCCAAAAATTGGCTAATAGTTCCTAGGTTGACAATGGTTGTAATAAAAAATAGTGGAAGTGGGTACTTTGGAGACCTAGTTCTCTATGTGCAGCATCACCTCTAAGTACTATATTTCTTCACTCATCAATGGTGGGGATGGAGATGATTGTGTCTTTTTGCCTTTCATATCATACTAGCTTCTCCTCTTTCTGTGCACTATGCCTACTATTCAAGTGTCTTTTCTCTAATGAATATTGCTTCTCCCCCAAGTACTTCCTCTTCCTCTAGTATCCCCAGTAATGGATTAGTCCTTAAGGCCTTATTCTTAGGACACATCACCCTCTAAGGAGCTCAAAGGTTAAGGCATAACCATCCAACATTATCAAAAGAATACATGGTTATTGTGTCACGAACTTTAACTTCTCGAGCTTCACTGCCCTTTAATGGTGGACTTCCACCACTGCAACTTACATCTACAAGTTTCTTCCTATTGTGGTCATATTTCAACATTTGTCCTATGTTTTGATTACTTAGCTTTGATGCTTGTTTACTTTCTTGGGGATTGAACTTGCTTTTTTCACTCTCAACTCTAGTATTTCTTTACTCTCAACTCTATAAATGCAAATGCAAGCAAAGGTAAAATGTAAAAATGATCTAACTTATATTTTTATAGGCCCAAGGGGGTTAACACACATTTACTACCCCCTTTACTTTCATCCATCACTTCTCATCATTAATGCCTTTTTAATAGCCACTATTTTTTTACCATCACTTCTCACCATAAGCACATTTAATAGTTTTATCTTATCATGACATTGGCACATTTATCATAACTAATATTTTTTTGCATTTATGACACATCTCATCCCACACTTTCCTTTGAAGTGGGAGACAGTTGTTCCCTGCACTTTTCTTTGGAGTGGAAGATAGTTTTTCTTATTTATTTTGAATTTTCAAATTATTTGACAAGAACACCCTATCCTTGGGTTATGTAGTTTGCATGCTTTTAATAACTTGTGCACCTTAATTAACATGCATGACTTAAGTACCTTGCATACCTTAGGTATATTGTGTGCCTATCCTTAGTCATGAATTTAGATACCTTTTACCCCACACTAAAATTGAGTCATGGTCCTCCACAAAAATATAAGTATAAAACTTAAGCAAAACTTCACTAAAGAAATGTCACATGCAATAGAGGCAAAAAATTTATTAAAAACAAGAAATCCTAGACTAATAGCATAAGCTTTATTGTTTTGACAAAATCTATACTATTCATAGGTGAAATACGACTTGAGTCAATTTCCATTGTAATGCCTAGGAAGGAATTGGCCATCCAACCTTTTTAATCGATAAATGTCGGTAGGTTGAATGTTATGAATGGTAAAAGGAACATCCCAGTAAATATAAAGTTTTATATAATGGTACATGAAATTGCAGTCATAGATCAAGACTTTCATTCTAGGGGTAAATGTTTTATGTTTGATGTGTCGATCGTTCCATGCTTTCTATTTTTGCTTTTCCACATCTTGACTCTAATAAGCAAGGAAACAGGCTTCATATAGCTATAAAAAAGTATGCAAGCATGCCTTCAAGGATGATTCCTCATCTAATTGTCCAACATGAACAATACAAAGGGATGGTACCAATAAATCAACTAGTAGGATTACCTATTTTCCATATGCCAAATTAAATGGTGTGTTTTTATTCAGGTGCTTATAGGTTATTTGATAAGCCCACAGTATCATAGAAACTCGATCATCCCAATCAGTTCGACTAATATTACAAATTTTCATTAGTGTTGTACCTAATATTTTATTGAAGGTGTCAGTAGTTTCATTGGCTTATGGATGATATGATGTTGTCTTGTGATGTGAAAACGTGAATTATGCAAATAAGATGTGAATAGTTTCATTTAGGAAGTGGGTGCCATGATCACTAGTAAAACTTAGTGGGCATCCAAACCAAGTTATGATATGTTCCTAAATTAAGCTCATAGTAGTATAAATAGTAAAATATCTCATTGACATAGCTTTAGCCCAACATGTAAGATAATTAGTGGTTATGATGATATATCAGGAACTTATTCATCATCTTACTGGAGTGATGGGGCCAACAAAATTAATGGCTTAATTTTCAAATTATTATTGAGAAAGAATCGGTCATAGAGGAATGGCATATCATCAATTTGGTTTTATTATCTACTAAAACATGTCACACTTCATAACATATACCTTAACATATTTAAAAAGAGTAGGTCACCATAATCTTATTAGTAGAACCTTGCACATGGTAGCCTCTCCAACATAGTGTCCTCATGCAATACCTTCATGAACTTCTTGCAGTACCTTAGAATGCTCATATTTAATGACACAACACTAAATAATTTCATCATATCAAATCTTGTAAATGTCCCCCCTATGTGTTGAAAGGGTGTGGTGTGGACCACACATTATTTCTTGGCCTGTAGAGTTAGATAGTCAGGTGCTAAGCTAGTAGTTAAAAAGGCTGCAATATCTTCCAAATCCTTTGGTACACGAGTAACATAGAAGAGTTGAACATCTAGAAAGTCATAGTTAATATCACATGGTGGTTCTCTAAAATCAATTTGAGACAAATGGTCAAGACCGCAATTGGCTTTTCTAGTTTTGACCATGGTAGAGAATTAAAACTCTTTAAACAACACTATCTAGCAACAAATGCATCCATGTAGCACATGTTTTCTTACTAGGTACATTATTTCCTCATAATCTATATAGAATATGAAGGGAGTTGCCAATAGGTATTTTCAAAAAAATTGTAGAGCATAAACCATTGATAATACTTCATGCTCCATAATGGTGTAATTCCTTTCAGCTGGAGTAAGTTTCCCACTAGTAAAGTAGATCAAGTGATCAAGGTGACCTTTACCTAGTTGTACAAGGATTTCACCAATGGCCATTTGAAAATCATCAACCTGGATGTGGAATGGGCTTATTCAATTATGGAATTAGAGGATCAGAGTGGTAACTAGTTTATCCTTTAAGACCTCAAAGGCTTCTTGGCATGCGCAAGTCCATATGAAGTGTTCGTTATGTTTTAAGAGTTCTTATAGAGGCATGATAATATTTCCATATCCATAGATGAATATCCTATAATAACCTATATATCCTAGAAAGGCATGGACCTCATGCTGAGATTTGGGTGCTGGGAGGTGAATAATGATAGATACTTATGTCAAGTCTACCAGAAGTCCATCCTTAAAATAATGTGTCCTAGAACACCAAAAGGTGTATCAAATATACATGTCTTTAGGTTTAATGATATTTTCAAGACTTAATAGTGTTCAAGCATGAGCTGTATATTAATGTAATGGTCCTTGACCAAGCCATAAATCATCCAATCATCCAAGTAAACTTGAAGAAACTTATGGATAAAATATTTAAAAGATTCAATGACTATACATCAGAACATAGATGGTACATTATTCAACCTAAAGAGAATGATAATATAAGCAAAAGATCCCCATTCAATATCAAATTTTGTCTTTGGTTGATCTTCTTTGACTATCTAGACCTGATGGTATCCTAAGAATCCATCTATGAAAGTATATATTTCAAACCCATCAATGCCTTCAAATATTTCCTTTATGAATGGTATTAAGAAAGGATCAGTGGTGCAAGACATGTTAAGTACTCAGTAATCAGTGCAAATTTGAATGTATCCATCTTTATTTATACTAATCACTATGGGATGAACCCACTCAGATTCATCAATGGGTGTGATTACTCTAGTGCACATCATACTATCAATTTCTTCCTTTACGCATGCCTATAGATTAGGATTCATTCTATATGGCCTTTTCCTGACTGATTGAGCACCATCAACCAATTTAATATGCATCTTACCTAGGGATGCATGAACTCATTTCATCTCATTGTATTTTCTTATAAGTACATCTTGGTATTCTTTTAACATCTCAAATAGCTTTGAATTTTTTTTGTTTATCTAGTAATTTCATATAGTAGCCACTTTTAGTTCTTGCTCTATGTTTTTATTTCATTGGACAGTTTGAATGGGCTCAAAGTAAAGGTGGTCTATGTTGGGACCAGTGTCACGAATAGATCATGTGCCATAGTCTATAAGGACATCCAAGTGATTTGATAGAGGGTCAAGTGGGTTGGACCCTTCACCTTATTCTACTTGAAACACTAGCTTCTATTTTTTGAGATGTATCTATTCATGTTAGTCCCAATCAAGGACTAGTTCGAGCATGGGAACAAGTGGTGAAAATGGTTCATTGAAGAGAACTAAACCTTACTCTAGGACATTATGGATATATCTCAGGTGATCTTCAATGTGACTAGGGTCACCAACAACTACTTCATGCATGTCTTAGAGATTGAGGTGCAAATCCATCCTTGGAGAGGAATAAGATAGTGTTGAGTTCATGATTTCCTTCAATAGATGCCAAAAGCAGGTACCCATGTGTCACTCTTCATGAGCATACCATGCTTTCACCTAGGTTTGTAAAGTTCCATATAAGTACTCTGGTAAATAAGAATCTTTAGCTCTCCAGATTAACTCACAAGTCTCTATATGAGGTTTAGGTGCTTGTACTCTGCTATAGTTGATTGTTCCCTTGACTTGATTGTCATGATGAAACTAGTGATGCAAAGTAAAGCATAATTGATTCCACTAGAGAATTCACTAATGATGGGTTCACCACCACCTTATAGCTATACCATTGAAGAGGTGAACCAAGAATCATATACAATCATTATCAAAGTGATAGAATTCTTCAAATCACTGGACAAAGTCATGAACTTCCATTTGTCCATGAAACTGAGGGGTTACATCAAATATTTTTAAGGGTTAATATACCATGGTCCTCTCATGACATGACTGATAATAATGTGAAAAAATATGGAATTTATGTTACTATCATAGAACATTCTCTTAACTACCAATGGCACTACACACTCTTTAAATGAGGTCATAGTCACAATGCACCTAATAATTATAAGCATTGCTTGTAGTATCAGAAAGGGACTGAGTGTCCATCCATCATAGGATGCCATTAGGAGTAGGATCACATTGATCATCATATTTGGTAGTGACATTATATAGGTGGTTAATATCTTCTTCCACATTAATAGGTTCTATGTATAGGGCCCCATGTTTTGATCTAGGGGATTAACAATACGTTGGTCAACATTCTCAAAATTGATGTAGCACTTTTTCAAACTTAAATCAGCTCATTTTCATAACACAGGGTTGCCCCAATAGAGATGGAAAATCATTAGCCTCTACTAACTCAAGAAATCCAAAGTCAACTTTGAAAGGTACTCCAAAGACGTCCACTATTGCATTCTTCAGGACACCAATCGATAGGGTATGATTTTTATTAGCCATTAACAATACATGTAGTGAATTTTGTGATGTTGGACTATTAATTTTTCTCTATACATCCTTAGCAAGGATGTTAACTTCAGCACCAATGTCAACTAGGATGTCTCAAAGTACCCAATCTTGGATGACATCATTCATTAGTATCTCTTTATTTTCTGGAGGGGTAGGAAGAATAGGGGTATCTTACCTATGAGAATGATTCAAACGATGATCCCCAGTCTGCTGAGTCATTTGAGGTTGAGCATCAGTTAATGCTTATGCCTCATTTTTAAGCCAAACACTTAGTTGTGGGACAATGTCTTCATCCTGTATAAGCTTGCAAAGCTCTTAGAAATCATCTCACACCACATTTTGAGGTTTTATTGCCTTCTACATATCAGCATGTTGAGTTGCTTCTTTATCATTGTGAAATTAAATTTCTCCTTGGAGTTCTTGTACCAGCATCATAGTGTTCTAGATCATATCCTTTTGTTGTTGGGCATTAGGATACTTCCTAACTTGAGGCTCTTCATGTTGTATCTTCTTAATGGGAATAGAGGTAGACTGAGATTATCCTCCACTATGCGTAGTGATATTTCACTTATTAAGCTATTAGGGTGCCTGAATGCGTGTTCCAATGAAGTTTATCAATATGAATAATACCTATAACCTTTTCCTTTCTCTCCTTAGTGATGGCCGTGTTTAATTTAGGACATTTTTCTAACTGATGGTCTTTTTTACAAAAAGCACACATAGGGTAAACTAGACAATCTCTTTGATATTGGTTCAAGGAAGTGCACTTGTAACATGTTCTTGGTGGGAAATGAACATATCCTCATCTTCATCCTCTATCTCAACCACCATAACCACCATTATCTTTATTGTTAGACATAGTGGTTTGACATATGCCACATGCATGTACTTCATGGATATCACTAATCAATCAAAAATCATTTATGTCATGGGTATAAGAATCACATATTTTACAATAATCAAACACCTTAGAATGTGTGGCTTGATACAAAAGAGGACAAAAGCATACATTGTGTTCTTCATGGTAGATTTCATATGATTGCTTCAATATCACACAAATGTTCTTGCGTGGGTAGTTATTTTAGGTGTGTCCTTCAGACTCATAATTGGTGCACCAAAGACCAATACAAGTATCATGTGCATTTTTTGTAGTTAAGTTTTCAAGTTATAATTCCATTGAAGTTATTTTGGCTTCCATAAAGGAATTAATTACAGTGTTAATACTATCAATAACCTCAGCATGGAGGGTGGCTTCCAAAGCTTTACACAGGCTATTAAAAGTCTTCTAGGATAGTGTGCATCAAAAAGGAAGTAATAACCATCCCAAGAACCACTGTACTTGATGAGCAGCATTGATTTTAAATGACAACTTTGAAAAAAGTGTTTTGACCTTCGTATCATATTCTTGTACACTTTCAGTAAGTTATTACTTTATATCCTTTAGCATGGCTATACTTTATTGTTCAAATTTAGAAATGTCAAATTTTTGAAGGAATGCCATTTTAAGTTGATCATATTCAACCATCGCTTGTTGAGGGTCAAACTTTCTATACCATTTATGTAATTGCTCCAAAAATGTAGTCTCTAATTGGGTAGCCTTTCACTTAGAAGAGATGATGCCTCATTCCCTCCACATAATTTTGCACTTATGGACATATTTTACTGTTGGGGGATCAAACCAACAGTAGATTACAATTGTGACATCAATAAATGCGGAATTAAACCAGATTGACAAGTAATTAGAATGATAATAGCAAGAACAAGAGGTACAAGAAAACACCCTGAAAACTTGTATTAACAAACTCTTTACAAAAGGAATACAATTGAAGAAAGCTTCTTTCTTCCACACCTCTCCTAGATGTATAGATCTCTCAATAGATCTCTATTCCTTAAGAGCTCTCTCTCTCAAGAACAATCAACTCCAAGCCTGGATTGATTCAATTCTGTATTGTTCTTCACACACCAATTCTTCTACAACACAATAAGCTAGGAAGATCTAATTCTTCATATAGAATTTAGGAGACTTGAGCATGTACTTCCAACAAACAGTTAAACCACTTAAACAAGGGCTCTAAAAATAGTAATGCTAATAACAGAGACGCGAGCTTGAGTCTACAACTCAAACTTATCATGCAAACACTCGCTTCTATCCATGGAAATAGCTTTCTGGACATGCAGGTAACCGACGTCGGTTCCTGCCTGTTCGCCTATGACCGTCGCCGGCCGACCTTCTACCAATGTCGGCGTCTCTACAACTGCCTGTGACCGACGTCGGTCGCTCCTGATCGACGTTGGTGTCTGTGTAGACCCGAACCTGATAATGAATGTTCCTTGGTGAAGTTTTTAGCTCCACACCCTAACAATCTCCCACTTGGAGATAAACAGCTGCACCAGTACCTATACAGCAACATCTTCTAGCTCCTCCATCTTCAACTCAATCATGAAGACCAATAGAAGTTGAATGAAGATTCAACTTCTCCTTTGTAACCAGCTTGGTTAACATATCAGCAGGATTCCTATCTGTATGGATCTTCTCCAGCTTCAACTCACCATCTTCCAATACCTGTCGTATGAAGTGATACCTTAGCTGTATGTGCTTTGTTCTTGAATGAAAGGTTGAATTCTTAGCCAAATGGATTGCACTCTGACTGTCACTATACAATCTGCAACTCTCATGCTCCCTACCAAGCTCATCCATGAACCGTGTCATCCATATCATTTCCTTGCTAGCTTATGTGGCTGCAATATACTCTACTTCTGTAGTTGACAAGGCAACAACCTTCTGCAACTTAGATATCCAACTCACCGCCGTTCCACCTATAGTGAAAACATAACCTGTAGTGCTCCTCCTGCCATCCAAATCACCTACCATATCTGAATCTACATAGCCATGTAGAGAAGTATCTGAACCTCCATAGCCCAAGTGCCTACTGTTGGTTCCTCTCAGATATCTAAGGATCCACTGAACTGCTTTCCAATGTTCCTTACCTGGATTGGCCATATACTTACTTACAACTCCCACTGCTTGGGCAATATCCGGTCTAGTACAAACCATTGCATACATCAAACTTCCTACTGCGGAAGAATATGGAACCTTACTCATGTACTCTACCTCATCATATGAATTAGGACATAGTTCTTTACTCAACTTAAAATGTCCAGCCAAAGGTGTGCTTACCGGTTTAGCATCCTGCATATTGAACCGTTTCAACACCTTGTCCACATAATCTTCTTGAGACAATATCAACCTGTAATTTTTCCTGTCTCTCTTAATGCTCATGCCAAGGATTTTCTTTGTTGCTCCCAAATCCTTCATAGCAAACATTTGAGCTAATTTTATCTTAAGCTCTGAGATATCCTGCATGTGAGACCCTGCAACCAGCATGTCATCTACATACAACAATAGAATAATATATCTACCGTTATCAAATCTCTTGAAATACACACAATGGTCTGATTGACACCTACTGTAGCCGTGCTCAGTCATAAACCCTTCAAATTTTAAGTACCATTGCCTAGGAGCTTGCTTGAGGCCATACAAGCTTTTCTTCAACCTGCACACAAAATTCTCCTTACCCTTGACCTCGAATCCTTCTGGCTGTTCCATATAAATTTCCTCAACCAAATCTCCATGAAGAAACGATGTCTTAACATCTAGCTGCTCAAGATGCAAATCCTCAAAAGCAACCAAAGACAATACAACCCTTATTGAAGTCATTTTAACAACAAGAAAAAAAATCTCACCAAAGTCAATACCTGGCTTTTGTGCAAATCCTTTTACCACTAATCTAGCCTTGTATCTCATCTGTCCATTCTCACCTTCCTTCAACCTGTAGGTCCATCTGTTCTTAAGTGTTCTCTTACCAGCTGGCAATTCAACCAAATCCCATGTTTGGTTCTCTCTTAAGGACTCCAACTCCTCAACCATGCCACGCTCCCACTCACTCTTGGACTCCACCTGTATTGCTTCTTCAAAACTCTCTGGTTCTCCACCATCAGTTAGCAATAAATAAAATAAAGAAGGAGAATATCTAATTGGAGGCTTACTCACCCTTTCTGACCTCCTGATGGGTGTCTGAGACTCGTCCACAACACGCTGTCCACCCAAATTCTCTGATAGTGACCGACCTCGGTCACCTCCAGACCTGTTACTGGCCGACGTCGGTTCTGCCTGACCGACCTCGATACCTGTATGGCCGATGTTGGTCTCTGTATGGCCGACGCCGGTTTTTGTCCTGCCAACGCCGGTTCCTAACCTGTCGACGTCGGTCTCTGTGTTTTCCTGTAAGTGATTATTTTTTTTTCCCGCGAGCTCATCTTGGACTTTCACCTCATCCAATTCACCATTGCTCTGCTCAGATTGATTCAACTTCCTTAGCTGATCACAATACATCACTCTTTCATTGAAAACAACATCACGGCTCCTGATTACCTTGTTAGTTTCTAGATTCCACAATCTGTAACCAAAATCATCTGAGCCATAGCCAATAAACGTGCATCTCATAGACTTAGCATCAAGCTTCTTTCTATTTTCCTTATCTATATGCACAAAGGCTTCACAACCAAAAACTTTGAGATATGAGAGATCAACCTTTTTACCTATCCATGCCTCTTCTGGAATACCACCATCCAGAGCTGTAGAGGGTCCTCTATTAATTAGGTACACTGCAGTGTCAACAGCTTGTGCCCAAAACTGTAAGGGCAAACCGGCATGCAATCTCATACATCTTGCACGCTCCATTATTGTCCTGTTCATCCTTTCAGCAATACCATTCTGCTGAGGTGTCCTTGGAACCATCCTTTGCCTATGGATTCCATGCATGTAACAATAATCTCTGAACTTATGACTGCAGAACTCACCACCATTGTCTGATCTCAGGCACTTTAATCTTTTACCTGTTTCATTCTCAACCATAGCTTTCCAAACTTTAAAAGTATCAAATACATTAGATTTCTTTCTAATACAATAGATCCATACCTTCCTTGTGGCATCATCTATGAAAGATACATAGTACTGTGATCCTCCAATGGAAGAAACTTGAGCCGGTCCCCACACATCTGTGTGAACAAGCTCCAACTTGTGCCTCTTCTTAGTAGACCCAGTTTTGAGAAAACTAACCTTTTCTGTTTTCCAAATACACAGTGCTCACAAAACTCTAGATCTATGCCTTTTAAATCTGAAAGCATACCTTTAGACTTAAGAATTGACATCCCCTTCTCACTCATGTGGCCAAGCCTTGAGTGCCACAACTTAGCATCCACATCTGAAGTAGATAATATAGAAGGAGATTTGTTAGTAACACAATTACACAAATAGAGAGTACCTTCTCTCTTACCTCTGGCCATAACAAGTGCACCCTTGGTCACCTTCCAAGATTCTGCTGTGAGAGTTACTGTACAACCCTCATCCCCTAACTTTCCTGCAGAAATCAAATTTCTCTTCAAGCTAGGAACATGCATCACATCTCTCAACACCCATGTGTTGCTATTCTGCATCTTCAGTTGCACTTTACCTTTGCCAATTATTTTATAGGGCTTATCATCCCCTAGATACACTATTCCAAAATCTCCATGGATATAGTCACTGAAATATTCCCTGTTAGGAGTAGCATGAAAAGATGCACCAAAATCTAGTACCCAAGATTCTATATTATTATGCAGAGAGAAAATTAAAGCATCCTGTGCAATACCTGCAATCTTGGCTTCTTCCTTTCCTTCGTGCTGGTTGTCCTCCTTAGGCTTTGACCAACAATCTCTGCTTATGTGCCCCATCTTTCCACAATTCCAGCATTGTGGCCTTCTGCCATTTCTGGATTTAGATCTGCCTTTCCCCTTTGATTTGGATCTTGCTCTACCTTTCTTGCTCTTCTCTTTCTGCCTTCCCCTGCTCTCAAAACTTAAAGCATTCCTGGATGCCTCTTCTGTGCTTTTTCTGCGTATTTCCTCATTCAAGATAATACTAACAACATCCTCTACTTTCAAAATATTTGATGCAGATGCAGTATTACTTACTGCCATTACTAAGCCATGCCAGCTTTCAGGCAAAGAACATAATATTAAAAGAGCTTTTATCTCATCATCAAACACTATATTTACTAAACTTAATTGATTCACAATACCATTGAAATCATTCAGATGAGTAGAAACAGATCCACCTTCATTCATATGCAAATTAAATAACTGCTTCATAAGATATACCTTATTGGAAGCTGAGGGTTTTTCATACAAATTTGCTAACGTAGTCATCAACTCTACCGTAGACTTTTCCTATGATAAATTGGATATCACAGTGGATGCTAGACTCAGTCTTATAGAACCTAGAGCCTTTCTATCAAGAACTTCCCATTCTTCATCCTCCATGTCTTTGGGCTTCTTTGCAATACCTCCTAACGGTAAGTAGAGATCTTTTTGATACAGATAGTCCTCTATCTGCATTCTCCAGTGTTGGTAGTTTTTGCCATTGAACTTTTCCATTCTTAATTTACTTTCATCTGCCATTGCTTCTCCCACTCAAATAGAAATCCCTATAGAAACTCCTGTGAGAACCTGTAATCAATAAACACTACACAGATCTGAACCACCTATTAGTGAACCTAAACTTTGATACCGATTATCAAGCTCTGAACCTGTAACCAAGGCTCTGATACCACTTGTTGGGGGATCAAACCAACAATAGATTACAATTGTGACAGCAATAAACGTGGAATTAAACTAGATTGACAAGTAATTAGAATGATAATAGCAAGAATAAGAGATACAAGAAAACACCCTGAAAACTTGTATTAACAAACTCTTTACAAAAGGAATACAATTGAAGAAAGCTTCTTTCTTCCACACCTCTCCTAGATGTATAGATCTCTCAATAGATCTCTATTCCTCAAGAGCTCTCTCTCTCAAGAACAATCAACTCCAATAAGCCTGGATTGATTCAATTCTGTACTGTTCTTCACACACCAATTCTTCTACAACACAATAAGCTAGGAAGATCTAATTCTTCATATAGAATTAGGAGACTTGAGCATGTACTTCCAACAAACAGTTAAACCACTTAAACAAGGGCTCTAAAAATAGTAATGCTAATAATAGAGACGCGAGCTTGAGTCTACAACTCAAACTTATCATGCAAACACTCGCTTCTGTCCACGGAAATAGCTTTCTGGACACGCAGGTAACCGACGTCGGTTCTTGCCTATTCGCCTGTGACCGTCGGCGGTCGACCTTCTGCCGACGTCGGCGTCTCTGCAACTGCCTGTGACTGACGTCGGTCACTCCTGACCGATGCCGGTGTCTGTGTAGACCCAAGCCTGATAATGAATGCTCCTTGGTGAAGTTTTTAGCTCCACACCCTAACATTTACAACATTCTCCACTCCTTGATATTTAGGTAGGTGAAGCATCATTTCATAGTATACTATTTGTAGTTAAGGTGCTTGCACTGGTGGTTGCTGAGAAACCCTAGATCTTATCCCTTGAAGGGCAAGTCCAACACTTCCTCCCATACCACCTGTTAATCTGCCTTTAGCACCTCTAGTGATAATGCTCATGCCATGGGGAGCAATAGTTGGTTGATTAATAAGATTTAGGCTCGTACTTTTTCCACTCTGAATGTCAAGTCATCTAGGCATCCCAAATTATGCCATGAAAATACGTTGAAGAGGGAAATAAAACATTAATTATGTATGAATTATAATTGGCTTAGTTATAATATCCCTTATATGATCAGTTCTAGATTCCATTCTATTTATATCCTAATTATGTATACGTAATTCATCTTATTCAAAAATATGAGCATGTACTATGGTTGAGGAGCTTGGTTGGTTCAAATTTGGTTCTTCATTTTCAACTATCCACTAATTTCTCCTTCATATGATAAAATCAACATGGGGCATGGCTCAAAAGTGATGGAGTCCTTGTGTGTTTTTACTTCCATATGGAACCTAACATCACTTCCTGAGTTCTCCCAATCCCTTCTTGTGGCGCTTAATCATATGATCTTCTACTGAGCTTCATCATATTTTTGATTTCACAATGCCCATTATCTGTTTACCATTCCAAACCTACAATATTCTAACAACTCTTCTCTACTCCCCTTCTAAATGTGCAACTCATGTAAAGATGGATTTATCTCTCCATTGGCATATTTTCAAGCCCACAATCAATAAATAACTTCTTGATTTCTAATGAGAAATGTCTAATATAACAGCCACATGGTTCTCTAAAGAAATATAACTTGGCTTCTTTAGGACAAGAATAGGTAGTTACAACATATTCCAGAATGTAGGTATTCAATACTCCTCTCCACTAGATTTTAACATCTCGTGGCCATGGTGTTCTGAGTTGTGCAAAAGTACATTGTCATTCTAATGTCCAACATTGTCATCTCCCAAGGTTTTGTGATTGACCTTGAGCATACACAAATAGCCAAGTATGCAAATTAACAAGGATTTCAACAAATAAAGTTTTGTATAAAACATTGTAGATATTTTATTCCACCCACTGATGTGCAGAAACTCCTGGTTCTAGGTAAGGAACCACAAAATTATCCTCAACCCCAGTGATCCATTGCTCAATACTCTCAAGGGTGATATACTCAAACATCTTCCATTACTATGCAAAAAGTCCTATGGGTCTTGGCAATTAAACCAAAATATTGGGTTTTTATTCTTAATAATGTTTTGGTGCTAAAGTGTATCCCCAACGAGCTAGCACATTGGCCCTTCATGTAAGATTGTGGTCTTGCGCACTCACCCAAAACATGTAGCTAGAGACTAGTTCTCGTTGATTATGTTACATAGTAACATACTAGTTATATTCTTTGGGTTAAACTTATATTTGATTATAAGTTACATATAAAAAGAGATAAACTACTTTGATACTTGTATTACTAAGCTCAACCACCATAACTACACAAATTAATTCCATTGTAATTTAGAATTGTTACTTATAAAAAGTAAAAGTATGCATAGAACTCATATTATGTTTCAACCATAAGTACTTCAAAAAAGATAACACTGAGTCTTAACCAAGCCAACTGCACTCATATGTGGATGACTTATCAATTAATTAGAACTTGAATAATAGAACTAATTGAAATACCAGAAACTCTATATTATGCTTCAACAAAATGATATCAAAATACATCACACAATGCTTTCATATAGGGGTATTTATACTTGTTTATCCCTGGCCAAGTATTTACTCATAAATGACAAGATTAATTAGCTAATGAACTCTCTATAAACTGAGAGTCATGGCAGTTTATTAACTAGTGTCTCCTAAGAATCTGGGCCTTTTTGCCCTGTATATACTCATTCTATGCTAGATCCTTGTTGCCATGTGTCTACCTCCTTGTGGGCCTATGCAAAACTCTTGATGGATAAGGTCTAGGTGACCTTTGAGAATCTCTCCTTAACCATCTCCTGCTTCCCATGCACTCCCCAAGTCTTCTGCTTCTATTCCAAATCCTATGCTCTCAGGTTCCTCATGGTTAATTTTAATCTTTGACTGGGTCCTCTTGTGCTATTGATTTCATGTCCTTGTACTTTCATACCTTGCTAGTTCTATACCACAATCCTTTTATGCTATAATCCTTTTGCACCATACCAATTATGGGCCAAAATATCAAAACATTTGGCCAAAATTTGGGGTCCAACACTGTATTTCTAAATAAAGGGGAGAAATGTAGTCATCTAAACTATTATTTTAGTGTAATGAGTGTCATTTGAGACTTTCCTATCCTTAGCTTAGCCCTAGATCTATCTTAGGGTATCTCTTGATCATTTTACAGCTTTTATGTGAGTCCAACTCATTCCCAGATATATGAAAATTAACACTTGGCCACCCCCTAGGCACCCAAGTCTCTTTTGCACTCGTTCCTACCACATATACATTAGCATAATCCTTTGGACTATAACACATTATGCTATTGACCAAAGGGCAGTACTAATGTCCCCTTGCACCTTACTCTCCCAAAGGATATCTTTCTATTCCTCAAAGCAAACTTAGGGTCAGCTTAAACCTATTTCACATCTTGACAAACACCATAATGCTCTAAATAAACTACTTCATTCATTTATCCTCTAGATAGAAATAAAATGCAAACACTCATAAATAAATTCAGAAACAATTGTGCAAATTAAGGTCATTGATCCCTATTCTACCCTAATTTTGCATACATCTGTCTATAGTATCCTAGAGCTTAGATTACTTAGATTTTTAGTCTCATTCACACTCAAACTAACACTCATACTAGCATTCACTTACACTTGCATCAGCAATTTGATTAGTATAACTACATTACGTTTGATCCCCTTTCAAGGTATTGGTATGTAGGCAACACTAAGTACATGGGTTGTTAAAATCACATCCAACCTACCCTATTGACACCACTTTTTTTCTACTTGTGTTCCTCAAATACCCTAACAAACATAGAGGCTTAACATTTTACATTAAAATCAGTTAAAATAGAGAACAAATAATGAACCAACATTCATTCACATAGGCACAAAATTCTCAGAATTCGGTGAAGGTCCACCCATAGACTCATTGTCCTTGATGCCAAAAGGGCACTAGCACAACACATAAGACACTAGCATGGTATTCTACTATTTAGAGATTCATACTATTATCCAGGAGGGTTTCTGACAACTAATTGTTGTTTGTAACATCTAGCATTGTTTCTTTATCAATTTTCATCCCATCAAATTTTTGTCTCAGTCAGTTTCTAACTAAGTATATCTCTTGCAATTAATTACTATTTATAGAGTAATCAAATAAATCAATTATTCTACAAATAAGAGGCTATTGATATTGCTACAGTTATTTCCTAATTTATTATTTTATTACTTTAACAACCTAAGGTTTTACATTCCATAACTCCCTTAAAATTTAAATCACACTAGATGCATATTTCAATAAAATAAAAAATAATTGAACAAAACAAATTTGAAAGCTTTTAGCCTAAAGGCTCTTCTTTGATGTTTATCTAATGAATTAGGATATGTTGGGTTTTGGATGGAGTTAACAAGATTGTGATACCAGTTATCTTGTGAAAATAAACAATCCAATCATGCATTTCGAGTCTTCTCTAAAATTATTTTGGAAAATACACAACCTTCATGTTTTAAATGAGACTTAACATTCAAACTATCATCAACCAAAAGAACTAGAACATTTATGTTAGAGGTTGCATTTTTAGCTAACTATTTGGCTAGTTCATTTCCCTTAATAGTTTTTAAATTTTAAAAAATTTAAATTCTGAAAATCCATTTTGATAGCCTACCTTGGATAGTTGGTTACTTCAGTAAATAAGATAAAGCATGCACATTTGAATGAGAAATGACTTTATTTCCTATGAAAAGATATCTAAATTTGTTTAGTGAAAAAAAATAATGAGAGAACAAATTTTTCAATTAAAAGATACATGATCTCAACATGTTCCAAGACTTGACTCATATAAATGATAGGTCTTTCCTCATGATTATGATCATGTTGAAAGATTGGAAGGAGTTAACAAGATTGTGATACCAGTCATCTTGTGAAAATAAACAATCTAATCATGCATTTCGATTCTTATCTTAAATTATTTTGAAAAATGCACAACCTTTATAGTTTTAAATGAGGCTTAGCATTCAAACTATCATCAACCAAAAGAATTAGAACATTTATGCCAGAGGTCACATTTTCAGCTAACTGTTTGGCTTGTTCATTTCCCTTAATAGTTTTTGAAGTTTAAAAATTTTAAATTCTAAAAATCCATTTTGATAACCAACCTTAGATATTTGGTTGCTTCAGTAAATAAGATAAAGCATGCACATTTGAATGAGAAATGACTTTGTTTCCTATGAAAATATATATGAATTTATTTAGTGAAGAAAATAATGAGAGAACATTTTTTTCAATTAAAAGATACATGATCTCAACATCTTCCAAGACATGACTCATATAAATGATAGCTCTTTCCTCATGATTATGATCATGTTGAATGATAACATAACCTATGACTTTCTTAGTTAAGGTCACATATAAGATAAAAGGCTTGTTCGAATTAGGTTTAACAAGTATATGAGCACTTCTTATAGCATCTATAATTTCATTCAAGGTTGTGTTTGAACCTACATCCCATAAATAATTCTAATTTTTATTAAGTAAAATATGCAAAGGAGTAAACTTATTAGTGAAATCAGAAATAAACATATGCACAAAGTTGATTTTACTGAAAAATGGTCTAAGGTTAGATTGATTTTTTGGAGGTGGTAAATATTTAATGCTTTGATGTGTTATGATTTTATTGAAATTATAATCTCTTGATATGACATGAACTAGCAATTTACCTTCTGTGACACTAAACACTGATTTCTTTGGATTCAAAGATATACCATGATTTGTATTTGTCATTTGTTAAGGAAGTGGTCTCATAGAAGGGTTCTTAACTTTTTTTAATGAATACTACAAAGTAATTTTAGGATCAATTGTAATAAAAGTGGTTTTATGATATAAATGATTTTAATGTATGTCCTAATTTTTTAGGAGATAAATCATTATATTTTTATTTATAATAAAATTTTATACAAATATTTTCTAATCATATTTTAGAATTGACAAAAAATCTTCTTATAAAATAGGAGGAGGTGTGTGAACAATCCCTCATCTTTTTTCATCCGCTCAAACTTTCTCCCTAACATTTTGTTAGATTTTTATTTTTAAGAACATATTTTAAAATTAATTGTTTCCATACTTTTTTTAAATGGAAACACCTATTTATTAAAAATAAGAATAACCTTCTTCATATAACCCTTATTTAAAAAATTAGAAATAAATTATTAAAAAATTAAATAAACGATAAATAACATCCACACACTTATCAAATTCTAAGGTTGGAATATCCTTCTTTCTCATTGACGGATAATATAGCTAATGAAGGCTTGTGTGCTTGTAAAGAAAGTCAACATTGAAATTAACATCAAATTCTAAGGTAGGAATATCCTTCTTTCTCATAGACGGATAATATAGCTAATGAAGGCTTGTGTGCTTGTAAAGAAAGTCAACATTGAAATTTTGTTAAGAGAAGGGTATGTATGTCTAATATGAACATTATATTAGATGAGTAGAAAATAAATATCTAATAAATGTTATAAAAACAAGGGCACAGAGGGCCAAGTCCCTGTAAAATGTAGAGAAAAAAATGAACAACTAGATCACAACAATATTTAGAATTTAGAAATTAAAAATTGGATATATTTTCTTAACAAGGAAATTGATATTGGTAATGACCATATATAAATGATGTGTTAATGATAATCTATAGTGATCTCTTAATTATATACTGATATTTATGGCAACTTACGAATAAAAGCTAAAATGTATGAGCAAAGATCCAATTTCCTTGCCTTCTTTGATATTGATCTTATCATCTCTCCGTAGCAAGGCTTGTTTTATGTTATTTATTCTTGAGACTTAAATATAAAAAAAAACATCCTTAAAATAATATAGATATTTGAAAAATATCCACTTTCAATTATGGATGTCTATTCTCTGCTCTAAAGCTTCCAATTTGGCACACGCTGGGAGTATGGGGGCAAATATTATGTAGTTTGGCTTTAAACTTGCAAATTGCCTTTACTTAAATGTTCTCAAGGATTATTTAACAAATCAATTATATACACATCTTGATACCATGCAATTCAATATGATCACATCTAATCGAGGCATTTCTTTGAAAAGCCTTAAACCCATTAATATGTAGTCATCGCATTCCATAAGGTCATATTTATTTGAGGCATTTTCTCAAACAGTCCTCTAGTTTTTCATTCTGACCTATTTTCACAGTTGCAGTAAAAATAGTGAAAAACATTTTTTTCCACAAATCCACAATAAGGCAGTGTTAATCTCTTTGTCTGTGTATATAGTTTGAAAAAAAATACTTGAAAGTACCCTTAATCAGGATGCATAGCATTAGAAATTGGATTCACTGGACCAGTAGAAGAAGACTTGGGATTAAATTCCTTCTCCATGTCTTTATTTGATAGCTTGTCATCAGTCTTATTTTTATTTCCCTTAACCCTATATATCTTCCTTGGAGCTGACTGTTGATCATGCTTCCTTGTTACAAAGAACATAATCACTAACACAACTGCAATTACAGTTAAGAGTCTTGCTACAACAATGGTAGCAATCCTTCCACTTGTTAGATATTTTCTACTTTTTTCATGCTTAGAATCCTTTCCTGATGAAGAAAGATGAAACCAAATTTGTAAGCAGATCTAAAATGACAGATGAAAAGATTTGTTTTTCATAAACATGACCACCATCCCTGTCAATAGGGGATCAATGAATAAAAACAAGAAACCATATGTCCAGATCATTCACATTCTAGATTTAAAATATTGTATATGCACATCAAGTCATCTCTGAAATTAGAATCAGTACCTAAATTTTTTTTCTACTTATTTGAAGATTCGAATAGTTAATAGTTTTTGAGGAACTCCTCTAGTGAAAAGATTATTCTCTATGTTTCTGTTGAAGTCAAAAGCATCATTTTTAGTTATGTGTGCCTACTTCCAAAACAAAATATATGCTTCAAGCAAATCATTCAATGCTAGTTTCCTGGAGTTGATTCTATAAATTCCAAAAGCTTTGCCCATTTATACAAATTTGAACACAGTGCATTCATGTGAAATACAAATTAAGTCATGAGAAAGAAATTACAAATCTGATTTGCATTTGTCTTTGGCCTTCCAAAATGATCTCATTTCCAGAATTCTCCCAACCTACTTCTCATGTGTTCCAAAGGATCTCCCCTATTCACCATCATTTTCATTAGACTTGTCAAAATACCCATGTGCATCCTGATCTCTAAAAGAAAACTCTTCACCATCTTGATCATCGGAATCATCTACACATTGTTTAGAGGAATCTACTTCTATTTCAGTTTGAGATTTATCTTGTAAAGACTCTTTGAGATTAAAATTCGAGGCTTCATTCAAAAAAAAAACATTTAAATCTTTAAAAGAAAGCCTTACTTGACAATATAAGATAATACGAAAGACTTATCCATTGGGCTGTGGTCTAGCTGTAAATTAGTGAGAATTTACCACCACTAGACCAAGATTGATTCTCAGGGCTGCATGCAGGCTGAGAATCCTTAAAGTGACAGTCTATAGGGGTTCAACCCTCTCCAGCCATGAAAAAGGGGTTCACATAACCTAAAAAAAAGGTTAAAGATAAAGAAAGGGTGTGCAAATAACAACCTTAAAACACTAAGAAGGAAATTAATAAATCTTGGGTAGAGATAAATATTTTTAAACCTTGAATTACAAATAAAAAATACCCTTAGTGAAATTAAAAATTAATAACTAAACCCTAACCCTAACCTATGAGCAAGAACATCCATTTAAAAAACACTCTTTGCCCTGAACAAGAAACACTAAGCCCTCTTTATTTAAAATCCAAAATAATCTATAGACCCTTAATCATAAAGATAATGTTAGAAATATGTCTAATCTCAACTCGTTATTCATGTTTTCCTCTCTAGCTCAGCATAATTACTTACATTTAAGGCAATTTATTTAGAATTCCTTCTGGGAAAGATTTGACAGATTTGGTTTGATACGCTTACTGGATAATTACTCACATACTTTTTGGGGAGTAAACTATATTAATATTTTATTCTCCTTGCTGTCCACCATAGAGTTTAATTTTATTACTGCTTTTGTGGTCATTTTGATATCATGCAAGAAAGAGGGAAAGAGAGCAATGCAACTCTGCATCTGATAGGAAGAAGAAACTCTGAGCATCGAAGCTCTGTTAAAATTGTTCCAACTTTTAATATATGAATATATAAATCTAATTGTGTCCATCTTGATGTGTCCTTTTTTGTGTTTTCTGGCAACTCTTAATTCCAGTAGAATTAGTTTTATTTTACTACTGTGTATGAAATATCTCTATTTGCTGCTCTATTTATCATTTCAATTCCTCTGCCTTTGTTTCCACATCTAGTATCAGAGCCATTGGTTCAAACATCTAGTCTCTTTTCTAGGTCTGCACTTATTTCTTGTTTGACAACCATCAGTGGCTTCCACAACCTCAATGTCTGGTGCTTCCTTGTCTAGCTCGCAAACCCCTCTTTTCATAGGTAAAAATTATGAGCATTGATCATTGACCATGAAAGCCTTGTTTAGGTCTAAGGATGTTTGGGAAATTATTTAGAATGGCTATGCGGAGCTAGTAGACCAAGCAGCTTACAATGCACTCACCCAGGTAGAGAAAGATATCTTGAAAGAGTAGAGAAAGAAGGATGGAAAATCTCTCTTCTACATTCATCAAGCAATGCATGAAATCATAATGCCAAGAGTTATAGCAACAATGCATGCAAAGGAGGCATGGGACATACTACAAACAACCTATCAAGGTAAGGACAAAGCTAAATCTGCAAAACTCTAGATACTTAGAAGAGAATTTGAAAACATAAGTATGAAATATTCAGAGTCTGTGGAGTTATTTTTTACTCATGTTATGGGGCTAGTAAATAAGATAAAATATCATGGGGAAACATTAAAAGAGACAACGATAGTTGAGAAACTATTAAGGTTTCTGACTACTAAGTTTGATCCCTTAGTTGTTGCAATAGAGGAAACTAAAGATTTAACCCAGTTGACAATGGATGAATTGCATGCATCTTTGATAAATCATGAATATACGCTAAACAGGTCACACACCTCCATTGTGAATGCTTTCTCATCTCAGGATTCAATAAGCTATGGAAGAGGTAGATTTACTCCTAGGGTTAGAGGAAGAAACACATATAGAGGACGTAATAGCAGTCATGTAAATCAAGGTGAAAGAGGACATAACAATGAACCCTCTCATAATCATTCAGCTAGTCAAAGACAAGAGAAGTCAAATGTTCAATGTTATTACTATAAGAAATATGGTCATTATGCTTTTGAGTGCAGAAAGAAGCAACATGATCAAGGAAGACAAAATAAAAACCCCCTAGAAAATTCTACAAAAAAATCTATGTTTATTGCATGTGTAAAGATTGCTAAAGCAATTTCTACAAAATCACCAGTTGAATGCAATATGGTTCAAGCGAGTCCAAATGATATTTGGTATTTATATTCTAGCTGTAGAAATCACATGTCTGGAAATCTAGAGTTGTTTTCTAGTTTGGATAAATCAGTGAATTTAAATGTTACTCTTGGGAACAATAATCAAGTGAATGTTATGGGAAAAGACACCATTGACATTCTAACCAAAAAGGAGGAGTAAAAAGTCATTCATGATGTTTTTTATGTTGCTAGTCTAAAACATAATCTAATGAGTATTGGTCAATTAGTGCAAAAAGGATACAAAGTTTATATGAAAAATAATGCATGTGTCATTCTTGATAAATGTCCTAATACACAGTTGATTGCAGAGGTACAAATGACAAAAAATAGAATGTTCCCATTGAGGTTGAAACCTTACATCAAAAGAAACGCCACTATAGCAGCATTTAGGATTGAAAATTCTCAAGATGCCTCTCAAGTTGCTTTGGAAGGTTGATGTGAAAAAGAACAAGGCTACTCCAGAACAGAACAAGGTAGCTTTGGAAAGGCAGAAACTAAAACTAAAGAAGATGAACAAAATGGTAATGTAACTATTCAAAAATCTTTTTAGTCAGTGGTGAAAAATGAACCGTGGTTATGGCATTTTAGATTTGGCCATTTGAACTTTGAGGGTCTGAATTTGTTGCATAGGAAGAATATGGTCAAGGGGCTGCCATTGATTAAGAAACCGGATAGAGTATGTGAAACAAGCATATTGGGTAAACAACATAGAGAGACCTTCCCTATTGGAAAATTGGAAAGAGCATGTAAACCACATGAGATTGTTCACTATGATATATGTGGACCGATGCAAACTCCTATTGGAGGTTGCACATATTTTTTGACTTTTATTGATGCTTATACAAGAAAGACATGGGTCTACTTTTTGAGGCATAAATCTGATGCATTTGGAGTATTTCAGCAATTCAAGGGTCTTGTAGAGAAGCAAAGTGGCTACCACATCAAGATATTAAGAACTGATAGAGGTGGTGAATATAGTTCTAATGATTTTATGAATTATTGCAGACAACATGGTATTCACAAACAATTTATAGCCCGTTACACACCTCAACAAAATGGTGTGGTTGAAAGAAGAAATCTAACTATCATGGATATGGCATGAAGTATGTTGAAGTCAAAGCATTTATATTTTGAATAGATGTCCAACTACAAGTGTAAGAAATGTGATTCCTTAAGAGGCTTGGAGTGGTAGAAAGCACAATGTTGCTCACTTCAAAGTCTTTGGATGCATTGCATATGCTCATGTGCCTGAAGAGATGAGAAGAAAATTGGACAAAAAAGGTTAAAAATGCATTTTTGTTAGGTATTCAGAAGATACAAAAGCTTACAAGTTGTTTAATCCAATTACTAGAAAAGTTATAATCAGCAAAGATGTACAATTTGTGGAGAATGAAGCATGGGATGGAAGTGTAGAAAAAATCATAAGTGTAGTAGCTGCTAATCCACATGATGAAATGACTGATGAAGTGATATAACAACAAGGTATTCCACAAGCAATACCTCCTTCCACTCCTAGAAAAGCAACACAAGTTGTAGCATAAGCTACACCTTCTTCTACAACAAGACTTTCAAGAAATCAGAATTTTTTTTCCACATAGCAATGTCCACAAAGAACACCAGCCATAACATCATCTGGAAGTCCATCAAACTCAATTGATAGAAGCAATTCATCTAATCCTACATTGGCAAGTTTATTGCAGCGAAAAATAAGGAGTTTAAGAGAAATATATGAAGCTAATTTTAGTGTTGAAACGTCAAATTCATTCTCTATTTTTGCTTTATTTTCAGAAGTTGTTGATCCAATGTTATTTGATGAAGCAATTAAGGATGAAGCATGGGCTGAAGCTATGGATGAAGAAATTGAAGCTATTGAGAAGAAGAATACTTGGGAGTTGGTGGATCGTCCGCAAAGAAAGGATGTTATAAATGTAAAATGGATTTACAAGACAAAGTATGGCATGGATGGAAATGTGTTGAAGCATAACGCAAGGTTGGTTGCTAGAGGCTTCACTCAGCAACCTGGTATTGACTACAATGAAACATTTGCTCCAGTAGCTCACCTGGATACGGTAAGAAGTGTTTTAGCCATTGCAGCCCAAAAGAAGTGGCAAGTTTTCCAAATGGATGTAAAATCTGCATTTTTAAATGGTTTGTTTGAAGAAAATTTTTATGTTGAGCAGCTAGAAGGATATAAAATTGCAAGTCAAGAAGGTAAAGTATACAAGCTGAAAAAGGCCCTCTATGGACTCAATCAAGCTCCTAGAGCATGGTACAGTCGAATTGATTCTTACTTGATTAAGAATGGTTTTAGTAGGTGCAGTAGTGAGCCTACTTTATATATCAAAATGGATGAACAAGGTAAAATGTTGATAGTTTGTCTCTATGTAGATGATTGATCTTTATGGGAGACCTTTCTATAAGTTCTTTTAAGGCTGCAATGATGAAAGAGTTTGAGATGACTGATCTCGGTCTCATGAAATATTTTTTGGGAATAGAAGTTAAGCAATCAACATATGGTATTTTTATTTCTCAGTCAAAATATGCAAGTGATGTATTGAAAAGATTTAATATGCTGAATTGCAAACCAACCCCTACTCCAGTTGTGACAGGCCTAAAGTTAAGTAAGGATGATGATGGCTCATTGGTTGATCATAGATTGTTCAAAAGGTTGTTTGGTAGTCTCATGTACTTGACTACTACATGCCCTGACATCATGTATAGTGTAAGCCTTATCTCAAGGTTGATGGAGTCTCTAAAAGACTCTCATTGGCACGCTGGAAAAAGAATTCTGAGGTACGTATGTGGAACCAAGAACTATGGAATTTTGTATTCAGCTGTAGATGACTTCAAACTTATTAGATATACGGACAAAGATTGTGTTGGTAGTATAGATGATAGAAAAAGTCCTTCTGGTTATGCTTTTCATTTTGGATCTAGTGTTGTTTCTTGGGCTTCAAAGAAACAACCCATTGTTACACTTTCTTCAGCAGAAACGGAGTATGTCGCAGCCATAGTAGCAGCATGTCAAGCGGTATGGATGAGGAGAATGTTCGCTAAGTTAATGCATAAACAAGATGAAGAAACAAAGATTTAATGTGATAATAACTCAGCCTTTGCATTGTCTAAAATTCATATTTTTCATAAAAGAAGCAAACACATAGATACTAGATATCATTTTATAAGGGAGTTAGTGAATAAAAAGGAAATATGTTTAGAATTTTGTAGATCAGAAGATCAATTTGCTGATATTTTTACTAAACCGTTGGGAAAAGATGTATTTGAATACTTGAGAAGTTGTTTGGGTGTATGTGTTGAAAATGAATGCTCTAGAAATTTCTGTGCAAGTGTGGATGCACCGGAAACCTTTGAACATAATGTAGGAACAGAAAGCAGATTCTTTGGAACCTTTCAAACAAAAGACAAATGCGTCAGAATTTTTGAGAAGCATGCTAGGCTTGAAAGTGGATGCTCCAGAAGTTTTTTAGCAAAATGTCAGCTAATTGAGATTAAGAGTGAGTGTTAGCAATATGTCTAATCTCAACTTGCTATTCGTGCTTTCCTCTCCAGCTCAGCATAATTACCTGCATTTAAGGCAATTTATTTGGAATGCCTTCTGGAGAAGATTTGATAGATTTGGTTTGATACGCTTAATTGACTAATTACTCTCACATACTTTGTGGGGAGTAAAATATATTAATATTTTATTCTCCTTGCTGTCCACCTAGAGTTTAATTTTATTACTTCTTTTGTGGTCATTTTTTTATCATGCAAGAAAGAGGAAAAGAGAGCAACGCAGCTCTGCATCTGATAGGAAGAAGAAACTTTGAGCATCGAAGCTCTGTTAAAATTGTTCCAGTTTTTAATATATGAATATATAAATCTGATTGTGTCCATCTTGATGTGTCCTTTTTCTGTGTTTTCTGAGCAGCTCTTCCAGTAGAATTAGTTTCTTTTACTACTGTGTATGAAATATCTCTATTTGCTGCTATGTGTATCATTTCAATTCCTCTACCCCTGTTTCCACAGATAATAGAAGAAAAACAATGCAAAAATCATGTGTTATAAAATAATTCAAACGAACTGGTATTCTGCAATTCTAGGGAAAGCAAATATAAGAAATAAATTTATAATTGAAAAAATTTAAATAACTTACCAGGTTCAGACGTAAATTTGCTCGCTGTTCTCTTCTCCTCCAGGACTTACAAATGAAAATGAAATTAGATTGTGTAAATTTTTTAAGGAACGAACTGGCGTTTAAAATAAACGAAGAAAGCCCTCCTCGACCAAACACAGATATAGAGGTAGGGTTAGTGTCACCTTCTGCAAATAGAGTGTCCAGACATGGAAATAAACGCATATTTGTAGTCTGTTGAAAGCGCAGAGGGGCTATCTGAGTCCGTTGAAATCCTTGATTGAAATGGAATGTGGTTCCGCTTGAGTTGAAACAGCTGAGAAAAAAAGAATGGTGGCGGTCTTGCTCTTGGGCTGAGTTAAAGAAAAGAATAGAAGTGAGAAATTACTATCTGAAAGACTAGACATACCGGCAATAAATAAAATCTGAGAAATATATGATGGGGAAAACCTCTTTGATTCTGTATTGTGAGCTCTCTCTTTTAAAAGTAAAGGCAAGATATGCCAACATGTCGAATTCCATGGAGCATTGAAAATAAATACAAAATCAATCTTCACACAAACAAACCATAATAAAAGTAATGAACAAAAGACCAATCTAAAGTTTGGTAGAATTCTTCTACACTCGACTCTCAAAAAATACTGTTATCTAGTCGTTAAAAAACTAAATTCAAAACAAAAATCTGAAGTTTGTTTTTACATATAATGTCCAAATACAGTAAGATAATAGGAAAATCTAACCGTTAACACTGTAAACCTTAAAACCAGTAAAAAACCAAACGATTAAATCCCTACCAAGGTTAAAAACCTTAAGAATGCCGCTCCAGCTTACTCCACACGGCCTGAAGAGTCTAAGCATCTAAAATCAACAGCGCAACACACGGTTTATGTCGATTTATTTAAAAATTCAAAATGCTTTTAATGTGCATGACGAAGGATTACAAAGTGTCATCCAATATATAAGTTTTCTCACAATTTTAATAGAACTTTTTAAAACCAGAATGTGTTTTCAATAATTATGGACTGGAAACTTGAAATCTGGTAACAATTTATTGCTTTTGTTCAGAAGGTAAAGACGACGTCACCTGATTACCGTGCACCTCTAGCTGCAAAGACGATGAATTGAATTTCGGCAGAGAGTGAAGAAAAGCTGGAGTTATTAAGATATTGAAGCTCCAATTTAAAAAGGAAAAACGAAAGCAAGCAAAAACTCCAAAGTAAAAGCAAAAGCTCCAATTTAAAAAAAAGAAAGAAAGCAAGCAAAACAGCAATAAAAAATTAAACGCAAAGTGTAATACACATGTAGGTCTTAGTAATGACAGCCAGCGTGGCCGCGCTGCATGCAGCAGCCAGCCAACCCTGCACTCCAACAGCACCCTGCCAATGGCACGGTTAGGTCGGTGGTTCAGGGACTTGGCTAACGCCTTTCTGTAGGACAATTAGAGAGCAAAAAACAAGAACTCTAATCACTAAACAAGAACTGAACAATTGCTACTGCAATTTTCTTGAAGAAAAGAGATTTTATTAATCTTCTAATTTTCTTGATTACAATGTGCGCCCAAGCGTCTTTTTATAGATTTAAAATCTAAACAATAACTGAAAATAGACTCATCTATTATTAGCTTCAACTACTTAACTAACTGCTTGTTCAAACAAACTCCTATCTAACTGATTGTTAACTAACTCAATCCTAACTGTCAGTTTACTAACTGATGCTTAACAGCGCGCATGCATGAGTGGAGGTGGGAGAAATTATCTCTAACTAACTTGAGTTTCTAACACTCCCCCTTAATTTCTACCACTTACAATTTTAACATTTACAATGCCTAAATTTTGTCTCAAATAATCAAAGGTCTCTTTTGGTAATGCCTTTGTAAATATATCTGCTAGTTGATCTTCAGATCTGCAAAAATCTTGAAATTGATTAGACATATATTCACCTCCTCTATCAGATCTGAGTACCTTGATATAACGGCCACTCTGCTTTTCAACCATTGCCTTGAATTCTTTAAACTTTCCAAATGCTTCAGATTTGTTTTTGAGAAAGTAGATCCAAGTCTTTCTGCTAAAGTCATCAATGAAGGTTAGAAAATAAGTACTACCTCCAAATGATGGAGTTTGCATTGGTCCACATAAATCACTATGGACTAACTCCAATATTACCTTAGCTCTATATGAGCCTCCTACTGGAAAACTCTCTCTATTTTGTTTTGCCAGAATACAACTGTCACATGAACTTTCTCGCTGTTCTATTGGTGGTAAACCCTTCACCATATTTTTCTTTTGTAGCAAATTTAAAGCTCCAAAATGTAAATGTTCATACCTTAAGTGCCATAGCCATGATTGATCTAGCTGTATGGATTTGAAGTGTGCTTCCTCTTTTCCTTGGATGCACTGAATATGAAGAGGGAACATGCGATTCTTGGTCATCTCCACTTTTCCTATCACCCTGTCACTTGGAACCTTGTCCAATATTGTGCAGACATTATCCATAAAAGATACTCTGTAACCTTTCTGCACTAACTGACCAACACTCAAAAGATTATGTTTTAGTCTAGGTACAAAATAAACATCAGGTATAAATCTTCTTTCACCATTCTTGGCCAAAACATTTATGACACATTTACCCATGACATCTACTGTGATATCATTTCTTAGTTTCACTTCTGATCTTACAGAATCATCAAGACTAGCAAAAAATTCTTTATTTCCTGTCATATGATTACTGCATCCACTGTCTAAAAACCAAATATCTTTAACTTTTTCTTGAGTAACATTACAAGTAAGAAACATGCTTCCGGAATTAGAACTAGATTCACCTGTGTAATTAGCATTCTGTTTGTACACATATCCTAGTTTATTTCTGCAGTCACTAGCATAATGACCATATTTCTTGCAGTAATAACATTGAACATTAGATTTATCAAACCTTTGAGAACCTTGATGTGAGTGGTTGTGACCACGTCCTCTGTTGCTGTAGTTTCCTCTACTACTGTAGTTTTGATTATTGTTCTCACCTTCATCTGAATTGTTCCTTCCATATCTGCCTCTGCCTCTTCCTCTGAAGCTTGACCTGGCTCTTCCTCTTCCTCTGCCAACTGATACCTGTGACTTGAATGCATTTTCAAGAGAAGAGTTATTTCTATTCATTCTGGATTCATGTGTTAACAAAGAACCCATTAATTCATCTACAGATAATTGCTCCAAATCCTTAGTTTCCTCAATAGCTACAACTATAGCATCGAATTTACTGGGTAAACATCTGAGTACTTTTTCTATGATCTTCTGATCCGTGATAGTTTCTCCATTAGATCTAATTTGGTTCACTATATTCAAAACTTGTCCCATAAACTGATCTATTGATTTTGATTCATTCATTTGCAAATTTTCAAAAGTTCTCCTTAGAGATTGCAATTTAGCAATTTTTACCTTCGTATTACCTCTATAGATAGTCTCCAGGATTTTCTATGCCTCTCTGGATCTCGTTGCTGCTGCAACTCTAGAAAATATAGATTCATCCAATGCCTGTTGGATTATAAATAAAGCTTTTGCATCTTTCTTTTTGTTCTCTTTAAGGTGGTCCTTTTGTGCTTGATTTAACGCCAGATGGGCTGCCTCGTCCTGCGGTTCTACAAAACCACTTTCTACCAAATCCCATACATCTTGTGAGCAAAATAAAGTTCTCATTTTAATTGCCCAAAAATCATAATTCTTACCATCGAAAATGGAAATTTGAGGCTGTGAAATACCATTGTACGCTACCATTTCTCACGTTGGAATGACTTTCTGGTCGATGTCCGACGTCGGTAACAATACTGCCTTCTCTCTTCTTTTTTTTTTTTTTTTGTTTGCCAAAACTGTTGTGCGCTCTCCCAAAAAATCAAGGCGTTTCAATTTGAAGCTTTCAAACTTCAACCTGGGTTCGCTCCAAAACTGTTGTTTTGACTTTTTAATTTTGCTAACTGGAGCTAAGCGGCGACTGCTGCGCTAGCCACTTCTACCACGTTGGCCAGTCTATTAATTTTGCTGACTATTAGTCAAACTGCGCTAGCCACTTCTACCACATTGGCCAGTCTATTAATTTTGCTTCCAAATCTGCGCTTCAAACTTGCGCTTCCAATTGACTGCGCGAACTTTTCTTTGATTTTTTTTGTAGGTTAATTGCTGGCGCTTTGACTGCGCTTTTAAAACTCAGTGACTGCTGCGGACTGTTGGTTGTCTGCTCTGTTGGGCTTTGACAGCGCCTGAGGTTATCTGCTTGCTGCGTGGCCTTCACAATTTTTTTTTTTTTTTTTTTGTTGGGTGTTCTTTCTTAATAGTTGCACTTGACTGCTGACTATGGCGTCCCCACGGCTTCTACAGAGGCGTCTTACAAAATCCAGCGATCTCCAAAAAATTGCACGACTTCTCCTTATCTGGCGCTGCAAGTTCTGTGATATGACTTTTCTTGCTACGTTGTTCTCTACTGAGCGCGCCAAGCTTTTCTTGAGATCTTTAGGCTATGATACCAATTTTGTAGGACAATTAGAGAGCAAAAAATAAGAACTCTAATCACTAAACAAGAACTGAACAATTGCTACTGCAATTTTCTTGAAGAAAAGAGATTTTATTAATCTTCTAATTTTCTTGATTACAATGTGTGCCCAAGCGTCTTTTTATAGATTTAAAATCTAAACAATAACTGAAAATAGACTCATCTATTATTAGCTTCAACTACTTAACTAACTGCTTGTTCAAACAAACTTCTATCTAACTGATTGTTAACTAACTCAATCCTAACTGTCAGTTTACTAACTGATGCTTAACAGCTTGCATGCATGAGTGGAGGTGGGAGAAATTATCTCTAACTAACTTGAGTTTCTAACACTTTCTTGCCAATCCCCCGCATTTACCTCACTCGTTTCAGGAACTCATTTGGAATCGAACTCCTCACCATTGGATTGTATCTGCTCGTTTGCTGGGATTTTATTTCTTTTCTATATAATCAACTATAGTGCTGAATGTGAAGCCCTGCCATTCAATTTGCTGGGCACCAGTGTAACTTGGTGGGATTGAATGCTTTTTATATAATCCCTCAGACCTACTAATATCTGATTTTTTATTGATGTTTACTACAAATTGTTTTAATCCTCTTATATCATGCAGGGGTGAACTGTTCATACAGATTCAAACTCTAAATTTGGCCAACCAATTAGTTGTGCCAATGGATATTTGGTGGGCCTCTATGTTGGAAGACCTCAAGTCCACTTAAGCCACATATTTAATTCTATATTTTGTTAATCTGTCTCTGATTGAATTGAGATTTCTATTTCTACTCTCTATCGAATAGTGTGTATTACTATTTTTTAGATTGGTGTATATACAATTATCTATCAGGGTTGATATGCAAATATCGCGGTCTGCTATTATTTAGGAACATTTTGTAGTTAATGGAAATGATATTGCATATCATATCCCTGCAAAAGCAAATTATTTACCATTTATGAAATTGAAGACCTCGAAAAATAGGTAAGTTGTAATACGATGAAAAATAGGTGTATAGGTTTATTGGTCACTGATAATCCTTCAAATTTTGTTGCACAGAGATGCAGCCTCTGTTATTCAGTTTTACCTTAGCTCCTGGGCTTGAATTCAGTTTAGTCCCCATATATTTAGTGGAAATTGTTGAAGAGGCCTTCCCCATAAGTTTTTAAGCGTGTGCACATTTATCCCCAGCCAACATGCATGCACAACAATCTGTGCATGCCCTTGGAGATCTGGTTGGCATCAAGAAACACTTATGCATGAAACACACCATTGATATAAGGAACGGAAGTGTGACAGGTGCTCTTCTCGACCTGTATGTATATATATTGCAAAATGTCTATTCTTAGATTAAAATAAATAAAAAAATATCTATCAAGATATATCAACAACAGAGTGAATCGATTACATGCTTCTCCTCTATCCTTTTATGTTTTCTATTGATTGTTTGAAATAGCCTTGAAAAACGTTTTTTGGGGGACGGCTATTGTATGGTGGAGAGATTTATTGAACGTCAAGATGATTGCATTATTGCTAAAGAAAGAACATCTTTCCGATACAATGATTCCCCAAGTCAACCTTCCATAAGAGTGAGAAGCAGAATTTTGAAAGAAACTGTGAGTGCGTTTGGGCTTTCATTCACAAATAGATCATTCAATTATGGTGAGTTTCAAGCGCAATATTGTCTAAAGAGAGCTTCAATTTTTTTATGCCAAGAAACAATCCAATGTTTCAAAAATAATAATGACAGGGATTAATGATGGAGGCACTGCTGTAGCACTAACAGTTTATATACAATAAATTTGTATATTTATTTTTAATGTATATTCGTTTGTGTATAAAACCTATGACTAGCCTTATTTTTGGTCTTTTTGTGTGTATGTATCAATTTTTTGAGAGTGATAATTATCTCAAGTGCGCAAAGTATTTCACAATATTAAATTTGTATTTTCAAATTCAAATAATCAAAAAAAACTTATATTGCAAGATATATATTTACATTTCACCATCTCCAGTTATTTTACAATATTAAATTTGTATCTTCAAATTCAAATTATCAAAATAAATTTATACTACAAAATACACAACTTATAAGATACATATGCAAATTATATTTATATTATAAAATACACATACAACTTAAGCTTATATTACAAAATACATATACAAGTTTAAGCAAAAGCAATTTACAATACAAAGGTAGGGACTAGCTGCCACACGACCCTTGTTCTTCTTTGACATCTGAACTTCATACATTTCAATCTTTTTTCAAACACAATCAATTATCTTATGAACATAGGTTTCAATAAGTTTTTTAAACCACGTTATCAATGCACCATCCAATTTAGAGTAATTAATAAGAATGTAAACAAGAGAAGAGGATGAGGAGATAGTACAATTTAAGTTTTTATCCTCCATCCTTGCTTTTCAACATCATCAAATCCATCATTAACCAATAATAATCATCCTTCATTTTTATATAGCTTGAAATGTTCAATCCTTTGCATGGTGGCATGACCCCCATCATGACTGTATCACTAGGTAAGCTTGAGGTTACCTTCCTTTCATGCTTCCTTGTTGTATGTGGGTGAGATTTATCAGCATGCTAACACCCAATGTGATGGCATCAGTTATCAGCCTTTACCGGTCATCACCGAATTATCAAACACTGGGCTCACCAATTCTTTCATTATCTTTGAAACCATAATCAGATATAATGAGCGTAACCCGCAAACTCACCGCCAATGTTACATTTAACTGCCAACATCACTGTCATTCCACTAACTAACATCATGATTGTAAATGTTGCTAAACTATGTGGTCACCATTGGGGATTCAGTCACCATCACTATCACATCCCGCCAATCATGATTGTGTAGGTATCAACAATCATTTTTGTCGAAATCCAAGCCAACCATCACTGGTTACGTGGCATGTACCCATGGTAAAGGTTTTGAATGATTCAAGAATAAACCTTGATTTTAATGATTTATCATGCCCTATTATCATTACTCATGAACCTCCTATGATAACTTGTCATTCCTAATGAACCTCCTACTGTTATTTGGGTAAATCCTAAAAGCTAAATAGATGTCATTTACAATTTGATCTCTACTAGATCCAAGGTGGAGCAAGATAGCTCAAACGCAGGTGGTCAAAAGAAGGTCGAAAACTTCCATGTTTTATCCCAAGTTTTAAACTAGTCAATAATCTTTTTGAACAAGTCCATTCTACTAGGTTTTATCATTTTGATAAAATCATTCATATTTTTTATCATAGTAGATTTAGGGATTCATATCATAGAGACAACTATTTCATATAGATCATTAAGACACGTTTTAAGGTTAAGCTCAATGCATAAAATGTGCATATGACCCTGCATAAAATGTCCATATATTTTAAGGTTAAACTTAGTCCATTAACAACTGATATGGTCCATTTTGAAGGTTGAATGTTCATATGAACCTACACTAGGAATTTGACCAACAGAGCTCTAGAACCCCATCTAAGACAGAGCCTCTATTTTGAGAAGGATAATTAGACATTGACTATTACCAACCAAGGAATAAGATGAACAAGGAAATAAATAGTAGAGTTTTTCCAAAATGTCAAAAACCCGAACCATAACTTATTGACAAAGAAAAAATCCATTCATAGATATAAATACAGGCTATTATCGTGAATGTTTGGTTTATGCAAGAGATAGAGTGTCATGTCCCCCTTTTTAGTGGACATCGTCAGACTTGATGATCAGCCTATTATGCGACCCTCATAGGCTGAGAGGATGGATAGAGGGTCTTGATGGAGCTTGGTGTGGCTTCGATTATCAGAATTCCTACAGTTGGCTTTCATTCAGGCTCTTTCGGACATGTTTGCCTGAGCTCCTATTATTTAGGGATATTTGGCACTTAGTGGACCATCCATGTTATGGCATGATCATGTGCGGAATCACTCCCTAGTTCACCAGCTTCAGATGGTTCGAGGATCCGACATGTATTGAGGAAGATATTAATATTTGATTGATTTAATCAAATATTAATTATTTCGTCTAATTTTAAATTAGATATTAATTAATTATTAATTAATTAATTATTTGGTCTAATTTTAAATTAGATATTAATTAATTATTAATTATTAATTATTTGGTCTAATTTTAAGACCCCAATTCTAATTTAAGAATTGGTCTAATTTTAAGACCCTAATTCTAATTTAAGAATTGGTCTAATTTTAAGACCCTAATTCTAATTTAAGAAGCCCAAGTTCTAATTTGAGGAATTCTAATTTAAGAACCCCAAGTTCTAATTTAAAGAAATCTAATTTTAGAAAGCACACCTTTGGAGGGTATAAGGGTTTCTCATAGGGGAGAGTTTGTATTCATGAATGATTGATTATTGACATTGATTCTTGTTAAGAATTCTTCTGTGAAGATTGAGCCAAGGGTTCCAGGATTCCATTTGCATTGAAGAACATCCACTCTTCATTGTGTGCGATTCAGAGGTTGTGAGAGATCAGCCGATCTATTGCCAATTTGAGAGATAGCTTCATACAGAAGTTATCATAGAGGTTTACAGGTTTGAGAGATAACTTCACACAGAAGTTATCACAGGTATTACAGGGATTTATTTTATTAAGTTTTTGATTCAGGGTATTGATTCAGATATTGCACAGATAAAGATCTTCTGTATTAGAGCCATTCCATATTTGTAAAAGATCAGGTTTTGAGACGATATTTGTATTCTTTTATATGCGTGCCAGAGATTCATTATTGTAATCATTCTGAAGAATAATAAGAGCACTGATTTTCCAGTTAAGAGATTTACTGTGGTTTATTTGTTTATTTGAATTTATCTTGAAAAATAGCATCTTTACTCATGCAAAATATCTAACAAGCAAAATATAGAAAGATAGTCAGGAAAATATCCAATTTCAGATTTGAGGGGAAATTCGGGATATTACACAAAGCCTCTGTTTTGAGAAGGATAACTAAAATAGAGATCTAGAATAGGGTATAATAGGGTGTTTAGGAGCCTCTCTAGTATTTTCCAAGTTTTAATATCTTAAGATCTCTTTTTGATTAGGGTAAGACTTAAATGTGCATATGACCCTACACTGGGAATTTGACAAACAAAGCTCTAGAATAGGGTAGAATAGGGTGTTTAGGAGCCTCTCTAGTATTTCAAGCTTTAATATCTTGAGCTCTTTATTTATTCATGTTTTTTAAATTCATCGATTCATGTGTATTTATGCTTGAAAGTGCCTAAATGTACTCTTTTCTCATTTACGAGGTGTGTGGATGAAGCTTCATAATTATTTGTGATGGGGTCATCATGTATGTGTGCTTTTAAGTACATTGAAAAGGTTACTCTTATCATATTTCATGTGTTTGTGTAGACTTACACTTTGTGACAGTGTGTCAATCCATGTAAATACTATACTCCCATTATACTATATACTATATACTTATTATTATTAACTTCTTCATTCAGAATGTTCACTAAGCTTATTAAATATCACCATCAACCTCTTTGATAGAAGCTCCAATTGAAATTAATTTTTTTGCATACAATATCCATAGAATTGATATTCCAAGCTTCAAAAATATTATTGCTAACCTTTGAAATTTACAACAATCATGTTTTGATTGTTTTAAAGTTTTCAAAATCTAATGTATCTATGCCATTTTCTCTATCTCATCTACTTCATACAATTTTTTTATTAGCTTATCCTTGAATCGCCACATCAGGTGTTGCCATATTATATAGATTGTTTCCAAATGAATTGGTATGTTATGTTTTTATAATATGAAAAAACAACCTCTACTTTGGAACATTACATTATCTAAAGAAAATGTAATGCCTTCTCATATGTACATTTCCTTGTTGGAGGCTTGTAATATATACTTTCAATATAGGGTATCAATTTTATGAATAGTAGTTACCTTGATTATTCCATGACTGCTATGTTATGTTGCCAATTTCTCAAATTATCTTGCCCATCAGCACACTATTGTACTCTCTGGGTGACCTATATGGTGATTTCTTTAAGTAGTTCATAGGTAAGGGTTAGTGTTGTAAAGCATATTCTTAACTTGTTTAAATGCAAGTTATTATTTGTTGGCAACTAATAATATGAATGTGAACTGCTCCATATCTAAGATGGATGACTGAGAATTAGATAATTGCCTCAAATAACTTTATGCAGAGACCAAACAAATTATATGCATTTTTAGCTACTACACTCGAAGGTGAATTTGAGTTGTATTATTTTTTTTGTTAATGCTAATTTATTGTGACATGCATTGTGTTAGGAGAAAGAAGTCAGTCAAAAGTCTTCATTAAGTTCAAGGGCTCAATTTAGATGTTCCCTTCACCCCCTCATATATTGAATGAGGGAATTATATGGAGCATCAACCATTGGGGATGGTATTCCCACTGTTATAAGACAGACATCCTTTACTAAAAAAAAAGTAGGGGTGCAATCCCAGTATGAGATCAATTCTTTACTAAATAAAGATGCAAACAAGGGGATAACATAGGTAATTTTATTGATGGTCTATGCATTTTTAATGCTTGATTTAATATTATTGGCATATATGTAAAATGTTTAATATTTGCGATCTTTGCATCTGTATTTTGATTTGTTACATCTTTTTTAATACTACAGGAGGATGGGGTGGAACAGACTGAAGGTGAAGAGGGTGTCCATGAAGCACCTCATGAATATTTTTCAAGATATGTATGAGAACCTTTGGCTGCTCTTAATTTTTTATTGCTCCTCATGTTAAATAATGTTTTTTTTCTTCCCTCTTATACTAATCAAAATTAGAATAATTTTGACACACCATAAGTTTTTCTATGTTTTTTTTGTGTATTTTAGTTCGAAGGGGTGGAGCAGACCCACGTGGATGCGGGTGATAGTCACTTGCATAATGATATCATCCCTACAAATGTGTGTATTTGATGTACGTTCTCTTTCATTTGACATCTTCATACATGTTTGTTATTCCATAAATGTTTAGAGTCACATGTATATGTCAACCTATGTGGCAAGAGGAGCTAGTCACATGACCTCGATGATAATGATGATGAGGATGTTAATGATGATGATGATGATGATGGTGACTAGCTTCCAGATGCTTCATAATCTGAAATGGAGGAAGAACTGAATGCTATGAGAATATTTGATTGTTTTTTATGACATTATCTTCTGTTTATTGATTTATGCTTTTAACATTTTATTGTGTTTGATCATGTTATATTTTGTTTATTATTTTATTCTTTTAACCTCACATATCTTCCTTGTTGAATGAAAGTATACATGCAAGTACAATATCAAGGATTGGTGTATTGCTAGGTGGAATATGTATCTTTCCGTGTTGAGGATATGTGACACATATAGAGCTAATGGTGGCCATCCATTTTGGTCATGATACAGACTAACACTCACCATCATAAGATTCATGGTCGACAACCCATTCTAAGGAGGCCCCCTAAGCATGCCAAATGTGGGAAATAGAAGCTAAAGGGAAGAAAAACATGAAAATAAAAATATAAGGGACACCAATAGAGCAACTCTTGAAAAACTAGAGCATTAGCAAAAGAGACAGGTTAGAAATATCATGGCTAGCTAGGGATAATGTCTCTGAGTCATGTTATCTCAATATGATTATCTTGAAGTCTATCATTAAGGAGATGGATGCATATGATTTGAGTGACAACTTGGCATGGAGAAGGGAAGCCTGCATTCTACTAAGTTAATATCATTGATAAATGGAGTGAGAAAGATAACGAGTGGATAAATAGAAAGGTGCATGCAACAATAGACCTTAGGTTAAATGCATTATGTTCATTTATTTTCATGAAGTTAAATTTATGTTCAATTTAGCTTACTTAATATTAACATTGATATTTTTGCAACACTCACCATTTAGATTTCAGAGGGATGACCTTCAAGCCCATTCTAGTGATGATGACCACATTCCTTTGAGATATATGCATTTGTAGAATGGTAGATATGTTTATCGGGGGAGGGGGAGGGGGCGTAAAAAATAAAGTGTGCATGACAAGATTCCTCATAAATTGATATTGTACTTCTTACAATGACTACATATTATATGCACTCTTTTGTATTCCCCTTACCTTTATTTTAACCCTACCATTAAATATTTTGATAGTGTTGTATATTTTTATTGCATATAGGATTTTGTTAGAAATGAGTTGGTGTAGTCATAAGCATGGATGGACCATGTTTAGGATGTACGATAGTTACTTCTTATTTACCAAAACTAACAAGTTTATTCTTCATGTTTGTGTCTTATTCTTGCTTTTTGTCAAGATTTCTAAACTACACATTTTCAAATGCAAGTGTCTAGGGTGACATATGCATATACATGTATTCATGTGGTTGACCACTTTCACTCATTTGTCTATTTAAAGAGGCTTAATGGCTAGGGCATGAGCATTGATATTGCCTTGGACATTATTATTTATATGCATACATTTTGGCACAATATGTATGACATGTATGATGTGTGGTCAGACATATTATTTGGATAAGAGATTTTAATACAAGTGTTTCATTTCTAGTTTATGTTGGATATGTAGTTTTTCATTTATGTATGACTTAAACAATGGTTTGGTGGTTAATTTGCATTTATCAATGTATTGTGCAATGATGCATGGTTGAATGATGGAATATTTTTTCCATGTACTCATAAAATATTTTCTATGTGTATGGTATGTGATGTTGTTGATAAGTGATCTATCATGTTCACCTGTCTACCTTATTCTCCTTTCATTATTTCACATGTTGGTGATAAAGTGCACATGTTTGCACGTTTCTATATCTCTATAAAAGTAATTATGGTGGGAAGAAGTGCAATATAATATTTGTATGAATGGATTATCTCTCTCACTTTCATTTATCTCATATCATATGTTTATCTATTCAAACAATCGACACAATAACTATCGATGTCTATGGGCTGTAGTTTGAGATAGGGGAGGAGGGGTGAGAAAAAATGCAATAATCCAATACATTAGAATGACCATGGCATAGGTAAAGAATAATAATATTCTTTGTTGGTTTTTGGTGTTTCAATGTAATTTGCAAATTCATCATTAGCCGTTGTAGCATGTAATAATTTCTATTTCACTTGACCACTTTTATCATTTGTCAATAGTGAGCTAATATAATGATTTAATTATTTTCATTTAAGTTATAAAACTATATGTGTGTAAGGACAGTATTTGTAATATAAAAAAATGGATGTTCTTATCTTTTCAATATTCTCAAACAAGGAATTAATCTCGTGGACCCTCATGTATGTTTATCTTTTTTTAGCTTATCAATGCTAAAAATATTGAATGTTATCTTTAACATTCACATGTATTTTTTACAGACAAAGTCCTAAACATATAAGAGAATATGGCTTCCCAATTCCCTGAGGATATGGAATAACTTCTCATAAAGATGAGACCTAAGAACATAATGGGCATAAAAGAACATCTTGGTTTGCAACTATCACTAGCGATTGTTAAAAAATAATCACTCAAGAGCTAAAACTAATTTTTGTCTGAGCTTCTTGACAGTACAAGGGAAAAGGTTATGAAGTTGGAAAGTGAGATGGCTAAGAAGACTAGAGAGGTCAAGAATTTTTATTGTACACTTCTCACATTAAGGGATGAGAAGATGAATGCTGAAATAACGTTTGTCAATCTAGAATATGCCCATGCCTACACAAAAGCACTCTGTGATGCATGGGTGGAAACCATGTGAGCCATGCAATTAAATCATGAAGGAATAGTTGCCATATATGAGCACCAACTACAGATTTTGAAGGTGGAGTTTGAAATATTATTTTCACAAGACAATGGAATGTCTCCTAATAGACTTGGTATTCCATAGACAAATAATGATAATTAATTGTGTGCAATGACATATGTGTTTGGTATTCTGTGTATGCTTATAAATTTGAATGAAAATCAATTAAAACACTTTATTATTCATATTTTAATATACAAAATCAATTTTTATTTTCCACCACTTGCTTACTTGATCTTATGTATTTATTTTTTTAATGAATGAATGAATGAGTAGGCTTTCATCCTTGTTGAAGTGATTTTGAACTTGGATCAGGACTTATATTGTACAAACTCTTACTACTCTATTTTTTTGAGAATACACAATCATAACAGTCACTTAAGACACTTTTAGTTTAATGCATGAATTGAATTTGAAGATTGGAATGGTTTAATGAGTCTTCTGAGCCTCTATTATAAATTTTATAATGATAAAAAATATTCTAGGCTTCATGAACAATTAAAAATAATCTCTCAGAGTGAGTGTAACCTGATAAACCCTAGAACAGGGTTTGGAGACATGAAAAGAGCCATATATTCATTTTTAACTAGTGAAAATCTCCCAATCTTTGGGAAGAGATGATAGAAGGTGTTTAGGATCCATTCCAAGTATAAAAAAGTGGGGAGAGGTCCATTAAAAGAATCCTAAGGTGACTATGTTTAGAATTTATGTAGGTGCATGTTAAGAGACCCAAAAAAGTATGGAAAATGGTTGTTTAGCAATATATTTTGAATTCAAATCATGTATAAATGTATTTTCATGCTAGTTGACCACCATAAAATGGGTTTATAATGAGTTCCAAGTGATTTGAGGTTTTATAATGTCAAATAAGTTCATTTACAAGTTGACTATGTAGAAGGTAGAATAGACCTAAAAGGTAATGTGAATTGAAGGTTTACTAAATTATTTGACTCTCAATATTATTTGAAGGTGTCTAAATGTTTTATAAACACTGTACAATAGTTTTCTAACATATATTGGGCCATTTGGTGATTTTGTCATGATATTCAAGAATATAATGTAGAAGTTGTAAGAATTATAGTCCTAAGAAAGAATAAGGTGATCAGGGAAATAAAATCTATGCAATACATAGAATTATTATGTTTTTCATCACAATATGTATTAAAATATGATATAATAATAATATAAATTCAATAGGAACTCAATAACATAAATATGCCTTCATAATGTCAATATACCTATATAGAGCTAGTCACATACTTTTGCATTTTCATACACAGTTGTGGTAATAGCGCTCGAGAGCATATATAAACACTCACTTTATTTAAGACAAAAAAAAACATATATAAAGGAACATTATAAACTCCTTTCCATCCTAGGAAATATTTTTATTCATTGATCAAAACATCAAACACTATTAGAGACCTATGGTAAAATATTAGTAGATTTTGGATCAATATGGTTACATGTAAAACTGAAGGTAGAATTTCAATGATATGAGTTGAAATCATAAATTTAAGTAATACATAAACAAATATGTACTTTATTTACCCATAAACTAAACATGCTCAAACATAACCGATTAAAAGACTATAAACATCTATCAATATTCAAAGATAATTCTATATAATTGTACTATTCACATTGGGAACTATCACTATCATTCGATGGATTGTAGTCACCATCAATGTCATCATCTAAAATGGATGTTAAGAAGTACAATGGTTATGCTCTTTAAACCCTTCACCTCGATTAGATGAGAGTAAAATCAATGTTATGGGAGATTATGTGCCTCTTCCATAATGTTACTATGGCTGGGCTAGACAAAGCCTAGAGGCATCAAAGTGGTTATTTTGAGTGCTATATACTTTAAAATGAACTTAGAATGGTAGTTTTACACCAATGAATATATTATATACTTGATCTAGATGCACATACACATCCAGATCATTTGAAACCTCCAAATGGTGCTAGGAGTATCTCACACATCAAGCCAAACGGCATCATCCTTTGGCCATTCATATGACCATTGTAGGTAGAAATTAGTATCGGGCCTATCAATTAATGTCATGTACTCATAACTCACCATAGGAATTTGGTAATAAATATATACCATGTTTTAAATCATAAGAACATTGACCCATTATAATCCATCAGGATGGATTAAATTTGCAATGCATCTAAGCCCCCTCCAGTTGATGGAAGTGGCCACCATAAATGAGATCTAGTACATTGTGTCACATTTCACATTTAGCTCCTCCAATATATATTTTTTTTCTAGATGAATTTTTTGAATTCTTCTCTTGTTTACAAAACACTCCCCATATTTGTAATATTAATTCCACCTGCCACACAATTACAAAAATTATTTAGTGATAATTTACAAAAAAAATCCCAAACTGTAGTTAATTATTCTGAATGTAGTAATCAACATACTGAATGTAGCAATCAACATAGGTAAATGTTATGGGTAATCAACATGTAGTAGTTAACATAGATACTTTTTGAAAATTTCACAAAAATTGCACATGTAACTAGTTAAATTTCAATTAAATGAAAATTCTCTATACAAGTGTCGACTACCAAACAAAAAAAGAATGATACAGAGCATCACTAGCTAGTTCAGGTGTTAAGAATGTAGTAAAATCTAAAAGTACTCTACTTACAAGTGAAAAGTCTATGCTAAATTGTATACTCTCCATGGATTTAATATATTTAGTATTTTGAACGTATTTTTGTGTCTAGTGAAAAGAAGAATGCAAGTGGAATGATTGAGGAGTCATGGCTTCACAATGAAGTATTTTGTTTGGATTTGGGAAAGAATTCAAGAGGAAAGTGAATGACTACGTAATAGATAAGTCTTGAAGATATTTTTAATTATTTTAGGGATCAATAGAATTATTTGGTAGGATTAGTAGAATTGTTTTGGGGATTAATATCATTGTTTTGGGATTAGTAGCGTTATTCAGTGTTAATTGTGATGTTTTGAAGTGTAGTTTCAATAAAAAGTTCCCCATTAGAAGAATGACTATCATAAGGAGAAGCTTGAGTTATACCCATTTTGTATCTAAGGACTCTTGAAGATCATTCTAGTGTTGATAGGGTTTTGATAGGTTATATTGAGTTTGGATAGACATTAGACAGGTCTTAGATCCATAGGAAAAGTCTTATGATTCCTTAAAATTTAAGAGACCCTTAACCCCTACACCTAATCCTATTTTAAGCCCATAAACTCTATATTTTGTCCTTATTGAAGGTATTTTTAGGGTGTTTATAGGTGTTTAATAGTTTTAAAGTATGGATTGGTATAAATTGGGTGACTGTATGCATGCATTACTACTGGAAGAACTAATTAGAGTACATAGGGTTTACGGATGTTGTAGAGGGTGTCTCAGACCTTTTCAATGTGAACATGTCGAGAAGATAGTCATTTACATGTTATGAAGGATATGAATTTTGAAATTGCATATTATAATGGGTGTTTATAATAGTAGTGTGCATAAGGATATTAGAAAGAGAATAACTTCATAGGAGCATGAGGTGTTGAACCAAACAGATCAAGAAAAGATAAAAAAAGTTGCAAACATCTGTCTCTTCTTCTTAAGTTTTGTATATCATTATTCTATTGAATAAATATAGTAACAAATGAAAGAGTTTTATTAAGAGAGTATCATGATTATATTGTACTTCTTGATTTGTATCCATTCCTATATTATTTTACTTCTTTTCAATGGTTGGGGTTTCTTATGACCTACCTGTAGGTGTGAAAAGATAGGGCAAACCTGTGAGAACTCTATGTGTGGACAAATAAAGATGATAGAGAAATAAAAATTAGTGATGTGTGTTCAGAGGTGATTGAATGGTGGTGGAATAAAATCAATATAAAGAGTTTTTATAGGTGATGACAGTCCCCTTAGAAGGTTGGTAAACCCTTATAAATGTACAAGTTTCAGTTGAGTCTTCAATTAGTTTTGAGAGTAATCAAAAGTTTGTATCCATGCATGTTGAAGCATTTAGTGATGAAGTCTTGGAAAATAAATATTAAAGGGAGTTTAATAAGGTTTGGTAATCCATTATATAAGCCTAAAAAGTGAGGTAAATTGTCTAAAAATCATTGAATACCACCTTGTTACTCTTTGTATTTACACAGTCTTAGTATTCATCAAAATTTGGTCATCTTGTCCTTTTGGGACCTTGAATGATTTTTGAGAGAAAGGAAACTTTGGATATGTTGATTTTTGTGTGGGAAGAGCCTACATAGGATTCAAATCCTTTTTCCATCCCATATTTTTGTTGGAAGTACAAGAAACAAGTGAATTATGTGCATATAGTCTTAGGAAGACATCATAATTATACATTCTTTCTTATTGAGGCATCCTAATGATTGAATAGGGATAATTAACTCTTGAAAATGGTGAATCATGTTGACACAGACCTAGGACAGGTCTTAAAAGTGTTAGAAAGTGTCAAAAACTCCAAAAATCCTTTTTAATGTGTTCTCAACCTTGTACAGACCTACCAAGACAAAAGTTAGGGTTTCATTATTGCAACTCCTATGAATTTTGTTCCCTTAATAGGAATTTGACAAAACATGGAAATAATATGTGTTTATAAGTTATTTATAGGTTTCATGAGGTATTAGGATTGATTAACACCATACAATATGGTCTATAGTGTTGTGTACGCAGACTAGGCCTAAAGAAGCATAAAGGAGACCTACTTCTAAAGAAAGAGACTGAGTTCAAGGGGTGTCTTAGAGAGTTAAGTATTGAAACTATTGGAGGAGGTGAATGAACCAAAATGATTTCCAAAAGTGTCATAGGTTGGTAGCGATGATCTGAATATCCTCCTAGACAATGAGGTTTATATGTTTTTAGGGCTACAATGAAGAGTAGGCTTGTATGAGAATTAGGGGAGTTGAAAGGTTTTGGAGAGTGTGTGGATGATCCAAGTGATTTTTTTTGAAATTTGATATGCTAAAAGGAGGCCATATCTAGTGATTTATTAGTTTCGTTGAGTTCCAATGAAGTTTCAGATGTTGGAGCAAGGAGGAGCTAGTGAAGAGAATAATGAAAGTGGAATGATTGAGGAGGCATGGTTTAGAGGTGAATTTGACTATTTGGAGAAGTAAAAGAGGTTAAGAGGTAGGTGAATGACCATGTGAATTCCTAGTTAGAACATGGAATAATGAATGAGGCCTTGAGCCCAAGGGAGATATATGAGGATTAGCAAGTTTGGTACAAGAGTAGAGATTGAAGATGTGAGGGTGATGGTTGAGAGAATGGTTTAGATGATGGCTGTGTATGTAAAGGAGTGAGAGAGAGATTCCATGGATGGTATAGGGGTGATTTTATAAAAGACAAATAAATAATAGTGTGTATACAAGAGGCTTAAGTGCATACTAAAATTAAAATTAGGTTAAAAGAATGTACCAAGTAAGCAAGTATCTGTAGGATAAATCCAAATAGATATGATGGAAGACAGTCAAAGCTAGAAATAAAAACATTGAGAACTAAAGATGATGGAAGACATTCAAGGCACTCGATGGAGTCATTTTTTTGGCATGTGTGAGGCACTGTTGTATGGAACTTGGCCTAAAATGACTATTATAGGCCTACAAATGTAGTTCTTGAAGGTTTTTCATGGAATGTGACTGAGTGAGACCTATTAGATTCCATTAGAACCATAAATGACATGTAAAAGTTAGGGGAAGAATCCATTAGAAATGAAATAAGGGGATTGACTTAGGTATCAGAGTCAGGTACACAAAGAAAGAAGTTCTAGGCATGTATATTTATTTAAATAACATGTGTTGTAAACTAAAGGTTTTTGAGCATGTATGTAAGTTGAGAACAATTTTGACTTGTATTTAAAAGAATGTTCATATGGGAACCTAATTTCAAGTGTGAGAATGTGCATAATGTGATGTAATATTGTTAGCTTTAAATATCATTCACAAAATCCTTTAACAGATAATACATTTATGTAATATGTTACCACATGTGAGTAGTCTACAAGAATTATTCACCTTCAAAATATGCTATTTATGTTTCCTTGGTTTCAAATATAATTGACAACGCATCAAATAAATACACTTACATTAGAATATATAACAATAATACATTATCATCAACTATACATGCATTTATTATTGTTGTGTTATCACTAAAACTTATAAAGGGCTATAATCAGGATGCATTATATCTATTATGTCTACCCCTATCTCACTTCACTTCCCTATTAATATTGTCATCTCAGACTTGTTGTTTTATATTTTTATGAGGTGGGTTTAGAAAAAGTGTGGTATTTTATGACATGCTCTGATGTCTACATCTATTCATATTTTCTATGAAGTCTCTCTGTCTACGAGTGGAAGTTTCATGCCCATCTTGCACTTTTTTGAATCAATGAGCCATCAGGTGTTGTGCATTCAATAGCATCCTGCTCTGCAACTTTTGTAAACATGTGCCATATAGTTTTTGAAGAATGACATAGTTTATATGCTTCTATCTACTACACAACATTTATCAAATATCTCTTGTGCTCTGCATATCAGGACATCAACATCATTAACTCCAATAGTATATTATATCTATTCATAAAATGAAAATCATCTAGTTAGATATGCCAAAAAAAACAAAAACTATATGACTGTGAGTAGTTACTAGACTTACACTATAAACCAACCTCAACTAGTTTTTAGTGTCATCTACCATATTTATTGTGACACCTTCTAATGCATACAGTATGGGGGTAAAGAAAAATTACATGGTACTCAACATCAATGTTGTTTATGCTCTCATTAACACCATGCACTATGGTTGCATCCTCTATAACTAACTAACTTGTCATCTTTCTCATCATGTCTACCTTAACCACATGCTTGCAAGTGTATCCTTGGAGTGAAAATGAGCAATTTTGCATCTACATGGAAGGCATTACATTGAAAATGTGATAATGCAACATGTCATATTTCATAATTTGTACCCATGTCATATAAGGGTCGTTATTATTGAAGGTAACATGACAATATGGGATATGCAAAGCCTGTACCCATGAAAAATTTTCAAGTCTCTCTACTTTGAAGTTCCTATGGAAGTCAGTGTTCTTACACAACTTTAGCCACCAATAATATATGTAAAACAATGTTGTTAGTTGGTGAACCAACCAATCCACCCTACGATGTGTAGAAGTCCTTAATATGCTTGGGAAATGACATTTAAAATGGGAATGGTAAGATTCTATAGTTGCATTGGTGTCTTTCCTAGCATACAGTAGTGTCTGACAACATTGTGACCACATTCCAACCCTGTCTCCCCAATGTTGTTCCCAATATTCAATATAAGTATCCTGAGATAAATGATATCTTCCTAAAAAAAATTAGACTCCCTTGTATCCATGTCCTCATCGACATAACTATACATTCTAAACCCCAACTTAACAAACATTACATGTCTTAAATCATTGTCTTTAACCTTTGCTATCAAATTCTTCAACCATATGTGACAAACATGCCAAATACATAAGTAGACCTCATAGTTGAATGTCTCCCTTCATAACACAATAGTTTTTCATAAGTTAATGGAATAAGGTGGGGATGATGTCTATGAACATCCAAATATGAACTCCATGATACATGTAGGACTAATGATGATGCATCTAATAGATTTCATCTCTGTATCAACATCATCCACCATGAATGCACTAATTGTCCATTTTATGTATTTCAAATGCATTCTTTGAAGAATAATTTGCATCCATTGTCTTATGTTGACACTACATGATCAATACATAATGGCCCATTCAATGAACACACCTTTGTGTTTAGAATTAAATGCCAACAATGTGTATAATTAGAACTATGAAAAAAACAATGAAACAACTAATATTATTAAAAACATTAGAATAACTAATATTATCAACTAATCTTACAAATTTTGGCATAATACCTTCATTTAATTCATCCAAAACATTGCATTCATGGTCAATATGCTATGCTTCTCAAATCTCAACAACTATTCTAGCTATTATGGGATTTAGATGCCTAAGATGAAGGGGATTTCCCCTTCCCCATCAAGCTCTCCCCTATTGTATCCCTGATAAAAAAAACCACTTATCAATATTTGCCAACGCCCACTCCCAAACAATTTTTACATCATCAACATTATACACATATTTTTCCTCCTTAATCAATCATTTTCTATTATATATATCATCCTTGCTCAAAAATCATCTCATTGGGTTTCACCATTAAACAATACAAGTTTTTCATGCATCATAGTAGCTTATGAACCCAAAAATAGTATCCTATGAACCCATTCATTAAGTTGGGGGCTGATGTAAGGAGAAGAAACATTTCTCGCCCTTGAATTGTTATATTATTAGTTGTGGCAATAGTTGTGTTCATTGTCTATGTGTTCTACATGATTGTATGTGAGAAACACATGATTGGGTCTATAAATCATGCATTTTTTACTAAAATGACATTAACAAATGCACCTTATAGTCCTTCGAGCCAACTGGCTACCCTTTCTAGATTTGGGCATTAAAGACTTCTCTTTTGGCATGGCATCAATTTCCCAAAAGTCATCAGGGCCATATGAATACCAATAGTTGCATGATTGTGGTGAATAAATAAATAGTCATGCAAAGTGAAAAAAGGTCTACATCAATGGAACATAATAGCATGTAAATAGACACTAGCTTGCAATCTATTGTGTGAGGTGACTTACAGGACATATTCAGAGGTCGTAGTGATTCTGCTATCCTTTACAGTAAAATGTGATTTTCTCTTGTGATGTGAAACATGAAAAATTGTAGGGAAAAACTCCCTTATTGATTCTCCTTTGACAAAGTCCTCAACCCTATCATGATCAACCCAGGCAACCCACAAGTCTTCCTCCTTGATGTTAGTAAAATTATCCCACTTGATGCAATTGCAATCAAATGGACCCTCATCTAGCTTTTGTAGTGCAATCCACATTATTTGTTTCCACCTTTTTGCCATCTATTCTAGCCTATAAAGAGAACATTTCATTGAATGAATTAGCAATGGACTTTTGGTATTGATTGAACGTAAGTTTCCATGTATTGAAATGGATCTTTTTAATTGATTGAATGTTATTTGGCATATATTGTAATGTAAAAAAGACAATGATTGAATAATACATATAATATAAGCACATTTGGTCTAAACATCATTAAAACATGTACACATAATCAAAATGGGCAGTCAGACTCATATGCATTGACAAACATGAGAATGCCCTTTATAGCTACATTTCTTGTACCTCTCATTCAAATACATTATTTTGCATGCACTATTCCATTTAACATGTATTGGGTTGTTCAAGATATATATATATATTATAATTGTCATATGTAAAAACATTAGGAACTTCATGAGTGAATTTGAATATTGTGAACACATCGTGCTCTTAAGTAGTTTTGAAGATCCAAACTTTAGGTGATCCAAAATGTCAATAGAACCAAATTATGATTATAACTATAATAAGTAAATAATGCTATGATAATCAAGAGAGAATAAAAACAACATATAGACACCATATAAAAAGTCAAAATAAAGTTTGTATAAATATATGTATAAATTTTGTTGTTTATCAATAGAAGTACAATACATATACAAAAAAAATGTTCATGACATCCTTTCAAAATTACATCAAGTAGGGGAAGACAATGGAGAATAGTATGCAAGCTAAAAATTTGAAAATTAGACAAGGATTAAATGAGAATTGGTGTATGCATCAACTATGTCGACCAATGGAAAAGAGGGCAAAGTATCAAAAAACTCATTTGTGGCAGCATATTCTAAATTAGGCATGGAAAATACATACATAGTGATTTATCATATTTCATTTTGTTTCTACCCTAGTGATACTTATTGAATGCATATATTTGTGCAATAAATGTGAATATATAGAAAGAAACCATACATGAAAGGTATGTCATCATGTAGCTCAACAGGAAGACCTCTAGGCACATCCCTATCCCCTATCATTTCATGATAAACATCTTCAAAATCAATCTCCATTCACACACCTGTTTCATTTCACATATACAAACATAAGCCTATCCCATCTATTAAAGTAATGTAGGAGGCACGATGTAAAGACACTTCATCGAATATAAAAGTGACATATTTTTGTATGATTTCATTTTCAAGAGAAAATAACAAGATTTTGATATAGTTTGTTTTTCCTTTCCACTCAGACATAACCAATAAATGTACTACTAGTCAAATATACCACAAATAGAAGCCATGAAGTACACATAAAAATGAAAATTTGAGTATTGAAACCACTTCAAAATAATATGACATAAAATATGAATAAAAAGGTTAGAAGAATGTACAAAACTTCATTGTAATCAATATAAAACCCTTTATAAAACATATCAAAATCAAAGTAGGAAACCATAAAAATAGACAAAATAGTGCATGCACGAGGGAGTTTCATTTGTATATATCTTAAGTGGCATGCACTAATTACGTGAATGTGGGAAGGGTGGGTAAGTGCACACATTTGGGGGATAAAAAAGGGCTTACTCGTGGACATGATTTTTTTGAAATTTCAGAAATGTGAACTTCTGCAGATAATTTGAGATGGCTATACTCAAACTTTGAAGATGACATAAAAACATGAATTGTAGAATTTTGAGTCTAGTTTACAAAAAAACTATTTTTTAAAATGGTTAAGTATAAATAGGTTAAAAATCTAAAATTTGAAGAGGACCTCTTATTTTTTTAAGAAAACATAGTAGATAGATGGTCGTATGGCCCACCATTTTTTGAGCATCATCAAATATTTTTTGAAACCCTTTGGTGAATATTTATATAATATCTTCTAGTGTGTTACAAATGTTTTTCTATATTTTTTGATGAATTTTTTTAATTAAGTAGATCTTGAAAACTGACCAAAAAAATAGATAATTGGTCATACGACCCACCCTAACTTCCTCAAAAAAAATGAAATTTGATTTTTTTTAATGTGTGTATAATTAGGCCTAGTTTATTACCATATAATTTTTTTTACACTTGGATCAATGAAAAACAAATTAGATAAACATGAATAGTCATGTATAGGTATGGCATGTAGTGGTCTAAAAAAGGTGTTGTTAAAAATAAATATAGTTTGAACCCTTAAAATAGCCCAAAAATTATAAAAATAATATATTTAGAAAGAGGACAATGTGCTCATCATGACAATAATATTTTTTCTAATTTTGATGTTGAAATCCATAGCGTATTTGGTGATTGAAGTTGAAAATTGTTGATTTTTCTCAAAACTCTCAATCTCAGTTGTAGATGCATAGTCACAAGACTTTGGCTTAGAAATCCAAGCCATTTCTGAGCCTATAGGCTCAGTTTTAAATTCAAATTAAAATAACATGTGTGTGTTAGATAATTTTTATGTGTTATATAACATGTATGCATTAAATAAAGTAATATATAATGCATATGCATTTTATAACACATACGTGTTGCTTTGAAATAACACAAAACAAACAAATTTTATGTTTATTATAAGGGGAAGGTCCCATTAGCCATGCATCCTTATAGGGTAAAGGTCAAATTTCATGTTTCTTATAGGGGAAAGGTCAAATTTCATGTTGCTTTGGATAGTGAATTAAGGTACCATAACATCACATTAGACTTCAAAAAATTTACCCATTTCAATATGTCATCTTAACTAGTTATAACTAAGGTTTCAAGGTCTAACACATTATACATTTTACAATATTATTGATTTTATCATGAGAGGTTATAAAATGCATTTTTTAAACCTATGATCAAAACTTAACATTTAGATTACCAATCGTTGTGCATTATAGTATCAATACTTTACTCTTACTTGTCAAGATGTGATTGGTTACTTTTAATTTTATAGATAAATGTTGAACAAGTATTAGATATTACATTTTCATCTTCTGTTGCATTTTAATATTTATATACACCAATATGTTTCATCAATAGAACACATGTTAATAAAATCCTTGTTTGATAATTGGAACATGCATAGCTATTGGGACCTTTCCCCTAGTAGGGAAAGGATATACCTTACCACCTTACTTGCTGAAAATCCTACGTCCAATTAAATTTCATGTTTCTTATTGATATAATCCTACTTGTCTAAACTCCTATCTTACCCTTTTGTTGTTTCTTTGATATTTTTGACCAGACCCCTTTATTTATAAATTTTGAACTAATTTGTTTAAGTGGAAAACCCGTTAAATTGGACTCTGTAGTATAGATACTCTTATGTAAGTAGAAATAAGAATTGAGCCCTTGGTGTAACAGTGCCTCTCTTGGATATCTATCTCAAGAATGCTATCTAATGGAGCCCAATACCTATGAATCATGCCTTGGATTTTCCCAAAAACATTCCTAAAATGTGTTGAATAAAGTCTCTTAAGTTTCCTCTAAGGTCACTAAGTTCATCTAATTCAATAGGTGCATTGTGAGGTCCCAATTGAAAGTCTAACAAGATTTTTCTATTGTTATAATTATTCAAGATTCCCCTAATGTATTCAAATACACTATTCAAATTTTGCCTAAAATTAAGATCTCTTGTGAAAATATGGTTAATCCTCCATTTTGTGCACCTCCTTCATCTACCCCTCCATCACACATGGGACAACCATCAACCATTTCATTTATTCCCACCTCATCTGATGAGTGTGTCTTTGACATAGGACTAGTCCTAACCACACCATGGATGCAACAATTGTAAGCTCAAAAACAGCTAGTCAACACTTGGTGCTTATCAATAAAATAGAGTTGTATACCTTACTATGTAATTAGGATGGTAAAATAGGAAAGTAGGATGATGGGTACAAAGAATTTACATGTTTTTATTAAATATTTTGGTCAATTTGGGTACGCATTTTTTTTTGTATAAGATGTGATTTTGAGATCAATAAAATTGAAATGGTCACATGTATCCATTAGAGATGATGTGGTTTTAAGATGTGGTGCCTATAGTGATGAATGTATAGCTTATAAAATATCTAAATGCACTAGGGACTTTACTTAAAACCATTAAGGGATGGCTATATGCTTTAGAAATATAGGGTGGCATAGACCTGGCATTGACCAAGTATGAAATATGTATAAGTTACCCCAACTCAAACTCTAGTGAGATTATTCAATATACATCAAAGGTGACAATGTCCCCTAAATTTGAGACTTGCTTCCCCTCAAGGATGATGCTGAGATGAGGGACCCAATAATTGTTCATATGGATGATGAACTAATCACCTCATATAGATGGTTGATTAGAATTAAATACTAGTGTGCACCCCCTCACTGAAGGTTTCAATATTATATATTTTGTATATATATCTTCAATAATCTTGTTCATATTTCATTGTAATGAGCTTAAACCTTATGATGTGGATTACAAGAAAGTAGTTCATCTTAGAATTCTTGCTTTAGATTGGGATTTGAGGTTGAGGAGTCCATTACTAAATTATGTTCTCCTGCATGTAGGACTTAATATGAATGTACTTTGGGATCTAGAGGTAATTCAAGGTATAGGGATATAAAGAATTTGAATACATACATAGAAATATGATATGTTTGGTGCTTGTTCAATTTAGATAGGACCTTAAAGGGCTCTACATGATAATTTTTTTAAAATAATGGCAAGACAGAGGTTTGCATCATGTGAATTATTTACTATACATGAGTTGATTGGATCAATGTTAATATTTAAACATTATTGGCTTATATGTATGTACAATAAATTTGTGTATAGGCCTTAGTTGGATTGGTTGGAGGTGATGGGACATGTCTAGGTATCAAAGATGTGCATGTATGATAACTCTAACACTTCTCCAAGTGTACTATACCTACACATGTAGAAATATTTGATTGGATTGGGTGTCATGTGGTTTGGACAAATCTAATGCTTCTAGGACAAGTGACAGTTAGATCTCTAACACAAATATATGTGTACAATATACACATGTGGTGATGTATCTAATTAGATCAGGCCTCATATGGATTTGATAGCTTTTTAACTCCTCTAAGACCTAACACCTCTAACAATGCTGGCACTTCTGAGCACATATGAAGTACATATGGTGATATGTAATTGGATTTGGCTTACCAAGGCATTGTCAACTATAAAACTTCTAGGACTTGATGCATCTCTGATAGATTTAACACTTTTAGGTGTACAAGGTACATACATGGCACAACAAGGTTTAATTATAAGGGCAATTCAGTTGAGGAGGCATGTGAGGCCAATTTTAACCCCTTCTTGACATAACTATAAGGACATGTTATATGATTTGGGACAAAATTAAGTATAATTTTATCTATCATGAATTGAACCAATTAGTCAATTAGTTTAATTAGGGATGTGATTTGGGAAAAATTGAGCCCCTAAACCAAATTTATGGCCCAATTTATTGTATAATCTAGATGCAACATGTATGGCTTAACTAACCCTAATTTAATCAAAAATATATATATGAACACAAATGTGGCCAATTTTAACCCATTGAACCTAAATTGGATTCTACGATGTGATTGAAAGGGATAAATTAGGTCACATTTCATGACATGTTGATCATAAACCCTAATTTTATCACTTAAACATATACAGTTCCCCTAAACCCTAATTTCATGACATATACACATATACAAACTTGTTACACTAAACCCCTAACCCTAAATCCTAATTTTAGAACAAACATAACCCCTAAGTTCCTTAATTTCATCACAAATGCATAAATTCATGAATGTGATTAGTGCCAATTTGTGACCCTGTTATTCACTTAGTTTTGTAACGACCTATAATGGGATTTTGGGCAAAAGTAGCTCATTTCCTCTTACATATTGAGCCTTATTGCATCATTCATTAGTCTTATTTCTTCATAGTCTTATCAAGAGTCTTATTTGATCATGTATTGGAGATTTATGCATCATATTGGAGATTTATTATATCATATGATAGTCTTATTTCATCATATGATAGTCTTATTACATTGTATGATAGTCTTATTTCATCATATGATAGTCTTATTACATCATATGATAGTCTTATTGCATCATATGATAGTCTTATTGCATTGTATTAAGCCTTATTGCATCATATGATAGCGTTATTACAACATATGATAGTATTATTGTATCATATTAGGGATTTATGCATCATATTATAGTCTTGTTGAGTCTTATTACATCATATTACAGTATTAGAGTGGATTTTATGCATTGAATATGTGTCTTTTTACTTGTTTTTATAGTATATGCCTATAATTCAAGGAATGCATATGCATTATATTAACGTGTATAAATTCCTATAATGTGTATGTGTTAATTTTTTTTTAAAAAACTTACTTTTTAACATCTATTTTTATCCCTAATCAAGATTATTTTCCCCACAAGCATTCCCTACATACTCTGTATATTCTGCATACTTTTTGGGTTATAGTTTATTTTGGACCCCACATTTGAAGTACTTTCTTCATTGTTTTTATCAAATTAGGCTCTGATTCACTTTTAGGGAAGAGGAAGAATTTGAAGAACAAAACACTAGAGAAATTAGAAGAGTTGAGAGAAAAAATACATGGTACAAATGCAAGCATTTCATTCTAGACAAGGTACAAAAACTAACCTTGATGAGCCAAATGCCTTAGATAATGAGGAAATTAACAATAATGAATTGAATAATGATGAAAATGACAATAATGAATTTAATTATGATTAAATTCACATTAATGAATTGAATTATGATGAAATTGACAATAAAAAATTAGATAATGTTGGAATTACACATTCAAAGTTTAAAGTTTTTGATTTTGTTGATGAACAGCCTATGCATGATACTTTACCCATAAACAATGAAGAAAATTCAATGGCCTAAAATAATGATGAAATTTTAAAAAAAAAAAATCATGGAAACATATAATGAAGAAGAAAATAATGAAGAAAAATTCATGGAAACATATAATGATTTTGAAACACCCTCTAAACGGATTCCACCAATAACAACACCTCCAAGAATTGTGCATAGAAACGATAAGTACTTAATTGAAGTTGATGAAAATATTTTGAAACCAATGCATAAAAAAATGTCAGACCTCCATTCAAGAAGATTAGCTCAATAAATTTGAGATAATTTCTTTTATAGATTATAGTATGATAGTCAAAGATGCCAATTATTTGTTTCGTTGATGAAATTAGTCAAGATGAGACCTATAATGTAAACATTATGACTAAGAACATCTAACATAGATGATGAAATTGATTAAATTGTTGAAAATCTACATGATGCATATCATATTGTAGGCTCAAAATCACACAATAAAGATTGTAATGTTGTCCAACGTATAATGATAACTTGTGTAGTAAGTACTAAAATAGGGAAAAATGATTGATTTCAAAAATAAGTTAAAAACTTGATATAAATAAAAAATTATTAATTAAAGCAATTGCAAGCTGTGAAAGACTTAATGAACCTAATATGAAATAGATCTAGGCATTCTTTGGTAGACTTCCATGAAAGGACAAGGCTATAGCTGATGCTTTAAAAGACTTACTTGCATAATTTTGGAAAGATAATACAAGAGTTTTGTCTAATGCAAGAGATGTAGTGAAAAGAAGAGTTGGTTCTTATAATCATGAACTGCATTTGAAATATTTCTTGGATATGACTCAAACATAATTGTACTCTAAGTTTTTGGAAAAACATCCACAAATTGATATTAATCAAAGATTTTTTGAGATGGCCAAACCTTTTTATGTAAAAATAAATCACACATGCACCACTTCTTGTTGTAGGCAACATGTTGAATTTTCAATGCACTATGATGTGTTTTTCCATATTCATTGTATTTTACATACTAACAATATTTTACAGGACTGTGGCATATAAGTTCCACAAAAATCAGCCAGAGAATTTATTTCAAATATGTTTTGTGAAAGATCAGATGGACAGTTCTTTTATAAGAAAGCATGTTTGGATGGTAATTATAACATTTGTAGTGGATTTCAAAAATTAAAAAAATGTATCAATGATGAGTGTACAAGTACAATTGAATAGGAATTAGTTGGTTTGAGTAAATACAAATCTGTGACTTATTAAGTGAAAGATGACAAAGAATCTAAAAGGTGTTAGCTTGTTATGAAAGAGATACTTGTTTCAGAATTTATGGTCAAATTCACGGAGAAAATTATTTGAGTGTGCAAGACACACACATAGGGATAAATGGTTGGATGAACACTAAATATAATCAAAGACATATTCCCACTTGATTATATTGTTTTAGTAGTCAACTTTACTGAAAATTACACATTCAAACCACAAATGGAAGTTCAATCATAGTATTACAACTCAACACAAATTTCCATATTCATGCATATAACATTCATGCATGTACCTAATAGTATAAAGAAAGATAGAAAAATATTAAGGGAGTGCCATTTCTATATCATTGATGACTAATCATATTATACAGAGTATGTGGAAGCTTGTTTTGAGAAATTCTATAGATAGTTGACTCAATGGAGCATTTTTTTTAAATAGCATTACATTTGGTTAGACAATTGTACATCATAATTCAAGAATATACAGATGTTTCATTGGTTGAGTAGGATGAAAATTACCACTGTTGTAGAACATATTTAGAGTTTCACTGAGTTTGGCCATGGAAGATGGGAGCATGATGGTGCTAGAGCATGTGTAAAAAGAACCATTGTAAGGGAGGATTTAAAATTTGATAATGTTGAAAATTTGATTGATGAAAAATTGTGTTTTAATGGTACAATGAGAACACGTCATGGTACTCAAGCAAATTATATTGTTCATAGACATTTTTGGTTAATGGAGGAAAAAGACTTGGAAAACTATGAGGATTGTGTGACTCTAACAATTTCAAGTGAGTTCCACTCATTTCGTAGCTAAAATTCAAGTTCTTCAACTATTCATACAGAACACTTGGCATACTTTTATTCTACATGCATATATATTTTTTGGAATAAATGTGAGTCATAAGAGTGGGTGGATGACTGGAGTTCTAGACATCTAATTCTAATCAACACATATCATGCTAGCACTAGCATTTCAACTTACAGACATGACATCATCACATGACTTTGACCATATATCTGATCTAGTACATGCAAATAGAAGATTAATCTTTATGTACTATTTATTCTCATAATCTATCTTCATAATGTCATTAATTTTTTTATGATGCAGGCCATGTTTTTGTAGTTATTATAGATGATAACAATGAAGAGGGAACAAACTACTACTTATGTCAGTGTTTAGATGGAAAGAAAAAATTGACTTCCCTAATTGTAGAAGGAGAAAACATTGATTATCCCACTAGGTCTGTGGTAGTCGCTAGGACTTGGCTTCGATGATATCCTATAAAAAATTCAAATGTATGGTTGTTTGAAGACTTTAAAACTCACAAGAAGATACACACTATTCAAATTTGGTTCTTGCAATAAATATTCAATTGTAAAAATATCATGGGAGGCCAAGAAACAAGAATCTATAGAAAGTTCATGAGTTAGAACATGAATATTCTTGATACTATCAAGATTAGAGAAGATCTAAGTGGTTTATTGGATTGAAATGCATAGGTATGTGGACTTGTAAAATGTAGATGTAATCAATTTTACCAAATATTTTTGATTTTGTAGGTAGTATGTGCATAAATTTCATCTTTATTTACTTACTAACAATTTTTTGTAGGTTAGTGGTGCCAAATCAGCTTCCACCTTCATGTGTTTAGCATTGTTCGGAAATAATTTCATATTATTAAAACTAAGAAAAGCTTAATAAAAGTACTTGGTGTTTTTTTGCTTCTAAAAAATTGCTCATGAGAAGTTTATTTCTCCTTGAAGCCTTCAAACACATTTATTGTCAATGTTTCTGTGCTCTAGAATAGTAGTGAAAATGCACTTACAAGTGTGTTGTTCCCAAAATTCATCACTTATTTTTGGGGACAACATATCAACTATTCTGAGTATTCTCTCTACCAAAATTATCTCTCCCCTTCTCAAAAAATATTTTGAGTATTCAAATTCTTCAATTATTTGAGTCTTCTTAGCTAAAGAACTCGTAGGTTCAATAGGCAGGCTTTCTTAGAAAGAAGTTCCAACACTTAGGCATTTTCAAAGTTGGTTCAACGCCGATGTTCAAACAAAAGACTTAGCAGCAGGCTTCAAACAAATGGAATGAACCATTGAACCATTGAACCCTGCATCATCAAGGTTCAAAGGTTCAACGAGTTCAAAGGTTCAAAAAAATTTAAGCACTCAACGAGTTCAAAGAATTTCAACCGCTTCGAAGAGTTAAATTAGTTTGAATACTTCAACAAGTTTTAAAGTTCAATAAGTTCGATGGACTTAAAGAAAAGAAGACTTTGAAGAAGAAAGATTAAACCATTTAACCATTGAACCTTGAACCAAAAGAGTTCAAATTTCAAAGGTTCAACAAGTTCAATAAAGTTTGAAAGACTTAGAAAAATAAAAGATTCGAAGAGCAAAGAATGAACCATTGAACCATTGAACCTTGAACCAAAAGAGTTCAAAGGTTCAACGAGTTCAACAGAAAAGAAAAGAATCCAGAGAGTTCAAAACTTCAAAAGATTCAAAGAAAGAGAATGAACTATTGAACTTTGAACTAAAATGGTTTAAGGATCAAAGGTTTAAAGGTTCAATAAAGTTCAAAAGACTTAGAGAATAAAAGGATTCAAAGAGAGAGAATGAACCATTGAACTTTGAAATGAAATGGTTCAAGGTTCAAAGGTTCAATAAAGTTCAAAAGACTTAGAGAATAAAAGGATTCAAAGAAAGAGAATGAACTGTTGAACCATTGAACCGAAATGGTTCATAGGTTCAAATGGTTCAAAGAGTTCAACTAGTTCAAGAAGTTTAAAGTTCACAAGGGAGCTTCGAGCAAAGGAAGGAAGTGAAAGATTCTAGAGATAAGTTCGAAGAGATGGTTCAACCAATTGAACCAACGAGCTGATTGAACCAAGGAGCTAATTGAACCAAAGAGCTGATAGGACCACCCGACCTGTTGAACTAATGAACTCTTGTGATTCAAAGGTTCAAGGTTCAACATGGTTCAAGTGACCAGCGACCAATGACATCCCCATGCATGTCAAATTCAAGGTAATAAAATGCCTGTTATTTTCAAATATGTCATGGAACCTGAAAACAAACTCAGCGACTAGCTGAAGAAGGAGCTGAAAGAGCTAGCAAAAAGGGAAGAGATAGCTCAAGAGCTTAGATCATGAGAAAAGAACAAAATATAACAAATAAAGAGGGAACAATGCAGAAAGACTAGAAATATTTATAAGAAGTTATTCCAGTAGGTGAAACAATCCACCAGGTGGACATCTAAGTGTACAAACATTCAAAAGCATGGCCTATTTTTCTCCCTTTGAATAAAAGTGAGTGGATATCCATGTACATATCTAGAAATAGACTAGATGACCCATGCTGAGGAAAAGACATTCAAGATGATTCTAGACACCAAAGTTAAGGCTGATGCCCTATTCTAACATGGCCCTTTGACAGAACTAAAAATGCATTAGAGGCATTAAATGTAGCATGGGCCATTCCATGAAACAAAGTTCTAAGTCTTTCTTGGCTGTTGTATATTGTAATCTCTTATTTTATGCAAAAGAGATCTCTTTGTTATAGAAGCAAAAATCTACCCAAATTGAAAGGCATTTCTTGAGACTTTGAGCTTAGATTGTTAATCATATTTCATTATCTAAATGAGAAAGCAAGTGACCTTTTAGACTTTGTGCTAGAATAGCTTGTGTTATTGAGGAATTTGTTCTTATATCTGTTTCTTGAATGCATTCTTATCCATTTAATTAAATAAGTAGAACTAGTGGAGGTAACCAGAAAGGTGTTCTGAAGTTGACTGTGGAGAGACTTTGTGCTGCCATAATTATTTTTAGTGTATTTATTTTTTATTTCTATTTAAAGGATCTTGGGAAGACTTTGTGACCTCATTGTCCTTTGTATTTCACTCTTTGGCAGTTGAGGTGGAAACTTTGTGTTACACCTCATTCTGTTGGTTATTACACCCTGTTACATTTACTTGTCACCACCAAAAAGATTCTTGTTGTTTGTTGAACAACACTTTTGAAAGAAAAGAAGTGTTTTCTATCCTTTCACCAAGATTTCTCCTTTGATTTGTGAACATCATCTCTAAAAAAGAGAGATGGATGGTGTTATCCTAGCCTTGAGTGTTATTTTCTACTTACATATATATATATATATATATATATATATATATATATATATATATATATATATATATATATATATATATATATATATAGCACCTCATATTTATAGGGAACCTCCTCTTGATGAGAGGAGAGATTTGTCCCCTTTTAATGTGGTTGACCTGCACATTTGGTTGATAAATCTCCCTATGCTATGGTGGAAACACCTATTTTGCCCATCAGTTAGCTGGTGATAAAATATTCACCCAACAATTTTTGGTGACTTCATTGGGGATCAATGAGCATTTCCAGTCCTTTTCCAGTCTATTCAAATTAAAGAATTTCATATCACTAGGGAATGATGTGAAGTAGGAAAGAACGCTGCCAACTTCACGCCAACAGTTTTTGGCAACTCTGTTGGGGATCATTTTGTAAAATTTGAAGCCTCAAGCTTCAAATTGAAGTAGTCCCTATCCTTATCCTTTTCAGCTTTACAATTTGGCAGCTTTATGATATATAAGAAGCCAGAGATCCAAAGGTATTGTTGACCCTATATTCGAGTTGGTACAGAAAAGTAATTTTGATATGTTTCTTTCACTATCTCACCTCCAACAAACTAGGAGTTTTCCTCCTACAAAAGTTAAGTCTCTATTACCGGGCAAAGCATCCATTTCTGTTATTAGTAGAGCTTTGTCAATACATACCTCTCAAGCATTTTTTATCCCTCCCTTCAGTAGTCAAATAATGGCAGTTTAAGGCCCCTAGAGTAACTCTTTTGGCCCACTCAATTTAACTCCACCTCTACATGAGCTTCCACGTAGTTCAAAGAATAATTTCCCCAAGTTCTTTGGTGATGGGAAAGATCATCTTGATAAACATATTGTAGCCTTCAGCATAGCCTATGGCACGATAGGTGTGGAGTATGAGGATGTAGCAGTCAAGTTGTTCGTAGAAACATTACAAGGTACTGCTACAGATTGGTTCTATCATCTGCAGGCCCAGACTATGACTGAATGGAACACCCTCAAAGCCAAATTCAAAGATAGGTTCAAACCTAAAAAAGATGTGCATGCCCTTTTGGCCCAACTCACACAGATGCAGAAGGAGCCTCATGAACCTATGAGGGACTTTATAGCCAAGTTTGACAAGCTGAGAAACATGATTCCTACCATTACTCAGCCAACAACTAAGAACCTTAAATGTTTTTTCATCAATTCTCAACTTCTAGAAGTAAGTTTCCTACTGAGACAGGCTGGCCACATAGACCTTTTTGCTACTCAAGATTTGGCAACTGAGGTAAAAGATGATCTCATCTTGGTAGGGAAGATAAAGAGAGATCCTAACAGAGGTAAATCTACTTCATCCTCTGAATATCCATCTATAGGCACCACTAATCCAATAGTGTAAAAGTTGGCAAATGAGTTGTTACCTCTCAGAAAGCAAATGGTGCAAGGGATGTCTTCTCCTCCTTCGTACTAAGATATACCAAGGAGGACATTCCCCAACCAGTCATACCAAGGCAACGATGCCATGAATCAAGGGTAGCCAAATTGCCTTCCTCCCCCACATGGGAAGCTTGCCATTAAAGCACCTCCAACCAATTTAGCAGTTGGATATTTTGAAATAGAATTGATTCCTCTTTTCAGCCTAAATTAAACCAAAAAAATGGCATTGATCTCTTTACAAAAGACCAAGAAGAATTAGCTGGTGACTCCAAAAATCGGTTTTTTGAATTACCAAGATGAACCCAGAAGTAAAGGTGAAGCAATTGATGGATCATACATTGTATTCACCTGGTCCTAGAACCAGTTAGCCTAGCAAGCTAATAATAAAAAAATAGAGGAACATTCTCAACCAATAATTTCAATTACTAAGTGGGGAACCACTCTACGTTTTCAATCAAAGGACCTAGTGAGCATTAAAAAAGTAAGTAGTTCAAACATCCTTTCATCTCCAACTTCAAATTCGTAGACTAGTACCCCCCTAAAAACCAAAAAGATGAACTGCCTTCTCCCATTCTTAGTTCATTTCAGACATTTGACATAATCAACCATGTCAATATAATCAAAATTCAAATGTCTGAATTTAAATTCGGACAATCTAACCTTGAGCAGTTGGATAAGTTGGTTCAGTGTGTAAAGAATAAAACTATCCCTACAAAACTAGTTGTTCTAAAGGTGACTCCCACATCCACTTAGAATAACCTTGTCATTATTCCTCCTACTACTCCTAGAAAAATAGAACTATTTTATGTATCCCTATTGATAAACAATCACCAGCTAAACAATTGCATCATAGACTCAGGAGCATCTGACAATATCATGCCCGTCAAAGTAGCTAATTCCCTTGGTCTCACACTGATGAAGACATTTGGGAGATGTTTTTCCATGGAGAAAAAATAAGTGCCACTGATGAAATAAATCAAGGATGCCCAATTTGTATTTACAACATTTCTAGAAAAGAGAATTAAGATGACAGTCCTTGTGGCTAATGTCCCAGCCTCCTACGGTATTCTGCTTGGATGAAATTTTTGCAAGGATGTTGGTGGTGAGTTGAGCATGGACCTATTTGAAGTGAGGATCCTAGTCAAATGCATCATGCAGAGATTGTTCCCTGAGAAGGAGGAAAAATATGTTGTCACTCAAGCATCAGCGCCTGAAGATCAAATTCTATTTGAGTCTTCAAATGTGGGTAATTACTTCTTGACCACAAAGGATGTTCATATTTCTGTAGATGAAAGCCCTATAGCTAGAAATCTAGGAATTGATTTGGATAAAATAGCAGAAGACTTAATAGAGCACAGTGTAAGTGCAGAAGAATCCTCCCCTCCAAATGAAAAAAAATCTAAGAAAAAATCAATTTTTGGTGGTGTATAGATTCTAGAATTTGATGGCAGTTGTTCCTCTACCAGTTCTAGAGCTGGGATTGTGTTGATATCTCCTCAAGGAGATATTTTTCCTTCTTTATACAAGTTGTAGTTTAGCAACACCAACAATACTGTTGAATACGAATCACTACTACTTGGATTAAAGGTTGCTCAAGATAGGGGTGTCAAACTCCTTCACACCAAAGGAGATAATGAGTTGGTGGTTTGCCAAGTCAGGTTCCTATACCAAACCAAAAATGAGAGATTGTGATATTACCACAATATAGTTTGGGGTCAAATTGAAAGCTTTGATGCTTTTAGTATCTTTGCAGTACCTAGGGAATTCAATGACTGAGTTGATGTATTAGCTATTTTTGCAACTCTTTTGGTTCTTCACCTAGATTTTAAGGGAGATAAGTACGCTATCAAACTAGTTTTTTGACCAAGTGTGCCTGACAATGCTAATCATTGGCAAGTATTTAATGGTGACAACCAAATCATCACCTTTTTGAAATAAAAAGACAGCTTTAAATAGCTTCATTTTGAAGGTAGTGAGCCTCAGAAACTTGAATCAGCGTTTGAAACAAGTTCAGATGTAGGTGAAGAACTCCTACAGCTCAAAGGGAATAAAATCTCAAAAGGACTGGTTTCTCTTGAGAAATTGTTTGATAAGCATGATAGGTTCATCAAACAGCAACAAATGGATTCAAGCTCCTCCCAAGAGTTTGATCAGGTACTAAGGAAAATCTCAAGATGGCCAACATTGGGAAGTGCTACACTCTAGAGGAGAAACTCAAATGTACTGACCTGCTTCACCATTACATAGATGTTCCAGCATACTCCTCTTATGATCTAAAGTCACTCAAGCCTGAAGAAATTCACCATAAAATTCTTCTCAAGAGTGATTCAATGCCTTTCAAGCAGAAATCCTAGTAGTATAATCTAAAGATATTAGGTATTATTCTATCTAAAATATAAAAAATATTGAATGCTAGAATAATTTTCCCAATCCATCATTCTACATGGATTGCAAACATAGTTCCTGTGAGAAAAAAGAATGGCAAAATTCACCTCTACATAGATTTTAGGAATTTGAATCAATCCTCTCTAAAGGATAATTACCCTCTACCCATCATGGATCAAGTCCTTCAGATGGTGACTGGTTCAGAGATGTTATCAATGCTAGACAGCTTCTCAAGGTACAATCAAGTGGACGTTGGCAAAGTAGACCAACATAAGACTGCCTTCACCACACCTTGGGGCACCTTTGCATAATGAAAGATGCCATTTGGCCTAATAAATGATGGCACCACTTTTCAAAGAGCAATGGACCTTGCTTTCAAAGATGAAATGGGTAAGTTCATTATAGTGTACCTTGATGATTTAACAGTCTTTTCCAAGTATCATCCTGATCATGTACACCATTTGCAATAAGTGTTGGAATGATGTCGTCGAAATGGCATTTCTCTAAATCCCAAGAATTTTGTTTTTGAGGTAACAGAAGGGAAACTCTCAGACACATTGTATCTCAAGAAGGCATAAAGATTGACTCAGAAAGAGTCAAATCCATCCATAAGCTTACTCTGCCCACATGTAAGACTGCAGTTCACTCTTTCTTTGGAAAGGTGAATTTTTTACAAAGGTTCATTCCTGAGTTTGCAGAGAAGACTCACCACATTGTGGACATGATGAAGGGAAAAGACACTTTTAGCTAGACTGAAGAAGGAAAATTGGCATTTCAAGCCCAATTCTAGTTTGTCCAGATTATATCAAAGATTTCACAATGTATAGTTATGCTTTCAAGCACACACTTTCAGCAATTCTGGTTCAACAAAATAAATAAGGTGTGGAATCTCCCATATATTTCATGATTTATCCTCTCAAAGCTCATGAACTAAAATATTCAAATCTAGAGAAGCATGTTTATGCAGTGGTAAAGGTAGTAAAGCACTTCTGTTTCTACATCCTGAATTCACACACTATTGCCCTAGTACTTGATACCACAGTCAAATCCATATTAACTCAGCAGGAGTTTGGAACCAAAAGGGGAAATTAGATTTCTAAAATCTAGGAGTTTGATCTTGTTATCAAACCAATGAAGCTTGTGTAGGGAAGGGGTCTCTGCCAATTTTTTGCTAATAACAGACTAGAAGAAACAGTGCATGAAGAAGTAGAAACTAAAGACACGCCAATAGTCCTTTTTGTCACCACCATGAATGAGTGGTATTCACACATTGCTCATTTCCTTACATATGGTGAGTGTCCTACTCAGCTATCTCATAAAAGAAAGAGGACTATCAAGTTGAAAGCTGCCAACTTTGTCCTATGGGACAACGGGCTATATAAGAGGAACCTTGATGGGGTATTCCTTCGCTGCATAGATAAAGTGCAGCAAAACTAACTTCTGGAGTCCTTCCATAATCTGACCTATGGAGGACATTTTTTTGTGCCTTTAACTTCTCATAAGATTCTTAGAGCTAGGTATTATTGGCTTACATTGATTCAAGATGCATACAAATGGGTATGAAGGTGTGAACTGTGCCAACAGTTCGTTGGAAGACCTAGGTTAGCTACTTTACCTCTTAAGCTAGTGGTAATAGAAGAGCCATTTCAGCAATGGGGAATTGATTTCATTGGTGCTATGAACCCATCTTCAAGTGTTGGACATGATTATGTCCTCACAGCCATAGATTACTTCACCAAATAGGTGGAAACTATTCCAACCAAGCATGCTACTTCAGAAGTAGTATGCAATTTCCTCAAGGAGAACATCATTTCTAGGTTTGGGGTCCTAACCAAGAATGTGATAGATAATGCAACCAATTTCTCTTCCCATGAGATTACTCTATTCTATTTTTATTATGGGATTACCCTCTCCCACTCTTCTGATTATTTTCTGCAAGGAAATGGCCAAGCAGAATTGAGCAATAAGAACCTGGTGAGCATCATCAAAAAGTTGGTAGATGACAACCAACGAACCTAGCATAAAGCATTATTTGATGCTTTATGGGCAAACAAAATTATGCCCAAGAGGGCAATAGGTATGTCACCTTTCCAACTTTTGTATGATCTCAATGCAGAGATACCAATCACCCTAGAATTATCACCATTGAAATTGGCAAAGGTGGTCAAAGATCAGACATATGAAAGCTCCATCAACAAGAGGATCATGTGCTTGACTGAACTGGATGAGCAGTGAACTATGGTGGTAGACTGAATTGTTGTGCATCAAAGTTTGGTAAAGAAACTCTTTGACCAGAAAGCAAAAGCTGTAATTTTCAAATTGGTGATCAAGTTTTGTTATGGGACAAGAGAAGAGAACCAAAGGGAATGCATGAGAAATTTGATTCTTTATGGAGAGGCCCATTTTCTATTCATTAGCTCAATGGCAAAAATAGTTTCTTATTGAAGTATGAAGATGGCACACCCTTTTCACTGCCTCACATTAGGCATCATTTGAAGCACTTCAATCCTTGAAGTATTAGGTGACATCAGTTGTACATATGTATATTTGTATAGTCTTTAGTTATGTTTGGTGCTTTTCATTTTTATTTCTTTTTGGCACCTTTCTTTTTTGGGTAGCATGACTCTGTAGCCCAATGACATACTTAAAGGCACTAGATATTCTGGATTCTACTCCCTTCGATTATTTTTATAGTCAATGGAAGTTCTCCAACTAGAGCCAACTGTTGTTCTCAAAATTTGTCACTTATTTTTGGAGATAACATATCAACTATTTTGGTCCTACAGACCAAAATTCTCTCTCCCCTTCTCAAAAAATATTCTGAGTATTCAAATTATTTAATTATTTAAGTCTTCTCAGCTAAAGAACTCACAGGTTCAATAAGCAAGCTTTCTCAAAAAGAAGTTCCAATACTTAGGCATTTTCAAGGCTGGTTCAACACTGAGGTTCAAACAAAAGACTTAGTGACAGGCTTCAAACAAATGGAATGAACCATTGAACCTCACTTCATCAAGGTGCAAAGGTTCAATGAGTTTAAAGGTTCAAAAAGAGTTAAGTGCTCAACGAGTTCAAAGAAGTTCAACCACTTCAAAGAGTTCAACTAGTTCGAAGACTTCGACAAGTTCTAAAGTTTAATAAGTTCAACGGACTTAAAGAAAAGAAGACTTTGAAGAAGAAAGATTGAACCATTGAACCGTTGAGCCTTGAACCAAAAGATTTTAAATTTGAAAGGTTCAATGAGTTCAATAAAGTTTGAAAGACAAAAAAATAAAGGATTTGAAGAGCAAAGAATGAACTATTGAACCATTGAACCTTGAACCAAAAGAGTTCAAAGTTCAAAGTATCAACGAGTTCAACAGAAAAGAAAAGAATCTAGAGATTTTGAAACTTCAAAGGATTCAAATAAAGAGAATGAATTGTTGAACTTTAAACCAAAATGGTTCAAGGTTCAAAGGTTCAAAGGTTTAATAAAGTTCAAAAGACTTAGAGAATAAAAGGATTCAAAGAAAGAGAATGAACCATTGAAATTTGAACTGAAATGGTTCAAGGTTCAAAGGTTTAAAGGTTTAATAAAGCTCAAAAGACTTAGAGAATAAAAGGATTCAAAGAAAGAGAATAAACTGTTGAACCGTTGAACTTTGAACCAAAATAGTTCATAAGTTCAAGTGGTTCAAAGAGTTCAACCAGTTCAAGATGTTCAAAGTTCACAAGGAAGTTTTGAGCGAAAGAAAGAAGTAAAAGATTCTAGAGACAAGTTTGAAGAGATGGTTCAATCAATTGAACCAAGGAGCCGATTGAACCAAGGAGCCGATAGGACCACCTGACTTGTTGAACTAATGAACTCTCATGGTTCAAAGGTTCAATGTGGTTCAAGTGACCAGGGACCAATGACATCCCCATGGATGTCAAATTCAAGGTAATGAAATGCTCATTTATTTTCAAATATGATGCGGAGCCTGAAAACAAACTCAGCGACTAGCTGAAGGAGTCGAAAGAGCCAACAGAAAGGGAAGAGATAGCCTGAGAGCTCAGATCATGAGAAAAGAACAAAATATAATAAGGAAAGAGGGAATGTTGCAGAAAGATCAAAAATATCTATAGAAATCTATTCTAGTAGGTGAAATAGTCCATCGGGTGGACATCTAAGTGCGTAAACATTCAAAGGCGTGGCCTATTTTTCTCCCTTTGAATAAAAGTGAGTGGACAGATGTGTACATATTTGGAAATAGACTAGATGACCCATGTTGAAGAGAAGACATTTAAGATGATTATGTATACCAAAGTTAAGGCTGATGCCCTATTCCAACATGGCCCTTTGATAGAACTAAAAATGCATTCAAGGCATTGAATGCAGCATGGGCCATTCCATGAAACAAAGCACCAAGTATTTTTTGGCTGTTATATATTGTAATCTCTTATTTTATGCAAAAGAGATATCTCTATTATAAAAGCAAAACTCTGCCCAAATTGAAAGGCATTTCTTGAGACTTTGAGCTCAGATTGTTAATCATATTTCATTATCTGAATGAGAAAACAAGTGACCTTTCAGACTTTGTGCTAGAATAGTTTGTGTTGTTGAGGAAATTGTTCTTATGTCTGTTTCCTGAATGCATTCTTGTCCATTTAATTAAATAAGTAGAACTAGTGGAAGTAACCTTTTGGTTTTAGGTCACCTTAATTAATATTGTGTAACTAGTATGATATTATTGTAAACAAGAGTAAACTATGTCAGTAAGAGAGATAACTATTATTTCCCTAGGCAATGTAAACTTAAAGGCATGACCTGCTTGTAGAAAAAACTATGTGTGTGTCAAATGATCTATAGCATGGGTTCTTATCACTTATTATTCTTCATTGTTTGGAAATAAAATTAACTATTATGATTATGATATCAATTGTTGTCATGGAATTATCCTATTACATAGCTCGTATCAAGTTCAAAGGCCAAGATGGTTAAATAAACTTCCTTAGTGCACCATTTCATGAAATAGAGAAACCTTTTCAGGATAATCTCACTCAACAAGATTTTATTCATTTTATTAGTGAGCATAACTATGATAGAGAACTACAAAAATGGTGCAATTCTAATGCCAATCCTAGGGGCAAGATATTTGGTAATTATCATGATATATCCGATGAAGAAAAACTAGATAACATGGTTTTAGAAGAGGATAGGAAACATCTATTTGGAAAACAAGCAACTCATAGTAATGTAGATACAGTAAATAGGTTAATAATTTCAAAACATCAAGCAGAACATCGTTTTTCCAAGGAAATTTTGAATAATGAACATGAAATGTTTTTTACATTTTAGAATAAAATTAATAAAAAGGTACCCCCTGTAAACCTACCTAGACATGAACTTGAGGTAGACAAGAATAGAGGTGTATCATCCAGGCTGATAGACTTATAGTAGATTATGTACTGGAAGAAAGAGACTGAATTAAAGAATGAAATTTTAGGAGATTATATGTTAGTTTTCACTCACCCTTCCCAAACAATAAGCAAGAGAAATTGGGGGCAAAATGGTGGGAATTACCTTTGGAGGGGTGCAAATTTCAAAACATCGCAAATCTCCCACTTTTTTCTAAAACCATCGATGCCACCTTGGATGACATAAGGTGAAGCCTAGGGTTAGTGACACCTGCACAATCATAGTTCATGATCTTGGCATCTTGGTGGTTAGTGGAGATGATGGTGATGGTGACCGAATCCCCAACTGTGATCACACAGTCTAGTAACATCTACATTTGTGATGATAGTTAGTGGACTGAAAGTGATGTTGGCAGTCAAATGTAATGTTGATGATGAGTGTGTGGGTTATGGTCGCTAAAACCAGTTATAACTTTGAAGATATTGAAAGCCTTGATGGGCCCAATGTTTGACAAGCCGGTGATGACCAACATACACCGACAACTGATGCCATTACACTAGATGTTAGTGCATACTAGTTAAACTCATATGTTACATGCAACTTCTTCCTTCTTTATTTCCTCTACATGAATCTCATGTGAAACCTTCTTGCAAACACTTTATACTTGAAGAAAATCAAAAGTTATAATCCTTATATGAAGCCAACTGTCAACAATGCCTTTTGTTAAAGTATGTGTAATCAAGAAGCTTAATTAAGTTTAGTAATTTCAATCTTATAAATTTTAATATACACATGGATAAGTACAGTGAAATGTTCAAATGTAAAACTTTTATACTTATTCTTCACATATTTTTTACACTGAAAATATTTTTACACTCAAAAATATAAACACACTCAACTCCCCTTAATAAGGGCAATGGATATGAGCTTAGAGTTACAAGATTATGTTAGGTTTACTCTAAGGGCAAAAATAGATAATTTTATAAGTGTACATGATAATTAAGTTATGGTGATTTTAAGAAATTTACACAATTTTATATTTGAAATTTATTATTTTTAAACAATTTAAATTAAAAATAATATTTTTTATTTTTTAATTTTATTTATTTGTTTATTATTATTATTTTTAAATATATTGACAATTTTATCATATAATTAAAAAAAACTCATATATATATATATATATATATATATATATATATATAAGTTATGGTGATTTTAAGAAATTTACACAATTTTATATTTGAAATTTATTATTTTTAAACAATTTAAATTAAAAATAATATTTTTTATTTTTTAATTTTATTTATTTGTTTATTATTATTATTTTTAAATATATTGACAATTTTATCATATAATTAAAAAAAACTCATATATATATATATATATATATATATATATATATATATATATATATATATATATAATAAATTTTTTTAATATAAGAATAAAATAAATATAATTGAATAAAGTTTGAGAATGTGCTATTAAGTTAGTTAATTTTAATTAGAAAAATTATTAACTTATATATTCTATTATTATTATTATTATTATTATTATTATTATTATTATTATTATTATTATTATTATTATTATTATTAATACTTATTACTTTGGTCAAATATTATATATATATATATATATATATATATATATATTTGATTGATAATATTTTGTAAACATAATAAAAATATATCATATTTGACTAAAGTAATATGTATATATAAAAAATAAAATAATAATAATAATAATAATAATAATAATAATATAAAAAAATTAAAAAAAATTGAATATATAAGTTAATAATTTTTCTAATTAAAATTAACTAACTTAATAGCACATTCTCAAACTTTATTCAATTGTATTTATTTTATTCTTATATTAAAAAAATTTATTATCTAATTATTTAATTTAAGTTTGTCTATTTAAATTATAATTATTTTTAAAATAATTCTAAAAATATTATTTTTTCCTTACTTCTTTTTATTTTTTTAAAAAACCCAACTTTATATTTTCTAAGTTTTTTTTAAAAATATAAAAAATTATTTAAATTTTAAATAAACAATATATATAAGATTTAATGTTTTTAATACATTTGGCGGTCTTCTTGTTCTACACGGTAGTCCTGCGTTGATTCCCATGTTCACAACGAGCGAGTCTCAAACGTAAGCAGCATTTCAACTCTTTTTTACCATCTTAACAATATATATGAAAGTTTCATTATTGGTGTGGGATGAAAGGTGTCTTTGCATCCACTCCTTCACAAGGATGATTTATTTCTCTACTGTCCATTGGCTCTTCTTCATCTGAGCAAGATAGGACTTCACTCATCTTGTCCTTGCTTTTGCCCCATAGAACCAGGTATAGACCAGAAAATATCAGTAGAACACCCATCATGCTGTTTGAGGCCCAAAAAATAGTAATAATAATAGTAAGAACAAGGAGAGTATTGTTAATTCAAGGGACCATTTGTCCCTAAAAGCTCAGCCTTTTTAAATTGTTTGAAATCAATCTAGTGAATCGCGTGTTTTTAAAATAAAAATAAAAATAAAATGTTCACCTTCCCAGACGTAGTGTTTCGCCGGATAAAATAGCAGAGCAAACAGTAGACACCGGGTTGAATATTGCAACAAAAACAGGCCCCCTTTTCTTCAAACACCACAACTGCAATGCAAAGGCTAGTCCATTGCAGATGATTCCCTGCCAGATCATAAATGTTCCTCTACTTATAAGCAAAGCCTAATAGTTTAATACAAATGGTACTGTGAGTAAATATTCATAAAAAATGTTCTTACAACATAGATAATGGTGAGAAGGCCACTCCGATCCAGAAACCAGGATGTTGTATGGATGCCCCTTTCCAAGGCAATTTTTAAGATGGCTGTTTGAATGGAGCCTAAAAGGGCAGTAATAGCTGTAAGGGAGAGTGTGGCCGGATACTTCTTCATTATCTCAGCCTGCATAATCATCCCAAAAAATTTATTAAAGAAAACACTTGTGATGGACATTACCCATTGCCTATTCATCATTATTATCATTATAAATAGGATTAAAATCGAACCTGTAATATCATGGATGAGGACAACATCACTACTGCAGAAACCAGGTAAATGCATCCTATAATCTGTTTGTGTGAATCTTCTTCTTGTATAATGCTAAGAACAATGGCTTTTGATGTGTATGTAGGTTTTCCAAAGTGAGACCAAAGGTGGGAGAGTGCAGGGCCTTGTAGGAAGCTCATGGCCATTGCCCCACATACACAAACGATGGTGCCTATAATTTTGAATCTGCTGTGCCTCGACATAATGTCCACTTTCTCCATTCTACACATTAAATAATACTCTCAATGTCTGCATTTTTCATTAATACAACAAAAGGTAATAATGCATTTGACTAAAAAAATGACATTGAATTTCATGTCAAAGTTTGAGAATGGCATATACGTCAATCTATTGTTAAATTTCCAAAGCATGAAGCACACACTTGTTATTAGCATTACCTGTACATTTGTTCATGATTCCAAATTGCTATTTTAGCAGCTGTGTGGATGGCAGTGGAAGCCAAATTTTCAAATGAAAAATAAATTTAGGCAGCCATACTAGAAGGTCTACCACGCACAATAGTTTGAGTCGAATCTTTGTTAGGATTTTGTAATCTGAAGGATATTTGACGGAGACCGGAGAGAGATTCCGATAGAATACGTATGAACGTCTTTTTTTATTTTTTAATAATTGGAGATTGAAGTTTAATATAAAGATTTGGAGTTTTTTCAGTTTTATCACGATGAGTTCTGGCTATCAGTTATATAAATATAAAGTAATCTCTCTTTTAAATTTTAAAATTTATTGAATTTAGATAGGAGTTGACAAATCACTTATTATTATACTTAAACTTAAATTTATTAAAAAAATGTTATTGAAAAAACGTTTTAAATAGTGATAAATTATTTTCAACCATTTAAAAAATTTATTCTCTTTTGCTGAGCAAAATTAAGTGTTAAATTATATAATTCATTTAAAAAATATTTGAATGGTTTTGAAATGCTTGTATACCTTGAAAAGGCTTTAAAATGATGATTTTTTTTTTTAAAAAAAAAAACACCATTTTAAGTTTGTAGTGGTTAAATATGTGTCATAATGGATTACAATATTAAATTCAAAAACTCATATCTCATCTTTTTCCTAAATTTTGAATAATTTTAAGTGTTAGATAGTTTATATTCTCTCATAATTAAAATTATTTCGTTAAAAATTCATATTTTTAAAATTCATTACATGGTGGCCAAAGGGAGTGGGATAATATAAGTTGGGTAAGAAAACAATCGAGCATATTTATTTAGGTTTTTAAGATTTAGTTGTCATTCATTTAGTATTTAATGTATAAAATTTTATATGTTATTAGATTTAGTTACAAGTTTGGGAGAAGGAACATAAAAAAATATTTTTAAAAAGAGAGTAAAAATATGAGAAAGAGGAATGTGAAGAAAATTTTAAGAAATAAAGTGTTTTGAAGTTGTAGGTTATAATTAGATAATCAAATTCAAAGAGGAGTGTTAGGACAAGAAATATAATAAGGAAAGATGAAATTAGACTCATAAATAGTTTTAGTTTAGCCAAAGAGTTAGTATCGATAAGTGTGAGAATGTTGATAAGGAGTGCAAAAAGTGGAAACAATTATGTGTGTTTATGTTGAGGGTAAGTCATGAAGTTGGGGGCCAAAAGTGGATACTTTTTGTGTTTAATGTGATTTTAACATTCTACATATGCAGTTTTTAAAAGTGCGTACATAGTCTTGGCTCATAGGCTTGGTAATTACCAAGCTTAAATTGCATACTCAGTTTAATTTTTAGAACCACGTATGCAAATTTAATTTTTAAAATCATGTATGCAGTATTGTTGTTATGATATGTACCTAGGGATATGATATATTAATGTATATGGGTTGATGGAGATGCTAGGTACATAGCATGTTCTAAGTAAAAGCATGTATGTATTCTTTAATATATACATAGCTTACACGATTAACCCTAAACCTAAACCCTAAACATTAAAAAAATAAACTCTAAACTCTAAACCCTAAACCAATTAGGTTCATAATGCTCAATTTAGCCCAAACCACATCACCAATTGCCTCAATTGACTAATCGGCTCAATCTGTGATGACATTAGGGATAATTGAGCTCAAAACCACATTTTTAGTCACAAATAGGTTCAACAAACTCAAATTGGGCCTAATTGCATTCACGATTGTATCCTATACCCTAAACTATAAACCCTAAATCTAAATCCTAAGCCCTAAACCCTAAATCATAAAACCTAAACCCTAAACCAATCGAGTTAGCCCAAATTGACATCCTTTAGAGTAAGAATTAGGTTCACAGGGCTCAATGTAGCCCAAATTGCATCACTGATAATCTCAATTTACTAATTGCCTCAATCTATGATGGTATTGGGGTTGAGTGAGCTAAAAATCACATTAAGTAGTCACAAATAGATTCAATGAGCTGAAATTGTCCCTAATTACCTTAGAGATTAAACCCTAAACCTTGTACCTTAATCCTTAAACCCTAAATAATAAACCCTAAACCAATCAATTTATCCCTAATTAACATTTTTAGATTAAGAATTAGGTTCATGAGCTCAATTTAGCCCAAATCACATCACCAATTACCCAAATTGACTAATTGGCTCAATTTGTGATGACATTGAGGCTAATTGAGCCCAAAATCACATTTTATAGTCACAAATAGGTTCAATGAACTCTTTCCTTCATGATTGGATCATATATACTTAAAACCCTAAACACTAAACCCTAAACCCTAAATCATAAACCCTAAACCCTAAACCAACAAACAATCGATCTATCCCAATAGACATCATTTAAAGTAAGAATTAAGTCCACATGGATCAAATTGGCCCAAATTGCATCACCAATTTCCTCAATTGACTAATTGTCTCAATCTATGATGACATTGGGGAGAATTGAATCCAAAATCACATTTTATAGTCACAAATAGGTTCAATGACCTCAAATTGGATGTAATTGCCTTCATGATTAAAACATATACCCTAAACTCTATACCTTATATCCTAAGCTCTAAACCCTAAATTGTAAACTCTAAACCATAAACCAATCATATTAGCCTCAATTAACATATTTTAGAGTAAGAATTAGGTTCACAAGGCTCAATTTGGCACAAATTCTATCACCAATTGCTCCAATTAATTAATTGGTTCAATATGTGATGACATTGGGGGATATTGAGCCTAAAATCACATTTTGTAGTCACAAATAGATTTAATGAGTTCAAATTGGCCCCAATTACCTTTTTGATTGGACCCTATACGCTATACCTTAAACCCTAAACCCTAAATCATAAACTATAAACCATAAATCAATCAATTTGTCCCTAATTAAAATACTTTAAAGTGAGAATTAGGTTCACATGGCTTAAATTGAATAATTGATTTCCCAATTGACTAATTGTCTCAATCTGTGATGACATCGAGGCTAATTGAGATCAAAATCAAAATCTGAAATCACAAATAGGTTTAATGAGCACAAATTAGCCCTAATTATCTGTGATTGGACTTTATACCCTAAGCCTTAATCCCTAATAGCTAAACCATAAATCCTAAACCCAAAATCGTAAACCTTAAACCCTAAACCAATCGATTTAGCCCAAATTAACATCTTTTAGAGTAAGAATTATGTTCACATAGCTCAATTTAGTCCAAATCACATCACTTATTACCCCAATTGACTAATTGGATCAATTTGTGATGACATTAGGGATAATTAAGCCTAAAATCATATTTTATAATCATAAATAGGTTCAATAAGCTCAAATTTTCCATAATTTCCTTTATGAATAGACCCTATACCATAAACTATAAGCCCTAAGCCCTAAACCATAATCCCTAAAACTTAAATCATAAACGTAAACCCTAAATCAATCAATTTAGCTCTAATTAACATCATTAAGAGTAATAATTAGGTTCACATCTCAATTTGGACTAGAGTACATCACTGATTACCCCAGTTGAATAATTGGCTCAATTTATGATCACATTGGGGCTAATTGAGTCCAAAATAACATTTTTAGTGACAAATAGGTTCAATGAGTTTGAATTGGATCTAATTACTTTTGTGATTGGACTCAATGCCCTAAAACCTAAACCCTAAAATGTTGAAGCTAAAACCTAAACCATGAAACCCTAAAACCTATAACCTAAACCCTGAATCCTAAAACCTTAAACCTAAAACTTAAACACTCAAACCCTAAAACCCTAAACCTTAAACCAATCTATTTAGTTGGCCAATGTCATCAAGATTGTAGTTGAAATTAGGTCTACATTTTTTGATGTACAAAAATTCAATGCTAACAACTGACATCGACTAAGGCCATGCACGAACTTTGACAATTAAAAGAAAATATAATAAAATCAATAAGATGGTCAAATGCATGTCCATGTAATAATAAAATATTCTATGTATGTGATAATTCCACGTATGTGGTTCTAATGTTTGACATTTAAAACACATGACTCAAGTCTTAAGAATGGCTTGGATTCTAGACCTTGAGCCCTGGATTACAAACAAACACCTGAATGCATGTTTTTGACTAAAAATAACAAAAATGCAACTTATTCCATACTAAACATTGTGAATTTTATTGAAAAACATTCCTAAAAATATGAGTACAATATCGAGCATATTGTTCTCTTTCTAAATATATAATTTTTTAATATTTTTATTAGTTTAATATATATATATATATATATATATATATATATATATATATATATATATATATATATATATATATATATATATATATATATATATATATATATATATATATATATATTTCTAAGTATGTCTTTTTATACCACTATATGTTGCAATTATTCATGTTTATCTTTGTTTATGTATATTTTATTTTGTTAATTTAAACTGAAAAATAATTATATGGTTACAAACTAGACCTAATTATATACACAATCCTAAAAACAAAATCTAATTTCTTATATTTTTTTAGGTAGTTAGGGGGTATGGGTGTTTCAAGATCGACTATGCATTATTGATCATATTTCAAGGTCCATTAATTTATGAAATTAGGAGGAAAAAATAATTAATTTTATAGGTTACGAACTAGATGATCTTATCTAACTTTACATTAAAGGGTTTATAAAAAAAAGTAAATGATGTTAAAAAAATGATAGGCTACACAACAAGCTATTTACTACGAGTTTTCTAAAATACAGTAGTACCTATTCAAAATTTTGATATTTGACTCACTTATACTTGACTATTTAAAAAAAAGGTAGATTAGAAACTATAATTAAAATACTATAATTCATGTTTTTATAGCATCTTCAAATTTTGAATAGAGGTATTTTAAATAATCTGTACATGTTAAGATTTCTTGTTTTTCAAGGAAAACATATCCCCTTAAAACCCCTTCCTAACCCTCAATTCCATGCTTTTACACTTGAAGTTTAAATCATATGTGTAATAGTGAAAATGTGTGGAGGTGGTCTAGGAAGTTCTCTTGGGTAAATTGAGCATATGGTATACATCATCTAGTGAGAAAAAGTATGTAAATGATACTAGTTTTGTCCTTAACTAGGTCAAAGTGAGTAGACTAGTGTAAGATTAATTTATGAAAAAGTATTTATAAAGAGAGGCAGAACTTAAACCTTGTTTTCCATCAAATAAGTTGGTGGATAGAAGTTATATGTACATCAATGAGTGTATATGAAAGGGTCAATTGAAGTACTTGATTTGAATAATTCTTTATTTGACAGGTTTATTATAAATTTAATAAAGAAAGAGTTGAATGAGTGATCAATACAATTGGATCAAAAATTTATGGAAGAATAATTTTTTGACGTGATGATGAATGGAGATGAACATGATCAAATAAGAAGAGATGAACAAACCATGAAGAGAATTTTTGAAGACACCATGTAGAAAGGAATCAGTGATGGATATGTTGTTGGGAAATTAGGTGCAAACAAACACAGCTCTCTGATTCCACTTGTTAGGATCTTGCTCCTCAGAAAGAGCACAATATGATTACTAATATATGAGCAATTATATATGCGGAATAACACAGAATCAACAAGTAACTAGAATTCACCAATGACACAGAATATGAGAGACAATACACTATCTTGTATTAATACTTGTACAGAAAAGAATACAATAAAGAGACGCCACACTCTTCCACCTTGCAGAGGATTCCCACACCTCAAGTGTACATCTATTCTTCTCAAGAATCCACTCTCCTACCAAAAACGGTCCCAACACACAACTCACACACATAATTGGTGTTCACCTCTCCAACTAGTCAGTAATAACACTGCCAGTACACCAAGCACTCAAAGTACTTCAAGTAGATCTCCCATGAACCTGCAATAACCTGCAACTCAACAGACCTTACTTACCATGTAGATCTTCTGTGATCTTACACTTGTGGAAGGAACTTCCTTGCCTTCCTTGCTCTGCACTCTGAAGAATCTCTTCCTTGAATCCTAGATCCTTAGATTCTTAATTACAATACAGCCCATGAGTCTATTATATAGATCCCATGCATACAATAATTAGACACCTAATTACAATAATTAGAAATGCAGCTCGAGACTATAATTAGCCCTTAACATGCAAACACTTGGTTCGTTTAACGAACTATCTGTGAACTGGCAGTTCTGGAACCACACAGGCAACCGACGTCAGTCCCTATCTACCTGGAGGTGATCGACGTCGGCCGACCTCCTACCGTCGTCAGTTGCCTTTAGTCCACATGTGCCACAATCGGTTGTCTTCTGCACAAGACTCTACCGACGTCGGTCTCCCTAAAACTGAGCAACTTCTTCCATGTCTGCATTGGTTGAAGCTTTTAGCTCCACAACCTAACAATCTCCCACTTAGAGATAAACAGTTGCAACTGTACCTGTACTTGTACTCCATCTAATTTTTATCTTGACTTGTATCACTCTTCAAGCTCCACCTTGAAGACCAACCACCACAACACCTGTGGTGAACCTCCTGTCATCTAAATCACCTACCGCATCCGCATCTACAAACCATGTAGAAAAGAAACTCGACTCTGCATAGCAAGTGCACCTGCTTGCTGGTCCCTCTCAAATACTTGAGAATCCACTGAACTGCCCTTCAGTGCTTCTTTCTCGGATTGGCTCTAAACTTTCTGACAGCTCCCACTGCTTGGGAAAACCCCAGGTTTAGTACACATGTACTCAACCTCATTATGTGAATCAGGACCCTATTCATAGAACTGTCCACCCATCAGCGTGCTAACCAATTTCACACAATCATCCTGAAACAAAATCAACCTGTGACCTTCCATGTCCCTGAAACACACTCATGCCAAAGAATCTTGCTGCTCCCAGATTCCTCATGACATACTTCTGAACTAGATTTACCTTTAGTTCAGTAACACCCCTGTATATGTTACTCTATAACAAGCACACAATATAGTAATAGGATAATGTAGCTAATATTATCCAACCTGGTAAAGAAAAACACAATGGTCAAACCTCCATTGTCCTGTAGCTTACTCAAGACCATATATTCTGGCCTACTGTCTCACATATCCATTTCCGCTCTTCTTTATCCTTAACATCCATTCGTCTCTCAGTGCTTTCTTCCAGCTGGCCACTCCACCAAAAACACCTATTTGGTTCTCCTCCAAGGAATCACATTCCTCATCCATGCCAAGCTCCCACTGTTTCCTGGATCTACCTATTCTGCTTCTTTAACAACTTCCTGGTTCTTAACCTTCAGTGAGTAACAAGTAGTGTAAAGAAGGGAAATGACAAATTTAAGACTTACTTACCACTTCAGTCCTCCATATGCGCGCTTAAGACTCCTTGACAGCTTGTTATCCACCCAAAATCTATCTCAGTGACCGATGTCGGTCACATCTCAGTCTGCACATGACCGAAGTCAGTTCCATGCGACTGCCATCCTGTCAACATCAGTTTCCCTAGCCGACGCTGGTTTTTACCTGTCTTGAGTCACCAAAGTCAGTCTGCACATAGCCGACGTCGGTCCCTGTTTGGACGTCAACGTCAATTTTATAACCACCGTCGGTCTCTGTGTTTTGCTTGTGAGAAATGACTTTTTCCCGCGAGCTCCTCTTGGAACAAAACCTTGTCCAAATCACCCTTGCTCTGCTCAAAATTCCTCAGCCCCTTTGACTGATACCTGTCCCTCATCTTCTCCTTGAAAACCAAGGCTTTCCTGTTCTTGTCACTAACATCAAATTTCTCAAAAAATGTAACTTTCTTCTTCTGCATACAGAAATCTCGATCCATGCTTTTCAAATCTGAAAGCATACCCTTTGACTCAAGAACATGCATCTCCTTCTTATCCATGTGACCAAACCTATTAAGCCACAGCTCTAAATCTACAGCTAAAGTAGATAACCCAAAAAGAGAATTAGTAATACAACTAGATAGATAAAGCGTACCTACTTTCTTACCTCTAGCTATAACAAGTGCACCCTTGGTAACCTTCCAAGAGTCCGCTATGAGAGTTATTGTGCAACCCTCTTCACCCAACTTTCCAACCGAAATCAAATTCCGCTCCAGGAATGGGATATGCATGACTTCCTTCAACACCCATGTGTTGTTTGTCTGCAATTTTAGCTTCACTTTCCCTTTGCCAACCATCTGACAAGGCTTACCATCCCCTAAATAAATTTCTCCAAAGTCTCCCTGGACATACTCATGAAAAAATTCCCTATTTGGGGATGCATGAAAAGAGGCACTAGAATCTAAAATCCAAGATTCTACTTTATCCAAAGAACATACCAGAGCATCCTGTGCAACATATTCTGCAACATCTACTTCTTGTTCATGTCTTTCATGCTGATCTGCAACTGATCTACAATCTCTCTTTAAGTGCCCTTGCTTTCCACACTTCCAGCAGGTTATTCTGCCATACCTGGATTTGGATCTCCTGCCTATCTTGGACCTTGATCTCCCATGCTCGATCTTCTCTCTTTGCCTTCCTCTACCTTCAACACTCAAAGCAATCCTTGATGATTCACCTGTGCTTTTCCTGCAAATCTCTTCATTCAAGATCACACTCACAACATCATCCACTTTTAAGATTTTTGAAGCAGACGCAGTATTGCTAACTGCCATTACCAAACTCTCCCAACTTTCAGGTAATGAGCACAAGATTGAAAGAGCCTTAATTTCATCATCAAAATCAATATTGATTGAACTTAACTGGTTTACCAAACCATGGAAATCACTAAGATGACTATGTATAGATCCACCATCCAACATTTGCAAATTAAATAATTGCATCATAAGAAATACCTTATTTGAAGCGGAGGGTTTTTCATATAAATTTGCCAAAGATTCCATCAACTCTATCGTTGTCTTACACTGTGATAAGTTTGAAATCATAGACGATGCAAGACTCAATCTTACAGATCCTAGAGCCTTCTGATCAAGAATGTTTCATTCTTCATCTTTCATATCTATGGGCTTGCATGCAACCCCACCCAACGATAAGTACAAATCTTTTTGATATAGACAATCTTCTATCTGCATTCTCCATAATTGATAGTTCTTGCCATTGAACTTCTCCATTCTTAGCTTACTTTCTTCTGCCATTGCTTTCTCCCACTCAAACAAAAATCCCTGTGAGTAACCTGTAATCAATACACACTAACCAGATCTGAACTACCTGTTAGTGAACCAAAGCTCTGATACGACTTGTTGGGAAATCAGGTGCAAACAAACATAGCTCTCTGATTCCACTTGTTAGGATCTTGCTCCTCAGAAAGAGCACAATATGATTACTAATATATGAGCAATTATATATGCGAAATAACGTAGAATCAACAAGTAACTAGAATTCACCAATGACGCAGAATATGAGAGACAATACACTATCTTGTATTAATACTTGTACAGAAAAGAATACAATAAAGAGACGCCACGCTCTTCCACCTCGCAGAGGATTTCCACACCTCAAGTGTACAGCTATTCTTCTCAAGAATCCACTCTCCTATCAAAAACGGTCCCAACACACAACTCACACACAGAATTGGTGTTCACCTCTCCAACTAGTCAGTAATAACACTGCCAGTACACCAAGCACTCAAAGTACTTCAAGTAGATCTCCCATGAACCTGCAATAACCTGCAACTCAACAGACCTTACTTACCATGTAGATCTTCTGTGATCTTACACTTGTGGAAGGAACTTCCTTGCCTTCCTTGCTTTGCACTCTAAAGAATCTCTTCCTTGAATCCTAGATCCTTAGATTCTTAATTACAATACAACCCATGAGTCTATTATATAGATCCCATGCATACAATAATTAGACACCTAATTACAATAATTAGAAACGCAACTCGAGACTATAATTAGCCCTTAACATGCAAACACTTGGTTCATTTAACGAACTATCCGTGAATTGGCAGTTCTGGAACCACACAGGCGACCGACGTCGGTCCCTATCTGCCTGGAGGTGACCGATGTCGGCCGACCTCCTGCCGTCGTCGGTTGCCTTTAGTCCACACGTGCCGCGGTCGGTTGTCTTCTGCACAAGACTCTGTCGACGTCGGTCTCCCTGGAACTGAGCAACTTCCTCCATGTCTGCATTGTTTGAAGCTTTTAGCTCCACAACCTAACATATGTTTTTTCAACTAAAGAGGAGGAATTGTTTGACATAGAATTGAAGGAAGATGGATTGGAGGACATGGATATTTTCTTTGAGTTAGAAGTGATAGATATGTTTTTTCAACTAAAGAGGAGGAATTGTTTGACATAGAATTGAAGGAAGATGGATTGGAGGACATGGATATTTTATTTGAGTTAGAAGTGAAACATGTAAATGGTAAACTTGTTACTGAGTAATATTTGAAAAAAAAGAGGAGGGTAATGAGAGTGAGGATTTATTTGGGAAGAATATTTCAAATGGGATTGGATAAGTGTAAGTTTGAAAGTAGGTAAAGGAGGATGATTATTGGGTTACAAAACCCTCAATATGGGTCAAGGGAATTAATTAATGTTGGAGTTGAAAAATAATGAAAGTATTGTTTTAATTATAAAGTGAGAAAGGGCTCACAAAATATTATTTACCTGGGGTGTTTGATGCATAAGTATCTTGGGATCATATGACAATTTATATCACCCAAAAACAATATGGTCCAAAGAAATTTTGAGTTTCATAAGTTTTTATTTAATATTTGGGTATTAAAATATTATCAAAGACTTTACATACATGTATCATGTTCTTCAATTTTAGAGCATTCTAAGAGAAACTGTAACTGTAATTATTACGGTATGGGAATGTGGATGTAGCGATAATAATAATGTTTGGAAGAGGTAAATTTGGATGGGAGTTTTTGGGGAGCAAGAAGACCATAAAACAAAAATTATTGGACAAAAACACGTTTTGGTACACATAGAGACTAGGCTTTCAACTAAGGACAATTGTTTCGTCTACGATGCTTAATTTGGAAAAACACAACCATTCATGAGAACCAAATCAAAAAACAAATCCAAAATTCAATACAGAAATCCATTCATTTTATTCATTTCAAAAGAAATCAGGAAAACAATGTAAGTTTTCAATTGTAAGTCTTCAAATACAAATTTCAGCAGCAAACACTTCACCAATTTCAAGAGGGAAAAAAAAATAACAATACCAGTTTTCAATAATAAACTTCAACATAAGGAATCTCCCAAACCAATATCATTTATCTATTTATGGATGGAATGGATTGACCCAAGAATTTTCCTTACAAACCATGGCGTTTCCACTTCCAAACGTCTCTAAGAAGAATGCCAAAAGTCATCAAATGGAGAAACAACATCTGTGGCAGACCTAATCCATCTTTTAGAACATTCCTCTTTCATATTAAAATGCACTTTATGTTATACAGGCCTAGGCAGAATTTTACTGGAAAATGAAATGATTTTCAAACAATGATAAACCCAATCGAGCCTTAAAAGCTTTCAAAAATGTATTTTATAATATACAAGCCTATGCATGCTTTTGAAAGTGTTTACGTGATTTTTATAAGGCTATAGGCCTAATCAAGATATCAACACCCGATTAGCAGTATGTGCAACTTCAAAGCCTTTGTCCGAGGCTTTCCCAACCCATTTGGGTCTTTAACTCTGCACAACACCATGATTTTTTCTTGCCTCACTCAAAGACCTGTCCGGGCTCTAAAATCCACTTAAAGCTGTGGGTCACCACGAAGCTAGACACCAACTTGGTTGGGATTTCATTCCTGCATAAAATTGCATGTTTTATTCACCAGGATTCACAACCTAGTCGGAGTCCATATGTGGATTCAAAAAGCTTGCTCGATGTGGATGCAATCAATTTAAACACTAAACACACCACTTGCCAATCTCCAAGACCTATTTGGGAAAAAAAACCCCGATTACCACTGCTCAAAACATTTAAGATATACGTAGACCAAATTGGTAAAATAATTTTGATTTATACTTCATTCTCATAGAAATCTTGACAAGCCCTAATCAGTACTTGAAAACTAATTATCAAAAAACATGAAACAAATTTCATAAAGAACTAATCGATATAATGAAACCAGATTAACACTAGAGCCAAGAAGAAACTTGTCCAAGATATAATCGACACATGGAAGGCCGATTACCACAAAGAGTCAAGAATGAGTTTACCGAAGATCTAATCAGGGATTGGGAACCCAATTATAATTATAAACTATGAGCAGTTTCGTTGAAGATGAAATCGAGAATTATAAACCCATTTTCAACTATAAGCTTAAAATGAATAAAAGTTTGGTCTATCTTGATTTTGAAGCAACCAAGCGATTGCAAAAAAACCTAAAAATGACCCAAAATGATATCCAAGAAGAACAACTTACAACCAAACACACCAGAAAAACAACATTAAAATAACTAACATTCTATTTTTGGTTGATGCAGAGTAGCATGTTCACCATGGATTCCTCGCATCAGACACCCATAGTAAATGAAAAGGACCATGAGCTCCTACTCATGAACCTTTTATGAGCTTATTTATAATTTTACCATGCTTTAAAACTTCATATGCATTCATCCAAGTCGTGTCTTCAATGGCTCTATCTTTACACTTGACCAAGTACTCATAGTACTTGCAACCTAACATCTTCTTGCCAACTCAAATATCTAGAATGGCTTCCATATCATTCTTAGCTATTCGTGGAAATTGTTCTCTCTAATCCTCAACTGAAAAATTCATGATGTCACTTGTTTCTTCTCCAACATTCAGTCACAAATTTTTCACAATGAAGATAAGTGAAATACATACTCCGTCTAGGAACTTAATCTCATACACATTAGCTGATAACTTCCTCAAAAATTTACAAGGCCCGATATTCTTCCAATTAAGTTTGTTATATTCACCTTTCAGAAACCTATCCTCATGCAAATGTTCCAAAACCAAGTCCCCAACCTTAAAATTCACTTATATCCTTCACATATCAGCATGTTTCTTGTATTTTCTAGTACTCTCTTTAAGTCTTATATTGACTTATTGATGCACATCATGCATAACTTGTGCATACTCTTCACTTTATGCACTTCTTTTTCTCATCTCAATTGTACTCAACTTGTTTTTGCCTCTAGGGATGATCCCATACACTATCTAAAAAGGACTCATTCCTATACTTCAATTGGCTAAATCATTGTCATAAAAATTTAATTGCACCAACACCAATTCCCACTGTTTGGGCTTATCGCCAACCAAACATCTCAACAGACTACCTAGACTCTAAGTCATCACCTCCATTTGTTTATTCATTTGAGGGTGATAGGCTGAACTAAAGTCTAATCTGGTACCCAACTTCTTCCATAGCATCCTCCAAAAGTGTCCAATGAACTTTGTATCTCTATTTGATACAATACTTCACGGTAATCGGTGAAATCTGACAATTTATTGAAAGAAATAGTTGCAATATGCATGGCATCACTAGTCTTCTTGCATGCTAAAAAGTGAGCCATTTTTGAAAATAGATCCATAACAAAAAAATATGTAATCATTACCTCATTGTGTTTCAAGAAAACTAAGAACAAAATCCATGCTCAATGCATCTCATGGTTCATACAGAATGGGAAATTGCGGATACAATCTAGGATTCTAACTCTTTGCTTTTGCATGTTGAAAAATTATACACTATTGCACAAATTTATTCACATTTATACCCATTTTTGGCTAGTATTATCTTTCATTTAGCTTCGCCAAGGTCTCTTCATATACAAAATGATCAACTAGACCTCCATTATGCTTCTCTTTCAACATGTTATCTCTCATAGGACCTTGTGGTAGACTCAACTTCTATCCTTTGAATAAAACTCCATCTTGTATCATGTACTCTAACCATAGAGTTATATCCAATTCAATTAGATTCTTACATGATGTCCAAGCATATCAAAAATCCAAGTCTTCCTCATACAAAACCTTCATGGATTCAAATCCAATGACATCTACTTTTAGTTCATTCACTACAAGAGATCACATACTCAAGGCATCCACTACCTTATTTGACTTTCCACTCCTATGCTTAAACATAAAATAATATATATGAATAAATTATAACCATTTCATATGTCATTGATTTAGCTTACCTTGGTTGTTTATGAACTATAAAACATGATTGTTTGTGTATAAAATGAACTCCTTCAAGAACAAGTAATGTCTTCACTTATTGAGAGCTTGCATCCTTACATAGAATTCTTGGTCATAGACTGAACAATTTCTCTTATCATCATTTAAATTCTCACTAAAATTGGAAATGAGATTAGCCTCCTTACTCAACATTAATCCTATAGTTATTTTGTTTGCATCACAATCAACTTGAAATGCTTTCCCAAAATATGGTAAGGCTAACATTGGTTTGTATGTCACCTTTCTATTCAAATGCTTGAAGTTACTCTCTGCTGCATCAATTCATTGAAAAATTTTATTATCTTTCTTCATAGTCTTCTTAATGGGTGCACATATGCCACTGAAGTTTCTAATAAACTTTCTGTAGAATCTCTCCAACCCATGGAGACTTATTACTTCAAACACACTCTTTGGCAAAGGCCAATACACAATTTCCCTCACCTTCTATGGGTCCATCTTCAACCCATCTCTTGATCTTACAAATCCAAAATATACCAAATCTTCTTGCATGAGGATACACTTATTCAAGTTTATTAGCAATTGATTTTCCCTTAGCTTATCCAAAACCAACTTCAAATTCTTTAAATGTTCCTCCTCGGAATGAGAAAACTCATAATGTCATCCAAATATACTATCACAAACATACACGTGAAAGGATTCATCACTTCATTCATGAGTCTCATGAATATCTATGGAGTGATTTGAAGATCGAATGGCATGTCCAACCACTCATACAACTCACCATTCATATTAAATGTGGTCTTCCATTCATCACCTTCTTGTAGGTGGATTTGATGATGGCTTCTCTTAAAATATATCGTATTAAATTAATTCACTCCACTCAAACATCCCACCAAGTCATCTATTAATTGTAATGTAAACTTATACTTAATGGTGATCTTGTTTATTACACATGAATCCATACACATTATCCACTCTCCACCTTTCTTTGATGCCAAAATAGCTATAACTGTAAATGGCTCAAACTCTCTCAGATTAAACAGATCCTTCCCTACTTCTTAATCTCCTCATTCTCCTTCAGATTCAACCTATAGGATATTTTGTTAGGAAAAAATGATCCTGGCACTAAATCCATACAATGTGTAATACTCCTTACATGTGGTAGTTTATCTAGAAACTTATTTGTCACAATATCAACATAACCCTTCAACATATTATGAATCTCAATAGACAAATCCCTTAGCGTAGTGGATATCACAACTTGCACATGATTTGAAATTAATGAAATACATATTTATTCTTCATTAACCACCTTTGAAAACTCTTTACCAAATACCAACATCTCTTTAGAATTGTTGTCCACCTCATCTCCTTTATATTTCAATGGACTCAACATGAATTTATTATCATCCTCTATAATGGTGTAGGTGTTTTCTCATATTTCATGCATGGTTATCCTATCAAACTTTCATGGCCTTCCCAATAACACATGATACATGTCTATAAGTATGATATCACACAAAACTTCATCCTTGTATGAACCAATCTAAAAATTCACCACACATTATTCATTCGCTAGTACCTAATACCATTTTAACAAACAAGAAAATATGTATGGTGTGGGATGTGTCAATTTTTTTAGCCCAAGTTTTTCTACCAGTTATTGAGAAATAAAGTTATTTGTGTTACTGTTATTAATCGTAACTCTATATCACTTGCCTCTATATTTATAAACAATATAGATTTTGAGACCTTCCTTATTTTGGCTCTTTCATATGATTTTGAGACCCAATGCTCTCCTTATCTCCAAAAGTTATATGAGATATCCCTTCAACTCTCTAACCATTACTCTGAGGGTTTTTTAGAAAATCTTGCTCCTTATGACCAACATACTTATTACACTCAAAACATTTACCATGAAAACCTTTGCCTTTACCTCATCCATAGAAGCCTCTTTCTCTAGAAGAATATCCTCATCTCATGTCTCAATTATGATTTTGTGAATCTTCACCATTATTTTTTGACATTTCCACCATTTTATGTCCTCGTCCTCTCTAAGACTTTCCTCTTCCTCTAGACTCTACTTGTTGCTTTCTCATCAAATCCTCCTTAGACTTAAACACACATTAATATGCTTCCTATACTATTCTCAAGTTGAAAAAATTGATTTCATATTGTATGGAAAAACACAGTCCATTCGCATACCTTGAAATATTTTATGGATCTTCTTCAACATGTCCAACTCATGTTGTGAGTCTATAAAATTCTTTGGTGTAGTCTTTGACACCCATATCATTTTGCCTTAAATTTTACAGCGTTCTAAATAATCCCAATTGATAATCCAAGGGTAAAAAATTGCCATTCGACTTAGACACCATTCTATTCCATGATCATATTTTATCCTTATTCTTTCTCTATCTCTCAACCTACATGTGATCCCACCATAGAGAGGTGTGAATATTCAAATTCGTGCACACTAATTTCACCTTCTTGTGTTCCTCCATAGACTGATAGTCATAATATTTTTCCATTTCAATTATTCAATCCATGATTTCTTCAGGATTCAAACTACCATTATAACAGGTTGTATCCAGTTTCAACTTACTATCACCCTCACCACCACTCTAAGAAATCTTGTCTCAGATTCATTTTCCATATATTCTGGCCCAAACTCTTGAGCTCCTCCTTCCTCGTCTTCAATCACATCACCATGATCCACTCTCCTTTGAGCTAATTCTAATGGTATCTAACCTTTCTTGCATACCTCTCATCATCTTGGCCAAATCTTCAACTTAAGGTCCTTTCAATCTTACTCCTCTTAGAACAAAATCTTCATAGTGTGCCATCTCTCCCATGATGCAAAATTATCTTTCACGGCTTTCTAATAGACTCAAATTGAGTCTTCTTATGATGTATACTCTCCCAATGATAAAAACATAGCTTTGATACCAATTAGTGCACATGCAAAGTAAGGTTCTAATTAAAGAGAGTTGTTTTGTCTATAATGCTTAATTTGGGAGAACATATCTAGTCATGAGAACCAAGTCAGAAAATAAATTCATAAATCAACACACAAATCCATTCCTTTTATTCATATTGAAGGAAATCAGAGAAATAATACAAATTTTTAATAACAAAATTTGAATACAAATTTTGATAACATAACACTTCACCAATTTCAAGAGGAAATAATACACTTCAGCATAAAGATTCCACTAAAAATACCATTTATCCATTTATAAAGGGAATGCACTGACCCAAGAATATTCCCCACAACCCATGGCATTTCCACTTCCAAACAGCTCAAGGAAGAATGCCAAAGGTATTCAAATGGTGAAATGACATCTAAAACATACCTAATCAGTACTTTGGAATGTTCTTCTTTCATATTAAAATTCATTTTATGTTATTAAGACCTAGGCGGACTTTTGTAGGAAAATGAAATGTTTCTCAAACAATGATAGATTCGATCGGGCCTTAAAAGCCTTCAAAAACACATTTTAAAGTTTAATAGTCTGTGCGGACTTTTAAAAGAGTTTAGGTGATATTTATAAGGCCACACGCCTAATCGGGCTCTCAATACTCGATTAATATTATGTGCAAATTCAAAGCATTTGTCCAAGGCTTTCTTGACCTAGACAGGGTTTTGACTCTACAAAACACTCACTTTTTCTTTCCTCGCTCCAAGCTCTGTCCAGGTTTTAAACTTTGCTTATAGTTGTGTGTTACCACGAAGCTACACGTTGACGTGGTTATGATTTCATTCTCACATACAAATGCATGTTTTTTTTTTGTTAAGTTCCAGGACTTAGTTGGATTCCATACACTGATTAACAAAGCATGTTTGAGGTGATGCAACCGAGTTTAAATCAGGTTCTCAAACCCACATAAAATAGAACATACTACTCACCAGTCACCAAGACCTAATTAAGAAACAAACCCTACATACCCCTTCTCAAAACATTTAAGATATATGCAGACCAAATTGGTAAAATAAGTGTAATTAATACTTCGTGCTCATCACAATGTTGATGAAGCCTAATCAGTACTTGAAAACTGATTATCAAACAAACATGACATGAATTTCATAAAGATTTAATTAATATAATGAAATCCAATTAATATTACATCCATAAATAAATTTATTCAAGATGTAATTTACATTTCGAAAGTTGATTATATTAAAGAGTCAAGAATAAATTTATCAAAAATATAATTAGGGATTAGAAATCCGAATATAACTTTGAATCATAAGCAATTTCTTTGAAGATCAAATTAAGAATTAGAAACTTAATTTCAATTGTAATTTAAAAATAAATCTCTCCAAAACTTGGACCAAATCAAAATTTGGTCTAACCTATTTCGAAGAAACCAAAAAACAACACCAAAATTAAAAGCAATCGAAAATAAAAACCAAAAAAAAAAACTTACAACCAAACACACTAGAAAAATAATAAATAAAATAATATAAATTAACCAACACTCTATTATACCATATTCTCCATAGATAAGCTGCATCATTTTTCTAATACTTTTAAGTGCAAAATATTGTTAGGAAAGTCCATTAAATAAAAGTTATTACCAAGTTAAAAGGAACATAAGATTCAATTTCATAATAACAAGGAGAAACAAGGAAATAGACCATTAAAAAAGAAAAAAATACCCATAGGAGAGCCTTTCTTGATTGCTATTCTTTTCTTACGGTTAAAAAATGCTCAAGCATGTTCTAGAAATCATGAAAATTTAAAGGAACATAATCTTTAATATCACCTAAGAGAGAAACATAAAATACCCTTAAAAAAAGCCAATGAAAAGAAATTTTTGCCCTTTTTAAGGTGGGAGTGACTGAGGCACTTTCAAAATAGTGTAAAAATGGTTTTTGATTTTTTTTTTTTTTTTCCCCATAATGGTGGGTATATATTTTATTTTTATTTGTTTTGAAGTTTATAGTAAGAAATTAAGTTCTGAAAACTATTTTAAATATTTGATAATTTTAAATATTTGATAAAATGTATTTTCCTATTTTTTATTATAACAATCAAAGAAAGATTTAAATATGTTTAAATATATATTATATGGGATGTTTAGAATATTTTATGTCTATGAATATTATTGTAAAAGAATATAATTTGTTAAATTTTTTTGTGTTTTTTTTTTAATATACTTAAGGTTTAAATATATTGTATGGGATGTTTGGAATATTTTATACTCATTAATATTATTGTAAGAGAATATAATTTATTGAAAAAAATTATGATGTTTTGAGTATAATTGTATGCCTTGCAAAGGTCCAAAAATAATATTTCAATTAAAATTTCAGTCCTACTTTATGTTGAAGTTGATAATATTTTATATTGGATTATTAGATTCATTTTGAGTACTCATACTCTATAGTTATTTTCTCATTCAAGCAATTTTAAGTGTCAAAAAGTTTATATTGCTATGTAATTAAAATTAATCCATTGTATTATGAATTTTTAAAATTTATTATAAATGATCTGGAAAATAGATAGGTTAACATAAATTGGGTATCAAAACTATAGTGAAGCTTTGTTTTTATTTATAGAACTATGTTTCATTTCAATTGGCCCTAGTCTAAATAGTATCAACTTAGTTATGGTTGATATTTGCCTCAACTTCTTAATCAAGAGAAAATTAATTATAAGTGAGATTTCAAATCTTATTTTTTCACTTAAAAGTGAAGATTCACCACCATTTGACATGAGATTATTATTAATTTTTAAAAAATATTATTTTCATGTTGCTTTCTCTATGAATGCCTCTTAGTTGGTGATTAGATTTTACATATGGATACTCCCAATACTAAATGTCACATTTTCTACTAGATCAAATCCATCAAGCATCTTTTTTTAAAATAGAACTCACCTAACTTGGCTATGAATTCAATCTTTATTCAATCCATTTTGGTCAAATGAAATATTAAACTAGTACATGTTAAATTGAAACAAATGTGACATAATTTCTATTTGTAAATAATATTTTAACTATGAAAAGAGAGAAATGATGCACTTTGATTTTCAAGAAAAAAATATATGCAAGTATTTTTTTATGGTGATATCATATGTTATGTTACAAAATAGCATTCAAACATAAAAGTGGGATTTGAAGTGGAGTGCCTCCTAACCTTGGTATACCATTAGGCGAAATCTCTATCTACTATTAGCTAAGTATTAAATGAATTGACACCCTGCCATGATATTATTGGTTGTATATGCTTTTTACCAAAAAATATACTCTTATCTTGCATCCCCTCAAGAAACCATATAAGGTTCTCCTTGCTTGGTTGGCACCATCTCAAAAAAAATCATGTTGTTTTCTTTAACAATTTTAGTGGCATGTTCTTAAAAGGTAGGCATTCATTTATAAGAGACCCAATAAAATAAGTTAAATAGAGAGTAAGTCCCTTAACATCAAAATAAAGATTTACCCACATAAAAACATGGCCGGGGTTGTTGGTGCATGTCATATTCACACTTTATGTGATGTCCACTTTAAGTAGCTGTGTTACCAAGGTGTGATGTGTCATGTATATTTAATATCATAGTTATCCTTACATGTGTGACAAGGGTTAAATATACTATTGAGAATGATTCCACTTTTCAATCCACTAATAATCATCTCCTACTCACCTCTTGTTTTTATTATATAAGGAACCTTTACGTCATTTATGTGAATATTATGTAATTATGCACCAGTCTTGGAGCATTTCATATAGTGGGATAATAGAGATAATGTCAATAAAAAAAACCAAGAATCACTGAGTGATTTTTAGTATTATTGTGAAACATTATATTTGCAAACTTATTTTTTGTATATCTATTTTAGTTTTATACATTTCTCCCATTTCTTAGTGAATCTCCCTCTTATTTTAGTACATTATGTGGATGGAACCTTTACACACTGAATATAATAGGATTTATCTTTCTTGACATGGTTTTAGTGATAAGAGTTATTTTCTCCAATATGGTATCAGAGCTATGCCATCAAAGTTTTTTTATGTGCCCAATATGGTATTAGAGATAAGGGATTGGAGCCATTGTTTCTAAATAGCCTTTGTGGATTTATGGATTTTTTTTAGCAAGATTGATATTTACACACATCTTCTCTAGCCCCTTTGCAATTCTTTGTGTAAACCCTTTTGGGGTTTTCAAAATTTTCCACTAGGTATCATTTCAAGTCAAAAAACATTTTTATGAAAACCCTTTTGCGTATTTTCTATAATTATACTGGATATATTTCTTTTTCATTGCCAGAGCATTTTTGTGCCAACCTCTATATTGTTTCCAAAATAATTAAGTATTTTGTTTGACATTATATTTTCATATGTGAGTCAACCCTTTTGGGTTTTTAAAAAAATTACATTGTTTATTTCTTTATTCGAACCAATTTTGCAATTTTGGGGTCATTTTCGTGGAGTAAGTTTGATTCGATGAGAATTTATTTGCATGTTCCATCTCTTATTTGTTTAGATCCACTTTTTCCTTTAAGGTAGCTTCATGTACCTGTTCTAAATCTACATATGGAGGCATTTTGTTGAATTTGTTTCTACCATTTTACTTTTTGAATCTTTTTGGTGAAAAACAAACATTCCCATTGCATTCAAAGTGCCAAATAAAGATACTTTTGACTTTTGTTTCTCCTGAATCAAATATCATGAGCTCATTTGGAAAGAACTTTAACTTCTAAAGTAAATATATCACTTTCAACATTTTTGGGCATCCTAGAGTAAATATGACATTTTCATTGCATCTGCAACTTCCAAAAACCCCTACATGACCTATGTTTCACTAAGTTTGGTTTCCATTTGTATATTTTCAAGAGACTTATATTTTGAAGAGCTAGGGCATAGAGGGAATTATGAGAAATTTTTATTTTTTATACAAAAATGTGTATTGAAATAATATTCATCGGATTCATATTTCTAAGAGATTTATGAAAATTCCTCATTTTCACTATTTGGACTTACAGTGCTCCCATGCCCAACATTTGAAGTTACATGTATGTGGGATGGAGTAAGAGCAAAGGGGGGCTACCTTAAGTGACACCACCCAGATCTTCCACCTCAACCATGTGACTACCTAGTACCACCACAGATGACATTGATCCACCGCCAACCCCTCTATGTGACCCCTAGTCTTATTCCACCAAAGTCCATGTGACCGTTGCTCTACATGTAGAATGCTAGCCTATGGTTAGCACTAACAGTGCATGTGACCGCTCAGACTCAAACTACTAGCAATCATGGTTAGTAGTAGTGTTATCTCCGTTCCTATAATGTGACTACCCATTTAGAAGATTTATCCCTTGAGAACTAATCCTACACCATTTAGGCTCTTTTATGGAGTACTTTTCTTCTAAGACTCATAACTTTTGATCTGTGAAGCTTCAGAGGTTGAATGTTTTTCCCACCTTGCCTATTTTTTTGAAATTTACATAGTGTTAGGGTTATTCTTAAATATTTATAACCTAATTTTTCATAATTTACTATTTTTTTCTAGTTTTTCTAACTAGTTCTTATTTTTTGGACCTTCTAAATGCTATAACTTTTGATTAGTAAATCAGATTTAAATGCTTTTTAAAGTGTGTATTTTTCATGTTATATGCAACTGTAATATCTATCTAGTCATATGTTGACTTAGATTTGTAGTTTTTCAACACAATGGCCTATTTTGTAAACTGTGAATCATATTATTTTGCGTTGACTATAGGTGGCACCTCATGAGGGGAACACTCTTTATTACTTTACATAGTTTTTTAGTGAGTTTTTTCATATGTATATTTTATTCATAATGATTTATAAAGTGCTATGGGGTGTTTTCTATTTTATCGTTGTTTCTCTTCATGCGTGTGTGCCTTGTTTCACACACCTTTTTCTCTAATTAGTTTTTGGGTACTTCATGTGGCATATTGGGCACTTTCACTTGATAATTTTTTGATGTGTGTGAATCATAGTTTAGTTGTCTATTCAAGCCTTATTACTATATTGCACACCTACCACATTGACAAACATTTTTTAAGGTTTTGGATCTTGATAGCTACTTTATCTTCACTCCCTAGTCAACATTATGGGTAGGGGCATGGGGGAGGAGAGGGTAGGAGGGAGTGAAAATAGAGTGGGGGGAGGGTTTTTGGGTATTGCTAATGCTTCCTTGCTTTTTCAAGTATGATATGTACCTAGTGTTTGTTCCTATATACTAGGCAAACACATTGGCTTGTTGTCCATGAATTTTGATTAGATGGAATGTGTACCACATAGTTACTCTTCCTCACATATCCAAATTCATGGAAGCTTCTCTTTTTTTATTCCTTCTACATCTTGATCAATGATAAATTTGTTTATTGGACCATGTTCTACCATGATCATTCTTTAATAACTTCTCTATTTTAGTGAGTAGTGTTAAGTTGGTCACTTGTTTGATTGACTATGCTGAATTAAGGAGTACCAAGTATTTGTTTGAGTTCATGTAGATGTTCTCTTATGAAAATGAGGGCTAGTCTTTGTATTGTGACTTGATAGTTTTTGTAGGCCACAGTGATTGTCAGTTTTAGTATTTGCTTCATTTCTCAACATTTGATTCATTATGCTAGATTTTTTTTAGATTCAATAGTCATTTATAACAACGTTATTATTTTTGTTCATTGTACATAGGTACCTCATTAGGCCTAGTTTCAAAGACCCATATTCATGAGCTTAAGACTTCTTCACTTTTCTCACATCATCCATGCTGACCTTCGAAGGGGGGAGAAGGGAGGCAGATGGTGCAGGGGGACAAGAGGAAGGAAAGTAGGGGGATGTGTTATGCAAATTTAATGTGGTAGTTATTCTCACATATATGAGAAGGGTTAGGTATACTTTGGATAATGATTCCACCTTTCACTCCATTAATATTCATCTTCCACTTACCTCTTATTTTTTATATATAAAGAATAATTTATAAGTAAATATTAATATCAAAACATTATAAATAATAAATTGAATGTAATTATTAATAATTAACTAAAAATCATTCTTTAATCTTTACTATTGTTGTGTATATCGTTATATTTACACAACGCTTCTTCTTTATAATTTAATATATTACTCAAAATTTTATTAATAAATCTTTCTTATCTAAATACATTATAAATAAAGTTTTATAAACTGAATATCCTAAACTGTCTATTTGATTTCACTAATAAGAATTATTATTCCCCATATAATATCAATGTTATGGGATCCAAACTTTTTTTAATGTGCCCAATAAAAGAAACAAGTGTAATCACTCCTTTTCTTAAGAGGTATGGTAACTTTAATTACTAAATGCTGCTTGTTTTTTATTTCTGCCATGTTTTTGGTTGGTCCTTGTGGACTTGAGGGAAAAAAAAAAAAAAGAAAAAATCTTTAAAAATTTTTGCTAATGCTTTCGTGCAACATGAATCTCTATTCTTCCCTCACAAGTGACTAATACATACCTTGTCTTATATGCTTGGCATGTAATGCCACGCGACTCGACTAGTTGTTAAGAAATAATGCTACCATTTTTCGTTTCTTTTGCAAATATATTGGTAGCCTCCAATTCAACAACCAAAAATAAAATAAAATAATTATAATTTTAAAAATATGTAATGTTTTTCATATTTGAATTTTTTTTATTTTTTAAATTGTATTATTATTATTATTATTATTATTATTATTATTATTATTATTTTAAAAAATTATGTTATATAATTTTTTTATATTTTGATTATTTCTAAAATAAAATTATATTAAAATATTTTAAATATTATTTTTATCATTAAGATAATATTTCTACAGTTCATAAAATAAAATATTAAAAAAAAAATTATAAAATTTTTTATACTAATTTTTTTACCTACATAAATTATTATCAAAATGAGAGAACAGTATTTTATCACGATAATAATTCATAAAATATGAGCGCAAACATTAATTAGAAAAAATTCACATGATTTTATCTAGAAATCTTCAACGCTATACTCTTTCTAATAAAAATATATAGAATAGATGAGTAACCAATTAAACCAGTTAAAAATTTTGAGTGACAGAAGATTTGCGAAAATAATGAAGATATCTTATTGAGAAAATGAAATTATAAATACTAACCCCAAACCCCACGCCAATACGAAAATAACAGCAGGGCTCAAGTTTGGCATTGCCGAAGCGAAAGCAGGGGTGGTATTTTTCAAACCCATCAGTAACAGCACTTGAAACGCAGAAACCCTGCAGCACCCAAACAATAAACCATTTTCTCTCATACTTGTCTCATCTCAGAAATATTTTTAACTTTAAAATTGTATACTTATTTTTTTATTTTTTATTTTTAATTATGTGTGCTTCAATTCTTTTTTAAATATCTATATCTCTACAACCTTATGTATATATTTTGAGTGTTAACTGACTAATCTAAATTTTAGATTTATGTTAAAAAATTGCCAATTGGCCCCAAAAAAACCATTAAAATTGGCATTTTGAGCAATATAACGAAGTAGCAGATACTCACCCAGCAAGAGATACAACAAAAAGCTGACCGGCTAAATATAAGCTCATTTTGGGCCGCTTTTTTCTGCATTTCCAACCATAATTTTTTTACTTCTTATTTCATAAACAATATATAACTAACAACAATTTATCTGAATGATCTATGAGCATGATCTGTAATTAAATTTACAACCCAAAAAAAAAAACATACTTCTCAAGGAAGAAGGCAAATGGGCTCAACACCAGCAAACCAAAGGCATTGGAATAGACTATGAAAAGCAGAGGATTCATCCCTTGTGACAGCTGATATTTCATGACAACGCCGAGGACTGCATAGCCTACCTGCACACCCACTAACGATGCATAGATGGCTAAGCCCTCAGAAAGCCCTTCTCCCACTGCCAACTCCATTAAAGATTATCTATCTATCTATCTGCTTCTGTCAATACTCAAGCCATGTAAAATGTTGAAAATAAGTTTACAATCTTGATACTGAAGTCGTAAGCAAAAGCTAAGGAATAGCCACGTTTGGAGAAACTCACCTAACGACCCCAACATACAAATCCACCAAACGGTCAATTTCACCTCACCTCACAATTTAAGCTGTCCTTCAAAATATATTATTTGTGGCATCTTTTGTTTTATATAAATACCAGGGGTTATGTCACTTCACCTTTTTCTTTTCCTTTTATAATTTATTTTATTTGTCATCCGTTAAGGAAGGGGTTTCATTGGAGGAGTCTTCTAAATTTTCTTAGCGCGTTGTAAAGTAATTTTCAGATTATTTGTAGTAGAGCCTTCTCGTATAAGGCTTTGAGTGTATGTTACATTATTTAAGAAATAATATTTAAAATTATTATATTTTTATTTATATAAAAATTTTAAATAAAATTTAATTAATTATAAATTTATATTTAATGATATATTTTTTTATTAAGTAAAAAATATTGATTTTTTTTTTGTTTTTTTCAAACTTTTTTTTTTAAAATTTGTTTGCTCTTTATTTTTAAGAAAATATATTAATTTTATATCTTTCAATATTTTAAAAAATCACATTTTTATTAAAATAAAATCATTTTTTTCATAAATTTTTTATCTTATTTATATATAAATATATATATATGTGTTTTTTTTAAATATTTTAAAATAATTAAATAAACGACTAATGACATCCATACAATAAGGGAGAATAGGGCTAATGGGAAGGTGTGTTCGCATATTAAAAAACGTGGGGTTAATAATGAAGGTGTATGTGCATATTAAAAAAAAAGTAAACATTTAAATTTTGTTAAAATAAATGTATGTATATCCAATACAAACATCACATTAAATTAGTATTAAAAAAAAATCCATTGGCTATGTTGCAAAGACGAGGCACACCTTTGAATTTATGTATTAGGCTTAGAAATGATATGTAGATTTATGAAAAGTGTGTTTGCTTTATCAAATCTTGTTTTTATAATTATTGAGTTTGAAAATAAGTGGTATGTAAAATTTATGGAAAATAGGTTTATAGGTTCATAAATTTATTTTTTTAATTATTTAATTTGAAAATATTTTTAAAACTTTTTTTAATAATTTTATTATATTAAAAATAATATAAAATATAAATTCAAATAAATAATAGATAAAAATTAAAAAAGATCATAATAAAAAATTCTTATAAAATAGAATAATCATATGGGTATATACCATTCAAATACAAATACTAAGTTTTATAAAACATATAAATTTTATAACAATTTGAGTAATAAGAAAGTACTGGATAAGACAACAACGATGACCTTTTTCTCGTAATTTTTTTTAAAAAAAAAAATCCTTTTATTCACCAGTCCTCACTTTTAAAACTAAGTCCATTTTACTTAGTCTCAAAATATTCATTCTTCTTCTTTTCCATCCTCAATATATTTCAATCTTTTTCTAAACACGATCAATTGTCTTATGAACATGGGCCTCAATGAGATTTCTAACGCACATTGGGAATGCACCACCCAAGAGGATGAGGAGCTAGTAAAATTTGATTTGTATCCTCCACCCTACTCTTCAATGTCATCAAATCCTTTGTTAACCAATTTCAACAATCCTTGATTTTCATCTAATTGCAGATGTTCAATCCTTTGCATAGTGGTATGAATGATCTCCATGATTTTCTCATGTGAGACCAACTTCATGTATAATCTTTGAGAAGACCCACAAGCAATAATATCAATAAATTTTTTAGATTGTTAATTTTTTTCGTGCTCAACTTGTATGAAATAAGATTGTTTAATCTTACTCAAACCTAATTCTCAATCCTTTGACTCAAGAGAACAAACCCAATAGCTAGCAAACAAGGATTAGACATGATTTTAGGAAAACTTACAACCTCCAAAATATATTCTAAAGAGATATTGAGAGAGCCCTTATGTAGGAATTTATTAAGCTCATCTTGGGGGATCTTCAACTAGATGTTCAATTGCACAGAAAATTTACATGTACCGTGAATTCACTGATAAATTCAATAAGAACTCTACCCTTTACTTGAAAGATATTATCATTAATTTCTTTCCACAAAAACTATATCACTTCAGTGGACATAACACATTCCAAAAAATTTATATAAGAAAAAGAATACATTTATCATAATTAATCATTCTAAATAAAATATCAAGCTTAAAAAAATAATAACAATAACCTAAGAACATAGACAATAATGCCACACAACTTTAACATAAAAACACTCAAAAAAACCATGTTCAACTTTCATCTTCACCATACACCAAAAATAATTATTTCCAATGCTAACAATAAAAAGTAAATAATTAATCACCAATGTTAGTACCTTTTAGAAGTACTATTGTTTTCATTTCCAACAATTAAATTCGATTGACTATAATCAATAGCTAATTGTAATATTGGCAGGTTTGTGAAATTATTTCCAAAAGTCTATTGAAAAATACAAATAATTTAGTGTTTTCACTAGTTAACACTAAATAATGAATAAATATATGATGGGCAGCCAATAAAATGAGTTCATTTATGTTATTTTCTCATATGGTCTATCAAAAATAACATAAATGTTAGTGATTGTTTATGTTCGTGGTTTTTGTAAAAATACAGTTTTAAATGATAATAGTCTTGTAAAAATTGGTTAATGCCCAAATGCCACGTGATAAATATTTATTGACCTACTCGCATGAAACCTATTGATACCTACATATCTCACTGCAACTATCATCAGTCGAAGATGTGAAGACTAGAAATAGTTTCAGAAGGGCGTTTAGGTCCTCGGATCATTTAGCATTTACATTTGGTATTTTGAGTTTGGAAGCTTAATGCTTGACCTGCTATCCTCCTCTTAGGATCAGAGAATTTTGAGGCTCATTGTTGTTTAGTTTTTGAATGAAAGGCAATTTGGATAGACTAGATTGGCAGCATCTTACATGGCTTCCAATAGTATTGGTCTAAAAAAAATCAGTTTTTCTACAAAGTAAGAACAACTCAGCGATAAATGATAAATTGTTTTTATCTTTTTTTAACTTGAATTTTGGCCATATTGGAATTTTGGTTAATAAAATATTGCTTGGTAAATGAAGCTTTTTACCTGTGAGCAAAGATATGTCACTCTTTATATAAATAGTTCAGGTATGTTTCCTTTGTTGAATTTTTGTTATGAACATTTATTAGTTGTTTTCCCTTGATATATAAAAACATCATATTTTAGCAAAAGAAGTGGCATTCATGGAGTTATTGAACTTCATATACCGCAAAACACTCAAAGCTAAGGCGAGAATTGCAATGTTGGCATGCTTGTGACTACTAACAAGTTTGAGATTCCATCTTGTATAAATTTTTGCATAGATGCTTTGAGCCTGTAAATTATATTAGAATCTGCATTACTTCTTCTAGGCTTGCCTACCAATGTCAGTATGGTTGATGAATTGAAGCCATTAATAAATGCTACAAAAGGATTTCTTAGCAAACATTTTATTGATACTAAAGAGTAAGATTTTTATTTTAATTTTTTTCAATATTTTTGTTTGTCATTTAATATGACCATTGGGTATGCGTGTTGATATTCCTTCATTGTGTATAATAACATGTCCTTAGTGTTCAATGTTATAAAACTTCTAATAATAAATAATATTATGGTCAATTGATAATTGAGTTACAAGGAAATATACATGTAATTTTATTGAAGGAGCTTTTGTCAAGTAATGATCTGGAAGTTACATCAGAAGATGTCATCTATGATTTTTTTATCAAATGGACAAATAAAAATTTGGAAGATCTAATTACTTTCATGAAAATGGGCAGAATATTCCTTGCTATATTTCTTTCATAGATACTTGATTTACATGAGGTTTGGCGGTTGTCAATAGTACCAACAATCATGTCATTCTCATATTTGTCTATTGAACTTAGTTTGGGAATTGTGAACATACTTAAATCTGTCATATGTAAATATATTTCAATATAATTTAGTTGTTGAATATAATGTCAATTTTATACAACTTGTAGCATTATGATGATGTTATCTAATTTTATTTGTTCTTGCTCAAATTTAACTGCATATGGTACGTACTCAAGCTGTAACTTGGCACTTTTTTTATGGAATAAACACCTAAAACATTTGTTCTTAGGATCAATATAAAAAGACCAAATGATAAACTAGAAATTATTATACATTCTCCTATGAGGATTAGGTAATGACAATTTATTATTAAGATTGAGAAAAACTTCTTCTGAAAATGGAAACTTATCATATAGTATGTTTAGAGGAGACTTACAATAGGGGTGGGCCATTTAACTATTCGGCATCATGTGAGTGAGCCTCACAATAGAAGGCTTTAGAGCATCCTTAAGAATAGTATAAATTCTAAAGTTATTATAAATTAAGTTGAAAATCAAATTCAATTCGCTCCATAGAGGCCCTTTACCATTGGTAAAGATACCTTCAAATTTCTTAATCTATTTGGAAATTGATAATAAGAAGAGAAACTTATGAGGATATCTAAAATAGTGTTATTGTAGGATTAATACCACCACAAATATTTAAACCCTCGGAATCTAGTGTCAAATAAAAACAAGACAAGATACCCCACCACCAAGTTCTTAATAAACTCCCACACTTTCTAAAGAGAAGAATAATATAAAGCCTACAAATATAATAGTGAAATATATAAAAATGAAATCCACCATGTGAAAACATTTTAGCACTTTTACCTCGTGGAAATACCATTACAAATATCGAATATATCCAACACTTTCTAAGATAACACTTGCAAGATATTTTTTATTGCTAAATGAACCCATTAAAGTATAAGTTTACTAAGACCCACCCTGCTAATATATATTTTCTTACTTCAAGATGACAATCAATAACATGTATTTTATTGATCTCTTTATCATCAGACCAAATATATTCCTTAATAATTTTATGAAGCTTTTAATAGTGAGAACTGTGAATATATATATATATATATATATATATATATATATATATATATATATATATATATATATATATATATATATATATATATATATATATATATATATATATATATATATATATATAATTTTAATTGAATTAAACATTGGGGAAATAACCTAATTCAAACTTAGTAAAATGGGGGAACAAATGGTTTTAAAATTTAAATAGTGTAAACAATAAATATGAACCATGTGTGCTAAAAACTATAACTAATAAAATAAATAGTAATTAGAATAAGACAATATCAATGATATGATAAAGGAGACATGCTTGGGTAGAATATTGGGATTATAAAGCTAAAATAGTGATTTAAAAGTGGATGTGTAGGCTTGTGTTAAATATAAATATCTAACTATTAAAATATGGAATAAGTGTTTCAACAAGAACTGTTGAAAATACTTTAGGTGAATTTTTTAGACTTTCAAATAGGATCCTCTACAACTATTGAATCTATTATGAGCCATTGAAGTTATACTATACTACTTTATAGTCTATAGAATTTTCTATGCAGGTATGTGGCTTGATTTTATATAGTTTTGTGTGATTACAATGCAAAATTAATGGAAAGATCTGTTAATGTTTTTTTGTGCAAAATTAGTTGATCAAAGATACCCATCAAAGAGTTATAGCTACATATATTACGTGTTTAGAATTAGATTCAATGTAGTTCTATTGTGCATAAGAGTGAACTTTAAAGTGAGAGATTTGTCTCATCCCCTTAATGAAGTGAAATTCAAACTACATGAACATTCATCTAAACCATATTTATGGTAAAATTTGATGTTGTCTTGATGGCCTAAATTTGTTTCAAGTATTGAGGTGATATCTACATAGTAATTATAAAAATAAATATGATAAATGAAGGCCTTAAATTTAATAATAGAGAAAGATAACTCAACCCTTAACTGATGCTTAACACTTGGTAAAATGACTATGAATTATTTACTTATATATTAATCCTTAGGGCATGACATGTGCTATGTCTAAATATGAAAAATAGAAATAAGTGAAATATAAAGTGTGAAAAATAATGATTTCAATGTAGAAGGTTCCATAAAACATCAATGATGGATTTAGTGGTCTATAAAATCCACATTGGATAGAATCAATATAGCACATGTAAGTGTTGAATTTGTTCCTTAGAGAGAAACAAATGTCTAAAATGAGGAAAAGTAACATAGGAAATAAATATATAAGGGTCAAATATAAAAAAAAATGAATGCTAAATAAATACATATCGAAGGTCATGAAGAGTCTAGTTTTGGGTGTGATGTGTTAAAAAAATACAAATATACATGTTTTATCAAATTTTAGAATTAATTTGTGTATTGACTATAATTAAGATAAAATGAATTGTAGGGTATAAAATGTTTTAAATGACTTATAACTAGCAGAACTAAAGGAAAATACTAAAATTTACAAAGCTCAAATGAATGAAAGAAGCTAACCATGAAAAACACAAGCATATTTACCTAATTTATTCTTGTAAGTTGACTGTGCAAGACTGAATGATGACTATAAACATGATCAACTCCTGCATGATTATGTGTGTACAATTAAAATAGGGATTGTAACTATTTTGGGTTAAAATTGATTAGAGACAGTTAGGTTTAACTTTCACTATTGAAACTTATGGTAAAATAAGGAATTGATCATATAGTCACATACACATGCTTGAAATATGAGTGTTTTTATAATTTTAACCTTTGGTTATGTGTAGATGACTTGAAAATGACCTCTTCAAGGTTGAAACACTTCTAGGGTTTATGATAGATGAAACCCTGGAAAATGAAATGGTGTAATGTAATGGGCTAAGCTAACCCAAATCACCACCTTGATGATTCAACATTTCTTACATATCCAATGTGCTATGAATAGGGAATCAATCCCACATATTTCTCCTACCTAGATTACTTAGTGCAAAAGTGTTCATTTTTATATGTGCATGCATCTAGAGATGGCTTGAATACTTGATAATGATTTTATTGACTTGAATAGAATATGATTATGAATTAGATAATTGAGTCTTCAAATTAATATAATTTAATTTTAAAATCATAGGGAATCTTTGGTTAGTGTGAAATAGTATAAGTGTGACTTAATAATGAAATTGCCGAGTAGTAGAATAAGTGTCTTATAGGTGCTTTTATAACAATCCAAATTAGTGAAACCTCATGTTTTCTATCCTAAGAAATACATAACAACTTATAAAGGTGGGTTTAAATTTTAAAAATAGTCATTGATAGAAGAGGGGAAGAATTGACCCATAAAGGATGTGAACTAGTGGAAACATTGATCTATTATTGTTAATTCTAACTTGGAAGAGTGATGTCGTATCTTAGGAATTTGCATGTTTGTATAAATTCTTAAAGAAGTTTTTAATAGTTAATAATATATTTTAAGGTGTAAAAAATAACTTAAAATTGATGTGTCTATATAGGTACTTAGAATAGAGAAAGGTGGCAAAATAGGACCAATTTAAGTTCTCAAGTAACTTAATATAAATGTGGGCCAAAATTGACATTATCAAGTATTTATGACTAAATTTGAGTATCTACATTTTCCCATCTTTAATCTAGAAATGTAATTATTAGAGTAAAATCAAAGACATACTTGAGTGTGTACAACACACTTTGTGTTTGGGAGGAATCTCCAATCATGCAAGATGTTCCATAGTAAATCCTACAATGTTTTAAAAGTAGTAAATATCCACATGTGAAATTAAAAATTGAAATGTATGACTAGCATCTGATTCACAATCAGATATACTTCTCATAATAAAAATGAAAAAAGAGAGTAACCATAGATCTGTACCTTCTACCTCATTTAAATGTCAACCTAGGGACGTAGACTTGATACGATGATGTCACTATATATGCACACTCAATTTCTAATTTGACATTCTGCTAATTTTATCTAAGATGTTGAAATGCAGTAAATGAAATTCTTGAAATGAAACATAAACAAAGTATAGTAGAATAAATGATTATGTATGAGAAGCTTCTTAAAATAAATATTAAACAAGAATGTAACTCACACAATTCAGAAATAAAACACACAATGCTTAAGGAAATCATATAATATGCTTAACTAATCAAATATGTTAGATTGTTGTTGCAAACTTCCAAAGGGGGCCATTCATCCTTCCAACTCTAGCTTCAACCCTTCCTCTTACAACAATAAATTTAACTCATAATTGCTCACTCATATTAATCAAAAGTGCAGCAATGAATTGCTGCATGAAGTTACAATCATAATTTCTTAACACAATATACTTCTGACAATCTCTATTCAACATATACTATTTTATATATATCTATTAACTCTGCTACTACATATTTATATACTGCAAAGGAGATTTTTTTATGCAAAAAAATATATACATTCTATTATAAGATACATTTGAATTGGGATAACCAAAATTATCTCCTTTCTTTAAAGACGTCCTTCATATGAATCTTGTGACTTGTTATAGGATAAACAAGGCTATTTTTTTCTTCAACTACTTCCTTATTAATATTCATAAAGGTTAGAGTCATTTCTGTAAGTTGGTTGGGAGATAATTAAAATATGTTCATCCACAGTTTTGGTCATGTAGTGGCTACAAGATGGTCTGTGTAATGATATTCCTTTTGTTGCAGGATACTCCGTGTTATATACCTATTTCTCTAAAACATCTTCAAAACACATTTATAGAAAAAGCATCCTAAATCAATAGATAAACATCATATATTTAATTCCAATACATAATTATAACTATTCAAAAGAGTTTGAAAAAATAAAGATATATGGTTTATGAAAGTAGGAAACTATATGGAAAAGTGTTCAAAAGCATGGTAAACAAACAGGATGAGTACAATAGATGAACACAATAATAGGACATTTATGGGGATCATCACACCCCCGAACTTAAGATCTTGCTCGAGCTTGAGCACCATACTTTTTCATTCCTAATTCACAAATAAAATTGAAATCCATAGGATTGATAGCACCACTAAAAAGGTGAGTGTAGAATCTATGCCTCTATTTAAATAGTTTCCAAATTTTGGACTCTCTAGCTTCATCCACTAGGGTTTTGTCTTGCTAATTTAGAATAGGATACCATAATAGGGGTGTGAAAATTTAGGTTCATAAATCATGATCCCATGTCACCTATAAGAAGAATGTATTTTGTGGTCCTGTTAAATGTTACATTTAAATTAAAAGGGGAGTAGGTCTCCCTCATTCTCAGTGCTAGGGTGAGCTCATTCCATCATTCAATACATGATTCTCTTACAGTAGGACCAATAAAAGATCTCAATCCTAAATAAAAATCTTGGACCTTATCACATTTATTTCCAGACCAAGTTTTTACTTCATTTTTCAACATGATATCATCCCATTCAGATAATATAACATCAGGTGCCAGTGATTCACACCTGATAAGTAACTAGATTTCCTTTTCCTTTTTCCTATATTCTACTATTTCTCTTACTCTTCTCTATTTATTTAAAAAATATGATGAAAATGCTTACAATTGAACATCTCCAACATATAGATTGGGATTCCATTCTTTATCATATGAAATAACATAATTGTGCATGTAGAACTTGCATAATTGTGCTTGTTATTCATTTGAACTTACTTTATAAATAGAAAATAAGGATAGGGGATCAATAACTTCATGGGGCATATCAAAATAAATTCTCATAAATTTGAACTTGTGTCATTGTTCTTCAAGATAAACTATAAACTTTTGTAGGAGGCCTACAATCAAGGAGTTCTTGTGTTATACCAACCATGTCATCAACTTTTTGTTTTAGTTTGGTGATGCTCTCTTCCTTCAACTTATTTTCCCTTTTCAATTTCCTATTTTCTTTCCTCAGTTCCTTTAGAGATTCAAATTGATTATTCATCCAATTCAACAATATAGAAGATATTGTAAAGCAAGAGTGATACCTAACCTCAGGGGCAACTTTATGTTCTTCTTGCTGATTGATTTCTACAAAAGGTTGTGTAATGATGGATTTAGGATGATCTTTGACTGAGGGATATAGTTGAAAAACTAATGCAGTAAGTGAATTTAGACCTCCACCAGATTGGTCTTGTAGCTGCTTCTTTAGTCTCTCAATTTCTTGCAAGGCTTACTCAAGAGTGAAAAATTCCACTTGTACTACAACAAGTTGCTCCAATTGTTCAGCTTCTTCCTGCACAGGTTCCTCATGCAACCCTTGTTCTACTTCTTCCTATATTTATTCCTCATATAATTCTTCGAAATTGTGTTAAAATTTTTCTTCTTCCTCATACATTTCTTCAAGATTGTGCTCAACTTGTTCTGCTTCTTCTTATATTGGATCCTCATAGAATTCTTCAAAACTATGCTCAATTTGTTCTACTTATTCCTAATGGAATACTGGAGAACATTCTTCCCTATCTATTTTAGTTTATATAGATTCATTACTATGAGCAGTCTATTCTTTCCCAGATTCTTCATTTATTTGAATAGTAGAAGAAGGTTTAGTTCTCATCTTTCTCCTCAATCTATGAGATCTACGAGGAGTAGGGGTTACCTTGATCTTGTCAAAAGAAGGTGGAAGTTCCTTCTCATTTGAATCAGGTCAAATAATGAGTTTCTTCCTCTTCCTTCCTTCAGACCTTGCTATAGGTTCTTGTGTTATTGTAGGAAGACCTTCTACTGCAGGTTCTTGTGGTTATGCAGGGAGGGATTATTCTAATCTTTGTCCTTAAATATCTAATTCTTATTTTAATTTATTTACTTCTCTATCACTCTCTTCATTTCCTGATACTTGGAGAAATTCCTCCCAATTGATGTTGGGTCTAGTTCTTTGAAAATAGTCTTAAACAAGTAACTGGATGAGATAATGGTGGGAGAGAGCTTTAGAATTACCTTTTTGAAAAGCCTTTGACATTTTGGTGATCATGTGAAGCAAAAATTTAGGAATGTTTATCTCCATTACATGTCTTAAATAATTTATGAACTTGAAGTGTAGGCCATGCAGCATATAATACCTTCCCTTATAGATGAAATATCTAGAGATAAACTCAACAGCCTTATCCCATCTTCCTAGTAGAGACAACCTTGTGGTTCCCTACTTTAACATTTTCAGGAATTCATTTACTCTGATAAAATTTCATCTTTCAGTCTTGGCATCATATTTGTCTTACCATTCCTCCCTTATTCTTGGTATCCCCGTTACTCTACTTATGCATGTTTCCATCTATTAAATTTCCATCCCTTTTACCATGGCCAAGCTATTATGTAATATACCAAAAAATTCCTTCACAATTCCTTCATCAAGGGCCTATATTTTATCAAAATATTGTGCCCATCCTATATACTAGAACAAGGCCAAGATTTCCAGGCTGTTGGTTAAGGGGGTGATATCTAGTGGTTCATGTTTCAACAAATCACCTCCCATATTGTGTGAGTTATAGGTTTAAGTGTTTGTAACAAGGGTTTTGGGAAATGGCATAATGATTTATGAATTTTTATTTAGAAATTGAAATAATCCTTTTAAATTATTAGAAAATATCCTCCCCAACTTAATCTATCACTTGTCTTTGAGGGATAAAGTTGATGTGTACAAAACACTCATGGTAAGAGTAAGGGGTGGTAGCAGTAGTTATGTCAATGGTCATATCAATGAAGGAGATGGTAAGTTTGTGTGATAATATAATTAAGTCTCATCATCTTTTATAAATAATTAAAATGTATGATGGGAAATAAATATAGAATAATTATTGTATTACCTATAGAAATACATTTTATAAATGTGTAAATGATGATGTGAAGTGGTGATCATGGCATACACTAGAATTTGAGTGGGAGAAAATGTTTTATGTAGGATGGAATGTAGGATACATCCTATAGTAGGATATGATTCTTGTAGTATAAATGTTTTATCCTACAGCAACAAGTTTTTATCCTGCAATAATAAGTTTTGCACTTGTAGCGACAAGTTATCCATCCTGTAGCAAGAAAGAAAATATATTTCTACTTTAAGGGAATGAATCTACAAGAAAGCAAGGGAAAACAAAATATTTTTATTATAGTAGTTCCATTTCTATTTTTCATTTTTTTAATGAATGTTGATCAACCAGTGACCTAGTTTTCTAAAACAACATCCATCAACAACGCTCGAAGGTTTTCATTTCTAAATTTTTTTATTTTTTAAAAAGATTTTTCTAGTCCAAATTCAACTGAAATCAAAAAAATCTATAAGGTAGGATTTTATTCAGACTAAATTAATCCTTTAGGAATGACTTGCTCTTGGCTATAAGAAGCTTTATTACTCTTATAAAATATTAGAGAAGGGTTGATAGAAATACCCTTCAACTGTAGGAACAGGTTGATTTGCTTCATGAAGAAGAGATGGATATTGTTCTTCAAGAAGTTGTCAAGTGAGAGTTTATTTGAAGAATGGTTTATTGTATAGCTTGAGCATGTGGTCATTAACAAGTAATCAGAACTAAATAGAGTTAATGGTCCTGAGCTTTATAACTCCATTATCAAAAATGTGTTTGATCTCATAAGGCCCAAGCCATCTAGACTATAGTTTTCCTTTATGATCCTTGTATTTAGATTCAAAAAGGAGCGCCTAGTCTCTTGGTTGGAAATTTTTAGTCTTGATGTTCCTGTTATGCCATCCTACATGTTGTCTTTGCATGTTTCCTTTCTTAGTTTATCAAGTGCATTCAGCTACATGATCCTGTCTTATTGAGCTTGGGAAATATCCAAGCCCAGATCAAGTGTTGTCCTTAATGTATCATGTTCAAACTCAATGGGAATGTTCAAACTCAATGGAAAAATATGATTTTTACCATAAACTAGTTCATATGGAGTAAAACCAATTTTAGTTTTCCAAGTGATTCTATAATCTCAAACTGCTTCTAGAAGATGAGTTGACCAATCTTTTTTATGTAGGCTAATAATCTTAGTGAGGATATTTTCCAATTCTCGATTTGTCAATTCTACCTAACCATTTGACTAAGGATGGTAGGGGGTAAATTTCTTATGTCTAATTTCATATTCTTTTACCAAGGTAATTATGAGGTCTGATGTGAATTATGGGCCTTGGTCTGTGATTATTTCTCTTGGTACTCCATAGTGGGTAAAGATTTCTTCATAGAGTAACTCAACTACCTTCTCATCTCAGCCATGGGTTAAGGTTATGACCTCTACCTATTTGGTGATATAATTAGTGCACACCAATATGTATTCCTTGTTTTTAGATTTAGGGTCAATTAGACCTACAAAATCTAGTCCCCATTTATTAAAGGGTTCCAGAACCAGTTGTGGCTGTAATGGCATTTCATCAAAACAAGTGGGCTTTCTCGTACGTTGGTATTGATCACATCTACATGTGTACATCATGGCATCCTTATGCAAAGAAGGCCAATAATATCTAGTAGTGAGAACTTTCATGAGAGTTTGTTTGGTAGAAAAATGGCCCCCACAAGGCTCATCATGGTAGGCTTTGAGAATGTCATAAGCTTCATCTTCTTAAATACATCTTCTCATAACTAAATCTAGTCTAGTGATAAAGAGATATCCTACAATCTAGGAATAAATTCTACTCTTTTGGATCAGGTTTTGTTTGTCCCTAGGTGAAAAATGTCATGGCAGTGATCTTACAATAAGATAGTTAGCAATATCTACAAACCAAGGAGATTGAATTGTTACATCAAATAAATGCTCATCAGGAAAAAAATTATCAACAATAAGACTGTCTTCATCATTTTGCAATTGAGATATAAAATTTTCTACTACATCATCATTACCTAGTTTATCCACAATGGTGATATCAAACTCTTATAGCAAAAGCAACCGATGAATTATCCTGCATGTTATAGCAGGTTTGTTCATTAAATACCTTATTGGTGCATGATCGGTGTGGAACAATACTTAATTAACTATAATGTAGTGTCAAATTTTTTTGATAGCATAGACAATGGCCATAAATTCTTTCTCTATTATAGTTTAGTTAAGTTCAACCCCTTGAAGATTCTTGCTGATAAAATATATTGCATAACTCAAAGATTCATATTTTTGGCCAAGGATAGCTCCTAAAGTGGTATCAGATGCAACTATATGAATGTGAAAAGGCTTCTTCTAGTCAAGTCATCTCAGAGCAAGAGTTATTATGAAAAAGTCTTTGAGTTGTTGAAAGGTAGTTTAACAATCATCAGTCCATATAAATTCAACATCTTTAGTAATAAATCTAAACAATAGGGTGATAATTCTACTAAAATCTTTGATGAATCATCTATAATAACCAACATGTCCTTAAAAACTTCTAACATCTTTTTGCTTCTTTGGTGTGAGTAGATCCTTGATGATAATTATCTTTGTTGGGTCAAATTGAATTTCAATAGGGGATGTGTGATGTCCCAACACATCCCTTCAATCATAAACATGTAACACTTTTCATTGCTCAAAAATAATTTATGGTCTTGGCAACATTGAATAACTTTCTCTAGGTTAGTCAACATTTATTTGAATGTCTACCCATAAATAGTGAAATCATCCATGCAAATTTCAACGCAATCATGGGAGAGATCAAAAAATATGCTCAACATAGTCCTTTAAAAATTAGTTGGGGCATTGCAAAGATCAAATGGCAAGATGACATAGGCATAGGATCCCCAAGGGCAAGTAAAAATGGTTTTGTCTTGGTCTTTTGGAACAATTTTTATTTGATTATAACCGGTATAGCCATTTAGGAAAGAAAAGTACTTCTTCCCCATTAACATATCCAATACTTGATCAATAAATGGAAGGGGAAAGTGATCCTTCCTAGTACCAGCATTCAACTCTTGATAGTCAACACAAATATGCCATTTTCCCCTTTCTTAGGGATAATGACCAGGGGAAAGACCCACTAGCTATCCGAGATAGGATAAACAAATCCTGCATCCAATAGTTTTTGCAACTCAATTTTGAAAATGTCTTTGACTGTAGGATTCATTCATCATTGGGGTTAGAAAATAAGTTTGAATTCTTATTTAATGTAAATGTGATGTGTGCATAAATTTTGGGGTATTCCTCTCATGTAATGGTAATCCCAAACAAATGCTATTATGTTCCTTCTCAACATTGTGAGTAACTAAATTTCTTGTTGGGGTGCTAAGGAAGTGCTAATGTTGAGATGTTTGTTTGGGAGGATGTCTACTTGATTTGTTAAAGAAATCATGGTCTCTACATTAGTGATTAAAGGAGCCTAACAGCATTGATGGGGAAGTAATTTATGGAATGTCCAAATATCTCTTGCAATTTTAGCAAAATCATTCTTAGGAAAGGTATTCTAAAGAGGGCATGGTGTAAATTATAATAGGTTGGTGGATATAGGATCCTGTCAATAGGTGTTTTACAAGATACCAGTAAGGACAGTGTTAGGCCTAAAAAGCTAGACTCTAGTCAATTGTGCAAAGAGTCTGTAAAAAGATATCTTCTTCAAGTTCATCAATCCAAGGGATTGGTCCATCATTCGAGGAAGCCTGAGTTGGCAGTTACAACACCAATTTCTTGGTGTCATTTCCATTGAAAATTAGCATTTTCCCTAACCTATAGCCAATAAAAGCATTGACAGTAGCCAACCATGGGTGATCAAGGATGAGAGGATAACCCCCCAAATTGGTTTTTGACTATAGGATAATAAAGTATACTAGATACTTCCAAGAATCCATAGTGATAACAAGGTCCTCAACAATTCCTTTAGGCTTAATAGTTGATCTGTCAACCATCTAGAGTATGATAGGTGTTGGACGGAGAGTGGTAAGTTTTAATTACTGCATGGTCTCCATGGTCATCATGTTACTGGTTGCACCCAATCAATTAAAGTATTGGAAATGGGTTGGTCGTAGATGCTAACATTAACTACATGACTTCACGAATTAGAATATTTTGGGGGGACTATATTTCCCAACATAATATCTGCTAATTGGCCAATGACTTGGACTATTTTAGGATCCTTCTTATTTCTTCCTAGTTGTTTCAAACATAGCTCTCAAAAAAAATTATTTTAGATAGGAACATCATTTATTGCTTGAAAGAGTGGGATTTTGATGCACACATTCTTGATTTTTCCTAAGATATCAAATTCAAGTTCTTGTTCAAGATGTGATATGCTCAACCTCTCCAGAAAAGAAGGATTATCAATTTCTTTTTTATTTTTTGATGGACTTGGCTCAAGATTGGCTATAGGTGGTTTTGGATTAGTATAGAGTGGAGTTCATTCAAAGTGTTCTGTGATGATGGGTGAGGTGGGTTGTGGAATAACACAAGATGAGAAAATTTGAACTTGATTAATATCTAAGGTGTATGTTGGATATTACATTATTTTAGTGAATCGTGTCAGTTGAACCGACTTATTGGCAAGATTGGGGATGAGCTGGGTGGGTAATTGAGTGGTTCGAATAGGATACTGAGTGTTTGGCATTATGGCATTTTTTTTTGGTTGTTTCATTTTTTAGGGAAAGCCTTGATTTCCTCTCCATTGATATTTCCATATATTAGAGAGATAAAACCATTTTTGGTTTTGGAATTGTCTTTATCAGGGTTGTTGTCCATTTTATTACATCCATAACTAATTCTAGGGTAACTACCAATTTTTTTGGGACCAATTTGGATTAGGTATATTCATCCAAGAATAGTATTGAGTATTATTTGAGAATTGAGAATTTACAAACATAGAGTTTGATGGCATACTTGGTCTTTATACCCACGATTTCCATTGAGCCATGAAAATCACTTGGTTCTCATCTTCTCCTATGACATGCAACTTTACTATCTCAAGATTTTCCTTGATGATACTAGATACACAAGCTTTCATGGAATGGTATGTGCAATCCACCTTCTTCTTTCTACATTCAGGGTAATAGGTAGCTAAGGCTTTCTCAGTTTCTTCTTGTTTTCTCCATGTATGTAATATATCAAGCTAAGTAGCTACGTGATTGATGATGTCTTGCTTCATGTACTGGAGCAAGTTGCTAAATTCACCTTTAGATAGTCTTGCAATAGATACTATAGGAAGGGTTCTTCCCCTACTTTTGTTCATAGTTGATCTAGAGTGGTTCGTACATAGAAATGTTAATTCATCAAATGGTAGTGTAGAAACATCACCACCAAACATTAGATCTAATGCCTCCAAACAATCATCTCTAATTTATTTTAGGAATATCAGCTTGACTAATTCCTTGTCCATTATAATCTATTTGAATTTTTACAAGCTAAACATAAATATTTCCATATATTCCTCTAATGAATCATCATCAACTTGTGTCATTCAGAAGATGTCATCTCTCATGTATTTTTTGCCTCTATAATAGTCTTGATATTTCATCAGAAACTTCTCCTTCATTTCTTCCCAAGTATAAATGGCATCCTTTCCAAGCCCATGAACCATCTAAGTGTTGCATCTTTGAGTGTTTCTAGAAATAGTTTGAGTTTCTAAGCATCTTGATTATAATCATAGCTACGAAATAAGATATCAAGATCAAAAAGAAATGTATCTATATCCTCATACTCTTTTCCTCTAAAGGTAGGGTGGGTAGAGTGAGGGATATTTTTCATGGATGCATTTTCATCAGGAGTAAGGATAAGAAATTTTAAAGTAGCAGACTCATTGGTGGTGTTTTCTTCCTAGTAATCCCCCATGAATACTCTTTATGTTGGTAGATGGGAGGTTGTTGCTACTCAACACTCAAAATTCCTATCAATTCTTTTATTTTTTAGCGTGTATAAGATGGAGACTTTATCTTTTTCCTTAGGAATGTATGGATTCCTATACAATGGGAATGGTGTAGAGGTTTCAAAATATTTTTCTAGTGTATTGATAAAGAGTCTCTCTAAATTGGAAGATTCTATTAGCCTATTGTTTCTTTTAGGGGAAATAATAGCTTTGAATACCTCCTTAGCAAGAAATTTGGGTGACAGAGGGAAGCAAACTTTAGATTCTTAAGTATGAGGTGATAAGGTGATAATTCTTAGAGATGGTGCTTTTGGGTCTCTTCCAAGGGTATGAACCTCTTCAATATCTCCATCTTATACTACTAGTCTAGCCAAAAATTCTTCTTTCTCAACCTCTTTTATTGACAACTATGAGTGATCTTCAAAAATTCCTTCATAGTCCTTAGTTGGTGTAGGATGTATTTCATATCTTACATTTTTTTTTTATTATTTAGGCAAAAATATTCCTATATATTCCCCTTGAATTTGCATATGTCAACCACTTTTTTTAAACTTTTTTCCCACTCTACCTACATAGGGTTAGTAATATAGGGTTTTTGAAATTTCCACTATCCTACAAGCAAAAATGGAAATTTAAACTATGAAAGTGAGAAATATTTAATCTAAAAAAATAAAAAGCTTTGGAAAAACAATAATAAACATCCAAAAACAATTGCTATCAAGATTAAAGATTACAAGTGGGTGACACCCTTCCCTAGCAATGACACCAAAAATGACTAGTAGATGATTCAAAATCAAATATACTTCTCTTTATCAAAATGAAAAAGGAGAGTAACCATGGATATGTACCTTGTACCTCATTTAAATGTCATCCTAAGGATGTAGAACTGATAGGATGATGTCACTATATGTGTACACTCAATCTCTAATTTGACTTTTGCTAAAGATGTCCTTCATATGAATCGTGTGACTTGTTGCAAGACAAACAAGGTTATTTTGTTCTTCAACTGCTTCCTTATTGAGCTCCATAGAGGTTAGAGTCATTTATGCAATTCAATTGGGAGAGAATCAAAATATGTTCATCCACATTTTTGGTCATACAATGGTTGCAGGATGGTCTATGTAATGTGATTCCTTTTGTTATAGGATGCTTCATGCTATATACCTATTTCTCCAAAACATCTTCAAAACACATTTATAGAAAAATCATCTTAAAGCAATAGAAAACCATCATATTTTTAATTCCAATACATAATTATAAATATTCAAAAGAGGTTGAAAACATAATGCTATATGGTTTATGAAAGTAGGAAACTATATGAAAAAGTGTTCAAAAGCATGGTAAACAAGCAGGATGAGTACAATAGATGGACACAATAACAAGATATTTATGGGGCTCATCAATGTAACTTGATTTTGAAAATATTGTAGATAAAAAATAAGAAGTACATATATATGTGTAAAACCTATGTTATTATTGTAACTTTTATTGAAAATGATGTTTTCTTGAAGAATTGGCTAATTGGTGCTTCCCATGAAGAACTTGGAGGGATTGGTTCCTTTATTGAACCCTTGAAAATTAAGGGTGATCAAGCCCCAACTTTAAATGAGCATGCATATCAAATAGAACCCATTTAGGGATGTAGAAACCTTAATTTATGTTTTTAGTCTTTGTAACCCCATAATAGAAATGTGTTATAAATCAAAATGGATTCATAAGAAATAATTTTGGAGGGTTATGAATATTCGATATGCATCATGCACTTTAACTAAATAAACCACTAAAAATGGATTTTAGATTCAATTGTAACTTTGTTCATTAGTTCATGATGCATGATCAAAAGAGAATGGATAATATATTTTTCCTACCATGGCCTCATATATCAAGTGGTAATGGCAGTATGGGATGGATCTATATCATGCCACCATGTGATAAATGTAATTTTATAATCGTATTTCGATGTAAACTAGTATGAAGGTTATGCACATATGCCCATGCATATACACCCAAAATGCATAAATATGTAATCTATTTTTATAATGTGAGTGCATATGCATGGCATATGCCCCCATAATTTGTACCAATATCTAAATTTTAAAAGAATTTTGAATTCTCTAAAATTTTATGGTATACCCAAAATTGACTTTTTGCTCATGGAGGCTTATCTCTAATATGAAAATCCCACTAAAATTCCCTAATTTTTAGGCAAGTAAAAGTATCTCATCTCAAAATAAGATTTAAATATATCATGTGTATCAAGGTATAATCATTGAATATTGTATCATATGTGAAAATGATATGTCATCATAGTGAGATATGGATCATTCAAAGCATGTATGTAATATAGAATGAAATGCCCAAAGTGTCGAATCTAGATAAATGTATCAATTAAGTTTATATTAATAGTTTAATATAATAATTCTACGCAATATTTATTACATGATATGGATCTATAGACATGTAAATTAACATTTAAGCTAAAACGATGCATTTGTGACGACCCTTTCTACACACTTAGCTCATGTATTATTCTAGGACGTTTTGACCACTTTCCTTCACTTTTCATGTAGACAACCCATTATTATAAGCAAATGAATCACACCAAAATATCCTTAGTACTCACGAAAAATATTCTAGGCTCACCCATAGACTATTTTTGGTACCTAAATCACCCATTTGTGTTACTTGGAAAACATCACCCTAGTTAGACTATAGTGCACTGTTCTCTTGTCTAGATCCACTGCTCTTGCCCTCCCACCAAATAAATACTAACTTCAAAATTTAAATTATATGAAATGGGTTGGGCCATAATTTTACCAAGCCCTATCTAAAGGAATTTTTAAAATGTCACTATAAAGCCACATTTGAAACCATTTTTCATACATGAAGCTTCCACACTGAAAAACACCATTATTCTAATTTCACATTGAGAGTAAATTCCCTATTTCTCTCAATTATGATTACATACAACCCTATTCACCCTGAGCTAAAAATATAAATACACTTATAAGGTTACAAGTTATGGTTGAAATACTTAATCATACCCATACTACACCAACACCTAACATTTTGCACTAGTCTTTCCCACACACCACCATAACATGTAATAACTACATGGATTGTGATCCCTATTTGGAGCATTATTATGTAGTCAATGCTCATCATAGGGGGTGTTAAGGTCAAGTAAAATTTCAATCACTTACCCATTTTTACTTCATGATTAAATTCATATTCTTGTGTCATTGAGATAGGGTTTCAAGTGAAGTAGAATATATACAATTATTTTTGTAATAGATCAAAAACTCCACAATCCACTAAACACCCCAGTGAATGAAAATTTTCTTTTAGATATATTCCACTTTTTGAACACTGGTTCTCCCTAGGACAACAATGAACTTCTCTACTTTAGAATTATAATGATCCTATCTAAAAGCCCTGCCAAGCCCTATTCTATATTCACACCCAAACAACACAACCTCCTTGTTAGTTTGAGTCTTAAAAATAGTCTACATCTTAGTTTTCCAACTAAGTTTGTGTTCTCATTTTTACTTTTCATATTTAGTATATTTATAGATTTAGTAAGTTCTAAATCATTTTGCGTCATTTATTACATGTCTGTAGTAATCTAATTTTTCACAACAATTTATCTAATTAGGTTATAACATTATCTTAGTTCCTAAAATTTGATAAAACATATTAGTGAGCTTGTTTATTGATTTAATATTTTAAAATCTCTAACTATATATGTTTTTATGGTTTATATCCTTCCTCTTTCTATTTCCAATTATTGTTCTAGGGTTTTTAGATCTGAGAGATTATGTAGTAGCATTAATCTTTGAATTTTTCATTTCATATTATATTCTCTCTAAAAAAATTATTTCTACCTCTCTTAAATTAAGTGCTAGATTAAGTGGTATTATGATTGACCATATTCATATTCCTTTTATTAAAGGACATAACATGGATAAGAACAATGGTACATCAGGACTTGTAGATGCTAATGAACATAATGAACATGTAGATATTCCTAACACTAATTCAGTTAAAGATTAATATGATCAAGATAAACTTGGTCCTAAAGATGAACTTACACCTATAAGTGGTGAAAAAATAGAACTCAACAAAGTGGAAGTTATCAAGATATTTTTAGAAAGACACTGTGATCGACTTCTTAATCATCTTACAATTTCTCAAACCTTTTTAGACATAAAAAGTGTAAGCATGACACAATCATCTAAGACTTATCATCTTATAAGCTCCATGGATATAAATTTTGTACCAAAAATTACTATGGGGTAAACTCAACGGATTAAAAATATTAATATGCCAATTCATATTTAGTTATTGGAAGCACCACCTTTGGTTACCACACATTCTTATTCTCCTAATGTACAATCCATTATTCATGAGATTTACACTCTACATGCCAAGGTATTACATTTGGATCAAGTTACTTTGAAACATAATAAAGATTTTGATTCTCACATTCTATTGCATACTCCTCTGGCATAAAATATAAGAGTATATCCTATGACTACAAGTTTTTTTCCACCCAATATTACACTATATAATGGAAATGGTGACCTTAGGTAACATCTGAGAGCATTCCACACAACATGTTTGGATAACGTGTCCAATGAAAAATTGTTGAACAAATGATTTCCAAAGGTCTTAAGGAATATTATATATAATGGTTTTATAACTTACCTCTTCAATTAGTGAATGTGTTTAATCCATTGGCCGATATGTTTCTAGAACACTTTTCAATCAATATTAGTGAGAAGATCTCATATTCTTAGATTTTTCAACTCAAAGAAAATTCCAATGAGCCAATCACATAATATGTATTAAAGTAAAAGATAATGATATCTAAGATGAAAATTCTTATGGTAAATAGATAATTACAAGATATATTCAAGTAGAGTTTCCTTCCAACCATACATAATTCCACCATCTTTAGAAGTTTCCTTCATTCACAAATTTGTGTCATACAATAAAGGAAAGAGAAACAAAACTATTGGAAATGAATAATATTAAGTATACACCTAATTTAGATTCTACTATAAATAATGAAAATAAACCACCATATAATGTGAGTCCAAATTATAAATAATAAGGATTAAAAGATAAAAGCACATTCAATTTTTTAACCATCTTTGTGCATCATATTATCAACTCCTCCAAAGAGAAAAATTACAAATCTACAAGAAGCTCCATATAAGGTCATAAAAACACTTTTGGAATGCAATTTCACATCTCTCCCTCCCATTATATAAGTTGATGTGAGTAAGCCTTTTACAATGGGATTTGACTAGAATGTCTTCTGTGACTTTCATATAGTACCAAGGCATACTATTACTAGGTGTATTATTTTAAGGCACAAGATTCATCATTTCATAGATTCAAAGATCATTAATTTAAGAACACTTCAAAAAAAACTCAAAGGCACAACAAAGTGATAAAAAATTAAAATATTTAGTAATAATTTTCCTAAGCATATAACTTATGAGGTAGTTGATACATCAAGAATGCATCATGTATATAATGTACAACCTATACCAATTTCTTGTCATTCTCATATAGAAGTACTACATCCTTCAAATGATGTCATTGGTACATACCATACTTTAGTACCCTCTAGGAAAAACATCACATTTACAAAACATGAGATAGTAGATTGCAACTCAAATTTGAATTTTTTATTTGTTCAAGCTCACATTGATCATCAACCTATTCATAGTGTCATGGTTGATAATGGTTCAAGTGTGAATATGTGCACAAACACAATTCACTTTCATATTAGATTACACAAATCAAGATTTTAGTTCTACCACCATGATAATAAAATGATTTGATGGTCACATTCAGAATTCCATTGGTGAGATCACATTATCACTGTATGTTGGTCTAGTACTAGTACCCAATATAGTAGTCTTTGACATATTATTGGTAAACCCTTGGATTCATTAGATTCACACATCCCCTTCTATACTTCATAGGCATTTAAATTATACATATTTTAATGATGTCATCATAGTTTAAGGTATCTCATATGAATACCCCTACCATAGTTTGATATAGCCGCAACATAAAAAAAATTAATTAAGTCACCTAAAAAGGTGAAACCTACTCATAGAATATAAAGGAAAATATCTAGCCTTGTAAAATACCTATCCTTGAAATCCACTTTTGTAGATAGTTGTCACATATTTTAGAAAGCCTCTTTCTACTCTTACACACCTAAAATTGGTCTTATAGGGAACTCAAGGTGTTTCACATAAAATACCAACACATAATTCATACATTCAACAATGGGTTTCCAATATCCCTATATTTCATCATGCTCAACCAAATGCACAATATGCTATAGGTCATTATTATGACAATGTCAATTATAGTAAAGAGGAAAATCACTACTCATATTTAGAATTTAACTTAGTTCACTCACAATAATATGACACTTTTCATTCATGAAAAGTCACCATTCCTAACCTAAACATAGGACCCATAGATTGTGAGTCCCTTGTATGACTCATCATTCTTTCCATTTTTTTCTTTTTGTAATTTACATATATAATTAAAAATACAAAAAAATCAAATATTCCATAAAAAATCAAAATCAGGACCTATGCATGCTTATGTTTATCCCATATACATTAGTTAATTTGTGAACCATTATTCAATACTTATTTATATCCATTTTCATATCATATATGCTTCACAAGTGTACATGAGTTAGTATGTAGCATACAATATGCCATTTCTAGACACAATTTCAAGTTATTTCACCATCTCAAACTCAAAAATGATAAATATATAATATCATCTTATTTAGACAAGATTGCAACATGTTATTGTTTTATTCCCCTAGTTTTATCCTAGTGAGAATAGGATATAATTTATCACATCCAAACTAGGCATAATCCTCTTACAACTTGTCTATAAATCAAAAATATCATTAGGGTCATCTTATAGACAAGTTTTATCCTTCTTTCACTATCCCTTATTGATTATATTTCATTTATTTACATGGCATAAATCTATTGATATTTATCACTTATTAACACAATGATATCTTAATAGTTATATAAGTTATAGAATATATTAGTGCTACAAATTTCCTATGTTAATCAATTGCATATATCCATACATGTTTTTCATGTTTATTTTCCTATTTCTTGTCTTGTGTCTCTTATTTATTTATCTCATGGATATTTTAACATGTCCTTGTGTGTTTCTATAAGTCTTCATTGTATTTTTCTATATGTTTAAGTGATATTTGAACATGTCCCTTGTATGTGGCCCCTTAACCTTCTATTATGTGTTTAGTGTACTCTTTGTGTGTGAGCATCATGGCCATAACATTTGTTTTCTTAGTTTTCTTAGCTTATGATGTAATGATGGACATAATGCATCTTCCTAAATTTTCAATTCCATGATGGATATCATGCATCTCCCCACAAGTAATTTTATTTAGCTTTTATTACTCAATTTTGATCACTTATCTGCACGCTTAATTGTTAACATCTATCTTGACTTTTTCACTATATATGCTTGTTCCTACATGCATCTCACATTAATATTTTAATTGGATCAAATATCTGATGGTTCGATTCTCCTCAATATTATCACTATTACTTATATTTACATCTTTTACATAACATCTATCACACAAATTTTTATTTTGAGTTACGTTATTGCACATGCTTAAAAAGTCACTATAACATCATGAGACAAAGGTTAGATTCATTAGTAGAAATCAAAACTAAAATTAAAATTCTACAAAGAACCTAACCATGTGTCCGTAGATTGAGCAAGGCTAAGAATAATTTAATTTAAATAATCAAAATAAACATAATTTTTATAACTTTTGCAAACCTCTTTCTAAAATTTAGGTGTGCTTAGATGTATGGATGTAGTTTCAATCTTATTAGTGGATGTGCATGATAAAAAAAAAACATCATATCCCCTTGATAAATGAAAATCTCTCTAAAATGGCATCATTTTGTTGTGTTATCAATACTTTTTAAGAATAGAGTGTGATCTCTCTATTTGTAGTTTTAGTTGAATGATATCATGGACCATTGGATGAGATGAAAAAATCAATGGATGAGAATTAGTCATCCTCCTCATATATAATGAAGGTGTAGCATGAAAGAAATAGGGATATTAGTGTGTAAGAGGATGAAATTATGGAAGCATGCGATTATGACATGCCTTATTGTAAAAGGGATTGCATGGGGATTAGAAATGAATATAAAATTCATTTGTGGGAGAAATAATTAATTGTTTATGGGGAATGAATAATGATTAAACTAGAGATGTTAGCACGAATAGGTGAATGATTAGGGATAAAAGGGATGGTGTTAATGTGTATTATAGATAATTAAAATTAACACAAGGTATTTATATTTTACCCTCTTTAAGAAGGAGTTTTGAGGCATGATGGGTGGACTAATGGCTTTCAAAGACAAAAGAAGCCAAAAAAAGGTGGATAAAAATTAGATAATGATGATGAAATAATGTGATGAATGATGCCCCATAAAGAGGGCATAAAAGGAAGAAATATTTGAATGGGCCCTCAAAAAAGAGAGGAATAAGCTACTATAGAAGAAATAATGGGTGGGTGATGAAGAAAGAGGGGTTGGGATGCAAGATGATGATTAACCCATGGGTGAGATTAAACCAATTGAGCTAATTCTTTCATGCTTTGATTTTATATAATGATGGATCCATTTTACCTAGGTAGGGAGGATTTTGGAAGGATACATACTTAGATAAGCTATACACTTTTATTTTCCCCAAACATGGTAGATTTGGGGGAAATATCTTGAATAAGTGATGGTTTGAAATTAAGAATGATCAATCCCAATGATAAGTTTCATGCTTTGATTTTCACCAAAAATGGTGGAAGTTGTGAGCTTGGATTAGATGGATGATTATTTGATTTATATATTTGTAAGCATAGATTAAGGATTTAACCATTTGGATTGATTAAGGATGAAGTGATCATAGTAATTGATGGATGATAGGAAGTTGATAGGTTTATGTAGAAGTATGTGAGAAGGGTGTAAAAATTTTTCAAGTTGTAGAAAACTAGGCACATGAGGATGCCCAAGATTGAAATAATTATTGAAGAATGATGTGATTAGATTTGGATAGAATTGGATAAAATTATAAATGATATAACATTGGATATGGTCCATAGCAAAGTGATGTTTGCACAATTGGGTCATGAGGATGATTTTTAGATATGAATAGTTAGTTATAAGAATTGGATGTGGAAAAGATATGAAAAGAATGGGAATGAGAATGATAATGGTGATTGTGGTCAAGCTAACCTCATAAACACCATGTGACTAATCATTGCCTACATACTCTAAATAAATAGCAGGTCAATTTAGCTCTCCAAAACATGGAAAAATATGATGATATGTGATTAGAATGAGAAATGGAATGATGGTGGTAAAGTTGATCTTAGAAATGTCATGTGACTAAATGTTGCCTACATAGTCCAAATAAACCTCAGGCTAATGTAATTCTCTCAAAAAATGAGGAATGTGATGGGAAATGTTGTAAAATAGATGTTGATAAATTTCAAAGATGGATGAGATGATTTGATATGAAAAGATGATTTTTCAAGGGAATAACTTCCTTAGTGCATCTCCACATATATTTTTCAACTTGATTTTTTATGTAGCACAGAACATTATGCACCATAATATAAAACTCCATAATGACCTATCCACAATGTGTTTAAGGACTAACTCCTGATCTAATAGATAAATGACAACATCAAACCATGTTATGAACAAATTAAGATGACATTGATTTTTGTATGTTAATTGATGGACTCAAGTACAAGTACAATTAAAAACAATGATATAGAAAACCATGATGACCCTTGATGGGTGTCATTATTACCCCTTCATTTAACTAGCTTATGTTAGTGTTAGTTCTTAGTAGGGCAGTGTCTAAAGCTATTTGCAGTAAGACACTTTATTGATTTCAGGTTAACAGTACTATTTTTTGGGAGGGTTGATGTTATACTAATCTAAGTTTATCTTTAACTAATAAACTAATGCTGAAATGAAACAATCTTGGAAGAAATATAAACAAAGCAATCTAAACTTAATTGAAGAATCTAGAAATAATCATACACTACTATAAAATTCACCTAAACTAGATTCAAATTCACACTTGCAGAATAAAATTAATCTTAAATCACACTTGAAAAATTAAAATAACATCAAATCCACACTTGAAGAATCAAAATTATAAGAATGAAGATAATTAAATGCTTATGTTGAAAGTAACACATCAACCAGTCAATCTACCATGTAGGTTATCAATCTTAACTATGCAAAGACACACACATGTATGTGTGTATATATATGTATGTATATGTATATATATGTATATGTATATATATGTGTGTATATGTATATATGTGTGTGTGTGTGTATACACACACACACACACACACTAGTTTATATATATATGTATATGTGTGTGTGTGTATGTGTGTATATATATATATACACACATATATATACATACACATATATATATACATACATATATATACATATGTATATATACACACTAGTTTATATATATATATATATATATATATATATATATATATACTAGTTTAAATAAACAAGAATTAACTTATAAATACCAAAATAAATCTCTAGTCTCCTTGGAGAGTGGGCCCTTACTCACCCTCAGATCCATATTCAAATTAACTCAACTATAAGATATTGCTTTAACACATAAATTAAGAAAGGAAACTACTACAATGCTTTTGTGTTTCAAAAACTAACCAAACTTACAATATCTCTATATGTAGGTGTAAAAGTTACAGATCCAATCATGGATCTATCTATTTATTCTATGTAAATAAATTGTTTATCCCTACATTCTAGGTAACAACTTGACTAATTTGAAATAGGAAGATATTTTAGAGAGATTTGAGAAGATAGTCTAGCATTTTCCATTTCAATTTTGAGAAGATTTCTCTTTAAAGAAATATTTTCTTCTTCAAGTGACTTGGTATAGTTCCATACATCAATAATTTCATCTTCTGCATTATCTAATTTCTTCAGGGATTGTATTTATAGGTCTTCAATTTGTTTCATTAAATGAGAAATCAAAAAATATTTGTTTTGAGCTACAATAATTAGCTCATTTATATCTTATGCATTTTGTTTAATAGTGGCTTTTAGCTGGGACAATGCTAGAACATGTTAGAGTTCCATATCACCTACCTCCTTTGAAGGTTGTCCTTCCTCTTCATTTAATGGGGATTTTCCTTTATCCCTTATTTGTTATGCGGAAGGAGTAAGAATTAAGTCAGGGGTGGTTTCATCAAATTCATCGATAAAGTCTTCATGTGGAAGAGGGGTTTCCTCTTTTTCTAAATTTTGGGATTCACTAATACTAACTATGGGGTTTTGTCTTAGGCTATCCAGTGTTTCTGTAACAAGGATATCATCGCTATCAATTGCCAAGATTAATTTTCTTCTTCTCTTAGGAGGAGAAAGAGTTTCTATATGTGAGGTTTCCTGAGTTTTTGGCTGGGAGGTAGGGTCTGCAAAAGACTCATCTTCAACAATCTAAATGGGCTCGTGAATAAGAGTAGTTTGAGGAATATGTTGATGGCTTTTGGTATAAGGTTGAAGTCTTAATTTTTTACTTATTGCCTCAAGAGGTGACACTTTATGAGGAGTAATTAATATTTGTAATATAATAGTCTTGACTGAGGATCTTGTGTTATGGGTGGATTTGGAGATAATTTCTTTGAAAAAAATTCTAGGTAGGGTTTTTGAAATAGAAGCATGCATGTGTAAGAATCTATTTAACAAACTTAAGGGTTTTTCTTTTATTTCCTTCACAAAAGGTAGCCCAAGCTTCCATTCTTTTTTTATGCTACAAAAAGTGATGTTGGATAATGAGTTAAATTAACCCATGATGGCATATAGCAGAGGGATTTTTGGCATACCTCATGACTATTACCTAAATAGATCTTATGAGAAATAAGGGAAAAATTATTTTGTGTTGAGGTTTTTGAGCACCATATCTCAAATGAATTAACATTCTTAACACCATACAGCTCAACACACTACATTGGCCTTCACATGTTAAATATTTAATGATCTAAAAGGAAACTGACCTCCATGGTTTAGGTAGATATTCTCTACTAATCCTCTTTATTTTTCTTTTGACATCTTATACATAGACTGGTATTGATTCTCCTTCACTACTAAAAATCCTGATGAAATCATTGAATGATTATCTTCCTGTTATTCATGTCATTCATCTAAAATCCCTAATAATTTGTTGAGGACTTGAATGAAAAAGGGTATTTAGACACCTCAGACTATGAAGAAGTTAGGTTTCAAGTGAAGGACAAATTTAGTCACTAATGTCTCATCAAACCCCTAAAATTTGAGGAAAAATCTGAGCCATCCAGTTGCTTCTAGTATCTCCTTTACTAGTTCATCTCTCAATAGCTCACTTGTATCCTCTGGTTGTGATTTATTTTTCAACCCCATTTTGAATTCTAGGCTTGCATAGGACACAGTCAATTTTTCACTCTACTTTTAGAAGAGACTAAATTGTGCTTACAAAATGAGTAAACAATAATAATATCATTTTTGGGTTTAGACTGCAGACATTACTCAAAGCATGCCAGGTAATGATAACAACATTAGTTTGAAGTGATGATGGCGTATGATTGGTCCTTTTATTTCTTTTTAAAATCATTCTACCATAAAATCCTTTAAACCTTCTACTTTATCACATATGATTATAATTATGTGTCATTATGGCTCACTTTTTATGATTGAAAGGGACATTATCCATAACACATGTTTTGAGATTTCAAAATATAACTTTTTGAATGACCCTTTACTGACATCATGAAATATTCTCCTCATATCACCTTATGGATTTTTGTTATTTCAATAGGTTTGAGCAAACACATGCAATCCTAGACATCTAAAACTAACATTAGCATGAAAATAAATACTTTACCTTACAAATCTTAGTATTGTCCTTGTCAATCTCTCTTACCTATTATTTCATAGAAAATTACATGAATTAGTCATGAAAAATAGTAAAATAGATAATAGCATTAAATTTATTGCTTTAGAACCAACTGAATTTTTAAACTCATTTTTTTAATTTGTTTTTTTGTTTGTTGCCCTTGACCAGCCATTTGTTTGTTTTCTAGTCAAGGCTTAGTATTCAATGCATGAACAACCAACAAGCTAGTTTTCTGCACATGATTATCAACAATGTCCTAAAAGATTTTCATTGTTGAATTTTTTATTTTTTTTTAGAATTTTTAGAGAAAAGGAAAATTCTCTTCCTTTATTCAGGCCAATTTTGTCTTCAAAGATTAGTTATCATGGAATATTTGATTTTTTCCATGGTACCAAACTCATTTTGTACCAACTGAATAAATTCCTCTTTGTTGTTAGGATTTTGATATATCTTCAATCAATGTCTATTAACAAGAAGTGTTTTTTGATTTCCATCTATAGGAAATAACTATATTAAACCATTATTAAAAAAATCTATTAGAAATGGTCCTAACCATCTAGTTCATAACTTACCTTTGAAATGTTGATATTTGGAATCATATAAGAGTACCCAATCTCCTTCTCTAAATTGTCTTTATTTGATATGCAAGTCATGCCATTATTTTCTCTAATATTGTGTCATTTCTATCTAATTTAAGGCTTCTATCCTCATCTCATCCAATTCATTTAACTACAACATTCTTTCTTTTTTTGCTTCATCCAAATCAAATCCCACTTCTAATGTAGTCCTCAAAGTTTAAATTTCAAATTCAATTGAAAAGAGAGGTTTCTTATCCTAAACCAATTTATATGGTGAAAAACTAGTAGTGGTCTTCCACATGGTGTTGTATGGCCAAACAACTTCTAGAAGTTTGCCTTCCTGATTCTTCTAGTTGTTACTAACTATCTTGGTAAGGATATTTTCTAATTCTCTATTAGTGACTTTTACTTATCCATTTACTTGAGGATGGTATGGAGAATATGCACTATGGTTGACTTGGTAGATCTCCATGAATTCTTGAATCATACTAGGCATGAATTGTGGTCCTTGATCAGATACTATCTCCCTTAGTCTTCCAAAATGTTACATGATCTTAGAATAGAGAAAGTATGCTACTAGAAAAGAGAACTTTAACTTTAACCCATTTGGTTACATAGTCCATACATACCAACAAGTATTCTTTACCTTATGAAGGTGGATCTATGAGCCCAACAAATTCCATACCCCACTTTTCAAAAGTTTCTATAACTACTTGTGGATGAAGAGGCATCTAAGAGGATAATGTAGGTTTCCCCATTATTTAACATGCATCACATTACCAAACATATATCTTTACATGCTTGTGAAGATTTGGCCATAAATATGCAACTCCAAGGATTTTATGTATCATTATTTTTAATGAGTAGTGTCCTCCTCCAAGTTCATCATGACATGCACAAATGATATCATACATTTCATTCTCCTTTACACACCCATGGAAAACATGATCAGATCCAAGTTTAAATGGTATACCATTAATCCATTTATTAGATGAAATAATTATAATTAAACATTTCTTTTCGTTTCTAGGATATTGAAAGGGAAACTTCCCTATAGCTAAAATTTTTTCTATATCAACAAACCAAGGCATTTGTGCTAAAACATTCTAGTACATTGAAAGGGAAACTTCCCTATAGCTAAAAAGTTTTCTATATCAGCAAACCAAGGCATTTGTTCTGAAAAAACAAATATTTGTTCATTCAAAAAGTTATCTTCTACAGGTTCTTATTCATCTACATTGTGTAATCTATAAATAAAATTAGAAACCACATTGAATTTTATTGGTTTATCAATAATTATAATATCAAATTCCTACAACAAGAATAGTCATTTGATAAATGTTCCTCCTACTACTGGTTTATTCATCAAATACTTGATAGCTACATGATCAGTATATACAAAGATTTTATAAACAATAATATAGTGTCTAAATTTATTTATAGAATAAATCATAGAATGGAATTCCTTTTTAATGGTTGTATAATTTATTTCAGTTGAGGTTAAGTTTTTTCTTATGTAGTATATAACATACATATGTTTATTTTCATCTTTCTATCCCAAAATAGCTCCCATAGCATTATTAGATGCATCAGTATAAATATGGAAGGGTTGTGACCAGTTAGATCCTCTCAAGATTGGTGTAGTACTGAGATTCTCTTGGATGGTTTCAAATTGTTGTTGGCAATCTAAATTCTAGATAAATTCATTTGTTTCAGTGAGTAGAGCAAACATTGGAGCAACAATCTTGCTAAAGTCTTCTATGAACCTTTTGTAGTATCCTACATGTCCTACAAAATTCTTAATGTCACTCTAATTTTGAGAAATAGGTAAGTTTGAAATGACTTCAATTTATTTTTGATCTACTTGGATTCCTTTTATAGAAATATGATGTCCTAAAACTATGCCTTCTTCTACCATAATCAAACACTTTTCATGGCTTCGAGACAAATGGTGGTCCTCACATCTTTGTAGTAATTTTGTAATATTATTTAAAATTTCATCAAAATATTCTCCAAGAACAATAAAATCATCCATATAAACCTCTACACAGTCATTATTCAAGTCTAAAAATATGGCTAGAATGGCCCATTAGAAAGTGGTAAGTGTATTACCTAAACCAAAGGGCAAGACATTATAGAAAATGTTCCCCATGGATAGGTTAAGGTTGTTTTGTCTTGATCTTCAGGTGCCACTTGTATTTGATTGTATCCACTAAATCCATCTAGGAAATAAAAATATCTTTTTCTAGTCAGATTGTCAAGTACTTGATCAATGAAGGGTAGCCGGAAGTAGTCTCTCATTGTTGCTTTTTTTAACTCTCTATAGTCTACACACACCCTCTATTTACCATTTTTATTGGAAACAATGACCAAGAGAGAGACCCATTAGCTTTCAAAAATATGATAAATGAATCCTACTTCTAATAGCTTTTCAATTTCAGTTTTCACAATGTCTCTCAAGTCAAGATTTATTCTTCTTTGTGGCAGCCTCACTAGTTTAATGTTTTCTATGTAAATGTGGTATGTACATACACTTGGATGGATTCATTTCATGTCTTAATATTTTCATGAAAAATATTGAGTGTGATTTTTTATTATATCAAAAACTTTCATTTCCTAATCATTTGTCAACCAACTGTTTATGTTGAGTGTCTTCCCTGGTGCTATTGTGATTTGTTTAGTGCCTAGATGGAAAGAGTCTATTTGTTTGAATTCACTCATAAATGAGTTGAGAGGAAAAATATGTGGTAGAAATGCATGAAATTTAATAGCATATTTTATATATAAAAATTCCTATGGGGATGAATCCAGCTAAAATATAATGAAAGGTTGTTAGAAATACATCTTGATCTTCATATGCCCATTGCATCACACTATTTTGAATGTCCTTATGGTTTTATAGTATATTAAAAGAGGTGTAAGAATATGAATGATCAGAAGAATAGCAATTACTACCTTGAAAAGGTATTTTGTTTAAATATATATCTAGTATGTTGCAATTTATAGTTGGACTGTCAAGATTCATAGTTGGATTGTTAAGATTTATAGTTGTTCAAATACTTCTTAATAACTCATCTTCTACTTAATCAACATGATCAATAATTGTAACCATATCTAGAGATGAGATGTTATCATATTTTTTATTAGGTTGGTTAACCCATAACTATTTGATAGTATTGATTGATGGTTGAGAAGCTAGATATAAAGAAATCCATTTTGCTTTAAGACCATTTAAGATGGTCATATCTCTTGATCTACAATCAATCAATGTTGCTACAATTACTAATTAAGGTCTTCCTAGAATCAATGGGTATCCAATCTATTTTCTTTTAGGCTAGAAGATAATAAAGTCAACAAGATATTACAATGACTCTATAGTCAATGTTATATCTTCAATGACACCTTTTGGTTTGGCAGTGGAATCATATACCATTTTTAGGATTATGGAAGTTGGTTATATTCCTTCAAAGAGATATTTTCCATGGTATCCATAGTCATTACATTGATATTAGATCCTAAGTATACTAGTACATTTAGTATCTCCTAGTGTCCAATTTTTATATAAATAATAGGGCTTCTTGGGTGTCCATATTTAGGCAAAAACAATTTTCTTGCTAATAAATTATCAAGCTTACCATCAACCTATATGGTCTTAAGATATTGTCTTTGTCTTCTAGGTGTCTTGATACACAAACTTTTGATTACCCTATTTACTTCTATAATGTATCTAATGGCTTATAACAATGGAATCTCTATGTTTAATTTTATAAGTTCTTGGATCAATTCAGATTCTTTATTGTTTTCCATTTCCTTTAATATTTATGGAAAAGGAATAGATGGAGGGGTTATAATAACTTCCTCTAATTTTTTAGTTTCCTCTTTGGACTCTTCTTCTTTTTCTAGTTGAGTTTATGGACTTTTTTTCTCTTGTGGCACTTCTATGATAATGATCTGAGGTTCTTGCACTGTTCTCCTAAATTTAAGATGAATGTTTGCACATTCAATAAATCTTACCCCTATTGTTTCACTTTGTTTATTCATAAAGACTTATATGTTTTTTGGGTTTACTACTAGATACGTAGGTAGCTAAGGTTGGTTTACTTGTTTTGTAGGGGTTGCTTGATTTCCTTAAAGATCCATTAATGCTTGTTGTTGTGGATACCTTCTTTGTTGATGTTGGTTATAGTTTGGACCATAATTCCAATGTTGATTTATCCATGAATACTGATGACCTTGAGGTATCCATGTTTATTGAAAAGGTTGGGGCATCATCTATTGTTGTGGCATCCACTCTTGGGTTCCCCATGGTGGTATAACCCACATTTGTGTAGGTGCAGGCCATTGTGGAATAGGAATTAGTGAGCCAAAATATTGATTTTGTTGAAATGTATTTCCTTGTCTCTAAACATAGTTGATTTATTATATGGTTTGTACATTTTGTTTGAACTAATTTTTTAGGCTAGGGATATGATTACAATTATTTGTGTCATGATACTTAGCATCACATATTCCAAAAAATATATTTGTATCTAGAGGACAGTCTCTAAGTGCATGTTTTAGTCTGCATTTTAGACAATAACTCTCCAATGGTTTAGTATTATATTTAGCCTTGGCTTGAAATCCATCTAATGTTAAATTTAGCTAAATGAGTATGTCTATTTTTATATTTTCTAGCTCTTCCATGAGTTGGCTCACATCACTATATTTCCCTAGTTTCCCTCTCTACTGCTAGGTTTTGTTCTAGAGTAGTTTAGTAATATCTTCCTTCCCCATAAGATTCAAATAATCTCTAGAGGAATCATCCAATCCTTTAAATAAAATATTTTTGATAACTTATTTAGGTATCTCATAACTACATCTATTGAAGGAAAAAACAAACCAATCTAAGTAATCTTCATTTTGTCTGATTTTGAAAAATTCTTCTTTCTTATCCTTGACCCTATAGTAATCTTGATATTTATCCAATAATATTGTTTCCATTTCTCTCCAAGTGTGAATAGAGTTCCCTTCTAGCCCCATGAACCAACTCATTTCTCCTTCCTTTATAATAGAAGGAAATAGTTTCAACTTTTGGTTGTCTCAAGTATAGTCATAAGTCTGACAAAAGACCTTAAACTCAAAAAGAAATTGATCTGGATCTTTAATGGATAGACCTCTGAAGGTAGGTAGATTGAATAGAGAAATGTTTTTCATTATTATTCATTCATCATCTTTGAAGATAATATGATAATAAAAATTCCTCTCAGGAGCATTCCTACGAGGATTCTCTACATGGCCTACATTTTCTCCCATGTCAAATAGAGTTTTATTAAGAGGAAGGGATTTTAGTTATTCAGTATCTACAATTTTAGCTTTGCAAAAGAATATTCTTTTGGTCCTTTAGAGATATTTTTAAAATATTCACTTATCTCTTTTTTAAATCTATCTATTTTTTCTAGAAAAACCTTGATTCTTTTATGTAAAGGATCATAATTTTTTTGGAACAAACCTACCTTGTGAATCTTATAGCCTACTCATATACTTAATTTTGACAAGAGAGTGATTTTATTCTATTTTTGTGTTTTTGATGTTTTATGGAATATTATCCTGAGTGTTTACCTTACTAAAACTTGAAAGGATACCTAATAATGGTACCAAAAATTATGGGTGTCATTATTACCCCTTCATTTAACCAACTTATGTTGGTGTTAGTTCTTACCAGAGCAGTGTTTAAATCTATTTACAATTATGAACTTTATTGATTTCAGGTTAATAGTACTATTTTGGTGGGGGGGGGGGGGGGGGGGGGGGGGGGGTTGATGTTATACTAATCTAATTTTATCTTTAACTCCTAAACTAATGTTGAAAGGAAATAATCTTGTAGGAAATATAAAGAAACCAATCTAAACTTAATTGAAGAATCTAGGAATAATCACACATTATTACAAAATTCTCATAAACTAGATTCAATTTTACACTTGCAAAATAAAAGTAATCTTAAATCACACTTGCAGAATTAAAAGAACATCAAATCCACTCTTAAAGAATCAAAATTATAAGAATGAAAATAATTAAATGCTTATGTTGAAAGTAACACATCAACCATTCAATCTACCCTGTAGGTTATCAATCTTAATTAAGAAAACACACACACACACACACACACACACACACACACACACACACACACACACACACACACACACACACACACACATATCAATCTTAATTTAAATTATATATATATATATATATATCAATCTTAATTTAAATAAATAATAATTAACTTATAAATACCAAAATAAATGTCTTGACTCTTTGGAGCCCTTATTCACCCTCATATCTAGGTTCAAATCACTCAACTCTAAGATATTTCTTTAACATATGAATTGGGAAAAGAAACTGCTACAATGCTTTTATATTTCATAAAATAACCAAAATTACATCTCTATATGTATTCTAGAGAGATTGGGTGATATAGTTAGAATAGAGGGACATTGCAATGACAGTTTTGAGGAATCAAAAGATCCTATTAGATAAAAACTACCACACCTAGCTATATTCAGTGACAAAATTTACACAAATATGATATCCACATCTTCTATCTTTACATTGCAACCTAGAATAACAACTTCCAAAAATGGAAGACTAAATAGAAATATAGAACTATTTATATATTTTGTTCCCAAAATCTGTTACCCATTTTTGGGATAACATATGAACTATTTTGGTCCTGCAAGCCAAATTTCTCTTTTCCCTTCCCAAAAAATTGTTCTAAGTTTCCAAATTCTCCATTATTCAAGCTTTTTCAGCTAAGGGACTCTGTAGGCTGATTTCTATGGACTCTATAGGCTGATTTCTACGGACTCTATAGGCTGATTTCTATGGACTCTGTAGGCTTATTTCTACAGACTCTGCAGGCTGATTTCTACGGACTCTGCAGGCTTATTTCTACGGACTCTGTAGGCTGATTTCTAAAAACTCTACAAGCTACTTTCTATAGACTCCATAGGCTTATTTCTATGGAATCTACAGGTTGATTTCTATAGACTATGTAGGCTTATTTCTATGGACTCTGCACACTGATTTCTATGGACTATGCACGCTGATTTCTACGGACTCTGCAAGAAAGAAACGAGTTCCTAACACTTAGGCAATTTCAGGGTTAGATCAACGTTTGGTTCAATGTTTGGTTTAAACGAGAAGTTCAAAGGAGTCTTCCAAAAGCCTGAAGGACAAGTGCCCTTGCAGAGGGCACTTAGGTGCCAAAAGGACCTTTGTGACTTTTTCAAAAGGCAATTTTGGAGACCAAACAACCCTTGCAGAGGGCAGGTGATGAGTAAAATGGATCATTGCAAAAGGCCAAAAGGGTAAGGTTTTCTTCAGAAAAGTGAAAAAGGAAAAAAAGTTGTAATTCCTTTAGATTTGTTCAAGGCAAAAGACAAGATGAATTATTTCAAACAAAAATTCTGAAGAAATTCCTTCAGACTTTTGTCCAAAGGAATTCACCTAAAAGAAAAAAGCTTGAGGGAATAAATGGCTAAGGCAAAGGAAGGTTTCCTTCAGACATTTTATCTAAAGGATTCAAAGAAAAAGGCCACTCAAATAACCTTGAAGGACATGTACCCTTGTGAGGGGCTCTCAACGACCAGGAAAAGGACCTCCCCCAAGTCTTGAAAGGACACCTTCTCTTCAAAAGGATTCAAAGAATAAGCTTAGTCAAAGGAAACCCAAAGGAAATAAAGCTAAAGGAATTAACCATGGGGTGACGTGCCTACAGACGTCAAAGTTGGGCACCATGAACTAGCCGTTAGAATCTAGACATCCAATGACGTCCCTGAAGCCGTCAAATTCAGGGCAATAAACTAGTCGTTGGATTTCAAATGGTGATGGGTGCATGAACGTCATCTTTATAGAAATGACATAACCATTGATCTTTAAAGGCTTAAGCATGGACCTGAATGCATCAAAGGCCTTAAGGCCAAAAGGAAGAACCATTGAGAGAAGAGCACAAGGAGCCAACAAAGCTGGGAAGATAGCCCTGAGAGCTCAAATTCTAGGAAAAGACAAAACCAAGAAGAGACAAAGCTAGAAAAAGACAAAAGTTAAAAAAACTCAATGACCAGCTAAAGAGGGAGTTGAAAGAGCCATCAGAAAGGGAAAAGATATCCTGAGAGCTCAAATTGCAACATGAAAGAGGGAAAGACCAAAAATATTTGCGTAGGAGTTATTTCTAGTAGGTGGAATAGTCCACCAAGTAGACATCTGAGCTCATAAGCATTAAAAGGCACAGCCTATTTTTCTTCCTTGATAAGAAAGTGAGGGGACAACTATGTACCTATTGGGAGAAAGATCAGATGACCTATGCAGAGGAGAAGATATTTTGAGATGAATTAACATGGCACAAGTAAGGCAAATGCCCTGTTCTAGCATGGCCCCTTGACAAAATTGAAAATGCATTCAAGGTATTGAATGTAGCATGGGACATTCTATGAAAAAGTGACAAATATTTTTGGGTTGATATATATTTTAAATCTCTTCTTTTCACCAAGGAGACCTTTTGGGTTATAGAAGTAAAACTCTACCAAAATTGAGAGGTGATCACTGAGACTTTGAGCTCAGATTGTTAATCATATTTCTTTATTTGAATGAGAAAGCAGGTTATTTTTAGACTTGGTGCTATAATAGCTTGTGTCATTTAGGAAATTGTTCTTATGTCTATTTTCTAAAGGTGTTCTTGTCCATTGAATGAAATAAGCAGAACTAGTGGAAGTAATCAGGAAGGTGTCTTGAAGCCAACTATGGAGAGACTTTGTGTTGTCACCATTGTCTTTAGTGTGTTTTCTATTTGTTTCTATGTAAAGGATCTTGGGATGACTTTGTGCCCCCATTACCTTTTGTATTTCACTCTTGGGCAGTTGAGGTGGAGACTTTATGCTACACCTTTTTCTGCTGGTTACTATTTCCCCTGTTACCAGTTACTTGTTACTTATCAGAAAGAACTCCTGTTGTTTATTATAAGACCACTTCTAAAAGAAGAGAAGTGCCTTTAGTGTTTTCACCTAGATTTCTCCTTTGTTTGTGAACATCATCTCTAAAAAAAGAGAGATGGATGGTGTTGTCCTAGCTCTGAGTGTTATTTTTTGCATATATATAGTATATAGCTCCTCATAGTTATAGGGAACCTCCCCTTGATGAGAGGAGATATTTCTCCCATTTTGATGTGGTAAACCTACACATTTGGCTACCAATCTCCTTATGTTGTGGTTGAAATCACCTATTTTGATCATCAATTAACTGGTGACAAAATATTCACCCAATAATTTTTTGGTGACTCAGCTGGGGAAGAGCACACAATTTGAAGCCTCAAGCTTCAAGCTAAAGAAGGGCCAGTTCTTTTCCATTTTTATTCTACAATTTGGAAACTCCACACTATACAAGAAGCCAAAGAGCCCAAGGTGTTGTTGACCCTATTTTTGAGTTGGTGCAACAGGGAAATTTTGATTTGTTTCCTCCACAACTTCAAGTTCAACGAATTAGGAGTCTTCATCCTAACAATACTAGGTCACCACTATAAGACAGAGCTTCTTTTTATATTATTAGCAAAGCTTTTCCTATACATACTCCACCCAAATTTGTTATCTCCCCTTTCCATAATAAAATAATGGTGATTCAACGCCCCTGGGGTAACTCTTTTGGCCCACTCAATTTAACTCCACCTCTACATGAGCTACCACATAGTTCAAGGAAGAATTTCTCCAAATTATTTGGTGATGGGAGAGTTCATCTTGATGAACATATTTCAGCCTTTAGCATAGCCTATGGCATGATAGGTGTAGAGTATGAGGATGTAGCAATCAACCTATTTGTGGAAACATTGTAAGGTGCTACTGTAAACTGGTTATATCATCTACAGGCCCAGACTGTGACTGACTGGAACACTCTTAAAGCTAAGTTCGAAGCAAGGTTCAAGCCTACAGAAGATGTGCATGCCCTACTAGCCCAAATCACACAGATGAAGAAAGAACCTCATGAACCTATGAGGAACTTCATTTCCAAATTTGACAAGCTGAGGAACCAAATTCCTACAATTGCTCAACCAACACCTGAGAACCTTAAATGTTTCTTCATCAACTCACATCTGCCTGACGTAAGTTTTTTATTAAGACGGGCTAGCCACATAGACCTTGATACTGCTCAAGATTTGGCCACTAAGGTGGAAGATGACCTTATCTTGGTAGGAAAGATGAGAGATCCTAACAGAGGTAAATCTTCTTTATCTTCTAAATATCCATCTACAGGCACCACAGATCAAATGGTGCAAAAGCTGGCAAATGAACTACTAGCCTTGAAAAGACAAATGGCCCAAGGTATCTCTATTCCTCCTTATCAGGATATACCAAGGAGGACATTTTAGAACTAGTCATATCAAGGCAATGCTACCAAAAGTCAAGGGCAACCAGATCATCTGCCTCCCCCATAGGGGAAACTTGCCATTGAAGCAGCACCAGCCAACTTAGTAGTTGGATATATAGAAATAGAATTTGATTTCTCTTTATAGCCTAAATTAAAACAAGAAGATGATGCTAATCTCTTCAAAGAGGGAGAAGAATAATTAGCTAGTGACTCCAACATTAGTTTCTTGAATTACCAGGATGAACCCAGAAGTGAAGGTAAAGTAGTTGAGGGATCATATGCTATGTTCACCCGGTCCAAGAATCAGTCAACCCAACAAGCTGATAAAGAAAAAATAGAAGAGCGGGCTCAACCTATAATTTCAATTGCCAAACAAGGAACTTCTCTGCCTTTCTAGCCAAAGGACTCAGTGATTTCTAAAAAAGTAAGTACCCCAAACATGCCTTCACCTTCAACTTCAATTTTGTAGATCAGTCCCCCCTAAAAACCAAAAGGATGAACTGCCTTTCCTTGTTCCTAATTTATTTTAGATGTTTGACATAATTGACCATGTCATGAAAACCAAAATTCAAATGTCTAAATTTAAAGTTCTACAATCCAACCCTGAACAATTGGAAAGATTAGTTCAGTGTGTGAAGAATAAAACCATCCCTATATGACCTGCTACTCCAAATGTAACTCCCATGTCCACCTAGAATAACCTTGTCATTACTCCTCCTGCTACTTCTGGAAGGACTAAACCATTTTATGTCTCTTTGTTGATAAATGGACACTAGTTGAATAATTGCATCATAGACTCAGGTGCATCTAATAATATCATGCCTACCAAAGTGGTAGAATCCCTTGGTCTCACACTGACCAAGACATTTGGGAGATGTTTCTCCATGGAGAATAAATAAGAGCCACTACTGGGACAAATCAAGGATGCCCAATTTGCATTTGTAGCATTCTCAAACAAAAGGATCAAGATGACAGTCTTGGTGGCCAACATCCCAACCTCATACAACATCCTTCTTGGGCAAAATTTTTGTAAGGACATTGGTGGTGAATTAAGCATGGACCTGTCTGAGGTGAGGATCCCTGTCAAAGGTGTCATGTAGAGGTTGCTCTCTAAAAAGGAGGCAAAATATGTTGTCACTCAAACATCAGCGCCTGAAGCCCAAATTCTATTTGAGTCTTAGGCAGGGGTAATTATTTTTTATCCATAGAGGATGTTCATGTTTCTGCAAATGAAATTCCTATAGCTGGCAATCTAGGAATTGATTTAAACAAGACATCAAAATAATTGGTAGGGTGTAATATAGATGAAAAAGGATCTTCCCTCTCTAATAATAAAAATCTGATAGAAGATTAGTTTTTTATGATGTTTGGATCCTAGAATTTGATGGTAGCAATTCCCCTACTGGTTTAGGAGCTGGGATTGTGTTGATATCTCCTCAAGGAGATATTTTTCCTTCTTCATACAAGTTGTAGTTCAGCAACACCAACAACACTGTTGAGTATGAATCTCTGTTACTTAGGTTGAAGGTAGCTCAAAATAGAGGTGTTAAACTCCTTCATGCTAAAGGAAATACTGAACTAATGGTTTGTCAGGTGAGGAACCTATGTCAAACCAAGAACAAAAGATTGTGCCATTACCACAATCTAGTATGGGACTGTATTAAAAGTTTTGATGCTTTCAATATTTTTGTAGTGCCTAGAGAGCTTCATAATCATGCAAATTCATTGGTTGTCCCTACAACCTTCATCGTTCTTCACCCTAATTTCAAAGATAATAGGTACACTATCAAACTGGTCTTTCGACCAAGTGTGCCTGATAAAGCTAACCATTGGTAGGTGTTTGATGTTGACAATCAAATCATGTGTTGGATTAAACCAAAAGAATAACAAATTATGGTAATAGACCATACTACTGCATGATAAAGTCAAGAAAAGGAACTCTTCACCAAGAGAGCAAGGATTTATGGTTTTTAGATTGGAGACCATGTCTTGCCATGAGGCAAGAAGAGAGAACCAAAAGGAGTGCACAAAAATTGTGATTCCTGGTGGAGAGCTCCATTTGCCCATCACTAATTCTAGGGAGAAAATGGTTTCTTGCTAGTTTATCAAGATGGAACACCATTTTCATCACCTCATAGTGGGCAGCATCTGAAGCACTTCAATTCTTGAAGTATCAGATAAGATCATCTGTACATATGTATATTTGTATAGTCTTTAGCTTATTTTGTGTTGTTTATTTTCATTTATTTTTTGCACCTTTCTTTTTTGGGTAGCATGACTCCATAGCCCAATGGCATACTTGAAGGCACTAGAGATTCTAGTTTCTACTCCCCTCGGCTGTTTCAAAATTTCAACTGAAAGAAGTTCCCCAACTAGAGCCAGCTATTGTTCCCAAAATTTGTCACTCATTTTTGGGACAACATATGAACTATTTTGGTTCTGCAGGCCAAAATTCTCTTTTCCCTTCTCAAAAAATTGTTTTGAGTTTTAAAATTCTCCATTATTCAATCTTTTTCAGCTAAGGGACTCTATAGGCTAATTTCTACGGACTCTACAAGCTAATTTCTATGGACTCTGTAGGCTAATTTCTATGGACTCCATAGGCTTATTTCTACGAACTCTGTAGACTAATTTCTATGGACTCTGCAGGCTAATTTCTATGGACTCCACAAGCTTATTTCTATGGACTCTGCAGGCTGATTTCTACGGACTCTGTAGGCTTATTTCTATGGACTCCGCAGGCTAATTTCTATGGACTCTACAAGCTGATTTTTATGGGCTCTGTAGGAAAGAAACAAGTTCCCAACACTTAGGTAATTTCAGGGTTGGATCAACATTTGGTTCAAATGGGAAGTTCAAAGGAGTCTTCCAAAACCCTGAAGGACAAGTGCCCTTGTGGAGGGCACTTAGGTGCCAAAAAGACCTTTGTGACTTTTTTGAAAGGCAATTTTGGAGACCAAACAGCCCTTGTAGAGGGCAGGTGATGAGCAAAATGGACCATTGAAAAATGATGAAAGGGTAAGGTTTTTTTAGAAAAGTGAACAAGGCATAAAATTTGGAATGCCTTCGAATTTGTTCAAGGCAAAAGACAAGATGAATTCTTTCAGACAAAAAGTCTGAAGGAATTACTTCAAACTTTTGTCTGAAAGAATTCACCCAAAATAAAAAAATCCCGAGGGAATAAGTGGCTAAGGCAAAGGAAAGGTTTCCTTTGGACATTTTGTTTGAAGGATTCAAAGAAAAAGGGCACCCAAAGAACCCTGAAGGGCATGTACCCTTGTGGGGGGCTCTTGGTGACCAATAAAAGGACCTCCCTCAAGTCTCGAAAGGATTCAAAGACTAAGCTCGATCAAATGAAACCCAAAGGAAATAAAGTTGAAGGAATTGACCAAGGGGTGACGGGCCCACAGACATCAAAGTTGGGCACCATGAACTAGCCATTAGAATCTAGACATCCGATGATGTCCCCGAAGCTGTCAAATTCATTGGATTTCAAATGGTGATGGGCATGCAAACATCATCTTTACGACAATGAAATAACCATTGATCTTTAAAGGCTTAAGCACAAACCTAAATTCATTCAAAGGCCTTAAGGCCAAAAGGAAGAACCACTGAGAGAAGAGCACAAGGAGCCAACAAAGCTAGGAAGATAGCCTCAAGAGATCAAATTCTATGAAAAGACAAAACCAGGAAGAGACAAAGCTGGAAAAAGACAAAAATTAAAAACAAACTCAGCGACCAGCTGAAGAGGGAGTTGAAAGAGATAGCAGAAAGGGAAAAGATAGCTCAAGAGCTCAAATTGCAACATGAAAGAAGGAAAGACTATAAATATCTATGTAGGAGTTATTTCTAGTAGGTGGAACAATCCACCAAGTAGACATCTGAGCTCACAAGCATTAAAAGGAGTGGCCTATTTTTATTCTTTGATAAGAAAGTGAGGGGAAAAATGCATACCTATTGGGAGAAAGATCAGATGACCCATGCAGAAGAGAGGATATTTTGAGATGAATTGACATGCCACAGTTAAGACAGACACCCTATTCTAGCATGGCCCCTTGACAAAACTAAAAATGCATTCAAGGCATTGAATGTAGCATGGGTTGTTTTATGAAAAAGTGCCAAGTATTTTTGGGCTGCTATATATTGTAAATCTCTTCTTTTCACCAGGGAGATCTTTTGGGTTATAGAATCAAAACTCTACCAAAATTGAGAGGCAATCATTGAAACTTTGAGCTCAGATTGTTAATCATATTTATTTATTTGAATGAAAAAGTAGGTTACTTTCAGACTTGGTGCTGTAATAGCTTGTGTCATTTAGAAAATTATTATTATGTCTATTTTCTAAAGGTGTTCTTGTCCATTGAATGAAATAATCAGAACTAATGGAAGTAATCAGGAAGGTGTCCTGAAGCCAACTGTGGAGAGACTTTGTACTGCCACTATTGTCTTTAGTGTGTTTTCTATTTGTTTTTATGTAAAAGATCTTGGGATGACTTTGTGTCCCCATTACCCTTTGTATTTCACTCTTGGGCAGTTGAGGTGGAGACTTTGTGCTACACCTTTTTATACTGGTTACTATGCCCCTTGTTACCAGTTACTTGTTACTTATCAGAAAGAACTCTTGTTGTTTACTGTAAGACCACTTCTGAAAGAAGAGAAGTTCCTTCAATGTTTTCACCTAGATTTCTCCTTTGTTTGTAAACATCATCTCTAAAAAAAGAGAGATGGATGGTGTTGTCCTACCCCTGAGTGTTATTTTCTACATATATATATAGTATATAGCTCCTCATAGTTACAGGGAACCTCCCCTTGATGAGAGGAGAGATTTGTCCCCTTTTGATGTGGTAAACCTGCACATTTGGCCGACCAATCTCCTTATGCTATGGTTGAAATCACCTATTTTAATCATCAGTTAGTTGGTGAAAAAATATTCACCCAATAATATACATGCACAAAAAATGGAAATGTCAAAAGGAGTCTTCTAGATTATCATGAATAATGTGGAGAAGTTATCTGAACCCTTTAGAACATGATAAAATCAATTTTGGAGGAAACTAGGTCAATATATCGCAAAATTGGTGAAATCTTTAGCTTACTGTCAAAATCTGTAGTTGACTGTAGTAAGCTTCATAATTCATAGCTGGTCTCAGATGATTGGTTATTTGTCTTGGATCATCCTTATCTTCATGAAATCTTTTCAAAACTCATATTAATACTACTATTTATTATACATATCAAGATGTGGATCCTAACACATGCAAACGGTTAGAACATTGTGCAAAAAATATAGACTTAGACTTTACATGAGTTTATATAGATAAAAGCATCTATTTCCTACCTTATGCTAGTTCTAAATATGAAGATTACATACAATGCTCAACCATTTGACATATTTAAGGCCATAAACTATAGAAATAATGAGTCATTTTATAGACTCATCAACCCTATAGACACCTATGGAATGAGTCAAGGCACAACAATAAAAAAAAGAAAAAAATCAAACAAACACACACTAACTTGAAAACAAAGGCAATATAAAGCATCTTTTCATTAATTAAGTCAAAATACATGTGTAAAGGATCTATGATATTGATATTTAGATGATGCCCCAAAGCAATGATACATACAAGAGGACAGATTGGGAAAATATCCCTAAATAAGATGCATGCTTTGATTTGCCCCAAATAGGGAGGATTTGGGAATAAATATCTTGAAAAGATGCAGACTTGGATTGATGATTTGCCCCATACAAGGTAGATGTAGGAATGAAATGATTATTTTGACTCACCCCAAGTAGAGAAGATTTGGGAAGACACATCCCTATGGTTGATGAAATGATTTGATTAAGGATTTTTATTGGATTTAGGATAGGATAAAAGTTTTTGTATTTTGTGGCTTTATATATATATATGGCCTTTTTTCATTTTTTTGACTTTTTGGATTATTTGATGTTTTTGTATTTTTTGGATATAAGTATATACAAAGGGGCATGTTTTAACCTTTTAGGGTTTTAACTATGTAAATCATAGGTTTTTTTAAAGGGATGAGTAGTCTAAATTAGTGAAATAATATGCATAAAATAACCACTAATTTGTTATATATTTTAACTACCTTTGAATTTCCAAAAATAGTAATAAATATGTGCAAATAAAGACTTATCTAGAAAATACCTGATACGAAATATTTGATTGATGGAAACTGAGATATGAATAGGTCTAAGTGTAATATATATATATATATATATATATATATATATATATATATATATATATATATATATATATATATATATATATATATATATATATATATATATATATATATATATATATATATATATATATATATATATATATATATATATATATATATATATATATATATATATATATTATAACCCCTCCTGGATAGTAGTGTCATATAGCTCTAGTGTCTTGATAATGGCGTTAGTGTCCTCTATGCAAGACTACTCCAAACTTTTGGGTGCACCTGTGTTTGTGTTTTTGGGTTCTATTCCTACATGCACAAATTTTGAGACTCTATATTATTCCTATAATAGTTGATTTATGATACAAACCCTAATCCTCCTTGCAATTAAAATATGAGCTAAACAATGTGCTCATTAGTAGAATAGGTTGGACATCCTCAACACCCCATTGTGAAGAGAGTTTCCTACATACCAATAATCTAAGAAGGGATCAAGCTTGATGTAGTTCTCCACATATAAGTTTTGGTGCAAGTTCAGGTGATTATATAATGATAGTAGTCTTGATTTCCTTGAGTGTGCTTGATATTGTAATATAGAAAATTTGAGCTTAGGGAAATTGTAGATGGTAGTATGCAAAAGTAGAGTAGAATCAAAATTAATAACCTTGATTTTTCTCCACTTGCATTATGTTTGAATAGGTATTTTGTATCTAATTTCCATCTAGCAGATAAAGGTCTAAAAGTCATGTATTTATAGTGTTTTGGAGCTTGTGTGGATAATAAAAGATGCTTAGGTCGACCTTAGAAGGGTTTTACCTTTGAAAATATATTCATTTAGGAAATATAGGTTAAAGGGCATTAGATCCATTTTGGGTAAACTAGCACCACATGGCTCTAGTGTCCTTAATGTGGTGTTAATGTCCAATTGGCGGACTGTTGGGCATGAAGGGCCAGGATTAGGAAATGAGGGTCTAAGACTGTGTTTAAGCTGATTGGGGATGCTTACGGTCCAAAAAAAGGATGAAAAAGTGTGATAATAGGCTATATGATAGTTCTAGGGCTAAGATAGAAATATGTAGTCTTAAGTAGCACTCTTATAACTCAAATACTACTTTTAGGTGATTATATTCCCTCCTTTGTGTTATAAATGCAACAAAGTGAAATGACTAGTATAAAAGAAAAATAAGCATACTTGGAATTACTTAGGGAGTGAAGCCCATGAATATGAGTCTGAATATGTGAATCATGATCCAAAACATGACCTAAAAATGAAATATGCTTAAATTAATCCTTGCTTAAGAGATGTCAAAATAAAAAGACCATGTTGAATAAAGAAGTAACTAATTAAAACTAAGTAAAGAGATTAGAAAGAGGAAACGAACAAATACACCTCATTGGGTATATGGACCAATGTATGAACATGGTGACAACCTATGTGGATACATGTATATAGTGATAAATCATTTAATAGCTTGGACTGAGCTAATAACTTACTCAATCCTCATTTGTGTAGGTGGCTCAAGAACTCAATATGATTTTAAATCCATCATTACCTATCCCTACTTCATGGATTATGACTTCTGAATAGTTTAGATTATATTGAAAGTGTGTCTAACCCTCTCATGTGGGTGATTCAAGAGCTCAAGTAGGATATGATTCCATCATTTCCCACCCATGTCTAGTAGATGCATATGAAACTAAAATGCATAGAGTGATGGGAATATCTAACTAGGTATATTTAACTGTGTATGTTAATTGTATGGCTACTTGGGTATATTAAGAGGCTCTAGGGAACTTGAGAATGATAACCACTACATATGGAATAAGGCATAATACCAGTGATAACTTGGATTATAATGTCAAGTATATACATCATAGAAAATGACATGGAGTTTTCCATCCCATTTGATCAACCTATATGTGTAACTAAGCATATGGTAACTATAGAATAGGATTTTAAATAACTTTAGTCCATACATTAGTAGAGAAAATGAAAAATAGGTATAGAGAACACAACATTCTAAGCCTAATCCCTTGAGGGGTGGTGCTAATGAAATCAAGGAACTAACTAAGAAAACATGACAAGTAATACCTTCATGTAGTGACTTTCCTTAAAAAATGGTCAATAAACATGATTATGTTTGGATTTTGTTAAGGTGTGGAGCTAAAAGCTTCAACTGTTTGTAGACACAAGAAGAGGATGTTGAAGAACCAGGAGCACCAACATCGGCAGCATGACCGATGTCGGTTAGATGCAGTGGAGAAGGAGACCAGTGACGGCAGATAGTCAGCCGACGTCGGTAGCACCAGGCAAGTAGGGACCGGCGTCGATCGCTTGTGTATTTCTAGAACTATTGTTGATGAACAGTCAGTTAAGTGAAGCGAGTGTTTACATGTCAAATGACTAATTATAGTCACGAGCTGCAAGTCTAATTATTGTAACTAGAGTTCTATTTTTGTAAGCATGGGATCCTATTTAAAGACCCATAAGGCATGTATTGTAATAATCAAGAAGGCAAGTAAAAAGCATTGAAGCAAGCAAGGTCAAGGAGATCTACAGGTGTAAGGTCAAGGAGATCAGCTGAAGCATTCAAGGAGGGATAGCAACTCAGGTTGTAGAGTTGGTTTTGTGTTGAGCAAGAGAGAGAGGGAAGAAGGTCTTGAGGTGTGGCAAGCCTTTGAGGTGGAAGAAGAAGTGGCATCTTCCTTATTGTATTTTCTTCTAGTAATATTTAATACAAAGAGTGTGTATTGTCTCTCAAATTCTTTCTTATCTCAAGTTTTTAGTTACTTTATCATTCTGGTATAATTCCGTGTTTAATTGCTTATAAGAAAGTAATCAATTATGCTTCTGTTGGATAAGGGGTCACCTAACAGTTAGTATCAGAGCATATTGATTGTTGTAGGTATTCTCCCTGACAAGTGGTATCAGAGCTACGGTTTGCAGGAAGCAGGGTATTGTTTTTTATTACAGGTCATTCACAGGGTTTTCTGATTGAGTGGGAGTTCAGCAATGGTAGAAGAAAGTAGGCTACGAATGGAGAAGTTTAACGGCAAGAATTATCAACATTGGAGGATGCAGATTGAGGACTATCTGTATCAAAAGGATTTGTACTTACCGTTGGGTGGGGTTGCATGCAAGCCCACAGATATGAAGGATGAATAATGGAACGTTCTTGATCAGAAGGCTCTCGGTTCCATAAGGTTGAGCCTTGCATCATCTATGATTTCCAGCTTATCACAGTGCAAGACAACGAAAGAGTTGATAAAGTCCTTGGCGAATTTATACGAAAAGCCCTTGGCTTCTAATAAGGTATATCTTATGAAGTAGCTATTTACTTTGCAAATGCAGGAAGGTGGATTGGTACATACTCATCTCAGTGATTTCCATGGTTTGGTAAACCTACTAGCTTCAGTCAATATTGTTTTTGATGATCAGGTAAAGGCTCTCTTGATTTTATGTTCTTTGCCTGAAAGTTGGGACGGTTTGGTTATGGCAGTAAGTAATTATGCATCTGCTTCTAAAATCTTAAAATTTGATGATGTTGTGAGTGTGATCTTGAATGAAGAAATACGCAGGAGAAGCACAGGTGAATCATCAAGGAATCTTCTAAGTGCAGAAAGCAGGGGAAGGCAAAGGGAGAAGGTTGACCAAGGGAAATCAAGGTCGGGAAGGAGATCCGAGTCCAAAGGTATTACCTGCTGGTTTTGTGGAAAGAAAGGACATACAAAGAAGGAGTGTTGGTTGAGAGATAAAGAGAATCAACATGCAAGTATGCAAGAAGTAAAGGATGCAAATATTGTGATGCAGGATGCTCTCATACTTTCTTCGAATAGTCAGGTAAGATCATGGATTTTAGATTCTAGTTCATCTTTTCATGCATCCCCAAATAGAGATTTGTTTTATGAGTATGAACAGGGAGACTTTAGAGTGCTCTATTTAGGGGATGGTACGCCTTGTCAGATAGTTGGCAAAGGGAAAGTGCAACTGAGATTGCAGATTGACAACACATGGGTGTTGAAGGAGGTCATGCATGTTCCAATTCTGAAGTAGAGTCTGATTTCTGTAGGAAGGTTGGGAGATGAGTGATGCACAATAACCCTCACAACGGATTCTTGGAAGTTTACCAAGGGAGCATTTGTTCTAGCAAGAGGTAAGAAAGTAGATACTCTTTATCTATCTACTTGTATTACTGATTCTACTTCTGGTGTAGATTCGAAGATGTGGTCTAATAGGCTTGGTCACATGAATAAGAAGGGAATGGAAGTTCTTGATTCAAAAGGTATGTGTTCAAATTTGGAAATCATAGATAGATTTCATTGTAAAAAGAGGAAATTTGATGCTTTTGATAGGAACAAAGAAGCCTTGTTGTTTATGGAGGAGATGAAGGACAAAGATTAGTCACTGGGGCTGAATAAATCTGAGCAGGGTAGTATGGACAGAGGTTTGATCCAAGAAGAGCTCGCAGATGAAAATTTCATCACTTACAGGAACACACACACCGATGTTGGTCACTTGGGACCGACGTCAGTCAGCCAGATACCGACATCGGTCATGTGCAGACTAGCAGGGTTGGTAGGTTGGGCAGGAGAAGTTTGACGTTGGTCATAAGGACCGACATCGGTAGGAGGGATGCCGGCGTCAGCCAGGGAAATGATGTCGGCAGTCAGGGTCAGTGCAGGGAACTGACATCGGTCAGGAGCAGACTGGGAGATGGCTGATATCGGTCACTGGAACGGATGTTGGGTGGATCAATAAGTCTCAAACACCCATGTGGAGGTCAGGAAAGGTATGTGAACCTCATATTCATTGTTCACCTTCTTTATATTGCTTACTGATAGTCATGAACTAGGAAGATGGAAGAAGCAATGCAGGTAGAATCCAGAAATAGTGGGAGCTTGGCATGGATGAGGAGTGTGAGTCCTTGGAGAACCAAACAGGTAATTATTGGTAGTGTTGTCAGCTGGAAGGAAGCACTGGATAGAGGGATGGATTTCCGTTTTAGAGAAGAGAGTGGATGGACACATGAGACAGAAGGCTTTGGTATATGGTCTTGAGTAGGCTGCTGAACAATGGAGGTTTGACCATTGTATTTTATCTTTACCAGGTTGGATAATATTAGCTACATTATCCTGTTAGTGTATTGTGTTACTTGTTACAGGGTTTCATATACAGGGAGTTTTTTGAGCTAAGGGTAGAGTTGGTTCAGAAGTGTGTCATGGAGAATTTGGGAGCAGCAAAATTCTTGTGGCATAAGAGACAGGTATTGCATCACAGGTTTGTGTGGTGGTTGGTCTTCAAGAGTGATGTTGAAGAGGAATACAGAGCCTAAGGAACAAAATAGATGGTGTACAAGTACAGGTATAAGTTACAGCTGTTTATCTCCAAGTGGGAGATTGTTAAGGTGTGGAGCTAAAAGCTTCAACTATTTGCAGACACAAGAAGAGGATGCTAAAGAACCAGGAGCACCGACGTCGGCAGCATGACCGATGTCAGTCAGATGCAGTGGAGAAGGAGACCGATGACGGTAGATAGTCGGCCGACGTCGGCAGCACTAGGCAAGCAGGGACCGGCGTCGGTCGCCTGTGTATTTCCAAAACTACTGTTGATGAACAGTCAGTTAAGTGAAGCGAGTGTTTGCATGTCAAATGACTAATTATAGTCACGAGCTGCGTGTCTAATTATTGTAACTAGAGTTCTATTTTTGTAAGCATGGGATCCTATTTAAAGACCCATAAGGCATGTATTGTAATAATCAAGAAGGCAAGTAAAAAGCATTGAAGCAAGCAAGGTCAAGGAGATCTACAGGTGTAAGGTCAAGGAGATCAGCTAAAGCATTCAAGGACGGATAGCAACTCAAGTTGTAGAGTTGGTTTTGTGTTGAGCAAGAGAGAGAGGGAAGAAGGTCTTGAGGTGTGGCAAGCCTTTGAGGTGGAGGAAGAAGTGGCATCTTCCTTATTGTATTTTCTTCTAGTAATATTTAATACAAAGAGTGTGTATTGTCTCTCAAATTCTTTGCTGTCTCAAGTTTCTAGTTACTTTATGATTTTGGTATAATTCCGTGTTTAATTGCTTATAAGAAAGTAATCAATTGTGCTTCTGTTGGATAAGGGGTCACCTAACAGTTAGTATCAGAGCATATTGATTGTTGTAGGTATTCTCCCTGACAAGTAGTGCTCCAAGTCTTTATCAATGTTGTGTAGCATGCACCTCCATCATCTCTTAGTTCACCAATGGCTTTGGTTCCTTGATTTATCAATTTGGGGGAATGGGTGAAGCTTCTCTATCACTATTTCTACATAATAATTTTGAAAAATTGAAGCTTAAAAGTTATGGTCTTGGCTTACTTATTTATATCTTTTATTAAATTTTCAAAATCAACCATAACCATCCATATTGAGATATATATTTGTGTCCATGGATTGATTCAATTTTGGAAGGACAAGCAATAAATTGGGTCATTATTATTTGGAAGAATGGAGCATTAATAAGGCATCGGTAGCCTTAATCTAAATATTTTCCTCCATTAATGCCTTGTAGATGACACATTTGTGATGATGTCATAGGTGATGCTAATTTGAATAATGAATTTATAGTAAATAAATATTCAACAACTTTCATAGATTTTCCACTTAAGCTCCTAACTTGGTTTTGATTTTCTTAAATGGTTTTAATTAGTTTTCTACAATTCTTTGGAAATTGGTTGCACATTTAATCAACTTGGTAAAAAATGTCATTTTACTAAATCATAATTTGAATGGAGTATAATTAGAAGAGTATGTCAATTGTGTATAAGGTAATAACCCAATTAGGGTATTATAGATGTGAATTGACATATGCATGTTATGTGTGTAGTCAAATTAGAAAACTTTAGTGGTCTGAGATGTCATTTTTCATGGTCATAATTTAAATCTAAGTGAAGTAAGAAAAGATAATTATTCTGTAAAATGCATTGCCCCAATTAGGGATCAATGAATGAGAATCAATACATGTATGTGAAAAGTGTGGATGATTTAGAAAATTTTAATGATTTTGGTTCATATTATGCATTATTGTAGAATATCATTCAAATTTACAATTTTAGCATAATATTGATAAGAATTAGATGTCTATATTTTACCCATATTTTAGAAGGCATGGCGAGACATTTGGTTGAAGCAACATTTTTTCAAAGAATAAAAAGGTCACTATAATTAGAATAAATAAATTATTTTCCTCTTTCTACTAAATTTTGCATGAGTCACAAAGAAATGAGGTTACAAAAATGCCCCAAATAGCGTTTGGGTGGCCCATGGTGCCGCCTTGAGGGGAGGACAAAAAAATTATTTGATAGGCTGACCCTCGATCAGAAGAAGAATAATCATATATTTCAAAAAATGAGGCTAAAAATGGAGCAATTAGAATAAAATGAGGGGGAAAATAGATAAATAGGGTAAAAATGAGTGCCCAAAGAAGATAAATTGGGTAACTATTGGCCTCGAGGGTGAAAATTTTACCATATTTTGACCCTTGAGGGGTAAAAATTACTCATTTTTACCCTCCACTATTGTAATTGTGAGCTTTGATATTTATGCATGAGGGAGCTAAATATAATGGCCAACATCCCACACCACTGACACTTTGGAAAACACAGGCAAGAGTATCAGTGACCACCAGGGAGTGGATCATTATTAGGTACATTTTTGGTATTTATTTTTTGTATTAATGCATTTAATACTAGGTAGAATTAGGTGAATTGGTGATCCCATCATTTGTAAAAATTTATAAATGATAAAATCGCCTTTGATAATGGTAAGATCACCCTTGATAATGATGATATCACAAGGTTTTTATCGATATCATGAGTCAAAATGGTGAGATATCTAACTAATCATCAAGATCACCAATTTTATTGGAAATATATGGTCAAATGATGGTAACACTTGGTCAAATGATGATATCACTAGCTTTAGCAATATCACCCTGTCAATCAGTGGGAATGCTCTATGGATTGATGGGAACCCAAAATAAGTAAGTTAGTCCATGCATTAGTAGAGAAAACCTAAATAAGCATAGAGGACACAACATGTTAATCCTACTCCCTCAATGGGTGGTGTTAATGAATTCAAAAAACTAATTATGAAAGTAAGACAAAAAATACCTTCTTGTAGTAGCTCTCCTTCAAAAATGGTCAATAAACGTGCTTGTGCCTAGATATAGTGGTCCAAGTCTTTGTTAATGAAATGTAGCATGTACCTCCATCATCTCTTAGTTAACCAATGGATTTATTTCCTTGATTTGTCAATTTGGGGGAATGAGTGAAGATTTTCTAGCACTATTTCTACATAATAACTTTGCACAATTGAAGCTTAAAAATTATTGCCTTAGCTCACTTATTTATAGATTTTATGAAATGTTCAAAATCAACCATGACTATCCATCTTGAGATCAATATGTCTCTCCATGGATTGATTCAATTTTTAAGGGATAAGTAATGAATAGGGTCATTAATATTTGGAAGAATAGAGCATTAATAAGACATGGGTATCTTTAATCTAGACATTTTCCACCATTAATTCCTTATGGATGACACCTCTATGATGATGTCATGGGTGATGCCAATTTGATTAATGAATTTCTAGTAAATATATATTCAACAGCTTTCATGGATTTCCCACTTAAGTTCCTATTTTGGTTTTGATTTTGTTTAAATGATTTTAATTAGCTTTATGCAATTCTTTAGAAATTGATTGCATATTTAATCAACCTGGTTAGAAATGTCATTTTATTGAGTCATAATTTGACTGGAGTATAATCATAAGAATATTCCAATTAAGTATATGGTAATACCTCAATCACGGTATTATAGATGCACATTGACACATACACATGATGTGTGCAGCCAAATTAGAAAATTTCAGTGGTCCAGGACTTCATGCATGGTCATAATTTAACTCGAAGTGAAGTAATAAAATATAATAATTATATAAAATACATTACCCCAATTAGGGATCAATTAATAAGAATAGACACATGTATGTGATAAGTGTGGATGCTTTAGAGTGTTTTAGTGATTTTGGTCCAAATTATTCATTGTTGCAGAATATTGTTTAGATTTATAATTTTAGCACAATAGTGATAAGAATTGGATGTCTACATTTTTCCCCTATTTGAGAAGGCATGAAGAGACATTTGGTCAAAGCAATGGATTTTCAAATAATAAAAAGGTCATTATAATTAGAAGAAATAAATTTGTTTCCACTTTTTGCTAAATTTTGCATGAGTAATAGAGAAATAGGGTTACAAAAAATGCCCCAAACAATGTTTGGGTGGCCCATGATGTCCCTCAAGGGGAAGAAGGAAAAATTTATTTGATAGGTTGGCCCTCAATCAGAAGAAGAATAATCACATATTTTAACAAATGAGGCTAAAAATGAAGAAATTGGAATAAAATGGGGGAAAACAAATAAATAGGGTGAAAATGAACACCTAAGGAAGATAAATGGGGTAATTATAAGCTCAGGGGTGAAAAAAATGAAAATTTTACTATATTTTGACCCTCGAGGGTAATAATAATTCATTTTTACCTTCCACTATTATAATTATGATCTCTAATATTTGTGCATGAGAGAGATAAACATAATGGCCAACATCCCACACCACTAACACCTTGGAGAGCATGTGCAAGAGTACCAATGACCATCAGGAAGTAGAGCATCGGTAGGTACCCTTTTTGGTATTTAATTTTTGCATTTATAAAATTTAATACTAGGTAGAACTAGGTGAATTAGTGATCCTACTATTTGCAAAAATTTGCAAATGGTGAGGTTAGCCTCAATAATAGCAAGATATCCATCAATAACAGTGATATCACTAAGTCTTTAGTAATATCATGAGTTAAAATGGCAAGATCATCAACTAATCAGTGAGATCACTAATTTTGGTGGAAATCATTTATCAAATGGTGGTGACATTTGGTCAAATGGTGACATCTATAGATTTAGTGATATTACATTGTTAATTAGTGGGAACGCTTTATGAATTAGTAAAAACACCCCACATATTGGTGGTTTTAAAAACCTATGAAGGAAAATGGTAAGGGCAATCTTTGGAATGGAAAGATCACCTTACGAATGGAGAGATCACCAAAAAAATGGTGAGATCACTAGATGAGACCAAAATAATGTAAAAGAAGACATAATGGGGCTAATAGAGGATTAGTCTAGGCCCAAAATTATAAGAATTTAGGAAAAATGATGTGAATAATTAGAGGAAAAATGATTGACTTGGTTCCTTATGGTTTGATTTGTAAGAGCGAGTCAAGGTGATTATGGTGTGAGAGTGATGATCCTGAGTGTTATGCCAATAGGCTAACTGGACAAATGAGATGATGGGTGTACTTGAGGCCATGGAATTATATCATTTGACATAGCTACCAGTGATTTTTGTAAATCATGCCTACTTGTCATCACTTGTAAAGAGGTGGCACTTTGAGACCTCTACATTTTTTTGATCAACTGGGGAGGCACTAGTCACATTAGAGGATGTATATCTTATATTATGGGTGCTAATGTAGGGTTGTAGGATTATCTAGATGTTAGTGGGCTGACTATCCATTTTATAGGACTTGATTAGAGTGACTGATCTAGAGTTTGTCAATGGAATTATTAATATAGATTAATTAGAAGACCTAGTTTGGCCTCTAGATGGTGGATTAAGAATAGCAATAGCAGGGGATATAACAGTGATACCAATACAATTGTAAGGGATAGTTCCCCCTAAGGCAGTCATATTGATGGATCTTGTCAATGGCCTTCTGTTGCCTAATAAGAGTAGATGGTTCTTCCCTCTTGGCCTAATTGCAATGGTTCAAGAGACATTTAACCACTTGACATGATTTTAATTAGGGCCCACCATTTTGGCCTAGCTATATAGGTACCTTCATATGATAGTATACCATAGAGGGTAGAGTATTGGCCACAACACACTTCTCTAGGTTTAGGCCTAGGAACATATAGCCATTGAGTGACCAGTGGGTCTAAGGTATCATAGGAGACCAAAGGATCTAGTGAAATTTGGGTGGTATCCTATAGGTCCAAGTTTACAAGGCCACCTTAGAGATCTATCATTTTATAAAAATGCTATAACTAAGATGGTTAATGGGTATTTTATCTAATGGCCCTATTTGGCTACATAGTGGCTTTGGATTAAAGATCTTTTCATGATTGGCTTCATGATCACTCCATGTTATATCATAGGCTACCACAAATTTGTAGTGGAGAGATATTAACTAGATCGAGTACAATGATAGTTTGGCTTCTAACAAGATATCTCATAGGGTCCCCACTAATTTTTGCATGTGATTAGGGATATCCAAAAGTGGGATCCTCCAATGCCCTATGACCAAGATATGATGGATTATGATATAATAAAGCATATTTTATGGGATTATGTAGGTGGGTTGGTGGATATTAGCATGATATACACCTACATAGCATGATGGACTGGTGTTTGACTGATTCAATTGACTAGTCCACAACCTTAATATCTAGTCTCACATTAGAGATGGGTAAGACTGAGGAGAGATCAGGGTCAAACTCTAGTATAGAGATAGGTTTAGGTGATACTCTAGCTAGCTATATCACATGCCTTTCCTTTATAATTAGTTCATGGTTAGGTACAATGTGATCTTCTAGATGATATTGAGATGGTTGATATAGACATATATGATATAGAGATGGAGGATGCACTAGGTGGCAATGAGGACCATAAGGTAGGGACAAGAGAGGTTGGGTCTTTTGAGATAAGTATAGGTGAGGTAAGGTCCTTTGACATAGGTAGGTCTACAGAGTCCTAGACACTAATTGATATGATACAAAGAGAGATCACTACATGACTATCAAAGATTTTAGGCTTATAAAGTGACATAACTAGGTTACGTGCATATTTAGCTACTACACAGGGGGAGACTACCAAGTTACAAGGGTTTATTTAAACTAAGGATGTATATTTTGTTACTCTAAGGGGATAAGTGGCTCAGATCGTATGGGTACAAGTGTAGTTGGTTACTCATGATGTTGAGTTTTAGAGATTGACTAGCGAGTGAGATAGAGATCTAGTGGATAGGGAGCGATTGGTATCATAGGTAGAGAGGCTCACAGAGGATCAGGATGAGTCTTGATGAGCCAAGATAGATAGTGGTTTAGGTTTGATGATAGCCTTGGCTGATGTGATTGTGGCCAAGGATGATACCTTACACACAAAGGATGATTTCTTATGCATGAAAGATGAGATTTTATATTGGTAGAGGTTATATGAGGCCACAATCCCTATGAAGAGGAGAGATCCATCTTATATAAATTATACAATATCCCAGTGGACTAGTTGAACCTCTAGATCTAGACATGCTATGGAGTTAGAGTGGTCAATGGCATAACCCTCATCACAATGAGTAGTTATGGGTCCACCACCACCATCACCACCATCAAGCATGGGTTAGAGATTTTAATAGAGTCCCCTAAGGGATAGCCATGATCAGATCTAATTTTTCAACTCCATTATGTATTATGAGATGTATAGATACTCTCTTGATGTATAAAACATTATTTTGAGATTATATATATATATATATGACATTCATTTTTAGATCATTGCTACTTGTATATGGACTCTTAATATTCTTTTATGTCACATGGTGTTTACATTTATTATGGTCTTGTTATGATATGGTGGTATATGCTAGTGTTAGGAGATCCACTTCCTTAGTTATCATATAGACACTGATGTATTTATTTTTATACTTATGTATGACTAGTTCTTAGAGGATAATTTAGGAGATTCATGTTCCAAACTAATCATAGAAATAGTCAGTGTAATTCAATGTGTATGCTAAGAGATGCATGTCTTTCATAGAGAGTCTTATTTATTTTCAATGTTTGGCTTAGGATATCTTGTTTAGGTAGTGGATATGTAGGATAATGTGTCAAAGATGTTCTTTAATGTTACATTTATTGTTAGACTTTGGAGCACTTGTCGTTTAATGTATAAAAATGAAATTATTCATCATAATTATGACTGACTTATAAGAACATTATATTTCATTTGTAATTGACTGGTTCAAAGGTGAATATTTATAACTAAAGATAATGATAAAAAATACCAAAACCAAAGTTACATCTATTTATTTTTGAACAAATTACAAAGTAAATAAAAAGATAAAAAGAAGGTAAAATACAAAAATGTAACTAGCTAAAAATCAATATTTAATTAGGAACAAGAATGTACTAAAACATAAACAACTAATAATAAAACAAAGCAAGGACAAATTGTAAACACATATTAACAAGGTGTACTTAAAAATAATCAAGATAAGAAAATAGTTAAATATAAATGTAAATAATTCAAGCCTAAGGTAAGGCCAGACAATTGTTTACGAGATGTATTCAAACACGACACTATAAATAAATAAAATAATTTAAATAAATAAGTAAATTAATTAATCACACAAAATAAGAAGACAAAAGACAAGAAGAAATACACCAATAAATAAATATAAAAAAACAAAGCACAATAAAATACCAATAAAAACACCAATAAATAAAAAATGAAACAACACAATAAAAAACAACTAAACAAATTAAAGCAAAGAAAAATGTAGTAAGCAAATTATTCTAAGCACACAAAATCATAAAAACACAAACAATGGTTAATCACAATGTTAGTGTAGATAGAAAATAAAATATTCATGCATGTGTAATAGAGGCATTACGCTCTATGACAAGGTGACCCCTAAGCTAAGTGACAATGACACTAGTTTAATAGTATATGAATAATGGGTACAAAGTTGGCCCCATGCTATAGGAAAATAATGACACACAAACAAGAGAAATAAAAATTTCCCCTAGGCTATAGGAGATAATGAAACAAATAAACAAAATGGGGGGAAGATAAGGAAAGGAAGGGGTATTTGAGCTGATTCTAGATACACTAGGCAAGTGAACGTTGCCTACATAGTTCCATGGACATAAGGTCTAACATGAACTCTAGGCCTAATGTAGTTCTCCCAAGATATGGGATAGAAGAAAATTTATGATAAGCAAATAATGTCAATGTGTAAAGGGGTATGGGAATGGTCTCATAATATGGCAAGTACATGAGAAAAGAGGGATGATGTTCACAAGCATGAGAACGCCAACACGAACATATCATGCAAGTGTGAGAGTATGGTTTAGGTTAAAATCACACTAAAAGGCAAAAGATGAGTATCCATAAATGAACTTAATTGGTATTTTAGAGTGTCTACTATATCTAAGGTTGAGAAAGATAAAGAGATCATAAAATGGTGAGAACGTAGGAAAAACCAAGGGTGCAATGATGTATCTTGTTCAAATGAACAATACACACAATGATAACTCACAAAATGATGAGAGTGTACAATGATACAAATAAGGATGAGAAAACTAAAGGATAAGTGGTTATTTTTTAAATATATAGGAGTCCTATAATCCTTAAGACCAAGAATTGGTTGAAAAAAATAAAAAAATAAAGGAAAGTTTAGACGAGCTAACTTGAGATACCCCATATATCCAAGTGTTGCCCATATAATCTGCACAAACCTCAGGCTGATGTAGTTCTCCTAGAAATGGGAGGAAAAATACCAAGGTGGTCTAGAAATAAATTTAATAAATAATAATGCCCAACATATAAAATTTTGATGACTTTATATCTCGTATGGAAATTCTAAGCTAATTTTCTTGATATTTTAATTTCTAAGATTTTCTAGAATTGTTACTAATAGTTAGGGGTTTTCTAAGTGTCCCAAATGAATTTAGAATTAATATAAACTAAATGGTATAACTCATAAATTTTTGAGAGTGTGGCTTATATTACTCATAAAATAGTGAGAGCATGGCTTGGGTTGTTTGAAAAATGACAAGTGCACTTAAGATCAAAATAAACAAAGGTATACAATGTTTTTGGTTATCAGTTTCTAATGTTTTTGTGTTTTTGATATAAACAAAAGGGACACAATATAAATAAATGTATATAAGACCACTTAATCAAGGAGATTCACTTCCACAAGTAATATTTCAAATAACAACTAAACCAGCTACAACGGTCTTAACAGCTAGACTGGTTACAACAATGTTTGATCCATATGAAAGTAGTATTAAATACCAAGTAGACAAAAATAATAATATAACTATATACCTAATTTAAATAAGTTTCAAGGAACCATCCATTAATAAAAAACCATGTGATGACATACCTTGATACACTTGTCTGCAAAATAACTTATAAATATTGATCAAGTTGAACTGCCTCATAGAACATTATCTGAATGTGTCCAGAATGCCTATGAATCATAACTAGGATCATAATTGGTATTGGGTAAAATGGTCTAGGTGAAAGTTTATTTGGTTGAGTGGAATAAAAATGGTCTAGGTTATAATGCTCTAGAGTTATAATGGTCTTGGTTATAACAGTCTAGGGTTATAACAACTTAGAATGAAATGGTATAGGGTGTAATGGTATAAGGCACAATGATTTAGGTTGAAATGGTACAAGTTATAAATATAATGAAATAACAATAAAATTTAGCATAGGTTGCCTCCCAAATAAGGGCTATTATAGATAGTAGTCCAAAAAAGGTTGTTAAGCATATAAACATTTGAGATGTATAATGTTCATGGGTTTCGAGAGCTCTTTCCCTGCTAGAGTAACCAATTTGTATGTCCCTAATTCATAATTTATAGTAACCATATATGGGCCCATCCAATTGGGTTGAAACTTACCCTTATTTTTATGTTTATCATTAGTGTTATTTTAGTTCTATTTCAAGATCAAGTCACCAACTTCAAACTCTTAAGGGAGAATGTGTTTGTTATAGTTGTGACACAATATATTCTTATATGCTCTCAAGTTATCCAAGGAAGCCAAATACTTGCCATCAAGGAGCTCTAGTTCTTACAACCTATAAACTTGATAGTCTTCATCATCAAAAATATTCTCCAAAGATAGCCACAATGAAGGTAACTCAATCTCAATCAGGATAATACCCTCTGTGCCAAACACCAAGAAATATGGAGTGGCTCTTGTAGAGGTACGATGACTAGTGCAATAATCTTAGAGGGAGAGAACATTTTATAAGTGCCAATTAAAACCAATGCCATTAACAATATTATTAAGGATTATGACAATGGTTTTATTAGATGCATCAGCTTGACCATTACCTTATGGGTTATATCATGTGGACTTCTTGTGTTTAAATTTGAACATGGTACAGAGAGATTTAACATCCTTGTTCACAAATGAACCATCATTATTGGATATAATTTGGGTTGAGATACCATATCTATAGATGATATGATAATGGATAAACTTGGCAATCTACTTTTTGGTTATGTAAGTGATAGGAATTACCTCAATCCACTTAGTATAATACTTTGTGGTAGTAAGGATGTGTTTGTGGCCATCATAATATGTTGGATTTAGTTTCTTGATGAGATCAAGACCCCATGTAGAAAATGTCCATGGTGTAGTGATCTATTGTAGCAACAAGGAAGGTGTGTGTATCAAATTATCATGATGTTGGTAGGAAACACACTCTTGACATAATTTTAAGCATTTATTTCCATCTTGGGCCAATATTACCCTGTTTATAAGAATTTATTGGATAAGATCACATTGCCAGTGTGGGACCCACACTTTCCTGTGTGGACCTCCTTAATTGATAACATGGATTCTCTCCACTGAAGATAAATAATGAAGAAGTGCTCCATCATAACCCGTATGCTAAAGTGTATTTCCAAGGAGGGTATAATAGGCTAGGTGATGGAGGAATATTTTCTAGTAATTTTTTGAAAGGTTAGGAGGAAAAAATTGGTCATGGAAATAATTATAAATGTTATGGTACCAAGGTAGTTCAGGTGGGAGATTGGGACTAGTAATTGTAAATATCCTCTCTAAATCTAGCAATACATGAGTAGGTTTTAGAATGTTCTCAATGAGAAACTAATAGTCTTTAACATCCCTGACAACTTGTACCATGGACCCAATTATTTTCATGGCATTAGCTAATTTTTTATTGGGTCGTGGCACTTATTCAAATTATAAGGATTTCAAATAGAACTTGAGATTGTCCATAATGTGCTTGTAGGGTACAAGCTTTTCATCTCAAGTTTGATATTATTTTGTGTTCTAATTAATGATTAATTAGGAATATCCATAAACAATTAACTATTTTATATACTAATATATTGCAAGATGAAGTCTTGCAATAAGGGCTTCATACTCGACCATATTATTGGTGCAGTTGAAGCTAATATGAAACACCTTGGAAATAGGTCCCCTTGAGGTGTTACCAGTAAAATGACAACTCTAGATCCATGGGATGTAAAAGATTCATTGAATTATAACTTCCATTATTCAGGCTCACAAGCCACTTATTCTATTTTCATGTTATAACCATCTAGGAAATCCAATGTGAGAGGTTGAGAATCTATAATAAGAGCCTCAGAAAGTTGATCTATGATGACCTTCCCTTTAATAACTTTTTGATTCTAGTACTCAACATCAAATTTGATCAACATCATGACCCATTTTTCCATGCATCCTATGAGATTTGATTTGGATAATAAATATTTTAGAGGGTCCACTTTAGCAATAATAATCTTTTTATTGTTCAGCATGTAGTGTCACAACTTTTGGGAAATGAATGCCATTGCCAAACAAGCCTTCTCAATAGGTGTATAATTATGATTGATGCTACATGTGTACAACTCAAATAATAAACCACATGTTACTTTCTTTGTTCATCATTTTGGTCCAAGAGTGTCCCCAGTGCATGTTTTGTGTCTGAGATATAAAGAATTAATGGTTGTTCAGGGGTTGGCAGTCTCAAGACTAGAGGGTTAGCCAAGTATGTCTTGAATTTCACAAAAAAAAATTGGCATTCAATATCCCATTTAAAAGTGACACCTTTATTAAAGATATGTGTAAAATGATGATACTTGTCTTCCAGTTATGATATAAACTTGTGAATAGATTGAATTTCACCTTGTAGGCTATGGAGTTATTTGAGATTGAAATGTGGAGGAATTTTTGTGATGGATTTGACCTTAATAGGATACAATTGAATCCTTTTCTATGATAAAATGAATCCTATCAATTTTCCTAAAGTAACATCAAAGATGCACTTCTTAGGATTAAGATGAACCTTGTAATTGTGAAGTCTCTTAAAGATTATTCACAGAACATTAGGATGTCTGGCATAGGTTCCTGATTTTGATAGAATATCATTAACATAATCCTCAACAATATCATGAATCATGTCATGGAATATGATATTCACGGAACATTGATAGGTAGCAATAATATTCTTTAAGCTAAAAGGCATGAATAGGTAACAAAATGTTCCTCATGGTGTGGTGAATGCAGTCTTATGATGGTCCATGGGGCTATCTTAAACTATATATACCATGAGGGATAACATATTGTACCCATTAATTAAGTTGATAATCATGTTGATGTTGGGTAGAGGGAAATTATATTTATGACATATTTTGTTGATATCTAAAAAATTAGTATAAATGCATATGCCCTATGGTTTTTTGCTCAATGGGACTATATTTGATATCCATTCAAAATAGTCCAGTGGTATGATGAATCCAACTCCCAATAATTTTTATATCTCCTTCTTTACTAAAATTTTAATGCATGCTTACATCTTTCTCAATTTTTACTTGACTAGCTTAGCATCCAGATGTACAAAAATTTAATGCACAACCAAGACAGGGTCCAATCCTGGGATGTCTGAATAAACCCATGCAAAGATATCAATAAAATCCCTCAAAATAGTGACAATCTAGTCACTCTCTTTGTCAGTGAATGATGTTACTAGATAAATAATCTTGGGATATTCATAGGTTCCTAGGTTCACTTCAATTGTATTCTCTACAAGGAGTGTGGAATCATCTTCTAAAATAGTGGGCAGTGTTTGACCATGATCCTCTTCTTTAATTTTTTGGTTTTAAGCCCCAAAAATCATCATAATAATAGGAATATGAGTCTACTAGTTTTGGTAATGGGAAATTGAAAATTTTGTCTAGAATGTCTAGAGTAAGATGCTCAAAATATTTATGTTGTTCAGACATAATACTGGCATTGGTTGTAGAGCTTGGACTTAGTGGATACTGCACTTCCTATAGAGATGAGCAATCTTACCCATCCAAGAGCACTTGAAAAAAAAATTTACTCAAGGGTTTATATTTTTCTTTACTTTTCCCTAATCAATGAGTTCCTCAAAGACGTTTTTACCTGAAGATCTCAATGTTTTATCTTTTATATGGCTAAGAAAGTTTACCTTCTCTCCAAAGTAGGGATTAGGGTCTAATGAGAAGTCAAAGCCTTATTTGTGATGACTAAATGAAAATCCATCTCTAAGTCCCATGTACTCGGTAATATATTCCTTATTAAGAAACTTATCAAGGGGTTTAATAGAATTTTTTTGGTCCAAATATATGAGGTCATGGTGGAAAAGGGTAAGTAGATAATGGGATGTGATAGTCATAATAAAATTGGAGTCAAATAAGTTAGTGTCAACTAGCTCATCGTAAGTGCTATAATGGGATGATGTGTTGCTATCAGGAGTTTCTTCATTAGTCAATAAAGAGTAATCCCTATAAAAATACATGAGGTTACCCCTAGGTGATATACATTTGAGACCTTGATTCATAGTAGGTTTATTGGTAGATAGAGGCTCCAGAATACCTTGCTCTCATGACCCTAACCCTTTTCCTACATAATCTAAAGTATCCATAATCTAATTAAGAATAGGGTACTTGGGGTTCTATAAAAAATTGGTGAGACTATCATCATACAACCAATCTCCTTTAGTAAAGGCTTTTGGATTCTGATTCGATGAAGTTATTCGTACAAATACTAGTGGTAGTTTTTATGTGTTTTCTTCTACCAAATCATGTTGGGCTTGCAATGGATTTCAAAAGGTCTGGGTAGGCCATAAGACTTAGGAGATTTGGGAAATTTTCCAATATGAAATGCATCTTTCAAATGGTACATAGAAATATCAACATCCTCAATAGTGAGCTGGTTTACAAATGCTGCAAGAAATAGATTGGTTGAAGTGGAAATAATATCACTAGGGTCAATATACTCATATTTGGGTGGTTTAGAAACTATTGATTTGTTTTTTTGCTAAAAATTTAGACCCATGTCAATATTTATAATTTTAGTATTCATCCTCTAGATGTTTGCAATATTGGTATGATTGTAGATCAACATAAATAGTGACCTCAATTCTTGAATGGGGGAAAATGAGGCACTGATGCAAGGTGGAAGGGAAGGCTCATACTTCATGGATTCAAGGATGACCAAGAAGTAAATTATAAGGTAATTCAATTTCCATAACATGGCATAGGGTATCATGGGTTACAGGCCCAATAATGATTGGAAATAAAATAGCCCTTGAAGACTCTCTTTTGACATTATCATACACTTTGATCATGATTATTTTAGGCTGCATGTCCTTGGCATTATATCCCAACCACTATATCAACTTTAGCGACACTTGTTCAGCCCTGAACCATTGTATATAAGAACCTACTTGATATTATGGTGAGAAATAATGACCTCAATATACAGGGGTTATTATGGCTAGGACTAAAGGAAGACATATCTCGCTAATCAAATGTAAATTGTTAGCTTAGAGATAGATGACCCACAAGTGTTTAAAATTGGGTAGGGATAATGTCTTTGGGAATAGTGGAGTATTGGAGGAATTCATTCAGTATGGTCCTATGAACTTATGGTGTATGTAAGAGATATAAGATAGAAATTTGTGTACAAATTTTTCTCAATTTATCTCAAATACTATATGTCTTTTTTAGTGGAAGGAAGAGAGGTTTTGACCTTGGCTAGTATAGTGTTCAGTTTAGGATTGAAAGGCATAATGTTTAGTTTTGGTTTAGTGTTGGAAGAAAGAAAAGGGCCTTGAAGGGTCACTCATGATTATCTAGTTGTGATTTCACAATTTTGATTCGATAAGGAATCATTATAATTAGAATAATGGGATGGTAGTCTAGAAATATTAATCTATAAAAACTGATGCACAGTAGAATTATTTGAACCTGGTGTGACATTACTTGAAGGAGAGGGTGTCAACATTAAACAAAGAGAAAAAATTTTGAGAAGTTTTGAATGGTTCACATGTTTTGATTATAATGGTGGCAATGTGATTACTAGAAATATGACCCACATGTTATTATAATCATATGACATGGTGTTGTAACCCAACTTATTAGTTTGGGTATTGTGATCTTGATTATGATTATGTTGATTTGGTTTATGACCTTATCCTTGTTGATTTTGGCCTTGAACTTAATTCCAATTATTCCTCTTCTATTATTAATTGTGTTTAGGAAATGGTTTTTGGTAAATTCCCATATCCTGATTAGTATTCTACACTATTTGTTTCACTTCAATTTATCCACTTTCAATCAGGTCCTTAATAAGATGTCTCAATTATATGCATCGATAAATGACATGGCCAAAAACATGATGGAAATTAAAAACCTCATCTTCTCAATACTAATCAGGTTTAGGTTGATCTTCAAAAAATGTCTTTAGTAAAGGCCATACAATTAAATTGGCTACCACTAGCTTCTAGAATACTGCCTCAATAGGTTCTCCCAGTTTGCTAAATGGTCTATACTTGTTAAACCCTTTTATATTGAGGTGTTATTTTCAAAAAAATTGGTTGGTTAAGATGTACATTTGGAGATGGAAAAGCTTGCATTATTTATACATTGATTTTATTACTCCATTGCCCACCACATTCTTATTCTTATAAAAACCCTTAGGTTTTTCTATAGTAGTAGCTTGAACAGGTGGTTGTGTCTAATTAGATGTTTGACCTTGGGAGTATATTTTCAAAAGGCCTTTATTTATAATTTTTTTCTTAATCTACACACCTTTCTTAATAATTTACTCAAATATGTTGGCATAATCAAGTCGTAGATTATGAGCTACTTCAGGGTGCAAATTATGTGCAAAAATATTGGCTAATTGCCTATCTAGTAGATTATGTTAAAAGTTACTAGCTAATACTCTCCACTATTGTAGGTATGCTCTCCATCACATTGTCTTGCCTTGTATAATTCAACCACTATTAACTCATGTCTAATGTTATAAAATAAATGGTTGACAAATTTTTATGATATATCATTCCAATATATCACTGATGCCTTGGGAAATTTGAGGAGCCAATCTAAAGCTTGTCCAACCATTGTTGGCTACCTCTTGGCACAACATGAAAAAGGCTTCAATGTGTTCTTGAAGTTCAACCTTCCCTTTATATTTATCAAATTTGGCTACCTCAAAATGAGGTGGATTGTGTTCCTAAAGAATGTTTAAGTCAAATAGATAAGGACATATTTTTTCAAACTTGTATTTCTTAAATTGGTTGCCTATCTCAAGCCTCAAGACTATTTACTTCATCGAATTATAATCTTTTATGTTTGGTAAATTTTTTGGTGGAATATAATTGTCTTAGGTAGGAATATACCGTTCTACATGGTCCTATTATGGATATGAACCATTTGGCCATAATTTTGGTTTTGGGATACTCTTAGATTTGAGCAGGTCTAACATTATTGGTTTAACTAATTTTACTATTGATTCCTAGATGTTTGATATTAATTTTGAGGAATCTATTATTGTGAGCTATAGGAAATCTATTGATTTTGGGGTACTTATTATCGATTTACCAATGGGTGTTATCATTGTACATTTTTGTGTTTGAGAAGATCTTTCTAAAGATTTTTCAAAACACCCCAAATTATGATAAGTCCTTAGTAACTTGTTATTGTGAATGGACAAGATTCTCCTTATGGTTAAAGAAAGTATGCTTTTTATCAATTAGAACTTGTTGCAAAACATCTATATGTTTATTTTTTTGGGACAATCCCCAAGGTTCACATCAGATGTTAGATCGACTAAGGCATGCTAAATTTGGTTTAACATTTTTTATTGCTCCCTAAAAATGGTATTTTTGATTGAAATAGCTAAAGATGTTGTTAGGTCTATGATGAGTTGGTCAACATACCATTGACTAATCTGATAGATGTAGGTAATAAGATCATATCAGTTGGGGAAGACTCCACAAGTGGTTCTTTCCCATTACTATCAGAAGCAATGTTAGATTTTTTAACATGAGTAAAATATTTCTCTAGTTATTACTCCTCTACTCAAAAAATCATGTGCAATTGTTCTATTGGGAAATTAGGTGGTAATCTAGCTCCTAATTCTATTAACCTGAGGATAGATTCATCTTTGTCCTCTATGGGTTATTGTTTAGAATAATTGTGATCAGATCCTAATGTCATTAGGATATCATCAAACACAATGGAGTATTTTTATCTATCATAATAATGTTCTTCCTCATAACTAGGTCCATAAGAGACCCCACTATGAGTATACCTTTGCATGTTTGAAAATGGTTTTCTATGTTTGTGAAATGTTTTGGTTTTTTATTTTAAAAATGTTTATAAAGTTTTTTTGGACTCTTTGATCAAACAAAAACAAGGATAATTTGGATCAATTATTCGAAAGGAATGACATGATGCCATACAATTAGAATAATTATGAGGATACTCGACCTTGGTTGGATAAAATTGGTAAATTAGAAGAGGATAGAATAACCTTGGGACTTAGGGTGAAGGAAAGTAGAATAAAACCTAAGTTTGAAGTATGTTGATACTATAAAAAGTTGAACGTGACTATGGTGGGTCATGATCAAAAAAATTATAAGAATAATTTTCGGACTGAGAAGTTTAGGGTGTGAATTAACACAAGAAATCCTAAGTATAAAATACAAAAAAAATGGGTAGCACAATGAAGCACCATGGAAAATAAATTTTAATGGTCCAAGAACTTAGAGCATGAGGAAATGAAAGATGACATAAGTTTAAAATAATAATAGAATAGGTAAGTGTCTAGACAATGACTATATAATGACCTTCAAACCAAAAAAAAATGTTTGCCCAAATTACTCAAACCAAACACAAAAGGTGAACCACACAAGCCCAAATTGTAGGCAAGATTTTGGAATAGACCAATTGCATTTTGGATTAGAACTTAGAAAGGTAAAAAATTTAATTGGGGTTACAAGGGATTTAAATTTGTAAGTGATGAATAGTCTAGACTCAAATGAATAACATAATGCCACTTTTTGGAAATACCAACACAAATGATTTAATTCAATTTTGAACAAGGTTAAAATGTTTTGAATTTGACCAGTGTAATGCCTCTTTATTCAAAAGATGGTGTATAATAAGTGCTTTTTTTTTTGACATGTTTTGGGACACCCAGAAATAGTTTTTAAACTCAAAATTAATGTAAGTAAATAAGAAAAAGAAAAACACCAAAATGTATGTCATATCATAGAAACTAATAAGGTGACTTGGTACTATTGGATTCTATCAATATACTCTTTATTGAGAGGAAATAAGCTATTAATCTTATAAATTTAGATGCACATGAAAATTTGGGTTTTTGATCCCCCTCTTCTCTCAAGATATTGTACGGTGACATGAAACTTTGGGTTACTTGCCCTGCACCAATAATACTCCACAAAAAATGGGGTTTATCTAAAAAACGTAATTTTTTCACATTCTAAATGGTCTCATATGTGTGATTAACACTAGGACACAACACATCATTTGGATTGAAGTTAATAAGCTTGTTATAAAAAATTCTTATCCTTTTTGAAACCATTATATCTATCAATTGCTTAGTGTAGTGCAATGTCTAGATTAAGTCAATGTTTTAAAGGTAGTAATCATTAATAGAGGTAGTTTAACTGCTCAAACTACCATCTCAATGATTCACCAACATAATTTGTATACACCACCATGGAGTGGGGTTGAAGCAATGCCAGAAGATGAATTCCTAGGTCAACGTTTCCTTAAATAACTTATGTAGAGGTGATGAAATATTTCCCACAAGCCAAGATGTAAGAAATTAAAAATGTAGGACTTGAAAGGTCATTTTGGGATTTCCCAAGTCACTCAAATTTTGGGGAGTGACTTTAAGACATTCCTTTTACACTTGGACTAAGCGACAAAAGGTAATAAGTGAAACACTTTAATATCACCCAAGTTACCTAAAGGGGATCAGGGGAGAGCATATAAGCTAAGCTTATTTTGAAAAAATAATAATCAAGTCAAAGAACTTTAAAACTAGTTTAACCAATAAATAAATGACAAAAAGTAAAGACTCTTAAGAGTCCTAAGCTATGATTATTATTCATTTTAAGCCCAAATCTAAATGTGCTTGAAATTTTTCTTTAATTTTATAAAAAAAGAAACTAGTGAAGTGTCTTTAAACCTATAAAATAGAGTGTTATAAGTCTAGTAAGGGGTGTAGTATATCAAAATAAACTTGAACTTGATATTTTAACTCTCTATATTTTTGACATAGGGAGATCTCTCCATTATATAGAGTCATTTCACCATTTAACAAGATTATTCTATCATTTATAGTGTGATTCCACCATTCCATAGGGTAATCTTACTAATACATAGAGAAGTAAATAGATTATGCGGTGATCTTACCAATTAGTAGGATGATCTCGCTAATTAGTAGGGTGATCTCATTGATTAGTAGGGTAAATTCATTGAAATGATAAAAAAACAAAACAAATCAATTACCTACAAAGTTGGTTTAGGATGATCTCACTGATCTTTAGATGTCCTCATCATTCCATAGGTTGATATTGATAACCTTAGGTTGACCTCATAATTCTAAAAAAATACATAGAAAATTCTACCATTTGTGTGAGCAATCTCACTATTACTCAGGGTTATCTCATCATTCCACATGGCAATCTCACTGATGTTTAGGTCAAGTTTTTTGTTTATAGGGAGATCTTGTTATTTGGTCCAAAAGACATAAAACAAAAAAATTAAAGGAAAAAAAGAGAAAAATAGCCTCAAAAGAGGAACTAAGCATTCAATTAGAAGGATAAACTAATACATGAAATGTGTGGTCCCATCGAGTGTGCCAAAATGTATAATAGGATTACGAAGTAAGTTAGTCCATGTGTTAGTAGAGAAAACCCAAAATAAGCATAGAAGACACAATGTGTTGAGCCTACTCCCTCGAGGGATAGTGTTAATGAATTCAAGAAAATAATTATGAAAGTAAGATAAGCAATACCTTCCTGTGGTAATTATCATTCAAAAAAAGATTAATAAATGTGCTTATGCCTAGATTTAGTGATCTACGTCTTTTTTTAATGCAGTGTGGCATGCAACTCCATCATCTCTTAGTTCACCAATGGATTTATTTCCTTGATTTGTCAATTTAGGGGAATGAGTGAAGCTTCTCTAGTACTATTTTTACATAATAACTTTGCACAATTGAAGCTTAAAATTTATGGTCTTGGCTCACTTATTTATAACTTTTTTGAAATGTTCAGAATCAACCATGACCATCCATATTGAGATCAAGATGTGTGGCCATGGATTGATTCAATTTTGGAAGGACAAGTAATAAATAGGGTCATTAATATTTAAAAGAATAGAGCATTAATAAGGCATGGATAGCCTTAATCTAGATATTTTCCTCCATTAATGCCTTGTAGATGATACTTCTATGATGATGTCATGGGTGATGCCAATTTGAATAATGAATTTCTAGCAAATAGATATTCAAAAACTTTCATGAGATTTCCATTTAAGCTCCTAATTTGGTTTTGATTTGCTTAAATTATTATAATTAATTTTCTATAATTCTTTGGAAATTAGTTGCACATTTAATCAACCTGGTTAGAAATATCATTTTACTGAGTCATAATTTGATTAGAGTATAATAAAAATAAAACATCAATTACATATAAGGTATTACCCCAATTAGGGTATTATAAATATGAATTGACACATGTACATGATGTGTGGAACTAAATTAGAAAATTTTAGTGGTCTAAGATGTCATTTTGCATGGTTAGAATTTGACTTGAAGTGAATTAAGAAAAGATAATGATTATGAAAAATACATTGCCCTAATTAGGGATCAATGAATGATAATCGGTACTTATATATGACAAGTATAGATGATTTAGATCATTTTAATGGTTTTGACCTAGATTGTACATTGTTATAGAATATCATTTAGATTTGAAATTTTAGCAAAATAGTGATAAGAATTGGATGTCTATAAGAATAATGTGTTGTGCACATGCCACCAATCTAATATCTAAGTATTTATATTTTGAATTGAGTTGTAGTAACTATATCTAATTATCTAAATTAAAAATGGGAATGATCATGTCATGCATGATACCCATAATCTGAGCATCTAATATGAATTTGAGCTAAACTAATATGAATATGAGCAAAATCTAAGGATAACTATTAAACTTGTAACTAGATCTATGTAAACATGTATTGTACATGGTGCACTTTTCTAGCCAATTTGAACTATCATAAAATTGGGGCTACTATAAAGTAGTGCCACATCTTGGACAATAGCACCATGTGGTTCTAGTGTCCCTATTTAGATGCTAATATCTTTCTAGTCTGAATTTTGTATCACTATATTGCTTTTTGAGTCAGTGTGTTTATCTGTGTTTGATTTTTTTAAATTGAGTCTATGTGCTAAAAAATGTTCTATGAATGCAATATAGGAGCTTGATCTCTCTGATAAACCCTTGTGAATTTCCCTTCTTTTGAGGGTAGTTGTTGAACCTATGTAAGAATCATCCTAAAAAAAACCTCTATAAAATATGTGTTAGTTGGAGCATATATGATAATTGTGTGATAATCCAATACAATTATGATAGCTGGAACATAACATCAGAATGCAAGAGACTCTAAGCATAAGTATGTAATTTAATATTTATGTCATGTCTAGTATTGCACAAGGGTGTCAAGATAGATGTAATCAATGTATATAATAGCAAATCTAAGTAGAATTAAGTAGCTACCTAGGGGGATGGGGTATGATTCCCATCATGATACCTAAGTAGGAAGGGTAGATGCATGAGGTCGCTCATGGCATCAAAAATTAGTGTGTGTAACAAGCAAAGACAAGTGTCATGGTCATGACATATATAAGAAAGCATACATATAAAAAACATGAGACATGCAAAGTAGGCCAAGTGGACACAATATAAGGTACATGGGCACATGTAAGTAAATATGAGAAAATAAGACATACAAGGACATGTTCAAATGTCCACATATTCAATCAACAAGTAAGTTGTCTTAAAGACACATATAAGGACATGTTCAATTTATGCATATACAATCAAGAAAGCAAATGCAAGGGACATGGGCACATTTCCAAGGCATACGTGCTATGAATATAAGTGGCATAGAGCCAAATAATAATGGCATATTCAAATGCCTTAAAATAGAAGAATCATAGAAATATAATCAAGTCTAAACTATGAAATATTAAAATGAAAGCATGCATGAATGTAGTACAAATTTTTAAGAGCTAGGATGTACTTGTGTTGAGTCTAAAGTAGTGATAGTTGAAAAAATAATTGAGTATGAATAACAATGATCAATATCAAGATATAAAAATGCTAAAATTGGAAATTATAAAATGTAAGGATAGAACCTAGTAATAGAAATTATGTATAAGATGCCCCTAAGTGGCTGAATATGTCAAATAAATAACCATGAATCATTGTATATGCCCTTAGTGGGTAGATAATAGCAAGTTTGGATCAACATAGTGGACCTGAGTCTTCTAAAAAATCTACAAGCACTTGGCTAGAACAAGTGAAAGATGTATGTATGATAAAACCGACTATACTAAGATAGATAACATATATAGTGTTTGGGAAATATAAGAAGTGTAAACATAAAAATGTATACAATCTATATATTTTTTGTTTTCTAAATAAATATTTGAATGTTTTTGTGTTTTTATCATGTTATATTATTTTTATAGTTTCTATATGTAATCTATATAAAAAAAACATGAAAATAAACTATGTACAAGGAGAAAAAAAGAGGGAAAGTATGTATAAGAAGGGAGGAACCATACTAACCAATAAGTCTCATAGAAGACTCACTATCACTATGGCTTGTGTCAAAATAAGGAATAGTAATCTTTCATGCAATGTGAATATTATGGTGTAGTTGAATATTATTGCAATAGGAATCTAAGTATTATTCATCATCATAATCATAATAACCTAGAATGTTAGAGGGAATTGCCTCATTCTATGGAGTTAACCTTTATTAATTATGCTTTGGAATATTCATTATGATTTTTTCCCTTTGAAATTATGCTTATTATAGGCATATGGTGATTTGAAGGCTCTTTTGATAGAAAGCATTTTTTGATAATGTTTGTTTGTTTAGCATGATTTTGAATTTGTAATTTAATTTATTGCTCTTTCTATAATATTTCCGATGTATCTAGATGTTTTTCCTTGATTTAATATATCTATGAATGATTTGCCTTGGGATGTTCAATAAATCCCAAATTTTGCTGAATAACATTATCAATTGCTAAAATAGGAGTAGTGATACATTGGGCTTGTTTGCTAAAACCTTAACCATGAAAATCAAAATGTTGTAGATAATTTTGACCAAAATCAAACCATTTTAAAATTTGAGCCTCATTTTGCAGAGGTAACTTTACATCTTTTTCTTGCTTGACTTGTGCTTGTTGTACTATTTCATATTCTGACTGTGCTTTTGGAACCTTTTATTGTTCTTAGTTATCCTTTGGTATCCATTTGTGTTCCTTTTATGAATTGGTAAGTGTGACATTGTATGTTTTTTGGATGATGTGTCATTGTGTGAGTCATATGTATCCATTATCTATTGTATTTTTCTTTTCAATGTTAAACATGAATCAGTGTGGTGCTCATGCATTCTATGATATGCACAAAAATATTTAGATCTCCTAATTGGGTTTAGAGGAGGTAGGTAGATAAACTTAGATTTAATCATTTCCCTTAGTACCTCACTTAAACTCTTATTTTATCTTTTGATGCTTTTTAAATCACTACATGTATATTTACTTTATTATGATTTATGATTTGGATATGTAACATTGTTTACCATAAATTGACTAGGTGAAGATGCGTATACATGATTTACACCATGGTGCCCTGGTGGCCTTTGTCTTGTGAATTGATTTTAAAATGTTGTAATATTTTCATGTAATAGTTGATTATGATTTTGTAAACCTACAATTATCATGAGCATACTAATAATTTTATCAAATAGAGTCTCACAAGTACAAACCCTAGTTGTTTATGATTGAACATGTAGGCACACACCTTGTAAGGAAGAGGTGTGAATAGGTTGAGTATGGGGATTAATTACATGTATATAGGTTTTTTCATCTCATGGAGGGGTGATAACATATACCTAGTTAGATGTAAATTAGGTATCACCCTCATGGAGATGAGGATGAGAAGGAAATTATGTCTTGTGCATAAGATATGACATTGAAAATTGAAACATAATTGTTAGCTTATTGCTAAATCCTATATGTGTGTAAGGGTTTTCTTGTTAATGGAATTACACATAGGAAAAATATAACATGATATGAGATATGACATATATTTTAATTTATATAAAGCATCATCTATACATGTGTTTATATCTTTTTTGAGTTCATTCTAAATTAAAGGAAATAAGCATGCTAATGAAAGTATTAAACTTTGCAATAAAAAGTGATTAATTTATTCCATCATTATGATCATGATTATATGAAATACAAATCAAAAGATATATGGATCTGATATCTAAATTCTAGAAATGTAAACCCTAGGGTTATCTAGGGTTAGGCTTTGTGCAATATTTGAAGTAAGTTGAGTTCATCAAATGTTTTAACCTTTTAGGGTTTTAAATATGTAAATTATATGTTTGATTAAAGGGTTGGGTAGTCTAAATCAGTGAAATAATATGAATAAAATAACCAATAATTTGTTACATATTTTGACTAGATTTGAATTTATAAAAATAACAATAAAAATGTAAAAATAAAGACTTATCTAGAAAACACCTAATACTTAAGATTTGAGTGCTATAAAGTGAGATATGAACAAGTTTGAGTTTCATCTATTGAATCTATGTATTAGAACCCTTCCTAGACAATAGCACCATATTTGGACATTAGCACCATATGTATCTAGTGTCCTAAAAATGACACTAGTGTCCTCTATGTAGGCCTGCTTCAAATTTCTAGGTGCATCCATGTATATGTTTTTGGGTTTTGTTCCTACATGCATAAATTTTGAAACTCTATATTATACCTATAATAACTGATTTATGATGCACACCCTAATCCTCCTTACAAGTAAGGGATGAGCTAAAAAGTGTGTTCATTAATAGGATAGGTTGGACATCCTCAACACCCCATTATGAAGAGAGTTACCTACATACCAATACTTTGAGAAGGGATCAATCTTGATGTAGTTATCCCCACCTAAGTGTTGGTGTAACTACAAGTGATGTTATAATGATAGTGGTCTCGAATGCCTTGAGTGTGCTTGAGATTGGAAATCTTGAAATTCTAAGCTTAGGGTAGTCATAGATCATAGTATGTAGAAGTAAGTCAGAATAGGGATTAATAACCTTGATTTTTCTCCACTTACTTTGTGTTTGAATAGGTATTTTACATATAATTTACAATTTAGTGGATAGAGGTCTAAAAGTCATGTATTTATAGTGTTTTATAGCTTGTGCAGATAATAAAAGATGCTTAAACCGACCTTATGAGTGTTTTACCTTTGAAAATATATTTATTTGGGAAAGATAGGGTAAAGGGCATTATCTCCATTTTGGGGACACTAGTACCATGTGGCTCTAGTGTGCTTAATGTAGCACTAATGTCTAGTTGGTAGACTATTAGGCATTGGGCATAAAGGGCTAGGATCAAGAAATAAGGGTCTCAAACTATGTTTAAACTAACTAAGGATGATTTTGGTCTACACAAAGGTTGAAAAAATGCAATAATAGGCTCTAGGATAGGTCTAAGGATAAGCTAGAAATAGGTAGTCTTAAGTATCACTCTTAACACTCAAATGCCACTTTCAGATGATTACAAGGTAATAGAAAAGGGAAAACCTATTTTACCACCTATGATGAAAGCAATAATGGGTGGAAGGAATTTAGGATGACAATGGATGATAATGGATCATGAAGGACTATCAAGAATGGATTAGGGATCTTTAAGTACCAAGTGTCTAGTCATCAAAGTACTATTTGGAGGATATGGTGAGATGGTTTTAAAATAAGTCTCAATACTTATTCCACTTGATTATCAAGGTCAAAATGGGAAGAAATGATGGACACAAATAGGATGGATATTATTGTTTACAAAATCTATCACTTGTTTTTGTGGACAACATGTCGACCATTTTTGGTCCTGCAGGCCAAAATGCTCTCTTTCTTTATCAAAAAAATGTTCTGAGTAGTTAAGTTTTTCAAATAACTCAAGCCTCAATAGGCAAGCTTTTTCAAAAGGAATTTCAAAATACTTAAGGCATTTCCTAAGTGTTTTGAGGATGGTTCAACATCGAGGTTCAATCAAAAGACTTAACGGTGGGGTTTAAAGAATTGGAATGAATCATTGAACCATTGAACCATTGAACCATTAAACCCCACGTCTGAAAGGTTCAAAGGTTTAATGAGTTCAAAGGTTTAACGGCTTCGATAGACTTAAAGAATAAAAAGATCCAAGGAGTTAGAATGAACCATTGAACTATTGAACCATTGAACCCCACCTCTGAAAGGTTCAAAGAGTTCAAAGTTCAAGAGGAAGCTTCAAGCAAATGGATGAAGCAGAAGATTCTAGAAAATGGTTCAATCGAAGAAGAAAACTAAGTGAACGTGGCCCTTTACAAAACATTGAAATGCCAAACCATTGAACTGTTGAACCATTAAACCATTGAACCAAAAGAGTTCAAGGTTCAAGGTTCAAAGTGGTTCAAGGGACCGATGACATCCCCGTGAACATCAAATTTAGGGTGATGGAATAACTGTTGATTTTCAAAAGAGTGCAAACTTGAGAACAATATCAGGGACCAGCCAAGAAAGGAGCTAAAGGAGCCAGCTGAAAGTGAGAAGATAGCCTCGAGAGCTTAGATCACCAAGAAGAGACAAAATGTAGAAAGGAAAGAGGGAACGACTATAGAAAATCTAGAAATATCTATAGAAGAGTTATTCCAGTAGGTGGAACAATCCATTAGGTGGATCTCAGAGAACACAAACATTCAATGGCATGGCCTATTTTTCTTCATTAAGTAAAGGTGAATGGATAGTTGTGTAAGCATCATAAAGAAGACCAGGCAACCTATCCTTAGGAGGAGACATTTGAGATTATTTATAATGCCAAAGTTAAGGCTAATGACATGTTCTAGCATGGCCCCTTCATAGAATTTCCAATGCATTCAATGTAGCATGGGCCATTTTCATAAAAACAAGCACCCAAGTCTTCCTTTGAATGCTATATATTGTAATCTCTCATTTTGGATAAAAGAGATCTCTCTATTATTAGAAGTGAAGCTCTACCCAAATTGAAAGGCATTCCTAAGACTTTGAGCTCAGACTAATAATCATATTTTGTTAAGTGAATGTGAAAGCAAGTGACCTTTCAGACTTTGTGTTGAAATAGCTTATGTTATCTAGGAAATCATTTTTATGTCTTTTTCCTAAATACAGTCTTGTCCCTTTAATAAAATAAGCAGAACAAGTGGAAATAAATTGGAAGATGTCCTAAAGCCGACTGTGGGAGACTTTGTGCTACCATAATTGTCTTTAGTCTGTGTTTTGTGTAAAGGATATTGGAGAGACTTTGAACTCCCCTCATCCTTCATAATATTTTACTCTATTGTATTTTATGGTGGAGAATTTGGGCTACACTTCATTCTATGGTGTCTTTTATCCTAAATTAGTAGGAGAAACAATGAAAAACTTTGTGCTTTCATCAGTTTCTTGTGGATCCAGTTACGACCCAAGAAGAATTCCTGTTGTTTGTTGAATATCATTTCTGAAAGAAGAGAAGTGTCTTCAGTAATTACACTAGAATTCTCCTCTATTTTGTGAACATCATCTCTAAAAAAGAGAGATGGATGGTATGATTTCACCCCTATGTCTATTTCTAGCTTATATTAGTATTCTATAGTTATAGGGAACCTCCCCTTACTGAGAGAAGAGATTTGTCTCATTCTGGCTATGGTCACCACATCCATTTTATTGTATAAATCTCCTTATGTTGTGGTTGATATAACCATTTTTCCATCAACTAGTTGATGAAAAAATATTCACCCAATAGTTTTTGGTGACTCTGCTAGGGAAGAATGAGCAGTTTGAAGCCTCAAGCTTTAAATTGAAGCAGTTCTAGTTCTTTTCCATTTCCATTTCTCACTCTAGCTAATCCACCGTATACGTGAACCCAGAGAGCTCAAGGTATTGTTGACCCTATATTTGAGTTGGTGCAACTGAGTAATTTATTCTTTTTCCTCCACCATCTCACCTTCAGTGAACCAAGAGTTTTTATCCTACCAATGTTAGGTCCCCAATACTAGGCAAAGCTTCTCTTTCTTCTACTAGTAGAGCTTTGTCTATACATATCCCACATAGATTTGTTATCCCTCCTTTCAATAGTCATATCATGGAAGGTCAAGGCCCCTGGGGTAATAATTTTGGTTCTGTAAATCTAACCCCACCTTTACATGAACTACCCCGTAGTTCAAGAAAGAATTTTCCCAAGTTCTATGGTGATGGGAGAGTTCATCCTGATGAACATATTATAGCCTTTTTCATAGCTTGTGGTGTGATAGGTGTTGAATATAAAGACATAACAGTTACACTGTTTGTGGAAACATTGCAAGGTACTATCATAGACTGGTTTTATCATCTATAAGCACAAACAGTGACTAACTAGAACACTCTCAAGGCTAAGTTTGAGTCTAGATTCAAACCTGCAGAAGATGCACATGCCCTATTAGCTCAGCTTATGCAAATGAATAAGGAGCCTCATGAACCTATGCGAGACTTCATTGCTAAATTTGACAAGTTGAGGAACAAGATTCCTACCATTGCTCAGCTGACACCTAAAAATATTAAATGCTTCTTCATCAATTCTTAGCTTCTTAAAGTGAGTTTTCTATTGAAGCAGGCTGGCCACATAGATCTTGTTGCAGCTCAGATTTTGACCACTAAGGTTTAAGATGATCTTATCTTGGTAGGAAAGATAAGAAGAGATCCCAACAGAAATAAATCTTCGTCATCTTCTAAAAATTTCTTTGTAGGCACCACTGATCCTATCGTGCAAAAGGTAGCAAATGAATTGTTAGCCCTAAAAAAACAAATGGCCCAGGGAATGTCTGCTCCTTCTTATCAAGATATACCAAGGAGGACATTTTCCAACTAGTCATATCAATGCAATGCTACCAGAAATCAAGGGCAACCAAATCATCTTCCTCCCCCACCAGAGAAGCTTGCCATTGAAGCAGCACCAACTAACTCAGTAGTTGGTTATCTTAAAGCTGAACATGATTTCACTTTCCAACCTAAGTTGAACCAAGAAGATGACATTGATCTCTTTGTAGAAGGTAAAGAATAATTAGTTAGTGACTCCAACATTGGTTTCCTAAATTACCAAGATGAAGCTAGAAGTAAGGGGGAAGTGTTTGATGGATCATATGTTGTATTTACCATGTCCTAAAATAGTCAACTTAACAAGCTGATAAGGGAAAAATAGGAGATGAATCTCGACCAGCAATTTCAATTGCTAAATGAGGAACTTTTTTGCCTTTCCAATCAAATGACCTAGTGAGCAATAAAAAAGTAAGTACCTCAAGCAATCCTTCACCTTCTACTTCAATCTCTCAGACCAGTCCCACACCCAATAAACCCCAGAATGATGGAATTCCTTTGTTCCTATTTATTTTTAGTCATTTGATATAATTGACCATACTAGGAAGACCAAGATCCAAATGTTTGAGTTTAAATACCTACAAGCCAACCCTGAGTAGTTGGATAGGTTAGTTGAATGCATCAAGAACAAAACCATCCCTGAAGGACAAATTGTTTTGAAGGTAACTCATGATCCCCTAAAGAACACATCTACCTAAAATAATCTTGTCATTACTCCTCCTGTTGCCCCCAGGAAAATATAACCTTTATATGTTTCCCTGTTGATAAATGGTCATAAGCTAAGCAACTACATAATAGACTCTAGTGCCTCTGACAATGTGATGCCCACCAAGTTGGAAGACTCTCTTGGTCTCACTCTAACTAAAAATTTTGGGAGATGTTTCTCTATGGAAAACAAACAAGTGCCAATTTTGGGATAGATCAAAGATTCCCAATTTGCATTTTTGGCCTTCCTAGATAAGAAGATTAAAATGATAGTCATGGTGGCTGACGTTCTAGCTTCCTATGGCATTTTGCTTGGCCAAAATTTTTGCAAGGATGTTGGTGGAGAATTGAGCATGGACCTATCTAAGGTGATGATACCTGTCAAGGGTGTCATGCAAAGGCTACTTACTAAGAAGGAATTGAAATATATTGTCACCCAAACATTAGCCCCTGAAGCTCAAATTTTGTTTGAGTCCTCAAGAATGGGTAATTACTTTCTATCTACTGAAGATGTTCCTATTTCAGCAGATGAAAGTTTACTCGGTGACAATCCAAAAAATTTAGACAAGACATCAGAAGAATTGGTAGAGCACAGTTTAGATGAACAAGTATATTCCCTCCATAATGAAGACAAATTTAAAAGAAGATCAGATTCTAATGATGTCTAGATTTTTGAATTTGATGGCAGTTGTTCTTCTACCGATTCTGGAGCTGGAGTTATTTTGATATCTCCTCAAGGAGATATTTTTCCCTATTCTTACAAGTTGCAATTTAGCAATACCAACAACACTGTTGAGTACGAATCTTTGCTGCTCAGATTAAAGGCTACTCAAGCTAAAGCCATCAAAATTATTCACACCCAGGGAGATGTTGAGCTAGTGGTTTGTCAGGTGAGGAACCTATATCAAACCAAGAATGAATGATTGTGACATTATCACAATCTGGTGTGGGATTGCCTTGAAATTTTTGATGCTTTTAGTATTTCTATGGTGCTTAGAGAATTCAACAATCGTGTAGATTCCTTGGCTGTCTCTGCAACCCTCATGGTTCCTCACCAATATTTTAAACAGCATAAGTACACTATTGAGCTGGTCTTTCGATCAAGTGTACCTAATAATGCTAACCATTGGCAAGTGTTTAATGCTAACCATCAAATCATGTGTTGGATTGAAATAGAAGAGCAATAAATTATGGTAGTGGATCGTATTGCTGCATATCAAAACTAGGTAAAGAAAATCTTCAGTAAGAGAGTAAAGAGTCATGGTTTTCAAATTAAAGATCAAGTCTTATTGAGGGGCAAGAAGAGAGAACCAAAAGGAATGCACAAAAAATTAGATTTCTGGTGGAGAAGTCCATTCGCCGATCACTGATTTTGAGGTGAAAATAGTCTCTTGCTAATATATCAAGATGGGATGTCATTTTCACTACCTCACAGTGGGTAGCATCTGAAGCACTTAAATCCATGAAGTATTAGATAATTCTAATTGTACATATGTATAGTCTTTCTTTGTTTTGTGTTATTTGTTCATTTTTGGCACCTTTCTTTTTGAGTGGCATGACTCCATAGCCTAATGGCATAGATAAAGGCACTGCGATTCTAGATTCTACTCCCTTTGATTGTTTCAAAATTTCAATCAATGGAAGTTCCCCAACTGGAGCCAACTATTGTTCACAAAATCCATCACTTGTTTTTGTGGACAACATGTTGACCATTTTTGGTCTTACAGGCCAAAATGCTCTCTTTATTTATCAAAAAATGTTCTGAGTAGTTGAGTTTTTCAAATAACTCAAGACTTTTTAGCTAAAGAAATTACAAGTTCAACAAGTGGACTTTCTCAAAGGGAAGTTCAAAATACTTAAGGCATTTCCTAAGTGGTTTGAGGATGGTTCAATGCCGAGGTTCAATCAAAAGACTTAACAGTGGGGTTCAAAGAATTGGAATGAACCATTGAACTGTTGAACCATTGAACCCCACCTCTGAAAGGTCCAAAGGTTTAACAAGTTCAAAGTTTTAACGACTTTGATGGACTTAAAGAATAAAAGGATCCAAAGAGTTAGAATGAACCATTGAACTATTGAACTATTGAACCATTGAACCCCACCTCCGCAAGGTTAAAATGTTCAATGAGTTCAAAGGCTCAAAGAGTTCAAAGTTCAAGTGAAAGCTTTGAGTGAATGGATGAAGTGGAAGATTCTAGAAAATGTTTCAACTAAAGAAGAAAACTAAGTGAACGTGGCCCTTTACAAAACATTGAAATGCTGAACCATTGAACCATTGAACCAAAAGAGTTCAAGGTTCAAGGTTCAAAGTGGTTCAAGCAACTAGTGACATCCCCATGGACATCAAATTTATGGTGATGGAATAACCATTGATTTTCAAAAGAGTGCAGACCTGAGAATAAACTCAGGGACTAGCCAAGAAAGGAGCTGAAGGAGCCTACTGAAAGTGAGAAGATAGCCTCGAGAGCTTAGATCACCAGGAAGAGATAAAATGTAGCAAGAAAAGAGGGAACAACTATAGAAAATCTAAAAATATCTATAGAAGAGTTATTCCAGTAGGTGGAATAGTCCACCAAGTGGACCTCAGAGAACACAAACATTTAATGGTGTGGCCTATTTTTCTTCATTAAGTAAAGGCGAATGGACAGTCGTGTAAGCATCATAAAGAAGACCAGGCAACCTATGCTTAGGAGGAGACATTTGAGATTATTTAGAATTCCAAAGTTAAGGCCAATGACCTATTCCAGCATGGCCCCTTCATAGAATTTCTAATGCATTCAATGCAGCATGGGCCATTTTCATGAAAACAAGCACCCAAGTCTTCTTTTGAATGCTATATATTGTAATCTCTCATTTTGGATAAAAGAGATCTCTCTATTATTAGAAGTGAAGCTCTGCCAAAATTGAAAAGCATTCCTAAGACTTTGAGCTTAGACTATTAATCATATTTTGTTAAGTGAATGAGAAAGCAAGTGACCTTTCAGACTTTGTGTTGAAATAGCTTGTGTTATCTAGGAAATCATTCTTATGTCTTTTTCCTAAATATAGTCTTGTCCCTTTAATTAAATAAGCAAAACAAGTGGAAATAAGCTAGAAGATGTCTTGAAGCTGACTTTGGGAGACTTTGTGCTGCCATAATTGTCTTTAGTCTTTGTTTTGTGTAAAGGATATTGGAGAGACTTTGAGCTCCCCTCATCCTTCATAATCTTTTACTCTATTGTAGTTTACAGTGGAGACTTTGGGATACACTTCATTATATGGTGTCCTTTGTCCTAAATTAGTAGGAGAAACAATGAAAGACTTTTTTCTTTCATGGGTTTCTTGTGGATCTAGTTATGACCCAAGAAGAATTCCTGATGTTTGTTAAATATCATTTTTGAAAGAAGAGAAGTGCCTTCAGTAATTACACTAAAATTCTCCTCTATTTTGTGAACATCATCTATAAAAAAAAGAGAGATGGATGGTATGATTTCACCCTTGTGTCTATTTTTATCTTATATTAGTATTCTATAGTTATAGGGAACCTCCCCTTGCTGAGAGGAGAGATTTGTCTCATTCTGGCTATGGTCACCACATCTATTTTGCTGTATAAATCTCTTTATGTTGTGGTTGATATAACCATTTTACCGTCAGCCAATTGATGACAAAATATTCACCCAATAGATGTAAAACAAGGATTTAAATGTGTAAGATGGGTTGGATTCAAAAGTTTACATGATTCCCCAAGTGTTTATGTACTTATAGACAACAAATTTACAGGTGATGCTATAAATCTAGTTTTTATCATGGTTTTTGCCCAAGGCACCATAAAAATGGTTTTCACCATTGAATTAATTATTTATCTTTCTCTTTTGATTTCTAATAATTAATTATTAATTTTTTATCATTTCAAGTCATTGGAGGATTATAATATGAATAATGTTAACCCTTTGATCTTTAAAGTATGTGCTCTAGAGATATTGGCTATTTCTAGATTAGATTCATCCAAATTAATTAGGATGTCTTCATAGTCCCTAATAAAGATGGTGTTTCCAACAAGGGTGAATAAGGATTTGTATTGGATGGAGGATGTTTGTTGATTGTGTGAAGGATTTGGAAGTGGAATGTGATCATGATGTGAAGGGGGATTGGGACCAACAGCCTCACATTCCATGAGATAGAGAGTATCCACCAATTGGATGTTTTGGGTATTTTATTATGTATTAATGGTGTTTTCAACAAATGATGTGAATTAATCTTATAATTGTGTTGATGTAAGAGGAAGATTGATTCTTTAATTTTGGTCTAATAGCATCTGAAAGACGTTTTCACTAAGGGACTTGGATTTTTGAATTTTTGAATTATTATTTTAATTATCCAATAGTGCCTCAAATAAGGTTTCACTAGAGGAATTTTATTTTTTACTTTATAGATATTGATTTTGATTTTCCTATAGTGCCTAAAATAAGGTTTCACTAGGGGATGCTACTTTTTTACTTTTTGGATTTTCATTTTGATTATCCCATACTTCCTCAAACAAGGTTTCACTAGGGGACTGTTCTTCTAGATTTTTAGGATTCTATCTTTGATTACATTGTAGGGCCTCAAACAAGGTTTCACTAGGGGATAGTGATTATTGATTTTGATTTTCTAGATTCTTGGATTAATTTTTATTGATGAACACTTTATGTTTCCCAAGATGTGCTAATGTAGCTTTATGCTCTTCTGGATAGATGTGAATCATGAATTTTGCCATTGATTGATTGTTATAGAATAAGGTTGATGGTAAGTGATTTTTTTGGTCCAATTAGAAGGGTGATAGAGATTGAATTCCAATATGGTTGATGGTGTAGATTGTAATGTTGTTAAAATCATTATTGTCAGCATGGTCCTCATAAGGACTATTAATGGTGCCTATTTTAATGTTAAATGAGGCTTCCCCAAAAACCATATAAGTGTCATAAACATCTTTATGTGTTTGTATATGGTTTTAAGTTGATGTTGTGAGAACTTTATGTGTACATACATAGTAGGGCTTAATAATTCCTTATTCATAGGGATAATTTTAATGGCCTATATTAAAAAAACATGGAGGTTATTAGGTGAATCTATTTTGTAATGGTTGCAAATATGGTTGGAAGGTGTATAATGACATAAGTGAATTATGAGGATTGATTATAAGATTAAATCTCCTAACTATAAGATAAAGTCACCCAAATTTATGATACTAGGTTGTCAAATGAATTCTTCTTGCAAGGTTGCATTTGAGTGACAACATCCTAAAATTAGATGATATCTATGCTAGTGGATAATAACATGGTTATTGTCTGACCACCTCATTATCATGTAACAATGAGGTGGATGGATGATAGTTATGTTGTCTTCCACTATCATAGTTGTCACTTGACTATAGGATGTAGTCACCCAAATACATCCTCTAGTCATCCATTTACATGCTACATATGATCACTTGTTTTAGATAGCATGTTTTCCATTCGATAGTTGGGTTATTAAATGATAATGAGTTGGACAGATGATAGCTTCATTATTGTCTACCAACACAACCATTGAATGCCAATACACTTACCAGTTCACTGATGTCAAATAAGTTCATAGATGCCATCTACCTATAAATATAGCTAGGATGCTTCATTTTACACACTTGAACTTTGAATTTTCCACTCTAACCTCTTATATCCCCAATTCAAATCATAGAAAATCACCTTCTAGACACCACCTAAACACCACTTGTGCAACAATGGCTGCCTTGAGCTCATCTACGTCTAAAATATTTTATATAAACCTCATGTTCCCATATATACTATGAATTTTAGAATAATAAGATGCATACACAAATTTGGGTCAAAAATTGCAGTTTGGAGGGGCTTGTCAAGATTCCCCAGCATGACATATACACCACTGTAATCACTTTTAATCACTTATTTGATTAGGTTCTATGATCGTGTTAAGTGCATGTTCATAATGAAGATACAATCATAGGTTTTGTGATTTGGTGTTGGCCCAAAAGACATCTATCGCTTAAAATGACACCCCCTCACAAATGTTAACCCTATGACCACCCATGCATCTCTAACATATTAGGACTAGAAGTATCTAGAGACTCACTTTGACCTATTGATTGAGGGTTCATACTAGTTCATTGAGTTTTTTTCATTTACAGATTATTTTAAAATTTATATGTTTACCAAACATTCTTAATGGTAAGCCATTTATGATCATCAATAAAAAGGTAAATTCTATCTTAACTAGTATATTTGATTTTCATACAAGGTGGTAGAATCACAAATCCAATAGGGGCCTCCTTGTACAATTTGTTACCAATCCTTTTCTCTGGCCATGATAGAATTCTTTTAGGCTAGAATTGTACTACAAAGAAGAGTAACGAACATATTGATTTGGGATATGATGTACATCCTATGTACATTGAGTGGATATATATTTTATTGGTGTTTATATATGTCTAATAAAGTTATCAATGATTTAAATTTTGCTCTTACTAGTGATAATTGTATTTTTATATGTACCAATTATATTATTTCTTTGGACAATGAGGAATTTCATGAATTACAAATGGAGAGCATGAATATTCCAACTACTCTTCAAGAAAAAATCTAGCTCACCTCTCTTTTAGTTACAAAATAAGAGGTAATTATGTCCTTTATTTTATGTTCTATGTTTGATTATTGAAAATCTAGTTAATGTTCACTATTTGATTGAAGTAATTTTGTCCTCATAAAAAATAATTCTACGGCCAATTTCAAGAAGAAAAGCAGTATTAAGAGGTATACAACCCCCTAAGGCCTCTAGAGAATCAAATATGAATGTCAAATCATATCCTCTTCCATTCATGAGATAGATAAGAATGCAAAATTTTATTATGCCTCCAGGCCTTCCACCCCACTTAGTTGAATTGACACAAACTTAGACCTTATTTCATGTTGTTGGTAATACCATTATCTTGTTTTCACACACACACACACACACACACACACCATTATACATTGTAGATGTTATGTTTGATTAACTTCATTTTGTTTTTATAGTGTCATTTGAATCTTCCCCCCAATATTTTCAAATATCTCCTCCAAATATTTAGTTATAATAGATATCTTCAAGGCATCCTCAATAGTTATATATGCACCCATAATTATATTTTTTTCAATATAATTATGAAATATTAAATGTATTATAGTTTACTAGTTATTTGATCTATTTTTTAATTTACAAAGATCAATTCTCGAAGACAACATTTTACACCACCACCACTATCCCACCAAATTATTACTAGGGAAAATGTTTGTCATATCTAATGCCAAGTAGTGGCAATGTCCATTTGACAATGTTAGAGTTTCCAAACCTTTCTCTTGGTAGTATGCCTAGCTTAATGACCACTATTTTACAACATATTGATCTTGATGATGAGTTTTTTGAGGATGGAGAGTGGGGATCAATATATTTTTTTCAATCCCTATGATATTATTTATGCATCATAGCCAAAAGGGATAGAGGTCGGTTCCCAAAAACTACCAACATCCATCTCTCTAGGGTCTAGCTTGCCCCCTCCCCAACCCAATCTTGAGATTTATAAGACTAATGATGAGCTTACCAATTTTCCATTAGATAATTTATTGGCAAATAATATATTTGCCTATGTAAAAAAAAAAAATTGGTGAAGTTGAGTGTTTGAGGATATGGTAGTTAAGGGCTAAAGTTTAATACATGAAATAAATTTCTAGTTTCACAATACTTCCAATGTAACTTATTGCACAAATTGGATGAAAATTAATCAGCAAAAATTGGTGTTTTATTGAACTAGGTTGTTTCTAGATTAGTGACTATTAGTAATTCTCACAATGATAAATTTTTAGATATAATGTTGAATAGGCTTGAGAATTCTAATGCAAAGGCCCACGCATACTACAACAAATGGGAAAAAGACAAAATCCTTTTGGTTATTTCTGATGCAGAAAAGGTGAATGTTGTGGTAAGTTATACTCATTATAAGTTTTTTGTCATTTGTATTTAATTATTTTAAGTTTCTATCTAATTAATAATCATCATTTTATTATAGTCAAAATGTGATAATTTAAAGAGTCAAGTGAAGGTACTCGAAGTGCACCTCCAAACAACACATAAAATTTTAAATACAACTATTTCCTTGAAATAAAAACATGTTTTGTTGAATAAACAAAATAATACATTGAATAAAATCATCAAGGAGCATGGATTGGATCCAAAAATAAAATCAAGTAGAAATGTAATGTGTATCCCTCATTTCTTTTTATAGGATATGAAACAAAGGATGAAAAGGAAAATATTGAAAACATTCATTCTACATCCAAGGATATTCTCCAATTAGGAATCCTAAAAGATGATACAATCCATAGAGAGGAAGTTCCTTATGCAATAGTAAAGTAGACAAACACTTCACATAAAACTAAGAAACAATGAATCAATATCAAATATAATATTATAATATTCTAAGACAATCAGTTTCAAACTCAATATATATATTATATTTATGACTTTTAGAAGATGCATTGGATTCATACATGTTAGATGGCTTGTATTTGATGATGTGATAGATATTATCTTGAAAACTAACACTTTTTTTAATTAATTTAGGTAAATTGTATGTATGATATATTTTTGTAAAATGTGAGTGTTGATTTTCAACTTTATTTGTAGTAAAAATATTTTTATGACTGGGTTTGTGGAAAAATAAATTAATTTGATTGAAATGAAAATGGAAAATTATTAAATTTATCAGAGGACTACATGTGCATCTACTTTTCCTATCACTATGCTAGTGTGATACATACTAATGGTAAAGAATTCAATTAAGCCATTCATAAATAACATAATTGAGCATATGAAGTATTGTTCAATACAAGACTACTTACTATGTAATTGATTTATGAATTAAAAAGATAAAAAATTGTTTGGTAAATAACAAAAAATTATCATGACTTAATTTAATTCAAGTATATTTGAAATACATATAAATTAAAACTCATGTAGTTGGAACAACCCTTTTATAATACGTGCTTCATTGTTGACATTTGTATGCACTATCTCAATGGCTTTTTCAATATCTTCTTTGGTTTTTGTATTACTAACTCCTCTTCTTTCAGTAAGAGAACTCGAAATTTAAATTTATCTTTCATATGGAAACTCATCCACTGCATAAACCAAAACATAAAACCTCAAACATGGATCAATATTTTTATCCAATCCATTCTAAATTTTGGATTTGACGAAAGATAATACACTAAACACCCTTTCATCTTCCATTGACTCCAAAATCATCTTGCTCACCCAAAATCATTATTTGGCACAATTCATATAATCAAAAATATTTGCTAATTCTTTCTTATAGAACACTATTGAGATACAATTTATTCCATATCCTTTTAATAACACATGTTTTTATTGGTTTATTTAAATATGTAGATTATTCAACAATTGTAATTCTAAAATTCATTGACTATTTTTTCAATAATTTTAAAAAAAAATATCCTCAACTTAAAATCCATTGATTTATATAGACTTACTAAAATGATTAATGAGATTACCCATGTATTTGATAAATAAATTACTTGTTATTTATTCATCTTGTAGATTATTCTAAAATATAGGATTCACCACTCCCGTGGTTTAAATTAACTCATCACTTTGAAATTGATCTTGAATTTTAGCAGATAAGATTTTTGAAATGTTACTCAATTTCATTTATGTCTCATCTATGACATTATCATATAGAACCTATGATATATGTACTTCTTTAATTTCTATTACAACCACATGAGTTCATCTTTGGAAAGTGTGTAGTGGTATCTCCTTTCTATTAACGATAATAAAAATATGATCATTAATATTGAATTTCAATTAATTTTTAGGGTCCTTAATATATATTAAAATTTGAGAACTATAAAATATTGGTTCCTTAAAACTTTCATTTGAGTAGTTCAAAATATCAATAAATTGACAAACATATTTCCTCAACCACATGAAGTCAACAAGATATATAGATCTCTCTTGCACATGTTTCTTCAAACAACACATTTATTTAAATATGTAAAAAATACCACATAATGTTAGTAGGGTTTTGAAATCTATCAAATAGTACAATAAATATTTTGCCTTATCAACATTCATCTTATATTTAAACATAAAACCTATCAATGATTGATATTATTCAAATATTCTAAATTCATACTCATACATGTAAATCCATCTTGTATCAACATCTTTTAATACTTTTTTACCATCAATCACTCAAATCATAAAAAATTTAAACTCTAAAAAAAATTTGGACTGCTTGACATGTATGTGTGTAAGTCACAGATAAGCTCCTACACTTTTATGACATTTTGAAATGTGATAACAATTTTCTAATCAATATTCATTCTATGTGTCATAGAGTGGATTGGAGTCATATATGGGGAAATTATTGTTTATAAGCAAATACACATACTAGTTTTGTTGTCATGCATTATTGATGCCCCATCCACACCAATGCACACTAACTTCATACCTATATCATAATAATTCATCCCAGTAATATCTATCAAATTAGAAATAACCAATTTGGAAAGGTTCTCAACATTACAATTTTCCTTCATTTTACTTAAAAATAATTAGTGAGGTCTCCTTGAATGGCTCTTAAATGTATAAACATGCATGCAAACCCATGATATGTTATAAACTAATATTACCTCATCAATGGATAGTGAGATAAACCATGTTTTTACTTTTTCATTTAAATCCTCCTTTTTAATCATTGTAAGGCATTTTTCCACCTCCAAAGCACTGATCTCTGACCAATGTGATTATGGAATGTTATGCTATCTAATATGCTGAAATAAAATCTTGTAATCTAAAAAATTAGAGATTGAACTAAGGAACTTTTCTATCCAAGTAGATTAGACTAAGCAACTTTTCTAAATTGAGCTATAATTGTTCCTCCTTTCTCTACAAGGTGTTGTTGGTGTCTCTAATGATTTTCATGCTCTATTACATAATATTAATGCATGTATTCTTTTGCATTTTTCCATCTTGCTATTCTTTGGATTTTTCCATCTTTGTCTTTTACCGACTCATATATTTTACCACAATATTTCTCAATTGTGTCCAATTTGAGCTACATTTTGCGGCCCTTTCCAAGTTTCCAACTGCATATTATATATTTTCATTTTGTTAGTGTTTTATTATTATTTCACTATTATACAAGTTCAATGAATGGGTATTTAACTACCTATTCAAACTTAAATGACCTTCCTATTGTTCATGTATTTCTCTTCTTTCACAGATTTTTTTGTGCTTTTTTCTATTAAAGACTATGTTAACTAAGTATAAATCTCATCTAGTGGTATTGGGTACTCATCGTCGACACCCATGATGATGTCCTCTAGTGTCTTTTTCTTTGAATTCAATGATGATTTCATACCCAAGGACATCTTCCAATGGAGCCATACTTTTAAAAGGGTTATCAGTGGCTTCTACTTGTAAAATGGGTATAGATATTATAATTATTATTAAAAATTGGTCCTTGATACAAAATTGTAAAGATTCAATAATACATTAAATCATATAATATATAGTACCTCTATTTGTAATTTGATACCTAGGGACATCTTTCACTGGAGGCATATATTTGATACTATTATCATTGGGTTTTGCATCCAAAATGATTGTAGACTAATTATTAATAAACATTGTAATAAAATTAAAATAAATAACAAAATAGTAAATCAAATGATATTTATTACCTCTAACTAACATTTCATACCCAGGTAAGTCTTCCCATACAAGCATATCATTAGATTCTACCCTGATACCTATGTTTGGCATTTCATACCTAGGTATAGTTTCAAGTGAAGGCATATCTTCGATAATGTTTTTAGTTGGATCTAAAATTAAAATGGTTGTAGATATTAATTATTATTGAACCCTAATAATATTGAATAAATAATAACAATATATAATTTAATATTTATACCTATGTTTGCCTTATGGATGAAATAAGATAATAGGTTATCTTATTTTCTAAATTTCCATAACACCTTACCACTCCTAACATAAGCCATCAAATCAAATTTGCATACAAATGAGGGTTGGTTTTAGTCATCTGACAACTTGGTACAATTTCCTAATAGTTGCAGCTTGAAGTCTGCCCCTTGATAGATGGTTGATACCACCCTATAGTTGAATATAATTACATGATAATTAGGTACATCCATTCAACAGTTGTAGCCTAAAAAATACCACTTGATATCTATTTCCCACCACTCAATATATTTTTGGTGTCTTTTGATAGATGAATGTGGTCACATGATAAATAGATGTAGTGCAATAATTGTAGCCTGAAGACTATTGCCTAAGACTAGACAACTAGTTATTTTCACCCAATAGGTTAATACTATCATCTAGTAATTAGATATAGTTGTATGATAGATGGATGTAGTCACATGATAGATAATTTAATTTTTTTATGCCTATTTATCATCATTTATCCACTAATTATAGTCACCCAATAGCTAGTTTAGGTTGTAGTCACCCAGTAGTTGCTTGTTATTGCCCAACACCTTCTTCCTATCATCTAGCACCTGGTACTATGCTTCAAGGTATAAATTTTAATATATAGTGGATAATTCCATAAAATTAGGTTTCTGGGTTTCAATGACATACATCTATAGGAGAAAATTTAATTTAAAAACTAGGTGAATTGATCCTTAAATTTAAATTATACCTAAAAATTTAGGCGATCCTACATTGTCAGCTACCCCATAAATTTTCCAAATCCCAACTTCAAAAAATGGGATATTATTAAATTAATGAATATTCACCACTAATAAAACACATGTCTATTTATGGAGGCCAAGGCCTTTCCCATTATAGTTCATGCTTTCAAATATTCTGCTTATGATAGGATATTTGTTGGTTTGGAAACAAGTTGTGAGGTTGTCTCGATGTAACCATGTTTGATTATTGTTGATGATTTTTAATTCTTTAAGGAAGTAATATTTGATAAATAATGTCTTTATGAACTAATAGGATGTTGATCTTGATTCTGATGCTGATGTAGATTCTGATGTTGATATTGATTTTTTGTGTAAGATGGGCCTATACACATGGAATAAATTTTGATGTTTTTTTAATACAAGTACCATTGACACATGAGGCATTTGGTTTTGAGCGATGTAAGATTAAATATATGATATTATATGGGTTAATATTCCAATGATGGTGTCATCAAATAAAATTTCATCAAGGACTGGTGCTTTGTTGAAGACATGTGTTTGGTCAAAGATAGGTTGGAAAGTATATGTGATTAGTCAAGAGATGGTTCATCGAGGTTTGGCTCATAAAATATGGGTCCTTTTTCAAATATGGGTTGGTTAAACATGATTTAGGATTGGTTAAAGATGGGTGGTTTGATAAAAAATGGATTCATCAAAGATGGATTGTTTAAGGATGGAAAAATTATATTGGCCTTTACTTGGAAGTGGAGGATTTTGATAGTTATTTAGAAGGGGATCTTATCAAATCCCTAATTGATCTGTAAATAGGTAGTGTTCAAAACTACACCAATCTCTATTTTTTATGTATGTTTTTTAAATTCTCAATTTATCATTAATTAACTTGAAATTTGCTTAATAATTAAAAATCATCATTAAAAAAATGATAATAAACCAAAATCATGAGCCAAAAAGATAATATGCAAACCAAAGTTGATAATGGAGTTCACCCAATATAGGCTACATCTTTGGGTCCTACTCAAAGATGGAACTAATTAATTATTGATGTAAAATCACTTTGTGCATTAGTTATCCCCAGTAGGGGTTCAAAATCTATAAATAAATGTTGTGATGTCCATTGGATCTTGCTCTGGCTATTAGCTATTACTTGTCTTCATAAGTCTAATGTAATGTCTCTAAAAAAAATGTCTATGCAATAACTTTAGGCCTATAATTGTTACTCTAATAGTGAAGACATACAAACTTGCTTAATATGCAAAGGGATAAGCTTCAAGATTTCTTACTCTTTATGCAAAGGGCTAAGCTATATACTTTCTTACTCTTTGTGCAAAGGGATAAGCTGTAATCTTTTTTTTTTAACTCTCTATTACAAATAGAGCTCTCACCAAATTCTTTTGAAGAGCTCTCAATCAAAACCCTTTATCCTCCTAGATAGACACTTGGCTCCAAAACCTTAGAATGGAAGAGTTGTAATGAAAGTGATAGTTTGCTCCTCAAATACTTGCAATGTAAGTGAGAGCTTGGAATGCTCTTGGAATTCCCTTTGATTGATTTTACAAATTAGTTTCATGGGTTTATATAGTTTTTCAAAACCCACCAATTATGGATTTATTCATTATCCATCCCAATATACAAACCTTTATTTAAGATTCTTAGCCTTATCTCACAACATGGGGCATGTCAAGTTGATGAGGGTCAAACCACCCTTCATATCTTTCTCTTTGGATAAACCTCCCATGCATTTCTATGGGAAATATCCTAATTTCTATGAGAAATATCTCACATTTGTGGGGAAAGAGATATTCATGGAGTTAATCCCATTTCTCAATCCTTGTGAAGTGGGATTTATCTAAAATCTTGGAGAATATTTTGTAGCTATTGTGGACACTCCAAATGTGAGGATTTAATTGGTACACATGTTAAGAATCTATTGGACCATGTGCATGTCCAGTCACCATACCTACACATTTTTTCTCTATTGCTTGAAAACTTCAACAGGTTATAACTTCTACATACAAAGTCTATTTTTCAAACCATAAAATGAATTGGAAAGCTCTTGATGCACTCTTCACTATGTAGATAGTTTAAAGAAATTTTAAGACTATATATTTTTGTCAATTTTATAAATCCTCTAGATCACACCTCCCCAACTAAAGAACTTTTAGTCCACCAAAAGTCTACTTCTCAAAAATAAGTGAATGTATCACTTCTTCACCCTTCTAGTTTCTATTTTTGTTTGTCTTAGACACATTTATCCTCTGGAGGATAATTTTTGTATTCTCCTTATTGTTCAATATTAACATAAAGATATATAACTATGTTGCATGTTAAGTGATGTTATAACAAGTCATCACTTTTACATTTTTCCCCTTCTTGGGGTCTTACCTGCAATTGATGTATTGCCTTTCTTGGGGTCTTACACATAACACACATGTGTTACAAACATTTCCCTTCTTGGGTTATTATATGCAACATACATGTTTTACAAAAATTTCCCAATTTGGGTCTTTTACAAATGTGCATACAATGATTATATACATACATCAAAATAACACACTTCAAAAATGGATGGCCACATGCATCTATAACCAATAGTGCTTTAATTGAGTGTTATTCACCATAGAAGTACCTTTCATGTTGATTCCACTTTATCTCCTTTTTGGAAGTACACCTTGACTCATGAGCATGTTAATGATGCATATTAACATGTCTATTGTTGTCCTACTCTAAATCTCTTGTGTTGGGTTGCTCATGCTTGCTTCTCAACTTGGATGGTTGCTCTATATTCACTCTCAATGAGTGATCTACCTCCACACTTTCTCATATAAATGGTTAGTTTCACTAAAGATTATCAATAATAGAAACCAAATAAGTGAATTTAAAGTGTTTTTAAACATGCTAAATAAAACTTAGCTATGCAAAAATTCTATCCATTTCTTACTAATCCAATCTAATGGATTCTCCCTCTTGATAGAATCTTATTTGGATAGGTAGGATTATTCATGGGCTTCCTATGAATTAACAACTTCATTATTTGTTACCTTTTTAATAGGAGCATAAACCATCTTATTCTTACCATATTTAGGATGGCGTGATGGATGACATTTCCAATAAGTTTCAACCATGTGCCCACTCATACGACAATGAGTACAATAGTTCCTTTTATCCTTTTTTTGGATGAGGAAACATATTTGTCATTTCTTGCTTCTAGATTATGAGATTGATCTTTAACACCTGCCTTGTTTTTCATAGAAGGCAACAACTTATTCATAAAAAATTTCATCTTCTAATTAATAGCCACATAATGATTACTTAACCCACAAAAAGTACATGGGAAAGTATTCCACATTTTCTATATGTCATAGCCATATTATTTAAACTAAAAGAGAACATCATAAGTTTTACAATTACCATCATGTTTAGTGCTATGATTTGTGTAAGTACGAGGAGGTGGTATTGCATTACCTCTTTTATCTAATTTTTTACACATGTTCTTATCACCCTGTGATTGTATCATATTCCTCTACATGGAAGAATTATGCAAAGACAGTGGCATGAACACTTAGCTGTTGGAAGCTTGTCTTGTTTCAGTAGTTTTGGAACTCTCTCTAGTTTCCATCTCCACACTATTATAACCCAAACATGTAAAATGAGGCCAATCCTCTACCTATATTGGGTTAATCAAACCTTAGCCATTCTTACCAAGGCCTTTTCCATCATATCCCATTTTAAATAGTAATCAAGATCCAATGCCTTCATTGTGTTTTTCAAATGAACCAAAAGCATCATTACCTGAATCTGAATCTAAATGGGAGGAAGAAGAATTACATGGTGAATAACTTATAGTGCACTCATTATTCATGGTTTCTACATCTGAAGTGGAAAGTAAATCCTTATTTGACTCATGATACTATAATCTGATCAAGATTTCATCCTTGGATTTGAGCTCGGATCTCAAACATGTAATTTGTTCTTTGAGGGAATAGAGCTTGCATCTTAGGAAAGCATTCTCTTCCTAAATTTTCTTTTTGATACTTTTCAACTCTTCTAGCCTCTCTCTTTTCAAGGTTTTCCCCATGATTTATTTCAAACAACCTATACTTCCAACATAATTGCAAAATATAAATGGAAGATCAAAATAAGCCAATGAGTCTACAAATACCCTAATGAAATAGAATACTAAAACTTATTTCAAAACTCTATTCAAGAGTATATCATGAAATAAAAATCAAGTCCAACATTCTAACTTCTCTGATACCAAACTTGATCCATAAATAGGCAATGTCTAAAACTACACCAATTTCTCTATTTTTATGGATGATTTATAACTTTTTAATTTATCATTAATTAACTTAAAATTGGTATAATAATTAAAAATCAACATTAAAAAAATTGCTAATAAACCAAAATTATGAGCAACAAAGACAATATGCAAACTAGATTTGATAACAAAGTTCACTCAGTCTGGGTTATGTCTCCAAGTCCTATTCAAAGGTGGAATTCATTGATTATTGATATAAAATCACTTTGTACATCAGTTATCCCTAGTAGGTGTTATCAATCTATAAATAAATATTTTGATTTCCACTGGCTCTAGCTCTGGTAAATAGATTTATCTCTAGATATTGTCTAATACTTGTCTTTCACAAGTCTAATGTAATTACTCTACCAAAAGAGTTTTATGAAATAATTCTAGGCCTATAATTACTACTTCAGTAGTGAAGACATACAAACTTGCTTACTATGTAAAGGGCTAAGCTTCAATTTTTCTTACTCTTTGTACAGAGGGCTAAGCTATACGCTTTATTATTTTTTGTGCAAATAGATAAGCTATAAGCTTTTTTTTACTCTCTATTATAAATAGAGCTCTCAACAAATTATTTTAAAGAGTTCTCAATCAAAACCCTTTCTCCTCCTGGATGGATGCTTGGCTCCAAAACCTTGGAATAGAAGAGTTACAATGAAAGTGAGAGCATGCTTCTCAAATAATTGTAATGTAAGTGAGATCTTGGAGTGCTATTGTAATTCTCTTGGTATGAGTTTACAAATGAGGTTCACGAGTTTATATAGTTTTTCAAAACCCACCAATTATGGATATCTTCAATATCCATCCCCATGTGCAAGCTTTTATTTAATTTTCTTAGCCTTATCTCCAGAAATGGGACATGGAAAGTTGATTAGGGTCAATGGGTGGAACCACCCTTCATATCTTTCTCTTTGGATAAACCTCTCATTCATTTCTATAGGATATATCCCGATTTTTATGGGAAATATCCCACACTTGTGGGGAAAGAGATATTCATGGAGTTAATCCCATTTATCAAGCCTTAGGAAGTGGGATTTGTCTAAAATATTGGAGAATGTTTTGAAGCTGTTGTGGACACTCCAAATGTGAAGATTTCATTGGTCCACATGTCAAGAATCGATTGGACCATGTGCATGTCTAGTTACCTTACCTACACATTTTTTTCCTATTGCCTGAAAACTTCAACAGGCCATAACTTTTGTGTATGGAGTCTATTTTTCAAACTATAAAATGCGTTGTAAATCTCTTGACAAAATATTAACTATGAAAATATTTTATGGAAAATTTAAGACCATATAATTTTATAACTATTATAAATCCTCCTAGATCACTAATGGATGATTCTGAGACTTAGATGTCTTAGTTCTTGCATAGATGAAGATTGTTGGAATGGCAGTTGTAGAATATGATTAGATCATTAGAGTTACTATGGATCTAAGTCCATATGGGTGTTGGATAACATATTTTTTATGTTTTTGACTTAGGATAATTGGATTTTGGATAGGTGGTTGAAGGGCCAATAAATGATGTTAGGTGGGATACATGTTAGCTAAGTTCTAGAATTTGGTCAATCATGACTTGGGTTATGGATGGTAATGTTAGAATAAGATTGAGATTGTGGGAGGCATTAGGATCTTTCCTAATTTTTTTTATATGCCATGATTTGATTTATGTTGGATTTATATTGATTTGATGGTTGATGTTTGATGTGGATTTGATTTTTGATTTTGGGTTTGATTTGATTTTTTGATGTTTGATGTGATTAAGCTCATAATGGATTTTTTATTTGATTTGTATGGAAAAAGGATGTTTGCTATGATTTCATCATTCCCAATGGACAAATGTGGGAGATTGAATTAAAATATGAGGATATAATGTGATTTTATATGCTATTTGATTTGGATTGATTGGGTTTAGTCAAAATAAACCTAATTTTAGGGGTTGACTTCATCAAAGTTGACTAATTTGACTTTTGATGTTGATATGGTTAAATTTAACATGATATGGAATGTCATTTGATAAGTTGAATTTATTTTTATTTGGTCAAATTTGACCATATTTGATGTTTTGATTAGTTGACTTGATTTAGAATGTGATTTGACTTAATCAAAATTGGCATGTTTGACTTTGTCAAAATTGGACATTGGACTTTAGATTTGATTTTGGATTTAACTTGGTCAAATTTGCAATGATGTTAGAACAGTTGACTTTATTTTGATTTGGTTGATATTTTTATTGGTTGACTTGCTAAAAGTTGACCAAATGTTTGGACTTTATATTTGATTTGACTTGGTCAAAGTTGACTTGATTTAATCTTTGACTTATGATTGGACTTTGGTCAAATTTGACCTGATGTTGACTTGTGATGTGAATTTTGGTTATAATTTTTAACACTTGACTTTATTTAAGACAATTGAATTTGATTTGATTTTGGTCAAAGTTGACCTCTTATGACCTGAAAGGTTGGGCTTGATGTTTTGATTTCATTTTAGTTTTTTTTTAATGTTTAAGGCTTGTGTTACATCTTGATTTTTCCTCTAGACTTATTATTACTAATTCTATGGTTAGTGATTGGTTTAATTGATGTGTTAAGTAACTGGAATTAGTTGTATGTTGATTATGGACAATGTTTTTTACTTATGATCATTATAGTTAACTAATAGTTAGTTATTTGTATTGTGTTATGGTACATCTTAATCATGATTATGAAGTATATTCTATTATAATAGTTAATTTTTATATTTACAAGATATGGTCTAACCACTATTTATTTGTATTAAGGTAGATGTAGGATGGATTCCACCCTCTTGAGTATAACTGAGGGAGGGTATCATCATAGAGGATGGTCAAATGGAGATAAGTGAGGGAGGAGAGAAAGAAATGGGAACCCTACACACACCACATAAAGTATAAGTTATTATTTAATTGTTAGCTGGTTAATATTGGTTGCAACATGTATTTAGTTGTTAACATATTTTTTGTATTCAGATATGTTTGAATATTATGTTTGTATATTTATCTAACCCTGGTAGTGTGTTTATATTTATGAGATTGATATTTTTATATGTTTGTCTTACTTCATTGTATACAACTGTGTACCGTGTGGGTCAAATAAATGTGGCATATGTTTACTGAGGTAAATTGAAATATTTTACTTAGTTTACTTCATGTATTTATAGTTTCCATACATTGTGCTCCTAAGTCCTTGATTGGTCTTGTTGTGATGTGAATTTTAATTCTATTATTCTGACATGGTTACACTTTTAGTTGGTAATATCTAGTATGAAAAGTATAATAACATTACACATAGAGTAACTAATATGTTTTTATAAAGAAAATTTATTTAGTATAGGGTTTTTGAATAAACTTAGGACATGTTTGAGTTATTTTAATCCATTGTTATAATTAAATAAGCTTAAATTGTTTGTTGATTCTATGGTTTCAATCTTAGAACATAGGTGATTATTGTGTGGACAATGATTATATTGGACCAAGGTTGATTTAGTGAAGGAATGAATATTTAATCAAGCCATATTAATATGAGGTGTATTTTTTTGGTTGAGGCATATGAATATTTCATGTTCAAAGCTAGAATTTGAGCCTTTTGACTGAGGCATGATTAGAATTAAAGTCAATAGACTTTTGAATCAAATCATTTTTCATGGTAAATAGTTAATATTTCTTCGGTCAAAGATATCATTCAATTGTTAGGTTGAGCTAAAAGCTTCACCCGAATACAAACAGAAGGAGGTTGTTGAGTTACAGTCAACCGATGTCGGTCATCTTCAGTGTTCACATCAACCGACATCAGTTATGGGTCGGCCGACATCGGTCAAATAGGAAACCAACATCGGCAGCTTGTGTGTGCATGCGTTTACATGCATCTCCTGAATTGGTCTATTTTTTGACAGATAGTTAGTTTGCATGAAGAAGACTAATTTTAGTCTTGGATCTATGGTTCTAATTATTGTAATTAGATGTCTAATTATTGTTTTCATGAGATCTATATAATAGACTCATGGGTTGTATTGTAAAGTGTGCTAGTTAAAGAGAGCAAGGTTAGCTCCTTCAGAGGGAAGAGAGCAAGGGTTGCTCCTCCTAGTGCCATAGTGCCAAGTGTGTATGATCAGGTAGATCTGTAGGTTGTTGCAAGATCTAGTAGAAGATCCATAGGGGTGCTAGTTTGGAGAATCATAAGGGTTCTTCATGTGTGTATGATCTTGGTTAGTAGGTGTGCAAGGCTAGGTTTGATTTGCAAGTTGTTGCAAGTTCATGGGAGATCTACATGGTAAGTAAGATCAGTTGATTTATAGGTGTGTGTGTGTGTGTGTGTGTGTGATCTAGGTTTGCAAGTTGTTCCAAAACTAGGTTGATCTGCAAGTGGTAGTAGGATCAGGGAGATCAGCAACACAATAAGGAGCAAGATCACAGGGATCTACTTGGAGTATGTGGTGTACTCAGACTTGGAGTACTTCGAGTACTTGGTCGGTGGTACTGGTAGTAGTGATACTAACTGGTTGGAGGTGAACAACAACTCTGTATTTGAGTTGTCTATTGTGACCATGATTGAGAGAGAGAACTCTTGAAGAGATTTATTGTTTACACCCTAGAGGTGTGGGAGCCCTAGAGGAGTGTAGAAAAAGATTGTGGCATCTTCTTTCTTTGTATTTCCTTCTGGAAAGAGTATTAATACAATTGGGTATTGTCTCTCATATTCTATGTTATTTTTGAATTTCTATGTTACTTGTTACTTTTGGTTAAATTCTGCATTTAGTTGCTTATACAAAGGTAATCAATTGTGCTCTTTATGAGCTGGGGATCCTGACAATTGGTATCAGAGCTAGGATCAACTAACAGGTGGTCAGAGCTTGTTAAGTGTTTGTTGATTACAGGTCACTCTCAGGGGTTTCTGATTGAGTGGAAATATAGTAATGGTAGAAAAAAGTATGGAGGAATTCAAAAGCAAGAATGATCAATTACGATGTTATGGAAAGAAAGAGCAGGTAAAGAAATATTTCTAGTTGGTAGCAGATCAACATGAAGGAAATAAAGGAGCATGTGTTGCAGGAATTGTTGCACTGGTTGTTATGGTATGTTCCTTGGATAAAGTAGAATCTTGGTTTATAGATTCTGTTGCAACTTTCCATGCAGCCCCAAATAGAGTATTTTTCCATGTTAAGGTCCATGGAGACTTTGGAAAGACTTATTTAGGAGCTGGTGTGCCTTGTCAAAGTTTTGGCAAAGGGGAAGTGCCACTAAAATTGTAGATGGCCAACACATGGGTGTTGATGGATGTCATGCAGGTCCCAATTCTGAAGATGAGGCTAATTTCTTTAGGAAATTTGGGTGATGAGAGATGCACAGGAACTCTCACAGCAGATGCACTTGAATTAGCTGGTGGTAAGAAAGTAGGTACTCTTTATCTACCTACTTGTATTACTGATTCTTCTTCTATTGTGAAGACATGGCTTTGTAGGCTTGGTCACATGAGCAAGAAGGAGATGCATGTTCTTAAGAAGAAGTCAGATGTGTTTGACAAACTTAAGAACTAGAAAGCCTTGGTGTTTATGGAGGAGATGATGGATAGAGATCAATGGATGGGACTGAATAACTCTGAGCAGGGTAGTTTGGATAGGGTTTTGATCCAAGGTGAGCTCATGGGTAAAAAGTCATCACTCACAAGCGAACACAGTTACCGGCGTCGGTCAAGTGAGAACCGACATCGAACAGACAGGTACTACTGTTAGTCATGTGCAAACATGCAAAGTTGGTGGTGTCAGGCAGGGTGGCTACCGGTGTCAGTTAGGGAATCGATGTCAGTAACTAGTGGACACTGACGTTAGTCAAGGAACCAGTGTCGGTGATTAGGTTGGTTTGACATCGGTTGGGTACAGGCCAGGGTCAACTAGGAATAGATTTTGGGTAGACAACACGCTATCAAGGAGTCTCAAATGCCCATACAAAGGACTAAAAGGGTAAGTAAGCCTCAAATTTTTTATTCCCCTTCTTTATACTAGTTGCTCACTGCAGAGCAGGAAGGATCTAGGAAACAGTGGGAGCATGGCATGAATGAGGAATTTGATTCCTAGGATGCAGAACCAAACAGGAGATTTCGTAGGGTTGTCAATCGGAAAGAATACACTAAAAGATGAATGGATTTCTTGGTTAAAGAAGAGAGAGGATGGACACGTGAGACAGAAGGCCAAGTCATATGGTCTTGAGCAAGCTACAGGATAGTGGTACAGGTTTGACAAGTGGATGACAAAGCATGGCTTTAGTCAATGTCATTGTAACCATTGTGGTTTCTTTACCAGGTTGGATAATGGTCACGACATTATCTTGTTACTGTATGTGGATGATGTGCTTGTTATAGGTGCATACATATAGGGTTTTTCTAAACTAAAGGTAAAGTTAGTTCAGTGGTATGTCATGAAGAATTTGGGAGCAACAAAATTCTTTGGCATGAGTATTCCTAGAGACAGAGAAGATCACAAGTTGATGTTGTCTCAGGATGATTGTGTGAAGGTAGTGCAAGATGCAGAATGGAAAGCGCACCTATGGATGGATAATTCACAGAACAGGGTCCCCAATCACATGATGAGGTTGAGTACATGTGTACTCCTTGATATTGCCTCAGTAGTGGGAGTTGTCAGCAGGTTTGTGGCCAATCTAGGAAAGAAGCACTGGAGAGTAGTTCAGTGGGTTCTCAGGTAACTGAGAGGGACCAGTAGCAGGTATACATGCTATGCAGGGTCAGGGACTTCTCTACATGGGTATGTAGATTTGGATGTGGTAGGTTACTTGGATGACATGCGGAGCACCATAAGATGTGTGGTGGTTGGTCTTTAGGATTGATCTTGAAGAGGGATACAAGCCAGGAAACAAATTAGATGATGTACAGGTATAGGTACCAGTGCAGCTGTTTATCTCCAAGTGGGAGATTGTTAGGTTGTGGAGCTAAAAGCTTCACCCAGATGCAAACAAAAGGAGGTTACTGAGTTACAGGCAACCAACGTCGGTTTGATTAATCAACATTGGTCATCTTCAGTGTTCACATCAACCGACATCAGTTATGGGTCAGTCGACATCGATCAGACAAGGAACCGATGTCGGTAGCCTGTGTGTGCATGCATTTGCATGCGTCTCCAAAACTGGTCTATTTTTAGATGGATAGTTAGTTTGCATGAAGAAGACTAATTTTAGTTTTGGAGTTGCGGTTCTAATTATTGTAATTAGATGTCTAATTATTGTTTGCATGAGATCTATATAATAGACTCATGGGCTGTATTGTAAAGTGTACTAGTTAGAGAGAGCAAGGTTAGCTCCTTTAAAGGGAAGAGAGCAAGGGTTGCTCCTCCTAGTGCCACAGTGCCAAGTGTGTATGATCAGGTAGATTTGCAGGTTGTTGCAAAATCTAGTAGAAGATCCACAGGGGTGTTGGTTTGGAGAATCAGAAGGGTTCTTCATGTGTGTATGATCTTGGTCGACAGGTGTACAAGGGCAGGTTTGATTTGTAGGTTGTTGCAAGTTCATGGGAGATCTACATGGTAAGTTAGATCAGTTGATTTGCAGGTGTATGTGTGTGTCCAAGATCTAGGTTTGCAGGTTCTTGCAAAACTAGGTTGATCTACAGGTGGCAGCAGGATCAGGGAGATCAGCAACACAACAAGGAGCAAGATCACAGGGATCTACTTGGAGTACGTGGTGTACTCAGACTTGAAGTACTTTGAGTACTCGGTGGGTGGTACTGGCAGTAGTGATACTGACTAGTTAGAGGTGAACAAAAACTCTGTGTTTGAGTTGTCTGTTGTGACCGTGATTGAGAGAGAGAACTCTTGAAGAGATTTACTATTTACGCCCTAGAGGTGTGGGAGCCCTAGAGGAGTGTAGAATAAGATTATGGAATCTTCTTTCTTTGTATTTCCTTCTGGAAAGAGTATTAATACAATTGGGTATTGTCTCTCATATTCTATGTTATTTATGAATTTCTATGTTACTTGTTACTTCTGGTTAAATTTCACATTTAGTTGCTTATACAAAGGTAATCAATTGTGCTCTTCATGAGCTGGGGATCCTGACATCAATTTTATAAGGTTTGAATGATTATTAAACTTGGAATATTTGGGGGAATATAGGATTCCTTATGATGCTTGTTCTAGACTCTTCAAGTCATTATGGGAAACACTTTGACTTCAGTTTATTGCATGGCATAGTCATTATGGGTTTCAACTAGTTAACTAGTCTATTGAGATTTTTGAGGAAATAATCATGCCAAAAATTTTACATTCCAGTTGGAAATGGATGGAGATGAAAGAATTTTGGGGGTTATGGTGTAGAGTACGGTGGAGAAATAGGAAGAAATAAGAGCATAAAATGACGAAGAAAGATAGGAAAAATAAAGTTTCATGGATTTAGTCTTTACTTGGAAATTACATTCAAGGTAGGGTTCATGTGACATGTTTCTGGTTTCTCATTTTTGATACATTATTTTCCATTGGTTAAAAACACTAAGATTTGGTAGAGTTTTGTTGATAATTTTACAATGGCAATATATATGAGGTATACATGGTCAACTCTAAGGATGGGTATGACCCATCCAAAGGGTCAAGCATGTATAATACCCTCATACTAGGTAATGGCTGAGTGTGCATTATTTTATATTAAGAAGGTCGATCGTAAAAACCCTCTGGCAGTCATTGTGTTTTTATGTTTAAATTGTTAGAAATAAAACCTAGGGTTTTGGGCTAGGCTTTTAAGAAACTTGAGGGTCTTGTGTGAGACAGTGATACAGATCAATTTTATGAATTATTTTAAAGGAATCTCAAACTTGTAGGTGTTTAGTTATATAAAATAAAATTACACTAGCATGTAAAAGAAGTTGATGTTCTTATTTTCAATAAACTATTGATGGTTGCTTAGTTAGGGTATGGTTATATGGAATTTATGTGCATTAATTTTTTTACTCTATCAGATGTATGTGCATAAATATTACTTGGGTTTTCACTTGTAGTACTAGGGTTTGATGTTTTTAAAGTAAAATATACTTAAATTTTGAGTCCATTCGTATATGACCCTGGGGATGGGTTTAACCCATCCACAGGGTCAAATATGAAGGAATCTATGTTTTAAAACCTAGTGGCTAGGAATATTATGTGTTAAAATATTTAATTAGATGTGTATATATTTTATTATTGATACAAGGTTTTGATTCAATCAATTCATAGATACATGGGAAAATTTGGTGGAGATAGTTCAATATACAAAATGGTGGTATATAAATATAACTAGATTGGTTATATTTTGTATAAGGATTGTTATTTTTTAATTGATAATGATAGAATTTAAACTATACATTTAAGGATATGGTTTGAATAGGTAAAAATACAATGTAAATATGATAGTGGGGTACATTCTATTTTAATTGGTATATTTGATATGTGAAACAAGAAATTAATTTAAGTTGATTTGGACATTTAGTTGATGGTTGGTTTTATTTAAAAAGGATTCATTGATTTCATTTGGTGGAAATTAAGCATGACTATGAATAATTTAGTGTTTAAATAGCTAGAGGATTGACTATAAATAGTCAGGTCTATAGCTATTAGTTAGATCAAGATTATATGGAAATTGTATTTTGTGTTGTGAAATAAAATTGAACCAATTATTCTTATATGGAAGTAGTATGAATAAAAATAATATCATATTGTATGTGTATTAAAAATATATATAGTTGAGTTATGTGGTGTGTGTGTGTGTGTGTGGTAGGGGGGCAAGGAGGGAGAGAGAGAGAGAGAGAGAGAGAGAGAGAGAGAGAGAGAGAGAGAGAGAGAGAGAGAGAGAGAGAGAGAGAGAGAGAGAGAGAGAGAGTATGTAGTCGAATATGTTATGTTAGTAAACTAGCTGAGCACGACCAAATGATTTACTTGGTATGATATATATGCTATCATTTTTCATATTGATTTTATCTAATAATAATTTTTTGTATTTTTATCTCTCTTAAAATAAACATGAGATATATTTGGACTTTAAATGCTTTTGACGTATTGGTGATTAGTTTATAATTACTTAACAATAGTTTTATTGGAATTTTTATAAGTGAATTCTAAGAGTTTACATGAATGTCATAGGGATAACAATTTCTTTAATTTTGAGACTGGTAGTTAATATAAATCTAAACCTATGAAAAACAATTTGTAATTAAATGATCATTAAATTTTGACTGTGACTTAAATTTTACTATTAATTTTATGTTTAAATGGAATCAGTTATTTTATTTAAGAGGGTTGATTAAATATCGTTTAGCTGAATTTAGCATTTAGCTGTTTAAAATGAATTATCAAAAATATTATGATATCATTGTATTCATACATGATGCATTCATTATTTAATCTTTATGTGTTTGAAATATGTGGATTTTAGCATTAATATGCTTATATGGTATTATTGACATTAAATAAGTAGGTGTAATAGATTTCAAGTACTTACTTAATTCTATTAATAGGCAAAGTGGAGTTACTTGAATGATTTGTGTGCGTGAATTTGATTGATCTTGACATCTAGAAAACTATATTAAAACTTTGGCCAAATTAATGTTTACAATTTGAACATTTTCATTTCACGTGTTTGATTTATTTTGCATGTATTACATGATATTATGTTAGAACACATTTTTTTATGATATGATGCATGTGATAGTTATCTTATAGGACATGGGTTTTTAGTTAACTTTATCTATTTCCACACTATCACTATCTACCCATTCATAAAGGGAGGACCATTCCTTGTTGAGAGATTTTGTGGTGGATTAATGGTCAATGGTTGTTATTTAAAAGCACTAGGGTGATACTCTCCCTTATTGGATATTTTTTAGTGATGTCACAAAGGTGTCCGAGTGAGTGGATGAAGTGTCTTGATAGTCTAAGTATCAATGACAAAGTGTGTAGTATGTTTGTCTGAGTAGGCTTGAAGTAGGCTTGGTTGATCTTCTATTTTGGCATGTTAAGGTTATTTAGGGATGATTATGGTGATTTGAGGATATGTAATGGGTCCTATCAAAGGTCAAGGATGATTGGGTATATTGTGTAAGTACATGTTTTTAATCCAGTTCTTCATTATGTTCATCTTGCCATAGTTGGTTCTATGACAAAAATTTGAGTTGGAAATTTGATGACATCACTATTACCATGTATGGATGAATCAAGGGTATTTGATCACATGGGTGTGTTCACATTAGTCCCAAGTTTCTATGGTCCAATTTTTAGGTCATTAAATTAATCACAACTGAAGATATGTGGGTTTAAAGTTGGCTTTCTAGGCAGATTATAGAGGTTCCCATTCTTAGCCAAACCATCACTACATGTCATGTAGATATTTGTGAACCAACAAGTTTGTGAATTTATTTTAGGTACACAAAAATTTTAAAATGAAAATATTTTCATGGTGATGTTTCCTATAGTGCCAAAAATCTACCCTAAAAATTTGGAAACTTGAAGTGTTTTCTAGCTCAAGTTACAAAGCTTCAAAGTTGCTTGAAAAGACTATGATGGGTTAGAGGCCATCAAGTTTAACCACATCAAAGACTGAGGTCATTAGTTAGATATATAATTATGATTTTTATTCATCATATTTATCCAATGGTGCATTTAATATTTAACATTTCAAAGGTTACATGTGCAGGTGATAGTGTCACAAGCTTGTTAGTCTGTCAGAAGATCAATGGTTCATGGGCATTCATACTATTAGAAGATTAACAGTGTAAGTCAAATTCAAAGAGTCAAAGATGAAAAATTCATGCAAGGGTGACAAGTGTAATAATCATGGTATTTTTTACAAATACATAATGGTGATAACTGCAAAGTAAGGACCAAGCTAATCCATAGAGATTGATGGTACGTGTTTGGTCAATATTTCAAAGATTGCATGGGATGAGGTTAACATGTTTGAAGTTTAACTATCTAGAATAGTTAAATGTCATAATATATCAATGATTCATATTTAATATAATATTTAAGGACACAATATGTTGACATAGTTTTCTAAGTTTAACAGTTTCTCAATGATCATTGGAATTCAAATATTCAAATTTAGAAGGGAAGACCAGTCTATGGTTTTTGAGCCATAACTTTTGATCTATGAAAATTTTGATGTTGTAGTAAAAATAAAATTTATATAATAATTCAAATAATATATGTAAATATTAATTTAAAGGTCTAAATGTCTGTAGAATTACATATATTAAGCTCCAAAGTTGATTGTGTGTTTGACCATGGTCTATAAGTGACCTAAAAAGGATAATTGAGTTTGTTCTAATGGTATTTGGATGTTTAAAGGTGAATTAGCTATTAGATAGTATTTTAGACTCCCTAAAGATGATATATATGGATTTTTGAGGTTTGACCAATCCATATTCAGTGTGAACAAATGCATAGAGGGTGACTATGTGTTCATTCATGGTGGTTGTGTGCACAGAATGTTGTTTGAGTGAATTGAGCTTTCATAGAAGGGTGTTGTGATGGTTTTTATCACTTAAGGAAGACATATAGATTGTATGGCATGGGTATATGTATTTTAAAGTGTTTTTATTTTATTAATTTTCTCAAAGAAGTGTCAAAGAGGTGAATGGGTCTTCATATGACCTAAAAGGTGACTTAGGCCTATTTTGAAGAGGGTTGTGATTAAAGGTGACCCATGTAGATGACTTAAGAGTGAAGGCATGTGTTTTGGCTGATAAGGAGGTTATGAACATGATAATAATCATGAAGACTCTATAAAATTTGAAACCAAACGTGATGGTTTATAGGCTTGTGTGAGATTTGTGAGAAGAGGTGGATGTGAGAATTGAAGAGCGAAGGAAAGAAGGAAAGGGTGTGTGCCCAGTGGATGGGTTATAGAGAAGAGAAGGTTGATTACTGTGTGTATGATCTATAGGTCATGTTTTTGATGTTAAGGATAGTTATATTTTAGGTTTTAATATTGAGGATGAGTGAAGAGGTCTAGTGTGATCCAAAACGTAGTCAAAAGGACTTGATCATCTTAAGGGTAGGTGTTCCTTGTGAAACAAGTGTTTCACTAAAGCTGATCATAAGAACCTAACCAAAAGGTGGTAAGAATGACTTGATAATCTTATGGGTAGGTTATCCTTATGGAATAAGTGTTTCACTAAATTTTAGTCAAAATGACTAGACCAATCTCATGTTTACATACATCTTATAGGACAAGTAGTCTATGTGTTTACAGGCTTGAGAGTTGGTTTTATTCCCTAAGAGGGTTTCCCACATAGTTCTTGTATTGTGTATATGATCTTGAATTATATTTTGATTCATTTTTATGAATGACTTGTATATTTTATGAATGTTTGTGGTAATTGAATAAGGGTTTGAAAGGATTGGAATTGAAGTTGAAATATCTTACATCATTGATTCACCCCCCCCCCCCCTCTTAGTGATTATACCTTCAATAATTGGTATCAGAGAAGGTCCTTATTTCAATTTTAACCACTTTAAGGTGATCAAAGGTAAAATGGTTGATAAAGAGGCTATGACTTGTCTCCAAGACAAACTAGTATGTGCTTTATAAAACATCAATGCAAGCATAGATGATGTGAAGATGCAAGTGAAAGATCTAAAAGTAACAGTCAAGAATATGCAAGTCATTATGGATAAAGGTCTGAACCAAAGGGTGGAACAATTAGAAAATAAAGTCATGAATTAATTATATGTGCTCTTATCCAAGGACAAAATGGATTTTAGCTCCACCAAAAGGGTCAAGAATGAAAATTCATGGATAAATAATGGTCAAGAGAAAGGAAGGTCAAATATGAACAATGTCTTCAATGGGTATTACTTCTTCTACAATCAATTTGATCATATCTATATGAATTTTTTTTCTCTCTAGAAATAAAAAATAAACTTACATGCTACAATTGTAACCAATGAGGTCATATATCCAAAAACTACAAAAGGTTTTTTTGGAAAATGGATATACAAGTCATTGACACCATCAAATGGTTTGAGAAGACTAAGTCTAAGATTGAAGAAGAAAAGAAGTATAATTAAAGTGGTTCACCAAAGGAAGATTTAATTTTTGTTCAAGCATCCTTTCATACTCAAGAAGATGGGAACAAGAGATGGTTTGTAAATAGTGGAGGCTCAAATCATATGACAGGATACAAGAGCAAGTTTATGTCTCTCAGGTAAACCAACCCAAGTTTAGTTAGATTTGGTGACAACAAATCTACTAACATAGTTGGCAAAGGTACTATGAGTTTGGACAATGGTCATACTCAGATTGAGAATGTCTTAAATGTAGAATTTTTTAAACATATTCTTTTAAGTTTGAGCCAAATGTGTAAGCAAGGAAATGTTGTAACTTTTCATGATGATGTATGTGAAGTAAGAAAGGTTGGAATACTAGTTACAAATGTTTATAAAATAGATAACAATATGTATGTATTTCATGAATCCAAAAGGGAGGAATGCTTCATGAGTTAATTGGAAGAAATCTAACTTTGGCATAGAAGGCTTGGACATATAAATTTTGATAATATGGTAAAGATCAGTTCAAGGGGGTTGGTAAGGCATATGCCCAAGATTTCTAAGATTCCTTATTTTCTTTGCAAGGTGTGTCTTCATGGGAAGAAAACTAAAATAAGATACAAATCCAAGGATTTCTCCACTACAAAGCCATTAGAGTTGATCCACACTAATCTATGTGGACCTATGAGAACCCTAAGTATTCAAGTTAATAGCTACTTCATGCTTCTTATAGATGATTTTATTAGGATGACTTGGATATTTTTTTATTAAAGAAAAATTAAAAGCTTTTACAAAATTAATTGCATTCAAAACACTTGTGGAAAATGATAAAGGGTCAAAGATCAAGTGTGTAAGATTAGATAGAGGAGGTGAGTTTTGATCTCATGAATTTGATGATTTTTTGAAAAATAAGGGATAAGGTCCACAATAGAATGGTGTTGTTGAAAGGAAGAATAGGACTGTTCAAGAGATGAGTAGAACCATACCTCAAGATTCCAAATTATCAGATAGCTAATGGGAAGAGGAAGCCAACACTTTAGTTTACATCTTAAACAAGTGTTAAATCAAATTAAATGGTGATAATACTCCTTATGAATTATAGAAGAATAGAGCAACTGATGTCAAACATTTTAGAGTGTTTGGGAGTAAGTGTTTCATCAAAATAGATTAAGAGAATCTTGGAAATTTTGATTCAAGATATTATGAGGGCATCTTCTTAGGTTACTCTTCTATCAATATTATTTATAGGTGCTTAGATAAGACACTTCACAAGATTGTTAAAATTTAAAATGTAAGGATAGATGAGATAAGTAGAGTCAAGAAGCCAAAATTGTAGGTAAGTGACTCAAATCAAAATTCTATTACAAAATATGATGAGTTATCAATTCAAACAAATGATGAATATGAAGAGGAGGAATAAAGATAAGATGTTAAATCTCCATCTAGAATAATTTATAAAGATCATCCAATCTCTCAAGTTATTATAAATTTTAGTGCAAGTTTGTAGACAAGAAGGAGAATGTTGATCAATCAAAATCAACAAGACTCAGCTTTGTTATCCATGATTGAACTCAAAACATTCATGGAAGCTATCAAAGATGAAATTTGGAATGGTGTAATGGATGAAGAACTTGATCAAATAATAAATAATGAAACATGGGATTTAGTTCCTAGGCCAAAAGATAAAAATGTGATAGGTACCAAGTGGGTTTTCAAAAACAAGATGAATGAGAAAGGAGAAGTCAGAAAGAACAAATCTAGATTGGTGTGTAAAAGATATACTCAAGTTGAAAGACTATATTTTTATGAGAATTTTGCTCCTAAGACAAGAATGGAAGCAATTAGATTCTTCTTGGCATATGCAAGTTTCAAAAGTTTTAATTTATACCAAATGGATGTAAAATCTACATTCTTGAATAGCGAATTAGAAGAAGAAGTTTCATTGAGTTACCTAAAGAATACTTCATGTCAAATAATCAAGATTTTGTGTGTAAATTGAAGAAGGATCTTTATGGTCTTAAAAAAACTCCTAGAGCTTGGCACGAAAGGATAGATAAGTAACTTTTGAGTCAAGGTTTTTAAAAGGGGGTAGCTGATAGTAATTTATACATTAAGATAAAATGCAATCATCAATTGATATTGGTTTTATGTTTTGATGACATAGTTTTTGGATATAATAATGATAATATGAATAAAGATTTTGTAGATAATATGAGGACTGAGTTTGAAATGTCAATGTTGGGAGAACTTTATTTCTTCTTAGGATTATAGATTAACCAATTTGATCCAGGGATATTCATTTCACAAGCTAAATACATCAAGGATATAATAAGGAAGTTTGACATGATGGATTGTAAACCAATGGGTACTCTAATGATCACATAATGCAAGTTAAGTAAACTAGTTGACTCGTGAAAATTTTATCAAACTTTGTATAGATCCATGATTGGAAGTCTTTTGTACTCTACTATTTATAAGCCTGATATCATGTAAGCAGTTGATCTTGTAGGAAGGTTTCAAGTTGATCCTAGAGAATCTCACTTGAAATTAGTCAAAAGGATCTTAAGGTATCTCAAAGGCACCATAGAGTATGGTTTATGGTATCCCAAAAGTAAAGAATTCACTTTGAAATCATATACTGATGCAGATTGGGTAGGATGTGTGAATGATAAGAGGAGTACTAGTGGTGGGGTATTTTTCATGGGAGATTTCTTGGTGTGTTGGCTAAGCAAAAATCAAGTCTTAATGTCTTTATCAACTACAAAATTTGAATATATAGTATCTATCTCCTATTGTATGCAAATCATGTGGATGGAACAAAATTTGGAAGATTATAAGGTAAGACAAAATGGATCTTGTCCTATCTATTGTGACAATACTAGTGCAATTAGTATCTCAAAAAGTCCTATTATGTAGTCAAAAACTAATCACATTCCAATTAGATATCATTTTTTGAGAGAACAAGTGAGTAATCAAAGTGTTAAGTTGGAGTATTTAGAGCAACTTGTAGATATTATGACCAAAACATTATCAAAATCTTCATTTGAGTATCTAAGATAAAGCTTGGGTGTCATTTCTTTTTTTGTGAATCAATAGAAGTTTTTTTGGTTAAGGGGGAGAAACAAGTTCATGAGCTTACTCTAGAGGTGGCTTAAGAGACTAGGCTAGTAAGCATGTATTATGGTTATTAATGGTGTATGGAGATATGAAGATGCTTAAGAGGTGAAATGGATAAGATATCTTATGGGGAGTCACTCTCAAATGTTTTCTTAGTGAGTTCTATCAGAATTTAGTGTAGTGCTTGGTTGAATAGAGTATTGAAATGTAGCAAGAGGAAGTTGTGAAGGAAAGAATAGGTAGGCTCAAAGTAAGGGGGAGTTTGTATCATCTTTCTAAGTTGGTCCTCTTTTGTTTTTCATCTTTTCAAGTCCTCAATATAAGTTTGTGCCCACTTTGTCATTTTGTCAAAGGGGGAGAAGTTTCCTATTGTGAGAGTGATTGAAGAGAGAGAGGGAAGGTGAATTGTATGATGGTTGTTGACATCAATAATAAAGGGAAATATTTTTGGAGAGTTATCACTAATGTCATGGAGGTGTCCATGTGAGTGGATGAAGTGTCTTGATAGTCTAAGTACCAATGACAAAGTGTGTAGTATGTTTGTCCTAGTATGCTTGAAGTAGGCTTAATTGATCTTCTATTTTGGCATGGTTAAGGTTGTTTAGGGATGAGTATGGTGATTTAAGGATATGAAATGGATTCTATCAGAGGTCAAGGATGATTGGAGAACTTTTGGAAGTGCATTTTTTCATCTAGTTATTCATTATGTTCATCTTGGCATAGTTGGTTCTATGACAAAAAAAATTGAGTAGATAGTTTATTGATGTCACCATTACCATGTATGGATGAGTTAGGGGGAGTTGGTCATATGGGTGTGTTCACATTAGTCCCAATTTTATATGTTCCAATTTTTATGTCATGTGAGTAAGCACAACTAAATACATGTAGATTCAAAGTTGGATTTCTAGGTAGATTGTAGAGGTTCTCATTCTTAGCCAAACCATCATTGCACGTCATGCAGATATGTATGAACTAGAAAACTTGTGCATTTATTTTAGGTAGGCATAAATTATATAATGGGAAAATGTTTTTATGGTGATTTTATCTATAGTGACAATAAGCTACCCTAAAAATTTGGAAACTTGAAGTGTTGTCTAGCTCAAGTTATGAAGCTTCAAAGTTGTTCTAGAAGATTATGATGGGTCAGAGACCATCAAGTATAACCATGTCAAATACTGAGGACATTAGTCAAAAGATATAATTATGAAAATTAATTCATGATCTTGATCCAATAGTGCACATAATATTCAACATGTCAAAGGTTATATGGACAGGTGATAAGTGTCACAAGCTCACTAGTTTGTCAAAAGATCAACGGTTTATAGGCATTCATATTATCAAAAGATCAATGATGTGAGTTGAAATAAAAGAGTCAAAGGTGTAGAAGGAATGTAATGGTTTCAAGTGTATTAATTGTATGAATTCTAATCAAGATCTGATGGTAAACACTGTAAGGTAAGGACCAGGCTGATCTATAGAGATCAATGGTGTGTGTTTAGTCAATATTGCAAAGATTGAAAGAGATGAGGTCAACATGTTCAAAGTTTAACTATTTATCATAGTTAAATATTAGAAGAGATAGACGGTGTGTATTTAATATAAGATGTGAGGACATGACATGTTGACATAGTGTTTAAAGTTTAATAATTGCTTAGTGACTATTGGAATTTAAATATTCAAATTTGTGAGGGAAGACCAATCTATGTTTTTTGAGCCATAACTTTTGATATATGCAAAATTTGATGTTGAAGTAAAAATAAACATTACATAGGACTTCAAGGATCATCTAAAAATATTCAAGGTCTAAATATTTGGATAGTTATAGATATGGAGTTTTAACTTTGTGTTTGACCATGGTTTGTAAGTGACTTGAGAAGGATAATTGAGTTTGTTCTTATCGTATTTGGATGTTTCAAGGTGAATTAACTATTGGAGAGTATTATATCTCCCTAAAGATGATTGATATGGATTTTGGAGGTTTGAACAATTCATATTTAGTATGAACAAATTCTTAGAAGGTGACTATGTGCTTATTCATGATGGTTGTGTGCACAGAATGTTGTTTGAGTGAACTGTTATTAGAAGGGTATTGTGATGGTTGTGATCACTTAAGGACCTATAGAGTATGTGGCATGGGTCCATATATTTGAAAATGTTCTTTATTCAAAGGTCAATTTGGAAAATGTCCCGAATTAGATCAAAACCTGCACCATCACATAGGGTCTATTGAGACCTTTCTAATGGTATGCAAAATGCAAAAAATAGAGCTCATATGCTCCTTATGTGGTTGGTCAAAGTCCCAATCAAACTAGTCAAATTAGGTCAATGTTGTTCAAACTATATAAAATGATCGTTATGGAACAATTTTGAAATAATTCCACTATAAATAGCTCATCACAAGATTTCCATCACAATTTACAGTTTGTGAAACGGAGTCCATATGTGCAAGTTATGGTCAGTTAAAGTTACAGTCAAACTTGGTCAACATGATGATGTGGCAAAAATGTGGACCAATGATAACATGACATGTGGTAGTTAGTTTATTCAAAAATATTTGGTTTCATTACTTCATCTTTGACAAGCATATTCAATAAAAAAAAGCTAGCTATGGGGACCATAGCTGGTGGAGTCCACTTTTATCTCAGAGGGGGACCCATCCATTGATAGAATTATGGAGTACCAATTGGATGTCAACAAGTGTCAAATGATGAGTGGTCCACATGGTGGGTGTTCAATCCACCACGTGGCTTTCCACCACAATATTTATCCATAGTTAATTATTTAATATTTATGTCAACTTGAGCCCAAGTTGAGGAGTAGAGTTGGGATGCTAAGGTGAGTTGGGATAGCAACTCAAGTTGGGGTGGAAGATCGAGTTAGGATGGATAAGCCTAAGTCAACTAGCATGGAACAAAATTCCATGTGACTGAATGTTTCATGCATGGTTAGCATGGCATGCCAAGTAAGCATCCCTAACTTGCCATGAGGTCCACATAGTTCCATGTAATTTATAGCATGCCATAATTTCCACATCATCACATAACCATCCAAGTTTCCAAATGCTAAAAAGTCACCATAGGACCCAATGTATTTGCCACAAGTCAAATAAATACCCCCATGTGAACATACTTTCCATGGATCACCAACCATTAAAGATTCCATAGTGAAGGATGTGGCCTAAGCCATGAGATTAACGTAGAGGGAAAGGCTCATTAGAGCCTTAGATAAATCAAAACCCACCAAATGTGGGATAAATTCCTAATGGCATTTTCAAATAGCCTTCCAAGGCTATATTAAAACCATGATAACTCAAGACCCCATGAATGTGGGACTAATGGATTAATCTTAGCTCAAGCCAATGAATGTGGGATTCAAACCTTCCCCACTATGGTAGAAGAGATAAGGCCCAACTATTTGGGCTACATACGTGAATGACTATATAAATCCATGAAATTTTATTTTAATACAACAAATGGAGTCCTCGGTTAAGGCATAAAGACCCAGTTCTACTCTTCCTCTGATTCAAGGCATCTAGAAGCATTTTCAGCTCTCGATGTAAACTAAAGATTTGTTCTAGTTTCCAAGTCGGTTCCAACCATGTGCTGAATGTCTATGTATGAGGTCATTTGTTGCTGATTTGATGCTCAGAAGTGAGATTTTTTAGTAGAAGACATCTAGAGGTGTTTTTTGATAAGGTGAAGAATCTATTCGTGGGTTTACTGAGATTCTTTGAAGGTCCATAAAGCATGAATTCATTATTATTTTGTAAGGGTTGCCTTGTACTTGTAGATATTTTATAATGAATTAGTGCAGCTAATTTATGAACCCAAAGATGTAGGCATTATTGAACTCTATAATTAACTCTTGTGAAGTGTGGTGTGTATTTTCTTGCATTACTTTTACTTAAGTTGATTATTTTACAAAATTAATATCAGTGTATTTAATAATTGCCTACAAAGTATCCAAAGTAAACTTTTTGCATGGAATTCAGTGTTAGTTTACAAATTAGTTCCTATGTTCTTAGTTTGCTTGGAGAAGTTTCAAAGAGGTGAATGGGTCTTCATATGACCTAAAAGGTGACTTAGGCCTATTTTGAAAAGGGTTGTGCTTAAAATTGACCCATGTAGATGCCTTAAGAGTGAAGGCATGTGTTATAGCTGATAAGAAATGTTTTGAACATGATAATAATAATTAAGACTCTATAAAAGGTGAAACCAAATGTGATGGTTTCTAGGATTGTGTGAGACTTTTAAGAAGAGGTAGATGTGAGAATTGAAGAGAAAAGGAAATAAGGAAAGGGTGTGTGCCCAGTGGATGGTTTATAGAGCAGAGAAGGTTGATGACTATGTGTATGATCTATAGGTCATATTTATAATGTAAAAGATAGTGCTCTTATATGCTTGAATATTGAGGATGAGAGAAAAGGTCTAGTGTGATACAAAAGGTGGTTAGAAAGACTTGATCATTTTAGGGGTAGGTGCTTCTTATGAAAGAGGTGTTTCACTAAAGCCAATCAAAAGGACTTGACCAAAAGGTGGTCAAAAGGACTTGATCATCTTAGGGGTAGGTGTTCTTTATGGAATAGGTGTTTCAATAAATTTTGATCAAAAGGACTTAATCAGTCTCATATTTTCATACTTCTTATAGGACAAGTAGTCCATGTGTTTGCAGGCTTGAGAGTGGGTTTTATTCCCTAGGAGGGTTTCCCACACAGTTCTTGTGTTGTGTGTGTGGTCTTGCATTATATTTTGGTTCATTATTATGAATGACTTGTATATTATATGAATGCTTGTGGTAATTGAATAAGGGTTTGAAATGATTACAATTGAAGTTTAAATATCTTGCATTACTAATTCACCCCCCCTTCTCAGTGATTGTACCTTCAACATCCCTCCCCTTCCAACATTCAATCGATAAAGGCTTTACTCATGACTATTATTGGATATTAACAAGTTTTTTTAGACTCATATTTTCTATGGAATATTCTATAATTATAATCTATTATTCAGATATGTCTTATTATATAGTTTTACCATTTATTATAAATTGTAAACAATAGAAGTAGGTTGTAATATATGTGTACTTGTTTTAATATTTAATCAACAGTGGCTGAATTATAAACTTGGATTATTATTATACTTTATATTTTTAAAATTATGAAAGAAAATTAGCATGTGTTATGTTGATTGTTAGCTAAATGAATCACACTTAGCATTATGGTTAATAACATAGTTATCATAAATGATGCATTTAGTTAGGGATCATTAATTTTTAATTAATTTTATAGTTGAGTTTTAAAAAAACCTAACTCTAATTAACCCTAAGGGGTCGCTATAGCTTAAAACCTATATAGGTCTTGATAATAATCAAATAATAAGCATGCAAATGATAATACCTATGCTCAGTAAATAAGGGTGTAAAATGTAAATAACAAACCATCAATCTACTCACACAAAGTGATGACTAGATTGGTCTCCCAACCCTCATTAGGTGTCTGTATGTGATCAATAATCTTTGGGAATGTTATTTTACCTATAATGATATTTATTTGTGGTCTAATGGTCCTAAACTAGGCAAAAATAGACTCAATTAGGTATGCCCCTATGTACTTTCGATATTGTGGGACCCAAGTCCATATGAAAGGGTGATAACAATCTTTATGAAAGGGTCTTGTCCCTTTGTGGCCACTACAATCATAATATTTTAGTGGAGTGTCATCAAAAATTATTCTTTGGGAGTTATGTCTAAGGCTTGTGTATTAGATCAAAGTTACCCACTTCATGATGTGCTTAAAACATGCAACCACTTATCTAATAGTGAAAACTCCTTCCTAATTTATATACTTCTTGTAGACACCTAAAATTGGCCACTAATAACCTTCAATCAAGCTTTAGACCAATTTCTATCAAATATCACAATTTGGGCTAAAAATACTAAAATGCATTAAATGGTTCAAATTTGTCATATACAAGTGTTTATTTTGTCCAATGTATCCCTAAATAGGGTGATAAACTTTATTAGATAATTAACTTTGATCAAATCATTGTGAGTCAAAATGATGTTTTCACACTTGGGTACTCTGGATTGCTCTTTTCTACCCAATTTCTTACACGAGACATGTGCCTTTATTATTTTATGTTGGTAACATCCTAAATGGAATAATGGTTTTAACATATCTAAAATCACCTTAAAATTTTAATCCATTCAAATTTTGATCTAATAATATGACATTTTGACCCATTTGATTAATAAACACCAATTTCCAAAGAATTTGCACCAAAATTAATTAATCATGTTTAAAGTTAATTAAATTGAATAAATAACTTAAATGGATTTTCCATGGAGGTTATTGATTATTTTATTAATAGAAATTGATATTGAATAACTTCATCATCAAGTGACATCATTCTATGAGGTGGCTTCCATAGGCCATAAATGCAACAAATATCTGATTTTATCCCTCCCATGCCTCATTAATGTCCCTTATTCCAAAATCATGATGAGAGTATTTATGAATTTTATTTACATAATTAGATTAATTCATGGCCACACATCTTTATCTTGAGATGAATGATCATGGTTGATCCAAGCCCATTTAAAAAATCTATAAATAGAAGGCTTCACACTCATAATTTTAAGCTTTCTTGGTTTAGAGTTATAATTCTTAAATAATTTCAAAAGCCATTTGATATAGTTTTATTATTCCCAATTGTTGAGAGAAGATCTACAAACCAAAGCCACAAGACAAATGATGTCAAGAAGAAGTGGAGGATAGCCAAATCTCTATTGATAAAGACATTTGAAGAACAAGTCGAGAAAGCCAATAAGAAGAGCCTTTGGAGCATTCAAGGAAGGTGAGAAATGTTTGTTTTCTTTCCTTTTAGTTATGTTTTGTTAATGGTTTTCCCTTACTAAGCTCCCCCAAAGATCTAGGCATAAGGTGTTAGCATTAGTGTGTTTTATTTTTGGATTTCATTTCATTTAATAACATGATACTAATCTCCCTTTATCAGATTCCTATGTTCACAAATGGCATGCCCAGTGGGATGATACACACGTGACATACCATGGAGATAAAGATGAAACTCATAAATCACCAAATAGATGCTTGAATATCTTCAAAATTGCATTTTTAGCTTTGATTTTACCATATTTTTAATTCATGGATTTTATTGTGAAAAACGATGGCCTAGACAATAAAACCTGTGGCCTAGACTCACTACAAGCCACCACTATCCCTGATAACCTATAACCTGAGATAACAAGCTAAATAGGACATTTTTAAGAGCTTCATTTGGGGACATATGGACTCTATTTTTTATGATTTTTTTTAAAACCACATGTTTTCTCTAAAATTTTTAGAATATTCTATCAATTTATCTTCAAGTTGCATAGATTTTTCACAAAATATTGAAATAGGAGGTTCAGCCTTTTTAATATTTTTAATCATAATTGCTTGGTTTCATTGAATCTTTTTTTCTTTGTCTAATCCTTGCCTTGTAGGTTTTATTGATTTTTTTATAACCATTGTCTAACCTAATGTGTTTAATTTCTTGAGGTTTTGCCTTTGGGTCAACAGGTCATCGAAACCCAAGAGCATACTTTTCAAAGTTACTTATCTCATTCACTAAAGAGCTTCAAAGCTGAATAACATTCTAAACATTTTATTTTAAGACCTACTTGAAAAGTTTCAAATCATCTTTAATTAATTCTATTTAAACCTATTTTAGATGCTTAAAAAGAATTAAGAATATTTAATTTGGTACTTAAAGAAAATTTTAGGGTATTTATTTGAATAGTTTTGTTGTTTATCTTTCAAAGTTTTGCAACTTAAGGACAAGGGGCCAAAAAACACCACCAAATATTTCACTTTAGTGCTTTAAAATTTAACTCATTTCTAAGTTTTTATTTTGTGCAAGTTGTTCATTATTTTCTTAGTTACATTTATTTGTGTAGTGTGTATACTCTCCCCCAATCCCCTATAGATAAATTTTGAGATCAAAAGTGCCATCTTAATTATAAATTGATTTAGTCCAAAGGTATAAAATAGATGTTGTGAAGGCTCTCCCTAAGACCCACATGGCTTGGATGATCTAGAAACAACTTTAAAGCTTTTTTACTTAGTTTTTATTTCATTGCATATTGACTTGTGAGGGGGACTTCATTACCTCCCATAAGTTCTTTAGGGAAGCCTTAACCTAGGAATTCATCTCTCGATATTTTTTCAACCCCTCTCCATAGGGGTATATAAATTGGGACCCCCTCATTAGGATGGTGGTTTGAGCGATTAAACCATATCTATTAATAGAGGCTAAGCTCATAATGTTTGAACATGTTTGACATTACACTAAACTAAGCAAGCGATGGATGTAATGGTTATAAAAATGGCAAGACATTCTTATAAAAAGCCATATGAATGGACCCAAATGACTTACTGCTTCTCTTATTTGCTAATGTGAAAGTTGGTAGACATGAGATCCATCTAGACGATCAAAAAATTTAGATTTTTTGACAAACCCCACTTCTCGTGGAAGTATTTTTGATGCAAGGTGTGCCCCAAAGTCCATTTATCCTTATTGTCACTTGAGAGAAGAGAGGTATAAAAAACCTACTATATAATGCACTTTTATTTTTGATGAAAAATTAAATTTCTTCTCAAGTGCATGTATAAAGATGGACTTCAATAATATCATTCAAATTTGTTTGTTTAGGGCTTAGGAAAATTACTTAGTTGTTCTTGTATTTCTATTAGATTATTTGGTCTTATTTTTGAGCCAAAACTTGTTTGTTAACAATTGATCATAACCAAACACATTGTCCACCATAGTTATTGAAGAAAAAGGCATTATGCTGCCCAAGTGAAAATCATATTTTTCCTTGTTCAAATTTATTATCAAAAATATTATGTCATAACATCCATTTATTGTAGTTATGCTTCCCATTTGAGTTTAGACCTTTCACCAATTTTTTTAAGTCCTGCATTAATAATTTAAATTTCACATTGCACCTTTCTAATTTCATAGGGTCGATATGTTAAGTGGGTTCACCATTTGCACTAAACTTGAGGGAACTTAGGTTCAATGCCCAATTTAGATTGAAGACCATTTTAGACTCACTATAATTTTCATCATTGGTTATCTCAAGTCATCTTGCATATCACTCATGATTTTTAGTCCTAAACCACATTTTATACTATCCATCTTATTTCCATTCTTGTTGAATCCATTTGATACCACATTTTTTCCTTAATTTTTTTTCAAACTTTGTGTGTGTGTGTCATTTAAGTTGAGGATATTAGTGTTATCTTGTCAAAATCATGTTAAACCATTTTAGCTTAGAGTCTTAAAGCAAACATTTGTCACATCTTTTGATCATTTTAGCATTGTTATGTCATTCACTTTTGTCTAGCTTATTGGTCAAAAGAGTCTAGTTTTGTGTCATTATTTGGGAGAAAGTAAACTACCTCCAAGTGCCTTTTGTTTCATTCCTCATACCTATTGATCTATTTTATGTCCAAGAGTCAAATGCCTAGTTTTTGTTATAAGTGTTTCAAATCTATTAGATTAAATATCTTATCTTTATTTTAAGTCTAGATTTTGATGCTATTTGGCCAAAAGTCTTATCACACCCTAATTGATCCTAGATTTTGACCCCACATTTGGCCAAAATTCCTAGAAACTTTTGTTTTTTGTTTCTATATTAGACTCATTTAAAATACTTTGACCCTAGAGTTTGGTATTTTTATTTTTGGTCCATTTACTTGAGCCTTTTGTGTGAGACATGTAATGTTAGATACTTAATGTTATCTTGTTTTATCACAAGTCCTTGAATAAATCATTTTGGATATACATATCCATCCTTTTGATTAGGTTAGACAAAGTGTAAACCTTTTACCCTTTTAACATTAATTTTTCTAGAGTTTGTAGAACTCTATTCCGTTTGGTAGCAAAGAATTTACTATGGATCACAATATGTATTCCTACACTTGTGGTGGAATCATGTATAATCTAGGGATTAGTAATGTAAGTGCCTAAGAAGAAATGGTTCAAGACCCCTATGTAGACAGTGTTGTTTATGAGATGGATCCTTATCCATCTTATAACACTCAAATAGGGGCACAAAACCAAGACCTCTTGACTCATTATTTGGTTAACATGCCTCCATACTTAGAGTAGGATCAAGAACAAATAGAGAAATACCTATTTGTAATACCTACAGTTGAATAACTATTTCCTCAACAACCGTACTATGTTACTACACCATCATCATATGTTCCTTATTTTTTTAGCATCACTTATTGGAAAACAAGGATGAGATTTTGGTTAAAGATATAGAAGTAGGGGCTAAGTTTCCAACAAATTTACCCCATGAAAATTTTTCAAGTCTAGTAAGAATGCCTCACAACATAATTTATAGTCAACAAGATTCTTCTAGCAACCCTTTAACTCTAGTCTTAATGACATATCGAGGTCCTAGTATGCTTATCAAAGGAAAAGACCTCATAGAGGATCATTTTATACAAATGTAGAAAATGTACCAAACTTATTTAAATCTAGCACATAATTTTAATCAGATGACCATGTTGAATAGGCCTCTCATTGATTTATCTCCTTTAACATGAGTTTAATATAATTGACTAGTCAAGATAATCATGGTGTAGACCCATTTACATAAAACACTTTAGTCGACAACTTATTTTATATGCCAACCATTGAAGAAGTGTCTTCTAATTTTACATAGAATACTGATCAAAACACAATAGACAATGCACAAGCAACATCCAATCCAAACCAAAGTGGTGTGATTACATAAATAACTACTCCCAAAATAAGTGTACATTTAGTTAACATCATGAGTGGTTCAGAAAATTAGAGAGTAGGAGTTTCTATGTCCTAATCCCAACAAACTAATACCACTAACCCTCAACTAGTTGCTTCTTCAAGCACTCAACCAATAGGATTAGGTAGTCAGCCAATGACTAGTACCATGCCACAATAGAATGTGATGAATTCTACTCTTCCCCAATAGGTCATGAGTAATATTTCACAATAGCAGGCATAATCCAATATATCAATGCAATAGAGGTAGAAGATATTACCACCTCAATAGGGGACAACCAATGTTCCACCTCACCAAGTAGTAGTGAATATACCTCTTTCATCATAGACTAATATGCCAATTCAAAACTAAATGATGTCTAACCAATAACGTGTAAATATTGGTCAGTGATAAATATTGAACCTTCAAATTACGTCAACTTACCAAAAAAATTAGTGCAACCTAAAGGTTCCAATGTTCCTCAAGTACCAACTAGAAAACAATTGCTTGTTGGCTATAGTGTACCATAAGCTTAATGATAGGGTCTTCGTTCACAAGTACCCCTAAATTAGTAAAGTTTGACTAGTCAATAATAGGTCCTTATTCAAACTCAATAAGCATATTACATCACTCCTACCCATATCCTTCCCTCTCAACCATAATTTACCAAAAATTAGACCCATATACAAAACCCCAACCAGACTATTACACCACAAATATAATTTCAAGAATCACACTCTAATATATGTATGTGTATTACTAGTCCATTCTCCAACTGAACCAACATTCCACAATAAACTATACCTCCACTATACCCTAGTCAAGGTAATCTACTTGTGATTGCCCAACCTCTACCTCAAACCAATATTCCCTCTAGTTTCCTAGATTAATATCTAAAACAAATGAAGGATGTCATTGTCACCATCCAAGATGGGAAACAAACTAAAAAGTTTAAATTGGATGATGTGTGTTCTTACCCTATCAACATGGAGTACTTGCATATATCATTTTCTCTAGGGTATGAACCATTAAAATTTAACAAATACAAGGGGAAAGGTGAAATATACTTATTATTATTAGCCAATGGCATATAATGACATATACTTATTATTTTTATTCCCAAAGAGTTTGGCAGGACAAGCCTTGGAGTATTTTTTTAAGTTGCCCAAAAATTCAGTATCATATTTGATAATATTTCAAACAAGTTTGTATAACACTTCTCATAAAATCTAAAGCATGAGATTTCAAAATTTGACTTAATGTAAGGAAAACAAAAGGCCAATTAAAATTTTTCAAGCTATCTATAGAGATGGAGAGCCCTTGTAAGCCAATTCACCCATAGTTTACTAGACAAACAATTCATTGTTGTGTTTGCCAAAAAAAATTAATAGTGAGATATCCTAACATCTAGAACTATAATGTGCACATAATTTTAAAGAGATCATTGACAAAGGTTTTTTGATTGAGTGATCCCTTGTTAACAAATGGATCATCAAGCTTACTTCATAAAATTAACATCTAACTACCAATCAAGGAACTGGCTAGAACCAAAACTAGAACCAAGCCCAAGCACAAGCATCATAATCATCATAGACCAATAACTATGAAAAACCCAAGCCTTTCAATCATAACTAGAATGTTTCAAGAAATGGATTAATTGAATCATGACATGTCCAAATGGTACAAACACCATCTGATCAGCCCATGCAATATATACAAATTATTCCTAAGTGACAACCTTTTCAACAAATTTAGTAAGTACAACAACCTAGGCCTGCATAACTAATATAAAAAACTTTACCATTAAAAATACCTCTTTTAAGGATAAAAGTGCCTACTCATTGCATTTTTAGTGAGCTTGGAGAACATATTGAATCTATGTTTCACAAGCTCACCACTGCTAATCTAATTAATTGGCCTATTCCGAAACATTATCCTGAGGGCATTCCTTATCTTGATTGGTACCACCAAAATTAATTCTCTAAATATCATTGGGTTAATGGACATAATTTATGCCATTGTGTGAAAATCGCACATTTAATTTATAATATGTTAGAGAACAAGGAGATAACATTGGATGGTGGTGCTTCCACTTTCAACCAGAACCTTAGAATCTACCAAAACCCCAGAAGGGTCAATAATGATACGAACACATGTTTTGTAATAGTTCTAATGTCTTAAATCATAACTAAATATTTCAAACTCAATTAAGGTTAATTCCATAGTATAACAACTAACCATAGTAGTAACAATAGTAACAACATCTAGTGTAACATCAACAACAACAACAACAGTATCAACAACCAAGGTTGAACCAACAGAATAAACTAAATCAACAATAGTAGAACCAATAATGTCAACCTAATGGATGAGACCAAGGTCAAAATAGTAATAACCATCATACCTACCATGCAATTTCACATGACTCCAACAAGTTTGTAAGCCATATTGTAGGAAGTCACGTTTCCACCATCTTCATTAATCTAAGACTGAATGCAAATCAATGAAGACCTTTACTAAACAATACCAATCCACCAGCTTGCACTGATAATCCTTCCTTGACCTGGGATAGCATACAATCATACCATCAAGCAAAAATTACTAATTTTGGACATGATACTGATAAATTTTCCTTGCCTCGTGACCACACATAAGTGCACTAACAACTGAGACTTGTCCTATCTGGTCCTCCACCACTACCACATTTATTATCAACCATGAACTTATTTACTAACCTGATTATGTAATCACAACTTATTAGTCAAATATAACCATCCCAAGCCTATAGCCATCTTCCACTTCACCCATCATCCAACTAACCATTCGAACTTGGAACAAGCCATTTAACTTTTCCATTGTTCTAGTGGAGGACACAATAAAGGTTAACATTAGGTCCCTAGTGTTTCAATGAATTTTTTTTTAAGTTATAAAGAAAGAGAAAATAAAATTGATATGGGTATGGTTGAAAAACTTGATTTATAGTGTGCACATTGAAATCAGATGATTATAAAGAACTCTTTTTTGGCTTGGGAAGATGACCTATAGATAAGACAGCACTAAAGCCAACTTATTTGTTAGATAAATAGATGAGTGGATTTCCTAGTGATAGATAGATCCCAAAAGTGAGAGCTTCTTTAGGGGCTATGAATCTACATCTTTTAAACAAGTAAGCTTATAAATAGAAAAGAAAGGTACTTGCATCAATAAATCAAAAGGTACTAAAATTTAATACAAGAATGCTTGCTAAGAAAATAGACTAAAAACAATTAAATTAGTGATGAACTAATTAACACTAGTGCTAAGGTGTTGGAGTGTACTTCAAAAAAATTAGAAAAGGGGTCTATGAACAACCAAAACACAAAAAAAATAGGTTTGATTAGGTGTAGGTAGGTTAAATTAGCTTGCTAGTTTTTGGTATCACAGTGACTATTGATGATTAAGTTGATCATTGGTGGTTAAGGTGATCATTGATGGTTAAGGTGAATATCAGTGATCAAGGTGACCATTGGTGGTTGGACAGACCATCAATGATTGAGTCAACCACCAATGATTACTATGTAAGGATCTAGGTTGGTGATTTTGGCTGATTGATGAGATCTAAAAGATGGATTTTGAGAGATGGGTAAGGCTTGGGTTAATTTTGAAATGGAAATAAATTAGGTGAATAATAATAAATAATTACTTGTCTTAAAAAAAGTTGATTGGGTGGATGGTTGAGGCAGTTGATCTGTTAGTAGAATTTAAATTGATTATAACAAAGTGATGGTACCTATAGGCTTGGTAGAGAGGTAAGGGAAAATTAACTCTTTGATACAATTATTGGATTGATAGATTTATGATGGAAATTGACCTACAAGAAAAAAAAGCATAGATGCACAAGCTCTTGATAACAATTGCATATCAATTTCACCTTCTAGCTCCTCTCTTCTTATAGGCACAAGCAAGAGGTGGAACTGAAGATTAAACTAGGATCTTTATTTATAAATTTTCAATGCAAAGGCTCACAACAAGATTTAGATAACTTATATTTAGAAAAGTAAAGTGGGTGGTTTGTATGCTTTTGGTCAAGGAGGTGCACCCTGATCATCAACAGTCGAGGGTGAAAGTAAAAAGGTGGGTAAAAGATAAGTTAAGCTAGTTGGGTGAAGTGATTTTAGTTGGGCTTGATTGGAGGTCAAGGGGTTAAACTAGTCCCAAGTGGGTTCCTAAGAATTTTAGGGGTTTTTTTGACATTTAAAATCATAATGTGTAGATTTTTGGTCTCTACATTTTACCCCTTTTTATTATATGGCTTTAAATAAACAAGCTCCAAAACAAATATCAATGTTGATCAAAGGTCTAGCTACCTTGAGCATGGAAGGTGTTCCCCCTCAAATTGGGAGTCGATGAGGAAGAAAAGAATCAGGTGCAGGTTTGATAAATGATATATGGTGAGTCATGTGGTGGGTGATAAGAGGGTTAGGAATTTTAAATACAAACTTGCACAAAAAATATGACTAAATGTGATAGTTAAGATCACACAAAGACTAAAGATGTTAATGTTGGTAAAAATAATAAGGTTAAGTGCTAAGAAGGATAAGTGATAAGTGAACCATGTGACCTCATATAGGTGTGGTGGTTAGGAACACTCATAGATATAGGTCGCTTAGGCAGGGTTAGTGTTTCTACAAGTATCTAAGGTAAGAAGTTCTCCTTTAAAAAACATACATGGATCAAGTATCATGGGTATCCAAGGTATTAAATTCTCTCTAAAAGACAAATTATCTAATTGTATACTAGGTGGTGTAAATGTAAATGGTCAATATGGTAAGGTCAGTGGATACAATCAAAAGGACCAAGCATGATCATCATAAAATATGCAAAAATGTGGGTTAAAAATGATCAACATCAAGGTGGATGTGGTCTAATAGTGGGTTGGAGAAGGGTAATCTCAAAAAGTGTAAGTGGGAGAAAGGTGAACTCTAAAGGGTGGCACCTAGGTTGGGTGTTAAAAAAAAGTCTTAAAAAAGTGGGTTCCTAATCATCGAAAGTTAGGGCAGAACCCTAAATGGCTGAATAACAAAAAGTGAAAATGGCATTTCATTATCACTATTTGCTATTGACCTCTGAGATTTTTTTGCAATTGACAAGTGAGTATTTCAACATTTTGCTAAGAGTTGATAAGTTTAGGGAAAGTTTTTGGACATTTTACATGATAAAGTAGATGTGTTTTTTTTTTTTTAATGTTTATGTTTGAATGTCTATTTAGGTGTTAGAGATAATGTAATAGTTATAATAGGTTGAAAAAAGTAGGTGTAGGTTGATACTGAGCTCAATTTACAAAACTAAGTGTGTGTGCTACCATGATTATTTTTCAAGCATGAGACCAGATATAGATGAGGGATTAGGCTCCCAGGGTCTTCTAGGAGATCCATGATGGGATGATTAAGGATGAGTGGATACACATGGAGGAGGTTGTCCTTGGATCCATGGTTCACTATCAGCACCTACCAAGAGATGCAACTATGATTGTGGCCCTCATCGAGAGATGGGATCTAGCCATGAACACATTTTTATTGCTGATAGGTGAGGTGACCATCCTACTAGAGGATGTGCATCAGATTACATAACTACCCATTTGAGGGGAGCCTATTTACCACATTGAGATTGAGGAGAGGGATTACCATATGGAGCTACTATATGGAGAGGATTGGGTTCATGGTAGGTGACACTCTTGTGTCTTTAGCTATAGGCTATTATAATAGAGGGCTCTAAGGGATCGATGTTTGATGACTATGATAATGATGGAAATATCTTGCTTCATGTTGCCAAATTTGAGTTGTGGATGCTTTCCCTATCTACTACTAGGAGTATTGGTAGATATGTTATTAGGCAAAATAGTATTCAGGTAGGCATCTATCTTACTTGTTCAGATTTACAGGGAGCTCTAGGCATTTAGAGCTCATATAAAATATGAGATTAGTGTTGGGTTTTTACTCCATTTCTAGTCATATGATCATATTCAAGTTTTAAGACCACCAAGGTTACCTTGAGAGGGATACACCTAGGTACATTTTATAGTAGGCTTTGTCTAGTGGAGATGAAACTATGCTTTGACAAGTGCAGGTGGAGGTGCAAGGGACATCGACTAGTTATGAAATGCATTGGAGGGTTTGGTTTTAGGTGATGTGATCTAGAGACCATATGTGGGCTGGCCTAAGTGGGCCCTTTACAGTTACCATACTTTATCACTACAAAGTTGGAGGTGGGTTTATGGATAGAAAGGGGGAGACCAAGCTTATCACATTTGAGATATTTTGATGGTAATTTGGTCGTATATAGGGGATTTTAGCTACTTTCTTGAGATATAGGAGGGAGGATGCAAAGTTTTTACTTTTGGAGCTACAACCACAAGATATAGTGTTAGATCATGAGGAGTTGTTAGCTAAATTAATAATAGATTATTTTGGTTTTGTTGATGGATATGTGGCATGGTATCAAGACCTATATGTAGTGGTTGATTTTGGATGGGATTATGGGGACTGATAGGCTATGGATGTGGATCTAGTAGGGGCACATGTATAGGGTGGTGTCTAGGATGGATAGGTAATGATAGTACTGGTGGCTAAATAGTCTCAAATCATAGGTTTATAGGGATAGGTGACCAATCTTTAGGTAAAAATCATCATTTTATAGGGCTAGGTTGCCACCCTGATAGGAGAATGAGATGAAGCTCAAACCTCCCTTGGTTTAGTGACTTAGGAGAGGGATACTCTGATCTAAAGGGTAGAGGTAGTGGTAGAATAGGTAGTACCACTAGGTTTCACTCCTATACCCTAATACCTAGCTACAATAGAGAAGCTATGGTATTATGAGGCTATTATTTTAGCAAAGTGTCTAAATGAGATCATATAGGGGGAGTACAGAGCCAGTCTAGTAGGTGGTTCATCCATGGCTACTCCATGGTAGTGGGCCTCTATAGTGAGTGAACATACATGCATCCTAGGAGGACTAACACCTAATGTTAGTGTAGGTATAAAAGCAAAGGGTCTAGTGGTATTGATGTCTTAGGGGCTTGATATTACATGTGTTGATATTTCATATGTACATGATTTTAATAATGTCTTACGTGTTGATGATGTGGAATGTATATGAGATAAATTTTATACATTGCCTTATGTATTATTTATGGGTACACATGATGAATATGATTTTTTTGATGATTAGACAAATGTGGTTTATGTTTCATGATGTGGTTTATGGTTATGGATAGTTATATTTATGTTATGATGTTATAGGATCTATATATGTGATCTATATTTATTTCCCATGTTCATGGTGTATGATTTGCATTTGGTATTTAGTGCTTATGATGTGATGTTTACATTTTTTATGGATTATTATTATGGTATTTATGGTTATGCTTATGACATGCTAATTTTTAATAAGTATTTTGGATTTCATTATGTCTAGACATGTTAACATTGATGTTATTGCTTATGGATATGGTTATCATGTATGGTACGGTAATGCAGATGGTTATGGTTATGCTCATTGTTCTTTGTTGTTTATTTTTATGATAAAATGTATGAGATAGTTTAATTAACAACACTAGATGGTAGAATAGAGAATATAATCAAGAGGCAAATGCCTTAATGAAAATCTCAACTAGTCATGATAGGATGAGCAGAGAGCATGGTGCTTCATCATTGATAAAGACTAAAACAAAACTAAAGTTGGATTGACTTAATGAACATAAACCCTTTGAATGCTTTGCATTAGGGTTTGTCAGTTGGATAAAAAGGTGTCTTGACCACATAATGTTAAGTAAGCTCAAAAACCCCTTGCCTATAGTGTAAAGGGGCGATGGGTGAAAATGAAACCTTTTGTGAGACTAGCTTGCCTCTTCTATAGGTGTCTAAAATAAAAAAAAGATAAGCAAGCCTATGCCAAATTATGTAGACTAATTGATGTGGGAAGTCTACATGTGAGATTCAATTTCATCTTTCACCTTATTATGTTATTTTGAGAGTCAATTGTGGTTTTCGAGATTATTTTGATTTTTTTTATTTGTGAGGGTGGGTCTTTTTGCTTTATTATTATATTTGGGAAGATGATCAATTTGGGAAGCTTCCAAGAAATTTCTATGCTTTTGACAAATTCTTTACTCAGCCATCCTTCAAGGGAGTGGTCTAAGTTTATATGCTTTGTTTGATTCTCTTGATAGTTATCCTTAGAGGGAGAATTCCACATTATGTTTTGGAAATTTTAAAAAGTTTTTCAATATTTGTCCTTCAAGGGAGTAGATTCTAAAAATCTAGGAATGACCAATGGTTTCTAGCGATAGGTATTTTGTTATTTTGCTTGACATAGACTTGCTTAGGCCAACTTAGTGGTTTACCTTTATGAAGGCAAAACTAAAATCACAAGAAGGTTGATTAGGTGTGAAGCGGTTTAGGTGACAATGACCATGGGAATCCATCCTATAAAGGTGTGGAATGTACCATGAGAACCATGTCATGGGTAGAGCTATGATACCCATTGTTGAAGATAAGGATATGCTAGTGATATCTAATCACATGATTCAATTTTAATTAGTTACCCCTAAAATAAGGAGATGGAATGTAGATTGATAGCAAGGGATGAGATTAAGTTAGAAAATAGGGGAACATGATCCTTCTCAACAAAACAAACTTGCCCCTCTTGCTTTTCTCCATATTAGTGACATATTGGTTTTCCTTTAGGATGAGGTCTTTGATATTAAATTATCATAATTTAAGGTTTTTTTATAGGCATGCTTGATGCACTCTTGATAGGCATGAAGATGGGTAAGGGATGCTAGATGATGTTCATCAAGTTGCTCAAGTTGGGATAAATGATGTTGAAAATAATCATACTCTGAAACAAGCTCTTATAACGATATGTAAATAGAAGGGATTTGGACTTCAAGAGGAAAGATAGCCTCTACTCCAAATATAAAATAAAATTGGGTAACACCCATAGGGGTTTAAATGCTAGTACAATATGCCCATAAGGCAAAGGGGATGTGTAAATGCCCATCTTGACCAGATGCACTAACCATTTTAGTTAGCATGTTATTAAGAGTTTTTTTAGAGGATTCTACCTATCCATTAGCTTGAGGGTGATAGGGTTGAAGGTAAACTTAACTTAATGCCAAATGCATCACATAGACCCTAGACTTGTTTGTTCTTAAAGGATTTACCATTATCGGTGATAATCTTATGAGGAACACCGAAGCAGTAGATGATATGATGGTTGATAAAGTCGATAATATTTTTGGCTTTGGTTGAGACTAGAGGAATAGATTTTATCCACTTGGAAAAGTACTCATTTATGGAGATAATCAAATGGTGTCACTATGAGGAATGAGGGTTGATTTCACTAATAAGGTTTAGACCCCATTATGAAAAGGGCCAAAAATTGATAGAGATGTGAAGACTATGGCTTGGTGTATGATGTAAATTAGCATGTTGTTGACACTTAACACACTTTTTTACATAATCACAATAGTCCTGGGTAAGGGTAGGCCAATAATATTCAATATAGAGGATGCACTTAGCCATAGTGAGGCCACTAAAGTGACCCCCACATATACTATTGTGTATTTCTTTGATAGTGTAAAAGGCTTCATGACTACGTAGGTAACGGAAGAGGAGGCCATCAAAGTCGCACTTGTAAATAATTCATCCTATAATGGTATAGAAAGATGTACTCTAGATAAATGATCATTGAGCATTCCTAGAGATGTCAGAGGGAATTATGCCAAGGTTAAGATAGTCAAAGTTTTGTTGATACCAAAGGTCAAGTTGGGTCTCCTCCACACTAAAAATGGTGCGAGAATCTAGTTTGACATAGGTTGGTTAGGTAAGTATATGGATAGTGATAGATAACTTATATTCTAAGGGTTTATATGGTATTTGAGAGGCAATGGAAGCCATGGTGTCAGCAAACTTATTGGTAGATCTCAAGGTTAATTGGATGTGGTAATTCTCAAATGATACTAAGAGTTCATCAACTAGCTGCTTGTACTTCTTCAAAACATCATTCTTACACTAGTAAGATCAATTTATTTGATTTACCACAAGTTGGGATTCACCAAAGATATTGACTATTTTGACTCCTAGGGCCAAGGCAGTCTATAGGCCTATCACTAGGGCTTCATACTTAGCCGTATTATTGGTACATTCAAAATCAAGCTTGAAGGATAAAGGTAGAGGTTCACCATCAAAGGGGATAAGGATGATACCTACTCCCCCACCATGCTGACACTTTGATTAGTCAAATAACATGATGAATGGATAGGTGAAATCCACATGAGAAAGGGTCATGATGGACTCATCAAGGAACTCAAGAGGAGGGGGTGGTTGTTTGCTAAGTGTGCCTTAGCCAATTGGTCAATAATGACTTTCCCCTTAATTGAATTTTGTTGAAGGAACTCAAGATCAAACTTTGCTAAGAGCATGAGCCACTTTGGTCGTATAATAATTTTGGTATGGCTTAGAGTGCATGTACTTGAGCGGATCGGTGTTGGTAATGGCATAGTTTGTATGGTTAAGAAGGTAGTGTCAAAGCTTAGTGGCCATGAAGACTAAACATAAGTATATTTTCTTAGTATGAATGTATTGAGTCTCATACTCTACCAACATGTGACTAATATAGTATATAACTTATTATCTATGTTGGTCATCTCGGTGAGCCAGCATTGCCCTTAGGGAATGGTTGGTGGTAGAGATATATAGTTAGAAAGGTTGGTCATCCTTGGGAGGGGCGAGGATTGGTGGAGACAAGAGGTACTCATTGAGTGAATCAAAGGCCATTTATTAGTCCTTATTCCACTTGAAAAACGCATCCTTCTTTAGAAGGTGGTGGAAGGGTTGGCATCATTCTAAAAGCTAGGAAATAAAACAATGAATAGACTGAAGCTTCCCTTATAAGTTTTGGAGTTTATTAAGGTTGGTAGGAGGAAACATGTCTAGGATTTTTTTGATTTTGGTGGGATCAACTTTGATTCATCAAAGGGAGATAATGAAACCAAGAAGATTTCCTAACAAGACCCCAAAAATGAACTTCTTGGGGTTGAGATGGACATGATAATGGATGAGGCATTCAAATATGATCTTGAGAACAACCAAGTGATCTTTTTGGAGTTTGGATTTCCCAAGAAGGTAATCCACATAGTTCTCTATAATATTATGGATAAGGTCATGGAAGATATAAGTCATGGCACATTGGTAGGTTGAACCAGTGTTTTTTAATTAAAAACACATGACTCTATATCAAAAGGTTCCCCAATGGGTACTAAAGGCAGTGTTATGTTGATCTTCAAGGGTGATTAAGATCTGATTGTAACTTGAGAATCCATCTATGAGAGATAGCATCTCGTGTCTAGCTGTAAGATCAACAAGCTTGTCGATGCTAGGTAGAGGGAAGTCATCTTTGGGGTAGGTGAGGTTGAGGTCATGAAAGTCTACACAAATACATAGTCCCCCTATGGATTTAGTGATAGGTATGATATTCAAGACTCATTGGGGGTAGTCAATAGGTTGAATGAAGTTGAAAAATAGGATATGATGAATCTCTTATTTGATGATAATTCCTATGTAGGGATGCATGTGTCAAAGCTTTTGTTTGATAGGTTTGGCATCATGATGAGTGATTATGTTATGAGTAGCAATAGTGGGGTCAATTCTAAGAATATCATTATAAGACCAAGTGAATGTTATGCTACAATCTTGGAGGAAAGAGGGTAAGTCCTGAAGTTCCTTGGTATTTAAAGATTGGCCCAATTTGATAATATAGGTGTTATCCAAAGTACCTAAGTTGATATTTTTGGTGGATTCATTCAACATAGTTGAATATTTGGGAGGAAGGGATTTGTGGATTGAAGAATCTGGGGCACCAAGATAGATGAGAATAGAAACATCATCCTTGCATTGAATAATGTTAACTGTATGAGAGTCATCTCCTATCATCTCAAGATGGGTCAAAGGGATAGTTACGGTCTCCCCCTCTTTCTGATAAGTCATGGGTCCAAGGTTGATCATTTTGACAAAAAAACATTAAGTGGGATGATGTCATCATCCTCACATAGGTATGGGAGAGGTCGGTGAGGAGGGGGAATATTACTCAACAATGGTGGCAGTAGGTGTTTTGGGTTGATTTTTGTTAGGTAGGATGAAACCAAGTCTATGTTCTCATGAGGCTTCCTAGTTTTTATGGTGACAAATTCATATGGGCCATGTTTATATTGCCCAAGACTAAAGCCTTTCCAAGCACACTGATGAAGGTATGTCTTATCAAAGTTTGGTTTATCTAGGTAAGAGAAACCAATAGTGAATGGTTGAGGTGGTAGTAGAACTAAGGGATCTATCAAGTCCCCCATAGATAAAATGGGTCTCACAATTGGGATGTCAAAAGGGAATGAAAGTTCTGACATTGGGGTCATATCCTGACTGGTTATTAAGTTTCCCATACTCATGAGGAGTAAGGAAAGCATCAAATGCTAAAAATTTATCCTCCCCCAATGAAATATGATAGAACATGGATTCTAAAGGGTCTATGGTAGGGATTTGGTACATAGGTATAGAGGAACTAGTTGATGCCTTCTCATTGCAAAGGGATATGATATCTACTTTAGTGGTTGGAGGTTGAGTTTTAGTTATTTAGGGTGTGTTGAATGGGGGTATGAGGACATTGTTTGGGTGATAGGTCATGTTGCATGGTGAGAAAGGACTTGGGGTAGCTTGAATGGTGATGACCTATCCCTCATTCTCAAAATTAATGTAATGGTGGAGGGTAGAGGGAATGAAACCCATGGAGCAAGTCCAAGGTCATCCCATTAAGATGTTGTATTAGAATTTACCTTCTAAAACATAGAATAATTCAAGGATTGTGTAGGGTCCTACATGAATATGAAGGATGATAGTTCCTAAGGTAGCGGCCATGGTATCAATGAAGGAATGAAGGATGGTTGAGGATTCGAACATAACATTGCCTGGTAGGTTGAGTTGGTTAAATGCATGAGAGGAGATGATGTTTATGCTAGCTCCCCCATCAATCATGATCCATTTGATGTGGGTTTGGTTTATGTAAGAAGTAATAAAAGAGGAGGTTATGGGTCCTCTAGGTGGATGGAAGGTATTTCTAAAACCTTGAAGGTAACAAGGTTGGAAATTTGAAGGGTACTGATAAAGGTAGCTAGAGGTTGGGGGTCCTTGAGTTAGACCTTAATGGATTTCAAAACCTCTATAGTGCTTGGTGATGATGGGGAGAGATAGAGATCAACTCATATAAGTTCATCTTCATCAAATTTTGGTGGAGTTGCTTGAAGATAACTCTCTTAATGAATTATGAGGGGTTACATTGGGAAACACCTAAGATAGACACCTTGGGTTTGGTCAAAGATGGATAAGGTTGGGTGAAGGTTGGTTGGGAATTTGAAGAGGGGTGTGTCCAAGGAATGGAAACTTTAGCATTCCCCTTATCTTTCTATTATGCTTTGGTGATCATGTTCATAGTATAGATAGAAGGAGAGGGTGAGCTAGAGGATTGGTCAGATTCATCTTCACTCTGAGGTGAGAGTGGAGGAGTGGGTGAGTGTTGGGTAGGTATGGTGGGTGGTTAGATAGATATGGGGCTCATAGGAGGTTCATTTGTTAATAGATTTCCCTCATTGTAAATTTTATGAATGATGGTTTGGAGAGCTTTGTAGTTCTTTGTGTCATGGTTGGGTGTTATATTATGAAACACATGTGGTCATTGTACCAGGCAGGATTTGAAGCTATAGGTTTAAAGGGTTTGATGGGAGGTAAGGCTAAATAGTAGGTTTATAATAACATATAGAGAATGGTTGAATAATATTTGGATAGAGATGGTAAAGGTTTAGTGGTTTTTTCTTTGTTGGTTGAAGTAAGAGGTTGCTTGGAAATAGGTTTGGTGGTATTTATTTTAGGTAGGGTGGTACACTTGGTTGATAATTTGATTTAGGCAAGGAGGTTCATGAGCTATAGGTAGAATTTCATAAGTTATATATCTTAGGTATTTTTAGCATGGTGAAAAGAGGTTTATCAAAGAGAAACTATGAAGGTGCCACCAAAAGAGGTGGTAAGGTTTTGGTAGAGGTAACTGGTTTCTTTCTCAAGGTAGAAGGATGAGGCCCTAGAATGGATGGTAAGGTTGAGGGAGGTAAAATTTGGCCCTTATAGCCTTGGTGTGGTTTTGTCTCTTTGGTTGCTTTGGTATGGAATTTTCTTGGTGGGCTTGAGGGGGTTAGGTCCACTTTCACAGATGGGTGGCTAAGGCTCAGAGTAGGGAAGATACCAAGATTCTTGGGAGACCTAGTTGGGATGATAGGAGAGGGCTTGGATAATTGGGTTTGGGTTGGCTTAAATAGTTGAATGTTGGTTGATTTGGTGGAGGTTTTAATTAGTTGGTTAGGGGATTTGAGTAGGTATGGTAAGAAGTTAGTCAATGTAAGTGGTGGGTTGGTCTAATCAAATAAAGGGTTGGAGGTTTTGATCAGGTAATATAAGGGAGGCCTAATTTCTACCATAAGGTGGCTAGATCCATGTTAGGATCATAGATAAATTTCAATTTATGTACTAGCCTAGATAAAGGTTTATAGGTTGGTTTGATTCCCTAAATAGTGAACCTAAAATATAAGCCCCTAAGTGAAGACATAAGGATGGTAATCGTGTCCTCTTTCTCAATCAAAATATGCAGGGTTGAGATAGGTGGTTCCACTATGGGAGGAGTAGACACGGGGGTTTCCTTCTTGAGAATGATTTTTGAAGGGGGAACAGTACACTCAATAGCTAATGATGAAGATAGGGTAGCGATGGTTAGTTGTTCTAATATATCATCTAAAAGGGTGGCTAGTGGCTCCACTACCTCAATAAGTGGAGGGGGAGAAGATGGTGTTTCCTTAGTTTAGGTATCCAAAGGAAGAGAAGGTAACTCCACTACCTCAATAAGCATAAAAGGTGAGAGATAAATAGGTTGATCAATAAGAGTGTGTCAAGAACCATGTTAACTATGTGGGTATCATGAGAGCATTTGATGTTGTTGCTCTCATTTTTGGTAGAAGCATGGTTCAAGAAAGGTTGCATAAATATAAGGGCTTGATTTGATGGTGCATCAGGGATATCTAATGTAAGTTTTCCCTTATCAATGAGGGATTGGACAAAGCTCTTAAATGTGTTTTACCTACTAACATCATGTATTATCACTTGATGGAAGGCACACAGATCATTCTCATTGTACCAACTGGGCATAGGATGAGAAGAGTCAAATTACTGGGGTAGCTTGATAGGAGGAAGTTGAATGATATTAGATTTTAATAACTTCTCCAAGATGGAAGCATAGGATTCTCCAAGTGGAGTGAATTTATTTTGGTTTTTTCAAGTTTGTTTATTCAAGTTTTACTTTGAGGAACTAGAGGAATTGGATTGGTTAATAAAAGGTGGAGGACTAGCTTTCAGGACAACCACATTCGTGGTTCCCTCATTCTCTATGTTGGTATTGGGATGGTTGCTTGACTTGGAGGAAGAAGCCTCATTGGTTTTATAGGTTGAGTTATTTTTTTTGGGCTTTAGCTTTCCTTTTTCAATGGATCAGTTCTATAATTTATGTGCTATGGTAAAATATTCATCAAAGCTTTGAAAGCTTTGGACATTCAGGATAGAGGAGATATGCTTGGCATACACCTGATCAAAGAGCTCTATGAGTTTAGGTTGAGGCAAGGAAAAATGAATTTGGTTAATAAGTCTCCTCTAATGAGTCCTAAAATTTTTAATGGATTCATCCTCAAACTATCAAATATAAAAGAGGTCAGTGATAGGCACTTTCTTGGAAATATTGATTGAAAAGTGGTCCAAGAAGGTTTGATCCAATTGGGTGAAGTAGAAGATGGAATGTTTGGGTAAGGCACTATACCAAATTAAGGCTAGACTCGCTAGAGACATGGGTAAGGTGCAAAGAAGAAGGGAATCATCATAAGTGATAAGATATAAAGCTTGCCTAAATGCCCTAATCTGCTATTGGGGATCTTCATTACTTTGAAATTTAGAGAACTTGGGAAGTTCCCATTAGGGAGGATATGGTTTGGTAGGTACAGATGGATGGATAGGATCATTACAAAATTGGTAATATGATAAGATGTTGTGAACACCCAAAATGGATGAATCTAAGGTGGTCATCTTGTCCATAAACATCTTCATTAAGTCAACTTGGGGTTGTGTACCCAAAGGGTTATAAGATGCATATTGCTATGATGCTTGAGAGACATATGGATAGTGGGTAGAAGGTTAGGAGGCTTCCACATATGAATAAGTGGATATCAATGGTTGGTTAGAAGACACATAAGGGTAGGTAGAGGTAGCTGGTTAGGTAGTGGGTACATGCCCTTGTAGATTAGGGATGTATCCAAAGGTTAGTCCAAGGGGTGCTTGTTGGATAAGAGTAGTAGTTAGGTTAGTGACTGATGGAAGGGTAGTGACCCTTGTACTAATCGGTGGTAAGGTATAGGGTATGGACACCACAAGGATTTTAAGTAGAGTGGTGGTTGATAGATTGAAGGTAGCTAAAAGAAGGCTGGTAGTACTAGATTTAGGCACTCCTATAGTATAGGAATGGTTTTTAGGAGTAGAAGGTATAAGGGTGGTGGTAGTTTGGGTTGGTTGGTTTTCAATGGTATTCTCAAAGGGGTTGTTGGTTGATGAGGAAGCTTGGGTAGTCAATGGTTGTGTAGTAACTATGGCAATGGAGGTACTCCACATGAGATGGGGAGGCATGACATAAGGTGGATCTATGGATCGGGATAGATCTAGAATATGGTATGACATGGTTGTAAGATAATGACATAAGGCTACATGATTGTTGTCTAGGAAAGCATCAAAATCTACATCTTCTTGAAGAACCTCTTGATGGAAGGTAGGACCTCTCGAAGGGTGAGGAGAGTCTACTAGTTTGGAGGTGTATTCCATGGATGAAGAGGTGGAAGAAGGTTGGTTTGGTGATAGGTTTTACTCTACAAGGTCTCTTCATTGTTGGCAAGTGAGAACTATATGAGATAGAAAGCACAAATAACCTCACTACTCAAATAAAGAGAATACAAGAAAAGATCAAACAAATCAAATCACAATCTAAGAGATAAAGTAAGCCCTATAGTTTTAATTGATTTCTCTTTTGTCTTATGCCTTAAAAATTTATATGACTGAAGTTGGATTATATAGTGGTTACTAGAGAGAAAATCTAAGGTTGGTTTTACGTTATGTTTAGTGACTCAAAAGAATATATATTGGAATCAATATATGGCTTGGTATTAGGGCCTACCCCCTCACTTCACACACCACAGTGATAAGGGTGTCGAGTGTTTTTCCAATATATATTGATATCTAGATATTATACTCAACTAGAGAGTTGAGTTGGTCCTCCCCTTGGTAATGACCTCCATGTAGGATCATCGGGAAAGGGTAAGGTTACCATTAGGTGATGAAATCTTAGTTGGGCTTTGTTTCAAGTTTGTTTGATGTTAAATTGGTGAAAGTGGTTTGTTTTAGGTGTGTGCAACAAAGAGTGAAGCTACGATAAATTACTTTACCTTTAAGTTAAGCTATGTGAACTAAAATTTCAAGCAATTGATGTATGCACTTGATTTTAATCCCAAAAGAAACTTTTGATTTCATTAATGAGCATAGAATAGAGAGAGAATGCAAGAAAAAAAGAATCCAAGGAGAGACAAAAGGGTCCCACCAAGCATACTAGAATGTTTCAATGAATTTCTACTTAAGTTCTAAATAAATAGAGAAAAGAAACTTGATATGGGTATGGTTGAAAAACCTGATTGATAGTGCATGCATTGAAATTAGAATATTGTGAAGAAATCTTCTTTGGCTTGGTAAGATGACCTAAAGATAAGCAAGCACTAAAGCAAACTTGTTTGTTAGATAAATATTTGAGTGGATTGCCTAGCGATAGATAGATCCCAAAAGCAAGAGCTTTCTTAGGGGCTGTCAATCCACATGTTTTAAAAAATTAAGCTTATAAATAGAAAATAAAGGTACTTGCATCAATAAATCTAAAGGTAATAAATTGAATAAAAGAATGCTTACTAAAAAAACTAGAAATAATTAAATTAGTGATGAACTAACTGACACTAGTGCTAGGGTGTTGGGGTTTGATTCTAAAAATTAGAAAGCCACCTATGAATAGGCAAGAACACATAAAATTAGGTTTGATTAGGTGTAGGTAGGTGAAACTATCTTGCTAGTTTTTGGTGCCACAGTGATAGTCTGATCCAGGCATCAATTTAGGCGACAATTCGGGTGATAGTTCCACCCCAATTGATGACAGAACTTCCAGGAGCCATAACTTTTTCACCGTAGCTCCAATTGACTCACCGTTTGAACCATTGGAAAGCTAAGAATGAGGGGAACGTCTTGAAATGGCATCAAGCTTTACTTGATGAAGTTTGACCCCCGAAAACCCAACGGAAGTGCCTCAAATTTCAATTTTACTAGTGCTGTCTAAAAATAGTAATTCCTCGAATTATGTATTGTTTTAAATATTGGAAGTTGTACCACTTCATCTCCCTCGATATTGGTGACCTTCCACATCCTTCCCATGCTTTCAAATTGTGTATAAAAGAAGAGGTAACCCAAAATGTGAAGACAAACATCTCTTCCCAGAGATAAGCATATATTTGTATTGTGATTTTGAGTAATACTACATCTCTTATCAGAGAATTCATTGTTATTGTGTTATTTCTATGTTATTGTGATATTTATCAACCAAAACTTCTGAGTTTTGGATCATAGTCAGTGATTGAGTTGATCATCAATAGTTACGGTGACCAGAGATAGTCAAGGTGACCATCAGTGGTTGGACAAACCATAAGCAATTGAGTCAATCATCAATGGTTACTGTGTGAGGATCTGGGCTGGTAATTTTGGCTAATTGGTGAGATCTAAAAGATGGATTTTGAGAGATGGGTAAGGCCTGGGTTGATTGAAAAATGGAAATAAAGTAGGTGAATAATGAGAAACAAGTACTTATCTTACCATAATTTGATTCAGTGGATGGTTGAGGTATTTGATCCTTTTCGAATCTAGCTTGATTTTGATAGAGTGATGGTACCTACAGGCTTGGAGAGGTAACAATAAATTGACTCTCTAATATGATTGTTAGATTAATGATGGTGATTGACTTGTAAGAAAGAAACTCTTGGACGAATAAGCTCTTGATAATAATGGCAAATCTAGTTCACCTTCCAACTCCTTTCTTCTTATAGGCACAAGTAAGAGGTGGAAGTGAAGGTTTAACTGGGCTCTCTAATTATAAATTATCCATGCAAAGGCTTGTAACAATATTTAGACAACTTGTATTTAGAAAATTAAAGTGGGTGGTTTGCATGATTTTGGTTAAGGAGGTGCACCCTAACCATCGGTGGTTGGGGTGACCATCAATGGTTACCTTAACCATCGACAGTCGAGGGTGAAGGTAAAAAGGTGGGTAAAATCTAGGTTAAGCTAGTTGGGTAAATTGACTATGGTTAGACTCAATTGGTGGTCAAGGGCTGAAATTGGTCCCAAAAGGGGTCCTAAATGGTTGAGGGGTGTTTTTGATATTCAGAATCATAGTGTACATATTTCTAATGTCTACACCCAGATAACCAAAAATAGATCTAGTTAGGCACATCCCTTATTGATAAGGAATGTGAAGTCCTTATAGCCCTTTTGAGGAAATTTATTGGCATATTTGCATGGGCCTATTCTAACATGCCAAGTTTGGACCCCACATTGGTTATGTACCACCTTGTGGTATATCTTGATGCCAAACTAATGAAATAAAATTTATGTAAGATGTATCCTCACATTGTTGTATTAGTGAAAAAACTCTTGCAATCAGGGTGTATTTGGTCGATTAACTATTTAGAGTGGATATCAAATGTTGTGCCAATCGGTAAAAATATAGAAGGAATCAAAATCTATACTGATTTTTATGGTATAAAAAAATCATGCCCCAAGGATAACTTTCCTTTTCCAAACATTGACATGATAGTCAACTCTATAATGGGTTATGAGATGCTTTCCCTGATGGATGGATTTTTAGGGTATAACTAGATCAAAATTATACTAGAAGACCAACACAAAACAATGTTCACCACACTATGGATAACATTTTGTTATCAAGTTATGTCATTTGGTCTTAATAATATAGGGGCCACATACCAAAGAACCATGACCATCATATTTCATGATATGATACATGACATTATTGAAGACAATGTTGATGATATTCTTGGCAAATCAAAGACCAGGGCTGACCATCCAACTATGCTATGTAGAATATTCAAAAGATTGCATGAGTACAAAGTCAGGCTAAATCCTAAGAAATGCATCTTTGAAGTTACCTCAAGCAAATTTCTTGGCTTCATTATATCTTGTTACGGCATTGAAGTCGATCTAGCTAAAGTACAATCCATAAATCATATGCTACCACTGACTAATTTGAAGCATCTTCAAAGTTTGTAGGGAAAAATACATTCTATCTAATGCTTCATATCATAGTTGGCCAATAAGTGCCATATTTTTATGCATCTTCTGAATAAGGGATTCACATTTCATTGGGATGATCATTACTAGATAGCTTTTCAGTAATTAAAGGACTATCTAATGAATCCACCTATTTTGTTGACTCATATGTTAGGAAATCCATTCTTATTGTATTTATCAGCTATGGATAATGCCCTGGGGGCACTTTTGGCTCAACAAAATGATAATGGAGGAGAACATGCCATGTACTTTTTAAGCCATACACTGGTCATGTATGAACATAATTATACGCCCATTGAAAAATATTATTTAGTTATGGTCTTCATAGCCCAAAAACTACATTACATGTTAAATAATAAGACCATGGTTATTTCAAAGGTAGATCCACTCAAGTATGTACTATCTAAAACAATTTTACAAGGTTGCATGGCCAAATCAATCATGCTTATTAGTGAGTTTTATATCAAATACGTCAACTAAAAAGCCATTAAGGGCCAAGTTATTGTGGGTCAACTTTTTAAAATACCCCTTGTCAATACATAAACACTTAAATTTCAATTTCTCAATGAATCCATATTGACCATCATTAACATAACTCTCAAGGAGTAGCATTGGAAGCTATATATTGATAGATCATTCACAACACATGGATCAGGAGTAGGCCTTTTATTTATTACACCATAGGGGGATGTAATCCCTAAATCATTTAGTATCAACTTTCATTATACCAATAACATGGCCAAATATGAAGCAATTATTATAGGACTTTACCAAGTAGTATAATGGAGCATATCTCATCTTTAGGTTTATGGTGATTCTTAGTTAATCATCAATAAGGTTATAGACTACTTTCACACTAAAGATGACAAGTTGGTGTCATACAAGGCCATGGTCAACACTCTCAAGCGAAAGATTTTTAACATTCATTTTGAAACTATACCCAGGGTAAGTAATAGAACTATAGATGCTATGGTTATTATTCGATCTCTTATTTTACAAATAGACATGGATAAAGAGTATCAGTTCCTCATCAAAAAATTTCTAGTACCAACTCATACACCTTTAACCATTGTAATGATTTGTGATATTATTGGTTCTAGCTCTGTCTGGTATTCAAACCTTTACAACTACCTCCATGACCAAATTGTGCCACCTAAGCTATCCTGTAAATAATCCAAATCCTTCATTCACAAAACCACTCATTATACCTTACTCAAAACAACCTTTTATCACCATAGTTTTGATGAAATTTTTCTTCATTATTTAACTTTAGTAAAATATACACTAGTGTTATGGGAATTTCATGAAAGAGTATGTGCAACCCACACCAGTAGGGCCATCCTCTTCAAAAATCTCTTATGTACTAGTTATTATTTTTTGACAATGGATGCATATGCAGCTACATATGTCAAGAGATGTGATAAATGTCAATGGCATGCAAATTTGATTCATACCTTGTCTGATACTCTGAAACCAATTCTTACACCATGGCTATTTGCTACATGGGGCCTTAACCTCATTGGGAATACAAACCCACCTCATTCGATGGCCATAAATATATCATCGTTACGACTAAATTTTTCACTAAGTGGGTTAAAGCTATACCCCTCACTTACATGACTGGAAAGAAAATTTCCAAATTCATTTTTAACCATCTCATCTGTCATTATGGTATCCCCTCTAACATTATATCTGATAATGGTGGATCATTCAAAAATTAATATATCACATAGCTATGTGTTAAGTACAAGGTTAAACAACATTTTTCCATGGCATAATACCTAGAAGGTAACAGACATGAAAAAGCATCTAGTAAAACCATTGATAACATCCTTAAAAATATTATCAATGATGTTGGCCATGATTGGTACCTTCAAATATTTTTTACCCTCTGGGCCTACTACATCAATCACCATAGTCCCATAGGAGCCACTTTATACACAATTATTTATGGTACTGACGCCATTATTCCTATTGAGGTTGAGTTGATTTCTTTATGAATATCCTTGAAGCATGTCCTAGATGATGAAGACTGTTGAGTAGCTCACATGTAAGAGTTATAACTATTTTATGAGAAACATACCTTTGCACTCAACAATTTGTAAGCATACCTTAACCACCTCTGTGGATAGTATAATCAGTGTGTCAAGAATAGCTAATTTAAACTTGGTGATTTTGCCCTGAAAGAGAACCAAAATAATACCATAGTAAAAAAGAAGCATAAAGGCAAGTTCAAACCAAACTAGATAGTCCCTTCCATCATTGTTAAAAATTATGGCACTGGAGTATATAGGCTCACTACACTAGATGGTGATGAACTTGATGAGACAATGAACATTATACACCTCAAGCATTACTTCACTTGAGATACCTAGGGTATTGTCTATAAGGATCATTTTAGTTATACTATAATATTGACATTATTCCTTATACAGTCCTATCTTTCTACCATACATTTCCCATCAACTGAGTTATTTTTATACATCCCTACTTGACCCATTGACCTTGGTTCCATTCCATTGGTTCCATCACCACTTTTAGCAAGAAGAATTAGATTTAGTTTCAACAATGGATCCAGTATTCTAGATAAAGGTAGTATTTTAGAGAAGTCATATAGAAGTTTGGAAGTTACATCCTTCATTTTTTGTTTTATTCTCTTTCATTGTCATGATACTAATTATAATTGCCTATCGTAAATTAGTATCATTTACTTATGTCATTGTATCCTAATTATAACACCCTATGGGAAAGCTAGGGAAACACTTGTTTATTATGCGTTAACCATACCAACTAGTCATTTCCTATGCCATATTGTGCCCTCATACCAACTATGCCTATTTTATTTTAATTTGTTGCTATACTCGTTAGATTCCTACACTGTAGGGAAGAACTAAAGTCACTTGAGGTCTCATCTTGGGACTATGTAAGCAATGCTCGATACTTATTGAGGTTATCTAAGTCACCTTTTTCCCACACTCTCACCATTTTATAAGTAACCTAAGCCACACTCTCACCATTTTATAAGTAACCTAAGCCACACTCTCACCATTTTCAGAGTAACCTAAGCCATGTTATCACTATTTTCTAAGCAACCTAAGCTACACTCTCACCATTTTATGAGCAACCTATGTAATGCTCTTACCATTTTATGAGCTTGAACCCTTTAATATCTCATCATTATCAATTGAGTTGAGATATTTAAAAATTCTAAAAACATTTGCAAAATCATTTTAAAAAAACCAAAAACATTGACCACTTCTTTGCCTTAAGGATCTTGGGAATCCTTACTAAGTTAAAAGCAAATCACTTATCATTTAGTTTCCCCATCCTTTTTGGCCTTTTATCCCATGTTATTTCCATTTTGTGAGCTCATTCCTATTATTCTATCTCATCCATCATGTTCATTTTCATCAGTTATTATTTTCTTCCCATTTCTTGGGATAACTGCATTTGACCTAAAGTTTTTGTTGGATATTATGTCCATGGAACTATGTAGGTAGCATCCACTTGCCTATTGCATATGGAGATAGTTGACCACCCACTTCCTTTTTTTATATTCCCCTAGACATGTTTTTTGTTAAGTTATTACCTATTTTTTAGGGGTAATAGTCCTTGCATTATTTGTACTAACATTAGGACTAACTGTTATTTTTTTCTGTATTTATTTCTTTACTTATTTATTTGTTTATTGTTTGTGTGCCTATTTATTTGCTTTTGATATTGTTGCCTTGATTCAGTCTATATGCATTCATTAGGTGATTCCTTGCACACTTACACTTGAATCCATCCATATTCATATGTTTACATTGTCATCATGGTTTTTATCATTAGTGCATTATTTTCCTTGAATATTAGATCCTGGGAGTCAGTTCTTGTGCATATTTTGACCAAATCCTCATGGTTTTATATCATGATGTTTACCATCAAGTGATACAACAAAAATCAAATTTAATAAGTCTATATAGAAATGGCATCATCTACATCTCTATGGCATTAGCCTTAGCAACTTCCTGATCTAATTCCAATCATGTCCCAAATAGAGTAATTAAATAATGAAAGAATTTTAACCTTTGTTAGTTTAGATGAGCATCTGCCTACTAGCAAGTTATCCTAATTCATCTTTATCCATTGTATCAAGTTACCATCATCATATTTTTAATTATTGGCTAGTTAATCATGTTTTTCATAATTGGGGTTCAATGATTATAACCACATATTGACAAATCATTGTACACCATCCCACTTGCATTTCTCAATGATTATAACTACCTATGGGAAAATCATTGTGTTCTCACCAAATTTACTTTTTTTCTTTCCAATGAGGGGTATATTGTTGTCTTTTTATATATCCTAACTAGGTCAGTTCCATCTTCTCAATGATTATAACTACCTTTGGGCAAATCATTGTGTTATCATACCATGTTTCCACTATCAGGGTACAATGTTTCTAATTGCCTTTGGGAAAACCATTGTACACCATCCCTCTTACATTCTCAATGGTTTTGACTACTTTTTCAAAATCATTATGTTCTCACCCCATTATATTCATATGTTTGGTCCCCTTATCTCACTTATTTCTTTTAAGGGATGATTTTATGACCTCGTTGTGCCAACTCCTCCCTTAAGGGGGCATCATGCAGTTCATCCACTATTGTTGAAGTCATAGGCATGGAGGACCTTTTTCATTCTTTGAGAATACATTAACATGCCTATAGTTTGTAATTCCTTTCCAAATAGGGGTAAACTATAGACACCTAAAAGTGGCTACCAATAACTTCCAATGAAGCTTCAAACCAATTTCTATCAAATATCACAATTTAGACTAAAAATACTAAAATGCATTAAATGGTTTTAATTTATCATATAAAAATATTAATTTTGACCAATGTATCCCTAAATGGGGCAATAAATTTTATGAGATAGCTAACTTTGATCAGATCATTTTGAGTCAAAATGACATTTTCACACTTAGGTGCTCTAGATTGCTCTTTTCTACCCAATTTTTTGCACGAGACATTTGCCTTTGTTATTTTGTGTTGACAACATCCTAAATGGGTAATAGTTACAATGCATCTAACATCACCTTCCAATTCTAATCTAGTCAAATTTTTATCTAATAATACGACATTTTGACCTGTTTGATTAATTAAGCACCAATTTCTAAAGAATTTGCACCAAAATTAATTAATCATGTTTAAAGCTAATTAACTTAAATCAAAAGCTTAAGTGGATTTTCCATGGAGGTTATTGATTATTTCATTAATGGAAATTGATATTGAATAATTGAATCATCAAGTGACATCATTCTATGGGGTGGCTTCCATAGGTCATAAATGCAATAAATATTGGATTAAGCCCTTTGATGCCTCATTAATGCCTCTTATTCCCAAATTATGATGAGAATATTTATGGATTTTATTTACATAATTAGATTAATTCATGGCCACACATATTCATATTGATATGGATGGTCATGGTTGATCCAAGGCCATTTGGAAAATCTATAAATAGAAGGCCTCACACTCATAATTTTAAGCTTTCTTAGTTTAGATTTATAATACCTAAATGATTTAAAAATACATTTGATATAGTGTTATTATGCCCAATTATTGATAAAATATTCACAAGCCAAATTATTCCAAGAAGAGGTGGAGGATAGCCAAAGCTCTATTGATATAGACCTTTGAAGCACAAGCCAAGCTAGCTAATAAAGAGAGCCTTTGGAGCATTCAAGGAGGGTGAAAAATATTTTTTTTCTTTCCTTTTAGTTTTGTTTTGTCAATGGTTTTTCCTTACTAATCTCCCCCAAAGATATAGGCATAAAGTGTTAGCATTAGTGTGTTTTTTTTTTGGACTTGGATTCATACACTAACACAATACTAATCTCCCCTTATCAAATTCATATGTTCACATGTATCTACAACACCAGGCCAGTATGTACAATGGGGGATGAAATCTTAATCACCGCACCCTAAGGACTCATACTTAGTGACAAAGTTCTAACTCATGTAACCAAAAATAAAAATGAAGATATGTTATTTATGATCCTCATAGTCCATGATGGGTAAAAGGATACCATATGTAGCATTCTCTTTTGGAAGACAACCAAAGTGTTTTTTATCACCCAGGATCCTAGAATTATGAAATGAGAGAACCTACACAAACAAACATAAACACAGTTCTTTTTAAGCAAACACAAACAAGTTAGAATTATGAAGTGTTTTTTTACCACTCAAACAAACACAAACAAGTTCTTTTTAAGCACCAAATATAAGTGTTTATTCATATTAGATCACCAAAATGAAGTGTTTATGATCATTGGCTTGATTGATTTTGACTTTGATAGGTGAGAACCTAAAAAAATAGATTATCAGTCTTATGTTTGATCTTTGATAAGTGTGAGGGCCTTACAAGTGAATTTGTCAACTCTTTTTTTATTATTTCACTATTCCATAGGGAGGTTCTACCATTACATAGAGTGATTCCACCATTTTGAAGAAAACACAGAGAAACAAAAAAATAGAAAGCACATTTTCACTGATAAGTTAGAAATTCCACTCCTAGTAGACATTGTTTCTACTAATAATAATAATTTTTATAATGTAAAAAATTAACAAATGGAAAGTTAACAAATGTGTTTTCACTTATATAAATAGCAAATTTTATACTTTCCTTACAATTCTACCAATGTGTAGGGAGATTCTACCACTCAAATAATTTTTTGATGGTTGCATGCATGTTTTCAATACATTCATGTTGCTATAAATAAGATGTCAAATAAACACCCAAGTCAAAGGTTATGTATGGGCTCTAAAAGGTAGGTAGTGTAAACAAAAAATAGTACATGGTGATTGTGCCACTTAGGAGAGAGATTTCACCACTTAGAAAAGTGATTCCACCATTTTGGTGATTTCAAACCTTAAATAGTTATTTTTCAATTTAGGCAATATTGAACATAATTTGATGATTTCACTATTTTGTAGAGCATTTTCACCCATAGCAACCCCATTTTTGCTGAACCTAAAAAACAAATGGTTAATTAAAATAGAAGCAGTTCTACATGTATGATTGTATTTTGATCTATGAATCTAAACTATTATAAATAGCAATTTTAACCTAAATGCACAATAACATAAAAGAGGGAGAAATATAAGAATAATAATCAATTGGGAATGAATCCTTATAATCACCTTACTCTTAGTAGCTTCCCTCCAAGAATTTTTAACTGAGTCCTCAATATTATTTGACTTGTATGTGGATTACTTGATAATGTCTTCAAGATAGATTTAATGGCTTCTCTAGATGCTTGAGTGGATTGCAAGAGAGTGTGAGTGCTTTATATGTCTATTATATGGATAAAAATAAAGCTTATGAACTTTATTGTTAGTCTAGCCATGCCTCAAGCATGGCTATATATAGGTTAATAGAGGAGGTTTTAGAGGAATTTTCAATTAATTTAGAATTCTATAGTTTAGAAGATTCTATAATTTTAGGGAAAGTTATCTAGATCTAGAGAATTATAGATTATATTAAGGGATAATATGTTAGATTATGGAGCTAAAAGCTTCACTGATGCAAATGGAGGAGGATGCTGAGTTGCAGAGCAACTGACGCCGGTCTGATCAATTGACATCAGTCATATTCAGGGTGCAGAGCAGTCGACATCGACAGGGATCAGTCGATGTCGGTCATCCCCAGTTAGACAAGGACTGACGTCGATCACCTGTGCGTTCTAGAACTATTTGTTGAATAAACAGTTAGTTAGTTGAATGGCCAGTTTGCATGTTGAAGGATAATTATAGTCTTGAGTTGCGTGTCTAATTATTGTAATTAAGAAAGTCTAATTATTGTTTACATGAGGTCTATTTAAGAGACTCATGGGCTGCATTGTAATCAAGGCAAGAAAAGGATTTCTTCCAGTTGTAAGATCTTGGTCAACAGGTGTGCAAGGCCACATTTGGAGATCTACATGGTAAGTAAGATCAGGTTGATTTGCAGGTTGTTGCAAGATTAAGGAGATCTACTTGAAGTACTTTTGAATGCTTCTTACTAGCAGTGTTGAGACTGACTGGTTGGAGGTGAATAGCAATTTTGTGTGTGAGTTGTTTGTTGGGACCATAGTTGAGAGAGAGATTTGAGAGAAGATTACTGAAAGTCCTAGAGGTGTGGGAAGCCTCAGAGGTGGAAGAAGAAGTGGCATCTTCTTTATTGTATTTCCTTCTAAATATTATTTAATACAAGATTGTGTATTGTCTCTCATATTCTATGTTGTTTCTAATTCTAGTTACTTATTGCTTCTGGCTTGATTTCGCATTTAGTTGCTTGGTAATTAGTTGTGCTTCCATGGGTTCCTAACAGTTGGTATCAGAGCTAAGGTTGTAGGGAGCAGGTTTTGTGTTTGATTACAGGTTACTCTCAGGGGTTTTTGATTGAGTGGGAGTAGCAATGGTAGAAGAAAGTAAGCTAAGGATGGAGAAATTCAATGGCATGAATTATCAATTATGGAGGATGCAGATAGAGGATTACCTATATCAAAAAGATCTGTACTTACCATTGGGTGGGGTTGCATGCAAGCCCCTAGATATGAAGGATGAAGAATGGGAGGTTCTTGATCAAAAGGCTCTGGGAACTATAAGGTTGAGCCTTGCATCGTCTGTGATTTCCAACTTATCATAGGCTAAGAAAATGGTAGAGTTGATGGAATATTTGGCAAATTTGTATGAAAAACCCTTAGCTTTAAATAAGGTATTTATTATGAAGCAATTATTTAATTTGCAAATGCAGGAAGGTGGATTGGTACATAGTCATCTTAGTGATTTCCATGGTTTTGTAAACCAGTTAAATTCAATCAATATTGTTTTTGATGATGAAATTAAGGCTCTCTTTATCTTATGCTCATTACCTAAAATTTGGGAGAGTTTGGTAATGGCAGTTAGTAATACTACATCTGCTTCAAAAATCTTAAAAGTGGATGATGTTGTGAGTGTAATCTTAAATGAAGAAATTCACAGAAAAAGCATAGGTGAATCATTAGGGAATGCTTTGAGTGTTGAAAGCAGGGGAAGGCAAAGAGAGAAGATCGAGCAAGGGAAAGCAAAATCAAAGATAGGCAGGAGATCTAGATCCAGGCCTGGCAGGAAAATATGTTGGAATTATGGAAAGAAAGGGCATGTAAAGAAAGATTGTTGGTTGGTTGAAGATCAGCAAGAAGGAACTAAAGAAGCAGGTGTTTTAGGTATTGTTGCAAGTATTCTTGGATAGGATGCTCTGGTATGTTCCTTGGATAAAGTGGAATCTTGGGTTTTAGATTTTGGTGCCTCTTTTCATACATCCCCAAATAGAGAATTTTTTCATGAGTATGTCCAGGGAGACTTTGGAGAGATTTGTTTAGGGGATGGTAAGCCTTGTCAGATGGTTGGCAAAGGGAAAGTGAAGCTGAAATTGTAGACAGGCAACACATGGGTGTTGAAGGAGGTCATGCATATCCCAATCCTGAAATAGAATTTGATTTTTGTAGGAAGTTTAGGTGATGAGGGATGCACAGTAACTCTCACAGTGGACTCTTGGAAGGTTACCAAGGGTGCAATTGTTTTAGCAAGAGGTAAGAAAGTAGGTACTCTTTATCTATCTACTTGTATTACTGATTCTACTTTTGGTTTATCTACTTCAACTGTAGATTTGAAGATGTGGCTTAGTAGGCTTGGTCACATGAATAAGAAGGGAATGGACATTCTTGAGTCAAAGGGTATGAGTTTAGATTCAGAAAGCACAAATCAATATTTCTGTAAGCAACAGAAGAAAGTGAGGTTTCTTGAGACTAAAGCTACAAGAAAGGATCGAGTTTATGGCACAAATAAGGAATCTGATATTTTTGACAAGAATAGGAAAGTCTTGGTGTTCCAAGAGAAGATGACGGACAGAGATCAGTCATAGGGGCTGAATAATTTTGAGCATGGTAGTTTGGACAAGGGTGTGATTCAAAGCAAGCTCATGGGGAAAAATTCATCACTCATAGGCAAACACAGGTATTAGCATCAGTCAGGGAGAACTGACATCGAACAAACATGCACCGACATCGATCATGTGTAGACCAGAGGAGTCAGTGGTGTCAGGCAGGTTAAGACTGACATCAGTTAGGAAAGAACCGATGTCAGCAGAAGGGACACTAGCGTCGGTCAGGAAAATAGTGTTGGCAGTGAGGACAGTCACATTAAACCAACATCGATAGAATCCAGGCTGAGAGGTGACCAGTATTGGTCACTATTAAAATAGATTATAGGTGGATAACAAGTTGTCAAGGAGTCTTAAACACCCATGTGGAGGACTAAAAGGGTAAGTAAGCCTCAAATTCATTATTCCCCTTCTTTAGATTACTTGTTGCTCATTGAAGGTCAAGAACCAGGAAGTTTTAAAGAAGCAGAACAGGTAGGATCCAAGAAACAGTGGGAGCTTGGCATGTAGGAAGTTGATTCCTTAGAAGAGAACCAAATGGGAGATTTGGTAGAGTTTCCAACTAGAGAGAAAGTACTGAAAGATGAACAGATTTTGAGGTTAAAGAAGAGAGAGAATGGACATGTGAGATGGAAGGCCAGGGTATATGGTCTTGAGCAGGTTGCAGGGCAATGGAGGTTTGACAGGTGGATGACAAAGCAGGGGTTTAGTCAAGGTCATGGTAACCATTGTGTGTTCTTTACCAAGTTGGATAATATTAGCTACATTATTTGGGTACTGTATGTAGTGTGGATGCTTATTGCAAGGTCACACATGCAGGGAGTTACTGAGCTAAAGGTAAAGTTAGTTCAGAAGTATGTCATGGAGAATCTGGGAGTAGCAAGATTCTTTGCCATGAATTTTCTTAGAGATAGGAAAAGTCACAGGTTGATGTTGTCTCAGGATGATTGTGTAAATAAGGTAGTGGCAAGGTTCAAGATGCAGGATGCAGAACCAATTAGCGCACCTATGGATAGATGGTTAATAGAGTAGTGTCCCCAATCACATGATGAGGTTAAGTACATGTGTACTAGACCTGAGTTTTCCCAAGAAGTGGGAGTTGTTAATGAGTTTGTGGTCAATTCGAGAAAGAAGCACTAAAGGGAAATTTAGTGGATTCTCAAGTATCTGAGAGGGACTAGTAGCAAGTATACATGCGATGCAAGGTCAAGCACTTCTCTACATGGGTATGTAGAATCAGATATGGCAGGTTATTTGGTTAATAGGTGTTGCACCATAGGTTGTGTGGTGGTTGGTCTTCAAGATTGATCTTGAAGAGGAATACAAGCCCAAAGAAACAAATTAGGCGGTCTACAGGTACAGGTATAGGTGTAGCTATTTATCTCCAAGTGGGAGATTGTTAGGTTGTGGAGCTCAAAGCTTCATTGATGTAAATGGAGGAGGATGCTGAGTTGCAGAGCAACTGATGCTGGTCTGATCAATCGACGTCGATCATATACAGGTTGTAGAGCAGCCAACATCGATAGGGATCAACTGATGTTGGTCATCCTCAGTCAGACAAGGACCGACGTCGGTCACTTGTGTGTTCTAAAACTATTTATTAAACGAACAGTTAGTTGAATGGCCAATTTGCATGTTGAAGGCTAATTATAGTCTTGAGTTGCATGTCTAATTATTGTAATTAAGAAAGTCTAATTATTGTTTGCATGAGGTCTATTTAAGAGACTCATAGACTGTATTGTAATCAAGGCAAGAAAAGGATTTCTTCTAGTTGTAGGATCTTGGTCAACAAGTGTGCAAGGCCATGTTTGGAGATCTACATGGTAATTAAGATCAGGTTGATTTTTAGGTTGTTGCAAGATTAAGCAGATCTACTTGAAGTACTTTTGAGTGCTTGGTACTAGCAGTGTTGAGACTGACTGGTTGGAGGTGAACAACAATTCTATGTGTGAGTTGTTTGTTGGGACCGTAGTTGAGAGAGAGCTTTGAGGGAAGATTACTGAAAGTCCTAGAGGTGTGGGAAGCCTCAGAGGTGGAAGAAGAAGTGGCATCTTCTTTATTGTATTTCCTTCTGAAGATTATTTAATACAAGATTGTGTATTGTCTCTCATATTCTGTGTTGTTTCTGATTCTAGTTACTTATTGCTTCTGGTTTAATTTTGCATTTAGTTGCTTGGTAATCAGTTGTGCTTCCGTGGGTTCCTAACATAATAGGGATTTAATGGGATTTAAGGATTATAAGGATGTAGTAAATGCTAGGGGGTAGGTTGGCTAGGGTGGTGGTTGGAATAAATATGAATTTTCAATTGTCAAGTGGGCTAGTGGCTAGTTAATAAGGTAGGATTAGTAGTTAAGTAGGATGTTAGTAGGATAATGAGATGATTAATATGTCATGGAGGTGTAGAAAGGTTATTAGGATGTGGGAAATATTTGATAGGAATAAGTTTTAATAAATTAGCTAAGATTATGTTTATAAGATAAATTAGTGGGATTAGTATGAATAATTAGAGCAAGTGGATTTAGGTGCATACATTTTCCCCCTCTTTGAAAGGGCATTGCGAGTAGTCAAATTAGAAGAAGTAATGGTCTTTCAAAGAAGAAATATTTTATGGTTAAGTTAGTAAAATGAGGTTGCATGATTAATGATGCCCCTCGAGGGGAGATGCAAGGAGGAATGCATCAGATGACCAGTCAAAAATAAATCTCTGGGGTGAGTATAATACCAAGACAATAAGGGGTTGGTATATATAGAGCATTGGCTGATATATGATAAGATGCCCCAAGTGGAATACAAGGGTGGAAGGTTATCGATGTAAGATAAGTCCCAAAGGGGAATGTACCTAAGCAACAATGACTAGCCTCATATGATGAGTCCTAGGCAAAAGACCAATGTCAAAAAAGGATGCAAGTGGATTAATGTGATAATATGAAAATTATTGAGAGGTCAAAAAATGTCCAAGAAAAGGATAGATTAAATAGGTCATGAGCTGAAGACAATTTCCTAGCAAGGACACATGTAAGGGACATTAATAGGCCAATAAAGGATAGTTGACAAGTAATTGGGAATGATAAATGGTTGTGATACAATGACCATAGCTCAACATGATTTAATAGATCTGAGTGACCTAAAGGGGATGGGATGGGATTTGATCATTAATAGTGGTCGAGCTATCCCTAAACACTTTAAAAATAATTGACCAAGTATTGCCTACATAGTTTAAAGAGACCTCATGATGATATAGTTATGACTCAGGATGTTAAATAAGAAAATGGGAATGGAAGGCCATGCCCTATAAAAGGATTAAAATAGATTTGGGGATATGATATTATGATGGATAAAGGGTCACAATATTAAAATTAGCTAATTGGATAGGAAGGTATGGTTAGTGGGGGTCAAACAGGGTGAAGCGGGTAAAAGAGTAGGGTTAATTAGGGGTAAAATAGAAAAATGGGGGGTAAAAAGAGTTGTTTTCACTCTTAGTTATTTATGATTTGATCTCTAGAGAGAAAACCATGGATTTCATCTCATGATAATCACACTACAAAGAGAGGGTCCAGGAATTCCATAGGGTAGCTAATGCAGGACCACTGGGGAGTGCCCTAACACAACTTAGTCACTTTTGTCTTTATTAAATTTATTTTTTTCATTAATTATGAGTTAAAGTGGATAATTAAAATTATTTTCTGGTGTCATTACCTCGACTTGTGGTTTTTTAACTACAAAGTGCAATATTACACTCACAAGATGAGATCTTGCAAAACCACATATGGCAATCGATGATTTTATAATACCTTAGGGAGTGATATATGGTATTTAAATATTAGTGTAGGTTTTTATTTTTCCCTATTATTTAATTAGGAAAATTATATTTTTGTGCATACATAGAGTTTTCCTACATTCATGGGATAGGCTAGCTTATGTGGAGATGTGTGTCATAGATGTGTCATAGGTGTCATAAGAATGTCATAAGTAATTCCCTTGATGGGAGTTACTTCTCTATTCTTAACACCTTGTCACCACCTTTCATGGAGGAGTTACAGTCTATTCTTGGGGTGCCTTGACCACCTTTTGTGGAGGAGTTACTTACGTTCTCTCCTATATGTATTCTTCACTTTGGCCATCTCATGTTAATCAGATATTGGGTTTTCTCTTATTTGTCTTGTGCAATTTATCTTCTTGTATAATTTCAAATTGCTTTAGCATCTATGTGATGTGCACTAGCTTCATCTCGTGTGATCATGTCTCCATTGCATTCACATTATCCAGATTCTGGTAACAACTCTGATATGGTATCAGAGCCACCCTGATAATCGTGTCTGGTTATGCTATTAGTTAATTCTGAAATTCTTACTTTGCTTTCTTAGTAATTTTTTTTAACTCGGTTGTATTTAAGAGTTTTGGTAAAGCTTCTTGAAAACTCATGCAAATCCATATGGAAATCTGTTAAAAAAATTACTTTTGTTGAGTTTCATTCATATCTCCCTTTAGTTATCTGAGTTAAAATTTGCCAAGACATCTTGTATAGATCTGTTGTGGCTTCAGCAAAGGCAATGGAATTTCTTTTTTTTCTGGTCATTCTGCAGGAAAAAAAATCTCTACAAATCTGGTTTCTATTTCTTGCTATTTCTTGGACGCAACTTTCATCTTGGGGCAGCTCTCCAGGAAGCACATCTGCATGTGGAGTAGGACTCTAGCATGGTGAAGTGGCATTTTACGGCATCCAACAATTCCCTGGGAGAAAGAGAGAGCGTTTTAACTCTTCCTCATCTCAGCTGGTCCTTTCACTCTCTCAGATTCTGCTTGTTTTTTGCATTGGATGCATGTCTAGAGGATAGAACAGCTACAAGATAAACTGGGGTACCACTGCCTGTAATTTTTTTGGTGTCAAGAAATTAGAAGTGTGCCCTTATTTTGGTGAGAGAATTCTGCACTTGTTTTTTTTTTGAAAATGGCGCCCCTTCCTTGTTTGGCATCTCATGTGGGCCATTAAATACTTGGACATCCACTTCATTCTATCTTTTACTTTAATTTTTTAGTTAAAATTGACTTGTCAAAAAAAATCAGTCAATTTGACTGAATATTAAGTATTTTAGACAATTTGAAATTTTGGGGGTTTAAATTTAAACTTGTATCTTCGCCTGTCGAAGACGAAGGGTGAGGCCCAGGTTGACAGGAGGCCAATTCCCCCTCACAAAGACCTCCTTTGGATTTCTCGCTCCATGCCGAATCCAACGATTAGTTGGAAGGCCACTTTCTCTCTCAAAACAGGTATTTTTTTAATGTTTTAGTGTTATTTTTTGCAAAAACACTAGTTTACGGGAAATTGAATCTTTAATATCTTAAAAACGGTAGCTCAGATTCGGGTGACATTTTTTGCAAAAGTGTTTGTATTTCAATTATCCACAGTGTAGGCTTGTTATTTGTTAAAAATTTATTAGTTTATAATGTGCCTAAAATTTGGGTCTCTCGAGATGCATTTTCAACTGAGTCCAACATCCTGTTTGCTTAAAGTTTTGCACTGATTGCTCTAAGACGCATTCTTGGCTGAGCCTAACATCTTTTGAGTGTGCTCTTGCATATTTTTGGGGGGATCAACATTTTGGGGGGCTGTGATTTCTTTTCAGCGCTTGCAATCTTTGTTTTCATTCTCCTTTTTGCATAAATTCACAACTTGCAATCAACACAACTTCACCTAAATTCAGCTTAAAATGAATTCTTTTCAACTTAAACCCCTAACACCCTTCAACTATCATGAATGGAAGGTTAAAATGTCAATCATTCTTAGAATCAAAGGGTTGTATAGGATTACCATGGGTACTGAAGTAAAACCCAGCACTGATGCTGAAAAGGTCAAGTGGTACAATTGTAGTGATAAAGCCTATGGACTACTGAGCTTGTCCATGTCTTTGAAACTTATCTTCCATTTAGAAATGGCCAAGACTCCCAAATACATATGGGACACCTTAGAACTCTTATTTGGGAAGCTTGATGAGATGAGAGGTCATGAGCTCAAAAACGAACTCATAAGTCTAAGTCCTAGCAACTTTGACACCCTATAGGACTTCTTCACTAAGTTTAAGGCCCTTAGATTGCAACTGAAATAATGCAGGATAGAGAATCAAGATGATCAACTCATCCTTTATATTCTCACAAAGTTAGGTCCAAGATATTCAGTCTTTGTCTCCACTTTCCATGCCATAAAAAGTGCCCTTTGCACTAATTGGAAAATGCCTTCTTTGGATTCATTCATTGCTGACTTGACTAGGGAGCAAGATAAGCTAATTCAAATGGGCACAATGAAGTCTACTCAACCCCAAGCTTTGATAGCTGAAAATGGTAAGGATAAGACTTCAACAAAGGAGAAGAAGAAAAAGAACAAGGACCAGGAGAAGAAGAAAGAAAACAACAATCCTACCAAAAACAACACTGAGACTTCCTCCTCCAATGCTAAACCTAAGAAGGATAAGGTTAAGTGTGCCTATTTTAAAAATATAGGGCATGATGAACACAAATGCATGAAGAAACAAATAGATCACCTAACTCATCTTCTAGAGAAGCACAACATAGGTGTTCTAGAGTCCATCAAGAAGAATTCATCTACCCAAGATTCTACCAAGGCAAAAGGCAAGGGTAAGGAGAAAGAAAAGGACAAGGCCCTTGTAGCAACTGTAGCTTCTACAACATCATGGGTCATTGATTCGGGTGCTTCTCACCACATGTGCTCTTCACTAGTTGAGTTTTCATCTTTAGAGCCTTGTAGCATGACTTTAATTAGTTTGGGTGATGACACATCAATTTTTATTTCAGGGAGAGGGTCAGTTGAAATGGAAGGAGGAACATTCAATAATGTTCTAAGTGTTCCTTCTATTTCAACCAATCTCCTATCAATGTACCAAATCACTCACATTGGTCGAGGCATGAGAGTTGAGTTTTCACCAGATTTAGTGGCTATCAGGGAGTTGCATAGTGATACTATAGTGGTATTGGGTAGGGTAGATCACCAAGCAAGGTTATACACCTTCTCACATTTTGCACCAAATTCTTCTCCAACAACATTGCTAACTCATTCAGATGGAGTTAGCAAATTATGGCATGAGTGGTTTGGCCACCTTAACTACCGCTACCTTGAGCAACTTTGCAAACATGACATGTTCATTGGCTTGCCTCGTGTCCAATTCTCAAAAAGACTTTGCGAGGGGTTCTCCCTTAGGAAGCATCCTGAAGCAAAATTTAACAAAGGCAAAGCTTGGAGGGCTTCACAACCTTTGGAGTTAGCCCACAGTGATGTATCGGGACCCTTTCCCAAACCATCTTTCATAAGGGCCAAGTACATCCTCACTTTGATTGATGATTTCTCTAGGTACACTTGGATATATTTTCTCAAACAAAAGTCTGAAGTGTTTGAAATTTTTCTAGACTTCAAGGCTCTTATTGAGAAATAGAGTGAGAAATCCATCAAGGTTATTCAAACTAATAATGGAGGTGAGTATGTCAGCAACAAGTTTGAGCAGTTTTGCACCATAGAGGGGATTGATTTGTAGCATACAGTCACTTATAGTCCTTCACAAAATGGGGTTATAGAATGTAAAAATAGGTTCTTGAAAGAAATGGGTAGCTGTATGATTCACTCCAAATCCTTAACACCACAGTACTAGGCCAAAGCCATCAATTGTGCTTACTACATTAAAAATAGGGTTCCTCATAAACCTTTGAAAGGGATAAACCCTTTGAATCTTGGCATAAAAGGAAACCTGATGTTGAGCACCTTAGGGTTTTTGGATCCCCAGCCATGGCCTGCATTCCAAAGAAGAAACACAAAGCTATGGAATGTCAGTCCAAGCCTTGCATCTTTATAGGATATCTGGATGGTATTAAGGGGTATCTCCTTTTAGATCTAGTCACTCATGAGTTGTTCATTGAGAGAAGTGTCCATTTTCAGGAGAGTCCTAGAGACTCAACACTTGACACTTCTTCTCCCTCATTGGATCTACTTCTTCATGATGATTCCTCATCAGATTCAAATCAACCACAGTAGGTTCTCAAGCCAGAAACATCTTCCTCTTCTTCAAGTTTAGACAGTGAGGATAGTGATGCAGAGTCATCCACCTCTAGTCAGTTAGAGGATGAGGAGTTAGCACCTGACTCACCCACTTCTGAGCCACTTTGGGCCAGACAGACACTTGAGAGTGCTGGCACTTGGGCAGGAGATCCCGTAGATAATAGATGCACTAGGGGGGATTTTTAGAGAGATCCACATGCCTTCTTTGCTTTAGTTTCAGATCCACAGACTTTTCAAGAGGCATCGGGGGCACCTGAGTGGGATAGTGCTATGGAGGAAGAATATTCTTCCTTAATCAAAAATCACACTTGCGATTTGACTTCACTTCCTAAGGGAAGAAAGATAGTTTGATGTAGGTGGATATATTGAACCAAGTTTGTAGCAGATGGGTTAGTTGATAAGTACAAGGCGTGATTGGTCTCCAAGGGTTTCTCACAAGTGGTAGGGATTGACTACTCAAAGACCTTTACACCCGTTACAAAGATGACTTCTATCTGACTCACCTTGGCTATTGTCACAGCATAAGGTTGGGATGTGCACCAGATGGATGTGAAACGTGCCTTTCTTCACGGAGACCTAGAGAAGGAGATCTACATGGAGCAGTCGCTAGGATTTGTTCAAGATTCTTCCTTAGTATGTAGACTTAGGAAATCTATCTATGGCCTCAAATAGGCCCCTCGAGCTTGGTATGCCAAGATGGATTCCTTCCTTCTCATAGTGGGTTTCACTAGGTGCCATTCTGACCCTAATGTCTACTTCTTACAGTAGAATGATTCACTCCTGATTTTGGTTCTATATGTTGATGACCTTTTGATCACCGAAAGTTCTTCATTGGCTATTATAGCAATGAAGGCATCTCTCCAGGATAGATTTGACATGACAGACTTGGGTTTGTTGCACTACTTCCTTGGCATCGAGATCTCACAGTCAGATTTAGGGATTTCTCTTAGACAACCTAAGTATGATCTTGATTTATTGTCTCAGTTTCACATGGCTGATTGCAAACTATATCTGACTCCCTTTCTATCAGGAATCAAGCTTGAGGCTAATTGTTATTCACCATTGGTTGATGCCACTCGATATCAACAAATTGTTGGTAGTCTCATCTACTTGACTCACACTAGGCCCCACATATCATATATAGTGGGACTTGTCTCCAGATTCATGTAGGACCTCATGAGCTACATTGGAAAGTAGCTAAGAGGATCTTGAATTACATACAAGGTTCGCATAGATATGGGATTCATTATAGATTTGGCATAGAGGTTGACTTGGTTGGATATACAGATTCAGACTAGGCTAGCAATTCATAGACTCGCAAGTCCACTTTTGGTTACAGTTTCTCTCTAGGTTTTGGTCCTATCAGTTGATCTAGCAAGAAGCAGAATGCTATTGCTATATCATCCACAGAGGTAGAGTATAGGGGAGCTATTAATGCAGCTATTAAGGCTATTTGGCTTCAAGGGATACTTTCTAAGTTTGGCATTCCTATCAGGCAGCCCACCATCATTTATTGGGAAAAACCAAAGTACCATTCAGATTTGTAAAAATCTAGTTCAGCACCAGCAGACCAAGCACATAGAGATTCACATGCATTTCATTTGGGAGCTTATCCATAATCAAGTCATTGACTTGATATTTTTCCAGTCTTTGGAGCAAGTTGTAGACATCTTCACCAAATGTTCCACTAAGAGCAAGTTCATTCATCTACGAGCTCTTCTTGGGGTGTGGTCCACATCTGCAGTAGCATCATCTTTGGGGGGACCACTAGCCTCTTCCTTTCTTTTATGTCTCTCTTTTGGGGGGGGGGGGGGGGGGGGGGGGGGCGGGGGCGGGCAGGAGAGTTTTTTCCTACGTGTTTTCTCCTTTTCTCTATCTTATGGGAGATTGCATTTTTACATGGGTACCTCATTAGGCCTAGATATCGAGACCCATTTTATATTTCCACACTGCCCACCTAAGCTGTGCTTATGGGGGGTATTAGTGTAGGTTTTTATTTTTCCCTATTATTTAATTAGGGAAATTATATTTTTGTGCATACATGGAGTTTTCCTACATTCATGGGATAGGCTAGCTTATGTGGAGATGTGTTTCATAGATGTGTCATAGGTTTCATAAGAATGTCATAAGTAACTCCCTTGATGGGAGTTACTTCTCTATTCTTAGCACCTTGTCACCACCTTTCATGGAGGAGTTACAGTCTATTCTTGGGGTGCCTTGACCACCTTTTGTGGAGGAGTTACTTACGTGCTCTCCTATATGTATTCTTCACTTTGGCCATCTCATGTTAATCAGATATTGGGTTTTCTCCTATTTGTCTTGTGTAATTTATCTTCTTGTATAATTTCAAATTGCTTTAGCATCTATGTGATGTGCACTAGCTTCATCTCATGTGATCACGTCTCCATTGCATTCGCATTATCCAGATTCTGGCAACAACTCTGATATTAAATACCATGAGGGAGGATGTGAGGTCTTGAAAATTGTAAGTGGTGGCTTGTATTTTTGCAAAATTGTAATTTTTGATATGCATTTTTGCCATAACTTAGGGTTAGGGCTAAGAGGGAGATGTGATATTGAATAAAGTTAGTTTTGGGGTGACTTAAGGGGATAGGAATGGGATGAAGGGATTAAATGGATAAGGGGTGAGTGATTAGGTTATTTAGATAATTATATGGGTAGATATGAAAGATAGATGAGTAATTTATACATAGGTGGTTAGTTAGATAAGGTAGATAAGTGAAGGGGATGGTTAGAAGGGGTAAGTGGATAATGAAGTTTGGTAGGGGCATAAGATGGGATTAATTAGTTAGATGGGGTGGGGTATTGGAGTGGTTAAATAAGATGAATGGGTTTAATAGGGAGGGTAGGTGTTGACTTGGTGAGATAAGCAGAATAGATGAGTTAGATGGGATAGGTAGTTTTAGTAGGATAGATACAATGTGATTGGATAGGATAGGGTAATTAAATTAGGTTGGATAGATAGGGTTGGTGGGATAGGCAAGAATAAATAGTGATTGATATATTAATAGTGATTAATGATTAATGGGTTGTTTGTGGTGAATGTTAGAGTGTGGAGCTAAAAGCTTCATCTTACTGCAAACATGGAGGTTTCTGAGCATGATAGTCACCGGCGTTGGCAAACCACAACCGATGTCAGTCAGGGATTAGTGTACAGGAAATTGACATCGGCAAGGATCGGTCGGCATCAGTCACCTCTAGTTAGAAAGGGACCGACGTCAGTTGCCTGTGGTAGTTTTAAAACTACTGTTGACAAACAGTCAGTTAAGTGAATGGGTTATTTGCATGATGAAGACTAGTTCAAGTCTTGAGCTGCAAGTCTAATCATTATATGCATGAGATCTATATAATAGACTCATGGGCTGTATTATTAAGTGGAGAATTTAAGTGTAGAACTTAAAGAGTTCTTCCCATGGTAGAATCAAGTAGGATTCTTCATGTATGTAAGATCAGGTTTGATATGCAGGGTGTTGCAGGATCATGGTGGAGATCTACATGTGATAAGTAAGATCAGGTTGGTCTGCAAGGATGTGTGTATGCAAGGGTCAAAAGGAGATCAGTGGGGGAGCAAGATCTAAGGTGACAGTAATCATGGTGAGATCTACTTGGAGTACCGGTTCATACTCGATTGTACAGGCGTACAAGAAGGTGAACAATAGCTTGTGTTAGCTGTGTGTTGTGACCTAGTGAGAGAAGATTACTCTTGAGGGAAGATTACTGTAAGCCCACGAACTGGAAGAAAGAGTGTGATCTCTTTGTTGTAATTTTCTTCTATAATGAGTTGAATACAATTGTGTATTACCTCTCACATTCTGTGTGTTTTTTCATTGATAGTTACTTATACTTCTGTGTAATTCCACATGTTTAAATTGTTTATACATTGGTAATCATGTGTGCTCTTAATTCTGACAAGTTGTGTCAGAGCTTTGGGGAACCTAGGTCCTGTCAAATGGTATCAGAGTGAGGTTGGACGTTCTTAGAGTGAGTTTGACTAACAGATGGCCCAGATTTAGTTAGTGGTTGTTTAATTACAGGTTACTCAGAGGGGTTTATGTTTGAGTGGGAGTATAGCAATGACAGAAGAAGGTAAGTTGAGAATGGATAAATTCAGACATAGGTGTAGCACCACAGGATGTGTGGTGGGTTGTCTTCAAGTGGGAGCTTGAAGAGGGATACAAGCCAGGATGCAAATTAGACAAAGTACTGGTTTAGGTACAGGTGCAGCTGTTTATCTCCAAGTGGAAGATTGTTAGGGTGTGGAGCTAAAAGCTTCACCTTACTACAAACATGGAGGTTTCTGAGCATGATAGTCATTGACATCGGTAGACCACAACTGATGTCAGTCAGGGATCAGTGTACAGGAAACCGACATCGGCAGGGATCGACTGGCGCTGGTCACCTCCAGTCAGACAAGGACCGATGCTGGTCACCTGTGGCGGTTCCAAAACTATTGTTGATGAACAGTCAGTTAAGTGAATGGGTTATATACATGATGAAGACTAGTTCGAGTCTTGAGCTGCAATTCTAATCATTGTATGCATGAGATCTATATAATAGACTCATGGGCTGTATTGTTAAGTGGAGAACTTAAGTGTAGAACTTGGAGAGTTCTTCCCATGGTAGAATCAAGTAGGATTCTTCATGTATGTAAGATCAAGTTTGATATGCAGGGTGTTGCAGGATCATGGTGGAGATCTACATATGATAAGTAAGATCAGGTTGGTCTATAGGGATGTGTGTATGCGAGTGTCAAAAGGAGATCGGTGGGGGAGCAAGATCTAAGGTGACAACAATACATCAAGGAGCAGGATCATGGTGAGATCTACTTGGAGTACCAGTTTGTACTCGATTGTACAGGTGTACAATGAGGTGAACAATAGCTTGTGTTAGCTGTGTGTTGTGACCTAGTGAGAGAAGATTACTCTTGAGGGAAGATTACTATAAGCCCACGAAGTGGAAGAAAGAGTGTGATCTCTTTGTTGTAATTTCCTTCTATAATGAGTTGAATACAATTGTGTATTTCCTCTCACATTCTGTGTGTTTTCTCATTGATAGTTACTTATACTTATGTGTAATTTTTCATGTTTAAATTGCTTATACATTGGTAATCATGTGTGCTCTTAATTCTGACAAGTTGTGTCAGAGCTTTGGGGAACCTAGGTCCTGTCAGTGAAGGAGGACTTAGGAGTCTTAATTTTGAGATTACACTACCCTTTAGTTCTTCATGAGATGCATAGACTGACTCTAATGGATTAAGACATTTTAGAGATGATTGGGCTTTACTAAATTATGATGATACTAGTTATTCAGATAGAAAGAGCATTGATCAAAACATTAGTGGAGTGGTGGCACTCTGAGACTAGTACATTTCATTTTATGACTGGGGAGATGATCATGACCTTAGAAGACATATATATATATACACTTCTAATGAGAGGTGATTTGATCTACTGGTGATCACAAGCACTGGGTACTATTGTCACCAAATCTTACAACCTAGAAGTTATTCAAGCTTCTTCTAGATTTGGGCAACACGGGAATATTTATAGGTATGTGGGCGTACCTATATTAGAAATGAGCCTATAGATTTAAGGGCTAGCTCCTTGAATGTATCTTGAAATTTTTTTATCCATGACAACTAATTACTTATGGGGACAAGAGTTAGAGAATGCAAGAATTGAACCTACTCTAAAGGAGGTGATGTATTGAACCTTCAAATATCCATTCTCAAAATTGAACTCATTAGCATCCTATTGGACTATGAATAGGACTAATGTAGTGTCTACAATGGTTTTCAAGAAATAATGTTTTACCTAAAGGTCAATTTGATGGACTTAGGCTAGAGGGAAATGAGAGTAAGACTTGATTGAAACCACTTACAATAAACTATCCACTCTCTAGTTAAGACATAAAACTTAAGACACACTAGATGACCTACAAGAAAAGTTTATTAGAACTTAAGTTGAACTTGGACTTGCAAAGGGAGGATGAAAACCACTTTTGCATATCAAACAAATACAAAACACTAGGCATAGATTAGTAAACAATGACAAAACTCTCTATTCATTACTCCAAGAGGTGCAAAATACAATGTTTGGTAGAGTTTAGTCATACCAACCTAAGGGATCATTAACAATAGCTCAAAGGTTATATTTATAGAAGAAAGAGCGTTTAAAGAGAGAGATCTTGGCATTAAAAGAGGAATCAATGAGCTTAACTCCATTTGAACCATAGTTACAACTACCTCTGCTATTATTCTCATTTAAGCTTTTTGATTGATCTGAGTTACTTTGAGTGGGTGCAAAGCTACATTATTCCCTCATTGATGCTCCCTAATGGTTGAAATGATAGGATAAAATTATTCCAAGTTGGGTTTTGGCATCAATGTAGTTACAACCATCATATCAATCTATTAGATCTTTGTCCTGGTGCTAACTACTCTTCACTAGTTCATCATGGTGTGAAAAAATGGAGAAAAAGGTCCTTTTCATGCAGTTGGTCTTGGAGATGAAATTGTTGGGGTCTGTGTGTTTGCCTTCATGGCATCCTTAAAAATGATAGATATTATTTAAACTAGATCATGATCAAACTCAGCCCTATGTTCAGAGGTCCACTATAGATAGAAAACCAATCTTAGACTATTGGTTTTCCTCTTAGGTCTAAATAGACCTATTTTTGCCTTCAAGCATCTATATAAAATGAAAACTCATCATATACATAGGTCCTTCTAACAATGGTGATTACAGTCATAAAACAAACCCTATATGACACAAACCCTCGAGCCAAAGTTCCATATTAATATTTTATGGTAGTTCTTTTATGTTCTTGATCACCTTAGTTATATCATTTTGTCTTTTTAATAGCATTTGATTGAGCTTCAATGGTAGCATGTGCCCTTTGAAAAGCTTGCCCTAGTTTGACCTTGGTCATGTGTTTGATCTCCAAGAAGTCCCTTAGCTTCTCAACCTTTAATTTAATTAGTCATTAACTAGGACTCATATCATTGACTCATTGACCTTTGTTTATATCATCTGATCTCTATGGTATGAGTTAATGTGAGCCCTTAGATCTATCCTTGACTTGTCAACTCTATCTATGTTGGTGCCACTTGGTAGTCTAACATTTACACTCAGAATCTACTGACAGTCTACCTACTTTAAGTGCTTATGCCACATGGTGGCATCTCATTCTCCTTGACCTTTTGACTCATCTTGCACTGTCAGATCAAGATGTATGATACAACATGGACCATCAAATTTGCCTATATTTGAAAACAAATAGCTAGTTACCACAATCTAAAGTTGACATCTGTAGGATAGTTATTGACGTCTACATGACCATCAAATTTAAGACCCTAATGGTTTTTTTCATAGCTTATAATTGACATCTTCATGAATGTCTCCCATTTTTGACCAACTTTGAAGGCTTGGATCTAGAAGCAAAAAGGTCATGGAGGCACCAAATTTGTAGGAGATGTTCTTGATACTAAATGGATTGTGCCCACTTGATCTGTTGGTTTTGAGAGATTTCTAAGTGTGTTAAAAAAGTGTTCGAGTGAGCTGACTTATGTGATTTTGAATGAAATCTGTGCACCTATCACTAATCATTTGAACCTAAATGACTTTTTATGAAGCTCAAAACTTGACGTTAGTGTGAATGTCTTATGTTGCAGTTCCAACTTTGAATTCTCATAACTTGAGCTAAGAAGCTAGCATGCACTTGAAATTTGTAGAGCATGTTCCTGCCATGAATAAATCCATGGTGCTACAATATTTTGATTTGTGAGGATTTTTTATGTGCATTTATAAAATGTATAACAAAGTTGACCAGTGTGTTTCCACGTGATGTGAAGATGATAATCTTGCTTCACAAAGCTCATTCTTGAACTTTTATAGCTCTGAATGATTTTTTGAGGCATATGTGGACTTGTCCCTAATATTTAATTGTATTGATCACCATGAAGACCTGTTCAGATCCTTGAAAACCTACCACTTGCATATATGACTCCTAAGACACCAAATGACACAAGGACTAAGCTATACTATGACCAAAGCTAGAATGGCATATGAAATGACATCAAATAAACTACAACATACCTTATGACATTATAAAAAGCCAATGTACAAGATTATAACTATAGGGATTTGACTCATTTTGTCATGTTGTAAAAATGGTCAACAATCACCTCATCTTCATTTGATAGGAGGGGAGTAATTCCTCCTTAAGCCACTAGAGCTTGCTCTCTATTCTCATTGGCATCCATTAATTAGTCTTGTTTCCAATCTTCTCCCTGCACCAAATTGTTATGAACTAGTACCATCTCCCTTACATTAGTGGTATATTTAGGACTATATACATTGGCAGGCCTATTAGGATTAGGCTATCATTGGCCTCTTCCTCTTCCATATTGTTGTTAATAGAGGTAAGGATTCCAATAGACACCTTGTTGCATATTAGCTTGCCTATTTTGATCCTGTAAGGCTAGGAACTTTGCTTTCCAATCAACATTATTTTCTATTTGCCTAGGAGAAACCTTAGTTTTGGTATTGGCATTAAGAATTTGAGCCACTTCTAGAGTGATATAATAAGTATGAGATAAAGGAGGCATAGACACCTTAGGAGTCAATCTTCTAGCTTAGATGAGACTATTCTTAGCTTTGATATGAAGATCATACACTTTGGGAAGAGTGGAATATCCCATATATTGAAGCATGATAGTAATTTCAATCCTAATAGATTTCAAGTAGGTAGGGAAAACAAAGATAGTGGGTGGTCTCATGGGAGGAGATAATCTATGCCAAGTCTTTTAAAACCTTTCATTGAAGTCATGCATTGTTTCTTTGGGTCCCCTTTTTATCACATTGAGTTGATGTATGAGAGAGTCATGTTCACTTTCATTTCCAAAATTTGGAAGTCAACAACACTCCAAACTCATCCCATGTTGTGATGCATCCACCTTTTATATTTCTATACCAATCGAGAACCTTCCCTTTAAGGGTCATGGCAAGGAGTCTAATGGCAATGTTATCTCGAACAATGTTGTAAAAACTACAAAATTTATGAACATCTCTAATGTGATCACCAAATGTGACATGACTCTCACCATTGAAAGTGGGCACACCCTTCATGGTGTTATTAGGAATGGCATCATATACATGAAGTTGAATTAGATTTTCAGTATTGAAGGTAGGGAAAGCATGAGGTCTAGCCATGTCTTCTTCTTCAAGATCTTCAATTTCTTCAACCTCTTCACTCTCTTCCTCTCTAGAAAAGAGTTAGAGAATGTGTGAATTGAACCTAATCTAAAGGAGGTGATGTACCTAACGTTCAAAGACCTACTCTCAAGATTGAACTCATTAACACACTAATAGACTATGAATAAGACTAATGTAGTGTCTACAATGGTTTCCAAGCAATAATGTTTCACCTAGAGGTTAATTTGATGGACTTAGGTTGGAGGGAAATGAGGGTAAGGCTTGACTAAAATCACTTACAATCAACTATCTAATTTATACCTGAGACATCAAACTTAAGACACACTAGATGACCTACAAGAAAATTTTATTAACAGTTAGGTTAAACAAGGACCTACAAAGGGAGAATGACAACCACTTTTTCATATCAAACAAATACAAAACACTAAGCACAAATTAGTAAATAACTACAAAATGCTCTATTCGTTACTCCAAGAGGTGCAAAATACAATTTTTGGTAGAGTTTAGTCATACCATCCTAAGGGATCATTAACAATAGCTCAAAGGCTATATTTATAAAAGAAAGGAACTTTAGAGAGAGAAATATCTTGGTGCTCAAAGAGAAATCAATGAGCTCAACTCCATTTGAACCATAGTTACAACTACCTCTGCATTTATGCTCATTCAAGCTTCTTGATCGATCCAATTTACTTCAACTAGTTACATAGTTACATTATTATCTCATTGATGCTCCTTGATAGTTGTAACAACATTATCAAGTTGTTCCAAGTTGGTTCCTCATAAATGTAGTTACAACCATCAGATCATCTGTTAGAGATTTATCTTGGTGCTAACTGCTCTTCACTAGTTCATCATGGTGCAAAAAAGTGAAGAGAAGGGTCATTTTCATGAATTTGGTCCTAGAAATGAATCTATTGGGGTCTACATGTATGTCTTCATGACATCCTTCAAAATGATAGATCTTATTCAAACTGGATCATGATCAAACTTGTCCCCATGTTTATAGGTCCACTATAGATAGAAATATAATCTCAAACTATTGGTTTTCATATTAGGTCCAAATAGACCTATTTTTGCCATTGAACATCCATAGAAATTGAGAACTCATCATATACATAGGTCCTTCTAACAATGGTGAACACAGTCACAGAATGAACCCTACATGACACAAACCCTTGAGCCAAAGGTCTATATTAAGATTTGATGGTGGTCCTTTTTATAGACACCTAAATCTGGCCATTGATAACCTCCAACTAGGCTTTTGACCAATTTTCACCAAAATGCACAATTTGGCCTAAAAACACTAAAACATGCTAAATGATGTGAAACTAACATATTCAAGTGTCAATTTTGGCTAGGGTATCCCTAAATGGGACAATGCAATTTATGGGCTAGTGAACTTTGATCAAATCATTCTGAGTTAAAATGCCAATTTTGCACCTAGGTACTCTGGATTACTCTTTTCTATCAAATCTCTTACATGAGACACGTGCCTTTGTTATTTTGTGTTGACGACATCCTAAATAGGATAATGGTTCTAATGCATCTAACATTAGCTTCTAATTATAATCTAGTCATATTTTGGGCCAATAAAAAGGCATTCTGTATAATTTATGTATAAAGTGCTTAATCATGCTTAAGAGCTAGTTAAACCAAATTAGAGCCTAATTAATAATTCCATAGAAACTTGTTGAATATTCATTTTTAGAAATGAATATTCAATATCTGCATCATCAAGTGATCTCATTTCTTGGGAAGACATTCCTAGGCCATAAATGCCACAAATATCAGGATTCATAGCTCTCATGTCTCATCAATGCCCTCCATGCCTCTTAATTTCTCCTTTATCCCAAATATTGATGAGCCTATTTATCAATTTTAATTGCATAATTGGATTAAATCTTAGCCACACATCTCAATCTTGAGATGGATGGTTTAGGTTGATTCTAGCTATTTTTCAAAATCTATAAATAGAGAGGCCATGAACATCATTTCTAAGCTATTTTGGTGCAAAGTTATAATTCACAAATGATTCTAAAATCCATTGTAATTAGTGTTACCATGCCAAATTTATTCCAAGCCAAGCCAAGCCAAAGCCACAAGGTGCCAAGGAGAAGAAGAGATAGCCAAGCCTCCTTTGATGAAGACGTTATGAACACAAGCCGAGTAAACCACTATAATAAGCATTTTGGAGAATCCAAAAAAGGTAAAAAAAAAGGTTTATTTTGCATTTTAGTTGTGTGTTTTATTCATGTTTATTAACTAACCTCTCCCTAGAGTCTAGGCCTAGAGATGTTACGCTATTTAGTATGTTTCTTTCATTCTATTTTCATTTTGAAACTAACATGATACTAAACATCCTCTCTTGAGTCAAATTCCTATCTCACATAATAGCATGCTTGGTGGGACCCAACACATTCCACATATGAATTAGAGCATGAGGAAACTTTAAAATTTTAATTTGGATGCTTAAAACTCTTTCAATTTGATTTTCTAACTTTGTTTTGCCATTTTTCTTTATCATGGGTTTACACAGTAACCATCACTGATTAAGTAAATTGTCATCAATCTGTATAACCATCATTGGTTAGCATTAGTAAAAATGATGTCAGTCCACATAACCATCACCAGTTATTAAAACCATTGTCGATCTACATAAAATTTATTATCACCAATTAGTATAACCAATGATGATCACTATGTTTTTTTTTAACACAACCCAAGATCTCATTTTTTTTAAGTTGGTTGTTTCATCTTCAGAAGTGCTTCTAGGCTAAACATCTTGATAACATTTTTTTTTAGGTTTTACTTAAACAATCATCAAAGCATGTTTAAATAGATACTTTTAAACTTCTTTTAGGGTGTTTTAAAATGAATCAAACTTCTCATTTTGGTGCTTAAAGGAAAATCATTTAGGGTGTTATTGCTTAAATCTTGTAGTTAGCTTTTAAAGTTATAAATTAAGACCAAGAGGTCAAATGAACACCACCAAATCTTTCATTTGGGCTTAAAATTGAACACACGTATCATTGTTGTCTTCAATAGTTGTTTGTTCTAATTTTTTTTAGCAAAGAGAGGGGTGTTACATGTATGCTCTTTCATTTGTCCCCTTTAGGGAACCCTTGGAATCAAAAGCACCATTCCTATTGTAAAAGGCCTAGTCCAAGGCTTAGAAATAATGTCATCTAAAGCACTCACAAAAAAATCATCAAAGTTTGGGTGACCTTGAAAATGAACCTAAAGTATTTCTATTAGTCTTTTATTTCATGCAAACTTGGCTTGTAAGGGGGACGTCATTACCTTCCACAAGTTCTTTAGGGAATATTTGACCTAGGGTTTCATCTCCCAGTATTGACTTCACTTACTCCTTCTAAGTTTTACATGGGACGTATCTAAATTTGGACATCGCATTACACTGAGTGAATAATAGGATGTAATGGTTGTAAAAAGGACTAGACCTTTTTATAACTAGCCAATGACATGGTCACCTAATTTCCATGCTTGTCTTTTGCATCGTTTGACATGAAAGTCATTATGCAATTTGTTCCCCTAGAAACATTTGAAATCTTTCTAGTTTAGTCAACCCCACATTGCCATACCCTTGCTAGGATTTGGATGATTATAATTAGAGTATTTTGGTCATTTTTGATTGGTATGTTTTGAGACTAAAAATTGTTTGTTTTTTATAATCCATTTTAAAATCAATTTGTCTATACTTCACTCTTTTTTATAAAGAGGTGTTATGCTGGCCATTTTACACCACACTTGTGCCTTAAATTTTTTTCTAAACTTGTTTGTGTGTGTGTCATTTGAGTTAAGGAGGGTAGTGTTATGCTACCCAAAACATGTTAAAACCATTTTGCCTTTGAGTCTTTTGAAGCATAACATAGATCACATCATTCGATCATGTTTACACTACTAGGATGCTCAATTTGTTTCAAGATTTGTTTTACCTTGTGCCAAAAGTCATTTGTTTCAAACCATGTCATGTCTACCATTTGGACCTTTATCTTATGCTATCATATTGTCCAATCTTGTCTAGCTTGTTTGGTCAAATCGTAGTTTTTAAAGTTGAGTTTTCAATTAACCTTGTTAATTTTAGATCCAAATATTGATTGATTTTAAATCAAGCCTCAATTTGTGGGGTTGATACACAGATCTTTCTCTTTTGGGTTGCATAACTTTGGTTAATCAATTACCCAAAATTGAAAACTATTAATGGTTGTTTGTTTAATGCCTATCATCATCATTATTTGTGCCTTTATTTAGGAAAACATAGTCTTTCTTCAAAGATCCTTTTATCTTATGCCTTATGCCAATTGATCATGTTTATGTTTGATTTCATGTGTCGGGTCCATGTCAAAGTTATTTCCAAACTTGTTAGATTAAATCAAATCACATTAGCCTTTGTTTCAAGTCTAGATTTTGACGTCATTTGACCAAAATTCCTAACATATGCCTATTTGTTTGAGCCTAGCTTTTGACTCCACGTTTGGACAAAAGACCTAGTAACTCAACTTTTCCCTTTCTTAGTTTAGACCTTGTTTGGAACACTTTGACCTAAACCTTTGACATACCAATTTTTTTTAGATGCTTAACCTTTTATGCATATGACATTTGACATTAGACATTTGATGTTAGATTTTTTTATGCCAAGTCTTATCACAAACCATTTTGGAGATATAACTCCATATTCAAACCACATTGAAGATATAGCTTCACTTTCGACCAAGTTAGACCAAGTTTGAACCATTTGTCCTTTAGACATAGTTTTTTTGGAGTTTGTAGAACTCTAAGCCTTTTTGTTTTCAGAGCTTTCATCATTTATGTAGATATGATAGCTACATCTATGGTGGAGTCATGTATAATCCAAATTGTGATAGAATGGCCACACAAAATAACTTTTATGGCTTTAGTCAAGACCCCAATGATGATAATATGGTTTGTGAGATAGATTTCTATCCACCTCATAATAATCATTCATGGGAACAAAGTCATGAACCAACTCATGATCTAACTCAAGAATTGGATTGGTATGAAGAGGCTTGTGAGGAGAACTTTGAAGACCCAACTATAGATAATGTTGTTTAGGATATGGATTCATACCCTCTTTATAATAATCAGTAGATGGAACATAGTCAAAAACCAACTTATGAGGCAACTCACAACTGGGATGATATGGTTTATGAGGAAGACTTGGATGCTTTGGCTTATGCAAGTAATCAGGCTCCACCACATTGACCCATTTCTATTCCAAGACCACAATGTCAAACTATTCCCATACCAAGACCTACTCCTTTGGCTTGTGCAAGTAATCAAGTTCCACTGTGCCCCTTCATCATTCCAGGACCTAGTCCTTTGGCTTGTGTAGACAATCAAGCCCCACAATGCCCTATCATTACCATTTTAAGACTTCATCCTTTGTCTCATATAATCAATCATGCTCCCCAATTCCCTACCATTATCCAACCACAAGTCATTCCTCATCCAGAACCAATCCCATCCAAACCTCAACCAATCCAATCCTTCAAAGACTAAGCTATGTTCAAAACTAGTATTTTCCAACTCATTAAAAACCAAATCCTAGACAACCAACCAATCCAAGATGTTTTTATTGAACCAGCCATTTTTTATAGGTCAACCTATGATGAATCACCTATTGATCCTATACTAGTTGTTCAGGAATCTCACACTGACGAGCCAATTTTTGTCAAGTCACTTCTTAATGATTATAACTGACTATGGGAAAATCATTACCTTGACCATGTGGTTATTTTTTAAGAGCCTCTTATTGACAAGCCAGTCTCTAAGGAGTTGTCTCTTGACCTTTTTCTCATCCTAGAAGAGTCCCACTCTGATAAACTAGTTTTTATGGAGCCCATTATACCATCACAGGCCATTACTTATCCAAAACCAAATATTCAACAAGACATCATTGTAACAGAGTACCCATCAAATGAAGAATAGAATTTAGAGTCAGGTTTTATTCTTGAACTGACATCAAATTTGCCATCAAAATTTGAATCAACATCAGTTTCAACATCGGATTTAGAGTCCTTTGATTTAGAATCAGATTCAGAAGAAGAATATATTTGTGGTTGTTACAACATTGGGTACACATGCCTTGCAAATCAATTTGAATACATTTGTGATCCTTATACCATTTTTAAGGATGAGTACTTTAGATTTAACATACCTAGTATCTTCTATAAGGATTGTACAGCCTCTCCCCATTCCATTACTATTCCATAGGCCATTACTATCAACCAAAATAGCCATAGTATTGACATTCCACCTCCACAAGTGTCGATTGGGATCGATATAATCACACTTTGTTGAATTACATCCATGGTGACATAGCAGTTAAAGAAGAGAAAGGAGTCCAAGACCACATTCATATAGCAGAAGAACACTCTCCTAGTGAAACCTTTTTAGAGGCACTAGGGGACAATCAAAGTCCAAACTCAGCATCTTCTAGTGAAACTTTTTTGAAAGTGCTAGAATAAAATCAAATTCAAAATCCAATGTTCATTGGTGAAACCTTCTCAAAGGTGCTACGAGATATTCAAGACAACTTCATTGATGAAAACCTCTTTGAGGAACCAATAACTGAGTACAAAAGTTCTTCACTGCTTGATGAAGACAAAATCAAAGATATAATCAAAATAGCTTCCAATCTATAGCCTAATTAAATGGTAGTTGATCTCAAGACTAAACAACAACAAAAATTGGTGGTCTTATTCAGAGAACAAGTCTTCAGCCCCACCACAACCAAAGTTATGTTAAATATAGCATCAACAACATTACGTGTGACTGAATGTCACGATCTTCATTTGTTTCCCAATCATTCAACATTCCATTATCATCTACCATTCCATTTCACAATCAAACCTACCATCCATTATTTTTCCTTGTTTACCATCCATGGTCACACTTTCCTTTGAAGAGGCTACAAAGATACCTTATCTCGATGTTTGAAGGAATCAAAATCAACAACTAAGGAAGATCACAAAAGCATTCTTGACAACCAAAGCTACAAACAGTTCTTGATAGAGCAACTATTTAGACAAGGTGTGGGATAAAAATAAACATGATCGAGTATTCTATTTGTATAATTTATTTATTAGGACTTGAATCTCCATCTCAATAGGAAAAATAAAATCATATGTCATTTACCACACCTAGGATAAAAATGTGTACCATGTCATTTCACATTGCCATGCCATTGCCATTGTTACATATCCATTTTCCATTGTCACATATTCCTGCTATTCACCCTATCACTTGGGGGCAACCCTCCTACCATTTTAACCCAATTTTCAAATCATAATTATCCTAATCAATGACATTCCATCCTATTTTTAGTCATCCTACCCAATCTTATTTTGATCTTGGTTCATTTGGTTCTTCCACACATTTTGTGAGAGGATTCTGATCAAGTTTCAATAATCAATCCTATCTATGTTTCAATGAAAGTATATGAAATCAGTGTGACAATTGATCTAGCAAGATATCTTTCATCTTATCAAGTTTCTTTATGTGAGCCTAATTATAACCCCCTATGGGAAAATCAGTGTTTCACCAGTCTTGCTACTAATTATAACTGCCTATGGGAAAATTAGTATCATTGACCTATGTCGTTATATGCTAATTATAACTGCCTATGGGAAAACTAGGGATAACACTTGTTTACCATGTATTGTCACATCACCTTGCCATTATTGTTTTCATTTGACTGGCCATTTGTTGGATTTGAGAACTTGTTGGGATCTAGTTGGTTTTTTTCTACCTTTTGTGTGGATGGAATTACTATGACTTGAGGGCATTTCAGAACTATTGACGTCATTCTCAATTCATGTTAAGGTCACCTCAGTCCCCCTTTCTATACGCTCTCACCATTTTATGAGAAACCCAAGCCAAATGCTCTTACCATTTTGTAAGTGGGTATCTTATCATTCTCTAACAAGTTAAGATACCTCAAAATACCAAAAACATTTATAATATTTCAAAATCCAAAAATATTTGTCATGTCTAAGCATAGTCAGTTATCCTTGATCTACCCTATTAGGGTAAAGTCATTGTTAAGATGCTTTATTTTGATTTTTATTTTAGTTTGTTTGTTTGTTTTTCTATTTGTTTGTTTGTTTAATTGCTTTCCTATTTGTTTGCTTTCAGCATTGTTTCCTCAACTCAGTCTATATACATTCATGGGTGATTCCTCAATCATATTATTCTTAAGTCTATCCATATTCATATGTTAATACTATCATCATGGTTTTTATCATTGGTGTATTTTTTTTAATGTTTATTGGATTGGGAGTCAGTCCTTATGCATATATTAGCCAAGTATTCATGGTGTTCTATCATGAATCCTACCATCACATGCTATAGAAAAAATCAGCTTCAAGAAGGTCTACAATCAATGGAGCCATAAAAGTTTCTCCTTGGCACCTTGGAAAATCCTCCCATCCCACCCTTGATCAAATAAACCCATTAACCATTCTAGTTGTATCATTGCTAATCAAGATGATCATCTCCTCATTGGTAGGTACAACTAAATCAGTCACATTGATCAATCTTATTATTTTGTTCATCTCTTTCATCACTTTTTACCTGTTCATCTTTAAATATATATTCTAGGTTATATCCTTGGGTTATGCTTGTTAATCAACCCCAAATAGGGCATAATCATCTTTAGCCAATCTAGATCCTCTTAATTATTATAACTACCTAGGGGCAAATCATTATTTTGATTTTTTTTCTTGATTATAACTGCCTTTGGGCAAATCAGTATCCTTTTTACATCAATGCATGCAAGCATTTTCTCATTTGGATTAATCTCAACCATAGGTTAATTCTACCTTTCTTCTTGTTTCTTTTTGAGAGACTGTCCATCAACAAATGTGACAACCACTCCCTCGAGGGGGCATCATCCTAGGCTTCCCAAACACCATTTAGAGCTTTGTTCTTCAACCATCATCTTATTTTTGGCATATAGGCCATCTCTCATTATTTTAGAAGACAATGCTTTGCCTACAATTTGAAACATCTTCCCAAATAGGGGCAAACTATAGACACTTAAATTTGGCCATCAATAACCTCCAATCAGGGTTTTGACCAATTTCCAGCAAAATGCATAATTTAGCCTAAAAACACTAAAACATGCTAAATGATGTGAAACTAACATATTCAAGTGCCAATTTTGGCTAGGGTGTCCCTAAATGGGACAATGTAATTTATGGGCTAGCTAACTTTGATCAAATCATTCTGAGTCAAAATGCTAATTTTACACTTGGGTGCTTTGGATTGTTCTTTTCTGTCAAATCTCTTGCATGAGACACATGCCTTTGTTATTTTTTGTTGACAACATCCTAAATAGGATAATGGTTTTAGCACATCTGACATTGAATTCTAATTCCAATCCAATCAAATTTTGGACCCATAACAAGGCATTCTGATCAATTTGAGTAATGTGTGCACAAAGTGCTTAATCATGCTTAAGAGCTAGTTAAACCAAATTAGAGCCTAATTAATAATTCCATGGAAACTTGTTGAATACTTGTTTTTAGAAATGAATATCGAATATTTTCATCATCAAGTGAGCTCATTTCTTAGGAAGACATCCCTAGGCCATAAATGTAGCAAATATCAGGATTCATGCCTCCCATGCCTCATGAATGCCCTCCATGCCTCTTAATTGCTCCTTTATCTCAAATATTGATGATCTTATTTATCTATTTTAACTACATAATTGGATTAATCCTTAGCCACACATCTCAATCTTGAGATAGACAGTTCAGATTGATTCTAGCCATTTTCCAAAATCTATAAATAGAGAGGCCATGAACATCATTTCTACACTATTTTGGTACAAAGTTATAATGCACAAATGATTATAAAAGCCATTGCAATTAGTGTTACCATGCCAAATCCATAAGGTGCAAAGGAGAAGAGGAGATAGCCAAGCCTCCTTTGATGAAGGCTTCATGAGCACAAGTTGAGCAAGCCACTAAAATAAGCATTTTGGAGCATCCAAGGAAGGTAAAATAAGGTTTATTTTTCATTTAGTTATGTGTTTTATTCATGTTTGTTAATTAGGTTCTCCCTAGTGTCTAGGCCTAGAGTTGTTATGTTAGTTAGTGTGTTTCTTTCATTTAGTTTTCATTTTGAAACTAACACGATACTAACCATCCTCTCTTGAGTCAAATTCATATCTCACACTTTTATGTTCTTGATCACCTTGGTTGCATCACTATGTCTTCTTCATATCATTCAATCGAGATTTAATGGTAGCATGTGCCATTTAAAAATCTTGCCCTAGTTTGACCTTGGTCATGTATTCAATCTCTAGGAAGTCCCTTAGCTTCTTGACCTTTAATTTCATTGGTCATTGACTATAACTCAGATCATTAACACATTGACCTTTGCTTGCACCATATAATCTCTATGGTATGAGTTAATTTGAGCCCTTAGATCTATCCTTGACCTGTCAACTCTGTTTGAGATGGTGCCACTTAGCAGTCCTACATTTGTACTAGGATCCACTAACAGTATGCCTGCTTTAAGCACTTATGTCATGTGGTGGCCTCTCAAGCTCCTTAATCTTTTGAATCATCTTTCACCATCGGATCAAGATGTATAATACAATGTAGACCATCAAATATGCCTAGATTTGAAAATAAATGGCTATTTGTTATGGTCCAAATTTGACATCTACATGATCATCATTTGATGTCTACATGACCATCATTAACATTTGTATGACCATTAAATTTAAGAACCTAACGGTTTTTACCATAGCTTAAATTCAACATCTATGCAACCATCTCCCATTTTTTAACTAAATTTGAAGGCTTGGATCTGGAAGTGAAAAGGTCAAAGAGGTACCAAATTTGTAGGAGATATTTTTGATACTAAAAGGATTGTGCTCACTTGATCTGCTAGTTTTGGGGGCTTTCTAGGTGTGTTTATAAAGTGTTCAAGTGAGCTTACCTATGTGATTTTTCATGACATTTGTGTACCTATCATTGATTATTTGAACCTAAATGGCTATTTTATAGAGCTCAAACTTGATGTTAGCATGAACATCTTATGCTATAGGTCCAACTTTGAACACTCATAACTTGAGTTAAGAAGCTTGCACAAACTTGAAATTTGTAGAGCATGTTCTTGCCATGAATAAATCCATGGTGCTATAATTTTTTGGTTCACAAGGCATTATGAGGTGAATTTATAAAATGCACAAACAATTTAACCAGTGTGTTTCCATGTGATGTGCAGATGATGGTCTGGCTTCACAAAGCTCATTCTTGAACTTTTGAAGCTCTAAATGATTTTATGAGGCCTATGTGGACTTGTCCTTGATATTAAATTGTATTGATCACCATGAAGACCTGTTTGGATCCTTAAAAACTTGCCACTTGCATATATGACCGTAAAATGACCCCTAAAACACCAAATGACATAAGGACTAAGCTATACTATGACCAAAGCTAGAATGGCATATGAAATAACATCAAATAAACTATAGCATACCCTATGACATTATAAAAATCCCTTAGATAGGATTTTGACTATAGGGTGTTTATCCATTTTAGCCTATGGTAAAAATGGTTAATAGGTACCATTATTTAGAGACTATGTAGGCACTTATAGGTTGGGGTGAGGGATGCATGGATTGACATAGATAGGGATTTTATATATGAGTTAGTTGATAGGTTGACTCTAGTGGTGATGTCTCTTGCTACTATCATACTCTTACTAGACAAGAGTGGAAAATGGTTTCTTTTTAGGATATGAGATGTAGTTGTAAAAATAGTTTAAGATTTCTATGTATTTGGTTGGGGTCCCTTAGTTCTTTGCCACTTGTATAGGGAGTTGCACATAGGTGCATATAGAGAGACAACCAAATTTAGTCCTTCAGTACTACTTTATATTTGTAGCTTAGAAAATGTAGTGATAGAGAGACCATTAGGGACTCATGGAGGTAGATAGCCTGATCAACCTCTAGTTTTTGTTTGGTACATCATTTTGGGAGTATAAAGAGCCCATGCTAGAGACATGTGGTTATAAAGATAGGCTTTTGATAGTTTTAGGGCTGATTAGATCATGTGGATGCCATATAGGTAGGTGTAATGGGGATGGGATGAGGATACAGATGTGATAAGATTAAAGATTATAATTCAATCTTATAGAGTGTTAATTGACTATAAGACATGATTATATTATCAAGAGATATAGGCTAGACTAAGTTTAGAGATAGTTTAGACGTCAGCAAGACATCCTGAGGAGGAGAACTTATTTGCACATAGTGACATGGAGAGTCCCAAGTGGGGGCAGACATTGGATTGGGTATTGGTGAGGGGGGATTATGATAGTATTTCCCTATTTGTTTGGGCTTATTAGACACTCATGGAACATCTTAGAGTCATAGTAGCATACATAAGATGGTGGCTATAGAGACAACCCTAGATATTACTAAGATGGCTACTGAGAGTGAGGAGGAGAGGACTAATACAAAGGCTAATACAAGCATGGGTCCATTTTAGGAGGAGATAATTTTAAAGACCATAAATCCAAGCTCCAAATGGGTAGGATAGATAGGATGGGTAGGATTGGGATGGTTTAGCATTGATGGTCATTGATAGTGGAGACTAGGGGTTGGGAAGAGGAAACTAGGCTTTAGGTGGAGACCAGGTGGTGAGGGGAGAAAGTCCAGATGTTTTGGGATCATCTAGGCCACCTCTCAATATGGATAATTAGGCACAATTGGACAAAATGAGGTTGGAGGTTTAGGATAGGTCTGGAGAGGTGGCAAAGATTATTGTTTAGTGAGATAAGTATAGGTGGAAGACTTATAATGTCAAATCATACAATGGGATGGTTAGATGGTATCTATATTAGGTCAGCTTATAGGTTTATTTTAGGGAAAAAGATGCATAGATTAGATCCTTGTAAGGATAGTTGAGATAGATCCATGCTTGAGATGGTTATATTAATACTTTACAAAGATAGATTCAAATCCAAGATGCATAGATATTAACTCTTCAAGGGTAAATTATGCAAATTCAGGTGAGACTAAGCCAAAGAGAGGTAAAACTATAGGTGACCAAGAGGTCCAGGGAGGAGGATGGTTTCTTAATATAGAGGTAGGGTCTATGGGATGTTACTAGATATATATCCCATTTGACATAGTAAGCACAATATTACAAAGATTTATATGAGGGTGTAGTGCTAGCAGATTAATGTGCCCCATCTTATAGAGCTAGTACTTCCTCTCAGTTAATGCATCAACCAGCTAAGAGGCCTCTAGGATAACATTGATCTGTATTTTTTGTGAGACGTGATGTATATTATGGACATGTATTATTTTAGCACATGGATGCCCATGGGGCCCTTATTATACTTATATTTTGACTAGACATTTATGTGATTATGACATTATGATTATTTTTTTGATTATGCACAAGATGATATATGGACTAGATTAGACTGGAGTTATTTGTGATTATATGAGATATTTAGATATTGGATGTATGATTAGAATGTTTTACTTATATGATGATGATGTATGGATTTAGATTAGATGGCTTATTGATTATTTTTTATAATATGATGTTATTATGGATGTTTTGTATTTATAATGATGTGGATTATTATTATTATTATTATTATTATTATTATTATTATTATTATTATTATTATTATTATTATTATTATTATTATTATTATTATTATGTGATGTGTATGACATAATTTAGAGATAGATGATGTATTATTTTTATTTCTCATGGGATTATTGGATTTGATAATGAAATGTGAAAAGTGGCAAATAATGACGTGTTATGAGATAGATAAGTAGTCTTTTGATTTGACTCATATGTCTCACAAATTAATATTGGGTAAAATCCTCCTCCGCCAAAGAGGTGGGGGTTAGTTAGGAGGTTAATATGGTCAAATAGGATAGTGGACTGACTGGGGGTGGATATGGGTGATGCGAAATTGAAGCTATTAGAAATATAGGTAATCCAATTTTACTATTGTACTTTGATTATAAGTGTACCTATGACATTATGATATTTGAGGTCATGTTTGATTCATTATGCGTGATGACTTAGAGTGAGAACTCCATTAATGGCATTCATGTATACACATAATATTTTTAACTTTCATTGATTATTGACACTTCGTATTTTGAAGGAACTTGTCAAGTCTCAATCTCTCTAAGTGCATGCCTTAAGGGGTGCATCGAGAAAGGGGTGGGTAGACCATCAATGCTTCTTAAGATTGTTGTTCCTTTTGCCTCTTACCATCCACACTCTAACCTCCTGAAAGCATTGAACCCAAGCGTATTCTTCTTAATTTTATCTATTCCCATCATTTTTTATGTTTTATCCTTCATTTCTCGCCTTAACACCCTTTTGACATGTCAGTTGTGCTAGGTTAACCAGGTCAACCTAGTATAGTTTTGGGACTTTTGCTCTCTTTTAGTTTGTTAGCCTCTTGGATGACCTAACATAGACCTAGAGAGTTAGCCTTGAAAATGCGCTAGGTTGATCGAGTTGACCTAGCACATCCGACATTCCTAAAATTTGTTGGGGCAAGGTACCACTATATATACAAGGTCATTTACCACCATTTGATAAGATCAAAGAATTAAGTGAAGTATGAATGAACATCTACCTATTGACCATTCTACTTCGAGAATAAAGCTTTAAGGTTCAATACTTTCTTTGGAGCTTTGATCTCATCATATGGATAAGTATTTTGGATGCTTGGATAGGTTTTGTATCCTAGAGCTGATTTATCTTAGTTATCCTTACATACCACAATAATCTCTTGCACAACACCTTGGCCAAGGGGGAGATTGAGGCTCAATGGGTTCATCTTCAAAGGTAAATATTCTTGACTTTATTCCTCATTTATAAGAGTAGATAGATAGAGCGAGTCTATTCTTCTCTTCTATGTATTAGGATTTCATATACATTGATGTGAGTATATGTTTTCTATACATGTTTAGTTTAGTTGTTTATTTGTTTTATTTTTAACCCCCACTTTATACCACAAGCTTTGGTGTGCACTAGATTATATTTACTTTTCTTTTTATTAGATTAGTGAAATATTAAATCATAGGACTCTTTTAGGGTTTTCATGTGATTATGTTAGACTATAGGCTTTGGAAAACTATCTCACATAGTGTGTTATGACAAGTGATCCCCTAATCGGGTCTAGCAGATCTTCACATTGGTCATACTCTTGCTTGACAATTGCATGCCCCCAATCAAAAGTGTAGGTGTGCTCTATCCCATCTGATCTAGGATTGATTTATGGACATGATGAATTTCTAATTACATACATTCTAGTGAACTTGATGTGAATCAAACCCTTACAGGTTTTCTTTTACTTATTTCAATTTTATTCATCATTATTTTTATCATATCTTTACTGTGTTGGATCGACCATGTCGACCCAGTTTATTTATCTCTATATGAAAGTTTGTAGGAATAGGTAACTGGTTCAACTAACTCAACCCAATATAGATTTTAGAACTTGTAGAACTCTATTCAGATAATTAGATCGACCAACTTGATCCAGTGTTGTAATTGCTAGTTTTCAAACTTCCTATTTAATCAACTAGGTTAATTAGGTTGACCTAGTGCATTTTCAACACTTTTTTAGTAGGTTTTTGTATTGCTTGGTCGACTAGCTCGACCTAAAATCAAGTTGTTGGAAATTTTATCTAAGGTTCTTGATCAATAATCTTCTCTATTTTCATCTCTAAACCACTCATGTGAGTTTCTATTTTTATGTATCTTTCTGTTTCTATACTTTCCATTCATAGTTTGCAATTTTTATTACTACCCTTACACAGTCAAATAGGTCAACCCAATGGACTTAGTTTTGTGTTCTATGTGTTCTAAAATAACTAAGTTGACCTAACTGACCTAGTTCATTCTCAGACTTTGCTTCCATAGTACAGGTTCCACCCAGTCAACCCTTTTCCTGTATGATTGTCCATATAGTTTCTCAACTATACCTTGTTTCAAAGTTAGAATTAACCATATATGTTAATCACATCTTTCTTTTCATATATTAACATGCTTAGAATAGTTCACATAGTGTAATTAGGTGGTTTTCAATTAATCATTTAGTTGCACTATTTTTATTCTTTTGCACACACGGCCAAACCACATAATCATCAACAACATTAAACATTTGAATACCCAAGTCAACCTACTTTTATTTCATCACCAAAGTGGAAGCCAAATTTATGCTTTGGTAAATAATAAATCATGATTAATGGTATATTTTGGCTAAGCACCTAACACCCTTATCATTGTGGTATGTGAAGTGAGGGGGTAGGCCCCAATACCAAGCCTGTATCATTGCCACTACAATCCCTTTCTTCCTAAACTTACCTAAAACTAGCCTTAGGTTTTTATCTAGTACCTTGCTTATATCCAACTTCCTTTCACACTTAAAATATTCTTAATAATCTAATTAACATTCTAGGTTGACTAAGTAGCTAGCTTTACTTTCAAGTTGTTTGCTTTCTCTTTGATCAATTATGTGTGAAAAAATCTTGCATTAGCTAGCATTAGTGGAAAAAAATTCTTTGCATACATCAATTGGATTGGTAAATGTCAATTCAATTGAATATTTATTTCCCTTTCAGTACTTATTACTTTCTTACATTACTTGGAATTATCTTACTTTAATTCATAGCTTGTTAATCAGCTTTCATTTCTTCCCTATCTAATGTGCTAGGTTAACCTTATTGACTTAGTATTTTTTCATCCCATATACACTATGCTAGGTCAGCTTGGTCGACCTAGTGCTATTTACAATACCTTTACCTCTTTTTACTAGTCATTATTCACTGCACTAGGTCAATACTATGGACCCAATATAGTTTTACAATCCTTATTTTTCACTAGGTCGACCTAGTACTATTGTTAGCCACATTTTGATCCTTTGTTTTCTCACCTTATCCCTTTTTCTTTCATCATGAACTTTTTTTTTAGTGACAACACTAAATTTTAGTCAATAGACATGATAGAATTTACCAATCCTAATAGGGTCTCCCATAGACAAAGTAGGGATTCTTTCATAAATGCTAGTAATGTTCATATTACAACCCACACAATGGACTATGGGACCCCTCCTCATACTTATTTATATAAAAACACTCCTCTTCTCTTATAATATCATCTTGAGTGTGAATATACTCCTGAAATGCTCTTCTTTATCATAGAATTCCCTCAACATAGAGGGAAGGATCCTTCTACCATTTATAACCTCATGATTAGCCATCAAGTTGAAGAACCTCATTCTCCTACTCCCACTTTCTTAATTGGATTTGGGGGTACCTGTTTCTTTTCTTCTCAACCTCTTCCTTCAAGTTTGACTCTTTCTTATGCTATGACATCTTCTTCTTTAACTTCATCCACCTTCATACCTAGTATCTCAACTAACATGGTAGGTTCTACATCTAGTGGGCCTCTCATAAGATCTACTATCTTTTATCCTTCCATTAGTTCATCATTTTCTACCTAAATCACTCATGCTTATAGCACTTCTTCTTCTCAACCATTTACTAGTCCATTTTTTTGCTTCACAAGAAAAAATTTCCACTAGTGCCTCAAATTCTCATAGCTCTTCTCAAGCTCATATCAATGCTTATAGTGGTACCCAATACATTAATGCTAATAAAAAAAATTATACCACTTCTTCTAATAACAATAATCCAAATCATCAACTATTATTAAAAACTCTCAATCAAATGAACACATTCCAAGCTTATAATACAAATCAAATTATGTGAATACAAAACCACCTTCTTAATCTTTAATCCAATCCTCAACTAATGGCTTAGGGCACACATAACAAAATTGTTCCTCATCATCATCCTCTTTGATATTCTCAAGGTAATCTCATTCCTCAACCTCCATTAGTTAACAAAGTCATCAAGAATTTATAAAATGAACTTCTTACTACCCAAATTGCTAACATTGACATTGGAGGTATAACACCTACAATTTCCTATAATGGATCAACCGATCTTACCCTTCACCTCAAGACATTTAGAAATATTTACAAGGATTAGGTCAAATTAAATATCTTTTCCACTACAAAAATCTTATCCAAAACCCTCACGAGTGATGCCTTTAATTGGTACAATCAACTTAGAACGCACTCTATCACTAGTTTGGAGGACTTAGTAAATGCTTTAGTGCAAGAATTTAAAATTATTAATCTTCTATAGAACACTTTGGCCCATTTCATCAATTATAAACAAATTGAAAATGAAACTTCCCAAACCTTTGTTAAGTGATGGGAGACTTTTTCAAATAAATGTGAGCATAACATAGTCGATGATAATCTCTTTCATCTCTTTAAAAATGCTTTATTTCCTAAATTAAAATATCGAGTCCATACCCTTTCTCCACATACCTTGTATGAAGCTATTGTTGATGCTATGGATTGTACCCTCTGAAGGAAGGCTCAGATCTCTTCCTCCATGTGGCACAATGGAGACATTCCTCTTATTGTGGGTTGTAAACTTGAGGGAGGAATCTCTAGATCAGGGGCTAGCTCCCCTTGATGCACCTTGAGGCCCTAGATTTCCTACTGCTAACAATGGGGGGGTGAAAAGAGAGAGAAATACTATAAATAGAACCTAACTAATGTGGTGATGCACCAAACTAGTTTCTCTACTCAGCTTTGACCTACACTTTACACCAAAGAGAAGCAAACATACACTTCATTCAAATGAGAACATTTCCTACATCAGTGTTTCAATAAGGGATCCTATGGAGATACAGGGAAGAAGGACTACCAAAGGTGTTCTAAGACACAATATGGATAACCTGTTCACATGTGCCAATACTCTGAGCTGGACACTTCTTGTTGACCTACAAGAGAAGAACTTGCAATACACTAGATATGTTGGCATAAAATTATGAAAGCATGAAAAGGAAATTACTTAACATAAGAGAAAACCATAGACATTTGCAAAAGTGCAAGCTCAAATGGAGGTAAAAATGTTTCTTTTGATTCAAGGTAAATTTCTTCAAGGCTTCACCATATAATGATGAGAGATGATTTCTCAAATGAGAAGTTTAAAATATATAGAGAGCTTGGAAATAGATAATTGACCAGTCAAGGGATGGAAACCCATGTTGTATTAGACACTTTAACAGCAAATACAATCCCATGTTGCTACCATATCCATCTAATTGCATATGGGATATCCATGTTGTAGGTGTCCAAGTCACTGCCCATGCTATCCTAGGCCCGTAAAAGCGGGGATACTTCTTCTAGCAACTGACAAGGCCATCCCCAAGTTATGTTTATTGGGCCATGCTCTCTTCAATGATGAGCACAACTCGATGTGCATTAATGGTGAAGCATGAAAACATGGGCCACTCTCCTTTATATTTTGAAAACCAATCCTTTTATTCATTTTTGGTAGAGACTATTTCACCTAAGTGCATTTACTCTTCCTACTGATGACCCTTGTGCCACCTGCCTTAGTCTGGTTCATCCTTGGGTCTATACTTTGACTTGTCATGCCACCTGGAGAATTTTGAGATTTTATTTTATTGTGCACATGGTCATGTTCTGGGTTACCTACCTTATTTTTCCTTTGTTATTTCCCTTTTGTCCTTATCCATTCAGGCTCTCAAGCGCTTATTATTTTCTCCCAAAATCCTTTCTTTACTTGCTCACTCATTAATTCTTTGATATTTTGAGATTTGTATTCCTTCATATAAAATGTTTGAAATAATTCCTTCAGGCAATTTGTTTAAAGGAATTCTCCTTTGGGCTTGCACTCTTTGACTTTCCTTTGGCAAGCCTTCAGGATTCATTTTCTGAATTCCTTTGGATATTTTGTTTGAAGGAATTCTCCTTTGATTACTTCCTAACAACTATTTTATACCCTAAAATTGACATTCATAGGCCTGTCATCAGACATTTGAATCTCAACAACTAGCTCATCACCCTGAAGTTCACATTCACAGGCCCATCTCTCACCAAGACAATTCTTTTGGCATTTTTGTAAACAAACTTTTTCTTAGGGAAAGTGACCCTTCAAAAAGATTGAAATGGTCCTTCAAAATTTGAAAATGACCTTTGCCTTTAGAAAAATACCTTCAGAAAAGATGCAATGGTCCACTTTGAAAATAAAGTGACCCTTCATAAAAATGGGAATGATCCACTTTCATGACCAAGTGTTCCCCACAAAGACACCTACCCTTCAGAATTTTTATCTTTCAAATTTATTTGGACTTTTTTTGACTATCAAATTTATTCAAACAAAATGTCTGAAGGAATTCCTTCGAACATTTTATAGAAAGGAATTCTCTTTTGGCTTTTTTTCTTTGGTTTTTCTTCAAACAAAAGTCTGAAGGAATTATTTTCTCTTGTCACTTTTTTTCGAATGGAAAGTTCCCTTTGAGCTTCTTGTCTTGGCCCCTTTGATTCAACCATATACCCTCCATAATGGCATCTCAAGTCCAAAGTGACCCTCATAACTTTTGCACTGGTCCTCATGCTGATGAAAAACCCTCCACAAGGTCCATTCTGCCTTCCAACATACCCTTCAAAAGTTCTGTAAAGGTCCGTTTTATCTTTGAAGTGCCTCCACAAGGGCATATACCCTTTGAGGAAATTTAAAATGACCCTAAAAAACACCCAAGTGCCCTCCATGGAAAAAACACTTGCCTTAAGAAGCGTCTAAGACCAATTTGAGCTCTTCCAAAGGAAATACTCAAAAAGATTTGAAGTAAAAATGTCTCAAAGCCCAATTGCTTATGCCTTACCCTTCATGTTTGTGGATGAATCCAACTCATGAAAATTGATAAGTAAAGTACTCTCCAAAACCTAACTTTCATTAGCACTAGCCATAGACCCCTTTGGGTTTATTGAGTGCTCCTGCTTCTCACTTATAAAGCTTACAAGTAATGTTATTCTGAGAACTTGATTTGCTCTGTGAGTGCTGGAAAAGACAAATGCTTGATGAGACAACACCTACACCTACACAAAAATGAATTTTTCCTTGATTTTTTAAAGGGTTAAGACCTAGTTTCAAGACAAAATGGCATGAAGAAAAAGCCTTCAAGGCAAAAGAATGGGGGTGCCCATTTTGGCATGTAGGATTCACAAAATGGTCAACAAATTGATGACTCATAGGGGAAGTATGCCTGCTATGCTTGAGAAGACTGATAGCCTCAAAGTCCATTGGGCATGGAGTCAAGATGCATCTTAGAGAAGTTAACAATAGCCTTGTAAGGACCTATGAACTAGAAAATATTTTACCTCAAACACAAAGGAAAACACACACAACAAAGTCTAACAAACTACACACACATGTGCAACAACACTTAGGGGAAATGAAAGACACATAAATAAAAGAAAACTACTATGTACAACTAAAAAGATACATTTTCCTCCCTATTGGATCAAAGAGAAAACTTATTAAGTCTCCTTCATGGAAATAAAACATATGGTGCTAGACAAGTGGTTGAATAGAATGGAGACTTGGTGACTTACTCTTCTTGCCTACCACCTTGATTGGCTTGTATCCAAATGAATCAGGGTCAAACATGTTTCAAACATATATGTATTCATCTTGTTCTTGGAGGCTTGCCCAATGCTAAACCTTCATGCTAGTGTATCTCACCAAGAATTCAATGGCTTCTAGCTCATCACTCTAGGGCTCATCTAGCTCATAACCCCCTTGATATGCATCATGGATTGACTTATTCCCTTATACCTTATTAAAGACCCTGTCAAACTAATCTTCTACTTCATCATGGATTTCTTAAAGAAGGGTGACTGTTGTGATGTCTAAAATGAGATCACAAACTACTTACTCATCCCACATAAAGTCACCTTCTTTCTCAAGTCTCTCTTCTTAAAAGCTTTCATCAAGATGGGCATGCCTCTCTTTTTCTTGCTCAAAAACAAGAGTCTCTAGTTGTTCAAAGACATGTTCCTGATCCTCCTCCAACTTAGGTCCCATGGATATGCTCCTGATCCTCCTTCAACTCGGGTCCCATGGCATGGTCATTATCCTCATCACAGCAATAAGGAATTTAATCAAACAAGGGAGGAGAGAGCTCACCATGCTTACATTCTTCATCATCCATTGTTGATAAATAAAGTTTGCCAACCTCTTTTTCATATTGCTGGAACATCCACATGTATACACAACCTATTTCTTATCCATTTTTGATGATGTCTTCAAAGGGAGCATCCATGATGATCTCATCCTCATTGTCACTCATGATATCCTCTTGGGTAGCTATAAATTGGATCCTCTCTTATTCACTTTCCTCTTTTGAAATAGGTTCCTCCTTGAGAGGGAATGGAGTGGAGGGTTGATGGACAAACTCACGTAGAAGAGGAGGTAATCCTTGAGCTAGAATTGAATGATTCTCTTCCTTATATTTGGCTAGCACTTCATCTATATTAGATGTGGCTTGATATCTCTCTTAAAGGAGTGTAGATGGGGTGTGTCCAGACATGGAATCTATTTTTTGGTCTAAACCATCCATCACACCTTGGCTGAGGAACCTCATTCTAGACTCCAAATCTATAATTTGCCTAGCTATATTCTCCTAGAAGAGCCTTTCTTGGAGATCATGAGTATCAACAACTTCATCATTTTCAAGGTTTTGAGCAAAACTGTTCTCCTCCTCCTTCTTGTCCCATGATTCCATTGTTTCCTTCCAACTCATGACCTTGGGACTGAAAATCCTCTCTTGAGAATAGGCAGCAGCTTCATCATTTCCAAGGCCCTGAGCTAGTCCATGGTATTCCCTCCTCCAATTTGGAATCTTGACATCATGTTGAGATACTTGAGGAGGTTGAGGAAGACTAGGAAGAGACCGTTGATACATAAGAAGATTTTCTTGAAGAGAGATGTGATGTTTTTCAAAAGGCATAGGATGATTTCCTTCAAAGTAAGACTCACAATCTAAGGAATTAAGAAGGTTTATTTCCATGGGAGGATACTCTAATGTCCTTTGGTGTTGAAAATATAAGTTTAAAGGATTAAGAACAAGAGTGGTTAATGCATCAGATGAGCTAGTGTGAGCAAGTGTTATTTGGTAAAAAGGATTTGGTGCACAAGAGGAAGCTTTCTTTAAAATAGGACGGGGATGCTTTGGAATGGGAGAAAGCACAAAAGGTTGATTGCCTTGAATGAATGGACTCTTCCATTTTGCTACTTCTTCCTTCATGGATTGCAAGGCCTTAATTTGCTTGAACAAACACTCCTCTTTATACATAAGCTCTTGCTGATATCTATTCTGCTCATCTAATCTATCTATCTCCATCACTTACTTCTTGAACTCCAACATTATCTCCCTTGCACTAAGTGAAGGGAAATTAGGAGAGATACTTAAGGTGATTCAATGAACAACTTGAGCTTGATCAAAACTATATGAAGGAACACGAGGCCCATGATATTTAGCAATGGGATTATATATACCAAAGTGATTTCTTGATGGCACTAGGATTGCTTAACTAGCCGATTCAACTCAGAGTCACCATTGGTGTTGATGAAAAGCCTCTAGAGGCTAGTTGGTTGAAGAACACACAAAAATTCTTCAACTCTTTGGATAAAAACTTGTCCCATTAGGTGTGTTAAAAATTGTTGACACTGTGGATTGTACCCTCTAAAGGGAGGCTTAAATCTCTTGCTCCATGTGGCACAATGAAGACATTCCTCTTGATGTGGGTTGAAAACTTGAGGGATGAATCTCTAGACTAGGGGATATCTCCCCTTGATGCACTTTGAGGCCCTATATTTCTTATTTATAACAATGAGGGGGGTGAAAAGAGAGAGAAATATTAAAAATAGAACCTAACTAATGCAGTGATGCACCAAACTAGTTGGTTTACTCAGCTTTGACCTGCACTTTACACCAAAGAGAAGCAAACATACACTTAATTCAAATGAGAACCTTTCCTGCATCAATATTTCAATAGGGGATCCTATGGAGATATAGGGAGAAAGGTTTATTAGAGGTGTTCTAAGACACACTATGGATAGCCTATTCACATGCGCTTATACTCTGAGCTGGACACTTCTTGTTGACCTACAAGAGAAGAACTCACAATACACTAGATATGCTAGCATAAACTTATGAAAGCATGAAAGTAAATGACTTAACATAAGATAAAACCATAGACATATGCAAAAGTGCAAGCTCAAATAGAGGTAAAAATGCTTCTTTTGATTCAAGTTAAATTTCTTCAGGGCTTCGCCATACAATGCTGAGAGATGATTTCTCAAATGAGAAGTTACAAATATATAGAGAGCTTGGAAATAGATAATTGACTAGTCAAGGTATGGAAACCCATGCTATATTAAACACTTTTGTTGTGACCATAAGCCCATGTTGCTATTGTATCCTTCCAATTATGTATGGGAGAGCCACGCTATAGGTGTCCAAGTCACTACTCATGTTGTCTTGGGCCTAAAAAATCATGTGATACTTCTTCCAGCAAATGACAAGGCCATCCCCAAGTTGTGTTGACTGGGCCATGATCTCTTCAATGTTGAGTGCAACTGGTTGTGCATTAATGGCAAAACATGAAAACATGGGCCACTCTCTATAGTTCTAAAACCAATCCTTTTATTGGGTTTTGGTAGAGACTATTTCACCTAAGTGCATTTACTCTTCTTGTTGATGACACGTGTGCCACTTGCCTTGGTTTGGTTCATCCTTGGGTCTGTGCTTTGACTTGTTATGCCACCTGGAGCATTTTGATATTTTGTTTTATTGTGCACATGGCCACATTCTAGGTTACCCACCCTATTTTTCTTTTGTTATTTCCCTTTTGTCCTTAGCCATTCAGGCTCTTGGGCACTTATTATTTTCTCACAGGCTCCTTTCTTTACTTGTTCACTCATTTTTTCTTCAAGATTTTTGGCTTTGCATTCCTTCAGACATTTTGTCTAAAGGAATTCTCCTTTGGGCTTGCACTCTTTGACTTTCCTTTTGCGGGCCTTTAGGATTCCTTTTCTAAATTCCTTCAGACAAAATGTCTGAAGGAATTCCTTCAAACATTTTGTCTAAAGGAATTCTCCTTTAATGACTTACCAATAGCTAGTTTATTACCCTGAAATTGACATTCATGAGCCTATCATCAGACATTTGAATCCCAATGGCTAGCTCATCACCCTGAATTTGATGTTCATGGGCTCGTATCTCACTAGGATAATTCCTTTGGCATTTTTACAAACAAAATTTTTTGAAGGGAAGGTGACCCTTCAAAAAGATTGAAATGGTCCTTTGAAATTTTAAAATGACCTTTACCTTAGAAAAATACCTTTGGAAAATTTGTAATGGTCCACTTTGAAAATAAAGTGACCCTTCAAAAAAATGGATATGGTCCACTTTTATGACCAAGTGCCCCTTGTAAAGACACCTACCCTTCAGACTTCTTATCTTTTGAATTTCTTCAAACTTTTTGTGACTTTCAAATTTATTTGGACAAAATGTCCAAAGGAATTATCTTTTGGCTTTCCTTCTTTGGTTTTCCTTCAAACAAAAGTTTGAAGGAATTCTTTCCACTTGTCACTTTTTTTTAAAGGGAAAGTTTCCTTTAGGCTTCTTGTCTTTGCCCCCTTTACTTCAACTAGCTACCCTCTACAAGGGCATATCGAGCCCAAAGTTCCCCTTAGAACTTTTGTACCGGTCCTCACATCGATGAAAATCCCTCTGCAAGATCCATTATACCTTCTAACATACCCTTTAAAAGTTTTATAAAGGTATGTTTTCTCTTTGAAGTGCTCTCTCAAGGGTCCATACCCTTTAAGGAAATTGTAAATGACCCTAAAGAATGCCCAAGTGCCCTGTATGGAAAAAACACTTGCCTTAAGAAGTATCTAAGACCAATTTGGGCTCTTCCAAAGGACTTACTCAAAAATTTTGAAGTAAAGATGTCTTAAAGCCCAATTGCTTCTGCCTTACCCTTTTGGGTTTGTGAATGACTCCAACTCATGAAAATTGGCAAGTAAAGTACTCTATAAAATTTGACTTGCACTAGAACTTGCCATAGACCCCTTTGGGTTTGTCAAGTGCTCCTGCTTCTCACTTGTAAACCTTACAAGCAATGTTGTTCTGAGAACCCGATTTGCTTTGTGAGTGCTGGAAAAGACCAATGCTCAATGAGACAACACCTGCACCTTCACACAAAAAAAAATTCCTTGATTTTTAGAAGGGTTAAGACCTATTTTTAGGGCAAAATGGCATGAATAACAAGGCTTTAAGGCAAAATAACGGGGGGTGCCCATTTTGGCATGCAAGATTTACAAAATGATCAACAACTATCGATCAAGACAAAAGACAAGATTTCCTCATGAATCAATTTGAGCCACCCCAACCTTCCACAGGCCCTCACCTATTAGTTAAGAACAAAAACCATAATATTACCAATGATGGTGTTACTAATTCATATGACACCATTCACAATGTTTAAGCTATCATTCCTACCCCTTCTTCGGAACTAGTTCCTTCTCAATAATTCACTAAGCCTCATTTTTCAACAAGAAACATTAACGTCCATATGCCTTTATCCTTGATTGAATTGCTTAAACATCTACCCAAGTTTCTCTCTCAAGAGCTTGACCCTACTCGACCTATGAAATCATGGTATGATCATAATAAGTTTTGTTGATTTTATGCTAGCTGGTGTCACTCTCATGAGATTTTTAGACATCTTCATAATTTAGCCATGGAATTTATTATTGGCCCAGAATTTGATCATGATTCTATTATCTGTAAGCATAAAAAATCCTATGAGATTGCTTTCAAAGACTATAAATCACATGATAAAACTCAAGCCTTAAATCAAGCAAATGCTCATTTAACTATCTATAAATACCCCTTGCCTAATCATCAACCAATCCAAGAAAGTTAAGACAAGTCCACTTATTTTGCTAATAATGTAGAAAGTCTTGTTGAACCTAATTTAGAATATAATTTGGTTAGCATGACCAATTTGCGAAGAGTGGTGGCTTTCATTTATTGATAATCTATCTACACTCCTACTTCCCATAAGACATATCATGTTATCCAAGATTCTTATCCAACTCATTTAAATAAGTTGGGGAAAGAAAATATTATTTATTTTGATGATCCAATCTATGATTCTCCCTTGGATGACACATCTCATACTCTTTTTACTTCTCTCCCACCATCTTTCAATACTATGACAATCCAATTTCTACTAACACTTCTTCCAAACTTCAAGATCAATCTAAACTAACTAATTCTTCATCACTAAACAATTTACAACCTTATTCTCAACCTTCTCATTCTTATCAACATAAGTTTCAATGATCTTGAGATCCACATTTTAAAGACCTTCTTAATCATTACATACCTATATCTAAAAATCTTCTTATGGGTTATGATGAGTGGGATCCTGTTGTGGAACTTACTAATCTTCCATCCCAAATCCCTTTTTTTGAACGCATGAGGACATTTCCACGTCATAGAAACTAACTAATGCAACTCTTATTTGAGATGAATATCCATTTCCCTCTTCTATTAGTATGGGAGGCTACTTTATCTAGATTAGAGGATAGTATCTTATAGCAATGTGAGGAGATGTCCATTAATGTTTATGAAACTATAGACACTTCTCTTTCTTTACGATTTCCTATCGTATCTATGATTTCAAACAAGATTTTTCTTCATGTAGATGATCCTCCATTATTTATTAACATCCAAATAGGTGATATCCAAATTAATTGATCCTTGATCGATGAGGGTTTTGTCACCTATGTTACCTCCCTTTATTTTATTAAGACTCTTCAGTATTTAGAGTAATCTTAAGTCTACATGTATCACATGTCAAGGATATGATAGAAGGAAAATTCCTCCTTTAGGGTTTGTGTGGCATCCCATTACCATCCCACCTATCATCATTCATGTGAAGGTGATGATCTTCAACTTTCCCCTTTCATATAACATCTTTCTTGGTAGGTCGTAGACTCATTGTACGTGAGCTATCGCATCTTCTTCTTGCCAATGCGTAAAATTTCATCACAATAGAGCCATTTACAAGATTCAAAGAGACACTAACCCTTGGAATTTTGAACAATTCAAAGATCATGGTGTCTTCAAGATTTTGACTCTTGAACCTTTACCTAGTGTTATATTTCATGAGTTGTAGTGTTTCAACTTTCTTATCAACCCGACCAGAGGTTACAATGGGCATCCTGAGCTCATTGGTAACATTACTCCCAACCTTTTAGACTTTGATGACAATGAGCCAGATGAGATTAACCTAAAGATCAAAACTTTTTATCTCTTGCCTCATCTCATTTCATAGCTTTCTACTTCCTTGCAGCCTCATTCTCTCAAGCTCCTTGTGATGACATTCCCATAGTCTTAACCAAGACTAGGCACTCTATTCACCAAGCTTATTTTGATGATAAGGTCATCCTGACTTATGTCATTGATCTTCATACTCTAGATTATGATGATGGTTATTCTTTAGATGATCCTCTTTTAGGCATTCTTGTCTAGGCCTATGATGCTAAGATTGTTCATTACTACTCTTCTTTACTTGAGTTTTTTAATACATCTCATCATTCTCTTTCATTTATATTTCTTGATTATTTCATTTTTCCTCTTTATCATAGGGTAGAGATGGCATCAATGCCTCCAATTTTTTAGGAGCCACTTAGGACCATGGTATTGAATCATGCTATGACTAGACCTTATCGCTTTGCCACACCTAGGGTAATCCTCCTTAGACCTTGTATGAATCTCACCCCTCCTTCAGTAGGGATAGCTATAGTTAAGATTGTTCATCTTTCCATTCTAGTTTAGCCTATTTCATCTCCTACTATTGATGATCCTCTTCCTACTTCTCCTCTTAGTGTTCCTTCTATTGATCCTAGTTTTGTTCCTTCCCCATAATCACCCTCCATTGATGATGGTTTGCTTTTGCTACCTAAGATAGATCCTTTGCCCACTAAATGGGCCAATGTATCCTCTTCAACTACTTCCATTCCTATTTCACCTCCTTCTATGAGTGCTCCTAAAACCACTCAAAAGTGTATCTATTGCTTCTACGAGATAGATAATCACTCTTCTACCCATTTTCATAAGTTACGTCAATATCTTGATAGCATACATCCTTCTTACCCATCATCAGATAAAACCATACCTCCCCCAAAGGTACTTCCTAAATATTTACCTAAGTATGGTGACATATATTATCTATGGCACCTATGTGGTGTGCATCATACCAATCATTGCTACATTTTTCAATAACATCTTAGAGATCATCTTGTATCCATCCTTGTACCTTCTACCATTCCTCCCACAAGTCTTTCCTATAAGAAGGTTCCTCCTTCTCCCATGGATCCACCTCCAGTGGTTCCATCACCTAATATGGCCCCTTCACTACCTTCTATAACTCTACCTATGGACCTACCCTCACTTGTGGATCCTTCTCCACCTATGACTCCTTCACTTATGGATCCTTCTTCACCTGAGATTCCTTCTTCTCCCATAGATCTTGTTTCCCCACATTCTCCTGACCAGCCTTTGCCTAACTTTCCTCCTTAACATGATCCTTTGAGCATTCCTAATTTTTCAATTGAGGATATTAGAAAAGAATTATTTGCCTAGTATTCACTAAATATTGATGAGACCTTAGCATCAGTATGCATTCAAACTCATAGAGACTTATTTGATGTATTGGATAATGTGTGTGGGTAGATTTACTAGTATTTGTGAGCACATGCATGGTGCTTCCTCATTTATATTTGAATTGTATGTGAATTCCAACATTATTTTGATTTTGATTATATCATTGGACATTATGCCAAATTATTCCTTATCTTATATCATGTTTCTCCTTCTTGTTGTACTATAGTTAGTTTATGTTATCATATTACATTTCGTATATACTTGTCTTTTTCTTATCATTATTATTTTTCCCTTATCATTGATTTTATTTTCCTTTAGAGTTTTTATCAAAACTATTCTCTTATATTTTCATGATTATTTTCTTTCTTATCTTTATTTTTCATAGATAGTTGTCATGGTGACTTGGTTATATCTACCCTCTTCCCTTTGATTACTATTTCCTATTACCATGTGATCAATTTGTAAGCAATATTTCTCATTACTATTTCCTTTCACTAGTCGTCCTTTAGATATCCTTTTTCCCTTCTTATTTTTTTGTGAAAACTAAGTATATGCATGATTGAGACTTGAGATCACATGCTCAGCTCATTGACAAGCCTAAGTGTTCTAGTCAGTCTTTTGTCTTGGGTCACTTATCTTTCTTTAGCCTTAACCTACTGCTCATTTGTGTGTATCATTATCTCTTTCATGATTCGTCATTCCAAATATCTATGGAGGAGGAATCTTAAAAAATACTTCAAAAGAAAGTTAAAATCCAAATCATTTTAAAAAAGGCAATGATATCAAAAGGCAAAAATATTGAATATTCTTAAAATTTTAATCACACTAAAAGACGTGATTCAAAGCACATCTCTTTCTTCTATTCAAAGATCAAACTCCATAATTAGCCTCATGGTAGACCTGAGGTCCTTTGGGGTGCAGTAGGCCCAGTAGATTAGAAGAGGAGAATAAAAAAATATTTTAGTGCTACCTACTTTCTCACATAAGTACCCAATCTTTATAGTAGACCGATGGCTCTATAAGTGGTCCTAAGGAATGGGAACACACCATGGAAAGGTAGGTCCATTTTTATTTCTATTTTTACCAATGTACCATCATGATTTGATCTTAGTAGCACACCTTTTTGCCTACAAAGCTTTGTGTCTAGAGCAAGTAGGTTTCCTTTGTACATAGATGACCACTAGTCCCTTAGTGTCTTTTCATGTCCTTAGCATGCCTCTTGCCTCCTAAGGCCTTCTCATAAGATGCCTAAGTCTTGATTCTTACACACCCTTTTTCATTCCTTTTCCTTCATACTTTCACTTTAGAAATATTGTTTTTCTTACTGATCACTCCCCATGGGATTTCATTTGTGAATTGCTTTGTAAGACCACACATAGGACCCAACATCCCTCACAAATTACCATCTTTTCCATCTTATTACCCACATCCTTGATTTACCATTACTTATCCTTCTACTTACCAATATTTATTTGGCACCCCTTGGGTTTTTAGTTTTTGAGTTGCAATGTAAGATCATGGATAGGACCCGACCCTCCTCATAAAATTTTCCAATAAACAAGTCACTATCCATAATTACATGTGTCAAATATGAGATAAGATTTGATTAATTATGAGTTTACACATCATTGACATGCTTCCCATCTTGATATTTAGTATGTTTTATGCTTACTTCATTTTTCTTTCACCTTTTATCTTCTTATTTTTAGAGTGCATGTAAGATTACAACCATTTCTTGAATTTCTCATACTTTCTAGCTTGAATTAGTATGATAAATTTAAAACCAATTTTTTTGTAAATTTTGTTTTTCTTTTGTACTTCCCATCCTGAAATACTATAATTGATTAACTTAATTTTGATTTGTTTTTATTACCATTTGTGTTCTTTTACATACCTTCCATTTTATTACATTGTTTGTCATACTTCCCAACATGATATTTAGTATGATTTTACTTGTCTTAATTTGGTGAAAAAATCTTTTACATTGGTTTTAAAAAAACCCCCCCTTTTACCATCTTGTTTATCATTTTCTTGGATTTTTTATACTTAGTCATTTTTTGTTATTACACATTTCCCAACTTGAACTAGTGTGTAGTACATTTTCTTTGATTAATTATATTTGTCCAAGTCCCTTTTTTGCCTATTTCTTTTTAAACATGCATGTGTACTTCATAATGCTAGAAAATAAACCATGCCACATATATTTCCCATACCATATACAACAAAGCTAAAATACATGTGCTAGAAAGAAATATCTATCCAAAGCATCCACAACCTCAACCATAATGAACAAATACAACCATCATAAAGACAACATACACAACCAAAACCAATAAGCCAAAATGATACATCATATATATACCATGAGTTTGATATAATACAACCATATCTAAAGCGTCAGCACTAAGGATGAGCTCCATCATGTCTATCTTGTGGCCTAGCCATGTGGCCTGCTAAGGTCTCAATTTGAATCCTATGAATGGTACGATGTAATGAGGTAGTCCAAGATCTCAATCCCTCTACCTATCCTTATAGGCATGATATCTAGACTTGTGCCTGCACCAACTCAGCTTGGGTCACCATATGTGCCTATGTCAGCTGAGTTTACATCATTATATATGCCTACATCATCTGTGTTACTATCTCCAAATGCATAACTCTCTCATCTAAAAAGCCATACTAGGCCTATCTCTCACCTACACCCATCTCTATTAGTAATTACACCTATATCTACCTTGTTGCCTCATCAGCTAATCTAAACTAGCTTGCATGATCTAGGGTAAATGGTACACTCAGATCTTCTAGTGTCATGGAGTTGTATGGATATAGAGTCTTGTGTAGGATGTCATGGAGTGCTCCCCTTACCAGGGACCCCCATATCTCCTCATCCTCAGGTATGCTTATAAAATCACACTAGATGGATATTAGATCACTGTCAGATCTCATAATATTTATATATATCTCTCTATTACCAAATAAAAACTTAAGAAACAATTAAACCATCTTCATACCTATTTGTGTCTCAACTCCTATGATATCATCATCTGCATGATTGCCTAACACAATCTCCCCATCTACATAGCTTCCTAATACATCCTCATTAGGTTACCTCCTCAACTCAAACTTGGCTATCATGGCTCATGTCCATCTCAACCTTCATCTGAGTATTCTCTCTAACATCTCCTCTAGTGCATCTATAGGATCATCCAGGATGTCTATAGTCTTCACTCTCTCCTATATTCATCGTCACTATGTCCTTAGTGGCCACTATTCATCTTGATGTGGGATTGGTAGTGGTACAACTGATATGTTTACCTCTACCTCCTCTTCTACCACTCATTGTGCCTAACCATTCTATGGTCACTCCTAACATGGCCTTAGTATTGGCCTCACTATTAGTGGTCTGATTACCCTCTTACCTCATGGCTCCTTCACATGTTGAGACCACTAGTCAGGCTTTAGTATCGATGTCATTGGATGAGGTAAGGCCATCTATCCTAGTACCCATGCTATCAAATTTGGATCTCTCCACCATGTGTAGTGTCCAATCACCTCTCTTTTCTCTAGTGTTTATGCAATTATGTGCCAACTCACCTATGTAGTTGTTATGTGCCCATATAGCTACCACATGATGTATGCACGTCTCATCAACTGTAGTATTGGTACATGGGTCATGACCCATACTACTTGGACCTCTTACAATTTTTGCACTTGAAATAACCTATCATCAACTACATGGGTCAACCCAACTAGTCGATACATGGAGAATATCTCATATATCTATGTTGTTTGTAGTATGATTAGTCCCATAGTCTTTGGCCCTCTGACCAACATCTCAAACAAATCATGAATGAGCTAGACCTAGATGACAAAACCTATATCATATAATACTCCCTCTTATAGCATCATCCTACTTAGGGTTACCATGAATAGTGGTACCTTGTCATCCAACTTGTGATAAAGCACCCACTATCTTAAAAAGCCTATCACCCATACCTACTAGGTTGACCTTATGGATTTTACCCTGTTTCAACCTACTAGGTCGACTTGGTCGACCTAGTATGTTCTGTGTGCCAACCTAATTTATTTCCCTTAAATTGTGTGTTTTTCTCATTTTCTTCCTAAACCCTTCCAACCCATTTATTGTCTTCCTATTTTCTACCCTTAGAATCTAAGTTTGTTCAATTTAAACGTATTTAAATGCTTAAAAACAAATTTTATTAAAAATTCACTTAAATTCAATATAAATTTCAAAAACTGGTTTGAGATCCATAGTTGCATCCCTATAGTGTACCTGCTACCACCTCTAGGTGTCCTCCTCATCTATCTTGTCGTTCCCTCACCATCCTAGCCTTGTTTGGTCTCAGAGCTCTCTATTTTCTCTCTTTCATAATTCAAAATGCAAAATTAATTCTCTTTTTCCCTATTTAAAAACACTTTTCAAAATTAAATTCTTTCATTTATTTTCAGGTAGATTCCTTGTTTTACCTCTATCTTTATTTTTGCTCATCCATTTTGTAAACCATAAAATGCATTAGAATTGTGATGAAATAGAGATTATTTTCTACTATCATAAGTCTATCTTACAAAAATTTCAATTTTTGGCTAGTTTTTATATGAACTTCTACAGGTTTGCCTAGTGTAGTCTACATTGGACACCTTCATTTCTTGTAGTATACTTCTTTATCTATGGCACTAAGGTAAGTTAAAGGTATGTGTTTCTCAATATATTTCTTTCATTTATCTTATTTTTTTATTACTTCACCATACTTAGCATCAACATTGTGTGTTATCATGATTTCTTCTAAAGCACATCCCATGTTGCACTTATGTGACACGTGATGAGCTTCAACTAGGGCATATGTATACACATAATATTTTTAATTTTTATGATTACTAACACTTCATATCTTGAAGAGACTTGTTGATTCTCAATCTCTCTAAGTACATGCCTTAAGGGGTACATCAAAAAAGGGGTGGGCAGATCATCAGTGCTTCGTAAGATTGTCATTCCTTTTGCCTCTTGCCATCCACACTCTAGCCTCCTGAAACCATTAAACCCAATATTATTATTCTTAGTTCTATCTATTCCCATAATTTTATGTGTTTTATCCTTCATTTCTTTCCTTAGTACCCTTTTGAATTTTTGGTTGTGTTAGGTTAACCAGGTCGACCTAGTATAGTTTTGGGACTTTTGTTTTCTTTTGGTTTGTTGGCCTCTTGGCCAACCTAGCATAGACCTAGAGAGTTAGCCTCAAAAATATGCTAGGTATACCAGGTCAACATAGCACATCTAAAATTCCTAAAAACATTTAGGGCAAGTTACCACTATATATACAAGGCCATTTACCACCATTTGATAAGAGCGAATAATTAAGAGAAAAAGTGAGAACGAACATCTACCTATTTGTAGACACCGAAATCGTGTCTACTCCCTTGGTCATCCTCCTCGTCCTCTCCCCCCTTGGTCCCCTTCATCCACTTCAACACTCCTAACCCATGTCTTATTAATTTGAAATAATTATCTTATTTTAAGTTAATAATTCTCTTTCCCCTGCCACCTCACCACCCTAGGATGCCCTTCTTTGGATTCCCTTCATCCACCCTATGACCCATTTATGACCCCCATTTCATTCTCCCATTCCTATTTAGACCCTCTCAACCATTTTCCCATGGCCCTTTGACCCGACGGCGTGCAAGAATGGGCAGAAGGCTAAAATTAACCTTTATCCCCATTCTGCAGCCACCAACGTCGGTCATTCTTCGGTCGACGTCGGTGGTTCTGCCAGCGTCGACAGCCTTTAAGACTGCATTCCACCTTCGAAATGTGGATCCGCTCTTTTGACCTTCAATCATCTGACCTCTGATCATTTAACCTTTAACCATCCATTCCTTCACTCTGCCACTCTGCGAATCTTCAAACTAGGCCTCTCACTCTCTCTCTCAGGTATACACAGCAGGCTTCTACACCAGCAACAGGTCCTCCACACAGGCTACATCAACAACAAGTATAGGTATCAACAACACTCCTTCAACAAGGCACAGGTATGTATATTGTCTATCTTTTCATTATGTTTTTAGTTATTGCTTTCAAGTAATATCCCCCCCAGACCAGACTGTTAACCAAACCAGACCCGAATCCTTATTTCTCTGTCTCTCTATTGCGTCTGTCTTCTATCTAACCATACACTCTGTCCATTATCCCTGCAACTCTGCCCAAACCTCTGCACAGACCATTAACCAAAGCCAGATTCTCTCAAACCATCCAAACAGCATGAAAACCCATCCAGACCCCTTTTCAGACCCGTCCACAGACCAAAAACTCATCCAGACCTCGTCCACAGACTACTACCCCGACTGACACCAGCCACAGAGACCACTGCCCCCATCAACGTCAGCAGACTAACTGATGTCGGCAGACCTTGAGCAACTGACGCTGGTAGGACCACCGACGCTGGCGATTGTGACCAGGCTGACAGCAACATTTAGGTAAGCATTTGCTTCCATTTCCTTTTTAGTCTTCAATCATTTCAGTATTTTATCATTCTGCCTTTTATCAGACATTAATTTTATCAATCAGTGGGTTGACATCCCTCAAGCTTTTGCTTTTGGGATCAAGATTTTGCTTGGCAACCCACCATCTCCTCATCTAACGCCTTCTTTGTCTTAGTCTCTTTCTTTTGCAGGTGTCATCCTCCACAACCAAAGAGGAGTTCTCACGATGTGTGGATAACGGTGCACACGACTTCATCCAGGTACATACAAGCCTTAGACCATTTCTTCTTAGTTTCTTATTTCTCTCTTTGAATGTAGAAAGCAAAAATAGCATAGAAACATTCCGGCACGCCCGGTGGGACCTTAGGGTCTTCCTTGGGTTCCTTTTCATTCTGTTCATATAGGTTCATTAGGTTCCTCCCTTTTCACCTCTTTCTTCTCTTCTAAACGACATCATAAGCGGGATTAAAAAGAACCTTTCTTTCTTTTCTTGCATTTCAAACTAGTCAAAAATCATATCCTTCAACCCTTTCTCAACTTGTTTTCATTCGAACTCACATTTTGACTTGGGCTTAAAACACATCGCATGTCATTTCTGCTTGCTTACATTTCTTAGTCCACACCTAGTAATTAATAACCGCATCATGAATTAATCATAGATCACCTTATGTTACACAACCAAACCATTTGCACTAAATCAAACATCAAACTTACCTGAGACAAGGCCCAACTGGGATTTCATCCCCCAGCGGATACCTTACCCGTCCCGACAATCCTACTTAGATTTCATCACCAAGGGGAAAGCCCACTATGTTCTCTGGTAGAGTCTAATCTCTAGGGAAAGTATATTTTGGCTAAGCTAGGCCAGCTTACAGCTGGAATCATGAAGTGAGGGGAGCTTGCTCCTTAGCACTAGGCCATGTACGGAACCTAACCCAGACTTCTTGAGCGCCTAAACAAACCTGAAACCATCCATAGACTACCTCTTCTAGGACCCTTCTACCAGCCAACCTCCCAAACATCACTTTAAGGCATAAGCCATAGGATTCTAAAAGTTGATTCTTAGGACTTAGCGCTTAGTGTCTGCCTGTCTCCATCTCTATTTTTCTATTCCTATCTAGTTTTTTGAGCTAGTGAGGATGTTTCTTCTCTTTTTTTTTCAAGAATCTTCAAATTTTTTGAGTTTTTAGAAACCACAGTCACTGACATCAGCTTTATCACTGATGTCGACCATCTTCCCTCTCCGGCATCAGTTACTTAATCGACATTGGCCATCTTTCCCACCGACATCGGTTTTTCAACCGACGTCAGTCACTGTCCCTCCAATCCAACCACCTCAATTTGACCCTTCAAAAGCCCTCCCTACATGGTATAGGGAGGCTGACTTTTATCACTATCATCGTGTCCATGGCCATGACATCGACAATTGTTGAACCTTTAAAAACATAGTCCAAGACATGATCGACAGGGGGGATCTTGTTTTGGATAACCCAAACACCCCACCCAACCAACACATCGACATCTTCAAATAACCATTCCCTAATCATCCGCCTACCCAAAACAATGTCCAGACCATGGCCGATAGCTCCCACGAGCATGACATACACACGGTCAACACGGTCTCGCCTCTTGTCCCTAACCAACCTCCTTCACAAGTGGAAGAGTCTTCTTCTCCTATTCGTCCTCCACAGGATGAAGAACTTTCTTCTCCTATTAGTCCTCCATCGACCTCTCTTATATTGGAGGATGCCTTGACCATACCTATGCCATTAGCCACACCTTCGTCTTTCCTCCTACCAATGGAGGACCATACCTTGCCTACTCCTCGACCACAAATAGAAGGCACCATCATCCCTACCCTCTGCCCTCTTGAGGAGCCGCACTCTCCTATTTCTTCTCCACCAAGCGAAGACCCAGTCTCTTCACCCATTTCGATCGAGGAAGACCCAGTCACGATTTCCTCTTGCCCTTTGCCTGAGATTGCTACATCTCACTCACCTCCGTCCACATCTAAACCCAAACCCGTATCTTACCTCACCTCGCACAATGGTGGCCCTCAACCCAAACCAAAGAAGGCCACTAAACCACACTGGAGGATTCCTCCCCCACCTTCATCATTACCTTCAATCTTGGCCCCACATCCATCCACTTTAATAGGAGTGCTTCCTACTCCCATACTTCATAGAGGCAAATTACCTCCATTACTCTCTCAACCCATTAGACATATATCTCCTCCAATCCATCGACCAACGCCTCCTAAACCAAAGTCATCAACCCCCACTGCAACAAGACACATAGACCCATTAGCAAGTTCTTATGCCTTGCTGTTACGACAATTATTGTAGTCTTCTCACATCAATCTTCTGCCTCTTAAACCATATCAATCTCTCAGACCAAAACCACCCTGGTTCGATGACACTCAAATTTGTGTGTATCATCACACGCCTAGGCATGACACTGAGCATTGTTGTGCCCTCAAGGTTGTCATTAGCCAATGTCTAGGGAATGACACCTTTCTTCGCGACCACATCATCAACAAACCTTCAACACCACCCCACTCATCGACTCTCGGATCAAGACCATCTTGGTTCGAAAACTCTAAATTTTGCCACTATCATCACACTCTGAGACATGACACTGAGTGTTGTTGCGCTCTTAAAGCTATTATTCATCAACACCAGAAAAAGGATTCCCTTCTCATCAAGGATCCTCTTGACCACCCCTTTGACAAATCATCAACACCAACCCATGCTTCTCAAACTTTATCACCTAAATTAGGATCTCCACGCCAGACTTTGGTCCCTTTGCCGCCTTTGACCCCTTTATTCGACATCAACACCGTCAATCTGACCACCAAGCCTCAACTGACCTCGACCAATCTATCAAACATTCTCCCTAGCCACTGGGGGAATTCAACGTTCATCCAAGCCTTGATCAACCTTTCAACCCAGCCTCGACCAGTCTCAATCGAATCAATCAACCAACCTTTTCACCCAATCAATCAACCAAGCTTCAACCAATCTCGACCAAATTCGACCAATCATCGACCTAATACCAATTTCAACCCAACCATCGACCAAATATCAACAAACATCAACCAGACATCAACCAATCATTAATCCAGACCTCAACCAGACCTCGATCATGACATTGACCAAGACCTCAACCAAATCTCAACCAAGACATTGACCAAACATTCACCCAGACATTGACCATGACCAGACATTGACCATGACATTGACCAGACCATCAACCAGACATTGACCAATCATCAATCATGACCTCAACCAAGCATTCAACCCAAACATTCAACCAACCTTTTTATCAAAACATTCGACCAGTCTCGACCAATCAGCGACCATATCAACCAACTTCACATCCAACATCAATACGTGACCAATTTGGAAAGAGGCAAATGGAGCAAGTCTGCTCCTCATTGACTTGAACCTTATCATAATGCACAAGCATGGCCCAGGGACTTATCAGAACCTGAGCCCTTTTATGCCTTGCATCTGTAACCATTATACTGTTAGTCGAGTACTCAATCACTTGACGTTTTACTTGAGCTCATCCCTTGAGCAACCCCCTGTCATTGTCATTCCTATTCCTTTCAACCCTGTTTCCCAACATTTGTCAACCCTTTTGTCAAGCAGTAATGCTTTGTCCTAATAAAAGGGAACCCTTAAACCTCTAGAGGCTCATCCATGGCTAAACTTCAGTCAACAAAATATATCAAAATGGGATACCTATCATATCAAAGGTCATAAAACTCTAAATGTAGACTGCTCCCTTGAAGGACAGCTACACAATTGTTGTATTACTAGACTGCTCCCTTGAAGGACAGCTAGGCCAAAGACATATCAAAAACATTTAAAGTAAAATATAGACCACTCCCTCGAAGGATGGCTATGACTAAATATTGCTTCAGACAGCACTCTTTTTGAAGCTTCCCGCATCGATCAGCTTCACATATATGACCACCAAGCAAAACAACATCCCTATGCAGACTTCCCGCATCGATCAATCTGCACAAAAAAAAAGAAAAAAATGACTGACATTCTATCAAGTCATGGACATGCCTATAGTCATTCTTGGGTCACCTATAAAAGGGGCAAGGTTATTCCTGCCACCAAAAAGGGTTACCCCATCCTCTCATACCACATAATTCATCCTACTTATCACCCCAACATACTCAAGGGATTTCGAGCTCACTTAACGTCAAGTGATTCGACTACTTCTCTAACATCAACCATGGTCAACAACTAATGCATAAACGGGGCTTTTGTTCTAACAACCCCTATCTATGCTCACATTTTGGTCCTTGTCAATGAAAGAGCGACTTGCCTTTCACTTATTTTTCACACTTTGGTCACATTCAACCAAATCATTTGTCACACCAACCCAACCAATTCAAACCAAACGAACCTAAACATTTTCAGACCATCATACATCATCATAGTCCATTTCACATAGTTTCTATGGGCACCAATACACATGGAAACTATCGACTAGACACAATTTATGTTAAGCATAAACTATTACTTGCTGAAGCATAAATAGACCTTAATTCATTTTTATCATACATCCATCACGAATATGGAAAATTGCTAGGGATGAAAGACCCCGACCAATGTTACAGAATTCACCATTAGGAAAAAGCTGTAACATCTTTTTCTCCTCATCATTTCGACACATGGCCAAACCAATCATCAACCAATTTTGCCTCTTTGTTTGAACTACATTGGTCTGAGGCCCTATGACTGAGGCTATGTAGGCAGTACTCAATTGACACAACATTTTTTGGGGTTAGCTCGGCCATCCCATTTGTTCATCTCTCAGATGGACAAACCCCTTTTTTTCTTCATCACTCAACCTTGACCTTGACCAAGACCAGTCTATCGACCACTTTGACCACCTGTCTACCACTCGAACCCTTTGTCTGAACTACATTGGTCTGAGGCCCTAAGACCGGGGCTATGTAGGCAGCACTCAGATGACACGATGTCTTCTGGGGTTAGCTCGACCACCTCCATTTGTTCATCTCTCTGATGAAAAAACTCTTTTTCTTTGACCATGACCTTGACCTCATCCAAAACCAATCCATGACCTTGACCTCGACCAAGACCATTCCACCACTTTGACCCTTCCTCCCTTTTAGGGAGAACTACATTGGCCTGAGGCCCTTTACACAAGGGCTATGTAGGCAGCACTCAGTCTTCTGAGGTTAGCTCGACCACATCCTTTTGTTCGTACATCCACCTCGACCAATGACCATTGGAGATCATGCCTATCTCCTCCAACCATGACCACTTCCAAGACAAATGTTGCCTTGGTTGTTTTTGCATGTATGCTACCTCATGACTGGTTAGCAAAATTGTGCGTAGACTATTTTTGACCCTCACAAGTATAAGATCGCCAGCCGGTTGATTCCCACTACTTGTGACATTTTCATGTTTTTGGGAGCACTTCCTGAGCCTGGGATACCTGGAACACGATGACCATTGGAGCTTCAGCTTCGATTGAATAACTTGATCAGCTATGACCAAATGCTAGGGCCCAGTTATTTCAATTTTGGCACTCCTCGACCCTCGACCTACGACAATTTGACCCGACCATCTCGTGAAGTGGTATACGTGCAATCACAACTTTTGCAGCATTCACCCTCACCCATCTTCATCCACTCTTTGTCAAATCAGCACCCGATTCCAGGTTCCCTTCTCTCGATTCCTGCTTTGAGGGGTAATACCTCATCCATAATCAAGGCAACCACCTCCTATTTTTGTCTTGCAGTTCACTTGAACAACCAACAAGATGAAATTAACCTTATCCCACACTTGGGGCAATCAAATCCTATTTTTGTCTTGTAGTTCATCCAGAACAACCAACAAGACAAAAACGGGCAAATGTAGACACCAAAATCGTGTCTACTCCCTTGGTCATCCTCCTCGTCCTCTCCCCCATTGGTCCCCTTCGTCCACTTCGACACTCCTAACCCATGTCTTATTAATTTGAAATAATTATCTTATTTTAAGTTAATAATTCTCTCTCCCCTGCCACCTCACCACCCTAGGATGCCCTTCTTTGGATTCCCTTCATCCACCCTATGACCCATTTATGACCCCCATTTCATTCTCCCATGCCTATTTAGACCCTCTCAACCATTTTCCCATGGCCCTTTGACCCGACAGCGTGCAAGAATGGGCAGAAGGCTAAAATTAGCCTCTATCCCCATTCTACAGCCGCTGACGTCGGTCATTATTTGGCCAACGTCGATGGTTCTATCGGCGTCAATAGCCTTCAAGACTGCATTCCACCTCTAAAACTTAGATCCACTCTTTCGACCTTCAATCATCTGACCTCTGATCATCCGACCTTCAACCATCTGTTCCTTCACTCTGCCACTCTGTGAATCTTCAAAATAGGCCTCTCACTCTCTCTCTCTCAGGTATACATAGCAAGCTTCTACACCAGTAACAGGTCCTCCACATAGGCTACATCAACAACAGGTACAGGTATCAGCAGCACTCCTTCAACAAGGCACAGGTATGTATATTGTTTGTGTTTTCATTATGTTTTCAGTTATTTCTTTCAAGTAATATCCCCCCCAGACCAGACTGTTAACCAAACCAGACCTGAATCCTTATTTCTCTGTCTCCCTATTGCCTCTGTCTTCTGTCTGACCATACACTCTGTCCATTGTCCCTGTAACTCTGACCAAACCTCTGCACAGACCATTAACCAAAGCCAAATTCTCTCAGACCATCCAAACAGCATGAAAACCCATCCAGACCCCTTTTCAGACCTGTCCACAGACCAAAAACTCGTACAGACCTTGTCCACAGACTACTGCCCCGACCGACGCCAGCCTACCCCCACCGACGTCGGTAGACTAATCGACGTCGATATACCTTGACCAATCGACGCTGGTAGGACCACTGACGCCGGTGACTGTGACCAGGCTGATAGTAACATTCATGTAAGCATTTGCTTCCATCTCCTTTTCAGTCTTCAATCATTTCAGTCTTTTAGCATTCTGCCTTTTATTAGACATTACTTTTATCAATCAGTGGGTTGACATCCCTCAAGCTTTTGCTTCTAAGATCAAGCTTTTTCTTCTGGGATCAAGCTTTTGCTTGGCAACCCACCATCTCCTCATCTAACGCCTTCTTTGTCTTAGTCTCTTTCTTTTGCAGGTGTCATCCTCCACAACCAAAGAGTTCTCACGACGTCTGGATAACAGTGTGCATGACTTCATCCAGGTACATACAAGCCTTAGACCATTTCTTCTTAGTTTCTTATTTTTCTCTTTGAATGTAGAAAGTGAAAATAGCATAGAAACACTATTAACCATTATACTTGGGGAATAAAGCTTTATGTTCAATACTTTCTTTGTATATTTGATCATGTCTTGTGGATAAGTATTTTGGATGCTTGGATAGGTTGTGTAGCCTATAGATGATTTATCATATTTATCCTTACATACCATGACAATCTCTTGTAAAGCACCTTGGCCAAGGGGAAGATTGAGGCTTGATAGGTTTATATTTAAAGGTAAGTATTCCTAAGTTTATTCCTTCTTTGTAAGAGTAGATAGATAGAGCATGTGTATTCTTCTCTTCCATGTATTAGGATTCTATATACATTGATGTAAGCATATGTTTTCTATACATGTTTAGTTTAGTTTATTTATTTTATTTCTAACCCCCACTTTGTGCCACAAGCTTTGGTGTACACTAGATTATATTTAATTTTTTTGTTATTAGATAAGTGAAATATTAACATAGGACTCTTTTAGAGTTGTTATGTGATTATGTTAGACTATAGGCTTTGTAACCTTATCTCGCACAATGTGTTGTGATAAGTGATCCCCTAATAGGGTCTAGTAGATCCTCACATTCATCATGCTCCTGCTTAACAATTATATTCCCCCAATCGAAAGTGTAGGTGTGATCTATCCCATCTGATCTAGATTGATTTATATACATGATGCATTTCTAATTGCATACAATTTCATAATATGATGTGATTAATGATCTAAGACATGATAATATGATGTGATTATGGATGTTTTGTATTTATAATGATGTGGATGATCTTTTTTATTATTATTATGTGATGTGTATGACATGAATTAAAGATAGATGATGTATTATTTTTATTTCTCGTGGGATTATTAGATTTGATAATGAAATGTAAAAAGTGGTAACTAATGAATCATGTGGTAACTAAAATCCTCCTTCATAAAAGAGGTGGGGGGTTATTTAGTAGGTTAGTATGGTCTAATAGGATAGTGGAATGACTGGGGGGTAGATATGGGTTATGCAGGCTTGAAGCCATTGAAAATGTAGGCAATCTAATTTTACTATTGCACTTTGATTATAGGTGTACCTATGACATTATGATAGTCGAGGTCACATTTTATTCATTTTACATGGGAGCTTAGAGTGAGAAATCCATTAATGGTGTTCCCAATTTATATATTGGGTAGTCACTTAAGGCTATGTTCATTCCCATTATAAAAAGGGCAAGGCAAGAAATTTATGAAAACTAACACTTAAAAAGAAAATACAACATGATAAAGGATTAAGATAATATAATAAAACATTTACATGACACAATATTATTAGCCAGGCAACCAAATGAAAATATTTACATGTGGATTAAAATACTAAATATACACATTGAATTTTCATAAGATAACCTAACAAAAATTGCTTTAAATTATTTCTAAACATAACTTACAAGGACAACTAAACATTGTAAGTAAAAGGATAATGATGATATTATGTACAAGATGGTCCAATCAAGACTAGACTAGGAGAAATGATTTTAAGAACATAGCTAAATGGATATTCATAATGTTTTTTGGCCAAGTGGGTTATTAACAAAACACCCAAGAATGGTAAATAGTGCCCAATAATCTTTGTGATAATCGAGACAAGGATCAAAACCAATTGTAATGATAATCTTAGGATCTAAAGTGAACTTTTAGGATTCAATTGTGTATGTATTATAGATCTTGGAGTATAAATATTGTATAACCCTCATTTAGTAATGACGTTAGTGGGTACATATGGATTTTTGCTTAGGGAGTGAATGGGGATGGACAAAATTGGGTGTGATTGAGGCTGATAGGAAGAAGAGTCATTTGGGAGTATTTGATTGGGATTAAGATTAGGATGTAAAAATAGAGGTAGTTGTTTTTAAAAGTGGTTTAAATCTTTTAGATAACTCTTCAACAGATATCCCCTTTATAATTTTAGCAATGATTATGCCCCATATTTGAAACTCGCATCTCTTGATGTTTAAAATCATATATTTTATACACACTATTGGGATCAGGGTCACATGGAAAGTGAGTGGATAGGATGGAAATATGGGAGAAGTGGACTGATGATAGATGGATGTGCCTTTGGGTGTTGGGTCCTATAGACAGAGGATATTTGGATCCCTTTAGGTATAGAACCACTTCAGGTGCATAATCTTCATTGGCCCATCAAGCTCATCACCATCTAAAGTGGCCAATTTGTAGGCTCCTGGTCCAAATTTTGGAATAATAACATAGGGCTCAATCCAATCTGATTTAAATTTACCCTTATTTTCACATTTTTCATTGATCTTTTTCCAATTTTATTTTAGGAATAGGTCACCAAATTCAAATTCTCTATACTAGATCTTTTTGCAATATTGGGCTTTAAGCTTATTCTGATATGTCCTAAGGTGATCAAGGGTATATTAATGCTTTTCATATAATATTTTGAGCTCGTGTTTCCTCTCTTGTCTATAGTTATTATCTATTCTCATGCCCCGTAGAGATATTCATAAGGAGGGTAGTTCAACTTCAACAGGCAAGATAACTTCTGTTCCATAGACCCAAGAATATGAAGTAGCTCTAGTAGGTGTTCTGACACTAGTTATATAAGACCAAAGAGTTGGATATAGCTGAAGATGATAGTTTCTACCAACATCATTGACAATTTTATTGAGAATTTTGAGAAGCATTTTATTTGTGGATTTTTCTTGTCCATTACCTTGGGGATAATAGGGTGTAGATAAATGTTGCTCAATGTGATAACTATTGCACAAGTCTTCTACTTCCTAATTTTTTAAATATTTATGATTATCTAATATTATTTTATTTGGGATTCTAAAGTGGCAAATAATCTGATTCAGAATGAATTTTGATATTTTTAGACATATGGTATAAATTAGCAGCATTGCTTCGACCCATTTACTAAAATACTCTATAGATGTGATTATGAACTTATGTCCATCTCATGACATAGGATTAATCTTGATAATAAGATATAGTCCCCATATTTACAATGGCTATGGAATCATTATAGGTTGTAGATTTTATGTAAGGGCATAGATGAGATTATCATTCTTTTGGCAGGCTACACACTTACATATATACTAGCAAATGTCATGATCTATTATGGGCCAATAATATATAGTCCAGAATAACTTATTGGCCAAGGCCATCCCACTGACATGACCTCCATAGATACCATCATGGACCTCCTTGATTACAATAATATCTTCCTTTAATGTCAGGGATCTTAACAAGGTCCCATCATAGCGTTTCCAATAAAGCATGTTGTCGAGGATGGTGTAACGAGATGTGTGATGGATGAAGGCTTTATGTTAGTTGTGATTAAGGTTTGGTGGTAGGATATTATCCTAGAGGTAGGTGTAAATTTCATGATAGTAGGGATGATTGGTATCAAGTATAGCACAAATTTCATAATAATCCATTGTTTGATAAGTAGGAAATAATAATTGTTTGACTAAAAATTTACCTTCAAGTACATCTTCTAAAAGATCTATCAAAAAATGAATAGTGTCCATTGATTCGGTAGCTTTGTTACTTCCCCTAAGCACCTGATCAAAAGTTAAATTGAAAATTTGTTTCAACTAATCCACCATTTATTTATAAGGAAGTAAGTTCTCATTTTTTATTAGAACTCTTCATTCACCTATTTTATAATCAACTGAGAATCACCAAAGACCTAAATATTTGGATATTCCATTGGATGATGAGTTGTAGTTTGGAAACTAATGCATCATATTCAACAATATTATTTGTGCATGGGAAAGAGATTCAAAAGGCTTTAGGGATTAGGTCACCTTGTGGGGTTACCAAAAGGATTTTTGTTTTTGACTCCTTCATGTCAAAAGAGCCATCAAAATATAATTTATATCTTGTGGATTATTCATTTTTCAATATAGATTCATCAAGGAAGGCCATGATTTATGGCTTAGTGTCTGATATGGGTGTTATTTTTAGTCGATCTACAATAACTTGACCCTTAATAGCCTTTGGATTTACATGCTCGATATCAAATTAACCTTACAATTTTATCCATTTAGACATTCTTCTAGTTAAGGATGATTTAGATAACATATATTTGATTGGGTCAACTTTTTTTATGATCTTGACTTGGTTATTCAGCATATAATGCCTAAGTTTTTGTGAGGTGAAGACTATAGCCAAACAATCTCTCTTAAAGTTTTGCTTAAGTAATAAATAGATCTTTCTTTACCTTCATCATTATGTTGAACTAATAGAGACCCATATAACATGTAGTGTAGCATAAATATATAAGAGTAATGACCTTCCTGAGATAGGTAGTGATAGGACTAGAGGCTTCACTACATACTACTTCAGATTATCAAATGCCTTTTGACACTCTAGATTCTAGTCAAACTAATCTCTTTTCTTTAAGAAATGAGTGAAGGGATGACAGTTATCTACTAAATGTGATATAAATCAATGTATGTCTTATAGTTTCCCTTGAAGGCTTCTTAATTGCTTCATGTTTTTAGGGAGAGGCATTTCAACAATAGCTTTCACTTTAGTAAGGTCTACTTTAATGCCTCACCTAGAGACTTTGAACCCTAAAAGTTTGTTTAATCTGAAGTGAAAATAAATACACATTTATTGGGGTTTAATCTGATATTGCATTCCCTAAGCCTCTTAAAAATCCATCTAAAGACCATTGGATGTTTTAATCTGAGCTTAGACTCTTCCAGGGTGTCATCCACATAATTTTCCACAATATTGTGGATCATGTCATGGAATATGATTGTCATGGCCCTTTGGTAAGTGGCTCCCATATTTTTCAAACCAAAGGACATTACTTGATAGCAAAAGGTCCATCATGGAGTGATAAATGTCATTTTGCATTGATATTTGGGAGCAATTTTAATTTGATTATAACCAAAAAAACCATCTTTGAAGAAAAGCATTAGGATTTATGCTAAGAACATTTAATAATGACAAAAAAGAGTGCAAAATTTAATGTAAGAAAAAACAATATTATCTCTCATAGAGCAAATCATAAATGAGACAAATATTTTTATAAGTGGAGTAGATCATCGAACAGTGAAAAAATCTCATAATTTATTAGAAGGCTTTCAACCAAAATCTCTATAAGTACAAAATTTAATCAAAAGCACAAGATAAGAACAAAGAGAGTTACAAGTTTTCTAATGAGAAAAAGAGGAAATGAATAACTCTTTTATATAGCTAGATGAAAAAAATAGGAGTTATATACAGCCCCATTATGACCTTACAAGCCCTTCAAGTGTGTCACTTGTGTCCTGATACCTTACAAAGAGAGGTAAGTGTGTGGCATGTGAAAAAATGAGAGTTACATATAAGTAACTCTAAATATAAAAAATAGATTATGGAGGTGAGTGACACCTCATAAAGGTAAGAATAAAATACATTTACAAATATAATAAATGCACACATAACTAAGACTTAGGATAAGCCTATAAACCTATAATAAAGACTCAAATTGAGATTAATTCGCTAACACTCCCTCTTAAACATAATTTGGGGTTACAAAAGTGGAGAAAATCTTTACAAATAAAGAAGGGAGTTGAGATTACATAATACTCCCCCTTAATAGAAATTTTTTTCAAAAGAAATTATAAAATATATAGAGAGAAAAAAGAAGAAAAGGTGCCACCAAAATTCACAAGGAAGAAAGTGTGATCACCAAAAATCTTCAAGAATCCTTTTTGGACAAGGTGGTCAATCAACCATGGAACAAAGACTAACCAAAAGGAGTAATGTTCTATAAACCTGTAAAACATGCATGCTAATACTAATCTTTCAAGTTAAGTATCTAATATGCCAAAAAATATAATCTATATACATAAAGTAATAAAAGTAGATGTACAATTAAGCAAATTTTAGCAAAGATAACTTTTATTATAAAGTGCGTAAACTTGCATGAAAATAAATTAGTCATAAAAGCTCTAAATAAAACATATTTTCTTTGCAACAAAAAGTAAATAATGCATACAAGATTCAGTTAATCAAAATAGAGACAAAGAAAAAGTGTCACTTGCAAAATATATTATTCATAAAACATTAGAAGAGTTATCGCAAGAGGACACGTCAAAGTCTCTAGAGGATTCATCATCTTTACGAATCCAAATAGTTTTACCCTTAGAGGTAAGAGATTTAGCTGTTTTCCAATAATACAAAGTGTCACGCATGGATTTACCACAATATTTACATGGGTGCAATTTATAATAGTGAGATATACGATACCCATATTTTTCACAATGTGCATAAGGTTTATAATTTTTAACCAAAATATGAACATTAGAAATAGTATAATCAAAAGAGATTGCATTATAAATCCTTCGATGAGGAGGACAATAAGATGTTTTCAAATTTTCATGAGAAATAGTAGAATCATCAAACCCAAGACCTTTATAATTTGCATTTGAAGTAGGCAAAAGAGGTTCAATAATACCATTTTCATACTTACCAAGAGCACCACCCAAATAGCCCATATTTTGCATGATTTTTAAACTAGGATTAGTTGAAAGATTATTCAAAAAAGTTTGAATTTGTTTAGAAGGACAATGAGATCCAACAATATTAGAGTTATTATCATGTGCAAAAAATGCAAATTTTACATTAAGAGCGTCTAAAGAAGATTGCATAATTTTTATTTGTTCAATAAAAGAAACTTGTAAAACATTTAAAATGTCATTTTGACATGCAATTTGTTTGTTGAGAGCATCTATTTCAACATTTTGAATAGTTTGTTTAAAAACCAGAAAAATGACCAATTTAGGAGCTTTGAGAGAAAAAAATATAGATTTCAATAACATTGAAAAAAAATCAATGACAAATAACATTAATTGATCCAATAGACATTTAAAAATATTCATCTTTAAAAAAATGAAGATTGAAATATTTTATCTCAAAATTTAAATCAATTTATTGGTAAATGTAAGTTGACACCAAAAATACCAAATAATTTTGAAATAAAAACTTTTAAGCATATAAAAATAATACACTAATTATACCAAGCAAATGCAAAATGTGGTTTAAAAAAACTTTATTTTTTATTTTTGAAATTAAAAAAAATGTTATATATATATAACTTCCCACCGTATAAAAGCTTTAAATAATTAGTAAAACACACATAATGGGAAAGGAATGAATTAATTTGATTTGAAAAACAAAACACAAGATTCCTTTTTTATTTAAAAATAAATAAAGCATTGTGGAAAAGTAAAAGCTTTAATTGAGTGATTTAATGCTTAAGCGAATGAAAGGCTTTTCATGTTATAACTTGCATGATAAAAAAATTTAACATGCCACATTAACATAAACATGCCGTTTGGCAATTGACTTCACGTTTTTGAAATTGAAAAAGCTTTATAAAATTAAGGCACACTTGTTTTTATGTGAAGATAAAAATATTTCCACGTAATTATTTAAGTTTAAACCTTGCTTTGAAAAAACACGTTGCTCAACAAATACGCCACATGGAAGTTTTGAAGAAAAAGATCTTTTGTTGACACGTGTCTAACACTGAAACTTACCACGCAATCTGACTGAGGTAAATAAATATAAATAAATTAAACATTGTGGAAATCCCATATAAGGGATCAAAATGCACTCAAGAGATCAAAAAAAAATGTTCCAAAATAATAATGTACAAAGGAAAGAGGAAACAAAGTGCGATGCAGCAGATGATAGATAGCTCTTACAAGTGTGGAAGGAAAATAAAATAACAAAGAGTACATGCTGAGCAAAGAAAAAGAAAAGGCCTAGTCAACAAGATGGAAAAAAAAGTACGGAAAGTGATCATCACTGTAACCTTTTAAATGAGGCACAAGTTTTTGAAACTAATTAATAATAGTTTTTAAAATATAATAAATGCACACATAATTAAGAAAATTAAAATAAGTTTATAAATTTATAAGAAGGATCCAAATTAAAATTAATTCTCTAAAGAAAGCATCTCATATTTAGTAATAGAGTCCATGACCATGTAAATATTAGGTAGAAGAAATTTATCTCTGAGGCATGCTTTATTTATATCTTAGAAGTCGATACAAATTTGTATGTCTTTTTGTGGTTTGGAAATAGGGACGATATTAGAAATCCACTTGGAGTATTCAATTGGTTGAATAAATCCACATTCCAATAATTTTTGTAGTTCTTTTTTTACCAATAATGCTACTTTGGGCTACATCTTATGAAGATTTTATTTAACTACTTTGACATTTGGATGGACCATTAAATGATGTGCCACCAAGGTAAGATCTAACCCAAGCATGTCAGAATAGCTACATGCAAATACATCTATAAACTCCGTAATGATCTAGATAATTTTAATAATATGATTTGTAAAATTTTATTCCCTATATTTATGATTATCATCGAAATAATCTTTCATTTTTAAATCTTAATTAATGAATTTATTTATCCATGGGATATTATTATTCTTGAATACCCCTTTTACAAACTATAGGTATATCCTAAGATTCAACTCGAGTATCAACTTCAACTCCACAGTCAACTCAAGTTTCAAACCGAGTTCCGAACTCATAGCCAACTCGAGTTCATTAAGATGCCACGAAGCCAACTTAATGAACCAACAAGTCATTACTATTCTAAGCTTAGCGTAACAAAAGCTTGTTATACGTGGCTTAAGCCATGGATCTATATGGAGATAAAAGTCTATATATGGACTTTTTAATTTTCTCATTCTACACATGCAGGATTTAATCCCGTAAAGGAATCTCCATTATGCTTTGGGGTAAAAGTTGTTGGAACGGCTTGATAGAGATCACAGCGAACACGAGGTTCATCATCCATTTTGGCGAAACTGTTAAATCATCTATACAATAAAATACATGGGATTCAAATGCATGGCAACAAAGGCAGGGGATGTTCTTCGTCCGTTTTGGGGCATGGACGTGTAGACATAGAAGAGATACACGTTCGACCATGGATGGCCCGTTGGATACCCCATTTTGAGCTCTAAAACAATGTTTTGAGCTCGTCTGGCCATGATGCCCTGTTGGATACCACGGTTGTCAAGAGGCTTTTTCACTGTTGATATGCCCTTGGGCCATGAAGAACAGTAGGATTTGATGTGCAATGGGAATGGGCAGAGAATTGGCTTGGGAAAACATTCTTGTTAGCCCGAGCGAGTCGAAATCGACTCCCTAATAAAGAGAAGCTCGCCGAATGAGTCTGTATGGTGAAACCACAGATGAGTAAAGAATGGATGCCTGTGAGAAGATGGAGGCCACAGCGATGAAAGGGGCTCTTTTCCTCCTCTTTTGAAGGTTGAACCTGTGTAGAGGTTCATCGAATGACCGGGCAAGAGGACCGAGCTGAGAAGAGGTGCTCTACCACGATCATGGATGTATATTATAGCGTCAGATCTGAGGATGGTAATTGTTCCATTCGATTGGTTATCTATCATTAAAGAAGAGCATTGTTGTTACACATGGTATTGTTTGACTGCCGTTCCAAAGAATGTATGTTGGATTTACGTTGTGAAGGTCTTTATAAAGTGGAGGCTTTCTTTCATTTTCAAGAATGGCTTGATAGTCATTGAAGGAGCCAAGGATGAATGTCTCCTTTTTTATTTCAGGATCTTCATTCAAAGTTTCCTGATGGAAATCAAATAGGGGTGTTGGGAAGTCCATGTGCTGGATAATGAACAAGGCTTCGAATGAGAGGCAGAAATCGAGTATATTCTGTGAGATAATTTTGGGTACAATCCATATACCTATTGAAAGCTGTTGATCTAAATATTCAGCCAATAAAAGGGATGTCTCCATTTATTTGTTTATTCGAATCATAAACGGATGTGCAACATCATAACACACAGGTTGAGTCTGTATGAGATGCTTTAGTTTAATGAGAGATTCATGACCATTGGCTTTGGACAGTGGGTGAAGGTTGTGCAGACCGAGCCTATGAAAATTGATTCTCTCCTATTACATAGCTCTTGGACTTGGAAGAACAATGTCTGGTTGTGAACTACATAGTTCTTTCATGGCGAAGGATCAAGTAAGACACAATATCTGGTAATCTCTTTGTGTATATATGTATATATATTATTTTTCTTTCTTCTATTTATATGGCTTCAGCCATGGAGAAAAAGAAAGGTGGATATCCGAAATGAAACGCGCACGCGCGTGCGCACACACACACATATCTTCGTCTATTCTATTAAGCCTCTTGGGCTTTGGGCGGAGTTGTTAGCAAAGAGGAAGTGGACCTTTGGGCTAAGAACGTATCAGTCAATGGCATGGCAGGTATCGATAATACACATATCAAAGTCTCTATTTTATTCTATTATATGGTGTTAGACAAGGGAGAAATGTATCCGAGACTTGTTATTTTAATCCTCCTATTATTGTAAGGCTTATAGCCAAGAAGGTTCGATAATGCTATGATTTAATTGCCTCTATTTTATAAGCTAGTGGCTATGGAGGGATGTAAAGAGTTGTCTCTGTGAACTAGAGGATTGGCCATTTATCAGAGTGTTATGATACTTTGAATGGAGAAGATATTACCCATTTTTACATGGAGAAAATCTAATGAAGTTGACAAAGGATGATTGCTGCAGAGTTAGCCTTTATTGTTAGCTTTCAACATTAATACAGGGTTCTAAAATCCATTTTTGATGTAAATTTAATATGGATAATTACATCTTTTTAATGGATCAGTTTGAATTATGAACCCACCCAAATGGGTGAACTCCATTATCACTTCTAGGGTCATTTTTAATTTTAGGTTATTCTGTGTTTTATTTTAATTCAGTTGCAAATGGATTGGATAGAATACTAGCAATAAATATGGGAAATTGAGAATGACAGAATAAAAAGTTTTAAATGTGGAAAATGAAATATAGAGTTGGTAGATTACTTTTATTCATTCTCAGATTGTGCAACCAGTGCTATTTACTTTAAGAAATTATCTGATTTTAAACTGTTTGATTTATCTATGAAAATATTCCTGATTTATGGATCAAATTTGGTATCAGAGCAAGTGATTACAGGACCTTGCTTTAGTTGTGATATACTTCTATTTGAAGTTTTTAAATATCATATTTTAGGTTTTGATTTTTCTATTTGACCATGCAGGAAGGCTAGTGCAAAGGGAAATTAGAAGGTGTTCCAATTCGTTGGAAGAAGATAAGCTTCTAATAGCCAAGATTTTAGAACCACTAGCCCTACAGGATCAACACAGATGAAGAACATGACACTTTGATACTTGAAGTGTGAGATGGTTTTTGAAAGGAATCACCTTTCTTCTTTGGGAAGCATTCAGATCAAATGTAAGTCACTTTCAGTAATGCATCTCCAAGAGGAATCAGTTGTAGTTTTATTATCAGTGTTACATAAAGGGTAGAATGAGGTATGGTTATGATCTGATTTCATATTGGTATTGACACAATATTTTAGTCTAGCTAGCTAGTTGTGTAGCCTTATTATTTTGGATTACTAATCATATTATTGATGTCTATAAGAACAATTGAAAATCCCACTTCCATGGTAAGATATGGAAATGGCAAAAAGGTGATGGTTCAATATTAAATAAGTTTTTGCACTTTGAGTTTTATTTGGTTTATGAATCAATATATCTCATAGCTTTGTTAAAGAGTTGCAAGATGCAAACATGAAGTTTTTTTTGTCACCAATAGTATGCTAGCCAATACTCAACAAGTGCACTTCACAATTCTCAAAGAGGTATGAGTTATTTTTAGTGTGACTATATTTACGCAGTGTAGATTTCTTTGAAAGTAAAATATACCTTTATGTGAAATTATTTTTAAAGTCTTTTGGAAATGATAAAAGGGACATCTAACTCTTAGAAGATAGAGTTGAAAAGATAAGACCACTTACTATTTAGATATAGAAACCATGCAGAGGAAACAACCCTTATTGATTAAATGGTTATTTGAATAGTTTTAATAAGCATAACTATAGTGTTGGATTAGTATGCTTGTATTCCTTTTAATACATTAGTTTTAGAGAATTATTAACTATTAGATACAGAGAAATAATTTTTGATAAAGTTGTGTTCGGAAGGGTTTATACTTGCTATCTCCTATTTAGTTTTTTATTTGTGATAAAATTTTGGAAACTATGTATGAATCAGGGAGCAGTTAGATGGTGAAAAAAACCTTGAGATAGGTTTAAAATACTTTTTTTTTTTCACTTTTTAATGATATTTGTCTACAATTACTTTTAGATTTATGAGTTTTAAATAAGTTCTTATTTTGAAAACTCTCCAAGTTAACATTGGAGTTTGACAGATACAAGGAAAGATTTGAAGGAAATAGCAATTAACTTTATTGTTTTCAGTTCCCTTGATTATCTTTAGGTATTATGGGTATTGTGCATTAGTCACCTTAGAATAGATAAATTATTTACATGTTTTTTATACTTACATATATGTTTAAGTCCCACTATGATATGGGCAATGTTTGTATTACAAACCTTCTATACATGTATGTTTTTCATTCACATCATGTAGGTGTACTTTCAAAAGACCCATAGATGGGCAATGTTTGTAAAATGTAAGTATACATGTGTGCAATTTGTTTGTAAATATTTAGGTGTGTAGTATAATGATTGTCCTTATGTGATAACAAGGAGAATACCTTAACCTTCATGCATTGCAAGGATTGAAAGAAGCTACCAGAGATTATGACTATTAAGGGTAACAAGTCATTTGCCAGTATATTCACTCTCCATATATATATGTTGATGTGGTGCATAGGTCATTTACAATATCAAAGAGTGATTTGACCTTTTGGGGACCAAAAGGGTCTTATTGGGGAGCTTTGATCTAGAGAATTTTAATAATATGGTTCAAAAAATTGTATTCCCCATATTTATGATTATCATCATGATAATCTTTCATTTTTAAATCCTAATTAAAGGATTTATTTATCCATTAGATATTATTATTCTTGAATATATCTTGTACAAACTATAGGTATATCAACTCGAGTATCAACTTCAACTTGACAGTCAACTCAAGTTTCAAACCGAGTTCCAAAATCATAGCCAACTTGAGTTCTAAATCGAGTTCATCAAGATGCCATGAAGCCAAATTAATAAACCAATGAGTCCTTACTATTCTAAGCTTAGCATAATAAAAGCTTATTATATGTGGCTTAATATATGGGTCTAGATGGAGACAAAAGTCTATTTAAGGACTTTATAATATTCTCATTTTGCACATGTAGGATTAAATCTCATAAAGAATCTCCATTATGATTTGGGGTAAAAGCCATTAGAATGGTTTGATAGAGATCACAACAAATAGGAGGTTCATCATCCATTTTGGTAAATGCATTGAATCATTTATATAATAAAATGTATGGGATTCAAATGCATGATAATGAAGGCAGGGGATGCTCTTCATTCCTTTTAGGTCATGGATGTGTAGACATAGAAGAGATGCATGTTCAACCATGGATGGCCCATTGGATATCCTATTTTGAGTTATGAAGCAATGTTTTGAACTCATGTGGCCATGATGGCCTATTGGATACCACATTTGTCAAGAGGCTTCTTCACCTTTGATATGGCCTTAGGCCATGAAGAAAGATAGGATTTGATATGCAATGGGAATGGGTAGAGAATTGGCCTAGGAAAACATTCATGTTAGCCACAATGAGTTGAGATTCAAGTCTCTAATAAAGAGAAGCTCGTCAAATGAGTTTATATGGTAAAACCACAATTAAGTAAAGAATGGATGCATGTGAGAAGATGGAGGCCAAAATGATGAAAGAGGATGAGTTTTGAATGAAGGGGGCTCTTTTCATCCTATTTTGAAGGCTAACCCTGTGTAGAGGCTCATCAAATGATCGGGCAAGAGGACCAAGTTGAGAAGAGGTGTTCTACCATAATCATGGATACAGATTATAGCATCAAATCTGAGGATGGTAATTTTTCCATTTGATTGGTCATCTACTTTTAAATAAGAGTGTTGTTTTTGCACACAATGTTGTTTGGTTGTTGTTCCAAAGAATATATGTTGGGTTTACATTGCGAAGGTCTTTATACAGTGGAAGCTTTCTTTCATTTTCAAGAATGGCTCAATAATCATTGAAGGAGCCAAGGATGAATGTATCCCTTTTTATTTTAGGATCTTCATTCACAGTTTGCTAATGGAAATCAAATAAGGGTTTTGGGAAGTCCATGGACTGGATAATGAATACGACTTTGAATGAGAGGTAGAAATCAAGTATATTATGCCAGATAATCCTGGGTGCATTCCATATGCCTATTAAAAGTTGTTGATCTAAATATTCAAACAAGAAAAAGGATGTCTTCATTTATTTATCTATTCAAATCATAGATGGATGTGCAACGTCATAGCACACAGGTCTAGTCTGTATGAGATGCTTTGGTTTAATGAGAGATTCAAGACTATTGGCTTTGAACCGTGGGTGAAGGTTGTGTAGACTGAGCCTATGAAAATTTATTCTCTCCTGTTGCATAGCTCTCAGACATGGAAGAACAATGTCTAGCTATGAACTACATAGTTCTTTCATGGTGAAGGATCAAGTAAGACACAATATATGGTAATCTTTGTGTGTGTGTGTGTGTGTGTCTATATATATATATATATATATATATATATATATATATATATATATATATTTCTATATTTTATTTATATGGATTTAACCATGGAGGAAAAGAAAGGTGCATATCTGAAATGAAACATATATATATATATATATATATATATATATATATATATATATATATATATATATATATATATATATATATATATATATATATATATATATATATATATATATATATGTCTTCATCTATTCTATTAATCCTCTTAGGCTTTGGGCATAGATGTTAGCAAAGAAGTGGACCTTTGGGTCAAGAATGTATCAGTTAATGGCATGGTAGGTATCGGTAATACACATATCAGAGTCTCATGTTAAATTATTTTCTTCTATTATATGTTGTTAGACAAGAGAGAAATGTATTTGAGACTTGTTATTTTAATCCTTCTATTGTTGTAAGACTTATAGCTAGAAAGGTTCAATAATGAAGTTTCAAGGTTATTATCGGGTAACTATGATTTGATTGACTTTATTTTATAAGCTAGTGCCTATTGGGGGATGTAAAGAGTTGTTGGTGCAAACTAGAGGATTTCCCATTTGTTAGAGTGTTTAGATACTTTGAATGGAGAAGATTTTGCCCATTTGCACAGGGAGGAAATCTAATGATGTTGATGAAGGATGATTGCTACAAAGGCATCCTTCACTATCATATTCAACATTAATACAGGTTTTTAAAATCTATTATGATGTAAGTTTAATATGGATAATTACATCTTTTTTATAGATTAGTTTAAATTATGAACCCAAAGATGTAGCCTAAATGGGTGAACTCCATTGTCACTTCTGGTGTCATTTTTACTTGTAGGGTATTCTATGTTTTATTTTAATTTAGCTATAAATGGATCGGATAGAATACTAGCAATAAATACAAGAAGTTAAGAATGACATAGAATAAAAAGTTTTAAATGCGGGAAATGAATTATAGAGTTGGCATATTACTTTTATTCATTCTCAAATTTTGTAACTAATTATATTTACTTTAAGGAATTGAGAATTTAGTTATGATTTTAAACTATTTAATTTATCTATGAAAATCATCCTAGTTTATGAATCACTTAAGAAGCTCAATGAGAATTTGTTGTTCCTCAAATTTGAAAATTGCACCTAGTTTGACAATTTCAAGATTTTCATATGTTCTAATATTTACTTCTATGACCTCCTCAATGAGAGAAGGTGACTGATCTTGAAGATAAGTTGGGGGCTGTGGTAATTCTTCTACTAAAGTAAATTCATCTAGAAGCTTTACATCTAATTCTAGATAAGAATCTTGTTCATTAGAAGTTGATTGGATTTCTTCCATATTTAGAGAGGGGTCATTTTCATCATATTATTCTTCTTCTATTTGATTCAGTGACTCTTATTTCTCTCCAAAATAAGTAGACTCATTCAAATGGATAGTGAATCCTTTCTTGTAGTCTCCTAATTCAATGACTCTTATTTCTCTCCAAAATAAGTAGCTCCTAGATATGCAATTATGGCATCATCATATTAGAATACATCAAAATATGACTCATTATTCTGATCCTAGTCTATGAGTGTGGGGTAATGGAGGGAGATGTTGATGGTGAAAATGGCAATGTTAAAGAAGATGTTCATGGTAGCCAAGTATTCATAGAGACTATAAATGGAACATGTCTCTACTTCTTCATCAAAAGTAAACTCTTCAAGAACCAAATAAGTATATGTGATGATAGTGTTTAGGTTAATGCGTAGTGGTTTGTACCCTAGGCCAAGACATTTTGGATGTTCATGAACCCCAATAAATTCCAGCCTACCTTGTTCTTCTCTACCTAGTATTTTGCCCTTCTAATTCATATTTTGAAGCATTTTCTAAAGTTGGGGATATTTATACTTGTGAAATTCTAGGGCCTCATCTTCAGGAATGAGCCAAGAATCATTGGGTTCTTCAAAATATTCATCTTATAACATATCTCCACTTGTGAAGGCCATGGACCTAAACTGATAGATAATGAGTTTATCTGGCCTCATAGTCGAGGACCCATAACTTCATGTGGATAGTGGAAAATTTATGACAGATATTTTTATATTCATAGTCCCCACAATCCTTAGAAATTATTTTTAGGTGAGTGATATATGGGGATTCAGATGAAGTGGGTGATAGATTATTAGGGTGGATATATTTTATAGATTTAGGATTATAAGATGAACTTTGGATGTTAGGATAATAGCAAGTAGGATTAGATTGTTCCATTTGGTAGTTACAAAAGTGCTTAATTTCCCTTGGGATCATGACCTTCATTCCTCAATGCAATAATTTTAGACATTGGTGGAGGGTAGAGGGTACATCTCTCATCTTGTGTATCCAAGGACATCCCAAAATCAAGTTATATGGGAGATATATGTCCACTATATGAATTAGGGTTTGGTGGACTATGGGCCCCATAGCTATATGAAGATAGATTATGCATGTGAATAGCCTTTCATTATCATCATATGCTTTAATAATTATTAAAGTGGGCCCTAATGAAGACTCAGAATACCCCAACTTTTTAATAAAGTCAAGATTACACAAATTTAGGGCTGATCCTCCATCTATAAGCACCTGTGGGATTTTTTGATTGGCAAAGGAGATCTCAATGAATAATGGATGATTGTGGTGATGGCCTATGGGTGGCATATCTTAGGAACTTAAGGTAATTTTTTGTGAAGGGCATAAATGACTGACCAAGGCTTAAAATTGATTTGTGTCAATATCCTTAAGGACTTTTAGTTCTTGTAAAACTTGATTGATTATCTTCTGATGCACATATGACATCTTGATAAGATCCATAAGAGAGATTTGGGATGGAATCTTCTCAAGTTGTTGAATGATATCATATGGTTTATTGGAAGAATTTGAGACCTTCTTAGGGATAGTGACTTTCTGAGATGAGGAGGTGGATGGGTCCTTTATAGGTGCTCTAGGAATTGTGATTTTTCCTTATTGTTTAGTGACTACACAATCAATTATTGTCCTATTGATTTTAAGGATGGTGGATGGTAGATGTGCAAGATCTTAGGGGCCTCAAATTTTTATGGTATTAATGTAGTGGTATGGGATGGAATTATGGTTAGTTCTATTAGAATTGGAAGCTTGACCTTGATCCTTTGGTGGTTTCTTTTTCCTTTAAATGTGCTTAGGTAATGGGTCATGATATATACATAGTTGTTGATTTTTATATTGACTTGTTGGACTCTCCCCTTCAACTTCTATTTCTCCTTTTTCTATTAGATCTTGGATGAACTGCATTAGTTGCATAGATTTATGGGTTTTATGCCCTTTGACTCTATGTTATTGGTAGAATTCATCTTCCCAATACAAATCATGGCATGGTTTGTTATCATCCAATGGTCAAATTTTGGGAGAGTGATCATATTAATTATTGCCACCAAATCTTTCACCCTATAGGAGGTTTTTCAAGCCTACTCCAGATTTGGGAAACATTGGAATACTTCTAGGTATGTTGGTTTACCTATAGTATAAGTAGACCTTTAGGTTTAAGGTCTAGCTCTCTCAATTGATCTTGAAGTGTTTATCACCTATGTTAACAGATTGTTTATGGGAAAAGGGACATAATTATGCATGAAATAAATATAATCTAAGGGGGTGATACACCATGAATATATACACTATGTTATTATACTTCTTTCACTAAGAAAAAAGACCTACAAACTAGCTTTAAAATCCTAAGCTATTCTAACATTAGTATTTCAATATAGAGACTATATGTATACGACAAGTCAAGGTAAGTGGACTAGAGGTTAGATTTCACACTCTAAGGACACTTTTACACTTGAAGGGAGATAAACACACTAGTTACACTCTATATGACCTATTAGAATGAGAAATCCTTGCATTAGACATGAAAGGATAAGGAGAAGCAAGGATAAAATCACTAGACCTCACCATTTATCACTTTGCACACTTAAAAAAGATGTTTGCAAACTCAAAAATTGATTTCTTGTATTATTCAAAGGTAAATTAAAACATCAAACTAGCATGGCTTCACCATACACGGTGTGGATTATGAAACAAGAGCCAAAATGGTTACTACTTATAGAATGTGATAAAGGAGATAGTAGATTGAAGTCCAAGAGTCAAAAAAACACTTGTCAAGCTGAGATAAAGAGTTATGTTTATAGGAGAATTAATTATGGGACAAACCATGCAAGGTCTACTTGGATAAATGTCCTTTAAAGGCATGAAACTCATCAAATTTGGCATAAAAGTCTCTCAGCTAGCTTCTTAAAATTGCCCTCATTATTGGATTCTCTTGAGCGATCTTCAGTAGACTAGGGATAGATGAAATAATTGAAATATGAGGGAGGAGTTATAAATAGTCTCAAAAATGTATTATATATGTCCCTAATCATCAATATTATTCTAGATAAGTGCTCTCATTGTATGTAGTCATAATCACCCTTTTTTAGACCTATCTTCACACTTGGCACTAAGATGTTCTTTAGTTTTTCAATCCAATACATAAAATTGAGGGAATGACACTTTTCTAGGGTCCTCAATCCTCTATATTCATTAATCAGACTTTAAAAGGCCTCCCAATTGAACCTGTCACCTTTTCACTTGATGATAACTTCTCATTCACTGTCATTCTGGACTGGCTAAAGTGGAGATGTTAGTAGAGATACTTTTGAGATCTTATGAAGTAATAAATTTATATGAGGAGTTATATTAGGTCTCATTATACCTCCCCAATTGATCCTCACCTTTTGAAATCTTTATGTACCTATAAAACATAAAAAAATATCAAGAAAAGCCATTTTTTGCCATGTCCATACAAGTACAATGAAATCCAATCTAATGGGAAAGATCATTGGGGAGTCTTATACAATTTAAAATTAATTTAATTCTCAAAATAGATCATCATATTTCCCATTGGACCCTTATAAAGGGTTTTAGAGGGTTTTAAGTAGTTTTCACCCTTAAGGATTGTTCACAAAGTTGTGACATACAAACCCTAGAAAAATTCCACAAAATTCAAGTACATGACCCTATTCAATCATTTATAAATCCTTATGCTCCCATGTTAAGTATCCATACTAATGTGAGCTTCCAAAATTAGCCTCTCAACTTTCTCTTTATTTTCTGCATACCATGTCATGTTCTCAAGTCAAGAAATGGCCTCTCTATGGCCTCCTCTATAAAATAAAAGTTTTCACACACCTTATATCTCCCCATTAATTTGTTCTAATTCATTGGAATGCTCCTCTAGTGTCAGAAGTGATATTATACCCCTTTTAGACATTAGGCCTAATCAAGACCTAATAGGTCTATCTGTACCTATGTAGGTTTAGGCCATTTTTGAGGGGTTGGTCATGACTGTGATGACTCCCCTATATTTTTTCATGCTCAACACATCTTGCTACATATTTATGCAAGGTTTCAACACCTTCCAAGTTATCTCCCAATCTTTTTCCCACCAAACCTGTAGGATATATCCTTTTAGGAGTACCCTCTATTTGAGATAGAAGAGAGGGTATTTACCTTATTATCTTAGTATATGTGAACATATGATGAGATTCAGTAGGTCTTAGGTACCATTTTTACTTAAGTTTAGAGCTTGGTCGCATAAATATCACTTCTAAACGTCCCAAAACTTAAGACAAGCTATGTGTAACTCACTGACTGCAGGGTTTTATGTGTATGACTGTAGGTTGTTCTTGAGAACCCTTACATACCCTATTTACATTATATGAGAGTCTCATGAAGTGAATATCACCAATGTGGAGGCACTTGAATCATGTCCATCATTCTAAATATTTCCAAACTCCTTAAGGTATAGCTTTCTCTTTACAAGGTTGATAGACTATGATTATATTATGTGTTTCTTGCTCAAAAAAACATGCTTGTAAGTGACATATGGATATTAGACTTTATTTCTCATGATTAAAGACCCTCTTGGAGTCATCAAAGTTGCTTCCAACTCATTTTTACTTGTTCTCATCATACACTTATTATTCCAACATCAAGATAATCATGTTTGGGTGTACTATCATACTACAATCAATTGTAGATGACCATTTCTAGAGCTAAAAGAGGTATTTTAGTTGCATCTCAACCTTTGAAACTTGTGATACAAGGTATAGGATCTCTTTGAATTTTTTGAACCAACTCCAACTTGTAGGTGTTTCATGTTTCTAGGGTTTCATCTCTTAGTTCACACCATGAATCTTGTAAGTACTTACTATCAAGCTGTAAGTGAGATTTTGGTGGTAAGGCACACCTGTAGGTGGTGATTCAAGTCAAAAACCTATACTTTTATTCCTCTTGATGTTCTTTGAAACACTAGTGTGACTCTCACAATCATAGGACTACTTTACATGAATGTATTCTCATGTTTACTTTCCAAAGGCTATAAGGTCTCTTGGAGTTCAAAGCACTGCAGAGAACATTAACTTTCAACATTGCAGTAAAATCTAGAATGGAGGCCTCATTTTCATCACTTATTTGGATAAAACGCCCACTTTCTTTAGTCAAGGCTTACTCCTAGGTCTAAAATCCATGATGAAACACTTAGGTTCTATCTAGACTTCATGCCACACTACTCCATGATGGCAAAAAATATGGCCAAGGCTCTATTTTAGAGTTTTTAAGCTAATAGATCCCTAAAACTCATTCTTCATATATGTAAATGACTCCTCAAGTATACCTGATACTCTATATCTTGACCATGATTGTTATGAAACCTTAAACACTCTATGACATTAAGGAAGGTCTCAAACATGTTCAAACACCTCTATGTAACTATTGACCATTTGACCACAAATAAAAATGGGTCAACCCCCTATAGACAAAACTTATATAGGGGTATAATGTGATGTTATAGGGTGTATTTAATGTTATATATTATTTTTTTAGCCTTGGTCATAGTTTAATTAAATCTTATGCTAACTTGAGTCACTTAGGGGTCCTTTTGGGATCATATATGCAAGTGGTAGGTTTTCACAGTGTTCAAGTAGTCAAAGCATAAAACGGGTATGCATAGGACTCAAAAGTTCATTCAAGCTTTCAAAGATCAAGAAAAAATTTCTAGAACAAATCCAGAAGAACTTGGGGACTTAAATATTTTTTTGGTACTTGGGAATTTTTCCCATTTTATTTGGTGAAGTATAAATTCCTTTGGGTATTCGGTCTAAGTGTTAATAATTATTTTGGTGCAATTGTTTCCAATTTTTTGGCTAAGTGTCGGGGACTTGTTGGGAAAATTGGTTGAATCAAAAGTTTCAAAGACTCATTTAAATCTGTAAAAGTGCCTACTACAAATTTCTCTAAGTTTATTTATTTCAGGAAAATTATCCAAGCAATTTTCTTTAAGACAGAATTCTTTTAGACATTTCATCTATGGATAAAGTGTTATTTCTAATTTCTTTCAGATAAATTTTCCTATACAAAAGGTTGACATATTATTTCAAATAAAATGTTTGAAACATAAATCCCAATTACCCATATTGTTTCAATAAAATTGGCCAATGCAAAAACTCTGAAGCCATCATTTTTGTAGGGAAATTGTCCTGAAGACAAAGAGCTTGAGGAAATTACATGCAATAAATGCTCTGATAGAATTGAATTGTTTCAGGAAAGTTGATCTAGTAGAGTATGACATTCATGAAAATGTTAAAAATGAGTCTAAGTAAAAAACCATTGACATTCAAAAAGTGACAGTCATGTAGACATCATTGACAGTCTTGCAGACATCATTAATGGTCATGTAAACATAAAATTTAAGTCATGGAAAAAAATCATTAGGGGTAAATTTTTTATGGTCACGCAGATGTTAAATATGGTTATGTAGACATAAAATTAAGGGAGTAAAAATGTCAAATTTTAGCCACAATAAATAGCCATTTAAGTTTAAATAGTGGGTCATATCAGATCAATGGTTGGCATTTGAGCGTACATCCAAATCTAATGGTATGAGCAAAGTCAAAATGTCAATGAATCCTAGGATCAAATCATGTTCAATCAAATGGATCATGATCTACAAATCATATTCAATCATATAAATAGATACAATAGTGTGAGCAAGATTCAAATGTCAAGATCTCAGATCAAATGCAACACTAACAGATGTCATGATCTTAGGACCTCGTGTCAGTGATCAATGACCAGCATCGAAATTCAAAGCAAAGAAACTCTAGGTGGGGTCAACTGGGCAAATTAAATTAGACTCTAGATGGATAAGATGGGCTATGTGTTCAAATGATGATAGAGCAAATTCTAAAATATAATGAGCAATGTGGCAAGGAATGCCACATGGGTGACTATGTAGGATCCAAGGACTTTATAGCAAAGCAAGCTCTTTGAACTCATATGCCACCATGAAGCTTAGTTGAAGACTAAAGATGAATAATGAATACCAGATGTAAATAACAAAGTATAAGAAGGTGATGAGTGAATGTAGATGGTAAATGCAAATTTCTAAAAGATAATTAGTAGTTAAGAAAACATCTATGACTGTCATAACATATGTGTTGACTCTCCTAGCTCAGTTTCAAGTGCCTGAGAGATGATCCATGATGAAAATAGTTTCATGAAGGCTAGTTGAAGAATCTCTACACCATTTTGGAGAGTTTGTCATTATTTATATGTACATTTGTCTTAAGAGTCATTCATGGTCTATTTCACACTTAGTTGCACCTATAACGTAACTAGTTCTCATGCCTGGACATGTGTTCTACTGACTCTTGAACTTATTTCTTTTCTCCTCTCTCTGAAGTTCTATAATTATCTACCATTTTGACCTTTGTAATATAATTCCACTTCATGTATGGAAAAGCCATAATAGAATGATGTCATATTTTGCCTTTTAACATTAATGCAAATTTGGTTTGGAGTTCTTGAATAATTGTTTAAGTGTACAAGTGACTTATGGTGATGCAAAGTGATAATTCTCTATCCTTTGTTCCCTTATCCTTTCATGTTTGTCTAAGAGTTCCTATTTTAATAGGTCATATGAAGTGTTGTCAAGTGTATGAGCCAATTTTTTAAGTGTAAAATGAGCCTTAGAGTCTGTAACTAGCTTATGGTTCACTTACCTTGGATAGTTTTCATGCATCTCACCTTCATATGTAAATACTCATGTTAGAATCCCTAAGACTTGGAAGTTAGTTTGTATGCCTTGTTTCTTAGTGCAAGAAAGTATGATGGTCATATGTAAAACATTTTGGTGTATCACCCCCTTATATTAGTTTCATTTCATGTAACTTCTAACTCTTTTCCCCATAAATAATTAGTTAAGTAGGTGTGAGCATTTCAAAATACATTCAGGGAGCTAGCCCTTAAATCTAAAGGCTCACTTCCACTATAGGTACACACACGGACCTGGAAGTGTTCCCATGTTGACCAAATCTAGAAGATGCTTGAAAACCCTCTCCTAGGGTGTAATAATTGGTGACAACAGCTATGGCACACTCGATGGTACCAAGGTCTAAGAGAGTGGAAATATTGTTGGTGTGTCTTTCCTCTAATCAAATTTTGGAAGCAAGAAAGTTAGCACCAATGGTGACTCCAAATGAAAAATTTTAGTTTTAAGTAGCCCAGGTATATCTCATTTAAGAATTTGACTAGTTTTTGTATCCCATATAACATATGAGGTTGATATGAACAGGTATGGTGAATATTCCAATCATGAACCTCCTTATCAGCCTTATTATGAACCACATTTTACTCCTCAATAGTCCTATCGAAATGGATATCAATCCTATGAGTCATGTCACCCTTATAGTCCTCCATTTCCCTCTTCATATGGATGCCATGTTGTTGAACAGACCTATGAGGAAGGTTAATAATAAACCTATCAAGAAATGCCTCCTTATCAGTTCTAATATGAGTCCTATCAACCATACCATGATGCCTATGAACCTCAAGATTACTCATATGAGTCTTTCCATGAGGAATAAGATCTTTACATGAATTATACACAAAGGTATTATAAGGCAAGATTTGGATTATTTTAGGATAGAATACAAGAAGATGAGGTTGATCTTGATCCCTATTATTAATCTCCTCCTCCTCTATCATCCCCACCTCATGTTTAATCCTTCTTAGAATCCATACCAAAGTTGATAGATAGTGAAGACAATATGGGAACATGGGATGACAAGTTTGATGTGCTTCCTAATAATCTCATGGAGTGGTTAAGAAGTTTTATCCAAAGAAAGATGAGTGTATGGGAGGTGGCTGAAGATGAAATTCAATGGGAGACCAAAGAACAAATGGAATTGGAAAATAAGTGCCTTCAATGCTCAATAGATAGGTTGAGTATGCGGGAGGATAAAGAGCTCAAAAATGAACATATTGTTGTTGATGAATTCTAAGAAAGTTATTGGCAAGGTGAGGGTCCTATTGATGTAAGTGTTTTTTCTTCTAATAAACCCAAGAAATCACTTTCTAAGAAAGCTATTGGCAAGGTGAGGGTCCTATTGATGTAAGTGTTTTTTCTTCTAATAAACCCAAGAAATCACTTCCATATGAGCTTACTAGTTCATTAGTATTTATTAAATCCACTCACAACCCCTATCCTACCCCTCCCACTCCATTTCGAATTCATAAACCTTCCACTACACCTCATATTCCATCTCCTTCACATGAGCCTATTCATCAACCTTCCACCTTACCTTTTTTTGAGGAAGATCCCATCTTGAGAGAAGAAATTGAAGAAGATAAAATCCAAGCCATGGCTGACCAAGAATATTTCATGAGTGAATATGAAGAGGAAATCACCATAGGGACTCCCCTTGGTGACCACAAGTGTAATTCTACCTTCTTGAGTGAAGAGAAACACATTGGATACTTTTTTTCCACTGTCCATGAGGAATGTGGCTAAGACTTGAAGAGAGAGGTATTTGAAGAAGACTCCATGCCTAATTATGAAGTTATGGATGGCCATCTCAAGCATGAAGTGGAGTGCACTATTAGGGATGAAGGTCAAGTCACTCCTCAAGAAGTTGCAATCTTAAAAGAGTCTCATGAGACCAAGGTAGAAGTCATAGTTCTTGGAGATGACTCAATACCTCTATCTAATTTGAGTCATATCTCTATCTAATTTTTAATCGCCCTTAGATGCATTGGTGCATAAATAGGATCATCTTGATGATCTCATATATCAAGAAGAAAAGAATGAAGAGGTATTGATTCTAAATGACAAGGAAGACAAAGATGATTGGTAGTTGTAAATGAAGATCTTTCAAAAGCTTTAAGATCTTTGCCAAGTTGAAGGTAAAATATTTAAGAAGATGGTGAAAGAGTCTTCCATGGAGGATAATGACCAAGATTGGGTAGAATATGAAAATCTCCTTGATGAACTTGACGAACTTGTAGCTGAAGAGAAGCTTAATCTTATTGAGAGCACCATGGAAACCAAGAAGGTATGTCTTGTTAAACCACTACTAGAGGTCAAATTTAAAGATCCATGTGAGAAATTAGAGGTTATTTAGATGTAAGAATATTTCATTTCCATAGATAGCCTATTTGTAGCTGCTTGGTTCTCATTGAACACCATGCCAATGAAGTTAGCAAACACCATGAAGAAGATGGAGGCATCAATGACAAGGATCAAAAGGCTACATGCCTCATTCATTACTCTATGTCATAAATCAAGAGAGGTTTCAAACTTCCCCTTTGATCCTAGAGGAAGTTTTCATTTAGGTTAGCTATTTTTTTATTTAGTTCATTTAATTATTTTGTGTGTGTGTGTGTTTCATAAGTGCTCATGAAGCACATGTGTGTTTCTTGTCTTGTGTATTATTCTTGTCATTTTATATTGTTGGCATGTTTTCAAAGGTAATGTGTGTGTCAAACCTATGTAAAAGTGACTCCATATCCCAATGGATAGTATTAGGCAACTAGTCTTGGCATAGCAAGCATACCACCTTTAGAAAATCACCAAGAATGTTGACCATTTTGACCACAAGTCAAATTGGGTCAACCCCCCATTGTCAAAAATTATAAAGGGGTCTAATGTGATGTTATAAGGTGTATTTAATGTTATATCTTATTTTTTTAGCCTTGGTCATAGTTTAATTAAGTCTTATGCTAACTTGAGCCATTTATGGGTCCTTTTGGGGTGATATATGCAGGTGGCAGGTTTTCATAGTGTCCAAGCAGTTAGAGCATGGAACAGGTTTTCAAAGGCCTCAAAATTTCATTCAAGATTTCAAAGATCAAGTGGAATTTTCTATAAAAAATCTATAAGAACCTACAAACTTAAATAATTATTTGGTACTTGGGAATTTTTCCCATTTTATTTAGTGAAGTACAAATTCCTTCGGGTATTCAGGCTAAGTGCTAATAAAAATTTCAGTGTAATTGTTTCTAATTTTTTGGCTAAGTGTTAGGAATTGTTATGAAAATTGGCTGAATCAAAAGTTCCAAAGACTCATTTCAGTTAGAAAAAATGCCTACTACAAATTTCTCAAAGTACTATTTATTTTGGGAAAATTGTTTGACCAATTTTCCTAAAGATAGAATTCTTTTGAACATTTTGTTTGGAGAAAAAGAGCTAAGTCTGATTATTTTCAGATAAATTTTTTGATATAAAAAGATAAGGACATATTATTTTAGACAAAATGTCTAAAACATAAATCTTGATGACCCATATTGTTTCATGAAAATTGGCCGATGTAAAAAGTTTGAAGCCATCATTCTTGTAGGGAAATTATCCTAAAGACAAAGAGCCCAAGGAAATTACCCATAACAAAAGCTCTGATAGAATTGAATTATTTAAAGAAAGTTGATCTAGAAAAGTATGATGTTTGTGCAAATGTAAAAAATGAGCCCAAACAAAAAATCATTGTCATTTAAAAAGTGACGATTGTGTAGACATCATTGATAGTCTCACGGATGTCATTGATAATCATGTAGACATTAAATTTAAGTCATGAAAAATAATCATTGGGGGTAAAATTTTGATAGTCATACAAATTTCAACTATGGTTGTGTAGATGTCAAATGATAGGAGTGTAGACATCAAATTCCATCCATGGTAAATAACCATTTGAGTTCAAACAGTGGGTCCTAGCATATCAATGGTTAGCATTTGAGCGTACATCCAAATCAACAATATGAGTAGATTCAAAATGTTAATGAATCTTGGGATTGAATCACATTCAAACAACTAAATCATGATCTAAAACTCATGTTCAATCATACAAATAGATCCAACATTGTGAGCAAGAGTCAAAGTTCAAGGATCTCAAATCAAATGCAACATTGACAGATGTCATGATATCAAGGGGTCAGTCATTGTTGGCTAGCATCAAAAGTTGAAGAAAAGAAACTCTAGGTGGGGTTGACTAAGAAAATTCAATTGGACTATAGATGGACAAGATGGTTTATATGTTTAAATTATGATAGAGAAAATTTTAAAATAAAATGAGCAACATGGCAAGGAAGGCCCCATGGGTGAATACATAGGATCAAAGGACTCTATAGCAAAGTAAACTCTTCAAACTCATATGCTACCATGAAATCTCAATTAATGACTAAAGATGAACAGTGACTTCCAGGTGTAGAAAGAAATCCAAAGAAGTAATGAGTGAATGAAAATGGTAAATGTAAATGTCTAGAAGATAGTTAGTAGTTAAGAAAATGTCTGTGTCTATCATAGCATATGTGTCGACTCTCCTAACTCAGTTTCAAATGTTTGAGAGATGATCCATGATGACAATATTTTCATGAAGGCTAGCTAAAGAATCTCTACACTATTTTGGAGAGTTTGTCATGATTTATATGGACATTTGTCTTAAGAGGCATTCATGGTCTATCTCACACTTAGTTTCATCTATAACATAACTGGTTCTCATGCCTGAACATGTGTTCTAGTGACTATTAAACTTCTTTCTTTCCTCCTCTCTCTAAAGTTCTATAAGTAGCTACCATTTTGGCCTTTGTAATCTAATTCCAATCCATGTATGGTGAACCCTGCTATAATGATGTCATATTTTACCTTTGAACATTAATTCAAATCTATTTTTGAGTTTTTGAATAATTATCTAAGTGTGCAAGTGGCATATGGTGATATAAAGTGATAATTCTCTAACCTTTATTCCATTATCCTTTCATGTTTGTACAAGAGTTCCTATTCTAACAGGTCATATGAAGTTTTGTTAAGTGTATGAGCCTATCTTTTAAGTGTATAATGATCCTTAGTTTCTAAAAATACCCTATGGTTCACTTACCTTGGATAGATTTCATACATCTCACCTTCATATTGAAATACTCATGTTAGAATCCAGAGGACTTGGAAGTTAGTTTGTATGCCTTCTTTATTAGTGCAAAAAAGTATGATGGTTATATGGAAAACATCTTGGTGTATCACCCCTTTAGATTAGGTTCATTTCATGTAACTTCTAACTCTTTTCCCCATAAGCAACTAGTTAATTAGGTGTGAGCATTTCAAGATACATTCAAGGAGCTAGCACTTAAATCTAGAGGCTCACTTCCACTATAGGTACACCCACATACTTGAAAGTGTTCCCATGTTTCCGAAATATGGAAGAGTCTTGAACACCCTCTTCTATGGTTAAGATTTGGTGACAATAGAAACACTTTTAGGTCTCTATGAGAGCCACCTGAAGGTGCACCTTTCAATACACAAGGCAGTGAAGGTAAGTTATCAATAATGTGCATGGTTTATGGGCTTATAACTCATCTTAGACTTTCTCAAAGTATCCAAATGGATCCTATCCACCTTTAATTACTTTAAACAAGTTAAATGCTTCACTTTAACATGATCGACCAAACTAGGGAGCCTGTAGGTGTACATTAATGTTATAAGCCGGTGTATATAGCTTGAATTAGTTGTCACAATCCATCATATTAAATTTGAGAGGCTTGGATTAATTACTCATGTAATAATTGTATGTTAAACACATATTAAAATCTTCATTACACCTTGATGGATTTTATGCAAACCTTCATAGACCTAACTTTAGGTGGTGATTATGAAAATAATGACTATGTTGACATGTTCTTTGAGTAAAATTCTATGGATTTAGCCTTTGAGACTGAGCTTGGAAGGAGAGAGGACTAAAAATACATGGAAAATATGAAACACAACATTTCACCTTCCTATAAAACCACTACAAGTCTAAGGACCTCTGCAATTGGTGGAACATACTTGCAACTAGAGATCTCAACCTACAATTTGAGATGTTTAGCTCATCTACTCACCTCTAAACATGAAAACAAAGATTAAAAACATGATATAAGTAATTCCACATTTTATATAATCAATTTTATCCATTATATTATATGTACCAGCTCAGATAAGAAGAAATCCTACAAGGTATGGGGATTAACATGCAAAATGAGAGAGTAAACTTGTAAAGGATGGTTCATAAATAATATAAAACCAATATCTAAAATCCTATCATGAAATTTAATTGGACTTAGTTTACTAAAACCCCATAGGATCATTTGACTTGAAACTTCTCCTACTGGAAGTACTATAAAGAAAACTATTGACCAATTTTGCATGTCTAGTAGAGTGATGGAGAAAAATAGTTTTGGTACATTTTTTATGCTTATAAATTATTTAAAACATGTAAATGGATTTATGGAATTTTAATATTCATTCCACAATCCTGACACATGTGCCACACTCCTCTATAGGTCATGCAACTACCAAAACCCCTTTGTTTTCAATGATTTTCTTGATTTTAGTTAGGAACCTACAATTTGTTTAGTTATTACTGATATTACCTAACATATTAGATGTTGAAAGAGACTTTGGAAAACTTTTCCACTATATTAAACCCTAAAACCTTAATTAATAACTCTAAAGATGACCATATGTAACATAAAATGACTTAGGACTAGATTTGGCTATGACCAAGGTTGATAAATTATTAAATGACATGAAAAGGGCCATGACACATCCTATCACATCCTATCACATCCTAATATACCATTATATAATTTTTTTACTATATGGATTTCCCTATATTGACATATGGTCAAAATAATTAATATTCTTAGTAATTTCCTAGGGGTGGTATGCTTGTTATGCCAAGACCAGTAGCCTAATCCTATACATTGGGACATGGAGTCACCTATGTACTAGTATGACACTAAATTGCCTTTGAAACCACACCAAATAATAAATTAAACAAACATGTATTCTCAAGAACACTTATGAAACATATACACAAGTGAAACAAAGACACACACCTAGTCTAATATGTACAAGACCTCAATCTTGAGGTGAAAAAAAGCTTATCATTCTTCAACTAGGGTCAAAGATGGTTTGTCTTACATCTTTATCACTCCATTAAATCAAATTTTCATGTGAATCATACTCATTATCAATCACATGACTGGGTAGATGTTGAAATGACTTACCATCTCTATATCTTCTCATATCTATAAGTGGCCTATCTTTAGCTTTCATGAATGTTTTATTTTGATTTCCAAAGACCTTGATTAGAGTTATAACTAGAATTATCTCTATCATATCTAATTTTCACTCTTCAAACTGAGCATTAGGAATCATGACAATTGCCTCAACCTTACTTTCATCTTGGGCATGATGTGCTTGATATATGGAATCATCAAGCTTATTCTCTTTTTTTCCATCACATCTGGAGATGTCTCAACATCAATCTAAGGTGTTAGTTTCTCTTTAAACACAAAGACTTTTGCCTTAACTTCATTAAAACCCTCTACGATTGTAGACCCTTAGATAACATATTGATGTTCATCCTCATGCATAACATGACACTCATTTTTAGGCTTGATCAAACACTCAACAACCTGATCATTAAGTTTATCAATAAACTTGACATCAGATATTCAATATTTTTAAGGGGAAGTAGTCTTACCCAATTGATTAAATTCTTGAAATATGACATTGAATCTTTGCCATAAGTCATCCTCCTCTTCCTCATGAATATCATCATTAAGGATAGCTTCATCAATTTCAAGTATAATCACATTGTTCTTCTCATTATCTTGATCGATCATGTCCTTCTATCTATCCTCATCACACACATGGATCAAATAGTTACCTTCATTAACTTGTGAGAGAGAATGCTCAACACTTGCCTCATCTTGCTCAAATGTTCCTTCATAGATGATATAGGTGTTAAGGTCAATTTTCTCAAAATATGCATATGGATCATGTTCATAAGCTTCTACACCATATCTCATATAGAAATAAGTTAGATATGCCTTCAATTTTATAATTAGCACAATCATCCACAATAGACTCTTCTTCTCTCATTGATAACACAATTTAAGTTGGAGCTTGCTTATACATAAGGCTCAATGTGGAAACTTGAAAGTGGATGAGTTATTATGGTCACCTTGGTTCCATATCTTGTCTATAAAGGCTATAGATAGGACTAATCAGCTCAGAGGTATCCTCCTATATTAGCTATGAACTCTCTTGAAAGGTAGATTGAAAAATGGGCAGGTAATTCAATAATAACAATGTTTTAGAAGGATGGGGGAAAAAAGGACAGTCAATGAAAGAAAACCTTCAACCCTTTGATCAATCCTATTATATTGGTAGGTGTAACATCTAACTAAATCACTCCTTTTCTATGTGGTTCATATCTTTAGGCACAATTTTATTAGCTAGCAACTTTGGGCATCACTGATGTGGAGGCTCCACTATCAACTATGTAATTATGGACTAGTTTATTTCACTTACTATGACAGTGAGGTAGAAAGGTAGAGGCTTATCATATTTGGTAAATGATTCCATAATGTATTATTATGGGCATTGGTAAGAGTGATATGACCATTATCATTTCTTGGATGATGGAGGATTATCATAGCTATGGTAGATAACTATTTTTTCAGGAGGTCTTTTTGGCTAGGCATATGAAGGATACCCCAAAGGGAAATGGATACCTTTGCACTTTTTAATGAATCCACTATGTTTAGGGTAGAGGCACTTAATTTTTATTGAGTCCTTAGAGTCAAGGAAGTGTTTTTATCTTGAGTAATTTAAGTACCTTGAATAGACCTTACCACATTTTGATTTTTAGAAAGTTCAGGAGTGTTAGGGACTGCCATGTTTACAATCATGCCTTGCTACCTTAGAGGAGGGTTAGATAAACTTGTAGGTACATTATTATCACCTCCTAAAGAATTCCTCTTGGATCCTATATTTTTTTTTAAATAATTTCCTTTGTTAATCACATAAGTATATTCCACTAAGATGTTAGTGAAGCTTTCTCCTTAAGGCTTCCAACCTTTACTTGTTTGCATTAGTACTTCATCTTCAACTGATATTAGAGGAGTGACTCATCCTTTAGAAAATATATCTTGTTCTCCACCCTCATTAGCATTCATGAATTTAATTTTTTTTCCACTCTTTTCATTACACCAAGATACTATGCATCGGTATCATCTCTCTTGTGTTGGATGTAGAATTAGGATTGTATACATTGGTAAGCCTATTGAAGTTAGGCTGCCCTTGACCTCTTCCTCTCCTATATTGTTGACCATATTACTACTAATAGGGATAGAGGTTTTGATGAACACCATGTTGCATAATGGATTACCTAATTTTAGCCTCTAAGGCTTGGTATTTTTCCTCAAAGAAGTTAGTCTTTGACTACTAATCAATGGCATCTTCTGCCTTTTTAGGACCAACCTTTGGCTTAGCATTTACATTAGGAACTTGGGCAATGTTTGGAGCAGAAGTAGGGAACATTAGGTAGATAGAGGTATAAATACTTTTGGAGGTAAATTTATCACTTCATGAATGAGGCCATTCTCATACTCTAATGGAAATTTTATATGCTTTGGGAAGAGTGAAACCACCCATGGATTGTAGCATGATGGTAATATTAGTACCAATGGATCTTAAGTATGTATGGTAGAAAAAGCTATCAGATGGTCTCATGGGATGAGGAAACCTATGCCAAGTCTTTTAGAACCTCTCATTGAAGTCATGCATTGTTTCCTTGGGGGTTATTTGGATCATATTGAGCTGATGTATGAGTGAAGTGTGGCCACTTTCATCTTTAAGCCTTGAAGTTAACAACACTCCAAAGTTATCCCATATTGTGATGTAACCACTAGGAAAAGTCCTATACCAATCAAGTGTTTTCCATGTAATGGACATGGAAAGGAGTCTAATGGAAATATTGACCTTAGTGACATTGTGAAAAATATAAAAATTTGAGATATCCTTGATGTGTTCACTAGGAGTAACATGGCCTTCACCATTGAATGTAGGAACACTCTTTATAGCATTAGAGGGAATGTCATCATAGGCATCAAGATGGAATGGATTTATAGTATTAAAGGCTAGGAACGCATGTTTCCTAGCCATGTTTTCGTCAATTTTATTCTCACTCTCTTGATCCTATTGGCTATAAAATTCCTCTTTCTCTTCAAAGGGTAGAATAGGCTGAGGGTGTTGAACTTCAAGAGGAAGTTTAGGTTGAAGAGGTGGATTGATAGGATTGAAAACTATACTATAATATGACCTAGTGAGGAACATGAATTATGCGATAAAATATATGACAAAATAATGATCTTCAACTATATTTTACCTTGAATGGAGTCACCAAATAATAAGTAGCACACCAATATACAAATAATGTTGTCAAGACTAGCATTTACTTTAACAAGTTGTCTTTAGGACTATGGGTCCCACCAAGCATGCCATAATTATTGTCACAAAATATTACATCCTAGAGGAGGTTTTTCAAGCCTCTTACATATTTGGGAGACATTGGAATACTTATAGGTATGGGGGATTACCTATAGTAGAAGTAGACCTCTAGGTTTAAGGGTTAGCTCCCTGAATTGATCTTGAAGTTCTTATCACCTGTGTTAATTGATTATTTATGGGAAAAGGGATATAATTATGCATAGATAAATCTAACATAAGGGGGTGATACACCATGAATATATACACTATGCTATCATATTTTTTCCCTAAGAAATATGACCTACAAACTAGCTTTAAAGTCCTAATATATTCTAACATTAGTATTTCATTATAGAGGTGATATGCATAAGACAACTCAAGGTAAGTTTACCAGAGGGTATATTTCAAGTTCCAAGGGAAATTTTACACTTTAAGGGTTATAAACACACTATCTACACTCTATATGACATGTTATAATGAGAACTCCTTGCACTAGACATGAAAGGATAAGGAGAAGTAAGGATAGAATCACTAGACCTCACCATTCATCACTTTGCACACTTAGAAAAGATGTTTGTGAACTCAAAACCAAATTAAATTTATTATTAAAAGGTAAATTACAACATCAAACTAGTAGGGTTTCACCATACATGGTGTGGAATAATGAAAAATGATCCAAGATGGTTACTACTTATATAATGTGAGAAAGGAGAGAGAAGAATGAAGTCCAAGAGTCACAAAAACACTTATCAAGCTGAGAAGAGTTATGTTTATAGGAAAATGAATTATGGGATATAACATGAAATTTATACTTTGATAAATGTCCCTCAAAGGCATAAATCTCCTCAAATTTAGCGTAGAAGTCTCTTAATTAGCTTCTTGAAATTGCCCTCATTATTAGCTTCTCTTGAGCACTCCTCAAAAAAATAGGGATAGATGACATCATTTTAATATGAGAGAGGGATTATAAATAGGATCCATCATTCATTGGATGTGTCCCTAATCATCAATATTCTTCTAGACAAGTTCTCTCATTGTCTATAGTCATAATCACCCTTCTTTAGACCTATCTTCACACTTGGCACTAAGATGCTCTTCAGTTTTTCAATACAATCCATAAAAGTGAGGGTATAACATTTTTATAGGGTCCTTAAGTCTCTAGATTCATCAGGAAGACCTTATAATTCCTCCCAATTGAATTTTTCACCTTCTCACTTGATGATCACTTCTCATTCACTATGTCATTCTAGACTAGCTAAAGTGGAGATGTTAGTAGAGATACTTGTGAGATATTTTAAAGTAATAAATGTATATGAGGAGTTATATTAGGTCTCATTTTACCTCCCTAAGTTATCTTCACCTTTTGAAACCTTTATGTACCTGTAAAACATCAAAAATTATCAAGAAAATCCACTCTAAATCATGTTCGTATAAGTAGGGTGGAAGTCAATCTGATGCAAAAGAGCCTTGGGGAGTCTTCTACAAGTTCAAATTTATTTCATGCTAAAAATAGCTAACTTGGATGTCTTTTATTCTTCATCTTTCCCATTGTGTCCTTATCAAGGGTTTTAGAGGGTTTTAAGTAGTTTTTAGCCTTAAGGATTATTCATAAAGTTATGACATCCAAAACCTAGACAAATTCCATAAAATGCAAGTTTAGGACCCTCTTCAATAATTTATAACTCCTCAATCTCCCATGATAAGTATCTGTAGTAGTGTGAGCTTCCAAACTTACCCTCTTGACCTTTTCTTTATTTTCTACATACCCTGTCATGTTCTCAAGTCAAGAAATGGCCTTTCTTTGGCCTCCTCTACAAACCAAAAGTTCTCACACACCTTATATCTCCCCATGAAGGTGTTCTAATTCATTGGAATTATCCTATAGTGTTATAAGTAAGACAATACCCATTTTAGGCATAGGCGTAGTCAAGACATAATAGGTTTGTCTACACCTATGTAGGTTTAGGCCACTTCTGAGGGGTTGGTTATAACTATGATGACTCCCCTATATTTTTTCATGCTCAACACAAATCACTACATCTTTTTTCAAGGTTTTATTTCCTTCCAAGTCATCTCCCAACCTTTCTCCCACCAAGCCTATAGGATATATCCTTATGGGAGTGCCCTCTGTCTGAGATAGAACAAAGGGCACTTATCCTATTGCCTAAAAAAAATTTAACATATGAAGATAATTAGTAGATGCTAGGGACCATCTGTACTTAATTTCAAAGCTTGGTCACATCAATAACACCTCCAAACATCCCAAAACCTAAGACAAACTATGTGTAACTCACTAACTACAAGGTTTTATGTGTATGGCTGTAGGTTATTCTTGATAACCCTTCCATGCCTATTTCCATTAAATGAGAGTCTCATAAAGTTAATATCACCACTTTGAAGGAACTCCAAGTATGTCTATCATTCCAACCCTTGACAAACTCTTCAAGGTATAGCTTTCTCTTGACAAGGTTGACAAACTATGACTGTATTATGTGTTTCTTGCTAAGAAAAACATGCTTGTAGGTGACATATGCATACTAGACTTTGTTTCTCATGAATCAAGACCATTTTAGAGTCATCAAAGTTGTTTCCAACTCATTTGAACTTGTTCTCATCATACACTTACTATGCCAACATCAAGACAGTCATTTTTGGGTGTATTGTTATACTACAGTCAACTATAGATGACCACTTCTAGAGCCAAAAGAGGTACTGTAGGTGCATCTCAACCTTTGAAACTTGTGCTACAAGATCTAGGAACTCTTTAAAGTCTTGGAACCAACTCCAACTTGTAGGTGTTTCATGTTTTTAGAGTTTCATCTCTTAGTTCACACCATGAATCTTACAAGTACTTACTATCAGGCTATAAGTGAGATTTTGAGGGCAAGGCACACCTATAGGTGGTGATGCAGGTCAAAACCTTATCTTATAATTTCATTCCTCTTGATGTTGTTTGAAACACTAGTGTGCCTCTCACCTTCATAGAAATACATGACATCAATGTATGCTCCTGTTTGCTTTACAAAGGCTATAAGGTCTCTTGGAGTTCAAATCATTGTAGAGAGCATTAAATTTCTATAGTGTAAGAATGTCTAGAATGGAGGCCTCCTTTTCATCACTTATTTGGATCAAATACCCACTTTATTTAGTCAAGGATTCACTTTTAGGTCTGATATCCATGATGAAACACTTAAGATCTATCTATACTTCATGTCACACTACTCCATGATGGCAACAAATATGGCCAAGGCTCTATTTTGGAGTTTTTAAGGTAATAAATCCCCAAAACTCATTCTTCATATATGTATATGACTCCTCATGTTTGCCTGCTAATTGATAACTTCACTATGATTTTTATGGAACCTTCAACACTCTAGAACATTAAGGAATGTCTCAAGCATGTTCAAACACCTCTATGCAACACTTTCAGGTCTCTATGAAAGCCACCTATAGGTGCACCTTTCAGTACATAAGGCAGTAGAGGTAAGTTATCAATAATATGCATGGTTTATGGGTTTATAACTCATCTTAAACTTTACCAAATTATAAAAATGGATCCTTTCCACCTTTAATTACTTAAAATAATTCAAATTCTTCACTTCAATGTGATTGACCAAATTAGGGAACCTATAGGTATATATTAATGTTGTCGGCCTATCTATATATCTTGGATTGGTTGTCATAATCCATCATATGTCATTTGAAAGGCTTGGATTGATTACTCATTTAATAAGGGTATGTTAAACACCTCTTTAAACTCTTAATTACACCTCCATGGATGTCATGCAAGCCTTAATACACCTAACTATAGGTGGTAGTCATTAAAAGACTAACTATATTGATATGTCCTTTAAGAACAACTCCATGGATGTATCCTATGAGACTGAGCTTAGAAGTAGAGAGGAATATAAATATTTTGGAAGCATGAAACATAACATATACCTTCCTCTAAAACCACTATAAGGATAAGGACCTCTGAAATTGATGGAACATGCCTAGAACTAGCAATGGAGATCTCAACCTGTAATTTGAGATGTTTGGCTCATCTTCTCACCTCTAAACATGCAAAAAAAGATGGATACCATGAGATAAGGAAATCCACATTTTATAGAATCAATTTCATCCATTATATTATATGGAACAACTCAAACAACAAGAAAACCTGTAAGGTGTGGGGATTAGCATGCAAAATAAGGCAGTCAACTTCTAAGGGATGTTTGATAAATCATAGGCAACAAATATCTAAACTCCTACCATGAAATGGAAGTGGATGAAGTTTACTAACACCCCACAAGATAATTTGACCTAAAACTTATCCTACTGGACATACCATGAAGAAACATGTTGACCAGTTTCGCATGTCTAGTGGATCAATGGAGAAATGAAATGATTTTGGTCCATTTTTGATGTTTCCAAATCATATATAATGTTTAAATGGATTCAAGTAATTTTAAGAGTCATTCCACATGAGCCACACTCCTTTATAGGTTATGCAACTACCAAAACCTCATTTTCTAACCTATTTTATTGATTTCAATTAGGAACATATAAGTTTTTTAGTTAGTACTTATTGGCTAATAGATTTTTCCTGGTCTAAAAAAATTTTATTCTATATCTATACCCCTTTCTTTCATGAACAAATAAGTTAAACAACAAATGGGTGAACTGTCAGGAATAGTTCCCCTCTAAATTAAAGTACAGTGCCCTTTAAGATCTTCAATGAATTCTAATTATTCTAATTATTCAGATACACTTTTAACCAAAAATAATTAAAGGAAAACTAACATCCATACATCATCATGCTATGAATGTGATATCTTTCTTCTTTACAACATCTTTCGGTGATAGATTACATAGATTCCATCTTCAATAATGATCAGATATATAAATATGTATATTATTGAACCAATAAATAATAAAACATATATGATGAGTTATCCAATGAAAGAAAAATTACCACATGAAAGAAGAGTTCACATTGAAACTTAATTTTAAATAACTTAAACACATAGATTTAAGACTGCAGCAATCATTTCTCTTTTTCATTCATATATGAAAAATGTTTCAGACAAACATCATATATATTATAAAATAACAAAAGTTCAACTCCAAAATTCCTTGTATCTTCTCCTTAACTTTTTATATATCAGTTTTAACAACTAAAAACATATATATAGTTACCCTAATTAACCATTCTTTTAAACCCAGAGTTTAAAACAAACTCTGACCCATATGGGATTTAGTTTTATACAAGTTCATTGAAAGACAAAGTTTTTAAACATAATTTCAACTAAATAATTACACAAAGAAATTATGCTAGCAAGATCATGACTGGGGTGGTGGATTAGAATCTTCATATTTGCTTTGTTCAGTTGGGGAGACACGTTGCACCTTCCATTCTTGAAATGCAGTAACAAATTCCTAGATTTTCAAGAAGTTAGGAATGCCAATGTGTTTAACCCTTGCTTTCTAAACATATTTCTCTCTTTTATTTTTTGCCACTTTCTCTGCATGCTTCAGGAGTGCATCGACATAGAGGTGAAGAAGTGATTCTACCTTTGATATCCGAGAGAAATCTTGAGTTAATAAGTTGTCATTTTCTTTAATAAAACTAATTTTCTCTCTAAAGGATAGAACCATAGTATCAATATCCTTCTCTTGCTCCCCATCATCTTTTATATATTTCACATCAATGCATTCCAAATCATGCTGCAAAGACTAGGTAAACTCGGTTATTTCTTTAATCATTTTTGTAAATTCAATTCACCCTTGACAAGATACTAAGTTTCTCCATTCGATGTTTCTCTTGCTTACATACAGTGTATCATCATTCATACTTGTCAAATTCTTTTCTGATAAAAATTTTGTTACCCCATATTTTTGATTTTCATCAATTTGATTCATCACATTCATCCATTTCCCTTCATCTTTTACCCAGGAAGCATTCTGTGTTTTCAAATCCTCGATAGTAGCCATAGTTTCATCATATATATTTTTCAATTCATTACTGTATTCTTTACCTTTCTGGATGATACCATCCAACCAATCATCAAACACTCTAGTCACCATTTTGTTCCTGTGTATCTGATCTAGCATTTTCTGGTTGATTGGAGATTTTGGGTCAAAAGATAGAGGTATTTGAAAAAAAGGTTGTGGACTTGGATTATGAATGGCATCAATATACTATACCATTTATTGTAAAGTTTGTTTCAACTCCCTCTTATTTTTTTCATCCTTCTAGGCATAACTGACTATCTTTTTGGTGGATGCTTCTAAATGGTGCACATCCATGGCATGTGATGAAACCCTAAGGTCTATTCTCTCTATTGGGAAGTCTTGAACTGTGGGGTCTTGAACTTCTTCATCAGTTGTTGGCCAGGCTATTTCTACACTCTAATTCCCTTTATTAGGGTCAATGTCCACCCTAGATGTGGTTTTCAACCTTTTGGATTTAGGGGTCTTTCCCAAGCACTTGCTAACCATGTCCTCCAATAGTAATGAAAATGGAACTATTTTTATTTTATCACTAATTGAGATTTCTAACCATTTTGGTGCAAGGGCCAGAACTTCTATACCAGGGTTCAGTTGTTTAGAAGGCACACTCGATATCATCATCAAATCAACAAAATTTGAAGTAACTTCTACTTGTTGGTTCATACTGGTCTCATCTATCATTAGTGAATAAAATCCTTTACCATTTATTGCTTCCCTTAAATCTTCTTTAGATTTCAAGTCCACAACTTTCTTTCTGAGATCTCCTTCTTCTTACTTTTAGTCCTTAGTCTGGTAGTACGAAGTAGAATAGTTGTAAGGGTTTTCTTGGAATTGTTTATAACATAACCCTTTCTAATTTTTGGCTTGGGAGTACCTGCATCACAAAAAGTAATAAGCCGATTAGAAGAGCTTATTAGAGATGGTGATTCACCAATTGGTGCACATCACTGGGAATCTTCATTTTGAACCTCCTTCAGTCTACAACCCCTTAACCATTTCTCAGTTCTCCTTATCATTAGGAGAGTTTTTACTTCAATCCTATCCTCTTCATCTTTATTCCAATCAACTTTTAGAATAGGTAGCTATTTTACTTGTTCAAAATGAGGATCAACCACCTGTTCTTCATTATCAATTATTCCAGAGATATTCATACTTATATTGAGTGTAACTATTTTCCCCAAGGAGAACATGCACCAAAGCTTTCTTCTAAATTCAAATTCATCTGGATAATCCTCCCAATAGTCTTCAATCTGGGGAATGTGTGAAAATATTGTTACAAAATCCAAATTGTTCCTAGCAAAACTTTGCTATCAAATTGGGGTCTGGCATTATAGTACTAAAGATTGAACTTTTTTAGGTCCACCTCTAAATTTAAGGCATCAAAAATTGACTGGCATGAATAGTGTCCCAATTCAACAAGAAAAGATATAAAAGATTCTTCATTGGAAATTTCTTATCTACATGGGCTAGCTGTTTGCAAACTTCTATCAATACAAAGTGGTCAAAAACATATCTGGGCAACTTCACTGGTTCATCATCAAAACCACCAACTCTGATATAAGTAAATATGGAAAATTGAATGAATAAACTACCATAAATATTGATCAATTGCATGGCTTCATTAGACATTCTCTTATTAACATTACCTACCAATTCATAAGTCATCCTAACAGTAAAAACATAATTAACCCTTCCATAGTTTTCATAACAATTTTGCATCTGCAAATGTGGGTAATAATCATAAATTTTATTGTCTTCAACTAAGGATGTATGAGGCAACCCTCTCCATTCTCTTGTAGGTGATAAGTAGTAAAAGAGATGTGAAGACATATAAAAATCCTTATTCCCCAAATAATTACTCAGACCCAAATGCAAACATTTGATTATGATTTTTGCCCAATCCAAATACTATTCTCCTTGGAAGATCACCTGAATGAAGAAGTACATCCAGTCCTCCCAATAAAATGCCTAAGAGTTACCCTTTAGCCTATATAACAACACAATATCCTTTACTTTTGGTATCATGTGATCTCTTGTTAGTGGTCTGGGCAGTCTTGAACCTCCTTTTTGAAATTTTAGTAACTAATTTCTCACAATTATGCTTCTATAGTTTGCTTTCTTTAATGAAAAATTACCATAAGAGGAAGTAATATTAAGATCAGAATATGGCTCCTTGGGAAAAATTTTCATCATAGCCATTAGGGTTTGTCTATTGACAGGTAGTAACACATTTTCATCCACAATTTTAGTACACCTATTTTGGGGGTCGTATCTACTCATACATTCCAAAACCAATTCAGGGCATTATACTACCATGGGAAAGGCTACAGCTTTGACTAAACCACTTTCCACTATTTTCTCCATCATAGGAGTTGACATAGGATTTTTAACCCTCAACTTAAATTCCTCTAAATCATATTGAGCTAGAGAAGTATCCCCAAATTTAGGAAGAGAACAAACAAGACCAGGACCCTGTTTGTAACTAAGATAAGTAGATTTCATGGCTATAGATTGGAGGATATAATTAAAAATCCTTTGAACTTCTTAAATAATACCAAAAACTCAAAATGATTCTCCTTTCCAACAAAGTAATGGAATCATCTTATAGGAAAAGTCAAACTCACCTTCAATAGATCAAAAATTACTGTGAAACTATGTAATTAAAATCTTATACCTCCAATGTTGCTCTCCTTTGCATAAACCTATGTGTTGACTGTTAAAAATGGCTTATCTTTTCTTGATAAAGGCATGAAATTAGGTCAAATAATTACTAGATCAATTAACTTATGCTAAACTTTCTTGATAGGATGCAAATTCTGACAAGTGCATTAATTATAAGTGTTTTTCACACATGACCTTAATGTGTAATGATTACTCATAACCTTTCAAAATTAGAACTTTTCATTTCATAAAATGTTTTGGATATATTTCCCTTTAAATGATTTACTTCTTTTAAAATATCCCACAAATTTTGACTTAAAAGACTTCGAGAAAGGTGGGACTAAAGTCACAGAATGTTAAACCATTTAACATTTTAACTCTTGAAATCAGGTTCAACGTGAAGGTTCAAAGATACGAATTGAGTTACACAAAGGGACTAGTAGTTCATGACTTTTGAGAAACATTTAACTATTGAACTGTTGAACCATTGAACTCTTGAACTTTGAAAAGAGTTCAAGTTCAAAGGTTCAATTCTTCAATAATTTCACACATATGAAGATAATCAGATAAAATTTCAAAACAAAGAGCCAACTTAAGAAATAAACATATGATCAATAAGGTAAGATGGCAGGTTGAATTTCACTTAGGGAAGGTTCAAAAAAAATGAATAAGGGTGAATTAAAAGGTAACATTGGCTCTGACTGGGGACTACATTTTATGATAAAATGTAGAGAACTCAAAAACTTTGGTTGCGCATAAACTGAAACACTAGGATGGAATAAAAAGAAACAAAACAAACCCAAAACTAGAAAAGGAAAACAACAGCACATGACAACAAAGGAAAGACTATGTACAAAATAGAGGACACCTATTTTGCATTTGTTACAATTTAAGGTCATGTCCATTATAAGACAGGGGTAAAATAGATCCATTGAGATATTCCAATTTGAAAGAATTAGGACCTAGTACCTGATAAATCTTGAAAGATCCCTTCCAAAGTGAGTCAAATTTGCCATGTGCTCCTTTAGGTTCTCTCCTCCAATCCCACAGTAACACTTTGTCTCCTTCCATGAATTTTTTGGGTCTTGTTTTTTGATCAAAAATATTTTTAACCCTGGCTTGATGAGTAGTAATCCAATCAACTAATTCATTCCTTTCCTCCTCAATCCCAGCGAAGTACATAACTCTTTTCTCTAAGGAATATTGAAAGTATTGATCTTCAATGGCATTCTATAATTTGGCTATAGATAATTCTATAGGTAATTATAACTAAGCTCCTATTCCATAAACTAACTCAAAAGGAACCATTCCTATTGCCCTTTTTGGGGTTACCCTATCATCCCATATTGCTTCATATAATCTTTTATGCCAATCTTTAAGATTCTCACTCACCAATTTTCTCATGATGGCTATCATATTTTTATTACTGGACTCAGCTTATATGTTCCCTTGAGGTTAGTAGTCTGATGAGTGAGAGAGAGATATACTATGCTCATAGAAAAAATAAGTGAGTTCAATTAAGGAAAAGCTAGTGGCATTATCTGCTACAAGTTTTTGAGGGACACCAAAACACACCAGTATATTCTCTTTGAGAAAATTACATACTACTTCTAAAGTGGTTCTCTTCACAGGGACTTCTTCAACCCATTTTTTAAAATAATCTATTGTTATAATAATGTGTGTGTGTTCAACACTTGAATAATGTGAGAGAGGCCCGACAAAGTATAATCCCCATTGTTTGAAAGGTTATTCAATAATGATAGGCCTTAAAGGCAATGCTGTAAATTGTGGCCTTCTTAAAAACATTTTTCATTTTTCATAGTTAGCTACCCATTTGTATGCATCTTCAAACATACCTGGCCAATAATAACAATTTCTAAGGATTTTAAAAGATATGAACAAATAAGATAAGTGTCTACCAGATGATTCATTTGAAAAACTTCTAAAATATTGTGTTATTGTTCTTTATCCACACATCTCAAAAAGGTTCCATTTAGTCCCTTTTTATATAAGACATCACCCCAAATGACATATTTTATTGCTTTTAACCTCAAATTTCTTTTCTCCTTCGGGGATAAGTGACTGGGATAGTCTCCATAAGTAATATAATGTGCCACATTTAGGAACCATGGATCTTGTAAACTTACCAACAGGACAGTGGGAAGTTTGTCTTCTTCTTCCTTACTTTCAGCAATCAATTTGCATAGACCTTGACCTCTAACTAATTTGGTTGGCCTAACCTCCAAGTCATATTCTTGAATTTTATCAACCCATGTTTCTTTATTGTTCATCCCAACATCTTGTTGAGTAAGATTGTTTTTTATAGATGAACTAGACATAAATACAACTGAATGAGAATGTAGAATGTAATATCTAAATTGTTTGACAACTTTTACCATAGCAAAATCTTGCTTCTCAATTAAAGAATATTTAAGTTCATGATTCTTGAGAGGAACACTCATAAAATCTATTGGGGATTCTACATTCAATTCATTATTTTGTAGTAAGATACCAGATATGGTATGTTCTGAAGCATAACAATAAATAATAAAATCTTTTTGGAAATTAGGGTTTACCAAAGTAGGGTTTTGTGCAACTACTTCTTTAATATCTTTAAATGCTTTCTTAGAAGTCTCGTTCCATTTGAATGCCTGTTTTTCACTCATCATCCCTACAATATGTTTTTTTATTTTAAAAAAATTAGGAATGAACCTTCTAAGGAAGTTAATTTGGCCAAAGAAAGACTTAACCCTAGTCCTATTAGAAGGAAGACTTAGTTTTTGTATTGCTCTAACCCTTTTTGGATCAATCTTGATTCCATCCTTTGAAACTAGATGTCCCAAAAACTTACCTTTTGTTACACAAAAAATCAACTTCTTAGGATTAAGAGATATCCCATGACTCTGACACCTTTGCAAAATGATCTCTATATCTTTCAGATGATCCTCTTTTTTTCTAGAGAAAATAGTCAAATCATAAAGATAAATGACAATAATTCTATCTTTCATATCTCTAAAGGATGAATCCATCACTTGTTGAAAAGTTGCACTAGCATTAATCAAACCAAAGGGCAAACGCTTATAGGCAAAAGTTCCCCAGGGTGCAGTGAAAGTAATTTTATGTTAATCAGATGTAACCACACATCTTTGATTATAACCTGAGAATCCATTTAACATGGACATCATCTCTGATCTATAAACTATTTGTAAAATGTGATCCATCATAGGTAAGGGATAATTATCTTTCAAACTAGCTTGGTTTAGATTCCTAAAATCAACACAAATTCTAATTTCTCCATTCTTTTTACATACTGGGACAATGTTTGCCACCCAGGTAGAGTGATTAATTAGATAAATAATCCTAACCTTCAACATTTTGTCAATCTCCTTAAAGATGGCCTCAGCAACCTTTGGGTTATAGTTTCTCAATTTTTACCTAAATGGATTTGTATTTGTTTTTAAAGGAATATGATGTTGAAATTGCCCACTCTTAAAATCCTTTAGGTCATCATAGCACCAAGAAAAGACATCCTTATACCTAATCAACAGATTAATCAATTTATTTTTCTCCTCTGGTGAATAACACCTACCAATAGAAATCTATTTAGGATCAATTTTACTTCCAATGTTTATCTTCTCATAATCCCCCAATTTGTCAGGATTTTGAACAAGTTTGCCTTTGGTATATTCATCTTGTCGAGTGAACAAATGTTCTATAGAGACCAATTCTTTGGGGATTTTTTTTCCCTTTAACTAAATTATACCATCCTTTGAATTAATCCGTGGATTAGGATTGAATTATTTACATTCTACTTTAGAACCTTCAAAATAAGTCCCCAGGAACATCTTAGCATTCTCCAACAATTTTTTGATCTACCTATCAATCTCAAAAACTTGCCAATTTTCAGCATTATCTAGGACATTAGGACAATAGATCAGTTCTATTCTATATGAATCTTTTTTGAAATTAGGGTGTGGGAGAAGAAGAGAAGCTGACACTACTATAGAATCTACCCATGTATTCATATCTCTAGGAATTATCTCAATAGAAAAGGCGTCAAAATATTCTATCTCATCCCAAACTTTGTTCCTATAATGTCTCTATCTTTCATTTTTAACTAAAAAAATGTCTCTCATATGTTTAACAATTAATTTAGCATCTCCTTTTGCTCTAAGTATCTTTATACCTTTTTATTTGGCTTCATTTAATCTAAACAATAGAGCCTCATACTCTATAGTGTTATTAGTGTTTTTAAATTCTAACTTGAAATAGCAAGGAAAAATTTTACCTTCAGGTGAGATCAAAACAACCCCTGCTCTTGAACCAATGGCAGCACAACTACCATCAAATTTCATGGTCCATAGATCATCTGAATGAATAGGCTTTGGGATGGATTCTTCCTTCATGTCTTCAGAAGAGAGAAAATAGTTGCCAAATTCACATTCTTCAAATAGAATCTGAGACTTAGGATCATCAGAAGGGTATACAGTAAATTTGCATTTAGGTTTAGGTTCCAGTTTAACTTTCTACTTTCCCACTAGAATTGTAGCTTCTAACTAATCCAATTTAATCTATCCACCTAAATCTTTGTAAAAATTCCTGCTCAACAACATCCCATAACTAGCAAGAATATTCGCTACCAAGGTAGTCAACTTCACTCTTTTATTAGGATAGGCTGCAAGAGCAACCCATGCATCTTTAATTTATTTAAGCAAAGAAATCTATTTTCCATCCATGGAGTAACATCTACTAAATATTTTTGTAAGGGATAGGCCTAGGGATTTGGCTACAAAAAAAGGCATAATATTATTAGAAGTACTTGAGTTTATGATACAATTATTGAGTTTATGGCCATTTATGAATAAAAAAATATAAAATGGGTTAGGATTCATATTAGGCATATAAGAGGTATCATTACATGAATTAAGGGCCATTTTAGGAGTATGCATGGGTGATTCAAGTGGAGAAACAAATAATTGGATAATGGGAGACTTAACATTAAAATTTAGTTAACTTTTGGGTTCAAATTGTGTAGGACCACCTTTGACATATTTAACCAATTTATCAAGTTCTTTGGGTTTTAACTTGAGGTATTCAATAGGGGATATTTGAATATTTTTAGACTTAAAAAATTCTAAAATATCAAAAGAAGTCTCATGATCATTTTTATGTAACAATTTAATTTTTTAGGTCCTCAGATTAGCATCAAAGGTTCTAATTAGAGGTTATTTACCTTTAATAGGCACTTCTTGAGTATTAAAAAATCTTAGATTCTTATGACTTCTGGTAAGCACATCACACGAAGGATCTTCAAGAGTAACAAATATTTCACCTCTTCTTTTTGAATCTGATTCATATTATAGGAAGTGTATTTCAGAGTCACCAGGTTCCTCAAAGTTCCTTTCTTCTTCAGTAATCTCTCCCAATACATCTTGAGTAGCGGCCATTTGAGCATATCTAAGCATCTCCAGATAACAATTTCTGTCATGATCAGTAGTCAAATGAAAGGCACACATATTCCCTCTTCTAGGAGGAGATTCAATAGTTAACCTTGGTTGTGCTAATGTAAGTGGCAATGTCCTACCAGTATTTTCCTGTTGATTAAAATTTCTCCTACCAACATCTTGATATGGTTGTTGAAATGAAGTACCAGCCTTAGGCATCTATATTTTCAAAGTGATCATATCATTAACTAGCCTTTAAACTATAGGATCTGGAGAGGATGAGGGATGAGTATTAGGTACTTAAACTTCTCTCTTCCATTTCCTAGCCATAAGAAGATCATCTTCTAACCCAACTACCAAGATTTATGTGATCGCTAAGTCAGCAACTGCACCTCTTCTAAGATGGAAACTAATATCAAGGGGCATATAATTAATAAATAAATCTTTATAATTCTCAGGAGTTGGCTTCTTAACATTTGGGATTTTGTGCATAATTCTATTGAATTTGGCTATAAATTCCCTCATGGGCTCATGAATTTCTTTCTTGAGCTGAGTCAATTAAGCAAGAAGGTAATGTTCATCTTTTGCACTTTTGAATCTATTTTCAAATGCAATTTTCATATCATTCTTGTTTTTAATTGAAGAGTCAGACAAATAATAGAACCATTATGTTGTATTATCAATTAGATTTTGGACAAAAATCCTTATGGTTACATCTTGATGTTGCACACCTAACACACCACACACCATGGCAAAGGCACTCAAATGCTCATCTGGTGATTGTCTTCCATCTCCATTAAATTTAGGTAAGTTTTCCCTTGCATTTTTAGGCAGAGGATTTAGGTTAGCCCCTAAATTTAGAGGTCCTATAGCTTCTCCCCAAGGTTGAGCCATTGGTAGAAAGCTTATAGCAGAAGGAATGATAGTACCAAAAAGAGTTAAAGCTTGATAGATAGTGGATGTATAGGGTTTAGGAGGGATAAGGGGTCTACTTCTAGTTATTTTAATATAGGTAGGAATGTAAGGAAAATTTAAGCTTTAAAATGTTTGAAAAGTAGGATCTTCAACTCCCTCTTTTCTCAAAGACCTTGTGTATCTTCTAGAATCTAGCTTATGATATTGTAATTGGATAAGTAGCGATTAGTTTTTATGTTATTCTTGATCTCTTTGCACTTCTAGGGATTGATTTCTTGTTGTATTTTCTACTTACCTCCTTTTTTGCCTAAGAAACAACAATCTCAAATTATCGGCCAATTCTTCTTCTTTTTCAAATACTCGGCTAGCCCTTCTATAATCATCAACATTCTAATGAGTGCATCATGCAAGAGTATTTAACTGACCAATTATATCTTCTTGCTCATATTGAAAACCAAGATTAGGTTGTAGAACATGAATTATATTTTCAAGTGGAAGCACCATCATTGCTTTATATTAAGGTGACTAATCTTCTAACAAATGACTTCAATCCCCAGTAGAGTCACTAAAACATTGTTGGCTAATAGATTTGTCCTGGTCTAAAAATGTTTTATTTTGACTCTATACCCCTTTATTTCATGAACAAATAAATTAAAAAATAAATGGGTGAACTATCAAGAATAGTTCCCCTCTGAATTAAGGTACAGTTCCCTTTAAGATCTTCAATGAATTCAAATTATTCTAATTATTTAGATACGCTTTTAATCAAAAAAAATTAAAGGCAAACTAACATCCATACATCATCATGCTATGAATGTGATATCTTTCTTCTTTAAAACATCTTTCGATGATAGAATACATAGATTCCATCTTCAATAATGATCAGATATATAAATATGTATATTGTTGAACCAATAAATAATAAAACATATATGATGAGTTATCCAATGAAAGAATAATTACCACATGAAAGAAGAGTTCACACAGAAACCCGATTTCAAATAACTTAAACACACATATTTAAGACTATAGTAATCATTTCTCTTTTTCATTCATAGATGAAAAATGTTTCAGATAAACATCATATATATTATAAAATAGCAAAAGTTCAGCTCCAAAATTCCTTGTATCTTCTCCTTAATTCTTTGTATATCAATTTTAACAACTAAAAACATATATATATTTACCCTAATTAATCATTCTTTTAAACCTAGATTTTAAAATAAACTCTGACCCATACAAGATTTAGTTTCATACAATTTCATTAAAAGATAAAAAAAATTAACATAATTTCAACTAAATAATTGAGCAAAGAAATTATACAAGCAAGATCATGACTGGGGTGGTGGATTAGAATCTCTATATTTGCTTTATTTGGCTAGGGAGACATGTTGCACCTTCCATTCCTAAAATGTGGTAACAAATTCTTGACTTTTCAAGAAGTTAGGAATGCCAATGTGTTTAAACCTTACTTTCCAAACATCTTTCTCTCTTTGAATTTTTGCCACTTTCTCTGTGTGCTCCAAGAGTGCATTGACACATAGGTGAAGAAGTTATTCTACCCTTGATATCTGAGAGAAATCTTGAGTTAATAGGTTGTCATTTTCTTTAACAAAACTAATTTTCTCTCTAAAGGATTGAGCCACAGTATCAATATCCTTCTCTGGCTCCCCATCATCTTTTATATATTTCACATCAATGTGTTCCAAATCATGTTGCAAAGACTGGGTAAACACAGTTATTTATTTAATCATTTTTGTAAATTCAATTCACCCTTGACAAGATATTGAGTTTCTCCATTTGATGTGTCTCTTGCTTACATAAAGTGTATCATCCTTTAGATTTGTCAAATTCTTTTTTGATAAAAACTTTGTTACCCTATAGTTCTGAACTTCATCAATTTAATTCATCACATTCATCCATTTCCCTTCATCTTTTACCCATGAAGCATTCTATGTTTTCAAATCCTCGATAGTAGCCATACTTTCATCATATATATATTTTTAATTCATTAATGTATTATGTACCTTTCTGGATGATACCATCCAACCAATCATCAAACACTCTAGTCACCAATTTATTATTGTGTATTTGATCTAGCATTTTTTGGTTGACTGGAGATTTTGGGTCAAAAGATAGAGGTATTTGAGAAACAGGTTGTGGATTTGGATTATGAATGGCCTCAATATACTCTTCCATTGATTGTAAAGTTTGTTTTAACTCCCTCTTATCTTTTTCATCCTTCCATGCACGACTGACTATATTTTTGGTGGATGCTTCTAAATGGTGCACATCTATGGCATGTGATGCAACCCCAAGGTCTATTCTCTTTATTGTGAAGTCTTGAACTGTGGGGTCCTAAACTTCTTCATCAGTTGTTAGCTGATCTATTTCTACACTCTAATTCCCTGTATTAGGGTCAATGTCCACCCTGGATGTGGTTTTCAGCCTTTTGGATTTAGGGGTCTTTCCCAAGCACTTGCTAACCATATCCTCCAATGGTAATGAAAATGGAACTATTTTTATTTTGTCACTAATTGAGCTTTCTAACCATTTTGGTGCAAGGGCCAGAACTTCTTTACCAGGGTTCAGTTGTTCAAAAGGCACATTTGATATCATCATCAAGTTGGCATAATCTGAAGTAACTTCTACTTGTTGGTTCATACTGGTCTCTTCTATCATTGGTGAATCAAATCCTTTATCACCTATTGCTTCCCTTGAATCTTCTTCAAAGTTCAAGTCCACAACTATTCTTTTTGAGATCTCCTTCTGCTTCTTACTTTTAGTCCTTAGTCTGGTAGTATGAGGAGGTAGAATAGTTTCAAGGGTATTCTTAGACTTTTTGATAACATAACCCTTTCCAATTTTTGGCTTGGGAGTACCTACATTACAAATAGTAATAATCTGATTAGAAGAGCTTATTGGAGATGGTGATTTACCAATTGGTGCACATCACTGAGAGTCTTCATTATGAACCTCCTTCAGTCTATAACCCCTTAACTATTTCTCAATTCTCCTTATCACTGGGAGAGTTTTGACTTCAATCTGATCTTCTTCATCTTTATTTCAATCAACTTTTGGAATAGTTATCTATTTTACTTTTTCAAAATGAGGATCAACAACTTGGTCTTCATCATCAACTATTCTAGAGATATTCATACTCATATTGAGTGTAACTATTTTCCCCAAGGAGAACCTGCACTAAAGCTTTCTTCTCACTTCAAATTCATTTGGACAATCCTCCCAATAGTCTTCAATCTGGGGAATGTGTGAAAATCTCATTCCAAAATCTAGATTGTCCCTAGCAAAACCTTTATTATCAAACTGGGGTCTGGTATTACAGTACTGAAGATTGAACTTTTAAAGGCCCACCTCTAAATTTTAAGGTGTCATAAATTGACTAGCATGAATAGTGTCCCAGTTCAATAGGAAAAGATATATTATATTATTTCTTCATTGGAAATTTATTATCTACATGGGCTAGCTGCCTGCAAACTTCTATCAATACAAAGCAATCAAAAACATATTTGGGTAGCTTCACTGGTTCACCATCAAAACCACCAACTCTGATATAAGTAAATTTGGAAATTTTAATGAAGAAACTACCATAAATACTAATCAGTTACATGGCTTCATCATACATTCTCTTATTAACATTGCCTACCAATTCATAATTCATCTTATCAACAAATGTGGGTAATAATCATAAATTCTATTGTCTTCAACTAAGGATGTATGAGGTAACCCTCTCCATTTTTTTGTAGATGCTAAGCAATAAAAAGGATATGAAGACATAAAAATCCTTATTCCCCAAATAATTACTCAGACCCAAATGCAAACATTTGGCTATGATTTTTTCCCAATCCAAATACTATTCTCCTTGAAGGATGACCTGAATGAATAAGTACATCCAGTCCTCCCAATAAAATCCCTGGGAGTTATCCCTTAGCTTGTGTAGCAAAAACACAATATCCTTTACTTTCGGTATCATGTGATCTCTTGTTAGTGGTCTGGGTAGTCTTGAACCTCCTTTTTAAAATTTTAGTAACCAATTTCTTGCAATTATGCTCCTATAGTTTGTTTTCTTTAACAAAAAATGACCATAAGAGGAAGTAGTATTAAGATTAGAATATGGCTCCTTGGGTAGAATATTCATCATAGCCATTAGGGTTTGTCTATTGATAAGGAGTAATACATTTCCATCCGTATTTTTGATACACCTATTTTGGGGGTCGTATCTACTTATACATTCCAAAACCAATTCAGGGCATTATACTACCATGGGAAAGGCTACAACTTTGACTAAACCACTTTCCACTATTTTCTCCATCATAGGAGTTGACATAGGATTTTTAACCCTCTCCTTAAAATCCTCTAAATCATATTGAGCTAGAGAAGTATCCCTGAATTCAGGAGGAGAACAAACAAGACTAGGACCGTGTTTGTAACCAAGACAAGCAGATTTCATGGCTACAAATTGGAAGATATAATGAAAAATGCTTTGAAATTCTTAAATAATACAAAAAACTCAAAATGATTCTCCTTTCCAACAAAGTAATGTAATCATCTTATAGTAAAAGTCAAACTCACCTTCAATAGATCAAAAATTACTGTGAAACTATGCAATAAAAATCTTATACCTCCAACGTTGTTCTCCTTTGCATAAACCTATGTGTTGACTGTTAAAAATGGCTTATCTTTTCTCGATAAAGGCATGAAATTAGGTCAAATAATTACTAGATCAATTAACTTATGCTAAACTTACTTGATAGGATGCAAATTCTGATAGGTGCATTAATTATAAGTATTTTTCACACATGACCTTAACGTGTAATGATTACTCATAACCTTTCAAAATTAGAACTTTCCATTTCATAAAATGTTCCAGATATATTTCCCTCTAAATGATTTACTTCTTTTAAAATATCTTGCAAATTTTGACTTAAAAGACTTCAGGAAAGGTGGGACTAAAGTCATTGAATGTTAAACCTTTAAACTCTTAAAATGAGGTTCAATGCGAAGGTTCAAAGATATGAATTGAGTTACACAAAGGGACCAGTAGTTCACAACTTTTGAAAAACATTGAACCATTGAACTCTTGAACTTTGAAAAGAGTTCAAGTTTGAAGGTTCAATTATTTATTAATTTTGCACATATGAAGACAAGCAGATAAAATTTCAAAACAAAGAGCTGACTTAAGAAAGAAACATATGATCAATAAGGTAAGATGGTGGGTCAACTTTTGCTTAAGGAAGGTTCATGAAAAAAATGAATAAGGTTGAATTAAAAGGTAATAGTACTGACATGATTGAAATTACCTAACATATTGGATGTTTATATGTACTTTGGAACATTTTTTAACTAAGGAGACCATACAACCTTGATTAATGACTCTAAAAATGACCCTATGTGACATAAAATGACTTAGGACTAGATTTGGCTATAACCAAGGTTGATAACTCATTAAATGACATAAAAATGACCATGACACACCCTATCACATCCTAATAGACCCATATACATGTGTTGTACTATAGGTGGTTGACCTATTTTGACTTATGGTCAAAATAGTCAATATTAACAAGTAATTATTGTAGGACCATTTTTGTGGGTACACCAAGACTAGTTATATGCCTTTTTTTAGTTCTAGGCTTAGGTTTCCCACTTGGTACAATTATACTAGATATAATTTGCTTTTTGGTAGTAGGGGAGCTTTCTACACTTTTTTTATATGCTTTGAGTCCATGACACCATCTCCTACTACATTTTAATTCTTATTGAAGACTTCGGATTTACCCAAAAAAGTATTATCTTGGATTTGACCTTGTTCATTTAAGGTATATTCTTTGATTTTCCCCTTTTTAATGAGTGATTTTTCAATTTGAATACCCTTCTCTATAATTTTGTAAAAGATTTGGCATACTATAATTTTAATTGATATTTCAATTTAGCATTTAGATTATCAATGAAAATTTTAGCTAATTCTTTCTTGGGGATTGTGCAATAGAATCAAATGGAAAGACTTCTCCACCATTGTATAAATGATGTTAGGCTTTCCCTATTTCTATATTTATTATTTTAAAGGTCAAAATGAAAATACTATGTGAATATTAAAGGAGAAATGTCTCATGAATTTCTCTATTATCTCTCTAAAACTAGTGATGGACCCCTTTGGTAGATGTATGAACCATTCAAGTGTAGGTCTAATGAAACTTTTGGGGAAGAGTCTAAGTAGATAAGAATCATCATACGTGACCTCATGGCATGCCACATATAACTCTTAAACATGATCATGTGGGTCACCTCTCCCTTATATTTTTCAAACTTTGGAATCTCAAAGTGTGTCGAGAAGGATATTTGTAAAATGCTCATATCCAATGGGGATTTATAGAAGTATTCATACTTATATCTCATCACTTAAGTGTGGGATTCAATATCTTAAAGAGTTTATTTCATCATCTTCCACTCTTGGGTGAATGAGGAGTCTATTAAGGGATTAAAAATTTTGTGCTTGGCTTGTTTTTGGCTTGACAAGTCAGGATTAGGGTTTTTAGTAGTTCATCTTGGTGATGAGGGTCTTTAGTTGTGAGCATGGAATTGGGATACGAGGGAATTGATTTGTTAGGTCAATTGATCTAAGCAATCCTCCAAGTTAGATCTATTATTTTCAACCTCAATGTGGTTTTTCTAAGGGGGTTCTTCTTCTTTTACTACTTTTTGTTTGTTGTCTACAAGGTTGGGTCCCCCTATTTTTGATTAATATTATTTGGGCAAGGTGGAGTATTAGGTCTAGTTGATGGATAGATGAGATGATGTAAGAGACTTGGATTAAATGTATGGGTAGTTTACCCCCCATTCCAACGACTTGGGAGATAATTTGGTTAAGGTTATCATTTATACATATTGATCAAATTATTCTCTAATCTCATCATTATTAAATAATTTATTTGTGAACCGTTCCTCTTCTCTAGGAGTGTGCATGTCACTTTGTGTTTCTTCATTATCTTTTCTTTGCTCACCTAGAGTCCTAAAGACATTATTATCTTGGTTTGATTCTTATCCCATTATTAGGATTTAGGCATAGGTTTTGATAGGCATGGTGGATAGTGTATAGTGATGTGAGAGTGATTAAGTATTGTTTTGATGTAGGATGAGAGAAAAAGTGTCTTTGAACACTAAATTTATCTTAAATCCTAAACCAGAGTGGTCAAGAGCTATGATATGGATGTGATATAGATTTATATTTGGATTTGGATGTTAAAAAGTGATCAAATATTACCAAGGTAATAACCCTATGAAGGTCCAATCTTGTAAAGAGACTAAGGGATGAAATGACTAAAGGCCTTTTCACACTAGCAAGATGATGATTAGATGGGTGTTAGGTATGAATAGGCAATATGATAATATGATTGGGTGTTAAAAAATACCTAACAAGGCTATAGAATTTGATAATGTTTAATTAAAGTAGAATGAATGAAGTGACGAATAGGATTAAGAGTGATAAGTGACCACTATAGTTTAGTTCCAAGACAAAATCTAATACTCAAGAGGGTGGATGATATGAAGATGATTTTGGTTTGGCTCTAAGAATGAGTGTGCCCTAAATTTTATCTAGGTGTTTTAGTAATAAACGTATAGGATGACTCAACTCACAAACAATATGGGTCTTAGCACAACATACACAAGCACACCAAATTACAAGCCCTATTATTAATCAAATAAAAGGGTGGGTAACTCGATGACTACACCATCTAATGAATTTTTAGGTGAAATTGTAGGATGGTGACCCATTATAGAATCTACCAAAACCTATCAACCTTGTTTGCACTTGAAAGTCACTTGGGAGTTGATCCTGACTCTAGCATCAAGTTGCCTATTATGGCTGATAGGTTTTAAACTAGGTTTACACAAAGGTGTCTAGGGGCATTCCCAAGATATGAAAGGTATGTAGGGCCCAAATTTGTATAGGTTTTTATCTAATGCCTAGTTTATATAATTAACTCTTCCCCTTCACATATGACCCATATGGGGTCAAACGCTTAGCCTAATGATAGTTGTCCTTGATATTTATACTCTGATAGAACACAGAGTTTGGTTGAATGCATAGTGATGAGATCCATGTCACCAACCCCTAGTGACTAGGCAAGTGTGTGGGGGTGAATTCCACATCACATTGCACTCCTATAAAGCAAAAATAGGTTTATAAATAGGCAATCAAAAGTTTATTTAACTGAATAATTAACTATGTGAGAGAATTAAGCAAACAACCAAGTAAATAGATATATATATATATACAAATTCAAGATTTAAATTCTAAAGTATGCCCTGATCCTATAAGAAAACATGTTATTAAACTAATCTAGGGCTTCCTGCTAAGGTTTCTTTCATAAAAATTGATTAGTAGTTTAAAATAGTCAAACCCACCTTTTAGACCTACAAAACTACAATTACACAATCAGCTAATTCAAAATTTATTCCAGAATATACAAAACTGTAACTCGGAGATAATATTGCAACTCTAAAATATGTGATTTTGTAATCTGTCAATTAACTCTAACTATGCAGTTAAGCAAAACTGATATGGTTAGTGCAATACCATAGGTCAAAATCAATATCATAGATTGGGAGATGGGATTTTATGGCTTAGGGTGAGAAAAATGACAAATTTAAAATAATTAAAATATTTACAAATTGCAAAAGATATTTATAGAATGGTAAAAATATTTACAGAATGAAGATAGTTACAAAATGGTAAACTTTTTGAATGCTAACAAAGATTATATGAGGTTTTAATATATTATTTAATTTTCCCAAGTCAAAATTGACTATGTATGTGAAAAACCAACTTTCAAAATCAATAACATCTTACAAAATGTGGTGTTACTTTCTATAGAAAAGATAATAAATTTTAAAGTAGAATAAAATGTTCATAGAGTATCTAGAATTTTTACAGAATATTAAAAATATTAAAATATTTATACAATATTTGTTTAAAAGAGGCTAAAATACAATATTTATAGGAAATTATATTACTTAACTACCTATTGGCCAATTTGGCCTACATATAAAGGTTATGCTTGAATGGATGAGATGAATAGAGTTTTGGATGCAACGAGTGGTCCAAAGATCACATATAGCTTGTAAAGCTTTTGAAACACTTTAAGTAAAATTAAAGTGTATTTTGTCAAATTATGAAGAAGTAGGTTTTCATGGTGATTAATGCAATTAGGATTATGGAACAAGTCTCAAAAAATCATTTTGAGCCTTGAAAATTCTTGCACAAGCATAGAAGAGTCAGACCATCACCAACACATCATACATAAACAAAAATGTCAATCTGATTGCACATTTAATAAAAGCACCTAGGGAACCTCTTAGGCCAAAAGATTCATAAACATGATGATTTTAGTGCCTTGATCATCCTATACAAATTTCATGTCTTGATGGGCTTGTTATCTCAAGATATAAGCCTTTAAAGTTAGACTTGTAGAATGAAATGGGCATGTGGATGTCAAGTTCGATATATGATAAGTAGTCATTTGGATTCAAAATGTAGATCCAATGACACTCATTTAATCAATCATAGATCAATAGTGCATAGGTAGTTAGTAGGTCAAAAGGTCCCTAGAGAAATTGATAGTGCTCATTTTCTTAGATCAAATCTAATGGTGCACGATGACTAACAAGGTCAATGGTTTTAGACAAATCAAATAGTATTTGATCCATTGTATATTTAGATCCAATGTGTAAGAACAAATCTCAATTCAATGGGTCCAAGCATATTTATGGTGAGTTCTCACTCATACAAAGTAGATTGAATGGTGAGTATCAAGTTAAGAGCTCAACATAAGCATGAAGTGGACAAGTGTTAAGATCTCGAGTACCTAAATAGAGATCTAATGATGCACGATAAAATTCAAAGATAATGAGTCTAAGTATATCAATGGTATGCAAGCAAGTTGATCAATGACTAATAGAAAAATTCAAAGATAAAAGATCTCAAGTAGAGGTTAAACATGCGGTCAAGGTCGAATCAAATGCCATAAAGGAAGACATGTTAGATAAAGGATTTTACCACCCTAAGTAGGTAGAATGCATAAATGTAAGATCAAACATGATCTACGTTACTAGAAGTATACCCTATAAAGCCATCTAATGCCATTAAATCTTGGTATACCTTTTCAAGAGATTCTAGATGTAGGTTTTACATCTTGAGAGACCCTAGCCTATGGATCTTCATTTACCATCATGACTATATGAAAACTAATAAGATGATTAGTTTTCATCCATAATAGATCTATGTTTAGGATTTGGAAGAAATGGTATAATGGTGACTATGTAAGTAATGTCAGGAAGGACATCATGCATGGTTGAAGAAGATAATTAAGGACATTAATGTAGAGGAGCTTGAGAAGGATTCATGTAGCGGTGGGGATTGCTTCCTATAAATGGTCTTGATCTTCACATTCTCCATCATGCCAAAAAACATATAGTGATGTTAATGTAGGGTAAGGCTCTAGAAGGATTATAGTGGTGTTTGTTTTGAATGGAATTGGTCTCATTAATGACCCCTTCAATTCCATTTTCTCTCTCTCTTACCTTCTTTCTTCTTATAAATACTACCTTTGAGATTTTGATTTGTATCCCTCAGTTGGTTATAACAAACCTCTGCTAAAATCATTTTTTGAAACTCTTTTGAAGCAATATAAGACATATTTTAGGTTCTAATTAATGCTAAGTGTAGTCTATTGAAGTTTGATTCACAAAATTTATGTTGTTTATTCATAATCTGTAGGTCCTTCATGTGCCTTTCTTTAATGCTATTATTTTCTTATAGGTTGTGCGAAGTGTTAGCTAGTGAGGTTTCCCTTGAAGTGTCATAAGCCCATAGTGTCTTACTTTGACCTATCTCTTTTTATCCTTCAATTTGTATGTCTCTCAAACTTCACACAAAATACTCATGTTTGGAACTCTATCATAGAATCTGATCAATCCCTATCTCCATTGGATTCATTAGTAGTCATGAAAGTTTCCAAGTTGAAATTGGATCATTAAACATTTGGTGCATCACCACACTTAAATTAGGTTTGCATTCATGCATTTTATCCCTTTTTCATCCCAATAGATTAAGTATTAGGAAAAGAACTATATTTCCATATCTGAGGAGCTAACCTCATTAATAAATGTATAGGTTTGGCTCAAGATTAGGTAACCCACAACCTAAGGTCATTCCCATGTTGGACTAAATTTTAGCATAGGACCTAAACAATATTTTGCTCAGCTAGGGTGCAATCTAGAGCTTCAATGGTTCTATCATGCCCAGTGGGACCCATTATCTTTGGTATTGTTGAAGTCAAGAATTAAGAAAAAGTATTTTTAGTAAAGGGAGACATCCACCATCATCAAGCTAAATATTTTCCAAGTTGCAAAGTTCATAGCATCATCTAGAAAACACCTCTCATGCCAAAGGTTACTAGAAGGTCATCAAGTAAAGGTAGTCCCTTTGAATTCATTGATTTGCCTTCTACTTCATATAAAAGAGAAATATTCAATAGGAGAATTCATTATCCTCAACATAAATATTTATCTCTTGGCCATCCTATTGTTTTAAATAATCCAACCCCCACTATGCAAATGGTAAGGCCTAGAATGCAATATTTTATACCCTTCAATGGTGGTATCCATCTTAACCTTCAATAACATGATGATATCCCTACAATTCTTTGAATATTCTACCATACTTTATAGGAGAAACTCCACCACCTGTATAGAACACATAGCTGATATTACAAACCTTTGTTCATTACATAATATTACACAAGAGAATGTAGCCATGAGACTACTATCCATGCCCTTTAAAGGAAAATCCCTAGAATGGTATAGGGGTTTATCCCCTACCTCAACCAATACTTGGGATGCATTTAGTGAGTACCTATGTAAACATTTTGAGGATAGAAGTGACCATGTTTCACTTATTAAATAACTCACTTCAATCAAGAGGACATTCTAAGAATCTATGGTGGATTTCAACTATAGATTCCAAAATACTTGGGATAGGATCCCTCTCATCATTACTCCCTCACCCAATTATGCTTTTCATTACTATTTGAGAGCATTGCATTCATGATCCAATCTATGGGTGGGACAACTTTTCCTGGGGATTATGAGATAGTTATAAGGGTAGAAAACTATTTGATACAAGTAGGGAAACTCATTCCAAGACCTCTCATGACATTTTTCTTGAGATTCATAAATTCCCACCTAAGATTTCTCCATTACCCACTCCAAACAACAAATCCCAACATGATGATAGTCAAGTGGAAAAAAATTTAAGGATTGAGAGCTTGTTGAAGGCACAAAGCAAAAAGCTAGTATCTCTAGAGAGACAACAATAGACTTCATATAGGCCATACAAAATTCCCTTCCAAGCCTAATACCCTAATCAATCCTAAAATAGACACCCTTATCCATAAAATAAATAAGCCCAAGGCCAAATTACTAAAGGTAGATCTTATAATAGTTACAACCCCATGGATGCAAGTAGCTTAAGAGCCTTGATCCCCACACAAAACAACCTTACATAATAAGGTCAATGGTAATCAGGAGGGTATTACAATGAGATGGTAATGGATAAAAATGGATAAATGTATCAAAACCATAGTTGGAATCATATTCCTTCATTATAAGGACATGACATAATGCCTCCTCCACCACAAGGCCCTCCCATGAATCAAGATAGCATGCCTACCATGACACCATTAGAAGCTCAAATTTAACAACAAGGAAGCATGGGTAAAGCACCATCTAACACAATGTGCATAAAATTTCAAAAATGGGAGCATATGTTTGAGCATGTACTAGTAAACATGGGGAAAACTACATAAAGGGTAGATGAACCAATTTCAGATAATATAAGGGCTAAGAGGAGGATGTTGGATGATAATTTGGGGTAGCCAAAGGCTTCTTCAACACCTCCACAAGTCAGTCATTGGCCTACCACTTCAAATATATTTTTTAAATCTCTTAAAACTCAATAAATACCCCAACATCATGGGTAATAATATAATTCTCCTTTTGTTCCTCTTATCACTCAAGTGCCAAATGATACTTCTACTTCTAAGGTATAGCTTAAAGGTACTAGTCTTCCTTTCAATATTGTGGATCATATGAAAAAGGATAATGTCACTATGTCTTTATATGATGCTCTATCCATTCTAGGATAGAAAGAGATTCTTCAAAAATATATCTCCAAGCCTTCTCATGTGAATGAGACATATGATGAGGTGAACACTATTTTTACAAAGAGTAGTCATCCTAGTCAAATTCAAGTTCCTAGTCAAGATCCTAGTCAAGGTCAAGTTCATAATGTTTTTCATCCCCCTAAGGTTGTCAAACCTCCTCCCTTCTATTTTTCAGTCATCATAGAAGAGTATTTAGTGCATAATTATATGATAGATTTAGGTGCTTCAACCTCATTTATGCCTAAAGCCATAGCGGATAAGCTTGAGCTTAAGTATGTGGCTAATGAAAAGGGTATTCTCTAGTTGGATGGTTTCCCCACTAAAATAGTAAGTATATTGAAAGATATTAAGATCACATTGGTAACTTGCCCAAATTTTTTCAGTACTCAAGATGTAATGGTTGTAAACCTACCCCCATATTTTACCTTATGCCTATCTAGGGACTTTACTACAAAAATTGGGGGTTATTTGTCCTGTAACTAGTCATACATGGTTTTCAAGACCATATATGGGAGTAGGGTCATTGTTAGGTCAAAACCTATCTCTAGGTTCCATCTAGAGCCTTATATGCCTAACCTTGTAAATGTCAATTGTACCATATTAGATGAGGATGAAAATGCTAGTGAGAAAGAGCCTCATGACCATCCTAAAGGAATTTCATACCTATACTTATATGAATTGGCAACTAACATTCATGGATTTGATCTTTGCACTAATATTGAAGAAGTAAGCTTAAGAGTGTATTGTATGCATGAGGAGCGTGCTTCTATACCTTACCTAACTAACACCACTCAAGAGGAAGATGGTCTATGGACTTTATTCTTTGATGGCTCAAGGTCAAATAATGGTAGTGCAGCTAGATCCATGTTGGTTTCACCCTCAAATCATAATTACTATTCAACTGCAAGATTTCAATTCAGTTGCACTTCAAACACAGTTAAATATGAAGCTCTTTTACATAGTTTACAAGAGGCAAGAAGAAGAGGTGTAAATCTTCTTCAAGTCAAGGGTGATAGTGAGCTTGTTATACAACAAGTAAGAGGAATAATTGAAATCAAGAACCATCATTTGAAATCCTACCAGCATCATGTTTGGAATCTTATAGAAGACTTCTTAGTATTCAATATACAATCCATACCAAGGGAGGAAAATCAACATGTAGATAGGCTTACAACCATTAGAGCCCAATCAGAGGTTGTAAAAGGAGTCAAAGGAAACTAGATTCAAGATAATATCAAGGTCATATGTAGTCCAGTTGTACTTATAATGAGGTGATTTGGTAGGTGTTTGATAATGATGACCAAATTATATGTTTTCTGATGTAGGAGGTAAAATTTTCCATAAAAATCAAAATAAATTCCAACATTAGTATGATGATCAGATAGTGCAACTAAGATCTAATAATCTGATTAATGGGCTTGTGACATTGGAAAGCATCTTCAATGAAGATGACCAAGTGAGAAGAGGCAAGGCATGTATCTCAGCTAAGGAGGAATAGTATGAGAGGATATAGATATTCAAAGATAAATTTTTGAAGTTAGGAAAGGTTAACGCATCAAAATAAAGAGCTGAATTTATTGCTTTATGTCAAGAGTTATATGATGTATTTGCATGGGAATACAAGGATTTGAATTGTTTTAATCCCAAACTTGCAAAACATACCATTGAACTAGAGAGCAATGCAAAACCAATTAGACATAAACAAAGGTATATCAACCCAAAAGTGGAGTAGTTGATGAGAAGTGAGCTATGTATGTTTCTTGAATCAAAGATAATATTCCATATTAAACATTCCTCATGGGTGGCAAACCTTGTGTCAGTGAGGAAGAATAATGGGGAGATAATATTATGTGTTGACTTTAGGGATCTCAATAAAGTGTCCCTAAAAGACCATTACCCACTTCCCTCAATGGATTAGATTCTCCAAAAGGATTCTCATTGATTGATGGCTACTCTAGTTATAATAAGATCATGGTCAAGGAAGAAGTTAGGCATAAGACTTTCTTCACCACAAAGTGGGGCATTTATGCATATATGAAAATGCCCTTTGGACTATCTAATGCTAGAGTAACTTTTTAGAGGGAAATGGATGTTGCCTTTGAAGGTTTGATCAATGATAGGTGCTCATATACCTAGATGGCATCACTATTTTCTCAAAAGACCTAGTTGATCACATTGATCACTTGAGGTTAGTATTTGAAATATGCAAAGAATTTAGTGTGTCATTGAATCCTAAAAAATGTATATTTGGTGTTCATGAGGGTAGGTTATTAGGCCATGTAGTTTCCAAGGATGGTCTTTTCATAGATCCTAAAAAAATTGAGTCCATATTATCCTTACCCTTGCCCAAGCACAAGAAGGGTCTGTAGAGTTTCTTAGGAAAGATTAAATTTATAAGAAGGTTTATCTCAGGCTTTATAGAGCTAGTCAAGCCTCTTACTCACATTTTAATAAAATTCAATGAGTTTACATACACCAAAGAAGGTAAAATTATTTTTGAGTCCATCAAAGAGGCCATCTCTCATGCCCCTACACTTCTTAATCCTAATTTTAACAAGGAATTATACTTATATGTCTTCTCTACATTGGATGCAATCTCTGCCATGTTGATATAATAAAATGAGCAAGGTTTGGAATAACTTATTGCTTTATTTAATCAGGCCTTAGAAGGGTATGGGGAGAGGTATAGATTTATAGAGAAACATGTGCTTTCATTAGTGATAATTTTTAATAAATTTAGGTGCATGGTCTCCAATAGTAAGATCATAGTCATGGTGGTACACCCAAGTATTAAAGAGTTTATACTTAGAAGAGACCTTAATGAGAAAAGAACTAGGTGGGTGACAAAGTGCATGGAGTATGACCTTAAAGTTAGAGTCACAAATATTGTAAGGGGTAGAGGGTTATATGAACACCTTGAAGTAGAGGTAAAACAAGATAAAGATCAAGTGTTGGTAATCCATGATAGCCAATAGGTAGTTGCAGACAACACACCTTTTAGTTAGACATATGATATAATCAGATTTATTGAGCTAGGACAATGTCCTATGGGGTTAGATAGAGCCAAGACAAGTCACTTAAAGTTGAAAATTATACATTATGTCATGATAGATGTATCACTTTTTAAGAGAGACATAGGAGGTATGTTTTTGAGTTGTGTGGAATAATGCCAAATAGATAAGTTTCTTAAATAGTTCCATGATGGTCCAGCTAGTACTAGCTTTGCTACCAAGACCATAGCCTATAACATCATTAGAGATGGGTACTTTTGGCCCACAAATGTTTAGATATGCACACTCTTGGGTAAGTAAATGCCCAAAATGTACAATGTTTGTTGGAAAGCAAAAATTGGTTGCCCTTCCCTTACAACCCATATAAGTATAACAACCTTTCAAGCAATAGGGCTTAGATTTTATAGGGATGATACACCCCCCTTCAAGCAAAGGACTTAAATGGATCATTACAAACACAGACGAATTTACAAGGTGGGTTGAAGTAGTTGCCCTCAAGGAAGTTATTGAAGATTCTATTTTAGACTTTTATAATAGCATTGTGACCAGATTCAGTGTGCCTTCTAAAATAATTTATGATAATGCATTGGCCTTTAGCATCAACAAGGTATGTGAGTGGGCTATTTCATATGGAATTTATATCAAGGCATCTTCTAACTACTACCCATAAGGCAATGGACTAGCAAAATCCATAAATAAGAAATTGTTGAGGATTATCAAGAGAACTATGGAGGATAGTCAGATGGAGTGGCATACTAGATTGAGGTCTACCCTATGGGAAAATAGAGTAACACCTAAGAAATTTACTAGACACTCCCCATATCTTCTCATCTATGGAAAGAATATAGGCTTCATATTTATCTTGAATTACATGTATTAGATCTTGCACACCAATTTGAACTCCTAGAGGATGATGCTATACAGATAAGGTTGAATGAGCTAAGATAATTGGAGGAGACAAGGGGAATTTATATGCACAATATGTGGTCCAATCAACACCAAGTGAAGAGGTCATTTGAAAAGAGATATTCCTCAAAGACATTCCAATAAGGTGATATAGTCCTCAAATGGGATGAGGATCGTGTAAAATCAGAAAAGCACTCAAAGTTTGACAATCTTTGGAGTGGTCCTTATGCTATCATAGAATGTAAGGGAGCAATGCCTTTGAGCTTTCTAGGTTAAATGGAGAGATCCTTCCCATCATTATCAATGAGAGGTATCTTAAATTATGCCACTAGTGTTATTTTAGGAGCTTTGTACATAGGTAGATAGGTCTATCTTTACCTCCAATTGCCCCTCCACTGTGTTTTGTTTATTAATTTTTTCTATTTGGGTAATTCTTTGGTTTTTTTTTTTGGTTTTTTGTTTTTGGTGTGTGCCTCTTTACTTTAAATAATTTTAAGGAGTTAGGCAAAACCTTTTTACAGGCAATACCTCATTTGTCTAGTCATCATGAGTAAGCTTGATCAAGTTTTAGGTTCCATGACCAATAGGTTGGCTAAGCCTAGCTGAGTCACCAAAAATGTTGGCTAATTTGGCCTACATACAAAAAAATTTCCTGAATAGATAAGATGAATATAGTTTTGGATGGAATGAGTGGTCTAAAGATCACATGTAGCTTGCAAATCTTTTAAAACACTTTAAGTAAACTTAAAGTGTAGTTTGTTAAATTTTGAAGAAATAGGTTCTCATGGTGATAGATGTAGTAAAGATCATGGAATGAGTTTTCATAGGTCTTAAAAACTCATTTTGAGCCTTCAAATTTCTTGCACAAGCATAGAAAATCTAGACCGTCATCAGCACATCATGTAAAAAAATGGGTCAATCTAATTGCGCATTTAATAAATAAACCTAGAGAGCATCTCAAGCCAAATGGTTGCATGGACATGGTGATTTTAGTGCCTTGATCATCCTCTATAAATTTCATGTCTTGATGAAATTTTTATCTCAAGATATAAGCCTTTAAATTTAGACTTTCAAAATGAAATGGGTGCACAAATGTCAAGTTTGAGCCATAACAAGTATCCATTTGGATTCAAAAATCAAATCTAATAGTGCTCATTCAATCAAATCATATATCAACAACACATAGGTAGTCAAAAAATCAAAATGTCCCTGTAGTAGATTGATAACACTCATTCACTCGAACAAATCTAATGATGCATGGTGATTAACAAGGTCAGTGGGTCCAAGCAAATATAATAATGGTTCACAATCCATTGAACATCTAGATCAAATGGTACACAGATAAAGCTCAAGTCAGTGGGTCTAGGTAGTGTTGGCCAATTTTCACTCCCAATTTTTTCATCTTTTCTTTCATTTTGGCTAAGTGCAACATTCAGAATTTGTCTATCAAAGGAAGATTTTGTTTGGTCTTTTTGCACAAGTGTTATTTCCTTCAAAAGTTTTATTTTGGGTTTTTTGCACAAGTGTCAGGAATTGTTTTAGACATTTTATCTAAAATAATTTCCCTAAATAAGCTTTTGTTTGTTCTTTTGGCCAAGTTTTATTTCCTTCAACAAAGTTATGTTTCAGACATTTTGTCAAAAATAATTTTTCTAAAGGAATTATTTCAGACATTTTGTTCAAAATAAATTTTTTGAAGGAATTATTTCAGACATTTTATCTGAAACAATATTTCTGAAGGGACATTTTAAAAATTCTAAAGGGATTCATTTAAAAAAGTTTTAAGGTAAATTTCAAAAAGTCTAAAAGATCATTTCTTATGCAAGTTCCTTACACACTTTCCCGAAGGGTCTTTTCTCGAGAAAGTGTCCTTTTCAGGGTTTTCAAAGAGGCATTTTCAAGATTTCCAAAGGGACATTTCTAAGGGTCAAAGGGCATGTTTAGGCTTTCTGAAGAGGCAATTAAAAAAGGGTTGAAAGGTTATTCTCAATAAAAGTGGGCCAAAAGCAAAATCAAAAGTGCACTTTTCAGAAAAATGGCTAAAAGAATTATCTATGGGAAAATAGGTCTAAGGAAAATACCCCAAAAGAATGGTTCTAGTAGAGTGATAGTTACCTGGACATCAACTTCAAGGTCATGGGCTAGCCATTGGCATTTAAACAATGATGGCCTAGCCATTGGCATTTAAATAGTGGGTCCCAGGCAGATCGATGGTCCTCAATCGAATGCTCAAAGATCCAAGGGCTCACGTTCTTCATCCATTGAAGATCAGATGGAGTGAAATAAATTAGATTAGAGGGCTCACATCACCTTGATTATATCAATATCTGAATCATTTTTGATAACCAATCGAAAGAAGAAAGGTTGAGGGGATATATAGGGATTGAACATTCAACTAATGTCGAGTTGGGATGAGATTTCAAGGGATATTAGAAAACATACACATAAAGCCAAAATTATAATAAATTCCATGAAAGCATACATGTAGGCTTTATTTGGTTTCATCTCCAAGGCCAATAGAATGAAAAGGACTCTCCCCTAGGCCATTACACACCTTAATGAGCCAGTGAGAAGCTATTAACATCAAGACAAATCTACAATAGGTGGAATCATTTTAAATAACCATATTGATGACATTATTCAACTCAAAATATCTTGATTCTACTGGTGCAACTATTGGGGAAGCATCTTTGAGAGAGAAAGCTAATTGTGTAACCACTTGAGGTGACATGGATCAATTGAATGGCCTAATGAGCATCATTTGTAGAGATAGTTGTAGCCATAGTTGGAGGCTTCTAACATATTGATTCTTCTTTTTAGTGCCAAAAATCCTCCCCTCTCACTTCTTTTCTACTATAAGTATAGCCCTTAGGCTAGTAAAAAGAAGTTCCACACAATGTAAGTTGAAGCCCTATTGGATTGATGTCATATTTTGCCTTTTAAGCATTAGTACAAGTCTTTTTTTCTTTCAAGTTTTGAAAAATTGTTTGAGCATGTAAGTGATGTATAGTGATAGCAAGTGATGATTTTCCATCCTTTCATCCTTTATCTTTCACACTTGAGGAAAATTTCTTAGTCTAACAGGTCATATAGAGTGTGTTCAAGTATGTTAAATTGTTGTAAGTGTATAACTATTCTTGGAATGTTCAACTTGCCTTTTAGTTTATTTGTCTTGTGTTATTTTTATTCATCTCACCTCTATATTAAAATACTTATGTTAGAATCCTTAGAGCTTGAATATGGCCTATATATTTTACTGTATTGTGCACTATAATATGATATTCATGTGGAAGATAATCTTTGTGCATCACCACTCTTAGAGTAGGTATCCTTTTATGCAATTTCTAACTCTTTTTCCTTCAAGAAAACTAGTTTAGATAGAATTTATTTTATAGAGATACATTCAAGGAGCTAACCCTTTAAATCTAGAGGTTCATTTCCTCTATAGGTATACCCACATGCCTAGAAATGTTTTAATGTTGCCCAAATCTGGAAGAGATTTGAACACTCTCTTCTAGGGTGAAATATTTGGTGACAATAGGTAGATTTATGGTGAGCATTCACTCGTAAAAATTAGATCCAACAATGAACATCAAGTTAAAAGGACAGCATAATCATGAAGTGGACAAGTGTCAAGATCTTGGGTACCTAAATAGAGATATAATAGTGTGCAATGAAATTCAAAGACAATGGGTCCAAGTAGATCAATAGTGCATAATCAAGTTGACCAATGGCTAATATCAAAAGTCTAAGATAGGAGATCTCAAGTAGGGGTTAAACATGCAATCAAGATCAAACTAAATTCCATGAAGGTAGGCATGTCGGACAAAGGATTTTACCACCATGAGTAGGTAAAATACATAAATGCAAGATCAAACATGATCTACATTACCAAGAGCAGACCCTGCAAAGCCATCTAATTCCATTAAATCCATGTAGACATTTTCAAGAGATTCTATATGTAGGTTTTATGTCTCAAGATACCCTAGCCTATGGATCTTCATTTGCAATCATGATTATATGATAATGAATAAGATGATTGGTTTTCATCCATAATAGATCCATGTTCAGGATTTAGAAGCAATGATAGAATGGTAACTACACAAGGCATGTCAAAAAGGACATCAAGCATGGTTGAAGAAGACAATAAGGGACATTAATATAGAGGATCTTGAGAAGGATTCATACAGTGGTGGGGATTGCTTCCTGCAAATGGCCTTGATCTTCACATTCTCCATCATGCCAAAAAAGATATAGTGAAATTAATGTAGGGGAAGGATTGAGAGGGATTATGGTGGTGGTTGTTTTGAATGTAATTGGTCTCATTAATGACCCCTTTAATTACATTTTCTCTCTCTTTTTTACCTTCTTTCTTCCTATAAAGACTAGCTTTGACCTCTTAATTTGTATCCCTCAGCTGGGTATAGCAAACCTTTGCTAAAATCACTTTGTAAAACTCTTTTGAAGCAATATAAGACAAATTTCAGATTTTAGTTAATGCTAAGTTTACTCTATTGAAGTTTGATTCACAAAATGTATATTGTATATTAATCATCTATAAGTCCTTCATGTACCTTGATTTAAGGCTATTAGTTTCTTGTAGGTTGTGTGAAGTGTTAGCTAGTGAGGTTTCCTTTGAAGTGTCATAAGCCTATGTGTCTTACTTTGACTTATCTATTTTTGTCCTTCAAGTTGTAGGTATCTTTAAACCTTCACACAAAATACTCATGTTTGGAACACTATCATAGAATCTGGTCAATCCCTATCTCTATTGGATTCATTAGTAGTCACAGAATAGTCCAAGTTGAAACTGGATCATTGAAAATTTAGTACATCACCACACTTAAAGTAGGTCACCATTCATGCATTTTCTCCTCTTTTCATCCCAATAGATTAAGGATTAGGAAAATAACTATATTTCCATATTTTAGGAGGTGGCCTCATTAAAAAATCTAAAGGTCTGACCCAAGATTAGGTAACCCACAACCTACGTTCATTCCCATGTTGGACTAGATTTGAGCATAAGATCTAAACAATCCTTTGCTCAACTAGGGTGTAATATAGACCTCCAACAATACCTTAAGTCAAAATTGATGGTGGAAAAAAAAAACCACCTTTCACAAACTATGGTATTGTAAAAAATTTAAAAAAAATTGATATATATAGAATAGAGAAATAGTGAGGCTAATTATGAATAGAAAAAGCTTATTTGTCTATAAAAAGCTAAGTGTTTATAAATAAGATCAGGAAAGAGACTGATAATAACTATTGTCTATCTCTCTAAAAACCTAATTTTGAAGCCTTAAAAGACACCATTAGTAATCAATATCACCTTTGTAGATATGTGGTATTGTGACAAATAGTTCAAAGGGAGTTTTTAGGAATGTTTTGAGTTTTCTAGACAGCACCTCCCACTTCTTGTGAGAAGAAAATAGTTAAACATAGATAATAACATAGTTAGAAAATAAAAACTATAGACTTAGGTTAATGATTTTGTGTTTATGTCAAAACCACCTCTTGTAGAGACAAAACTACAACTGACACTCAATACCATGACTATAGATATGCATTTTTTATCAGGATAAAAACCTTGCTAATGTTGAGAGTAACTAGACTTTACTTTAATCCTCAAAGATCATTAAATTAGTATAAAACCTATAGAAATTAAAAAAATGGCAATATGGCTAATATTTGACTTTAAAATGATACTATGTCAAAACTACAATTCTATAGTCAAATGTTAGCTTGAAATTAAATTTGCCTTTCATGAGAGGTAGTTTTATAAACTATCAAAAACATACCAAAAAACCCAACTATTAGCAGTTATTTTGTAGGGTTATTCAATATCACAGCTAGATCACTTGTGAAATAATGTAGTTTTTATAGTAAAACTTCACTTTGCCTAGGATGTGAAAAGTTGACGAAATTTGGAACCCATTCTTCATCTAACCAATCTTGTAAGCTAGTCTAACACATCTAACATTCATAATGGTTGAATTAAAGGAGTGCTCCTACTATGGTCACCAATGTTTGATTATATTTTTTATTTATGAATCTAAACTACTATAAATAAAAAATTTAACCCAAAATCATATTAACATTAAAGGGAAAGAAATATAAGAACAATCAATGATTGGGAATGAATCCTTACCATCACCTTGCTCCTAGTAGCTTCCCTCCAAGATTTTCTAATTGATTTTTCAATGTTATTTGACTTGTATGTGGATTGCTTGATAAAGGCTTTGATATGGATTTAATTGCTTCTTTGGATGCTTAAGTAGATTTAAAGAGAGTGTGAGTGATTTAGATGGCTAGTATATGGATGCAAGGAAGGATTATGAACTTTCTTATCAGTCTATCCATGTCCAAAGCATGGATATTTATAGGTTGATGAAGGAGGTTTTAGAGGAATTTTTAATTAATTTAGAATTATCTAGTTTAGAGGATTCTAGAATTTTAGGGAGTTTTCTTTAGATCTAGAGACTTTGAGATTAGTTTAATGGATAATAAGGATTAGATAGGGATTTAATGGGGATTAAGGCTTATAGGGATGTATGAAAGGCTAGGGGTAGGTTAGCTAGGGTAGTAGTTAGAATAAATATGAATTTTTAATTGGTGAGTGGGCTAGTGGTTAGCTAATGAGGTAGGGTTAGTAGTTAAATGGTATGTCAGTAGGATAATGAGATTATTAATATGTCATGGGTGTGTATAAATTTTAGTAGCACATGGGAAATATTTGATAGGAAATAGGTTCTAATAAATTAGCTAGGATTATAGTTATAGGATAAATTAGCAAGATTAATATGAATAATTAGAGAGAGCAAATTCAGGTGAATACACTACCATCATATTCCATAATTTCACCAAAATTTCATAATGAGTCTATCAATCCCTAAAAACATATTAAAAAAGGTTTTTATACTACTACACAGTGTGTTTTCATCATTTTCGTTCTCACATTTTCATCGTTATGAATAATGTTTCTGATAGAAGTCTGGGATAGAAACTTGGAAGACTTTTGGGGAAAAGTGAGGTTTGGCAAAAATTTGTGTTTAATTTCAAACTAAAAATATAATAAAATGATGTCAATACTTATTGTGGGTTGTGGTCCCACCGAGCATGTCTCATGTAACATCATGAGGCAAAGGTTAGCTTTATTGGTAGAAATCAAAAATGAAATTAAAATGCTACCACCAACCTAAGTTTATGTCCATAGATTGCATAAGACTAAGAAAAATGTAATTCAAATAATAAAAACAAACACAATTGCTATACCTTCTAGAAACCTATTTTTGAAATTAGGATGTGCTTGGATGTATGGATGTCATTGCAATATTCTTGGTGGATGTGCATGATCAAATATACATCATCTCCCCTTGATAAATGGACAATTTAGATTAAAAATTTATGGACTTGATGTATAGGTGGGTCTCTAAAAAGGAAACACTTTGTTGTGTTATCAAGACTTGCTAAGAATAGAGGGGGAGCCCTTTGTTTATAACTTTGGTTGCCTGATATGGACCATTAGATGAGATGGGAGATCAATGGATGAGGATTAGTCCTCCTCCTCATAAATGAGGGAGGTGGAGAGTGTAGGAAAGAGTGATGAAGTGTGTAAAATGGTGAAATGATGGAAGCATGGGCTTATGACATATCTTTTTAGAAAATGGATTGCATGGGGATTAGAAATGAATATACAATTCATTTGTGGGATAATGTGAGAAAAATAGGATTTATTGATTTATGAAAAGTGGGATATTCCAAATTTCATGGATTTACTTATTAGAATAAGAATAAATAATTAGTTGAGATTAAATAAGTGATGTGAACTTTATGCAAAAGGATGTGATCATGGAAGAAATAATTAATTGAATAGGGGTGATGACCAGTGATTGGATTAGAGATGTTAGTACAAATAGAATATTGTTTAAATATGAAAGGAATGATGTTAGTGTGGATTAAGGGATAGTTAAAATTTATACAAAGTATTTGATTTTAACTATCTAAACTCACCTCAAAAGAGGATGCATACATAATGGATTGTCTTAGAGTGTAAATTCCAATAATATAGTACACATACACAATTTTGTAGAGCTCACATAGTGGATAACATAAAATACCCATAAAGCTCATAAATCCATTTTGGACAAGAGCACTCCATTTGAACAATGGAGCTCCCCATTATAGTTCAAAATAGTGCATTGTTGTCCTCAAAATAAAAATATAATCACCTTCAAAAAAAATTAGAATCATAGGTAGTATAAAACACTTTAAAACATATATATTGGTTCAATTTCTAGGAAAATACTTAGGTTTGTCTCAAATTTGTTCAGTTTGGGTACATCATGCATGACATGTGTTCTAGGTTAGGACATAGATTTTGCTTAGAATTCATGTTATTATTACTTAGTCTCAAAATCCATATACATCTAGATTGAGATCAAGGGCATGTGCACAGCATATGACTTCCTCCTTATTCAGTTCTATACTCATTTCATAGATGGAATGGAAATTATTTTCATTCTCCACACTGTATATACTAGACCAAAATTATCCTAGATTTTTTAACTAGTTTTACACCAGAAATGAATTTTATTTTATCTGTAGTGATTGGTTCACTAGTTTTACACTTGTGAAAACACCAAAATAATATACTAAAATTCATATAAGGATTCAATACTACTTCACTAATTTTGGTATGCAATGATGGAGTCAATCGTACCTTGAGTTCTTAAGCACACTCTCCTAATAAATGGGGATTAGGGAATGCACAGCCCAATCTAAGATTTTTAATGAAAATGAAATATCCAAGGGTTCTATCCTCTATAGTTACCAGTTTTTGTATTAGAAAAATGCAATAGTTTGAATACCCAATTAGGTGTATTAGTTCCTTGTTATTATACATATATACTTATTTTATTTTACTTATTGATATTCACTTTAATTAAGGATTGATTTTATATGTTTCATAGCATGTTCACATAAAGCATAGTTCAATGTTGTGGCCTAAATTCAAGATTGCAATTCATAGGTAAGTTTAAGTACACATTTTTCCTTTTACTCTAGTATTTTCACTTTTATACATTACTATAATAAAAGGGGGTGGGGGTCGAATTTAGACATTTAAATTAATGTTTAAACTACAATAGTGCACTTGTGACCACCCTTTTAAAATACTTAACTCATGCCTTATCCTAGGACCTTTTGACCACTTTCTTTCACTTTATGCATGGATGACCCATTCTTGTAAGAAAACTAATAACCCCATAATATCCCTATTCCTCATGAAAAATAGTCCAGGTTCACCCACAGACTAAACCTAGTACCTAGTATATGCAATCAAAAATGCATCATATCTATCATTTAATCCTAGATCAAATAAGATAAATCACACCTACACTTATGATTTGGATACACTTGTTAAGAAGGACCATGACCAATATGGGGATCCTCTATATATAATTAGGGGATCACTTGTATCACTTATCACAACATAGAATGCTAGGAAGGGTTTTAAACCCTACAGTCTAACACAATCATACAACCCTAATGGATTCCTAAGGTTTAAAACTTTCACTCTATTCTAATAACAAAAAAGTAAAATATAATCTAGTGCTCACCAATGCTTGTGGCACAAAGTGGGGGTTAGAAGTAATAGAACAAAAAACTAAACTAAACATGTATTAGAAGACATATACTTACATTAATGTATATGAAACCCTAAATACATGGAGAGAAGAATACAAATTCATTATCTATCTACTCTTACAAAGGAAAAATAAAGTTAGGGATACTTACCTTTAGAGATAACCCGCCAAGCCTCAATCTCTCCCTTGGCCAAGGTGTTTCACAAGAAATTATTGTGGTATGTAAGGATAACCAAGATAAATCAGCTCTAGGATACACAACCTATCTAAACATCCAAAATACTTATCCACAAGACAAGATATGTATCTCCAAAGAAAGTATGGTACCCTAAGTTTTATTCCTTAGGTAGAATGGTCAATAAGAATATGTTCCTTTGCACTTATTCACTAATAATTATTCTATTATGAAATGGTGGGAAATGAACTTGTATATATAGGTGTCTCTTACCCTAAATCCTTTTGGGAACATCATTTGTACAAGGTCGACCCAATCAACCCAGTGTGTTTTTAGGGATAATTCACTAGGTTTGTGTTAGGTTAGCCGAAAGGCTAGAAAACCAAGAAAATAAAGAATACCCATATAAACTATAATGGGTTGACCTAGCCAACCCAATACAATCAACAGTCAAAAATGATGTTAAGGTAAGAAAATGAGGATGGAAAGAGGAAAAAGACTGGAGAGGTAGGACTAAGAAGAACAAGTTTAGGATAAATGGTTTTTAGAGACAAGTGTGTAGATGGCAAGTGACAAAAGGAACAATAATCTTGTGAAGCATTGATGGTCTACCCACCCCTTTCTTGATTCTCCCCTTAAGTCATGCACTCAAATATATTTAGACTGGATAAGTTCCTACAAGATATAAATTTTCAGTAATCAATAAAAGTTTGAAAATATTATTTATATACATATGCCCTACTCGAAGCTCATCACGTGTCATGTAAGTGAAACATGGGATGGTTCTTAGAGAAAAGAACATGATAAAACACAATGTTTATGATAAGTAAGTTGAAATAATTAGAAAATAAGACAAATGAAAGGAATGAATTGAAAAACACATACCTTTAACTTACCTTAGTTTCATAGATAAAGAAGTAGACTGTAATAAATGTAAAGGTGTCACAGATGAACCTATAAATGTTAGTGAAAAAATAAACAAAAATAAAATATATATATATATATATAAGAATATGATAGTGTAAAATAATCTATACATCATCATGAATCTAATGCATTTTATGGTTTACAAAATGGATGAGTAGAAACAAAGATATAGGTAAAATAAGGAATCTACAGGACAATAATTGAAAGATTTGAATTTTGAAAAAGTGTTTTTAAATAAGATAAAAGAGAAGTCATTTATTATTTTGACTTTTGAAGGAGAGAAAAGAGAGCTCTAGAGAAAAAATAAGCTAGGATGGTGAGGAGACGACATATTAGGTGAGGAGGAGCTCTAGAGGCAACGGTGGGTACACTACAAGTATGCAACTAAGAATCTCAAACTAGTTTTTGAAATTTGTATTGAATTAAGTGTATTTTTAGTAATTTATGATTTTAATCATTTTTAGATATCATAATGAGGAAAAATTAGATTCTAGGGGTAGCAAATAGGAAGATAAGAAATAGGTTGGAAGGATTTAGGCAAAAAGTAAGAAATTACACTTTTCCCAAAAAATACAAGGGATCAATAGGCAACAAGCATTAGATTGACCCAGTCAACCTAGTAGGCTAGAAAATAGGCATAATCCATAGTGCTAACCCAATAGGTATGGGTAGATCTTGTACATTCTATAGGATGAAGGCTTAGTTTAGAGTTATCAAGTGGTGTGAAAGGTCCAAAATGGAAACTCAACACTAGGGAAGGGAAGATAAGGGGGTTGACTTAGATTTTTGAGTTAACCAAGAAAAAACATAGGAAATTTTTGGTCAAGCTAGTTTAACCAAAGAGCTATAAAGATATGAAAAGTGTGCAAAAGGTTGAAACAGGGCTAGAATGGCCCAAAATGAACAAATAAGGTCAAGAAAGATCAAGAAGGCTAAAAGTAAGCTAAAATGAATAAAATAAAGTAATATAGGCTTATTTTTAATGTAGAAATGTAAAAAAAATGTATTTTGTCTATACATTACATGGAAGAATTGATACATCCTCTATTATTTCTTAGGTGCATGGATGATGGAGATTCTAACAACTTGTGGATGTAGAATGGTTACTAGATTTGCTAGATAGGCTATCAGATGGAGATAGGACTTGACTAGGATCCATAGGTCTAGGCAGGATAGTAGAGATATGTCAGATCCCCCTTGGTGTTGACTTGTTAGTCATGTTCCTTAGTTTTTGAGAATGATTGACTAACACCTTTATATGGGAGGTGGACGGGGATATAGTAGAGGTGTCTATCATGATAAAAGATGTCTATGCAATCCTAGGGCTATCTATAGTAGGATCACAAGTGATCGTAGGGATACCAGATAGTCTAGAGGAGAGGAGAGCCTTAGGCATGTGGGGTATAGGCTCAAATACAATATTACCAAGCAAGAGGGTGATTATGTTCAATGTTTATACATCACAAATTATAGACATCCAGAAGGCTATGACAAGCCTTGTGACATAGTGGGTGTTATGTCACAAGTTAGATGGTAAGGTACCATTATTCATGGTAGCCTCGAGAAGGATGATCTTGGAGGAGTGATTTATATACAACATAGGCTTAGTCATCTAGGTCTAGATGGTACATGATATGTATGAGATATTATTCAAAGGGCAAAGAACCATTGAGCTGATCATATTATTGATAGCTTAGATCTATGAGAAGTTTCCTATGTATCAGTTGGTTAGGTTTCCCTATGTAATTAATGATAGGTTACCTCAAGTGAGGAGATGGAAGGAAGACTAGGTAACATGGGCTATGCCCCACATGCCAATGCTACAGTCATTGAGATGTATAGACATCATATGTTATCTATATGAGCACATAATAGCTACATGGGTGAGCTGGCACATGATTACACAAATTATAGAGAGGATAGAGGTGGTTGGACACTACTTCGAGTGGAGAGAACCACATCTGGTAGCATGGGTACAAGGATAGATAGGCCTACTACATCCAACAACATTGGTACTAATACCCAAGCACTAGGCTCAGCATTTGAGGGAGTCACGGGGGAGGAGAGGACTCAGACCACTAGTAGTGAGGTTGATACTAAGGCCACACCAAGAGTGACCATGGACTAGTTAGGTACAACAAGGATTTTAGTAGGAAGATAGAGATACATAGGCAAAGATATCAGATGCACCACTACCAACTCCACACCGAGATGAGCAATGGTTACTGAGGACATAGTGTTGATGGAAGTAGGAAGTAGAGGAGAGAGTGGAGACTATTACCATTCTAGATAACCCCATAAGTGATCTAGAGGAGATGATAGATAGACCACTCAAATGTAAGTTATGACTGATATGAGCCATGGTAGCCAAGTTTGAGCTGAGGAGGTAGCCTATAGAGGAGGTTCTAGGAGGCCACGTAAACGGGGAGACTATGCTATGTGTTCATGTAGATGATGAGACCATAGTATTTGAGACACAAATAGGTAAAAAGATGATTAATTTATTGCTTAATTTTTCATTTGGAAGTAGAGATAGATATTATGAGATATGATAGTGATCTAATAGCCATCGTGTGGGATTTTATAGGTGTAAGTGATGATGAGGAGGATAGATTGAGGTCCCTAGTGAGGGTATCACTTCATGATGTCTTGGATGAGACTCTATAGCCATACAACCCCATAACACTAGAGAATTTGAGTGTACCATTTTCCCCAGCTCAGGTGAGTTATTTAAAATTAGTTGGAGAGGTAGCAAGGTAGATAAAGGTGTAGAGGGATAAGATGCAACCACCAATAGTGATGGGTGTTAGGGAGCTTCATGCATGACAAGCCTTAATAGATGAGAGAGTTGTGCATTTAACTATAGTAGTGCATATTATAGAGATCTAGACCCAATTGATGGAGTCATAGATGTGAGAAACACACATATAGGGATAGGTAGAGGGATTGAGATCTTAGATGGCCTTCTTACAGCATACCATTCAGAGGATTCAAATTGAGGCCTCAGTAAGTCGCATGGCTAGGCCACTAGATAGATAGGATGGAGCCCATTCTTAGAGCTGGAGCATTATATATGGTTGTATATGTTGTATAAAGATCATGAGATATATATGATGGATCATTTTTACATATTGTTATTGGTTGTGTATGTTGTCTTTATGGTTGATTCTATTTCTATATTATGGTTGTGCTTATGGATGCTTAGGATATATTATTTATAGAACATGTATTTATCTTTGTTGTATATGCTATAGGAAATATATGAGATGTGTTTTCTTTTCTAGTAGTATGAAAAACACATGCATGGTTAAAAATAAATAGGAAAAATGACTTGGAAAAATATAATCAATCAAGAAAATGTACTACACACTATTTCAAGATGGGAAATGTGTAATAACAATAAATTAATAAGTATAAAGAACTAATAAATTGTAAAATAGGATGGTAACACGTAATTTGTTTTTAAACTAATATGAAATATTTTTACACCAAATTAAAATAAGTAAAATCATTCTAAATATCACGTTGGTAAGTATGATGACAATGTAATAAAATGGAAGGTATGTAAAAGGGCATAAATGGTGTAAAAACAAATTAATTAAGTGAATCAATCATACTAAATCATGATGGTAAGTATGAAATAAAAACAAAATTGCAAAATTTGGTCTTAAATTTGTCATATTAATTTAAGCTAGGAAGTATGAAAAATTCAAGAAATGGTTGAAATCTTACACGCACTCAAAAAATAAGAAGATAAAAAGGTGAAGGAAAAATGAAGCAAACATAAAACATACTAAATATCAAAATGGGAAGTATGAAAAATGACATGTAACTTCATAATCAATTTAATCTTATCTCAAATTTGACACATATAATTTCGATGGTGACTTAGGTATTGGAAATTTTTTTGAGGAGGGCCAAGTCCTATCCATAGTCTTACACTACAACTAAATAAAGAGAACACCACTAAGGTGAAATAAATAGTAAAATTAGGTAATAAAAGGATTTAATTAATAAGTAAAACATGGTAATTTGTGAGGATGGTCAGGTCCTATCCACGATCTTACAATGCAATTCACAAATGAAATCCCAAGGGGAGGGGTGATTAGTACACCAAATAGAAAATCTCAAGAGGAAATATAAGGGATATAAGGAGTGAAAAAGGGAGTGTAAAAATCAAGACTTAGGCATCTTATGATAATAATTTAGGAGGTAAGAGTCATTTTAAGGACATGAGAAGACATTAAGTGACTAGTGGTCATCTATGTACAAAGGAAACCTATTCACTATAGACACAACTTTGTAAGAAAATAAGCATGATAATAAGATCAACTCATGAAGATAGATTGGTACAAGGAAAATTAAAATGGACCTACCTTCCCATGATGTGGTCCCCACTCTTTAGGACCCCTTACAGAGTCATCGATTTATTGTGAAGATTGGGTACTTACGTGAGAAAGTAGATAACACTAAAAGATTATTTTATTCTCCTCTTCTAATCTACTAGCCTACCACACCCCAAAGGACTTTGGCTCTATATGAATCTGACTGTGGAGTTTGAGCTTTGACTAGAAGGAGATGTGTTTTGGATCATGTCTTTTAGTGTGATTAGACTTTTAATAATATTTTGGCCTTTTGATATCATTTCCTTTTGTTTAAATTATTTGGATTTTAACTTTATTTTGAAGGCTTTTTAAGATTACTCCTCCATAAAAATTTAGGATGACCAATCATGAGAGAGATAGTGATACACATGAATGAGTTATAGCCTAAGGCTAAAGGAAGCTAAGTAACCAAATATAAAGACTGACTAGGACACTTATGCTTGAAAATGAACTAGCATGTGATATCAAGTCTTAACTGTGTATATGCTTAGTTTACAAAAAAAAGAAGAGGGAAAAAGGAGATCCAAAGTGGACTAGTAAAAGGAGATACTAATGAGATAGATTGTTTGCTAATTGATCACATGGTAAAGGGAGATACTAACCAAGGGGAATAGGGTTTGTATAATCAAATAACCATGACAAATTATCTAGTGAAAAATAAGGAAAGAAAGCAAAACAATCATAAAGATAAAAAAGAGAGAGTTTTGAAAAAACATATAGGGAAAAAGGAAAAAGTAATGATAAATAAAAGATAATCATATGCAAAAATAAATGATAAGATGAGAATGATATAGTAAAATAAGTAAGAAATATGATATAATAGAAACAAAGATTTAACAAAATGTCAAATTATATAACATATAGAAATAAGATTGGATCACACATCCAATCCAAAATATAAATGTGAAAACACCATTCATGTGCTCATAAATACTAGTAAATATATCCACACACATTATCCAATACATTGGATAGATTTCTATGAAGCTATAATCGAACTATTGCTAAGGTTTCATCAATCTTCAGTGAATACTGGGCAAATACTTATTTTTTGATCTCCTCAACTGAAAAAGTAGGAATGTTCAAAGGATCATGCTAAGGAGGAAAGTTAGGCAAAGTTTGGTTAGGAGAATTCATGGAAATAGGATCTACAGGATGAGAATGAATCACCAATGGAAAAGGATCCATGGGTGAAGGACTCATGAGTGGAGAAGGATCCACATGTGAGGGAAGGTCCATAATTGAAGGAATCACAAGTGGAGGCATAAAAGGTGGTGAAAGGACAATAGGAAGGGATGGAACCACTAGAGGTGGAGCCATGGGAGAATAAGGAGAAGTCTTCTTGTGGGATCGACCTATGGTGGGAATGGAAGAAGGTTCGAGAATGGTTATAAGATGATCTTTGAGATGTTGTTGTAAGATGTGATAATGATTGGTTCAATGGGTGTAGCATAGATGCCATAGACAATATACCTCACCATAATTGGGAAAATATTTAGGAAGTACCTTCAGAGGAGGTATGGATTTGTTTGATGATAGAGAAGAAGGATGTAAAGTATCAAGATATTATCACAACTTATGACAATGGGTGGAAGAATGGTTATTTATCCCATGGAATTAATAGATACATTGATGAGTGATTTAGGAGAAGCACTCATAGAAGGAGGTAAAATAGGAATGGAAAAATTCAGAGAACACTCATCAACCCATTTGGTGGGTAGAGGAGCCATCTTAGGCAAGGGAAGCAAACCATCACCAAGGGCAAGTGATGATGAAGAAAGAATGAAATTAGGCTCAACTAAAGGAATGATATTATTAGAAATAGGGGTAGGCTCAACAATAGTAGGAGTAGAAATAGGATCAAATATAGTAGGTTTGGTAAGAGTCTCAACTATAGAAGGCTCTACTAAAGGAGGGGCAAGATCTATAGAAGGTTTAAGGATGGTTGTACTAACCTTAGGGGTAAACCAATGACAAGAGTTAGGGAGCCTAGAAAATTGATAAGTCTTAGTCATAACATGATCCATGAGCATAGTCATATGTGGATCTTCAAAAAATAGAGGTGTCTATGCCATCTCTACCCTATGATAAAGGGGAAAAATGCAAAAATCAAGAACTATAAATGAAGGAAAATGATGAGATGCATGAAAATACTTAAGTAAAGAAGAATGGTATTGAATAATCGTAGCATCACGAGTATGTACAAGACATCCTAATAATGAATCATCTAAGGAATAACCATCATCATAATATAGGGTGTGAATATCAATGACATAGGTTGGGATAACCTTGTCATCTAATGAAGCATGGTGAATAGATTGCCTAGTCTTGGTTAAGACTACAAGAATGTCATCACAAGGAGTCTTGCAAGAATGAGGTTGTAAGAAAGAATTTATGAGATGAGATGAGGTGAGAGATCATAATTTTTGACCTTTAAGTTAATCTCATTGAGCTCATCATCATCAGAATCTAAAAGGTTGGGAGAAATGTTACCATTGAGCTCAAGATGCCCAATGTAGCCTCAAGTTAAATTGATAGGAAAGTTAAGACACTAAGACTCACAAAATAGAAAATTTGGAAAAGGCTCAAGATTAGGAATCTTTAAGATACCATGACCTTGGAATTATTCAAAATTATAAGGATTAGTATCACCCTGAATCCTGTAAATGGCTCCATTGTGAGGGAATTTAATGCATTGGTAAGCAGAAAAAGTGATAGATCTCATGCAGTGAGTCCATGGCCTATAAAGCAAGATGTTATATGAATGAGGGAAGTTAAATATAATCACCTTCAAAAAAATGGTGATAGGTGGGATGGTAATAGGAATCCACACATAAAGTACAGGAGGTATTTGCCTTTTATTATATTTTTGTCATGTGTTATGTGTAGACTTGAGATTATATTTTGAATACCTAAGGGTCTTAATGAAATCAAGAGAAGTGACACATGTGATGTAACCCTCATCAATCAAGGCATGTTTGACTTGGTATCTCCTATTTGGATTTTAATGAATAAAGGAGGATCATCCGCATGAATTAGAACCTCATCAGGAATCATATAAGTGATAGGAAATTTTAGAGAAAGAGAAGTGTCTAAGGTTTCATCAGCGTTAATAGACATATCTTCACATTATTGTAAAATACTATCTTCAGAACTAAATAAATATACCTCCTACCATATGAGGAGAGGATGAGGGACATTCATCTTGAATAAAAGTGCATGAGGTGATTTATTATGACATGGAGAAGTCCTCATAAGCTCAAGGAATGGAATTTGGGATGGGAGATTAGTGAGCATTAAAATATAATCCCACTCATCATAGCCCATAAGAAGGTTATTAGATAAAGGTGAATAATGGTTAAGTAGGTCCTCAAAAGGAAGATCTAAAGAGCATTGGAATTTTTATTGATAGAAAGAAGGAGAAGATTTAGAACAAGGTGGTAAGTCATATTGAGATGATGAAATAGTCAATTTAAGTTGATTTTGAGAGTTAGAAGAAGTTTGATTATCATTAGCATTTGAAGATGATGGAAGAGTGGTAGAAATAGAATGGGATGTGTTATACAAGGCATAATTATAAATTGGATCATCAAAAGTGATAAGATCTTCTTGCCCTAACTCATTTAAATGAGTTGGAGAAGAATCCTACATAACATGATATGTCTTATGAGCAATGTAGATAGGTTGAGAATCAATGAAATCCACCACCCTTCGCATATTAGTCATGATAACCATATTTTTTTTGGAAGTTGGTTCGATAAGACTTTTTATGTTATTGGTGGAAGGAGTGGGCTTGTCTTGAGTATCTTGGATTGGTTGATGATTAGGTAAAGGATCTTTATAGATATCCAAATGAGCATTTGCTTGATTCAAGGTTTGAGTTTTGTTATTTGATTTGTAGTCCATGAAAGTAATCTCATAGGATTGTTAATGCTTACATATAATGGAATCATGATCAAAATTAGGGCCAAGAATAAAATCCATAGCTAAATTACAAAGTTGTCTACAGGTCTCATGAGAATGAACCCAACTATCTTGAAACCAACAAAACTTGTTAGGATCATACCAGGATATCATAAGATGAGTAGGGTCAATTTCTCATGGAAGAGGCCTAGGTAGATACTTAATAAATTCAACTAAAAATAGAGTTTTTTGAATGTTAATGTTATTGGGTGAAAAGAAATGAGGATTAGTAAATTGTTGAAAAGAAGGAGCTAGTTTTAAATAAGGGTTAAGAACAATAGCTTGAACATTGTGAATGGCATCATAAGAATCGGTAATACCATCATTGGTAATATTACATTTTGTATTCCTTAGTAATAAATGAGGACTTGTAGAAGGTTGTGGTGGCTCGAATTGATGCATTAGTAAATCTTGTCTTTTAGTTTGGTCAATATCCTCCTCCAATGTACATGGAAAAAGAGTGCAGACTCAATATTGTAATTTTAGAAAGAGAGAATTTGTAAAGAGATGAAAAAGATTGTCCTCCACCATGTTAAATTCACATTTGTTTGATAAAGTCTTCCATCTCTTAACAAAGGCTTGGGAAGTTTCATTCTCATGTTGTTTGCAATTAATGAAATGGGCCAAAGTGTTTTCAGGAAGATCATTAGTTTGGAATTAGTTCACTAAAGCATTTACTAAATCTTCCAAACTAGAAATGAAATGAGCTCTAAGTTGATTGTACCAATCCAAGGCATCACCCATGAGGGTTTTGGATATGATTTTGGTAGAAGCAAAGGTTTTTAGTTTGAGCCAATCCTTGTAAAGATTTCTAAATTTTTTAAGGTGAAGGGTAGGATCAGTTGACCCATTATAAGAAATTGTAGGCATTATACCTCTTATATCAATGTTGGTAATTTGAGTAGTGAGAGGTTCATTTTGTAGATGCTTGATGGTTTTATTGCCTAAATGAGATTGAGGAATAAGATTGCCTTGAGAATATTAAAGAGGAGGAGGGGGAACATTTTGGTTATATATGCTCTGAGCCATTGGTTGTGGATGGGATTTAAGGTTAAGAAGGTGGTTTTGCATTTTCATCATTTGATTCATGTTATGCACTTGAAAGGTATTCATTTGATTGAGATTTTGCAATAAAATTTGGTGTGTTTGATTAATATTAAAAGCATTAGAATTGGTATTTTTTTTGGTATTAGTGGCTTGGGTACCACTATTAGTGTTGATATGAGTTTGAAAAGAATTATGAGAATTTGAGGCACAACTGGAAAAATTTGCTTGTGAAGTAAAAGATGGACTAGTGAATGGTTGAGAAGAAGAATAATTAAAAGCATGATTGCCTTAGGTATCAATCGATGAACTAGTGGAAGGATTAAGGATAGCGGATCTTATGAGAGACCCACTAGATTTAGAACTTTCCATGTTAGTTGAGATACTAGGCATGGGGGTACAAGAGGTTAGAGAAGAAGAAGTCATGGTATAAGAAAGAATCAAAATTTAAGGAAGAGGTTGGGAACCAAAGAAAGTGTTACCTCCAAATCTAGTTGAGAATGTATCAGTGGGTGAATGAGGCTCTTTGGTTTAACCATTAATCATGAGGTTATAAATGGTAGAAGGATCCTTTCCTTGGTGTTGAGGAAATTTGAAAATAAAGAAAAGAATTTTGGGAGTCTACTCTAACTCAAGTTGATCCTTTGAGAAAAGAGGATAATTATGCTGCAAAGATGTATTTGGAGGGGTCTCATAGTTCATTGTGTGAGTGGAAATATGAACATTACTAACTTCCAAAAGAGGATCCCTACTCTATCTATTGGGGACCCTATTAGGATTGGTAAAGTTCATCATATCTATTGACTTTGACTCAATATCATCACCAAACAAAAATTTCATGATGAAAGAGAAAGAAGAGAGATGACAAAGCAAAGGTCAAAATAAGTGAATAAAAATAGTATAGGGTCAACTAGGTTGACCCAGTATAAAAAAAAGGAATGTAAGATTGTATAGGGTCGATTGGATCGATCTAGTATAGCGCACAAAAGGCCAAAAAAGTACTAGGTTAATTGGGTCAATCTAGTACAAAAAACAAGGAACTTAAGAATCCTAAAAATATATTTCAAAATGAAACAAGATAACTTTGCAATTAATGAAAAATTAGTAAGTACTAAAAAGAAACAGACAACCAATTAGATTAATGCTGGGCAATCCAATTGAAACACACAAAACAAAATCTTGCACCAACACTAGATAATGCAAGGTTTTGACACATAATTGAGAAAAGATAAAGTAAACAACTTAAAAAGTAAAGATAACTAATTGGTCAACCTAAAATGTTAATTAAATTATTAAGAATAGTTTTTAAATGTGAGTGGAAGTTTGGCTATAAGTAAGGTACTAGATAGAAATCTAAAGATGATTTCAAGTAGTTTGGGATGAAAGGGATTGTAGTGACAATCATATAGGCTTGGTATTGGGGTCTACCCACTCACTTCACACACCACAATAATAAGGTTATTGGGTGCTTATCCAAAATATACCATTAACCATGCTTTATACTTGACCAAAGCATCAAGTTGACTTCCCCCTTGGTGATGAAATCCAAGTAGGTTGGCCTAGGATAGACAAATGTTAATATGTTTTTTTATGTTATGTGATTTTTCCATGTGTACATAAACTATAAATAGTGAAAAATAAGTGATTTATTTAAAATTCCCTAATTAAACTATGTGAACTATTATAAGTATGCAAATAATAAGAAAATAAATGTGTGATCTAATTACTAACAGATATGAGGTCAATTCCAACTTTAAAATAAGGTATAGTCTTGACACTATATGCACAAAATATAGAACAAGGTCAAACCTATAATATGGAAGCAAGGTCTGAAAATGAATTGGGTTAGTAGTGTCGATCTAGTTATTTTAGACAACACACAGAACATAGAACTGGGTCGGTAGTGTTGATCTAGTTGACTATGTACGGGTAGTTTTAAAGACTAAAAACTATGAAAGAAAAGATAGTAAAAGAGATAAATAGATAATTATAAAGTAACCTTGGTGGTTCAAAGATGCAATGAAGGAATATTTTTGGTCTAGAACCTGTAAGTATGCTTGAAAAACCTATAAACTGGGTTGACAGTATCGATCAAGTTGTATAAGAACCTATTAAAAAGTGTTGAAACTATAAGGAGTCAACTATGATGACCTAGTAGGTTAATCTGGATGTTTGAAAGGCTAAAAACCTATACTAGGTCAATTAGGTTGATCCAATTGCATGTTCCTAAAAATCTATGCATAGATAAAAATAGCTAGGTTCACAAAATTGATCTAGAATGTCAAAAATATATGATAAATATGATGATAATATGAATGAAATAAATGAAGTAAAAGTGAAAAAATCCTACAAGGGTTAGTTCATGTTTGGTTCACCAAAATATATATAATTGTAAATGCATCCTTTATGAATTAATCCTAGATCGGATAAGATAGATCACACCTACACTTTCAATTATAATACATTTGTTAATCGAGAGCATGACCAATATGGGAATCTACTAGACCTGATTAGGGGATCACTTATATCACTTGTCACAACATATCATGCTAGGAAGGGTTCCAAAGCCTACAGTCTAACACAATCACATAACAACCCTAATGGAGTCCTAAGGTTTAAAATGTTCACTCTCTTCTAATAACAAGAAATCAAAATCTAATCTAGTGCTCACCAAAGCTTGTGGCATAAATTGGGGGTTAGAAGCAATAAAACAAACAACTAAACTAAACATGTATTAGAATATATATACTTACATCAATATATATGGAATCCTTAATACATGGAAATAAGAATATAAATGCATTATCTATCTACTCTTACAAAGGAGAAATAAAGTTAGGAATACTTACCTTTGAAGATGAACCCGTCGAGCCTCAATCTCTCCCTTGGCTAAGGTACTTCATAAGAAATTGTTTTGGTATGTAAGGATAACCAAGATAAATTAGCTCTAGGCTACAAAACCTATCTAAGCATCCAAAAGACTTATACACAAGACAAGATCCATATCTCCAAAGAAAGTATGGTACCCTAAGCTTTATTCTTTAAGTAGAATGGTCAATAAGCAGATGTTCATTCACACTTCTTCACTAATAATTCTTATCTTATGAAATGGTGGAGAATGACCTTGTATATATAGGTGGACCTTGCCCTAAATCCTTTTGAGAATATCAGCTATATAGGATCAACCCAGTCGACTCGATGTGTTTTTAGGGATAATTCACTAAGTTTTTGCTAGGTCAACCGAAAGGATAACAAACCAAGAAAGTAAAGAATACCCCTAAACTGTACTGGGTCAACCCACTTGACCCAATATAATCAATAATTAAAAAGGATGTTAAGGTAAGAAAAGGAGGATGGAAAGAGGGAAAATACTAGAGGAGGTAGCCCTGAGAAGAACAAGGTTAGGGTAAATGATTTTAGGAGACATGTGTGTATATGGCAAGTGGTAAAAGTAAAAACAATCTTATGAAGCACTGATGGTTTAGCCACCCCTTTCACAGTACAAATCTTAAGACATACACTCAAATAAATTGAGACTCGATAGGTTCCTACAAGATACAAAGTGTCAATAATCAATAAAATTTTGAAAATATTATGTGTATACACCTATATCAGTTGTTTGTGCTCCTTGGAAAATAACACCTTAATTAGATAGTAACACACTGCTCTCTTGTCTAGAGCCACTGCTCTTGTCCTCCCACCAAATAAAGGTTAATTTCTAAATTTAAAATTCAAGAAACATGTTTTCTTGCAATTTTAGTGAGCCCCATCCAAGTAAATTCAAAAAATATCACTATAAAACCACATTTCCAACCATTTTACATACAAGAGGCTTCCACACTAAAAATCACTAAGATTCTAATTATACATTGAGATAAAATTTCTTATTTCTCCCAATCATAATTATATACAACCCTATTATCCTTGATCTAAAGTCTAAATAGACCTTTAGAGTCACAAGTCATGGTTGAAGCACTTAATCACATTAGGATTGCACCATCATCTAGAATTTTTCATTAGTCTTTCACACACACCACCATAGCAAGGGAGAACTACAATGATTTTGATCCCTTTTCAAAGTATTGGTATGAAGGTAGTGCTCAACATAGGGGGTGTTGAGGTCAAGAAAAACTTCAACTACTAACCCATTTTTACCCTATGACTAAATTAATCTTATTTCATCATTCAGGTAGTGTTTCAAGTAAAGGAGAATATATATATATATATATATATATATATATATATATATATATACAGTGATATCCATAAAAAATTAGAATATTTTGCATAGTCCATAAAGCACACAGGCAAAAGTAAACCTAAAATAAAAATTTCATATCTCTACCACCTATCGGATAATAGATCTCCCTATGAAAAAAAATGCACTAATCTCATGTCTAATTATAATGCTCTTGTCTAGAATCCCTACCTATTGGGTCCAACACACCCCATTCTCAGATTTTAAATGGAGACCCTCTTATTCCACTTTGGTGTTTGGTTTTCAGGTTTCTAGATGTAAAGTTATACCTTATGAATGCTTCTTGATATTAACAAGGTTTGAATTCAAGCTTTTTGAACATAAAAATCTCGACATCTGATTTTCCCAATCTTAATTGTACCTCTAAAATGTTTTATTTTGATTTGAAAGTGACCAAGTCTTTATAATCCTTATAATAAAGACTCAGTCAATATTCAATTTTATAATTGGCTATTCATAAATTATTCAAGCTTTGAAAATAATATAAATTCATTGTTGTGGATTGATGAATCATGTTATGTGTTCAAGCTTAGAAGCTGGCCTTTATTTTATGCCTTGGTGGATTTTCTCATTTTTTGGGCTAACTTAATAATGACTTTTTTTGCATTAGTTCATTTCTTTCCTTGTATTTTTTGTAGACTGTAAAGTCTTATTGGGGTTCCCTAGATCCTTACATGCATCTAAATCTCATTAATGCACAATTCAAAATCGTATTTTTTGTAGATTGTAAAGACATATTGGGGTTCCCTAGATCCTTACACGCATCTAAATCTCATTAATGCACAATTCAAAATCGAATATTTTTGAAAAATGACTAAGTATTTTTAAAGTCCTAGACCCCTAAGATTATGCCATGTGGGAAATATCAATGAACCAACCTAACAGAGAGTTGAAGGCATTATAAAAAGCTCAAAACCTTGAAGGCATTAGGGAATTATCTCAAAATCTTAGTAACTCAGAACCTTGAAAGCTTGGGACCTTTAAATCTTATAGGTATTATAGTATTAACTTAGAAAGCCAAGAGTTCAATAATAGTAGAAAAGGCCCATGGCCTCGAGGCCATGAGGAGATTCCACATGGTACCCTACTAGGATCCCAGAACATTATCAAAATTAACCCAAAATGTGAAGATCCTGAGAACCTAAGAAGAAGCCATGTGGCAAAAATGATAAGAAAGGCAAATAGAAAGTAAATCCTGAAGGTGATCACAAGCTACCAAGTGACAAAGTGGGATTTGTCAGGAAAAGATAATAGCCTAGCAAAGGAAAAGGAATGTAAAACTAAGAATAATCCATGTGGCTAATGGAGAAGAGCCTAAGGTAAACAAATTAAATAATTAGACCTGAACCACATAATTGGCCAAATCATCATAAAAGGTAAAATTTAAATTTGATGGCCCATCAAAATATCAAAATGGTTTGAATTGAGAAAAATAATAAAATAATCTATCAAGCTAGATTTTAAGGGATATAACTACTCAAGAGAGGTATGTAGAGTGAATTGGTGGCTTCTTGACTTGAATATTCACCTAGGTGGGCCAAATAGAAAATCATTCAAAATATTTGACCCAAAAGGGAGAAGTGGAAGACCATTTCAGTTAGACAGGTGTCATAACCATGGAGAAAAGATAAAATGGAATTTAAATTTCCTTTGAGAGTGGATGGAATATGCTTGCTAATTACAGTTTCAATAGCCTAGAGAAACAATCATGGATAGAGATTAGATCCTCGTGCTACTTGGAGACAAGTCTCATTCTCTTTTATATATTAGGCAATACATATTATTATTTTAAGGGGGGGATGTTATATACCAAAACTCTACATAAATTGTGATAGGCTCAGTCCTCTCTTTTTTTTTGGCTTGTGATTGTCTACTGGAGGGCACACTTAAATGCTTTTGTAATAACACTGAAATAGATACTAATCTAGTTGGAAATTCATATTGTTCTTTAGTAATGTCCTTTTCTTGATGGAACAAAATTGATTAATGTTAATAATAGATTACATTTCTTGTTTACTAATGAATATGTAGTTAGATTATGAAATAGCTAGTTTCCTTCTAAGGCATTAATGTTGATCTAGCTAAAATCAATGCTATTATCAACATGCCTATTCCTCGCTCCATTCTATAAAATTGAACATCCCTTGGGAAACTCATGGCAATTCACCATTTTTTCTAGAAATATCTTACTATATTTATTTTGTTAATTCTATTCTTAAAAAAGGTAATGCTCTAGAATGGATAGATTCATGCCAAAAATCATCCGACAACGTGAAAGAATCTCTCCTCATCCTTCCACTCTTCATCCACCTTAAAATGGTCATCCTTCAATTTTATATGTGTCATTTACCCCCATATAATTTTTGGCAATGCTCATCTAACAAGATGACACTAGTAGAGAATATGTCATCTAGTATATTAGGTGAGGCTTAATCTATTACAAAAAAAACTTATACAAAAGTAGAACGTGATTATCTCACTATCTATTTCATAATTGAAAAAATCCATCATTGTGTGCTCTATCAAATTAATTATGTCATTATTTATTTTGATCCACTTCATCATTTCTTCTCCAAAGCTTTCTTACCTAGTGACAGAATTGGCAAATGTATGGTCATATTTATGGAATTTGACCTTAAAATTATTACACAAAAATCTATCAAAGGATAAGTCATCATAAACCAACTTGTGGTGGCTTCCCTACCAGCTATAAGTCACCTTCAAGATACCCTTACTGATGAATAAATTCTTTATATTTAAGGTCTTAACCAAGAAATATTACTCAGATTATTTTCATAAATTCATTATTGATCTAGTAGCAAACAACCAAGAATAAATTGGCCCTATTCCTTTAACCACTAAATCTAAAATAGTCATTGAAGAGTTATCAAAAGATACAATTAAATTACATGAATACACTTTGACACTTCACTTTTATGGTGCCAAATGCCTTCAAGGAGCTAGGTTAAGTTGTATCTTAACCAACCCACATGGTAAAATCATACCTCTTGCATTTCCAAAAACTTGTTATGTCGCTAATAATATGGCTGAATATGAAGCTATAATAATAGGCATGTAAGTTGTAATTGATTTAGACATCCCATATCTACATGATTTATGTGAATAACAACTTATATGTTGTCAAGTTAGTGTATAATATCAATGTAAACGTGAAAAACTTATCACATATCATCAAATTTACACTACACTTGCCAAAGAGTTTGCCTCTTTCACCATCAAATATATCCCATGAGAATAAAATTCTATAGATGATTCTCTTACTTCATCAACATATCTATTTCACCCTCATCAAGTACTTAATGATTATAAATTCCTTATTCAAATAATGAAATCACCTTCATCTTTTCAAAATAAAATTGATTCTCTAATTTGTCATAAAGAGGTTGTTACTATTTAATAGAACCCATGGTATAAAAACATAATTTAATTCATTGAGCATCATACTTACCCTCCATAAGTAGATTCTCATAAAAAGAATTGAATTCATAAATAAGAATTTAAATATGTACTTTGATACAACACCCTCTATTATCATAACATAAAAGGAACTTTACTATGTTGTGTAATGCTAGAATAATTTCTTACCCTCCTTGAATAAATACATGGGGGCATCTACAATGGTTATTATAACAACCACATTACAACTTGTGAATGCTTATGTATAGGTTACTTTTGGCCTACTCTTGAAAAAAAATCCATTAATTACATTAAAAAGTGTAATCCTTGTCAACTTCATGGTGATCTCATCCACTCCCCTATGGCCGAAATCCAAACCTTGGAATCTCCTTGGCCATTATTTATGTGGGTATTAGATCTCATTATAAATTTACCTAGATCATAAGATTTTCATGTGTTCATTATCACTACCAATGAATATTTTACCAAGTGGGTGGAAGCCGTGCCTCTTGTTAAGGTTATTAGTAGTACCATTTACAAATTCATTTTTAATCAAATCATCTATCATTTTGGATTTCCTCATAACATCATTTATGAGAATGGTGGAAACTTCAAAAATAAATATATGAAACAACTATATGCAAAATTCAAAATTAAACATAAATTATCGACACTTTATCATCTTCAATGCAATGGCTAAGCAAAATCCACTAATAAAATTCAAAAAAAATATTACAAAAGAATATTAGAGAATCTTTTACTGATCGACATCTCTAACTTTATCCCAAACTTTGAGTTTATTACATTAGCATACATAATACTACTAGGGCAAAACCATTTTCATTAGTATATGCGTCTAAATCAATTTTACCTTTAGAAGTTGAGATACCATTACTATAGATTTCTCTTCATGGTATTATTACTGATGAGGAATTATGTGAGGCTCATCTCCATGTTTTATATTTCCTTGATCAGTGTCACATGGTTTATTCACAACATAATCTCCAATATAAATCTTGCATTGCTAAACAACATAATAAAAAGGTCAAAGTTTAAACTTTCAATATTGGTGACCTAGTCCTCAAACAAAGAAGTTAAGTATGCACAAAAATGGTGGAGTCCTTACCTTATAAAAGACATCCTTGGTCCTAGTAATTATATATTACAAACTAATGAAGGAAATATTTTTGATGAACCCACTAATGCTCAATTTTTAAAGAAATATTTTGCTTAAAATATTTACTATTTCTCACATAATTCCATATCTTATACATACTAACACTTCTTGTAGGTTTCCTACAAAGATCTCCAATATGTAACTTTGCATTACTCTTAACAACCTTAGTTCCTATCATAGGTACTTTGGTATATTTTTATTACTTTAATTTAGTTTATGGGATGCATCATAAGACTATATATAGGACCCAACCATCATCATGAACTAGGGATTTTTCTTGATCTAGCACCCTCTACCAACTTTATGTGTATATTCACTAAGGAAGAATACACACCTTTCATTTCATTATATTTTTGTGGGAAGATATATTGACACTCTTTTAACATCTCAAACACATTAAATATCTCTGTAATATACCAGTAGTCTCCCATAATAGCCACCTTGGGCACTTATTCCATGCCAATATTTCATTGAATAGTCTGGAGTATCTCTAATTATGGGTGTTGTTCATCTTAGATGGTGTCATGGACATTTGGCACATCATACTCTATGTGAAAATACAAATTATTAGTACATGGGTCAGGTAGATTAGAACCAACACCTACATCAACCTGGTGCGTGACTTTTTTCTTAGCTTTGCATATTTATTCTCTCAATACATGGTCTAGTGCAAGGTCAAGTGGTGAAGATGATTTTTCCTCATCAGGTTCCCACAAAATAATCAAACTCTCCTCCCACATGCCATGTATGCATCTGATCTAATCTTAAACTAGGGCTTGGTCTCCTACTATATCTATATTTTATTACTTAGTCCAGGTTTCACTTGCTTTTTCTTTGTAAGTTATAATATAAGACATTGGATAAGACCAGGTGTTCCTCACAAAAACATTTTCACCTACCTTGGTTTATATTTTTATGATTTTTAGTGTAAGATATTGTATAGGATCAAGCTTTCCTCTAAAAATTTACAAATTTCTTAAACTATCTTTAAAACTAAGTGTTTTTGTTAGAAATTAAGGTAATGGTTAAAGATTGTGATTTCATACTCTCAAAATTAGTTATGTATTTTTTGTGGTAACAACTTTAAACAAACTATTTTTTCATGTTTCCCTATACTTACCTCATTTATTATGATATAGAGTCATGCTCATCTATCATTTTCATAATTTCACATTTTTTTATGATTTGAGGTAACTCAATCATTTCATGTTCACTCTCATCTTCTCCCCTATTTCTGATTCTAGTTTGGGCATACCAAGGTCGGTTTCAAGATAACATTCCTATTAAACATGTAAGTAAAAAAATATTAGACACCATGCTCTCTAGGTTATTTTCCTTAGCTATCAAGTCTAATTTTTCTAGTGATAGTCATCTTTACTACCCATGTTTGGTTTTCCAAATACATATGGAGGAGGAATAGAAAAGGCCATCAAAAAAGATAAAATCTAGACAATTTAAAATGAAAGGAAATGATAAAAAGGCATATTTAAAATAAAAATTCAAAATCACACCAAAAGACATGATCATTAAGCACATTTTATATTCTAGTCAAAGCTCAAACTTAATAAGTGGCCTCATGATAGAGCTGAGGTCTATTAGGGTGGGATAGGCTAGTAGACTAGGATAGGAGATTTTGACTTTTTTTATAGTGCTACCTACTTTCTCACACAAGTACCCAATCCTCATAATAGACCAAAAACTCTATAAGGGGTCCTGAGGAATGGGGAACATGTTGTGGGAAGGTAGGTCCATTTTAATTTTCATGTATATAGCCTTAATGGGATGATATTTCAATAGATAACCCAATTTTTTTTGGATAAGTCAAGTCCTCAAGAATCCTTAATGACAAAAATCTTCTTGTTTTGCTAACTTAATTTGAGTGTCTTTATGTCAATAAATATTTTCTAGCTTGGTACAACCTGCATTTCCCCACACCACCCATTTCATTCCCCATTTGATAGGCAGGTTTGTTTCTAAATCTATTTCCCAACTTCTATATTCCCTATTCTTCATCTCTTCTTAAAAACATGTTATTAATAGTTTTATTTTGGTTTAATTTATCTTAAGAACAAAATATGTACTTTTGAGTGACTATGCATTACTTATTTGCACCATTGCTTTATCCTTCTCATATTTCCTTGGTTTCATTTCAAAAATTATAAACTTGTTTGTCATTTTTTTTGTGGATAATCTTTATTTTGTTTCTCTATTTCACTTCTTCCATTGTTGAATGAGTTTGGATTGCTAATTCTCACTCATTAATGTTGTTTTACTTTATGATTTTTTTCATCTTTATTTAAATAAGGATTTTTACTTCTCTTATATCAATGTTGGATATATTATTTTAGTTTCATGTATCCTTGGTTTGATATGGTTTGTTACTTTTCTTATTCAAGGTACATTTGTTTGATTTTTTCAATCTTTTATTAGCCTTGGATTTTCAATTATTGAATTTACTCATGTTTTATCCATTTTTCCTTCGTATTTGGAATTTAAATTATAATTTATCACCCTAGATTACCAATTATCCAAGTGATTTATTTAATTATGCAAATTCCATTTATTTTTATTTCCATGCAATTGTTTATCTTTGTTATTTATTTGTGTATCATTAGGGTTTGTCCAAAGTAGTTAATTCACCCTCTACAATCAAGACTACAAATAAAATAGGAAACCATTCAATGATAAAGGTGATTTAAGGCATGTGTTGTCACCAAATATTTCATCGTATAGGAGGTTATTCAAGCCTACTCTAAGATTTGGAAACATTTAAATACCTCTAGGCCTGTGGGTTGCCTATAGTAGAGGTAGACAGTTAGGTTTAAGGGCTCACTCCTTGAATTGACCTTTAAGTGCTTATCACCTATGCTAATTAATCTATTGTGGGAAAAGGGGTAGAAATAAGCATAAAAATAAAATAATATAATGGGGTGATACATCATAAATATTTCCACAATATCATCATACTTCTTTCACTAAGAAATAAGACCTACAACACTAGCTTCAAAGTCCTAAAATGCTCTAACATTAGTATTTCAATATAGAGGTGATATGCATTAGACAACTCAAGGTAAGTGTACCAGAGGTCAGATTGTAGACTCTAAGGATACTTTCACACTTTAAGGGACCCAAACACACTAGCTAAACTCCATATGCCCTGTTATAATGAGAACTTCTTGCACTAGACATGAAAGGACAAGGAGTATTAAGGATAGAAGCTTATCATTAGACCTTACCATTCATCACTTTGCACACTTAGACAAGATGTTTATGAACTCAGAAATAGATTTATTTTATTATTAAAAGGTAAATTAAAACATCAAACTAGTAAGGCTTTGCCATACATGGTGTGGAATTAGTCTATGAGAGCCAAAATGGCTAGTACTTATAGAATGTGAGAGAGGAGAGAGAAGAATGAATCTTAAGAGTCATAAGAACATGTGTCAAGCTGAGATAAGGAGTTATGTTTTTATAATAATGTATTATTAAATATACCATACAAGATCTCTTTGGATAAATGTTCCTCCAAGGTATAAAACTCCTTAAATCTGGTGTAAGACTCTTCAACTACCTTCTTGGAAACTACCTTCGTCATTTGGTCCTTATTGAGCTCTCCAAGGTAGAATAGGAATAGATGAAGTATTTAAAATATGAATGGGTGGTTATAAACAAGTTCCATCATGCATTTTATTATCCCTAATCATTGAAATTCTTCTAGATAAGTATTCTCACTACCTACGATCATTGTCATCCTTCTTTCACTCATTCCTTACACTTATCACCAAGATGCCCATTAGTTATTCAATCCAATCCTTGAAAGGGGTGATTTTACACTTATCAGTAGTCTCATTGCATCCCAATTCATTAGTAATATCTTTAAAAATTTCCAAATTGGAGTTATCACCTTCTCACTTGGTGATCATCTTTCATTCACTATGTCAGTCTAGATTGCCTGAAGTGAAGGTGCTTACAAAGGTACCTTTATGATTGAATAAAGTAATAAATGAGTATTATGGGTTATATTAGGTCCCAATTTCCATACCAAAGTGATACTCATCCTTTTAAACTCTTATGTGCCTAAAAAACATTAAAAACTATCAAGAAAAGCTATTTTGTACCTTGTCCATAAAAATAGGGTATAATTCAATTTGATGGGAGGGACCCCTAGGGAGTCCTTTAAAAATTCAAATAATTTCCCTAACCAAAATATCTCATCTGGATTCCTTTCCTTCTTTCTCTTTCTAATCGGGTCATTAGCAAGGGTTTTGGAGGGTTTTAAGTGATTTTACCCCTTAAGGATTATTCATAAACATTTGGCATTGAACCTATGAAAAAATTCCACTAAATCCTTATTTATGACCTTATTCAACATATCCTATCTCCTCATACCTCCATGATAAGTATCCGTACATGTATGAGCTTCTAAACTTAGCCTCTCAAGTTCTTTGCATTTTGTACTGGCATGAGGTAAAAAGGATCATGTTTGGCCAAATTGTGGTGATTTTATACAAATTAATGACTCTAACACACTTCATGTCTCCCCATGAAATTAATCAATTCATTTCAAGGCTTATCTATTGTTATAATTGATATCAAACCCCTTTTAGGCATTAGGCCTAGTCTAGGCCTAATAGGTTTGACTACACCTATGTTGGTTTGGGCCACCATGTTTAGCCTCTAACACCTGTGAGGACTTATCCATGTTCATTCATGTTTAAAACAGCTTATTACACCTTTTTTCAAGTTTTAATTAGTCTCTAACTCACCTTTTCCTCATTTGCTTACTAAACCTATAGGTTGTGTTCATCTGGGAGTGTTATCTATTTGAGATAGAACAACATATGAGGAGCCTGGGAAAGTCATGGGGACCCTCTACACAAGATTTAAGTTTTGAAACATACTCCTAGCACCTCCAAACCTCATAAAACCTAAAGTAGACTTGTACACATTGACTGTCTGTAAGATTGGTGTGTTAACTGTAGGTGCACTTTGAAGATGGATCTTTCCCTACTTATTTGGGATGAGTACTAGGTGATATGTTAATTATCATCTTACATATGATTTTAACATTTTTGATAACCATTCTTCTTTTCCAACTCCTTAAGGTTTGCTCACCTCTACTTAACTTGACAAGAGTGGACGATTGTGTGTTGTATTTCCTTGATCAGAAAGTGGCATACTTTTAGGTGTGTATTACAACATTAGACCTAGTTTCTCATGATTTAAGACCATTTTGGAGTCATCAAATTTGATTCCAACTCAATTAGACTTGTGTCATGATCAAATACTTATGAAAAAAATAGACTACTATATGTTATTGCATTGTCATCCTATTTTTGACTATAGGTGATCATTCTTGGAGTAAAAGAGGTCTTATAAATGATTTATAACCTTTGAAACCTATGATACATAGTATATGATATTTTTGACGTCTTTGGATGCATCTAAAACTTTCAAATTTTCTTATTTGCATGGTTCCATCTCTAGGTCCCTATCATACGCTTTCAGGCACTTATAGTCAAATTGTAGGTGACCTCTTTGAGGGCAAGGGTACCCTATAGGTGATGATATGGATCAAGACCCTACACTCCAACCCATTTCAAATTTTATTTGAGCCACTAGTGCCCTTATCACATCAATAAGGATACTTACCATGATGGCATGCTCCTATACTGCCACGTTGGACTATAAGGTCACTTGGAAGTTCAAGATATTACAGAAAACACAAACTTTCTACATTGTTAGAATGTCTAAAATGGAGGCCTCCTAACATCATACTCCTTTGGTCAAACCCTCACTTTATTTTTCAAGGTATTACCTCTTCATGAGGTATACATTTTTGAATCATTTAGTCTTGTCTAGACCTCCTACGATGAAACTATGAAAAGATCAAAATAAGGCAACATTTATATTTTGGAGTTTTTAAAGTAACTTATCCCTAAAGTGGTTCTCTCAAACTATAGACATAGTTTAAAGTTTTTTTGTCATAATATAGACTCTGTCATCATTTTTATGACATCTTCAATGTTTTAAGACTTTAATGAGGGCTCAAACAAGTTTCAACATTTGCATTTCAACTATTCAGACCTCTATGGTGACCTGTAGGTGCATATGCAGGTGTGGCATAGAACATTGAAGGTATAACATGGATAATATGCCTAATGGATGGCTTTATCATTAATATTATACCTCTCTAAAGTCTTAAAATTGATCCTTCCAACCTTTAAATAATTCAAACAAGTCATATTCTTCATTTCAACATGCTTAGTCTCCTGTGGGGCACCTGTAGGTGTCCATCAATGGTGAAGGACTGTGTATTTAGTTTGAATTAGTTATCACAATCTATTATATAGCATTTAAATAGCTAGGATTGATTTCTCATGTTCTAAGAGTGTGTTTAATTTATTGAAAATCTTCACTACACTTCCATGATTATGTTCAGAACCTTCACACGCCTCATTCACCATGATTGTAAGTGAATATATGTAAAGAGCTGACTGTGTTATTTGCTTGACTACAAATTCTTTAATGTTAGCCTTTAAGACTGAGCTTGGAAGGAAATTATGATTTCCATGACTTATAGGAAGCATGAAACATTAACATACTTTTTCTTGAAACCATTACAAGAAATGAAAACCTTTATAGTTGATGAACATGCCTGTAACTCCATTGGTGATCTCAACTTGAAAATTGAGCTATTTGGCTCATCAATTCACCTCCACACATGAAATAAAATTTTAAAACATGAAATCAAGATTTATACATCTTATATAATCACTTTCATCAATTTATTTATATGGAATAGCTCAAAAAAGAAGAAAACCTATAGGTTATGCGGATTAGCATGTAGAAAAGAGCAGTCAACTTATTAGCATTGGTTCATAAAGCATGGATAAAAAATATTTGAAATAATTCCATTAAATAGAATTATACTAAGTTTATTAACATCCCTCAAAGGCATTTTACTTGAAACAACTCCTATTGTTTGTATCATGAGAAAACATGTTGACCAATTTTATATGCCAAAAAGAGAGATGGAGGAGCAAAATGGTTTTACACCAATTTTGAGACTTCAAAAGTAGATCAAACTTATAATTGAACTCAAGGAAGATGAAGAGTCACTTTGAAATGTTTCACGCATGCCAAAATGCTTGCATAGGTTGTACAACTACCCAAAACCTCCTCTTTTCTAACTGTTTTCTTGATCTAACTTAGGAACCTACACATTGTTAGTTATAACTAACATGACTAACAATATTATAACATATTGGATGTTGGAAGGCATCTTGATACAATTGTCTACCTAGGAAAACTATACAACCTTCATGAAATGACTTAGGACTAAATTTGACTATGACTAAGGTTAGAAGCACATCAAATGACATCAAATAGGACCATGACACACCCTATTACATCCTAATATACCCATATACAAGTTTTTTACTATAGGGGGTTGACCTATTTTTACTTGTGGTCAAAATAGTCAATGGTATGTATATGATAATTTTAGTTATTTTGATTATTTCCTTATTGTCATTTCAATTTACACTTTATATTGTAATTTATTAGCTCAATGTTATATGTTGCTATGATCTTTCTCAAAGAACCATCCTTTGTTATACTATGTGAAACATGATGATATTTGAGTGGGGAATATGTATACACAACATATTTTTTAACTTTATCAATTATTGATGCTTTCTCTCTTTTAAGAACCTATTGAGTCTCAATCTCTCTAAGTACATGCATTCAAGGGTGCATTGGGAAAAGGGTTAGAATACCTTTGGTACTTTTCAAGATTTTGTGCCCTTATACCATTACCTAAAATCACTACAAGTTACTCTTTTTCAATTCTTTAAGCAATAAAGACCTAGAAATAGATTATACACTCCCTTAAAAATCACTATCCAAAATAGTCCCTACCTAAGTAAACACCACTTTTATCCATTTTTCTACTACGTCAACCTAATTGACTTTGTTAGAAATTCAATGCACATTACAAAACTCTACGGTCCCAACCAACCTAGTTTGAGACCTAACGGCTCTATTTACCACCAAATAAGGTCAACCTAGATGACCTTATTAGCTAAATTATTGGGAGGGTTTAGGCTGAATTATTGGCTATAAATAACCCATCACAATCATTTATAAATAGAGGATCATTCAATTATGCATCATTATACATCACAAATCTGCTTATACTATCAATTAGAGGTTTCATTGCTTAGGTTTTTTCCTTGGAATAGTATCACTCATCTTATAGAGGTCTTGGATATATAGGATAAGTCTTGTAGCCTAGAGATGATCTATCCTTGTGATCCTTACAAGTCAAAACAACCTTTTGTAAAGCACCATTGGCCAAAGTAGAGATTGAGGCATGACGGGTTCACTTCAACAAAGTATACTCCAAACCCTTCATATTTTGATAGTATATATTGTAGAAACTAAATGATTGAATTGTATCTCTCCTTACTTAGATTACTTACATATTGTCTTGAATAAAATTATCTTGAATTATTTATTTTCTTACCCATTTGTGACACAAGATTTGGTGAGCATTATATTAGCTTGCATTTTTATTTAGTATATTAGCTTGCTTATTTTTATTACAATCATAAGACCTATCTAGGTTTATTGTGTGATGGAATTTAACTAGATGTCTTGAAAACCTCTTCTTTGATATCATATGATAGGAGATCCCTTATTTTAGGTTTAGTGAATCTATTATTTGTCCTGAGGTCAATATAATAAAGTATTGATAAGTAGATTATTAGTTGATTACCTTCTCTGAGATTGGATATTAATGAGCAGGATAAGTTGTAAATCTATCTTATTTATGTTACATACAGATTGAACTCTCGATGTTTAGTTTCCATTACTCACCTAGATAAATGATTAGAAAGTTATTGAACCTTGGATTTAACTAGATGAATCCTAAAAATAAGGGTACATTGTGTTCCATGTGTTGGTATCTCCCTTTGTCCCATTAAGATTGTTAATCCAATAATTGTTTCTATCATGGGTCACTAAATGAGATCAATATAAATTAGTGCTAGAGAGGGGTAGATCTTTCTATCTAGTTTTAAATTTTAAATACTTTGTGTTTTTATTTTTATTATCTACTATGAACTTTCATACTCTATGTATTTCATGATTTATTAGTTTGGAATTACCTAGTCTAAATAATCTCTAACTCATATTTGAAATCTTAAACAACTTGAAGCCTCTTGAGTAAATCACTAGATCCCAAGCAATCAAATGTAGTTTGATTATATACCCATTGGAATTATTTATAAGAGAATGAAATACTAGAGGGAGACCATGATATTTATCCACCCCTACTATTTCATCCTCTTAACCTGCCCAGAATAGACCTCCACCCATTGTTACACTGGTGGCTTGATTAGTAGGGTCTACTATAAATGTTCTAAGGGGCATGCATGATCTTCCTAGGAACCCCAAGAGAAACCTTTTGAGATTCACCCCAAGTAATGGTATTACAAAATTACCCTTAGGTTACTCAATGTTGAGCATGAATATGTAGCTTGTAGGCTATTCCATTTCACCTTACTTGATGTGACCTATGATTTATTTATAAACTTGCTTCAGGATTCAATTAGGACTATAATCAATTATCACTTTCTTAGCCGAATTTGGTCAGATGGTAAACCTGAGTATCCTATATAAATAGTTTAATTTCATGAGAAGAGAACCCAATGAACCTAAATGAAATTTTAATGCCCATTTTCAAAATATGTATAGTAAGGTGACAACCATGTATAATATAGATGATTAGTTAGCATTGTAAATGTTTAAGAATGAATTGGACCCATGGGAAACCATGTTCTTGAGGAGGGATCCAACTATCATTGATCTACCCCTTGCCTATGAAGAGGTAATAAAAGTGGATAGGTAGCTCAATCCACAAGGATAAATGTTGGTCCATATTCCTAACATCCTCCCAAACATACCAACATTGAATCCAATCCTACCCATAAATCATAATTTTATAATGCTATAGCCTCTCCCAATCATGAATCAACTTACTTTGCTCCATGCTACTCTAAACCAAAATTTGGGATTTATAAATTTTACAAGTAATGAGGCTATGCCATAGTCTTATAACCAAGTCATAGTCTTAAGTTATACTAATAACACATTGAATTACAATTTAGAATCATCCAAGCCTGAGCTGGACACCATCCAAAGTATGGTCGAAAGGTTGAGCAATGATTTCCTTAGTTTTCAAAGATAAGTGGGTAGTTCAAGCAATGGAAATTCTAACCCAAATTTCACTTATCAATACAATTAAAAACCCAAAAATAGGCAAGGAAAGCAAGGAAATCAAGTCAAGTCTCCATCTAATAGAATGCATGAACTCAACATCATGGAGATCGCCTTACCCAACAAGTGTTGTGTGCATAACATAACCCAGCAAGGGGAATTTGATTGTGTTGAGTTTTTTAATGCCTTCAAAATCCTATAGAAGGAGATTGATGGATATGAATTTATTCCAAAGGACCACTATATCATAGGTGACCCTAATGTTCCTATTTCATCTAAATAACCTAACATAGCCATGGTTTTGGAGACCCTAGACTTTCCTATTGTGAGATAAAATGAACTTGAGGAGAATAATAATGATAGTCAAGTTGTACAATAGATCCAGAGGGTATATTATACCCTTAGGATCAAGTCACACCAACCCTTGACCACCTCAATGCTAACCAAAAAAATTTCTACTCTTCCTAACCCAAAAGCTAAGAATGATCTGGCCCCACTAAAGTCAGGTGGCAGTTATCCCACCACTAGTAAGACTAGTTGTAACATAGTCAAAGATATGAAAAGGATAAAATCAAATATAACCCTCCATGAATTGGCACAAATTATTGAACAAAGTGATCTACTCCTTAAGTCTCTTAGAGACAACATTCAACCCAAAAATAAAGTTGTGACCAATACCAATGTTGTGATACACAAATCTAAGATTAAGGTTCCACCCTTCTTACTCATGTCTGAATCTTTGGCAATAATTTTCAGAATTTCTTAGTTGATTTAGGCACCTCATCAAATGTCATGCCTACAATTATTTGTAGGAAACTAAGAGTGGTCCCCATAAAATCAAATAAGGTAGTGTTCTAGTTAGATAAGTTTGAAGTTAGGGTTGTAGGATAATTATTGAATGTTCATAGGTAATTGTAGACTGAACAAAGAATGCATTAATTTATAGACATACATGTGGTTGAAATCTCAGAGGCATATGGCATGTTGTAGAGTAGAGATTGGTCCAAGTCTCTAAATGGTTATATGGTAACATACTTCTCCCATATGTGGCTACCATGGAGAGGAGTGGAAAATTAGATAAGGATTGATAGAGAGCCACAAATGTAGTTGATGATTATAAAATTTAATGTATTCAATCAATAAGTAATTTTTATCTCCATGGATTTATGTGTCTATACTCTGACCACCAAACTAGAAAACAAATAAAAATTTCAGCCAAGACCAGAGTTCTAGTATGTGATCTTTGTATTTTGATGGGGCATGATCTAATCAAAGGTTAAGAGTAGGTATTGTACTTATTGATCCATATGGTAAAAAACACGTAGTTGCATGTATATTTTAATTCCAATGTACTAATAACATGGAAAAATATGAGGCACTAATATTGGGACTACATTTTATAGCTAGGTATGATGTCTATCACTTAAAGGTGTATGGTGATTCTAAATTAGTCATCAATCAAGTAAGGAATAAATTCCAATGTAAGATTTCTCATTTGAATAAGTATAAACATTGTGTTTTGGATTTGATGAAATCCTTGGATTTATTTAACATTGTTTCCATTCTTAGAATTGATAATGCAATGGCAGACTCACTGGCTATATCTACTACTTAACTTACACCTTTGGATAATATAGATCTAATTTTTTTTTATTTAATTGGTTTCATTTCCATATATTCCTAATAATTTGAATAAATTTCAAGTGTATTATGAAAACAAACACATTCTATCTTTCCTAAATAATAGGTTGTTTATTATATAAGTCATACCCTCATAGAATACAAAACATGTTATTTGTATACCAAAGAACTATGCCTAGTATTGGTCCTTATAGCCTCTAAGCTTCATCATTACCTAATTAACCACAAAATTTACATAATTATGACTACTAACCCCCTTAAGTTCATGCATTCTAAACCTTATCAAAATCAATGAATGGCCAAATGGATCATGCTTCTAGCTGAGTTTGATCTAGAATTTATCCATCAAAAGTTTGTTAAAAGATAGATTATTGTTGATCAATTAGCCAAAATACCTCTTAGTGACAAATGACCAATCAATTATTAATTTTTTGATGAATCTATCGCATCCACTTCCCAATTAGTCCTGGAATATCAAATGACTCTATTCTTTGATGGGTCCAAATGTTAGTGTGGAAGCAGCACAAGAATTATATTAATCCATCCTCAAGGTATTCCCATGCCTTTATCTTTTAAATTAGACTTTTATTGCACCAATAACATGGTTGAATATGAACCATTGATTATAGGCCTCCAAATTACCCTTGCACTAAGAGTCAGATCCCTTAATATCTATGGTAATTCTCAACTAGTGGTCAATCAAATTAATGCAAGAATGATATCCTCCAAAGATATAAGATCTTAGCTTATCAGCTCTTATCTACTTTTAAATGTTATGCCATCCAAACTACTCCTAGATTAACTAATAAGTTTATTTATACTATGGCATCTCTTGCCTCTTTTATCCCATCCTCATCTCAAGAGTCCAAGCTATTTATCCTTATCCATCAATTTAACCAACCTTCCTACACAAGAACTGATCTTTTGTCTATCAATAATATCGAAGAAAACCTGAAGGAGCCATGGTATGCATAAATATTTACTTATTTGTCTACAATACTATCTTTTCCCTATCTATCCAAAGGCGTTAGGTGTGTCTTTCAATAGAAAGCTGCGCGTTAAACTATACTAGGGGGTGTTCTCTATAAGCATGGTTTTGATGGCATTATTCTTCATTGTCTCCAAAATCATGAAGCTACCTTAGATATACAAGAATTACATAATGGGTCATGTGATGGACACTTTAGTGGCCTTGAAATCACTAAAAAAATATTACATCTACACTATTATTGGCCCACTCTGAATCAAGAGTGTTGCGCATACATTAAGAGGTGTGAAAAATGTTAGGAGCATGCAAACTTATCCCATGTCCCTAGTAAAGCCTTGTAGGCAACAAGAGACTTTTGGCCATTCTCCTAATGGGGGCTTGATCTTATAGGTAATATCAACCCTAAGTCCTCTCAGCATCACAACTTCATCATTACCACTACAAAATACTTTACCAAGTGGGTGGAAGTTGTGTCACTTATCTCAACCAAGGTAGAAAATATTGTGGAGTTTATCCACCATCACATTATTTATCATTTTAGAATTCCATATAAAATAATAATAGATAATGTAAAATCTTTCAAGAATAAGAAAGTCCAAGCACTATGTGACTCATTTAAAATCAAATTAAGTTTGTCCTCAACTTCCTATCCTCAGGCCAATGGTCAACCAGAAGCATCTAATAAAACCCTAGTCAAAATCCCAACCAAAGTCATCAATGAAGCTAGGAAGGATTGGCATCTTCGTATCCCTTTCACCTTGTGGGCATATCAAACTAGTATTCGAACCCCTATGGGTGGTACTCATTTTCCCCTAATCTATGGTATGGAAGTTGTACTTCCTTTGGAAGTCCAAATTCCTTCTCTTCATGTCTCCCTTCAAGACATCATTTTTTATGAGGATTTTTATCATGAGTGTTTATCCTATCTTGAACTCTTAGATGAGCATCGTGCGACGGCCCTTGATCACCTTTGTATATATCAATAATGACTAAAATGAGAATATAATCAACATATAAGAGAATGAGATTATAACATTGGAAACTTTGTGCTTGAATAAAATCAACATGTCACTAATATAGAATGAAGTAAAAGGGGGAAATTTTCTCCTAATTGGCTTGGACCATACATCATAACCCATAAATATGGATATGAGGTTTATCGTTTGGCTTCTCTTGATGGTAAACCAGAATGAGAACCTCTCAATACATTGCATTTGTGTCCTGTATATAGTTAATATATCTTGTCTCATCTTGGTTATCTTTTCTTAAAATATTATCATATCCCCTTATCCCAAAATAGTAAATAATGATATGAGAGTTATGTGGTTATTCGGTAGTCACTATAACTTTAACCTTGAATATGAATACCCTGGCTCTATTCATAACATTCTCTTATGGATAGTTTCACCTATTATAGGAGAAATCCCAAATTATTATTTCCCTTATTTCTTAAAGGCTATCAATTTTCCAAGATAACACAATCACCTCTTATAATGAACTCATGGAAACTATCCTAATCTATCTTTTTATGCCAACTTGCATTACTATCTTTGGGATCCAAAAATTGAACAAGCAATGAAAATCAAAAGTATCAAAATGGGATAAATAAATAGATTGATCCCTCAAAGGATATAAAATAATAGACTGGTCATTTGAAAGATAGCTGTGCAAAAACATATGAATGGAGACCACTCCCTTGAAGGATGGCTACCAAGAAGAAAACTTCCTTCATTGATCAGTTTTCAAATTATGTTGCTTAAAATCCTTAAAAATCAATAAATCAATAAAATAAATTATCAAAAGCAATATCCCAAAAAAGCTTCCTTATCGATCAACTTTCTAATTGTAGGCTTCCTGTATTGATCAGTCTACCCATTGGCATAAAAATGATCCTTGAAAGATAAAACCTGATTTTGAAATATGGTGTGAAGATGTTATCTCTAAATCAATCCATCCCCCATCCCATTAAAAGCATATAATCTTAATAAATGACCAAGGTTGAAGCTTTAGCTAACTAAGGTTGTGTCCATATCTCTTACCATCTAGTTAAGGATGCATACGCCATGTGTATGAGAGGTTTTCTTTTGGCTATGGTCCAAGTCAATTCTGAGCAAATCCATAATATATAATCACTAAAACCCATAAAATCACAACCATTAAAAATTAAAATCTATCTTCATAATCCATTTATTAAAAATATATCTCATGATATGACATCCATAATCTATAACATGTAAAATCTATAATCAATAATCCATAAACATCCATACCATATATGATAGCAATGATCAAAATTAAAACACGTAACATATAATCTATAATCCATCACATCACATCATCAATAAAAACATAACATATCCATAGCCATCAATAAATCCATAAACAAACACACATGATCCATCCATAAACATAAGAAATGTTTATATATATATATATATATAGACATCAAGTGTCTGTACAAATGTCATAACACAAATAAAATGGGACTCTCAATCCATACAATGTGATCTAATCAATAAAATCAATCTTGCTGAGGTGAATGCTATCACCTCCCTCATCATCTCCTTCTCGACTCATTTCACTACCTCTACTAGTAGACCCCCTAGGAGTCCTTCGTGATCTATTGCAGCTAGTCACATATGAATCAAATTGAGTTATATCTAGTATCTATCTCTTTATTATCCTCTTGTAATATGACATCTCTACAATCAAATCCATGTACCTCTGGAGTGGTACCATATCTATAGGAATAACACTAGATCCTAAAATATCTAGAGTTGGTCTCTCTACCAAAGTAGACCTCATCTAATCTAGCTCTGCTCAGTACCTATCCCACTCCTATATGGCCTAGTCACATTGACCTCTCATGCTATTTAGATCACCCTGTAATGTGGAAATCTGATCCTGTAAAGTATCATGGGCTTCTCATGCCTCCTGTAGCTCAACCTTCAATGTATCCCTCTCCATAACAATTGTAGCTATATCTGTATGCTCATGGGCGGGGGCATTCTATAGTGGTACATCCTCCATGTGTGTATCTAGAGTATCCTACTCAGCCTCCCTCATCTCCTTAATAACCACCTCCTACTGAGGTCTCACTGCTCTATCTTGTCTCCTCCCCCTCTCTGCTACAAACCACACTACATAATCATCTGTATAACCAATATCATCTATATTTGGGCATGTAATTAATTTCTTTCTACATTTTAGGACACTATTCCTTAATTTGAAGTGCCCTCCCAAAAGTGTACTCACTAGTTTTGCATCTTGTATATTGAACCTGAATAACACCTTGATGTATTTTTTTTTAGACTGTCAATTTTCTATTTTTCCTAACTCTTGTTATTCTCATACCAAGGATTTGCTTTTCAACACCCAAATTCTTCATTACAAATGAATATGCTAGTTTTATTTTGGGCTCATTTATATCATGCATGTTAGACCTTGAGAAAAGCATATCATCTACATACGATAACAAGATAATATAAATGTCATTATCTAATATCTTAAAGTAAACACAGTGGTCAGAATGACATCTACTATAACATTGTTCTATCATAAACACATCAAATTTCAAATAGCATTGTCTTAGAGCTTGCTTTAAGCCATACAAACTCTTCTTCAACTTGCACATCATTTTCTCTTTACCTTTGACTTTGTATCCTTGTGGTTGCTCCATATATATTTCCTCCTCCAAGTCACCATGAAGGAACATCATCTTCACATCTAACTGTTCAAGGTGAAAATCTTCTACTACTACTAAACTTAAAACAGTTCTTATAGAAGTCATTTTAACTACTGGGAAAAATATTTCATCAAAATCTATACCTTTTTTTTGTGCAAACCCCTTTACAACAAGTTTGGCCTTATACCTCTTTTTTCCTCCATCTTCTTCCTTCAACCTATAAACCTATTTATTCTACAATGCTCTTTTATCTACAGGCAACTAAACCAAATCCCAAGTTTGGTTATGTACCAAGGAGTCCATCTCCTCTTTCATGCCTTGATCCCACTTCTTTCTAGTTTCTACCTGCATTACTTCTTCATAGCTTTATGGCTCACCACCACCATTCAATAATAAATAATAAAGTGAAGGAGAGTATCGTTCAGGGAGTCTACTTACTTAGGTAGATCTTCTTACTACACTTCTAGGATTTTGAGGTACTTGTTGTATTGGTTACAAATTTTGATTTTCTGATACTTTTGGAATTTCATTTCTAAAAATTTCATCGAGTATTGCATATTCATTATTTGTCTTTTATTATTTATTTCCATGCAACTGATCTTTGTACATGACCTTCTCGTTAAAGATCACATCTCTACTCCTAATGATTTTGCAATTTTCAAAATCCCATAAACGGTAACCAAAATCATTAACTCCATATCTAATAAAAGCACTTTCTTAGATTTCACTTCAATCTTGATTCTATTTTCTTTATCAATATGGACAAATAATTCATGATCGAAGGTCTTTAAAAATGAATAATCTACCTTTTTATCTGTCGATTCTTCTTCTAGAATGCCACCATCCCAAGGACTTGAAGGCCCTTTGTTTATTAAGTAAATAACAGTATCCACAACATCTACCCAAAACTATAAGGGCAATCTTGCATGTAATCTCATGTTCCTTAAACACTACATGATTGTCCTATTCATCCTTTATGGCACACCATTTTTTTTGGTGTTCTTAGAACTGTCTTCTCTTTATAAATCCCATGGGATGAACAGTAATTATCAAATTCTTTGTTGCAGTATTCACTTTCATTATTTGATCTGATACACTTCAACTTATTTCCTATCTCATTCTCAACCAAAGATTTCAATTTCTTAAAAGTATCAAAAACATCAAATTTTTTTATATGTAATAAACCCAAGTATTTCTAGTTGCATCATCAATAAAAGTAACATAACAAGAAAATCCACCAAGGGATGATACTTGAACTAGTCCCCATACATCTCTATGCACAATCTCTAGATTTGCATCCTTCTTTGTCTTCCCAACTCTAAGAAATATGACTCTCTTTTGTTTTCAATACACAGTGCTCACAAAAATCCAAATCTACCTTCAAATCTAGAAACAAATTCTTTGAGTGGATAACTTGCATCTCCTTCTCACTCATGTGCCCAAATCTGTGGTGCCATAATTTTGTATCCACTTCTATAAATCTTAAAACAATAGAAGAGTCAACATTACCATTAGATAAATATAATGTACCTACCTTCTCCTATTTTGCTATTACCAGTGATCCTTTAGCAACTTTCCACAAATTTTCTATAAATTTAACTGTGCAACCCTCACTTCCCAACTACCCTGCTGAAATTACATTTCTTCTCAACTCAGAAACATGCCTCACATCTTTCAGCCACCATTTGTTTCTATTCTTTAATGTTATCTATATCTTACCCTTTCCTACAATTTTATAGGGTTCACCATCACCCAAATAAACTTGTCCAAAATCACCTTGAACATAGTCTTGAAAATATTTTTTATGGGGTGTAGCATGAAATGAAACCCCTAAATATAACACCCAAGAATCATTAATACTATCTAAATAAATGATTAAAGCATCTTGTAACACATCACCTACTACATTTGCTTCCTGATTTTTATCTTGTTGTTCATCTTCTTGTTTTCCTTTTTGAAACCAATAATATTTCTTCAAGTGTCCTTTCTTCCCATAAATCTAGCACATCAATGTTCCTCTGGATTTGGATCTTCCCTTATTAGACTTACCATGATACCTTGGGCCCATTCATCTATCCTTTTGTCTTCCCCTATTCTCCATAATTAAATCATTACCTAATGTCTCACCTATATTTTTTTGTAACATTTTCTCACTAACACCAATAACATCATCAAACTTTAAAGTGTTTGAACCAAAGATAGAATTACTCACAGCCATGACCAAGCCATTCCAATTTTCTGAAAATAAGCATAAAATCAAAAGATCCCTAACCTCATCATCAAAATTTACTCCTATAGAGCTTAACTAATTTGTGACCATGTTAAATTTATTTAAATGATCCGCAACAAACCCACCTTTTGACATTTTCAAATTAAATAAATGCTTCATAATAAATACCTTGTTGGAAGTTGAGGGTTTTTCATATACTCTATCTAATGCCTTTATCACATATGTTGTTGTCTTTTCATTTAAAATATTGAAGGTCGTCGATGCTGCCAGGCATAGCCAAATTGTTCTTAATGTTTTTCTATCAAGAACCTCCCAATCTTCATGTTGGGAAATACGAAAGCACACAATTGATTACCAAATACAAGCAACTTACATGCGAAATTAAACCAGAATCACAAGTAACTAGAATTCAAAAACAACACAAAATATAAGAGACAACACACAATTGTATTAATACTCATCCAGAAAAGAATACAATAAAGAAGATGCCACTTCTTCTCCACACCTCTCAGAGGCTTCCCACACCTCAAGTGTATAGTACTTCTTTACTCAAAGCTCTCTCTCTTACGGTCCCAACACACAACTCAAACACAGAGTTGGTGTTCACCTCTAACCAGTCAGTATCGACTACTGCCAGTACATCAGTGCTCCACATACTCCACAAGTACACAATCATACTTCAAATAGATCTCCCCTAAACTTGCAACAACCTGCAACTCAAACGATCTTACTTATGGAAAGATCTTCCTTGCCTTCCCCTTTGCTCTCTTTCTGAGTACACACTGTACTCCAAGTAGATTATGCCTGATCCTGCTCTCTGTTGTGTTGTTGTCCTCCCTGATCTTGCACACCTACAAATCAATCTGGTTCTGCACACCTGCAAACCTGGATCATGCACACACATACACCTACAGATCAATGATCTTACTTACCATGCAGATCTTCTAACGTAGCCATGCACACCTACTGACCAAGATCCTACACCCCTGAAAAACCCTTCTGATTCTCAAAAACCAGCACCCACACTTGGTACTACTGTGGAACTAGGAGGAACACCCTTGCTCACCTCACACACAGAAGGAGCTAACTTTGCTCAACTCAAACTAGAACACTTTTACAATACAGCCCATGAGTCTATTATATAGATCTCATCCAAACAATAATTAGGCATTTAATTACAATAATTAGATCCACAGCTTCTAGTCTAAATTTAGCTCTTGACATGCAAATGCTTGGTTCGTTAACTAACTACTCGTAAAACTTGTAGTTTTGAACTGCACAAGCGACCGACATCGGTCTTTGTCTGCCTGGAGGTGATCGACGCCGACCGATCCCTGACCAACATCGGTTGCTCTTTTTGTTTAATCATGTCGACGTCGGTTGGCCTGACCGACGCCGATGTCTGTGACACTCAGCAACCTCTCTGCAACCTCCTCCTCTGTTTGCATCAGTGAAGCTTTTAGCTCCACAACCTAACAATCTCCCACTTGGAGATAAACAACTGCACTGTACATGTACTTGTATCCCGTCTAATCTGTTTCCTGGCTTGTATCCCTCTTCAAGCTAAATCTTGAAGACCAACCACCACACAACCTGTGGTGCACCACCTGTCATCTGAGTAACCTGCCACATCCGAACCTACAAACCCATGTAGTGAAGTCCTGACCCTGCATAGCATGAATCTTTGTTGTTGGTCCCTCTCAAATACCTGAGAACCCATTTCCCCGAATTGGCTCCTAACTCTCTAACAGCTCCCACTGCGTGGGCAAACTCAGGTCTATACCAGACCTCATGTGATTTTGGACACTAAATTATCCAGCCCTTAGTGTGCTCCAACTCTGCATCCTGAACCTCGCCAACACCTAATTCACATCAGCTCCCACTGGAGAAAAAATTAACCTATGATCTCCATGTCTCTCATGCTAAAGAATTTCACTGCTCCAATTCCTCATGACATGCCACTGAACTAACCTTACCCTTAGCTTAGCAAAAACCTGTATGTCTGAACCTGCACCAAGCTCATCCTCCACATACATTAACAGAATAATGTTGCGACCATCATCCACCTGGTAAGACAAACACAATGGTTCGACTGACATTGACTAAAGCCCTGCTTTGTCATCCACTTGGTACCACTTGTTAGCCCTGTACCACTATCCTGCAGCTTCTTCAAGACCATATGCCCTGGCCTTCTGTCTCACGTGTCCATTCACTCTATTCTTCAACTAAGGTATCCGTTCGTCTCTCAGTGCTTTTTTTCAGCTAGCAACCCTACCAAATCTCACGTTTGGTTCTGCATCATATTCCTGCCATGCTCCCACTGTTTCCTGGATCCTTCCTACTCTGCAGTGAGCAATGAGTATAAAGAAGAGAAACAACAAATTTGAGGCTTACTTACCACTTCAATCCTCCATATGGGCGTTTGAGACTCCTTGATAGCTTGCTGTCTGCCCAAAATCTGTTACAGTGACTGACCTCGGTCACTACATAGTCTGCATCTGACTGATGTCGATTTTCATGTGCCTGTCTTGACTACCAACTCTGTCGACGTTGGTGTCCCTGTTGTCGATGTTGGTCCTCCTGACTGACGTCGGTCTTACCTATTGCTGACATCGGTCCTCCTGACTAACGTCGGTCTTACCCTGCCTGACATCACCAGCTTCGGTCTGCACATGACCGACATCGGCACCTGTCTGTTCGACATCGGTTCCCCCTGACCGATGTCGGTACCTATGTTCACCTATGAGTGATGACTTTTTACCCGTGAGCTCCTTTGAATCAAAACCCATGTCCAAACTGCCTTGCTCAGATGTATCCAGCCCCATCCACTGGTCTCTGTCCGTCATCTCCTCCAAGAACACCAAGGCTTTCCAGTTCTTAAGTCTATCAAACACATCTGTCTTCCGCTTAAGAACATGCATCTCCTTCTTGCTCATGTGACCAAGCCTACAAAGCCACGTCTCTACAACAGAAGAAGAATCAGTAATATAAGCAAGTAGATAAAGAGTACCTATTTTCTTACCACCAGCTAATTCAAGTGCATCCGCTGTGAGAGTTCTTGTGCATCTCTCATCACCCAACTTCCCTGAAGAAATTAGCCTCATCTCCAAGACTGGGATCTGCATGACCTCCTTCAACACCCATGTGTTGGCCGCTTGCAATTTCAGCTTCACTTCCCCTTTGCCAATTCTTTGGCAAGGCACACCAGCCCCTAAATAAATCTTTTCAAAGTCTCCAAAGACCTTACCATGAAAAGATACTCTATTTTAGACTGCATGGAAAGAGGCAATAGAATCTATAAAAAAAGATTCTACTTTATCCAAAAAACCTCCCAGAGCATCCTGTGCAACAACCCCTGCAACATCTGCTTCTTCAGTTCCTTCATGTTGATCTTCTACCAACCAACAATATTCTTTTTCGTGCTCTTTTTTTTCATAGGACCGTAACTGACCATTCGTGCTTTTCAATTCCTCCATTCTTAGCTTACTTTCTTCTGTCATTGCTCTACTCCCACTCAATCAAAAACCCTTGAGAGTGACCTGTAATCAAACACAAAATCTGCTCCCTGCAACCTTAGCTCTGATACCACTTATTGGAAAATACGGAAGCACACAATTGATTACCAAATACAAGCAACTTACATGCAGAATTAAACCAGAATCACAAGTAACTAGAATTCAGAAACAACACAGAATATGAGAGACAATACACAATTGTATTAATACTCATCTAGAAAAGAATACAATAAAAAAGATGCCACTTCTTCTCCACACCTCTCAGAGGCTTCCCACACCTCAAGTATACAATACTTATTTCCTCAAAGCTCTCTCTCTTACGGTCCCAACACACAACTCAAACACAAAGTTAGTGTTCACCTCCAACCAGTCAATATCCACTACTGCCAGTACACCAGTGCTCCACGCACTCCACAAGTACACAATCGTACTTCAAAAAATTCTCTCATGAACTTGGAACAACCTACAACTCAAATGATCTTACTTATGGAAATATCTTCCTTGCCTTCCTCTTTGCTCTTTTTTTGAGTACACACTGTACTCCAAGTAGATCTTGCCTGATCCTGCTCCCTGTTGTGTTGTTGTCCTCTCTGATCTTGCACACTTTCAAGTCAATTTGGTTTTGCACACCTATAAATCTGGATCATGCACACACATACACCTGCAGATCAATGATCTTACTTACCATGCAGATCTCCTAACGTAGCCATGCACACCTACTGACCAAGATCCTACACCCCTAAAGAACCCTTCTGATTTTCCAAAACCAGCACCCACACTTGGTACTGATGTGGAACTAGGAGGAACACCCTTGCTCACCTCACACATAAAAAGAGCTAACTTTGCTCAACTCAAACTAGAACACTTTTACAATACAGCCCATGAGTCTATTATATAGATCTCATCCAAACAATAATTAGACATCTAATTACAATAATTAGATCTGCAGCTTCTAGTCTAAATTTGGCTCTTGACATGTAAACACTTGGTTTATTAACTAACTACCCATAAAACTTGCAGTTCTGAACTGCACAGGCGATCGACGTCGGTCCCTGTCTGCCTGGAGGTGACCAACGTCGGCCGATCCCTGACCAACGTCGATTGCTTCTCTTGTCTAATCCTGCCGACGTCGGTTGTCCTGACTGACACCGATGTCTGTGACACTCAACAACCTCTCTGCAACCTCCTCCTCTGTTTACATCAGTGAAGCTTTTAGCTCCACAACCTAACACTTCATCCTTCATAGTCATCGACTTCTTTGCTATTCCACCCAGTAGTAGGAAAATATCCTTCAAATATAGATAGGCCTTTATTTTTATCTTCCATAACTGGTAGTTTTGGCTATTGAACTTCTTGACCTTAAACTTTTCTTCTTATGCGATTGCTCTCACTCGAACTAGGAACCCTCTTTTTCTACAAGTTTATCTGCCAAATAAACCTTTAGCTATGATACCAGTTATTAAGAATATAGAACATAGATTAATATTAATGAATTAAAGATGAAAATAAAATGCAAAAAACATAACACAATAGAGACACATATTTAATGTGATTAGCCCAATATGGGCTACGTCCACACAAAAATAGTTAGTCCTTATTATTTAGTCTAACAAATGAAGGGAAAAACCTATAATACAACCATTGTAATATCCTCTTCACTCACATATAGTATGTCATCATGATTACAATGCCCTCATATCAAAATAAGGTTACATATTAGAGAAAAAATGCATAAACATAATTTCTACTATTAGATTTGTGACTTAATAGTGAACGATCCAAATTTAATATAAAATTACAATTTTACAATGCATTTTTAATAAAATTTTGCTTTGGGGGCACTGCCCCTGAACCCCCACTAGGGGGGCTCTAAATATGGTCATTACCCCCTGGACCCCCATGGTGACCCTCGTGAGGGGGGCGTTTCCCTCACACACACCCCTGTCGAGAACTGGGCATTATAATAAGATCAAACTCCACCATCCAACAAGCACTGATTTTGATAATAGATATTTCAAAGGATCAATTTTGGTGATGAGTTGAGTTTTATTGTTTAGTATGTAATGACGTAGTTTTTGAGATGCAAAGATGACTGCTAAACATGCCTTTTCAATAGAAGAGTAATTAATATCATATGATATCAAAGTTATGTTGAGATAATAGATATCCCATTCTTTTCCCTATTCATCATGCTTAGCCAGAAGAGCTCCTAATGCACATTGAGTTGTCGATATGTATAAAAGCAATGGTTTCCCCAGTGTTGGTAGAGCTAAACTAGTGGATTCATGAGTTATTGCTTAATATTTTCAAAGGCTTATTGACATTATTGATTCCAGTGATATTCACTCCCCTTTTTCAAGAGTTGTGTAAATGATTGACACTTATCATCCAGTTGAGATATGATCCAACGAATTGCTTGGTGTTTTCCTTGTAGGCTTTAGAGTTGCTTGATATTTTGAGGTGGAGGCATTTCGATAATTGATTTGACATTAGAGTGTTTGACTTTTATACCTTGTCTAGATATGATGAACCTCAAAATTTTACCTGGTGTGATACCAAAGATGCATTTCTTTGGGTTTAGACAAACTTTATACTCCCTTAGTCTTTCAAATATCTTCTAGAGCATTGTAAGATGTTCTACCCTTGTTCTTGATTTTACCAGGATGTCATCAATGTAGTCTTCAATAATATCATGCATCATATCATGGAATATTAATATCATATCTCTTTTATATGTTTCACTAGCATTCTTCAATCCAAATTGCATGACTTGATAGCAGAAGGTTCACCACAAAGTGGTGAAAGTTGTTTTATGTTGATCTTATGGGGTGATGCAAATTTAATTGTATCTAGAAAATTCATCCATGAGTGACACAATTTCATAACCATTAGTTGAGTCCATGATCATGTTGATGTTTGGAAGAGGGAAGTCATCCTTACGGAAATATTTATTGATGTCTGTAAATTCTATGCATATGTGAATTCCACCTTGTGGTTTACTTACGAGTACAATGTTTGAGATCTAATATGAGTAGTCAATAGGGCAGATGAATCTAATGTCTATGAACTTTTTTAAGTATTCCTTCACCAAGGGTTCAACCTTTAGGTGAATTTTATAGAGATTTTGCTTGATAGGCTTAGCATCTAGATGTATGATGAGATGATGGAAAACTTAAGAAAGATCAAGGCCTGTCATATCAGCATATGACCAACCAAAGATATCAATGAATTCTTTGAGAATCTCTATGAACATCTCACTTCTTGAAAAGTAAGGGTGGTCCCAAGTTTGATTATCCTTGGGTTTTTTCTTGTTCCAATATTGACATCAATGGTTTGTTCGACTAATGATGGAGAGTGATCCTACATGTATGTTGGGGTAAGAGGATGTTGATAGTGTTTTGGTGTTTGCATGATGTCTAAAAATTTTGTAAGTAGATCATCAAATGCTTGTTGTTTTTCAGGATTAAGAGAGTCATTTAATTACATTAGTTGGGGGTTATCAAATGCTTCAATGTCATGCTTAGGGGACAAGCAAAATTCCTTGTCCATTGGCACCTCAGAGAGGTTTTCACCAACAAACATTTCTTTATTTTTATTTTTATTTTTATTTTTATTTTTTTGTTCACTAGTGCTACAAAGAGGTTTTCACTATAGGACTCCATTTTTTTTTTTTTTTGATATCTTTGATTTTTATTTTCTTTTGTTTTTTATTGACTAAGGAGTTCTACTTGTTCCCTAAAGTATGCACAGGTTTAGGTTGATGTCAAAACCCTTTTTGTGGTCCCCAGTTGGTAGATGATCCCAAAGTCCCATGAACTCAGCTATTGCTTCGTCATTATAAAATATATCAAAATAATGTTTCTCTCATCGATCCCAGTCAATAAGGTCAGGGTATAGAGTTCAAGGTTGATGGTAAGGACAGTTGTGTCAATGAAAAGGTTAGTGGAAGATGATCCTCATAAAGGCTATGAACGAATCATGTTTAAACATCATCAATGTACAAGTATTCATCAAAAACTAGGGAAGTATTATAAATGACATCATATGGGCCACCAGCTAGTGGCTTGTATCCCAAGCCGTGGTATAACCGATGATATTTGACTGGTACGTGTTCCAAAATATCATGGTCATGAATTCAAAATCCTTTTCCTTGATAGTTCATGTTATCGTACATTCAATTTGCTTTGGATACTTTGGATGTTAAAAAAGGGATGCAAGACCATCATCTAATAACTAGCAGCCATTTGATCTTTCCATATTTTCATCTAATAGGAGCTCGCATTTTGTAAAGATTGTCTTTTTGAACTGATGGGACATTGCTTTGACTTCTCTCATGGAGGTTTGCCCATAACTATGTGGTGATATAGGGAGCTTGCCAACATGGAATGTATGATATTCATATTCGTTGTATCCTTTGGGAATGATTTGAATGAGGTAAATGGCAGGTGGATTTGTGGATGTAGAGGGAGGTCATCTAGATGGATATAATATTTGGTTTTGTCTTTGACAAGAGAAGCATCCTCGGTGCTAGGACAGTAAATAATGTTATGATATCATCCATCCAACATCTTGTAATATTGATAGGGTTGGGGATTGCCAATGATAGTGACCTCCATGCTAGAATGAGGAAACTTGAGGCATTGATGAAGAGTAAATGTAATGGCCTGGATTTCATGAATCCAAGGGCATCCCAAAAGATGTTTTAGGGAACTCAAAGTCCACATGAATTAGTGTCTGATGAGTAACTGGACCCAACATGATAAGAAGATATATTGTCCCTATTTATTGACGCTCGACATCACCATAAGCCTTGATAGTAATGATTTGAGATGTTAATGATGATTCAGAATAGCCCAAATATTTGATTAAATTTATATTACACAAATTAACTCTAGATCCATCATCTACAAGTCCTCATTTAATTTTATGATTTACAATAAAGGCCTCAATATACAAGGGGTTGTTATGATTAGGGCCAATTGGAGGCATGGCATGTGGGTCAAATGTGAGATGTTGGGTGGATGAGAGATGGCCAACAAGTGCCTAGAACTAATGAAGGTCATATCCATAGGAACTCTTGATTCCTACAAGGTCTTATTAAGGATGTCTCAATGGACAGAGGATGATTTGAGAAGTTCTATTATAGAGATTTGTGTTGGAAATTTCTCAAGTTGTTGGATGATTTCATATTATCCCTCAGGAGTAGTCTGAGGAGATTGTTGGACATTGAATTTTGGAGGTGCCTTTTGGACAGGGGTTTTAGGAAGTGCCCCCATAATAGTAATCTTACCATGTCATGTGGCAATGGCACATTCAGATGATTGACCCTTAATTTTAATAATGGGATGCTCAAAGGTTTGGGCACATTCAACTGTTTTGGTCTTGATTTTGATGACAGGACAACTTTGGACTGGGGGACATTCATGATACTTGGCCCTTATTTTGATGGTGGTGAATTGATGTTTGTTGTGATCAACATGACCAACAATTGATTCATAGTTGTAAGGGTTGTTCCTATAATCAACATGATTAGTGTGGTAACTTTGACCTTGGTCTTGATGTGCTTGTTTTTGTTTTTGATCATGCTTGGGAATCGGATCTTAATATATACCAAGTTTATTCTTGGAAGGTACCTCTCCTTCAACTTCTATTTCACCCCAATCAATTGGTCCTATATGTAGTTTCTAAGCTACATGCATCTTCTAGTGTCATGACCTTTGACTCTATGAAAACCACAATATCCATCTTCACGATAACATGTGGGTTTAGGTTGATCTTCTTCGAATGGCTTGGTTTCTATAAACATAATAATGTTTGCAGTTGAGAGCTTATAGAAGATGCTTTCAAATCGTTCACCAAGAGGTATATATTGTCTTTTTGGGGGCTCTTTCTTTGGTTTTCCTCTTGGCACAATGATGGTTGATGTATTTTGTGATTTATCAAGATTATAACTCTGAATGGTTTGTACATGCTTATAATCCATAACTACATTGCCAACCATATTTTTTTCTTATTAAAGAACTTTGGCTTTTATAATGAAGAGACCCGATTTTGATTATCTTTGGAAAATATTTTGATATTTGTGAGCCTTTTTCATTAATATCATCAAAATTATTTGCACAATGAATTTGTAATTGAAAATTACATTCTTGATTTACATTGGCACTAAAGATAGTAGGAATCCATTTTATAATGAGGAGACCCGATTTTGATTATCTTTGGAAAATATTTTGATATTTGTGAGCCTTTTTCATTAATCTCGTCAAAATTATTTGCACAATGAATTTGAATTGAAAATTACATTCTTGATTTACATTGGCACTGAAGATAGTAGGAATCCTTTTTTAGGGATAGTACATGGAAATCTACTGGTGAGACTACACCATCTTTGCAAGAATGACAAAAAGCTTTATCAATTACATTGTTTGGTATTATATAGATCTAGCATGGTAATCTCGTGTTCTACATTGTCGGATAAGTGCTTAAGGAAATTCTCTGATATGTCTGCGAATGATGTTATTGGTCCCTTTGGTAAGTGCATAAACCATTCAAGTGTTGGTCCTCTGAGACTTATAGGGAATAACCTGAGCAAGTAAGCATCATTGTAAGCCACTTCTTGATAGGACCAATAATTATTTGACGTGCTCTCTTGGATCTCCCTTTCCCTTTTATTTTTCAAATTTAGGTGGTTTGACGAGTGGTAAGAAAGGGATGTGTAAGATGTCCTTGTCACGCAGATAGGGGCACAGATCTTCAAATTTGTGTTTCTTATTATGTGAACCAGTTTGGATCCCTTGAAGAGCATCCTTCATTGCTTTCCATTCCTACGTAAATGAAGGGTCAACAAAAGGAGTGGAGGATGATAGAAGGGGATCTTGTTTCTATTGATATTTGATAGGTGGATGTGTTTTGGATGATGACTTATGATGTGAAGGTTTTTTAGCGTCAACATCTATTTGGGAGGGTAGAGACACCACTTATTGGGTGATTTGATATAATTGGTCAAGCATAGCTTGTTTGCGATCATGTTCCATTTCATCATCCAAGTTGGACTTCCCTTTGTCAATTTTGACATGGTCGATATTTACAAACTCCATATAGGGTTCCTCTTCTTCCAAGGGATTACAACTGGTGTTCCTTTTTCTTATGATATGTTGTAAGTTTGCCTGATCAAAATCAGGGGGCAACCTAGCTCCAACTTAAATAAGCCTTAATAATGTCTCATCCTTATTATCATAAAGGTGTTGTCCCATTTGGGCTCTCCCAAGCTATGTGTCCAACAAGTCATTGTGATTATTTTGACCCTGTTATTTTGTATTTACAAGGCTTTCTTCATCATTATCATGATTTTATTTGATATGCCAAGGATTTTCAAGATCTTCATTATGAGAAGTTTGTCTAGTCTTGAGTCAGTGTCAGGTTTGTGGTGCCATTGTGTATTTGAAGTGTGTGGGATGAAGGTGATGTTAAGCTTGCCTTGGATTGATGTGGTTGCCTTGGATCAAGTTTGATTTTCAGATTGATTTGGATTGATTATGAATTTTGGAGGTGAGATGTTCAATTTGATTTGATGGGTTTTTGGATAAGTTGGAGTAAAATTTAATTGATTTTGGATGTGAGCTAGCTTTGCCTTGGATGGATATGGGACAAATGATGGGTGTTGTTATTTTATTGATCCCAATCAACAGGTGTGGGAGCTTGAATGGAAAGATTTGGAAAGTAATGGTGTGATGTTTTTGGATTAGTCAAATTAGGTCGATCTTAATATTTGCAAGGTAGCTCAAATGATTGAGTTGATGGTAGGCTCACTTAAGTAATTGGTGTATCTCCAGGAAGAATTGCTCCAACTAAGAGGATGTTGATTAGGGTGTTGATGTGTCGAACTTGATTAGGATTTCAGGACTCTAGCAAGCTTAGCTTAGGTTTATGGGATATGATGAGGTGCGATAAGGATTTATCATGATGCAAATGTTTGATGTAAGATGATTGTGATGTTTGGTTAGGGATTGGATTGAGGATGTGTGTTTGGTTAAAGGGATGTTTGTGATGATTGATTTTGGGTCATTGGTTTGGATTATGTTCTTGTTAGGTTTAAGTTTTGAAAACAACACAGATCTCGACAACACTCAAATACGATCAAGCAAATGACAAGCTTATACTAGTAGATAAGGATGTGCAACTCGACTAATAGCCCACTAATCTACTCGCATAAAGTGGTGACTAGGTTCGACTCTCAACCCTCACTCTACGTTTATGTGTGGTGAGTGATCTTCGGATAAGTTTATTTCCCCTACACTCATGTTTTTTTTACAGCTAAAGAGTCTTAATATAGGTTGTACAAGGCTCTCTAAGGGTGTCCCCTAAATACTTTGTGGTACATAGGGCCCAAGTCTATGTAAGGTTGTTGTCTGATGCCTAAGTATTGGAGTGTGACCTCTTCATTTCACAGAATTTTTTTTCGGAAATTTCACTTAGTTTTACGACAACACTCTTTGATATTTATACTCCATCAGAACACGGAGTTTGGATTAGTGCTTGGTGATGGAATCCACGTCACAATCCGTCTAAAGACTATGACAAGTGCATGGTGATTAAATCCATGTTACATTTCCCCTAAAAAATAATAAAGGGAATTGTCAATCGCTTTTGATCCCCAAGATCGTCATATAGGTGCGAAGGGAGAGCATATACAATCTTGCCTCGTGAGAAACACACACACAAGCATAAAACTAAACCAACACAATTTACAAAAGATTTAATTAATTAACTTGATTAAGATGTGATTATAATTTAAAAACTATTTACAAAGAGGTTTGATAGCTAATTCTTTGATGGACAGTCTTGAAAACAAAAGTTAGCTAGTTTGATTTTCAATCTTTATGGGAAACAACTGTCAGAAATCAAGTCGCTATAACATGTCTAAGTCGTTGATCCACAGATCAAAGCCGCTACTACACAAAACAGAGCAATTAGGATAAATTAGATATTAGCAAAAAATAGAGCACCGATTTTGATTACAAAGCCATTAATTTCAATTATACAGCGGCTAAGAACAGAAAGCAAACAAAAAGAGCAAAAAATAGTCAGCTTTATTAAAGATTTCTCAAAGCTTTTGATGTCGATGTCGAAACTGCTTATTCATGAATGGTGGCTTTGTTGCAAATAGAAACAAAGAATAGTTAGATGAGAAATGAAAGCCATTAATAGTCTAAACAAAGCCACTATTTTTGTGATCAAAGTTGCTAGTCTACAGTAATGGCTTCGCTCCCTGTACAGAAATAGAAAACAATTAAATTAAACAAATGTCAAAGCTACTAACAGGTGAGTCGAAGCCACTGATTTCGTGATCAAATCCATTAATCTATAGTAGTGGCTTTGCTACCTACATAGACATTTAAAAAAATGAAATCACTATAAGTCTTATCAATATCATTAACAAACAAACAAAGCCACGAATTCATGAATAGTGGCTTTGCTTCAGCGACACAAAATAGTCAAACCATGAGTAGGAAATTGTCATAGTTAGTCAGACAGTTAAAGGGCAAAAAATAGTTAGTAATCAAAGTCGTTAATACCAATGATGAAGTAGTTGCTACATAAAGTGAAGCCACTGCTACATATAGCGAAGCTGTTGCGAATGTGTGCATGATTGTTTTATGAAAAATGGAGGATTTTGGAGGCCAATTCAACTTCTAATGAACCTGCAAGCTTTCTAGAACAATCTAAGGGCTTAACAGGCAATTGTTAAGGGATTTCTCCCACTATGGTCACCAAAATATATATACAATAAGAATTAGAGTTATATGCTAGAAACCATGGAGATCACACTCAAACCTCCTACTCTAAAACCCAATCACAATATCTCAAACTGTGCTAAAGGAACAAGAATCCAAAATGTAAAATAAATGGAATATAAACAAGATTATACCTAAAATTCACAATTGAATCCTTCATCCTTGTCATGTGGATGTACTCCAAAAGATTTGAGGGATAAATGCTGGTTGTCGGATAATGGATGTTGGATGCTCAATGTGACTCAAGATTTCAGTAGCACATTGACTTATGGATGCTTGAATTGCTTGATAGTGGATTGGAATTGTAAGGTGATGACATTATTTCTTTCCCAAGACTAGCTTGGATGTGGGTATAGCTCTCAATTTATAGAGTTATTAGGGAGAAATCAATGGTGGAGAATTGGACAAAAAGGATGAAGATCAATGGTTGATATTGGATGAGACAATTTGGTGGTTGGGGTTTATAAACTACAAATTCATGAAAATTTCTAGGAAGGGTGGTGCAAGGCTCAAGGAAGATTATAAATTTCTAAAGTTAGATTAGTTAATGAAGATTATGTGGAGATTTAGATGGAAGCTTGGAGGATGATTTGTAGGAGTTTTAGAGGTGCTAGTTGGGGGTAGTTGGTGAAGAATTTTTAATTCTTAAATATTGTCTGAGTTTGCATAGTGGATATGATGGAATGATAATAGAGGTAATTAGTTGGTGCAAAAGGTAATGGGATGAGGAATAATGTTAGTGTGATAAAAAAAGATACAAGGGGAATGTTAGGATAATGACGTTAGTATATGTTGTTAGTGTGTGATGATGTTTAACAACAAAGTGGATGATTTTAGGTGTATACACTAAAGAAATATAATTATTAACAACTCTAATTCGTAACTCGCTAAATATGAAAATATGATATTTTTGGAAAACACTAAGAAAAAATATACTCAACTTATATCCAATTCATAGTTGATTGTTTTGGATATATGATAGTGGAAACTAGCAAAAGAGAGGGTTGTAACTGCTCAAAATTAGGTACAAAATCTGCAAATGATTTGAAATAGATTCGCTCTCCCTAGATAGTAGTGTGGGCTAGTCATGTACGTTGACTGTGAACATGTCTTAGTTGATTGTGACTGATGTCTGACAATGAAAAAAAGTAGAATTTTGATAGTGCAAGATCATAAACAAAATCTGAAGATATACTTGGACAAGACCATGTTCCCTAGACAATAGTGCAACTCGATTGTGTTTGTTGATTGTGAACTTTTTCACGTTGACTATGATGAAACTATAATTGTTCTGCACTTATCTGCATAGTGCAAAACTATCCTTGAGAATCAAGGACAACAGCCCTGAGTTAGAGATAATGTGAGTGATATAATAGAGATTTGAGTATAACTTAAAAAAAATTGTGTAGTAGTGACAATGAACATAAGGTCAAACCTGCATATAGATAAATGGCTTAGATGAATATTGAATAAGAGTTTTGTATTTGGACGTGAGTCGAATGGTTTAAGATTTGTCAAAAATTAACATTGTCAAGTGCTTGTGACAAGATTTTAGTATCTACAATTAGCACTATATGACGTCACTTATCTCTCTCATATGCTATATATATTTAGTGTATTTATTATTTTGATCTTTAAGATCAATGGTAATGATTTAAATTTTATATATTATTAATCAATGGTCGACGTTTATTTAGACACATCCAAACAAATCATGTATTTTTTGAGGTTGACTATATATAGGACATCATCCTAAATATTTATAAACAACTACCTTTATTTTTATTATTCTTATTTGAGTGTTTATGCTACGACACTTCATAATTTGGTGTTCATATCTTCTTTTTTTTTCCCTTGTGGTGATTAATTTGGTGATTTATCTTGTGAAAAATATTGCACAATCCTAAAAACGTTGCTAAACTCTAAAAAAAGGTGAAATTGAAATAAAGTTGAAGTCTTGAGGACACCTCTTGGTAGTCCAATGTTATGGAAGGTATCATAAATTTCATTGCTAAATAAAATACGGATCAGAGTTTCGTTGCATTCCCAGGTAAAGCACTCAATAACCCTAATCTACCCATATTCCAAAGATCTCCCTATGCAAATGCTTTAATTTGGAGTAAAATTAAATTACGCAATAGATCTAGGGCCTAATGCAACGTTGCATCTGAGCAAACATATCATCAGCAAAAACTTTGATAATGCAAGCAAAAAAAAGATGGAATGGGGTATTGACTAGAGCAATAAACAAAATCTCTATGAAAAATTGGCACCCAATTCCTTAGATTGATGATCTATTGGACCAACTCAAAGGTGCACATTTCTTCCTTGAGATTTATCTCTGATCAAGGTATCATCAAGTGACAAACTAGCCAACAAATGTGTGGAAAACAATGTTTAAGGTGAAGGAAGGATTGCTCAAGTGTTTGGTCATGCCATTTAATCTTCATGAGGATGATGAAAATCAATTTTAGCAAAACATGGGAGGAACACTTGAATCATGTCTCATATGTTCTCAACACACCATGTCATTACAAACTATATCACAACCTAGAGAAATGTTTGTTTGGCATGCACCGGATCCAATTTTGGTCCACATTGTTGATGAGGATGGATTACACATTTATCCAAACAAAATTGTGTTGACGAAGATGGAGTACACATTTAACCTAACAAAAATCCATTGATGAAGATTGAGTACATAATTATTGAGACAATACTCAAATAGTCAAGGACTTGTCATTAACAAAGAACCTCACAGAGCTTTGCAACTTCCTAGGGTTGGCCAATTTCTACCCCAAGGATGTATTAGGATTCTAGCACATTACATGGCCCCTAGATCAAGAGACAAAAAAGGTGAAGCCAAAGTTGATTTGGCCAAAAGCATAACATGCATTTGATATTATAAAATACTAACTCTACTCCACACTAGTTTGCATCTTTTAATATTTGCAACGGTGGTTTGAGATCAAGACAAGTGCTTCAGAGTACGCACTTGGTGTTATCTTCACTCAACATGGGTACCCAATGGCCCATCACAATGAGATGTTCATTGACACATTCACATATATTTGACATACAATAGAGAGCTCTCAATCATTGTCCAAGGATGTCGACACTGGAAACACTTCATTTTTGGCAAAGAGACATCTACATAGTTCATAAACCTCTACAATTAATGCACTCATAGTAAACTATCGAACCGCCATCAAAACTGGTCCACGTACCTGCAATGGTTTCATCCTAATATCACGCACCAAAGGGAATACCAATCAAGTTGTTGATTAATTCAACTAACCTCTACTTGCGACATTGTCAACTGTGCTTGATTCATGTAGACGTGAGACTTTTAATTGGCCAAAACAATAAAGTAGCGAACCTAACTTTGTTCGCACATCATGCATTGGTTGAAGGTGAACAAGTTTCTAACTTTCATTTGCATGAATAATCTTTGTGCCATTTGGGATATCTCTAGGTTCCATCAGGGGAATGTCCTAAGATGGTCTAAAAGGCACATTGCAATAATTTAGCAAGGTATTTTGGAGTGGAGAAGACCATTGTAGTATTGCAAAGGTATTTGTACTAGCTAAATATGCACAACAACGTCAACACATACATCAGGGCATGCATTGTGTGTCTTTGACAACCCTGCAATCAAGCAGAAAATATTGTACACCTTAATGGCTTGACAATTTGTCAAAGTCAAACTCAACGGATTTCATTTCGAGGCTTCCTACAACAAAGCATGGTTGTGATTGGGGTTGTGGTGGTTGAAAAGATATCCAAGATGACAAATTTGACACTCTTAAGAAGGGCATCTCAACAAAAGGCACTACCAAGCTCTTCCTCGAGAACATGTGGACTCGCTTCAAGCTGCCACAGACCATTGTGTCAAACATAAACAATAGCTTTTAAAACATCTTTTGATCCACTTTTTGGTCGAGTATGGATCATGACCAAGTCAAATTCATTCAATTCGCATATAGATGGACAAATATAGGTAATCGTCGATATAACTGTACACCACCTCAAGATGTACCATTCAAAACATCCACACAAATGAAATGAGAGACTGCCACACATTTAACACAACCACAACTGAGCTCTTCACAACTCGACTAAACATAGCTTCTTTTAGGTGTCGTGTTCCAACCATTGACCCCAATTGGCGTAGCCCTACCTTTGATCTCTATAGAAAACTCTCTCCGTGCATGGAAATAATCAGACATATTCATAGGTACATGATATTGTATAGAAGACCGTTACCAACTACAAGCAAAGTCACAACCAACACGGGATATCACATTAGTATAAAGTTGACGACAAGGTGCAATTGCATTTGAAGAATGAGACTAAAACGGCCGACATGAAACTCAGACCTCCCAATTACAGATTGTACAACGTGGATGAAATGGGAGAGAATGCCTTTGATCTCAATCTTCCATCATGCCTCGAATTACACCATGTCTTCAATGTGGAGCTGCTTCATCTGTATTTCCAATTATCATTGTACACATCAGGAAATCAGAGCAACTATAACTTCCAGTGTTAAACCCTGATCGCTCTACTTTAGTGACTGCATTTCAGAATAGATACAGAGACTCCAGAGCAACCAAAACCAGATAATACCACTCTATCGGGTTGTGAAAACAGGTCAGCTCGTCCACCAGGGATGAGATATGTAACTACCACATTTGGTCTGGGAATCTGATATGTCCATGGTTTAGGATGCAAAAATATACTAAATCTTATCCATGTAATCAAACCCTATTATTTTTCTTAGACTTCTTTCACTTTCAGCATTAGAATTGAGAAGGCACTTGAAACTTGAAACTTGCAACTTCGACTTGACACAGATTTAACCCTGCTCCGATGTCCGAAGGGACTAGGCTTTCAGCTGTTAAAATGTGTTTAACGTTAATAATCCACTCCATCAATCCTTCCAATACACTTCCATTTCTATACATATTCACAACCGCATGAGTGAATTAAAAGAGCAGCTAAAAATAATGGACAATCCAGTTGGTTGATTTTGCCTGTCACTCCAGCATTGGAAAATGATTTCTTAACTTATAATCTGTGGAAACCAGATCATTGAGACTCGGTAAGTACTTGCAAATCTGTGTCCAAGTCAGTCTTGTGAGTCTGACAGCTGAAATTTGCGAGTTTCAGAAAACTCACAGGTTCAGATTGTCAGCGAAAAAAAGAGACAATTCAAAAGTAATAAAAACCACTAAAACATATATATATAGACATAATTGCTGAGTCTTTTCACTCAGTCTAAATCCAAGTCAAAAAAACAGCTTGTCGAGTGTCATGACTCTGGTTGATACTACCAGTCATGAGCAACCTGGCCTCAGCACCATCTCCATGCATACTAACTTTTGCATTTTTGGGTTGTCAAATCTGATACCCTGCACTTAATGTGTTTCATTGGCATGTAATTTAAAGACATGGTAAATACCCAGTAATCAGGTTGGTCAATCAATGCAATCCTCCAATCAATGTTTAGGCATCTTGTGTTCATTTGAAAGGGTCAATCTTTTAAAAGTTTGATTAGATGACAAAACGAGTTGCTTTACCAAATCTGTAATGAATATCCGGGAAACACTAAGTGGTGGACCCAGCAAATCATCTGCAAAGACAAAGTGAAGTTGTTCATAATGGCAATAGCCATTTAATCTCTGCTGTACAATAGGACACGTGGGGTATGGCAGAGAACAGACCCCAGTGGATGTAACTTCATGGATTATAAAATAAGATCTTATTTTAATTTTTTTTAAGGTTAATATACATATTTAAACTCAGAAAACTAAACACAATATTGTTCACTTTTGCCCGTAGAATAATAAAGGGACACCACACAGAGAAATCCCACTGCTGTTGGCTATGATCAAATGAATTTTATAAGTAACTCTGTAAAGTTTGTTTATGCTTCTTGTAGAAGAGGATCAGTTTAAACAACAAAATACTTTGAACCCAATAAACAGTTACCAAAGGAAGTGTGAGAATAAATAAATTGCATGCTACAAACTCCAATTTAATCATTTTTGGACTTGTTCCATGTACCATCTATTTTACTTCCCTGTGAGTGCCCAATCCACTGTTACAGGCCCTGCAGAGTACAGACCTCAGCAGAGCTTCAATAATTATAAGCCTTTAAAATGGATTAAAGCTTAGATATAAAATGGCAAGAACTACAAAGAAATCCCAATGCCTAGAACATTGTAACCGAAACCTAGACATTTTTTCCAATGTACCTGTATTCAAACAGACATCAAAAAGATTTTGAGGTATTATATAGTTTTCCAGGATACATTAAAATTTAACTAAAAATTTTCTTAGATTAGGTACAAATCTATATAGGCTACATCGAGAAGATGTTTTTCAAGGAAATACTTCCTACATCTGGATATAGCATATTAAAGAGAGCAGAAGAGGGGCTACAGCACATAACAATAGCCATTAACATTCTCTAGAATCATTCTATACCATATTGATGAGTGAGAAGACATGATTGATTCCACATTATCATTTCCCCGAAACTATGTTGAAGTGCAAAACAAATTACAAATGAAAATTAGAATTCTAACTATGCTAGAAAAGCTATACACGGATAGGATTATATGCCTTAAATTCCTCTTCTAAATACTAGCTATTTTGTTTATAAAAAATTGACAGGATACTACATGAATAACTGAACCAATATAAAATGCTACCCGACCAAGAAATCAGTCAATGGACTTATTACAGTTCATTCATCCCTCATTTGGTCCAGCTACTTACAATCCATATGAGACTAGATGGATACGTTCCCTTCGATATTGTGCTTTGTACAATCCTTCTCTCCATTCCCAAGAATTAGTTCTTAATTGTTTCATTTGCATTATGTAAAGACAAATCATATACAAATGAAAAGCTAGAGGATGCCTACTGAAGTGAGACAAATGAAACAGATAAAAGTGAAACGATCACATGTTGAAAGCATTGACGAAGATATTCAACAATAAAGACTCAACCTTTACCAATAAATTATTTAGAAAATTAATCTTCTTCAGAGGCGGTTTCAGATTCTGAAAGAGGTAAAAGAGTGCAAACCCCGAGCAAGTGCCCATTAAGGCATACAAAATACTCAATTTGATCTTCATAAGCCCCCAATCTTCTGTATGCACTCCTAGGAATCATTTTGGCTTGCAGCATGCTCCACATCTTAGTCCGACAATATGAGCAGGTTTCTTTTGGATGTAGTTCAACTTGCCTTTCAATTAGCATTTTCCTTACCTTTGACTTTCCAAAAGCCTTAAATACACCTCGAAATAATCCAACATCACCATCTTCTCCTTGATCTAGATGCTCACAAGGATCTGTCACATATAGAGTATCAGTTCTGCACAGTTGGACAAGAAAACTCTTGCCAGAAGTTCGTGAGAATCTTGTTCTATACACAAAGTGTCCTGGTATAGACTCCAACTGAAAAAAGGTGTTGCTATCATGGCATCCTGAACAATAGATCATAAGCTTTCCCAAAGCATTCCAATTCCCATCAATGGTACCATGACTACCTCCAGAAAGGAGATCAGATACCATTTTCGGTGCCCGTGAGAAACAAAACTCCTTCCAAAGAACCCGTTTCGCTATGTCTTCAAACCACTTGCAAACACAAGCCACAGAACAAATGATCCTGGGATTCCAATTAAGAGATTTAAATACAAGTACCAGTACTGTTTCGCTGAGATGTCCATTGGTACAAATACAGGACCCGGAATGTATACAATGCAATCTCTTTACCAGCATTGTTGAGGATATGTTCCTTCTAACAATGGAAAACAGTCTAGAAACCAAAGTAGAACTAGTAGCACTTATCACAATGGATCTGACGATGCAAAAAAACTGACAAGCACACTGGGTAGCAGATCAATTTTGATATTTTGCACCCTCAAACATTTTAGTACATTTTCTTGTATAGACCTCTCATTAGTAAAGAACCCCCTTAAATGGTAAAAAATAGTTCCTCTAGAGCATTTATATGCTAAGTAGTCTTGATTTTCGTTAAAGAAAAGCTTTACACACTATATCATAGCCTGAATATCATCCCAGAGGCTGATTATTGAACTGCTGATAAAATGGCCGTCTATGAGAAAAGATGATACTGAACTCAAGAACCCTCTTTCTGAAATAATTCCACAAGCATAAAAGCAGTTAAACCCTTACTCCACATAGAAACGGGTGGCTGATTCAGCAACAAACCTGAAACATGCTTGTTCATCAGCATATAAACTAAGACATCCAACTGCCATGTCTTTCTTCAAATTTTGAAATATGAATTCTATTGACACTGCTTATGACTAGATTAATGCTTTAGGCAGACAAAAAGCACAAATAAATTTATTGCATCTGCTGCCCATGATTGTATGGTAGATTCTACCTTAATTAAATGGAATTGTATAACGAAAAGCCACTTGTCAAAAAAATCCATGTTGTTGGTCGTTTCAATTATTATCACCTTCCTTTCACAAATAAATGCGATTTCGTGATCATTTATTTGTGGCTTTCCCACTAGATTAATATATTTTCTATCACCAAAGGAAGAAAATAACTCAATGGCTGCCAAAATAATCATAACAAAAAAATTACTAGCGAGCATTTTAAACTCAAGTCCATTCAAAAACAGTATGAAACTTGGCAATAAGGAAGGCATTTTTAAAATAATTCCAAATTTCTTTCATACCAAATCTTCCAAAATCAGACAATTTTATGAATATTGAATTTCACGTGGACTGCTAGCAGGGTGCAAATATTTTTCTTTTATTAAACACAGTTTGTCTTAATAAACTTAAATTTGATTAAAAAGTCCTGTGAACAAAAAGTCTCATTTCTTAGGGACCGGTATCAGATGTTTATATTCTCTAATAATTAAAGAATAGAACTTGAACCAAATTCATAAATAAAACACAAAATACAACACTGATATTAAACACAACGGATTTTTCAGTGCGTTAGAAAGTGAACAAGAAGATACAAATGCAAGATTGGGACAAGACACGTAATTGCTTACCTAAAATTGCATTGAGAGAGTGCTGGAATTGAAGATAGTCCAGAGAAATTGAAAAAAAAAACTCATTCGAATTCAATCCATCTAAATCCCCTTTAAAAGCACCATTTCATGGTATGGATGAAGGATGTCACAAGAAAACATGGGAATCACGTTGTATGATATAAGGCCTCTGGGATTATACTGTCATGAATTTTCTTCAAACCTTTGGCTCTTTCAACTACATTGAGTGCCAGGGCATTATTGTGATTTTGTGATTGTGAAGCTCACATGTCTAAATGCTGAAAATTTTTCAAAAAGAATGAACTTGCCTGAATATTTAAATGTAATTGAAGTTCAAGAACATAAAACTTCAATATAATGCTACGAAAATAAATATCAATAAAGCATGGCTACATGAAACAAGAAGACTGTAATTTAACTCTACAATGTAAGGGAAAAAGCAGCAATTTAATTATTGTTGATAGTTCATTAACATGTCACAGAATAAATAAACTACATAGGAGATAGATAGGTTGATGTGTTCTCTATTTCAACTAATGTTGTCACATATATGGTTAGGTTGTTCCTGTAGGATAGTTTGTTATTGTCAAACTTAGGTAAAAGATGGTTATTTGTAACCATATCTATTAGATCGAAAGTCCTTTTATATGCATGCTTCTATATTGAATACTGAATCATTGAAATCAATCCTGAGTCCAACTTTGTATCAGAGTGGATTGGCCTCGGAAAGCACAAAGAAAGGAAATGAAAAGAGCACCATTGCATTCCGGGTGCAAGCTTCAAGCAGCACATAAATTTATTGTGAGAGAGAGACTGATAATTCGGCCTGTGAATTATTTATTGTTTTTTTTTTTTGAACCAGCCATACAAAGGCATTACTCTTGCTAAGTGAGGTATTCAAGGCATTTGCAGACTCTGGTTTAAAACAAACAGCAATAATAATTTTAAAAAACAGCAAAGGAGCAAGGGCATTGGAATTCTAATTCACTATGTGGTTTATTGTGAGAGAGAGACTGATAATTCGGCCTGTGAATTATTTATTGTTTTGTTTTTTTTGAACCAGCCATACAAAGGCATTGCTCTTGCTAAGTGAGGTATTCAAGGCATTTGCAGACTGTGGTTTACAACAAACAGCAATAATAATTTTAAAAAACAGCAAAGGAGCAAGGGCATTGGAATTCTAATTCACTATGTGAAGTATGGAAAGAAGATTTTTTTTTTAATAAAAGATCTGCACAAAGCAGGCACCTTTGGGAGGATAAAGAGGCACTTAGAAGTGCAACATCAGAATGGAGCTTCCAAAATCACAACCCTACAGCAGAATGGAGCTTCCAAAAAGCACAACCGTATAATAGCACTTCAATGGCCCACCCATAGCATCTTCCATTAAGCCTCAACATCGAACACATAAATTTTTAAAATTTTATTATTAAGGCAATATAAATTTAGGACACCAATAAAGTTGTCCAAGTTTAGAGTTTTTAAATTTTAAAAACTTATTTACAACTTTATAATTTTGCCTTAATATTTCCTTACAACGTCTAGAATTGAATCAATTCAATATCTCGAGGTTTTGTTGAGCTTTTCAACGTGATTTGACCAAGTTGTGTTAAATATCATTTTCAAACATCCCCCAGAATCATTTTTCTACAGCCATTACAGTCTGCCATATTTAATTTATTTTTTGCAAAATTTGCCAAGAATTGAATTAATTTGATATTTTAAGCTCCGGGTGGAATTTTTTGCTGAAAACTTGCAAGGATACATAACATGATATTGTAAACCATCCTCCAAAAGCATTTTTGAACAGCTCTTAAGGCGTGAAAAAAATAATTATTTTTGTAAAATTCATTAAATTTTTGCCGAACTTTGCCTACCGATCAAAATAATTCAATATTTTTTTATTAGATCCAAGTCAGAAGATGTAACTTTTCTAAATTGATTGTTATACTGTGTCAAATTTATTTGTAAAGAAAGCTTTGGACTTTGCATAGATTATTTCCTAGAATTTTTTTTTTTTTTTTGTGATTTTTCTCGTGTAAAATCATGACTGCTAATGCTCCTAAAGTCTTGTTGGTGATTTCCCAAGTGTTAGGAGGGAAAAATTATTCTGTCTATAAGACCAAAGTCAAAACTCATCTTGAGTTTCAAGACCTTTGGCTAGTTTTTTATGGCACCTTCACCAAATATGCCACAAACGCCGACCAACAGCAAAAGTTTGACAAAGCAAATCAGAAAGCCAAACTGATCATTATGTTTTGGGTATGTTGCAGGCAACGTCCCAGTCTCCCCACTTACCCCCCCCCCCCAAAAAAAAAAAAAAAAACCCATTTCCGCCTTGGAAACGAATCTGATAAGGAAACACACCAGAAATGCCCAAGCACATGCCGGAAACATTTGACAAAGCAAATCAGAAAGCCGAACTGATCATTATGTTCAAGCTACATTGCAAAGAAACGTCCCAACGCCCAACCCCCATTTCAGCCTTGGAAATGTTTTCAATACGGAAATGTGCCAGAAACATACCGGAAAATGCCCGGGCACGTGCCGAAAATGTCCAGAAACTTATCAGAAGTTTACGTCAAGTACCCAAGCATCTTCGCAATGTTTCTGGGAGAAAAACAGTTGACCAAGTCAAAAAAAAAAAAAACTAAAACATGAAAAAAAAATCCTAATCTTCTAGAATAGACTATCTCTCATCATTGTTGGTTTTTACAAGAGCAAGGAGGAGTTTAGGAGCCAGCCATTGCAAGGAGGAGTTTGGCGGCAGCCATTGCAACAAGTAAAGTCTGAGGACTATATTCAAGAGCCTAACGAAGTTGAGATATTCATCCAATGACTACAGACTTGGATGCTTCTGCAGCTGCTCTCACCCAACTTTCACTACTTGGTGTCAATGATGACAATCAAGTGACTTTTGCACAAGGGATGGAGAATGGAGCTAGGGGAAGTGGCAATCATGATTTTGAGGACAATCTATATGATTTCTTCTAGATTTGAATGTTTTTTTTGTTGTCTTTGAAGTTTGAATGAATACTATATTTATAATTTTTTAAATGTTTTATCTTTTATGGACCAAAAATGAGCATTTGCATTGTTTATATAAATATATATATATATTTATATAAACAATGCAAATGCTCATTTTTGGTTTATACAAGATAAAACATTTAAAAAATTATAATTATAGTTAACATTTAAAAGATATATATATTTATAATTTTTTAAATGTTTTATCTTTTATGGACTAAAAATGAGCATTTGCATTGTTTATATATATATATATATATATATATATATATAAACAATGCAAATGCTCATTTTTAGTCCATAAAAGATAAAACATTTAAAAAATTATAAATATATATTTGCATTGTTTATATATATATATATATATATATATATATATATATATATATATATATATATATATTGTACAAACATTTCCATGACGTTTCCAAACAAGAAAGTCTATGTTGTGTACCCATTTCCTAGCAATGTAGTGTTTGGGGTATCAGATGAGGTCCAAGATCATATCCGAAATTTTACAACCACAAAAGATGCACGGAAAAAGTTGAGCACCATGTAGAAGGCAAAGAATCATAACTAAATTCTACATCTACAGACTCAGTTGCAATGCTTGAAGATAAAGACTGGAAGGAAAGTTGAATCCTTCCTTCTTCAGGTTGCTAAGTTGCAAGCCTTGTTACAAACATTAGGCAAAAAAGTAACAAATATCTCTCTCATACCCATTGTCTTGAGAGTAGTGCCCTATGCATACAATTTTTTTGTGACATCCTTGAATGTCCCCAATCAAAAACCCACATTCGAGCAGTTGGTGAATGTTTCAACATGAAGAATCAATGCATGAAGAGCACAATGAGGAGGATTATGCTTTGATCACAAATCAGAGGGGCAAGAAGCCCATGAGGCATGAAAATAGGCCCTTCAAGCAGCAACAACAACAAGGCAACAACTCTCGTTCCCAAAAGACATGCCTAATCTATGGGAGGAATGGGTATGAGCTCAAGGATTGTTAATACAACTCATTCACAAATGGGTTATTCAACAACAAGAAGCCACATGATCCTATTACAACTCGGGAGAAACCACTCAAGAGGAAACGTAAGAAAAAGGAGGTAAGTAGTCCAATCAATATGGGGATCGATAAGGAAGAGAATGATGTTGAGGCCAGCTCGTTTCAGCCATTAGCAAGGAAGCTGCACACACAAGGGGCTAGAAAACCTTAGTCAGATGTGGGAGGATGGAGAGAAAGCTTTGCAGCCTCCATGGTAGCGTCCCAAGAACCACAAGTAAAGGCATCAACAAGGAAGACATGCCTCAAGACAAGGAAACCGAAGAAACAGTGCCTTATCCCACCAAATATGCGACCCAAAGCCAATGTGCCCAAGTAGGGACCAACAGTCGGCTCCATCAAACACTCCACCTTCCATGCATAGCCCACACCACCTTCAACCCATTCCCCTTCCACTATCAATGATCCCATTCCATCCCCAACAACACAATGGACTCTTAGCATATCATTCAATCCACATGTCGTCTTGGCATAACACGCTGAAGGGATAGTCACAAGTGCATTCCTCGATGACACTCTTGTGCAAGTAGACCAACCTCCATTAGACACATACTGACCAACCCTCATCTAAAACACATCCAAACCAACCTCACCAGGAGAACACAATGGAGGAGCAACCATTCACAGACGCTGTGTCAGTACACATTGTGTCAAGTAAGAAGGTTGAAGAGAAAATTACCAATGAAAACGAAGATTTATCTAAGTAGCAGAAGCAAGATGAAGCAAAGACATCGGCGACAAAGCAAGCAGCAAAGGAGGAAGCACTATAGTAGGAGAAAGAGATGCAGGAGCATCCAAGGCGTATAGGCAATCTTGTATCAACCCAAAACAGTAGTTGTGTGTTTGTGTGATTTCATTGGTTTGTTTGTTGTTTTTGTATGGTGAAGATGATCCATTAAGAAGCACCCATACTCCAAAATTTTTATAGCATCAAGCACATCATCAAAGCATCAATTTCAAGAAGCTACATGGTTCCAAGCAAGTTGGTTGAGTTTCTCAACCATATGTACAATCCAGAAAGTCATTGTATGCATTGAAGGACTAAAATGGATAGGTTGTGGGGCATAGGCAAACAAGGCATCAAGAACTTCCCTAAACCTAAACCTAAATCTGATTGCATATTTGGATTCCTCTCGAAGGGTTGTGCAATTTCAAAATAAAAATCATCTCAATCCAAGTCCATATGCAAACGTTATGGCCTCCAAAAGTTGGTGAAATTTACACTGTTACGAAACCGCCAATCTGCATTGAATAGTGGTTTCGTAAGCTTGCAAAATCATTGTGACAACTTTGTAACCACCAGTCTGCATATAGGGGTGGTTTCAAAACTGTCGATCTGCATACAAAAGCAGTTTTGCCCGTTTGGAGTGTAAAAATAATGTAACGACCCAAAACAATGAACGGAAGGATCTTGAGCGTTTCTAAAAGGCTAAGGTAAAGAGACACTACAAAAGTTAGAGAATGTTAGAGAAATACAAAATTGTAAGGAAGAGGACCAAGGAGAATCATAGAGAATAGATAATATCCAAGAAATTGGAAGAAGAGAGAGAGTTGAAGAGTAGAGCTCTCCAAGAACAGATCAAAAGGATGTTTCAAGTCCATAATGGACTGCAAGAGAATTTGTATCTTATTCATGGAATGTAATAAGCCCATAGAGGCAAGTGTGTATGTGAGAGTGAGTGACTGTGCATTCAATTGTAATGTTTTGAAGACGAATTTAATAATGATGATGTTTTGAAGCATGTCAAGTCTATGGTGTTCAACTGTGTCCATGGATGAGTGTTCTATCCAAGCAACACAGAGTAAAAGGCTAACCTTAATTGGTTTCCCTTTATATGCTTGCACCAATTGGTCTCAGAGCAAGGTCTTTCCTTGATTGGTTGAGTGTGTGAGGCTCTTGTATGAGTTAGGTGCACACTGTGAAAGATGAGTCTACTTGAGTTAGTTGCAAGTTATGAAAACGAAGCTTGCATAGGAGAGGATAATTTTTTTTTCAAGTGTGAGAGAAGTCCTACAAATTTAGAGGAAGTTTGAGAGGCTCTTGTTTGAGTCTATTGCAGGTTGTGAAAAGAAATCCTGCTTGTTGAGGAGATATGGTATACAAAGAAGGAAGAGCACTAGAGGTAGAAGACTTGGCAGAGATGTTGAAAGAAATCCAAATGAGATTAGATATGATGGAGGATGCACAAAGTGAAGATGTTGCAGCTATGAGTAAAGATATAAGAGAAGAAATGTTGGAGATGTTGTCGTTCCCTTGGAGAGGGAGCCAACTAGTAAAGAAAGGAGCCTAGCAAAGGTCAAGGTGAAGGAAAGAGGTAAGCCCATTAGCAATATATTTTTGTTGTGTGGTAAAGAGAGCACAAAGGAGCTCATGAAATCGATAGTGGAGTTAGAAATGTATTTTGAAGAAGAGAATATTGAAGACCCTATGAGAATAAAGTTTGCAAGTACAAGACTGAGTTGCAGCTGAGTATTGGAGAGTTATCCAATAGAGGAGACAAGAAAAAGGAAAGAAAAGGATAAGGAGTTGGGAACATATAGTTTCCAAGTTGATGGGTCATGTTGTGCACCAACGAATGCAAGTAGGGTGATTGAAGAAGCTTCATGTCTTGGGGCTTGAGAGAGAAGAGAAGAAGAAGATTTCCATGAAACGCAATATTAGAGGGAAGTTTCCATGTGAGCAGCTCAAGTCTACTTTGAGAAGTAGCAAGGAGAAGGATATGAGTGAGGAGGAGATTGTCTTCAAAGCCAACAAGAGAGGGAGGTTTCTATATAAGAAGCCCAACTCTAATTTCAAAAACAACAAGGAGGCGGCAAGCTATGAACAACCCATAGAGGAAAGAATCCTCATGAAGAGGGTATGGATGCGATAGTTGTTGAACTAAAAGGACGAGACCCATTGTTTGGTGATGGGAAGGACTTTGTGGTATCCCATAAGTGGGAAGATTCAAAATTTCCCTTGGTGCATGAAGGCAATACATTTGTCTTTTCTATTTTGAAGGGAAAAGTGGCTTACGACAACCAAGGAAAGCTACATGTTTCTTTCAAGGAAACAATAGAGGTGAATGAAGAAGATTGCCATGAGGAGTTGCAAGTCTCCGTGAAGCAAACAATAGAGGTGTTTGAAGTGCAAGTTAATGCACAAAAGGAGAGTATGGTTGAAGACTGTCCATGTGAAGGACAAGACAATAGAAAAAAAATGAATAGAGGACAACGATGGAGTTTGTTGAGAATAGGCATTTGGTAGTCCATGTGAGTAGAAACCATAAGAAGAATGAAAGCAATGGAGAAGAGTTGGACATGTCTATAAGGCATTATGAAGAGGTTGAGGAAGTGTTTGTGAGAACTCTTGATTCTCTTAATGTATAAATTCAATGTGCATGTCCAGCTATGGAGAAGATGGCAAAGAAGAGGAAAAAGTGTGGTTCAATCCAACATGCACATATGTATGAGAAGCAAAGTGAAGAGGTGAAGAAGTGGAGCAAGAGGATGATATGGCAAAGGTAGTTGCAGAGTTGGTTGGTAAGGATATACCAACAGTAGAAGATTGTCTTCAAGTCATCATGGAGACAAGAGAGAGTGACAAAGTGTGTGTACAAGAATGTTATCAAAAGGATATACAAGAGGGAGTTCATTTGCAGCAGCTAGAGGTACGTGAGAATATTCTCACAAGAGCAAGTGAAGGAAATTGGCAAGAGGAAGAAGACCTTCTCAATAGGACAATGGTGGATAGAGAAGGATATGCATCAAAACTCCATCTTCAGAGATGGATGGAGAGGAGATTGGTGGATGGAAAAGTTAAGGACTTGGTGATAGAGGTTGGTCCAAAGATCATTTGGACAAGGAGAGATGAAGATGTCACTTGTGTGGCATAGAAGCAAGCAAGGAGATAGAGATGGTGGACATGTTTCTTCCAATAGGAATGAAAGATGAGAGTGGCATTGCATATATGGGTGTAGCCCACGTAGGTATTGGAAAAGAGACTCTTATGAGTCAAGGTATGCATTGTTCTCATGTGGACAAGGAGAGCGCAAGGTTCTTTGCACATGGCATGGTTGTGGTGAAGGAAGATAATCAGCTTGGAGATAATTTAAAGAGTTTGAAAGTGAATTAAGACAAGGATGCAATGGCGCAATTGAGTTTGTTATCAACCCAAGCATATGGAGAAGAATATGAGGTTGCAGCAAAGATACATTGGGAAGATGATAGGATTGAGAAGATGTTTCAACAAGCATTAGAAACACATGGTGAAAAAGATGAAGAGGATGATGAGAGATTATTGGCAACAATTGGACAGTAGTGGATACAAGCCTACTAGAGAAAGTAAGATGCAAGAAGAAGCATCTTGGTAGAGGTGGTCAAATAAATATAAGTTTCATCCCACAAGAAGAGGGAGACAGAAAAATATAAGCCTTTGGCAGAAGAAGACGGACTATGGTGGGTCTAACCCCAAAAATGGAGTAAGCAGAGATAATAAGAAAACATATTTAAATCTAGAAAGAGGAAGCTGGAACTAAGTTACTAGTTCATTTTTGGTTCAGGTTTGGGTTCGAAGAACCGGGTTCGCCAGTATGGTGAATTTTTTTTCCTTGGGTTCGTCTGTACAAAAAATATTAAAAAAATAAAAAATATATAGAAATTATAGCCTATTTCATAGGAAATTAATGACATTGTCATTAACCATATGGTATGCATATTGATATCAAAAACAAAATATGAAAATAATCACAAAATAACGAAAATAGTAAATACTAACCGAATGCCAAATGTGAAGATAATCATTAAACATAAATGATAAATATTAAACATCAATAATTATGATATTATCATGTGGCTGTAATTAATTACATCAAACATAAAGTCTTGAAACTTAAATGTAAATTTTCATAATCATCTCGCTCTTCATTGAGAGCATCAACATCATGTTGTGGTTCATTAGAACCACATGGATTACCACTGCCACCACTCCCGCTAGCTAAGTTGTGTGTCGTCAAAGCCAAAGAAGTGTCAATGTCATCTAAAGAGAAGCGGTAAACGGAAGTATCCAAGTCAAGGACCTCTGGATCTATATCCCAATGCTTTGACATCCCCTCCTTTACTCCGAGTTCTTATGCGATAGAAGACACAAATTGGAGTGTATGTAAACCAAAACCTTGGCCTTTTTAGCTACAACCTAGTTGCGCTTTTGTGTGGATGAAGCTTTATGTGCTCCAATTCTCCTCACAAGAAAATGAACTTGCAAGCTATATTCAAATTTATAAAACTAAAAAGTTAAAATTCAAGTCTTAAACATAAATTTAAAATTTTTAAAACAAGAAAGAAAAACTTAAAAAATACAAAACTTTACTGTGACAAGATCTTGATTGCAAGAGGTTGTAGGTTCGGTGATCCTTGTCTGTGAATGTACCACCACATAGGACCATCCTTCTTGTATTTGTCCCAAAGAGCATTAAGACTATGACCTCGAGAGGTAATGAAAACCCCAAACTTGATCGTAACCAAGTCTTCTATCTTGGGATTGGGGACTATCCTATAGAATGCCATTTTATACCCTTTAGCCACTTCAACATCCCTATATGGTGGCACCCTCCTTGGCAAAGAAATGATCTTCGTGTTGATTCCCATAAAATGATATTGCATAATGATGCACTGCAAAAACACCATATGTTAAAAATGAAACAGCTACGAAGCCCCAAAATGAATGGTTCATTAGGCACAATACTTGCTAAAGGTTTTGCAAATGGGGTAGCAAGCTAAATGTCCCTAAAATTGTGGGGGAAACTTTATGGTTATGCATATGGGTGAACTCCCAGTCTTGATACTTCATGCCATGAGCATCACTTAGATGCAATGAGTGCCAAGTGGATAGTTCATGTTCAGGAGACAGGGTCTTGTGAAACACTAATGTAATATGGGTCAATGAGATTGACTCAATACTAACACAAGTAATTGCTGAAACATGATATCATATTATGATGCACTGTGGAAACACCAAATGTTCAAAATGAAATAGCTAGGGAGCTCCAAAATGAATGGCTCATAAGGCACAATACTTACTGAAAGTTTTGCAAATGGAGTAGCAAGCTTAATGCTCATGATTGTGGGGGGAAACTTCATGGTTAAGCATGCTTGACCCAAAGTATTATTGGGATGGGTGACCTCTCCGAAAATCTAGGTACTTCACCCCTATCAACATCACCTAGATGAAGTGAGTGCCATGTGGGCCATGTTGACCAATTTTTGGTCCTGCAAGCCAGAATTGGGCACCCCCTCCTTTTTCTTTGCAAAAGTCATCCAATCCATGTTTTGGCTAGATCATCTCTCTGTTGCCTTGTGCAAAATGTTCTCTGCCAAACCTTTCCTGAGAAAAAGCCAAGTGTTTTCCTCATTTGCTTAGCCAAGTGCATTTCGGTTTTGTCAAGAGCAGTTACTTAACCTACAACACACCAAATCGGGTTTTCCAAATGACTTGTGAAATTTTCATAAGTCAAGTTAATTGATAAACCCGATTTGGTCCTTACGGTGTAATTCTGACTTTGCAAACGTCTTTATTTATAAAGGTTTATACGTAAAGACACTTGCAAAACCCGATTTGGTCTTGGCAGACCAAATTGGGTTTTCCAAGAGTCTTGTTTGTTCTATGAGTTGAAGTTGACGCAAAACCCGAAGTAAGAGCCCCTGAGAAGTCCGAAATGGTCTATCTAGTGCAATTCGGGTTTGTGCAGGGTTATTACTTGTCGGCTTTTATAAGTAAAAGCAAGTGAAGGATCCAATTTGGTCTATGCAACTCGCCAAAGGCACAGATTTTCTTCGGAGGGCACATAAGCAAAAACAAGTGGACTTTTCACTTTTCTAAAGGACAATTGGAGAAAGGCCGAAGGGTAAGTTCCCTTGCAGAGGGCACTTAGGCGGCTCACAGGACCCTTAAAATTCTTCCGAAAGCAACTTTGGACTCAAAGTGTCCTTGCAGAGGGCACCTTGGTCGGTGGCAGGACCAAATCAAAAGTTTTGAAGGCGCATTTCAAGGCACAAAGTGCCCTTGCGGAGGGCACCTTGAGAAAGATAAGACCATTTCAAAAAGCCCAAAGGGCACTTTTGGATGAAAGAAACCCTTGCAGAGGGCAACCAGCTGAAGGAGACAAATTGCAAAGGCCCAAAGGGCACGTAAAATCAAAAGAAAGAAATCCTTCAAACAAAATGTTTGAAGGAATTCCTTCGGACATTTTGCCCGAAGGAAAGTGCGGCAAAAAGCCCGAAACAAAGAAATAGAGACCGCCGAGAACTCTAAGGCCCGATAAGTCAAAGACAAGTCAAGAAGAAGCCAATGCAAAGGAGAAGTTGAAGGAAAGAGACAACACGGGCAAAGACAAAACAAGGAACAGTTCCAGTTGCTGATCAAGACAAAGGACAAAATCAATGACCACTCAAACCAAGACAAGTGGCATAGACAACTCAATAGGAGTTAATACATTTGGTGAAATATATCTACCGAAAACCAATAAAATAGATTGATTTTCAAACTATAGAGGAGAGCAGCCCATGTTTTCACGTTTCATCATTAATGCATAGCCAGTTACACCTAACATTGAAGAGAGCATGGTCCAACCACAACTTGGGGATGGATTTCTCAGTTGCTAGGAGTATCCCATGCTTTTGCAGGCCCAGGACAACAAGGGTGGCAACTTGGCCATCTGCAGCATGGCTCTCTCATACGCAGTTGGAAGAATACGACAACAGCATGGTCTTTTGGTCTCTACAGAAGTGTTTAACTCAGCATGGGTTTCCATTCCTTGATTTGTCAACTATCTTGTTTTTAGTTCTCTATATATTTGTAACTTCTCATTTGAGAAAGGATCTCTCAACTTGTATGGCGAAGCCCTGAAGGAATTTACCTTGAATCAAAAAGAGCATTTGACCTCCATTTGAGCTTTTGCACTTTTGCATGTCTATGGTTTTATCTTGTGTTAAGTCATTTTCTTTGCATGCTTTCATAAGTTTATCCCAGCATATCTAGTGCATAGCAATTTTCTTCTCTTGCAGGTCACAGGAAGTGTCTGAAGAAGTATAAGCAAGTGAATGGGCTGCCTAGCAGTGTGTTTAAAACACCTCTTGTGCTAGTTTCTTCCTCCATGTATCTTCATAGGACCCCCTACTGAAATACTGATGCAAGGAAGCTTTTCTCACCTAAATGAAGTGTATGCTTCCTTGTCTCTGGTGTGAAGTGTATGTCAACGCTGAGTAGACCAAACATTTTGGTGCATCATCGCTTTAATTTAGATTCTGATTTCCAGTATTTCTCTCCCTTTTCATCCCCCCATTGTTAGCAATAGGAAATCCAGGGCCTCAAGGTGCATCAAGGGGAGCTAGCCTCTAATCTAGAGATTCATCCCTCACATTTGCAACCCACAGCAAGAGGGATGTCTTCATTGTGCTGCGTGGATGAAGAGAGTTGAGCCTCCCTTCAGAGAGTGCAATCCACCGCGTCAACAGGGCATTCATGATCATGAGATTGAAAATGTTAAAAATGTGATTAATGGTCGATAACACCCAAAACCTGCTTACTCCACAATGGCTTGAATAGCTGTAATTTTTTCGGTCGCTCTTTAGTCACTCCTCTCTCTGCTTCTTCATTTCCACCTAGCGCTTCTACTTGTTGGATTCGAGTAGGTCTTCACCCCCTTGGGTTTGCTTCTATGGTGGACTCAATTCATGCACGTCATGCTTCCTCGCTAATCCTGTGAAATGTCCCCTTTAAAGCAAATTGTTGACAAAAAAGGAAATTACAGTAAATCCTAACAATATTCGCAATTTATGATTTTTCCTTTCAAACCCTAAACATATAAAAAAATCAGAATTCTGAAAATTCAAATCTAGGACACAAATTTCATATTTTATTATTAAAAATACTTGTCAAAATTCAAAAAATTTGCAGTCCAATAAAGTGCCTTCAAAACTGATTTTTTTTAATCAAATGAATGGCAGGGAAATTTAACAAAAAAACCAACTCAATGTTCATGCCCTTAAACAACAAATTTGGCTTTGATGCACCTTACAAATGGCACTTTCAAACCCCAAGGGGGATTGCTGCCCACACAAATCAAATCACTGCCCTTCTAGGGCTTTCAAACCTAGTCGTTGCTCTCTATACTGTTGCACCACTCCTGCTTGATGCCCTATATTGGTGTGTTGTACCTGACAATGGTGTTTAGACACCCCAAACTGCACAATTCCACCCACTGTAACCCTTGAAGTAGAGTTACCCAACTAAAGGTTAAGGGTTTTCGTCCTGAACTTCAGTTTCCAACGAAGGTTTTTGTCTCCTATGGAAGCAAGTCAAGCAAGCTGCTCAAACTCATAATTTTTTATTAATAAAATGACATGATGCCAAAATTAGAAATCTCCACTTCATTTTATACCTTTTCACACAAACTTCAAACTTACTTTATTTTAATAATAAAACATAAGTTGCTGACATTATCTTTTGGCCACTTAATCATATTATTAAGTTTCCCTTAAAGTATTTAAGAATACTTTTTATTTTAATAATAATTATATTATTAAGTTTCCAGTAGAAATAACCGGGCCCAACTTAAATAATATTATTAATTATTTTAATGTAGAAAAGGGGACATTATAGTCCACCCTTCCCAAAATTGCTTGCCTTCAAACAATTGCAACCTTCTATACTCAAGTGTCATTGTGTCAAAATGATAGGTCACGCTATAGCACCCATAGAGCCTGGACCCTGTACCTGTCAAGTGGGATAACTCCTACCAAAAAACATAGTGTGATATATCTTTGATATACCAAATGAATAATGAATGCAATTCATCCACAAGATGATCCTCCAAAATTTGTTGATGTCTCAAGGCAGCCACCAACTCCCACAAGACTGAAAGCTACCATATGCTCTCCACATTGTGTTGTTGATGCCCCATAGCTATCACGTGGTACAACCTTTGCCAACAATTATCATGGGGTCTACTCCATCCATTACCCACATCTTCCATACATTTCTTTAAGGCCAAAGGCAAGGGCTCACCACTGTGTTTTTGTTGTACCCATCTACTCTTCTTATATGATGAAGGATCCCAAACACTTACTTCATGACTATAGCCTTGAGCTCCAGCAAGTCCCATGATGTTACTATGGGCTGATCCCTCCAATTGATGGCACAATACAGCTTGCATGTAAGCTGGAAACAAAGTATAACAGTCACAAGTCACTTGGAATTCCATCCAAATCAGCACTAGGATGGTTGGAATGATTGTCTTTCATAATAGGACCCCTCCACTAACATTACCATGCAAGGAAACCCTCTCAAATTGCACAAATGTACAGTTGTTCATGACTGTAAATATTAAGACCAGCAATATAGAGATGATGTAACAACGTTAAATATGACAAACCCATGCAAAATTTAGTAATGTGATCAATGTAGAGGCAGTAGCTAGTCATACAAGGACTGTAAGCTCTCTATTAGTCGTCACCATCCGGAAAATACTCTTTCCCGTGACTAGAAGCCCCTACAAAATTACTTGCGTGAATGCCCATGTAGTGATGTGATGGCTGATAATACTGATGAAAGTAGCATAAGTGCTGGAAATTAAGCCCATAGTTGTCTTGGGTATGTTCCCGTTGTCATATGATGATATCACCTCATCATTGTTGCCATATTCGTCACCATGTGCTTGTAATACCTGGAGAAGTATCTCCTCCATCCCATCAGCACCAATTGCAACCCCATACTCTTCATCATTAACTTGAGCTGATAACAAACTCAACTGCTCTATCTCATCCTTGTCTTCTTTCTCTTTCATAATCTCTACCTTCCTTCTACGCTGATTACACTTTTTTTTTTTACGCTTGATATTGCATTCTCCAAAGCCGTATAAACTGTCATAATCTCATATACCTAATCTACCAAGAATCAGAGATAGTTGTGATAATACTTGGAGAAGCATCTCCTCCCATCAACACCAACTGCAACCCCATACTCTTCATCATTAGCTTGAGCTGATAACAAACTCAGCTGCTCTATCTCATCCTTGTCTCTTTCTCCTTCATAATCTCTACCTCCCTTCTAGGTTGATTACACTTTTCTTTTTTTACGCTTGATATTGCATTCTCCAAAGCCGTATAAACTGCCATAACCTCATATACCTGATCTACCAAGAATTGGAGATAGTTGTGGTCAAGAAACAACCACTTCTCAAATGGAGGCAATGGCTTTTCCTGAACAACCTTTATGTCTCCCAGCTGTTGCAATTGGACTTCCTCCTGCATGTCCTTTTGAGAACATCCTTGTACAATCACTTTCCCACTCTCTATTTTCCCCAAGATGACTTGAAGACTATTCTCTATTGTTGTCATATCCTTATTAACTCTCTTCAACTGTCGCTGCCATACTATCATCTTGTTTTACTTCTTCACTTCACTTCTCATACTTATGAGCATGTTGGACTAAACCACACTCATCCATTTTCTTTTCCATCTTCTCCATTGCTGGACCTACACATAGAACACACACATTAGGGAAAGCAATGGCTTCCAACATCACTCCTTCAACGTCTTCATCATGCCTCATAGACAAGTTGCCCAACTATCTTCCATTGCTTGCATTTTCCTCATCTTCCACTCATATGATGGACATTCAAAGGTCCATTCATGCTGCCCCAAGCATGGATGTAGCATTGCATATTCTTCTTCAGAATCAGACTTGTAGTGGCTGAAAACCAATTTTCACTCGCTGCACATGCCTCAACATTGACAATAGGCTAGAAATTCTTCCACCATGTGACTAAAAATCCTTTTATGGCTGTCATAAAAGGGTAAAGGGGGTTGGAACTGTCATTGGCAATAGACAAAATAATGGTACAACAGATGTCATACTGAAAATCCTTAGTAAAATACATCAATGGCAATAATTTAGAGGCTGAAAACAACCACACTTTGACTGAAAATATTTCAACGGCAACAACAAACTGAAAAACACTCAACTTTCTGCTAGGAACCATTGGTATGGTTGCCAACGAAATGTTGGGCAAGCTTGAAATGTGGATAAGAACAGGTCTACAATGTCATTGGCAATAGACAAAATAATGGTACAACAGATGTCATACTGAAAATCCTTAGTAAAATACATCAATGGCAATAATTTAGAGGCTGAAAACAACCACACTTTGACTGAAAATATTTCAACGGCAACAACAAACTGAAAAACACTCAACTTTCTGCTAGGAACCATTGGTATGGTTGCCAACGAAATGTTGGGCAAGCTTGAAATGTGGATAAGAACAGGTCTACAATCTAGAATGGTGAAGCCATTTTGTAGACTCTTAGCCTACTTGACTTCTTCACACATCCAGGGGTAGCAAATTATGTAGCTTGACTCCAACAAAGCCATGCATTGTTGAGTCATAGGACCTTGAATAACAACCAAATAACGTCTATTGTACTTACCACCTTCCCACACCCAGTATCTCATTGCCCTGGGAATGGTGACTTTCTCCATAGCCTTGTCTTCAAGTGTAGAACCTGGTTCCAAAGAGTGATCATTCTTGTAGCTCAAATGATCACTCGGATCCCACTCTTTTATACACACACCATTTGGAACTTGTATGAAAGGATCTATGTGCCCCTTGCTACTCAACGTGTTCTTCATCTTATTACCATTTTTAACATGCTGCCCATGATGACAAGCTTCATGCAATGATGTAGTGGGAAGCAATAAATTTGAAATATTATCATCCTTGTCATACCTTAGGCTATCACCAAAGTGTTCACCTTTGCCAATTTAGAATTTGTTGAGATACCCTCAACACCTCTAATACCAACAAAGATTTGATGGTGGTCTGATCTGAAAATTCTAGCAAGCAAGAAACCAACATTAGTGACTCATGAAGCCCATATTCCCTGTGCATGCCTCCCAACAAAGTTTTCCAGGAACTCCGCCTCGTAACCTTCTCAATTGGCAACATTCCTTCCATATTTTGGGTTGTCATAGAGCTGATCCAAAACTTTTTCTTTTTCTAATGCCTTAGAGAGATTTTTATCAGCTCTACTATATTGAAGACTCGGAAATTTGGCATAAACCAAAAAATCCTTTCTAAATCCTTGCATAACTGATTTATCTACATGTCTTACCCTAACAATTGGAGAATCTATTTCCCTAATTTTCTGAAGGTGTTGTTTTGCTTAAGTGGCTATCAACTTAGCTTCCTTAGTTCCACTCCATTCATCCCACCTTTCCTGGGTCCTTATCACATCCTCCGCACTTACCTGCAATGTAACTGATTTCCTTTCAACACTAGATCCACTTTTGTTTATCTCTTTCCTCATCACAAGGGCAGAAATCTCTTCCTCTTGGACTGAAACATTTTTTCCACTTTTCTTTTGTATGATAGGTTCCTCCATGGGTTGTTCCCTCTCCCTTCCTTGTAGCCCTGATTTTTCTTCATGCTCTGCCATTATAATTTGAAAATTCCTTTCCTCTTCCTTTCTCAAGGCATGCTACAAGTCTCCTTGTGTAGCCCCTGGTTTCGACCTTGGTCCAATTCCAACTCAATTTTGCTTCAATTCTATGAAGTTGATGGGTGATAGTTCTTCCCAAATCTCAACTAGTAACTGGCAACAATGACATCAACTATGGAAGGCTGATTTTCCATCCCCTGAATGGTTTCTTCTCTTGGAAAGAAAGTAGGCCGAAATGACCTAAATGAAGAATCACTCATGGTCCTTGGTGGCTGAATATTATTGTTTGCCTTTGAAGAGATCCTTTCACCATTCAGATTTTGCATGGTATGAATCAGTCGTGCCATCATATTAGTCAATCTCTCTTGCCCTTGGGCAAACCTCTCAAACCTAGCATCAAAAAATTTGACCACCGTTTTATCTTCTCTTTCTAAATCACAGGGTGGCAAAAAACAAGCTCTAATACCACTAAAATGTCCCCTTTAGGGCAAATTGTTGACAAAAAGAAATTACAGTAAACCCTAACAATATTTGTAATTTTTGATTTTTCCTTTCAAACCCTAAACATATAAAACAATCAGAATTCTGAAAATTGAAATCTAGGGCACAAATTCTATATTTTATTATTAAAAGTACTTGTCAAAATTCAAAAATATTACAGCCCAATAAAGTACCTTCAAAACTAAATTTTTTTATCAAATGAATCGCTGGAAAATTTAACAAAAATACCAGCTCAATGTTCATGCCCTTAAACAACAAATTTGGTTCTGATGCACCTTACAAATGGCACATTCAAACCCCAAGGGGGGTCGCTGCCCACACAAATCAAATCACTTCCCTTCTAGGGCTTTCAAACCCAATCGCTGCCCTCTATACTGCTGCAACACTCCTTGATGCCTTATACTGCTGTGTTGTACTTGACAAAGGTGTTTAGACACCCCAAACTGCACAATTCCACCCATTGTAACCCTTGAAGTGTTACCTAGTTGAAGGTTAAGGGCATAGTTGCCACAGTACAAGTACGGGCAAGAGGAGACAAGTATGGGTACCAGTGCATCATTTTCGAAAAACCAGGTGATGGGTACGGGGAGACATCATACTATATATATACATATATATAAAACTGAAAAAAATAAAATTTTAAAATAATTTATCAAAATATCTCATAAATATTAAATATTAAAATCATTTTAAATTTTAATATTATATAATAAAATAATAAACAATTATAAAGTTAAGGAGATTGGCCCTGGAAGAAATGGCGCATCCACAAGGGAAGAGAGGATTGTTCGTGGGAACTAACAAAGGCCACGTTGATACCAAGAGGGAGTTAGCCCCTCGTCCTTCCGCTAACAAAGGAAAAAGAAGCAAGAGGATGGATTTTGTGAGAAATATGATCAGGGAAGTCATCGGATTTGCCCCATACAAGAAGAGAAAAATGGAGCCGCTGAAGGTGGGGAAAGACGAGAGGGCTCTCAAGGTGGCCATGAGGAAGTTGGGCACTCACAAGCACGCCAAGAAGATGCATGAGGAGATGTCTAATGTCCTGCACAAGATGAGTCAATGCACAGATCAAGCAAAGCAAGAAATAGATTCTGCAGAAGGTAGAGAGAGGTCTAGAAAAGAATGCAATTTGTCAAGCTTGGATTATCTGCAATCTGTGGTAAAAGAAATGATGATTTTTTGGACAGCGCAGGAAACAGAGCACATGCCAAGTGTTTGACAAATTACCTGAACAAAATATACTTGCAAAGAAGGGTATTTCAACAATACAAGATGCTTTAATCAGCAAAAGGGCTTTTCTACTTGTTGTCTTTCATCTTTCAATACCTGATATCAAATTTTTTGATATGTACGGTGCTTTGTTGGTCTCATTGAAACTAGTCAACAAATGTGTCCAAATTCTCAGGTTTGGATGTATGCAGGTTGAGCACCAACTGTTTGACAAAATGGCACATCAAAATATGATCACTTGGCCTATGAGTTCCATATTTAAATTTCCTGATTGTGCCTATAATTTGTTTGACAAAAGGTATGCTCTTATTTCCTCTCGGGTTGCTGCAGAGAATAATCATGGGCATCAGAGTTTGATTCCCACTATGACTGGAAAAACCTTATGCATTTGGATTCAGCGATCAGAATACATGGTTGATCTAAAACAGAGGATTGAATTCTCAGAAGGGACTCCAGCAAGGTGCCAATGTCTTCAATTTGAAGGTAAATGATCCGTAATCATAATCAAACAAGTGTCGTAGCAGCGGAAACATACACTTGTATTGGATCGAAACCTTATTATAACGATTTAATAAAATCGATATTTAAAAAATTAAGGAAATAATAACGGATTTTAAATATCCATTAAAGACTGAATTTAAAGATTGCAATAATAATAAATGAGACAACATCGACAGAAATACCAAACCGATTTGATAACGGAGTTTGGCTATAAGCCTACATCTCCGGATCCACTCAAAGTGAGGATCGCTCCATTAAATTGTCGCAAAATAGCTTACAATTCCTTCTGAAGTTTCTCAAATTGTCTTTTCAGGCTTTCACTTTGTCAGAGTATTACTCTCAAACAATTAACAAGGTCTGAGGCAATTCAAAATACTCCAAAATCTCTCCACCACTCTTTACCCTATACTTAGCCTTTTGAACACATACAAACTCTACTTCAAATACAAACTCGAGCTCAATATATAGTGTTTAGACCCACGAACGCAGCGATGGGATCCATATCCTTTTATCCAAAAGGGATAGGGTTCGAAACCCATCGGCGACGTTTCGTGGCTAATACATATCAAATATCCCACACTTGGGATGTGGGTGCAAAGTTAGGTATTGAAATGCCACGGAAATCGTGGTTTGTTAATGCCGTTGAAAAGGCATAGCCCACATAGTAGGTCATGCCAAAGCCTTGGCATGGAACGTGGCATGTGGTGAAAGCTTCGTTGGAAACCGTGGATATTTGTGGCATGGAACACTCGGTTATGACATGGATGTGTCACATGGCAATCTTGGAAGGTATGTTGGATGTCTTGCACATGGGATAAAACCTTCGATGGTCTTTGGTATGATAATTAATTAATTACATAAAAAAATATAATCAATTATAATTAAAATTAGACAATAGAATATTAAGTGGTGGCAAGCCACGTGGTGGCTTGAGAACCCACCACATGGACCACTCTCCATTTGCCACTTGTCGTCGTCCAACTAGATGTTCCAAACCAATTTTTTTATTTGCTCTATTTGATCTTCAATGCGCGATATCTTGTGCATACAGGCTCGAAATTGACCCGTTCAAATTGCGTCAAAAAGCTCTCGACGAGCTCTTCGCTATGCCACCGATCAACCTGCAATTTGACGACTTCATTTTCGGAGCGAAACATAGATCCTCTTGGGTCAATCCTCCCCACTATGAGCTTTTGGACCTCCAAAAGTTGATTAATTGATAAAGAGGTGAGGGTATTTCTCCCTCACACTTCCGGCTTCCATCCATTTGGCCTTGTTCGGGTGCATCCCTTTGAGACCAACACAAAGATATTCAACATCTCCCATTCATGAAGTCCAAACCTTCCTGTCAAGAATTGTATCTTCCTGCAGTTCTGTTAAATACTCAGGAGCAAAATCATCAACAAAAGGAATGGATACACTCTTATCATGATTTACAATCATCGGAGGCTCATACAGTTTCAGATTTTCCACATTCACAACTGAATAAATCTGCATATAAGATGGCAAATCTAACCCGAAAGCATTTTAACCAATCTTTTTCGTAATCCAAAAAGGACCATACCAGATTGGTTTCAACTTTTTACCTTCACCTATCAGCGTTTCCTTACTGATGTGAAGCCATACCAAATCACCTACAGCAAATTGGTGATCAACACGATGTTTGTCATGTTTTGCTTTGTACTTTGCCTGACTTTTCTCCCACTGATCTCGGATAGTCTGGTGTACCTGTTGTATCTTTTCAACGAACTTCTTGGCTTTAACAGCATCATTACGTTCATCGGCAGCTGAATCCTGTCCATAACAAACATCTAAAGGAGATTAAGGCAAATATCCATAACAAACTTCAAAAGGAGATTTCATAGTAGAAGAATGAAGTGCACGGTTGTAAGCATGTTGTATATAGCATAAATGTTCATCCCACAACTTGGGATGTTTACTGCAATAACCCCTAAGCAAATGTACCACTGTGCAGTTCACAACCTTTGTCTGACCATTAGTTTGTGGATGAAATGCAGTGCTCTTATTCAACTTAGTGTCCATCAATTCCCACAGTGTTGACCAAAATTCCCCGAGAAACTAAGAATCCCAATCAGAAACAATAGAAGTGAGCAAACCAAAATGAACCTATACATGCTGAAAGAACAAGTGTGTCGTACCTTCTCCTGTAATCTGCTTAATGCAGGGAATCAAAACACACATATTGCTAAATCTATCCACTACCACATACAAGTAATCGTGTTTCCTTCGTGGCATAGGCAAACCCCCTACAAAATCCATGGAAATACTTTCCCAGGGACGGGTAGGAACAAGTAAGGGAGTGTAAAGGCCCAATTTCTTGTTACTAGGTTTGCTTGTGGCACAAAGAACACACCCCTTGATCTATTTGACAACATTTTCCTGCATACGGGACTAGTAACAATACATTCTCAAATATGCAACCGTTTTACCAACTCCAAAATGACCAAAAATAAGAGAAGTATGTGCTTCCCTAATCATGTGCACCCTTTCATTTTGAGGAATGCAAAGTTTACCCAAATGATACAAAAGTCCATTATGCACGTGATACTCTGATTCTTCTACCTATTTACCACTCATTAAGTCTTTATACACATCCTTAAAGTCAGCATCATCGTCATACTGTTCTTTATAACTTTCATGAGTCAAACTATGTTGTAAAAGAATAGATGCAACTATCATAGGAGGCCTAGAAAGCATGTCAGCAACTTTATTCTGAATACCTTTCTTATTCCTGATCACAAGATGAAATTGTTGTAGGAAACCCATCCAACAAAAATGCCTAGACTGTTGTAGCTTGGCCTATGACTGGAGATACTGGAGGAGTCGATGATCTATATGTATCACTATCTCCTTGCCTATCAAGTAATGTTTCCACTTCTTAACACTCTGAACCAATGCATACAATTCATTATCATAAGTCGGATAGTTTCTTACCACACCTGTGAAGGTCTCAGAATGATAGCATATTGGCTTCTTTCCTTGCATCAGGACAATCCCATAGCATAATCACTTGCACCTATCTCGATCTCAAATGGCTGTTGCAAATCAGGAAGTGCCAAGATAGGAGTAGTACTAATCTTTGTCTTCAAAGTGTCGAAGGCCCTTAACTGCTTGCCTCCCCATTGAAAGACCTGTTTAGCACTAGTCAAAGAATGCAAGGGTGATGCAATAAATGAAAAATTAACAATGAATCTCCTCCAATATTGTTCTGCACCAAGAAAATTTCTAACCTCAGTTACATTATTGGGTTTAGGCCATTCAACTATTGCCTCCACTTTTGCAGGATCAATTTTCAACTCACCATGTCCTACAATATAACCCAAGTAAACCAAAGAGGTCTTGTCGAATTCACATTTAGACAATTTCAAATAAAGTTTCTCCCTTCTTAATGCATCCATAACTTTCCTAATATGAATCACATGATCTTCCCAAGACTGACTAAAGATCAAAATATCATCGAAGTAGACTATAACAAAATCATCAAGAAATGGCCTGAAAACATCATTCATCAATCGCATGAATGTAGCCGGTGCATTGCATAACCCGAGAGGCATGACAAGCCACTCAAACAATCCCTGTTTTGTTTTAAAAGCAGTTTTCCAAATATCACCATCATTAATTCTAACCTGATGATAACCACTTTTCAAGTCTAACTTAGTGAAATAAACATTTCTTAACTGATCTAACAAATCATCAATACGAGGAAGAGGGTAACGATTCTTAATAGTAATTTTGTTCAAAGCACGGAAATCAACACACATTCGCCATGTGCCATCTTTCTCTGGCACCAAAATGATAGGTGAACCAACAAAAGATGTACTAGGATGAATAACACCATTTTTCAAAAGTTTCATTACCCCCTTTTTGATTTCCTCGTTTTCCACCAATGATAACCTGTACATGCCAATGTTAGGGAGAGGAGAATCTTGTAACAACTGAATTTCATGTTGAATGCCTCTTTTAGGGGGTAACCCTTTGGGAACCTGAAACACATCATCATAACTAGAAATGATTTCAATCAATTCTTTCTTATGTCTAGGATCACAATTTTCCATAGCCTGGGAATATTCTTTTTCCTTAGACTTAATCAAAATGAGACAAAAATTCTTGCTTGAATTGACTAGTCTTTTTATTTGCCCTGTTGTAACCAAAGAAAGACTCGTCTTAACATGATGTGTTTTGACTATATATTTAGTGCCATCCTTAACAAACAAGTACTTATTCTCCTCCCTATAGAAGATTGCTTTTCTATCATAAAGATAAGGGCTTCCTAAAACAATCCCTTATACGTCCAGAGGGACTACATCCACATCAACTTCATCCACCAATTTGGATGCGATGGCAAATTTCAATTTGTAAGTTTTGGTTGCTTTGCATCATCACACACCCAACCAAGTGGATAGGGTTTCGGATGGGGATTTGTTTGTAGACCTAACTTTTTAACAATTTCTTCAGAAACCAAGTTTCCCTGTGATTCACTATCAAATAGAGTGTCTATCTTAGTATGTTTTGCAACAACTCTAATGTGGAACAACTCATTTCTTTTCTTATCATCATGCACAGTTTTATATTTTGAGGAAGCAACATTAGATAACTTAGCGCTAGAAACAGAATGAGAAGAACAATTATGCATACTCATGGCTGTGATCTTAGTTTCATCACCTGAGTCTGAACCCAGACCCTGAACCACAATATTAGTTTTCTTATCCTTCTTAACCCTATTAAAAGGTCTTAACTCAGGATGTAATTTCCAACACTTAAACTCATTATGATTTTTCTTACAATGATTGCAAACTGGCTTACTCTCTTCCTTACGAACAGTAACAGTGGATTTTTGTTTACCCTTTCTAGAACTTTGCCCTTTAGAGTGCTTAACATCAAATTGCTTACTTTTAGGAAAAGATTCTTTTGTATGTTTTCCTCTAGCCTCTAAGTGAATGGCTTTAACACATGCTTCATCTAAACTAATGAGATTGAGAACAAGAATCATATGTTTCAAGTAACTATGCAACCCACCTATATACTTAAAGCAGTGTTTCCTGTGTATAAAGAGGAATATTCAAAAGTAAAGCATTTTTCCTAAATTTTTGTGTATAATTTTGAACACTTTGGCCTTTAGTTTGTCTGAAAGATTGCCAATCCATCATGGCTTGCTGCATATAGCCTAAAGGATAAAATTGCTTTCTGAGTGCATCTACAAATTCACTCCAAGTGGAAATCGAGTTACCTGTATTAAGCTCGTTTTCCTTCAACTTACTCTCCCACCAGATGAGAGTTGTGCCTCCCATTCGAAGAGTAGCTAGGTGAATTTTAGCCTCGTCATCTGCAATCTTCTAGACCCTGCAATATACTTCTATCTGCTTTATCCAATTATCCAGCTTTTCTGTATTAACCTCACCATTAAACATCAGCAATTCAAACTTAATAACTAGCTTTAGTAAAGGAAGAGATTCAACGGCTTTTTTGTCTTTACCATCATTCGAGGAAGGTTTCTCAAAAAATTTACCACCTTCATCATGTTCTATTTTCCTTTGTCTTTCACGGTAAAGCTCATCGACCATATCCTTCATTTCCAAGAAGGCCTGTCGAAAAGCTCATTCAGACTCAAAGTCATCTCCCATTTTCGCAGTACGTCTTGATCCAACCTCTGGATCGTACTCTATTAATCCTCGTTCACCCTGTTTAGATCTTGACCTTGTCAACATACACTAGCAATCCACACGGTTAAATACCAAACTCTACTCTAATACCAAAAATTTGATCTGTAATTGTAATGAAACAAGTGTCGTGACAGCGGAACATACACTTGTATTGGATCAAAACCTTATTATAACGATTTAATAAAATTGATATTTAAAAGATTACCGGAATAATAACGGATTTTAAATATCCATTAAAGACTGAATTTAAAGAGTGCAATAATAATAAATAAAACAACATCGACAGAAATACCAAACTGATTTGATAATGGAGTTCGACTATAAAGCCTACGTCTCCGAATCCACTCAAAGTGAGAATCGCTCCATTAAATTGTCACAAAATAGCTTACAATTCCTTCCTAAGTTTCTCAAATTGTCTTTTCAGGTTTTAACTCTGTCAGAGTATTACTCTCAAACAATTAACAAGGTATGAGGCAATTCAAAATACTCCAAAGTCTCTCCACCACTCTTTACCCTATGCTTAGCCTTTTGAACGCATACAAACTCTACTTCAAATACAAACTCGAGCTCAATATATAGTGTTTAGACCCACGAATGCAGCAGTGGGATCCATATCCTTTTATCCAAAACGAATAGGGTTCGAAACCCGTCGGCGACGTTTCGTGGCTAATACATATCAAAAATCCCACATTTGGGATGTGGGTGCAAAGTTACGTATTGAAATACCACGGAATTTGTGGTTTGTTGAGGCCTTTGAAAAGGCATAGCCCGCATAGTGGGTAATGCCAAAGCATTGGCATGGAATGTGGCATGGAATGTGGCATGTGGTGGAAGCTTCGTTGGAAACCGTGGATATTTGTGGCATGGAACATTCGGTTATGACATGGATGTGTCACGTGGCAATGTTGGAAGGTATGTTGGATGTCTTGCACATGGGATAGAAGCTTTGATGGTCTTTGGTATGATAATTAATTAATTACATAAAAAAATATAGTCAATTATAATTAAAATTAGACCTTAGAATATTAAGTGGTGGCAAGCCACGTGACATGGCTTGAGGACCCACCACGTGGACCACTCTCCATTCGCCAAAGCAACAGCAAACAAAACCCCTGCAAGTTTCAAGGAATTGGTAAAAAAACCCGCCACCAACTCGAATGCTAAGAAGCCTATCTCTGCTACCAATGTCTACATTGTTGAACAAGTGGAGGAAGTGCCTTATGTGGAAATTATAAATGAAACAGTGGTTGAATACCACTCTACTCTCTCAAAGTCTGGAGTTATATGCCAATTCAATGGTTTTTGGCCTTCAACGGAGGCTTTATATCAATGGGTTTTTGAAACATGGACAGACCAATGTGAGATTTTCCTTTGTTCCAAAGGGTTCTTTGTTGTTCACTTCATAGAGGACAAAGATTATCAGAAGTGTTGTTCAGAAGGCCCTTGGTTCTGGGGAACTGTGGGTTTATTTATCACTCCATGGTTCCTGGATTTCGACCCAAACACACTATATGTGTCAAAGATGTCAGTATGGGTACAATTACCCAATTTACCTCTGCACTTTTGGCATGCATCCAAGGAGATAGGTAATGCTTTGGGCACCTTCATCAAACCAGATACAGAAAGAGCCAGAGCAGGTTTGTGTACATATGTTCGCATATGCATGGAGATAGATTTGAGCAAAGGATTACCGTATAAAATTATTCTTAAATACGGTCAATCCTAGCTTGTTCAAGTGTTGGACTACGAAAATACTGCTTATAGATGCCGTAATTGCAAATTAATAGCACATCTACATGCCTCATGTCCTTGGGGCATAAGAAATAGAGAGCGAACACCACCTTTAAAAGGTGGAGCTACCCAAACAAAGAGTTAGTCGCTGAAGATCTATTCAAAAAGTCAAGAGCTCAGGAAAATAAAGAAAAAGGTAGTGAAAACAAAGTAGGTTCTCCTACCATTACCGTTGAAGATATGACAACTCATGAGGAATTTATAGCAAAAGTTCAAAATTTAGTTCCGATTTCTCTTGCAGGAGTAAAGAGGGGTCACAAATCTGAGAATTCAGATTCTAATAAAGATTCTCTTTTACAATTGAGTTCTAATTTTCAAACTTCTGATAAGCAACTGGTTATGATAGATGCCAGTCAAGAAATTTGGCAAGGGGTGAAAAAGAAAAACGGTAAAAAGGGTAGGATGGAGGTTCATGTAGACCTTCTTTCCAATTAATGGTGAAATCTGGTTCGATGGCTTCTTTTGGTTTCCCTTTGGATCCTTTGGTGATCCTCCAGGTGGTCTTGTGGTTTCTCTGGTGATTCCTACTTTGCCCTGGGCTTTTGCCTTATGGTTGCAAGTTCACTATTTGTATGGTCTCTTTGGCTTTAATAAAAGGGATGAGGACCCGTTTATCCTCAACAGTTATCAAAAAAAAAATTATAAGGTTATAAAATATAATTATAAACTATAATCTAAAAATCTAAAATTATAAAAAATAAAATAAAATTTAAAAATCGCCTAAAACTAAATAAAATTTAAAAATTTAAATGTATTACTAAAAGTATAAAGTAGAAATTAAAAATTAAAAACTTAAATGTATTACTAAAAGTATAAAGCAAAAATTAAAAATAAAGTATAAACGTTTTTATTACTTTAAAAAATGAAAAAAATAAAGCCCCGAGAGCATTGTCGTGAACAGCAATGGCCTGCGTCGTCATGAATAGCAATGCCCTGTGTGTCACGCATGACGCACAAGCCATTGCCTTTCATGGCAATGCAAGCCATTGCCGTTCACGGCAAATAAACAATAGGAGGCCCAACATGGAGTCAAAAAATATATACATAGCGTGTTGTGAATGCAAATAATATGCTGGACATGAAACCTACGAGTGTCCAAAAAATTCTCAAAACAGCAATAGGACTGAAGCGAGCAACTATGTTGCTCATGCTGATGAAGAAAATGTCTAATCCCCAACACACACAGAAGTGCCAGAACAAGGAGAGGCTCTATTGTTCAAGAGAGTTTTGTTGAAACCAGCCAAGGAGGTGAATGAACTAGCACAAAGGAAGAATTTATTCCAAACTGTTTGCAAATCCGGAGGTAAGTGTTGTAAGGTGGTTCATAGTGATAGCACAAATAATTTGGTTTCTTAAGAGATGGTAGAAAAGCTTGGACTGACATTGTCTATACATCCTACACCATACAAGGTTTTGTGGTTGCTTAAAGGCCATCAAGTGTTGGTGAATGAGCAATATACGGTGAGTTTTCAAATTGGTTCATACAAGGATGCTGTTCTATGTGATATGTGTGTCATGTGCTACTGGAAAGGCCATGGCAATTTGATAGGAGAGTCGTGCATGATGGAAGAGCAAACACCTACACCATAATGAAGGATGGCAAGAGATTCACATTGAGTCCATAGAGAGATAGAGGAGATGAGGTGGACAACAGTTCCAAAGTGATGTTGGTTTCCAATCAAGAGTATTTGAAGGTGGCAAGGGAGGAAAAGACATGCTTTGCTCTAGTTTCAAAGTCTATGAAAGTTGTGACAAAAACTAAGGTAAGTGATCTTCCCATAGAAATTCAAAATATGTTGGAAGACTATTGATATTGTGTCAAGTGAGTTACCGGAAGGACTACCACCTATCATAAACCAACACATGGATCTAGTGCCTGGAGCAAGTTTTCCAAATAAGGCAGCTTATAGATTGACTCCAATGGAGAATGAAAGAGGTAAAGAGGCAAGTGCAAGAGTTGCTGGAATGGGGATTAATCTGAGAGATTTTGAGCACATGTGCAGTCCCAGTTGTGTTAGCACCCAAGAAAGGTAGAGAATGGAAGATGTGTACAGATTCACGTTCAATCAATAAGACTGCCATTAAGTACAAGCTTTCATCACCAAGAATGGATGACTTAATGGACTGCTTAACTGGAGCTAGGTACTTCACCAAGATAGATTAACAATCCGCATAAGAGAAGGTGATGAGTGGAAGACCGCATTTAAGAGAAAAAACGGGTTGTGTGAGTGGTTGGTCATGCCAATCGATTTGTCAAATGCCCCAAGTACATTCATGAGACTCATGAAGTGTTGAAAACTTTCACAAGTAAGTTTGATTAGTTTATTTGCACGACATTCTGATTTTCAGTCATTCTAAAAAGGAGCATTTGCAACATTTGAAGTTGGTTTTGGATAAGTTGAAAGTAGAGAGATTGCTAATGAACTTGAAGAAGTGCAGCTTCATACAAGACGAGCTGATATATTTGGGGTTTCTAATCTCAAAGGATGGGTTAAGGATGGGCCCTGAGAAGGTGAGAGCAATTGTGGAGTGGCCTTCGCCCAAGAGCATGTTTGAGACAAGAAGTGTCCATGGGTTCGCAAGTTTTTATAGAAAGTTTATCAGAAACTTCAGTGGCATAAGCACCCATTACAAAGACTATGGAGACAAGAAAAACTTTCAATGGATTGTCGCAGCAGAGATTAGATTCCATTTTTTAAAGAGAAAAGTGGCAAAACAGCCAATGTTAGTCTTGCCAGACTTTGGAAAAGTGTTTCAAGTTGATTATGATGCATGAGGGACAACCATAGGAGCGGTGTTAATTCAAGAAGGTAAACCTATTGCTTATTTTAGTGAGAAGTTGAATGACGCCAAGAAGAAGCATTTGGTCTATGACCAAGAGTTCTATGCAATGGTACAAGCTCTCGAAAAGTGGCCGCACTACTTGTTGCCAAAGGAGTTCATTTGTACATAGACAATCATGCTTTGCAATTCATAGACAGTCAAGGTAAGCTCAATCAAAGGCATATGAAAAGGGTGCGGTAAGCTTAATCAAAGGCATATGAAAAGGGTGGAATTTCTTCAAAACTATTCTTTTGTTTTGAGACATAGAAGTGGGAAGTCCATAGAGTGGTGGATGCCTTGAGCAGGCGAGCTCTTGTTGTGAACAAGCTTAAGAGAGTTCATTGAATTTGATTTGATGGTGGAGTTGTATGAACAACATGAATGAATCCAACAAATACCAACATAACTCTATGGTTGGAGTACATGATCGAGATGGGTTGTTGTTCAAGGGAAAGAAGTGTATACCTCAAGGTTCGATGAGATAAAACATATTAAAAGAAAAACACAACGAAGGTCTAGCTGGTCATTTTGGGCATGATAAGACCTTCGTGCAATTGAGTGACAAGTACTATTGGTCTTGGATGAGTACAGATGTGAAGAAGTTTGTGCAAAGATGTAGAGTTGGCCAACATGCCAAGGGCAAAAGTCAAAACACTAGATTATATCAGCCATTGCATATTCCGGATAGACCGTGGGATGCTTTGGGTATGGACTTTGTTCTTGGATTGCCAAGAACACAGCGAGGTGATGATTCCATATTTGTTGTTGATAGATTTTCTAAAATGGCTCAATTTTCAGCAAGTAGACTAATGATGCCACACATATTGCGAATCTATTCTTTCAAGAATTTGTAAGATTGCATGGGTTGCCAAGAAGTATTGTATCAGATAGAGATACAAAATTTGTTGCAACTTTTGGAGGATGCTATGGAAGAAGTTGGGCACAATATTAGACTTCAGTTTAACCTATCATCCTCAAACGGATGGGCAAACAGAAGTTGTGAATCAAAGCCTTGGAAATCTAGTATGATGTTTGGTTGGATATGAACCCACACAGTGGGATTTGATGTTGGCACAAGCTGAGTTTGCTTACAATGATTCGGTCAACTGAAGTACAGATTTGAGTCATTTTCAAATCATAAATGGGAGCAGCCCTAGGAGTGTATGTGAGTTGAGGAGTACAACTGAGATGAGTAAGAGAAGTGTGGAAGGTGAAGACCATGCTCAAGCTATGCACAATTTGCATAAAGAAGTCAAGAGAAGACTTGAAGAGAGTGTTAAATACAAGAAACATGCTGATATGTGAAGGAGAGAGTTGAATTTTGATGTTGGGGACTTGGTTTAGACATAGTTACACAAGGAGAGGTTTCCGAAAAGTGAGTACAAACTCAAGTGGAAGAAGATTGGGCCTTGCAAGATTTTGTGGAAGTTCTCAACAAATGCTTATAAAATGGAATTGTTGGATGAAGTAAGCATCTCGCCTATCTTCAATGTAGCAGATTTGTACACATATGTTGAGAAACAAACAAGTGACAACATGGACTTTTCAATCATGGATTGGAGAGAGCAGTTTTCTCCATTAGCCAAAGAGGAAATAGAAGCCATTCTAGACATTCAGAGTGGCAAGAAGACAAGGGCCGGCGAATACTACAAATATATGGTCAAGTGAAAGGATGGAGTACCCGAAGATACGACTTAGATGAATGCACCCGAAGTTGTAAAGCATGGTAAGACTATAAAGGAGCTCATAGTGGGTTCATGAGCAGGAGTTCATGGACATTTTCATTACCTTGGGTGTCTGATGCAAGATCATCCAAGGTGAAGGGCAATCTTGCATCAACCAAAAATATGTTAGTTTAGGTCTTTGTCTTGTGTTGTATCCGTTTCCTTGTTTGAGTATGCTTGTGAAGTTATGAGCTAAATGTTGTGAAAGTATTCGCTTACCGCATAGCAGTGCAGAGATCTTACGTATGTTTCTATCAGTCTGTGTTATCTTTTCAACCACGAATATTTGGCAAAGATGATCCTTTGCCATAGAGACAATTTAGTAGAAGATATTTCTTAAGGTCCTAGAATATGCATAGTACAAGCCATGCATTAAGTTTACGTCATTTGGAGAAAGAGCATTAACAAAAAGAGAGTTGTGACATTTGTTGTTTGACCTATGTTGTCACTTGAGCATCAGAGATTCAAAAGAGTTGATTCTTCAATGCAGAAGCAAACAAGTAGCAGATATGCCTGAAGGCACTTGGTGCTTCATTTTGCAACCTGCGAGTTGAATTTCTGATCACCTAGAAATCCTACATGATCGTATGACAGTTTCTTGTGACATTCTTGGTAAGTGTGACATGTTGAAAGAAGATGACACTGATGATTTGGCGTTTAATCCCGAAAAATCATGGAAATTGAAAGCCACGAAGATCTTGTGCATTTTGTTGAGACTAGGAAAGTTGAAGAGAATCCACGAAGCTAGAGATGTCGAAGGAATATGCAACTTGGTCAGAGGAGTTAGTTTTAAGGGAAGTAAGCGTGCAAGGGAAAGGAACAGAGGAGAGATGATGGCAGCATGTTCTTCATGTTGTGTTTTGTTGTGAAGAAGCCTATAAGGCATGGGGGGAGTGATTGTACTTTGTACAACCATTGTGATGTTTGAATCAATGAAAAATATAACGTTTGTAGTGTTCATCTATGCATAAGTGGTCTGAGTTGAGTGTCTTGATCTTAGTGAATATCCAAGCACACAGAGCTAAAGGTTGTCCTTAAGTGGATACCATGTTTGTGCTTACGCCAATAAACTTATAAACATGGACATCTAGTTAGTTTATTATACTTAACCATTTATTTAATAAATATACAGCCTTGTTCATCGTTTTTTCTGTGTTTGGAGTCCTCAATCCAAGACTCGCGAGCATAAGTGAAAAATACTCGCCAGCAGCAAAAAAAATGGCAAGTATTTGCATAGTCATCAAGCACTCACTGAGTGTGTAAACTATGGTTCATGAGACTCGTGAATGAAGTGTGGAAACCATTTTTGAGCTAAGTTTATCATAGTATATCTGAATGACATATAGATTTTCAGTAAAACGAAGGGTGAACACTTAGTGCATTTAAGACGAGTGTTGCAGTAGTTTCGAGATGAAAAGTTAGTGAATTTTTAAGAAATGTAACTTCATGGAGAAGTTAGTATACTTGGGTTTTGTAAATTCCCAAAAAGGATTGAAGATGGACCTAGAAAAGGTGTGTGTTATACTTGAGTGATCATTACCAAAAAGCATGTTTGAAGCACAAAGCTTTCAAGGCCTTGCGAGTTTTTACAGGAAGTTTATCAAAAATGCAGTGGGGCGTGCATAGCAATCACTAAGGTGATGCGCAAAGATAGTAAATAGTTCTTTTGGAGCGCAAAAATGGAACATAGTTTCCAGCAATTAAAGAAGAAAGTTATTGAGCAACTAGTGTTGGCATTGCCAGAGTTCAGTAAGGTATTTCAAGTAGATTATGATGCAAGTGGCATAGCAATAGGAGCGGTGATGAGTCAAGAAGGTAGACCTATAGCTTACTTCAATGAGAACTTGAATGATGGGAAGATGTATTCAGCATATGATCAAGAGTTCTATGACATTGTGTAAGCGCTTAAGAAATGGAGGCATTATTTGTTTCCTAAGGAGTTTGCATTGTCCACAGATCATCAAGCACTGCAATTCATAAACAGTTGAAGTGAGCTGAGTTTTTGCAGAGTTACTGATTTGTATTGAAGCACAAAAGTGGTAAGTCAAACAGAGTTGTTGATGCACTAAGTAGAAGGTGTCTCTCATTGAATGAGATGGGAGTGGAATTCATAGGATTTCAATCTATGGAGTTATATAAAGAAAATGAAAATTTCAAAGAAGCATGGAAAAGAAGTGCAGAACCAGTGAATGCAATAGAGCACCATGTTTACATTATTTTGTAAGAAGGATTGTTGTTTTGAGGAGCACAATTGTGCATACCTAGAGGTTCAATGTGCAAAAATTTGATTAAGGAGAAGCAGAGTGGAGGTTTAATTGTGCATACCTAGAGGTTCAATGTGCAAAAATTTGATTAAGGAGAAGCATAGTGGAGGTTTAATAGGTCATTTTTGTAATAAAAAAAATTATGCGTAGTTGAGTGAAAATTATTTTTGGTCGCGAATGAGTACAAATGTGCGACAAGTACGTACAAGAATTAGAGTTTACCAAATGGCAAAAGGGAGAAGTCAAAACACAGGGTTGTATCAACCATTTCCGATTCCAAAGAGACCACGAGGAGATATTAGCATGGATTTTGTTTTAGAATTGCCTAGAACATAGCTAACACGTGATTCCATACTTGTGATTGTGGATAGGTTTTCAAAGATGGCACATTTTGTCGTTTGCAAAAATACTAGTGATGCAACACACATTACTAACTTGTTTTTCTGAGAAGTTGTGCGATTGCATTGATTACCATGCAACATAGTATCAGAAAGGGATGTAAAATTTGTTGGACATTTCTAGAAGACATTGAGTGCCAAGTTACAACTCAGTTCAATATATCATCCTCAAACAGAGGTAGTCAAGAAAAGTCATGGTAATTAAGAGTGATATTTGATTCAGCCAGGATCATGGGATTCAATTATGGTGCAAGTTAAGTTTGTTTATAACAATTCAATTAATACAAGTACTGGAAGGACACCAATTTAGATTGTGTATGGGAGTAGTCCAAAAGGAGTCGCAGAATTGAATGACATCAAAGATGAGAGAGAAAAGTGTTGAAGAAGAAGATTTTGCTGAATACATGCACGACTTACATCAGCAAGTGCGTGAACAGTTGGAAAGAAGCATTGTGCAATACAAGTAGCACACAGATGTCAATAGACGAGAAGTGGAATACCATGTGCAATACTTAGTCTTAGCACTCATAAGGAAGGAGAGATTTCCAAAAGGAACTTATGACAAGTTGAAGTGAAAGAAAATTAGACCATGCAAAGTGTTGTGAAAGTTTGCAACACACGCATATTGCCAATTTTCAATGTGTCAAATTTGTATCCTTATCATAGACAAAGAAATGAAAGCACAAACGCAGATTTTGAAGAAGTTGATTGGAGAGTGCAAATGCCTAAGAAAGTGTGTGAGGATGTAGAAAGTGTGATTGATTCCAGAATCAGCAAGCAAATGCACGACAAAGAATACAAAGAATATTTGGTTAAGTGGAAGGGCTGAGAAATCGAAGACGCAACATGGATAAGCGCATCAGAAACTGCAAAACAAGGGTTACCAATAACATCGCTCTTAGAAAGCACATGAGCAAGAGCAAATGTCTCTTTTGTTACCCAAGATCTATGATGCAAGGGCATATGTGTTCACAAATAATCCTACATCAATCAAAAACACTTAGTCTAGAAAATAAGCGGTTTGTTGTTGTGCGCAAGTAGTTGTTTGCATGCATATCTTTTGTAATGTTTTGCACAGTCTTTTGTGCACGTGCATGTTCATTTATTTGTTCTGTGCAACTTCATCAGTGTGCACAGCTTGTAGTTCCTTGCGAGGTTTTGTGCATGTGTCTATGCAAAGGTCTTTATTTCGGTTTGTACCTTGGTTTAGTTCCACGCAAATTAGAAGACTTGAAGTCTTGTGATGCCAAAGATTTCTAAAGCGCAACTTTGCTTGTGGAGCTTGCGATGTCTCATGGAGGAGGTTGGCACACAGAAGTGAAAGTTATTGGATTGTGTGCATCATGTGCGAATGGATTCTTTCATGTAAGCTCTATTTGCAAAGTATTGCGACTTGGATTCCGAAGTTGCGATATCCGCACAGGGTGTTTTGGGTGTGCATGATCTTGCAATGTGTTATGAATAAAGAGCCATTGCAATTCCTAATCATTTGCATTTAATTCCTTGGATCACAGGGGGATTGTTGTGACTTCATTTAATAACATGTTGTGTTGCATTATGTTGTAATTTATTGTGAATCATTTGAGATTGCAAATTGTTGTAATATGTGTGCAAGTTGTACTTTCATTATTGAAATCAAATAAAGATCGTGGTGGTGATTGCATTTTTTTCTCCTTATGTTTTTTGCTATGTGATTCTGATGGTTGCGTGGTCTAGGGCATCTCTTCATTTAGACCCCTAATTGTGACTACATCGTAAGGAAGAAACCCATAGGTTACAAAATTATATTTTGGATGAAGTATAAGGCAAAAGGCACAATCAACAAATACAAAGAGTAGATGGTTGCAAAAGGAAGGTATTGATTATGAAGAGACCATTGCACTGAAACAATTAAAATAATCGAACTTATGTTCTCATTGGCAACATTGTTTGAATGAAGGATCCATCAACTAGATGTTAAGAGTGCTTTTTTGAATCGAAATCTCTAGGAGGAAGTATATATACACCAACCCCAAAGGATACATAGCTCAAGACATAGAGGAACCAGTGTGCAAGTTTATCAAATCCTTGCACACGTGGATTCATAGGAGTCTTTTGGATCATAATTTTTATATCCAAAAGAAAAATGAGGAGATTGTCATCCTCATCAAGTATGTTGAAGATATTGTGATCACTGGTAGTAGTAAAGAATTGAACGTGAACCCAAATTTGAATATGTCCTTTGAGTTGTTGAATCTCAAGCTACTATGATATTGCCTTGGCATAGAGGTTTGGTAGACATATTATTGTATTTTATCATAAACAATGTATGTCACATAATTGGTCAAGAAATTTCAAGATGACTGAGTGCACACAAATAATGACACCCATGGATACAAGATTCAAGCTTTCCAGATACGTTGTGTATATAGAAGACAACCGTTAGCAAGTAAAAGTGTTAGAAATCAAACCAAAACAAAGTAAAATCCCTATGCTAAGAAATTGCAATGGTACCTCGGATGAGCTAAGAGGGAGCGAGTATGCAATACCTTCACTTACCAATGGCCAAGGTGATCCTCTTGATGTTGGATTGTGCTCTAGAAGATGCTTGGGATGTGGATGCTCAATGAAGCTCACGCAAGAACTCCAACAACATCTACCCTTGTCGATGGCTTGATGGTGTGGTTGGATGATGGCTTGACAGCAAGATTTGTTGATTGCTTGGATAGAACTTCATTAGGCTCTTCAAGCTTGTTCAATGTGAGGGGGTGAAGTACAATTTATAGATTTTCAGGATGAATGTGGACAGTTGATCTTGATCCAAGATCAAGGGTTAAGAATGAATCAACTTTCTCATTGAATGAGGGAGGTTGAGGATTAAATGTGAGGAGTTGATTGTGTAAGGCTTGATTTGATGAAGGTATGGGCTTGATTGATTCTTGTCTCATGACATTGGGATTTGGAGATTGTCTTGGATTTTGGAGTAATGTGATGACTTGACTTGGGATTTGGAGTGATGTGATGATATTATGAATTTATTTATTTATTTTGGATATTTGGTGCATGGATTTTATTATTAGACTAACCCACTAACTAATATGATTAATTAGTTAGTTAATCCGGATTTGATGAGTTGGAAATTAGATGGGATTGATATGTTATTGTCATGACAAAATTAATTGATTGGGGGGATGAATAGTGTTAGAGCAGATTAGCTAGAGATGTAATGATGATATGATGACGGAATTAGGGATGACGGGATATGATAAAATGATGAGAGAACTGAGGATCAGTGATATTAGAGTGGATTAGGAATGAATAGTGATAAAACAGGGATGTCGATACAAGGTGTCGAAAGTGTCAAAAGTGGGAGTGTTGGAAGTAGAGTGTCTATATTTGGATGAATTAAATGAAACTATATACAAGAAGTTGGTTGGGAGTCTCATTTAGCTCATATACACCTCAAACCAAATCTAGGAGATGTTGTCAACTATCTCTTCATGTTCATGGCATGTTCTAGAACTTTGGACTTAGAGATATATGCGTGATACTCTGGACCTTGGACTCAAGTATTTTAAGAATGACAATTTATGATGGACTGGGCACACACATAAAAATCAGAAAAGCTTAGTTGATGGTAAGAAGTCAACATATAGATATGATTTTCACATAGACTTTGAAGCAGTTTCTTGGGTGAACAAAAACAACTGACTGGTGCCATTTATCCCACTGAGACAAGGTACAAAGTCATGCAAGAAACCATGTGTAAAGCAGTTTTTATTTGCAGAATCTTGAGAAATATGGGTATATTGCCAAATCAATCAACAATTTTGTTTTGTGACATCTACAATGTCACAAAGATGGAGATGAATCTAATGTAGCATGAGCAAACGAAACATATAGGTTCAATGCCACTTCGTCCAAAAGTAAGTACAAAATGAAAAGATAGAGCTCAAGTATCGTCCCACTCAAGATCAGCTCGCAGATGTATTCACTAAATCATCATCTTGAGTCAAATTTGAGAAGTTCAACAATGATTTTTTTAAATTACATTGTACACAAATAGGATATTAAGGGGGTTGATAGGATATGTTTTTATCCCAATATAGAATAAATATTATACATCTGCATATAGTCAGATGATAGTTTTTGGTAGATGCTAATTGATGGACGGTTCAGTACCAAATCCCAGTTTTTGCTATGAACATATACACCTACTTTCAATACAATTAATAGCAATGTGTTCTTCCTCCAATGATGCTCTCCACTAATGATTTCCTTTGATATATAGCATTTACCTCAGCACCAAATGCTCCTTTGCTTGGCCTTCCTCTACCTATTCATTATCCAAAGGTGTTGCAAATTCAAATTGAGAAACTCAATGCTTCTTTCACTGTTACTATCAAAAACATGGTAGAGACTTGTACAGCATGCAAAAGAAAAATGAAGAAACCAATTGCAACTTCTGACCCAAAACTCAGGTGTATCTCCAAGAAAAAACCAAGTGTGACTTTAAAGATTGAAGACTAATATGTAACTCAAATAAATTAAAAGGGTCACAATAGATTTGAACCACCACCAAGCCAAAGTTGCAAATAATATTAGGAGCCTTAATAGATCCAATAGAGGTCACTCCAATACATTGGTTAAAATTATGTAGCAGGATGAAAAAACAAATCGTGTTAGTTTTTTACAGGGCATCGACCATTATTATGCACATAATGGATCTATGCATATAACATGTCTACAACCTAGGTATAGGAAAGGGAAAATTGGAACATAGCGAGCATTACCTTGATCATCTTTGAAACCTTCCAAAACACTTCTAATTATTAACTATTGCCAAATAGATAATAAATTCTTCTTGTGTCACTACCACCCATAAGCTGAAATAATTTGAACCACCCTCCATCTAAGAAGCAACAAGGGCATCTACTGAGGGAAGAAAACTCTGAAAAGGAAAGAATGCCTCCTTTGTAGGAGAGATTCTTATTCTACAATTGCCCATACCTACAACCCATTCATTCGCTCAAATATAGACAGTTCCAAACCACCATTATTTGTAAACAAGAGGTTATCCATATTCTCTAACAAGAATTCCCCAACTATACTTGTGTGGGTATTTTCTCATATTCCTTGAGGCAACTTGGTACCTCCCAAAATGATGTATAGCTAGTATTTATAATATTTTAGTAGACACCATATACATCCAATTACCTGCCAAAACGATCTATAGCTAGCATTTATAATCTTTTAGCTGACAATATATAAATCCAATACCTCCCAAACTGCTCATGTAATCACTACAAGTAAACATTCCCACTGCCTTTCTAGTCATTGGCTTACTAATCATCTATCTCTTTCTATTCTTCTTTAAAGCTACACAACTTTACCTCAGTGGCAGGCCACTCCTGTACCATACATTAGCTCCTTCACCTAAAGTGGCAAGAAAAGACTGAAGCCAATACCTTTCATCGATTTATCCATTTGCTTTCAAACAATTTCACATATGTTATAATTATTGGAGGAGCCTTCCTCACCGTTTCCAACAAGACTAGGCAATCTCTATTCCTTGATGCACTTGAGCTAGTCCTTGCATAAAAATTGGTGGTTCTTCTTGAATGGTAATATATACAACAATCTTTCAACCTATTTAAGCACCACCTTAGCCTTTGTGATATGGTCAAATATAGAACAAGTTCAGGAAACTAAAACAGAATTCTTAAATAACATAACAGAACACAATAACTTTCTAAAAAATGCATGGAAGTATTCCCTCAAGTCTCAGCCTACACAAACACATATATATATTGGAAAGAATGAACACACACTTAATAAAAAGAATGGATGGCCTGTTATAGTTCAAGATCTCTCTTAGATGAATGAAACCTTGCACACAAAAGGAAAAATAACTAGGCTTACAAATAACATGTTACAGCCCCAATTTTCGCAACAGAACCATTCTCCATGACTTAGAACCTGATTATGCGTCCAACTGTATGAATTTACTTGGCAATTGGGTAGGCAACACAATAAATTGCACAAATTTAATGTGTTATGAAAGCAATGACACAAAGCAAAGAAAATGAAGACAATAGAGACGATTGATACTACAATGTAAATTAAAGTTTTATTCAGAATGAGAGTAAAATACAATGTAGAAATCTCTAAGAATAGATGAGAAGCCACAACACTCTGATTTTACATTTGCATAACAGTTTATTTTTAACAGGAAATGAAAAGTCTAAAAATAGAAAGTGAAGTGATTCGCCTTGGAATCTGAAAATCCATGTGACAAATGTCCCCCCAAGAAGTTGAGAGGATTTGTCACAACATGAAATTCATCTCTGTATTTTAAAAAAATTGGGCCTTTTGAAGTGGTTTTCAGGCGGTTTTGAATTCTCATCAACAGTGAAGGAGTTACCCCCTGCCCCAAAAAAGGTGATATTCAAGTTTTTTTGGTATTTACCATAGTTTTGTCTCAAATTTCCACCTAGATCAACCATCCCTCCTTGGGAAGCAATGGGCCCCATTGCTTCCAGTTCTTGTTTGTAATGAATATAAGAACTTCTTAGTGTAGAAATGATTATCTTCCACTTGTGTGGGATGATTCATCCAACATTTCATTTTTAGTGATTGTGAATATTGATGAGTAGGAATGCCTGCAGACTAACCTGTAGCCAATGGGATGAGAAGATTCTATACTTCACCCAAGAATGAAATTTTTGGGCCTCATTTTGGCTTCGATGTTTTTAATTCCTTGGCTATATTTTCCAAAGCCTTGACCAGTTTATCCCATTTTTTAACAGCTTTAAACTGATTCCTTTGGTGTGTTTTTCAAAACTGCCAAAAGGATTTAATGGATAATCAAGGTCTTGGAAAACAAAGGGGATTGCCATGGTCTCATCTATTTATGTCGAGGCATCTTTTGTTTAAGTGCGATTAGGCTACAACTCTTCACAATCTATCTACATTACTTCCTTGGCAGTCCACTCTGCATGAAGCTTCTACATAGCTTGGTTGCATCTTTCCTTTGTTCAACAACAGGGTTTCCACGATTGGAAAAGATTCTTTTGCATTTCTATAATTTGCTCCATGATAAGACTAAGGTTGTTCTACAACCATTAATTCTCATCCCTTAGCTGTCGATTTTCTTCCAGAAGTAGTCAATGCACATTTTGGGGAGCAGAGAGTAAATCTACATCTTCTTGTTAATCAAAAAGTACAAAATTCTTCACACAGATCAAATAAAATTTCCTGAAAAGAACCACCTCTGGAATTCTACACTGGTGATCATCCAAGGTGATAACAATAGTACATGCATAGATTGATAGACATTGTGTTGTACCCATATAAAATGTGTATAGGAGGCTGCACTATCATCTGACATGTATATCTCTACTTTTATCCACCCAACCGATTGTATATGGCTACGGGTGAGATGTCATTAGCAGATTCAACCTCTTGACAACATCTTCTAAAATTGGGTTCTTTTGATTGCCACTATCCACAATTAAGTGCAGGCATGCCCCCTTCACCCATAGTTGTGAGTGGAAGAGACACTTCGCCTCCTTGGGCTCTAAGGAGGTAGCTTGTGTCATGGTGACAATGAAGTATGGATCGACCTCTATGATTCGCTTCCCTTTGTCCAAGATGCACCATGGTCTTGATGTTGGAGCAGGGGCTTATTTTGGAGTTGGTGTTGGGATTCCCACCTTAACCCACAGTGCTTTTCTGGGATGGAATTCTTCATTCGAGTGCCACTTGCTCTTGTGGACATCACACCACTTTCTCATGTCCTATGGAATTTTATTTGGGGAAGCCTTCTTCAAAGGAGACTTTAACTTAAGGCGTTGCCCATGTTGCTTACTATCAAGCTTAATGTCATTATTGTTGCGAGTCATTTATTTCCTACATTTACGTTTCAACTTATGTTCGATCATTTCATTTGTCTTGGATATATAATCACAAACCGCTTCAATATTTTAGAACTATGTGCCTCTACCTATCATGTATACCAGTTTTTGCTAACAAGGCATGAAATCCATTGGTATAATCTTGCACTATTTGTTCTCAACCATGGTTCAATTGTTGCAACTTTTTGTACTAGTTGTCATAATGGCCTCTACAAATTCTGCACAAGTTTTGACTGAAGCATCCTTCTAGTCAAGTGTTAACTCATCTTCTTCCTCTTCTTCATTGTTTAGAAGACAATATGATTTCCACCATTTTTTGACATAGGAAGCAACTTTTAAGAGTGCAAATGTTATCTTTTCATTGTCAATTAAATTATTTATAGAGAAATGTGATTCCAATCAATCGAGCCATATTTCTACTTCATATGCATTTTTTTCCTAAACAAAAGGGAATATCGAAATTCACGTGTACCTTATAAAACGATGTCGGACCCCTAAAAGTTCTGGTTGATGAAGAGGTGGATGTTGCATGCATGATTTGTGAAAGAATATTGGTGAATTGTTCCATCATCTTCCTCCTCTATTTCTAGAGGGATTTGGCAAGCAACCGTTTGCAAGGATCTCATGTTTCGTCTTTGCTTGCCATCTAAGGTCATTTGAACCATCAAGGAAGATAATTTGAAGGGTCATGTGTTTCAAGACCATGCTTCCTATTGTCTGACCTCCTTTGATGGAAGATATAAACATGGAACAAACTGTTTTGATATCAATGATCCAGATTTACTTGGCAATCCAGTGGACAACACACTAAATTGCATAAATTTAGTGTTATGAAAGCAATGAACCAAAGCAAAGGAAATGAAACCAATAAACACAACTAATGTTGCAATGTAAATGAAAGCTTTAGTGAGAATGATAGTAATTTACAGAGGGATATGAAGCTACAAAACTTTGATTTTTACATTCAAATGACAACTCCTTTACAGTTAGTTAAGCAGGAAATGAAAAGTCTAAAATAGAAAGTGAAGTGATTTGCCTTGTATTTTGAAAATCTGTGACAAGTGTTCCAAGAAGTTGAGAGGAGATGCCATGACATGATAGTCATCAAGACATGCAATTTCAGTTTTCCATAATTTCCTATATTTTTGTAATTTGCAAATTTTGGGCCTTTCAGAGTGGTTTTGGGGGTCAAACCTTGCCAAACAGAGTTTGGCAACCGTTCATCATTTTGTACATGTCATAAATTTTGTGATGCATTAATGGGTTTCGAATCTTGATCAACATCAGAGTTATGCCCCCAGCAAGGTGACATACCAGCTTTTCGGTATTTTCAAAAGTTTTGTCCCACTGCCACCTGGATCACTGTGCACATGCAATGACACTTGCTTCATAGAAAGAATGATCTGCAAAAATATAAATATAAACTGATGAAACAGAAAATTAAATTCTGAAAGCTCCCTAGAAAAATATGTGTTTTAAAGATTGGAAAAGCAAACATTTTATGAAAGATCTAATTTTTATGGGAAAGACAGAATTGTAGTATTATTGAAATATCAATTCAGGCATTACAAAGAAGAGAAGATAACTTTATTGAGGAGGAATGGATGCCAACTAGGACCAAAAAGTTTCGAAGTACAGTATGATCATTGCACTTGAGTAAGACACAGTCTCCATAGACCTGTGCATAAAACCACTTCTACCCTAAAAAAAATGCCCCCCTCTAATGCCTAAGAGGCTAGTTATAGTGAATATGTCATTTTAGTTCTTTTGTTTTTGCATGAAGAATAGATACAATTGACAAAAAACTCAGTTACCTAAACAAAAAATTACAGCTAACATTAACATAAAACCTGTTAACTAATAGAAAATATAAATGTAAACCAAAATTTCTCATTGACCAAAACAAGGTACTAAAATTAATATTGAAGCAGGTTATTTTCAGGCATGGTGACAGTCCCCCTTCCTTGAATTGCTTTCCCCAAAGAAATTGTAGTGCTAAATTGTACAGCACTTAAGGCCCTTCCCATGTGGCATCCTTTCACTCAAAGAGATTCCAGCAGTACCTTAGTTCTAAAATTGTTCTCTTAAGGTGCAGAAATTGTGCTCTAAAATCAGAGGAATGTGTCATCATGTAGAGGAGGCAGTTCAACTGTTACAAGACTATAAAGATGTGTTCCCCACAAAGTTCAGTGAAGTCAAGAGTTTAGACCTATCTCTAGGAGAAATGCGCAAGGCCAATCAAGAAGCGGCCATATCACCTGAATCCTAACATGAAGCTTAAGGTCAAGGCAAAGATTTCCATCTATCCATTAGAGAAATCTGATTGGTTAAGCCTGATGGTGGTTCAACCAATGAAGATGAGGGAGATATGGGGGTGTGTGGTGACTGTCAAGCCTTGAATGATCCCTGCGTAAAGTACCCATTTTAAACATAGTTCACCAATGAAGTTCTAGAGGTTGTTGCAGTTTGTGAGGTTTATTCCTTCATGGATGGTTTCGGCAAGTAGGATCAGATCCCAAACACAAAGGTGATGCCATTCGGATTGAAAAATGGACAAGCAAGGTTCTCTAGAGCAGTAGTGACTGCTTTCAAAGATTCCATCCATGATTTCCTGGAATATGTATATGTATATATGGATGATTGGGCAGTATTTTCACTCTTCAAAGAACATTTGTCAAAGTTGAGACTAATGCTAGAAAGGTGTAGAGCTTTGCGAATCGCACTCAATCTGAAGTTCTTTTTTCTTACACCCTTTGGTGTGATATTTGCGCACATGATTTGCAGTAATAGAATTCTAGTGGATCAAGCCAAATTGCAGTTATCATTGGGCTTCAGCCGCCAATCGGTCCTTCAGAAGTGCAATCCTTTTTGGGTTATACAAGGTATTACCGCAAGTTCATTCACGGATATGCAAATATCGCAGCACCAATGGATAAATTACTGCATAAAGATACCAAATTTGAATGGACAACAAAATGTTGGGCAACATTTACAAATTTGAAGCAACAGTTGGTCACAGCTCCAATTTTGGTCTTCCTCAATTGGAGCAAGACATTCCATGTGCATGTACACGCTTTAAAGGCTGGGATCAGTGTCATGCTAGCACAACCAGGTGAGGGAGATTTAGACCACCCTGTCCACTTCGCAAGTCACAAGTTGTCAACTACAGAGAAGAGCTATACCACAAAGAAAAGGGAAGTCATGGCTATGGTATTCACACATCAAAAAGTTCATCAGTATATATTGGCAACTCTGTTTGAGTTTTTTTAGAGACCTTCAGGCATTGCAATATTTGGTAAACAAGCAATTATTGGGAGGGAAAACTTTTGCAATGGCTGATGCTATTCCAAGAATATCAATTCAAAATCAATGGAAAGCCAAGAAGAGAAAATGTGGGAACAGATCATCTAAACAGAATTCAAACGGGAGAGGAACCAAACAAGTTGCACGAGGATTAACCAATGTGTACTTATTCAATCATTGCAATTCTAGAGCAATTGCAAGAGATTGTGACATTTTTTGCAGCATGGGATATTCCCAAAACAGCACACAAAGAGGGAAAAGAAAAACTAACCACAAGAGCTTTGTCATTCAGTATTGTAAATGGGTTTTTGTATAAATTGGGCAAAGATAATGTGCTTCCCAGAATGGCTTTGGAACATGAAAGAGTACAAGTGTTGAATGAAGCACATGGAGAGTTGTAGGAGGGCACTTCGCACGAGATCTAATTGCAAAAAAGATATTGTAGAGCAAATTATGGTGGCACACAATATTTCAAGAAGCATAAAGGGTGGCAAAACATTGTGATGTGTGTCAACACATTGGAAAGCCTAACCAAAGGGATGCAAAGCCACTTAGCCCAGTTCTCATAGCGCAATCATTTGAACAAAATAGGATAGACGTTGTGGGCCCTATTAATCCAACATCAAAATGGTCCAATGCTCAATATATTACCACTACAATAGATTAATTCACAAAATGGATTGAAGGTGTTGGGACTCCAAGTTGTAGTACAAAAGATGCTACAAAATTCTTGTATGAGAATATCATAACAAGGTTTGGATGCCCGCAAAAGCGTATTAGTGATTGGAGTACACACTTCCTCATCAATACCATCAAATCTCTCACAGAGGAATTCATGGTTTTGCACCAAAAGAGTACTGCCTACCCTCTACAAGCCAACGGTCAAGTCAAAGCACCAAACAAGGTACTAGAAAGAATGCTAACAAAAAAATTGTAATGCGCAGAGAGACGACTAGGAGGATCGCATTATTGTGATATTGTGGGCTTATAGAACCAACTACAAGCGGGCTATAGGACATACACCATTTCAGTTGGCCTATGGCATGGAGGCAGTCATGCCAATAAAATACATTGTTCCCAATTTTCCATTGCAATAGTCACAAGACTGTGATAAGGAATCATTGGAAAACTGCGTATTCGAGCTATCTTGCATGGACAAGACCAGGGTGACAGCAATTTGGAATCAGGAGGTACAGAAATGCAGCCAAAAGGCCTAACATGATCGCAATTTGCAAACAAAGGAACCTCGGCAAGGTCAAATGGTCCTATTTTAAAAGCATATTTAAAGCACACATGAGAAAGTTGTGAATTAGATGGAAGGGACCATATGTGATACACCACATGATAGTGCAAGGTACCATAGTCTTGTGAGATCTGCAAGGAAATGTTCTTCCAAGTTGAGTTAATGGTAGTAGGCTTAAGCTTTACCATCACTAAGTCATCTGTAGGATAAAATATAAATAAGTGTCAGATGGCATAAGTAGAGTAGGATTTCAGTTTTTCAAGTGTGGTAAACTAGCAAAGTAGTAGATAGATATAAGTTATGGGGATAATTGGCGATAAGGCAAATTTACCAAGTAAAATGGCATAAGGGATAAACATGTTCTCAATACCACATCTAATGGTTGGGATGGGTCAGATTCGTGAGAGGGATCTGTAAAACCTTGTGTAAAATAAGTCTAGGAACAACATGTGAAGGCAACTATACTCCATGAGTCAAAAAGGAAAAGAGCATAAGTAGATGGTGCAAATATTAAAATTGGTTCAAATTGGAAAAGTTTACGTCCCAAAAAGGTAAGAAATCAAAAGTGGCGGTGCGTCAAATCAAACAAATAAAGAAATTAAAATAGAAACACATAAAATGGGCAAGTGTCAATTCGGCAATAACCAGTGAGTCAATGTAAACGCAAGCGGGCACACATAGTAGATGAACGAATCCCTCACAAGGCGGTGTGACATGTGCAAGGGGTTGGTCTACACACCTTGCATAATCAAAAATCAAAGAAGTTTGTGATTCAAACAATTATTTAGTAAATCCATTTTTTCAACATAGTGAGAGGGGGGGATAAAGGAGAATTCCAGAACATGGTGTAAGTTGCACTAAACCACACGCAAGGTAGTCTAGAGGATCTCAGAAAAATAGGGAAAAATTGTCGCAGTAGGCAAGATGACAGTTCCTTTTACAAGGTAATTGACCGCGTATACTAAATCCATAATGGATCAAGAAGGGACTACATTTTTTATCTTGGGAGATGCCGAAAAAGAAAAAATGGGGGATTGGACTTGCACTGCAACAAACAAAATGGAATGATACTGCATCGTTTCAATGTATTGAGGCGGTCGAAGCAAAATGGTTAGCCGACCCACAACCACAAGGGGCATCTGGCCAGGCCAAGGGTGAAATCGCACCCTGGAATCCTTTGAGAGGCTCGGACGCAAAAAGGTTCGTGCACATGCCAATATTTGGACAAAATTATGAGCTTCTCTGATCACTTTTGAGCAAATACAACGAGGGAATAATTAGGCTCTCGCTACAAATCATTATACACAAATGTTGGGACAATTGTGAAAGCAACAAGGTTACAAGGGGAAATCGAATGAAGTCATATAAATCCACAAACCCACCATGCCATGCCGACATCAATGCAGCATTATCAAAAGGAAGGTTGACTCGTGGTATCCCCATTGGGACAGTCACCGATGAAGCGGTGCGAGTACTTATCGAATGCATAATGGAGTGATATTGGCAAACAACAAAGGGGACCAAACAAGTTACTAAGAGGGTTATCCAACTGCATGAGTTTAATTGGCTAGAATTCTTGGCCATTGAGATCCTAATAAATACTGAGAAACTTCTTGCAAGCAAGATGCAATAATTCCAATATCAGTTCTGGGTACTAATAATTTGATTCACACAATGGAAATCACCAGATGCACCAATAGTTATGGGAGATTATTTTTGGCTGACATAACCATTTGCAAATCTTGTTTACCCAAAATGAGGAGACCATCATGCGCAAGCATAAAAGTTCGAGAAGTGGTTGATAGAGATCAGAGAACTTATCAATGCAAACCCACGAGTCCCTAAAGAGGTAGTTTAGTAATTCACACCTCTAGTCTCCATTATGCAACTACATGATGGTGTGATCATTTGGGCACAGGGGTTCAAGACCCAACAAGCATATCCACTACCATTCTTTGTCAACATGACCACGGTAATGGTGAAGCTCATGAGACAACACAATATGGTTGTGCAGGATGCAACTCCATTGCAAACAATCCCACCGCAAGCTCAACCACAACAAACGACACCAAAAGGAAAGAACCTTGCATCCCATAAACCACTTACGAAGCTAGAGGAACGAACAGGCACAGCGACATAAATATCGTCAGAAGAAGCCTCAAAAGTCAATGCAACCTCAGCAGGAATCCAGATTGCCTAGGCTCTTTTCGGAATTTGACTGAGACATTAGGGGTGTTGTAAGTAGACATGCAGAACATCCTACTTGATAACGGGGGAAACGTTCCATATGGAGAAGAGGAGAAGCAATGGCTATTGTGGAAGGCAATGAGCACAACTCAAATCAATAACAAAGTCCCCAATGTCATAGTTTTGGATCTCCCAACCATGCCAAAGTCAATTAAAGTGGACACACAAGAGGAAGAACAACGATGTACGGTAGTTGCGCAAGCCATTTTCTTTGCACTTGTAGGAAGAGTCAGAGGCAACAATGGGTCCACTAAATGTGGCAGAGAAAGTTGAAACAAGCCAAAGTTCACCACTGACAAAGAAATGCGAGGAGCTTGCGAGATAAAGCCCTCCAACTCTGCATATGTAGGTCAACGATTCCAGTGAAGAGAAGGAAGAAGTCGGCATGAGCCCATTCAAAATGGTAAAAATTCAACCGAAAACATGGGAAAAGAATCCACACACTCCAAGTGGAGGAAGGTCACACACACCTAGTGGGGGTTGGAAGGAAGGTCTTGCAGCCAGCGTCACAAAACCACAGCAAGAGGGGCCGAAAGCATAAAAAAAGGGAAGGAGAATGAAGACACACAAGAGGAAGAAGCAAATCAACACCACACTCACCATCGCAATCCCCATTGTAGCTTTTAGTTTTCCATCGCAACCTCGGCCTCCCCTTTCAACCCTCATTTGACAGACTCGTCCACGTTCCCTTCCATACTCCCTGCCAAAGATCGCAACCCTTCCCTAAGATCTAGGATCACCTTGGAATCCTTCAACCCATCAATGTTGCTTGCACAACAAAACAGAGTATCAGTTTCAAGAGAATTCTTGGGAGCAACTACTACACAGCGCGAACAACTGTCTTCTTCAAACCATCCAGAACAACCCAAGAACCACGACACAAGGGAAAAAACACCCTTTCGCAAATAATGCAAACTCACACACTCAAGTTGCGAAGAAGGCGAAAGAAGCAACTACAAAAGAGAAAAAGAAGCAAGAGAAATAAGCCCAAGCTAAAGCAACTCATGATAAAGCATTGCAAGGTCAAGCTGCAAACTTGCAAAGGACAAGGAAGCAAAGAAAGATGAAAAAACACACAAGGAGCAAGAATCCAAAAGAAGGTTGTGCAGGACAAAGTTGTGACAAGAAGGGCCAAAAATAAAAATGCTGAAAAAGAGAAAATTGTGAATGAGCAGGAGGAGAAACACGGGCCAAAAAGGAAAAGAAAGAACAAGAGCAAAAGTTGCAAGAGGATGACCGCAAAGAAGCAGAGATGCAAAAATAGGAGGCAAAACGAATTGAGGAAAGAGATGAGCTCAAGGTTGCCCAAGATGCAACAACACAAAAGCAAGTACCGATGGGGCAATGACAACTGCGAGTCACCACTTCTGGGAAGGACACTTACACCACAAGGCAACAAGACAAGGCACAAGTCCCATGGCCCAAGATTCAGATACAAAAGCAGTAGGGCAAGGCAAATCAGAGTCACAGCCAAACTAGACAATCCAGAGTCCAAATCGGGCAAGACAAGCTCGCGAGGGGCAAAGTCGCAAGAAGGTGACACTTCGCTCTTGGTGGCTCAATGTTCAGAGCATAGCCACAAGGCAGACGACTTTTGTGATGCCCACCACTCATCTGTAACCCTCACAAAGCGAACCAATATCACAACCAGCATAATTTCCATTAACAACCCTGTCCAACCAAGTAGTTGTCGATGTGACGCAATTGGCACTAAAGAAACAAGTCAAAAGTGCAGATGCATTCCCAACCTCTCTCTATAACACTACACTATAATTGAAGCAATACAATCACACTCTCGAAGATGTTATTGCAAAGGAGTGAAGGTCGTTGATGAGAATTTCCCAAGGTTGGTGCAACAAGTCATTAGTGATCGGGTGATGCTCGAGCATCTGCAACTTAAAACATTGGTGACTAAATTGTCCCAAGATTGGCGGTCAACCTGGTGACTAGAAGAGATAAGGCACAAGTGCAACGCCCAAACTATGATGCACAAACAATACTATTGCTATTGGATATGTACAAGAAGATGCTGACAATGGCCGCAATGCAAGCAAGGCAAGTTTAGATGCAACTACCGAATTGGAAATCGCAATATTAGAAGATTATTAAGGATAATCAAGAAGATGAAACAAAAATATATAAGGCACAAGTTGTCATTGCAAGCAATGAAGACACAAAAAGGGACGCAGTCTTGGCCAAGTCTCTACAGTGTAAAGACAGTGTTATGGAGCAAATAAGGGTTTGGGAACTGGAGATGCTGTGAATTAACTTTGCTTAAGTCCGAGCACATTGATTTGTGAAATGCTTGGAGTAGATAAAGACTGAGATGGATGGAACTGTTGCAAGCCAAATGACACTCATTGAAACCAATGGCGAGGACACCATGGGCGGTATCTAAATCACCACATTCCAATTCATGTTCGAAAAAAATTATCATTAAAAAATTGAGATAAAATTCGTGATTAAATTCAGATAATACAAATATACTTATTTTTTAAAATATGCCAACCAACCAGTTTGTTCAATCAGGTCTCCATGATTGAACCACAGATAAATAATAAGGTTATTATCGTTTTCATTTTGAGTGGCATACGCAACAATAGTTCAAGTGTGGACTGAGTCATGGATCGTGGTCAATGGTGTCACTGTCTGCGTCTAGACACAGTGAACTTCAACTTAGATGCAGCGTACTTCAACTCAGACGTGTCATGCAGTGTGGACTCTGTGCAATGTGGAGTCATGGACTTTTTAGGTGGTTCGCGACTAGAAGTCCAGTTCGACTTCGAACAGTGGCAAACATACAAACAGGAAACAAATGAACATTGAAGACTAATGGGCAATGGGAGAACAAAACAAAACAATAACCCTAAAAATCACAAATTTCAACGAACTGGTGAATGTTTTACAAATTTGAATGTTTTTTTATTAAATTCATGATTTAATTGGTACAAATTTGATCACGAATTTCAAATATTTTATTGTGGTTCAGCGAATTTCAAACTTCTACGATTACATTCGATGAATACGGTTACACAAGGCAGTATCATGCAAATATTGGCACAACTGCACACATTCTTCACTATGGTGCAGGAAGGTCTAGCGATTTTGATATCCTACAAGGCTAATCTAATAAACATTTTACCATCAGTCATGGACTTCCCCAACGAGCCTAGTTATGTTCCACCTATATAGCTATTGCACACATTGCAAGCTCATCAAGCCCCACCAATTCAACAAGCGTCACAAACTCAACAAGTTCCACAAGGCTCTCCAAGTCAACCAACTCTATAGATCCAAGCCACTCTAGAAGCATCCTCATCATCACAACAAAGTTCAGGGTACACAAGTCAGCCTTTGCCACCACCTCCACCACCACAATAAGGTAGGAAGGGTCTACAAAAATTTGATCAATTTTGGGTCAGTACAAATTTTGAAAAAGCAATTTTTGGTGAAGTCTTTGTGAGTAGGCCCAGGAAGGTTGAAAACTCATAAGGTTGCAAGTGACCTACATACTCTAACTCAGAAGGCTTGTTCTTTCCTTTATATTTGATAAAACCCAAAGTGCTTGGCTAAATGAATACACAAAACCATGCACTTAACCTCTTTTGAAATAGAGTTTGAGTAAGGAAATAAATGTGAAAGAGAATGACCTGTAAATACTCTTGGATATTCCTCTTTCCATCTTTCATATTTCAAAAGCCGTTGAAACCAACGATTCTAAGTTCTTTTAACACTTAGGAGGACTTCCCCAAAAAGTTGTCATTTATTGTCACCAAAATACCCAAGTTCAAATTTTGGGGCCACCTCTTAATTTGAGGTAACTTTGGATTTATAATATTGCTTGCTTTACAATAAATAAGCTTCCTAAGGCTTAAATTAAAATGTCTAATTCACATTTAAGTCTCCCTTTGTATTTTATTTCCTTAACATTTCCTTGTTTTTCCTTTTTTTTCCACGTCTATTGGTGTTTTGCAAGGTAGACAAGCATCAAAATTGTCTTAGTGTGTTTTAATGTTTATTAAAATGTCATTTGCACTTAAAGTCTAATGTTTTAAAGGCCGCAACATCGCACACACTTATTACCCCGTGAATAAAAGGGATTTTAAAGTGCTCAAGGCTTGCAATGGTAACAAGTATCACCATTGCACATATTTGCAAGGCATTACCCTCATGCTCAAAGTCCTTTGCACTTATTGATGCGGACATGTTCAATGGTGAAAAATGTCACCATCTTGCATGGTCTCCGTTGTGCATTTTCGTATTCTTTTGCTCAAAACTCCTCATAGAATGTGCAAAGTCACCAAGTGGCAGTCCTACACCTCTGCCTCCTCAAATAATGCAAGTTCCCGAAGCCTTTTGTCTTCACTGCAACTTGCGCAATGCTGACAAAGTGTCACCATCCTGCACACCCTCCACAGACCCAAGGCTTTAAACCTTACAGAGGTAGTATGCCTCTTAGCTCTACTCGTATGTTTGGTCATTCTCTATGTTTTTGCCAAAGGTGTTTTCGTGCAATGTACAATGTGGATTTCAGGGATCCAACAATTCCAACATGCTTTGAGAAGATTGTTGTTCAGCTTTAATTATGGAGGCCTTGGAGATCAATTCTTGCCTTTTATCTCCTTGTATCATTACAAAAATCTTGAAGGCCAATAGATTGATTACATATCAATTCTACTTTTGGCAAGGAAGCATAAACTCTGAGGATCACATTTGAATTCCACTACATAAGAAATGGATAAATTTCATTGTTCCAAGGATTTCATTTCAGATAAGGTGTGGATCTATCAATGCTTTCTATATTAAGGTCCCATTCAAATATGAATTTGACATAGACAGCCAAGATGTAGAAGAGACTTAGTGGGTTAAGCAATCAGTGCACTTATTTTGTTCTTTGGAAGAGATTGAGGACAGAACCATCCACCAAAAAAGTCACCGGGAATGAGTGGTACAGGGAAGAGTACCTTGTTGGTTATGCTATCAATGCCCTCCCAAGCATGTGCAAAGAGTAGCAGATGAGATTGGCTGAAAGCAACTAGGGATATGGAACAGGGTGGCCCAGAATATGGAGCAGCCCATGTATAAATTACGAAGGCTCTCTTGTCCATTTGAATCCCTCACCCGTGGTGCTGCTAGCCCAAAGCTTGAGTAGTCAAAAGAAGTATTGGAGTGGTTCAAAAGCCAAATGATTATTTTGTCTTTTCTTGTCATGTCCCCTTTTTCAAATAAAGAATAGAATACTTTAATAATAATGTTTTAAGTGGTTCCGCAAACGTTACTTTATAATTATAACTTAAACGGGGACACTTAGTCATTATTATTAATTGAGCGGGGCCAAAGTTAATTAATTAAAAGGCCAAGAGGGAAAAAGAAAAAAGAAAAGTAGTTATTAATTATTTTTGGAGTAAAAAAGTGAATATTAAATAGAAGTATTTTTTTATTATTTTTAGGGTTTCGAGGAGAAAAGTTAATTATAAAAATGTTGGATAAGGAGAAAGAAAATCATTATCATTCAATCAATTTCAAACACACTTCAATCTTGGGCAGCCATTGTTCAACTTTCATCATAGAGGACGAAAACACTCCTGTGTAAGGGCTTGATGCTTACAGAATTAGAAGAATACAATTCTGGGGATTTATTTTACAGTTGCAACCCTCTAGACGTCCCAAGTTTAAACAGTAAAAAAAAAGTTCAAATTCGTACAGATCCATACGACGGCCATATTGGGATGTTCCCAGCCATACAACTACACTGCAATAGGTTGTACCACTCCAAGAGTCATCTATCCTTGTTCATGGACATTTCCAACTAGGGTTTCAAGAAAAGATTTTGGCTTTATATTGCCCCCAGTTAGGGTTTGATAGAAAAATCAGAAAAAACTAATATTCTAGTTTTAATTATGCTATTTGTATCTTCCATAATTGTTTTCAGAATATTTTCTATGTATGCAATTGACTGAAACAAAGAGAATGTGTGTGAGTTGTTGGTTTTTCGTATTGAGTGTATTGTTTTGATATTTGAATGTTTTTTTGGGATTAAGGGCAAGAAAAATCAGAATTCTTATTTTATCCTGAAAGGGATATTTCAGTGGTATCAGAGCACTAATTTTCCCAGCTTAGGTGGAAAAAATTGAATCTTGATCACACATACAAGAGGAATGAAAATCGCTAAAGTATTATCAGAAGAGGAAGGGTCAAACCCCTGAGAAGGACAACAATAATAAAATGTGTGATAGAGAGGAGAGAGCAGCCCCTACATATAAGATGAGTTACCTACATGAAATAATTGGCCCTAGGCAAAAGGAGATGGAAAAAACAATCCACGTCACCCTCAAAGAATCCATGGCAGGTATAGCCCAAGCCATACAACAAATCAGCTTGGGTAAAGGAAAGAAAATATTAGAAGAAACAAGCACTTCAAATGATGTTAGGGTTTCGATAGGGGCTCCAAAAACCTTCCATGCCAAATTCCTACAAAAGGAGGAAGAACCACCTAAAGGTATAGATCCTTTATAGCGACATGCAGGGAATGAATATTCAGTATATCGGCAAAATATGAGGGGCTCAACTATGAAGTGCAGCAAGCTCTCTCTTTCAGGGAATTTTGTGAAATAGAAAAAAATAACAGCAATAGGAGAGGTAGAAGAAACCAACCAGATCAGCCATGAAGAGACATACAACAAAGACTGGGCAAGATTACTCTTCCTACATTTGATGGGTCAAGTAAATCTATAGTGAGATCATGGTTACAAAAGTTAGATATATATTTTTTGTTAAATCCATGTTTGAGGATGAGGCAATTAAGTTTGCTACACTCCACTTGGAGGGAGTGGCCCATAAGTGGTGGTACCATGGCATGGTCACCCAAGGGCATGGTTCCATTACCACTATTGATGAATTTAGTCAAAAGCTAGCCAAAAGGTTTGATAGAAAAGATCCAAAAGTTCACTTCAAAGAGTTAGCTCAACTCAAACAAGAGGATAATGTGGACAACTATATTGTTGATTTTCAGAGATTGGCAGTGATAGTGTCAGATGTGACAAAGAGAAGGTTGGTAGTCTTGTTTGAGGGGTTGGCTTAACCTCTTAGAGGTTTAATGAAAGATTTTGACCCTTTGTCACTACAAGAATCAATAAAGAGAACTCTAAATCTGGAAACATCGGCTCCAAAGGGGAAATTTCTTCCTATAGGACAGCAAATGACAACTGGTGGGCAGCCAAAATCAGTAATTTATGGGCAAGGGACATCAATTGTTGAGCAGCAAAGAAAGCCATTTCAGCAAGGGGTTCCTCAACAAAAAGCGCTGCCAAGAGCAATTAAAGACATAGAAACAAAGACTGCACTCAAGAGGAAAAAGTTATGCTTCACTTACAAAGATCCATGGGAAGCAGGCCATAGATGTCTTCCAAAAGGACGTTCATTACATAGAGGTAGTATTAGACAATGAGAGGGAAGAAGAAGAAGCCAAAGTGGATATGGAAGAGCTAGTGGAAGAGAAGACTACAGGAGGCACTCTTGCCACATTAATTTCAGAAGGCCCTTGTGTTGCCCTTTCCAGTGCACTCAAGTATTACCCTTTCCAAATTCGTGGAATTATACAGGGACATAAACTCATAGTTTTGATTCATAGTGGGAAAACCCACAATTTCATTGATGAGGGTTTGGTAGCCCAAAGAGGGCTGAAATCAAAAGTTTTTCAGGGCATTAATGTGATTGTCGTTGATGGTTCTACTATTCCTTACACCATAAAGATTCAACAATTGAAAATTACACTTGGCAATCATAGGGTATGTGATGACTTATATGTGGTTGGCATAGAAGAGAGGGAAATGGTTTTAGTGGTGCAGTGGTGTAGTGGTCACATTCCCTTGGGGAATTCACACTGAATTACCAAACCATGGAGCTGAAATGTAAATCTGATGGGAAAGAGGTTGTGTTTCGTGGTATGGCCAATAGAGCCCCTACGGTAATCATAGCGAACAAAATGGAAGGTGTAACATTTGCTAGTGCTCTCTCTAGATCACAATTAATTTATGATTCAGCTTTCATGAGTTCACTCATGGGGATTGTTGGAGAAGTGTCATGGTGTACCGAGCTTCCAATTCTTCATGATATCAAAGAAGCGCAATAGAAGCTAACTACCTCTCAAGAAGGAATAGAAGTAACAAAGAGATTGGTGTGGGATCTTGGTATTTGCTAGGATGGTTCAGGTATTGCTTGAGGGCAAGCAATCTTTGAGAAGGGTGGACTGTCATGTCTCATTTTTCAAATTAACAAAAGAATACTTTAGTAATAATGTTTTAAGTGGTTCCCCCAATGTCATTTATAATTATAACTTAAAAAGGGACACTTCATCATTATTATCAATTGAATGAGGCCAAAGTTAATTAATTAAAAGGCCAAGAGGGAAAAAGAAAAAAAAATTATTTATTAAATATTTTTGAAGTAAAAAGGTGAATATTAAATAAAAGTAATTTTTTATTACTTTTAGGGTTTTGAAGAGAAAAGTTAATTATAAAAAGGTTGGATAAGGAGAAAGCAAATCATTATCATTCAAACACTTTTCAAGCTTGAGCAGCCATTGTTCAACTTCCATCACGGAGGACGAAAACCCTCCCGTGTAGAGCCCTGAGAACAAAACCCCTCATACCTAAGTGATTCCATTTAGGAATCACACAGGGGCTTCTAGAATCAGACGAATACAATTCCAGGGATTTATTTTACAATTGTAGCCATCAAGACGTCCTAAGGTTTGAACAGTAAAAAAAAGTGCATATCCGTACGGATCTATACAATGGCCATATTGGGTTGTTCCCGGCTGTACAACTACAATGTAGTAGGCCGTACCACTATAAGAGTCATTTGTCCTTGTTCAAGGACATTTCTAACTAGGATTTCAAGAAAAGATTCCATCTTTATGTTGTTCTAGGCTAGGGTTTGGTGGAAAAATCAAGGAAAATTAATACCATGATTTAACTATGCTATTTGTGTCTTCCATAATTGTTTTCTATGTATGCAATTGACTGAAATAAAGAGAACACGTGTGAGTTGTTGGTTTTCCGTATTGCATGTATTGCTCTGATATTTGAATGAATTTTCAGAGTTAATGGCAATAAAAATCAGAATTCTTATTTTATCCTGAAAGGGATATTTCATTTCTATATAATGGGAAGAGTAACCGTGAACTCTCTCCCTCTTCCACAAAATTTTGTTCCATGATATTATAAATAGATAGACTGGAGTATGAGAAAAGATAGAGAGATATTTATACGGAGTTGTACAAAAAAAAATTGATACAAAAGGCCATTTTTTTCTTCTGCAATTTATCCTTTCAATGAACGGTTGTGATTTTCATTGGATCTTCTTTTTAGCTTGTACTTAAATGTTGATTTGAGTTAAAAATGTTTCAATTTTTCATGTGCAACTTGAAAAAATAATTAAAAATCTTTGTTTGCTGCATAATTTCTCTTGATAATCCTCCACATCTACGCACTGTTACTTTTTTTGGGGTAATTAAGGAATTGAATTACCCGCTTTCATTGTTTGAACACAGGTTGTTCCGTGTTGGTTGCATTATTCATTTAAATCTTGCACAGCTTGGAGTAAATCTTTACTTTCACTTTTATTACAAATTGTAAATATTTCAAAACAAAAAAGAAGAGGCCTTGGAAGATAAAATTTCTTATCAATATCTCCAATCAAATCTCTAAGAAAAGAAACTAATATTTTTATTTGAGCACTCAAGGAAATTGTTTTTTAAGAAATTTAGTTTCAGCAAGTTAAATTAAATATGGATTTTTCTATAGTATCTAGTAAAATGTACTAAACGTTTCCTAAAACGGGAGTATTTTGAATCCCTCACTGTTGCCCACAAATTTTGTCTAGTCAACACACTGTACATATGCAATGAACTGCCCTTCTTCCTTATCAACTCCATTGAGGATGCAAATGGGCTCTTTCTAGGTATTGGATGCCCCATATTCAGTTATTACTACTTTTATTTCATCGTTGAATAAATTAAAATTCTTGCAAGGGATGGCTATAATCAGTATTGACCTCAATTCCAAATCTATGATGTATCCTTGCCCCCATATCTAGTGCCATCCTGTATATATGACGATCCTTAAAAACTTTATATGCTTATCAATTGGCCACAGGACTTCCTTTTCTCTTGCTGGGTTTTGTGTTTCACCACTTGGCATCTAGGTCATCCATACAATCACATTGAGAGATATACCATTGTTCACCTTTTGCAAGTTGTTTGCCTATCTTGTGATCAGAAGTTGGTATATTTTGCGCCTACCTGCAGCCCTTTAATTGGAATTATTTCCTTCCTTGCATTTCACGTACATCTCATCCAGATTCATTTGGAATTTTCCCAAGGCATTCAGCCACTATGATCCCATGGCAACATCAGCTCTTGCTAGGGCAACATAAAAATCAAGTCCAAGAGCAATTTTAACCCTTTGATTAGCCCCTTGCAATCCATCATTGGTCATAAATACCTGGATATTGGAAACCAAACAATTCGTAGACACATGGATGTCACCAACTTGGAGTCTATTAAGTTATAAGTGTTTTCAAAATCGATGAGGTTCACCATCATTCTTACCCTCACTTTGCATCTTACCATCAAAATCTAATAGTGAGAGATTCCAAGTATGGCAGCAAGTTAGACAGTTACTCTCGCTCCCCAATATGATCACTTTCCTTCTTTATTTTCAATGCTTCTCCATGATTATTTTGGGCCATCCCCTCATAATATTTGTCCATATTCTAAATCATGTGGATTATTCCAAGGTCCTTGTACTTGTGTTCCTTGGGCCAAACGTCTTTGCATCTAAAAACAAAGTCCATCCTAATCTTAAATCAGCAATGGTAACAAATTCTACCATGCTTCCTTTTGACTTTCTAGTGGTAAAAATAAGAGATGAATTTGATTTTCTATTACCTTTTAGCCATAGTTTGCATACCCACCGATTACTCGCCAAGAGGACAAATAATCGCACAGCTTCACCAAAACCCATTAATCGCCACTCAAAATCATAGGATTTTGATTACTCGAACCTCAGCGAGTACTGTACCAGTACTCACTGAGGCTCAAGTACTGGTGCTTCTGCATCCAGAATGCATACAGACCTGCAAACACGTCCAGAACACTAGGAAAACATGAAAAAAACACAGAATTTGTATTATAAAAGCATACACATCCCTACATTGTAATCACATGACATTTGAAGCAAATTTGAGCAAACTCGATTTTCAGGTTGGTTAATTTTTATTTATTTATTTTAAATTTTCAAGCATGTAAATTCGTTGTAATTTACTTGTAAACATGTTTGACAAACATGCATTCCATTCAATTCTATAATTGTTATTCACGATTTATGCATGGTTTTCAACTTTTCATAATTTTTGAATTAAATTGTTGTTTTTTTTACTGTTTAAGTCAAAATTATGGTTTATGTTTATTGTAGATGTCATTCTAATTTTAAATGTTTGTAATATTTTGTAAGTTTGTCATATGCATAAGCCCTAGTGTTTAGTGTTTAAATTTACAAGTTTATGGTGTAAGGTTTTTTTTAAACGTTTTTATTTTTATTGTGTAGATCTAAAACCTACGAGGCAAAGGCTTGGTAATCTATTATGAAATTTTCTTCTTGACCCATTGCAAAACACATTGCCAAAGGGAAAATGGGGAGCTTTCAAAGCCAAAAAGAACGGCAAGGAATTTAAACACTTCTCTGTTGAACACAACTATCTATTGAGAGGGAGGGGTGAATCAGTAGATCAACTAAAAAACTAGCTCTTTAACTTTTTAATGAAGATACAAAATGTATGCATATCAAAGAACAAATGTAGAGAGCACACACACACACAAAAGCACATTTCACCAGATTTATACGTGGAAAACCCAAAGGAAAAAACCACAGTGAGAATAGCAACTAGAATCTATTGTTTTAATCTAGCCTCACAGTTAAATCACTTCACTGGCAAAACCACACTGGTTACATTCAAGGACACCTATCTTTAGGAGACAGCAATCCCTTAACTGAGCACCAACTCAGTTCAACCTTACTGGTTACAAGATTTAAGGGCACCAACCCTAAGGAGACTCCAATCCCCTAACTGAGCACCAACTCAGTTTTTCTAATGGCACCAACCAATCAAAATTATGGAGCTACAACTCCAGCATACAAGATAGATTCACAAATGAATCCAATTCAGTTTCTTTGTTACAAGTCTAGTCTGTAACTGCTCACTCTTAGCTTATTTTGTGTATGCCTATTCTTCTTCTCTGCATATCCACTGTGTGCCCTTTCTTTCTCTCTGCTTCACTTTTTCTACTCATTCTTTGTGTGTTTTTTCTTCCTCTCTGCCTCACTCTGTTTGTGTCTGGATATATTCTAGTTGGACACACTTCATTCCCTCTCCTTTCTGCCTTTTACTTTATCTGTATGTCTATCATCGACAATATTTTTTTTCCTCTCTGCCTTACTGGTTCTATGTCATTATATCCTCTATTTGACACAGTCCATTTACACCAGCTGCTTTGGCCTCTCTTCTTTTGTATCTTTTATATATTCTTTGTTTGACACATCAATGTCCTCTTCTTGCCTCTATTCCTCTTCAAATTGCAACGGCAGCAACATTAGCGGCAAAAAGCAATTTTTCAATGTTCAAGATGTTGTATATGTATAGACAATGTAGCTTAGGGTTTTCTATCTCCAATTGCGTTCATACTTCAGCTGCAATTAACCGGTTCTCATTAAAAGTGATTTTGACTTATGCTCTTTCCCGTGTCTCGGTTCATGCATCACATTGCAATGGTCAGATCTCTTTTCTATTTTTGGCAACTGCTAGATTCTGGTCAACACTGTGTCGCTCCTTTAATCGAGGATTGATCTTGAGCTCCGTATAGACTCGAGTTCACCGTTTGTCTGGTCATGTCTTTAATCTAGGATTATTCTTGTCTTTGGCACCAAACACTGTCTGTCTTGAACCATCAGATATTTCCATTTTAAAACAGAACCGTCGATCTCTCTTGCATTAACCATCAAGCTCTTTCTCGTATCTCGATATCTTCTAGATGATTGGTTCGCTTTCGCTCCTTTAGATTTATTCAAATATGCTCGATCCATAACTTTAGTCAAACGTTAATCTTCGATAGATTTGACTATATCTCACTTCATTCATGAGATCTTCCGCTCCGATAGATCTTACCGAACTTGCTCGGTCTTTAACTTCACCACTGTGCATTAACCTTCAAACACTTTTAAGGCTTTGGATTCACTCGTTCCGTTGGATCTTAATCCTGACTTGCGTGTGTCGTTGGATCATCAAAGATGCTTGCTCTTTATGTTGACTAGATCATTAACCTTCGACATGTTGACTTCATGTCACTTCTTTTGGCGTCTTTGAGATGCTTCCCCTTTGTCGATCTCTTCAAACTTGCTTGAACTTTCACATATCCCCTTCGGAACAATTTCGGCGGACTTTTTGTCCGGTACCCCTTCAGGACAATTTATGCAGACTTTTTGTTCGGGTCTCCTTTCGGCACTTTTGTTTAGGATACATACCCTTCAGGGCTTTGCAAATGTACCCTTTGGCTTTCCTACAAGGGTCCACATACCCATCGGCCTTTTCAAAAACTACCCTTCAAACTTTTTGAAAAGATCCCTTTGGACTTTCTGCAATGGTCCACTTGCCCTTCGGAACTTTTGCAACGGTCCACTTGCCCTTCGGACTTCTTGAGAAGTGTCCTTCGGCTTTCTTGAACTGTCCACATACCCTTCGGCCTTTTGCAAACTAACCTTCGGCTTTTCTGAAAGGGTCCACATACCTTTCGGCTTTCTTGCAAGCGTCTACATGCCCTTCGGAACAATTTCCGCAGGCTTTTTGTCCGAAAGATTTGTCCTTGCCAATTTATCCGAAAGAATTCTTCAAGACCATTTCGGGTTTTTCATTCAGCATGACTTATAGACTTGGAAGAAGTAAAGTCATCTTAGGAACCCGATCAACTCTTCCAAACCCATTCGGGTTTTCAACTTTGCTTAACTTATTAAAATGAACTAAGTAAAGTTGTTGCAAAACTCCGATCAACTCACCTAGACCCATTCGGGTTTTTCACATTGCTTAACTCATAAACATGAGAGAAGTAAAGTCACTCCGAAATACAGATTACCTCTTCCTTGAGCCATTCGGGTTTTCCACATTGCTTATCTTATAAACATGAAAGAAGTAAAGTGCTTTTGAAACCCCGATCAACTCTTCTAAACCCTTTCGGGTTCTTGAGACAACTTGACTTATAAAAATGACACAAGTAAAGTCGTTGCATAAACCCAATCAACACGGCTAGACCCATTCGGGTTCTCGGGACAACTTAACTTATAAAGTTGAGAGAAGTAAAGTTGTTCTAGAATCCCGATTTGCACTACAAGACCCATTCGGGTTCTCAAGACTGCTTTACTTATTTTATAAGTAGAAGCTCTTCACAAACCCGATTTACTCCACAAGTTTGTTCAACTCATCCTTTGACATTAATGCATGATAGCACATTCATCCTTTGACATCAATGAAAATATTACAGACATCAATGACTCAAATTGCCAACATTCTCCTTTGTGAATCCACTACCAACTAAAATTTTCAAGGCATTGCATCAAGGTCAAAATTAGTCAATGGGAGCCATTTGAGTCCCCCTAATGCTTGCAACGTTGCTTGGAAGTATGCCATAAAGGTTGGAACATCCTAGATAACTACGATTTGTACATTTTGCTTGAAAGTTTCTGGAGGCATCAATCACTTTAAGTACTATCTTACATACATTCCTTCCCGCGATGTTGCGCCTTGTCTCAATGTAGTGGAAGAGGCAAAAAGAGAGATAACTGCAAAGCTTGCATTGCTGGATGAAAAGAAATTAGAGAGGGCAAGGATGCAAGCAACCTTAACAATGGCCATTGCTCCCACATCAGCAGAGAAAACTGAGATAGCTATGACAGAAATTGTGGGCTCTAGTCGTGGTCCACACAAGCAAAGGACATCCACCTCATCAAGCAAAACCTCGATACACAATTTTTTGTGCTTAGAAACATATTAGGGGCACAACCTTCATTACAAGGTATAGCGTGGAACAAGGAGCAACACGCAAACGCAAATAAGGCATGTGCAAATTTTTAGTACTTCAACAACCTTCCATTCAACGTGGTAAGGAGCTCGTACTGATAATATTTGGTGACGACATTGATAGTTGTAGAGAAAAGGTACAAAACACCCTCTCCAAAAGACTTAAGTGGGAGGTTGCTCTAAGATGTAGTTGAAGATGCAAACTTCATGGTGGAAAATCAAAAGAGATTGTAGCAAAAGTTCGGATGCACCATTCTTTTTGATGGGTGGACAAATGGAAAAAACTGCAGCCTCATCAATTTTTTAGTAGATTCAAATGGTGAGCTGATTTTTTTAAGTTAATTGATGTATCTAACCAAAAAAAAAAAAAAAAATGACCCTGGTGCTCGAGGAGGTTGTTTTAGAGGTGGTCATCGATAATGTTGTGCAAGTTATCACTGACAATGCAGCAGCATATGTGGCAATTGAGAGACTTCTCACGGACAAACATACATCACTCTTTTAAACCCCTTGCACGGCTTATTGTCTTGACCTTCTTTTGGCAGACAAAGGCAAAATTGATTGGATGAGACTGGTTATAAAAGAGGCCAAAGACATCACCAAATATATTTATAATCACCCTTGGATTCTCAGCGTGATAAAAGAACACACCAAGGGAAAAGAGCTTGTATGAGCAAAGATCACAAGATTTGCAACTAACTTCCTTAAGTTGCAAAGTATTTGCGGTTTGTTGACAACTTTGAAGCAGATGTTTGTGTGTCAAGCATGGATGGACTCAACATATTCAAAGAAAGTTGGCAAAGTCAAGGTCTCAAAAGCCAATTTTTAATGAGAACTTTGTGAAGAGAGCTACAGAGATCGTCAAGGTAACTTCAAATTTTACTTTTAATTTTAAGTCGATTCCTTTATTTTCAATTTTTTAAAGTATTTACTTTAATTGCAAGTTTATAACTTTAATTTGTTTGTAACTTTGTAGGTGTTGAAGCCTTTGGTGAGGGTTTTGCACTTGGTAGCTGGGGAGCAAAACCGAATGGGTTACATTTATGGGGCCATGGATAGGACTAAAGAGGCCATCCAAACTATTATAGAGGGGATAGAGTCAGATTTGATCCCATTTGGGAGTTGATTGATCGAAGGTGGAACAATCAACTCCACCAACCCATCCACGCAGCAAGGCACTACTTTAACCCTAGGTTTTTACACTCCGATGGCTTCACAGATGCTAAAGAGGAGGTTATGGGGGCCTCTCAACATGCATTGAGAGTATGACACCTAACGTTGAGGCGAGGGACCTCATTATTTCAGAGTAGTAGAACTACAAGCAAGCTAGGGGAGGCTCTTTTATTCAACGCTAGCTATCTAAGGGAGAACCACATTGTCACCTAGAAATAAAAAATGAAGTATTACTTGTAGCTTACAAGTTACAAATTTACAATTATTATTAATGTAATTACTTACAAACTTTTGAATATCTTGTTTGTGGGTTCGTGGTAAGAAGATTGGGGTAGAAATACCCAAAATCTTCAAAAGCTAACCCTCTACATTTTAGCTCAACCTTGTAGCACTTCTGAATGTGAGCAACTGAAGTTTGTTTGATGCCATTCACATGAAGAAGTGCAACAAATTGAGTCAACAACACCTCAATGACCTGGTTTTTGTGCAATACAACCTTCGGCTTCACACAAAAAAGGTGGATAACACATCACAGGAGCCTATCTACGTTGTTTAGATAGGGGTACGGGTACGGGTACGATTCGGGTACGCGGGTACGTCATTTTTCAAAAACCTTGATTTGGATACGTCGTGGGTACGTCTCTCTCTCTCTCTCTCTCTCTCTCTCTCTATATATATATATATAAATATATATATATGCATATTACTCAATTTTTTTGTAAAACACTTGAAAATAGTAAATACATAGTGTTTGTTCATTCATTGCTTCAAATTTCAAAATGTTCAAAGTATACATTGCAAAGACATTCGGGCTTTTTCAAAATGCAAATGTAGAATAAATCATACATTCATAATTCATCTAGAATAAATCATAGATTCATAGACATTCGGGTTTTTCAAAAGACATTCCGGCAAATCCCTATAACCCTTGGTAAAAAAATAATAATATTGCTATTAAAATTTACAGCATTTGGCATTTGTTGAAAGAATGTTTAAAAAAATTAAAATAGTTACAAATAATAGTTAAAAAAACTATTATTAAAAATTTAAAACCAACTTTTAAAAAAAACTATTTAAAAAAAAAGTATCCAGTAAGATTTTAGGTCTCACCCAAAATATAATAGTTAAAAAAGTTATTATAAAAAAATTAAAAATAACACTTAAACTATTATTAAAACCAAATTAAAAAAAAACTACATACCTTCGTTTGTGCCTTGGCCTCCGTCGACGGGTTGTTGGTGAGTCTGGGTTAACTTCTTTGACATTTGCTAAAGCGGCTTGGACACTCAAATGTAGCTTGGATAGAGAACGTAGTTAGTGCTTGCAGGCATAGTCACAAGGTTCGGATTCGAGTTTGAGTTCGACGAGTATAAAATTCGGTTCGAGTTCGCCAATGGATAAAGTTCAATAAAAAATTCGTCATTAAGGTCGAACCATAGAAAAACATAAGAAATATATAAAACTAAGTCAAAACAAAGTATTATGGATACTTCTTGAAAAACTAGGTGTCTCATTAAAAAATAAAAATAAATAAATAAAAAAATTATTAAAAAAAAAAAAAAAAAAACTAATTAAAAATATAAAACAAATTACAATTTGAATTAAATAATAAAAATAAATTATAAAGACTTAAAATATCGTTAAAATTTTAAGAAATAATAATTAAAAAACATAAAAATTAAATAAAAATAAACATTTATAATATATATAATGAAAACATATAATTTTTAAGTTAATAGAATTATTAAAAAAACTAAAAAAGAATAGAAAATAAAAAATAACATAAAAATTAAATAAAGCAAACATTTTAATAAAACGATACATAAATTTAAAGAGTTAATAAAATTATAATAAAAAAACTTAAAAAAATTAAAAAACCTAAAAACTTCAAAGCAAACATAAATATTTAAAAATTTAAACCCTACCTATCGCGCGTCTGTCGCGACTGCCTTGGGTGGGAGCTGGAAGATCGCTGCTGCCTGCTGGAAAGTTCGCGTTGGCTGTTTCTCGCTGCTTGTTTCCTGCTCAGACCATCTTTTACGATGCGCCAATGCTTGTAGGGTTCGCAGAAACGACGACAGGGTGAAGAAACAGCGATGGCGGGAGAAAGAATGGCGTTTAGGGTTTCTTAAAATATTGGGTTTTTTCGCACTTTTTCTGAGTTTTTTTTTCGTTTTTCGCCGAAAATTTTCGGGGACGCCCCGGAAACGTCCCGGGTACGCCCGGAGGCGCCCGCCGGCGTGCCAGACGTTTCCGGCACGCCGGCGGGCGCCTCCGGGACGCCTCCGGGCGTCCCCGGGACGTCCCCGTGCCGGAGGCGCCTCCGAACAGGAGGCGTCGGGCCGGGGGGCGTACCCCTGCAACACAGGAGCCTATTGATCTAGATGAGATCAAACCCTACAGTGATTGGACTGGACAGGACAAAAAGAGCCCCTTGTTCATAGAGCACAAGATTGTTGATTTCAAGAGGCAAGCTATGGAGGATGCAACAGAATGAGAGATTGGATTGGATTAAATCCTTGTAGATATCGAAGATGAGGCATAGGAGGAGTCACAATCATCTGGTACTAGGGTGGAGCCACAGGGACAACGTTCTGGACAGAGCAAGGAAGGGCAGCCAAGTGGGAGGACTAGACTCTCAATCTCCCTTAGTTTTCTAGAGATTGGGAAAGAGAAAATTATCAATTCTTGTAATTTATAGATTCTTGTATAAGTCTCAGTTTGTTGTTGATAGTTGTATTCACGTGAATCATGATTATGTGATTTTATACTTTTTTTTTTTCAAATCTAACAAAACACTTCCCCAATGTTTTACAAACTCATTTGATATAAGTTGCAACTATAATTTGTATAAAATTTATGTTTTTTTAATAAATTTAAGTATTTTTTTTAATTTGCCGAGTATTGCCGAGTATTTATCGAGTATTTGCCGAGTAAAATTTTAGAGGGGCTAGGCGAGTACTTGCCAAGGACAAGTATGCAAACTATGCTTTTAGCTCTCCCTCTATTGTTTGATTACTTTTGGAGGGTGATCCTCATACGCATCAAATTGTTGAATGGCAGCCTCAAGAATAGTTGGTTTTAATGCCTTGACATACCACCTGATGGACTCCTCCGATCCATCAATACACATAACAACCACACAATGTGGGGGTATATTTTCTAGCAATATACTAGCTTGGCAAAATTTCCTTGAATAATATACAGTGGTGCCTATGTTTATGTTCCTCAAGGCAAAGAGTAATATTCTTGGGTACAATCTTCAAAGTTATGGTAGAACAGAGTCATAAATTAGTCCCCAGTTGTTTCTTGGCTTTTCCCTCTTCCCAGTCTCATTTAGTCATTTTCCACCAATCAAATGTTTGGCTCTTCAAGATGCAATGTGGCAAATTGTACTTTATTGTAACCCTCCAACATTTAATCAAAAAAACCGCTGACTATAAACCTCATGTATGTTTGCAATCGACCATTTTTAAAGGGCTGCCTCGACATGGATTGGACCATTGACCATCATAAAAAAAAAGTCTGCTATTCAGCCTGTGCCACCCAACTACTCCGCCCCTGCCTGCCGCAGCCCCACCACATGCACAGGGCAGGAATCGACCCTGCAACCTGCCCCTTACCAGGCCCATGGCTTATCGTATGGGTGTGCGCATTTTCTTGAACATATAGGATGCCACATCATAATAACTCTGAAACTAACAACGATGTAACAAGGGAAACAACAAAATATGTTGTTTCTTTAAAAACAGCGGGCAATGCTATATGTTGTTTCCTTTTCCATCAAAACTAATGGGCGATGTGAGAAAAACTAACTGCGGCTAATAGAAAGCACTTTTTGGTTGGGCAGCCCAAATTTTCTCGTCATTTAGTGAAATTGTGTGAACCTATGTAATTGTTATGCTCTTCTGGAAAAAAAAAAGTGCAGCTTGCCCATCCAAGCACATGGCTTAATAACTTCACTAAAACCATCAAGCTTAAGAACAGTAATTTTCCCCATTAACCTTAGATTCATGCAATTCTCTCCTTGGTTCTCACAGTTTCCTTGATGACCAGGATCACCCCCTCCTACTAAAGTTTCCTGCAAAAGGGCCTTTCTTGTGATCATGAGGTGCAATCTCCCTTCTCTGATCTTTGATCTAGCTACTGTCTCCCTGTCCCCATTTATCAATTGCCACAATTAATGTACATCGGGATTGATTCATTTGTTCCATGGTGTTCATTATCCCAACCAAGTGAAGTGTTTATGGCTTCTTTCACCAATAATGCGATTTCTAATTTCCAATTATGTTGAATGAATAACTAAAAATGAAGCCATTGTTGATAGCAGCCCACAAGGCCAATGAAGTGTCTTTCATACCATTTCTTGTGTGCCCTACTGTAAACCTGATATAACTGCTTTAAATCTGAGAGCCGAGACCCTAGGCCTTAAAAAATATGAATCCAAAACCGAAATCTGAACTCTAAATGTTCTCTGAAAAGACATTTTTTTGTTTAAAGATTTTAAAAGCAATTTTGTAGGCAAGATCTAAGTACTTTAAAAGGGAAAGACACTAAAATGTGGTATTGTTGATATGTCAGTTCAGACGGTACACTGAAGTAAAGAGAACTTTCTTGAGGAATTATGTGCACCAACACAGGCCAAAAGTATCAAAGCACAGCATATAATTGTTGCACTTGGCCAAGATACAGACTTCATAGACCTTTCTACAAAACTATTACCACCTAAAACAAGCCCCAGCCTTACGCCTAGGAGCCTATTTATAGCTAACGCTCCATGTGAGCACTTTGGTCTTTCCGTGTATGATTATTAATCTAAATTCTGTCAGCTAATAGAAAAATACAACTGACTGACATAACATAAAATATGTTAACTAACAGGAAATATAAATGACTATCAAAATTCTTAATGACCCACACAAAGTACCAATAACCAATATTGATGTGAATTACCTTCAGGCATCATAACAATTCCTGTAAGACTGGCCAATCTTATTATATCCCATCATGCACTTGAAATTGTCATTTTGTAAAAGCATTTCGTTCTTCTTAAATAGAGATCTGTACAATTATTGTTGAACCACTCCAAACAACATGGACTTTGTGCTTATAAGTTGAAGTTTAACAAGTAAAAAAGGGTTCAAATTTGTACCAAATAAAAGCCAAAAATGGAGCCTGATAAAAGAAAAATGTAAAATATAAGAAAGACATAAAAAGGAGCATACCACAGCCTAGCAAGGACAAAAATAATAATCACGCGATAAGGCAAAAGGGAGGGAATTTATGTTGGAGGATTCCACAAGGAACCAAAGGACTCAAAAATGTGGGAAATTAAATGGGTCCAAAACCTACCATAGTTCAAGAAATGAGTGGACTTCAAAAGTTCCTCAAATCTCTATAAGAATCCTCCATGAATTCATTTACAGCATCTACTATAACAGGTGTACTGTTGAGAGGAGGAAGAACACTTCCAGGAATCACACCCAAGGAATCCCAGGGGAACAACAGCGTAACTCATCTATAGGATGTTGAGAAGCTTAATCATATTTTGAACTCAGTTGACAACTTGCTCCTTCGTTGTAGAGTTTTAAAGTCATAATCAGACTTTAAACTCAGTTGAAAACTACTTGTACTACATCAGATTTCTTCCCTCATGAAGTAGGTTTTGGTGCCCGACTCTTGCCACTGATGGGTAGGGTTTCATCCCCAGTCTTGGGAGTTTTAGTCCTGTTCAAAACACTACTCCATTATATGTCTTATCTACCAGCCCATTCTGGCAAGTGGAAATCAATAAGAATGTATTCTGCGATCCTTTCCTCAGTTTTGCATTTTTTTTCTCACAAGAATAAGTAGAATCATTTACTCCCCTTTGTCAAATTCAGATTATCAGTATGTCGATTTTGTTGCACATTTGCATAATCATACACCATATAGGACCAATTCTATGGTTACCTTAGGCTAGTTTGGTCTAGAATAAGGGAAAATGGAGAAGTGAGGAATATTTATATATCGTAGAAGGGCATAACAGCCCATGCTAGCCACATAAGTAAATTCCCTCGGGATGGTGGTTGCCTTGATGTGTATCTTTGACACCAAGAACGCCAATAACATTATTTATTATATGCGACCTATTGCATGCTACATTTGCATTAGACCCATTACCCATGGTACATACATCAGTGGTACGTCAGTTTTTTAATAGGGCATTGCATCCACATTTGTCCACATTAATTGCATGGTTCATGCATAGTTTAATATTGTTTAATGCATTGGAATTTGGTAGGTTCATGAGGTATACTGGGACTTTCAGGGGTGGTGAAAATTCAGATAGAGTTAAAGTGAAAAGCCTGTGCTTGGCCTGGCACTAAACCTATGATGCATTATTTTGGATGGTTTTTCCCTTTATTACATGTTGATAAGTGGTGGCTTCAAGCGACTAAATATAATCATGATGTGCCTATAGAGCTATGCCAAACGAGTGGAGCTGTGTGTGACCCACTATTAGACATAGAGTGGTAAGGAACATAAGTGGTTCAGACCTTAGGAGTGGAGTTCGTACTTCTTCCCTAGTGGTTTGGTTTCGGGAGACGTGTCAATTGATGTGTCACACATCCCTAGGATTTAATAGGGTTGCATTGCAAAATCTACATCCAAATTGCATTCTATAAAAGGCACTTCCCATCAAAGGACATTCTACATAAAGACAATCAAGTTGTTAAAAGAATGTGATCTTCATGTATAGGGAACAAATTTGATCACAAAACACAAAGCTGTTTGCAAAACCATTCAAAAAGATGTTCACGGCATTACTAATGAATTTGTTCACCTAGTAGTTCATACTTCAGAGTGGTGTGTTAATCAGACTTATAACAACAATACAAAATCCAGTTGAAGTGCTCCCTAGACTGAATGCAAAATCTATGATCAAAGACTGTAAGATCAACTTTTGCACCGATCTTAACATTCACGTCCATCTTCTTACTAGCACCAAATACACATCAACATTAGCCGTGCCAATATCTGCAACACCAAGCTTGACATCGAAATCAACGTTCATCCTAACTTCTATAACTGATTCTCAATAGCAAGATCCCAATTTAGTATTGCCTCAGCCTTTTGGTGCCAAGCCTTTTCAGCACCAAACTCCAGTAGGCATTACAGTCTGACACTTTATAATGCTAGCATCCATTATAGATCCATTTATTGTAACAAATGACACTTGAACCATTTCAGATTCCTATTCATGCTATATTTATGTCTGTATCATTTTTTATACACACACCAACACATATAGAGAGAGAGAATTTGCAAGCAAAACTACAAGTGCCTAAAGGCCTCTGGTCAAGCGCTATCAGGTTGAAGGCTTTCCCTATTGATCAAGCTCTCCCATATATGTATTCATGCATGTGTGTGTATGTATGCATGCATGTATGTATATACATATATATCATTTAGTGTAGGTTCCCCTCTTTGATCTCTCAAACTTTTTAATCTACAGAAGATTATGCATCCCTTCTCATAAGACTTATGTGCAAAACTTTTTAATTCTTAATAGATTTTTTACTCTGTTCTGTCTCTTCTTTACTGTGTGTTCTAATTTTGGTTACATGTAAGCATTTACTACTTACACTTTCACCTTATAACATAGGAAAATTTTAATTCACTATGTTCCTCCTGTGATATCTCCTAGAATCTAGATCGGTGGTATCTGAGTGAGCAATACCATTACATACGAGATCAAAGATGCAGTTCAGAGGTGGAAAAACAAGTTTTGTAACTATTCCCCACAAATTCGACTAGGTCGCCTCTTTGATAGAGTCATCAAACTTGTGTTTGGTGGTCACAACTCTTTTAAAGCCCAGGTTAACCTTGGAACTCCTTAGTTTGAAGGAAAGATGATGTTGATGCCAAAGACACTTGGTTTTAGCAACATGAGCTGCACTTTTCCGTCAGTTTATTCACCAATTAGAAGAAAATTACCATTGCAACCCTAAGCTTTTTCCCACCACCATATGTTGATGGTACATAAGGATCATGGAGACAAGTCAGTTAGGACATGGAACTTATTATTTTATCGATTGAAGCTGTGAAAATTACATTACAAAGTGATTGAATATATAGCCCAACACAAACCTATAAACTAAGAATCATCCTCATCAACACAACTATCTATGTACTAACAATAGAACAAGTATCTACAGAACTACAATAGCAACCACTAAGCTATTATAGGCATTATTATATCATGCACTAACTTAGTCTAATACTCTTTATTGCTAACTTATTCTAATACCCTCCCTTAATGACTAAACTAGATACAATCCAAATGATTTGGTCATTACAATAATATGATTCTAATTAAGTCAAAACATGAACTTAGCCAAAGTGTAATCCTACTGCCAATACAACAAATGGTCACCAATCCTGCTATAATCCTAGGTGTCGCTATGGTCACCAATCCTGCTATAATCCTAGGTGTCGCTATGGTCACCAATTCATCTCACCAAAGTACATGGGTAATTAGCCAATAAGACCACTAAGTAAACATAGGAAGTGGTGTTGAACACTAGGTTTACTAGATTCCCTTTGTTGTATCTTGAAGTGTTGTCTTGTCTTGAATGTTTCACTTGCTTGTTGTTAGAGTGATAATTCCAACACAAAATAAAATTATCCAAGACTAAACAACATAGTATATCCCTAAGTGATACTATTGCGTCGATCCTCTGAATGTCCGACGCCTAATGCTCTCCACCTTTGAAGAATTTTGATACATACACTGTGCAACACTATTGCACTCTATATGCATGCCCCCACCACCAACCTTCATGGAAGCCTTCCATTTATGTTTGACTTTGATTCAATAATTGTGCTAGGCTCAAGTATATGCGAAACAACAAAATTTACCTGCCCATCACCTTGCACCATTTTCTTCCCTAGTCTCGTAGATCAACTTTTCATTGTCTTAGGCAATTCGCCTTCTCATCATCCTTCAACATGGTGTGGCTCCACTTTGGTCTCATGTTGACCCTTCTGATCATGTTGTAAAGACTAAGAAACACTTTGTTCACCACCAAATCCCTCCCTAGAATTTGACTCCTTTGATGTGTTCAACTCTGAGCCTTGTTCAACTTTAACACCAAAACTTGTTCCAAAAATATCATCGGTGGGTATCCATAAAATGTTATTTGTAAATTTACCACTATCAAAAAAATAATGGTATTTTCTCATCTACAACATCCCTAGTATGCCTTAGGCTACTCATTATAGCTAATAAACACATGTTTTTCTCAATGAAAACGAAATGCAACCGAAGACACAAAAGTCACTTACATTAGGTGTTTTGCCTAACCATTCTTCCTTAGAAGTAATGTTCTACTAGGCTTTACAAGGATTTCTATAACATATGTAAATTGTTGTATTCACAGCTTTTTCCCAGTACTATTAAGGTACATTTTGACTCTGCACATTGCACCATGCCATCTCCATAATTCTCCCGTTCCTCCTTTCCACAACTCAACTTTGTTGTGGAGTGTACAGAATAGTATACTACCTATGTATACCTTCTTGCTTGTAGAACTTTTTATAGCTAACAAACATATGTGTTTCTCAATGCAAAAGCAATGTAATCGAAAACACAAAAGTCTCTTACATTAGGTGTTTTGTCTAAACATGCTTCCTCAGGAATAATATTCTACAAGGATTTCTATTAAAGATGTAAATTGTTGTATTTACAACTTTTGCCCAGTGCTGATAAGGTACATTCTGACTCTGCACCATGCACTATGCCATCTCCATTATAATCAAATTGCTCCTTTCCACGACTCCACTTTCTTATGAAGTGTACAAAATATTATACTACCTTCTTGCTTGTATAATTCTTTAAACTATTTTGAGACGAACTCGCCTCCATTATCTGACCTTAAAGCTTTAATTTGTCTACCTGCCTGTTTCTCTACCAAAGCTTTCCATACAACAAAATTAGAGAAAAAAATAGACTTTTCATTCAAAAAATAAACCCACATTTTCCGAGTAAAGTCATCAACTATTAACAAGAAATGGTAAGCTCCAAGCACTGTAAGTGTTTCCATTGAACTATGCAATTCAGCATATACCAGGGCCAAAACTTATTTTGCTTGCCATACCTTACCAATATCAAATAAACATATCTACTTGCCCATTTGAAACCCTATACACACATTCTAACTTTCTTGAATGGATGGAAGTTCATTCACAATATTAGTCTTAGTACATTTAGACACCGATAATTGAGGTGGCCATACCTCTCATGCCAAGACACTAATAATTGAGGTGACCATACCTCTCATGCCAAAGTAAACTAGTGGTTTCAACCGCTGTTAGTGCATGTTCTTTTGCTCTTTGGGATTAACCAATGTATACAAACCCTTTTTACCAATTCCATTAGAAATTACTTTGTTATCATGAAGACTAGTTACCATGCATTTGTTTCCTTGAAACATTACAAAAATACCAGGATTTGTAGTTATCTCACTTATGGATAGAATATTTTTGTTCATATCTGGCACATACCGAACATTTTCGAAAGTGTAATTAACAAAATTGTTCAAAGTTACACAAACATCTCCACATCCTCTAACAAAGTGAGTCCAACCATAACCCAAGGAAACATATTAATTACCACAATTGTCTTCAATGAAATTATTATACCAGTCTTTGTGACACATAGTATCAAGATGCATCTAAAGTCAAAATGTTATGTTCTAGACTCTGTTGACTGATTTTGAGATGCCACGAATGCAAAATCACTTTTTGCCCCTTGTTCATCTCCTTCAGCAACAATTTCATATTGTGATTGCTTTCGACCATTTTCTAGGCATAATGTCTCTTCCAACAATCTTTCTTGAAATGCCTTGGCTTTTTCCAATAGTAACATTTACATTGTGATTTGTTACCGACTTTAAAAGTCTCATCACTTGACAAACTTCTAGCACTGAACTGTTTGCCTCTACCCTTGAACTAACGTGCATTAAATGCACTCTCTACGGAATCCAAAGTTGTTGCTTCTGCATGATCTTTCCTTTGCTCCTCCTGCATGATAAGTGTTGACAACTTCTCAAAATCAAGTGTTTGTGTTGATGCAATTAGATGCAGTGGCTCCACAAATAAATCAAAAGATGAAGATAAAATATGCAATACCAACGCAACCTTATCCTGATCATCCATTGGCTTCTCAATGGCAGCCAATGGATCACTGAGATCCTTCATGGGTATGAGATACTCTGAAATACAACCTCCTTTCTATAGCTTGGTGGAAAATAACAAAATTTTCAAATATAATGCCCTTTCAACTTATGATGCTTGATATTTTGTAGTCAAAATTTTCCACAAGGCAAATGCTACAGTAGCATTTCTAACCTCTTGCACTAAATTATCAGCAACTGATAGTTTTAGCAACATTAATGTCTCCCTATGTCTTTTATCATATACTTCAGCATTATTTATAAGTCTATGTTCTTTACCCAACACAGTTTGGTCAATATCTCTATACTCACACACAGTAAATATCTTGTGAAACCACAAACTGTAGTTTTTACCAATTATTTTTCGTGAATCAAGATGTACTGAATGTTGAATACTAGCCATTTAACTTAAAAAAGGATCTCTCTTACTACTAAAATAATTGTTTATCAAAAATGACAAGACTTTCAACAAAAAATTCTTCACCATTCTATCCAACTCCTTGATATAGACAATGTAGCTAGTTATCAGCCCAAAACTCCTTCCAAGCAAAAGATACAGAATTAAGAGTCTTCAAGGCTATTTTAAGGCAAATATTAAGTAAGCTTTATAAAGTTTATATTTTGATAAACTTTAAATAAAACTTAATATTAAATATAAATAGATGCTACCCTAAATTTTAGTGAAGAAAGCTTATAAAAACTTAATATCATAAAATTAATAGATTTAGCCCTGTTGTGTTGTATGTTGTGCAGACACAAGAGCATCATATGGCTGCCCCTCTTCTCCTAGTGCACTCTTCTAATCACTATTGCCTACCTTTTCATGCTGCACCTCTCTTCAAGCAATAAATGCCTTCCACCAGCACCTTCATGTCCGTTTGCTTTATTTGCTGCTGAAAATGCTTCAGTAAATCACACCTTTTGCTGCAGTTATGCTTGTAAATGCAAATGGATGTGCTTCCATTCTCTTTCTAATAGACACACCCTGTCCAATGTGCTTCCTCTACCAGCCATGCTTTCTTCATCAGGCTACAGCAAATAACGTTCAGCACATTAAAGCTAATAACATACATCAAGATCCCAGAGCTGCTCTTCACACTCCTGGCAGTGCAATGCCTCCAACAGGGGCACTTGGCTTTGCTCACAGGGCTGTGCTATTACTTTATGGTCTTCACGCCTTGCTCTTTTCTGGCCTTCACACCTTGACACCACAAAGCTGCACTTTAGGAAAAGATAGTTGGCTTTGGCTGATCTTCCCATGCTCTTCATGCCACTTCTTTACCTCAGTGCAATGCTTCTCCATACGGCTACACCAATGGCTGCAGTGCCTCCAAACATGGTCTTCCTCCTTTATTCATGTGCCAGGATAGCTTCAAAGGATTGTGCTTCCCTTCCAAGGTGCTGCACCACTCTGATCTATTCAACAGAGCTGCGCTACTATACCAGCACGTCTCTATAAAGATGTGGCAGCACCTTTCTAAAAACAGATAGATAATTTCTAGGAAGGTAATCACACCGGGTGCGCAATCCACAACACTTCCTCCCTCTCAAAATCTCCACCCTCACAGGCTCTCCTCCTTCAAAGGCTCCAATACCATATTATTTTATTGATTGAAGCCATGAAAATTACATTACAGAATGATTGAATATATAGCCAAGTACAAACCTATAAACTAGGAATCATTCTAATTAAACACAACTACCCACGTGCTAACAATAGCACATCTATGGAGCTACAATAGCAACAACTGAGCTATTATAGGCATTATTATATCATGCATTAAATTAGTCTAATATTCCTTATTGCTAACTTATTCTAATAGAACCAACTCATAGAAGTGCTACATAGAGAACTCTACCTTGATAAGCATTATGACAATTAATATATCAAGCGGCAGTAGATGCACAAGTATCTTGATTAGTTTGTCCAGAATTACACGAATGGGTTTCATACTATGGAAGTGAAATGTGAAATTTACAACACCGAACATAAAAATATTTTTAGATCTTGCAGCAGCCTTAGACCCTGTATTCAAACAAAGTTAGAGCTCCTTACAACTGACACACTTAGAGATGCCTCAAAACATGAAGCCAAAATCAAGAAATTGCATCAAAGTGTGCATGAAAACAAAGGCAAGTTAAACCCTAGAATGAGGCACAAAGATTTTACTAGCACAAATTTTGAAAACGGGATGCAACCTCAAATCAATTCTCAATGGCAACATAATTGCTCTTCCAATTTGATCACTCAAAAGTAACAACCTAACAAGAAGTCTTAAAGCAAACCGTTTAACTAGTATAGATTTCACAAGTCCCCTAAACACTCCAATGATGAATGATACTAGCAAAAAATTTGAAATTGGGATGCAACCTCAAATCAATTCTCAATGGCAACATAATTGCTCTTCCAATTTGATTACTCAAAAGTAACAACCTAACAAGAAGTCTTAAAGCAAACCATTTAACTAGTGTAGATTTCACAAGTCCCTTAAACACTCCAATGATGAATGATGCACCAATAAAACTTTCGTAACACATGCATAGAATTCAGCTACAACGCCTAACTAAATTTGTCCTTGATGCTGACCCGAACAAACTTGTTCTACAACTCAAGCAAAACCTTTAGCGTCCAACACCTATCTTGGTTGACACAGTTAAGAATCTTACCTTTACAACATATCCATGTCTACAGTCTTCCATTATTGGTTGGCTTCAATATGGCAAAGTTATGTGCATCATTCAACAATGCAAACTCCAATACTCAATCAAGCCTTTCTAGAACGAATTTATTTGTGATGTAGTGCCTTTAGATGTTTGTGATACCCATATGGATAAGTCATTCACATAGGAGAGAGATGGTGTCCATGATTCAAGGTCACAATGCATCACCCTTAACGTTTGTGATTAGCACTATCACGTACCAGAATTTTTGAACTAAGGTGTCTCTAATTCACACCAAACAACATCATAAGTAATCATTCTTAGAAATTTATTCTTTTGACAATTCGATTGCAAGACCTTAAGTGCAATTTTCTTCCATTGCTCTTACCACCTAGCAGAGAGTCAAGACAACTTAACAGTGTTATTGAGCAAGAATATCAAAATTTCCAAGTCACCCTTCGGATTCCCTTTCCACTATGATGTGCATGCTCCATCAACCTTATACAAGGATCTACAACTCCAAATGATCCTTGTATCACAAGTCCATCTCTGAATCCAACGAGATTTGGACCCAGATTCAAAAGTTGACTAAGAAAGGCCACATTTGATGTAGCGCCTCGTAGTGTGGTAGTGTCAATGTATTATGTCCTATTAAGGATACAACATGGAGACTTTGCATTGATAGCAACGCCTTGAACAATTATTGTCAAGACTCTAAAACCACTATCTACATTCGTGCATAGATGTCATGTTCAGAACCGTCATGGTGCTAAGTACTTCACCAAGATTCATCTAACATTTGGAAGACCCTTTTCAAATCTACAGAAGCTATATTTGAGTGATTGGTCATGCCTTTTGACCTCACCTACCCTAACTACATTCATGTGCATAATGAGCAACATAGGCAAGCCCTTCATTGATCACTTTGTTGTCATCTACCTTGATGACATCCTCATTTAGAACAAGACACAAGAAGAGCATCTCACACCAATCAAGCAAGCTCACCAAACCATGTGCCAACACAAGCGATACGCCAATTTGAACAAGAGTTCCCTTGACATGAAGAGAATACGCCACCTTGGATACATTGTAGATGAGTCTAGTTTACAAGTTGATCTAGAGAAGGTACAAGTCATTCCTATTGACCTACTTCTTGTCCATTAAATTTCACAATTTCTTGAGGTTCGCCAAGTTTTACCATAGACTTGTCCTTGGCTTTTCATTCATTGCTTGGCAACTTCACCAAATTCTATGTCATGGCGTCAAAGTGACCTTTGGGTGCAACAAAGTGCAATGGAAGGATATCAAGAACTCGAGCATAGGCTCGTTGTTTTGGCAATGTGTAGTGCCCCACTATGTGGCATCTATTTTGTAGATCCACATAGTTAATCTTTAGACTATGTTATTATTTTGGCCTATTGTATTTACTAAAATAAATATCATATTCTTATACTTTATATTTATTTTAGTAAATATAAGAAATTAGGATCACTCTACACCTTCAACATCCCAAAAATCACCGTTTCAAAGATGGTTTTTGAATATCCAATATATTCAATACTTAGCCAAATTGCAAGATTTTGGTATTCAGCCTAAGGTTCCCATTCGTGTAACTTCCTTTTTAAGCGAATCAATAATTGTTTCCTAGGTTTTTTAGCCCTCCAAATTGATTGGTAAAATTTCCAAAAGCCCGAGGTGAGTTGAAGTTGAACTTGGTGAACAAGGCCTCTCTATAAGACAATGAAAACTATGAGTATAAATCACTCATGAGCACTCAAAAGTGTAACTTGTGTTTTATCTAAGTTTGAATATGATGTATATATGTGTTGTTTCTAAAGAAAAACTTGGTTTGTGTTTTATCTAGACTTGTCTAAGTAAGGTTTTGGTCAGTGGCACCACGTGGGTGCTACACATTTGTAACAAAGTTGAGTTTTTATACTAGAGGCCTAAAGGGATTATTGTTGTGGCTTCAGCATGTTTATGTTATGTGAGTGTTATTTACTTATGAGAATGAATTGTTGTAATAGCATCTAACACTCAATTTTGCTCTTGTGCATGTAGGTGCACAAGATGACCTGTGGTAAGACTAGGTGTAGAGCTCTAGCTTCACTTGAGGCTGAAGAGGTACTGAGGTAGAGGTAGCAGTAGAGCAGCCTGAACCTGAATCAAAATTAATTGAAAATGTTCCTCCTCTCATACCTATTGATATTGGAATCTTAGTTATTTTTAGATATCTCCGAAAATAGGATGCCTCCTAGACCTAAACCAGGGGTAGAAGTGGTACAAGATCAGCCACCCTAGCAAGAGCAGAGTGTGCATAGGGAGAGGACACGCAACTCTTACCATGATAGAGCACCCACATTTGGAGCTCATGTTAATGGTGGTATGCAACATAGATTGGATGGTATTACCTATGAACCTAAAGAAAGTTTACCCACCTAAGTTCAATGGGAGATGTACTAGCATAGAGGCCAAGGCATGGCTAGTTGCGATCAAACAGTGTCTTATATTGTGATACTTTATATATTTTAGTTGTTCAATGATGTATCCCTGTGGTGGGATTATAAGGAGTATATGCATGGGTTGGATATAGACATAGTGACTTGGGAGAGATTTGAGGATTTTTGTGGTCAGAGCTTAACAAATACCTACTTTCAGCAAAAAGTGATGAGTTTCATTCACTCATCCAAAATAATATAATAGTGGCAAAGTATGATTCCAAGTTCTTGAGTCTTCTCAATTATGTGGACTACATCAAGGATGAGAAGACCAAGATTAACAAGTATCTTAGTGTCCTTTGACATTCATTGGGAATAAAGTGCAGACTTTGGAGCCAACTACATTATTCGAGGCCACCACGAAGGCTCGTTTAGCTAAGGATGATTTTTCAATTGGTGCCCCTCCTAGGGAAAGGTATCACGGATAGACTAGAGCTCAACAAGATATTTGAGGGAAGCGATTAACACCATTTCCTCGTGGTGGTTTTAAACACCAACAGACCCAACAATAGCATCACGGTACACAGGATTGCACATGAGATGTACATCATGATATATGTCTTGATGCTCAAGCTACAGGTCAAGGATCGATCATGAGATGTACATCGTGATATATGTCTGGATGCTCAAGCTACAGGGCAACACAAGTTGTAATAGTGTCCACAACAACAATGCCTTCAATAGCATGTGGGGCAATATGAGAAAGATAGAGCAAGCAATATACCTGATAGGGCTAGGCATGTTATGTTTATGGTGGGCTGCACTATGCACGACAATTCCCACAACACCAAGCTCAATATCAACCACCAGCCTAGGGACAAACTCATGGCTATTGGAGACAGTTGTCAAAACCATAAGATCCATGCCCCAATTGAGATTCGTCAAGCGAAAGTAGTAGAGGTTGCATATATGATTGGCTCTACTTTGGTGTAAGTATTGATCGACCCCGGTGCCACTAGTTGTTTCATTTCCCCTTATGGTCTAGATCGTTGTGGCTTGGAAAGTGTGAAACAAGAAAGGTTAGGCCATGTAGACATGGCTTTTGTTGTGAAGCAATCTATTGCATATCCAGGACAGGGTTGTCCCTTGAGTTTGGGAAGTTTCATGACTCAGGGAGATTTGTATTGCACTGCCGTAGGGTGATATGATGTAGTTATCTACATGGATTGGTTGAAAATACATAAAGCCACTATGGATTTTTTTAAGAGGCACGTAAATTTATTCAATGATAGTGGTGAGCCAGTGGAGATTCAAGGTGTTAGCAGACACAAATCCTTGAGGTTCATATCAACTATGCAACTCAAGCAATGTTTGAGGAATGCATGTCAGATGTATGTGATTAGTATCCTAGACAATGGAGATGTACTCTCTTTGGATAGGACAAGAGTTTGTAGATGTATTTCCTAAGAAGTTACTTGGATTGCCACCCAAGTGGGAGATTGAATTTTACATAAAGTTGATACCAGAAATAAATCCTCCTTTTTAAGGTTACTTATACAATAACCACACCAGATTTGTGTGACTTGCGAATACAGTTCTACGAGTTGATTGACAAGGGGTTGATTAGGCCCAATTGCGTTCTTAGGGAGCACCAATAATCTTTATGAGGAAGAAGGATGCTTCTTTGCGATTGTATATTGATTACTGCCAATTGAACAAAGCAACAATCAAGAGCCGCTATCCTTTGTTGAGAATTGATGATTTGTTTAATCCGATGAGAGGAACCTAAATCTTCTCTAAGATAAACCTGAGGCCAAGATCACATCAATTGAGAATTAAGGAAAGTGACATATTGAAGATGACTTTTGGCACCTAGCATGACCACTATGAGTTCGTGGTCTTATTTGGTCTCACAATGCACATTCAATATTTATAAGCCTCGTGAATAGTGTGTTTTGGAGGTATTTCGATGGATTCATGATTTTATTTCTCGATGGTGTTTAGATATACTAACAAAGGAGGAGCACAAGGAGCATTTGGCATTGTTATTGCAATGCTTGTATGAGCATCAATTATATAGGAAATTGTCAATGTGTTCTCTTTCAAAAAGAGGTACGATACTCGGGAAACATCTTTTACGAGATGGAATAGTTGTTGATTCAAGTGCATCCTCGCCAATCCGCACTCTTACCTTGAGCGCCTTAGCCACTCGAGCAACTCCGCACTTCAAACACTTCCACATAACTTCAAGCACCTTCATGCAGCATGTGCATTATGCGTAGTGCAAGGAGTTGCACAACTCAGAAGACAACATTACGCCCTTCCCCTGAAATTGGGTAATGCCCTAATATGAGTCAAGAGGTTGCCCTTGTGGGGCCAAGGGGCAGAAGCAACGCCCTGTAGCAAATTGTTTGATAATCAATGTCAACACCATTCAATGCAACTCTAAGTTCAATGCAGCAACGCATTCTGCACAACCTACACAACATTGCCCCACTTCATGCCATGTCTGCAACCTTTGTGAAATGTCAGCCATTCGCATAGCACTCATAAACATACCATGTTGCTCAGTCCTATGGAAAATCTATGCTACATTGTGTTATGCCAAGTGGCACTTCCAATTGTTGCGTCATGCCATAGCATCTGTCAACATACCACACACCTGGCAATCAAGCCATATAATTGTTAGAAGGTGAAGATTCACACATGGAAGCCCAAACAATTCAACTTCCATAACTGTTCTTTAAACATTCGCGAATTTGGAAACTATGTATACATATATATAACATTAAATAACAATCAAATAGTACAAGATAAGCAACCACACATCTCTGTCGAGAGAATTCCATGTACAGAATGCAACATTAATATAATTTTATGTTTCGGTTCTATTATTTTCTCTATTTTGAATGTTGGAAGGTTCTAATACCCATGAAAAACACCTAGATCACTTCTGCATAAAACCAAACATGTATATCATACGTAAATATAAATAAGCAAGAACAAAACCCTATATTATCAGAAAAAAAATAACACTGCAAGCTCCTCTAAGGGAGACTACAAAGGTGTTAGGAGCTCTCACGCTCAACCAAAAAACTATCCTTCTCTCTCAAAATGGAGACTTGACTCTCTCATTCTTCTCCCATGGAATACATACATACATGGGAAGAGAAAGAAAATATTTATAGGAAAACTAAGGTTCCCACACCTTTTTCTGATTGGCCAACGATTAGGCAAACCCGATTCACTGAGGAAAAGATGCAATCATATTGGCTACTCAAGAGGTAAGATCCCTAATTGGTTGTTTTTTTCCTAATTCTAAATAGCTGAAAATAGGAAAATGACTAAATTAGGCTAAATAGCTAACCTTAAAAAAATTGAAGCATGGTGCAACCAACTATCTGCACCAACACTCCCCATGAGTGCAACTTAGGGGGGCAAGTACAAAAAATAAGAGGCTCAAATCCTCAAAAATATGCCTAATGAGGTACCCATGTACATTGAAAAACTCCATGAAAGACGGACTAAACTTCATATCAAATGTCGAAGGTAGTGAAGTGTCAATGACAAGGGCCTCTACCTAAAGTTGAAGGAGATCTACCGGCACCAAACAACATTTTTTCCCTTTGCAAGATGAAGGATGGAAGATGGGACTCCACAAAGCAAGACGAAAGCAACAGTATGAAGATGTTTGCTGCAGATCCAAAATAAAGTATTGCATAAGTTTGGTAAGAACATGCATAAGAACTAAAAGTGATGCCACAAAAGTAGACCTGACAGAATAAGGACATGGCTCGTCAACCCTCAAAATTAGTGAAGAGGGATTCACAAAAAGAGGTGGATCGTTATTGATCTAAAAAAATGTGGAAGTCCCAAAAGAACTAGGTAGGTCCTCCAAAATACAAAAGTACGATGGCTCTATAGAAGGAAGAGCATCATCTTGTGAAAGAACAATATTGGGATCTACGAAAAGACATCTCATGTATGGCAAATACGAATCTTGGAATGGTGGCTCGACAAACAAAAGAGCAATATTTACCAAGAATGAATTTTTGCAACTCGCAAGCAACAGGGGGAGTGAAAATTTCAAGCTCATATGAAGAGTCCATGACAATAGATAAGTCTCCGTACATGTGCTCAATAATGGTCCAGACAGTAAAGGGACAGTTTGTATGCTCCATATGATGATGTAGGTGCATGGAAATAAATAACATCAGATGACCAAGTATTGATTGTATTGGTCATGGTGTGAAGGAGAAGGTACCTGTCCATATAGAAATGGATGAACGCCCTATGCAGTGAAGATGTTTTCCATGTAAATACATTACAATGTATAGTTTGTCCCATCAAAAAAGACTGTTGGAAGTGACTACCACAATGGTGGTTTATGTAATTTAATTCTCAAAACAAGAAACAAGTTGTTCATGTGAGCACAAGCAAAGTGAAAACCAGAAAAGGAGAGTGAGAAACTACAATGTGCCTCAATGCACACATAAAAAGTAAGGACACCACAAGGTCTTATCAAGGTGCTCAAAAGCAAATGCAACACACACATCAAGAGTATTGAATACTTGTCTCCACAAGTGTCCCAAGTGTGGCACAACACAAAAGGTGTGCCAACAATATCCCAACAAGCACAAACAAATGTGTTGTGCACAAAAGATGCCCAGAACAAAGCTAGGCATGCAAATCAATAGGCCAAAATGAAATATATCCCCCAAGAAATGTGCAACTTTGTAAGATAGTGCATTGCAACAAGTTTTTGCCCCAAAAACTGCTTATAAGAATGCAAAATAAATTAGGTTTGTCCCTAATTACAAACTGATTGAAAATGGGAAACAAAAAAAAAATTGTTTCGGTACATTGTGAACCAATTCTGACTGCAAATCTGGAAAATTTGTGAAAAAATAACAAGGGCTAAAAAACAAAATCACCAAGTTTTGAGCCACGGTTCACAAGATATCCCTTGTCAGAAAAATTAGCCTAAGGGTGCCAAGAAGACCTCACAGCAATAAATGAGGCATTCATACAACTCAAAATTTGGGATCTTAAAGATGAAAAATGTGAAATCTTCACAAAAAAAAATTGCATGTTCAAAAAAAGGCACCAAATTCGCCTCATGGTTTGCAAGTTATGGGCTATCGAAAAATGAGACACTATAGGAGGACACTGGTGTTTGACAATCGAAAAAAGTGTGGGGGGTGTGACCTATCACGCTAGACCCACCCACCAATCTTCAAGAGTTGCCAAAAGGTGCCTTGGGTGAAAAAAAGGCCCTTAGGGGCCTCTGATTGAAGAGCAGTGCAAACAGCCCCTAAAATGTAAAAGGGGCCAAAGTGGCATTCAAGGGGGAAAAGGGCCTCGAAGGGAGGTCGGCGGCCTTGGGGAAAGGAGCACAGACCGAGGTAAGGAGGGATGGAGTGACACAGGAAAGTCGGCGACGGGGACTCTGGGCACCGATGGCAGGGAGCAGGGGCAGGGGCATTGGTGGGGTGACAGGGGGTGCATGCATAGCCATGTGTTGTGTAAGAGGCAAGGGAAGCTAGCGGGGACCATTGCAGCCAACAGGTACACTAACGAAGCAAGCAAAGGAGGCGGGGGGGAGAAAAGGGGACGACAGGCAATAGAAGCGTCGCCTAGGAGCAAGAGAGGTTGCAGCGCTGCAAGGGGTGGGTCTCCTAACAGCCCCACTTTATTATTAATAATGTTTTTGAAATTTCTTATTAACATAGAACAATCTAGCGAAAAAAATTCTGAAAAACCTCAAACACAAATTATGAAACTGAGTAATTTGCACTAAAAATGCTTGAAAGACCTAGAGATTTTGCAAAACCCCTATAAACTTGCTGACATGCCAACTTCCACAACTTTCTAAAAATCATTGGAGCAACAAAAAATTCCCAACTTTTTTTAAAAATCAAAACTGCATATTTTTTCTGAAAATTATGACCTGCCCTAAAAAATGCTGAAACCACCCCAAAAAGGGCCTTGAATCACTTGTTTCATCCCCTGTAGACACCTAAAAATGGTACCATGGAATTATTTAGTGTTAAATTATATAGATTATGTATGCTTGGCTTATGTTAGTATTAGAATAATTAACTAATATTGTCAACAATACGTTGTTGTAAGGGTGTTTGGTTAGTTTGGGATGTGTTATATCATTAGCACATCGTTTGTTTGTTTGTTTAAGCTTTTATTAGCATAGGTTCAATATGCGTTGTGATATTGCCCCACGGATGTAGGAGCTTGCTAATTTTTCATGGCTTCTATAATGAGCCACAAAAAATGGAATCAACACAACTTGTAATCACTCTTATATGGTATCACAGCCTATAAAGAGTATTTTATTTGCCTAAAATGTGAGAGCTGGTGCAGAGAGCTTAAGAGTGGGTGTGGCTATAGTGTGAAGTGCATCTAGTGGTGAAGTTGGGCGTTAGATCTGTTGTGTATAATCAAAATAGTGATCAAAGGCATTTGGTGTATAAGTAGAGAGAACGGCGCAGACCACTTCTCCGGTTTCCTTCATCGTTTAGTTCCATTATAGTTTTTTCATCTTGTTCAACAATATCGAACTCCAAAAGTGTGTGTAGCCTGTTGTTCACAAGCATATCATTCCTGAAAGGTTTGATGGATGCTTTTAAAGATGTTGCAAACAATTTTTTTTGCTAAAAGTGGTGGAAGGCGAAGGCATTGAAAGACAAAGGAGGCGTGGAGAGTAATCTTCAAAGGAGGACACAATAGTGATCAAAATTCTTCTGTAATGTGTGGACATGATTCGTGAAGTGCAGCAACAACGGCTGAAGGTGGTGTGAAAGAGATGGGAAAATCATAATAGTGTAGACGCAGCTTGGGCACAAGCTATCTGGTGCAACCATATATTGACACCAACTGCAATCAATACCAGTGGGTGGATGGGTGCTTAGAATTTGAGCAAAAGACAATTCAAAGGCAGCATAAGGGCAAAAAGTTTTATGTGTCCCTAGGCGCAACCAGCCAGCAAGTTAATACAAGTTTTTAGTTTTACTATATAATTTTTAAAACTATGAACATTTAGGGTAAACAGTTTTTACTATCAAGTTTATTTAATATTTCTTTAAAAAAATTATGTTTTTATTAATTTTATAAAATTTATCAAATATTTACCTCAGATAAACCTGGGAAGGGAATTAATTCCGTAACTTTTGACCGATTAGGTAGTTGTCCATAAAACTTTCCCTATTTCTTCGCATTTGTGAGATGAGTGACTGGTGGTGGCAGTTTGATCTAAAACTCTATAGTTTTCTAAGTTTAATTATTTTAGTAGTCTCGTAGGTCTAGTTGTAAGGTAAAAATGGCCCTTATACAACATTTACTCTTGCTTGAGTCACAAAAATTGATTGGCAAAAATTACAGTTTTTGGTGTCATAAAATACTTACAATTTGTAAGTGTAGAGATCTTAACCAGATTGTTTTATGAAAAGAATACATACCATAGGATGATCCCGAAGACTAATAAAAGTCATAAGGAAGCTTTAATGCTTCTTAAATTGTCAATTGTTGATACATTAGCGCTAGAAGTTAGAAATATCATTGTAGCATCAGCATTGTGAACAAATTTCAAAACCAAGTATTAGGCTTCAGAAGCAAAAAGAGCATTGTATTTGAAAAAACTGTTGTTTTCTATAAATTTGCAGGAAGGAGGATCAATCTCTGAGTATTTGTTGCGACTAAAGGATCTTTGTGATGAATTGTCTGCTATTGAAAAGCTAGTGGATGATCAAGATTTGGTTGCTATGGTGTTGAATAACTTGCCATCATCTTTTGAATCCTTTGTTCAGTCCTTGCATCTGATTGCAGAGACCCAAGAGCTTAGTTTTGATAAGTTATCAACACTTCTCTTACAAGAGGAGCAGAGGCAAGATCAGTTAGAAGCATCACATTCATTCATTATAGAGAGTGCATTCAGTGCACGATTCAAAAGTAGAGGTAGACAACATAATGCTAGTAGATCATTGAATGATGATTCTTTCAAAGGCGATCAGACAATACAATGCTAGCAGTTCGTCGAATGATGATTCTTTCAAAGGTGATCAGTATAGACAGTGCACGGCTCAAAGGCAAAGGCAAAGGCAAAGGCAGACAGTACAATGCTATCAATTCGTCGAATGATGGTTCTTTCAAATGTGGTAACACATCGAAAAGGTCACAATGGAAATGTTATCACTTTAAGAAGCCCAAACATTTAAAGAAAGATTGTTAAAAGAGACTTAATGATCTGACAAGTGGTCAAAAGAGATAAAGGTATGTAAATGTTGTTGAAGGAGATGAACAAGAGGCACCAGGGAATTTTGCATTTGTGGCATCTCAGTACTAGTCAACTAAGTCTACAACCTGGTATTTTCATTTAGGTGCATCCCCACACTATACATGTCACAAAGATTGGTGTGTTAATTTCATTGAAGTTAAAAGAGTAGTAGTGAATATGTTTCTTTGGGTGATGGTTGGAATAAATATGTTAAAGGATCTGGAGATGTTCGTGGCACATTGAACAATTATGTTAGTTACACTTTCAAGAATGTTCGGTATGTTCCTAATATGAACAAAAGTCTTACGTCTATAATTGAGATAACTAAGAATCCTACTTTTTGTGTAAACTTTCAAGGAACCAAATCCATGGTTACTAGTCTTCATGACAACAAGTTAATTGTTGCTGGCATTGGTGAGAAGGGATTGTATAAATTGATAGATCCCAAAATAGCAAAAGTGTATGCACTAACAAGGATAAAAAATACCAGTGGACTTTGGCATGAGAGCTATGGACATCTCAATTATCAATATTTGTATGTACTTTGTAAGACTAACATGGTGGATGGACTTCCATCTATTCAAGGAAGTTCAAATGTATGTACGAGATGTCAAATGGAAAAACCCGCCTGAGACTAATAAAACATGGTGGGCCAAAAGAGTTTTGGACCTAGTACGTGATGATTTGCATGGTCCAATGAAGACACCTATAGTGGTTGGAGCAAACAATTTCTTGTTGTTGGTTGATGACATTTCTGGGAAAATGTGGGTTTATTTTTTAAATGAAAAAACTGATTGTTTTTCTAATTTTGTAGCATGTAAAGCTTTGGTAGAAAAACAAACAAGTAAATAGGTCAAACCCCTAAGATCTGATAATGGAGGTGAGTTCATCTCAAAACAGTTTAAGGAATTCTACAAGGTATACATAGGTAGTAACACTCCATAACAAAGTGGAGTTGTGGAAAGGAGGAATATGATAGGGATGGAATTGGTAGAGTGCATGGTCCACAACCAAAAAGTACCATCTACATCCTTAACAAAAGTCCTTGTAAAGCTTTGCAGAACGTCCCTCCCAAGAAAGCATGGTCAGGCAAAAAACATTATGTAACTAACTTTCATATTTTCAATTGTGTTGCTTTTGCACTAATTCTTGGTGAGGAGATATAATTTAGATGCAAAAAGCAAAACATATATGTTTGTTGGTTATAGTGAGTAGTTAAAAGCATACAAGTTACTATATGTCTATATGAACAAAATTATGATTAATAGAGATGTAGATGAGCAAGATGCCTTTCTTCTTTGATAATAGCAAACCTACAGATAGTAATGTATGGTAACTATTACTGATAATGTTGGAACAAGTTCAGGGGTTGAAATGAAATAGGCCTCAAAGCCGGAAACATTAGAAGATTAAAGTTCCAAGGAGGGATCTAGTGAAGAAAAGAATGATTCTCAATCTTCACAACCAGATCAAAGACCAGAGTGGTATTATACCACAGTGAAGGATGTTAGAAAGGGTGAATTGCCATAGGCAATGGAAGGTCAATCTACAAGATTGGGATAGTGAATGGTGCAAGTGATTTTGAAGGGGCAAAAGGAAACCCTGCATGGGAAGTTGCCATGGAGGATTTTGATGCCTTGATGAAAAACAAGAATTGGGTGTAGTCAAAATTACCCCAAGGGAGGTGGCAGCGGAAGGATGGCTCTGGCTAGGCAGTGGCATGGCAGTGTGGTTCCCTTGGTGGTAGCAAGCAGCTCTTGGTGGCTGGATCATTGGAGCCTGTTCTGGGGCTCAAGTCCTTGAGGTTTGGGTAAGCCGGATTTGCTGCCCGAGTGGTCGATTTTGATTCATGGATCTGTATGGTTGCATGTTGGGTTGTTGGCCTCTTAAGGCTTGTCTTTAATTTTTTGGTTGTGTGGATGTGTTCCACTTCTTGGCATATTGTGGATTTTAATCCGATTTGGCCAAGGTTTATTGTATCTTCATTCATTGTTAGTGAAGGTGAAGGACCCATCAAACCTCAATTACTAATAAAAAATAATAACCCAAGGGAAGAAATTCATTGGTTGTAAATGGATTTATAAAGTCAAGTGTAAATCAAATGATTCTTTGGACAAGTACAAAGCTCATCTTATTGCTAGAAGATATTCTCGAGAAGGGGTAGACTGTGAAGAGACAATTTCCCCTACTATGAAGTTGATAGCTAGTTATCTCCATTGTTGCTCATTTGGATGGAAGGTATATAAAATCGATGTCAAAAGTGCCTTCCTAGACAAATATTTGGAGGAGGTCTACATGGTTCAGCGATAGGTGGTTCCTGAGAAAGAACATTTGATTTTCCATTTGGTCAAGTCCATGGATGGACTTAAGCAGGGTCCTCAAGCCTGGTATTTCAAAATTGATCAATTCCTTGGAGATTTTGGATTTAGAAAAAACTTTTCTAAGCCTAATCTCTATATAAAAATCATTGGTAATGACATAGTAACGCTAATTTGCTATGTTGATGATCTTGATATCACTCGAAATAAGGACAAATAATTCAACAAGTGAAAACTAATATTTATTTTGTTTTTTAAATGACGGATCTAGGCCTGCTTCAAAATTGTTTAGGTGCAGAATTTTGGCAATCCAATCTTATTGTTTTTGTATCACAAACTAAGTATGCCAAATCTTCGTTGGAAGAATTCAGAATGACTGGATGTAATTCAACATATACACCTATGGATGTTGGGATAAAGCTCTCAACTTAAACTGATTCGCCATTGGTCAATGAATTAATGTATTGGCAATTGATAGGTAGTTTAATTTATCTTACTGCTACCCAATTGGACTTATGCTTCGAAGTGAGTTGTCTTTCAGAATTCATGTCTAATCCTTGAAAGGAACATTGGCAAGCTACAAAAGAGTTCTTTGATATGTCGAAGGATCCCTTGACTTTGGCATTCTATATTTGAGATATGTTGACTTCATGCTAACTAGGTATATTGATTTCGATTGGGCTAGATCAATTGATACAAGGAAGTCTACAAGAAGTTATGTTTTCACTCTTGATTCAGGGGTAATTTCCTCACAGAGCATGCTTCAACCTACAATTACCTTATCTTCCACTAAAGCAGAATACAAGGCAGTCGTCAGTGTGGGTTGTGAGACAATGTGGTTACAAAGGATATTGTTCAATCTTCAACTTGACCAAAATGTGGTTACAAAGGATATTGTTCAATCTTCAACTTGGCCAAGCAACACCAACCACAATTTTATGCGACAACCAGATTGCTCTCAAGATGCTGAAGAACCGAATCTATCAAGCCATAACTAAGCATATTTAAGTTCACTATTACATTCGACAGTTGATAATGAAGACATTTGTCTTTATTATTGTCTTACAAGACAGCAAATTGTTGACACATTAACTAAACCCCTTGGTAAAGATAAATTTGTAAAGTTTAAAGATAAACTTGGGATTTAATCAAGTTTAGTCATAGGGGTCGGGTATTATAATATATTAACTAATAATGTCAGCAATATGTTAGTTGTATGAGTGCTTATTTTGGATTGTGTGATATCATTAGCATGTAGCTTGTTTGTTTGTTTATGCTTTCAGTAGCATAGGTTCAGTATCTATTGTGAGGTTGTTCCACAAATGTAGGAGCTTGTTAATTTGTGCATGGCTTATATGATGAGCCACACATAATGTAATCAACACAACTTGTAATCAATCTTACAGTTAGTTAATTTGATTTAAATCAAGTAAATGGGCCCTCTTGTTGACTTCCAATGTGTTAATTCCCCCTCCTCTTGTCCATCTCCTATGTTATCTTTCCCTGATGTTATGCACTCTCTAGCTCACCCTTATCTTAACTCTTGTTTAAACCCCCTCTAAGTCGAGTGCACTTGCATTTACCCTTTTCCTTTTTTTTAAGTCCTAACCATACAAAGTCAGCCCGGGTGTGCATAATGTTTAATTTAAATTCAAATACCAGGTCTATAAGTAGAGATGCAATGTAGTTCATTTACACAAGAAAATCTAGAGAGAATTTATTTATCATTTACAAGATTCTATTGAGCATTTGCAAGCATTCTAGGGGAAATCAAGTAAGCATTATAGCATTTGGAAGTTAGAAGGGTTGGGCACTTGCATTATGGTAGATTGTTTGGCTAATTTCATTATACTTGGTGTGTTGTTTTCAAGATTATACAAAATTCTAGGGACCTGATAATAATGGAGGGATAATGCAAGCCACCAATAACTCCCTCTAGTGTTTTTATGTTTTGCAAGGTGTCACTAGTATACTAAAGTTACGGACCATGGATATGAGCATGTTGTCTTATCTTAGTATTTGTTTCCACAGTACCATGCAAAACATACTATGCCCAATAGATATGAATACTCACAACACTAGCATATTACCCACACCAAAGACTTAGGCACTCACCCAAGGTGCAATAAGATAACACCAAGAGCCCCATTAATAGAAGAAGATATAGATACTAGCACACAGAACAACAAATCGTACAAACCCGAGCACTAACACAAAGAACATAAATCATTACACATCAACACTTACAACACATAAACTGAATATCCTTTCCACTCGCCATTAACATCATGCACTTTACATCAACCTGTACAATACTCCAATGATGTACATAACTAAGCATTCATGCTACAAAACATAATACAACATATACAATTGTCTTTCAAGGCTCAATCTGTCCTTCAAACCCTAAGCTTGATCTTCACTTGTTTCTCCTACAAAATGTCCAACAAATCACAGGTCTAGCTTTTTTAAATGAGAAGTCAAGGAGTCTGTTTATTGGTTTCTAGGACCCCCTTTGCCCTTTGCTAGCAGTAGTTGAATCAGCTACCCCTGTTTGTAATTTTCAATTGTAAATCCACCTATCCTCCACTAGCACATATTCCTCAGCATATGCTTGTCTACTCAAATCGATCCCTAATCGTCTGCATGCTTGTTATCTATATGCTCGCCATCCGTAGGGATTTAACATCCTTGTTCCCTTTTGTGCTTCTTCGGATATGTGTTTGTTTCAACCCAAACATAGCACAACATGTTGTAAATTTGAGCAAGGAGACAGTTGACAGTTTGAATACCATGATCCAGAAAGCAGTTTGAGCACTGAAGAATTGTCATTCATGTCTAAGGCAGCATGGAATTGTCATTGATGTCATTGATGTCATTGAGATTGAAAATGATCATGCATTAATGCCAAAGGTTGAGTTGAGCAGACTTGTGGAGTAAATTGGGTTTGTGAAGTGCTCTTATAAAATAAGTAAAGCAGTCTCGAAACTTCGAACTGGTCTAATAAAGTTATTCGGGTTTATGGAACAACTTTACTTCTTTCATGTTTATAAGTAAAGCAAAGTCGAAAACCCGAAGTGGTCTAGAGGAGTTGTTCGGGATTCTGAAATGAATTTACTTGATCGGGTTTATGGAACAACTTTACTTTCATGTTATAAGTAAAGCAAAGTCGAAAACCCGAAGTGGTCTAGAGGAGTTGTTTTGGATTTTGAAGTGACTTTACTTGGTCGGAATTCTAGAACAACTTTACTTCTTTATGTTTTATAAGTCAAGCAATGTTAAGAACCCGAGTTGGTCTAAGAGGAGTTTATCGGGTTTCCAGGATAGCTTTACTTCTTCCATTTTCATAAGCTAAGCAGTGAGTAAAACCCGAATTGGTCTTGAGAATTCTTTCAGGAAAATGTTAAGGAATTTTTTCGAACGAATTGTCCACAACATTTCTTTTTGCTTGAAGAAGTCTTTCAGGACAAAAAAGCCCACAACAAATGTTAAGGGAATTCCTTCTGGAAAAGTCTTAGGGAATAATTTGTAACAATTCTTCCGTATCTTTTGAACGTTGCAAAGGGTATGTGGACACTTGCAGAAAAGCCAAAGGGTAGATTGCAAAAAATCCAACGGGTATGAGGACTATTGGAAGATTTCCTAATGGCACTTCCAAATAGAAGCCAATGACGAATTCTTTCGGAGAAATTGGAGGACACTTCAGGATGAAATGGACCATTACAAAAGTTTCGAAGGATAGTCTACAAAATGGCCAAAGAAGTCCTTGACAGAAAACCTGCGAAAATTGTACCCAGACAAAAAGTCCGCAAAAATTGTCCCGAAGACAAAGGCCCGCAACAATTTGTATAAAGGAACCTTCCGAAGGATTAAATCAAGGATAAAAGACGAGCAAGTCTACAAGGATCAATGTTGCAAGGAGCGTTACAAGAATGTCGAAGAAAATAAGATCACGCCAACATGCCGAAGTTTAACGACACAATAGAAAGGGTAAAGATCTAACATATCGAGGACAATCGAAAGGAGCGGAAGCAAACCCATCATATAGAAAACAGCGAGATGCGAAAAGGGAAGAAAAGAACCTTGATGGTTAATGACAAAGCAAGAATTAAAATACATGTTGCTTTAAAGATCAACGGCTCACGCTTGATCGGTGCATTAGATCCAATGGTGCGAAGCAAAGCCAAATTACCCTCCGAGTGCACGCGCATTTGACAAGTGTCAAGAGGTCATAAGGAAAGATCCAATAAAGAAAAGAACGTGAACTTGATGCGACGAAAGAAATAGAAAGCCTACATTTAATGTGTTCTAACTGTCTGTAAAGGAACAGGTAGAACTGGTGATGAACTCGATATATCTTCACAGAGCTCGAGATTAATCAATCTAATTGATCAAGGAAACAACGCAATTAACAATAGTTGAAGCGCAGATGCCAAAGATAGTAAATAAATTTGAACGTTGCCGTGTGAAGCATGAATCGAGACACGAAGTCAAAGCAACATTGAATGCAGATCAGAAGCTTGAACTGGTTAAGAGCAATTGAAGTGTGAACACTTTACAGATAGAAAACCCTAAGATGCATTTGTCTATATATGCTACGAACAAAACATTTGAAAGTGTCTTTTGCTGCTGTTGCTATAATAATTAGTGTTAACTCAAAAATTGTCAAGTGAGGACATATGCAGACAGCGTAAAAAGGCAAAGCAAATAAGGTGTGTCAAAATAGAAGATATCCAGACACAAAGAAAAAGGCAGAAAAGATGAGAAGGCACATAGTGTGAAGGTGCAGTTACAGACTAGACTTGTAACAAAGAAACTGAACAGGATTCATTTTGAATCTCTTTTGTATTCTGAAGTTGTAGCTTCATATCTCTGATAGGTTGGTGCCATCAGAAAAACTGAGTTGGTGCTCAGTTAGGAAGTTATTGCTTCCTTAGAGTGGGTGCTCTTGAATGTAACCAGTGAGGTTTGTTTGTGAGATATATTTTCTGTGAGGCTGGATTAGAACAGTAGATTCTAGCAGCTTTTCTCACCGTGGTTTTTCCCTTTGGGTTTCCACGTAAAAATCTGGTGTTGAGTATCCTTGTGTGTGTGGATGATCTATGATTTTGTTCTTTACTTTGCATATACATTCTGTATCTTGTTTAAAATTTTTAAGAACTAGGCTTTAGCTCATCTACTGATTCACCCCCCCCCCTCTAAGTAGATAATTGTGTTCAACATATCGATTGTCTCCCCGTTTGACCTACACATCAACCTTCTTCCTGCACATGTTCGCCATTCATTTTAATCTATTTTGCACACTTGTAAAATACCAAGCACAAGTCTATGCATCTCACCTACACGTTATCATACTTAATCATTTCTAGGACAAGTAACCTTATGCGGATAATATGGAGTCAATATTCCCCCATACTACCTTGTTTTTTGTCCTCAAACAACTACTTCTTGACTCTTTTCATGTTAGGCTTGTAAAACTTCAAGAATGACTTCCTAAACCTTCTTCTCAAACTCGTTCCATCTATTCATGGCTTCATTAATAGCCTCTTTCATATCCTGCACAGCTTTTACCGTTGCTTCCACTCTGCACTATTCTTTCCATTTTTGCATTATATTTTTCTAAAGTTTGTCCTTTCTCCTATGAATCTTCATATGCTTCACGCATATTTACTTCTTCAACAAGTGCCTCAATCTATAATCCATCAATTTTTCCATCTATCTCTGTGTGCTTCTTCTTTACTTGGGCTTTCCAAGTATTTAATTTTGTCATCTTCTTTTGCCTCTTTGCCATGTCTTTTTCCTTTGTCATAAGAGCTCCTAGCTCTTTCCTTCTATCTTCATCATTCTTCATCCGAGCATTCACATAATCTTGTGTGTTTCCCAATTCCCTGAACACATGCCTACTAAATATAATTTCTTTTCTACTTCTTTAAGCAACTCATCCAATTATTCAACCTGCTTCTCCTATGCACTTATGGCATCTTCTAATTTCTTCTTTTGTAGCTCCTCAATTAGTTGCATAGCAATGGGCACCATTGGTGTCTCGAGCAGCAATGAACACCATTGGTGTCTCGCCTAGCACATTTTAAATGGCTACACCAAGCTTATTCATCAATTCTAACCGTTTTATGGCCAACTCCCCCCAAAATTGCGGTCTTTCCTTCTTGATTAGTTAAATCATTTCCTTGATTGCCCATTGTATCCACCCATATTCTTTCCATTCCTTCACCAACTTCTTCTCTTCCTTGAGGCTGCTTTTCAATTTTTCAGTCTCTTCTTCCAAACCAATGTTGCATTGTACCATATCTGCAGTCAGCTAAACCAAACCAAAACCTAACTAATTAAAACTCATTGTGCACGAATCGCAATTCACCTCCCCTGCATCATCATTAGGTTCTCCATCAACAATTATTTCTCTCATAGGCATTTGAAACAATGGATCTACATTGTGCAAATCCAACATCCTTTGTAAATTCAATGTGGTGATGTCTCTTTATTCTTCACAACAATTCTCCCCCACATTTTCCTCCTCAAGCTCTACATTGATCAGAATTTGATCTAATGGATCTGAGTTCATCAACCCTTTTTCCTCCTCTTCTCCTTCACTCTATGATGCACTCCCCATTGAGTGCATTTCTACATCCTCCTACATAAAATCCTCTGTGATACTCATCGGTTGTGTGCCTTCCATTCTATTTTGCTTCTTTCTTCTCCTCACAATTCTAGTTCCCTTGGAAGTTTTTTTTTTTTTTTCCTACCCGACATATTTTTCTTTTGGCAATGATTCTTCGGTCTCTTTTAAGGCTTCCTCATTTACACTCACCTCTTCTTCTTCACATTTGGATTCACATATTTCTTCTTCCTCATCCTTTCTTCATTTGTCTTTTTGCACGTCATTTTCACCTTTCTTCCTCTTTTCCCTCTATGCCAATGTCTTCTCTCTTTTCTTAGTTTCCACCTACGCTGAACCTTCAACTCGTTATTCCCATACTGGCGCATCATCGATCCATTTGGGTATGTTATATATTGATCTCAATACACACATCAACGGATACTTAACTCTGCTCATCTCAACCTCCTACTTGGGATACAACTCTAGCCTATCATCCTCTAAATCTTCGTCATCGTCAATGACTTTCTTCCCAACAATTATGAATATGTTCCTCGAACAGATCCTCTCCTTGCCCACTTCTTCCACTTTCATAGTTGATCTACAACACTCTTTCCAAATATTGTGCTGACACCGAATACGAACAACTTATCCAAGGGATTTCCTTGTCGCCTTGCTTCTTTATCTTCACCAATGTGTAATGTCACATTACATATAATGTAGCACACCCTTTGTATGCTTCCACCAACTTTTTGGAGACTCTAACCTCTCCATCAAATGCTTTATTCACAATGTCAAACCAATTCATCATCTTGCTCTTTTAGGCTTCATTCTTCTGGTCTACAAACTGATGTGTGGCACAATTCTTTGCACATGACCTCATCTCCTTCAAGACTTCAGATACCCAATTCTCCAGAATGCCTACTTCCTCAAGCAACATCAATATCAAATACACTCCCCACCAAAATGTCCCTCCTCTAGCATGCACTTCCTCTAATGCCACGTTAATCTCTTCAATTATATACTTTGGCAAAGTTTAACTTCACCCCTCCTTTCACCACTTTGTATGCAACATAGATAATGAGCTTGGATGCAGCCCCATCATGTTGCCACGATTAGCTTTGCACTTATCAAACATGCAACTACCTACATAGGCAATGTTTAGATTTCATCCAGCTCCATGGTGTAGCCTTCCCTCTACAACTTCAATTTTGCCTCACCAATCTTGTCTGTTTCTCCCAAATCCACACGATATCTTCTCCCTCGTTCTTCAACCCTATTATCTGGTTGATTCGTGATGCGACACCTTCATACTTCTCCCCACGAAGTATGTCCATCCCTGAGGTGTCTTGAACAACCACCACTTTGTTAACTCATTTAGTTTTGCCCAAAATGGTAACTCATATAGTTGGAGGATTCTAAAATCCTTCAAATGTGTTGTCATAGTCACTTTGGTTTTAAGCCCTCTCAGCGCATCCAATTATTCCTTGAACACTTTCACACTCCACTTTCCTGGGATTGAAATCTTCAATCGTGCACTCTCCATATATGATATTCACGTCCTCTCCCACCTAAACTCCATTTGCAACCCCCATGGCCAGAACCACCAAAACCTGTGGTTTCTTGCCTCCCTTATCTTAGGCAATTTGGTCGAGGGTTTTGATCGAGTTCGTCTTCTTCAGCTGCTCCACTTCCTTCGCTGCTTCAAACTCACTTGTCGATCTGGAAACTTCATCCTCATCCATTGAATCAGCTACTACAAACGTCTCCTTCACCATTCCTACTACTACTCAACCTTTCACAGTGCAAATTTATGCAACCTTTTTGCTCAAATTCCCCCTTCTTGACCAACTCTAAATTAAATTCTCCCTATTCAACACTCTTCACTATCATTTAATGGTGTAACAATCCTTCTCACAATACCCTAATCACTTTGCAATTCACTTTGCTTGTTTGCCCTAGTTTTCAGTGCTCTTCAACGCTTTGAGCTCTCAATTATCTCAATTCACAAATGATCTTTCAAAGGCTCTTCTTATTATTTTAAAGCCTTATGTGCATTAAATTTTCCATCCACTTGCAATCCATTTGCCTTGTCCTCCAGTAGTCAAAAATTCAAAATATTTAATCTCTTCGTTCCATTCACCTTTTTATTTTAAATCTTCCCATCCTACTATGTGTGCACCACACTTGCATTTTCTACAACCCACGTCTTTTTTTTTAACCTATTGTGTCACACGCTAGGCAAACTCGTTCATGCACACACTCTTTCGTGTGCATCCATCCTTTATGCCTTTTTGCATAAATTTTCAATTTTTCTTGTCGGGCAACCTGACTTTCTCCTTCTCCCACAACTAATATAAGCTTAGTCCTCTTGCACATTCTTCCTATTGTCAGTTGCCTTGGTCATTTGTCTATTTTTGCTTTGCCATGGAGTAACAACTCAATTGTATAAAGTGATTGTGCATGAATACACCTCCTAGAACTACTTAGACATCTAGCATAAGGATCCCAAAAGTCCCCTCACTCAACTCGCCCGACTAGATTTACAACATAGTACAGACTTATTACATAAACCAAACAAACATGTCAACCTAAGCAAAATATAGAAAATAATAAAAATTTTGAGTTAAATTATCTCAAGGCCAGTGGATTATACAATCCACCTAATGCATGGTCAATCGAAGTAGGCTTAAGCATGCATCCATTAAATTACCCTTGGAATAGTTCACCATCAAACCTACATATTTTGCATGAAGCAATTTCCAGAATGTGGTGAGTCACATACAGTCCCATCAACCAAATATGGAACTTTCTTGAGTGTCGTGCATATCTAAATTCATACAACACCTTGGCAACCCCACAATTTATTGCTCATAATGTGCTTATCATGACAAACCTTCTCTCCCCATTGGTTCCATCGCATTAATAACCTCTTCTCATCCAAGTGCATTAAATCTACCGGTCTCTTATCAATCGATGCACATTCTTCTAATCCTCCTGTGTGTGCAATCCTCAATGATGGTATTAAAAACTCAACTAGTGGTACTGCATCTCTGCCATAAACCAATTGGAATAGAGTATACTTGTTCAACCATTTATATGTTTTCCCACAACACAACAGACCCTCCATCATTCCAGTCTTTACACCCCACATCACGTCTTTGTGAGCATTGTTCCCAAAACCCTGTTAAATGCCTACATCATACCATTAACTTGTGGATGATACGGTGTTGTCTTATGATGGGCAATCATGAACTCTTGCAATAAAATACACACCATTTCCGCAAGAAAATGAGTCCCTCTTATCACTTGTCAAATTAAGAGGACGCTCTTATCTTGTTTTAATGTTCTCCCATAAGAACCATGTTGCAGTTGTTGTACAATTCTTTGTAGGTGCAACCTCGGCCCCTCTTGTTATAATTATCAATGGTCATTGTGATATAGCACGCACCACTGAGTTGCACAGTAGGGTTAATTGGACCCACAAAATCCACTACCCATTTATCGAATGATTCCTATGCAATGATTGAGATCAATGGCATCTCATCCCATCTATTGGGTTTTCCAACCCTTTGGAAAATATCACATTTTTACATGTATTCCTTGCAATCCTTGTACAAAGTTGGCCAACAAGATCTTGCACGCAGTTGCCTCTCCTATGTAGCATCCACCAACAATGACTTCATGGCATTCACATAGTACTTTTGCACATTTGTGTTTCAAAACACATCTACGCATCACTTCATCTCTCCCTAGTTTATAAATTTCTCCCCCAATCAACTGATATGGTGCAACCCTAATTGCCAATTATTTCTTTTGTTTTGTTGTCAAATCCATTAGGGCCAATTCTGAAGTCAAGAAAGCAGGTTATCGCTGCCAATTCTTCAAGCATTCTTTGTACTCGATATAACTGTGCATCTAGCATATCATCCTTAATAGGACACGAAACTTCCCCCGTTTCAATGTGCAACAAATGATCTAGTCCCGCATTCGACCTTCCAAGCTTCACTACCACTGAATATTCAAATTCATAGAACAACACAATCCATTTAAAAACCCATGTAACATTGGTTTGTTCACCAAGTATTTCAGCGCTTCATGGCTTGTAAAAAACACAGAGTTGCTAAAAGATATTGCCTGAACGTTTGCACCATGTAAGCCCTTCCTAGTGCTTCCCTCTCCGTTGTAGTATAATCCTACTCAGCCTTTAACAACTTCTTTCTTGCAAAATAATTTGGGTGATCTATCTTTCCCTCTTGGTTGTGTAAGCATTGCCCCTACCGTTGTTTTAGATGCATCCACATGCACATGAAATGGAATTTTCCAATCTAAAAACTGTAGAATTGGTGTGCTTGCCAATTTCCCTTTCAACACCTCAAACGCTTCTTGTTGCATTTCAATCCACCTGAATGGCCCATATTTTTCAATTACTCTTCCAAGGGCCCTGCAACATGCACATAATTGTGAATAAACTTCCAATAGCATCTGCAATGTCCCAAAATGTGTTCACATCTTTCTAAGTGCGCAGCACTTCTAGTTGCAATATCGCTACAATCTTGGTAGGATCAACTAACATGCCTTCTTTACAGATGACATCCTAACAGTGTGCCAAAAGGTATTGTCAATGCGCATTTCTTTAGATTCAATGATATCTGAATTTGTCTACATCTTTCGAACATCAAACATACATTTGCACAGTGATCTTTTACCAATCCATACACAATCTAATCATTCAAATAGACTCGCAAAAAATTGTGTATAAAATCTCGAAATGCTTCTACCACAATGCATAAGAACGTAGCAAGTGCATTCTTCAAACCAAATGGCATCACAGTGTATGTGAATGACCCCCACTTTGTTGCAAAGTTGGTCTTTGACTTATCTTCAATGCAATTGGCATTTGATAATACTACGAAAATCCATCAATGAATATGTATATCTCATATCCAGCTATTACCTCCAACACTTCCTCTATGACCAGCATTGGGAAGGGGGGTTGAACACATGCATCATTTAACATGCGGTGATCAACACACATCCTAATTCTCATGTCCTTTATACTGATGACCATAGGACTCACCCACTAACTCTTCCACTGCATATATTACCCCGACTTCAAGTATCTTGTCAAATCTCCTTCACCTTTGCTTGAAGATTTGGATTTATCCTATATGGCCTATTCTTCACCTGTTTTGCACCTTCGTGTAGCTTGATGGTCATTTTCCATAAGGAGTCATGCACTCCTTTTATCTCATGATACTTCTTGGGGAACAAATCCTTGAACTCTCTAATTAGTTCAACGATGCACACAAATTCCGAATCCGCCCAATAATCCCCAAATGTAGCCATCCTTGGCTCTTCCTCAGTTCCCACAGTCCCATCCTTCGTGTGCAAAGGTTGACTGTAATACTTTTCTTCATTTTTATGCGCACCTTCCACTACCCTTTCTCCAACAATGGTTTCTACCTTCAAGTGGAATGTTGCATCTTCAAACCTTTTCTGCCACTGACCTTACAAAGGTTTGATTCTTGACTTGGATTTTTCACCTATGCGGCTTCCAAGTCTTGCGAGTAAATTACACTCTTTTCTTCACTACTATTTGAGCATTCACCTTCTTCAAACAATTTAGCACTTCCATAATCTCCTTCATGGTTGATATCCCTGAACTTGCTCTCCATTTGTGAGTCATTCTTAAAAATTGTTGCATACATTACTTTCAATGGCGCACTAATAGGAAAACATCTATAAAATCCTCCTTTACTTTTTCCTAGACCATAGTCTCCCTCTTCATCTTGCTTACCACTTACCATGCATGTGCCCACAACTTCAAAGTGGCAAAAAACGCATTAACCCACGAACATATCAGAAGGATGGCCTCACGAGTGGTCCACATCTTTTCACATTTGTTCAAATGTTTTGTAGGATCCACCTCCCCTGAAAACACTAGTAACACCCTCTTCTTATTATTACACCCGAATCTCGTGCAGGATGTTGCCTTGCACACTCACCAACTAGTAAGCTAAGGTATATGCATTACCCACCATCATGCAAGAACGCTACACAATGTGTGAAAATGTAATATCCTTTTCAGGAAAACAAATTTGAATATGATTTTTATTGTGATTCCTTTTAAAACTGGAGCATTAATTAAATACTAAGCAGCACATGCAAAACTTAATATCCAAAACCCAATTGAAATCTTTGTTATGATGAATTAAATATCCACAGGATATAGATGTTGATGTGACTGAACATCAAGGCTAATCTTGCAAAAACCTCTTCATATATTACATATAGCATAAAACCCAATTTATTATTAATATTTGGCAACACGTACAATAGTGCAGTAATATATAACAGCAGCTCCAAAGCAATTATTACCACCACTAACAATAACGCAGTAGTCTATAAATGAACATGTGACGCATACAACAGCGGTGTTTGAAATCCAACGGCAGCCAAAATAAAGAAGAGACCCCAAGGCCCACGCTAGGATTGTCAAGTTGGAACTGCAAGCATATTAATATCCACGGCAGCCATAACAAACGCCAGACCAACAAAAGGCAACGGCAGCTTACAGTGTATACCAGCATTGTGCCAAAGGTGATCTATTCCGAAAACCAATGCACAGTTGTTCACTAAATCAGATTTGGAACCCTGATTGGTATGGCAGCTATCAATCAATACTAACAATTAACACAGCAACTTGCAGCAGAGGTACAGTAGCCAAAAATGATGGTACAGTAGGTTATAATCAGCAATCAACCCCTCCAATGAAGATATAACTTTCTAACCCTCACATATTCTGAATATCAATGATCGGATCACTGTAGCAATGGTATGAATCACTATAGCAGCCATACAAAGTACTATAGCAGCTACAAAAGTCAAAAAATCTTTGATATAGCACCCTTGTAATTTGTAATTTCTGGATGAAATTACCTCAAAGATTTAGAGGGTTTTCATCCCCAAACCTAAATCCGAATAGCGAGGGTTTTTGTCCTCACAATTTGTATCAACTATAAGGGTTTTCATCTTTATACTGAAAACCGATGAACTGGAAGGCTCAATCAATTGAGAAATATTGATAACAAAAATTGAATCATCCAAATGAAAAAGGACGCTCAATATAAAGACTAGATTGTCACTTTTAGGGTTAGGGTTACACTTTTAGGTTTTACCTCTTATCTTTTATTTTCACCTTTTCTATTTACTCGCCATTTTATTTTATTTTCAATAATAATAAAATGATATTAAGTTGTCACTTTTTAATAAAATAAAAAGTAAGTCGCTTAGACAACTTAAAATATTAACTTTATTAATTTTTAGTTTATTTTAAAAAAGGAACATGACAGTCTGCCCTTCCCAAAGATTGTTTGTCCTCAAGCCATGTCTGAACTGTTCGATAAATACCAAGATCCCAAACCAATCTTTCTGTTTCTTCCATTCCTCTTTGTGATGTAGATGATTTCTGTTGTGCTACTCTAAATAATTAAGAATTGAAAGCTCTGCACCAAATGATGCTTCTCCAATTGTCTCAGTAAGTGAATCATCTAAATTTTCCCCCATGATAGTTGAATCATGAATCAATTGAGACATAGAAAGAGGTTGAGAACCATCTCTGTCTTCAACCTGGAAATCAATTTCTTGACCAAACCACTCTCCATGTTTTCCCAATACTATGCAATTGTCCTCTATAGCCATTATTTCCGATTGCCATCCAATTGTGACATTCTCAAATTGCTTTGCTTGTTGATCTTCAATTCCATGCAAAATTGTCTTGGTTATGCCCAACTTTGTACTTGCAACTTATGTTTCCCCTGGACACTGTTCTTCGTGAAGAATGATTTCTTCATTCAACTTAATAAAAACTGTTGCAGCAATTTGTGTTTCTTTTGTCTTATAAAGTGAAGAAGAAACTAAGTTGAACTTCATAGTGAGGGCATCAACCCTTTGCTGCATTTTCTTAGATGCAGTTAAGGCCTCTTATACAATTTCGATGACCATATCCCTATCTTTAATCACATGCAGATATTTTGATTTCATTGTTTCCAATGTACACTTTATTATTTGCAAATCTGCAAGAGTAACTATATGCCTAGTGCTAGCAACATTTACCTCACCCATAGTGTTGTTCTCTACCGCAATTTGTGCACTCTGCAAGCTTAGAGTTAGATATTCAATAAGTCTTTTCGTACTATCCAACTATGTTAAGACTTGCACCTCTTTCTCCTCTGTTATAAATAGTTGTCGCTCTTCAATCTTCTCTTCTACTTCCTTTGTTTGTTCTTGGCTAAACTGTTGTAATTCAGCTAACTTTGATGTTGCTGATTTCTCATCAATTTCTGCTTCCTCAACCCTTTCTAGGTTTTTTTAGCTACTATTATTATTGGCATGCCTTGAGCAATGACCCTGGGTACTGTCAAACTATTTATCATTAGTTGTTGATCTGAAAATTTCAGCGAGCTCAAAACCATCATTAATATTTGTTCAGACATTTTTCTCTTGTGCATGCCCTTTGACAAAGCCATCCTGAATCTCCACCTCATATGCTTCTTGACTTGACACATTCTTTTCATTTCCCAATCCAGAATCACGGGAATGCTCAGAGTGTCTTTCTTCTATTGTTGATGCCTCTGAAAAAACAATATCGTCAAAATAGACTGTTGTAATTCAGCTAACTTTGATGTTGCTGATTTCTCATCACTTTCTGCTTCCTCAACCCTTTCTAGGTTTTTTTAGCTATTATTATTATTGGCATGGCTTGAGCAATGACCCTGGATATTGTCAAACTATTTATTATTAGTTGTTGATCTGAAAATTTCAGCGAGCTCAAAACCACCATTAATATTTGTTGAGACATTTTTCTCTTGTGCATGCCCTTTGACAAAGCCATCCTGAATCTCCACCTCATATGCTTCTTGACTTGACACATTCTTTTCATTTCCCAATCCAGAATCACGGAAATGCTCAGAGTGTCTTTCTTCTATTGTTGATGCCTCTAAAAAAACAATATCCTCAAAAAAATCATTCTCACTTTCATTCTTGCAATTATCCTGCAAATCATCCCTATGTAGCATGGACTCAAACATAGTGGATTGATGGGTATGTATTAAAAATGAACAACTTCCTCACTTGTGCATTCACCAATTGATGCTTTCTCCTTGACTTTTTTAAGATAATTCTTTTACTGATTGGCAATATCAAAAGTCAATAAAATATCTTTTTCTACATTAAATTTCATACCTTCTACCTACATGGCTGATTCCTCCAAGGTTTGCTTTCTTTCAATTTCTTGCAATTCTGATTTTCCTTCTTTCTTATGCTCCCCCATCACAATTTCTTGCGCATGATCTTTGCCCAGGCATTTGTGGCTTAGCTCCCAGGATTCTTTGCATGAAAAGCAACATTCTTGTCTTCTAAGATCATTTTTGTTGCCATCTTTGTAAGAGTTCTTGTTCAGTTCAACTATCATTTATATTTTTAAGTATGGTTTCAACTTTTCTTCACATTGACCAACCACACTTCTAGCCAATGTACGCAGTGTGGGTGAAACTTTCCACACATCTTTTCTCCCATTAGTCAATAAAACTAATAGGAGTGGCTGAAAAATATCGTCACTCTCATTTAGAATCAAAGACATGATTGTTTGCATTGAGATAACAACATTTTATGCATGATTCTTATTAATGGTAACAAAGAAATGTTGAAACATTTTAAGAATAAGAACATCACATTCGAGATCTAGCATTACAACACATGATCTGACTTTTGCAACAATTTCTAAAATCTTAACTCTCTTAGCAAAATAGGAATCTTTGATTTTATCCATGCCTCGGAAGCTTTCCACAATCAACTGGAATATTTCCCTCATGGTGGTGTTGTTATATGGCTTTCCAGGAGTTGTTATTCTTGTAATTTCACTAATACAAGTGATAATTACAAGTCTCACATCTGGATCTTGGTGTCTCAAAAGCTTGGGCTTAGCCAAATGAGTCATCGATGGATTTACTGTCCATTTCATAATCTCTGAATCTAACTGTTCCACAATGGATAGACAAATTTCCACTTCCTCTGAAATGTTGAGTAGAACATTTTTTTGAATGAGGCGGTTGCTCAAGTTTCTTCCCTGCTTTGTAAAGCTTTATTCCCAAATCATTTTTGCTCATTAACTCCATGATTCACAAGTTGTGCATCGGATAGTATCTCCAAAATATCCCTTTCAGTGAAACAACTTTGAATCTGATTTTCTCTGTGATTCCTTTTAAAACTGGAGCATTAATCAAATATTAAACAACACATGCAAAACTTAATATCCAAAACTCAATTGAAATCTTTATTATGATGAATTAAATATCCACAAAATATAGATGTTGATGTGACTAAACATCAAGGCTAATATTGTAGAAAACTCGTCGTGTAATACATATAGCATAAAACTCAATTTATTATTAATATTTGGCAACATATACAATACTGCAGTAATATACAACAGCAGCGCCAAAGCAATTACTACCACCACTAACAATGATGCAGCAGTCTATAAATGAATATGTGACACTTACAACAGCTGTGTTTGTAAGTCTACGGCAGCCAAAATAAGGACCCTAAGGCTCACACTAGGATTGTTGAGCTGGAACTGCAGGCATATTAATATCCATGACAGCCATAAAAGACAAACAGCAAACCAACAAAAGGCAACGGCAGCTTAAAATGTATACCAGCACTCTCCCAAAGGTGATCTATTTCCAAAATCAATGCAAGTTGTCCAATAACTCAAATTTGGAACCTTGATTGGTACGGCAGCTATCAATCAACACTAACAATAAACACAGCAGCCTACAGTAGAGGTATGGCAGCCATAAATGATGGTATAGCAATCTCTAATCAGCAATTAACCCCTCCAATGAAGATATAACTCTATACCCTCACAAATTCTGAATATTGATGATCGGATCATTGTCGCAGCCATACACAGTATTGTAGTAGCTACAAAATTCAAGAAATCTTCGATATAGCACACTTGTAAATTCTGAATGAATTTCCTCAGAGATTTAGAGGATTTTCGTCCCCAAACCTAAATCTGAATGGCAAGGATTTTTATCCTCACAATTTGTACCAACTATAAGGGTTTTCATCCTTATGCTAAAAACCAATGAACTGGAAAGCTCAATCAATTGAGAAATATTGATAATAAAAATTGAATGACCCAAATGAGAGAGAACTCTCAATATAAAAACTCAATTGTCATTTTTAGGGTTAGGGTTACACTTTTAGGTTTTACCCATTTTCTTTTATTTTCACCTTTTCCCTTTATTCACCCTTTTATTTTCTTTTCAATAATAATAAAGTAATATTAAGTTGTCACTTTTTAATAAAATAAAAAGTAAGTCGCGTAGACAACTCAAAATATTAACTTTATTATTTTTTCCTTTATTTGAAAAAGAGGACTTGGCAGAACAAGAATAGAAACCCATTCTTCCTCTCTGGGTAAGCATGCTTCCAAATCTTGTGCATATGCCCCTGTGCAAGTTGTACCATCATATTGAGGAAGTTTTCCCAATCTGTCCCTACTCAAACAATGTGCCTTCCTTGGTGCTTGTGTGACTTTTGGAACCCACTTCTTGGTCATTCTCCTAACGACTCCAGGTCTTTCCTTTTTGGCTCCACATCTAAACATCCCAATTCTAACAAAGTTAGCATACCATGTCTTTCCATGTGTGCATGTCCACCTAGTCAATTCATATACTCTTGCACCCAACTGTTGCAAGTGTGACTAGTGGTATCTAACATAGATGCCTACTATTCCAACTTAGTATCCCATCATCCCTTGGGTCTAAATATTATTTTCCTTGCGCAAAGATGTTATATATGTGATTGATCTCTTCATCTATATCTACACTATCAACATATGATAGACCACGTGCTCCATCCAAAGGAATTACCACCCTCTCTTTACCATTCTCAAAGCTCATAGCACCAAGGCCTTCCCAATAAAGTCGGGTGTCGTTATGCTTCTACCAACTCTAACACTTCAAAGTTAGCCTTAAAATGCACTCCCAAAATCACGAGCTCAACTCCTTTCAAGACTCCCTATGGTCTCAAGCATAAGTTGTCTACCATGAACAACATATTTGTCTAAGACTAAAGCCTAGGGCTTCCCATCTTCCTCTAAGCATCCTAGGTCAAAATATTCACTTCTAACCCCGTATCGATCAAAATGTTGTGTAACTTCCAATCGTTGACGAAAGTGTCAATTGTCAACTCCTAGTCCTATTTCTCAATCTTCAAAGAATAAAGATCTTTCATCTTCCCTTCGACTCACACACATCCTCTATACTATCTGTGAGCCAACTCCTCGACAAGAGAAGCATACCTCTAGTCTTCAATAAAGCTAGTATCTCCATTACTTCCTCCAAATCCTTTGAGCTTGGACTCTTCTTCTAGCTCTCTCTAAGATTTGCATTTAGCATTTTAGTTGTCTACAACTTGCCTTGATATTTTACACTATCTCCCTTGCTTCTGCTAGCAACTACTTATCCACGCGCACATCTGAGTGGTCCATTACCGTTGCTCCTTGCTTGCATGGTATACTTTCCTTCTATGGGCCAAGCGCTCTCATTGCTTGTGTATCCACTCCACCCCTTATGGTGATGTTCACCTTTGGGCCTACGCTTGCTTTCTACACATTATCCTTCACCGCCCAATTTCCCCCATGTTGCACCACTCTTATTTTTCCTACACCCTTTCATTCCATATCCTTTTGCAATATCTTTTGTCAAAGATCGAGTGTCCTATCTTGTGCCCTTGCCCACAATGAGTGCAGCTTTGAAATTTTGGGCATTACCTCTAATGGTAATCATAGTAATTAGTGGCTCCACATTTTAAACACGAGCCCTAATACTGAATCCCACTTCATTTGCCACCTCATTGTCCATTTGACCTTCCACCATAACCTCTTCCTTGTTGAGGTTGTTGAGATTGCACATAATTGTTCTATTGGTTCTAATTGAACCCTCTTCTTTGTGCACCACGTATTTCATCAATGACCTTGTAGTTTATTGTGTCATGCGTGTGCATGTCACATATTTTGCACCACATCACCTTCACTTGTCTTTTTGGACCTGTGCGTAGCTTCTCGTTTCATGATCTTCCCAACACACTTCACAACATGAAGTAACAACTTGCACCTTTCAACGCACGCAATTGCTCTTTGTGTGTCCCTTTGTCTCACAATCCATGCATCAAATTCCTCTCTGGGACTCTTGCACACTGTTTGCAAACACATTTTGCAACTGAATTGCCATCTTTGAGATTTGTGCCTCATGAAACAGGCTTACTCCTGCATCAAAGTTTCCAACAACTTTAAGCGCGTCATCCAACGCTTCTCAAGCATCAATGAATGTCTTCACAGACAGTTTGTCTCCCAAACACTAGCACGATCCTCCAACAAACCACTACACATGTTGCAATGGGTGGATATCATAAGATAGCTTGGATAGTAATGTCTTAAACCACGCATCGTATGTTCATACACACTAAAGCATCTTGCTTGATCTCCTTGAGCACAGAAATGCTCTCTTGCTCAAACTCTAGTTTATGAAACTCCCTTAAGAATGCAACCTTAAGAGAATCAAAGTCTACCACAGTCTAATTAAGATCAAACTTGCGGTACCAAGTACGCGCATGCTTCAACAATGTCATGGCAAATTGGGTCGCCTTTCTCTCTAGAGATGCCACTCCCTTGGCTCGCCAAGATATCTCGCACTTGTGTACGTAATCAAACACATCCTCCATACCTCGATATTCTAACAACATCTCATAAAATATTATCCAATGTTATGAAATTGATTTACCTACACACCACTTCGTGAAGCTACCCCTCCACTTCCACCAATAGTTGTATAACCAATGCTCCCTTGCGTGGAAACTATTGGATATGCTCTTGGAACGTTTCCTCCTATCAACAAACCCTGCATCCTAGCCCCTCATGTTGGTATACTCATACTTGACACACTTCAAGTATCTTCTTCACAACACGCAACTTTGCAATGTATGGAATCTCTCGTTCCACTACAACCACTTCTCACAATAATTCGCCAACTTTACATTAGCTGAAACTTTCTCTCTAACGCACAAGCATCGGCTTTACACAACCTTGGATTTGAGATCTCTCCATGACTTGCGCGTCTTCCTCCAACTTCTCATGGTTTGTAGTATTCCAAATCGGAATAATATACGTTAATTTGGATTTCTCGGAATTCCTTTTTAAAGTTCGAAATAATAATATTCAATGAATATAGAATTATGTTCTTATTAACAAGATAATAAATTCATATAACAAATAATGTTGTATAATGATCAAATGTGCAATGCGGAATTCCGATTATAAATATTCTAATAGAGAACTCCCAAAGGGTTTCGTCTTTGAGGGATTGATATCAAGGGGTTTCGTCCTTGTATCTAATAATGAGGGGTTTCGTCCTCAATTATAAAAGAAGAGGCTGCTGCCTAAACTTCCGATAAGGGAAGGAATGTCAAATCTGAATATATATCCTTTTCCTTCACCAATTCTTATAAATACCCTTCCTAGCTTTGCATCAAATGATGTGTCTCCTTTCCAAAGTGATGTATCTTTTCATCAAATGGGACGACTTGCATTAATATAACTTCTATTCCTTGAATTAAATGTGGCGCTCCTCATATGGACAATTTATTTAATTTAGTTGTTGTTGTAGTTAATTTATTTGTTGCTTGTTTAGGTGACTCCATTGGTGATTTATTTACATTAATGCAATTCATATTTATGGTCTCCTTTGTATTTGGGGATATTACAGACCTCCCTTTTTCGGATTGTTTGTCCTTAAGCAATTTTAAACCTGATAGTACACTCCACAACAAACTATAATCTACTCCAAGCTTAGATGTTTCTTTCCCCATCCTTGTAAAATTGATTGCATTATTATTAGTTCTCTTGCAAGGAATTTTTGCAATTGTTCTTTCCCAGATCCCATAGCCTTCTACCATTATAACCATTGCTGTAATTATTAATGAGCTCTTCGCTAAGCATAAGGACCTTGGGACCTTTACGTACTCCAAATTGATCATTTCTTGGGCTGCTAATGACTTGTTCAAGCTCATTTGTCACCAAATCTGCCCTTACAATCTCCATTAATAACTCACCTCCACTGTCCACGAAGACAAATCTTTTCTTTGTGCTATTATGGAGACCAAGCAATGGTTCATCTTTGATAAAAGATTCATACTTGTTTTCATTGCGATAATAGGACGAATTTATGGTTGTCATAAGATGATTTCAACGTTTGTTTGGTTGTTCAAGTTTAAGAACCATCACCTCCAACTCAGGCTCAAAGAATTCTTTGAGTGATGTTGTTGGGATGTTTTTCAACATTGAATAGTTTACTTCCACCGATTGCTCCTGCAACTCAAGGTTGTTGCCTAAATCATTGTCAACCATCCAAATTTTATGCTCCTTCGGTAGTTGTTATGTGATGACTTGTTTGACTGAATTTGGCTGCCATTCATCTTCCTCTAGTACACATTTCCTATATAAACGACAAAAATCTTTGAATGTCAATTCATCCCTTATCATAGGATCAAGATTCAAATATTTATTGTGACATGCATTAATTAATATCATTGAAAATCAACTCGACCTCATCTTCCTGTATTGGTTCCTCTCGTTGAAGGAATGTGGGCATGGTTGGGCGTACATAAGTCCTTGATGGGAGTCCTTCATGACTGTTACTAAATGTATAACCCTATTTTGCTTGTGATGATCTTCCCTCACCATTAGAATTCTGAGTTAAAGAGTTAATCAATTGCTGCATTTGTTGAACTAATTGTGACATCAACGTATATACTTGAATTTGCCCTTGGGTCCACCGGTCAAACTGTGCATCATTTATGTTGTTTATGTTGACCTTATGATTTGAATGCATAACGCTTATTGAAACCCTTAGGCTGGCAAGATGAAAAGCTTTGATAGCATTGTAATATTCCAAATCAGAATATTATACATTAATTTGGATTTCTCAAAATTCCTTTTTAAAATTTGAAATAATAATATTCAATGAATATAGAATTATGTTCTTATTAACAAGATAATAAATTTATATAACAAATAATGTCGTATAATGATCAAATGTGCAATGCGGAATTCCGGTTAGAAATATTCTAATAGAGAACTCTCAAAAGGTTTCGTCCTTGAGCGATTGATATCAAGGGGTTTCGTCCTTGTATCTAATAAATGAGGGGTTTCATCCTCAATTATAAAAGAAGAGGCTGCTGCCTAAACTTCCGATAGGGGAATGAATGTCAAATATGAATATATATCCTTTTCCTTCAAAAAGTTCTTATAAATACCCTTCATAGCTTTGCATCAAATGATGTGTCTCCTTTCCAAAGTGATGTGTTTTTTCATCAAATGGGACGACTTGCATTAATATAACTACTATTCCTTGCATTGAATGTGGCGCTCCTCATATGGACAATTTATTTAATTTAGTTGTTATTGTAGTTAATTTAATTGCTGCTTGTTTAGGCGACTCCATTGGTGATTTATTTACATTAATGCAATTCATGTTTATGGTCTCCTTTGTATTTGGGGATATTACATGGTTTCACATCCATTTCTTCAAATTGGCTCTCCTCACATAAGGATTCTTTACTACACATCACCTCTTCCTCATTGGAGCGCCTATCTTCTTCACGCGAACTAATTATGTGCCCTCCCCATTTTGCAAGGGTACTCGTGGCATTCAAATGGCTCGGCTCCCCTTCACACATAGGGTCCATACTTGGTAGCATCTCTTCCATCTCCACAGAGTATTCAATTCTCCCTTCATTTGCATCAAGCCGACCCCTTCTCTAACTCACCAATTGCCTAGCCCTTGTGTGGTGAGCAGTTTAGCCTGCCATCACTAGGGTTTCAAACTCAAATTTTAATTTCATCAACAATCTTTCACAGATAATTCTCCAATCTCCACACTCCTTACAAGCAGGGTCCCAACAATAGAACCAACATGTCCAGTCTTCCTTTCCACATAACTAAAAAACCTAGACTATACACAACAAATACGAATACTCATAATGCGGCAAATTACCTAAGTCAAAGACTTAGGCACTCACCTACGGCGCAACAACAGAATACCAAGAACCCCATTGATATAAGAATATTAGAGAATAACACACACAAATCCTAGCACTAACACAAAGAACGCATCAACACTTAACACATATATTGAATATCCTTTCCACTCATCAAAAACATCATAAACTTTACATCAGCATGTACAACACTCCATTATGTAAAGAACTAAGCATTCATGCTACACAACATGATACAACATATACAATTGCCTTTCATGGCTCAATCCATCCTACAAAACCTAAGCTTGATCTTCACTTGTTTCACCTGCAACATGTCCAACAAATCCCAAGTCTAGCTTTTCAAAATGTGAAGTCAAGGAGTCTATTTATAGGTTTTTAGGACCCCCTTGCCCTTTGCCGGTTGTACTTGAATCAGCTCCACCTGTAAATCCATCGGTCCTCCACCAGTGCATATTTCTCAACATATGCTTGTCTACTCAGATTGATCCATGATCATTTGCATGCTTGTTATCTTGATCTTGCCATTTGTACGAACTTAACATCCTTGTTTTCTTTTGTGCTTCTTCAGATCTAAGTTTGTTTCAACCTGCACATTGTGCATCAATTGTGTCCCCTTCTGACATGCGCATCAACCTCCATGTGCGTGTTCACCATCCATTTCATTCTATTCTAAACACTGGCAAAATACTAGGCATGAGTATGCGCCTCACCCACACATTATCACACTTTGTCATTTTTGGGACAAGTAACCTTTTGTAGAGAATTTGGGGTCAACAAAGCACCAAATCAACATGATCATCCATCATGAAAATGATAAGCCTAAACCCTACGATCATTCTCTCTAGTTTTGAAAGTAATTAATTAGGCATTTTTTGCGTGTTGTACATGTTTTGTGATCCTTAATTAAAGGTGGTGCACTTTATGTTGAACCTGTACTTTCGTACACCCCTTAGGGTTCAATATTACTTGTTTTATGGTGGATCGGATTTTCCTAGGGTTTCATAAACCCTTGATTCATTGTGCCCTCCTTCCTAGGGCTGGATCTTGCTTTCCATAATGTCACATTTACATAGGTCTTTCGCTCTTTCATGTTTAAATTTTCCTAACCTTAATTGTCTTGTGCTTAATTTCAAACCCATGCGTAGCATATATTCTTCATATTTAATTTATTGATCTTTTTGGCACTGCCATTTTTTTTTAATTGATTTCTTCCTTGTCCTTTTTGTTTGTCTAATTTATTTTTACTACCTTTCTACCTTATTGTTTATTTGCCCCTTTCATCCACTTACTCTCTTTTTTTCAACTATTTTTCATCTGTTTCCTCCACCTCTTTTAATTATTTATTCTATCCTTATTATTCGATTCGTCCACATTTTTATTTATTTTTCATCCTTCTTTTATTATTTGTTTTCTTCACCTTTTAATTTATTTAGTTTATTCATCGCTTTATTCATTTACTTTAAAGCATCCATTTTTTCATTCCATTTTTTTTATTCTATTATTTGGAATTCAATTATTTCTTTTACTTGTTTATTGGTTTTCATATATTAATTTTCATTTTTACTTTGGCCTCAAAATCCTACTTAAATCATGTTCCCTATCATTCAAATTGCTCACCTTTTAGCTGCATTTTTTCAAAATGTTGAAAAATATTCTATGATGGAAGATTTTTATTATGATTATTATGATAGTGAAGATAACAATGATGAAAAATTAGGACAAATAAGTTTTTACCCTAGTATGATCCAATGAATATACAAATGCTATGAATGTTTTTGGTGTTGCTCCCCTTTCTATAATCCCTTATGACTATGAAAAGCCAAATTTTACTATGGAAGAACTAATTACTGAGGAGAAAATGTGTTAGTCTCAAACAAAGCAAATTAGATCAATATGGATTTTGAATTTAATATGCACCATAACATGTTAATTCCTTGATAGAACATGAGCACACCCTAACACACACTATAGGGGATAATGTGGATTTAGATCCGTGTTTTTATGTAAAGATAAATACTTATACTTGAATATCTATTATGCTACATCTCCTCAAGATAATTATTAGAATAATCCTGACAAAGATTGTGCCTATGAGACCAAGTTAGAAGACCAACATGGAAATGAACCCATTGATTATATTAAGAAATATGTTATGACCAATTTTACGATATCTCTAGAATTATGAGTATATTGAAAGAAGTTGCCTGTCAAAATCTCCCTTCTCATGGTGTTATTTCAGAAGTTCCTCCTAACCCCGCTCATGTTTCTATTTTTTCGACTATCCCCCCGCTCGTGTTTCTATTTTTTTCTACTATTCCCCCAGTCATGTTTCTATTTCTTCTACTATTCATTCTCAAAATGCTATATTGACAAATGCTCAAAACGCTTTTATTGCTTGTCCTCTTTCTCAAACTTTTATTTCTCAAAATGTTCAAAATGTTTTAGCATCTTCTCAATCTTTCTCAGCTTCTCAACATGTTTCTACAATTTCTATAATCTAACCATCTATGGCTTCTCAACTTCCTCTTATTGTCGCTAATCCTTCTTTGACTTATTTAATTCCAGTTTCTTCTACCACTTTTGTTCCACCTCAAACTTTTGAAATGACTATTATGATGCAAGTCTTGCATGATATACAACAAGTTAAATTGTTTTTTCAAGGGTCTCATAAGCCAAATGATGGACTCTTCTCATGATATACTTTTAAACCTTTTGGCTCATGGTGTACTTGCTTATCCATTTCCAATTGGTTTTATTGCTCCCAAATTTGTGTTCTATAATGGAAAAACGAGACCCTTTTTATCATACTATATTATTTTACGCCCCTTGCTTAGACATTCCTCATAATGATAACTATTAACTAAGATATTTCCAAGGAGCAAGGGACTATGCACTTAATTGGTTTTATACTTTACCGTGTGGTTCCATACATTCCTTTGCACCTCTAGCTAATGATTTATCGGCTCGTTTCCCAATCAATATTGTTCATGCGGTTACATTTGCGGAGCTAGGTCAACTTAGGCAAGTGCCCAATGAATACAATATAGATTATGTGCTTCGGTTCAAGACCATGGTAACTAAGATGACTTATCAACTGCTAGATAAGTCGGTTTCAAAGCATTTTTATCAACAGTTTACTATCAATTATCAAACACGAAGTAGTTTTCAGCACTTATCAATCTTTCGATGAACTTTTTCATGTAGTTAAACACTTTGAAATCAATCTTTTCGAGGAAAACATAATTAAATATGAGGCCAATGTTCTGACTAATTCAAAATTTAAAAATAAACTAGGTTCCAAGACTAAAAGCAATGAGCATGAGAATGAACACAAGAATGATGCTAAGAGGACGGTTAATGCTACGAGCAACCATATAAGGAGCTTGTTTTATCTCAACAAAAGGAGCATAGGTAATTTACAAGATTAGGTGAAAGTCCTCAATATGTCTTGAAGAAGTTACCTGAATGCAATATGATTACTTTACCACCACCAAGGGAATTTGATACTTAAAGACCAATGCCCAAGTATTTTGATGCCAATACATACTGTGGTTTTCATAGACTTCAAGGGCACTATACAAATCGATGCATCACTTTGAAGCACAAGATTCAAGATTTAATTGATAGTAATTAAATACAACAAGATCATACACATACAAATTCAAGTGCGGCAATAGAAGCATCTACTCACAAGGAGCAAACATCTTATAATAATAAGGTCCATGTGGTAGACAAACCAAAGTATAACAATGTGCCTATGGCATACAAACAACATTCACTTGACAGTTTTATTGGAGCAATTGATTCAACTAAGAAGAAAGCAAAAGTTGTTCAAATTGTGTTTAATGAAGAAGATATGCCACATGATAGCTCATATGATGGGACCGCTATTTATACGAGCATTTATAGATGGCATAACGGTTGACTTTGGCTCGAATTTGGATATATGCACTGAACAATTTCTTTATAACCTTGGAAGTAGCTTGGATAACTTGGTCTCTCCTAAAGTTATCACAAGATATGATGGTATTAGAAGGGAACTTGGATAACTTGGTATCTCCTTCTAAAGTTATCACAAGATATGATGGTATTAGAAGGGAACCACTTGGTTGTGTTATTTTACCTATAAGAGTGGTACCAAAGAAAATTAAAACTCTATTTCATGTGGTGACCGCTACTGGATCATGCCATGCTTTGTTAGGTCCACCATGGATACATCAAACAATGTGCCTATGGCATTCAAACAACATTCACTTGACGGTTTTATTGTAACAATTGATTCAACTAAGAAGAAAGCAACATTTGTTCAAATTATGTTTAGTGAAGAGGATATGCCACATGATAACTCATATGGTGGACCACTATTTTTACGAGCACTTATAACTAGCCTAATGGTTGACTATGTGATCTAGGAGGATCTGGGTCACTAGATCGTACAACACATTACCGCAGTTGCACATCCAACGTTGCGCTTACGTCAGCAACAACATCAATAGGTTCTGCACCTACATGCCAAATCATTCCTTGCAATTCCTCTCCTACTTTACTGTACAAGTCTTGCAGCATCGGTACTGTAGCTAGCAGCTCGTCGGTCACAGCAGTCAATGACGTCACTGCACTTGTTGATTATGAACCGGTTGGTACCAACTATTGTAACAGTTCAGTTGATGCTTCATCTTCTTGCATTGTATACTAATGTACATCTCCATTCTTTTTAAATAACAATACATTGAGCAGAAGCATAGGAGAATAGAGTTAGGAAGTCTTTGACAGCAACATCTGATCTCTTAGATTGTACAGAACTTGGCATAATATAACTTTGTTATTACAGTTTTATATTTGTTATCTTATTATTTCTTTCATGTAGCTTTACCGCATTAACATTTTCATATTCTCTATCATTTAGTAAATCGCTTCCGTATATAACCTGTTTAAGTAGGTTGTCCATCGGGTCTCCTCCTAGGCCCCAGATTAGTGGTATCAAAGCAATCACACTTCACATCATTCTCGAATGGTACCATGGTGTTTCTGAAGTGTCATCATTGTTTGTATGCCCACTCATACGAGGTCTGATTATAAGTTAGGGCTCAAGGCTCATGACCCTTCGTCATATCTACCTTCACGTCCTCAAATGGGCGACAAATCTGCAATGACACCAACTCCAGAGATGTTCCAGAAAATGATAAAGGATGCATTGCAGAGACAAAGGGAAAATTTGGAGGAGCGTCATGCACATGAACGAGCAAATATCGTTGATCATTTTTTGCTCCTTCTCAAGTAGCAAACTTTGCCAACAACCTCTCGTTCTCATCAACCGTTTGCACAAAGACCATATACAGTACAAGTCAATCTAGACATCCCTATGTTTGAAGGAAAAATAGATGTGCATGCACTAGATAACTAGCTTAACTTCATATGTTCATACTATGCGGTTAACCACTTCTCTGATCAAAAAGAAAATCACATTTACTCTTCTAAAAGTTACTTTATCAATTAAAAAATGGTGGGAGAATTACTACACTACACATGAAGATCTCCGTTTAAACACATCTGTAGACACATGGAATGGTTTAATAGAAGCACTAAAAGCAACCTATTATCCTGTTGGAAACTAGATGATTAATACTTTTCTCTCAGTTGTGCCAAGGCAAAACACAGTCTATGCAGCGATACACAGATACTTTTCATACTTTGGTGTCCAAACTTCGGATTTATGATTCGGAGTAGAACCTTGTTTTGAAGTATAGGTCAGGTTTGGGACCTCATATCCAGTCAAATCTAGATTTCTTGACTATCTCCTCCATTGTGGAAGCCTACAAATATGCTTGCAAGTTTGAATCAAAGGCTAAGGCAAAGACTAAGATAGATGATTTGAAGTCTCAAACCAAGCAACAATCTAAATCTTATAAGCAGAATTCCAAATTAGGGAATAACTCCAAACACCCTCCAAAGAAGAAGCAATGGCCCTCAAATGATCAAACTAAGCAATTCAAGATTGACAAGTGGTGTTCAGTTAACAACTCCAGAGTCATTCCAACAAATAAAGTCGCACTAGGAAAACTTTACTTGCACAACTTGAGGCAATGGGTACCGTCTTCGTAGAATTGGAGAAGAGTAAACATATCATGGAATTCAGCCTAGCGCCATGGTGGGTACAACAAACATCTCTACTACCCCTATGGAAACAAAATAAGCAGAAAGATTGTTCCATTCCCAAATGCGGATCAATGCCCAACCAGTACATTTCATTGTTGACAATGGAAGTCAAAAGAACCTGATTTGTCCTAAAGCAGTTCGCAATTTGAACTTGTCGTTGATGCCTCACCCACAACTTGGATGGTTCAATGTGGGATCTGAGAAATGTGTCATTCAGCAATGTCAAGTGGTGTATAACATCAAGCCTTTTTAAGATACAATCCTTTGCGACATCACTCCATTAGAGGTATGTGATATTCTACTAGGTCAACCATATCTTTCTCATCAGCATGTAACATATGAAGCAAATCCTAGAAATGTCTTCATAAATGTTGGTGATATCAGATACCACATACCAGAAGTAGTTCCGGAACTATCACTCATTAACACCCAGCAATGTATGCACCAAGCAATGTAAGAAGCTAGTCACATCTAGTAAAACATTTGTGCTTTTGATGGTAAGATCTGAACGTACGAAAGTCCTTATGGCACCAATTTTTATCACAGTTCCTCCAACATCAATGCAAAAAGCAACAGAGTTGCATCTCAAGTTGGAAGAATACAAGGATGTATTTCAGTTTCCAAAATAAGTGCCTACACACTGTGCAGTGAAGTAAACTATTGATTTAATCCCTGGACTACCTCTTCCTAATGCTTCTTAATACCGCAAATCATTTCTGGAAAATGACGAAATCAAGTGGCAGAGCCCTGAACTAGTTGACAAGGGACGTATCAAGCCCAGTGCATTGCCTTGCGGCAACCCAATTGTGCAAACACCAAAGAAGAACAGCACATGGAGGTTGTACATCAACTACTGAGCACTCAACAAGATCACAGTGAAAACCGCTATCCTCTTCCAAGGATTGAGGATCTTTGGACCAGCTCTACGGTGAAAAAAACTTCACTAAAATCGATCTTAAGTTTGGGTATCATCAAATTCCTGTTGATCCTATAGACATATGGAAGACAGCCTTCAAGGCCAAAGAAAGTTTGTTGAATGGTTAGTCAGGCCCTTCGGCTTGACCAACACTCTAGCCACATTCATGCAAATGATGGGTGATATTTTGAGGCCATTCACTATTTCATTTGTCATAGTCTACCTAATGACATCATGATATTCAGCAAAACATGGGATGAACATCTGCACCATATGTACCAAGTGCTTGACACTTTGCGGAAACACAAATTGTATGAAAACATGGAAAAATGTTCATTTGCCATGCCGCATATTCAGTATTTGGGATTCATTGTAGACACACAGGGAGTACATGTGGACCCGACCAAAATTCAAGTCATCTAAAATTGGCCACAACCAAAGAATCTCATAAAGCTTCGCCGCTTTCTGGGATTGGCAAATTTCTACAGGGGATTTTTATTTGGTTTCTCTCATGTGATTTGGTCCCTAAACCAAGTTACCAAGGTGGCGCTAAAACAAAATTCAAATGGACTATTGCACAACAGAAAGCATTTGAGAAATTGGAATGTAGACTCTACTCTGCATCAATACTTGTTTTATCAGACCTTCAACGACCATTTGAGCTCAAGACAGATGCCTCTGACTTTGCACTTGGATCAATCCTCACTCAACATGGTCACCTAGTTGCTTGCCACAGGAAAACTTTCACTGCACTGGTAAGGAACTACCCAACATATGATCATGACCTTTATGCTATTGTTCAAGCATGTAAGCATTGGAAGCATTATATCTTGGGCAAGGAGACTGTGATCCACACAGATCACAAGCCGCTTTAGTTCTTGCAAGCTCAAAACAAGTTGTAGCAAGAGCGGCATCAAAATCTTCAACAGTTCCATCTGAACATCAAGCATAAGAAGGGAAATGCCAATCTAATTGCAGATTGTCTAAGCCGACCACCATTTCAAACTCTCCTTTATGTACTTGACGAATGTGGACATAAAGTCAACACACAATCGAAATTGTATCCATTTGACATTGATTTTGCATATATCTATCAAAATTTGCTCTACAATAATTCAGTACCAGATTTCTATTTGCAAGATGGGTTTCTATATCATCTTGGGCACTTGTGCATTACGCACGAGGCAAAAAGACAAAAACTAATAAGGCTCATTTTAGCAGGGTTGTAGGACATTTTGGGATTGAAAAGACTCTTGCAGTGTTGCAAAATACTTTTAATGGCCACAACTTAGGAATTATGTCTCCAAGTACATCAAGTTTTGTAATGCATGTGCAATTGCCAAGTCGGTCAACAAGAAGCAAGATCTGTACACACCTCTATCGGTTCTAATGAGGCTGTGGGAATCCGTTTCTATGGACTTCCTTTCAGGCTACCCTACTACCAAGCATGGTATTGATTGCATTTATGTAGTAGTTGATAGGTTCTCAAAGATGGCAATTCATATGCCCTATAAGAAAGCTATGTCAGCTCTAGAAACAAGTCAATTGTACTTTATAAATGTTTGGATCCACTTTGGAATCCCAAAAACTATCTTGTCTGATAGGGACACAAGAATTCTGAGCCATTTTTGGAAAGCACTTTGGTTTATGCTAGACATAAAGCTGAACAAGTCCACCACTTTCCATCCTTGGACTAATGGACTAATGGAAGTGGTCAATAGGATGATAGTGCATCCTCTAAGTGTGTGCAATTCGAAGAAGCAATGCACTTGGGATGAAAGTCTTCCTTTCATTCAACAAAGCTACAACAGAGCTCTACACAGCTCTACCCCACACAACCCTTTTCAGGTTTGTTTGGTTTCCAGCCTTTGGCACCCATCGACATAGCTTATCCTATTCCGCCAACAACAATAGCAACTCCTTCAGCTCAAAAGGAAGTTGAAAAAGTTGTTCAATTCATTAAGAGCACATTCAACATCTTCAGCAATAGGTGCAAACCATTCTGCAACAATAAAATGCAAGGTACAAGCATCGGACACTGCACACCTTCCAAGTTGGTGATTAAGTCTAGCTACACTTGCAGAAGGAAAGACTAATAGAACCTTGCCGCAAGTTTTATCCACTTCGATACAAGCCCTACACCATTACTAGCAAGTAGGAGATAACGCTTTCGAGCTCAATCTTCCAACTTATCCTGGGTTACACCCAGTCTTCAACGCAGATCTCTTGCGGCTTTACTTTCCACCCCTGTAGGATACTTCAGATACTATGGAGACTCTCCAACAAGCAAAGAGCAATCCAAATTGCAGAGTTCCAACAAAATCAAATAAAGTCATTGACGCTCGATTCAAATGGACACGTCAACAAGAGATCCCTCTCTTCCAGATTGTCAAAGCAGGTCAGGTGTCTTCCCAAGGAAAATGGTTTACAAAGGTCCAAGTTGTTAATTTGTTTCCACATTGTCTTCCGCAACTACACGCAATGGGGACCATTGCTCTTCAAGAAGGGGCGACTGATCAAGGAGGATTTGGATCACTAGATCATACCGCACATTACTGCAATTGCACGTCTAGCCTTGTGCTTACATCAACAGCAGCATTAGTAGGTTTTGCACCTATGTGCCAATTCATTCCTTGCAATTCCACTCTTGCATTACCGCACAACTCTTGCAACGTCAATGTTGTAGCTAGCAACTCATTAGTAACGGCAGTCAATGACATCACCGCACTTGTCGATTATGAAATAGTTGGTAATGGTTGTTGTAATGGTTCAGTCGACGCTTCATCTTCTTGCATTGTATAATAATGTACATCTTCATTCTTTGTAGGTAGCAATACATTGAGCAAAACCATATGAGAATAGAGCTAGGAAGTCTTTGACAACATCTTATCTCTCAGATTGTACAAAACTGGGCATAATATAACTTTGTTATTACAATTCTATATATATTGTCATCTTATTCTTTCTTTCTTATTGCTTTATTGCATTAGCATTTTCATATTTTCTGTCATTCAGTAAATTGCTTCTGCATATAACCTATTAAACCCCATTTAAATAGGTTGTCCACCGGGTCTCCTCTTGGGCCTCAAATCACTATGGCTCAAATTTGGTGTACTAAACCATGTCGTTATAACCTTGGACGTAGCTTGAATAACTTGGTCTCTACTTCTAATGTTATAACGAGATATGATGGTATTAGAAGGGAACCCCTTGGCTGTATTATTTTACCTATAAGAGTGGTACCAAAGAAAATTAAAACCCCATTTCATGTGGTCATCGCTATTGGATCATGCCATGCTTTGTTAGGTCCACCATGGATACATCAAATGAAAGCAATACCTTCTATCAGGTATCAATGCTTAAAATTTGGACATCAAGTTGTTACAATTGGGAGGGATATTAATTTTTCAAAAGAACAAACCAAGGATGAAGTGGTATACATTGAAGCGCCGCAAGAGTCATGACAACATTTAAATAAAGTAAAGAGTGCATACGTCAAATCCAATCAAGGTGAGATCATCACATACTATGTCTCCAAGACAAATACAAAATCATAAAGCAAACTATGTTACAAATAACTGTGATGATGATTGTTATGGGTTCCACCATGCTCTAGACAAGATGCTAGTAATCTGTGTGCTTCAAGTGTTATATTTGACGATGATTCATCTAGTCCTCCAAGCATTGTTTGTTAGCTTCACTAATAAGCCTCTTATGTTGGAAATTGAATAAATTATATTGTATATGATTACTTTGCATTGTTATATATTTATATGCTTGTTCATTTTCCTTATTTGTTGCTTATGGTCCTTAATGTATCCATGATTATCCACTTACTGATAGAGGCTATATTGCTCATATACATGCTACTGATGATCTGGTTAAGATAGATGCATGATCTGCATGCAACAGAGACATGATTGTGGATTCACAGTATGCTAGGGGCACCTTGCATACTCGCTTGAGGGGGACTCTGGGGTATCTCTTGCCGTCACTTTAGGTTCTATCTTTCGTGATTTCCTTTATCATATTGAGGTCTCATGTGATCTTATATATTTTGGTCTATCTTTCCTAGTGCATGTAACTTTATGTCCTTAGTTGGTCTATCTTTCCTAGTGCATGTACCTTTATGTCCTTAGTGCTTGCATGTATGCTCAAATTCTTGATGTCCTTGTTATGACCATTAGTGTTGCTTTGTCTTGGTTACATAGTTCTTTTGCTTGCTTATGTAGCCTTGCTTCTCGTATGCTTGATGTGTTTGCCTCATATGCTTCTTATTTGGCATGCCTCTCTTGTTTTCCCTATGATTGATGTATGTTTATGGATTTTATTGTATACTCTATGTCAGAAGTTTTCTTATTGTTTACTTTGTGTGCTTTGCTTGCTCTATTCTATGCTACTATGTGCATGACATTGCTTGTTCCATATACTTTGCGCATTAAATTGTTTGCTTTGGTTTATCTATCTACTATGTGTGTTGTGTGTTTTCTTCATGTTTAGTATGCCTTCCTTGCCTGCTTAATTTACTATGCATTGCCATATGCTTGGTGCCATAATCTATATCATGCACAGTTATGCTTCATTTGCCATGATTCATATCATGCAAATGTTTCTCGTTGGTTTTCCTATGTCACCATGATTCCTCTAATGCATCTATTGGAGGCAACGCTCCTTGTGTATGCTTTTACTTTGATATATATGCTGCTACATTGCATGTATTGGGGAATGTTATTTTAGTTCTTTGACTACATTTTGCCCATGAGGGGGATATTACTACCATGTTTAGATTGCTTATACTTTGTCCGTGAGGGGCATCTTACCATTACCATGCTTACATTGCTTATATCTTTCTCATTTGGGGCATATTCTACTTGTGCTTATATATTATACTTCAAGCCCACGTGGGACCATTTATCTATGACATACAAGTTTTCACGATGACATCTTGCTATCATAGAGTTTTTATTTCCTACCTTAAACATAATGCACATAATCCCTTTCTTTTAAGAGATGTGATTCACATATTCATCCCACACCTCTAAAGGGGGCATGTATTCCGCTCATTTTATCTCCAATATCCATGACACTATCCACTATTTCACTCCCATAGGCAAGGGCAATCATATGGTGTTTACTCCAAGACATACCCAACACAACACTTTTTCCCATCACGAGATATATTCAAGGCAATTGCTAACCCTAATCTATTTATATTACATCAGATTTATTCGGCTTTCATTTTTTACAATAAAAAATGAACTTAGAAACACATGAGAATTCAACATACGTTCCGAGATTTATATTTCATAGAGTCATCTTCACAATTTTCAACGAAACCAAGTGTGTTCATTCTAATTACCCTTTCCTAGATTTCAGCAGTCCATCAATTATTACTTATGTAGAAATTTCTTCAATTGCACATGTTCCCCTTATGCTTGTAAGGGGACTAGTTTCTATATCCTAGGGCACAGGGGTATTGATGTTAGTTCCAAAATATTTGGAGCCTTCCACTATGGAAATCAGGTGATCTCTCTCTCCTTTTGACTTTCAGTTCAGTATTATTTCAGTATTGACTTTGAGAACTCTCAATAGGTTTCTAGATAATCAAGGCGATTTTTCTATATCCACTTGTCTGTTATACTTTGATATGCATGCATACACACACACATCAAAATCGAGCATTATGTAGATACCAAAAAATGTTATCATGGCATTATTTAGTGTTAAATTATATTAATTTAGCATGTTTGGCTTATGTTAGTTAATTTGATTTAAATTAGGCAAATGGACCCTCTTGTTGACTTCCAACATGTTAATTCTCCCTCCTCTTATGCATCTTCTAAATTATTTTTACCTTGTATTATGCTCTCCCTATCTCACTTTTATCTCAACTTGTGTTTGGAGCCCCTAAGTCAAGTGCACTTGCATTTACCCTCTCTTTTTAGGTCCTAACAGTTAGAAGTCAGCATGAATGTGCATAATGTTTAATTTAAATTCAAATATGAGGTCTATAAGTAGAGATGCATTGTAGTTCATTTACACAAAATAAATTTACAAATAATTCATTTATTGTCTACAAGATTTTATTGAGCACTTGCAAGTAATATAGGGGAAATCAAGCATTCATTTTAGCATTGAAAGTTACAAGGGTTGGGCACTTGCATTACACTAGATTGCTTGGCTAAAGTGCATTATATTTGGTGTGTTATTTTCAAGACTTTACAAAATCCTAAGGGCTTGATAATAATGGAGGGGTAACACAAACCCCCAATAAATCCCTCAGATTTTATGTTTTGCAAGGTGTTGCTGGTACAATGGAGCTGTGGACCATGGATAGAAATGCCAAATCAACATGAGCACCCATCACTCAAGAAAAAGATAGGCTTAAACCCTATGCTCGTTCTCGTTGGCTTTGAAAGTAATTAACTAGGCATTATTATTGTATTGTACATGTTTTGTGATGCCAAAATAGAGGTAGTGCACTTTGTGTGTCTTACACCTCCAAGAGATAACTCATAATTGTTTTTCAAAACCCACAACAATTTTCAAAAAAAATAAAAAATAAAATAAGCATCCTCCTTGAACATAAAATCCCCCAAAACGAATAAAAAACCTCTAATCTGCAATTTTTGGACTAAAACCAAATTTTGCAGAAGAGAGTAGGGTTTCAACAGCAAATTTCTTTCTGACACAAGCTAATAAATGCAAGAAGAAAGGCTCTAATACCATGTTGGAAGGCTCTGATAAACATGAAAACACTTGGATCACTTGTGCATAAAACTAGACATGTATAGCATACAGGAAAATAAACACATAATAAGAAACCCCTATATTACGAGAATAAAAATAGCAATACAAGCTCATCTTAGGGACACGACAAAGTGATGGGAGCTCTCATGCTCAACCAAAAAACTCTCCTCTCTCAAAATGGATAAACAACTCTAATTTTTCTCTCGTGGAATACATACATACAGGTGAGGAGAAAGGAAATATTTATAGGAAAACTAAGGTCACCACACCTTTTTCTAAATGACCAAGGATTAAGCAATCCTAATTGGCTAGGGAAAAGGTGCAATCTTGTTGGCTACTCAAAAGGTAAGCCCTAATTGATTGTTTTTCCCTAATTATAAATAATTGAAAATAATAAAGGCTAAATAGATAACCCTAAGTAAACTAAAGCATAATGCGACTAACTATCTACACCAACACTAAATCTTGCTCGATATTACTTCTACATACGCATGTAACACATCTAAATCCTCATTTAAAGTGTTGTCCCTCGGACCTCCTGGGATCTAGATCACCTTGCATGTTATCTAAGTGTGAATATGATGTATACTTGTATTGTCTTTTTAAGAAAAAAAAGGTGTGTGTTTTATCTAGACTTGTTTAAGTATGTTTTTAGTCAACCGCACCACGAAGGTGCTACACAATGCTCAATATGTTCTCACTTGTAACAACCTTTCGAGGTTGAGACAAGTGCCTTTAAATATGTGCTCACATAGGTGTTGACTCATGATGAGCATCGTATCCCATATCATGTAATGTCCCATTTTTGAATTAATTAAATCAATTTCCAAAGCTTATTTAATTTCCCGTGGGCTAAGGGAAAATTAAAAAAATGAAATAATGTAATAATAATGCTTTAGGTTGTCTCCCCACGTCACTTAAGAGTTATAACTCAAAAGGGGACACCTAGACCTTATTATTAATTATGTGGGGCCAAAAAGGTGCATTAACTATAAGGCTAAGTGGGAAAAATAAATAAAAGGTAATTATTAATTATTTTGTGGAGCCAAAAAGAGAATATTAAATAAAAATAAATTTTAATTACTTTTAGGGTTTTGAGTAGAAAAGGTAATTATTAAAAGGTTGTAAGGAAAGAAAAGGACATCATAATCATTCATTCATTCGAACACTTTTACAAAACCCTTGTTTTGTAAATTTGGAGCAGCAGCTTCAATAGTTTAGACAGAGGACGAAAAGCCTCATGTGCACAGGCTTGGAGACGAAAACCCACAAACCCATTTGGTAATTCCATTCAAGGATTACACCTGAGCTTTCGAATGTAGTTGAAATCCATCACACAAGTACAAAAAGGTTGATTTATGACTATGTATGGGGCTGCAATAATTCAAAAAATTATGAAAATAACTTCCCGCAGTAACATTTCAGCTTGATGTCATTATTCACGGTGTCACTGTTCACAACGTTACTATTCATGACATCACTATTCACTAATATACCTGGTTGTTGACTTTTTAGGCCTACCGTACCTAGGCATTGAATTTTTTGCACTAGGGTTTGACTTTGTTGAGCTGGTTGCTGGTTTTTAAGGGTTGTTGTACCATTTTGAAGATTGTCATATTGCTGCAACTAGGGTTTGATGTTGTTGTATTGTTCATGTGTTATATTCAGCTAGGGTTTTCAGGAAAAATCCAATCTTTATGCCTTTTGATGTTGTACTATTCCGAGACATTTTCAACTACGGTTTTCACGAAAAATCCAATCTTAATGCCTTTTGATGTTGTCGTACTATTCCAGGATATTTCCAACTAGGGTTTCAAGGAAAGATTATGCCTTTATGTTGTTCTAGGTTAGGGTTTGGTGGAAAAATTAAAAAAACTCATTCTGATTTTTTGTGCTATTTACATCTTCCATAATTGTTTTTAGAATGTTTTCTATGTATGCAAATTCACTGAAATAAAGAGAACACATGTGAGTTGTTGGTTTTCCATATTGCATGTATTGTTTTAGTATTTGAATGAATTTTCAGAATTAAGGGCAATAAAAATCGTAATTCTTATTTTATCCTGAAAGGGATATTACAGTGATATCAAAGCCAAGTCTTGCCACCCTGCAGGGAAGCTAACCATTTGTTGCAGATCATATCACACGCTCCAAGGTGATAGAAAATTCAGAAATTATCAAATGGCATTAATGACAGAAAAAGATTTGGGAAAGAGGCTTTACCAAGCAGGGATGAAACTTGAGCTCCTGCCTTAGTCAAAAATTGATTTACTCGGCATTTTGGAGGAAGTGAAAATTTGTCTATCCACAATAGAACAGTCAATTAAAGAATATGCAATGGGCAGTGAATCCATCAATGGCTTATTTGGTTAAGCCCAAACTTATGAGACACCAAGATAAAGAGGTGAAACTTGCAATTACCATTTGCATTAGTGAAATCACGAGAATAACAATCCCAAAGGTTCCATACAGCAACAATATCATGAGGGAAATATTCTAGTTGATTGTGAAAAGTTTTCAAGGTTTGGATAAAATCAGAAATCCTTTTGCTAAAAGGTTTATAATTTTAGAAACTGTTGCCAAAATCAGATCGTGTGTTCTTATGTTAGATCTTGAATGTAATGATCTTATTCTTAAATGTTTCAACATTTTCTTGAAACGGTCAATAAGAATAATGCAGAGAATGTAGTGGCTTCAATGCAGACAATTATGACTTTGGTCTTAAATGAGAGTGATGATATTTCCCATCATTTATTATCCGTACTATTGGCTGGTTTATTGGCTGGTTTGGAGTAGGAAGTTTCACTAGTTGCACATGAACTAGCTAAAAATGTTGTTGATCAGTGTGCAATGAAGTTGAGGCCATCTATTACAGTTGAGGGACTTACTTTTGGTGATCAACAAGAAAAGAGTTCTCCTATTGTGATGAGGGAAGAAAACAAATCAGAGTTGCAAGAAATTGAAAGAAAGCAAACCTTGGAGAAATCAGCCATGCAGGTAGAAGGTATGAATTTCAATGTAGGAGAATACACTTTATTGACTTTTGATATTACCGATCAGCAAAAGCATTATCCTGAAAAAGTCAAGGAGAAAGCATCACTTGGTGAATGCATAAGTGAGGAAGTTGTTCATTTTCAGTACACTCCCATTAGTCCACCAATGATTGAGTCCATGCTACATAGTGATGATTTGCAGGATAATTGTAAGAATGAAAGTGAGAAGGATCTTTTTGAGGGTATTGTTTTCTGAGAGGCATCAACAATAGAAGGAAGACAATTTGAGCATCCCTGTAATAGCAGATTGGGAGATGAAAGGAATGTGACAAGTCAAGAAGCATATGAGGTGGAGATTCATGATGACTTTGCCCAAAGCCATGCACAGCATAAAAATGTCTCAACAGATATTAATGGTGGTTTTGAGCTTGCTGAAATTTTCAGATCAGCAACTAATGATAAGCAGTTTGACAATACCTAGGGTCATTGCTCAAGGTATGACAACAGTAACAATAGCAAGAGAAACCTAGAAAGGGTTGAGGAAGCAGAAATTGATGAGAATTCAGCAGCATCAAAGTTAGCTAAATCACAATAGTTCACAACAGTTCAGCCAAGAGCAAACAAAGATTGAAGAGCTAAAACTGTTAATAATAAAAGAGAAAGAGGTGCAAGTCCTAATAGAGTTGCATAGTACGAAAAGGCTCATTGAAGGTCCAAATCTAAGTTTACAGAGTGCTCAAACTACAGTGGAGAACAACACTATGGGTGAGGTAAATGTTGTTAGCACTAAGCAAACAATAGCTCTTACAAATTTGCAAATAGTAAATAGTACATTGGAAACAATGAAATCAGAATATTTGCATGTGATTAAAAATAGGGATATGATCATTGAAATTGCAAAAGAGACCTTGACTACATCTGAGGAAATGCAAGATAAGGTTGATGCCCTCACTATGAAGTTTAGCTCAATCCCTTCTTCACTTCATAAGTCAAAAGAATCCCAAATTACTACAGCAGTTTCCAGGGAGGAGAATGGAGAGAACAATTTTCATAAAGAGCAATTTCTAGGGAAGACAAAAGTTGCAAGAGTAGAGTTGGGCATAACTAAGATAGTTTTGCAAGGATTTGGAGATCAACAAGCAAAGCAACTTGCCAATGTCACAATTGATAGTACTCTTTCTAGATCCCAACTAATTCATGAGGCAACTATCATGGATTCACTCACTGGGACAGTTGAGGAAGTGTCAGTACAAGGCTTCCAATTTCTAATTATATCAGAGTAGCGCAGCCAAAGCCAGCTAATCACAAGGTGGAATGGAAGAAACAAAAAGATTGGTTTGGGATCCTAGTATTTGCAGGACAGATCAAGCATTGCTTGAGGGTAAGCAACTTTGGGAAGGGCAGACTGTAATGTCCCCTTTTTCAAATTAATTAAATCAAGGACCCAAAGCTTACTTTAATTTTCGTAGTCTAAAGGAAAATAATTTAATAATAATGCTTTAAGTTGTCTCCCCACGTCACTTAAGAGTTATAACTTAAAAGGGGACACCTAGACATTGTTATTAATTATGTGGGGCCAAAAAAAAATAAAAAGTAATTATTAATTATTTGTAGAGCAAAAAAAGAGAATGTTAAATAAAAATAAATTTTAATCACTTTTAGGGTTTTGAGGAGAAAAGGTAATTATTAAAAGGTTGGAAGGAAGGAAAAGGACATCGTAATCATTCATTCATTCAACAACTTTTACAAAACCCTAGTTTTGCAAATTTGGGGCAGCAGCTTCAATATTTTACACAGAGGACGAAAACCCTCATATGCACAAGCTTGGGGACGAAAACCCTCAAACCCATTTTGTAATTCCATTCAAAGATTACACCAAAGCTTTCAGATTTACAGGTAATCCATCACACAAGGACAAAAAGGTTGATTTATGGCTGTGTATGGGGCTGCAATAGTTCATAAAATTATGAAAATAACCTCCTACAATAACATTTCAGCTTGACGCCTCTATTCACGTCACTATTCACGACGTCACTATTCATGTCACTACTCACAACATTACTATTCATGTCACTATTCACTAATGTACCTGACCGTTGACTTTTTAGGCTTGTTGTACCTAGGCATTGACTTTTCTACGCTAGGGTTTGACTTTGCTGATCTGGTTGCTGGTTTTTAAGGGCTGCCATACCATTTTGAAGGTTGTTGTACTGCTGCAACTAGGGTTTGATGCTGTTGTACTGTTCAGGTGTTATATTCAGCTAGGGTTTTTTAGAAAAATCCAATCTTTATGCCTTTTGATGCTGCCATACTATTCCAAGACATTTCCAGCTAGGGTTTCAAGGAAAGATTCTGCCTTTATGTTGTTCTAGGTTAGAGTTTGGTGGAAAAATTTAAAAAAACTCATATTCTGATTTTTTTATGCTGTTTATATCTTCCATAATTGTTTTTAGAATGTTTTTTATGTATGCAATTGACTAAAATAAAGAGAACACATATGAGTTGTTGATTTTCCATATTGCATGTATTGTTTTGGTATTTGAATGAATTTTTAGAATTAAGGGCAATAAAAATCAGATTTTTTATTTTATCCTGATAGGGATATTACATATCATTATGAGAGTTTCGATGACTCAGTACACTGCTACCTATAACTAGACATGCAATTGTCCAAGGTGTGCACCAATGAAAGCATTATATCCTTGGTAACGAGAATACCATACCCTAGGATCAGATACAAAGCATGCACCAGCTCAAGTGGATAATCTATCTACAACAATTCCACCTCACAATGAAGCGTAAGCATGACAACATTATATCCTCTAGCAAATTACCTTAGTTGTCTTCCTACTTCCCCTCCATGAACCATCCTAAATGCGTATGGCCATGACACCTTTTGGGACACAACAACACTAATGATCCACACTTCTCATAAATCTATGCATCTTCTCTACCACATTAGACACCTTTGTGTTCCACAATGTGAACAACACCAAAATTTTATCTAGAAAGTTCACTTAAGAAAATTAGTAAGTCACTTTTTTTTGGCTTGGTAAATTTTGGGTAAGGTTAAGGGCCACAACACTCAAATGTAACACATAATCAGTACACCACAACCTCACCACATGTCCTTTGGAGTTATGGGACGCCTTATTGCAGAGAAGGGAATTTGAACTTGGGTCACACTCTTACGAGTACTTCCCATTACCATCATAAAACACCTTGGGCAAGTAGAAAGTTGCTTTGGTGCCTTCAAGACTCTTGCTACAATTTTGGAAGAAAGAAATAATGATTGCTTTCAATTCTAGGTCTTCTTAGAGTTCACCATTAACCATGTGTGTATTTAACCTTCCCATAGCTTCACCATTAACCAAGTATTCAGCTATGTAAACCATGCAATACAGCTACTATGGAGCAAAGTATAATTACTGTTTTTGGCATTGCAACAGGAAATAGGATGGAAAGGTGAAAGGGGACCTGTAATCAGGTTTCTTGCAATTGTTGAAAGCACAAGAAACTGTTACAAAAGTAAAAGGCGTAGCTGAAGACAGCTCCAAGATACCAAGGACAGAATGTAACTGCACTACACATTCAGACTCTTAAGAATAAAAGTCACAACCAGCTCTTTGTGCAGTAAAGTAAAGTAAAATACTCATTTTTCTCATCCGCTAGTAATAATAAAAGAGCCTGACAGCATAGAGGTCAAATAACCTTAAGTGTGATTCAACATCCATGCTTAATCCAATTCAAGTACACAGAAGACTCTGATCAGTTGTTCAATTCAACGGAAGGATCTTCCTGGAAATCCATCTCCCTATCATTAAATTGTTTCCTGCTCAATGACTTTGTATAGAAAGAAACAGCTATAATTGCATCCTAGGTCTCAACAGTCTAGTAACCTAATTGTATATTTTGCACCTGGTTATGTAAAGCTTTATATTAGAGTAAATTACAGTAACTAGGTATCGAAACTTGCCAAATGCCCATGTTTATGGCATCACATGAGATAAGCTCAAATGGTAAAGCATTTGAGCTTCATAGCAGAGCCCGCGTTCAAATGCACGGGAGACATGAAAAAATGTTGAAACTGGGTAAAACATCACATCCAACCCGCTAAGCAAGGCATAACCAAACAGACAAGGCCGGGATTGTAGCTTATTCCAAGACTAGCATGGGATAACACAATGCATGAGGCTAATTGGCAATTGTGAATCACGCAATCTCCCAAAGATATGTGAGGTAGCTCCGTCGAAACGTTGGAAAAAAAATTAACGCAGCTATCAAGAAATATTCGTGAAAAATGCATTTTCCTGCAGGCCAAGGTATTGTCCTACTTAATTTCTGATGTAACCAGACTGGATAAAATGCAACGACTTGCAAAATCTAATAAATGCCCCAGCGATGATTCGCTAGGAATCCCACCAGCGATCAACACTGTAAACTCATGCAGAGCTAATTCTGAGTACGATTTAGCTTAAAAACTTTGTGCTTGCCCGCATTAACAAAGAATTGCTAAGGGGAAGAGCGGTAAAAATACGATACCGGTGATGTAAAAATAAACTAAAGCAATCAGCTTCAGAACATTTTTTAAGCACTCAAAACCCCAAAATATATGAGCAACACATATTTTCAATTACCATTTGAGGCAATGCAAGAATGTGAACGCAGCTTTTTATTTACCTTGGACATGAATCTGCATTCTTCCAACAGTCTGCACTGGCCTCCGAGTTCACACCGCACTGAATAAAAATGGGTGAAAAAGCCGAGAAAATATGAGGCGGAAAAAATTACAAACCAATACTCTCTTTTATCTTTGGATCGCCAACCAGGGAATGGAAGGATTCCTTAGTAACCGGCTATCGGCGGTCAGAACCCACGGGCTTGGCTGCTTTCGCCGGGAGACTGGGCTTTACTGGCTGGCTGGCAGGCAGGCAGGACAAGTAGTGGACACGATTGTGGTGGCTGCCGCATTTGCTGTGTTTATTTGGTAATATTTGAGGCAACTAAATTTATATACTAGGCCCAAATAGCAGAAGCTGAAAGTCGCTGACTACTGTTTTTAAGTATTTGGATGGCAAGAGAAACGCAAGTTGACCCATAACTTGCCCAATTTCGCCATTTACCAACTCCTCATACCTTTGAACATGCTATTTTTAGAAACTTAGCTTTCCACCAATGTTCACTTGTATGGAATGACACTATTTTTCTTTTAGATATTGTTGTTTTGGTGATTTTGTTTTGTTTGTTTTTTTAAAATAATGATAATCACATTCTAAAAAGAAAATATCATTTTGTATTGTATTTTAAAAGAAAATGTTCTTTCATATGAGATGACACTTTTTTTTTTTCCAAAGATATTATTGTTTTGATATTTTTGTTTGAACGATATATCGTTATTTGTACAAAAGTGAATGGAATAGATCACATTCTAAAAGAAAATATCACATCAAAGAGATAAGTCATTTTAGATGATTAAAAAGATATTTAAATAGGAATTTAATTACAAATTGTGCATCAAATATATATAGCCCATTAGGTACCTAAACACCATATTACAAGAACATCAAACAATTAGAGCAGAGAGTGGCAGTGGAGGATCATTTGAATTGTCAACCAAAGGTCCACCAGCAAGTGGATCTATTGTATCAAAGACTGGTTCCATACTGTCGTTATTATCCTCCTTTCGATCTTGTCTAGGCAGGAAAATCATAAGAGTCAATTAAGGGAATTTTCTTTGCTACTGAGTTGTGCACCCACCAATATCTAAGATTGCATAACCGGAGTTGTTTCCTCAAATGTTGTGACTGTGTAAAGGACACAACGAGCACTAGAAAGGACTTTTTCACCTACTCCTAAAACAATGCCCACCACCACCCCCATAACCATGACCCTGAAAAGGAGACTGATGACGGGGAGAATCCGATGGAACTCGACTAACGACACATGAAGCATTTCCCCAGTTGTCCAAAAAAGACTACAAGTGGTCAACCTCCAAACGGACTTGTTGAGTTTGAACTTGAATCTCAAGCATTACATCATAAATCACTTGCCCTTTATTAGTAAATGGTTAAAATTAACATTATTCCTTTCTTTTCAAAACTGAAAAAAGAATTTCAAGACAAAAATTATGTCAAATTGATTGTATTATGCAGGAACGTTGTTGAATCCCCTGAGAGCACAATTTTCCATGAAAAAAATTCTAGACGGAATGTTTGAAAAAGTGTGTAAATTTATTTCCAAGTTGATTTAACATGTTTGCAAAACCAAAAGAGATGTTTGAGAAACCCGAGTTGTTGACAAGAGGGGCATAAAAGATGGAAAAACCCTAACTGAAAAAACATGTTTCCAATAGAAAGGCCTTGTTAAAGAATGCACCGAAGAAAGTGAGCTTGGTTAGGTTCAATGATGGATTTCCAAATATTAGCAAACGTTCAGCCCTGAGTAACTGCATATGAGTTAATCTTCTAACAAGCATTCAAATTATCAATTTGAATGTGTTAAGGAGAGAGTAACAAGTAACCATGTCGAGGTTTATACCATTGGAAAGGGATCTCAGCCTACCACTTATGGTCTTTCCACCACCTAAAAGGTGATTGCACTCCAATTTTTTGTAGATGTTCATCTAGAATAGCCTTTTGTATCTTAGTGATTGATGCAAGATGAATATTTTTAAGCTAAAACTGTTCACATAGAACAAGCCAAGGGAGCTAATCTATAGAACAACTGCAAAAGAGGTCACTAATAACCTTGATTCCCTTTTTGAACAACTTGAGACTTTTGATTGAAGGTAACATGACAAAGGGAACACCATAGTATGAGAGCATTGGGACCATCATAAGGAATGAGACTTCAAAGAGCACCCAGATTTAAAACTATCACCATCCCATATTAATTTTGGTTTAAGCAACTCCAAAGTCTTCTATATATTTTGAACAACGAAGGTTCCCACACAATTTTGATTGACACGAGAGTAATTAAAACAAATTGTAGACCAATACCTTTCTGTGTTCTTCTGTAATAGGGATTTCCCTAGGAGATGCAATTGCACAATAAGATATTCCATGTCTCATTTCATTTGAAGGCTCAAATAATCTATTTGAGAGAGAGCATTGAGCCTTGGAATTTGGCATTGAAAAGACCAAGACCTTGTACATCTTCAAGTATACAACATATATCCCAATTACCCCTATGGAATCCTTTAGAGACTAGAGAATTAACCTAAAGGAAATATTTTAGGAGGCACTCTAATTTGAATAAGCAACCTTTGAAGATGTTCAATTTACCTTATTTTGGATTAGTGTATCTAATAAGATAAAACTTTTGCATTGTTTAGATTGTTTAATATATGACACTAATACACAAATCTAAACACTAAAGTAGGGTATAATTGAACAAATTATAACTTACTATTTGTGGAAAAAAATAAGAGAATTTATATACTTAGCTTGTTACTTAAAGTATGACTAAATCAACAGCTATATATATATATGGTTATCGATTTAGTCATTATGACTGCAGTCGCATTATCCATCACAGTCACTAGGTTGATAGCAACTCCGTCTTCATCTTCTATCACACTACCCACTACTTCTACTCTAGTCGTCCTAACCACACTACTAGATTCTTTTGTTGCCTTGGACACCATCCTTCCACAAGTTCCCTTATTACCTCCACACATGCTTACCTTTCCACACGTGTCACTCTCAACTTCCACACCTCTTGTAAACACATCCACTCAACCCATCCAAGTATCCTCGCCTTTTCCCACTCTCACTTTGACCCAAACTCTGACCAAAAAGGTGGAAATAGAGAAGCCCACTGACACAACTGTGGCTAGTCAACCCACCAAAGGGGTAGAAACAACCAAATCATCAGTCGAAGACTCAACAATAATGTCAATGGTAAATATGACACTTGTTATAATAACTACCAGTGTGGCAGCTTCAATCACAGATTCACAGGTAATAGTGGCCATTAGAACAGGACAGGATTCATTGGTAGCCAATCCTAGTTGGCTTGCACAATCAGTGTCCAAGAAGAGGAAGCAAATGATATCTTCTAAAACCCTAGATTTTGGTCTATTGGAAGCATCTAAATGACCAAAGATAGGTCCCAAGACCATCTTCAGAGTCTCTTATGATAAAAATAGGGTAAAAGTATGCAAAAATCATAGTTCTCCCACCTGAGAAACAAAAAGAAGATTTAGCAGTGGGGGATTATCAGGTATCCAAGGCACACCTTGGTCGTCCAATTAGAGAGGGACTGAAACATTGTCCAAACAAACATAAGTTCTCTCTTCAAGAAAACAGACAGTGACAAGGTCACCAAAGATGACTTGAAGAACAAGGTAGAGTAGTTGATGTCTACCTTGAGGAAAGCCATAGACCCAACACATCCTCTCGAACCAACCCAACCAACTCAATTTCCTCCTCAGTTCCCTAATAAAGAGACATTTGATTCAATGAAAGAGATTGACATAATTGTTACATCTTTATTTCACCCTATGACTTTTAAATGTTTAATCTATTGATTAGTATGGTTAATATCTGATTACCATTATTTTGATTTGAGCATTTTGACATATACTAGTATGGGACAATGGTATTGTTGATTAGTATACACTGTGTGACAGTTATATTTTGACTATTCTATTACATTATGAATATGTATCTGTTAATTTTTGCATCAATGGTGATGACTCAGACTAACTACATGTTTGTTGCGAGGTGGATGCAAGATATGTGTTTACCTTCAGAGTTAGACGAGAGAGAGCATTATCAGAGAGGATCGACTAGATCAAATGATTGAGAAAAATACCATTAAAAATTGCTAGTGACCCTACACACAGTAAATTTTAAATGGTTTTAATGTAAAAATGGTAATGCGTATGGTTTATGATTATATTTGTGTGTGTGGATTTTATTTTAATTTACACAAAATTATTTTATTATAATTGATTTGATTTTTGAATTTAAAATGGGAAAATAATTATTAATTGCTAAAAATATATGATTATTTTAGATACAATTATCTTGTAAATAAAAAGGCAATTAATGACATGATTATCCTTATAAAAATTATTTTCTTAAAATTAAAATTATACATGAAAATTATTTGAAAATTAAAAAAAAAAAAAATTATTATTATTTTTGTTAACTTAGCATGTTAGTTTGATGAACTAAAGTAAAAGAAAATAAATTAACATAAGTTAATAAATTTAGAGCTTGAGTTAAATGCAATCATGAATATCCATGTAGGAATTTGGAAATTAGGAAATAGATTAGTAAGTCAACTTAAGTCAATATTGAGAAAATAAAGATAAAATTGGAACATTAGACTGACATGCAAGGGAAAATAAGTTTTATAAATAAGGGAGACATGGAGAAGAATAACAAGTGATGAGAAAGTAAAAGATGATACGAAGAAGTAGCACATAGGAGAATTACAAATAGAGAGGCGTAGTCTTACAAGGTAGGTTCTATAATAAATTTTTTGTACGTAGTAATTTAATAGACACGTGTATTTATTTTTATTTTGACTAGCATCTAAAACCTAACCTTATGTTTTATATTACTACTGCATTCCATTCAAATGAATTTATAAATTGATTTTATTAGCTTGCATTTTATTCAAAGTCTGTATGTTGACTAAGTGGTCTGCATAAGAGCAAGGGGGCTTTGTGGAGGGCCGACAGATTTTGGATGGGGTGGTGATGGCTACTGAGACTATACATTCCATGACCCAATTTAATGAGAAGGCGATGTTTATCAAACTGGATATGTCAAAGGCCTATGATAGAGTTCGGTGGTCCTTCCTCCAGAAGGTCTTGGGCACCTTTGGTTTTACAGAGGATTGGATTCGTTGGGTTTTGAGTTGTGTGAACTTGACCTCCTTTTCAGTTCTGATTAATGGTGAGCACTCTAATCTCTTTGGGACTTCTCGTGGATTGAGGCAAGGCGACCTTCTTTCTCCTTACTTGTTTCTTCTGTTGGCAGAAGGCTTGGGTCGATTGATCAAAAGAAATGTGGGTGATGGTGCTATTCAGGGTTGGCAGTGGGGAGGGGAAATCCCTGTACAATCCCATCTCCAGTTTGTGGATGATGTGGCTTTGATGGGCAGGGGTACTACTAGGGAGGCATCTAACATCCGTAAGAGCCTGGATGTTTACCTTGCGGCCTCTGGACAAGTAATTAATGAGGGCAAATCGTCTATTTTTTCTTTAACACTCCTCCAGCCATACAACGAAGAGTGGCTCTTATCCTCAGGTTCCAAATTGGGAGTCTCCCACTGCTTTATCTCGAGATTCCTATCTCTGCTGGCCGGCTGGCTAAGGAGTCATGGCGGGCGATCCTAGATAAATTTTGAGACAAGGTGAATCATTGGACCCACCGTTGGTTAACCTTTGTAGTTCAAGTTCAACTGATTCAATCAGTGGTGCAGACTCTTCCTATCTACAGGTGTATGAGCCAGGTGGCACCGATGAGCTTTGTTAAGGACTTGGACTCCTTAACAAGACAGTTTTTATGGGATGGGAATTTATCTTCGACCAAGTGGAGCCTAATTAAGTGGGAGACGATTTGCAGCCCAAAGAGGTTTGGCGGGCTGGGATTACGATAGTCTGTGCTATCTGGTACTGCTTTGGCTGCCAAACTATACTGGCGTTAGTGCGTGGAGCAAGATTGATTGTGGGCTAGAGTGTTGTCCCACAAGTATTTTTTTGGGATTCCCCAGAGGGATATTCCATGATATGATTTGGTTGGTAAAGGCTCAGCGATTTGGGCGACTCTCAAGAAAGGAGCCACATTGATTAAGAGGGGTCTTTTTTGGATACGCAAGAGTGGGGTGGAGGTCTAGTTTTTGCATGACTTGTGGGACGGTTTCCTTTCTATAATTTGCCAATATCTTCAGCTGAGTACTCTGGCCCAGAGGTTTTGTGAAGCTGGCTAAAAAAGGGTGTGTGACTTTAAATCTCTTTCCTTTCAGGGGCAAGTGGCGGTTGCCAGATGGAAGTCCCCAGAAGAGTGGCTGATTCTTGGCTTGGAGGCAGAGTGCGCGGACCTGAAGAATATTCTGTCCCGACGTAGTTGTAATACACTTATAGACAACGATGTGTTAACCTGGTCCCCGAACCCCAAGGGGAAGTATACGGTGTCTTATGGCTATCAAGAGTTGATTTCCCAATAGTATGAGGATAGAGGGGAAGTTTAGTGGTGGAAGAAAGTTTGGAATGGTTTCTTGTGGCCGAAGTGTAACTGTTTTACATGGACTTTAGTGTGGAATAGATGTTTGACACGGGACAATATTTGGAAGCGGGGATTTGTTGGTCCTTCGAGGTGTGTGCTCTGCAATAGAGAGGAGGAAGACTCCTCTCACATTTTCTTTTGTTGTCCCTTCACTCTTCAATTGTGGCACTTCTGGTGGGATGCATGGTGATGCCAGTGCATCCATGCTACCTCTTTGGCAGATTTTCGGTCTAGAGTGGGCCGTCCCCCTTCTTCGACTTCCTTCTTGCAAGATGCGTGGTATGCTGGCCCTGTTTTCCTACTTTGGCAAGTTTGGCGGGAAAGAAACCAGAGGATTTTTAAGGAGAAAAAATTGGCGACTCAACAGGTCTAGAGCAAAATTAAGGGAATGATCTAGGAATCTATTGAAGTAAAGAGCGAGGTTATGCTGCCATTGAAGAAAGGGGATGCTGAGGTGCTAGAATGATTTGGCATAAGTGAGTTATCTCTGATATTGGCCTATGTCAGACGTGGTACTCAAGGGCAGCGCAAAGTTCAACGATTGGGGAAGTGGATGCCTCCACCTGCTGGACTTTTGAAAATTAATACGGATGGGTCGTCCAGGGGCAACCCGGGGGCAGCTGGGATTGGAGGGATTGCTAGGGATTTTTTGAGATCTGTGGTTTTTATTTTCTTAGCATATCAAGGAGTGCAGACAGTTAATCAGATGGAAGGTTTGGCTATCCTATATGCTTTGAGGAGAGCTTATGCTTTGGGTTGGAGGAGGGTGATCTGCGAAGCTGATTCTCAGGTCCTGATTAACTTGATCCTGGAAAGAATTTTTTTTGATGTGAGCTAGCAGTTGGCTACAATAGTGCAGCATATTTTACAGGTGAGTTCTTGCATGGAGTCGATATCCTATGCCCACATTCCACGGGAGTGGAATAGGGCGGCTGATTATTTGGCGAAATGGGCATCGAGAGAGGGAGATGGCCGCAAGGCGAATGAATGGGAGTAGTTGCCTGGCAATTTACGTCAGGGACTAGAACCCATTCTTGCTGGAGATATTGGTGGCGCTGAGGTTTAAGGCTGTTGTTTTTGGTTTGCTTATCTTTTGGGCTATTTGGATGCTTTTGTAATCTGATGTTTTAAGTTTAATAAAGTTTTTACCCCCTTTTTATTATTTTTAAAAAAAAAACTAAGTGGTCTGCGTAGTGAAAAGTTATAATTAATTATTGAAGGTGTTATTTGAAATGTCATACCCAAATTGAGATGCCATGTCAATATTCAGAATGCCAAATCAATAATGAAATATTGAGTCATTATTAATTAACGTGCTTATAAACTTAAGACGCATCTATATGAAGTAGAAATCGTTGAGTTTAGGATTTACAGAGGTCTTATTATAAAACACCATATTCTTAAGTGAAACGTCTTACTGTTGAAAGTATTTCTATTTTATTAAATTGCCCAAGTTATAGTAAAATCGTTGGGCATGCATTTTTTTATTTCTTGAAGCCATAAGACAAATCACAGAAGTATCAAATAAATAGCAGAAGTCATAAAGGAAATCATAGAAGTCTGATTTTAGATTATAGAAGTCAATAATTAAATTATTAAAGTCATGATGTATGGTTGAAGTCAAAATTGAAAGGTTTTTATAAAATAGAAAGCTGATTATAATTAAAAGTTGTTTATTTATTGTCCAGTTAAAGATTGAAGTCGTGTATTTGAATAATTGTATATATATGTATTTGATTTAAATAGTTTATATGTAATCGATCAATTTGTAATAAGCAGCTGAGTTCATATATTACATTCTAAGTAGATATGTGGGAATCATTGTGCTGAGTAGGTAGTATTTCAATGTTGTGTATATATGCTAGTGAGCATTGAAGATGTATTCTTTAACGTTGTGTATAAAATGAAAATCATTGAGTTTTCATATCATAAAGCTTATATTGAATATATTAAATTTGTTGAGTAGATGTAATATATATTTTATAATTAATATTTTAGTGTCTATATTATATATTTAACATTTAAATTGTTGAGTCTTTTTAATAAATTAGTTGTGTATATATTTGAACATAGTTGTATATGATATGGAAAAATTGCGACACTTATAGTTATGCATAGAACCATGTATGTGAATTCAGGCACACACACACACACACAGATATATATATATATATATATATATATATATATATATATATATAATGAGATGCCAAGTTACAAAAGTGAAACACAAAAGTAAAGTCTCTAAAACCAAAACGCCAGGCATATTATATTCATTTAATTCATTGTGTTTATAATATTAAATATGACGTCAAGTGAATTGGAATAATTAGTCATATATTTTAATGCTAAGTTTATTGGTATCAGCTTGAGTTAAATAATTAATATAGCTGAGTCTTTTGCATGTGATGCCAAGTCACTATGATTAAAGTACTGAGTTTAGTAAATTAAAACTACTTAGTATTTATAGCAATAACTAAGTCTTATTTTAAAAATGTTGGGTAATAATAATATAAATTTGAGTCCCTATGCTTCTCGTTAATACAAGATCTAAGGTTTGATAGAACTTTATTTGCCTCAAATTTTCATATCACAAATTGAGTGGAAGCACATTACTAATCATAGTTTCATTTTAAATAAAGGGTGTGATTATCATAAGATTCTTTTATATAGTTGAATCATTTAAATCATGATCTTAAGACATGAGAAGAAGATTATTTTGAGATGATTGTTTTTTTAGACCCTCTAATCTATATTAGATCAATCGATGAGTTTGATTCAATCATGTTTTGATGTGATAATTTATTTCCATATAAGGAATGTGTTAGAGTTTTATAATTTGAGGGATACCACTATGTTGGGTAAACAATAGCAAATATAGATATTCTTTGGAAATGTTATTATTTTATTTGAATAATACTATATCCTTAGATGGTATAAATATATGATCTAAATCTAAACTATAACTTTGCATAGAATGCTAGTAGAAGCAAATAGTATTTATGTAGCACAGTAGTGTTATACAAACATGTTGGTAGGTTCAAGTTTGTAGCTTCTTGTAGAATGAAAACTTATGTGCATTATATTTTATAAAACTATTTTATATGCAACAATTTGACATCCCTGATATAAAATAGTGCATCATGATGTGTGTCTTGAGATATATTTTTGTCTGATTGGTTTTGTGCAAATTAATCTAGGGTATACCTAAATGGTATAACCTCATAATTATTGATTTGATAATTGCAGTGTAAGATTGTGTGTTCATGTTTGAATAGGGAACTCATGCATGATGAATTATGATAGTATGAGATGTCATAGAGTTTTACAGTATGAAAAATACTTGGATGGTACATATTGTATTTGACCCACACCTAAATAAATATATATGTTTTGGTTGTTAATTAAATAATATGTGTTGTAGCATTTGGTAGGATATCATTTAGGTATGCATACAATCTTGATAGTGCAAATGAATGTTATGTTGGACTTATATTTGTTTGTGTGACTTATTTTATTATACATTCTTATTTGATTAAAAGTGTGTACTTCTATGTATCTATGACAACTTTGTATGACTAATTATGGGAAAACTAGTAGTCATGCCTAAGAACACTAGACTAAAATAGTATGGGTTGTTTTGAGATGTAGTTACTTGGATCTAATTGAAATAGTCTATAGTTTAATGTGTGTTTTACTCAGGTGGTATAAATAATGGTCATTGTTTCTAATTTGGAATTAATTTTAAGGTAAGACACATTCATGCGTAGATGAGTATGTGTATATATTGTTTTTTCTTTATTAGCATGTGATGTGATTTTTTTACTAGGAATATGAAATTTATATGAGTCTTTGAGTTATATACTATGTTATGTGTGTAAAAACCGTATTGATGATACTAATAGGTAATGAGATAGATTCCACTAGCATAGGTAGTACCATCAATTTATAATTTGATCAAGTGGTGTGTTATAAAATTGATTGATCTAAATGATTGTATGAAAACTTTGACCAAAGTAATGTTTAATATACATTATCATTTCATATGTTTAATTTGCATATTATGTGATATCATATTAGAATATATTTCTTTATGGTACATCACATATTTTTAGAAATCTTACCAACACGGGGTACTAACACGTCTCACTGGATTCTCGCACTGTTTTATCTACCTATCCATGAAGGGAGGGCCATTTCTCGATAAAGGATTATGTGGGGGATAATTGATCCATGATTAGTGTGGTAAAGTTCTCAAATGATGTTTTCCCTCATCTACTGCAGTACTACCTAGAGATGACACTTCAGATTATCAACGATACATGAGTTGGTTCGACTCAAGCTCTGAAAAGCTTGGTATTTGGTTATTGTATTAGGTTGTATGTCCGAAGTATTTGTATATTGAACAATAGTTATTGTATTATGAGACCAGTCATAGATGTGTCATATTTTTTTTACTTTTCATAGAGTTGTATAAGATAAATATTGTATGCAGTATTCGTATTAGAAGTACTATTGTTCTTAGTTATGGTTTTAGTATTTTATATTATTTTAATATGTGATATGAATGTTAAGTTATTTGTTTAATTATTATTATTTTTAAAAAAAATTACTATATTTTCTAAGTACAACTTGAGGGGTTGTCACATGTGGCATCAGAGTTGTGGTTTCAACTCTAGGACCTAATGAGTCCATTAGCATTTTTATACCTTTCTATTTAACAAAGAGGAGAAATGAGAAAGTATGAATGGTACATTGAGTGTGTACCTTAGATCATTTGTACCCCTTTAGAGTTGTTAAATGGTTGGTTTATTGAGTGCCTTATTGGTAATGGTTTTATAAGGTGGTTGGGTAGGTAAGAGCATAGCTTAGTTCTTAAGTTGTGAACAAGAGTTTCTTACCATATTTTTGAAACTTAGAGTAAACACCTTGAATGTGATTATGTCTTTCTTGAATCACTTTCACCATTTATGTTTTGTGTTGTCAGTGTTTTATAGGCATGAAGTGTTTCTCACTTATGTATTTTTGCATTAGTTTTATGTTTTAGTTACACAGCTCCTAGGAGTGGAAATCCTAAAGAACATTCTAGTCAGCACCACCTAATTCGATGAAAATTTTCTTGTAGTTGAATGTAGATGTATTGGTTGATATTCTTTTATGTTAAGAGTCTGTTATGTGGATTAACATCCTTTTATTTTATAGACTTGAGAAGAAGTATCATCTCTCTTACATTAGTTTGGAGGTGAGTTGTTATGTTTTCACTCTCCTCTTACGTCTTTTTTTGCTATCAAGAAGATTCTTATGTTCAAGATGTTGATTCAGAATTTTTGTAGGTAGAAACTTGTTTTTTAATTGTTATTTTATTCCCTTGAGTTCATGGGATAATTTTTTCTACTTCTTATTGAGAGAAATTGTATTATTGGATAGATTGATGCATCATTGGGGTTAGTATTTTCCTTCTGATTGTGGAGGGAGGTTATAATACTATGCTTACATATTGGTAAGTGAATGATGATTTGGAAACTTGGGTTGTGATGCTACCTTCTACCATGTGAGGGTATGTAGGAAGTTTTGTTATGAGATGTTAGTTCTCTACTTTCTATTATAACTTTATGGAGTCACTATTTTATCTAATTTGTGTATTTTACCACGAGTAATGGCTAACATTGAATTTATATTAATTCTAATTGATTAAAATTATTATGTTATTGTAAATCTTTGTTTAGATTATATTATTCTCTTCTTGAAGACTATTGTTTTGAAAAGCTATATATGTACCTTTCTTCAAGGGTAAATGAGGTATAGATGTGCAGAACATCTTAGTAGCCTATGGGTTGATATAAATTTTTTAACTTGTTGTGTGCTAGTCGTGCAAGCAAGAAAACATTGTCTCATTTTTAAGGTTGTACAGATAGTACAACCCGTAGCCTTTGTATATTATATTAATTGGGATGATATTTCATTTTTACTATGAATATAACACTAAAGGTTAAGTTGCAGGATATGATACTAGTTTTGATTGATTAGTAGCAATTTAATTCAATCTCGAGATGATTGTATGATTTCTCTTGTGTGTATGATAGTACATATGGAATCTTTTAGCACATAGTATTGCTTTTTATGATCTATTAAAATATATTTTTGAACCTTATGCACATTGAGGAGATCGTGAAGTCATGGATTTAAGGGAAAAGTGACTATTTTGGAATGTGAGTTCTAATCGATCAGGTGGTATCCTACTTAGCCTCACATAGACTCCAATTATTACTGAGTTGGATCTAGTAGATGAACTTTTCGAATACAAGATTGACAAGAAAAACTTATTAAATTCAATTATATGGTCATCTATTGGGATTTTGTGATGATCTCATGTGTTGTTGAGTTAACAATGAAACTTTTACCAAGTTATTATTAGACTTTTTTTGCGGTTTTAGACCTCAGAGTGGTCATGATAGAACCAATCAGCATAAAGTGACTTTCACAAAATTTTGTTTGTAGATTAAAAAATGTCACAGAGTAGGGTCTTATGGGACCAATTCTCTAAGAATAATGCTAATTAGGAGAACTAGTATGAATTCTTTGGGTAAATTTTACATTTAATTGCATGATATGAAACTTGATACTATGTTTTTATATTGTTTTTATATTGTTAAAACATTGTTTGTTAATCAGAATTTTTATTTGAATAAGTGTCATCGAGGCGATGATCAGTTTTAGGAGGGAGGATGTTACATCTCGATTTCACCTTATGTTTTTTAAACCTTTAATTCATTGATTAATATGGTTAATATTTGATTACCATTGCTTTGATTTGAGCATTTTGACATACACTAGTATGAGATAGTGGCATTATTGATTAGAATATATTATGTGACAGTTATATTTTGATTACTCTGTTATATTGTGGATATATATCTATTAATTTTTGCATCATTGGTGATGACTCAGACTAACTACCTGCTTGTTGTGAGGTGGATGCAGGGTAAGTCATACCCTTAAATCTTGACAAGAGAGAGCATCATCGAAGAGCATCAACTAGAAGGAATTATTGAGGGAAATACCAGTGAAAATTGTTAGCGACCCTACATACACACATAGTAGATTTTAAATTCTATTAGCATAAAAATGGTGGTGCATATGGTTTATGATTATATTTGTGTGTATGGATTTCATTTTAATTTGCATAAGATTCCTTTATTATAATTGATTTGATTTTTGAATTTAAAATAGGAAAATAATTATTAATTGCTAAAAAGATATTATTATTTTAGATACGATTATCTTGTAAATAAAAAGGCAATTAATGACATGATTATCTTTATAAAGATTATTTTCTTAAAATTAAAATTATACATATAAATTAAGAAAATGAATTTTATTATTATTTTTGTTAGCTTAGCATGTTAGTTTGATGAACTAAAGTAAAAGAAAAGAAATTAACAGAAGTTAATAAATATAGAATTTGAGTTATATGCAATCTTGAATATCCATGCAGGAATTTATTTGGAAATTAAGAAATAGATTAATAAGTCAATATTGAGAAAATAAAGATAAAATTAGAAGATTAGACTGACATGCAAGGGAAAATAAGTTTTATAAATAAGGGAGACATGGAGAAGGAAGAAAAAGGCACAGAAAAGTAAAAGATGATACAGAGAAGTAGCACGCAAGAGAATTACAAGTAAAGAGGCGTAGTCTTGCAAGGTAGGTTTTGTAATGAATTTTCCATGTGTAGTAATTTAGTAGGCATGTGTATTTATTTTTATTTTGACTAGCGTCTAAAACCTAACCCTATGTTTTATATTATTGTTGCATTCCATTTAAATGAATCAACAAATTGATTTTTTTGGCCTACATTATTCAAAGTCTGTATGTTGATTGAGTGGTCTACTTAGTGAAAAGATATAATTAATTGTTGAAGTTGTTATTTGAAACATCATACCTAAATTGAGATGCCATGTCAATATTCAGAATGCCAAGTCAATAATGAAGTATTGAGTCAGTATTAAATGATGTGCTTATAAGCTTAAGACGCCTCTATATGAAGTGGAAATTGCTAAGTTTAGGATTTGTGAAGGTCTTATTATAAAACACCATATTCTTAAGTGAAACACCTTATTATTGAAAGTCTTTATATTTTATTAAATTGCCCAAGTTATAGTAAAATCATTGGCATATATTTTTTTTATTGGCTGAAGCCATAAGACAAATCATAAAAGCCATAAGATAAATCACTGAAGCCATATGACAAATCATAGAAGTATCATATAAATAATAGAAGTCATAAAGGAAATTGTAGAAGTCTAATTTTAGATTATAAAAGTCAATAATTAAATTATTGAAGTCATGATGTATGGCTGAAGTCAAAATTGAAAGGCATTTATAAAATAGAAAGTTGATTCTTTAAGTAGACGCTATTTATTTATTGTCCAGTCAAAGATTGAAGTTGTCATGTATTTGAATAGTTGTATATATATGTATTTGATATATATATATATATATATATATATATATATATATATATATATAATAGACCAGTTTGTAATAAGCAGTTGAGTTTATATATTAAATTCTGAGTAGATATGTGGGAATCACTGTGTTGAGTAGGTAGTATTTCAACGCTATGTATACATGCCAGTGAGCGTTGAGGATATAGTCTATAGCACTATGTATAAAATGAAAATAGTTGAGTTTTCATATCATAAAGCTTATATTGAATATATTAAATTTGTTGAGTAAATGTAATATATATTTTATATTTAATATTTTAATCTTTATATTATATATTTAACATTTAAATTACTAAGTCTTTTTAATAAATTAGCTATGTATATATTTGAACATAGCTATATATAATATGAAAAAATCAAGGTACCTATAGTTGTGCATAGAAGCCTCTATGTAAATTTAGGGATATATATATATATATATTATGAGACGTTAAGTCTATAAATGTGATGCCAAGTTATAAAAGTGAAACACAGAAGCCTCTAAAACCAAAATGCTAAGTCTGTTATATTCATTTAATTCATTGTATTTATAATATTAAATATGATGCCAAGTGAATTGGAATGATCAGTCATATCTTTTAATGCTAAGTTTATTGGTAGCAAGTTGAGTTAAAGATTTAATATAGTTGAGTCTTTTGCATGTGACGCTAAGTCACTATCATTGAAGCACTGAGTTTAGTAAATTAAAACTACTTAGTATTTATATTAATAGCTAAGTCTTGTTTTATAAATGTTAGGTAATAATAATATAAATCTGAGTCCCTATGCTTCTCGTTAATGGAAGATTGAATGTTCGATAGAACTTTATTTACCTTAGATTTTCGTATCACGAATTGAGTGGAATCACATTACCAACTATAGTTGTATTTTAAATAATGGGCATGATTATCATAAGATTCTTTTATATAGCCAAATCATTTAAATTATGATCTTAGGACATAAGAAGAAGATTATTCTGAGATGATTGTTTATTTAGACCCTCTAATCTTATCAAGTCAATTGATGAGTTTAAGTCAATCATGTTTTGATGTGATAATTTATTTCCATATAAGGACTATGTTAGAGTTTTATAATTTTAAGGATATCTCTATGTTAGGTAAACAATAGCAAATATAGATATTCTTTAGAAATATTATTTTGTTTGAATGATACTATATCTTTGGATGGTATAAATATATGATCTAAGTATAGACTATAGCTTTGAATAGAATGCTAGTAGAAGCAAATAATATTTATGTAGCACATTAGTGTTATACAAACATGTTGGCAGGATCAAGTTTGTAGCTTCTTATAGCATGAAAACTTGTGTGCATTGTATTTTTGTGAAAGTATTTTATATGCAACAATTTGACATCTCTGATATAAAATAGCGCATCATAATGTGTGCCTTGAGATATGTTTTCATTTGATTAGTTTTGTGCAAATTAATCTAGGGTATACCCGAATTGTATAACCCTGAAATTATTGATTTGATAATTGCAGTGTAAGATTATGAGTTCATGTTTGAGTAGGGACTCATGCATGATGATCTATGATAGTATGGAATCTCATAGAGTTTTACAATATGAAAAGTACCCAGATAGTACATATTGTATTTGACCTACACCTAAATAAATATATATGTTTTGGTTGTTACTTGAATAGTATGTGGTGTATCATTTGGTAGGATATCATTTAGGTGTGCATATAATCTTGATAGTGCAAATAAATGTTAGGTTGGACTTATATGTGTTTGTGTGACTTACTTTATTGTATGTTCTTACTTGATTACATGCGTGTATTTTTATATATCTATGACTACTTTGTATGACTAATTATGGGAAAACTAGTAGTCATGCCTAAGAACACTAGACTAAGATAATATGGGTTATTTTGAGGTGTAGTTACTTAGATCTGATTGAAATAATCTATAGTTTAATGTTTTTTATCCATATGGTATAAATAGTGGTCATTATTTCTAGTTTGGGATTGATTTTAAGGTAAGATCCATTCATCCGTAGATGATATGTGTATATCTTGTTTTCTCCTTGTTAGCATGTGATGTGATATTTTTACTAGGAGAATGAATTTTTTATGAGTCTTTGAGTTATATACTATGTTATGTGTGTATAAATCATATTGATGATACTAATAGGTAGTGAGATGGATTCTACTAGCCTAGGTAGTACCACCAATAGATAATCTGATCAAGTGGTGTGCTATGAAATTGATTGATATAAATGATCATATAAAAACTTTGGTCAAAATAATGTTTGATATATATTATCATTTCATATGTTTGATTTGCATGATGTATGATATCATGTTATAATATATTTATTTATGGTACATTGCATGTTATTAAAAATAGTATAGCACACGAGGTACTAACACGTCTCACTAGATTTTCACACCGTTCTATCTACCTATCCATGAAGGGAGGACCATTACCTGATAGGGGATTGGGCAGGGGATCATTGGTCTGTGGCTGGTGTGGTAAAGTGATCATATGATGCTCTCCCTCTTCTATTTCAATACTTCTTGGAGATGACACTTATAATTATCAATGATACATGAGTTAGTTCGACTCAAGTTTCGGAGAGCTTGGTATCTGGTTATTATATTAGGTTGTATGTCCAAAGGAATGTAATTATATTATGTATTTATATATTGAACAATAGTTTTTGTATTGTGAGACCATTCGTAGCTATGTCTTATTGTATATACTTTTCATAGAGTTGTACAAGATAAGTATTATATGCAGTATTTGTATTAGAAGTGTTATTATTCTTAGTCATGGTTTTGGTATATTGTATTATTTTATTCTATGATATGAATGTTAAGTTATTTGTTTAATTATTTTTAAATGAAAAGGAAAAATTTACTGCATTTTCTAAGTATAACTTGACGTTGTCACAATAATGGGCAGAGCTACAAAGGGCTGGGCTAAAGAACTAGTCACCAAAGGGAACAAGGTGATAGGGTTGGCCATGAATTATTATAAGACATTGAAGGCTGACCTTGCATCTGTGAAGGTAGAAATAAATAAATATGAGGAATAAGTTTAAAGGCTAAATCTCTACTTTTCCAAGTTGTAGGACATTGACTAAATAGAGAGCAACATCCTCATGTCTGAAAGAATACTCAAAAATCCTTTGGAGCATGATGAGTTGGAGAGGGTAGCCAAGATCAGAATTATAATACGTGGTGAAAGCATTGATAAGTCCAATATCACAAGTGAGAAGGCCATATATGTAATGTAGAACATCAAAGATTCAATTTATAAATTATCATGTGAGGTAGTAGATTACCAAGATAAACCTCTTCCTATTCAGGTTGTCCAAGATAAATTCAAAGAGGTGATTAAGAGGGAGTCAACACATGACACAACTTTCAGTTTGGATTCCATCCATTAGTTTATCAAGTACCATAATATACTTGATCATATGGGCAAAGATATCCAAGTCTACAGAGCTTCTTCTAGAGAATTATCTAAAGTAATGACATAATGTGACATCAACTATCTTTACACAATTGTACAAGAAATATTTGGTAGCTTCAACACTGACATTAAGAAGATACAAGTGAAAAAGGACAAGGAATCCTCTGATGTCACTATAATTGATTAATTATTTAATTATTTGAGAAGAGTGTATTCTGAAAAAAAAAATTATAAGCTACATTGTAAAGATGCAAGTTGTAAATTGCAACTGTCATTTTGATAGCTTTTAATTTTTAGTTGAAAAAGTGTGTCTTGTAATTTTCAATTATCATTTTGTCAAGTTTCAGTTGAAAAAGTGCAACTTGTATTTCACACTTTTCTTTTTGATAAGTTGAATGACTTAAAAGTTGTAAAAGCTCACATTGTAATTTGCACATCCCTTTTTGTCAAGTGACTTATAAGTTACAAAATTCTCAACTGTAAATTAGAAGTTAGGTTTTGCAAGTTATGTTTTAAAGGATTCAAATATTGGAAAAAACATTCAATTTTGTTAAAATATCAACCAAGTCATGAAGTTTCATTTTGGCACCCCATTTCTTGGTGAGAGACTTATTCAACTGAGCTCAAAGAGAGATGGTTCGAATGGAAGACTCCAATAGCATAAACTCCTCCTTCAACACTTGGAAAAGTGCCCAACTACTTCCAAAGTCCTCTTCTTCTTTTAACTCCACCAAAGATGCCTCTTTAAGCTGAAATGAGGACACTTGTATGAACACTCCCTGATTTCTTAAGTGTAAAAGTTTTTTACTTATTCTATCTCAAAAGAGTAGTTTTTTTGTATAAATATGGGTCTCCTACATAACCCATGGATCTTTTTGTTGATAGATATTTTTTTTTGCTTTTGAGAAGTTCATCTACATGTTGTAACCTAGAGAATATTAATGTACTGAAGTTTTGCCTTTTTTATTTTGTGTTATCCTTGTGTATGTACCAATTTTGTTAAATTTGTGAATGATATAAGTCTTATTTCAGTCATATAAGACCATTTGAGGTATTTATCTTGCCCTTTTGAATTCTTGTCATGGAAAAATTGAGAACTTTATTCTTTATCTGATAAAATGTCCAATATTGCCTTTGATGTTATACTCACATAATATTATGCTTCAAGAAATCTCAATATATTATCATTTAAATTGTGTTCAATCAAAGTAAGTAATAATTTCCACTAGAACCCTTTGGTGCATCAACATTTCCATTTTTAAAAAAACTCCTTCAAAACTCTTTTCCTTATAAGTTAAAACCCCAGTTAAGATCAAAATCACAAAGAATGTGTAGTTAGAAGTGAACTGATCATATATCAGTTGCACTTAGCTTAGTGAAAGGAAGATGACCTTATCTGTAGGTTCACCTCAATTCGCCATGGTCCCATAACTTGGAGGTGATCTTATCGTGCCATTAGATTCTATGTACTACAACTCCTACAAAATATAATGGATGCAAAATCTAATTGATAACAATGCCAAATAGGGAAATAGGCTTAGAATTGTTATGTATTTATATGGGACTCTTTAGGTAATTTCTCATGCAACTAATATGTGAAATGTATGGGTCAACCGATAAAGATAATTTAAATTTGAAAAATAACCTTTGTTTAGCACGGGGATATATTTGTTAGAGTTGGATGCCTATAGAATTTTGTAGGCATCTGGATTTGATGGACTTGTAGAAAAGGTAGGAATATTGATCTAATGATATGGAGGCAGTTTGAGTATGATAATTAAATTTTAGGCACAAACTAGGGAATTTATATAGGTGATCGATAGAAAATCATAAAGGTCAGATCCATAAAAGGCATGTGGATAGGAGAGATGGGTGTGCAAGTGTCTTATGTGTACACAAAATTCATGTAAGGTGAAGGTAGTTCAAGAATGACATTTTTAAGTGTCTAATACAACATTTTAGTGTTTACAAACACCCCCATTTTATTATAGTATTGAAAGTAAAATAATGTTAGAGTAAAATAATAAAGAGATGTACCTTGCTCCATGTAAAACCGAAATGAACATGTAGTAATCAATACCCATATGTGAAATTAAATCCCAAATAAATGAAACTTTTAAAACTTAAAGAGAAAATAAATAATACATGTGCAAATGGATGAACTATGTTGCCTCTAGAGTGTTGGAGATTATGCTTCTTATTAAAAAATTAAAGAATTAGGGGTGATCATGTATTAAGGCAAGCGCCATTGGTTAGGAAAATAAATTCTCCAGCCCTCATGAAGAGGGAGTGGTGTTAGGCCATTGAGCGATGTAAAACCTCAACCACACTACTCATTTAACTAATTTTGGACCTTAATATGAAATAGGGATCCTATATTAAACTTATATAGGGTGAATCAATTGTTGCAGATAAACTTATAGATTCAAAATGTTCATTTATCATTACCATCAATGTCACATCAATGTCATTCTCATAAAATAAAAATGTTGTAAGAGTGTGTGTGCATGAACAATGTTCATGCACTCTATAGACACCCTAAATTGGTCAAGAAACCACACATATCATATCTTTTCACAATCCTTTCATAGGAGACTCCAAATAGAGAATATGAGTCTTGTTCACATTAGCCATGTCTTTCATTTTACTCATCTTGGTCTTGTTTCAAGCTTGAGTCACCTTTTTGCTTATTACCAGTCATCTACAGACTTTTGGAACCTCATTCCACTTCAGCCAAGTCAGATTTCATGTGCTCATTCCATTTTCCTAGGTCTCGAACCTATAGGATAGGAATGTTGGGATTGGACTACGACATTAGAACCTAGAGCGTCTATTTTTAGTGCTCCTATCCAAGGTCTTTTTGAGCTCCAATGATCAGTTTCTCTTGATTAATGAGTCCCAACCCCTTTCTTATCTTCATATTTAAGTTTTCTAATGTTGGTCAAATGTGAATAAAGCTCCCAAATTCAAAATAAATATTCTCCTATATAAAGGAATTCATAAAGAATTTTATATCTAGCACTTATTACTTTTGCACAATATATAATTAAAAATCAATCATTAGTATAGTTCAGCATTCTACATCACACATAGAATTGCATGCTTGATCAAGAAAGGGCCTAAGCAAAATTCTTGTATCTATCATGCGTGTTGAATATTCACATTCCCTAAGGGAGAACTACATTTGATCTGAGACCCTAGCTTGAGGGTTAATGTAGACAACGATCAGGATAACAAGGGTTCTAGATCATGCGATCATACTTCCCCTAACCCAGTTTTTCCTCCTTATGTTTTTAATGTATTTGTTATTTTGTGTGTGTAGATAGACCCAAGGTTTAGAGGTTGAAATGGATCTATAATGAGCTCTATCAACATTCATCCCACAAAATTTTATATATAGGCTCACACGGAAATAGTGAATAGAACCTAGAAAGCTCAGGTCTCTGGGACAATAGTGCTAGAAAAAGACTATAGCACTAGACCCCAAGGTGTCTTATTTTGGTACTCCTATACTTTCATAAAATGAAAGCTAAATTTAGATTTGTGACACTATCCCAATCTCGTACAGTAGATTTTAACCCCTGAATCATCTGTTTCAACCTATTTTTTAAGATAAGTTTGTATCTTTTCATATGCAATTAATTTGACTAAATTGATTAAAACTTGTAATTTACTATATTTGATTGGATTTTTCCTCTTACTCCAGACCCTTTATTGTTTATGAACTATATCCTAGTTTTTCAAAAATAATAAAATATTTGGTGAACCTGACTTACTTCGAACAAATCTAAAACCCTAGGTATACTTAGGGTTTTTCTTTCAAATTTTGTGCACAAAATTGAATTTCAAATTTTTATTTTTTGTATAATTTTTTGTGCATTAATTCTATTAAAATATTATTGTTAAAATTTAAATTATTGCAATAATTTTCAAAAATTCTAAAACCCTAACTAAAAACCCTAGATTTTCAAACTAGGTCCTCAAACCCTAAGCCTTCCTCCCTTACAATTTTTAGAAAATTATTTAGAGTGTCTAAAATATTTTCAAAATCTCAATATTAGTAGTTATTCTGTGCAAAAATTAAATTTCTAATTTCTAATTTTTGTATAAATGTTTGTACATTTATCCTAATCAAATATTATTTTTAGAATTTAAATTATTACCATAATTTTCAAAAATTCTAAAAACCTAGATTAAAACCTTGGATTTCCAAACTAGGTCCTCAAACCCCAAGCCTTCCTTCCTTGCAATTTTTATAAAAATATTTTTAAAATTTTGCAAATTGTTTGGAGTGTCAAAAATATTTTTAAAATCTATATGTTAGTAGTTATTTTTGCATTTATTTGCTTAATAGTACTTTTACATATTCTCTTTGGTGAAAGAAATAAAATGGCCACTAAGGCACTTCTTCCCTCTCATCCCATAGATCAATTTTTAAATTTTTCTCGTGATTATGATAATGAATGGACAAATTTTCAAAATTACACATTAGCTAAAAATATGAAAAATGATTTTATTTACAATGAAGATAATTACTATTATTGTAATGAGGAATATGATGATACATGTGAAAGTGATAGTGAAGAAAAAGTTCATGCATCTTCTTCTCTCAAACCTATCTCGTTTATTCCTTCTTCTAAAGAAAATGATTTTGATAAATGGGAAAGATACTTTTCATCTCATTCTCCTATGCACAATGCACAAAATGAACAAATTAGTGATGCACTTTCAAGTGAACCTCTTATTGGTGATAATTTACTTCCATGTGAACCTAATTTTTCTCTCTTTTGCTACTTATATGTTTAAAATATAACAATATAAATGTAACAAAATAAAATTACCAATGCATAGTTCAAATGATGCATCTCATGCTCTCAACTCTACTTTATCAAAATAATGTCTAAATGATAACTCTCTTGCTCTTTCTTTTCATAGTGCAAATGACAATAATGCATGCATTCCATCCATAGATAGCATAGATGCACATAATATTCCAAGTTCACATGATAATTTATTGCATATTAGAAAATAATTATATTCTTCTCTTACACCTCTCCCTAGTGACAATGTAAGTGATAATGAGTATGATAATGAACATGCAAATGAATATGAAAATGAGAGTGACTATGAATAATATTTCATCTATGATAATGCATTGAATAATGATGATGATTATGTACATAGTGAAGAAGAAAATGCATCTCATGTTTCCAACCCTTCTCTCACTCTTCCTCTCAAACATAATGCACTACCAAATGCTATTTCTACTTCTATGCATGGTTATATTTCAAATAATGCACATGTTAATGATAACATCACATCCTCTACTCAATTAGAATGTGATTCACTAAAATATAAAGATATCAAAGAATATCCCAAGCCACCCCATACTACAGTAGCACCTATTTCTCACTCTTTACTTAAAGAGAATGGTAGCTCACATCCCTCTACTAAGATCTAAGTTACCATTCCTCCAAAGGTTCAAGTGAGTACACCCCCTCTTTATGATCCAATTACTAAATGTAGCATTCCCATGGCTAAAACTAATGATCAAATTTAACGATTAAATGAACCACTTCAAGATGATAATATACCATCCCAAGAGATTATTTCTTTGATGCATGCAATTGGTGAATTACAATACCAAGTACATCTCCTTACCTTGGAAAACAAGGCTTATAAATCTTGGATGGATGTCAATGATTTACATGGTAACCCTCTTATGAAGATATTTGTAAAAGCTGCATTGCCTAAGCATTTCTAGATACCATCATTGCCTCACTTTGATGGAACTGGAGATCTATTCATAAACCTTCAAGGTTTTCAATAATATTTGTCATCTAATGTGAGTCCTTTGATTCTCCACTATTCTTATTCCTACACTTACCCAACATACCCATCCACTCTCATAAGTGGATACACCATGGTTCTTACACCTCCAATAGTCATATTATCAAATTCAGCTCAAATCAGTTGAAATATATAGTGATTCAGATTACATGGGTCACTCAACATTACTTAGGACATTGTTCTGACACCTCTAGTAGTCATATTATCAAATTCAGCTCAGATCAGTCATAATATATAGTGATTCAGATTACATGGGTCACTCAACATTACTCAAGACATTCAGGAGGATATACCTTTAGTTTACAGATACACAGACTAGTCTGATATAGTGGTTCAGATTATATATATTCATAGTGACTTCGATATAGATTCAGACTCAGATACTAGATTTGGGGGCATGTACATTACTACACGTCTCATACATACAACTTCATATAGCATGACACAGTTATAGGACCAGATAGAAGATTATAGACATAGTGTAGAGCACAATGTTTTGATCTCTAATTTTGCACATGAGGCATAAAATGATGGGTCATATCATATATGGTTATACATATTACCAAATTATACATACACATCATTCACATACCAGATTTAGGGGCATGACATAGATGTTCATATTCTTCATCATCTAATATTTTACATATTAGAATGGAAAGACATGCCATTCTCTTCTTACACATTTACCAAAGTTTCATATTACACCTAGTTGTACCCAGGTTGTCACTAGGTTGGACCGCAAAATTGTCTGCAGTGGTTGGTCCATTATATTACCCAGACCTAGACTACATGAGTTTGTGTGGGATAAAGGACAGACATTGGTTTTGGGCCTCTAAGAATTTCTCAATTTTATTTTAGATATTTAGAGTGGGGGCATAATAGATTTTGCTCTTCACAACATATAGATTCTATACACACATTCTAGATTACATGAGTTTATGTGGGACAAAGTACAGACATTGGTTTTGGGCCTCCCAGCATTTCTTAGTTCCAGTTCAGATATTCAGAGTGGGGGCATGATATATTTTTCTCTTCACAGCATAAAAATTCTATACACACATTTTAGATTACATGAGTTTATGTGGGATAGAGGGCAAACATTAGTTTTGGGCCTCCAAGCATTTCTCATTCTAGTTAGATTCAACACATGGGGGAAATTATTTCCCTCTTTCTCCATGTTACATAGATTCCACTTCCAAATTTATTACAGGGGGCATCCATTTTAGGGATTCCTTCTTTCTCCAGGCATTATTTGGCTCTCCACCCACTTCCCTGGCTAGGAAGTGAGTTGGACCCTTTGCTGCAAATTCATTTCCACACAGGTAGGTTCAGGTACGCATTTTATTTTCATTCTTTTACTCTAGTACTTCATTTCATTACATCACTAGAATAAAATGGGGACAATTGTATACACCCTAAATTGGTCAAGCAACCACACATATCATGTCTTTTGACAGTCTTTTCATAGGAGACTCTGACTGGAGAATATGAGCCATGTTCACATTAACCATGTCTTTCATTTTACTGATCTTGGTCTTGTTTCATGCTTGAGTCACCTTTTTGCTTATTATTAATCATCCATAGACTTTCAAAACCTCAGTCCACCTCAACCAAGTTAGATTTCCTATGCTTATTATTTCCCATTAGGTTTCGAGCCTATAGGACAAGAGCATTGGGATTGGACTATAGCGCTAGACCCAAGGGTGTTCTTTTCTAATGCTCTTGTCTAAAGTCATTTTGAGCTCCAATGGTTAGTTTCCCTTATTTAATGAGTCCCAACCCCTTTCTTAGCTTCATCTTTAAGTTTTCCAATGTTGACTAAATATGAATAAAGCTCCTAAACTTAAAATAAAGAGTCTCCTATATAAAGGACTTCACAAGGCATTTTATATCTAACACTTACTACTTTGACACAATATATAATAAAAACATCAATTAATAGCACAACTCAACATTCTGCATCACACATAAACTTACATGCTTGATCAAGGAAGGGCCTAGGTGAAAGTTCATTCTTGAATCTACTGTGCACGTTGATTATACACATTCCCTAAGGGAGAACTACATTTGATTTGAGACCCTAGCTTGAGGGTTAACGTAGGCAATGATAAGGATAGTAGGGGTTATAGATCATGTGATCATACTTTCCCTAACCTAGTTTTCCCCCCTTATGCTTTTAATGTATTTGTTATTTCATGTGTGTAGATAGGCCCAGGGTTTGGAGATTGAAATGAACCTATAATGAGCTTTGTCGACATTCAGCCCCCAAAATTTCATATACAAGCTCACACAAAGATAATGAACATAACCCAAAAATCTCAAGTCTCTAGGACAACAACAATAAAAAAAAACACTCTAGCGTTAGACCCTAATGTGTCCTATTTTGGCACTCCTATCCTTTCATGAAATGAAAGCTAGATATGGATTTGTGACACTATCCCAATCTTATGTAATAGATTTTAACCTCTGAATCATCTATTTCAACCTATTTTTTTAGATAAGTTTATATCTTTCTATATGCAATTAATTTGACTAAATTGATCAAAACTTGTAATTTACTGTATTTGATTGGATTTTCTCCCTTACTCTAGACCCTTTATTGTTTAGGAACTATATCCTAGTTTCCCAAAAACATTAAAACACATCCAATCTTATCCAATCAATGCCAACATAGAAAACTACAATAATGGATGCATGAATAGTGTTTACGTCCCCAACCAACGCCAACATGATATAAATTTTTTTAAAACTATGTTCTACTTTCTCCCAAATATAAAATCATGTAACTCATTTTCTTGTAACATGTTTGCACATGCCCCCATAATCTATCCCAATTTGTAAATATGTGTCCCATAATTTGATCCAAACCAATAATATGAACCAATTTGAACTTTTTGAATCATGTAATTTTACAAAAATATAAAATATAAGTAAATAAAGGGTTGAATTTTTATGACAAGCCCACTAATATGTACCCTTTTGAGGTGAGGAATGTAATCTAAGAATTAATCATCTCAAAAAAAAAAGAGTTAACTACATCATGTTATATAAAGAGATGTAAGCAGTTAAAAACATGTGGTAATGTATGGATAATATGTGATAATCATATTAATATACCATAAAATCATATATGAAACATTTAGTGTAACGCATACAAGTGTTATGTCATGATAGATATAGGAATTAGGAATGCAATAGTAATCATCACAGATATAACCAATGAACTTATGCAAGAAGGTGCATGATATGGAGCATGACACCCCACACAAGTATAAAGGTGTGTGATATGGATCACAACACCATAAACTCAATAGAAAATCCAAGATTTATCGCTCATAAGGACACAATGTCATGGCCATGATACACAAATTATCGCACACACAATGACACTCAATGTCACACAAGGCAAGAGCCATGCGTAATGGATGATCAAATGTCACACAAGATGAGAGCCATAAAAGAGAAGGTATAGAATGAGAAACTCAATAAACAAAAATTGTTAAAAAAATTGAGAGCCCAAAGAAAGAGTCATATAATGAAAATTCAATCAAATGATGTCATAAACTAAGGCAAGATACAAATAAAGAAAGAGTTATGTAATGAAAACTCAATCAAACAATGTCATAAAGTAAGGCAATAACCAAACAAAGAAAGAGTCATATAATTAAAACTCAATCAAACAATGTCATAAACTAAGGTAATAGCCAAAGAAAGAAAGAGTCGTATAATGATAACTCAATCAAATAATGTCATATATTAACGTAAGATCCAAACAAAGCATAATCAATGATTAACCTTTTAGGAAAAGAAATAACAACAATGAAACATAAAATAAGCCAAATTTATTTGCACTATTGATCTATATGTTGACTATTTTTCATCACCATGAAGGAGTAACATCCATTTTCAGTTCAAGACTTCAAGTTTTCAGCAGTCATGCAAAGGTTTCAGGGTTTAGTCCATGTTCAAGAAAATGGTTGTCTTTTTCTTTCAAAAAAATGTTACGCAACCAAACTAGTCAAAACTTTTGTTTTGGATAAAAGTTTTGAATTCCAGGCTATATCACACTTTTTACATGAAGAGGAAATGTTTCAACACTTAGTCAATTCTTTAAAAAAATTATAGAGCCACATGCCACATTTTTTCTTAGCTAGACTTAGTCATTTTTATTCAAAAGTTGCCCATAGTGTTAAGAAAGCACTTTGACACAACCAATTTGGGGTTCGTTATCTACCAATGACAACTTCAAGGGGTGATGAGATTAATTTTGATAGTCCACTAGTGACATCTTGATAGCTTCCTAATTTGTCAAATGTAATAAGACTCTGATCCAATCGAACGATGCCATGTGATAATCATTCACATCTTCCGACAGCCTGTGCCCTTTTCAAAAGAATTTCGACACTTAGTTAATTTTTTAAAAGTTGCCCATTTCCACCTATCAATCTCCTAATGGTCTTGTGCCCTTTTAAATGACTTTTGACACTTAGTCAATTTTTATGAAGTTTATAGACAATATCCATGTTAGTAAGGTAGTGGGCAAGTAGGTTAGCAAGATGCTTCCACGTGTCATAATCTTGGTGACAAGGAGTCTTGAAACTGTTCATATAAGTTCAAAACCGTTCAGGCTAATGGGTTAGTGGGATAATGACACATGGCATAATATCATTACTTCCTTCTCTCAAGGATTTCCATGTAGCCCAAACATGATGTCAGAGTCCTGAACTAGCAGGTGAGCATGATGACACCACATGCCACAATCATGTTACTTCACAACCTCAGGGTGATTTGTGCAAATAAAATAGTAGGTCAAGAAAATAGGTGAGTGAGATGTTATGGCATGTTGAAATCTCATTTCATCATAGAGAGAATAGTTATCTTTACACTTAAAGCCCCAGGTTGAGCGATAGAAGAGTGATAATGATCCACATAGTAAAATCTTCAGAATTTCGTAGAGGTCAAGAATTAATCAGCACTAACATGATGTTAGAAGTGTCAGACCTAGGGACCAATAAAAAAATTCCATGTGTCCTATGGTTAGAGTTTCCAAGATTTGAAGCTGATGGGTTCCTCTCACTATCAGAGTTATCAATCTCCTAGACTTATAGAGATGTCAGATCTTGAGAGATCCCAACCTACTAGGCCATAACACATGGCGATGATTGAAGCCAAAGATATAAAAGAACTAGGAGAGTGATAAATGGATACATAGCCATGAAAATGATGAAATCAAATAATAGAGCTAAAGCTTGCAGGAACCAAGAGAAAAGCCAAATAGTAGGGGTCTCGTAGAAACAAAACCAATTGAGCACATATCATCGAGGAAGTGATGCATGGTAAAAGTTGAGCCAAGAATATGATAAATTAGGTCAAATGGGATGTCATGAGTAGTGACATGAATCCCATGGCAAATTAAAAAATGCCACATGGCATCCAAAGATGAACCCATGCTAGGTCTTCAAATAAGAATAATCTTTTTAGTGTTGAAAGAGGGCTAACGGAGGAATATACTCATAGAATCAGAAAAGTCTATAATGAGCCCGATGTTGACACATGGTTGGATCCCATCACTAAAGAGTTTATTGGCATCTACATTGGCACTGATTGAGGCAAATTTGATGGCCCATCTTGCCCATTAAAATGTCAAATTTATGAGTAGACTATGTAATTGCATTAACTCATAAAATCAGTGGTAAATGAAGTGTCGCAACATGCAAATCATGGTGCAGCTCAACTCCAACTAGAAAAATGGCAAGAAGGTGATGAAATATGGCCCCATTCATCATAAAAGTGAGTGAAAATGGAGAGCACATAAAAGATAAGTTGTAGGCTAAGGAAGATATGGTAAGCAGTTATATAGGCGTGGCTCTAGCAATCCTATAGAGATCTCCATTATCTTAACCCCCATTCCCAGATCATCATCAAGTTTATAACTACCTTGATAGTAGGTAAGATGAAGTAGAGACTCGAGCTCTGAATATTTTTCCTATAAAAATAAGTATAATTATCATTACAAGGGGACCATTTTTAGCACAAAAATGCTACATAAATTGGCGCATCCTTGATCCCTCTACCTTGATTTTATGCCTTTGAATGAATAGTAGAGTTATTTTTGTCTTATCATATCCTTGTATATTGTGTGGATTTGTGGATTCTTAATCTTATCTTGTGAAAAAGTTTATTTCTCCTTGATTTATTATCCAGTTCCCTCACCTTTATATATGAAGATACTCATTTATAGGTTGTAGGTTGTGTGATATCGAGTTCATGTAGTGTTTGGCTATGGAGTGTCTCCAAACTAAGTGATTTATTGAGTTACATACCTCCCTATAAACACTCATGCATAAGGGTTTTTAGATTTTAATTTGTGCATGTTGTTAATTATTTTATGTTCATTGTGTATGCTTAAGCGAGTAGAGGGTATCATAATAGTACTTTGTATCGTCCCTTTTGCTTTCAGTTTCTTTATTTTTATGCACTCCTTCTCCCTTTTCTTACAAGTGCAGTAACATTGGTGATAGTATTAAGTGATCCATTAGGGGAAGTCAACCTTCTCTGAAGGTTCACTCCAACCATAGGTGTCCCACAACCTTGGGGTGTTCCCATTGTGTCGATTAGGTAAGGAGATGTGAAAAACCTCTTGAGAGTGTATAACTTAATGTGATAATAGTTTTTTACATGCCCAATGGAGCCTATGATTCTTACCATTGAGTTATAATGTTTTGGTTGAGAATTTGGTGCTAATCTTAACAAGTCTCAGTGTTGAAGACATCAAATAAGCACCTGAAAACTCTAAACATTTCTAATCTCTAACAAACCAGTCCCTAAGTATTTCATGACAAGAGTGACAAGAGATTATTCAAAAGGTAATTTTCAATTGGTTGAATTATCTACACCCTCCAAAAGAAGAGTAACTAAAGCATTCTTGTCTCTTGTAATAATATCTAGAGAGCTTAGATAGCCTTCTTTAAGAGCTTAGTCCATGCCTCCTTTTGATAGATTCCCCTACCCAATAGTAAGATTACTTCCAGTCCCTTACATGGTTATCCTTAAAAATTAGGGATTTGCTCTTTTCAATAGAGGAAGCCCTCTAAAACTTGTTCAATATGATGATATGCCCATTTTAACCCTCAATAGTATTCCTTATTTCACTAGAGGGGATACTACCACACCTGTAAAGCACATTAAAGATATCATTAGTATTTGTTCAATACATCATGTTACTGAGGAGAGCATTGTTATTAGGATTTTAACTTCCTTATTCAAAGGTAAAACTCTCTAATGGTAGAGGATTTTGTGACCTAATTCTATCAACTCATGGGTTCAGCTAGAAGAAACTCTATAAGTAGTTTGAAGATAAGTCAAATCATTTATCCCTGGTTGAATAGTTGACCACTATTAAGATAGCACCTTATGAGTACATGGTAGATTTTAATCTCAAAATTCATATAACATGGGATAGCATTCCAATATTGGTAATGCCTACACCTAAGTATGTTTTCCTCTATTATCTTAGAGCCTTGCATAGTGATATATTTGTGATGATCTAATTAATGGGCGGTAGAACATTACCAAATGCTTATGAGGCAGCCATTAGGACTAAAATTAGTTTTATACATGCTATAAAAACTAGACCATGGCCTTTAATGCCCATTTTTTCAAAAACACAACCCACTTTTTTGCCTCAAACACCCACTTTAGTGCATATTCTAGTGCCAACTAGCCAACCACCAAACCAAGATAAAACTACCCCTAGCTATCAAATGATTTGCAAAAGGTTAAGAGCCTTATTTAGACTTTTGGGAATAATTTGATTACTCTTAAAAGGTATAAAAATCATAAGTATAGACCCTATCCATCACCTTATTAGCCTTATCAAACTAACAAGCCTCCATATCAAGGACCTTATTAGCCAAATAGGCTACCATATTAGGCCAATTTTCAAGGCTAAGGCCAAATTACTCCTGTCAAGCCTTATCAAGATTTCAAAACTATTATTGCCAACACATCTAAAGCCTTAGTCCATGTCTAGAATAACTTAGTATAGGACTATGAATGGTGTTTTCCCTGTAATATTCCCCACAACCAAACCACTTCTCTCAATGGTGTCCTCAACCAAGCATTGATGGTGCAAAGCATAACACCACAATAAGAGAGAGAAACTGACGTATCACCAAAATAATAGGGTGCTCAAGAGCCAATATAGAGTGAATCTATGCTTATAAATTGGTAAGGGGATGAGTATTTTAGAGTGAATCAGTTGCAAGGTCAGAAATAGGCTTATTCTTTAAGTGTTGTAGTCAATACTATGTGCAAGAAAAGAGGTGTAAAAATTAAACCAACAACTGGTAAGTATCTTGCATCATCTAATCCATTGATATAAGAGGTTATTAATCCTAATTCACTATCAAAGGTATAATAAATATTGAAGAATTAGCTTTTAGCAAGTCGAGAATAGCCCAAAATATATTCTTAATCAACACAAGTGTAAGAAAGTACTGTTGTTGCCAAGGTGCAACAAAAGGTTGGTACTTCCCCATTAAATATTCTTGAGCATATGAAGAAAATAATGTGAATATACCCATGTGGCAATCCTTGTCCATCCCAAGACAAAAGGACCTTTTGCAAGTAGCTTTGTCTAACCTTAATATTTTAGAAGGGTCTTCACAGGGATGACCAAAAGTAGTATTCACAAATAGCCCTCAACTAAAGGAAGGTCAGTTAAATAAAGGTGTAAAACCTCCACCATTATATGTTTCTTTAATCATCACAAGTCATTTATCCCATAATTTCATGATAGATTCAGGGGCTAGTAGCTCATTTATGCTGAAATAAATAATAGACAAATTGGGTTTGGAATATGAGCCTCTCTAAAGGAATAGTTTAGCTAGATGGAATGACCATTAAGACTCTTGTTGTCATAAAGGGTTTGGACCTCACTTTACATTCTTACCCTAACTTTTCCATTCCTTAAGATGTTTTCATAATTGATCTCCCTCCATACTTTGCTTTATGCCTTTTTAGGGACTTTAATGCCAAGATTGGAGGATAATTGTCATTTGATTGGTATCATATGATCTTGAGAAATAGGTAAGGCACTAAAGTCACCATTAGGTCTAAGGAAATTAATAGGAACCATATTGAACCATATGTGCCAAGTGCCATAAATGTCAACTATACCATCTTCAACCAAGAAGACCATCCTCCTAAGTAAGAGCTAAATACACCCCTTTAAAACACACCTGATTTGATGTTTGATGAATGGGGGGTTAAACATCATGAGTTTTATCATTATAGACTCATTAAAGAGGTTGGTCTATGTAACTATTACTTTCCTGAAGAATATTCTTTCATTTTGAATCTTGTGAAGACTGATAAACATGATGCTAGAGGATGGCGTATGTACTTTGACAGATCTAGAAGTAGACATAGAGTAGGAGGGGGTGTCATGTTGGTGTCTCCATTGAAGTATAAGTGTATTTATAATTTTATATTTTAATTTAGTTGTACCAACAACTTAGTTGAGTATGAAGCTCTCATCCATGGTCTTCAATGGGCTAGGAAGAAAGGAATTAAACATCTGCAAGTCTATGGAGATAGTGAGTTGGTGGTGAATTGGGTAAGAGGGTAAAACATGAACAAAATTTAGTTATTGAAGTTGTATAAACACAAAGTTTGGGACCTCATATAAGACCTTGAAGAATTCAACATCTAGTCCATCCCAAGAGAGATAAACAAATAAGTTGATAGACTAGCCGCTATTGGTGCTCAGTTTGACATTCCAGATGATATCAAAAGGGACAAAGCACAACAACATATCAAGGTGGTTGTAAGGCCTCCCATACCTAATAATTCCATTAATTGGTAGATATTTGATATAAATTAGTATAATGTTCTTTTCTTACAAGAATAAGTTGGGTTTTCTATTAAAAAATCAAAATAAATTACAACAATATGATGACCAAGTCATTTAATTGAAGTCAAATAGATTTCCAAAGGGGCCAATCACACTTGACAACTTTTTTAGTGCTGGTGATTAGGTTAGGGGAGAGAAAGTGAACATGAAGATCATGCATAATCATTATGAAAGAATTTCCATCTTCAAGGATAAGCTTCTCCACCTCAGTAAGGTATGTAATAAAGAGGAAAAACATGCATTTTTTAAACTCCACCAAGACTTTGAGGACATCTTTGCATGGGAGTAAAATGAAATCAAAGGGTTTGACCCTTGTTTGGCACAAAAAAATATAAGTTTGGATTCTCATGCCAAGAAAATTAGGTAGATATAGAGGCCCATTAACCTCAAGATAAAGCCCCTCATGAGGAAAGAATTGACCAAGTCAATAAAGGCTAGGATCATCTCTTTGAGCAAACATGCATCTTGGGTTGCAAAATTGGTCCCTATTAGAAAGAGGAATGGAGGATAAGGTTGTGTGTTAACTTCATGGACATAAACCGATCCTTATTGAAGTATCACTACCCATTGCCTTTTATGGAGCAAATATTGTAAATGGTGGTAGGTAGAGAACATTTTTCTCTCTTGGATGGTTATTCTAGATACAATCAAATTCTAGTGAGGTAGGAGGATCAGTTCAAGACAACCTTCACCACCAAATGGGGAAATTATGCCTAAAAAATAATTCCCTTTGGTTTATCCAATGCATGGGTGACTTTTCAAATAGCCATGGATATGACATTTCAAGGACTAATCAATATTATTATACTTGTCTATGTTGATGATATTATTGTATTTTCTAAGCATGTTGATGATCATTTTTCTCATCTCAGGCATGTCATTGAAAGGTGTAGGTAGTTTTGGGTTTCACTTAACCCTAATAAGTGTAATTTTTTAGTCTATGAAGGTAAGGTGTTATACCATGTTGTCTCCAAGAGAGGGCTTGGGATTAATCTTAAAAGGGTAAGTGCCATTTTAGCATTGTACATTCCTAATCATAAGAAGGGGTCGCAAATATTCTTAGGAAGGATCAATTTTGTTAGGAGGTTTATTCCTAATTTTCCCAATCTTACAAAGCCTCTAACTGCTATGTTAAATAATAACCAGATCTTCCACTGGTTCAAGGAAGGGAAAGATAGCTTTGAAATAATTAAACAAGCCATAACACAAGCTCTCACCCTCATAAATACAGATTTCACCAAGGACTTTAATCTCTATGAATTTGGGGTTATGGACACTATCTTAGCTATTCTAGTATAAAAGAATGAGGAAAACATGAAATAACTGATAACTTTCTTTAACCAAGGCTTGGAAGGTTATGAGGTAAAGTATTCCTTTATAGAGAAGTAAGTGTTGATTGTTATAAGAAGTCTAAATAAGTTTACACATGTGTTGTCTAAAAATAAGGTGCATTTTTTTGTCTCCCACCCAAGTGTTAAACAAATATTTGAATGAGAAAAGTGTAGGTTGGATTACAAAGGTGATGGAGTATGTTGTGGATGTCAAAGTCACAAAGCTAGTAAGAGGCAGAGGTTTGTGTGAATAACTAACTTTAGAATTTTATAGTGATAATATTATTTTCATAGTACTTCAAGATGGCCAACACTCAGCTACACCTTCAGTTCCTACTAGTTAGACCTAAGATATGGCCAACTTCTTCCAAATTGGTGAATGCCCTCAAAGATTGAACAAGGCAAAAAGAAGGTATTTTAGATTGTAGTAAATTCCTTATGTTTTTATAGATGGTAAACTATTTAGGAAATATGTTAATGGTATTCTATTGAGATGTTGAAACAAACCAAATTGATATGATTATAGATGAATTTCATGATGGATCATTTAGTGGACACTTTACTTCAAAGAATACAACCATAAAGATAATGAAGGCAAGTTATTGTTGGCTTAATATTTTTAGAGATGTGTATGCATGGGTTAAGAATTGAAAAAAATGTGCTTTCTTCACTAGTAAATAGAGGTTAGCATCCCTCCCTCTCCATCCCATCCTGGTAGAGTAGCCCTTCATGTAGTGGGGTTTGGATTTCATAAGGATGATTAACCCACCTTCCAGTGTAGGTCATAAATGGGTTTTAACAGATATTGATTATTTTAAAAGGTGGATAGAAGTAATGGATTTAAAAGAAGTAAGTGAAGTCAATGTATGGGAATTCTATGAAAGTATAGTCACTAGGTTTGGGGTGCCTTTTACAATCATCTCTGACAATGCAATGGCCTTTATTGGTACCGAGATAAATGACTGGGCAGTTAGACATGACATTTACATGAGCACATCATAAGTTTGGATGTGGAATAGAGCATGTTAAAATCACAAATTATAATATAAGGACACATGCTTAAAGAATATAATTTTGTCTTTTGTATGAAATTTTGTATGTATTTGACATATAAGCTTAATCAGGTAAGAGAAGAATGCAAAGTCTTTCCTTTTGTATCTCGAAAGGCTAAAATGCAAAGAGGCAGAGGATCATAAAAGGCTATCTATAGCACTTTGTTATAATATAATATGGTTTAGATTTGTTAAGTGAGATTAATATAATCATTCTAATATGGTTTTCGCTAATTCTCTTTTATGTATGGTTAATGTGCAGTGAGTACTCTGTTTTGCTTTAATTTATTTATCATATATTATTTTTTTTTTGCCTTTAGTTTCAACTGTGTTCTTCATAACCTATATGTGCAAATTTGGATGTAAATTGATGGTTTATAAATATGTAATGTCATTTATGGTTTTTGTTTACTCTCTATTGCATAAGCTATCCCTGTAATTAGAATGTTCTAGATTATTTCCAAGAACCTCTGCTAACAATGGTACGGTGAGCATGGAACTGTTTGGATAAATTATCTGGGATGGCTACTAGGACATAATGATATAGAGAGATGCTTAAATGAGAGAATATATAATTCTGTAGAAGAAGAAGTAATGAGATTTGGAATAACTATGAAGGATATTATCAAAGAGCACATCTATGGTGAAATCTATAAAATGTTCTAGTGTGAATTGCCTAGATTATTAGTGCATGGCTAGCTAGGTTGAAATACTATTGTTTCAACCCAACGAGGATAACTCTTATAATTTAGAAATAAGAGAAATTATATATATTATGCAACCTAGATACAAGCTAATCTTGAGCATTAGATTATTGGTTAAATACTATAATTGATGGCTATATTACCGAGTTCACAATGTAAAGGATACGTAGCTTTTGAGACTGCACAAGATCAATTCATTCAAAGAATCAGGGGAAATTTTTTGTAGTGACTACCTACATTGATAAAAATGTTAGTTATGGAAAAGGCCATGGTACCTACTCTAACCAATATGGAGTAGTCACTTTAGGCATCATGGGGGTGCGTACAAGAAGAAGTGAATGATGAGGAGTTGAGTAAAAAGAAACTTGAACCTGATCTCAAAAAATGAAAGGCAAAAAGATTTAGAGTGAAAATAAAATTCTGAGACTAGAAAGGTAATTATGATAACATAGAAGGTGGAATAAATAAAGAAACCCATAAGTAACTGCGGATAGGATTAAAAGTATGGAAGAAAGTGCTTGAGCTAGAAAGATGCAGGAAGAAGATGCTAGAGATGAGGAGATTATTGGAAGCAAAAGGTACACAAAGCATGTAGAATGGCCCTATAAAGAGGAAGATGTAGATAAAAATGATGCATATATAGAGTTAGCACAATTGGAAAAAGTACATAGGCTAAAAGTAGAATAGTTAGAAGGTAGAGGTAGATTGCAAATAATGAAAAGGTTTATATTTGGACCTAAAGAAGAAATTTCTAGGGAAGAAGTTAGATTCAAATGAAGAAATTTGGCAGGGTCAAGTTTAAAATTAATAGAATTTCAAAATAGAAGTAATTCACTTCAAAAGTACGCATCCTTCTAGCCTAATTTATTATTTTATAAAATAAGAAGTGTAGGTGAAGAGGTGGATAAAAATTGGTTTGATTCCTTTATAGACAAGTTTGGAAAGTCAAGTGCACAAAAAAAGTAGACAATAGATAGAAGAAAAATAGGAGTAGAGTTCCTATTGAAGACACCTGAAAATTCTAGTACACAATTAATAGTGTGCAGTTAATAAGGCACAACCAACAGTGCATTATCACATAAAGTCACAGTCACCACTATATAGATACCTTCAATCATAATTGCTACCATTCAACAACCTATCATAACAACTATAAGTATTCCCCCTATGCCATTGACTATAGGAATGTTTAATTCTTTAATTCCTTATGATGGGTCTAGAGACCTCGAACAATATCTAATAACTTGTGACATCAAATGGAATGTTAGAGGAATAACAACATATGGCATTAAAAAATGCAAACTCATAGGGGTTTTATCAGGATGAGCCCTAGAGTTCATTTGTAAGAGGGATCCGTAAACATCTTGGACCTTGTACAAGTTAATGTCTACTAATAGTATAACATAAGTTAAAGAGATGCAAAAGGGGAACCATTCAGAATTTGAAAGAGATTTGACAAAGATTAGGATAATCAATTGAAAAATATGATCAAAGATTTTTTGATGTCATGAATATAATTGGATTCATTATATAGGACAAAGACAAGGCTACTTAGTTCATAAAATGATTACAACTAAGAATTAGATTTTCCATTGTGAAGACTCAATATCTGACTACAACTGACGTTTAGTTTGTTGCCTTGCGAGTAGACCAAATAGAGGACTATGAGGATGCCCCCATAATTAGTTCCAAAATTGAGGCAAAGATAGATGCATTCATGAGAAGAATATATGAGATGCATGAAAAAGATAAGCTTAAATGAGGCTTATGGTGCATAGAGTGCAAATAGGAAGGACATCATAAAAATTATTGTCCTAAGCTTAACCATTAACTCTATGAGATATGCATGATAGTAGGGCATGTGACTTCTAAGTGCCATTTGTTACAACACTACATACAAAAATTCTAGGGTTTATTTTATAATTTTTGTAAATCCACAAACTATGGTGAAAGGTACTACAAGGCATTGTAGGAGTTGAAAGAAGATATTACTAAGAATGTCTTCGCAGTTTCAACATAACAAGTACCAATTATGAAGTAGGTAATTTCATGACTAGAAGTGGAGATGACTAGTGTGACTCAAGGTAGTTTAGTATGGATGACTTCATTGCCTCAGTATCATATGCCTTCATCACCATAGTTTCAACTGCAGAGCTTGACAAGTTGAAACAATACATCATCTCCATTATAGCAATATTCTGGTTAGTATGCACAACCATAGACCAACATGAACCTTTAGCAACAACAATAAAATTAGGCTCTAAGTTCCCCTTAGCACCAATATTTGGGTATGAAATGTAGTCAATCCAACAAGAAGGGTATGCTAGATAACAATAATAAGGTTGGGGATACCAACATAATAAAGGAGGTTATAGAGGGTGATATAAAGGTAGATATCATTTAGGATATCAAGGTAGTCATAATAATGATGATCAAAAAGCCCAACTGATTATGCAGTGTTATCTATGTGGTGCATATAACCATTATGCAAGGAAATTCCCTACCAACCCATAGAGACAAATGTACTGCATATACTATAGAGTAGAAGTTCAAGATCAAACAAAATATTGTCCATTATAGGACAAATAAAGGAAGAAAAAGCCAGTGCACAATGTAAATATGATCAATGTGTAGCCAAAGGAAAATGTATTTATGTAAGCAGTCACCTGAAAACAAAGAGTCAAATAAGGGTTACCACCTTTGGAAATGCCCTAGGATCAAGGCATTATAAAAGTGCACCAAGACAAATATCCTAATCTTGCTACAAAAAATAATTTGATGTACCAAATTACATAGGTCTTGTAAGAGATCCAACAATAACTAGATTTTGAGGGTGATAACACAACCAGTGATGCCCAAATGTATGGATAAATTATCAGGATCATGAGATAGGAGGGTGTTGTGACTATTTTAATAGCCCTAATGAAGTTGTTCAGTACATTACGTAATGAAGATATCTCCTAAAACATTACTAATCTCCTATGTAATCTTTTTTAGTGCATGTAATAAGGTCAATAATATATTGATAAGGTAGTCTAGTATGTTAAAACCAAAAAACCTTGGGATGTTGATTCTCAATTGGATACTGAGTTGGCTGGATATGAGATTTTAAATGCAGTCTTTGATTTTGGTAGCACAATTAATATGATTCCATGATCAACTTGGGAAGACACTGGTTGACTGACCTTAATCTATAGTCAAGTTACTCTTAGTCTAGTGGATTATGGTTGGGTCAATCCTATCATAAGTTTAGAGGATGTTGAAATTAAAGTGGTCAAACTCATAGTCTGAGGAGATTTTGAAATCATCGACATGAAGATAATAGAGACTCATTCTCTAGCCTTATTCAACAAGAAATGGGCTTAAGATGACCAAATAACCATCAATACTATGTGCAACCAACTAGAAGCGTAACAAGGGGATAAAATAGTGGTCATAACCATAAATAAGTATGAGAACATCCACACTTTATCTGAAAATAGCTAGAGTTCCCTTATGCATATGAGGATAATAATTGGTTTAAATTTGGCCCAGATGAAAGGTAAAATGCTTTGTAGCCTATAGAGTTTCAAGCTGAGAAACCACACACTGTGCAACATGAAGAGAGACTAGTATATAAATTTGATGATAAAATAAAGTCTCCAGCTAGGCAAGTTTATGTATAAGAATGTGTTTCTCCGTCAGTACACTCTTTGATGAAGTTTGAAGTTGTATTCCTATATAATACTAGTGTAACAATGATGGATTACATGGAGCCTACTCCCAAGGGTGTTTTATCATGAGAATCAACATCATCCATAAGTGGTGACTAGACACTCACATGTTAAAATGGGTTCATAGAGATCATGAGTTATGACCTCAACACATGGTGTTCAATGTAGAATGTTAGATACCTCAATACTTTGCAACAAAACATCTCAATCAATTTAGATTAAGGGTGGAACACCATGTACCAGAGGTGGATCAACAAGTTAGTGTACTTAGCTACACACTAAAAGGAACTACTACAACTTGGTGGGAAATCCACATAAATCTATAAATTCATTGGGAGGAAGTATGTAAATTCTTGCGTGCAAGGTCCCAACTACCAAATACTATCAAATCAGAATAGTCATTCTTCCAAATAAGGTCAATACCCTAAGTTGCACATTCATTAGTGTGTGGATATATGCATTACATAGGGATTAGAGCTAAGATCGTAGGTGCACATATTCAGTCACACCTTAGCACCTTTACCAACAACCTAGTATATATACCAAGAGTGGAGAAGAGAAACCAAACATTAGGTGCAAGTTCAACAAAATTTCATTCGGACTTTTGTGTTTGAATATGATAATACATTAGTGTATAATGCCTTACATAAAATGAAAATCTTTCTTTGTCATGGACAAGCATAAAATTTAACAACTACAGTTGAATCATCATCATAGTAGGAGGCTATACAAGATTTGAATTTGCCACTACACGACTATAAATCTATCCAACAAGAACAAGGTCTTATCAAGCCATGTAATAAAATAAAAGATGATGTCATAGAGTCCAATGATAGTGATAAATATATGGATCGAAAAGGTTTGTTTGATCTAGAATGGGAGACTAAATCAAACCTAGTCTAAAGTGTAAGGCAATTGGAACAAGAAAGACTGCACAACATAAACATTTCATAGTGTGAAGCTAAGCACATTTTATAAGATGCTTTGCCTAGTGCATCAAGCAAGATATATCAAGAGCCCTTGTGAAATATTAAAGGGAACATTGGAACATAATTAATTCCTAAGCTTGTGATGGTTGGATACTATTAGGAACAAGAGCAAATTTCAAAGGTCTTGCAACTACTAAGGGACTACAAAGATGTGTTCCCAACCAAATTCTCAAAGGTAGAAGGCATAGACATTTCTTTAGGAGAAATGCACATAGAATTGAAAGAGTGCGCTCAACCCTTTAAGAAGCAAAAATATAAATTAAATTGTAACATGAAGAAAAAGGTAAAAAATGAGTTGGATCGAATGCAAGAAGTTGGAATCATATATCTTATAGAAAAAGTAGATTGGGTTAGTCCCATAGTGGTGTGGCCAAATAAAACTAGAGAGATATAGGTTTGTGGGGATTACTGCACACTCAATGATGCATGCATAAATGAACTTTTTCTAATACATATCATGGATGAAGTCCTTAAATCACTCATAAGACATGAAGTGCACTCCTTTATATATGGATTCAGTAGGCACCACCAGGTTGTAATCATAATAGAAGACCAAGCAAAAACTATGTTTGCAATTGAATAAAGGTCATTCACATATAAGGTAATGCCTTTTGGATTGAATAATACACCCACAGTCTTTTCTATATCTATAGTAACTACGTTCAAAGGTTTCATTCATGATTTTATAGAAGAGTTTTTGGATGATTAGGCTATTTTCTCTCAATTTAAACATATATCAAAGCTATGACTCATGCTAGAATATTGTCGAACATTATGCATTGCTCTAAATTTAAATATATGGTTATTTTTCACACATTTTAGTGTTTTGATGGGTCACATAATATTCACATATGACATTTTGGTTAACCCAACTAAGATTGTTTCATCATAGGGATGCCACCTCCTACTAACTCTATTAAAGTGCATACATTTCATGGTCATAAAGGAAATTACATGAAGTTTAGCAAAGGGTATGCAACTATATCTATGCCCATGGAAAAACAACTACACAAAGACACAAAATTTGAATGGAAAATAAAATGTCAAGCAACATTCATTGATTCTAAAACAAAGGCTCATAATAACATCAATTTTAGTCTTTCCTGATTGGAAGAGGACATTCCATGGGCACGTAGATGTTTCTAGTATGGTATTAGGAGCTATCTTAGCGCAACTAGGTGAAGGTGGACAAGATAATGCTATACATCTTGATAGCAAGAAGCTATGTGAAACTAAGAAGAATAATAATACTAATAAAAGGGAGGCTTTAGCCATGGTTTTTGCACTACAAAATTTTTGGCACTACTTGTTGGCTACACTATTTGAGTTCTTTATATATTACTAGGCATTGCAATACCTGGTTAATAAGCCAATGTTGGGAGGATGCATATCAATGTGGATTATGTTATTTTAATAATTCTAATTTCACATTAATGTCAAGCTAGGCCAAGAAAATGTTAGGCTAGATCACCTGAGCAAACTTCACAATGGGGAGGAGCTAGAAGAACTTGAAGATGAATCCCCATATGCACATTTATTCAACATTGTCACAATTCCTGATAATATAAAAGATATTGTAAATTTATTGAATAAATAAACCTTCCATGTTTAACATATAGAGTGGGATAAAAATCAAATGGTCACCTGAGCTATAACTTATAGCTTCATTAACAATTTTTTGTACAAACTTGACAGAGATGATATAATGTGCACAGTAGCTCTAAGCATGAATGACCACAACTTCTTTAGGAGGCTCATCAAGGAATTATAGGAGGTCATTTCAAAGGTCAAGCTACTATAAGGAAATCTTATAGAGTGGGATTTGGTGGCCTCCATTATTTCATGATGCAGATAAAGTCACCAAACACTGTGATGTATGTCAAAGAATGGGAAAACCAAATCAAAGAGATGAAATGCCTTTGGTGTCAGTGCTCATAGAACAACCTTTTAAGTAATGGGGAATAAAATTTGTTGGTAAAACTTGTTGGTCCTATAAGTCCATTGAGTAAATGAAGTTATGCATGGTAAATTATTACTGTGATAAATTATTTCACTAAATAGGTGGAAGTTGTTGCCATTCCAAGCTGCAATGCAAAAGATGCTGCAAAATTTCTATATGAAAACATAATTACAAGATTCAGATGCCTAGTTAAGATGATCATTGACAGAGGTAGGAATTTCCTAAATAATACTATCAAGACTCTCACTAAGGATTTTATGATATCGCACCATAAGAGTATGGCTTATCACCTGTAGGCAAATAGATAAGCTGAATCATATAATAAAGTATTGGGGAAAATGCTAACAAATACTTGTAATGTGAAAAGGGATGATTGGGAAGATCACATTCTTATGATTTTGTGGGCCTATAGAACACATTACAAAAGAGCTACATGGTTAACTCCTTTTCAATTGGTCTATGGCCTCGAGATAGTAATGCCTATAGAGTATATTGCTCTTAGTCTACACATTGCGATGGTTATGAGATTAGGGGATCAAGATTCATTAAAGGCATAGTTGATGGACTTAAAAAATATGGAAGAAAATAGATAAATGACACAATGGATATAACATATTAACAAGTAGAGTAAAAAAACATGGCATGATCCTAACGTGCAATCTAAGGAATTTTGTCTAGAACAAATGGTATTCCTAGTAATATGTAGCGTTTCGTACTTGATCCCAATTAGGCTAGAACCCTCTTTTCATGACTAATCCATCCTCACAAGAATTGTTTGCCCAGGACAGTAGTGCCACACTAGAACAATAGCACCAATGCCACTCTTGTCTACTTCTGATGTTGTTGTCCAAGCTCATTTTTGACCCCAATGATCAATTCTTTCCAATTTCCCATCCTTCTCCTTATTAGCCTAACATGAGCAAATTAAATGCATGACCAATAGATCCCTATTAAAGCCCATTCAAAGATCATTTGGATAGGGTTGCCAAATATTATCAAACAAGCAAGAATTCAATTGAAACCACTCAGACAATCTTCCCTATTCTTTGTATACAACCATCCAATACAGTCTTAAGCACATTTAAATCTCCACATCAGTCCATAACCATCCTCAAGCACATCTAGTCTAGAATTTCTTGCATTCACATATCACAATTGCACCAACACTTTCAAAGGTATAACTATATATGGCTTGATCCCTCTTTAGAGTATTAGTATGTAGGCAATGTGCCCACACACGAGGTGTGAAGCACGTCTAGTGCATCTTATACACACTAACCCATTTTTTCCTATTTTCCAAAGTTTGATTCAAGTACATTAAAGGCTTATAAATGAATAAAATTAGATCTATAAGGAGCATTTCTAACAAGGCTTTATAAATTTAGAGATAGTGTCACATAGACCTATCAAACAAAACCCAGAAAGGTTAGATCCTCAGGACAACAACACCAAATAAGGATTACAACACTGGTGCCACTCCTATCCACTTTCAATGCTCATGTCCTTATCAGAAAATGAAACTCATAATCCTATTTATGATAGTGTCCCAAGCCTGCATAATGAATATCAGACCCTATCTTAGTCAGATCAACATAGCTTAAGCTAAGTCTTATTTTATCTCTCTTGTTACTATTTTTAGAAAAGCTCTAATTACAAATAAATTTCATAAATTAGTAGCTTATTTGTTGCATATTATTTACTGATTTATCAATCCAGACCCTTTAACTAAATTAGCAATAAAACCCCAATATTCTCAAAATTGTTAAATCATTTGGTGAACCTGACTTACTTTTTTTGCACACAAAAACCCTAGAAACCCTAGGGTGAAATTTATACCAATTTTTCCTATAAATTTTTGACTTTTTACTTGAATATTTAAATAAAAAAATCATTTCAATTTTTAAAATTTAGTAGTAAATTTTAAAATAATTTTCTTTCAAACCCTAGTTGCCCATACTAGGTCCTAATATTTTTCCAGTAATTTTCGAACAATTTTTCTAGTTTTTACTAGCATATTAAAATAAAAAAATCCATTCAAATTTAAAAATTCAATAGTAATTTCAACAAAAAAAATCTTTCAAACCCTAGTTACACATACTAGGTCATATTGAATCAAGTATTTTTCAATAATTTTCTAAAATTTTAGTTAAATGTTTTACTCAAAAATTCAATTTTAATTTCAAAATTTCATAGTAATTGTTTAAATAATTACCTGTTAAAACCCTGGTTGCCCATACTAGGTCCCATTGCTTCTTGAGACATCACCTTACATATTTGTGAGCTTTGTATCCTTTTTACATAATTTCTAGTTAACTGTTTTTAGGACTTTACATTTCCTATATTTAGTATTTTCTTTGTATCACACTTTGCCTATTACAAATTTTTGTAAAACATTCTATCAAATTTCAACTTGTTTTTCTACCTTAACAATGGCCCAATATACTGGTTTTGATCAAACTAATAAAAGGTAACTCCAAGAACTATTAGTTAAACACCCTGACATGCAAGATGACATGCTCAAAATATTACAAGAAGAATAACAAAGATTAAACAACGATCAATATTCTCAAACCATAGAGCAACTAGTTGTAAATAATACTACGGGGGTAACTATGTCTCAACAACCCCTTATAACAACTCAACCTTCTTCTATGACACCAACTATAACAAGTACATCTTTGTCTCTCGATGTGGAAACCCTTGTGCAAGAGATAGGATCTCTTCAATCCAAGGTGATACATCTTGAGTAAGGTTCCACTAGACCTATGCAAGCTTTGGACTCTTTTTCTCTACTACATACAACATTAGCATGTCACATTGCTTCCATACCCTTACCACAGGGTTTTGTTCAACCCCAGCTTACTCTTTATGATGGCAAGGGTGATCTAAAGATGCATTTGAGAGATTTTCATGTAGCATGCTTGGACTATGTACCAAATGACTGGATACTTACCAAGCTCTTTCTATGGAGCCTAAAAAATTATGCTTTACAATGGTTCTATAGTTTATTGAATCAGTCTGTCAATGTATTCAATCCTTTAGCTGACATGCTCCTAGCTTATTTCACATTAACATTGGTGACAATGTTTCATATGCTCAAGTTTCACTATAGAACAAAAGTCAAATGAGCATATCATAGATTATGTAATTCAATTTAAAACTATCTTGGCTAAGATGACTAGCCCCATGACCGATCAAGAGTTATAGGATCTCTTTAAATAGAGTCTTCTACCAGCTTTGCATGAATCAATTTGTTCAAAATATTCTCTTCCTTCACTGAATTATGTCACACACAAAAAGAAAGATAATGTTGGGATATGAATACCGGAAGCACACAATTGATTACCAAATACAAGCAACTTAATATGCGAAAATAACCAAAATCAACAAGTAACTAGAATCCAGAAATAACACATGATATGAGAGACAATACACAACTTGTATTAAAACTCTTACAGAAAAGAATACAATAAAGAAGATGCCACTTCTTCTCCACCACCTCTTCAGAGGCTTCCCACACCTCAAGTGAACAATAATTCTCTCCTCAAAGCTCTCTCTCTTAGGTCCCAACACCCAACTCAAACACTGAGTTGGTGTTCACCTTACACCTATGCTCCACGCACTCCACAAGTGCTCCACACACTCCACAAGTACACAAACGTACTTCAAGTAGATCTCTCCTAAACCTGCAACAACCTGCACCTCAATAGACCTTACTTATGGAAGGATCTTCCTTGCCTTCCTCTCTTGCTCTATCTGAGTACACACTGTACTCCAAGTGGATCCTACCTGATTCTGCTCCCTGTTGTGTTGCTGTCCTATCTGATCTTGCACACCTGCAAATCAATCTGGTTCTGCACACTTGTGAACCTTGACCTTGCACACACATACACCTGCAAATCAATGATCTTACTTACCATGCAGATCTCCTATTGTATCCATGCTCACCTAATGACCAAGATCATACATACATGAAGAACCCTGCTGATTCTCCAATCCAGCACCCACACTTGGTACTGTGGCACTAGGAGGAACACACCATTGCTCACCTCACACACAGAAGGAGCTTATAATATTGCTCTCTTACTCTCTAGCACTAGTTTACAATACAACCATGAGTCTAATATATAGATCTCATCCAAACAATAATTAGACACCTAATTACAATAATTAGATCCGCAGCTCTCTGTCTAAAATTAGCTCTAAACATGCAAACACTTGGTTCATCAACTAGCTGCCCGTAATATACTCGCAGTTTGAACCACAGGTGATCGATGTCGGTCCCTGTCTGCTTGGGGGTCACTGACGTCGACTAACTACTGACCGACGTCGGTTGCTTCTTGTCTCTACCCTACCGACGTCGGTTGGCCTGACCGATGATGGTGACAGTAACACTCTGCAACCCTTCTGCAACCTCCTCCATGTCTGCATCAGTGAAGCTTTTAGCTCCGTAATCTAACAATCTCCCACTTGGAGATAAACAACTGCACTGTACCTATACCTATACCCCGTCTAATCTATTTCCTGGTTTATATCCCTCTTCAAGATCAATCTTGAAGCCAACCCACCACATAACCTATGGTGTACCTCCTGTCATTCGAGTACCCTGCTACATCTGAACCTACAATCCCATGTAGTGAAGTCCTGACCCTGAATAGCATGAATCCTTGCTGCTAGTCCCTCTCAAATACCTGAGAACTCACTTCTCTGAATTGGCTCCTAACTCTCTGACAGCTCCCGCTGCTTGGGAAAACTTAGGTCTATATTAGACCTCATGTGATTTCAGACACTGAACTGTCCAGCCCTTAGTGTGCTCCAGCTCTGCATCTTATGTAATGAACCTCACCAACACCTGATTCACATCAGCTCCCACTGGAAACAAAATCAACCTGTGATCTCCATGCCTCCCATGCCAAAGAATTTTGCTGCTCCAAATTCTTCATAGCAAACCACTGAACTAATCTTACCCTTAGCTCAGCAAAACCCTGTATGTACAAATCCTGCTAGCAAACATACCATCCACATCCAATAACAGAATGATGTCATGACTCATCATCCACCTGGTAAGACAAACCACAGTAGTTACCCTGACATTGACTAAAGTCATGCTTTGTCATCCCCCTGTCAAAACCTGTACCACTGTCCTGCAGCTTCCTCAAGACCATATGCCTGGCCTTCCGTCTCACGTGTCCGTTCTCTCTATTCTTCAACTAAGGAATCCATTCGTGTCTATGCTTTCATACCTGTTGGCAACCCTACCAAATCTCCTGCTTGGTTTTGCAATCTCTCCATGCCATGCTCCCACTGTTTCCTAGATCCTTCCTGCTCTGCAATCAACAACTAGTATAAAGAAGAGGAACAACAAATTTGAGGCTTACTTACATCTTCAGTCCTCTGTATGGGCATTTGAGACTCCTTGACAGCTTGCTGTCCACCTAAAATTCGTTACAGTGACCGACCTCGATCACCACACAGTCTGCATCCAACTGACATCAGTTCCATGCACCTATCCCTGACTACCAACCCTGTCGATGTCGGTGTCCCTGCTGCTGACGTCGGTCCTCCTGACTGATGTCGGTCTTACCTACTATCGACGTCAATTTTTCTGCCGATGCTGGTACCTGTGTTTTCCTGTAAGTGATGACTTTTTACCCGCAAGCTCCTTTGAATCAAGACCCATGTCCAAACTGCCATGCTCAGAAGTATCCAGCCCATCCACTAGTCTCTGTCCACCATCTTCTCCATAAACACCAAGGCTTTTTAGTTCTTAAGCCTGTCAAATATATATGTCTTCCACTTAAGAACGTGCATCTCCTCCCTGCTTATGTGACCAAGCCTACGAAGCCACGTCTCTGCAATAAAAGAAGAATTAGTAATATAAACAAGTAGATAAAGAGTACCTGTTTTCTTACCACCAGCTAATTTAAGTGTATCCGCTGTGAGAGTTCTTGTGCATCTCTCATCACCCAACTCTTCTAAAGAAATTAGCCACATCTCCAAACCTGGGACCTGCATGACCTCCTTCAACACCCATGTGTTGGCCTCCACCTGCAATTTCAGCTTCACTTCCCCTTTGCCAATTCTTTGGCAAGGCTCACCAGCTCCTCTCTTTGGGGCTGCATGGAAAGAGGCAACATAATCTGTTATCCAAGATTCAACTTTATCCAAGAAACCTCCCAAAGCATCCTGTGCAACAACACCTGCTACATCTGCATCTTCAGTTCCTTCATGATGATCTGCTACCAACCAACAATATTCTTTTACCTGCTCTTTCTTTCCATAGGACCGTAAGTGACCATCTGTGATTTTTAACTCCTCCATTCTTAGCTTACTTTGATCTGCCATTGCTCTGCTCCCACTTGAGAGTGACCTGTAACCAAACACAAAACCGCTTCCTACAACCTTAGCTCTGATACCACATGTTGGGATATGAATACCGGAAGCACATAATTGATTACCAAATACAAGCAACTTAATATGCGGAAATAACCAGAATCAACAAGTAACTAGAATCCAAAAATAACACATGATATGAGAGACAATACACAACTTGTATTAAAACTCTTACAGAAAAGAATACAATAAATAAGATGCCACTTCTTCTCCACCACCTCTTCAGAGGCTTCCCACACCTCAAGTGAACAATAATTCTCTCCTCAAAGCTCTCTCTCTTAGGTCCCAACACCCAACTCAAACACTGAGTTGGTGTTCACCTTACACCTGTGCTCCACGCACTCCACAAGTGCTCCACGCACTCCATAAGTACACAAACATACTTCAAGTAGATCTCTCCTAAACCTGCAACAACCTGCACCTCAATAGACCTTACTTATGGAAGGATCTTCCTTGCCTTCCTCTCTTGCTCTATCTGAGTACACACTGTACTCCAAGTAGATCCTGCCTGATTCTACTCCCTATTGTGTTGCTGTCCTATCTGATCTTGCACACCTGCAAATCAATCTGATTCTACACACTTGTGAACCTTGACCTTGCACACACATACACCTGCAAATTAATGATCTTACTTACCATGCAGATCTCCTATTGTATTCATGCTCACCTGATGACCAAGATCATACATACATGAAGAACCCTACTGATTCTCCAATCCAGCACCCACACTTGGTACTGTGGCATTAGGAGGAACACACCATTGCTCACCTCACACACAGAAGGAGCTTATAATATTGCTCTCTTACTCTCTAGCACTAGTTTACAATACAACCATGAGTCTAATATATAGATCTCATCCAAATAATAATTAGACACCTAATTACAATAATTAGATCCGTAGCTCTCAGTCTAAAATTAGCTCTAAACATGCAAACACTTGGTTCATCAACTAACTGCCCGTAATATACTCGCAGCTCAAACCACAGGTGACCGACGTCGGTCCCTATCTGCCTGGGGTCACCGACGCCGGCCGACTACTGACCGACGTCGGTTGCTTCCTGTCTCTACCCTGCCGACGTCAGTTGGCCTGACCGACGCCGATGACAGTAACACTCCACAACCCTTCTGCAACCTCCTCCATGTCTACATTAGTGAAGCTTTTAGCTCCACAACCTAATAGATAAGTCAAGTTAATTTCAATGGGTAAACTCAAGTACACAAGTATCTCAAACAAAATAAATAGGAGTAATAACAAAGTCTCATATAAAGTAAAGGTCAATGATGAAAAGAGTTAGAATCAACCTATAGTTAATACAGATTCAAAGCCCCCTCAAATAGTGGTTTTATCATCCCCTCTTCGGTGTACATTTACCAATTTACTAGTTTCTCCAACTAGAGTTTTACAATAGCTATTGGATTGTTACATCATATTTCTCCCTCATATTTAGGAAGTTGACCCAACAAAGCCTCTTCTAAGGGGATATGACAAACATGCATTTTGTGAGTTTCACAAGGCACTAGGCCATACAACAAATAGATGCATTAGTTTGAGACACAAGATACAGGATTTAATATATGACAATCATATTGATCTTGGCACTTCAGTTGAGCCTCCTCAAGGAAATATTTTTTGATCATTTTTTGTAACATTCCAAATTAGAGACAAGGGACACGTCAGGGGTTCACCATGAATATCTTGCACATCTACCACCAGATACATACAAGGCACCTTCAATTGAGACACATCCTTTGAGCAACATGATTGGTGTATATAATTATAGAGTTCCAGTTAGACCTTCCATCCCCTTCTCAGAGTAGGAAATCATTGAGGATGATTCAAATTATCATGCACTCTTTATTGAAGCTTATATTCATAATCATCCTATTCACAGTGTTCTTATCGATAATGAATCTAGTGTAAACATGTGCACTATGGCATTACTGTAGCATTTGGGATATTTAGAGTAGGATATTACTCTGATGGACATAGTTATTAATAGATTCAATGGGCACATACAAAGTTCATTGGGTGAAATTATACTTCCTTTACAGGTTGGTCCAACACATTTGGCCACACCATTCACTATTGTTTCTAGTGCAAGAGTTTTAGATATGTTACTTGGTCAACCATGGATTCAAAAAAATTGATTAGTACCTTCTATAGTTCATAGATGCACAAAATTCATTCACGTTAATTAGGTTATTATAGTTGGTGGAGTTCCATATGAGTTTCCACTCCCAACTTTAGAGCCATCTTCTAGAGTATAGTCACCAGTTTTAGTTTAGCTTCTAGTTCCAATTTCTCCACCAGTTATACTTCCTCCTCCAATTCTAATTTATCCATAGTTGAGGCATCCATCACTAGCATAGAGAGTTCATACACCTCCATAGTTTCAAGATTCTAGACAACTTCTAGCTACAATGTTCACACCTAGGACAGTCTCGTTAAGATCTCATGCATCTACACGTAGAGCAAATGTTTAGAGAGGTTCTCCTACTACCAGGTGGGTCCCTAAGAGACCTATAATTTCATCCACTTCTTAGATTTATAAGGGACCCCATAGTTATTTCCTACTTCAGAGATTTCAGAATATTTATATCATATCCAACTTTCAGAGCCATAGTCTCAACATTTCCATCATGTTTTATGATCACACATGATTCCTCTCCTTGATATAGGACACCATGATAGGGATTCTCTCATGAGACTCATCAGTTAGTATCATCCTTTTTTAGCTTACATGTACATAATTTCTTATGCTAAATTTAAAAATAATTTAACATAATTCAAAATACAAAAAAAATAAAATTCAAATATGTTGAAAACAACAAAAACACTTCGATTGTATGCATCATCCATGATTTATATTTCTACTATTATGCTCGACTTACACTTGTTATTTTAAGCTTTTTATTTATCGATTTATCTACATTACCATGCTTCACTTGATCTTTTTTGAGTGTGTGTAGTAATATCCAACTCTGTGATTGCTTCACTCTACCCATAGAGGGGGAATCCTACTTCCACATTTGAGACATACATTGATATACATAACCATTAGGGATATTAATTACATGACTACACTATCTAGGTTATGCCCTTCCTACACCACACACTCTAGTTATCATATTGATGTACATTATTTACTAGATTACTCTATCAACACTCATTTTATATAACACTTGTGTATTTCTTAGCATATACCTTGTCTTGTACTCACATGTTTTTCATACTTTCCCTCTTGCTTTGATTAGTTAGATGTGATTGTACTTTCAGTTCTTTACATGCTTTCTTTTATTTCTTAGCATAACTAGATTGTTTACATTTCTCAGTTCCTGTTTATCTCCTATATGTGCCTTAGGACATTTGCCAATGCCCTTTGCCTCTACTTCTCTATCTAATTATGGCTTCTATGATAATTTTGTTTGTTTCAATTATATGCATATGTGGTATTTAAATATGCCTTATATGCTTGCTTTCTAGTTTGAGTGACATGTGCCCATGTCCCTTATTTGCTTGGTCCCTTGGCCACTCTTGTATGCTTCTTACTTCTCGCCTTATGTGATTTTTGCTTGTTTAATTCTTTATTGTTTGAAATGCCATGATCCACATCATGTATTATTCATGTTTTCTTGGATGTCATGATGGACATCATGCTCTATCCCTCCAACTAACAACTAACAATTTACAACTAACACTTCTAGTTCTAGTTCAGTACATTGCACATGATTTTACATTGTTGTATCTATTTAGGCATACCCTTATTGATCTAACAATCTCTTAATATAAAACATGCTATATCTCGAGATATCTTGTCAATTATCATTACTTTATCATATATTTTATAGCATAAGACACTTATAGGGCTCCTTCTTTTGAGGACAGTCATTGTAGGGTCTCTATTCCTAACCTTAGAAGACGGGAAAACAAACATGGGTTTTATCACAGAAATTAGAGCTCCCATCAGCCAAAAAATCTAGTTTTAAAACACTCAAAACAACAACCAAACATCAAACCAATTCGAATAGACTAGGCAGATAGTCAAGAATTTAGAATAGTCATCGAATTTGGCCTAAGACAATAGCATTGAGACTGGAATACAACGTCGATCTACTATCCATTTCCAATGTTCCTATCCAAACAATAGAAAAACTAGATTTTCTAGAAAAAGATAAAAAGATAAGTTTAGTTATAGTTTTATCAGCTATAGTTTAGACTAGAATCAATAGTTTCCATACAATGTTTTTATATACTCTAGATATAGAAGGCATCATGTATGGCATGATGGTTCTCACTTCTAGTTTCAAATAGGGTAGTTGTTACAAATTCTATATTAGAATCCATGTTTTAAGCACCAGTGATTGGGGGCAATATGTGTGGCAAATTTGTTTTCTTTCTTTCCAAATTTTAGCGTTACCCAAGCATTCTCAATAGTTGCGTGCCATATTCCATCTACGGGTGGTTGGCATCATTTGGGTTTGGATTTCATACAATCATAATGTCCCTATTCCTAAGTTATCGAGTGGTTTTTACATAAGATAGATTCTTAGTTTTGGAGTGGCTTTCAGATAAACCTAATCTCCATTTTTTAGAATGGCCAAGAGTGGCCTAGTTTTTAGCATACATTTGATTATCCATGCCAACATTGTCAGAGCACAATACATTTAGGGACTTCAAAATCCATCTCATATGACATATATTTCATATTGATATCAGTTCATAGCTTCACTTCATAGAGCAATGATGGAGCCAAAGGTCTAACTAGCCTTTGTATTCCTGAGCCACCTATTCAGAGGGATTGGACACACAGTCCAAACATCGATCAACACACATATGACCACCTAGCTTCACTTAATAGGTGATGATGGATCCAAAGGGTTAGCCTTTGCACTCTTGAGCCACTTCTAGGGAATTGAGTACTTAGCTCTGTTCACGATATTACTCTCGATTCAACATGACCTAATATTACTCAACATCACAATAAATTTTATATTAGTTCACATGCCCAGTGAGGTCTATTCATTCCTTTATCTTCCTTTCTCTCTTACCCAATTTTATACTTTATTATTTTAGATAGAGTGTAACTAATAAGAACTAATCTACTCTTTATTTTCTTTTACAAATTTCAAACTTCAAAATGTGCTCTCTCTATGCACGCCCAACATCACAAAAATTTCAAGAGCTTCATCCTTATAGGTAAGTAAAGATATAATTTCTATTTTTGCTTTATCCTAGTATTTTTTTTTACTGCATCACTAGAATAAAGGGGGGGTAAATGTAGTCATATAAAATGCAAAAAATTATAACTTGAGCATGACTAATGACCCTAACCCATTGGTCTCTCTTGCTTTACCTCATGAGCCTCATAGGCTTGTTTTCACTAATTCCTAGTCATTTGTAGCCTTTCTAACTTGATCCCAATTGGGTCAATACCCTTTTTTCATGACCAATCCATTGCCCTAGGTCCCATCTTCCCAGGACAATAGCATAACACTAAGACAATAACACCAATGCCATTCCTATCCACTTTTAATGCTACTGTCCAAGCTCATTTTTGGCCCCAACGATCAATTCATTCCAGTTCCCCATCCTTCTCCTTGTTATCTTAACGCGAGCAAATTCAATCCATGACCAATAGATCCATATAAAAGCCCATTTAGATATCATTTAAAAAGGGTTGGTAAATATTATCAAACAAATAAGAATATAAGTGAAACACTCAGGAAATCTTCCCTATTCTCTACATACAACCATCCAGTATAGTCCTAAGCACATCTAAATATTTGCATCAGTCCCTAGCCATCCTCAAGCACATCTAATCTATAATTTCTTGCATTTGCATATCACAATTGAACCAAGTACTTTCAAAGGGAGAAATACATATAGCTTGATCCTTATTCAGAATTTAGTATGTAGGCAACGTGCCCACAAATGAGGTGTGAAGCACGTCCAATGCATCTTATACACACTAACCCCTTTTTCCCTATTTTCCAAAGTTTGATTCAAGGACATTGAAGGCATAAAAACAAAGAAAATTACCTCTATAGGGAGCACTACTAATAACAAAGATTCACAAATTCAAATACAGTGTCACACAGTCTTGCTGAATAAAACCTAGAAAGGTTAGATGCTTAGGACAATAGTGTCAGACAAGGACTACAACACTGGTGCCACTCCTATCCACTTTCAATGCTCCTATCTAATCAAAAAGCAAAAGCTAGGATCCTATTTGTGACAGTGTCCCAAGCCTACACAGTGGATATCAAACCCTGTCTCAGTCATATCAACATAGTTTAAGCTAAGTCTTATTTTATCCCTCTTGTTGCTATTTATAGAAAAGCTCCAATTGCAAATAAATTTAAAAAATTACTAGCTTATTTATTATAGCTTATTTACTGATTTATCAATCCATACCCTTTAACTAAATTAGGAATAAAACTCCAATATTCCCGAAATTGTTAAATCAGGACCCAATCTTATTCAAGAAGTATCACAATAGGGTACTATAGCGCTAAAATATTGTAGGGAACCATACTACCAAGACGTATAAATGGTTGTAGGCTTAAGCCTTACCAACTTTAATCGCTATCATTTAGCTCAAAAATTAAGTGGGTGTTGAGTAACACCATGTAGTTAAGATTTTATTTAATATTGTTTATTTCTATTTTATTTTATTTTATTAGGTTAGAATTTGTTTATAGTGTGTTCATTGCAATACAACACATTGTAGTAACTATGAAGTAGTTATAATTACAAGGTATGAACACATTCTAGAGATAACTCATAGGAGATAGCTAGCCATAACTACATCGAGGATATCAATGAAGTCTAAGAAGGTGGTGACAAGACAAGTAGGAAGAAATGAAGGCCAATGGTCATGCTAAACCCTTAATAATATGATGTTTAAAAAGATCACATCGTTTCTAAGCTAGATTGAGTAGTAAATGGATAGGTGGATTCATAAAACAAATTTGATAGATAAAGGGACAACCAGTCACATCAAATAACTATTAAAGGGGTAAATCAAAGATTCAAAGCACAAAATGTCATTGTCAGGGCAACTTATAACAAGTGATATGAATTGGAAGAGGAACACTCGTGCATAAATAGTCAATGCATTTAAAGTAGTTGGTGAGACAAATTTGGGTGCCAACAACTATATAAGAGTGGGGTATGGATAGCACCAAAACATTAGAAACTCTAGCTAACAAATAATTCTATGATCTGCCTTCAATATAAGTCCTTATAAATGGATTTCAAACTAGAGCCCCATCAAGTAGAGTAATAATTCATCATAAATCACTGATATAGTTATGAAAAAGGTTAGTTGTTGATTTTGCTCATAGACGCATAGAAAGAGGAGATGGGGATTAGGTTAGGTATTTTCAAAATCAAGTACAATGACATGGATCTATTTTATTTCATTGACATAGTAGAAGATACTCTTTTTATGTAAGATCCTTAGGGAACCACACAATCAGGAGCCCTCATACTTCAACATCAACTTTGAGGTTTTAATGCATAAAGGTTGATTAGGTTGCCTACATTTAGGCAATCGATGAGGTTATGATTACTTTGTTAAGTCACTATAATCAAGGGGCTATCAATTTATCTGAAGATATTATAATTTGGATTACTACACAAATAATGGCACAAGTCACAAGCCCTCCAAAGCATGGTAAATCCCTCCTTCAATATAAATATATGACACCACCAATCCATTCAAATGTGAAAGCAAAATATAAAACATGAGCAGGCCAAGGAACACCATTTGATTCAACTGAGGATGATTTAGTGCACATTCTAATAGAATGCATCAAAAAAAAGTTTAGGCAAACTACCAAGCATTCAAAGTAAGTAATAATAGGGGTAATTGATATTGCGTATTGCATGATATAGTTACAAGAAGACTTCAATTGGCTTGAGTTTTTGGCATCTGAGCTCACCAACAAAATCAAGAAGGTACTTGCAAATACCATGCAAACATTTCAGTATAAATTTTTGGTTTTAGTATTATGCTTTAAACAATGAAAATATCCACTTGGACCAATCAATGTGACTATAAATTTTTGGCCTGCTACTGCCCTCACAAATATTGCATGGATGAAAATAGGGCATTGCTATGAATAATTGGGGTGGTTTAATACATGGTGGCTGGAATCCTTAGTGTTGATCAGAACACACCACGAATCTCACAAGATGTCATGCATTATTTGAGACAACATGCTTCAGTTACCAAGCTGCATAATAGAATTTAAATCAAAGTCCATGAGTTAGCCACTCCACCAGTGACTTTGATGCTATTATTTATTTCTTTGATAGAAGCATAGGCTAAAGTATATATACAAGAAGCCTTAGCTACGAGGTTGGTTCCACTTTTGTGAGCTATTCCTCCATAGGAACAATAATCAAATTAAAAAAAAACACCACCATATTAATCAGTGTAGCCACAATCTCCACCACCATGGGATAAAGGTAAAAGGAAGGCACCTACATGGTGAGGCTTGCCACCACCATAGAAGAAAAAGATGCGACAAACAAAGTCTTAGTTAGATCACCCTATGCTTCCAAAGATAATTGGTGAGTATGATTTACAAGAGATGGGAGTTGATGAACATAAAGTTCTCAAATATATGTTGGAAGACATCATGAATGAGGTTTATGAGAAAGAGGTCAAAAAGGAATTCTTCTTTTAGAAAGTAGTGTAAACTTGTCAAGTGTGAAATCAAGTATGAAAAGAACTCTGGGTCGACATTACTCAACCACATCCATCTATTCTTGTGGATATTATAGGTTAATAAGTAGCTCAAATTAAATTGGAGGTAGATATATTTACAAATAATCTAATCATAGGATCATCAGCTATGTAGATGGTGGATCTACCAAAATAGGGTAGTCCTACATGGCCTTTGTCTTGATGACTGCATACACACCCCAATGCCAAACCATCATAAATTATTAGAGAAAGGTTGGTGTCTTTCAATTAACTTGTAGGATCCAATGGTGCATATCAATCCCAAGTAAGATAATAATAGGCCCAACCTCACATGGCAAAGAAGCAAAAAGAGACCCTCAGTCCATTAGCTAAAACTAGGAAAAATAATCTCATGTCTAAAGGTCAGGTTATTGAATCGAAGTCATCCTAACATACTGAATAAAAACCAAGCTGTTAGATGTGGAAATTTTTGAGGAAACCTAAGACACAACTATGTCAGAGCCAACAAAATAATAGGAAACTACACACGACACACCATATCTTAAGGAGGAAAAAAAGGAAGAGGAGAAGAAGCAGAAAAAAGAATAAAGAAAAATAAATAATAAAGAAGCGTCAAAATAAGTGGCTACGTAAGAAGCACAATGTATACTGTAAGAGGCTACATAGAAGTAGGTTGAAAAGCTGAGGCTATAAAGTAGAAATCCAAGGAAGTAGAGGTTGCACATAAGAATGCCAAGGAAGCAAAGGTAAAGAGGAAAGAATGGGAGAAATCCCACTGAGAACAACAAGAGGCACAATCTAAACAACAAATATAGGAGGAGCAAGAAGCACAAGCCAAGACTACCAAGGAATAATGTAGGCATGCATTAGAAGCACAAGTAGTTCGATATAAAGTTAAGGTTGAGGCTAAATCCAAAGCTAAGGCTAAAGCTAAATCCAACGCTAAGGTTGAGGCAGACTTTAGAGCCAAAGTACAAGCTAACACTAAGGCTAAGGCTGAGGAGCAAGCCAATGTGCAAGCTAGAGAAAATTCTAAAGCTAGGATTGAAGCTACAATTCAAGCTGAGAGGAACATATAGGATAAATAGTAGTCATAAGCAAAGAGTACAGCCTAGATGAAGGCCATAAAAGAAGCATCACAACCCAAACCATGAAGCTCTAGCCAATATTTGTGGGATGTCCCTACAATATCAACTCGACAAACCATGTTCTTGCCTTATTGGGTCAATTTACACTAGCCCCTATGACACTGATAACCACATCCATGGCACTTTCTACTGGAGAGAACTTGGATGTGACCCATCTACTGCTATCAAATTAAATTGAAGACATGGTTGCATTTCAAGAGTTGATTACATAAGAGGATTCATACTTGGAGTAGGAAGTTCTCTGGCTACTACACAAAGAGCAGGTTGAAGAAGAAGATTAGTTATAAAAGGCACAATAGTTGATAACTAACACTTATCCTACCTTAGTTTGCAGGTGCTAGGTGATGAAGTAATGTTTGAGGATAAGTAATTCACTACTCTTTTACTGTAACTTACAAAGGATTGGGTGGCCATACAAAAAGTACTAACATTGTGCACATAAGGGCATACCATCAGTAATGAAATAAAAATTATCTATGAACTCATTGAAGAATATGAGTGTGTCTTAGAAATAACTATGCAACAGACCAAGCAGATAACCCAGTAATACTAAATTGGAGACAATATCTCAATTAGTCTTTGGCTATTATGAAACCCAAGTTTGACATTATAGATGAAATTAAAGTAGTAATGGATGACCAAATGGATACTATAGAAGCAATGGGTAAGGCATTTAAACAACTTCTTGATTCTATGGATGCTATGATCTAGAAGCTACAAATTTGGCATATTGAAATAATACGCAACACCTTTACACCCATTCAAGTCTAAAATATTGTAAATAAATTGGATGAGCTCATATTAGATATCCAACTCAATTTATCCAATACAAAAACACTACTCGCCATTATCAAAGATGAGGATGTACAAAACATGATAGTGATCAAGATATCTCTATGCATTTTACTTACCATGGTGCATGAAGTGCTCACAATTTGGAAAATTCTTAAATAGGATCTATCTTAAGTCAATCTAATTATTACCTAAATAATAGATGAGCCATAATTCATTCCTCTGTAACAACTCTCGCAAATTCTATAGAAGAAAAAGCTATATGTAAAGACATGGTCTAAACAACAACCTCCACCATTGGGTATAATAGAAGCTAGTAGGTCAATAGCCAAACAAATACAACAACCTCTGTAACAACCCAGTTTAAGTTCTCCACTGTTGCAGCAGTAGGTAATGAGAACTCCAATTTTATGACTTCAATAATTTCTAAATTTTTGTAAGATAGTGTGAACATTATAAGTGAGGCTAGATTGGTTGAAACCCTGTAAAGGGTGGCCACCTAGTTAGGCTAGTCTATTGGAAACCTAAAATGGCAGTAGGATAGTATGCTACTTAGTTAAAAACCCAAAAAGGTAGCTTAATAGTGTGTAAAGGGTGAAAAATAATGAACTACACTTGGAATGATAACTGTGACTTTTGTTTATGGCTCATCTTTTCATTTTAGTTTAGATCAGGTTGTGACTTTTTCTCAAGATGGGACAACCAATTAACTCTAGGAAAGTGTTGGACATAGAATAAAACATGGTAAAATCACAAAGTGTAATAGAAGGACATATGCATAAAGTGTCTAATTTTATCTTTTATATAACATTTTGTATGTATTCAACCTATAAGCCTAGTTAAGTAAGAGAAGAATGTGAAGAGTCTTTCCTTTTATATCTTGAAAGGCTAGAATGTGAAGAGATGGAGGATTGTAAAAGCCTATATATTATGTTTTTTTGTAATAAAATATGGATCCAATATGTTGATAGAAATTAATAGAATCATTATGATATGGTTTTCCCTAATTCTCTTTTAAGTATGGTTAGTGAGTAGTGAGTACTCTATTTTATTTTAATCTGTTTATCATATATTATGTCATTTCTATTTTGCCTTTGGTTATAATTGTGTTCTTCTTAACCTATATGTGCAACTTTAGGTGTAGATTGATGGGTTATAAATTTGTAATGTCATTAGGTTTCAATTTACTCTCCACTGTGTAAGCTATCCCTATAATTAGCATGTTTTGGAGTATTTCACCTCTACTAACATCATCCAACTACTATCCCTAAGGCAATCACTTGGAAAAGTCCACTAATAAGAATTTGATCAGAATCATTAAGAGGACTATAGAGGGAAATTAGAGGACTCAACATACCAAGTTGAAGATAACCTTATGGGCTAATAGAATTACCAATAAAAAGGCTATTAACAATCCTTCTTACACGCCCATTTATGGAAGAGAGGCAAAGTTGCCTATATCTCTTGAAATGTTAGCTCTAGAACTTACACATTAGCTAGAAATGATGGAGGAGAGTGCCACGGAGATTAGATTTGCTGAACTGATGGAATAATAAGAAATAAGAGACCAAGCTATGTATACAATGGAGTTTTATCAATCTCAAGTGAAGAGGTATTTTGACAAAAGAGAAATCCATAGAGTCTTCCTTGAGGGAGACTTGGTGTTAAAGTGGGATGAATATAGAGCCAAACCTAGGAAGCACACCAAGTTTGATGCCTTATGGAGTGGCCCTTACATCATAACCAATTACAATTCATCCAATTCCTTTCAATCCTCAAAGCTAGATAGGATGAGCTACTGATCCTAGTTAATTGGATCCATCTAAATCACTATTATTGAAGTACTCTGAACTTTGTACGTAGTATTTTAACCACTTTTCTTCCCTCTAGGTGTTGTTACAATTTATTTTAGTTGTTCTTCTTTCCTCTAAGTGCTTTGGCACTTTTATTTATTTCAGTTCTTGATTTTTTTGTCTATATGGAGTTAAATCTTAGTTTTATTATTCAATATTAGGTCGAGTAGGTTATAATAATGTTGTATTTTTAGAATCAATAAGTTCAGATACTTCTATGACTGCATGGCCAATGGATGGCATAAAGTCTAATGGATTTATTTTTAGCAAGTAAGCATCCCATAAAGGTTGACATAATGTTGATTATTGTTAGTCACCATGAAGGAACAACATCATTTTTTAGTTCAAGACTTAAAGTTTTCAATAGTCATACAAAGGCTTTAGGGTTTGATCTAGGTTTAAGAAAATGGTTATCTTTTTATTTCAAAAAAATGTTATGTAACGAAACTAGTCAGGACTTTTGTTGTGGATAAACTTTCCAAACACCAAGATATGTCATACTTTTTACATGAATAATAATCGTTTCAGCACTTAGTCAATTATTTGAACTTTGTCTAGATCGATGTGTCACATTTCTGCTTTACAAAACTTAGTCATTTTTATTCAAAAATTTCTTGGTGGGTCAAGAAAACACTTTGACACTCAGCCATTTTAGGGTTATTTAATGTCCAAGTGATGGGTTTAGGAGGTGATGAGATCAAAATTGATGAGACCTTGATGACATATTGATGGATTCCTGATTTATCAGTTGTAGTAGGACTTTGGTCCAATCAAATGGTGTTTTACGATAATCATGTGAATCTCTTGACAACATGTGCCTTTTTCAAAAGACTTTAAATTCTTAGCCAATTTTTCAAAAGCTGCTCAGTGCCATGTGTCGATCTCCTAATGGTCCCTAGCCCTTTTTGAATACCTTTTGACACTCAGTCAATTTTAATGAAGTTTCTTGGTAATATCCACATCAAAAGGTAGTGAGAAAGTGTGTTAGTAGGATGTTTCCACATGTCATAATCCTGACAACTCAAAGTCCTAGAACCATATGTATAATTTTAAAACCCTCTGGGCTAGCAGGTTAGTAAGATGATGCCACATTGCATAATCTCACTACTCTACTCTCTCAAGGATTTTTATGTATCCCAAACACGATGTCAGAACCCCATGTAGTGGGTGAGTGGGATGGCACCATGTGTCATAATCTTATTGATCCATAACCCTAGGGTGGTCTATGCAAATAAAGCAGTAGGTTACGGCAGCATGTGATCAAGATGTTTTCACATGGTGAAATCTTGCTTCACCACGGAGAGAATAATAAAATTTACACTCAAATCCCTAGGTTGAGTAATAAAAGAGAATGAAAGATCCACATGGAATAATATTTAGAATTTGATAGAGGCTAAAAAGCAATCAATGCTAACACATTGTTAGAAATGTCATACCTGAGGACCAATCAAAAATAACACGGGCCCTGTGGTCAAAGTTGTCAAGATCTAAAGCTGATGGGCTCCCCCCACTGTCAAAGTTGTCAATCTCTTAGACCTAATAGAGATGTCAAATATTCAGAAAGCTTGACCTACCAAGCCATGACATATGGTGATGATTAAAACTAAATACATAAAAGACCTGAGAGAGTGAGGAAAGGCCACATAGCCACATAAATGATGAAATCAAATGGAAAAGCTAAAGCTCATAGGTGTCAAGAGATAAACCACATGGTAGGGGCCCCATAGAGGCAAAGCTAATTAAGAATGGAGTGCCAAAGAAGTGATGCATGGTAGAAGCTAATCCAAGACCATGGTAAATTAGGTTGAAAGGGATGTCATGAGCGATAACATGAATCCCATGAAAAATAAAAGAATACCACATGGCATCTGAAGATGAACCAAGGCTCGGTCTTCAAATCAGAATAATAGATTAAGTGTTGAAAGAGGTCCTAAGGAGGAATATACTTGTAAAATAAGAAAAGTCCATGATGAACCCAATTTTGATCCAAAGAGTTTGTTAGCATCTACATTGACACTGACCAAGGCATATTTGATGGCCTATCTTACCTGTTTAGATGTCAAATTCATTCATAGTTTTTTAACTACATTGACTTATAGAATTGATAATAAATGGAATTGCCCAACATGCAAATCATGGTGAAGCTCAACTCTAATTGGAAAAATGGTGAGAGGGTGATGGAACCTAGCCCCATTCATCATGAAAGTTAGTGGAAATGGAGAGAACACATAAGACAAACTACAAGCTTAGGAATATGTGGTAGGAAATTATGCAAGTGTGGCTTTAGCAATCCCAAAGATATCCCCACTAACTCACCCCCTTCCTTGAGCATCATCAAGTTTATATTCACCCCCATAGTGGGTAAGATGAAGTAAAAACCTAAACTTTGAATATTTTGCCTATAAAACCAATTAGAAATATCATTACAGGTGGACCCTTTTTAACATATAAATGTTGTAGAAATTGGCCCATCCTTGATCCCTCTACCTTGATTTTATGCCTTTGAATGAATAATAGAGTCTTTTTTCCTTCTCATATCCCTATATCTTGTGTGAATTTTTGGATTGTGGATCTTATCTTGTGAATAAGTTTATATCCCTGCATCTTATGTGAATTTTTGGATTGTCGATCTTATCTTATGAAAAATTTTGCTTCTCATGGATAAATTATGAAGTAAATCACAATAATTTATGAAATTAATTACTCTAAAATCACCTTGATCTAATTGTAACACCTTAGCCTACAGATATATAATAGTCTGCATGATGGATTGCGTAATAGGTGCAAATGTCACATAAGTGTGATCATAGGATGTACATAAGTTATTTATGTATGGATAGGAATTTAAATTTGAGGGAAACCTTTTGTTCCCCCACACCTTGGGTGGGCACCACATTTGAAACCTTATGTGCAAACATAGGACTAATAATAATGGTAATAGTTTGAACACCTATTATAGAGTCAACAACTCTAAAATGTTAATGGATATCATTGAACGGATCTTGTTATGCCTCAAATGCAATAGCCTTAGATTTTTATGCATTTTAAACCTCAAAGGATTGCCTTGAAAACTTGGTCCAAGTCATTAGGTTGTTGATGGGATTTGTGTCCAAAAGTAGCCAGAGCTTCAAGTTGTTTTGAATCTACTCTATTTAGGTCATTAGGGTGGATTTTATCTCAGAATTCATTGTTACCTTTATTATTATATTCTAAACTAATAATTTCATCATTAAAAATATTATCTTGCATTGTACATGTTCATTATTAACATTTGCATCAAAAGAAGGTAGATGAGGAATATGCATCTCACTTACTTTAGTTATTTTAGGGTGAATCGAAATAATCATATTATTATCAATTTGAACATCATTTAACCTATTAGTTCACCTATCAAGAATAAAATAAGTAGCCTTCTTAGATTTCATAAATATACAATCATAGAGATATACATAAGGTTGGGGCCAAGGAGAAAATGATTTATTACATAGATCTATGGAGAACTCTAAAATTAGATATGAAACCCTAGGAAAAAAATTTAGAACTTTAGAGAGAAGGATAAAACCCCAAGAAAAATCTATGGTTTGACATGCTTACTATATAAATGGGTTCACTAATATGTTTTACCTTATTTTGTATTAGTGTATATGATAAGATATAACTTTTTTATTATTCATATTGTTTAATATATGATAATAACACAAATATGAATGTTAAAGCATAATATGATGGAACCAATTATAAATTACTATTTATGGAAAACACTAATAAGATTTAGATAGTTTATTATTGTTATGTGAAAGATTGAGACTATGTGTAGGTGATAACAAGATTGGAAAATAGACTAGAAGTCTCTCAACTTAGGGATAAGAGTGCTTGGATCTACCTGGATGAGTCTTTCAGGATTTAGACACTTGCACTAGTATGAAGGTGTATGATGTATTTAGATTCATCCATGTGAATTATGCTTAATTATTTTGGAACCAGTCATTACTGCTACATGAAAAAAATCTTACTATGCAATATCAGGTGTTCATCATGTGTGTAAATCAAGAAAATGCATCTCCTTCACATTAAAACCCTGGATCCACTTTTGACACTAGGTTTAGGCCTATAAAAAGGGAAGAAAGATGGGTTGAGTTGACCTCAACCACTCCACAATGAATGGTTGGGCACTGCCTACTTATCTAATACTTTTAGGAGGGAATTCAAATTACATGTGGTTCTCCTCATTAGATGTATATGTGAAATGATGGTCCTTTTATGAATGCAACTTGTAATCTACCTTTTGATACTTGAAAATGGAAAAGTTACCTTGGATTAGGTGTTTCATACTTATTCAGGGTTTGCTCCATGTGACTGCCTTATAATTTTGGAAGTTCAGGGTAGTCCCTCTTACTTGATGAGTGTTAGATAGATATGAGATTGTAAATAATACTTAGATCTATTATGTATTTATATGAGACTCTTTAGGTAATTTATCACTACATCGACATGTGAAATGTATGGGGCAAACCATAAAGATAATTTGAATTTTTTAAATGACTGTTACTTATCATGAGGATAGGTTTGTTAGAGTTGGATGGATCCTAAAATTATATAGTTATTTGAGTCTGATAGACTCATCTAAAAGGTAGGAATATTGATCTAATGGTCTAGAGATAGTCTAAATATGATAATAAACAAGCTAGGCATAGTCTATGGAATTCATGTAGCTAGCTGATATTAAATCAAGAATGCTAGACCCATAAAAAACATGGGGACATGAAAGAAAGGTGTGCAAAATCCATATATGTACACACAAGTCATTTAATTTAAAGATAGGTCAAGACTGACATTTTCAAGTGTCTAATACCATATTTTAGTGTCTACAGTTCCCAACAAGAATGATAATATACATGGGTAGCTACAAGGACCTTATAACAAACCTAGAAATCATCAAATAGGGAGAGAGGTTTGGTTACTCAATAGACAATATTTTTATCAATCCTATACACAACATAATTCCTTAAACCAAAAGAATATGTGTGAAAATCAAAGAGAATTCTAATAAATTTGAATTACTATCAAAGTTGAATTCAATACCATTTAAAACACTCTAGCAATTGAGGTATGGGAGTGTCAAATTGCTAGTAGTGATGTGTTTTATTACACTTAATAAAGGACCTTGAGGCAACACAAAATATCTAGACACTCCATGTCATTGCTTATAAATTCTTCTTTTTCAACAAGAGTAATGAAGGATTCATCAACAAAACTCCCATTGACCATTTAACTATGGGTTTGAGGGAGAGAAATATAGGTGACCCTTTGACCCTCAAAAAATTTGCAAGGTACCACTTTAAGGATTTTTTTTAGAGCATACCACAATACAGGGAAGTTGGTTGGGTGGTAAAAACTACATGGTAAAGAGATATGAAAGGTTGTAAAATATTAGGCAATTTAATGAGATGATGATTGACATTACATATGGCCCTTGCTCTATCAACCACTTACATGGACCTTATGAGAGAGAAAAAAACTTAGAAACTTGGTACCCAATTTTTAACCAATGCATAAACATATATATTTAAGCACCGTGATCTCAGTAGGAATCTTAAACCTTGAACCTATGTCTCCACTTTGTAGTCTCTCTTTATAATCCCTCATTAAATGGGAATAACATCAAATCTTGTGAGGAATGAATAAATTCATGGTATGAAACCTCATGGGAATTTTGTTGGAGAAACACCATTATAAATAAATGGGATGTGAGATGTCACTCCCCATTAGTAAATCTAGTCAAGCTCCCCAAAAGGGTATGAAACAAGGTTCCAAATTCACTTGATATCATAATGAGTGATTTTGTAAGTGAGTTGAGCAGTGTTATTGTAAAATTGAAACTTAAAATATTTCCCATGAGGTGTTAACCACTTAATACAAAACTAGATGGAGAGATGATTAGAAAATACAACCCCCAAAAATAGACCAACATGGCAATCCAAATTATCTATCAAATAAATAAATAAAAAAATTATTAACAAGGCTCTATCTAGTCTTTTCAAAACCCTAAAATGTCCTTGTTTATGGTTAGAAAATGTAAAGTTAGATGAAATGGTGGAATGATGGTGGTGGTGGTTGGGATCAAATAACCACAGTTTGTTGTGCATGTAAAACCATGTATCAAGAGGAGCCCCTCTTTATCTTCCATGGATTCAACCATGTTGAAATAACCACAGATAATCCAATTGGATTCAACTAGTGTGTTAGCAATCCACTGCTAAAATTTGTCCCTTTCTAAAACATCATTGAAGATGTAAATGTTGGAAATACCAAGGTAACAACCATCAAAATTGAAAAGGGTCCACACCACCCGATGAGTGGCTTCAAAACCCCAATTGACAATGTGAGGATCTGAGTTAGGCACAATAAGTGTGACCACTTTTCCATGTCTATTATCATTATTTAGATGCATTATACAGTGCTTATAACCAAATAGATATAATGACAAAGCAAAACAAAAATATGGAGATTTTAACTTCTTGTAGACATAACACCTTAAACTTATAAAAATATTTACAACTATTCCTAACCATATACTTATGCGATGAGTCAGTAAGGTTGAAAAAATACTAATAAAACATCATGGGGAAACATCAAGTCTCATGTTTGTACCATTAGTTATGTCATCTAATGGAAAAAAATGTTAGGCATGCATGTATTTTTATTGCCCTATATATAGTCAAGTTAAAAAGTATATCAATTTTCAAGTACATATTCAACATCCTTTAGATATGGTGATGGGATGTGGGAGAAATGCATGATAATTTAATATTAAATAATCACCAGATTATTAGTTGAGCCCAATTATTTTGCCTCTAAAGGAGGTTGTGACAGTTGAGAGAAATAAAACTTGACTCTTAGAGCCCAAGGAAATTATCATCACCTAGGGGTGTAAGATATGGTTGGTACTGCTTGAGGAATGGTACAAACCAATTTTTTTTGGTCTGAATTTGAACCACCTATGGGTTTGTACACAATATCTAGTGTTTTACTTGCTTTATGAACTTATTGCTTGGTTTTTTTGAGGTGTCTATAGTGCACTCATCTAAGGAAAAAACAACATTTTTTGACCTCTAGTGAGGTTTTAGGTTGACTAATCAGATATGAGTTAGCCATAAGATGGCATTCACAAACCGTTTGGTCCATGGTTTGACACCTAAAGCAAGTTTCATGCATGGTTATGTACAAGACACATTGTGAGATTCATTTATCACCTATTGAAACATTTATTATTTCTTTAAGATCCTTGTAAAGGTCTACCTCGACACAGAATCATTTCCATGAACTATTAGCATATAATTTATTCTGTTTGTGGTAGATAAAATAACCAAAGGGCTTGATAAAATATTTAATAAATCCCCAAAGGGGACTACAAATGCCATGGAACTTGGACCAAATAATGATTTTAAGTTTGGTTCATTACCCAAGGGGCATATTAAGGGTTGGTTCAATTAATGTGATGGGACTAATATCCTAACTATAAAGGTAATGTGACATATAATGGAAAAATCAAGAAAACACCTAAACCCTAGCAAAATGACTTTCCAATAATCTCAATCCAAACAATCTTTTCATGGGATTTTTAACTATTTTTCTATGGATTTTTTTGGTAGGATTTTTCATTGTGTTCTTTATAAGGTATTGTATACTTTAAAGCAATGGATTATATTTACGATTATATGCTTTATTAATAATTTTTTTAGTGTTTTTGTTTTAATATTGATATGTATTTAGTATAGATATTCCATAAATAATTTAAATAAATCCTGTACTTATCCTAATAAAACTTGATTATGTAAATTATAGTTTATGTATTGTAAACACTTTACAAATTCATTAATTGTGTCTATTCTTAAGTTGAATATTTTTGTAATTATAAATGAAATTAAACATAGAATGTAGAGGAAGAAAATGATTGAAATAACACATAATAAGTTGAGCTACAAAGACATAAGATTACCTTGGAAAAACCTAACTTTGAAAATCTCCACAAGAGTGAGGAATATCCTCCTTGTTCCACTACATCGTTGTCATATTACAAGGGTACTACTTTTAGGAGGCCTATGTGAACATTCATAACAATACAACATACCCACATATTGTACACTACTTTTCACACTTATTAAACTGACACTGCCTTTCATAGAACCAACTCCCAACACATTCACTCAATGAGAACTAATAAAAACATCAATGAATGCATAAACAAATGATTGTTTGAATCAAATTGTCATTAATTCCATTACTAAATTTGTGTACACCCCTTTGTGGTATTACTTTATAAATTATATTGGTCCTAAAACCCTATTAGTTTAGCTATGCGTAGTGTTGAATAAAATAACATTGAAAACATAGCAACATGAATGCATAAAGAAATAATATTACCTCAATAGCAAGTCGTAAGATAACACAAGCCACAATAAATTTCAAGTGGGGAATCTGTTAAATGAAATAAAACCCCATGTGTATTAAGAAGGTTTACAAATTAAAATTTTACAAGTACAAGTTAAACGGAACAAAAAAATGATATAGATGGGCCTCAATCCAAAAATAGAAATCTCAAGATAAACTTGGGTGTAAGAGTGTAGAATGTGTTGTTCCTAAAATTTGTTACTCATTTTTTGGGACAACATATGAACTATTTTGGTCCTGTGCCACTGTAGCAGCTATGTCACTGTAGCATCTCATAGTAGCCGCCATCTACAATAAGAGTCAGGAGAAACAAGCTTATAGAGTCTGTAGAACCAAGCCTGCAGAGTTTGTAAAGTCTGTAAAGTTTGTAATTCTGTTGGACAGAGAATGAAATGATCACACCTTCGGTATTCATTGGGGATATTCACTTGAAACAATGTCCATTCCATTACTGGAGTATTTAAATTTTGAGTTAAGGGACTAACAAGTTCAACAGGTTCAATGACTTCAACATGCAAGCTCTCACAAAGGAACAAGTTTCCAACACTTAGGCAATTTCAAGGTTGGTTCAACATTGAGGTTCAACCAAAAGGTCCATCGATAAGCTTCAAACAAGGGATTAAACCATTGAACCATTGAACCCCACTTCCAAAGGTTCAAAGGTTCAACGGGTTCAAAGGTTCAACGACGTTGGTAGACTCAAACAGTTAAGCGCTTTGGCAAGTTCAAAGTTCAACCACTTCGGCAAGTTCAACAGCTTCAAAATACTTAACGAAAAAAAGAAAGATTGAACCGTTGAACCAAAAGAGTTCAAAGTTCAAAGGTTCAATGAGATTGGTTCAAAGTGGTTGCTTCAAGTGGTCAATTGAATGAGTAGAACACAACATTGAACCGTTGAACCATTGTTGGTTCAATAGACCGGTTCAATCGAAAGGTTCAAAGGAAGGTGTCCTAAAGCTTGAAGGATAAGTGCCCTTGCATAGGGCAAATGGAACAAAAAGATATCTTTCAAAGGGATTTTCCACAGTGGAGTTTTACAAGTGAGATCCTTCAGACAAAATGTCCGAAGGAATTCCTTCAGACATTTTGTCTGAAGGAATGTTCAAAGGCCCGACAGAAAGTGACAAAAGCAAAGGAAAGATTTCCTTCGGACAAAATGTTTGAAGGAATTCCTTCAGACATTTTTTCCAAAGGATTTGAAGAAGGTTGCTCAAAGAACCTTGAAGGGCATGTACCCTTGCAGGGGGCTCTCAGTGACTAGGAAATGGACCTTTCTCAAAGCCCGAAGGGACACCTTCCCTTCGGGGTGTTCCAAGGACATAAAGCCAAAGGAATTTCAAAGCTCGAGAGACTTAGAGAAAACAAAGGCTTATAAGAAAGGGGATGAACCGTTGAACCTTGAACCAAAATGGTTCAAAGTTCAACGGGTTCAAAGGTTCAAAGAAGCTCCAAGCAAAGGAAAGAAGTGGAAGATGGTTCAACTGACGAGTTCAAAGAGATGGTTCAACTGACGAGTAAAAAAAGGATTTGACCAAGAAAGTGATTGAACCAGGAAAATGAATGAACCAAAGAAGAGATGGAACCAAGGATTTGATAAGACCGCCCAAACCGTTGAACCAATGAACCAATGAACTTTCAAAGGTTCAAAGGTTCATGGTTCAAGTGACCAGTGAGCAATGACATCCCCGTAGATGTCAAATTCAGGGTAATGAAATATCTGTTGGTTTTCAAATGTGGCACGAAACCTAAAGAACAAACTAAGTGACTAGCTAAAGAGGAAGCCAAAAGAGCCCGTAAAATGAAAAGAAGAGAACCTGAGGGCTCAAATCATAAGGAATAGGAAAAATACATTAAGGAAAGAGAGAACAATACAAAAAGACCAAAAATATCTGTGCAGGAGTTATTTCAGTAGGTGAAACAGTCCACCAAGTAGCATTTAAGCATGCAAGCACTCAAGGACATGCCCTGATTTTCTCTATGGAGTAAAGACAAAGTGGATAGCTGCGCCAATATCAGAAAGAAGACTAGGTGGCCTATACTTTGGAGGAGATATTTGAGATGAATCGACACGCTATAGTTAAGGTAGACAACCTATTCCAGTATGGCCCTCTTTAACTGAACTAAAAATTCATTCAAGGCATTAAATGCAGCATGGGCCTTTCCATGAAACAAAGCACCAAGTCTTTCTTAGCTGCTATATATTATAATCTCTTATTTTATGCAAGGGCTCTCTCAGATATAGAAGAAAAACTTTGCCCAAATTGAAAGGCGATTAATGAGACTTTGAGCTCAGATTGTTAATCATATTTCTTGATTTGAATGAGAAATTAAGTTACTTTTAGACTTTGTGCTGTAATAGCTTGTGTCATTTAAGAGATTGTCCTTATGTTTGCTTCCTAGATGCAGTCTTGTTCATTTAATTAAATAAGCAGAACTAGTGGAAGTAATCAGGAAGGTGTCCTGAAGCTGACAGTGGAGAGACTTTGTGCTGCCACAATTGACTTTAGTGTGTTTGTATTTCTATTTCTATGTAAAACATCCTGGGATGAATTTGTGCCACCATTATCCTTTGTATTTCACTATTTGGCAGTTGAGGGGGAGACTTTGTGCTACATTCATTCTACTGGTTACTAGACCTTTCTTACTTTTACTTTTTAGTTACCTATCAGAAAGAATTCATGTTATTTGCTATAGACTACTTCTAAAAGAAGAGAAGTGCCTTCAGTGTTTTCACCAAGATTTCTCCTTTGTCTATGAACATCATCTCTAAAATAAGAGAGATGGATGGTGTAGTCCTACCTCTAAGTGTTATTTTTTGCATATATATATAGTATCTAGCCCGTCATATTTTATAGGGAACCTCCCCTTGATGAGAGGAGAGATTTGTCCCCTTCTGATGTGGTAAATCTGCACATTTGGCTGATCAATCTCCTTATGTTGTGGTTGAAATCACCTATTTTGCTCATCAATTAGCTAGTGACAAAATATTCACCCAACAATTTTTGGCAACTCCACTGGGAAAGAACGAGCAGTTTCAGTTTGTTTCCTTATCCATTTTCTCCACTGGGAACACAGTAACTTTGCACAATTTGAAGCCTCAAGCTTCAGATTGAAGCATCACTTGTGTCTTATCCATTATCATTATAGCCTTATCCATTTCCATTATATACTCTAAGATGCAAAACCAGAGATGCTGGAGATCAAGCGTTTCATTTCAAAAGTCAATTCTCTATCAGCTCCACGCCAACAATTTTTGGCGACTCCGCTGGGGAAGAGTGCACAGTTTGAAGCTTTAAGCTTCACACTGAAGCAAGGCCTATTCTTTTCCATTTTTATTCTAAAATCTGGCAACTCCATGCTATACAGGAATCCAGAGAGCCCAAGGTGTTGTTGACCTATTTTTGAGTTGGTGCAGTAGGGAAATTTTGATTTGTTTCCTCCACAACTTTAAGTTCAACGAATTAGGAGTCTTCCTCCTACCAATATCAGGTCACCAATACAAGGTAGAGATTTTCTTTACTATTAGTAGAGATTTGCTTATATATATGTTGACCAATTTTTGCCCCCTAGCAAAATTGTGGTCAACTTCTTCTCTAGCTTTTCGAATCTAGTCACTTTCGGGTTGCGAGTTCATCTTCAAGTTCATGCTCAGTTGAAGCCTGGTCTGGGTTCAACGGAAAGTTCAATGCTAAGTTCAATGGTTTGGTTCAAGGGGCTGCCCTTGGCTGAAGGCACAGTCAAAGTCAAAGTGCCCTTTGGAGGGCGGGCAGACACTTCAAATATTTCAAAGGATTCGGGCCACTACAAATGCAAAAGCCGACAAGGGATCCGATATGATGCCACATGGGCCCGATGACGTCGCAGTGGCCATCAAATTTAATAGAATGAAATGTCCGTTAATGTTTAAAATCATGACAGCCGCAGAAGCATCAATTTTAATGGAATAAAATAACCGTTTGTTTTCAAATGAGGAGTGCTAGCCGGGAAAAGAGCTTAGGATCAAGCGACCTGCCAAGGAGTTTGCCCAGAGTGGCCAAGCGGCCAAAAGGGGACAAATTCTAAGTGGAAAGTAAAGATGACAGGGCAGGGAGCAGTTGAGCGATCCAAGGAGCATAAACAGAAGGCATTTACTGCCTAATAGCATAAAGAACAATTGGACAGAGCGATAAGTAAAGAATGAGTGAGCAGTTAAGTCCAAATGGCGCAGATTAAAGAAGCGACTTCGGCAGGTGAGATATGCCAGCAAATCGATCATTTGGGATGATAGTGGCCAGCATCAACAACCAATTTCTCCATTTGCATTAATTGAAAGGCAAGCCGTGTAAGTCACCTAAGCAGAAAGTGCAGGTCTTGAGCAAGCAAATGAACAGCTCATTAATATTTTTGAGCAACTTGTTTTCTTTTGAAAGGGACACGTATGCCACTTATAAGAGCAGGAGCGCCAAATGGGCCTCTTTTCTTCCTATATATATTGCAAACTTAGTCATTTGTAAGGATCTTTTTATGAATTTTACAAGGCACAACCCTGTTAAAATTTCCACCTGAATCAAATAAACACAGTATTTTTTTACCTCTTCTTGAATAGATATCCAGTGTATGTTCTGAGTGTTGATCTGTGTTTAGTCATTGTCTTTGATGCTTCCACAGGTTTAACATCAACACACCAGCTATCTACAAGTCGCCATCTGCAGCTGATAGGAGAAGAGTTCTATTTTGGAGTGCAAAATAGAGGGGATTATCTACAAAGTGCTTCTTATAACACCTTTGGATGAACCTCCTTTTTTGTATCTTTCATTTTACCTCCCTGTCAAGTTTGCAGATTGCTTCTTCTGTCAAGGGTGCAGCGTATAAATGTGTTTTGTCTGATTTTGAGAGTGGGTGTGAAAGGGTCATATTGTTTTGGTGTATCACCTCCTTAGAGTAGGTTTGTTTTCTTGCATTTCTTCTCCCTTTTCATCACCCCTTTTATTATAGATGTATATATATATGCCTGTATGTATTTTTTGCACTACCTGAAACAAACAATGATACACCAAAGGGAGCTAACCCTTAACTAGAGACTCTCCTCTCCTGCTTCACCATCTCACAGGTGAGAGAGGAGTTTCCATGTTGCAAGGAGAAGACAAGAACCTATTTTCCTGCCACTGGATGCACTTTCCTGCGTCAACAATATACTCCACCCATATTTGTTATCCCCCTTTCCATAATCAAATCATGGTGGTTTAAGGCCCCTGGGGTAACTCTTTTGGCCCACTCAATTTAACTCTACCTCTACATGAGCTACCATGCATTTCAAGTAAGAATTTCCCCAAATTCTTTAAGGATGGGAGAGTTCATCCTGATGAACATATTGTTGCCTTCAGCATAGCCTGTGGTGTGATAGGTGTGGAGTATGAGGATGTGGTAGTCAGGCTATTTGTAGAGACAAAATAGGGTGCTACTACAGACTAGTTTTATCATTTGCAAGCACAAACTATGACTGACTAGAACACCCTCAAAGCTAAGTTTGAAGCAAGGTTCAAGCCTGTAGAAGATGCACATGCCCTACTAGCCCAGTTCACACAAATGAAGAAAGAGCCTCATGAACCTATGAGGGACTTCATTGCTAAGTTCGACAAGTTAAGGAACTAAATTCCTACAATTGCTCAGCCAACATCTGAGAACCTTAAATATTTTTTTATCAATTCTCAGCGACCTAAAGTGAGTTTTCTATTGAGACAGGCTGGCCACATAGACCTTGCTGCTGCTCAAGATTTGGCCACTGAGGTGGAAAATGACCTTATCTTGGTAGAAAAGATAAGGAGAGATCCTAACGAAGGTAAATCTTCATCTTCTGAATATCCATCTATAGGCACCACTGATCCAATGGTACAAAAGCTAAAAAATGAGTTGCTAGCTTTCAAAAAGCAAATGGCACAAGGGATGTCATCTGCTCCTTCATACATAGATATACCAAGGAAGACATTCCTCAATCAGTCATACTAAGGCAATGCTGCTAGTAATCAAGGGTAGCCAAATCATCTTCCTCTCCCACAGGGGAAGCTGGCCATTGAAGTAACACCAGCCAACTCAGTAGTTGGATATCTCAAAATAGAATCTAATTTCTCCTTCTAGCCTAAGTTGAACTCAGAAGATGATGCTGATCTCTTCACAGAAAACTAAGAAGAATCAGCTGGTGACTCCAATATTAGTTTCCTGAATTACTAGGATGAACCTAGAAGTAAAGGTGAAGTAGTTGATGGATCATACGCTGTATTCACCCAGTCCCAGAACTAGTCAGCCTAGCAAGCTGATAAAAAAAATAGAGGAGCATTCTCAACCAGTAATTTTAATTGCTAAGTGGGGAACCACTCTGCCTTTTCAATCAAAGGACCCAGTGATTACTAAAAAAGTAAGTACCTCAAGTATGCCTTCACCTTCAACTTCAATTTCATAGATCAGTACCCCCTAAAAACCAAAAGGATGAACTTCCTTCCTCTGTTCTTAGTCCATTTCAGTCATTTGACATAGTCAACCATGTCAAGAAGACCAAAATTCAAATGACTGAGTTTGAAGTCCTGCAATCCAATCCTCAGCAGTTGGATAGATTAGTGGAATGTGTGAAGGATAAAGTTGTCCATGTAGGACAAGAAATTTTGAAAGTAACTCCTAGTCCCCCCAAGAACACATCCACTTGGAATAACCTTGTCATTACTCCTCCACCTGCCCCTAGGAAGACAGAACCATTTTATGTCTCCTTATTAATAAATGGTCACCAGCTGAATAATTGCATCATAAACTCAGGTGCATCTGACAATGTCATGCCTGCCAAAGTGGCTAAATCCCTTGGTCTCACACTAACCAAGACTTTTAGGAGATGTTTCTCCATAGAGAACAAATAAGTGCCACTATTGGGACAAATCAAGGATGCCCAATTTGCATTTACAGCATTCCTAAACAAGAGAATTAAGATAGCAGTCCTGGTGGTTGACGTCCCAGCCTCCTACGGCATCCTTCTTGGTCAAATTTTTTGTAAGGACATTGGTGGTTAATTAAGTATGGAAATGTCTGAGGTGAGGATCCCTATAAAAGGTGTCATGCAGAGGCTGCTCCCTAAAAAGGAGGCAAAATATGTTGTCACTCAAACATCAACACCTGAAGCCCAAATTTTGTTTGAGTCTTCAAGCAGGGGTAATTATTTTTTATCTCTTGAAGACATTCTTGTTATAGTAGATGAAAGTCCTGTAGGTGGTGATCTAAAAATTGATTCAAGTAAGACATCAAAAGAATTGGTAGGGTGCAGTACAGATGAAATAAGATCTTCCCTCTCTAATGAAGAAAAATTTCATAGAAGATCAGTTTTTGATGATGTTTGGATCTTGAAATTTGATGGTAGCAATCCTCCTACCAGTGCTAGAGTCGGGACTGTGTTGATATCTCCTCAAGAAGATATTTTTCCTTCTTCATACAAGTTGCAGTTTAGCAACACCAACAACACTGTCGAGTATGAATCTCTGTTACTCGGGTTGAAGGCTACTGAAGACAAAGGTGTCAAACTCCTTCACGCCAAAGGAGATGCTAAATTGATAGTTTGTTAGGTGAGGAACCTGTGTCAAACCAAGAACAAAAGATTACACTATTATCACAATTTGGTATGGGATTACCTTAAAAGTTTTGATGCTTTCAATATATCTACAGTGCCCAAAGAGCTTCATAGTTGTGCAGATTCATTGGTTGTCTCTACAACCCTCATGGTTCCTAACAAAGTCTTTGAAGAACATAGTTGCACTATCAAATTGGTCTTTCAACCAAGTGTACCTGATAATGCCAACCATTGGCAGGAGTTTGATGCTAACTATCAAATCATGTGCTTCACTAGACCAGAAGAGCAATAAGCTATGGTAGTGGACCATACTGATGTGCGCCAAAGTCAGGAAATTGAACTCTTCACCAAGAGAGCAAGGATTTATGGTTTTTAGATTAGAGACCACGTCTTGCCATGGGGCAAGAAGACAAAACCAAAAGGAGTGCACATAAAATGTGATTTCTGGTGGAGAGTTTCATTCGCCCATCACCAATTTTGGAGAGAAAATAGTTTCTTGTTGGTTTATCAGGACAAAACACCATTTTCATTGTCTCACAGTGGGAAAATTTTGAATCACTTCAATCCTTGAAATATCAAGTGACATCAGTTGTACATATGTATATTTATATAGACTTTAGTTCTATTTTGTGCTTTGGTTTTCATTTTTGGCACCTTTATTTTTTGGGTAGCATGACTCCATATCCCAATGGATACTTAAAGGCACTAGAGATTCAGGTTTCTACTTCCTTCAATTATTTTTACAATAAATGGAAGTTCCCCAACTAGAGCCAGCTGTTGTTCCCAAAATCTGTTATTGATTTTTTGGGACAAAATATGAACTATTTTGGTCTCATACCACTGTATCAGCCATGTCACTGTAGCATCTCATAGTAGCTGCCATCTACAGTAAGAGTCGAGAGAAACAAGCCTGTAGAGTATGTAGAACCAAGCCTGTAGAGTCCATAGAACCAAGCCTATAGAGTCCATAGAAACAAGTTTGCAGAGTTCGTAAAACCAAGCCTGTAAATTTTGTAGTTCTATTGGATGGAAAATGAAATGATCACACCTTCAGTATTCACTAGGGATATTCACTTGAAATAATGTTCATTCCATTACTGGAGTATTTAATTTTTCAGCTAAGGGACTAATAGGTTCAATGACTTCAATAGGTGAGCTCTCACAAAGGAAAAAGTTCCCAACACTTAGGCAATTTCAAGGTTGGTTCAACATCGAGATTTAACCAAAAGGTCCATCAGCAAGCTTCAAATAAGGGATTGAACAATTGAACCATTGAACCCTACTTCCAAAAGTTCAAAGGTTCAATGGGTTCCAAGGTTCAACGACGTTGGCAGACTTAAAGAGTTAAGCACTTCGGTAAGTTCAAAGTTTAACTGCTTCAGCAAGTTCAATGGATTCAAAAGACTTAATGAAAAGAAGAAAGATTGAACCATTGAATCATTGAACCTTGAACCAAAAGAGTTCAAAGTTCAAAGGTTCAACGAGATTGGTTCAAAGTGGTTGGTGCAAGTGGTCAATTCAATGATTAGAACACAACATTGAACCGTTGAACCATTGTTGGTTCAATCGATCAATTCAATTGAAAGATTCAAAGGAAGGTGTCCTAAAGCTCGAAGGACAAGTGCCCTTACAAAGGGCAAATGGAACAAAAAGATATCTTTTAAAGGGATTTTCTATGGTGGAATTTTACAAGTGAAATCCTTCAAATAAAATGTCTGAAGGAATTCCTTCAGACATTCTATCCGAAGGAATGTTCAAAGGCCTGACAGAAGCGGCAAAAGCAAAGAAAACATTTCCTTCAGACAAAATTTCTGAAGGATTTGAAGAAGGCCACCTGAAGAACCCTGAAGGGCATGTACCCTTGCGGGGGGCTCTCGGCGACCAAAAAATGGACCTTTCTCAAAGCCCAAAGGGACACCTTCCCTTCGGGGTGTTTCAAGGACATAAAGCTAAAGGAATTTCAAAGCTCGAGAGACTTAGAGAAAATAAAGGCTTATAAGAAAGGGGATGAATAGTTGAACCTTAAACCAAAATGGTTTAAATGTTCAAAGGGTTCAAAGGTCCAAAGAAGCTTCAAGTAAAGGAAAGAAGTGGAAGATTCCAAAGACCAATTTAAAGAGATGGTTCAACTAACGAGTAAGGAAAGGATTGAACTAGGAAAGTGATTGAACCAGGAAAGTGAATGAACCAAATAAGTGATGGAACCAAGGAGCCGATAAGACTGCCTGAACCGTTGAACCAATGAACCAATAAACTTTCAAAGGTTCAAAGGTTCATGGTTCAAAATGGTTCAAGTGACCAACGACCAATGACGTCCCCATGGACATCAAATTCAAGGTAATGAAATATCTATTGGTTTTTAAATGTGGTGTGGAACCTAAAAAATAAACTAAGCGACCAGTTGAAGAGGAAGCCAAAAGAGCCTGCAGAATGAAAAGAAGAGAGCCCGAGGGCTCAAATCATGAGGAAGAGACAAAATACGTTAAGGAAAGAGAGAACAATACAAAAATGGTATATTTGTGTAGGATTTATTTCATTAGGTGAAACAGTCCACGAAGTAGCATCTAAGTGTGCAAGCACTCAAAGATGCAGCTTGATTTTCTCCATGGAGTAAAGACAAAGTGGATAACTGCGCTAATATCAAGAAGAAGACTAGGTAGCCTATACTTTAGAGGAGACATTTGAGATGAATTGACATGCCACAGTTAAGGCAGACACCCTATTCTAGCATGGCCCTCTTTGACTAAACTAAAAATGCATTAATGGCATTGAATACAGAATGGGCCTTTCCATGAAACAAAGTGCCAAGTCTTTATTAGCTGCTATATATTGTAATCTCTTATTTTATGCAAGGGCTCTCTCGAATATAGAAGCAAAACTCTACTTAAATTGAAAGGTGATTACTAAGACTTTGAGCTTAGATTGTTAATCATATTTCTTGATTTGAATGAGAAAGCATGTTACTTTCAGACTTTGTGCTATAATAGCTTGTGTCATTTAGGAGATTGTTATTATGTCTTTTTCCTAGATGCAGTCTTGTTCATTTAATTAAATAAGCAGAACTAGTGGAAGTAATCAGGAAGGTGCCCTGAAGCTGACAATGGAGAGACTTTGTGCTGCCACAATTGACTTTAGTGTGTTTGTTTTTCTATTTTTGTGTAAAGGATCTTGGGATGACTTTGTGCCCCCATTATTCCTCATATTTCACTCTTTTGCAGTTGAGGGGGAGACTTTGTGCTACACCTCATTCTGTTGGTTACTATGCCCTTGTTACTTTTACTTATCAGTTACCTATCAGAAAGAATTCTTGCTATTTGTTGTAGACTACTTTTGAAAGAAGAGAAGTGCCTTCAGTGTTTTCACGAGGATTTATTCTTTATCTATGAAAATCATCTCTAAAATAAGAAAGATGGATGGTGTAGTCCTACCTCTGAGTGTTATTTTTTGTATATATATATAGTATCTAGCCCCTCATATTTTATAGGGAACCTCCCCTTGATGAGAGGAGAGATTTGTCCCCTTCTGATGTGGTAAACCTGCACATTTGGCTGACCAATCTCTTTATGCTATGGTTGAAATCACCTATTTTGCTCATCAGTTAGCTGGTGATAAAATATTCACCCAACAATTTTTGGCGACTCCACTGGGAAAGAATGAGCAATTTCAATTTTTTTCCTTATCCATTTTCTCTGCTGGGGACACAATAATTTTGTACAATTTGAAGCCTCAAGCTTCAGATTGAAGCATCACTTGTGTCTTATCCATTATCATTATATCCTTATCCATTTCCATTATATACTCTAAGATGTAAAACCAGAGATGTTGGAGATCAAGCATTTCATTTCAAAAGTCAATTCTCTGCCAGCTCCACGCTAACAGGTTTTGGTGACTCTGCTGGGGAAGAGCGCACAGTTTAAAGCCTCAAGATTCAAGCTGAAGTAGGGCTAGTTATTTTTCATTTTTATTCTAAAATTTTGAAACTCCACACTATACAAGAATCTAGAGAGCCCAAGGTGTTGTTGACCCTTTTTTTGAGTTGGTGCAGTAGGGAAATTTTGATTTGTTTCCTCAACAACTTCAAGTTCAACGAACTCAGAGTCTTCCTCCTACCAATATTACGTCACCAATACAAGGTAGAGATTCTTTTTCTACTATTAGCAGAGCTTTGCCTATAATACTCCACCCAAATTTGTTATCCCCTCTTTCCATAATCAAATCATGACAGTTCAAGGCCCCTGGGGTAGCTCTTTTGGCCCACTCAATTTAACTCTACCTCTACATGAGCTACCACGCAGTTCAAGGAAGAATTCCCCCAAATTATTTTGTGATGGGAGAGTTCATCTTGATGAACATATTATGGCCTTTAGAATAGCCTGTGGTGTGATAGGCATGGAGTATGAGGACGTGGCAGTCAGGTTATTTGTGGAGACATTACAGGGTGCTACTGCAAACTAATTTTATCATTTGCAAGCACAAACTTTGACTAACTGGAACACCTTGAAAGCTAAGTTTGAAGTAGGGTTAAAGCCTATAGAAATGCACATGCCCTACTAGCCTATCTCACACAAATGAAGAAAGAGCCTCATGAACCTATGAGGGATTTCATTGCTAAGTTTGACAAGCTGAGGAACTGAATTCTTATAATTGCTTAGCCAACACCTAAGAACCTTAAATGTTTTTCATCAATTCTTAGCTACCTGAAGTGAGTTTCCTGTTGAGACAGGCTGGCCACATAGACCTTGCTGCTACTCAGGATTTGGCTACTGAGGTGGAAGATGACCTTATCTTGGTAGGAAAGATAAGGAGAGATCCTAACAGAGGTAAATCTTCTTCATCTTCTGAATATCCATCTACATGAACCACTGATCTAATGGTGCAAAAGATGGAAAATGAGTTACTAGCTATTAGAAATAAAATGGTGCAAGGGATGTCATCTACTCCTTCATACAGAGATATACCAAGGAAGACATTCCCCAATTAGTCATACCAAGGCAATGCTGCCAGGAATCAAGGGCAACCAAATTGTCTTCCTCCCCTACAGGGGAAGCTAGCCATTGAAGTAACACCAGCCAACTCAGTAGTTGGATTTCTTGAAATAGAATCTGATTTCTCCTTCCAGCCTGAGTTGAACCCAGAAGATGACAATGATCTGTTTGCAAAAATCCAAGAAGAATCAGCTGGTGACTCTAACATTGGTTTCTTAAATTACTAGGGTGAACCTAAAAGTAAAGGTGAATCAATTCATGGATCATATGTTGTATTCACCTGATCCTAGAACCAGTCAGCCCAAGAAGCTGATAAGAAAAAAAATAGAGGAGCATTCTCACCAGTAATTTCAATTGCTAAGTGGGGAACCACTCTACCTTTTCAATTGAAGGACCTGGTGATCGCTAAAAAACTAAGTACCTCAACTACGCCTTCACCTTCAACTTCAATTTCACAGATCATTACCCCCCCTAAAAACCAAAAGGATGAACTTCCTTCCTCTGTTCCTAGTCCATTTCAGTCATTTGACATAGTTGACCATGTCAAGAAGACCAAAATTCAAATGACTAAGTTCAAATTTTTGCAATCCAATCCTGAGCAGTTGGATAGATTAGTGGAATGTGTGAAGGATAAAGTCATCCCTACAAGACAAGAAATTTTGAAAGCAACTCCTAGTCCCCCCAAGAACACATCCACTCAAAATAACCTTGTCATTACTCCTCTAGCTACCCCTAGGAAGACATAACTATTTTGTCTCCCTATTGATAAACGGTCACCAGCTAAATAATTGCATCATAGACTCAGGTGCATCTGACAATGTCATGCCTACCAAAGTGGCTGAATCCCTTGGTCTCACATTGACCAAGACTTTTGGGTGATGTTTCTCCATGGAGAACAAATAAGTGCCACTACTAGGACAAATTAAGGATACCTAATTTGCATTTGTGACATTCTCAAACAAGAGAATCAAGATGAAAGTCCTAGTGGTCGACGTCCTAGCCTCCTACGACATCCTTCTTGGTCAAATTTTTTGCAAGGACGGTGGTTGCAAATTAAGCATGGACCTATCTGAGGTGAGGATCCCTATCAAAGGCATCATGTAGAGGTTACTCCCTGAAAAGGAGACAAAATATGTTGTCACTCAAATATCAGTGCCTAAAGCTCAAATTCTATTTAAGTCTTTAGGCATGGGTAATTATTTTTTATCTAATGAAGATGTTCTTGTTACAGTAGATGAAATTCCTATAGGTGGTGATCCAAAAATTGATTCAAATAAGACATCAGAAGAATTGGTAGGGTGTAGTACAGATGAAAGAGGATCTTCCCTCTCTAATGAAGAAAAATCTGATAGAAGATCAATTTTTGATGATGTTTGGATCCTAGAATTCGATGGTAGCAATTCTCCTATCGGTGCTAGAGCTGGCACTGTGTTGATATCTACTCAAGGAGATATTTTTCCTTCTTCATATAAGTTATAGTTCAACAACACCAAAAACACCATTGAGTATGAATCTCTATTACTCGGGTTGAATGCTGCTCAAGACAAAGGTGTCAAACTCCTTCACACCAAAGGAGATGCTGAATTGATGGTTTGTTAGGTGAAAAACCTATGTCAAACCAAGAAAAAAATATTGTGCCATTACCACAATCTTGTATGAGACTGCCTTGAAAGTTTTGATGCTTTCAATATATCTGCAGTGCTTAGAGAGCTTCATAGTCGTGCATATTCATTGGTTGTCTCTGTAACCCTCATGGTTCCTCGCAAAGACTTTGAAGAGCATTGTTACACTATCAAATAAGTGTACTTGATAATGCCAACCATTGGCAAGAGTTTGATGCTGACAATCAAATCATGTGCTTCACTGGACGAGAAGAGCAACAAGCTATGGTAGTGGACCATACTACTGTGCGCCAAAGTCAGGAAAAGGAACTCTTCACCAAGAGAGCAAGGATTTATGGTTTTCAAATTAGAGACCACATCTTACGATGGGGCAAGAAGAGAGAACCAAAAGGAGTGCACAGAAAATGTGATTCTTGGTGGAGAGTTCCATTTGCCTATCACTGATTTTAGGGAGAAAATGGTTTCTTATTGGTTTATCAAGATGAAATGCCATTTTCTTTATCTCATAGTGGGTAGCTTCTAAAGCACTTCAATCCTTAAATTATCAAGTGACATTAGTTGTACATATGTATATTTATATAGTCTTTAGTTCTGTTTTGTGCTTTCATTTTCATTTTTGGCACCTTTTTTTTTTCGATAGCATGACTCAATAGCCCAATGGCATACTTAAAGGCACTGGAGATTCTGGTTTCTACTTCCTTCAATTATTTTTATAATCAATGAAAGTTCCCCAACTGGAGCCAGTTGTTGTTCCCAAAATTTTGTTACTCATTTTTTTTGACAACATATGAACTATTTTGGTCCCGTGCCACTGTAGCAGTCATGTCACTGTAGCATCTCATAGGAGCCACCATCTATGGTAAGAGTTAGGAGAAACAAGCCTAAAAAGTCCATAGAACCAAGCCTATAGAGTCTTTAGAACCAAGCCTATAGAGTTCGTAGAAACAAGCCTGCAGAGTCTGTAGAACCAAGCCTGCAGAGTCCATAGAAATTAGCTTGTAGAGTCTATAGATTTGTTGGACAGAGAAAGAAATGATTACACCTTTGATATTCACTGGGTATATTCACTTGAAACAATGTTCATTCCATTATTAGAGTATTTACTTTTTTAGATAAGGGACTAACAAGTTTAACAACTTTAAAAGGCGAGCTCTCACAAAGGAACAAGGTCCCAACACTTAGGCAATTTCAAGGTTGGTTCAACACCGAGGTTCAACCAAAAGGTCCATCAACAAGCTTCAAACAAGGGATTGAACCATTGAACCTCACTTCCAAAGGTTCAAAGGTTCAACAACTTTAGTAGACTTAAAGAGTTAAGCGCTTTGGCAAGTTTAATGTTCAACTGCTTTGGCAAGTTCAATGGCTTCAAAAGACTTAAAAAAAATAAGAAAGATTGAACCATTGAACCGTTGAACCTTGAACCAAAAGAGTTCAAAGGTACAATGAGATTGGTTCAAGTGGTCAATTGAATAAGTAGAACACAGCATTGAACCGTTGATCCATTGAACCATTATTGGTTCAATCGATCGGTTCAATCGAAAGGTTCAAAGGAAGGTGTCCTAAAGCCCGAAGGATAAGTGCCCTTGCAGAGGGAAAATGGAACAAAAAGATATCTTTCAGAGGGATTTTCTGTGGTGGAATTTTACAAGTGGAATCTTTCGAACAAAATGTCCAAAGAAATTCCTTCAGACATTTTGTCCGAAGGAGTGTTCAAAGGCCCGACAGAAAGCAAAAAAAGTAAAAGAAAGATTTCCTGCGGACAAAATGTTTGAAGGAATTCCTTCAGACATTTTTCTGAAGGATTTGAAGAAGAAGGCCTCCCAAAGAACCCTAAAGGGCATGTACCCTTGCAGGGGGCTCTTGACGACCAGGAAATGGACCTTTCTCAAAGTCCAAAGGGACACCTTCCCTTCAAGGTGTTCCAAGGACATAAAGCTGAAGGAATTTCAAAGCTTGAGAGACTTATATAAAACAAAGGATTATAATAAAGGGGATGAACCATTGAACCTTGAACCAAAATGGTTCAAAGGTTCAAAGAAGCTCTGAGCAAATGAAAGAAGCAAAAGATTTCAGAGACCATTTCAAAGAGATGGTTCAACTGACAAGCAAAGAAAGAATTGAACCAGGAAAGTGAATGAACCAAAGAAGCAATGGAACTAAGGAGCTGATAAGACTGCCCAAACTATTGAACCAATGAACTTTGAAAGTTTTATGGTTCAAGAGACCAATGACCAATGACGTCCCCGCAAACGTCAAATTTAGGGTAATAAAATATCCATTGGTTTTCAAATGTGGCATGGAACCTAAAGAAAAAACTAAGCAACCAACTGAAGAGGAAGCCAAAAGAGCTTTCAGAATGAAAAGAAGATATCTCAAGGGCTCAAATCATGAGGAAGAGACAAAATACGTTAAGGAAAGAGAGAACAATACAAAAAGACCGTAAATATCTGCACATGAGTTATTTTAGTAGGTGAAATAGTCCACCAAGTAACATCTAAGCACGCAAGCACTCAAGGACGTGACCTAATTTTCTCCATGGAGTAAAGACAAAGTGGACAGTTGCACCAATATCAGGAAGAAGACTAGGCGGCCTATACTTTAGAGGAGACACTTGGATGAATCGACACACCACAGTTAAGGCAGACACCTTGTTCCAGCATGGCCCTCTTTGACTAAACTAAAAATGCATTCAAGGCATTGAATGTAGCATGGGCATTTCCATGAAACAAAGTGCCAAGTCTTTCTTAGCTGCTATATATTGTAATCTCTTATTTTATGTAAGGGCTCTCTCATATATAGAAGCAAAACTCTACCCAAATTAAAAGGTGGTTACTGAGACTTTGAGCTCAGATTGTTAATCATATTTCTTGATTTGAATGAGAAAGTAGGTTACTTTTAGTCTTTGTGCTATAATATCTTGGGTCATTTAGGAGATTGTTCTTTTATGTTTGTTTCCTAGATGTAGTCTTGTTCATTTAATTAAATAAGCAAAACTAGTGAAAGTAATCAGGAAGGTGTCCTGAGACCAACAGTGGAGAGACTTTGTGCTGCCACAATTGAATTTAGTGTGTTTATTTTTTTATTTGTGTAAAGGATATTGGGATGACATTGTACCCCCATTATCCTTCATATTTTACTCTTTGGCAGTTGAGGGGAAGACTTTGTGCTACACCTCATTCTGCTGGTTACTACACCCTTGTTACTTTTACTTATCAGTTACCTATCAGAAAGAATTCTTGCTATTTGTTGTAGACTAATTTTGAAAGAAGAGAAGTGCCTTTAGTGTTTTCACCAAGATTTCTCTTTTGTCTATGAACATCATCTCTGAAATAAGAGAGATGGACGGTGTAGTGCTACCTCTGAGTGTTATTTTCTACATATATATATAGTATAGCCCCTCATATTTTATAGGGAACCTTCCCTTGATGAGAAAAGAGATTTGTCCCCTTCTAATGTGGTAAACTTGCACATTTGGCTGACCAATATCCTTATGCTGTGGTTGAAATCACCTATTTTGCTCATTAATTAACTGGTGACAAAATATTCACCCAACAGAATGAAATAATATATAGCTCATTAAATAAAGCTAGAGGAAGGAAGAGGTAGTTACAAATTATCCCATCATTACTTGCACATATTTCTTGCATGTTTCAAAGTCCCTAATACCTATGAGATGAGGGATATTTGGGTGACAAGTGTGGAGGGAGTTACTTGTGACATGTAACTCTAAGATTCCATACAAAGGGACAAATAAGGTGGGACACCTTATAAATTTAGGATAAAGTGAACTACTCATAATAATAAATTCACAACTAAAATAGACTTATGATTAATCTAAACTAACATAACTAAATATTAATCTCCAACATTACATATAATATATTGTTTGGACACCTATGGCTTAATCAAATGAGAGCAATACCTTCCACACTGAATCATTATCTCAAGTTTGTGCATGCTAATGAAACACATACCTTTAGAAACACAGATTGTGAGATACCTATACTACCTTAAAGATCATGTGCGATCATTGAGAGCACTTCTTATAGAGTGAGTAATTCAACTTTATGTGGTACTTTCTACAATTTCACTACCTATTTCTATGGTTTCTATGACATTTATATTTATGACACCACCTCATAGAATTAAGACTCTTATCATTTTACCTTCGAGACCTATAATGTTTATTTACCCTAATTTGGATTATAAAACCTAATATGATATAAGTAATTATAATAATTTCTTTATAATTTGCATAATGTATAAGGACACATGTTGAATATAGTAATGAATGTACAACATGAGGTAAGAAGATTCTTAGATTATTTTTTTCATTGATCTAAGTTTTGATTGATTAAATGCTACATCTCAGGATTGTGTAAAGGCTCAGTATGTGATTTATTTTCACCTATTTTCTTTTGTCTAGTTGAAATGGATTTGGTTTTTATTTATAATTGATAATGAATGTAGTGGTTAGAGTTGACCCTACATATAGTGGGAGACTTATTTCTCCTAAGATGATATGCTTATGTAATCAATATTTATTTTTGCCTTTTACCAATTTTATAATTATTGGCACCAAATATTCTACCCTAGAGTAGGTTTTTCAAACCTACCATAATATTTGGGCAACATTGGAATACTTATAGGTATGTGGGTTTATCTATAGGAGTAGACCTCTAGGTTTAAGGGATAGCTCCCTGAATTTATCTTGAAGTGTTTATCACATATACTAATGATTGATTGTGGGAAAAGGGATAAGAGTATGCATAAAATAAAGCTATTATAATGGGGTGATACACCATGAAAATAATCACTATGTTGTCATAGTTATCTCACTAAGAATAAGATCTACAAAGTAACCTCAAATTCCTAAGATGTTATAACATAAGTGTTTCAATATAGAAGTGATATGCATGAGACCACTCAAAGTAAGTATACCAGGGATTATATTATTGAATCGGAGGACACTTTCACACTTTAAGGGATCCTAATACACTAACTACACTCCATATGACCTGTTAGAATGTGAACTTCTTGCACAAAACATGAAAGGACAAGGAAAAACAAGGATATAATCACCAAACTCAACCATTAATCACTTTTCACACTTAAATAAGATGTTTATGAACTCAAAAATATATTTATTATAGTATTCAAATATAAAATATGACATCAAACTAGCAAGGCATCACCATACCAGGTGTGGTATTAGTCTACAAGAGCCAAAATGGCTACTAATAGAATTTGAGAGATGAGAAAGGAGAATGGAGTCCAAGAGTAAATAGAACATGTGTCAAAATGAGAAAATGAATTTCATGAATAGGAAAGAGGAATATATAATATAACATGCAAGGTCTCATGTGACAAATGTCCCTCAAAATCATGAAACTCCTAAAATGTGGCATATGACTCTTCATTTGCTTGCCTAAAAATTGCCCTCATCATTTCGCTTTCTTGGAACGTCCCATAATAGACTAGGGATAAGTTATATGATTAAATTGAGAGGTATGGGTTATATACAAGCTCCAACATGCATTCAATGTGTCCTTAATTATTAGGATTCTTCTAGACATGAGTTATTATTGCCAGTAGCCATAATCACTCTTCTTTCTCTCACCTCTCACCCTTGGCACCAAAGTTGTCTTCAATTTTCTAATCTAGTCCATAAATATGAGTGTATGACACTTTTTAAGTGCCCTCATGGCCTTATTTTTATTAGTTAGACCTTAAAATGCCTCCCACTTAGATTTTTCACATTCTCACTTGCTTATTCACTATGTCAATTTTGATTGGCTGAGATCAAGGTGTTAATAGAGGCATTTGTGAGATTTAATAATACAATAAATGGACATAAGAGGTTATCTTAAGTCCCAACCTATCTCCTGCAGTGACTTTCATCTCTTTTAACCCTTATGTACTTGCACAACACATAAAACTATCAATAAAATCCATTTTCCAACTTGTCCATATAAGTAGGGTATAACTCAAGTTGATGGAAAGGAGTCTTGAAGAGTCCTATACAAGCTCAGGTCAATTTCATGCTCATTATATCCATCTTATATTCCCCTCTTTCATCATTTTCCTCATCGGGTCATTACCAAGGGTTTTGGAGGGTTTTAAGATGTTTTAAACCTTAAGGATTGTTCATACAATCCTAACGTCCAATATTCTAAAAAATACCACTAAATCATTTCTAGGGACCCTATCCAACTTTTATTAGCTCCTTGAGGTCCCATGTTGAGTTTTTTTACAAGTTAAAGCATTCAAATTTAGTTTCTTTAGTTCCTTTCTTCAATCTATGCAGGCTTGAGTTAATTTGAGCCACAATGTGGCTTCTTTATGGTCTTATTTGCATTATAATAGTTTAAACACACCTTATAGCTCCCCATGTAGGTTTCTTAATTATTTATAATGCTCCTCCATATTTATAAATGGTATCGACCCTCTAATTTGGCTTTAGGCCTAAACTAGACCTAAACAACTTGACTGTATACCTATAGGTTTGGACCACCTTGACATGTTTCTAACCCCTGTGAATCCTTATACATGCTGGTTCATGTTAATTTTAGCTCTCATGATATTGTTTTAAGTTATTATCAACTTCTATCCCACCTTCTCGTCAAGATTCTTCTAAACCTATAGGTTTGAGTTCCTTGGGAGTGCCCTCTATCTAAGATAAAATAAAGGGAACTTACCTTATTTCATTAGCAAAGATGAATATACGAGGGCCTTAAAGAAGTGGTGGGGCCTTATGTATCAATTTTCATATATTATTCACATATTGAGCACCCCCACATGTCTAAAAACCTAAGATAAACTCATAGAAATGTTGATTGTGCAGGCTTTATACATGTGTGTAGACTATAGGTTATCCTTGGAAACTTTCATTCACCTATTTCTATGTGATGAAAGTCTCTTTAGATGGATACTCTCATTTTCTATATGTTCTCATTCATAACACACTTCACCACTCTGATGAACTCTCTATTACATATCCTCTCTTAACAGGTCTAGTCGAAAGTCGATTATGTATGTACTTTATTGCTCAAAAAGTGACACATGTAGGTATATGCTTGCATGATTAGACCTTGAATACAATTATTAAAGACCTTATTGGAGTAAAAAAGGTCATATTATAACTCATTTGGACCTATATTCATCTTATTTAGGCTAGGCCATCATCTAGGCACCATGTTCTCGCTCAATGTCTACTACAGTCAACTAAAGTTGACTTTGTTGAGGCAAAAAGCGGCTTGTATGTGAATTACCAATATTGGAAACTTGTGTTAATAATAATAAGATCCATTTTATGTCCTTTAACCAACCTCAATTATACAATGCTCATGTTTATAAGTGTAATCTCCAAGGTTTGACTTATGGTAATGTAGGTACCTACACTCAGGCTATAACTAGTCTCCTTAAGAGCAATGGTGACCTATAGGTGGTAGTCAAGACTAAGACATTGTATTCCATATCACCTTGATGTTATTTGAAACACTAGTACCTTATTTAACTTTATAAGATCATATATCATGCATATATACTCCCACTAGGTCACCTTAGATCATGAGGTAATATGGGATCCAATATACTATAGAAAACATTGAATGTCTATAATAAACAAATGCCAAGAATGGAGGCCTCTAAACATCATGTTCCTCTAGTCACACATCCATTCTATTTTTCAAGGTTCTACCCATAGGATAGGGATACAAGTTAGGATGCATTTGGACTCATATATACTTGTCTCACATCATCATTTGGTGATACCAAAAGTGGCTAGGGCCCTTTTTTGGTGTTTTTAAGGAACTTGTCCCTAAACTTAGCTCTTTAACTATGCATATGGTTCTTAAAGTATAATTGATATGCTATTAATTCACCATGGATTTTATGATATCTCCAACATAATAAGACCTCAATAATGGTCTCAAAACATGTTCCAACATCTCTAAGCAACATTTTCCAGTCTCTGTGGGTGCTACCTGTAGGTGGACATTGTAGTATATAGGAAGTGGATAGAGACATGAGAAATATACATGAAGTATGGGATTATAATCAATCTTAGACCTTCTCAAAATTTATCAAACTAATCTTCTTCACCTTTAAGGGCTTGAAACAAGTTTCAATACTCCCATTCCAATGTTCTTGACTTCCTATTGGTGTTCATTCATCGTGTATGACTATGTGTGCAGTTTACATTGACCATCACAACCCTTTATGTGTTATTTGGAGGTTTTGGATTGTTATATAAATATACAATAAGGTATTTAACATGTTTAAACTATTCATCACACCTCCATGACCATGATTATGACCTTTATATGCCATGACTGTATATGGAAGCCTACAAGAAGTTGACTGTGTGAAACATTTTTTACTGTAACTTTCATGATGTTAGTATTTGAAACTAAACATTGCAAGGAGTGAGATAAAAATAACATGAAAAACATGAAACAAAAAATAACACCTTCCTCTGAAACTATTACCATGACAAGGAACTTTGCACATAGTGACATATGCTTACATCTTAGCAATGGTGTACTTATCATGTAATGTGAGATGTTTAGATCACCAAGTCATTCCCAAACATGAAACAAAATATGGAAAACATGAGAGGAGGGAGTATAAATCTTATAGAAGTAAATTCACCAACTGATTTGTATAGATAAGTTCATATAGAAGCAAAACTTGTAGGGTGTGGGGATTAGCTAATAAAATAAGATAATCAACTTCTTAAGAATGGTTCATAAAGTATAGGAAAGAATTATTCCAAATAAAAAAATAAAAATGAAGTACAAAAATTTTACTTTCCACCACCAAGATCATTTGACCTGGAAACTCTCCTATTGGTCATACCATCAAAAGACCTATTGATTAATTTTGTTTGCCTATGGAGTAATGGAGACAAGAAATGGTTTTAGCCCATTTTTGGCACTTAAAAAGTATATCAAGTGTGTAAATAGAGTAAATAAATTTTAAGGGTCACTTCATAATGTTTTTCCATGTGTCACTCTTGGCCGTAGGCTGTACAATTTCCAAAACTCCCTCTTTTTCACTTGTTTTCTTGATTTCAATTAACACCTGTAAGTTTTTAAGTTAGAAATAGACATATCTGATAGGGAATAACATGAGGGAAGTTGAGAATTATTTTATAACACTTGTACACCTTTAAAAATTATACCACTTTCATTTATGACCCAAATATGACCCCTAAGTGATACAAAATGACATAAGGACCAAATTAGACTATGAAAAAGCTAGAAACATATTAAATTACAACTGATAATATCATGACACACCCTATAGCATTATATTACACCCATATATCAAGTTTTGGAATATAGGGGGTTGACTTATTTTAACTTGTGGTCAAAATAGTCAACATTCTTAGCGATTTCTAAAGGGTGGTATGCTTGTTATGCTAAGATCAGTAGTCTAATCCTATCCATTGGGCCATGGAATCAACTACACACCAATTTTACACATAATTTTCCTTTGAAACCATACCAAATAATAAATAAGGACACACAAAACAAGACACACCAAAGGGAAACAAACATGTGTTTTCAAAAACACTTATGGAACAAAACACAAACAACTCAAATAAAAACACACACCTAACCTAATATTTACAAAACTAACCTTCATTTTCTTAATAGATAGGATTTAAATGGATCTCATTCATAGGGATCAGTAGATCCTCTCCACTCAACCTGGCTAATTAGAAAGAGTTGCTTTGTTTTCACTTGATGATGATAAATGGTTCACTCCATAAGGCATCAAATTTGGTATGTCTCCCTAGTTTTGCTCTATCTTCATCCCATTTCAAAACTATGTAACCTTCTTGAAAAGTTCTTGGAGTTGAATTTTTGTCAAAAGATCTCTTCATTAGTATTTGGTGATGTTCCATTACTTGATGAGCCTTGTCTCTAGTCTCTTGCAACTTCATTAATTTTGTCAACCTCACCTCCATCGGAGTGTTCTTAAGAAACTCTAGTTGATGTGCCAACTCCAAGGCAAGAAGCTCTTGGGATATAGACAACCTAGCCTCCCTTCTATAGATAAGAATAAAAGGAAAATTCCCTATTTACCTCTTGGGAGTTATTATATCAGCCCATAGGGCTATCTTTAATTTAGTATGCCAAGCCCTTTGATTATTCTCCAAAGTTGTCTTGATGATTATGATCATATTCTTATTAGTGGATTCAACCAACCCATTACCTTGAGGGTAATAGTTGGATGAAGTACTCAAGTACATGCCATTGTTATTTGCCTAATTGGCTATACTAACACCCATGAAAGTAAATACATTATCTGACATAATAGTAGGAGTGACAAACCTTGTTATGATACTTTCATAGAACTCTACGATAGCATTCTCATTAAGTTCCTTCAATGCCACTTCCTCAATCCACCTTTTAAAGTAGTCAGTTGCTATGAGTATCCCTTTGTGACTATAACTTGATGGGGGTTTTATCATGCCAATGAAAATAAGACCCCATTGCATGAAAGGTTTTTCTACTTGGATAGGCTTCAAAGGAAGAGCTGCAAGCTTATATTTTCTTATAAAGAAAGTACATTGTACATACCTTCTCACCTAAGCATAACAGTCCTTGAAGAGGCTAGGCCAATAATATCCTGCCCTCATGATCTTGGTAGCTATGGTTCTTGGGGAGAAATGAACTCCTATTGTTTCATCATGAAACTTTTCAATCAACACTCCAAACTGATCATTGTCAATGCATCTCAATAACACACCATTAGTGTCTCTTCTAAAAAGCACACCATCTATAAGATAATAATAAATAGCTTGCAATCTTAAGTACCTCCTTTGGGATCTACGCATACCATTTGGATACTCACCACTTTGAATAAATCTGATAACATCTTGTCTCCAAATTTATAGGGGCAAAGAACCAATTGTTTGGGAGCAATCATGATTGACTAAAGCCTCTTATTTTTGTTCATGGATATCTAAATCTAGATGTTCACAAAGGCCTTTACCCCTTACCAACTTTGTCACTTTAATATCAACATAATATTCCATTACCTTAGTGATCCACCCTGCCCTCTTCTCACTAAGGTCCTTACTCAAAAGAAACTCTTTGGTACTAGGATGAGTGACCATAACATGAATCCTATTATTTGAAACCATATGCATAAACATCTTTAGTCCTCTTAAAACAATAAGGACTTATTTCTACCTAAATGTTTGGGCTTCAAAAAGGGTGATACAACCTTAGAAGAAGGCTTGAATAAGTGATCCATTGCCAACCATACCAAAAGAGTAAGTATCACTTGGGGGGAACACTATTAATCAAAGAAAAAACACACAAAGAACAAACACAGTACATAGAAGGCAAAGAATATGGGATGGTGCATTAAAAAACAAAGGCATAAACACCTCCACCCCTACCATTGATGATAGAATAAATCTAGTACCCATAGATGATGTTGTACATGGAAAATTAGGTATCAAAAAGACCATCTTATACTATATTTGATTACAATCACCATCAACTAGTGAATGAGTTTGAGTTGCAAAATGTCTACTGGGTTGAGTGACAAAACACCAAAAATCAATTAGTGTATGACCTCAAAAATTTTAATGCCTTAGACTTTGTAGGTCTATTTCAGTTGTTCAACCTTCCATACTTTGGAAAACCTATTGAAGCAATTAAGTTTCTACTCTCATGCTTCCATGAGCACTACCTCTACTTTGTTGGGTAAAACATGAAGATTACACCTGAGATAATAAGCAAGGTGTCAAGACTGCAATTCTCTGGCATGGATGCAAAGTTTGACTTGGAAGACTTAGAAGAAATAGGGAAAATAACAATGGTGCTCATGTACCAAAAATAGGGCCATGCCATCCACATCAAAAGCATTCAATATCCTACCCTGCAAGTAGTTGCATGCATCATCATGAATAGTATCAATGACACTGATCATTAGAAAGAGGTGGATATGGCTCACCTCTACATCACTCAAGGGCTGACTAAAGGCCTAAAATATAAATGCGCAATGTATTTTTCCCACAAAATCATAAAATATGTCAAGAAGACCCATTAGATAATAGGCCATAGGTTTCCATTGGAGGTATTTTTATTGTTAATGGTATTTGATGAGATCGGTATACCAGACTACAACTTGGGCCAACTAAAGTGGGCATTCCCACCCAAACACAAGTCCCCTACTGAGCACTATAAGGCACTCACATGCCCTAGTCATATCAACCCTATATACAAGAATAAGATGAATTCATGGTATGACAATATGAATGAGGACTTTGGGAATGAATGGCACATTCACAAAGACTTGCCTATCTAGGTTGGTGAGTAAGCCCAGTTTTTCGTAAAGCAACATTTATCTCTCTTGTAAATCAAGATGGTCCCTTCTAGAGAACTTTTAGTTTGGTTGAAGTTATCTTATATCTTTACAACACAATACTTCATTGATTTTGTGAATCACATTTTGATGCACATCCTCTCACCTTGGAAGTAGACTGAATTGACTTAAAGATTCACACTTTCCATAAGATGTACATCTATCTTGGAAAGAAGGCCTACAAAGAGAAGTGGGAGACTGATCATACCGACATCAAGATCAATCAGACCATGGTTAGAGAATAAGTGCATAATTGGTTTTACATGTTGCAGCCCAAGAATCAAAAGGGGTAAAGCATGTAAGGGAAAAACTTCCACTTGTACCACATCTTGTGAAGAAGAAGTGGGTTAGGCACTGTAGAGAGGATTGCAAAACAAGTTAGTCAAACATTAGTCTATAAATAATGAAACATGCATAAATAACTAACTAACCAAGCCTATCTATTCCTATGGGAATTACAAAGGATAACAAGAAACAAACGAAAGAAAGCAACACCATATTACCTTCCCAAATGGATTTACTATACCCATGTAGCTAAAAAATATGTTCTCCCTCGATCAAGCATCATTTTCTTTGTCAACAATGGTGTTAAACTCCTCTAATGCCTCAAGAACACTCCATCAAACCTAGGCTCATGATTCTAAATCACTATACTAGCCTGTCAATGAAGCTTTGTGGAAATAATTTAATGTTATAACTTTGTGATATTCAATATTTAGAGATATTTGAGCATGATAACCTTGAACCAAAATAGCTTATAAATGATGTTCATGGCCTCTCTATTTATAGATTTTTGAGATTGGTAAGGATCAACCATGACCGTCCATCTCAAGATTGAGATGTGTCACCATAGATAATCCTAATATTTGGAATTAAATCCATAAATATCCTCAAGATAAATAAGCATTAAAGAGGCATGGGAGGCATTAACAAGGCATGGGTGACCCATAATCCTGATATTTGTGGCATTTATGTCCTAGGGATGTCTTCCCAACAAATGATGTCACCTAATGATGCAGTTAATAGGAATCAATTTTCAAAGAGAAATATTCAAAAACTCTCATGGAAAATCCACTTAAGCTATTGATTTGGATTAATTAGCCTTAAATAAGGTTAATCAACATTTGAGCAATTATTTAAAAATTGGTCGTCAATTAATCAAAATGATCAGAAAGTCATATTACTATGTCATAATTTGACTGAAGAGGAATTAGAAGGTGATGCTAAATGCATTGGAACCATATTCCCATTTAGGATGTTGCCAACAACAAACAATAAAGGTATGTGATGTGTACGAATGAATTAGAAGAAAAGAGTGATCTAGAGCACTAAATGGAAAAATGGTCATTTTGACTCAAAATGATCTAATCAAAGTTAGCTAGCCCATAAAATGTATTGCCTTATTTAGGGATACTTTGACCTAAACTGGCACTTTTAAGTGTCAAATTTGAACCATTTAGGGCATTGTATGGATTTTGACCTAAAATGTGCATTTGAGTGCAATTCAAGTAAGATTGATAATTTTAACACAAATGGTGTTAGGAATTGGATGTCTACATTTTACCCCTATTTGAGAAGGTGTAGCGAGACATTTAGGTGAAGCAATGTATTTTAAAAGAAAAGAGTTGTCAAGAATAAATTATAATATACCCATGATGCCCCCTTGAGAAGACATACTAGGATGAAAGAAAAGGATGGACTCTCAAGAAGAGAGAGAAAGTGAGAGATTAACCCATGGAATAGATCACATTCATTCAAGCTAATGCTTATACACATGATTACCATCAATGATCAAATTATAATTAAAGGTATAATAGGCCCCAAAGATAGGGGGAATGGGAAAGATTCAATCCATAAAGGTAAGGGACACACTTTAAACATACCCAATTTGAGAGTACAAGTTGCGTGCTTATAGCATTGATCAATCCCAGGACAATTTGTACACTAAAATACTACCATCATGAGCTTTAATGTGGAGAGCTTGGAATTAGAGGAAAATAGAGAATGTTTTGCTTCAAGAAGGGAAGCATCACTAGAATGGGGTCTTGAAAGAGAATATAATAAGAAGTACTCTAGTAGAGTTGATTTGATCGTGATAAGATAGTTTTGCCCCAATAGGGAAAATTTTGATCATTAATAAAGAATAAATAATGATTTTTTCCTTGTAGAGCTGATTTGATTCAAATGTGGTTCAGATGTTGGGCCCCAACATGGGTAATTGGCAAGCAAAAATAGCTTAAGGATATAACTAAAAAGATAGGTTAAAGTGAGCGACTGTAAATGTACATGCGATGGTGTAATGGCTTAGAAATCCATATAAAACCAAGCATATGAGAATGCACAAAGTGATAAGAGAGATGAAAATAATAATGGAGATAGCTAAGATAACCTTAATATAAATTAAGTGTTGCCTACATAGTTCTATGGACTCATGTTCCAACATGAACTTCAGGCCAATGTAGTTCACCCAAGTTTGGGAGAGAATGGAATGAGGAATGATGAAAAATGAACAAGAATAGATTAGACTCACAATGTATGTGAAGAGATGCATGTCTAAGCATAGACAAAGAAGCCTGAAATGTATGTTACCTAGATGCCTGATTCCATATCATGAGCCTAGGTTTTATGGAGTGTTCTTGAGAATCATTCATCAGAGCTGATGTTGACGTCAAGACTTTGAGACCTGAGCACAAAGTGCTTGCTATAGCAAAATAAATTAGGCATCATAAGCATTAATAACTTAGAATGACATAAGATTCCAATTGTGCTAAGCTAGTTCAAATGTGAATATCTATAAGTAAGGATAATGGTAAAACAATTGTCAGGATCTAGAACACAAAGCTCTAATACCACTTGTTAGGATATTACAGAGTACAATTGATTACCTTTGTATAAGCAACTAAACACGAAATTAAACCAAAAGTAATAAGTAACTAAAATTCAAAAATAACACAGAATATGAGATACGAGAAATAATACAATCTGTATTAACACTCTTCCAAAAGGAAATACAATGAAGAAATCTCACTCTTCCTCACACCTCTTGGGTGTCCAGTAATTATCCCTCAAGAGTTCTCTCTCTCTCTCTCAATCAATTACAATCAACTAAACACTGAGTTGTTCCCTCCACCAGTCAGTGACAATCAACCCAATGGTTGTTGTTGCCTACTACTAGTACCGTACACACAAGCAAACCTTCTTGATATTGCACACTTGTAGATCTAACTGACCTTACTTACCATGTAGATCTCCCTGATCTTGCTACCTACAGATCAACTGATCTTACACCCCTTGAGACAACCAACCCAATTGTTGTTCTTGCCTTCAAGTTGAGGATCTAATCCTTCCTTAGTCCTTACTCTTATGTTGCAGATCTTCTTGATCTTACTACCCCGCAGATCAACTGATCTTGCACACAACCTTGGCACACTTGCAGATCTCCTTGATCTTGCTACCCTGCAGATCAATTGATCTTGCTCTTCTGCACACTTTACAATACAGCCCCATGGGTCTCTTAAATAGATCCCAAAACAAACAATAATTAGAAAAGTAGACTCAAGACTAAAATTAGTCTTCACATGCAAACTAACTGTCTGTCTAAAATTAGACCAAATCTAATTTTGAAAATGCATGCAGATGCACAAAAGTCAGTTTCAGTCTACAAGTGACTGATGCCAGCCAATCCCTGACCGATGTTGGTCAACCCCTAACTAGTTCTGACCGATGCCTACCGATGTCGGTCCCTGCCTGACTGATGTCGATAGATTCTGATCGACATCGGTTGCTGTGTAACCCAACAACCTCCACCATTTGCATATTGGTGAAGCTTTTAGCTCCACAACTTAACAATCTCCCACTTGGAGATAAATAGCTACACCTATACCTGTATCTGTACAACAACGTCCTCTAATCTATTTTTGGCTTGTATCACCATCTTCAAGTTTAATCTTGAAGACCAACAAAATTTGAATGAAGATTCAACTTCTCCTTTATTCTCAACTTTGTTAACATATCTGCAGGGTTCTTATCCTTGCTAGCCACCATGACTGCAACAACCTTCTGCAACTCTAAAATCCAGCTAACCACCGTTCCACCAATAGTGAACACATATCCTGTGGTGCTTCTCTTGCCATCCAAGTCACCTGCCATATCTGAATCTACATACCCATGTAGAGAAGTGTTTGACCTTGCATAGCATAAATACCTACTACTAGTCCCTCTCAGATATCTGAGAATCCACTGAACTGCTTTTCAGTGCTCCTTCTTTGGATTGGCCATAAACTTACTGACACCTCCCACTGCTTGGGTAATATCAGGTCTAGTACATACCATGTACTCAACCTCATCATGTGATTTAGGACACTGTTCTAAGCTTAGCTTGAATTGTCCAGCCATAGGTGTGCTTATCATTTTTGCATCTTGCAAATTGAACCTCTCCACTACCTTATTCACATAATCCTCTTGAGACAAAATCAACTTGTGATTTTTCCTGTCTCTAGAAATACTCATGCCAAAGAATTTCTTTGCTAGTCCCAAATCCTTCATGGCAAACATCTGAGCTACTTTTACCTTTAGCTCAGTAATTTCCTGCATGTGTGACCCTGTAACAAGAATATACACTACATACAGTAACAGGATAATGTAGCTAATATTATCCAACCTGCTAAAATAAACACAATGGTCACATTGACATTGACTAAAGCCATGCTTTGTCATAAACCTGTCAAACCTCAAACACCATTGTCTTGTAGCTTGCTCAAGACCATATAACCTGGCCTTCTATCTCACTTGTCCATTCTCTCCTTTCTTTAACTTGTGAATCCATTCATCTTTCAGTGCTTTCTTTCTGGCTGGAAACTCTACCAAATCCCACGTTTGGTTCTCTTCCAAGGAATCAATTTCCTCATTCATGCCATGCTCCCACTGTTTCTTGGATTCTACTTGCATTGCCTCATCAAAATTTTCTGGTTCTCCACCATCAGTGAGTAACAAGTAGTATAAAGAAGGGTAATAATGAATGGAGGTTTACTTACCCTTTCAGACCTCCTCATGGGCATTTGAGACTCATTGACAGCTTGGTGTCTACCCAAATTTCATTTTAACAGTGACCGATCTCGATCACCTTTGGTTGACCTCATTCTGCACTCGATCGATGTCGATTCCACCTGATTGCCGATGTCGATTCCCTAACTAACATCGGTGTCCACCTGCCTAACATCCTTGACTTTGGTCTCCATTGAACCGATGTCAGTTCCTGCTTGATCAACGCTGGTCTCTACCTGATTGACGTTGGTGTCTGTGTTTTCTTGTGAGTGATGATTTTTACCTGTGAGCTCATTTTGGATCATAACCTTGTCCAAATCAACACTGCCCTGCTCAGAATTATTCAGCCTCTTGAGCTAATCACTATCCATCATCTTCTCCTTAAAAACCAAGGCTTTCTAGTTCTTAACTTTGTCAAAAACATCATATTTTCTCTTTATGCAATACTCTGATCCTCTAATAGAAGCTACCTTCTTCTTTGTTGACCCAATTTTAAGAAACCTCATTTTCTTCTGTTGCTTACAGAAATCTTGATCTATGCTTTTTAAAAATGAAAGCTTACTATTTGACTTAAGAACATCCATTCCCTTCTCACTCATGTGACCAAGCCTACAGAGCCATATCTTTGCATCTACATTTGAAGTAGATAAAACAGAAGGAGAATCAATAATACAAGTAGATAGATAAAGTGTACCTACTTTCTTACCTCTTGTTAATACAAGTGCACCCTTGGAAACTTTTCAAGATACCACTGTGAGAGTTACTGTGCAACCCTCATCACCCAACTTTCCTGCAAAAATTAGACTCCTCTTCAGGATGGGAACATGCATGACATCCTTCAACACCCATATGTTGCTAGTTTGCAATTTCAGCTGCACTTTCCCTTTGCCAACAATTTGACAAGGCTTTCCATCCCCTAAATAAACTTTTCCAAAGTCTCCATGGACATAATCATGGAAAAATTCTCTATTTGGGGTTGCATGGAAAGAGACACCAGAATCTAAAACCCAAGATTCTACTTTATCCAAGAAAAATATAAGAGCATCCCGTGCAACAATACCTGCATCATTTGCTTCTTTATTTCCTTCATGTTGATATTCTACCAACCAACAATATTTCTTCGCATGCTCTTTCTTTCCACAATACAAATAATCTTCTATCTGCATCCTCCATAATTGATAATTCTTGCCATTGAATTTCTCCATTATTAGCTTACTTTCTTCTGCCATTGCTTTACTCCCACTCAATCAGAAACCCCTGAGAGTGAACCTGTAATCAACAAACACTAACCCGCTCTAATGAACCTATAGCTGATGAACCTGCTCTGATGAACCTGGCTCTGATACCACTTGTCAGGATCTAGAACACAAAGCTCTAATACCACTTGTTAGGATCTTACAGAGTACAATTGATTACCTTTGTATAAGCAACTAAACACATAATTAACCCAGAAGTAATAAGTAACTAGAATTCAAAAATAGCATAGAATATGAGATACGAGAAACAATACAATCTGTATTAACACTCTTCTAGAAGAAAATACAATGAAGAAATCTCACTCTTCCTCACACCTCTTGGGTGTCCAGTAATTCTCCCTCAAGAGTTCTCTCTCTCTCAATCAATTACAATCAACTCAACACTAAGTTGTTCCCTCCACCAGTCAGTGACAATCAACCCAATGGTTGTTGTTGCCTACTACCAGTACCGTACACACAAGCAGACCTTCTTGATCTTGCACACCTACAGATCTAACTGATCTTACTTACCATGTAGATCTCCCTGATCTTGCTACTTGTAGATCAACTGATCTTACACCCTTGAGACAACTAACCCAATTGTTGTTCTTGCCTTCAAGTTGAGGATCTAATCCTTCCTTAGTCCTTACTCTTGTGTTGCAAATCCTCTTGATCTTACTACCCCATAGATCAACTAATCTTACACACAACCTTGGCACACTTGCAGATCTCCTTGATCTTGCTACCCTACAGATCAACTTATCTTGCTCTTCTGCATACTTTATAATACAGCCCCATGGGTCTCTTAAATAGATCCCAAAATAAACAATAATTAGAAAAGCGGACTCAAGACTAAAATTAGTCTTTACATGCAAACTAACTGTCCATCTAAAATTAGACCAAATATAATTCTAGAAACACATGTAGACACACAGAAGTTGGTGTCAGTCTACAAGTGACCGATGCTGGTTGACCCCTGACCAATGTTGGTCGACCCCTAACTAGATCTGACCGATGCCTGTCGATGCTGGTCCCTGCCTGACTGATGTCGGTAGATTCTGACCGACATCGATTGCTGTGTAACCCAGTAACCTCCATCATTTGCATATTGGTGAAGCTTTTAGCTCCACAACTTAACAACAATGACCAAAACCAAAGTTACAACAATTTACATTTAAACAAAAAGGAAAAGACAAAGACAAAAACAAACATAAATGAACTTAACTTGAAATCAAGATATGATCTTAAGTAGGAACAACATGTTTAAAAACAAAAGTCAAGAACGTCTTAATGACATGAGACCAAGATACGAATAATCAAGATGCATGTGGACCATCAAGGCATTCTTGAACATAAAAGAGAAAAGCAAAATCAAATAGAAAAAAATAAATAAATAAAAGAAAAAAAAACAAGACACCAAAAACAATCAAATAAACAAAATGGTCCAAGAACAACATAAAAACATAGGATCAAGATATAAATAATTGAGATCTATGTGAATCATCAAGATGTTCTGAAACACAAAAGAGATGAGCAAAAACAAAGGAAACACAAGACCAAGAAACACAAGAAGTAATAAAAGGAGAAAAGGAAAATAAATAAAAGGAGAGGTGTGAAAGCACAACAAAGCACCAAGAAAACTCAAATAAACACACACAAACAAAAACCAAGTAAGTGTGGTTTAAAGACAAATGTTCATGTATGTGAAGTAGAGGTAATACTTTCTACCACATCATAACAAAGAACAATGACATGATAATTGTTCCCTAATTAAAGAGGAACAATGATAGAAGAAATGAGAGAAGAGAAGAAAATGAAGGGGTTGGTTGAGCTGACTCCAGATGTATAAGACAAGTGGATGCTACCTACATAGTTCCATGGATGCATGTTCTAACATAAACTTCAGGCCAATGTAGTTCTCAAAAGAAATGGGATAGAAGAAAAATGATGATTAGACCAGCATGATTAATATTATAGAACAAATGGAAGATACAATAAACAAATGAGAATGGTCTGGCAAACAAGAAGCTGATGAGATGAGAAAGAATGATCTTGTAAAATGACAAGTGTATGGGACAAGATGAAGTGAACTGGGGTTATTGTGCTTACAAAATGGCAATAACGTAGCATGGTGGAATAGGAATGTACAAATGTATAGAAGCATGAGACAATGTTTTTGTTCTTTTGTGGATCATGTTATGATTTTTTTGGTATTTTCAAAGTATTTCTAATGTTTTTGGTGTTTTTGAATGTTTTACAAATGTTTTTGGAAATTTTCAAGTATCTCAACTTGATTGAGGATAAAGCTATACAAAATGATCCAGCTCATGAAATGGCAAGAGCATGCCAACTTAAAATTCTCTTAATATAGTGAGAGTGTATGATAAGAGGGACTGAGTTGACCTCAACATGAATTGAGCATGACCTACATAACCCCAAAATAATCCCAAGTCATAGTAATTATATCCATACAAAAGGTGATGAAAAACTGACTAGGTCACAACAAGTTCACAAACAAAGGTGAATGATAAGACAAATGATAATAGTAATGACCAGACGATGCAACAATACATGATAAAAAGGTATTATACCTAATTTTCCCATAGGGGATTATAATTAGGAAACAATGTCATAACACTGATTTGCACATAGGCGGTTATAATCAGGGGTACCAAAACAATACTGATTTGCCCATAGGTGTTATAATCAGTGATACCAAATAAGATCATAAAAGAAAGATAACTTTCCAAATCAAATGTCACACTACTTCATAGACTATCATTTGACACAACATTCAAAAACTATCAAAACTGGATCAGAATCCCCCTATAAAAAGTTTAGGATAAACCAAAGGAACCAAGATCAAAAATGGGATTGGTAAGATGACTAAAATCAAGCATTGGTCAATAGTAAAGAAATTGTTTAATAAAAATGGTATAATGAAATGATTAGAAAAAAATTATCTATAGTGGAAAAAAATTTGCCCTCAAGTGATGATTGGCTTAGCTTGCTCACAAATTGGTGAAAGCACTGGCTTAGGTTGCTCGCAAAATGGCAAGAGTGTTCAAACTTAACGATTTCTCACAAAATGGTGAGAGCATGGGAAAGGGGTAACTGAGCTGACCTCAATAAAAATTGAGCATTGCCTACATAGTCCTAAAGGACCTCAAGTCAATGTAGTTCAAATGACATGGTTCATGGATCTTAATGGTATATTACTACCTAAAAAGGGTCTATAGGGTTGTCCCCAAGAGGTGAGGCATGGTAATGGTAGATGAAAAATGGTTTTGTTGCTCTTGTTGAGAGGGAGATGCACGTCCTAGTTAATATGTGAGATAACAAAAGTGATCAGTTATATAAGTTATTATCCAACACCCTTCTAGAATAACTGCTCTGTTAAGAACCTATTGCCAATTTGGATCTCAATGATATATTCATGATCTTCACAAAGCATTGATTATGCTTCGTTCAAATGTCGAGAAAAAATATCCTTATAACCTTGATAAAGGAAAGTGCTACCAGTGATGGTAAACAATGGTAGGATAAATGAGATAAGTGGGTAATAAATAGGTGGGTGATAATGGAATGTATAATGGTGGGGATATAAATGAAGATCAAGACTTTTAGTCACATGTAATGTTGTTGATGCCAAATTTGACATAATTTTGGTTATGGTGGGGCTGAAGACCTCTTAAGATGCTCTCGATAGGACCATCAAATTGTTATATTACTTGATCTTGAGAGTAGCTACCATCTGATTATGTTGTAGATTAGAAGTTATTTTGATTTTATCATTGATATTATCTTCAATAAACATTGAAGAACTTTTGTGCTTAGCTATCGGTGCCTCGATGAGGTTTTCACCAATGAATTTGTTTTAATCATCCCATAGCACCTCTGAGAAGGTTTCACAAAGAGATGTTAACATTTGAATTTGATTATCTTTTAGTGCTTCTACAAAAGTCTCATTAGGAGAGCGTTCTTATGCTATATGAATATGGTCTTGGCCTCCTTACTCTTCATCAATTGCTATGTCACCATGGATGTAGTTCAACAAAGTGTGGTTTTGTCATTCCTGATCGACACTTATGGGAGGTGGAATGTCAATAATGTGGCTATATTGGGTGGTATTAATGGTATGGTGAAAGTAGCACAATCCTCATAAAAGATACTAGGGGAACTTGTGTCGATGCTGAAGTAATCATCCTCAAAAATTGTAGAAGGATCACAAATATATTCAAATTTATCTACAAGGCAATATTAACCAATGTTATAATAACTAATATTATAATCTATTTCTTGATTCTAATTCCTAAGCAAGGGACTCTGAATCCAATGTTGCAACTAATGTTGATTCTATTTTTGATGCTAAACCCAATGTTAGTTCAAAAATGGAACTTGACTCTAATATTGATTCTTCATCTGATATGGTTATTTTGATGATGTTCTATTGAATGCTGAATTTTTACAAGTAATGGCCTATGATGGCATAATGGACTCAACAAAAATAGATTCATCTTAGAAGGTTTCAACATAGACTGACTCATCTAAGTGAATCCCCTCAAAAAGAGGGAACTGCTCAAGGGATGTCTCGACAAAATCATGTCTGTCAAAGTGAGACTCCTCAATGAATGGAAAAAGATCAAGAGATAACTCTACCAAGATTGGCTTGTCAAGGAGATGAGGCTCTTTGAAAATAGGTAACATATGAATAGGTAACTTATCATAGTTTATACTGTCACAAATGGGTGTTTCAACAATAACATTTTGGTTTTGGTTCACAATTGGTTGTAAAAGATCAATTTTGAACAAATTTTGATCTTCATAAGATGGCTTTTGAAGAGGTAACAATTCTTGTTTAGGATCAAAGATCGGCATAGAATTTCTAAAGTGGGGAACATTTGGTTTAGTGAGAACAATGGTTTGTTGTTCAATAATGGACTTTCCAAAGATTGGACTATTGAAGAAGGGGTAAAAAATAATTGGTTTATCAAATGGAGGTTCTTCAACAATAGGTTCATCAAAAACTGGTGATGGGCCAAGAATGGTAATAACTGGATGCTTCTTAGTTTGGTTGCTGGTGCAAACCAAAGGAGAAGGTCCTATAATGGTAAAAACTAGACGCTTCTTAGTTTGGTTTCTTGCGCAAACCAAAGGAGGAGCTCCTAAAATGGTGATGATTGGACACTTATTAGTTTGGTTGCTCGTGCAAACCAAAGGAAGAGGTCCTAAAATGGTGATCTTGGTATGTTGTGGAGTTTGATTACTTACACAAGCCAAAGCATCCAAGTCTTTCCAATAAACCTAATCATTCCTATCATGAGTTGGATCATAAGTTGTATCTTAACTATGTTCCCATGACTGATTTTTGTGAGGTGGATAGAAATATATCTCAAAACCCATATTGTCACCATAGGGGTCTTGACTAAAGTCATAAAAGTCATTTTATGTGGCCATTATATCATAAGTTGGATTATCCTTGACTGCACCATAAGTGTAGCTAGAACTATTTGCATTTAATGAAAAAAGCTCCAAAAATTGAAAGACTTAAAGTTTCATAAATTCTAAAAAGTGATGTTTAAAAGACAAAAGGTTCAAGCTTGGTTGAAAGGGTGAAGTTGCATCTCAAAAGTAGTTTGTGCCAAGATTTGGCATAAAAGAACCTAACGTCAAATGTCTAACATCAAAAGTTTTTTGAAAAAAGGTTGTGTTTACCCAATCAAAGTCACAAAAAATGATGAGGATAGGAACTTGAACAAACAAACAATCAATAGTGTTCAAAATTGGGTAATCATTTAACTGAAGATATGCAACCCAAGAGAAAAAGATCTATGTCCCAACCTCATGAATTGATGCCTAAATAGAAATCAATCAATGTTTGGATCCAAACTTGACAAGGTTAATTAAAAATGTAATGTTGAAGATTAGGATTGGACCAAACAAATTTAGACAAGATCAGACATTATGACGGCACAAGACAAAGATCTAAATGGTATACACAAAATGGTTTGAAACAAATGGTTTTTGATACAAGATAAAACAAGTCTTGAAAACAATTGAGCAACCTAACAGTGTAAGCATGCTTGAATGATGTGGTCAATTATTATGTTTCAAAGATTCGAAGGCAATAAAATATTTTGACATAATTTGGGTAGCATAACACTAACTTTCTTAACTCAAATACATGATTTTGACATGGCCTATGAACAAACAAACAAGTTTCAACCTCAAATCATACCAAGCAAATAATGACCAAAATACACTAAGTATAGTCATCCAAACCCTAACAAGGGTATGGCAAAATGGGGTTGACTAAAACTAGCATGGTTTCGATCATTCTAGGGGAATCAATTACACAATGAATTTCACACCAAACAATGCAAAAGAAAAGCATGTATTTTTGGTGACCATGGCATTAGCTAGTTGTAAAAAGGTCTAGTCCTTTGTACAACCACTACATCTTATTGCTCATTCAATGTAGTGTGATGTCCAAATACAGATATATCCCATGTGCAATTTCAAAGGATTCAAATGAAGTCAATGCTGGGAGGTAAAACCCTAGGTCAAAGCTTCCCTAAAGAACTCATGGGATGACGTCCCCCTTGCGAGCCAAGTTTGCATGAAAATGAAGATAGCATAAAATAGAAAGACTTTAGGGTCATTTTCAAGATCACCCAAATTTTGATGAGTTTTTGGGGAGTGCCTTAGATGACTTTCTTTCTAAGTCTTAGACTAGGCTATTTGCAATAAGAATGGCACTTCTGATTCTAAGGGTTCTCTATAGGGGACAAAAGGAAGAGCATATATGCAACATTACTTTTTTTGCCAAACAAAACCTAAGTAAACAACTATTGCAAATAATAATTGACAAGTGTGCTCAATTTTAAACCCAGATGAAATGTTTGGTGGTGTTCATTTGACCCCTTGGTCTTAGTTGAAAACTTTGAAAACATTCACCAAAGCATCTAAATTCTTTATTAAACACCCAAAACAAAGTTTCTAATTGATTTTAAGCATGCAAGAGGTGATTTAAACACGTTTTTATCAAAGCAAAATCTTGTTCCTACAGCAAAAATGTTAGCATGTCCTTTAGCTTTGAAGCTCTTTTTAGCTTGAAATAATGAATTTTGAAAAAGTAGCTCTTGGGTCTGTGTTTTTAGAAAAACATAGTGACCAACGTCAGTTATTACCACCAATATCAGCTACAGCTAACCAAGATCTAATGAATGTTAGTTTTGTTGACCGACGTCGGTTAATTAGGTAATTGATGTTGGTATTACTTGTCGATGTTAGTTATTGTGTAAAACTATTTCAAATAAAAATGACAAAATAAAGTTAGAAAATCAATTTGCATGAGTTTAAAGGATCTAAATGGATATTTTAGAGTTGCAAAGTGATATTTTTTAGGTGTGAGATGCGTTTTGTCCCACCGGGTGTGCCAAGATGTAGAGAGGATTACAAAGTAAGTTAGTCAAGCATTAGTCCATAAATAATGAAACGTGCATAAAGAACTAACCAAGCCTATTTATTCCTATAGGAATTATAAAGGATAACAAGAAATAAATGAAAGAAAGCAACACCATATTACCTTCCCAAATGGATTCACTATACCCATGTGGCTCAAAATAATGTTTTCCCTTGATCTAGCATCCTTGTCTTTGTCAACAATGGTGGTAAGTTCCTCCAATGCCTCAAGAACACTCAATAAAACCTAGGCTCATGATTCTAAATCACTATACTAACCTATCAATGAAGCTTTGTGGAAACAATTTAACATTATAACCTTTCAATATTCAAGCTTTGGAGATATTTGAACATAATAACCTTGCACCAAAATAGCTTTAAAATGATGTTCATGGCCTCTCTATTTATATATTTTTGAGATTGGTTAGGATCAACCATGACTTTCCATCTCAAGATTGAGATGTGTGGCCATGGAAAATCCTAATATTTGGAATTAAATCTAAAAATATCCTCAAGATAAATAAGCATTAAAGAGGCATGGGAGGCATTAACTAGGCATGGGTGACCCATAATCTTGATATTTGTTGCATTTATGTCCTAGGGATGTCTTCCCAAGAAATGACGTCACCTGATGATGTAGTTAATAGGAATTAATTTTCAAAAATAAATATTCAACAACTCTCATGGAAAATCCACTTAAGCTCTTGATTTGGATTACTTAGCCTAAACAAGGTTAATCAACATTTATGCAATTATTTGAAAATTGGCCCTCAATTAAACAAAATGATCAGAAAGTCATATTAGTAGGTCATAATTTGATTGGAGAGAAATTAGAAGGTGACGTTAGATGTGTTGGAACCGTATTCCCATTTATTATGTTGCCAACAACAAATAACAAATGTACATGATGTGTACCAATGAATTAGAAGAAAAGAGTGATCCATAGCACTAAATGGTGAAATGGTCATTTTGACTCGAAATGATCAGATCAAAGTTAGTTGGCCTATAAAATGCATTGCCCTATTTAGGTATACTTTGACCTAAACTGGCACTTGTAAGTGACAAGTTTGAACCATTTAGGGTATTTTATGGATTTTGACCTAAAATGTGCATTTGAGTGTAATTCAAGTAAGATTGACAATTTTAACACAAATGGTGTTAGGAATTGGATGTCTACATGCATGATGCCAACACAAGTTCATGATAGGATCCTCCAAAATAGTAGAGGACTACCTAGGCACTGCCATCAAGAGCTTCACTTCCATGAGCTTCCCCATCAAGAGCTTCACTTCCACAAACTTCTCCACCAACATCTTCACCTCAAAGAACTTCTCCACTAAAAGCATCACTACCAAGGGTTTCACCATCAGGGGTTGTTTTGAAAAGTACACCAGAGAAAGAACCTGAGGGGTCAGCACTATTACCCTATTTAAAACTAGTATAGGAAGAACCTAAAATACATAAGGAAGAAATGGAAGAATATGACTTCAAAAAGACACCCTCCTTAGTGTGAGAGGAGGATACCACCCTTGATGATGCTCAATTATACATTGGGGGTCCATTTGTAGAAGAGGGGGATAGTTTTGACACTCAACAAATAATTGTAATGAACATTAGTATCACTTATTTGGCTACATATATGAAGGTCAAAATCTTTGAGCGTGACCCCAATAAAAGAAAATATCTTGCCATTTTTGAAGTATAAACTCCTTTGATTGATGCATTCACCAATTTATGTACTCAATATCAGACAAGCATCTTGGATAAGATGCTCTATTTATGGCCACATTTCCTTCCATATGATGCAACCATTAATACAAGGTGATAAGTGTCCTTCCTTTTGGACATGTATAATAAAGAACACCATTTCAATATCCCTCTAGATAGCCTCATGTTAGATTCTCAAGCATCAACACTGCTAATTCTACTTTGGGTTGATCCTCAAAATATCTCCCCTCTATAAGGTAATGCCGCATTTTTAAAGTTGAATTTTGAAGTTGTGTGATAAAATATACTTTCAGATTCTGATGCATACAATATCGAAAAGAAACATGGCCGAGTAGTGGCAATGTATGAGAAAGAAGCTATTGCTCAAAAGGCACTTGAAGAATAAATGGCCATGCTAACACAATAAATAAAAGAAGCTATAAATACCAAAGTAAAAACTTTAAATTTGTGTAAATGTATTTTGGGCCAAGAACCGACATTGGCATATGGAGTGCCTCTAGATGGAGAAGCTATGGATAAATTGGAGACCTTAGTAAATATCCTATTGAAACACTATAAGGAACAACCTATACCAAGAAATGAAGCATTATGGGAGGCTGAGCAGTTTACCAAGTCTATGAAAGTCTATAATCATACCCTCAACAGAGTTGGGGAAGTGATCCCCATCTTAGATGAGATTTTTGAAAAATTGGCACATCTTAATAATTTTTTAGAAGCTCAACTCAATTTAGAGGAGTCTTAAAGGAATAATTAGTAGATGTACCCTCTTAATAAGGGATCATACCAAGCACACAAAGGAATATAAAGATGTTGAATCTATAGAGGAAACAATAAATGCAAATCGATAACAACCTAATACCAGTTTTATAGTTCTCTGAGGATAGCTTATCATTGATGTCACTACACTTGAAGAGGTTAAGAAGGATGATAGCGCATACCTCAACTAATTATTTAATAATTCCAATGAATGTTTTGATCAACTTGAGGAGATGAATAAGTCAAAGGTGACCATAAAAGAAATAACATCCAAGCTACTCGACACTTTGTCACATCAGTGTTAGGAAGTAGATTGAATAAATTGGGTCTGAGTTTTTGGTTGAGGCCAATATTGAGACTTAGTCTAGGATAGACTAAGAGCGTATTGTGGGGTGATGTTATATCCCAAATTTTTACTAAGTGTTTGGGATTTTTGGCACAAAACTTGCATGGTGTGAGAGGATCATGCAACAGGGAGACCACGGTGCAGAACTAGCATGGTGCAAGAAGACTGTGGTGTAGAACCAATGAGACGTGAGAGGATAAGGGCATAAAATTTATCAGTGCAAGAAGACCTAATAAAATATGGAACATAACTATGAAGAACCCAAGAACATATAACTTGAAATAGTAATAAAAGACTTGGGGTGCACATAAGAAGCTGGGGATGGTTGAGGAGCGATTCTCAAGGACCATCTAGAATTTAATCATCATGAGTTTTCTATTGACCCTCAAATAGGAAGACATTTGGTAACAAGGATATAACATCGAAAAATAATATAGGGGGTGTAAAGGCCTAGTCTTTAGAAGAGAATAATTAGAATACTATCATGACTCTCAGTCTATAAAGAGTTCGTTGGCCAATCACCCATGTTGTCATTTATTATGTAACCACTTGGTCAGGTAAAAATAAGTATAAATACCCCTATATGGAATCATGTAAGGTGATTGATAATGGATGGAAAATTATGAATATATAATATAAACTTGTGGATATTACAATCAGTTCAGGGGTTGTTTGTTTCTGTTAAATTAATATTTGAGTATGAATAGAGGGTTGAATTGACTAATTATGTTACTTATCTCTCATAATGGGATTTAAAGAACATGTATTATGTGATTTCATGTAAATAATATTTTGAAATTCGTGGCACTTGTGTCTGTGTTCTTGGTTGTGGTCATTAATGAGTCAAGATCTATAGTAGTGAATTTATTTTTTTTGTGTAATTTCTAATTAGATATGTGAATAAAATCAAGTATATGACTAGTGTGTTACTGAGCAACATAACCCATGAGAACCAGTCTCTTGTTGTGTGCTTTGGGTAAATGTGTAAGACCTTAGTATTATGTGAAAGGCTAACACACAAGCTTGTTGGGGATACCTCTAGTGCCTAAAGAAAACATGATTAAGAGAATAAAAACCCAATATAGCTTCAAATTAAAATTGACATGGCTCATAAATGATTGTACCTTAGAAGGATTAGTTAGTGGCTTGAGTCCTAATGTTATAGTGATTTTGGGTTTATTGACCAAATATCCTTTATTTCACACCATGTATCCATGTAACTCCACAAAAGGTGTGAATAATAAGCATCTATTGAGATTTAACATAATTTTTAGTGTTTGGCACTTTTCCAACATTAATTTTAGATTGGAAAAATGTTCTTTAAACAAAGAGAAAACTACCCAATCATCCAAATATACTTTTAGGAAATCATGGATGAAATCCTTAAATACGATGACTATGACACTAGAGGAAATAGCCAATGCATTTTTCAATCCAAAAGGCATTATCTTGTATGCAAGCAATCCCAACTCAGTTATAAAGGTCATTTTTTATTGATCATCTATTGCGATAATAATTTGATAATATATGTTGAACACATATATGAATGAATAAAATTTGTGCCCTACAATGGCTTCCAACATGCCATTAGTGAAGGAAATAATAAAGGGGTCATTGAGACACAAATAATTGAGTGGATAATAGTCCCCACACACTTGGATCTCCCCTATCTTCTTAGGTTGTACCACCATAATACTGACCCAATCTAAATTTTCAACTAGATAAAGGAATCTAGCTTCCATGATGTGGTGTATTTTCTCCTTTATCTTAATCTTCATGTTAGGATTTAGGATTAAACCTATATATAAAATTATTAATTGTGTGTATTCACTCATTAAACTTAATGTGCATTTCTCCTAATGAAGGGATTAAATAATTATCTTCACTGAACATTATGAGAAACACGTCTTCATAGTCTCATTGTATCTATGTAGCCTCTAAAACCTATTATTTTGTCTTGTGATTCCTAATTGGTGTCATTTTTGGTATCACTTATTTCCCTGTGTTTTTACATCCTTTTTTTCCCACTAGATCTTGATAGATTTGATTGCCTTTAGCCTTTATAGATTCCATCACTTCTCTTTGGCTTATTTGCTCTATGATGTTGAGATTGTGTAGTTATCTTCTTCATCCTTGCCTACATCCTTCCTTTTCAATAGCTTCATACTTATTTTTAGTTTTAAAATCCACTTTAAAGCTAAGTCTTCTTTACTTTCTATGTGTGTGGAGTTTCTCACATTGTTCTAGATCCTATTGCAGGATTTAAGAATGAATCCCTTTTATTCCAAATCATACCTATACTTTAATACATTTTTATGGATAAAAATGTGGAATGTTGTCACACCATTAGGTTATCATATTCAAAGACAAAGGTTTGAATGAAATCTTGTTGAATTTGTGGCCATACCTTCTACATAACCATCATAATAATCAAATATTTCCATATAGTCCCATCAATAATACACTTTGATTAATTAAATAATTAATCAATATTAGTTAATTAATTGATAATTAATTAATCTATACACACAATTATAAATAAAAATAAAAATAAAATTATCCATCCACCTCATCATCCCATATCAACTAACCTCATTTATTTCATTTAACCTCCCCCTTCAGCCATCAACAAACTTATTCAAACCTCTTTAAGACATTCAAACAACCTCATTTAAGACACTCAATTTTATAACAAACACATTTAAGACATTCAACCCTATAAAAAACCACTCATTAAGGCATTAAACTCTCTAACAAACACATTTAAGACATTCAAATCATCTAACAACCAATAATCAAAGTCATTAATCATTTGACCACTTCCCTCAACTAATTCATTCAATTCTAACCTAGCTTATTGAATGCATTTGACCAAGCCACAAATCCATCAACCAAGAAATATATAAATCCTCCATTGCATCCTTCATTTTGGATCATCATGTATCATGTTGGAGTGTAAAAATCCATATAAATATATCAACCATCATCCTATTGAAATAATCAATCAATCATTCAAGCATCATGTTGTCGAAACATTGTTGGAGTTCTTGTACATAATCCATTGAACAACCACATATCAAAAAATCAAGAGCACATCAAGTCAATGAAATATAAGGATTTATCTGGTAATTGAGGTAAGCTCATTGTTTGTTTTCCTTTCATTTCTCTATCGGAGGGTATGTTAGACTAGAGTAGGAATTCTATATTGTATTCTAAGTTTTAATTTTGTGAACTCTAATCTTTTCCTATTTCAAACACCATTCACGTCAATCTAGCTTTGTGGTATCCTCACTTATAATTTATCATGTCATTATTTGAATCTCCACTAATAGATGAGGGTAACTTCCATGGAAATCCACCTTCCATAATAGGCGCAATATAGTCCTGGTTGATTGTGACCAACCAATAAATGTTCTCAAAATTTGACCACATTTGTGATTGCATAGAAGGTGATTTGTACCCCATTCTTTGGAGTTGTGGGAGTGTGAGAAATATGAATTGGTTGACTCCATGGAGAATCTATTCCTTGGAACATTGGTACTTCTTGTGCAGGCTATGAAAATAGTATTTTTTTGGTCTGACACGCTTCCATTTTAGGCTCTATATCCACCTTAAACCATTTTTTTGGTATTAAGCACATATGGGGAATATGGTTTGTTAGGAATCATATATGGATTGATTTCCACTTTGTTCTAGTGTATGGCAATGATAATGTCATCATGATGCATTTCTAATTGGTTTTCCATGATATTAATGGTGATATGACCATCATAGTACCATTTATTTTCCAGTCATGGTAGGTTAATGAGTTTCATCTATTTTCCTATCAATTACCTCAAAGTCCTTATGTAAACTAAATTCCACCACCTTTATTTCCATTTGCTCAATCCTTCAATAGGCTTGACATGGCTATAGTTCATGAGACTCAAAGTAATAGGGTTATAAATTAATGTTGGCCTTCCATTAGCTTCCCATGTATATATAGGAATCATGTTCAGAGTGCTACCAAATTCAAATATAAAATTTTGTATATCATACCCTAATGGATCAATATCCATCCTAGCATCCATATCCCATGGCTTCTTAGTTTTCACACACTAGATCATTTTGTCCATTCCTTATTTTTCATTCTTCACACATTTTAACAAATTATGCAACATATTTGAAATATTTTGAGAAATGTGATCATTACGTAAGGTGCTTACTGATTTCAATAGTATTTAAAGGCCATGAACACTCCATCTTATCACATGATTCACACAATCTATCTATACATCCAAACCTTTGTCATCATAAGATATCCTTCGTTCACATCCTTATTTTATATTGACCTTTAAAATTGGGTTACTTCATTCATGAGGACCATTTTACCTTGTAGAATTTGGGTTTTTATCTTCACATGCTTTTTTGATGAGACTCTATTTAGGCATACCTAAAGGAAGAAGGCCTTGTTCTTTGTGTTGATTTATGGTGATAACCTATAAAAATATTATTCTTTGGGATAATTTTTCCTCATATTAACAATGCACATTATCTTGTATTTCCTCTAATTTATCAGTGTTGGGAAATATTTTATGTTACATTACATTATGACTCTACAATAAGCATAATAATTTTCCCACTAGGGGTCGTATACTTAATTTATTATGATATGGCTCACCTCCCCACACAAATAATAAGTGATAGGTTGCCTTGGCTATCTAATCCCCTCTTTGTAATTTTGGTAGCCACCTTGATAGCCTCTTTTCCTTTTTGGTGACCCCTAACCTCATGGTGGATTGAAATATTCCCATACTTCCTCTAAGGGGATGGAGGTGTCAAATTGGACTGATATTATTACATATGTGGTACCCAACCCTATTTTTATTGTGGTGATATTAGAGCTCATCTTGGATGGTACTGAGGTGGTGTTAGTACCCATTCCACTTAATTTTGTGGATTTGGTGGACTCCATCCTTGTTGATGATGTGGTGAGGGACCCATCCAAGTTGAAGTTGTGGTGTAGTAAGAACCCATACTTCTTGTTATGATATATTAATATCTATAATTGGTGCATTAGGCATTTGCATAGGAGGCTATTGTGTAATGATCATGAAGAAATTTATGATAATGTCATCTTCAAACTTCTGTAGAGCCTTGTAATTATTGTCATCATTATTAGAATATTTGTAGAAACTACAACTCACACTTTGTGACTAGTGCATGTATTGTTGTAGGAGATGATAATTAGAGGTGATGTGATCTCATATGCAACACTAATTGTAAAAATATATTTTAATTTTAAGATACTCATTATGATGGTGACAATAATGTACATACTAAATACACTATATTTCAAGCTTTAGTTTAATTCCCCCTTGAATTTCATCAATCATATGCAACAAATCATCTAATTTAACATCAATATTAGCATTGGTGGTGAAAGATTCTCCACAGTACCTTATCTACTCCACTCTTACTATAGCTACTTGGGCCTTAGCTTTGGTTAGGAATTTTGCTTTAGCTATCATAAACTAGATCTTGATTCATAGTCCCTTGATTAACCATATAGCCTTGCCAATGTCTTGGAATTGAAAGGTCACCTTATTGATTACATTAGATAATGTTTGATCGTAATCCCACATAGACTCTCCTGATTTATATTTTATTTATTTGAGGGCTTAAATGGTAAGGCTTACACACTTCTACATTTTTATTCCCAAATCATTTTTATTGAACATAATTGAATGCTATATTAAATACGTCATACTTGAAAACAAATTCCAAGGCTCGGCCACTAAATTCTCTTACAAGATCGCAATGTTTGGCCTCATCTTTGGTGATGCCCTTGGCTTGCCACTTCATTTCACAGGTAAATAAATATTACTCTAGTTCTATAAATCAATCATATGACTGTAATGTTACACAAACTTCAATAAAGAGAGCCATTATTGTTTAGAGGACTACTTACCTTCAGCTTTTTGGGTGATTGCACTACTACAATGTGTAGAGAGGATTACAAAGCAAGTTAGTCAAGAATTAGTCCATAAATAATGAAACATGCATAAAGAAATAACTAACCAAGCCTATTTATTCCTATGGGAATTACAAAGGATAACAAGAAATAAATGGGAGAAAGCAACACCATATTACCTTCCCAAATGGATTCACCATACCCATGTGGCTCAAAAACATGTTCTCCCTTGATCAAGCATCCTTGTCTTTTTCAACAATGGTGGTAAGCTCCTTCAATGCCTCAAGAACACTCCATAAAACCTAGGCTCTTGATTCCAAATCACTGAACTAGCCTATCAATGAAGCTTGCAAACAAAATCTATGATTAAATGTAAAGCCTTGTGGAAATAATTTAGCATCATAACTTTGCAATATTCAAGCTTTGAAGATATTTGAGCATAATAACCTTGAACAAAAATAGCTTAAAATTCATGTTCATGGCCTCTCTATTTATAGATTTTTGAGATTGGTCAGGGTCAACCATGACCGTCCATCTCAAGATTGAGATGTGTGGCCATGGATAATACTAATATTTGGAATTAAATCCATAATTATATTCATCATGACCTTGGAAGAAGGGGCATTTAAGAGGCATGGGAGGCATTAACTAGGCATGGGTGACCCATAATCTTGATATTTGTGGCATTTATGGCCTAGGGATGTCTTCTCAAGAAATGATGTCACCTGATGATGCAGATAATAAGAATCAATTTTCAAAAAGAAATATTCAACAACTCTCATGGAAAATCCACTTAAGCTCTTGATTTGGATTAATTAGCCTTAAAAACAGTTAATCAACATTTATGCAATTATTTGAAAATTAGTCCTCAATTAATCAAAATGGTCAGAAAGTCATATTATTGAGTTGTAATTTGACTTGGGAAGAATTAGAAGGGGACATTAGATGCACCAGAACCATATTCCCATTTAGGATGATGCCAATGATAAATAAAAAAGGTACGTGACATGTATCGATGAATTTAGAAGAAAAGAGTGATCTAGAGCACAAAAGGTGAAATCATCATTTTGATTCGAAATCAATTGATCAAAGTTAACTAGTCCATAAAATGATTTACCCTATTTAGGGATACTTTGACCTAAATTGGCACTTTTAAATGAAAATTTTGAACCATTTAGCACATTGTATGGATTTTGACCTAAAATGTGCATTTGAGGGCAATTCAAGAAAGATTGACAATTTCAAGACAAATGGTGTTAGGAATTGGATGTCTACACAATGAACTTGTTACGATGCTTATAGGTGTGTTTGGTCAAAAATAAGTAAGTGCTATACTATTTTGAATATCAATCTCCCACTTGTATTTATATATAATATGTGACTTCTACAAACCACTTTGTCATTATTGTGAGCTCCTTAAATACTTCTAGCTTACTAAATTATTCAATTACTATTGGCATAAGGGATGCATCATTGTAAATTAAATGAACTATTCATAGGGTGTAATGATAACCACCTTTAAACTTACCCTGGACCCTTCTCCAAATCCTACATTATGGAAGGACTTCCCTTTCCATTCCACACACATACACTAACATTATAGTCACTCGCTAAATCTATTGGTAAGCCTCAATATCTACACTTTAACACACTCTATATAGACTCTCTATTCTATGTCCCATTCTAATTCTAGATTGGTCTCATTTTCTTGTTCAATCTTTGAATTATCTTCAGTTCCTTAAGTTCCCACTAATATTTAGACTTAGTCTCTTTTAGTGGAGGTCTACTTCCTCATGTTCTCTACATAGTTATTCTATTACTCCTACTTGAAACTAGCTTTAACCTTTCATATTCTATAGGGTTATGTTTGTTCCATATTTTTATGTTTTCATAGTTCCCGCTGAAGCCCTAAAATCTTATTGGCATCTTTGGCTTTATTCTTGTCCATTAGTTTAGTTTTCCTTTTAGGATTTATCTAGTCAAGTGTCATTGGTACATATATACTTCATTCATCTTCCCCCATTTTTCATCCCTATGTTACCCTGTTTGATGACTTCATCCAAGTAGGAATTGGCCTTATGGTCTTTTCCATAACTAAAATTTTCAATAATATTGCAAGTCGCTTCAATATTTTACCTCTTATTCCTCTAACGAAAAAATCATACACAATATCATGTAATGTACCCCTACATAAAAAATTCAAAAATGTATTTGTCAATGGTAGTTCTCACCTGATGACCTATCGAATGCATCCACTCGCCATTTAGTTTGTGAAACTACTCCAACTTGTCTTCATCCTAAAAAAAGTACTCTACTCTGTAATGTCTAAAGAAATTGTGTTCCAACCTTGGTAGCCAAGCTCCTAATATATCAAGGAACTTGCACTAGAATATTTCATAAATATCCCCATAAATGCGAGTATAAATGTTTTATTAGGCATGCACTTGTAACCTAATAGATTATTATTATTTGTATCCTAAATTCAAGCAGTCCCTCAAGGTCCTTTTGACTCGGTAATCATCTTAAAATTTTATAGGTCTCAATAATGAAATAATTATTAGGAGCGGTCCCTAGATTTCCTTATCAAGACATGTTATCAATCTGGTCTATAGGTTGCAATGAGCCTCAAAAGATGTTAAATTATTCATACTTGTTAATTAGATTATTTTTTGCATTGTAATATTCATTCCATTCACTAAATTATAATATAAATGATTAAAGAGTTAATTTTGCACAAATTACGATATTCAATTTAGAGTCATCCAAAAATCAAAAATTTCATAATTTTTAATCATATGAAATTATAATGAGTATGATGGTTATGATAACTTAGTTCATAAAAGAGGAAAAAACATAACTCAAGATAACTAGAATAAAAAGTAGAAAATACTTGTATTAACATATAACTAAATTTGAGAGCTAACCTATCCTTTTAAAAAGATCATTTATATAGACTTGATTTGACTCTTCGACTATTGGTCTCTTTGTTTCCTTTTTTTTTCAATCTAATGTAACCTATCAACCTTCCATTTTTCTATTGGACTTACATGAATGGTTACAATAGAAAATATGCAAAAAACTATACATTTGTTGCATAGATAAACTATTAAAAAAAATACTTATGAAATACCCTTCGTAGTTTCTTACTAATAATTATTTACTTTATAAGGTGTATCATGTATTGGAGCCTCATTTGAAGATTTTTAACCAAGGGCTTGGTGTTGGACATGTTTCAATACATACATCAATTCTATTATTTCCTTAGGGTGAACCAAAATGTTTTTCCTAAAGTCTACAAGTATTATACCCTTTCAGCTCTATCTTAGTGATCACTATCACAAGTATTATCAATTTATGATCCATTCACACCATTATCATTTAAAGGCATCTCAAAATCATTTGTAATAGAACATATGACAATGGAAGCAACATTATCTTGATTTAGAGAGACTATTTTATTGTGCAAACAAACTCTAAGATTACTTAAAGGAATTTCAACAAAGCCAATGGGGTTATTATTTATCCTAGCATTCCTCCTAATTGGGGTTTGAGATCTAATTATTGTGGGTAACATAAGATTTAAACATACATATCATACAAATACCCTAGAGTGTGAACAATATGCAATCAAAATAATCTAGGGTTTGAACGTAACAATAAAAGCTAAGGCTAACGATTTTAAACAAATAGAATGACATAAACCCTAGAAAAATCATACATATTATGACAAAATAAATATCCAACCCTAATGGGTGTAAGAGAGAATGATTTCACCAAAATATTTAATGTGAAAGTGGTTTTACATCTACATGCAATATATTAACTCACAAAACATGTAAAATAAGACTAATTAGATCTAAACAATAATATCTTACCTATTTGCATAAAAGAATATTCCTATTATACTAATAAATGACAAGAGGGGGTTTAAGAGGAATGTATACTTTGGAACAAATCTAAAGATAACCATCTAAAGTAGACAATGCAAAGCATGTCCAAACATCGAAATGAATTGAATACATAAAAACACAAACAAACAAATATTACTCCCCAAAAGCCTATAGATGTTTTGTTGACCCCTGAAATTAGTTAAGTACCAAATATGTAAATGCTTATGTAGTTTGATCTAGTTTAGTTCCAATAGCCAAGAGGCATGGACAATATAAACCACATAACTTGTGCACACACCTTAAATATAATTCCTAGAAAATCAGGTGTTAGCTATTAGAACTATGCCAAATCATGCTACACAAAAAAGTGGTAAGACCTAGGGATAAGTAGCCATATGGACCTAGGAACCACCAAGGGAATTGTAAGGGAAATTAATAGGAGGATTGGTTGCCTACAAATCCTGATATAGATTTTTGGTGGTACGATGGTGGATGGCATGGTAGTTAGCCTTGGGCTAAGTTAGCATTTCAAATATGGATTAGGTGGAAATTTTGAATGATGGTATATTCATGGTGGGAAAAAAGGAAATAAATGAAGAATAAAAACAAAGATGAATCACTAGTTGAGGATATGGAAGGGGAGAAGTTATCATTTGAAAGAGAGAGAATTCAGTCGATGAAGTAAAGATAAAGAGTGACAAGCAACAAAGAGTAAGAACCAATGAGCCATAGTAGGGAGAAGCAAGGTAGAGCACTAATATTAGATTGTATTAGAGAGAGATAAAGCTATGAGTAAGCTTTGTATTGTAGATTGAGATCACCTAGTGTGTTGTAAACAATAATGTGTTCCCTTGTATTCAATAGAGAGTAGTTTTCATGAAGATAATATATTAAATACTTGCCTATTATGTGACTATCTAATAATATTTGTGTGTGTTCCCTGAGTTATCTTGTTATTCCCCTCTATCAATCCTCTTGGACACTACTCTCCTATTTCATACAAATAACATGAGCCTAACCTGGATCCTCCATTCCTTCACACCTTAGGTGAGCTTATAAGAATTTTTTTCCCTGTGTGATATGTTGGTGTGGGAAATGTTTTTAGGTGTGTCAAGCTATACTCATACAACACATTTATAAAATACTATGGTAATTTATATGAACATGAGGTTGGATTTGGTAAATTATAGGTACACACACTAATTCTTATTTATAGGTTTAGGGCTCTGAAAACCTCACTCACTTTTTCAAAACTTTACGTACATCCTTGAGAAACTGATCTCCTTCTCTAAAACCTTGTCATAACAAGAAAGATCATATAAAATGGGGGATGTATTTGGGGGCCTATGTTATCCCTCTATTATTATTAGGTCCTTAAGATGTTTTTATAAATTTGGAAATCAACACTCTAAGTAGGGAGAACTTATCTAAATAGTGAAAATGTTACCCAACCCCACCTGAGTGAAAAAGATAATTAAATTTAGGAAATTATCGACTTGATATTTAATAAATAAAACCCATTTCAATAACATTACATATCATGAACATAGGCAAACCAATATAAGTTGAGGTTTGTCGGGGTTCAATCTTAATATTTTAATTCTTAGCACTTTTGGTTGGTAAATTTTGACATCAGGTAGGTTGTCAACAATTTTTTGAGTATTTGTTACAATCACCTCTCCAAGTATAATACATGTTTAACAAGTAGTCTAGTGAATGCAGGACCTAGTACTATATGAATTTGCATGCTATAATGGATGCATGAAAAATGAATAAATACTTCAAATATTTCTTGAATCATGTTCTAAATGATTGAAATAATCACTTTTGCACTTTCACAATGGATTTCTAGATGGATGGGTTTATGTATTACACATTCATATCATGTCTTATATTCCCTAATACACATGTATTCATAGACTTCTCAAATTCAAATTAAGACTCTATGTGTGAATAAGTCAAGTCACAAATAGTAAGAGAAGACCCAAAACAAGGTTGATAAGGGCCTACTTAGGAAACTAAAGAAACATGGAGGGTAGGAGAGAGAAAGAAGAGAGAAACTAAGAAATAGGGAAACAACTATAAACATAATAAAAATACACCAATAACAAATTAATATGAACTTATAATCAATAACCACATAAGTACTCTATAAAGTTGAAATTTTATAACTAATGATGATGTCGTACCAAAATTAGGTATCTACATGAAGCATTACATAATCAGGTGCATTATTACTATTGGAATGCGTAATTATAATTATTATTAATAAAAATAATAATAATATGTAGTGACATTTTTAACAATAAAATTATTGGGTGGAATTCACAACCCAGACTCCACACTTGAGGAAAATTCTAGATCATATACAAAAAATGTTAGCAAAACAAGACAATCTAGACTTATCAAAATTAACATAAAAAAATAAAACAAATTTCTTCAGGCATAGTCCATAGACCCAAAAGGAGGAAGAGGTGGATAATCATTATAAACTTAGGTGTTCCAAGTGGAAGGCTTAGCTAAAGGAAGATCGGGCACCACCTAACAATCTTCAGTGAAATCAGGGGGGACTAAAGAAACAATGATACCCCATCCAGAGGGTGGTTAAATAATGTTGGAAACTGATCCACCTCAATGAACATGTGATCTACACTATGATAGTCCAATGATAGACTTCTCATGAGGTGATGATAGACTCCAACCCCCTTACTAAGGATGAGGAATAAATAAGTGGTTATAGCTATGAGAGTGAACTCACTGGCAGCTGGGTATGAGAGGAAGAGAGAATGAGGTGGATGGTTTGGGGACACATGACTCATATCATAAGGAGTACTCCCCTATGGTCAATCAACTCCTATAAGTGCAAAATTTTTACCACCACCTTCTTGGATTGAGCTTAAATCTGCATAAGAGCTGAAGAGATAATAATTACCTTGTCATTAAAAGATAAATAAGAAGATGGTTCTTCATTATTAAACATAGTTTAATTTCTAGACTTCCATAGCTGAAATAAAATTATAGCTCTAAAGTAATTCCAAAGAGAATAAATATAAGTTATCCATTGAGCATTATTTCCAAAGAAAACTATATGCCAAGAGAATGGTTCGAGGTAGAAAGGTTGGAAAATGTGAATCCAATGCTAAGCAAATTGATCTTTTGGGAAAGTCTATAAGAGGTTTTTTAAGGACTTGGCTCTTAATAAGTTGAATACTTGGATTGAGAATTCCCAATGTGTAAAATACACTCCCCAAAGAAGGGCCTTAGTAAACGAACACCAAAAAAAGTGAGCAAGATTGGGCTCAGTCTTATAATTCCAAATTTTGTTAATTATAGTGATCCAAGTTCTGGTTGAAGAAGTTAAATTCCAACACCTATTTGACTTGTCCAAAGGTGATGAGAATAGACTCATAATTTAATAAATGAGACCCACATATTATTTTTAAAATTGAATGTCATAGTTCCACCTCCAATCCTTCCACCATGCATGTGGAGGTTGTAGACCCATCTTATAAAGAATGCAATCAGACATTGATTATTGGATACACAAAATAGAAGGTAAGTTTGAATTGATTAGTTTATATTTGTCTTTTAGTAAATGCCACAGAATCCAATCATATGATGAAATCAAATCATTAATAGAATGAATCTAATTTTAAAATAGATGTAGAGATTTTATACCTGGCATTCTGCTAAGGGAAGACTATTATTGGTCATGATGAGGGACCACCAAATATTGTGATAATTGAAGGAATTACCACTACAAAAACCATCACTAGCCTATCTTCGAAATTATTTGATATCTTCAAAATCTTTCTAGATGCTTTTGGCAACAAAAAAACCTTCAATTTTGATTGGGGCAGTGGTGATCAACAGAGTATAAAACCCAATGTTTTTCCAACTAGCCTTACCATAGAGGTCCTTGTGGAAATGTAGTGTCATAGGAGGATTTGCCATGCCTCATTACCTTCAATATATTGAACCACCCATTATCATAAAGAACAATACTTTGTCAATGGATATCAATAATTCCCATAACTCCTTTGCCAAGAGGAAGATATCGAATATCCTAAACACCCTTGTGATAATCTTGAGTTTATTTAGCAATAACCCAAATAAATCCCCTGAAAACGTTTGTTAACTTATCATAGGAGACTTTATAAGGGACCCAATCAAGAAGAATAATAAACATTGGTGGCTTTTAGAATCTTGGTACCAATTTACTTGCTAAAGAGAGGGGTTTGGATATCTAATGTGCAACCTTTTTTTCCATGATATCAATGGCATATTACCACAATTATGAAGAAGAGATTTAAAAATCAAAGGGAGTACTAGGAAATTTAAATCTCTCTCCCTTCTATATCCACTTCTAGTGAAATTACTTATGCCACTCAGGTATATACATTATGCTCTATCTGTTACATTGGGTTTTGGCCCATTGCAAAAAAGAACCCGAAGCCTTAAAAAATATGTCAAGGAAATGCAAAGCTTATTTAGATTAAGTTTCTTGTTCAAAAAGAGTGAGAAATGTATCATCAATAAGGTATCCACTAATGAGTTAAGATGCTTGATTAGGAAGTAAAATTTCCCTGACGAGTCCTCATGTCACTTTATGGGCAAAAAGATATCCAAATGCCTCAACTGACAAAACATATAAGGTAAGAGCCAACATGCAACATTTTCTAATGGAGTGAAAAATATCAAAGCTATTATATTTGTGCCCATTGATAGTTAGGCAGGCCATAGCTTCATAAAATAAAGTTTACACCACCAAAATAAAGAATTTTGTTTAACCCTAAATTGAGTGTATTTGGGGATAGGGTTAAGAATATAGAAAAAGTTTAAGCACAAGGGTGATAAACTAATCTATAACAACATAATTAATTTAAACTCAAATAAATGAATATTCTAAATTATAATACTGAGATATTCTAAATATAAAAAGTACCAAATTCAAAATATGTTCAACTAATTATAATACCAAATATAAATGATACTTAATTGGGTTTAATTTACATAAGCAAATATAGACTACAAATTTGCATGAAATATGTAGGATTGGATCTTTATTTAGATTCTAAAAATTGTACTTATGTAATTGTGGACACTACTATCAGATTTGGACACTACCATCAATGTTGGTGTCTGTCTATGATGCATGGGTCTATTACAAAGTAATGATTAGATATTGATGCAACCAAATTCATTGTTCTATTTTTTCTATCACTTTTCTATTGATATATTTATATTTGGGATACAAGTTATTATTCTTTGCTAATTGATTGAACCCTAACTCTTCACCCTTATTCACCCTTAGAATGAGTTTTCTAAAAATGGGTTAGTGGGATCACAATGTTGAGCTACCTTCAATGACCCCTCTATCACTGAGCACTGTCTACATAAACAATAATCTAAGGAGATCCTTAGACTTATGTAGTTCTCCCCTATATATGAGAATGTGTGTGCTCAAGGGTGCAATATACTATATGAAGATGCATGCAGTGATATAGCTTGTAACTTGAAAAATATCACTCATGCAGTACTCTTTGAATGCTTCTAACCTTTTGTAGCAATGTTCCTATGGCTGATACATAAATAGGGATGAATAGGGAAGAATAACTCAATTGTGTGATTGCTTGAATGAGCTTTAGTAGGTGTTTGCCTAGTATTTGCTATATGAGGAATGAGAAGGATTAGATTTATATTTATACCATACCTTTTGAAAATATTTCATGATAGGGTTCAATAATATAAATTGGACAATCCATAGGTTTCAAAACATTTACAATTTTAATGAATTTTGGCAACTAGACACGAGATAAGGATCTAGACACTATCATCAATAGTAGTGTCTTTATGTGGCTAGTAATGTCTGGAAGGATAGAAAATGAGTGCATATCTAAAACTGATAGTGAAGGATGTTTATCAATTTTTAAGCTTTATGTGTAGTGTAGGAGACCTAGGTCATCAAAATGATATGGATCAGACTAAGAAATAAGCATTTAGGCATATTAAGATGGTGAATGCAAGCCTTTCCAAAACAAAGAGGTCTAGAACTAAAGGGTAGATCCTTGATTGATATTTGTTAAATTTACAAGATTGAGAAGCTATAAATATTCAATTTTAGTATATACATTTTCCCCCTCTTCAATCTATAATGCATAAAGATGAAATTACTAGTTAAAGAAATAAATGCATATCTGGGTGTGTACAACACACCTTACCTTTACTTGAGCCCACTTTGAGTGTTTTTATGTTGTATAACATGTAAAAATGAGCATATTACAATGTAAATTATTGCATGTAATCTAAACTTTTAAATAATTTAAATGCTTGAAAATAAAGAGAACAAGGAAGGAGTACACTTGTGTGATTATGTAGTCATGTTGCCTCTTGATGTTTTGACTTGGTAAAGATGCTTCCTTATGAAACAATATGAACCCTAGAGAATTGAAGAGGGATACTAGAAGGTATTATTCCCCTAATTTGGTGTAAGGATGAGTTGTGACAAGGCCATTGAGATCATTATATCTTAGTCGCACAACTCTAGTGTGAATATATAATTTGGTGAGGGGGAGTGATTTAATCAACACATCATGTAAATTTGGTGAGATTAGATGATTTAATCACTCCAACCTATAAATATGGTGAGGTTGAATTATTTAATCACTTCAACTTATAAAATGAACCAACTATTACAGAAGAAAAGGATCAATAGTAATACATCATAGTGTAGTTGGTACATCTTGGTGAATTGTATAATTGATAAAATTTATTTTTTTTGGTGAAATAACATGGTATATGCACTTATAATATGTCTCATCTAGAGTATATGTGTCATAAATCTAAAAAAATCTATTTCAAATCTATGCAAGATTAGTGTAATGTATAGGATTTTGACCCAATTACATATCTTAATCATGAGACTAAATTGGAGATTACGCAAGTCTGGAGGTCATGCCTTTATGACATTCCCCCATAATTTAGAAACTATGAAAAATGTGGATGTCATGATTATATGAAATTCCCCCATTAACATTCCCCCCTTCTTGAGGTGAGGTGGATAAAAATTGGCAGGTACCTTACCTCAAAAGGATAAGGTAACTATATAATTTGTGTATGAATCATGTAGCATATATGGATAACATGTTAAAGTAGATATTTCAATGAATCTTTTAGTACGTGATCACATCAATTCCTAAAATACATGATATGGATCATAGAATTGTTTAGAGAGTAACAATAAAAGATTAATAAATAATCAAGCACACACACAAGAGCACTGAATGTAATAAAAAATAATGGTCGAAGGAGACTGCATACAAGGGGCATGTTGAAATCCCCCACAATCGAAAGAGGTGACATATTTAAATTCTCAACAAACATAAAATGATATTTTCAAATTTCCCATCAATATACAATGGCAAAAGGGCCAACAAGCAAGGAATATATATAAATGTTCCATAATCAAGACAATAGCAAGTAATGGAATACACTCAAGGAAGTGAAAACTAGATGAAGGATTAACAACCATCATAATCATATCATACTAGTCCCAGCATATATGTGTTAGTAAAAATTGTTAGGTAATATAGACTATCAAGTATATTGTGAAAAATATGAGCATGGATATAGACATGTGCAAGTGTTAGTATATAAGCTCAAACATGATAATGTAGAAATGATTATAAAGGATATGTAACATGTATCAATCATGATCAAAAAATTAGATGCCCCCAATGTACTATATGACATAGTTAGAGGAGAGGTTCAACATCTGTAAGTGAATATATCATGTGTCTGGGTATGCCTATATCACACTCGAAGGATGTGTGAAACATATGTGTATATAGAAATGAAATGATATGTTATCAACTTGTTAGGTGAATACAACTTGTTAGGTGAATATATTTTCAGTCAGCTAACTGATGAGCAAAATAGGTTTGATCAACCACAACAAGGAAGATTGGTTAATTGAATGTGCAAGTTTACCACATCAAAAGGGGATAAATCTCTCCTCTCATCAAGGGGAGGTTCCCTATAAGTATGAGAGGGCTATATACTATAGATATAAATAGAAAATAACACTTCGGGGTAGGGTAGCACCATCCATCTCTCTTTTTTTAGAGATGATGTTCATAAACAAAGAAGAAAATCTTGGTGAAAACACTGAAGGCACTTCTCTTCTTTTAGAAGTGATCTGACAAGAAACAACAAGAGTTCTTTCAAGTATTGACAAGAAACTGGTGACAAAGTGTAGTAACTAGCATAATGAAATGGAACACAAAGTCTCCACCTCAACTACCCAAAGAGTGAAACACAAAGGATAATGGGGGCACAAAGTCATCCCAAAATCCTCAACATAGGAAGAAACTAAAAACACACACTGAAGACAACTATGACATCACAAAGTTTGAAAGTAACTGACTTCAGGACATCTTCTAGATTACCTCCACTAACTCTACTTGTTAAATTAAATAAATAAGACTGCATCTATAAGACAGACATAAGAATAATCTTCTAAAATGGCACTAGCTATAATAGCACAAAGTTTGTAAATAACTTGCTTTCTCATTCAGATAAAATAATATGAACAATAATTTGAGCTCAAAATCTCAGTATTTGCCTTTCAATTTGGGTAGAGTTTTGTTTTTGTAAAAAAAAATATCTCCCTTAAAATAGAATAAGAGATTAAAATATATAGTAGCCAAGAAAGGCTTGACGCTCTATTTCATGGAATGGCCCATGCTGTGCATTTAATGCTTTGAATGCATTTTTTAGTTTTGTCAAAGAGGGCCATGCTGGAATAGGGTAGCCGCCTTAACTGTGGCATGTCAATTCATCTCAAATGTCATCTCCTAGGTCTAGATCATCTGGTATGTCCCCTCTGATGTCTTTACAGTTGTCCATTTTGTCTTTACTCCAAGGGAGACCAATAGACCATGCCTTCAATGTTTGCCAGTCAAAATATCTGCTTTGTAGACTATTCCACCTACTAGAATAACTATTGTGTAAATATTTTGGACTCTCCCTCTTTCTGTTGTGATTTGATCCATCGAGCTATCTTTTCCCCTTTCTGGTTTTTTCGGTTCCTCCTCTCGGTGCTTCTTCCTTTTGACCTAAAGGTCTTTGAATGCCTTTGGGTCCACGTTTAAGCCTACAAAGATAAACAGATACCTTATTGCCGCAAATTTGACATCTTCAGGTCTGTCATCATTTGAAAGCCAACGACTATTTGGTTGCCCTAAATTTGATGGCTACGAGGATGTCATCATATGTCTGGATCCCAATGGTTATTTTTCAATGCTCAAATTTGATGTCTATGGGCCTGTCATCTTCTTTGGCAATTTCCTCAGCTTTAGGCTGTCTTCAGGTACTAATTCCTTCAGACAAAATCGCTGAATAAAATCCTTCAAATATTTTGTCTGAAAGAAATTTTCCTTTGTGTCTTTCTCACTTTCTTTGGCCACTTTTTGCTGATCTTAACAAGTGACACATGACATTTCCCACTATGAAACAGGCAAGGACACTTGGCAGCATCCGCTTAACTTGTAGAAGCTTTAGATACCTTTTGAGAGTCATGTAGAAGATGACACATGGCAGCTTCTACTGAGCTTTAGAAACTCTATAGAAACATTTGGGACTCATTTGGATTCACATAGATAATGACACTTGGCACGGTTTGCTTTCTTTAGCAACTCACCTAAGGCCCACCATAGTCCTTAATAACAAAACAAAAGGAAGAAACTGTGGATGTTGACACTTGGCAGGTTCCACTGAGATTTACAAGGGACACGTGGTCACTTCCATCACATATAGAAACAAATTATAATGTGTCCCAATAGATGACACTTGGCAGCTTCTACTCGACTTTGAGACTTAGACAAAACTTTAGGCAAAATGAAAAACTTGCGCAAAATGAAAAACTCGCACCTTGTGTCATAACCCTTACTGCTTCAAAACTGAAACACGTAGGGACAAAACTTGGAGCACACAACTAAAAATTAAAATAAAATGTAGAGTATTTTACTCTACAAAGGGAAGAGAGAATTTTTTGGCTTGTAGGACCAAAAATAGTTCATGTGTTGTCATAAAAATAAGTGACAGACTTTGGGAACAACAGCTGGCTCCAATTGGATAACTTCTTTCAGTTGAAATTTTAGAACAACTGAGGGGAGTAGAGACCAAAATCTGTAGTGCTTTGAAGTGTGCCATTGGGCTATGGAGTCATGCTAACCAATAATAAAGCAAGGTGCCAAAAATAAAAATGAAAAAAAAAAACACAAAATAGAACTAAAGACTATATAAATATACACATGTACAGATGATCTTATCTGATACTTCAAGAGTTGAAGTGCTTCAGATGTTTTCCATTGTGAGGCAGAGAAAAGGGCATGCCATCTTGATACCTCAACAAGAAACTATTTTCACCATTGAGCTGATGAATAGTAAAAGGGCCCCTCCATAGGGATTCAAACTTTCCATGCATTCTCTTTGGTTCTCTCCTCTTGTCCCACAACAAGACTTGATCTCCAATCTAGAAATCATAGTTCTTTGATTTTTGGTCGAAGAGCTTCTTCACCAGACTTTGATGGGAAACAATTTGGTCCACCACCATAGTCCTCTACACATCCAGCTCAGTCAGGCACATGATCCTCTTATTGAAGGAGCTTTCATATGTTTGATCCTCAATTGCCTTGGCCAATTTTAATGCTGGCAATTCTAGGGTGATTGGTATCTCTGCATTGAGACCATAAAGAAGTTGGAAAGGAGACATACCAATTACCCTTTTTGGTGTAATTCTATTTGCTCACAAAGCATCAACCAATGATTTATGCAATGTCCTTTGGTTGTCATCCACCAGCTTCTTGATGATAGTCACCAGATTCTTGTTGCTTGATTCAGCTTGTCCATTCCCTTGTGGAAAGTAATCAGAAAAGTGGGAGAGTGTAATCCCATAGTAGAAATAAAACTGAGTAATTTATTGGGAAGTGAAACAAGTTACGTTATCTGTGATGATCTTGGGTGGAACCCCAAACCTGGCAATGATGTTCTCCTTGAGGAAATTACACACTACTTCTGAAGTAGCATGCTTGGTTGGAATTACTTCCACCCACTTGGTGAAGTAATCTATTGCTATGAGGACATAATCATGTCTAGCACTAGAAGATCGGTTCACAACACCAATGAAATCAATTCCCTATTACTGTAATGGCTCTTTTATCACCACTAGCTTGAGAGTCAGGGCAACTAACTTGGGTTTTCCAACAAACTGCTGGCATAGTTCACACCTTCATACCTATTTGTATGCATCTTGAAACAAAGTAAGCCAGTAATACCTGGATCTAAGAATCTTGTGGGTAGTTACAGGAGTATAAAAATGTCCTCCACAGGCTAAAGTGTGGAAGGACTTTAGAAGTTGGTTCGGTTGCTTTTTATCCACGTAGCGAAGGAACACTCTATCTAGGCTCCTCATATTCAAGCCATTGTTCCAGAGGACAAAATTTATAGCTTTCAACTCGATAGTCCTCATTTCTTTATAAGATAGGTGAGGACACTCACCATAAGTAAGGAAATGAGTAATACCTGAATACCACTCATTTGTGGTGGAGACAAAGAAGATTGTTGGTGTGTCTTCTTCTTCTGATTCTTCATGCTTTGTTTTTTTAGTCTGTTATCAGCAATTAATTGGCATAGGCCCTTTCCATGCACCAGCTTCATTAGTTTGATGACTAGATCAAACTTTTAGATTTTTGTAATTCAATTGCCCCTTTTCATCCGAAACTCTTGTTGAGTTAATATGGATTTAACCATGGTATCAGGAACCAAGGCAGTAACATGTGAATTCAGGATGTAGAAGCAAAAATTCCTCATTGCCTTCACCACTGCATAAGCATGCTTCTCCATGTTTGAGTACTTCAAACTCATGAGCTTTTAGAGGATAGCTCATGAAAGAAATAGGATATTCCACACATTCTTGGTTCTGTTGAACCATAATTGCTGAAAGTGTGTGTTCAGACACATAACTATATATGGTGAATTCTTTATTATAGTCTAGACAAATCAGAATTGGGGCGTGGTTGATAGCTGTCTTGATATCTTAGAATGTTAATTTGCCTTCTTCAGTCTAGCTAAATATGGCAAGTCTTCTCAGCAAACTCAGGGATGAACCTTCTTAAAAAATTCACCTTTCCAAAGAAAGAGTGAACTGCAGTCTTACTTGTGGGAAGGGTAAGCTCCTGGATGGACTTGACCCTGTCTGAATCAATCTTTATGCCTTTTCTAGACACAATGTATCTGAGAAGTTTTCCTTCAGTTACCTCAAAAATAGACTTTTTGGGGTTTAAGGAAATTCTATTCTGGTGGCAGTGTTCCAGCACTTGTTGCAAGTGGCGCATATGGTCAGGGCAATGCTTAAAAAAGATTGTTAAATCATCCAAGTACACTATAATAAAATTATCTATTTCATCTTTAAAAGCAAGGTTCATTGCTCTTTAGAAGGTGGTGCCAGCATTTATCAGGCTAAATGGCATTCTCTGGTAAGCAAAGGTGCCCCAAGGTGTGGTGAAAGCAGTCTTATGTTGGTCTGCTTCACCAACTTAAAATTGATTATATCTTGAGAAATTGTCTAACATTGATAACATTTTCAAACCAGTCACTGTTTGAAGTACTTAATCCATGATTGGCAGAGGATAGTTATCCTTTAGGGATGACTGATTTAAGTTCTTAAAATCCACATAAAAGCAAATTTTATCATTCTTCTTCCTCACAGGCACTATGTTGGCAATCCATGTTGAATGATGGATTGAGAAAATGATCCTAGCGTTTAACATTTTTTGTATCTCAGCCAGAATATTACCTGATATCTTTGGATTGTACTACCTAGATTTTTGCTTATAAGGCACTGAGTCAATTTTGAGAGGAATTTCATGATGAATTTTTTTAGGCTTGAGTGACTTCAGATCATCATAAGAGTATGATAAGACGTCCATGTATTGTTAGGTTGTGGAGCTAAAAGCTTCACTGATGTAGACATTGGAGGAGGGTGATAAGTGTCACAGTCGCCAACATCGGTCAGGACAACTGACATCGATCAGGTGGAGACAAGAAGCTGTCGATGACGGTCAGAGATCGGCCAACGTTGGTCACCCCCAGGGACCAACGTCAGTCACTTGTGCGGTTCTAAACTGTGAGTTCCACAGACAATTCGTTAACGAACCAGTTGTTTGCATGTAGAAGGCCAATTATAGACTTGAAGCTGTGGATCTAATTATTGTAATTAAGTGTCTAATTATTTTTTGCATGAGATCTATATAATAGACTCATGGGCTGTATTGTAATTTGTGCTAGAGAGTAAGAGAGCAAAAATTAGCTCCTTCAGAGTGAAGAGAGCAAAGTGTGTTTCTCCTAGTGCCATAGTGCCAAGTATGGGTGCTGGTTTGGAGAATCAGAAGGGTTCTTCATGTATGTAGGATCTTGGTCAGCAGGTGTGCAAGGCCACATTTGGAGATCTGCATGGTAAGTAAGATCATTGATCTGTAGGTGTATGTGTGTGCGAGGTCTAGGTTTACAGGTGTGCAGAACCAAGTTGATTTGCAGGTGGCAGCAGGATCAAGGTGACAGCAACACAACAGGGAGCAAGATCAGGTGGGATCTACTTGGAGTATGGTGTGTACTCAGTTGGAGAGCAAAGAGGAAGGCAAGGTAGTTCCTTCCAAAGTAAGATCATTTGAGTTGCAGGGTGTTGCAAGTTCATGGGAGATCTACTTGGAGTGTGTTGTGTACTCAATTTGAGTATGTGTGTATACTCGATGTACTGGCAATATTGTTACTGACTGGTTGACTGGTGGTGTTGTTATTGGTTGGAGAATGTGAACACCAACTCTGTGTTTGAGTTGTGTGTTGGGACTGTAATTGAGAGAGTGAGCTCTTGAAGGTGAATTACTGAACACTTGGTGTGGGAAGCCTGTAAGGTGGGAAGAGTGTGGTGTCTCTTCATTTGTAATTTTTTTCTGGAAGAGTATTAATACAATTGGGTATTGTCTCTCATATTCTGTGTTGTTTTTTATTCTTGTTAATTATTACTTTTGGTTATTTCTGCATGTTTAGTTGCTTGGTAATCAATGGTGCTTTCAGGTCCTAACAGTTGGTATCAGAGCTAAGGTTGCAGGGAGCAGGTTTTGTGTTTAGTTACAGGTCACTCTCAGGGGTTTTTGATTGAGTGGGAGTATAGCAACAGTAGAAGAAAGTACACTAAGAATGGAGGAATTCAAAGGCACGAATGATCAATTATGGTGTTATGGAAAGAAAGAGCAGGTAAAGAAAGATTGTTGGTTGGTAGCAGATCAACATGAAGGAACTGAAGAAGCAGTTGTTCCAGGTGTTGTTGCACAGGATGCTCTGGGATGTTTCTTGGATAAAGTAGAATCTTGGTTTATAGATTTTGTTGCCTCTTTCTATGCAACCTGATTTAGAGGGGTTGGTGAGCGTTGTCATAGTATTGGCAAAGGGGAAGTGCAGCTAAAATTGTAGATGGCCAACACATGGGTGTTGAAGGAGGTCATGCAGGTCCCAATCTTGGAGATGTGGCTAATTTCTTCAAGAAAGTTGGGTGATGAGAGATGCACAGGAACTCTCACAGCAGATTCTTGGAATGTTACCAAAGATGCATTTGAATTAGCTGGTGGTAATAAAGTAGGTATCCTTTATCTATCTACTTATATTACCGATTCTTCTTCTGTTGCGAAGACGTGGCTTTGTAGGCTTGGTTACATGAGCAAGAAGGAGATGCATGTTCTTAAGCAGAAGACAGATGTGTTTGACAGACTTAAGAACTGGAAAGCCTTGGTGTTTTTGGAGGAGATGATGAACAGAGATCAGTGGAGAAGGCTGGACATCTCTGAGCAAGGCAATTTGGACAGGGTTTTGATCCATGAAGAGCTCACGGGTAAAAATTCATCACTCACAGGTGAACACAGTTATCGGTGTCAGTTAGGGGGAATCGATGTCGAACAGACAAGTGCCGATGTCGGTCATGTGCAGACCAGAGTCGGTGATGTTAGGCAGGGTGGCTGTCGGCATCGGTCAGATAAATGACATCGGTGACCAGGTAAGACCGATGTCAGTCAGATAACTGATGTTGATAGAAAGGACAATCGCATGAGAATTGACATCGATCAGATGCAAATTGTGTGGTGACCTAGGTCGGTCACTATAATGGATTTTAGATGGACAACAAGTTGTCAAGGAGTCTCAAACGCCCATATGGAGGACTGAAAGGGTAAGTAAGCCTCAAATTCATTGTTCCTCTTCTTTATACTAGTTACTTATTGTAGCACAAGAAGGATCCAGGAAACGGTGGGAGCATGGCATGAATAAGGATGCAGAACCGAACGAGAGATTTGGTAGGGTTGCCAGTCGAAAGAAAGCACTGAGAGACGAATGGATACCTTAGTTAAAGAATAGAGAGAATGGACACATGAGACAGAAAGCCAAGTCATATGGTCTTGAGGAAGCTGTAGGACAGTGGTACAGGGTTTGATAGGTGGATGATAAAGTAGGGCTTTAGTCAATGTCAGTGTAACCATTGTGTTTATCTTACCAGTGGGATGATGGTCGCAGCATTATCCTATTATTGTATGTGGATGGTATGCTAGCTAGCAGGTTTGGATATACAAGGTTTTGCTGAGCTAAAGGTAAGGTTAGTTTAGTGGTTTGTCATGAAGGATTTGAGAGCAGCAAAATTCTTTGGCATGAGTATCCTAGAGACAAGGAGATCACAAGCTGATATTGTCACAGGATGATTGTGTGAAGGTAGTGTAGGATTCAGAATCGGGAAGCACACCTATGGACGGATAGGTCACAAAACAGGGTCCCCAATCACATGATGAGGTTGAGTACATCTGTACTCCCTGAGTTTGCCCAAGCAATGGGTGTTGTCAAAAAGTTTGGAGCTGATCCGAGAAAAAAGCACTGGAGGGCAGTTTAGTGGATTCTCAGGTATTTGAGAGGGACTAGCAGCAAGTCAACATGCGATGTAGGGTCAAGTTCTTTTCTACATGGGTTTGTAGATGCGGATGTGGCAGGTTACTTGGATGACAGGGGTTGCACCATAGGATGTGTGGTGGTTGGTCTTCAAGATTGAGCTTGAAGAGGGATACAAGCCAGGAAATAAATTAGATGGGGTATAAGTACAGGTACAGTGCAATTATTTATCTCCAAGTGGGAGATTGTTAGGTTGTGGAGCTAAAAGCTTCACTGATGCAGACATTAGAGGAGGGTGCTGAGTGTCACAGTCATCGGCGTTGATCAGGACAATCGACATTGATCGGGTGGAGACAAGAAGCTGTCGATGACGGTCAGAGATCGGCTGACGTCGATCACCCCCAGACAGATAGGGACCGACGTCGATCGCCTGTGTAGTTCTGAACTGTGAGTTCCACAGACAGTTCATTAATGAACTGATTGTTTGCATGTAGAAGGCCAGTTATAGACTTGAAGCTGCAGATCTAATTATTGTAATTAGGTGTCTAATTATTGTTTGCATGAGATCTATATAATAGACTCATGGGCTGTATTGTAATTTGTACTAGAGAGTAAGAGAGCAAAAATTAGCTCCTTTAGAGTGAAAAGAGCAAGGTGTGTTCCTCCTCGTGCCATAGTGCCAAGTATGGGTGCTGGTTTGGAGAATTAGAAGGGCTCTTATGTATGTAGGATCTTGGTCAGCAGGTGTGCAAGGCCACATTCAGAGATCTGTATGGTAAGTAAGATCATTGATCTACAGGGGTATGTGTGTGCGAGGTCTAGGTTTGCAGGTGTGCAGAACCAGGTTGATCTGCAAGTGGCAGCAGGATCAAGGTGACGACAACACAACAAAGAGCAAGATCAGGTGGGATCTACTTGGAGTATGGTGTGTACTCAGTTAGAGAGCAAAGAGGAAGGCAAGGTAGTTCCTTCCAAAGTAAGATCATTTGAGTTGCAGGGTATTGCAAGTTCATGGGAGATCTACTTGGAGTGCGTTGTGTACTCGATTTGAGTATGTGTGTATACTCAGTGTACTGGCAGTATTGTTACTGACTAGTTGACTGGCGGTGTTGTTACTGGCTGGTGGAGGTGAACACCAACTCTGTGTTTGAGTTGTGTGTTGGGACCGTAATTGAGAGAGTGAGCTCTTGAAGGTGAATTACTGAATACTAGGTGTGGGAAGCCTGTAAGGTGGGAAGAGTGTGGCGTCTCTTCATTTGTAACTCTTTTTTGGAAGAGTATTAATACAATTGGGTATTGTCTCTCATATTTTGTGTTGTTTTTTATTCTAATTACTTATTGCTTCTAGTTATTTTTGCATGTTTAGTTGCTTGGTAATCAATGGTGCTTTCGGGTCCTAACATGTACTGGTTGAGCAAAGTAGTGAACTTGAATCTCTCCTCAGAAGTGTAGCATTTCTCAATGTTCACCATCTTGAGATCATCCTTTGTACCCAAATTTACCCAATCAAACTCCTGAGAGGAGCTTGAATCTACTTGTTTCTATTTGATGAATTTGTCATGTTTGTCAAACAAATTTTCAAGGAAAACTAAGCCTTTGGGAATTTTATTCCCTTTAATTTGCAGGAATTATTCACCTGCATTTGCACTTGATTCAAGGGCTGGTTCAAACTCTCGAGGCTCACTGCCTTCAAAGTGCAGTTGTTCAAAGCTATTTTTTTGCTCCAAGAAAGCAATTGTTTGGTTGTCATTGTTAAACATTTGCCAATGACTGACATTATTAGGTACACTTGGTTGAAAGATAAGCTCAATAGTGTACCTATCTCCTTTGAAGTTAGGGTGAGGAATCAAAAGAGTGGCCGAAATGGCCAAAGTATCAGCTCTATCATTGAATTCCCTGAGAACTGTAGAGATGTTGAAAGCATCAAAGTTTTCAATTTGATCCCAGACTAGATTATGGTAATGACATAATCTCTCATTTTAGGTTTGATACAAGTTTTTCACCTGACAAACCACTAGTTCAGCATCTCCTTTAGCATGAAAGAGCTTGACACCTTTGTCTTAAGCAGATCTCAATCCAAGTAAGAGAGATTCATATTCAGTTGTGTTGTTGGTGTTGCTGAACTGAAACTTGTATGATGAAAGGAAAATATCTCTTTGAGGAGATACTAGCAAAATTTCAGCACCTGAACTGGTAGAAGAGTAGCTGCCATCAAATTTTAGAATTCATACCTCCTCAGACACTGATTTTTGCTTAGATTCTTCTTCGTTTGGAGGGGAAGATTCCTCAGCACTTATACTGCGTTCTATCATCCTTTTTATTGTTCTAGCATAAAGTATTTTCAGGCTATCACATTCAAGAGTTTTATTAGGTGTTTCATGGACTTTCTCTGTGGTTAAAAATAATTACCCATGTCTGAAGACTCAAATAAGATTTGAGCTTCAGGTGCTGATGTTTGGGTGACCACATATTTTGCTTCCTTTTCAGGAAGCAATCTTTGCATAACCACTTTGATAGGGATCTTCGCCTCAAATAAGTCCATGCTTAACTCGCCACCAACATCTTTGTAGAAATTTTAGCCAAGAAAGATGCCATATGATGTTGGGACGTCGGCCACTAGGATAGTCATCTTGATTCTTTTATTTAGGAATGTTGTAAATGTAAATTGGGCATCCTTAATTTATCTCAACATGGGTACTTACTTATTTTCCATGGCGAAACATCTCCCAAATGTTTTGGTCAGTGTGACCCCAAGGGATTCAGCCACTTTGGCAAGCATGACATTGTCTAAAGCTTCAGAATCAATGATGCAATTTTTCAACTGGTGTCCATTTATTAGCAATGAGACATAGAAAAGTTCAGTCCTACAACGAGCAGTAGGAGGACTAATGACAAGGTTGTTCCTGGTGGGTGTATTCTTTGGGGAAACATGAGTCATCTTGGAAATTGCTTGTCTCATAGGGAGGTTTTGGTTCTTCACATATTGAACCAACTTATCTAATTGCTCAGGGTTGGATTGTAGAAATTCAAATTTAGACATTTGAATTTTGGTTTTTTTATATGTTCAATGATATCAAATGTTTGAAATGAACCAGTTATAGAGGATGGGAGTTCATCCTTTTGATTTTTAGGAGGGGGAGGATTGGACTGTGAATTTGAAGTAGAAGGTGCAGGGATGTTTGGTGTACTTACCTTTATCGCAATCATCAGGTCCTTTAGCTAGAAAGGTAGAGTGGTTCCCTACTTAGTAATTAAAATTGCTAGTTGAGGTCACTCCTCTACTTTCTCTTTATCAGCTGGTTTAGCTGATTGATTCTTGAACTGGGTGAATACAGCATATGATCCCTCAGCTACATTACCTTCACTTCTGGGTTCATCTTGATAATTCAAGAAACTGATGTTGAAGTGACCAACTAATTCTTCTTCTTCCTCAGTGAAGAGATTAGCATCATCTTTTGTATTCAGCTCAGGTTGGAAGGAGAAATCTGATTCAACTTTAAGATATCCAGCTACTGAATTGGTTGGAGGTGCTTCAATGGAAAGGTTATTCCTCTAAGAGGGAGGAAGGTGAGTTATTTGCCCTTGATTCCTGGTAGCATTGCCTTGATATGACTGATTTGGGAATGTTCTCCTTGGTACATCTCTGTATGAAGGAGCAGAGGACATCCCTTGTGCCATTTGCTTTCTGAGATCCAACTTATTTGCTAGCTTTTACACCATTAGATCAGTGGTGGTTGTAGGTGAGTATTAAGAAGATGAAGAGGATTTACCTTTGTTTGGGTCTCTCTTTATCTTCCCTACCAAGATAAGGTCATCTTCTACTTTAGTAGCCAAGTCTTGAGCAGCCCCAAGGTCTATATGGCCAGCACGTCTCAACAGAAAACTCACTTTAGGCAGCTGTGAGTTGATGAAAAAGCACTTGAGGTTTTTAGGTGTTGGCTGAGTAATTACAGGAATTCAGTTCCTCAGCTTGTCAAACTTTTCTATGAAATCCCTCATAGGTTCATGAGGTTCCTTCTTCATTTGTGTGAGCTGGGCCAGTAAGGCATGCACATCTTCTATAGGCTTGAACCTGGCTTCAAATTTAGCTTTGAGTGTGTCCCAGTCAGTCACTAATCTAGCTTGCAAATGGTAGAACCAGTCTGCAGTAGCACCTTGTAGTGTTTTCATGAAAAGCCCAACTGCCACATCCTCAAATTCCATGCCTATCACACACAAGCTATGCTAAAAATTGTAATGTGTTCATCAGGGTGAACTCTCCCATCACCAAAAAATTTAGAGAAATTCTTTTTTGAGCTGCATGGAAGTTCATGTAGAGGTGGAGTGAGATTGAGTGGGCCAAAAGAGTTACCCCAGGGGCCTTGAACTGCCATGATTAGATTATGGAAAAGGGAGACCACAAATCTAGGTGGAGTATGTATAGGCAAAGCCCTGCTAACAACAGAAAAAGAAGCTCTGCCTTGTGTTGGTGTCTTGGTATGGGTAGGAAGAACACTCATGGATCGTTGAACTTGAAGTTGTGGAGGAAACAAATCAAAATTTCCTTGTCGCACCAACTCAAAGATAGGGTCAATAACACCTTGGGCTCTTTGATTTTTGGTATAACGTGGAGTTACCAGAGTATATAATGGAGATGGATAAGGCTATAATGATAATGGGTAAGACACAGACTAGAGTCACCAGAGTCTATAATGGATAAGGGAAGGAACTATTGTTCGGTCCCCAACGGAGTCATCAAAAAGCTGTTGGGTGAATATTTTGTCAATTAGCTAACTGATGAGCAAAATAGGTCTGATCAACCATAGCAAGGAAGATTGGTCGATCAAATGTGCAGGTTTACCACATCAAAAGGTTCCCTATAAGTATGAGGGGGCTATATACTATAGATATAAGCAAAAAATAACACTCAGAGGTAGGGTAACACCATCTATCTCTCTTTTTTTAGAGATGATGTTCATAAACAAAGGAGAAAATTTTGGTGGAAACACTGAAAGAACTTTTCTTCTTTTAGAAGTGATCTTACAGGAAACAACAGGAGTTCTTTCAGGTATTGACAAGAAACTGGTGACAAAGTTTAATAACTAGTAGAATGAAATGGAACCCAAAGTATCCACCTCAACTGCCCAAAGAGTGAAACACAAAGGATAATGGGGGCACAAAGTCATCCTAGAATCCTCAACACAAGAAAAAACTAAAAACACACACTGAAGACAACTATGACAACACAAAATCTAAAACTAACTGACTTTAGGACATCTTCTGGATTACCTCCACTAACTCTACTTTTTAAATTAAATAAACAAGACTGCATCTAGAAGATAGACATAAGAATAATCTTCTAAAATGGCACTAGCTATAACAACACAAAGTTTGTAAATAACTTACTTTTTCATTCAGATAAAATAATATGAACAACAATCTGAGCTCAAAGTCTCAGTACTCGCCTTTCAATTTGGGCAGAGTTTTGTTTCTATAAAAGAAAAGATCTCGCTTAAAATAGAATAAGATATTACAATATATATTAGCCAATAAAGGCTTGGCGCTCTATTTCATGGAATGGCCCATGCTGTGCATTTAATGCCTTGAATGCATTTTTCAATTTTGTCAAAGAGAGTCATGCTGGAATAGGGTGGTTGCCTTAACTGTGACGTGGCAATTCATCTCAAATGTCATCTCCTGGGTCTTGATCATCTGGTCTATTCCCTCTAATGTCTACGCAGCTTTCCATTTTGTCTTTTCTCCAAGGGAGACCAATACGCTATGCCTTTAATGTTTGCCAGTCAAAATATCTGCTTTGCAGACTGTTCCACCTACTAGAATAACTACTGTGTAGATATTTTGGCCTCTCCCCCTTTCTATTGTGATTTGAGCCCTCAGGCTATCTTTTCCCCTTTCTGGTTCTTTTGGTTCCTCCTCTTAGCAGTTCTTCCTTTCAGCCTGAAGGTCTTTGAATGCCTTTGGGTCTGCATTTAAGCCTGTAAAGATAAACGGATACCTTATTGCCACAAATTTGACATCTTTGGGTCTGTCATCATTTGAAAACCAACATCTATTTAGTTGCCCTAAATTTGATGGCTGCGGGGACGTCATCAGACGTCTGGATCCCAATGGTTAGTTCGCGATGCTCAACTTTGATGTCTAAGGGCCCGTCATCTTCTTTGGCAATTTCCTCAACTTTGGGTAGTCTTTGGGTACTAATTCCTTCAGACAAAATGTCTGAAGGAAATCCTTCAAATATTTTGTCTAAAGAAAATGCTCCTTCATGTTTTTCCCGCTTACTTTGGCCAATTTTTGCTGATCTTAACAAGTGAGATGTGGTGTTTCCCACTGTGAAATAGGCGAGGACACTTGGCAGCATCCACTTAACTTATAGAAGCTTTAGATACCTTTTGAGAGTCCTAAGGAAGATAACACATGGCAGATTGTACTGAGCTTTAGAAACACTATAAAAATATTTGGACTCATTTGGATTCACATAGACGATGACACTTAGCGCGCTCTGCTTTCTTTAGTAACTCACCCAGGGCCCACCATAGTCCTTACTTAATAGTGAAACAAAAGGAAGAAACTATGGATGTTGACACTTGGCAACTTCCACTAAGCTTTACAAGGGACATGTGGTAAATTCTACCACATATAGAAACAAATTATAATGTGTCCCAGCAGATGACACTTGGCAGCTTTCGCTCTACTTTGAGACTTAGACAAAACTTTAGGCAAAATAAAAAACCTACGCAAAATGAAAAACTTGCGCCCTGTGTCATAACCCTTACTGCCTCGAAATTGAAACGTGTAGGGACAAAACTTGGAGTGCACAACTGAAACTCAAAATAAAATGTAGATTATTTTACTCTACAAAGGGAAGAGAGAATTTTTTGGCTTTTAGGACCAAAAATAGTTCATGTGTTGTTCCAAAAATGAGTGACAGACTTTGAGAATAACACAACTAACATAAAGTAAACAACATATATGCCAATGAGCTAATGAACATGGGAATGTTGAATATTTATGTATTTTTAAATTATTTGAATGTTTTTGTATTTTATTGATTTTTTTTGTATTTTTGGAATATTTGAAAAGAAAAGGCTAGCCTATGAACCCATCCAATGGATGCTCATAAGTAGCTCTAAACTTGAAATATGGTACATCAAACTAGTGGTACTACCAAGAAGAATGCATAGATGTCATCTTTGGATATGTAAAATTTATGGTACTCTGCATATGTATAATAGGACTCTATGGTCACGAGTAAATAATAAAAGGAGTAGGGTTTCATGGTGTTGGGTGAATATTTTGTCACCAGTTGATTGACGGTAAAATAGTTACATCAACCACAACATAAGGAGATTTATGTGGCAAAATGGGTGTGGTGACCACAGCCAGAGTGAGATAAATTTCTTCTCTCAACAAGGGGAGGTTCCCTATAAACTATTATATATTATAGTATATATAAGCTGAAAATAACCACAAGGGTGAAATCATACCATCCATCTCTTTTTTTTTATAAATGATGTTCACAAAACAGGGGAAAATTCTTGGGTAATTGTTGAAGGCACTTCTCTTCTTTTAGAAATAATTTTTAAATAACTAGAGGAAGACTTCCTAGGTTGTAACAGAAACCACAAGAAACTAACGACAGCACAAAGTCTTTCATTATCTCTCGTACTGATTAGGACAAAGGGACACAGTAGTTTGAAGCATAGCCCAAAGTCTTCACTTCAACTACAACAGAGTAAAATATTATGAAAGACAAGGTGTTAAGGTGTGGAGCTAAAAGCTTCACCAAATGAGCGAGTTTGCAAGTTGCAAGAGTTACACAGTCACCGGCGTCGGTCAGGAGTGATCGACGTCGATCAGGAGTTGACTGGGAGATGCCGGCGTCGGTTATGTTCGGTCGACATCGGTCAAGTGCAGATAGGCAGGGACTGATGTCGGTCACCTGTGCGTCCAGAATGCTATTTTCGTGGACAGAATAGAATGTTTGCATGGTAGAATTAAGTGTTAGTCTTAAGTCTGCATCTCTATTTTAAGTAAGACTATTTTGAGCCCTTGATTAAGAGGTGCATCTATTGGTTGTAATTGCATTGCTCATGATCCCTAATTCTATATAATAGGGATAATTCTTCATAGCTTAGTGTGTGTAATGTTGAAGAACAGTAAAGAATTGTATATGTGAATCATTCCAGGTTGTTGGAGTTGATTGTAATTAAGAGAGAGAGCTTTTGAGGGAAAGAGATCTATATAGAGATCTATACAACTAAGAGAGGTGTGGAAGAAAAAAAGTTTCTTCAATTGTATTCCTTCTGTAAAGAGTTTAATACAAGTTTTCAGGGTGGTTTCTTGTATCTCTTATTGTTTTCTATTATCTAATTCTAGTTACTTATCTTTCTGGTTTAATTCTGTATTTATTGCTTTCATATTGTAATCAACATTGTTGGTTGATCCCCAACAAGTGGTATCAGAGCTCAGGTTGACTAACAGGTGTTTTAGATCTGGTTAGTGTGTATTGATTACAGGTTACTCACAGGGATTTTTGTTTGAGTGGGAGAAGCAATGGCAGAAGAAAGTAAACTGAGAATGGAGAAGTTTAATGGCAAGAATTATCAACATTGGAGAATGCAGATAGAAGATTATCTGTATCAGAAAGATCTATACTTACCGTTAGGTGGGGTTTTAAAGAAGCCCAAAGACATGGATGATGAAGAATGGAAAGTTCTTGATAGAAAGGCTCTTGGATCTATAAGATTGAGTCTAGCATCTACTGTGATATCTAATTTATCAAAGGCAAAGACAACGGTAGAGTTGATGACTACTTTAACAAATTTATATGAAAAACCCTCAGCTTCAAATAAGGTATATCTTATGAAGTAGTTATTTAATTTGCAAATGCAGGAAGGTAGATATGTATCTAATCATCTGAATGATTTCCATGGAATTGTAAATCAATTAAATTTAGTCAAAATAGTGTTTGATGATGAAATTAAGTCTCTTTTAATATTATGTTCTTTGCTTCAAAGTTGGCATAGCTTGGTAATGGCAGTTAGTAATACTGCATCTACTTCAAATATTTTAAAAGTAGAGGATGTTGTTAGTGTAATCTTGAATGAATAAATTCGCAGGAAAAGCATAGAGAAAACATCAAGAAACGCTTTAAGTTTTGAGAGCAGGGGAAGGCAAAAAGAGAAGAGCAAAAAAGGGAGATCAAGGTCTAAGTCAAAGGTGAGAGGTAGATCCAAATCCAGAAATGGCAGGAAGCCACAATGCTAAAATTATGAAAAGATAGGGCACATAAGCAAAGATTGTTGGTCAAAGCCTAAAGAAGACAATCAACATGAAGATAAAGAAGAAGCAAAAGTTGTAGGTATTGCACAAGATGCTCTTATATTCTCTTTGCATAATAATATAGAATCTTAGGTGTTAGATTCTGGTGCCTCTTTTCATGCAACCCCTAATAGAGAATATTTTAGTGACTATGTCCATGGAGATTTTGGAATAGTGTATTTAGGGGATGATGAGCCTTGTAAAATTGTTGGCAAAGGAAAAGTGCAGCTGAAAATGCAGAATGGCAACACATGGGTATTGAGAGATGTCATGCATGTTTCCAACTTGAAGAGGAATTTGATTTTTGCAAGAAAGTTAGGGGATGAGGGTTGTACAGTAACTCTCATAGCTAAATCTTGGAAGGTGACCAAGGGTGCACTTGTAATGGCCAGAGGTAAGAGAGTAGGTACTCTCTATTTATGTAATTGTGTTACTAACAATTCTCCTTCTATATTATCTACTTCAGATGTGGATGCAAAGTTGTGGCACTCTAGGCTCGGCCACATGAGTGAGAAGGAAATGTCCATTCTTAAGTCAAAAAGTAAGCTTTCAGATTTGAAAAGCATAGATCTAGATTTTTGTGAGCACTGTGTTTTTGGGAAATAGAAGAGAGTGAGTTTTCTCAAGACTAGATCAACAAAGAAGAAGCACAAATTGTAGCTTGTTCACGCAGACGTGTGGGGACTAGCGCAGGTTGCTTCTATTAGAGGATCACAGTACTTTGTCTCTTTCATTGATGATGCTACAAGAAATGTATGGATCTATTGCATAAGGAAGAAATCTGATGTTTTTGACACTTTTAAGATTTGAAAAGCTATGGTTGAGAATGAAATAGGCAGGAGATTGAAGTGCCTAAGATCTGACAATGGTGGTGAGTTTTGCAGCTACAAGTTCAACTGGTATTGTTATATGCATAGATCTGCAGGCAAAGGACGGTTCCAAGGACACCTTAGCAAAATAAAGTTACTAAAAGGATGAACAGAACAGTAATGGAGCATGCAAGGTGTATGAGATTGCATGTTGGTTTGCCCTTAGAGTTTTGGGTAGAAGCTATTGATACTGCAGTGTACCTGATTAACAGAGGACCCTCTACAGCTCTGGATGGTAGAATTTCAGAAGAGGCATGGACAGGTAAAAAGGTAGATCTCTCATTTCTCAAAGTTTTTGGTTGTGAAGCCTTTGTGCACATTGATAAGGAAAATAAAAAGAAGCTGGATGTTAAGTCTATGAGGTGCACATTTATTGGCTATGGCTTTGATGATTTTGGATTCAGGTTTTGGAATTTAGGAACTAACAAGATAATTAGGAGCCATGATGTTGTTTTTAATGAAAAAGTGATGTATAGTGATCAGCTCAAGAAGCTGAATCAATCTGGGCAGAGCAATGGAGAATTGGACGAGGTAACGGTCCAAAATGAGCTCACGAGAAAAATTAATCACAGACAAGAAAACACAGAGACCGACGTCAATCAGGTAGGAACTGATGTCGGCAATACAGGAATCGATGTCGGTCATACAGTGACCGACGTCGATCAAGAAGGAACCGAGGTCAGTCAGGGAGAACCGATGTCAGCCAGTTACAGGCTTGGAAGTGACCGAGGTCGGTCACTGTCAGAGAATTTGGGTAGACAGCGTGTTGTGAATGAGTCTCAAACGCCCATCAAGAGGTCAGAAAAGGTAAGTAAACTTCCAATTCGATATTCCCCTTCATTATTCTATTTATTGCTTACTGATGGTGGAAAACCAGAGAGTTTTGATGAAGCAATATAGGTGGAATCCAAGAATCAGTGGGAGCTAGGCATGAATGAGGAGATTGATTCCTTGAAAGAGAACCAAACATGGGATTTGGTTGAGTTGCCAGTAGGAAAGAAGACACTGAAGAATAGATGGATCTACAGATTGAAGGAAGGTGAGAATGGATAGATGAGATATAAGGCCAGGTTGGTAGTGAAAGGATTTGTACAGAAACCAAGTATTGATTTTGGTAAAAAAAAATTCTTGTTGTTAAAATGACTTCTATACGGACTTTATTGTCTTTAGTTGCTATTGAAGATTTGCATCTTGAGCAGCTTGATGTTAAGACAGCATTTCTTCATAGAGATTTGGATGAAGAAATATATATGGATCATCCGAAAGGATTTGAGGTCAAAGGTAAGGAGAAGCTAGTGTGCAGATTGAAGAAAAGCTTGTATGGCCTCAAGCAAGCTCCTAGATAATGGTATTTGAGATTTGACAAGTTTATGACTGAGCATGGCTACAGTAGGTGTCAATCTGACCATTGTGTGTATTTTAAGAGATTGGATAATGGTAGATATATTATTCTGTTGTTGTATGTAGATGATATGCTGGTTGCAGGATCACACATGCAGGATATCTCTTAGCTTAAGGTGAAATTAGCTCACACATTTGCCATGACAGATTTGGGAGCAGCAAAGAAAATCCTTGGCATGAGTATCAAGAGATAGGAAAAATCACAAGGTGATTTTGTCTCAAGAGGATTATGTGAACAAGGTGCTGAAACGATTCAATATGTAGGATGCAAAACCGGTAAGCACACCTTTGGCTGGACATTTTAATTTGAGTAAAGAACAATGTCATAATTCACATGATGAGGTAGAGTACATGAGTAGAGTTTCATATTCTTCCGCAGTAGGGAGTTTAATGTATGCAATGGTTTGTACTAGACCGGATATTGCCCAAGCAATGGGAGTTGTAAGTAAGTATATGGCCAATCCAGGGAAGGAGCACTGGAAAGCAGTTCAGTGGATTCTTAGATATCTGAGAGGGACCATCAGTAGGCATTTGTGCTATGGAAGTTCAGATACTTCTCGACATGGTTATGTAGATTCAGATATGGCAGGTGATTTGGATGGCAGAAGGAGCACCACAGGATATGTTTTCACTGTTGGTGGAACGATGGTTAGCTAGATTTCAAAGTTGCAGAAGGTTGTTGCCTTATCAACTATAGAAGCATAATATATTGTAGTCACAGAGGCTAGCAAAGAGATGATATGGATGACACAGTTCATGGAAGAGCTTGGAAAGGAGCAAGAGAGTTGCAAATTATACAGTGATAGTCAGAGTGCAATTCATTTGGCTAAAAATTTAGTCTTTCATTCAAGAACAAAGCATATACAGCTTAGGTACCACTTTATTAGACAAGTATTAGAGGATGGTGAGTTGAAGCTAGAGAAGATCCATACAGATAAGAACCCTGCTGATATGTTAACCAAGCCGGTAACAAAGGAGAACTTGAATCTTTATTCAACTTTCGTTGGTCTTCATGATTGAGTTTGAAGATGGAGAAGCTAGAAGATGTTGTTGTACAGGTACTGGTGCATCTATTTATTTCCAAGTGGGAGATTGTTAAGGTGTGGAGCTAAAAGCTTCACCAAATGAGTGAGTTTGCAAGTTGTAGGAGTTATACAGTCACCAGCGTCGGTCAGGAGCGATCGACGTCAGTCAAGAGTCAACTAGGAGATGCCGGCGTCAATTATGTTCAGCTGACATCGGTCAGATGAAGACAAGCAGGGACCGACGTCGGTCACCTGTGCGTCCAGAATGTTATTTCTGTGGACAGAACAGAATGTTTGCATGGTAGGATTAAGTGTTAGTCTTAAGTCTGCATCTCTATTTTAAGTAAGATTGTTTTGAGCCCTTGATTAGGAGGTGCATCTATTGGTTGTAATTGCATTGCTCATGATCCCTAATTCTATATAATAGGGATAATTCTTCCTAGCTTAGTGTGTGTAATGTTGAAGAACAATATAGAATTGTATATGTGAATCATTCCAGGTTGTTGGAGTTGATTGTAATTAAGAGAGAGAGCTCTTGAGGGAAAGAGATCTAGATAGAGATCTGTACATCTGAGAGAGGTGTGGAAGAAAAAAAGTTTCTTCAATTGTATTCCTTTTGTAAAGAGTTTAATACAAGTTTTCAGGGTGATTTCTTGTATCTCTTACTGTTTGCTATTATCTTATTCTAATTACTTATCTTTCTGGTTTAATTCTGCATTTATTGCTTTCATATTGTAATCAACATTGTTGGTTGATCCCCAACACAAGGGGAGATCAAAGTCTCTCCAGTATCCTTTACACAAAACATAGACTGAAAGCAATTATGGTAGCACAAAGTCTCCCACAGTCAGCTTCAGGACATCTTTTAGCTTACTTCTACTTGTTCTACCTATTTGATTAAATGAACAAGACTGTATTTAGAAAATAGACATAAGAACAATTTCCTAGATGACACAAGCTTATTCCAACACAAAGTTTGAAAGGTCACTTAATTTCTCATTCATTTAACAAAATATGATTAACAGTCTGAGCTCAAAGTCTCAAAAATTCTTTTCAATTTTGGGCAGAGCTTCGATTCTGATAATAGAGAGATCTCTCTTATACAAAATGAGAGATTACAATATATAGCATCACAAGAAAGATTTGGGTGCTTGTTTTCATAAAAATGGCCCATGTTGAATTGAATGCATTGAATATCTGTTAAAGAGCCATGTTGGAACAGGGCATCAGCCTTGACTTTAGCATTCTAAATTATATCAAATGTCCCTTCCTTAGCATGGGTTGTCTGGTCTTCTTAATGATGCTTACATGGCTGTCCATTCGCCTTTACTTAATGTATAAAAATAGGCTGCATCCTTGAATGTTTGTGTTCTCTAATGTCTACCTAGTGGACTGTTCCACCTACTAGAAATATCTCTCCTACAGATATTTTTGTATTTCCTATAGTTTTTCTCTCTTTCCTTGCCACATTTTGTCTCTTCCTAAGCAATCTGAGCTCCCAAGGCTACCTTCTCGCTTTCTATTGGTCTTTCAGCTCCTTTTTAGGCTAGTCACTGAGCTTGTTCTCAGGGTTTTTGAAAACCAATGATTATTCCATTACCTTGAAATTGATGTTTACAAGGACATCATTGGTCGTCTTAATCCTCATTGAACCTTGAACCTTGAACTCTTTTAGTTCAAAGGTTCAATGGTTCAAAGGTTCAATGTTTTGTGAAGGGCCGTATTCGCTTTCTTTTCTCCTTTGGTTGAACCATTTCTTTGAAATTCTTTGGAATCTTCCACTTTTTTCATTTGCTTGAAGCTTCCATTTGATCTTATAAACTCTTTAAACCCGTTGAACCTTAAACTCTTTGAACCTTTTGGGTTCAAGGTTCAAGGTTCAATGATTCATTCTCTTTCTTTGAAGCCTTTTATTCTCTAAGTCTATCAAACTTATTGAACTCATTGAACCTTTTGAACCATTTTAGTTCAAGGTTCAACGATTCAGTCTTATTTCTTTGATTTCTTTAAAGCTTCGAACTCTCTGGATTTTCTAAGTCTGTCTATGTCATTGAACATTTGAATTCTTTTTGGTTCAAGGTTCAATGGTTCAATCTTCACTCTTTGATTCCTTCTTTTTTTAAGTCTTTCGAACTTATTGAACTCATTGGACCTTGAACCTTTAGACCATTTTAGCTCAAGGTTCAATGGTTCAACAATTCAACCTTATCTCTTCAACTCCTTTTATTTTCGAAGTCCACCAAAGTCTTTGAACCTTTGAACTCGTTGAATCTTTGAACTCTTTTGGAGGCAGGGTTCAATGGTTCAATTGTTCAAAGCAGTTCATTCTAATTGTTTGAAACCTACCGTTAAGTCTTTTGATTGAACCTCGACATTGAACCATCCTCAAAACACTAAGGAAAAGCCTTAAGTGTTTTGAACTTCGTTTGAAGAAAGCCCACCTGTTGAAGCTTGAACTCTTTGGCTGAAAAGGCTTGAATATTTAAAAAACTTAACTGCTCAGAACATTTTGAAAGAAAGAAAGAGAGCATTTTGGCCTGCAAGACCAAAATGTTCGCCCTGTTGTCCTAAAAAACAAGTGACATATTTTGAGAATAACAGCTAGCTCCAGTTGGGAAACTTCCATCGATTGAAAATAAAAGCAATCGAAGGGAGTAGAATCCAAAATCTCAGTGCCTTCATCTATGCCATTGGGCTATGAAGTCATGCTACCTAAAAAAAAGGTGCCAAAATCAATGGTGCTAAAAATAAATGAAAAACATAAAACAAAGAAAGATTATACAAATGTATATATGTACAACTGAACTTATCTGATACTTCAAGAAGTGCTTCAGATGTTGCCCATTGTGAGGCAGAGTAAATGGCGTTTCATCTTGATATTTCAGCAAGAAACTATTTTCACCATTTAAATGATGAATGACAAATGGGCCTCTCCATAAGGAATCAAAATTTTCATGAATTCTTTTTGGTTCTCTCCTCTTGCCAAACAACAAGACTTGATCTCCAATTTGAAAGTCACAGATCTTTATTTTTTGGTCAAAGAGTCTCTTTACCAGACTTTGATGTGTAGCAATTTGGTCCACCACCATAGTTCATTTCTCATTAAGCTCAGTCAAGCACATGATCCTTTTGTCGATGGAACTTTCAAAAGTTAAATCTTCTACTACCTTTGCTAATTTTAATGCTGGAAATTCCATGGTGATGGGTATCTCTGCATTAAGACCATACAAAAGTTGGAATGGGGACATACCTATCATCCTTTTGGGAGTAATTATGTCTACCCATAAAGCATTAAGCAATGCTTTATGCCAGGTTCTCTGATTATCATGTACCATCTTCTTGATAATGGTCACTAGGTTCTTGTTGCTTGATTCTGCTTGACCATTTCTTTGCAGATAATAGTCAGAAGAGTGGGAGAAGATAATCTCATAATAGTAGTAGAACTAGGTAATCTCATGATAAGAGAAACATGATGCATTGTCTGTTACAATCTTGGTTGGGACCCCAAACCTAGAAATGATGTTTTCTTTGAAGAAATTACATACTACTTCTGAAGTAGCATGCTTGACTGGAATGGCTTCCACCCACTTGGTAAAGTATTTTGTGGCTGTGAGGGCATAATCATGTCCAGCACTCGAGAACGGATTTATAGTGCCAATGAAATCATTCCCCCATTGCTGAAATGACTCTTCTATCACCATAGACTTGAGAGGTAACACTGCCAACTTGGGTTTGCCAACAAACTATTGACACATCTCACATTTACGCACCCAAGCGTATGAATTTTAAAATAGAGTAGGCTAATAATACCTAGCTCACATAATATTATGGGCAATAACAGGGGCTAAAAAATGTCCTCCACAAGCCAAATTATGGAAGGACTCTAAAATTTTGTTCTGCTGCACTTTATCCATGCAGCAAAAGAATACCCCATCAAGGTTCCTCTTATACAGACCATTATCCCATAGGACAAAGTTGGCATCTTTCAACTTAACAGTCCTCTTTTTTTTATGAGACAGGTGAGCAAGACACTCACCATAGGTAAGGAAATGATCAATATTTAAATACCACTCATTCGTAGTGGTGACAAAAAGAACTATTGGCATGTCTTCAATTTATGTTTTTTCATGCCCTACTTCTTTTGGTATGTTATCAAAAATTAATTGGTAGAGGCCCCTTCCCTACACAAGATTCATTGGTTTGATAACAAGATCAAACTCCTAGATTTTAGCAATCCAATGCCCCTTTTGATTCCAAACTCCTGTTGAGTTAGTATGGACATGATTGTTGTATCAGGGACCAAAGTAACAGTATGTGAGTTCAAGATGTAAAAATGAAAGTGTTTTGCCACCTTTACCATAGCATAAGCATGCTTATCCATGTTTGAATACTTCATCTCATTAGCTTTGAGAGGACAACTCATGAAAGATATGGGAGATTCCACACCTTTTTCATTCTATTAAATTAAAATAGCTGAAAGTGTATGTTCAAAAGCATAGCTGTACATCTTGAAGTCTTTGGTAAAATTAGGACAAACCATAATTGGGGCATAGGCGATAGCTTCCTTGATGTTTTGAAATACCGACTTGCCTTCTTCAGTCCAGCTGAAAGTGGCTTTACCTTTCATCATATTGACAATGTGATGAGTCTTCTCTGTGAATTCAGGAATGAACCTTCATAAAAAGTTCACCTTTCCAAAGAAAAAGTGAACTACAGTCTTACTAGTAGGAAGAGAAAGCTCTTGAATGGATTTGACCCTTTTTGGGTCGATCTTTATGCCTTCTCAAGACACAGTGTGACTGAGAAGTTTACCTTCTATAACCCCAAAAATTGACTTTTTGGAATTACGAGAAATACCATTCTACCAACATCACTCTATAACTTGTTGTAGATGATGCACATCATCAGGACGATGTTTAGAAAATACTATCAAGTCATCAAGGTATACCATAATGAACTTACCCATTTCATTTCTAAAAGTAAGATCCATTGCTCTTTGAAAGGTGGCACCAGCATTGATCAAGCTGAAAGGCATTCTGCGATATGCAAAGGTGCCCCAAGGTATTATGAAGGTGGTATTATGTTAGTCTAATTCACCAATTTCCACTTGATTATATCCTAAAAAACCATCTAGCATTGATAACATCTCAGTGCCAATCACTGTTTGCAGCAGCTGATCCATGATGGGCTGGGGATAGTTGTCTTTTAAGGATGACTGATTCAGATTTTTAAAATCAACAGACAGAAAAATTTCTCCATTCTTCTTTCTTATAATTATTATATTTACAACCCAAGTGGAATGATGGATTAGGAAACTAATCTTTACATTCAGCATTTTCTGTATTTCAGACAAAATCATGTTTGATATCCTGGGATTGTACTCCCTTTGCTTCTACTTGTGAGGCAGCGACCCAATCTTGAAAGGAATTTTGTGCTTAATTTCTTCAAGTCTGAGATGTTTCAGATCATCATATGAATATGCCAAAACATCAATGTAATGGCGAATTAGAGTGATAAATTTGAGTTTTTCATTAGGGGTACAACAATTTCCAATGTTGACCATTTTTGGATTGTCTTCTGTACTCAAATTGATTTGATCAAAATACTTGGAGGATTTTGAATTTATTTGTTGTTCCTTGATAAACCAATCATGTTTTTCAAATAGGTTCTCAAGAGAAACTAATCCTTTATGAATTTTATTCCCTTTGCGCTGAAGGAACTCTTCATCAGCTTTTGAATTTGTCTCTAGAGCTGATTCCAATGGTGGAGATTCACTGTCTTCAAATTGAAGTTTTTCAAAGCTATCTATTTGTTCCAGAAAAGAAATGGTTTGTTTGTCACCATTGAATACCTACCAATGTTTAGCATTATCAAGTACACTTATTCAAAAGACCAACTTGATAGTGTACCTATCTTCTTTGAAATCTTGGTGAGGAACCAAGAGAGTTGTAGAGACGGCCAATGCATCTGCATGAATATTAAATTGTCTGAGCATGGTAGAAATACTAAAAGCATCAACACTTTCAATGTAGTCTCACACTAGATTATGATAATGTCACAATTTTTCATTCTTGGTTTGATATAGGTTCCTCACCTAAAAAACCACCAGCTCAGTGTCTCCTTTGGCATGCATAATTTTAACCCCTTTATCCTGAGTAGCCTTTGATCTAAGCAGCAACGATTCATACTCAGTAGTGTTGTTAGTGTTGTTGAACTGCAACTTGTATGAATATATAAAAATATCTCTTTGAGGAGATATCAAAATAACTCCAGCTCCAAAACTAGTAGAAGAATTGTTGCCATCAAATTTGAGAATTTAGACATCATTAGAATCTAATCTTCTTTCCGATCTTTCTTCATCAAGAAGAGAAGATATTTTTTCATGTGTACTGCACCCTACTAATTCTTCTGATGTCTTATCTAAATTTTTTGGATTGTCACTCAGTAAGCTTTCATCTACTGAAATAGGAACGTCTTCAATAGTCGAAAAAAAATTACCCAAGCCCGAAGACTCAAATAGAATTTGAGCTTTAGGTGCTGAAGTTTGAGTGACTATGTAATTTGATTCCTTTTCAAGAAGTAGCCTTTGCATGACACCCTTGATAGGGATTCTCACCTCAGATAGGTTCACTTAATTCTCCACCAACGTCCTTATAAAAAATTTTCCCAAGAAGAATGCCATAGGAGGCTAGGACATCGACCACCAGGACTGTCATTTTGATTCTTTTATCTGGGAAGGCCGCAAATGCAAATTGAGCATCTTTGATTTGTCCCAACATAGGCACTTGTTTTTTTTCCATGGAGAAACATCTCCCAAAAGTCTTAGTCAACATGAGACCAAGAGAGTCTGCCACCTTGGCGGGCATGACGTTATCAAATGCGCTAAAATTAATTATGCAATTATTGAGCTGATGACCATTTATCAACAGAGAGACATAAAATAGTTTTGTCTTTTCAAGGGTAGCTAGAGGAGTAATCACAAGATTATTTCAATTAGGTGTGTTCTTTGGGGGAACATGAGTTATTTTTGAAATATCTTGTCCTATTGGGATAGTTTTATTTTTGACGTATTCAATGAGGCTATCCAACTGCTCAAGGTTGGATTGCAAGAATTCAAACTCAAACATTTGAATTTTGGTTTTCTTAACATCGTCAATTATATCAAATGACTAAAATGAATTAAAGATAGAGGGAGGCAGTCCATCAATCTGGTTTTTGTTGGGTGTAGGACTGGTCTACGAATTTGAAGTAGAAGGTGAAGAAATATTTGAGGTACTTGCTTTTTTAGTCATCACCGAGTCCTTTGATTGGAAAGGCAGTGAAATTCCTCATTTAGCAATTGAAATTTTTGGTCGAGATTCTTCCCCTATTTTTCCTATGATCCATCTAACGCTTCACCTTTACTTATGGGTTCATCATGGAAATTCAGGAAACTAATGTTGGAGTCACCAGCTAATTTTTTTTGGCCTTCTACAAAGAGATCGTCATCTTCTTGGTTCAACTCAGGTTAGAAGGAAAAATCATTTTAGTTTCAAGATAACCAACTACTGAGTTAGCTGGTGTTGCTTCAATGGCAAGCTTCCCTGGTGGGGGAGGAAGGCGATTTAGTTTCCCTTGATTTCTAGCAACATTGCCTTGATATGACTGGTTGGAAAACATCCTCCTTGGTATATCTCAATAAGAAGGAGGAGCAAACATCCCTTGTGCCATTTATTTTTTGAGAGCTAGTAATTCATTTACTAGTTTTTGCACCATAGGATCAGTGGTGCCTGTAGAAGAATATTTAGAAGATGAAGAAATTTAACTCTATTAGGATCTCTTCTTATCTTTTCTGCCAAGATAAGGTCATCTTTAACCTCAGTCGCCAAAATTTGAGCTGCAACAAGATCTATTTGGCCAACCCACCTCAACAAGAAACTCACTTCAAGAAGCTAAGAATTGATGAAGAAGTATTTGATATTCTTGAGTGTCAACTAAGCAATTGTGGAATCTTATTCCTTAGCTTGTCAAATTTGGCAATGAATTCTCTCATGGGTTCATGAGGCTCCTTCTTCATTTGTGTAATCTAGGCTAACAGGGCAAGAGCATCTTCTGCAATTTAAACCTGGCCTCAAATTTGGCTTTGAGAGTGTTCCAATCAGTTACTATTTGTGCTTGCAGATGATAAAACCAGTCTATAGCAGCACCTCATAATGTCTCTACAAATAGTTTGACTGTAATGTCTTCATATTCAATGCCTATTATACCACAATTTATGCAAAAGGATGCAATATGTTTATCAAGATGAACCTTCCCATCACCATAGAACTTACGAAAATTCTTTCTTGAACTACGGGGTAGTTTATGTAAAGGTGGGGTCAGATTCAAGGGACCAAAAGTATTATCTCAGGGGCCTCGAGCTACCATGATATGGCTGTTTAAAGGAGGGATAATAAATCTCTATGGGATATGTATAGATAAAGCCCTACTAGTAGAGGAAAGAGCAGCTTTGCCTGGTATTGGGGACTTGATGTTTGTAGGAGGAAAACTCATAGTTTGTTGAAGGTGATTTTGTGGAGGGGAAAGATCAAAATTATTTAGATGCACCAACTCAAATACAGGGTCAACAATACCTTGAGCTCTCTAGCTTCACGTGTACGATGGATCTGCTAGAGTGTAAAATAGATATGGAAAAGCACTGAAACTACTTCAATTTGAAGCTTGAGGCTTCAAACTGCATGTTCTTCCCCAATGGAGTCATCAAAAACTGTTGGGTGAATATTTTGTCACTAGCTGACTGACAGAAAAATAGTTACATCAACCATAGTATAAGGAGATTTATGCGGCAAAATGGGTGTGGTGACCACAGCCAGAATGAGATAAATCTCTCCTCTCAGCAAGGGAAGGTTCCCTATAAACTATTATATACTATAGTATATATAAGCTGAAAATACACACAAGGGTGAAATCGTACCATCCATCTCTCTTTTTTCAGAAATGATATTCACAGAATAGGGAAGAATTCCTAGGTAATTGCTGAAGGCACTTCTCTTCTTTCAGAAATGATGTTCAAAAAACCAAAAAAAGACTTCCTAGGTTGTAACAAAAACCACAAGAAACCAACGATAGCACAAAGTCTTTCATTATCTCTCTTAATGATTAGGACAAAAGGACACAGTAGTTTAAAGCATAGCCCAAAGTCTTCACTTCAACTACAACAGAGTAAAAGATTACAAAGGACAAGGGGAACTCAAAGTCTCTTTAGTATCCTTTACACAAAACACAAACTGAAGGTAATTATGGTAGCACAAAGTCTCCCACAGTCAGCTTTAGGACATCTTCCAATTTACTTCCACTTGTTCTGCTTGTTTGATTAAATGGACAAGACTATATTTAGAAAACAAACATAAGAACAATTTCTTAGATGACACAAGCTTATTCCAACACAAAGTTTGAAAGGTCACTTGCTTTCTCATTCATTTAACAAAATATGATTAACAGTCTGAGCTCAAAGTTTCAAGAATGCCTTTCAATTTTGGGCAGAGCTTCGCTTTTGATAACAGAGAGATATTTTTTATACAAAATGAGAGATTACAATATATATCATCACAAGAAAGACTTGGGTGCTTGTTTTCATAAAAATGGCCCACGCTGAATTGAATGTATTAAATATCTATCAAAGAGCCATGATAAAATAGGGCATCAACCTTGACTTTGGCATTCTGAATTATCTCAAATGTCCCTTCCTCAGCATGGATTATCTGGTCTTCTTAATGATGCTTACATGGTTGTCCATTCACCTTTACTTAATGTAAAAAAATAGGCCACATCCTTGAATGTTTGTGTTCTCTGATGTCTACCTAGTGGACTGTTCCACCTACTGAAAATAACTCTCTTGTAGATATTTCTAAATTTTTTGTAGTTGTTCTCTCTTTCCTTGCCACATTTTGTCTCTTCCTAAGCAATTTGAGCTCTCAAGGCTACCTTCTCACTTTCTGCTGGTCTTTTAGCTCATTTTTGGGCTGGTCATTGAGCTTGTTCTCAGGGCTTTTAAAAACCAATGATTATTCCATTACCTTGAAATTGACGTTTGTGAGGACGTCATTGGTCACCTTGAACCTCCTTGAACCTTAAACCTTGAACTCTTTTGGTTTAAATGTTCAATGTTTTGTGAAGGGTCATATTCGCTTTCTTTTCTCCTTTGATCAAACCATTTCTTTGAACTATTTTGGAATCTTCCACTTCCTTCATTTTCTCAAAGCTTCCATTCGATCTTATGAACTCTTTGAACCCGTTGAACCTTGAACTATTTGAACCCGTTGAACCTTGAACTCTTTGAACCTTTTAAGTTCAAGGTTCAACGATTCATTCTCTTTCTTTGAAGCCTTTTATTCTCTAAGTCTATCGAACTTATTGAACTCGTTGAACCTTTTGAACCATTTTGGTTCAAGGTTCAACGGTTCAACGATTCAATCTTATTTCTTTGATTTCTTTAAAGCTTCAAACTCTCTGGATTTTCTAAGTCCGTCTAAGTCATTGAACCTTTGAACTCGTTGAACCTTTAAACTCTTTTTGGTTCAAAGTTCAATGGTTCAATGGTTCAATCTTCGCTCTTTGATTCCTTCTTTTCTTTAAGTTTTTTAGACTTATTGAACTCGTTGAACCTTGAACCTTTGGACCATTTTGGGTCAAGGTTCAATGGTTCAATAGTTCAACCTTATCTCTTTGACTCCTTTTATTTTTTAAGTCCGTCGAAGTCATTGAACCTTTGAACTCATTGAACCTTTGAACTCTTTTGGAGGCAGGGTTCAATGGTTCAATGGTTCAAAGCGGTTCATTCTAATTGTTTGAAGCCCACCGTTAAGTCTTTTGATTGAACCTCGGCATTGAACCATCCTCAAAACACTAAGGAAAAGCCTTAAGTGTTTTGAAATTCCTTTGAATAAAGATCCCCTGTTGAACCTTGAACTCTTTGGCTGAAAAGGCTTAAATATTTGAAAAAACTTAATTGCTCATAACATTTTGAAAGAAAGAAATAGAGCATTTTGGCCTGCAGAACCAAAATGGTTGGCTTGTTGTCCTCAAAAGCAAGTGACAGATTTCGGGAACAACACATGGAACCAGTCATTTAGTGCTTTGTCATTTTTTTGGATTAGTAATAATTGGAACATGTATAGTTATTCTATGTAACTGAATATCTTGTGTAGGAGTAGATGAGAATTCCATGGAATCCACTGTATATCTCTAGTATAAAGGCCTCTCAAGTATGGGTCACCTAGGAAAAGAGATTATCTATTGCTTACCCTTTCATATAGGATTAACATTAGTAGATTTGATAATTATATGTCTTAGAATAAACTTCTCTTATTTAAGTGGATGTTCATATGTAATTCTAAAAACTGTGACTACCTTGTTGGTATGAATATATTTGATACACCCATACACCATGGAATGTACTATGTAGAGTTTATGTATCTAAGGTCTTCCTAATAACATATCAAATACTTATGTATATGGTATAGCTAAAAAGGTGGCAACTATGTGCTAGATCAACCTATAAAGGTAAATCAATCTCACCAACAATGTGTTGGAATTTCCCATCAAATGTTCTAATCATTTTGGTCAAAGGATATAAATCATCATGTGTATATCCCATATGTGTAAGTAATGTGATGGTATATATATTCTCACTAGCATCGTTATCAATCATAACACTTTGTATACGATGATGGTCAATATATGCTTGAATAAATAGTAAATGAATATTTAAGTCATCATCTAGTATTTCAGTCATCAAATTTAATAGGTCTCTAAACAATAAGAGGTATTATGTGTTTACAAGTACCAATAATCCCATATAATTATTGGTCTCATAACACTATGTATACGATGATGGTAAATCTATGCTTGAATAAATAGTGAATGAATATTTGAGTTATCATCTAGTATTTCACAGTCATCAAATGTAATAGAAGGTCTCTAAACAATAGGAGGTATTGTGTGTGTACAAGTGCCAATAATCCCATATAATTGGTGCCCATAATGTGATGGAGGAGGATGTGCATTATATGCCATTTTCACTTTTGGATCTTTCTTAGATTGATTTTGTAGAGGGTTGTTAAATATTTTCTGATTCTAGTGATCACCAAGTCATGAACTTGAAACCTTTAGAGAATCATCATATGTAATTTTTTGGTCATCAATAAGGTATTGGATCTTATGATTCAAGGTATAACATTTGTTCATAGAATGGTCAGGGCCGTGGTGATAGACACAATATGTATTAGCATCATATCTTTTTGGTAATTGTTGAATTATATCAACCTTTGTCATAAGAGGGAGAGATATGAGATGATACTCCACAAGCTTCTGAAGTAAATAAGCTAGAGACTCAAGTAATCATGTAAATTATCTCTTAGGTGCATTAGATACGATAATTCAATTAGGTTGTTGTAACACTATGTTAACCATTGTGGTTGTTTCCTTTTTAGGTACTATAAGTTTTAATTTGTAGTTTGGTTTGATATGAAACTTGGTATTATATGTAGTTGGTATGTTTGCTACATACTTGAGCTTGTTCAATGAAATAAGTTTCACTTCATGATCTCAAATAATATGGCATAAGTCATAAAAAGATTTGAACTTCTTGAAAATGATGGATTCATGTAATGGGGCAAACAAACTTGGTTTGAAGATGTCTTGAAGTTATTTATCTACCATTGGATTTGTCATTTTGGCCAACATTATTTTATATCTCAAAACATATTCATTGATAGGTTCCTTGGTTGATCTTTGTAATTTGAGCATATGACATCTTTTTAGTGATGTTGATAGAGGAATGTGTTATAAATTAATCCACTAGAGGTTTGAATGATCTCACTAATTAGGTTGGTAAATTATAGAACCATTGTAAAGCATAATACTTTAGGCTCCTTAGAAATAAATTGATCAAAAGTTTATGAATAGAGGCATAATCAAGGCATACCACATAGAAAGATCGGATATGTTGTTTAATATCAACCTTGCCATCATAAAATGTGAATGTGAGTGCAATAAAAATAGTTTTCAAAGGGTCAAAAGATATTTCAGGTGTAAGAGGATTATGTAACACATCTTGCGAATAACACAAGGATAATTTACAGCCTTTTGTTCAATATGGGTAAAATTGTCTTCAAAAATTTTAATAACTTAGAGGAGATATTTCACTATAAACCCATTGGGATTAAGAGTAGATATTTGAGCACTCACCAAAGAGGATGTAAACACAGTTTGGAGTTGATATAGGAATTAAAACCAATATTTGATTTGAAGCATTCACTAGCCCCATGGTAGATGTAGCAATAAGATTTTATTCCTTGGGGAATAATGGTTTGAAAACATTCTTCGTGCCCCTACTAAATGTGGGAATCGATGATGTGCTCAAAGAGAGGGTTAACTAATTTGTGACTTTTGTTTTTTTAGTTTCTAACATGGTTTTGAGGATATCATCAAAATCCTCAGGGTTTTGATGAGTACAATGTTGAAACATAATAATAACTTACACTTGATCTTGATCTATTTGTGTTGAGTTGTGGAGCTAAAAGCTTCACCAGATGAGTAAATGCAGAGGTTGCTAGAGTTACACAGTCACCGACATCGGTCATGACCGATTGATGTCAGTCAAGTGTCGACCAGAATCTATAGACATCAGTTATATTAACCGACGTCGGTCATATGCAGACAGATAGGGACTGACGTCGGTCACTTGTGCGTTTCAGAAGTCTATTTTCATGGAAGAACAGATTGTTTGTATAAAAAGATTAACTGTTAGTTTTGAGTCCACGCTTCTATTTTTGACAAGATAGATTTGAACCTTTGATTAAGAGGTGCACCTAATGGTGGAGAATGCATGGCTCATGAATCCTAATGTTATATAATAGGGTTAGATCCTCATAGCTTGTATGATGTATGAGAAATATGGTGAGTCAATTCAAGGATTGAATTGATTGTAATTGAGAGAGAGAACTCTTGAGGGAAAGAGATCTGTACATCTGAGAGGTGTGAGAAGAAAGAGAGATTTCTTCATTGTATTTACTTCTAAAAGAGTTTAATACAAGATTGGTTGTTTCTTGTATCTCCTATTCTTTGCTATTTTTGATTTCTAGTTACTTATTATTTTTAGTTTAATTTCATGTTTAGTTGCTTACACAAAAGTAATCAATTGTAGTCTGTAAGATATTAAAAAGTGGTATCAGAGCTTGGTTCACTAACAAAGTGGTATCAGAGCGTGTTAGTGTTTGTTGATTATAGAATTCACTCAGAAGGGTTTCTGATTGAGTGAGAGTAAAGCAATGACAGAAAAAAGTAAACTAAGAATGGAAAAATTTAATGGAAAAAATTATCAATTATGGAGGATACAGATAGAAGATTATCTGTATCAAAAAGATCTATACTTACCATTGGGTGGGGTTTGAAGCAAGCCCACATATATGAAAGATGAAGAATAGAATGTTCTTGATAGAAAGGCTCTTGGATCTATAAGGTTGAGCCTGGCATCTTCTATGATTTTCAACTTATCACAGGCAAAGACAACAGTAGAGTTAATGGATACTTTGACAAATTTATATGAAAAGCCCTCAGCTTCGAATAAGGTATATCTTATGAAGCAATTATTTAATTTACAAATGCAAGAAGGTGGATCTGTATCTAGTCATCTTAATGATTTCCATGCAATAGTAAATCAGTTAAATTCAGTCAAAATAATTTTTGATGATAAAATTAAGGCTCTCTTAATCTTATGCTCTTTACCTGAAAGTTGACATAGTTTGGTAATGACAGTTAATAATACTACATTTGCTTCAAATATCTTAAAAGTTGATGATGTTGTTAGTGTAATTTTGAATGAAAAAATTCACAGGAAAAGCACAGAGAAAACATCAGGTAATGATTTAAGTGTTGAAAGCAGGGGAAGGCAAAGAGAGAAGGGCAAGCAAGGGAGATCAAGGTCAAAGTCAAAGATGAGAAGTAGATCTAAATCCAAAAATAAAAGAATAATCTGCTGAAATTGTGAAAAGAAAGGGCATGCAAAAAAATATTGCTGGTTGAAAGTTAAAGAAGAAAATCAGCATGAAGGTAAAGAAGAAGCAAAAGTTGCAGATATTGTTGCACATGATGCTCTTATATTTTCTTTGGATAATAAAATAGAATCTTGGGTTTTACATTCTGGTGCCTCTTTTCATGCAACCCCAAATAGAAAATTTTTCAATGATTATGTCCATAGATATTTTGGAATAGTTTATTTAGGGGATTATGAGCCTTGTAAAATTATTGGCAAAGGAAAAGTGCAGCTGAAATTGTAGAATGGCAACACATGGGTGTTGAAGGATGTCATGCATGTACCCGTCCTGAAGCGAAATCTGATTTTTGTAAGAAAGTTGGGTGATGAAGGTTGCATTGTAACTCTCACAGCGGAATCTTGAATTTTTTTTAAGGGTGCACTTGTATTAGCTAGAGGTAAGAGAGTAGGTACACTTTATCTATCTACTTGTATCACTGATCATTCTCTTTTTATTTTATCTACTTCAAATGTAAATGTAAAGTCGTGGCACTGTAGGCTTGGCTACATGAATGAGAAAAGAATGAATGTTCTTAAGTCAAAAGGTAAGCTTTCAGATTTGAAAAGCATAGATCTAGATTTCTGTGAGCATTGTATTTTTTAAAAATAGAAGAAAGTGAGGTTTCTCAAAACTGGGTCAACAAAAAAGAAGCACAAGATGGAGCTTATTCACATAGACGTGTGAAAACCAGAGCATATAGCTTCTATTGGAGGATCACGATATCATGTTACTTTCATTGATGATGCTACAAAAAATGTATGGATTTATTGCATAAAGAAAAAATTTGATGTTTTTGACATGTTTAAGAAATAGAAAGATTTGGTTGAGAATGAAACAGGTTTGAGATTGAAGTGCCTTAGATCTGACAATGGTGGTGAGTACTGCAGTAATAAATTTAATAGTTATTGTTCTATGAATGGAATACGCAAGGAAAGGACGGTTCTAAAGACACCTCAGCAAAATGGAGTTGCTAAAAATATGAATAAAATAATAATGGAGCATGCACGGAGTATGAAGTTGCATGCTGGTTTTCCCTTACAATTTTAGGCAGATGCTGTAGATACTATAGTTTACCTGATTAATAGAGGACCTTCTACTGCACTGGATGGTGGAATTTCAGAAGAGGCGTGGACAGATAAAAAGGTAGATCTTTCACATCTCAGAGTTTTTGGTTCTGAATCTTTTGTGCACATTGATAAAAAAAATAGAAAGAAGTTGGATGCTAAATCTATGCGGTGCACTTTCATTGGTTATGGCTCTGGAGATTTCAAATTCCAGTTGTGAAATTTAGAAACTAACAAAATTATTAAAAGATGTGATGTAGTTTTCAATGAGAAGGTGATGTATAGTGATCAGCTCAAGAGGCTGAATAATTTTGAGCAGGGCAATGTTGATTTGGATGAGGTTATGATCTAAAATGAGCTCGCGAGTAAAAATCATCACATATAGAAAAACACAGACACCGACATCGATCAAAAAGGAACCGATGTTGGTCAGATAGTAATTGATGTTGGTCAGGCAGTAACTGACGTTGGTTAGAAAGGAACTGACGTCAGTCAAGTAAAATCAACGTCGGTTAGGTACAGACTGACATCGATCAGAGATGACTAAGATTGGTCACTGATAGAAAAAAAATTGGGCGGACAGCACGCTGAAAATGAGTCTCAAATGCTCGTGAGGAGGTCTTAAAGGGTAAGTAAACCTCCAATTTGTTATTCCCCTTCGTTATACTACTTATTGCTCACTGATGGTGGAGAACCAGAAAATTTTGATGAAGCAATGCAGGTAGAATCTAGGAAACAGTGGGAACATGACATGAATGAGGAAATCGATTCCCTGAAAGAGAACCAAACGTGAGATTTAGTTGAGTTGCCAACCGAAAAGAAAGCACTAAAAAACAAATAGATATACAGGTCAAAGGAATGAGAGAATGGATAAATGAGACATAAGGCCAGGTTGGTAGTAAAGAGATTTGCACAGAAATCAGGTATTAATTTTAGTGAATTTTTTTCTCCTGTAGTAAAAATGACTTCTATTCGGACTGTATTGTCTTTAGTTTCTATTGAGGATTTGCATCTTGAGCATCTTGATGTTAAGACAGAATTTATTCATAGAGATTTGGATGAAAAAATATATATGGATCAACCGAAAGGTTTTGAGGTCAAAGGTAAGGAGAAACTTGTGTGCAGGTTGAAAAAAAGCTTATATGGTCTTAAGCAGGCTTCAAGACAATGGTATTTGAGGTTTGACAAGTTTATGATAGAGCATGGCTTTAATAGATGTCAATCTGACCATTATGTTTATTTTAACAAATTGAATAATGGTAGATATATTATCCTGTTACTGTATGTAGATGATATGCTTGTTGAAGGTTCACACATGCAGGATATTACTGAGCTTAAGGTAAAATTAGCTCACACATTTGCCATGAAGGATTTAAGAGTAGAAAAAAAAATCCTTGACATGAGTATTAAAAGAGACAAGAAAAATTACAGTTTGATTTTATCTCAAGAAGATTATGTGAATAAGGTGTTGGAGAGGTTCAATATGCAAGATGCAAAACCAATAAGCACACCTATGGCTGGACACTTTAAGTTGAGCAAATAATAGTGTCCTAAATCACATGATGAGGTTGAGTACATGAGTAGAGTTTCATATGATTCAACAGTTGGGAGCTTGATGTATGCAATGGTATGTATTAGACTTGATATTGCCTAAACAGTGGAAGTTGTCAGCAAGTTTATGGCCAATCTAGGAAAGAAATACTAGAAAGTAATTCAGTAGATTTTCAGATATCTGAGAGGGACCAATAGTAAGCATTTATGATATGGAGGGTCAAACACTTCTCTACATGGGTATGTAGATTCAGATATGGCAAGTGACTTGGATGGCAGGAGAAGCACCATAGGATATGTGTTCACTGTTGGTAGAACGGCGGTTCGCTAGATTTTAAAGTTGCAAAAAGTTGTTGCCTTGTCTACTACAGAGGCAGAATACATTGCAGTCATAGAGGCTAGCAAGGAAATGATTTAAATGACTCAGTTCATGGAAGAGTTGAAAAAGAAACAAAAGAGTTGAAGATTGTATAGTGATAGTCAAAGTGTAATTCATTTGACAAAGAATTTAGCCTTTCATTCAAGAACCAAACATATACAGTTTATGTACCACTTCATTAGACATGTATTAGAGGATGGTGAGTTGAAGCTGAAAAAGATCCATACAAATAAGAACCCTATTGATATGTTAACAAAGTCGGTAACAAATGAGAAGTTGAATCTTCATTCAACTTTTCTTGGTCTTCAAGATTGAACTTGAAGATGGAGAAACAAGCTAGAGGATATTGTTGTACAGATATAAGTGCAGTTGTTTATCTCCAAGTGGGAGATTATTGAGTTGTGGAGCTAAAAGCTTCACTAAATGAGCAAATGCAGAGGTTGTTAGAGTTACACAGTCACCGACATCGATCAAGACTGACCGACGTCGATCAGGTGTCGACCAAAATCTATCGACGTTGGTTATGTCAACCGACATCCATCATATGCAGACAGACAGGGACCGACGTCGGTCACCTGTGTGTTCTAGAAATCTATTTTTGTGGAAGAATAAATTATTTGCATGAAAAGATTAACTATTAATTTTTAGTCCACGTTTCTATTTTTGGCAGGACATATTTGAATCTTTGATTAAGAAATGCATCTAACGGTGGAGAATGCATGGCTCATGAATCTTAGTGTTATATAATAGGGTTAGATCCTCATAGCTTGTATGATGTATGAGAAACAGGGTGAGTCAATTCAAGGATTGAATTGATTGTAATTGAGAGAGAGAGAACTCTTGAGGGAAAGAGATCTGTACATCTAAGAGGTGTGAGAAGAAAGAGAGATTTCTTCATTGTATTTCCTTCTAGAAGAGTTTAATACAAGATTGGTTGTTTTTTGTATCTCTTATTTTTTGTTATTTTTGATTTTTAGTTACTTATTATTTCTGGTTTAATTCTGTGTTTAGTTGCTTACACAAAAATAATCAATTATACTCTGTAAGATCCTAACAAGTGGTATCAGAGCTTGGTTCACTAACAAAGTGGTATCAAAGCGTGTTAGTATTTGTTGATTACAGAATTCACTCACAGGAGTTTATGATTGAGTGAGAGTAAAGTAATGGTAGAAGAAAATAAATTAAAAATAGATAAATTTAATGGCAAGAATTATCAATTATAGAGGATGCAGATAGAAGATTATCTATATCAAAAGATCTGTACTTACCGTTGGGTGGGTTTTCAAGCAAGCCCACAACTATGCAAGATGAAAAATAGAATGTTTTTGATAGAAAGGCTCTTGGATCTATAAGGTTGAGCTTGGCATCTTTTGTGATTTCCAACTTATCACAAGCAAAGACAATGGTAGAGTTAATGGATACTTTGGCAAATTTATATGAAAAGCCTTCAGCTTCAAATAAGGTATATCTTATGAAGCAATTATTTAATTTGCAAATGCAAGAATGTGGATATGTGTCTAGTCATCTTAATGATTTTCATGTAATAATAAATCAGTTAAATTCAGTCAAAATAATTTTTGATGATGAAATTAAGGCTCTCTTAATCTTATGCTCTTTACCTAAAAGTTGGCATAGTTTGGTAATGACAATTAGTAATACTACATCTACTTCAAATATCTTGAAAGTTGATGATGTTGTTAGTGTAATATTGAATGAAAAAATTCACAATAAAAGCATATAAAAAACATCAGGTAATGCTTTAAGTGTTCAAAGCAGGGGAAGGCAAAGAGAGAAGGGCAAGCAAGGGAGATCAATGTCAAAGTCAAAGATGAGAAGTAGATCTAAATCCAAAAATAGAAAAATACTCTGCTAGAATTGTGAAAAGAAAGGGCATGCAAAGAAAAATTGATGGTTGAAAGTTAAAGAAAAAAATCAGCATGAAGGTAAACAAGAAGCAAAAGTTGCAAGTATTGTTGCACAAGATGCTCTTATATTTTCTTTGGATAATAAAATAGAATCTTGGGTTTTACATTCTGGTGCCTTTTTTCATGCAACCCCAAATAGAAAATTTTTCAATGATTCTGTCCATGGAGATTTTGAAATAGTTTATTTAGGGAATGATGAGCCTTGTAAAATTGTTGGCAAAAGAAAAGTGCAGCTAAAATTGTAAAATGGCAACACATGGGTGTTGAAGGATGTCATGCATGTACCCGTCCTGAAGCAAAATTTTATTTCTGTAAAAAAATTAGGTGATGAGGGTTGCACTGTAACTCTCACAGCAAAATCTTAGAAAATTTTTAAGGGTGCACTTGTATTAGCCAGAGGTAAGAGAGTAGGTACACTTTATCTATCTACTTGTATCACTGATCATTCTCTTTCTATTTTATCTACTTCAGATGTAGATGCAAAGTTGTGGCACTGTAGGCTTGGCCACATGAGTGAGAAGGGAATAAATGTTCTTAAGTCAAAAAGTAAGCTTTCAAATTTGAAAAGCATAGATCTATATTTTTGTGAGCATTGTATTTTTAAAAAATAGAAGAAAGTGAGGTTTCTCAAAACTGGGTCAACAAAGAAGCACAAGATGGAGCTTGTTCACACAGACGTGTGGGGACCAGCTTAGATAGCTTCTATTAGAGGATCACGATATTATGTTACTTTCATTGATGATGCTACAAGAAAGGTATGGATTTATTGCATAAAGAGAAAATCTGATGTTTTTGACATGTTTAAAAAATGGAAAGCTTTGGTTGAGAATAAAATAGGTTTGAAATTGAAGTGCCTTAGATATGACAATGGTGGTTAGTACTGCAGCAATAAATATAACAGTGATTGTTCTATGAATGGAATACATAAGGAAATGATGGTTCCAAAAACACATCAGCAAAATGGAGTTGTTGAAAGGATGAATAGAACAATAATGGAGCATGCATAGAGTATGAGGTTGCATGTTAGTTTGCCCTTATAGTTTTGGGTAGAAGGTGTAGATACTACAGTTTACCTGATTAACAGAGGACCTTCTACTGCACTGGATGGTGGAATTCTAGAAGAGGCATGGACAGGTAAAAAGGTAGATATTTCACATCTCATAGTTTTTGGTTCTGAAGCTTTTGTGCACATTGATAAAGAAAATAAAAAGAAGCTAGATGCTAAATCTATGCAGTGCACTTTCATTGGTTATGGCTCTGGAGATTTTGAATTCCAGTTGTGAAATTTAGAAACTAACAAAATTATTAGAAGTTGTGATGTAGTTTTCAATGAGAAGGTGATGTAAGTGATCACCTCAAGAGGCTAAATAATTTTGAGCAGGGCAATGTTGATTTGGATGAGATTATGATCCAAAATGAGCTCACGAGTAAAAATTATCACATACAAAAAAATACATACACTGACGTCGGTCAGGTAGGAACTGACGTTGGTCAGACAGTAACCGATGTCGGTCAGGCAGTAATCGATGTCGATCAGATAGTAACCAACATCAGTCAGGTAGAACTGACATCAGTCAGGTACAGACTGACATCGACAATAGATGATCGAGATTAGTCACTAATAGAAAGAAATTTGGGCGGACAGCAAGCTAAAAATGAGTCTCAAATGCCCGTGAGGAGGTCTGAAAGGGTAAGTAAACCTCCAATTCATTATTTCCCTTTGTTATACTACTTATTATTCACTGATGGTGGAGAACCAAAAAATTTTGATGAGGCAATGCAGGTAGAATTTAGAAAACAGTGGGAGCATGGCATGAATGAAGAAATTAATTCCTTGAAAGAGAATCAAACGTGGGATTTAGTTGAGTTGCCAGCGGGAAAGAAAGCACTAAAAAACAAATAGATATACAGGTTAAAGGAAAGAGAGAATGGACAAATGAGACATAATGCCAGGTTGGTAGTAAAGGGATTTGCACTACAACAAGGTATTGATTTTGGTAAAAAAATTCTCCTGTAGTAAAAATAACTTTTATTCAGACTGTATTGTCTTTAGTTGCTATTGAAGATTTGCATCTTGAGCAGCTTGATGTTAAGACAGCATTTATTCATGGAGATTTGGATGAAAAAATATATATGGATCAACTAGAAGGTTTTGAGGTCAAAGGTAAGGATAAAATTGTGTGAAGATTGGAGAAAAGCTTATATGGTCTTAAGCAGGCTCCAAGACAATGGTATTTGAGGTTTGACGGGTTTATGATAGAGCATGGCTTTAGTAGATGTCAATTTGACTATTGTGTTTATTTTAACAGATTAGATAATAGTAGATATATTATCTTATTACTGTATGTAGATGATATGCTTGTTGCAGGTTCACACATGTAAGATATTACTAAGCTTAAGGTAAAATTAGCTCACACATTTGCCATGAAAGATTTAGGAGCAACAAAGAAAATCCTTGGCATGAGTATTAAAAGAGATAAGAAAAATCATAGTTTGATTTTGTCTCAAGAGGATTATGTGAATAAGGTGTTGGAGAGGTTCAATATGCAGGATGCAAAATCGGTAAGCACTCTTATGGCTGGACACTTCAAGTTGAGCAAAGAACAGTGTCTTAAATCACATGATGAGGTTGAGTACATGAGTAGAGTTCCATATGCTTCAGCAGTTGGGAGCTTGATGTATGCAATGGTATGTACTAGACCTGATATTGCTCAAGCAATGGGAGTTGTCAGCAAGTTTATGGCCAATCTAAAAAAGGAACACTGGAAAGCAGTTCAGTGGATTTTCAGATATCTGAGAGGGACCAGCAGTAGGCATTTATGTTATGGAGGGTCAAACACTTTTCTACATAGGTATGAAGATTTAGATATGGCAGGTGACTTGGATGGCAAGAGAAGCACCACATGATATGTGTTCACTATTGGTGGATCGGTAGTTAGCTAGATTTCAAAGTTGTAGAAGGTTGTTGCCTTGTCTACTACAGAGGTAGAATACATTGCAGTCACAGATGCTAGCAAAGAAATGATTTGGATGACTCGGTTCATGAAAGAGTTGAAAAAAGAGCAAAAGAGTTGCAGATTGTACAGTAATAGTCAAAGTGCAATTTATTTAGCAAAGAATTCAACCTTTCATTCAAGAACCAAACATATACAGCTTAGGTACCACTTCATTAGACAGGTATTGGAGGATGGTGAGTTGAAGCTGGAAAAGACCCATACAAATAAGAACCCTACTGATATGTTAATAAATCCGGTAACAAAAGAGAAGTTGAATCTTCATTCAACTTTTGTTGGTCTTCAAAATTGAATTTGAAGATGGAGAAACAAGCTAGAGGATGTTGTTGTATAGGTACATGTGTAGCTATTTATCTCCAAGTGAGAGATTGTTGAGTTGTAGAGCTAAAAACTTCACCAGGTGAGCAAATGCAGAGGTTGCTAGAGTTACATAGTCACCGACATCGATCAGGACCGACCGACGTCAGTTAGGTGTCGACCAAAATCTGTCAATGTTGATTATGTCGATCGACGTCGGTCATATGCAGATAGACAGAGACTGATGTCAGTCACCTGTGCATTTTAGAAATCTATTTTTGTGGAAGAACAGATTGTTTGCATGAAAAAATTAACTGTTAGTTTCTAGTCTGCTTTTCTATTTTTGACAGGACAGATTTGAACCTTTGATTAAGAGGTGCATCTAACGGTGGAGACTGCATGGCTCATGAATCCTAGTGTTATATAATAGGGTTAGATCCTCGTAGCTTGTATGATGTATTTGAAACAAGGTGAGTCAATTCAAAGATTGAATTGATTGTAATTGAGAGAGAGATAACTCTTGAGGGAAAGAGATCTATATATCTGAGAGGTGTGAGAAGAAAAAGAGATTTCTTTATTGTATTTTTTTTTGGAAGAGTTTAATACAAGATTGATTATTTTTTGTATCTCTTATTCTTTGTTATTTTTGATTTTTAGTTGCTTATTATTTTTAATTTAATTTCATGTTTAGTTGCTTACACAAAAGTAATCAATTGTACTCTGTAAGATTTTAATAAGTGGTATCAGAGCTTGATTCAATAACAAAGTGGTATCAGAGCGTGTTAGTGTTTGTTGATTACAGAATTCACTCACAGGGGTTTCTGATTGAGTGGAAGAAAAGCAATGGCAAAAAAAAGAAAACTAAGAATGGAGAAATTTAATGGCAAGAATTATCAATTATAGAGGATGCAAATAGAAGATTATATGTATCAAAAAGATCTGTACTTACCGTTGGGTGGGGTTTCAAGCAAGCCCACAGATATGCAAGCTGAAGAATGAAATGTTCTTGATAGAAAAGTGCTTGGATCTATAAGGTTGAGCCTAGCATCTTTTGTGATTTCCAACTTATCACAGGCAAAGACAACGGTAGAGTTAATGGATACTTTTTCAAATTTATATGAAAAGCCCTCAGCTTCGAATAAGGTATATCTTATGAAGCAATTATTTAATTTGCAAATGCAGGAAGGTGGATCTGTATCTAGTTATCTTAATGATTTCTATGCAATAGTAAATCAATTAAATTTAGTCAAAATAGTTTTTTATGATAAAATTAAGGCTCTCTTAATCTTATGCTCTTTACTTGAAAGTTGGCATAGTTTGGTAATGGCAGTTAGTAATACTGCATCTGCTTCAAATATCTTGAAAGTTGATGTTGTTAGTGTAATCTTGAATGAAAAAATTTGTAAAAAAAGCACAGAGAAAACATCAGGTAATACTTTAAGTGTTGAAAGTAGGGGAAGACAAAGATATAAGGGCAAGCAAGGGAGATCAAGGTCAAAGTCAAAGATGAGAAGTAGATCTAAATCTAGAAATGGGAGAATAATCTACTGGAATTGTGGAAAGAAAAGACATGCAAAAAAAGATTACTGGTTGAAAGTTAAAGAAAAAAATTAGCATGAAGGTAAAGAAGAAGCAAAAGTTCCAGGTATTGTTGCACATGATGCTCTTATATTTTCTTTGGATAATAAAATAGAATCTTGGGTTTTACATTCTAGTGCCTCTTTCTATGCAACCCCAAATAGAGAATTTTTCAATGATTATGTCCATGGAGATTTTAGAATAGTTTATTAAGGGATGATGAGCCTTGTAAAATTGTTGGCAAAGGAAAAGTGCAGCTAAAATTGCAAAATGGCAACACATGGGTGTTGAAGGATGTCATGCATGTACCCGTCTTGAAGTGAAATCTGATTTCTGTAGGAAAGTTGGGTGATGAGGGTTGCACTGTAACTCTCACAGCAAAATTTTAAAAAATTTCCAAGGGTGCATTTGTATTAGCCAGAGGTAAGAGAGTAGGTACACTTTATCTATTTAATTATATCACTGATCATTCTCTTTTTGTTTTATCTACTTTAGATGTAGATGCAAAGTTGTGACACTATAGGTTTGGCCACATGAGTGAGAAGGGAATAAATGTTCTTAAGTCAAAAAGTAAGCTTTCAAATTTAAAAAGCATAGATCTAGATTTTTGTGAGCATTGTATTTTTAGAAAATAGAAGAAAGTGAGGTTTTTCAAAATTGGGTCAACAAAGAAGAAGCACAAGATGGAGCTTGTTCACACAGACGTGTGGGGACCAACTCAGGTAGTTTCTATTGGAGGATCATGGTATTATGTTACTTTCATTGATGATACTACAAGAAAGGTATGGATTTATTGCATAAAGAGGAAATCTAATATTTTTGACATATTTAAGAAATGAAAAGCTTTGGTTGAGAATGAAACAGGTTTGAAATTGAAGTGCCTTAGATCTGATAATGGTGGTGAGTACTGCAGTAATAAATTCAACAGTTAATGTTCTATGAATGGAATACGCAGGGAAAGGACGGTTTTAAGGACACTTCAGCAAAATTGAGTTGCTAAAAGGATGAATAGAACAATAATAGAGCGTGCATGGAGTATGAGGTTGCATGCTGATTTGCCCTTACAGTTTTGGGCAGAAGGTGTAGATACTATGATTTACTTGATTAACAGAGGACCTTCTACTGCACTGGATGGTGGAATTTCAAAAGAGGCGTAGACAGGTAAAAAGGTAGATCTTTCACATCTCAGAGTTTTTGGTTCTGAAGCTTTTGTGCACATTGATAAAGAAAATAGAAAGAAGCTGGATGTTAAATCTATGCGATGCACTTTCATTGGTTATGGCTCTGGAGATTTTAGATTTCAGTTGTGGAATTTAGAAACTAACAAAATTATTAGAAGCTGTGATGTAGTTTTCAATGAGAAAGTGATGTACAGTGATCAGCTCAAGAGGTTGAATAATTTTGAGCAGGGCAATGTTGATTTAGACGAGGTTATGATCTAAAATGAGCTCACGGGTAAAAATCATCACATACAAAAAAATACAAACACCGACGTCAATCAAGTAGAAACTGACGGTGATCAGATAGTAACCGACATTAGTCAAGAAGTAACTGACGTCGATCAGATAGTAACTAACATCGATCAGGTAGAATTGATGTCGATCAGGTACAGACTGACATCGACTAGAGATCGGCCACTGATAGAAAGAAATTTGGGCAGACAACAAGCTGAAAATGAGTCTCAAACGCTTGTGAGGAGGTCTAAAAGGGTAAGTAAACCTCCAATTTATTATTCCCTTTCGTTATACTACTTGTTGCTCACTGATGGTGGAGAACCAAAAAGTTTTGATGAGGCAATGCAGGTAGAATCTAGGAAACAGTGGGAGCTTGGCATGAATGAGGAAATTGATTTTTTGAAAGAGAACCAAACATGGGATTTGGTTGAGTTGCCAGCTAGAAAGAAAGCACTGAAAAATAAATGGATATACAGGTTAAAAGAAGGAGAGAATAGACAAATGAGACATAAGGCCAAGTTGGTAGTAAAGGGATTTGCACAAAAACTAGGTATTGATTTTGGTGAATTTTTTTTTCTTATAGTAAAAATGACTTCTATTCAGATTGTATTGTCTTTAGTTGCTATTGAGGATTTGCATCTTGAGTAACTTGATGTTAAGACAGCATTTCTTCATGGAGATTTGGATGAAGAATTATATATGGATCAGCCAGAAGGTTTTGAAGTCAAAGGTAACGAGAAACTTGTGTGCAGATTGAAGAAAAGCTTATATGGTCTTAAGTAGGCTCCAAGACAATGGTATTGAAGTTTGATAGGTTTATGACAGAGCATGGCTTTAGTAGATGTCAATCTGATCATTGTGTTTATTTTAACAGATTAGATAATGGTAGATATATTATTCTGTTACTATATGTAGATGATATGCTTGTTGCAGGTTCACACATGCAGGATATTACTGAGCTTAAAGTAAAATTAGCTCACACATTTACCATGAAGGATTTAGTAGCAGCAAAAAAAATCCTTAGCACGAGTATTAAAAGAGACAGAAAAAATCACAGTTTGATTTTGTCTCAAGAGGATTATGTGAATAAAGTGTTGGAGAGGTTCAATATGTAGGATGCAAAACCGGTAAGCACACCTATGGCTGGACACTTCAAGTTGAGCAAAGAACAGTGTCCTAAATCACATGATGAGGTTGAGTACATGAGTAGAGTTCTATATGCTTGAGTAGTTGGGAGCTTGATGTATGCAATGGTATGTACCATACTTAATATTGCCCTAGCAATGGGAGTTGTCAGCAAGTTTATGGCCAATCCAAGAAAGGAACACTGGAAAACAGTTCAGTGGAGTCTCAGATATCTGAGAGGGACTAGCAGTAGGCATTTATGCTATGGAGGGTCAAACACTTCTCTACATGGGTATGTAGATTTAGATATGGCAAGTGACTTGGATGGCAGGAGAAGCACCACAGGATATGTGTTCACTGTTGGTGGAACAGCGGTTAGCTGGATTTCAAAGTTGCAGAAGGTTGTTGCCTTGTCTACTACAGAGGCAGAATACATTGCAGTCATAGAGGCTAGCAAGGAAATGATTTGGATGACTCAGTTCATGGAAGAGTTGGGAAAGGAGCAAAAGAGTTGCAGATTGTACAGTGATAGTCAAAGTGCAATTCATTTGGCAAAGAATTCAGCCTTTTATTCAAGAACCAAACATATACAACTTAGGTACCACTTCATTAGATAGGTATTGGAGGATGGTGAATTGAGGTTGGAAAAGATCCATACAAATAAGAACTCTGTTGAAATGTTAACAAAGTCAGTAACAAAGGCGAAATTGAATCTTCATTCAACTTTTGTTGGTCTTCAAGATTAAACTTGAAGATGGAGAAACAAGCTAGAGGATGTTACTGTACAGGTACAAGTGCAGCTATTTATCTCCAAGTGGGAGATTGTTGAGTTGTGAAGCTAAAAGCTTCACCAGATGAGCAAATGCAGAGGTTGTTGGAGTTACACAGTCACCGACATCAGTCAGGAACAACTGACGTCGGTCAGGTGTCGACCAGAATCTGTCGACGTCGATTATGTCGGCCAACGTCGATCATATGTAGACAGACAGGGACCGACGTCGGTCACCTGTGCATTCCAAAAGTCTATTTTCATGAAAGAACAGATTGTTTGCATGAAAAGATTAACTGTTAGTTTTAAGTCCGCGTTTCTATTTTTGGCAGGACAAAATTGAACCTTTGATTAAGAGGTGCATCTAACGGTGGAGAATGCATGGCTCATGAATCCTAGTGTTATATAATAGGGTTACATCCTCATAGCTTGTATGATGTATGATAAATAGGGTGAGTCAATTCAAGGATTGAATTGATTGTAATTGAGAGAGAGAGAACTCTTGAGGGAAAAAGATTTGTACATCTGAGAGGTGTGAGAAGAGAGATTTTTTCATTGTGTTTCCTTCTGAAAGAGTTTAATACAAGATTGGTTGTTTCTTGTATCTCCTATTCTTTGGTATTTCTAATTTCTAGTTACTTATTATTTCTGGTTTAATTTCGTGTTTAGTTACTTACACAAAAGTAATCAATTATACTCTGTAAGATCCTAACAATTTGTTCATGTTCATTATTTACATTAGATTAATTATTTTTATGATCAAAATCATTTTTTATGATAACATGTTCAACATTTTGCTTATTTTCATCATTGACACTCTCATTAGGCATATGATTTGATACTTCATTAGTTTGAGCCATCGTAGGTGCTAAAAGAGGAAGCTCTAAGTGTTAAATAAAAACACCACCTAATCCAGAATTACGCCTTGGTTGCATACAAATTATAGAATAAATCTAAAAAAATAGAAAAAAAACCTCGAGAGGCTAAATACCTTAGGGCAAGTTAGGATTTGCATAATGAAACACAAAGGTCGGGTTCACCAAATGTTTAATCTTGAATTGAGTGTATGTGAGGATAGGGTTAAGAATATAGAAATAGTTCAAACACAAGGGTGATAAACTAATCTATAACAACCCAATTAATTGCAAACTCATATAAATGAATATTCTAAATTATAACATTGAGATATAAAAAGTACCAAATTCAAAAGACGTTTAATTGATTACAATACCAAAGAGAAATGATACTTAGGTTTACTATGTGTAATTAGATCTAGACTAGAATTAGGTAGAAAATATACAAGATATTTTGAACCAGTTGTTAGATTTTTGAAATTGTACTTTTGTAGCCACAAACACTATCATCAGATCTGGGCATTACCGTGGATGTTAGTATCTAGATGTGACATAAGTGTCTAGTATAAAATAATGACTGGATCTTGATGTAACCAAATTCATTGTTTTGGGTTTCTGTCACCTATTGTTGATATATTCAAATTTGGGATACAAGATTTCACTCTTTGTTAATTGATCAAACCCTAACTCTTCACCCTTAAAATGTGTTTTCTAAAAATGGGTTAGTGGGCTCATGGTGTCGATCTAACCTCAATAACCCTTTTGTCATTGAGCACTACCTACATAGCCAATACTCAGAGGAGGGCCTTATACTTATGTAATTCTCTCGTATTTATGGGAATGTGTGTGTACAAGGGTAAAATATGTTATATAAATATGCATGCAGTGATCTAACTTGTAACTTGAAAAATATCAATCATGGGTTATTTTTTGAATGTTTTAGACCTTTTATATGATTGACAAAGAACTAGGGATGAGTATGACAAAATAACTCAGTTGTGTGATTGATTGAATGAGCTTTGGTAGGTACTTGCTTGGTATTTTCTAGATGAGGAATGGGAAGGCTTATAATTATATTTATACCACACCTTTTGAAAATATCTCATAGTAGGGTTCAATCAAATAAATAGGCCAACCCATAGGTTTCAAAATATTTAAAATTTGGATGACTTTTGGCAATTGGACACCAGATAAAGATCTGGACACTAGCGGTGACGGTAGTGTCCCTCTATGGTTGGTAGTGTCTAGAAGACTAGAAAATAGGTATGGATTTGAAATTGACAGTGAATGATGGTTATCAAGTTTAAAGCTTTCTATGCAGTGCAGAAGACCTGGGTCATTAGATTTATATAGATTGGACTAAGATATAAGCATTCAGGCACAATGAGATGGTGAATGCAAGCCTTTTGACAATAGGGAGGCCTATAACTGAAGGGTAGAGACCTAATTAATATTCGTCAAATGTACAAGACCAAGATGATATAGATATTCATTTTTAGTATATACAAATTGGTCAAAATCCAAAGCCTTAAGCATAACAGGAATAAAGGGCCATTCAATCCAATCATAGGCTTTCTCAAAATCAATTTTGAGGAATATGGTTTGCTAATGACAAGCTTGAGCCATTCCATTCATTCCCGAACTACAATAAGATTATCTAAGATACATTTATTCTTAATGAAACTAGTTTTCTTTAGTTTAATGATGGTAGGTAAGATAAGGCAGAGACACTTCACAAGTGCCTTCATGATGATTTTATAAGAAACATTGAGAAGGGTCATGGGGCACCAACTGGTAATAAGCTTTGGGTCACCATATTTAAGGATAAACTTGATATTGATTTTATTAATGAGATAGCCCAATGATTTTTTTTGCATGGCTTTTTCGTAAACTTGTAACAAGTGGGGTCCTACAAATTACCAAGTAGATTTATCAAATTCACAAGGGAAGCCATCAATACCTAGAGATTTGTAATTGGCCATGCATGAAAGACTTCATCAAGAGAAAGAGGGACATCATAGAGTTTCTGATTAGCAAGCCTTAGTTTATAGGGCACTATATCCAAACATTCTTTCAAATCCTGTGCTCTTTCCACCAAATTTTCCTAGGATTGAAACATCAGCGTTTAATAAGGCCGTGGAAATTTTGGGTGGATGAGTAGGGTGTTGATGGGCAAGCTTGATGGGTTTGATTTGCTCTTTGGCCTGTTTGGCCCTGAGAGACTTGAAGAATTCCTTTTCAACATTATCCTCAATTTTAAGTCAATGAAGACAAGCTCAAATTTGTGCTTGTCTAGCCACATGGCTATTATCAACTTTGATATTGTGCTTGAGAGAAGCAACCATGGTTTGAAATTGTAAGTCAAAGGGTTCTGCTCAAGGATAGAAGAAATTCTTTGGAACTCTTTGAGCACAACACCATCAGACTGCTTTTAGATTCACATAATTTACTTGTCATAGTGGTGAAGGAAAGTGGTAGTGTGGTTGATTGCCTCTTTCCATCACTCAATCTAGTTCGATGTAAGGTCGATGTGGAGCAAGATTCCACGCTTTGGGGATGAGTCAGATGGTACCCTCGTGGAAGAGGAGGGACACGTTTAAAAATAATTGATTGCATGGAACTTTGAAGTGGCCACCACCCACTCCATCTTGTAGGTAATGTGACTATGATTAGAAAGGATAATTTCCAGATGAACAATAGTAACTTCCTTGTCAGAGAATGAAAAGGAGAAGGAAAGCACATGATGCTCTTAAAAAATGACTCGATCCAACCGTTTGAGAACCCTATCGACGCAAGCATGATATTTGAACTATGTAAACCACAACACATTATTTAAAACATGTCATCAAAGGAGTGGGCCCACTAAGCCCCATCAATGTTTAAATAAAACCATGTTTCACTTTCTCTCACGCACTACTAAATTAGAAAGGCGCTAAATTTGTCCTAAAAAATTTCAATCATATTAAAGTTAACATATATTAACCAAAAAAAGAGGGACAAAATTTTAGCAAATCATTATCATAATGTAATTTTATTAGGGCTATCCTTTGGAACATAAATATTAAGACCCCGTAAAGAATGACTATCAATGTTAAATAATACTCAAATAACTCAATGTGATAAATCTTCTCATGAAAAAACAATAAAAAGGATAAATTTCAAGGAAACTAAAATATTAGTGCCACCCTATCCATTTTCATGCGAAATGGAAAAAGGAGATGCGTTAGTCCAAATACTTCTCAAAGCAGATTGTAAAAAAAAATTTAAAAATCTTAACTTCTTACAAATAGATGAAGTCCAGTTGAGTGCATTCTTACATAAATAAACACGTGTAAAGAATAACCATAGTGAGTGCATGGAAAATATAAATCCATTCGCGTAGAGAGTAAGTAATTAGTTAGAAAGTGGAGAATTGAAGATCGATAAAGGTCAAAGAAAAAGAAAATCGGCTTCTTTGGAGATGGGCGTTACTTCCAAATTATTTTGACCATAACAACATGTATGTATGTATGTATGTATGTATGTATGGGCTTCAATCTTTTTAAAAGCCTCGGACACTTTTGACTTGCAAATTACCACTTGCGACTATTTCTTTATTTTCTTGAAAAAAAAAAAAAAAAGAACGGAAATGGTAATAAATAAAATTCAATAATAATCATACAAAATTATGTTTTTTTTAAAATGTAACTTATAACAAAATTTATTATCTTTAAATAATAATTTTAAGATAATTATGTATTTTAATTTATATTAAAATTTAACAATTTTAAAATATTAAATATTTTATATTATTGGAATGTTTCATATTATATTAAAAAATCAAAATATAATATAGAAAGTTATATAGTAATATGGTCGAATAAATTACGGTTAGATATAATATGGTGAGAGCAATTGTAAATAATTAAACAAAATTTTAAGCACAAATCGTTACTTTAATAGGTGGAGGCGGAGGGTCGTCTTTGGGAAGTGCCGACCAAGCAGGTGGTTTCATATCCAAGATTTCTAGAGTAGTCCAATTATTTAGGAAGTCATCATGAATAATGATCGACCGACCAATAGTGGGTTGATCAAGAACAATAACACTCGTCAGAGACTATTGTGTAGGGCTAACATCATATTTCCTATGTGAACTCCAACCACCCCCTTGTGGAAGGGTGAGGCGAAAAGTAATCCCTGTTGCAAGACCAACTTCTGCTTCTACGCCTCCTAGGAAGAGGTGGCAAGGGCCTGCGGGGCAGGGTGTTGGTGGAACTCTAGTCATGGTGCACAGAGCACTCTCCCAGTGGTCGAGGAGCTCCTACAGGTGGCGGAGGTCCAACGACATCTATTCCAACTGAGCTTGGATCTGCAAGTAAATCTATGAAATAACAACCTCTTCATTAATAGAAAATGAAATTCCATAGGCCTCATGATTAAAAATAGCATTATTTATGGGTTTCCAAAGCTGAAAGATGATGATAACACGAAAAAAGTACTAGAGAAAAGCAATAAAACTTGTCCAAGTTGAATAAACCCCAAAAAGTGCTTGTCACCAAGAGAAGGGCTTAGGATGATAGGGTTGAAATAAAGAGTAATCCATTGTCATGCTGATTGAGCTTTACAACAAAACTAGAATAAATGCTTGAAAGATTTAGGTCGCTTGCAAGTCAGACAAAAGGACTGGGGAATACAGAGGTGGAGCATTGTCTCACCAAGGGGAAGCCCCTGGTCGATTAAATACCAAAGAAAATGAACCAACTTGGGCTCCAAACCAGGTTGCCACACACGTTCCAAATAGGTAAGCCAAGTAATGGGAGAACACTGAAGGTCCCAGCATCTGTTGAGCTTGTCGAGAATTGGGGAGAAAGGACTCATCCCTTGATAAAGAAGCCCGAGAGAATAGTCTTTGAAATGCATATCACATTTCCATCTCCAGTCCTTCCACCATGCCTTAGGAGGCTGAAGGCCAAGCTTATGAAGCATAACATCAGGAAGTAATTCTTGAATACGAAGGATGGAAGGTAAGTCAACATTATTTAATTGAAAATTATTTTTAAAATTAGGCTAAGGGATCCAATCTCTAGAAATAACCAAATCATGAATAGTGTGAATCCTTTTACAAAATAATCGCAATGCTTTAACACCGGTAATTTAGCAAGGGAATAGAAGAGCTAGTAAGAATAGGAGACCACCATAAACTATGATCATTAAAAGATAACCTTGTGCGAAACCCATCCCATATCCACTTCAAGTGGGGTTTGATTGCTTCGAAAGCCTTCCAGATACTTTTGACAACAACGGAGCCTGTAATCTTAACAGACACATTGATGTTGAGAACGGATTGAAAGCCAATATTCTGCAAACTAGTTTTGCCATAAGGAGAACCTAAAGAGATATAATGGTGGAGGAGGATTTTTCAAGATTCATTGCCCTCAATGGCCCGAACAACCCATTTAGCGCACAAGGCCATACTTTTTAGATAGGTCTCAATTATCCCCATGCTACCTTTATTGCGAGGAAGACAACAAATATCCCAGGCCACTCGATGAAAACTTTGAGCCTTGTTAGAATTGACCTGGAGGAAATCTCAGGAGAACTTGGCTAGATTATCATAAGAGGCTTTGGAGGGGCCCCAGCAATAGGAGTGAAACCTGAGTGGTCGACAAAATCTTGGTACAAATCTAGAACTTCCCTGCTAGAGATAGGGGCTTGGTAATCCAATACTTAATCTTTCTTTCAATCCTATTGAGGACATATTGCCAAAGCTCAGATGACGAGTGGTTAAAAGCGAAGGGGATGTCTAAGAACTTAAATTATTCCCCCCGATCAATCCACTGCCAATTAAACTTCTTAAGCCACTCAGGGGGCGGCATCATGCTTTGTCGGAAGCACTGGGTTTTCCTCCATTGAAGGTTGGAGCCCGAAGCTAGACAAAAGGCATCTAGGCACTGCATAGCTTCATTGAAAGCGGCCTCTTGCTCTTCAAGCATGAGAAATGTGTTATTTACAAAGTGGCCATTAAAGATGTTATGTTTTCACAATCTATACAAATTAAATTTTAATATTTTTAAAATATTTATGTTTTCGTTTATAGTTCAATATTTGAGATCACTACCTATGATTCAAAACGTCGAACAATAAATACTAAAAGTAATCCAAAACATCAAATAATAAAAGGAAACAAAGTTATTCCAAAAAAATTGTAATTGAATCCTAAAATAATAAAATTTATTACATATTCATAAATAATAACATAACAAAATATTCATAAATATTAACATTATATATATATATATATATATATATATATATATATATATATATATATATATATATATATATGTTTTCACACTATATAAAAATCAATTGTAGTTTTTTCAGAATAACTATGTTTTTGTTTATTGTTCAACATTTGGGATCACTATTTATGATTTGAAACATCGAGCAATAAATACGAGTAATAATCCTAAACATCAAATAATAAAATAAATCAAATTATTCCAAAAAAATTGTAATGAAATCCTAAAATAACAAAATTTATTATATATTTATAAATAATAACATAACAAAATAATTAAATATATTAAAACGAAATTATAATTTATCGGTTAAATTTTGTTCACATCGTTTTTTCAATTTTTTTGGGGTAGTGATATGATAGATTTTGAAAAACTTACCTCTTCAAAATATATTATCAATTTAAAGATTTATAAAATGAGAGTTGTATTTTCATTATTGATGATGGTTCATGTAGTGCAACTTGAAATGTTGATTGGAAAATCTCTTACATACAGTAACTAAAAATCTTATTCTTAATTTATCATTCAAACTATTAAATATGTTTTAGATATCAATCTTTTTTAATTGAAAAACATTATCTATTAATAATATAGATTATACATAGATATATTAAAAAAAAGAGCAATATACTATTACACTCCATATTCAAATCAAGTTCGACAAAGTTAATTTAAATTATATATGTATATGTATAAATATAAAAGTTTGAACAAATTTCAAAATACAAATAATATAAGCCCCAAGGGCACCAAAGTAACAACGTACAAAAACCAGAGAATGAAAGAAATCAACGATGCCGACAAAGATGAAGGGTCATCCGATTTGTTTTCTCAACACCAACCATTACTATCGAGCAAATCCACTCTATCAGGTACTGGCAACCATTATCATTTTGAATGTCTTTATTTTTTCCATCTGTTAACTCCTACATAAACAAGGACATGGCTAAAGACACGTGAATAAACTTTCTTTGCTACATAACCCTCCACCCACTAATGTCTAAATATGTAGCCCTACCATCAAGAATGTTGTGCACTAACAATCGTTGTTATGAATACGTTAAACTATTTCAGTTTTTGTTATGTGAATACATACCACATGGTCCAAAACTATAGCCTTGAGAAGACAATCATTGATAAAGAGAATAAGAAGAACCCGACTAACTACACACAAGACACTTCTTAATGATCTGACAAAATCTAAAGGTACTCAACCTCTTATTAGATCTTTTCTACTTACACTTAATCTATAACATTTAAAACATTTACACTTTATTAATCAGCAAAAACAACCATTTAAAATTAATTAATTAAATATCGTATTGTTCTTTTTCTTTTTCATTTAAAAAAAAATATTTCAAAACAAAATATATACTATATTTAATTATACTTTACAAATAACATAATTAAATCCTTTGACTAAATCTTTAACTAAACACTAAGGACTAAAGAATATCTAATCTTTTAAATTCATTCAAAAATTGACTTTAATTTCATCTTTTATAATTAAACTCTTATAAACCAATCAACTACATCAATAAACCAACAAACTTTCAATTTTACTATTAAATTTAATTAAAAATAATTATAAAAACACAATCCTCCTCCTAAAAATTCGTTGATTCATGGTAGTCATGAATTAATCTAACCATGGATTAATACCAAATTCATTTCTGTATCTGGGACTCTAAAATTTAAAATACCAGCTTTACCTGCTAAACTAGGTGATATTGGGTATATGCGAACGATTTTCCTGTAACTTAAGAAACCACGCCAATCCAGTAAATTTGGAATTATGAGAACATTTTTTTTTATAATAAATTGCGAGTTGTTATAATAATTTGAGCGTTGAGCTCACGGTTCACCAGATAATACAGCGTTTCCCCCCACATTTTGTGAAGGTACGGACGACAGCTTTGGCAAACAAACCACAGGTACGGCCGCTAAATTTAGCAGTGCCAGGCTAAACATAAGAACCGAATTTCTCCAAATCTAAAACAGATTAAGGGACAGATCTTACGGTGAAAAAAGCGTCCACGTAATCCAGCACTTTCAACCCAGGTAGGACCCATCGATAGCCTCAATCACGTTGGATTTTAACTGGATTTCAATCGTGACAATTTACAGCTCAGCCTGCCTTCACAGTTCATCCAGCAATGCAAAACAAAAACTAATAAAATAATCGGAGTCCAGAACCCGAGTTCTAACTAGGGTTAGGTTAAGAATTTGAACTGCGGTCGTGGTGACGAGATCTAGATGAAGCTTCTTTCAATCTTGTTTTTATCTTTACTGTTAGAGACGCGCATTGCTTGCCGCAGGTTCGAATCGCAATGCAACATTCTTTGTTATGTATAAATGCAGGCGCTGCTGTGAAATTTCAGGTATGTAACATGTAATTTTTTCTTCTTTTCATTGCTGCTCAATTGTTTTTGTCTGCTCATTTTGCTTGCTTGTTCAAACCACAGTAGAATCGTTCTGTTTAGGCTTCTATGCAATAATATTGCTCAAGTTTTAGTCTAGTTTCGTTTAACGTAAAATAAATTGACATAAAATTCATCATATACAGTAGGCCCAACCGCTGTCTTTATAAATTGGTCAGGAGCCTGCAGAGATTCGAACGGGTGATCAGTCTTTGATAGGGATTGGTTAAGTCATGGCCGGTTGTACTTGCATCAGACGGTGTAAATGACTCTGCCGAATTAGTCAAACGTTGTGCGCCGATGGTTTTGGGGTCAATCGGGAAAAAAAAATCCCCAAATTCTTGTAGATTCATCTTGGTGGGGTTTTTAATTTTTAAATAATGTGATGGCATTGAGCTGCTCTATTTTTATAACGTTTTGGGCGGTGCATTTCAACGGAATTGTAGAAAAATTGGTTGATTTGTAATCGGGGTTTTGGATTGTTGTGGGTATATTTCCTTTTTTTAAATTGATTTGAGTATTCAGAGGAAGCTGTTTGGCATCTATCATGTGGGGTTGTCTTTATTAAATTGGTTGTTTCTGAGCCGGCAATGGGCATGAACTTTGGAACTTTGGTATTGGTTATAATATGGCGCCATGTGCAAGGCGGTGATATATAGTATGGTTGTTAACTTCTTTAGTTGATCCAGTGTGGATTAGGCATTTGCAAGTAGTTGTTTTGTTATTGCTGAAGAGTAATTGTTTCTGTGTTTTCTGGTGTTTTTTTTTTTTTTTTTTTTTTTTTTTCTTTTTGTGCAGTTTGTGCTTAAGCAGCAACATGGTTTTGATATAGTAGGTGGAAGAGTGCAAAGGAGTTTTTGTTTCGTGTGCATTTGAAGGTGGTGTTCTTCGTGAAAATAATAAGTGGGCGGATTTGGATTTGGATTGTGTGGGAAGAAAGGGGCAATGTCTTTTACTTCTCATTTGAAGCCCGGACCACATTCTAACCAGGACGGCTTTCCTTCCACCCCAGGAAAAGTTAAGATAGACAGAAATGGCTATTTTGGCCGAGGGAGTAACAGATGGCAGAGCTCATTGGCCAAGTTGTTTTTCTGGTCTGTTGTTTTTGTTGGTTTGATTGTCATTTTTTTTATGAGGTCTACTTCTCCTATTGAGACTAGAAGGGTTCTCAGCTCTGCTTCTTGGGGCGGTCATGATTGGGAGAAGCATGTTAGGCATTCCTGCCGTGTGAAGAGAGAAAATGGGGTGGTAGTTTTGGTTACAGGTGCTGCAGGGTTTGTTGGGAGCCATGTGTCCCTGGCATTGAAGAGAAGAGGTGATGGGGTTCTGGGACTGGATAATTTCAATGACTATTATGATCCTTCGCTAAAGCGAGCCCGACAGGGCTTACTGCAAAAACAGGGAGTTTTTGTAGTGGAAGGAGACATCAATGATGCACCCTTGCTCAAGAAATTGTTTGATGTGGTTCCATTCACTCATGTTATGCATATGGCTGCCCAAGCAGGAGTCAGATATGCTATGGAGAATCCAAGTTCCTATGTACATAGCAACATTGCTGGATTGGTTAATATCTTTGAGGTTTGCAAATCTGCAAATCCCCAGCCTGCCATTGTATGGGCATCTTCCAGCTCTGTGTATGGGTTAAATACAAAGGTTCCGTTCTCAGAAAATGATAGAACAGATCAACCTGCCAGTCTTTATGCAGCCACAAAAAAGGCTGGAGAAGAAATTGCTCATACTTACAATCATATATATGGGCTTTCTATAACGGGACTTAGGTTTTTCACTGTATATGGACCTTGGGGCAGACCTGACATGGCGTATTTCTTTTTTACCAAGGATATTCTTCAGGGTAAGACCATTCCTATCTTCCAAGGACCTAACAATGCTGACGTTGCTCGGGATTTCACATACATAGATGACATCGTCAAAGGATGTGTTGCTGCATTAGATACTTCAGAGAAGAGTACTGGAAGTGGTGGCAAGAAGGCCGGTCCTGCTCAGCTTAGAGTTTACAATTTGGGAAACACTTCCCCTGTTTCTGTGCCAGATCTTGTAAACATACTTGAACGCCTTCTGAAGGTGAATGCTAACAGGAATGTTATAAAAATGCCAGCAAATGGAGATGTACCATTCACCCATGCCAACATCAGTCTTGCTCGGATGGAGTTAGCGTACAAGCCTGCTACAGACCTCCAGACTGGTCTGAAGAAGTTTGTCAAATGGTATTTAAGCTATTACGGTGTCCCTGGGAGGATTGCAAGAGGCTAAATTTGGTAGAAATCTCATGTGGGTCAGCATTATAGCATTCTATTCATGATTTTTGATTCTTAAGAAATCTTTGTTTCTGAGATTTGTCTTACTTAATGTAAAATGTTCTTCAGTGCCAGGTTTATTCAGGAGCATGTCTCCCACAGAATTATATGTTTTATGGTATGTTTTATGATTTGTATGTAAAGGCTAAAGCCTTAATTGTACAAGAATTCATATTTTTAGCCAATGAAGTTTTTTTATATGGGCATCTGTTTCAAGTCAATATTGTACATTTACAGAGGATGTAATTGCATTACTCATATGATGAAAGTCAAAGCAATAAATGTTGACAGCTATAATGGTAATGATCTTGGTGCATACTCATTGAATTTAGTTCATTTATAAGCTTTGACTTGCTTGTGATATGGTTATGTTAGTATAAAGTTCCTTAATGGGAAACAATATTTTGATACAGTTCAGACCGAATGCTTTCTGAAATGCCTTCTACTTTAAGGGATGTGCATCCATTGCATAGTGTGTGATGTTACCGACATCAGCATATCCATTAACAGTCACAGGAATTTTCCATAGTTGAATGTTACCTGGTTCCAGCATTTGGATTAACATGGTTCCCAATGCCTTTTCTCCACTTAAATGGTTTTCTTTTTTAAAATATAGTTTCATAGCTGCTCTCAACCCACCCTTTGCAATATGTTTCTCTGACACCTGCAAATCTTGGTAGCAAATTAGCAATGGCCACCCACTTATCAAGGTTTTTCTCATCTTAAACATATGGTTCATTTTTGTAATTAGTGTTTAAGTTATTGTAATGCCTGTAAGTTGGTGAATGTTATTTAGTGCCGCTCTCAACCCACCCTTTTCAAAAAAACTCTCTGACACATGCAAACCTTGGTAGCAAATTAGCAATGGCCACCCACTTATCAAGGTTTTTCTCATCTTAAACATATGGTTCATTTTTGTAATTAGTGTTTAAGTAATTGTAATGCCTGTAAGTTGGTGAATGTTATTTAGTGGTTATCTTTGTATCTTGAAAATGCTGTTCCTTTTTACCTTTAGGTAGAATCAGGTCATTGTTGATGATGGTTGCCTTTATGCTATTACCTAGGGTAGCCGAAAATGATATGCTTTGTGTTCTCTTGTTAAGATTAGAATAATTCCATGCGAAATAATTGCGAGTCTATTTGCCTTCCCTGTTGGAGTCTATTCAAGTCTAGGTAGATTTGTCTTTCCATGAATGATAGACAAAGTCTGACTCCCTTGTTGAAAAGGACTTAAAATGTATGTTGTGTATGTGTGTTTTCAGCCGGAACTTTGCTTTGGTTCTCTTTAATATTTTAAGTCAAAATTGATTAAAAAAATAAAATAATTATTTTAGATTAAGGGGGTGATGTCCAATGTAGCTTTTCTTGGGTTCTCTTTACTGCTTTATGTCAAAATTGATTATCTAAGCCGAAGGGGGTGAGGTCCAACAGGTGAGAAAACGGCCTCACAAAGAGCCCACCAATGTGCCAGCCCCCAGGCAATTTGAGGGATTAGATACCCCAGTCCTTGGTGCTTAAGCTGAAGGAAGCCGATTATCTGTTTACCCAATACAAACGGGTTTTGCTTGTTCTACAATTTTAAAAAAATGATCATCTTTCAAAACCTTGCCATATATTTTCTGCAACATAGAGTACACTTTATGTGTAGCCATAAATTTTAAGATAGCTCATCGCTGAACACATCTGAGAAATCAAAGTTCATGCTAACCTATTTTAAGATATTCATTATATAGAATCTTAAATATTAATTTCTAATCTGTCATAAGGCAGTTGTTGTTGACTAAGTTGAAGTAATGATTGGGGCATCTAGTACTAACAATCTATCAGTCATTAGGATTTTCGATGGTGAGTTGCTTTTAGTGGTCTCATTTTTTATGGGTTAATTGCCAGTCTTTAGACAGAGCTATGTTTGTGAAAGTCCGTGTACATCAATTATATATCATGTATGTGCTAGTCTACGTCTGGTTAATATGATTTGTGCATAAATTATTCTCCTATACTATGTTTTTGTCTATCCATTGAAATTACATTTCATGTGCATTTTTTTTTTGATTTTCTGTCGAAATTTATTTTTTAATTTTATTAATAAAGTTGAAATGCATACAGTAGAGAATATCCCCCTAGAGAGGGTATATGTCCTAAGCATGCTCACCAAATCCACCAAACAAATCCTACAAATCCTAAAGTACCATCGTAATGATAATACCCATTAACCATGCTCTAATCCATTCAAAACTGTAATAACCCTGATAACATGAACAGTCCCAAAGCGAAGTTGTATATTCTTTATCAAAAATTCAAACATAAATTTCATATCTCATAATGGCTTGAGAAAGTACTCCACAGAAACTGTGAGAGAGGCCTCAAATTAAGTTCATATATCATAATGGCTAGATGATTTCAGCATCAAGGCCTGCCCAGTTGAATAGCTTCACAAATATCTGGAGATTAAGCTCACATGGCTACTGGCTCGCCCTGCCAAATTGGCCCCTGCTGCTATGTTAGCCAACCTATCAACCACTTCGATATTACTTTATTGGTAGAATGGCAGACGTGGGGATAGGACATCTGCTCAAATCTAAATACTAATGGAAAGAATATCCTCGTACTTGATCTGTGTAATGAATCGACTCATTTATGCGACTCGTTCCTTAATAATGGGAATCGTAGAGGCTACTTTGACCAATCGATACTTTTAGGGCACAGCTAAAGTTTCTAGGGCCTCATGGTATAATTGGACACTACCCCAATCTGGGAATATCGGGAGATTATGTATCCATTAACATTTGCTCTGAAATTGTTTTTATTTACTCAGGTTTTGACCAAAGTCAATCTAGCCGCTGCATTCAAGAGGGGTCCAAGTATCACTATTAATGGATTTCATGGACCATCTTTGATAGCAATGTATTAATGCAATTGAATTTATCACATAGATAAGATCCTACACTACTCATCTTGGTGGAGACGTGGAATTTCAGAAGTACTAAATTTTTTTTGAACTTGATATATTTTCGGCATTGTAGAAGGAAGAAGGTTACAATATTCAATTTAATTTTCATATGCAATATGTAGCTCAAGTCTCATAAACTTATTTATTATGATATTAGTGTGTTTTTGTGCATATAGATTATCGGTGTTTTTGGCATGCTTTCTTTGTGTTAGGTCTTGTTTGTCTTGCCTTGCTTTGTGTTGTCCTTATAATTTTACTTTCACTTCACTTTAGGTCTATGATGATATTACCATTCAATCCAAATGTTTGAAAACTTATAAATCAATTATTTATTTATCATGGCACGACTTTCAATGTTCCTAGAAGATCAAAAACATTGTTTTAGGTCACCTTACCAAGATCGAGGTTGTTGCTCATATCAAGCTGTTCAATTTCGTTCGTGACCAAGATGGATTGTATGATCTTGGTCACTTGTGCATTGTGGGTCCTTTGACCTCTATGCCCAAATTTGTCGGTCCTTTAGCATTCCTACCTTTTTGATTGTTGGCTTATGTGTTAATGGGTTTTAATTTGAATTCAAGATGTTTATATATACACAAGTAATGTTGCATTGAGGGACGAGAATAAGATTGGAATTCATATCCTAATGTTGCTTTCTACTTTTTTTTTGCTATTGCTATATATTGAAGTGTATGCATCATTTGTACCAAAAGTTGAAGAATATGGAAAGAGCAAGTAGAATCTATTTGTTGCTTGCATCTCATACATAAGGATAAGGATTGAAATCTTCATATTGCATTAAATTGCTTGTTGGACTACATAAGTGTTGATTGCCAAACTGTCTAAGAACAAGGGTTTGATTGAGGCATGGCCCTCATAACTATACCCATTTTTATACTCTTGTAAGGTCTCTTAGAGTTGATTAGGGTTTCAGGAAGGAGAAGAAACTTTAAAATATGTGCACATTAATTCGATAATATGATAAAGGTTTTTGAGCAGAAGACATAGACAAAGGTGCTTCAAAATTTTCAAGGGGATCTGACATCATTTGATTGAAATCGAGCTTTGCTGTCAAAATTGAACCTTGTCTCCAAAATCGAGCCATACAATCTTGGCCATTGCCAAAATATAATCATTCGTTTTTGTTTTTTTTTTCTTGCACTGCTTTGATTTGCACCAAATTTTTGGACTACTTCTATAATAGTTTTCAACCACTTTCAACTTTGAACAATGCATATGTAAGTAAGAATTTAGGTATCTATCAACCTTCAAATTTGTCTTGTGTAACCTCCTTTGATAATTGATGTAGCGTCTCTTGACCATTGCATATTTTTTATCAAAACATTTTGGCGAACAAAACTCTCTTAGGGTTTCATCTTTTGGTGAATCTATGCTTTCTTGCAACTAACCTTAGGGTTTTATATTTGGTGAACTCACATTTATTTGAATGTTCCTTTCCCTATAGGGTTGGATTGCTTATTATATTGCATATTAGATCCAATTCTACCTAGGGTTTCTATCAACCCGTTTTCCTTTGTATGTTTTCTTCTTGTCTTAGGTTAACACTTCCTAGATATAATTTATCTACAGTTGTGTTTACTCATTTTTATACTATTAACCTAGCTCCTTGTGTGTTGTTTCAAACCCTTGTTTTTATGATTTATATGTTTACATCTTATTCCCCCAAGGAAGATTATATCTAAATCCCCTTCGAAGGGAAGTGGTAGATTGAATTCCACGCTGGTTGATTTTGTAGAGCTTCCTTCGACTAATACTTATATTAATTTGAAAAAGAAAAAGAAAATTATTAATGAGGTTGACACTCATTTGATTGATACACATGGATGAAATGCAAATGATATGAATGATGAAAATGTCAATGACTTGAATGATAATGTTATGAATGATAATGGTGCTAGTGGATCTCAAACTATTGAACATTTTGATTTAGATAAAGATAAGGTAGATAGACTTGCTATATTTTGACAATATATCAAAGAACATTCCAATGAAATGAACACAATATTAGATGTGTCTAAAGATGTGCAAAAATAAACCCTACCTAAAGAGGTCACACTTGAATAAATCCTTGTTGCAACTAATAATGAATCTTTGAATATTTTACCTTTTAGAGGTTTCCCTCTCATGCCAACCAATGTGCCTATATCTTATATTGCTTTTACTATTGTTCTTGCTATTGTTGCTTCTACTCCAATTGTTGTCTTTACGTTCCAAGATTATTTTTAATACTTCTTTTATTGCTCAAGTTGCTTAACCATCTCAATAGACTTTTCAATCTTTTATCTTCATCCATAGTGTTTCTCAAGTGCCTCAAGTCTCTATTTCTACTTATGTTGTTACTAATCCTTTGATTCCAACTTTTGAAGGACTCCTTTGACAAACTATGCAAACCATTCTAGCTATGCAATATCAAATTCAAATGTTTTCCCAAGGGTTTAAAAAACTAAGTCATAGTGTCAAATTCACATGATATATTAATTAATCCTTTCGCTCATGAGATCTTTGCCTATCCTTTGCTTACTAGGTTTGTCACTCATAAGTTTGACTTGTTCAATGGTAAGGGCGATTCTTTTCACCAAATTTGCTCTAAAGTGCTCGCGACCACCCATGTATATTAGTCTTCCTGCTGGGTACCTTCCAAGCAATCGGTCAAAAAACTTGAAAATATGCATAGAGATTTCATTTGGGCTAACCCCTCCATTGGCAAAGGTTTTCATAGGGTGGCTTGGGAATGTTATTGCCTTCCCTAGGAGGTGGGTGGTATGGGATTGATAGATGTCTCTTGTTAAGGTGTGACTCTTTATGCCAAATAGGTTGTCCATGTCATTGACATAAAATAAGCTTGGAAGGTGCTCATTTGTAGTTGTATTGCTCAAGGCTCCCCTTATGGGTGTGCAACATGGAAAGGTATTTGTTTTGCTAACCTCCTAACTCTCGTTGATCATATAAAAATAATGAGATCCTTTGTGATAAAAAGCATCTAAAAAGCTTGGGAAAAAGTCAAACCTTTGTTATTATGGAATGGCTCTAGGTTTAGAGATGGTCTCTCTATCAATCAACACTCGCTCTGGTGGTCCCTTATCTTTAACTTCCATGCGGTTCTTCTTGCAAAGGTACTTTAGAATCAATCCTGCAAATTCTATTGAATGGGAATTCGCACTGTGCAAGACTTGTTTTTAAAAAACACTGGCTTTTGGCTCCCTTGAATTGAGTTCAAATTTAAATAAAAACTTTCCTCTGATGATAAAGAATCTTAAAAAAATATTGTGGAAGCTATTCTAGTGGAACTACTTTACAAAATCACAATCAATTCTTCTCGCCCTTGGTGGAAAGATTAGAAATGGTATACTAACACCCCTTTCCAGAACTGCATTACTTGGAAAGATTATGCATGGCTTTCGCCGCATCTACCTATGGTTGACAAGCTTAATGGCCATGGAAATATTTAGTCCTCCCTCACAATTTGGGGGAGGAGTTTTTAGACTATTTGGGCTATGTGTGTTGAACCTAAATTGGCTCAATTTGCGTGGTTTTTGCTTCATCAAGGGCTTACTATAGGTAGAAGGCTAATTCAATTAGGGGTTGTGCAACCTTGATGCCTTTTCAGTAGGGACCTGAAGACTATCATGAACTTTTTTTGGTTTTTCCGTAATGCCCAAAGCACTTGGAATTGGACACATGATTTCTTTTACCCTTTTTACTCAAACCCCTTCAGTTGGTTTTACACACTCTTGGGTGATACCTTGCAAATGCCTTCTCAATTCACCCAAGTATGGTATGCTTTGAGGGTGGAAATTCTATTTTGGATATGGAAAGAAAGGAATTTAGCTTTATTCTCCAATTTTTTTGTTAACAATCACTTTTCTATATAAAATAAGGTTATGATTATTTCTAATGTCTTCTTCAGACACAAGTTCAAACTAACAAAGTGGCTATGGAATTGGATCACCTGCAACAGTCACTTTGCCACTAGGGGGATATCCCATGCAATGTTGGTCGTGATATGCCCTCTTCACCTTAGGATACACCACTAAAAGGTGGCGGTGGCCCTCCACGGGGAGGCCCTTGTCATAACAGGGCTTGAAGGCATTCTCACAACCGTGTTACTGGGTCTCCATAACAACATCACTCTCTTCCCCTAGCCCAACGTGGAGGTTGGGGCTCTCCACCTCTTCATCCTCCAAAGGCTCAGGGATGGGTTTCATTACCTCCCGCAGACTAACACCGATGGAGTTACCCACCTGGGAGTTCTCAGGGTGCCAACAACCGCTGCTAGATAAAGGCTTCCCTAAGCTTGCATTGGCTATTTCTACCTGCCACTCTAACTAGGATAATGAAGTGCCAATAGAAGGTGACTAGCCTACCTTCGACTTTGGATGGGACCTTATTGTTGAAGGGAAAAATCTTCTAGAATCTAGACGAGGGGATTCTCCTAATCACGATCCCTCATCTATTGGTCTCTTTACTCCTACTATTAAATTACTCTTTTTTTAATGTATTAGAGTTTTTCTAAACTTGACCTAATTTGTTTCCTTACTTTTTTAATTTGACTTTATTTATATTTCCTATGCTAAACTTAATATAACGTTATGATATACTTTCTTATTGCCAACTGTTTTTAAATGATTTTATAAATATTGATATATTTATATTTAATAATATAAACTTTATTTCATCCCTTTTTTTTTTTTTTCCTTCTAACAATATGCTTTTGGATAGTAAAATCGAGAACATTTTTAAAATATTTTGTAATTCATGGCACAATCCCAAAAAAAAATTGAATATATAAAGCAGTGAATGTAAAGATATTGTTAATAAGAACAAATTTGACATAGTTCTTATTTGATCGCATAATGGTGCTCGGTAAAGATGTAAGATTCATTAAGAAATAAAATATATATTAATGTAAAAAATGCAATAAAATAGTCAATGTAAAGATAATTTTCATAAATATAAACTTGGTCAAGTATTTTTCCATCTAATGGTGTGTTTTATATTATAATTAAAAGGTAAGATCGGTTAAAAAAATAAAATATTATTCTTAAAATATGACCAGATATTGTCAACGTACACCAAGGCTACAAGGTAGAATACGACCCAATCATTTTTAAATAATAATAATAGTAATAAAGGTTAGCTTTGATAGTAAGTTATGAGAGTATCATTTAGATTTATATTCCATATCTTATGTTGAACATAATGTGTACTTATTATCAAGTCATACACATTATATTTATGTTGAATTAATACGTATATATAATCAATTTATACATTTTATAATATTGATATATTATAATAGTAAAAGAGGTAATATTTTAAATAAATATATTGACAGTTTCAAAAATATTTTATTCAATAAGAATTTATATTATTATATAATTTTATAAAATAGAAGATGAAGTACACTTTTATATAATAGTTATGATATAGTGATATCAATATTTTTATACATATTTATCGAAGAGAGGGGGTGTTTTGGTAAAGCAATTTGGTTGTTATATGCACTACTTAGGTTTAAATCTCGGATGTATGAAAAAGGTTGGTTGTAGTCATATTGGTATTAATCTCGGTTGTGGCGGAATTCTAAACGTCGGTTATGACAAGAATATTGATATTCTGGTATCGATCGATTATGACTGTTGATATAACCGATTCAATTACTCCGATCAAAAACTATAAATATATCTTTAAAAATATTTTTATAAATATTTATAATTATATTTACATAAAATTTGTAATATATATATATATATATATATATATAAATAATTATTTAAATAAATTAAACACATATATTAGTGATCCAAGACTGATTAAGAAAGAATAAATATATTAATGTAAAAAAATTATAAAAAAATAATGTAAAGTTTTTTTTATAAATATGAACCCGGTCAAATATTTTTTCATTTACTAGTGTCAACTATATTATAATTAATTAATAAGGTCAATTCGAAAATATAAAATAATATTGTTTAAAAACAATGAAATAAGTCAACAAGATATTGTCAACATACAACATGAGCAATTGAGTAAAATAGGACCTAATGAAAATAATAATAATAATAATAATAATAATAATAATAATAATAATAATAATAATAATAATAATAATAATTATTATTATTATTATTATTATTATTATTATTATTATTTGATAAGTTAGGACATACAACATCATTATTATTGTTGTTGTTGTTAGTTTTGATAATAAGTTAGGAGAGGATAATTTGCATTGTAATATAGTTTTATATTTCACATTTTATATTGAATTAATATGTATATATAGTTTGGATTAGAATAAACCCACTTTTAATTGGTGTGGGATCTAGTCCCAAACATAATAGGAGATTTGGGTCTCCCACCTAATAAATATTAGAAAAAAAAGAAAACCAACAAATGATAAAAATAAAAATAATAATCAAGCATAGGGACGAGAAATAATCAACTGGAGTTAAGGAAGGAATTTAAACCAAAACTTGCATTTAGACTGGTGCAGGGACCAACCTAGGCTCACCTAGAGGGAGGCCCAGGTATCCACAAACCAAATTTGGTAGGATCAAAAGCCAAAGAAAAGACCAAATGGAAAGAATAAGAAACCAACAAGGTCCCCAACGGGACCTAAACCCTATAGAACTCACCAGTAGAGGAAAGACAACAACATCGAACCTAGAAAAGGAGGAACAAGTGCTAGGAGCTAGGAACAATCACAGGAGGGTACAGATCCCTAAAGGGCACATGAAGGACAAAACCAACTCCCTTTGGGTCGAAGGGGACCTAGGCCACCCTCATATTAACCAGAAGAGCAAGATTCAAAAGATTGAGGGGTGGATGAGTTCCATCGGGATCCCAAATCATGAAATCATAAGAGAACTTTAGGTTCGCAAGGAGGTCTACACAACTATTACCTTCTCTATAAACATGGCTAAGGCATAAATCTTGAAAAGAGGCTAGAAGCATCTTCACATCCCTGATCTCATTTTTAATGGTCTAAGAATTCTGGGACTTCCCTCTAAGATTATTAATGATGTTTAAGGAGTCACCTTCCACAACCAACCTAAGAATAACTTTGTCTACTACAACTTTGATTCCCCAAAGAGCGGCACTAGCTTTTACCATATGATTAGTTTTCACTCGCATTTTGCTAGCATTTGCAACCACCAAATTACCATTGTTGTTTCTAATCACTCCCCTGCCACCCATGGGCCTTCGATTACCTTTCGAGGCTCCGTCAAAGTTGAGTTTATACCAACCATCAGAAGGAGGAGTCCACTTGGAAAAATCCAAAGTAGGATTACTAATTAATCCAAGATCTTGAGGGAGCTTGAGGTCACATAACAAGAGCACACTCAATCCCTCACCATCATCCGCTTCAACTTTTTTATGAATCCTTAGCACCCAATTTTCCTTGCCAACCTTAATGATTTTTCCTTTGGAGATCCACCAATCCAAAAATGTGTCTCTAAAAATTATGTGGTTTCTTTATTTCCAAATGCCCCAAAGGAAATGAAGAGAGAGATTCCAAACAAACTTTAGTGCCTTGTGCTTCCAAGATGGGTTCCATTGTAGAAAAAGGTCCCAAAGGTATCTAGGAAGTACCTAGGAGATATTGAGAGAACAAATGATTGAGTGCCAGACAGAAATAACATAAGAGCACTCCAAAAATAAGAGATTGATAGTTTCTTCCACATTTAAACATAAACTACACTTGTTGGGTAATTGGAAACCCCTTATCTTTATATTATCAATGGTAAGTAATTTAATTTGGTAGGCTAGCCATGAAAAAATGTCAACTTTAAGAACCAAGTTTTTATCCCAGAATTTGAACCAAGAAGGGTCATGTTCTGAGAGGTCTTGATCAATAAAGAAGTCAGATTTGACGGTGTAGTCCCCTAATGTTTTTGGATGCCAAATGATCTTATCTTCGTTAAGAAAGAAAATGATGTGAGTTTCAAAAAAGTTTAGAATTCAACAGATCCATAAATCTGTTCTAATCCTCAGTCACATCTGGAAAGTGAAGTTGTTTCTAGTTAGGGACTCAATTATCAAGAAACCAACAGTTTTGGACTTTAACCCCTATTGAGGATTTAAAGAATTGAACTAGAGCTTCACATCCACTGATGACCAAGATAGGGAAGTTAAACATCCATGGATCCTCCAAAAAATTAGTAGTTCTACCATTATCAACAACCCATTTGTAGCCTTTGCATAGAAGGTCCCTTATTTTAATGACCACTTTCCAAAAAATGGAGCCTTGATTAAGAACTCTTTTTTTAAATAGTGTTTATCCCTATTGGTTAGTGTAGTCATGTAAAATGCGAAATTGGATGATTTAGGCATGGATAATGACACCCAACCCATAGGTCCTCTTTCTTGCTCACACAACCCTTCTAGGATATTCTTTCACTAATTCCTAGTCATCTGTAGCCTTTCAGACTTAGCTCTTTCAAATCTAGGCAACCATTTAAGGCCTAAGTCTATCCCCCTAGGTCTCATCCCCTTAGGACAATAATGCCCAAATTGGACAGGAGCGTTGGAACCCAGGGTGTCCTATTTTTGGTTTTATTGTCCAAGTGCATTTTTACCTCTAACGATCAGATTTTTATGAATATTTATCTTGTTCCATGTCGACCTAATACAAGTTCATTTAACCCATGATCATTAATTACCCTATAAATAGCCATTCAAATTCCATTTAGAAGGGTTGGCACTCATTTACAAAAAATAATCAAGAATACAAGTACACTCAAGCACTCTTCCCTATTCTCCACATACAACCTTCCAAGATCATTTCAAGCCTATTCAAGCACTCATACCAGTCCCTAGTCATCTAAAGTACATCCCGTTTTGCATCTAGTTACATACATCACACACAATTGCACCAAGCACTTCAATGGGAGAACTACATTAGCTTGATCCCTCTTCGGAGTATTGGTATGTAGGCAATGTACTCACACACGGGGTGTGAAGTGTATCCATCATATTCTTTACACACTAACCCCTTTTCTCTCTTTCCCAAGTTTTTATTCAAGTTCAAGCACAAAGATCTCCTAAGGGTTTTGAAGACTAAATTAGATACACAATGAGCTCCATAGGCTTCTCCACCTCAAAAATTGACAGACTGGGTAACACAGCCCTGCCGAACAGAACCCAAAAAGCTTTCAACCTCAGGACAATAACATTAGAATAGGAATACAACACTGGGTAGTTGGGTGTCCACTTCCAACGCTCTTGTCCAACCCAAAAACAAAATTCATGAACTTGTTCTAGCCTATTTTCTAGTCCTGCTCCTCTAGTATTAGGCCCTATCTCAATCTAGATCAACCAAAATAAGCTAAGTTCTATTTTCTCTCACTTCTTGATATATTTAGAAAAGGCAAAAATACTATCTATGTACATAAATTAGTAGATTAATTAAAGCATATTATTCATTGATTTACACTGCTCAGACCCATTTATTATATAGGAATTAAACACCTAATTTTCTAAAACAATGAAACATTTGGTGAACCCGACTTCGAATTTTCGCACAAAAATCCTAGAAACACTGAGGATAATTATTTCTAATTTTTTACCATAATTTTTTTATTTTTTATAAATTTAAAAATTAGAAATATACCAATTCATTGTAAAAATATCATATGATTTGTTCAAACCCTAGTTTGCACATACTAGATTCTTTTTGCATACAAACACTAGGAAAAATATATTGCTAATTTTAGAAATATTTTATGATTTTTCCTAAATTTTTCAAGCCAAATTCAACAAATTTTGTCTAATTCTTTTAAATTATTACACTAATTTTGAAAAAATTCATTCAAAACCTTAGTTGCATCAACTAAACTCTAAGTTATTTTTTAATACTTTTCACATTATTTTCTAAAATTTTAGTTGCATATCTAACTCAAAAAATTAATTTCAACATCAAAAATTCATATTATTTGGCACAAGTATTTATGAAAAACCTTTAGTTGTATATACTAGCACCTCTTTGCTTCTTGTGGTATCACTTACATGTTTTGAAGCTCTGTATCCTTTATATGCATATTCCAGTTCTTTGTTAGATTATATCAACTTAATCTTTTCTGCTATTATCCAAGTTGTTTTCCTTATGCTACCTAAGTTCCTTGCATCTCTTACCTCAAGATGAAGTGCAAGACTTAGTGGTAATCCTCCTAAATTCACTCAGATTCCTTCAACTCAACCATATGCCATGGATAAACAACCTAATGAGATTCATGTTATAGATTCTACACATCCAAATTATACAAATTTCTATGAGGATAACTCTAATCATGAGCAGTATGAAAATACCAATGATGATGTACACACCAATGCTCTTGCTCCACCACATGGGACTACCGATCCACTTCCACCTATTGTTGATAATGAAGTAGTCCTCAACAAAGATTTGGTTTTACAAAATTTTAGAGAAAGAATTAAGGAACAACGTAAAGATCATACCCTAATTTTGCAATCTATCATGGAAATCAAAAAGGCTAAGCAAGTTGAGTCTTATAGTCATTCAGAGCAACCAGTTGCAAATGACACTACAGGGGCAATTATGTCTCAACCACCCCTCATAGCAGCCCAACCTTATTCTATACCACCAGATGTAGCTAGTACATCCCTATCTCTTGATGTGGAAACCCTTATGAAAGAGATCCGATCTCTTCAATCCAAGGTGCAAAATCTTGAGCAAGGTATTTCTAGACCTACACATGCATTGGATTCTTTTGCTCTTCTGCATACACCATTAACACGTCACATTGATTCTACACCAATACCACCAGGTTTTGTTTAACCCAAACTCACTCCATATGATGGTAAGGGTGATCTAAAGACACATTTGGGAGTTTTTTGCATAGCATGTTTGGATTATGTACCCAATGACTAGCTACTTACCAAACTATTTTCATGGAGCCTAAAGGATTATGCTTTATAATGGTTTTATAGTCTACTGAATCAGTCGATCATAGCCTTCAATCCTTTAGTAGACATGTTCTTAACACATTTTAGTATCAACATTGGTGACAAGGTTTCATATACACAATAGAAACAAAGGTCAAATGAGCCCCTCACAGATTATGTTCTTAGATACAAGACTATTCTAGCTAAACTAACTAGCACCATGGCTGATCAAGAGCTACATGACATCTTTAAACAAAGCCTTCTATTAGCATTGCATGAATCTATTATGTTCAAAATATTATCTTCCTTCACCGAATTATGTCATACACTCAAGGGAAGAGAAGTCAAGCTAATTTCAATGGGAAAACTTAAGTATTCAAGTATCTCAGACACAACCAACAAGAGTAATAGCAAAGTACCATACAAGGTCAAAATCAGTGACAACAAGGATCAAAATCAACCAACAAGCAATGCAGCTTTAGAGCCCCTTCAACGTGTGGTTTTATCAACACCTTCTCATCGTGTATTTACCAATCTACTAGTTTCTCTAGCTAGGGTTTTACAACATTTATTGGAATGTAACATCATCACTCTCCCTCCTATCTGGGAAGTAGGTCTAACAAAGCCTCTTCCACAAAGATATGATCAACATGCATTTTGTGATTTTCACAGGGGACCAAGCCACACCACAAAAAAATGCATAAGTTTGTGACATAAAATATAGGACTTGATAGATGATAATCTACTTGATTTGGGCACTTCAGTTGAGCCTCTAAAGACAAAGCCAACACAAGATAGAGCTTTGAAAATATTTTTAGATCCATTTCATTCAAAATAAGAGAAAGAGGACACATCAGGTGTTCATCATACATACCATACACATCCTCCACCAGCTACATACCAAGCACCTTCAGTTGCGGCACATCCTTTGAGAGGTATGATAGGTGTGTATGAGTCCATAATTCCATACAGGCCTTCGATATCTTTTTCAAATTAGGATATTTTGGAGGATAATATAGGTTATAATGCACTTTTTATCAAAGCACATATTCATAATCAACCTATTCATAGTGTACTCATTGATAATGGTTCCAATCTTAACATGTGCACCTTCACACTACTTCAGCATTTGGGTTATTCAGAGCATGATATCACTCTGATAGACACAATTATCAATGGTTTCAATGGGCATATTCAGAGTTCATTAGGCAAGATAGTACTTCCATTATAGGTTGGTCCTACATATGTGGCCACCCCATTCACTATAGTTCCTAGCACAGAAGTTTTTGACATATTACTTGGTCAAGCATGGATTCAAAAACTCAAGGCAGTACCTTATATAGTTCATTGATGCATGAAGTTCATTCATGCTAATTAGGTTATCACAGTCAGTGAAGTTCCTTACGGTCACCATTACCCACTTCAGAGCCATCTACCAACTTACAGTCACCATCTTTAGGTCTTCCACTGGTTTTAGTTTCTCCTCCAGTTTCAATCTAGCTTCCACTTCAAATCCAACCATAGTTGTGACATCCATCTTTAGTACAGAGGGTTCATACACCCCCATAGTTTCGAGATTCTAGACAACTTCCAGTGATAGTATTCACACCTAGAGTAGTTACATTGAGGTCTCATACAGCTACACAGAGAGCCCCTGTTCAGAGAGCCCCTTCTACTTTCAGATGAGTCCCTAAGAGCCCTATAGTTGCATCCACTTCTCAGAGTTATAGGGGGACCCCGCATTTAGCTTCCACTTCAAAGATTTTAGAGTAGTTACAACATACACAACTTTGAACTTCAAAATCTTAGACATACACTCGTGTCTCATGATCACACACGATTCAATTGTTTGATACAAGACATCATGATAGGGAGTCTCATTCAAGACTCATTGGTTAATATCGTTTCTTCCCACTTTTTCTTGTACATAGCTTATATCAAAATAAAAAACAATACATAAATTCAAAATATAAAAACAATCAAAACATATCAAAAACACCAAAAATATTTTGATTTTATGCATCATCCATGCTTTACATTAGTACTATCATGCTAGGACTTCCATTTCTTGTTTCATCTTATTTTATGTCAATTTTTATACATTACCATGCTTCACTTGATCTTCTTTGAGTGTGTGCAGTGACACCCAACTACTTGATTGCTTCATTCTACTCATTGAGGGGGCACTCCTACTTCTACAATCAAGACACACATTGATATACATACCCACTGGGGGCATCTTCTACATGACTACACCATCTAGATTATGTCATTCCTACACTACACACTCTGAGTTATCATGTTGATTTACATTACTTTATAGCTTACACTGAGTATTATATCAACATTTCACTAGTATTTAGCACTTGTGTATCTCTTAGCATATACCTAGTCTTGTACTACACATGTTTTACATACTTTCACATTTGCTTTGATTAGTTATATGTGCTTATATCTTTCTAGTTATTACATGCTTTCTTTGCTTGCTTTATGTAGCTTGTGTGATTGCATTTTCCAGTTCTTGTTTGACTCTTGCCTATGCCTTAGGACATTTGTTGATGTCCTTTGCTTCTATTTATATGTGTGCCTTAGGGAATTTGCCAATGTCCTTTGCTTGTACTCTTTTATGTGCCTATGGCCCTTTTACCAACTTTGCTTGTTTCATTTGTACATATATGTGGCATTTGAGCATGTCTTCCATGCTTGTTTTCCAGTTTGAGTGACATGTGCCCATGTCCTTTGTTTACATGGCCCCTTGGATGTCCTTGTGTGCTTCTTGCTTGTTTGATTTTAAATGTGTGCAATGCCATGATCCATATCATGCATTTCCATTGCTTTCTTGGATGTCATGATGGACATCATGCTTCATCCCTCCAACTAACAACTAACAACTAATATGTAACATTTCTAGTTTAGTGTTTTACACATTATTTCACATTGTTATATCTATCTAGGCATACCCCTATTGATCTAACTATATATCAATATAAACATTGCTATATCTTGAAACATATTGTCAAATATCAAATGTTATATCATATATATATACAGCTTAGCACACTTGCAGGACTTTTTTCTTCTAAGGACAGTCATTGCAGGTTCATCATTCCTACCCTCAGAAGAGGGGGAATCAAATAGGGGTTTTGTCACAAAGATCAAAGCTCCTAACAATCAAAACAATAACATTTAGACAACTCAGTATAGAATCCAGAGGTCAAATTGGTCAAAATAGAGTAGAAAAATAGTGACAATTCTAGATCAATAATCAATTTTCAAATCAGACACTAGCATTGAAAATGGATAGTAGCACCAACCATATGGATGTCCAAATTTTGGTGCTCCTATCCAGGCAAAAAAACACTCAAGTTTTCCAAAAATAGGCAAAATGTTTAGTTTAGGGATAGTGTTTGCACTTCTAGATCAGTTAGATTCAATAGTTTTAGTACAATTTTCTCAGATATAGGGGGTTATCATGTGTGGCATGATGGTTCTCACTTTCAATTCAGATTAGATAGTTGGCATAACTTCTAGATCAAAATCCATGTTTCAGACTTCAATGATTGGGAGCAATGTGCACAACACATTGATCTTATTTTGTTTTTGAGTTTAGATTATTCTAGGCATTCACAGTATTTGCATGCCTTTGCTCTATCTACAAGTGGTTGGCATAATTTTTGAGTTGAACTTTCATACAAATTTAACTTTTTGAGTACCTGAGTTCTTGAGTTGGCTTTCATATAAGCCTAGTACATCAGTTTCAGAGTGGCTTTCATACAAACCTAACCTCTATCTTTCAAAATGGCCAAGAGTGGCCTAGTTTCCAGCATACATTCAGGCTATCCATGCCACATTGTCATATTTATAGCACATCCATGGGCTCCATGAGCCATTTCATATAACATCTATTTTATATTGGTATCACTTCACAACTTCACTTCATGAGGCAATGATGGAGTCAAAGGTTCAACCTTTGTATTTTTGAGACACCTATTCAGAGGAATTAGACACACAGTCCAGACATCGATTAACACACACATGATTCGTTAACTTGACTTAGTTGTAAATGATGGAGCCAAAGGTCCAACCTTTACATTCTTGAGCCACCTTTTAGAGAATTGAAAACTCAGCTCCATCCATGATATTACGCTTGATTCAACACATACCTAGCATAATCCAACATAATTCAACATCACCATAGGCTTTATATTGGTTCGTGTATCTGGTGAGGTGTATTCATTCCTTTCTCTTCCTCTTACTTATCTTTGTACATATTTTAGATATAGCATATATAGTAAGAATTGATCTACTTTATGTTTTCATTTGTAGATTGACATTTCATAGCGTGCTTTCTCTGTGCACATCTAGTATCACATAGCATCATGGGATTCTCCCTCATAGGTAAGTTTAGGTATGCTTTTTACTTTTCTTTATCCTAGTATTTTGCATTGTTACATCATTAGAATAAAGGGGGGGCAAATGCAGTAGTGTAAAATGTAAAATTGGTTGATTTAGGCATGGCTAATGACACCTAACCCATAGGTCCTTCTTGCTCACATAACCCTTCTAGGCTATTCTTTCATCAATTCCTAGTCATTCATATCCTTCTGGACTTAGCTCTTTCAGACCCAGATAACCATTTCAAGCCTAGATCTATCCCCCCAGGTATTATCCCCTAGGATAATAGTGCCCAAATTGGATAGGAGCACTTGAACCTAGGGTGTTCTGTTTCTGATGCTATTGTCCAAGTGCATTTTTACCTCTAACAGACAAATTTTCTTGAATCCTTATCTTATTCCATGTCGGCCTAGTACGAGTTCATTTAACCCATGATCATTAATTACCCTATAAAAGGCCATTTAAAGTCTACTTAGAGGGTTGATAGTCATTTACAAAAAATAAGCAAGAATACAAGCAAGTACACTCAAGCACTCTTCCCTATTCTCTGCATACATCCTTCCAAGAGCATTTCAAGCCTATTCAAGCACTCATACCAGTCCCTAGTCATCCAAAGTACATCTAGTTTCGCATCTAGTTACATAAATCACACACAATTACACCAAGCACTTCAATGGGAGAACTAGATTAACTTGATCCCTCTTTGAAATATTAGTATGTAGGCAGCATGCCCACACATGGGGTGTGAAGTGCATCCAGTGTATCCTTTACACATTAACACCTTCTCTCTCTCTCCTAAGTTTTCATTCTAGTTCAAGCACAAAGAGCTCTTAAGGGTTTTGAATACTAAATCAAACACACAAACAGATTCATAAGCTTTTACGCCTCAAAAATTTATAGAGATGGTAACACAGGCCTACCAAATAGAACCCAGAAAGATTTTAGCCTTAGGACAAAAATGTTGGAATAAGACCATAGCGTTGAACAACAGGGTGTCCACTTTCAGTGCTCCTATCCAACCTAGAAACAAAATTCAAGAACATGTTCCAGCTTATTTTCTAGTCCCACTCCTCTAGTATTAGGGCTTATCCCAATTTGAATCAATTAGAATAAGTTAAGTTCTATTTTCTCTCACTTCTTGCTATATTTAGAAAAGGCAAAAATACTATTTGTTTACACAAATTAGTAGGTTAATTAAAGCATATTATTCACTGATTTACATTGCTCAAACCCATTTATTATTTAATAATTGAACACCTAATTTCCTAAAATAATAAAATAGTTAGATACTCACCTTTAATGGCCTTAGTCCAACTATTATCCTCTTTGAATATTTTCCAGGCCTGCTTTGCCAAAAGTGCCTGATTCATGATTTTAACATATCAAAGCCCCAAGCACCCTCTATCTTTAGGTGCACATACCTTATCCCAAGAGACCATGGGAATTATATCAGACTTCTCCTTTTATGACCAAATAAATCTTCATTAGATTTTTTCAATTATATATGATAATTTTGATGAGATTTTAAAAATAGACATCTAATAAATTGGTATACTTTGCAATGAGTTTTTAATAAGAAGGACCTTTCCTGCTTGAGATAAGTAGTTAGCTTTCCAAGTAGGTAACTTCTTTTGAGTTTTGTCAAATAATGGGTTCCATTTAGTAATACTCAACCTATCCTTGGCTAAAGTCAAACCCAAATACAAGGCCAATAAGGATTGAATTTGATAGTTCAAAATTTTAGAAATTCTATGTTATAATTTAGGCTGGTATGATTAAAGTGTTATATATCTAATTTGAACCCCTAGGAAGGTTGTTCAAACCTCCTAACTAGATGACAACATGGGAACAATCCTAAGTTGTGGGTGGCCTACTAAGTGGATTGAACCTCTAAGTTAGGTTAGCTCCCTTGATGCTTCACCCAAAAATTCTAACAAACTTATCACATTTGCAAGGAAAAAGGATAGAAATGAGCTAAAACTAATAATCAAACATGGAGGTGATGCACCAAATATAGATTCCTCAACTTGTTATTGTTTACACTATGAAATGACAAGTTACAATATGGTTTCACAACTTCAAAATAACTCTTACCACGTTAATTTTTCTATATGAAGGTTATGGTTGTTGTAATAACTAAGGTGATTAGTCAAGAGGCCTAAGAATAGACACTAATGATGATTCAACACTTATACTCAACAAACCATGTATTACACATCATATGACCTATGGAAAGAAGACTAATTTACATAAAGACATGGAGAAGAAGGACAAATACATGGAAGTAATCTCACTATCAAAAAACATTCATCAACAACTCACTCAAAATCACTGTATGCAAGATAAAAATAGTATTAGTTTAAATTATTATGATTCGACACTTATACTCAACAAACCATGTATTACACATCATATGACCTATGGAAAGAAGACTAATTTACATAAAGACATGAAGAAGAAGGACAAATGCATGGAAGTAATCTCACTATCAAAAAATGTTCATCAACAACTCACTCAAAATCACTCAGCTTGAATTAATTTCAAAGGTAAGTACAAGTCTTAAAATTGGTAGGGCTTCATCATAACCAATTTAAGGATACATTCAATGCTTCTCAAGGCTTAATTTATAGATGAATTGGAAGAAGAGAAAAGGATAAGACAAGAAGAGAACTCATGAGATGCCTATCATGATCAAATCAATTATAAAATAGAGAAAGAGTGACATCAAGCTATAAATAATGTCTTGGGGTAACTCTTAGTCTTCTAGGACATGTCTTGGGGTAACTCTTCATAAAGTGGTATAGGATGCCTTCTTGGCAATCTTGATGCCTTCTTGATCACAACTCCTTCTCATGGAGTTACCTATTTCCTTATTGGAATAGTTACAAGATCCTCAATTAACACTTGACACCCTTAATATACTCTACACCAACCTTGGTCTCTTGCAATGTTGCCTCTTTGTAGAGATTTGAGCATGAGTTTCAAACTTCTTCATATTCCACCCCTTTTACCATTAGGACTTGGTCATTCAATCAAAGCCAAGTTTTATGTCTTAAATGGCTCCACCATAGTTGGTCAGATTATGGAATTCTTCCATCAAATCAAGGAGCCTTTATTGAGTATTAAGGATCACCTTATAGTTGTAGTTTATGCACATGTTTGACAAGAGAGTAACCAAAAGATCGTCTTTGCCATATAAGCCTGAAATATCATTGAGGACTATTTTTAGGCCTTGTTTATGACTAGAGGGTATGTTTAATAGGTTTTTAAAATTATTTTAGGGGAGTCTTATATATCTTCAGACCCAAACTTACCTTCACAAGGTCTACAACTAGGCCTCTTGAGCTAGATAGTAAGACAATCCTCATAGGCTTAGTTCGAGGCTTGAAATCATGTTTTAATCACCATGGGAAGTCTTGAGAAGACTATGTAAGGCCATGAGTCTTATTAAAATGCCTTTAGAGGCCTACATATGCTTTCATACTTGTAAATAGGCTTGAAACCCGCCCTTCTTGAAGCCATATTAGTCATCCTTCTTGATTTAGGCCTAGTTGGCCACTTGCAACTTGTATTATGACCCTAGAAACTTATTGAATGACCTGGATATGGTGGTAACATATCTATTTTAACTCAAAGACTCTATGGAATTGATTAGGAAAGTTTGTTAAACACAAAACCCTACATATAATCTCAAAATGGAGCTTTTCAGACCCAAATGGTTTAGGATCCATTTCAAACCATTCTAAGTGTTTGAAGAGCTAATCTTCTTCATCAGGTCATGTTCAGGGTTTAACAAGGTTTTTAGGGTCGCTTGGCTTATTAAGGATAGTTAATAAAGTTGTTTGCTTTGATGAATGAACTAATGCCAAGAATATTGAGTGGAAAACCCACCTCCTTCCAAAATATGCTTAGGATCCCATGCATATAAACATGTGAATTCACACATACTGAAAACTAGCCTTTTTAGCCATACAAGCATGTTTGTGCATTCGAAGAGGGTTATTTGACAAGAAAATGCATCAAATTGTTTGGTTCAACCTTGAAAACCTATTTTAGGGTATGTGAAATATTCTATGAGATGTTCCAATGGTTTCATGAATGAATTTCCCCTTCAATCTATTAACACTTGCCTTAAGACCTGAATAAGGGTTTGTAGCCAGTCACACTAAACCCTAGTAGGCCTTCTCAAGCATTTCATTTCCTTATAATAGATCTAAAACTTCGTGTAGTTGTATTTAAACATATCAATCATCCCTTAATATTCCTCAATTTATAAAATATTTCAAAACATACAAGTTTTCTTCATTTTTTCGTACACATGCCTATGTGTGATCATTTGGGCCACTTCAACCTAAATAGCTCTCTTGACCTCTTCATTGCCTTCAGTCACCTTGAAAAATCTATGAATATCCTATAAACAACTTAGAATGAATTTTATATATCTCTTTGACTCTCATCTACCCCATGGCTTCAAACAACAACCAACACACTTTTCTTCAATTCACCTAGACGCGCCTCTAGGTGCTTATGGGCTTCATGACTGCAAGTATGAGGTGGACCTTTTATCATTGGAACTTTAGTGGATTTTAAAGATATTATAGGATGTATCATACTTATCTTAAGCTCTCTAAAACCTTATAACCTTTTAATTTACATCATACATGTGCCCTTTGATCATGTTGTTTGCAAATAGGCTGTAGGTAGTCATTTAGGCTTTTTGTCCACACAAAGTGTTCCCTTAGAATAGGTGATGGAGGTGCCTAAAGACAGAGATGTGGAAGATTTGGGAGAACTAACATAAGGGACCTCAAAATGAGTCAAATCAATTAGTGATTATTATGATTGTTAGATATGATTAGAGGAAGGATAGATGAATTGACTTAGATGTTTAATTTGATGATTTGATTGATGGTTGATTTGGGATGTTGACGATGAGACATATGATAGATGTGTTGGATAAATTATTATATATTGATGTCTATTATCTTCAAACATCCATCCATTATTCATTATTCCCATAATTTATTGATCATCATAGTCTAGGCAATACTTTTTAATGTAGTACTAGGCAGTATGCACCATGATATGTGTATATGACCATGATGACATTTTTACAGAGTGCATATTGGACTGACAAAAAAGATACAAAGATCAAAGATAAAGTGTAAAATTAGCACGTAGTGAAATGTACCATTGGTATAAGTAAAAGATGACATGTTTTCCATATGCTATTGTACAAAGATGATAAAAGGAAAAATGATAAGATAAAAGCTGGATAAAGATATTCACGAAAAATTTAACCAAGGACTCGTAAATGAACATGTACAGATAAGTAGATCAACATAGACGAGTAGACTCAAATATATACTTGATAAAATACATTCAAATAAATCAGCCATCATCAAATAACACACAAGTATCTACACACAGAGGTGTTATGTGATATGTCTTTTTTGTTGTCTTACGAAAGGCCTATGGGATGAGCAATCAGATATGAGACATGAGGTTAAATTTGAGAGACAATTGCATGACGTGTTAGACAAGGGACTAATAAGCTTGCATTGATCAAAGTTTTGACTTGAAATGTGATGGGTAATGAGATTAGGATGAGGTGTTTTTGAGCGAACTTGACTTAATTATGGGAGCTAGTTGATAGACGGGTAGGGCAATGTAACCCTAAGTTTGACTTGTTTTGATTTGGACAGGGAGCTTAAAGATCATAATTCAATGGGTAATATGTTTGAAACTAACAAAGATGTGATTTGACTAAGTCATGGTTGATAAGACTAGATCAATTATGCAATACGTTGGGATTTTCTCAAGTTTTGAGGGGATGTTAATGATGAGGTTGATAAGGTGAGCTAATAGTGAGGCTAACTTATGTGAAAAGGGTGATGATGATTTGAACATTTATCAAGCTTATTAGATTGTGACGAGTGATAGGAAATGTGTTGGAATAAGTCTGATGAATTTGAAATGGGACATTAATTACATTGTGATAATCATGACGTGAATTGGGATTAGGATCAATTTTTGATGGACCCCAAATTTTGGCTAAGTATTTTGGTAAAGACGCATAGCATGGAAGAATAATGGCATGGAATAAGCACGATGAGAAAAAATCATAGGCATAGAAGACCATGGCACATGAATTCTTAATACAGGAAGACACAGTCAGAGAATATGCATAATAAATGGAGAACCCAAGAATGAAGGCCTCAAAACACTAGCATAAAACTTGGGGAGCGCATGAGAATCAAGAGACAGTTATGGAGTGATTCTCAAGGATGAAACAGACTAAGTCACATATGCATCTAGCACTAGCCCATGAGAAGATAGGCACTTGATGATGAGGATCCAACATTACCCAACCAATGGAAGAACTCAATTACATACAAAGATAAGGGAACAATTTTCCTTATAATAAAAATTTAAATGACTTTATTTCTAGAGATTATTCTATTCCATGAATGATGCCTTGAGTTGGACAAACACCTCCATAAACATGGGGACAACCAACTTGGTCTCCACAAGATTGGACATCACAATAACAATGTATGTCATATCTAAATCATCAACCATGAACAAATAAACAATGGGTACCTCAAAAATAATTCAATCAAAAAATAAAATTGTTGATTAATTTTTGCCCCTAGGCCAAAAAGGGTCAACCTCTATAGTTTGAAACTTGCTTGTTATCCTTGTTAATGAATCCTAAGCCTTGTCTATTTATACCTCCATACTATTTGTATGGTTAGTTAAATTTTTAGTTTACTTGTCTTGAAAAATATATCAACCACTTTGATACTATATTATGTTGTGTGATAACTACATCATCTAGTTTGATATAATTATTTGTGTATTTATGATTGCATAAGTTAGTTTGATACAATTTTGTGTGTCTCCTTGACTACACCAACTAGTCTAATATATTTTAATTTCACTATATTCCTTCCAACTATATCATCTATCATGATGAAATTATTTTCTATGAACACATTAGATTAGCTACCTCGATATAATTTAATTTTCCCAATTTTAGTTCCCAAATGTATTAGTTAGCCCCGAGTCCTCATGGAAACAATGTAATTGGCTACTATGACTCTTAGTTCACTGAAGATCATTGACAAGTCACTAAGAGTGTTATTATTATAACTACTTGGTCAGGGAAAACCAAGTATAAATACCCCTGATTAGAGCTTTGTAATGTAGTTGGTTGTTGTTGAATGTTGTTGGTTGATGTTGATTGATGATTGATTATTATCTCATTGGTGTGATCAAGTATACCATTGTGATATTGTTATTGTACTCTATTAGATAACTGAGTTGCATGACTGAGTTGCACCATACATTTTTTATGTAACTTGTGAATCTATGATGAATATGATGAGTGGAATCTACGTTACTTGAATGTTATCATGTGGTTTATGGAAAAAATAGTGTTGATCATTTATATGCAATTGTTTGTTTAACTAAATTTAGGCCCATAACTACTATGTATTGCCTTTTCTAGTTAATCATTGAGTAAAGTGGATGTTCGATTGTTGATATATGTTAAATACACCTTCACGTGACAAAACCAATAGGAACTAGTGCCTTGCTGCATGCTTTCGGTGAGCATGCAATAACTCTAAGTCTTATATGAAATTACAGCATGCGAGTTCGTTGGGTTTTAGTCACTTCAGCATATGCCTAAGGAAAGATAGGCCTAGATGGAAAACTAACCCAATAATTTTGGATAGAGATATGGATTTGTTTAGGATAGAATATAAGATGACTGGGATGTTTGCATATTTTCTATGTTTGTATATTTTTTCCCTAAGTGTTGCGGATAACATATTATTTATACATGATGCCATAAATTGGTTTTTATCATGGTACTTGCCCAAGGTGTCATAAAATTGGGTTTCACCATTGAAAGAATGATTTTTTCTAAATTTTTTTTATGTTTTCTAATTTTTAGGATTTTTTTTGAAATAAGGCTACACAAAATAATGTACTTGACAGAGACATGGAAGAGCTAAGATAACTACCGTAAGGGACCTCATAAGGAGTCAAAGGAATTAGTGATTATTATGATTGTTGGATATGATCAAAGGAAGGATAGATGAATTGACTTAGATGTTTAATATGATGATTTGATTGATGGTTGATTTGGGATGCTGATGATGAGATAGATGATATATGTGTTGGATAAATTATTAGATATTGATGTCTATTATCTTCAAACATCCATCCATTATTCATTACTGCCATAATTTATTGATCATCATAGTCTAGGCAATCCTTTTTAATGTAGCACTAGGCAATATGCACCATGATAATGTGTATATGACCATGATGACATTTTTATAGAGTGCATATTAGATTGAAAAACAAGATACAAAGATCAAAGACAAAGTGTATAAGTAGCACGTAGTGAAATGTACCATTGGTATAAGGAAAAGATGACATGTTTGCCATATGCTATTGTACAAAGATGATAAAAGGAAAAATGATAAGACAAAATATGCATAAAGATATTTGCGAAAAATTTAACCAAAGACTTGTAAATGAACATGTACATATAAGTAGACCAGCATATATGAGTAGACTCAAATATATACTTGATAAAATACATTCAAACAAATCAGCCATCATCAAATAATACACAAGTATCTACATGCATAGATGTTATGCAATATGTCTTTTATGTTGTCTTATGAAAGGCCTATGGGATGAGTGATCAAATATGAGACATGAGGTTAAATTTGAGGGACAATTGGATGACATGTTAGACAAGGGACTAATAAGCTTTCATTGATCAATGTTTTGAATTGAAATGTGATGGATAATGAGATTAGGATGCAATGTTTTTGAGTGAATTTGACTTGAGTCAATTTGACTTAAGTATGGGAGCTAGTTGATAGACGGGTAAGGGTAACCCTAAGTTTGACTTGTTTTGATTTGGATGGGGAGCTTAAATATCATAATTCAATGGGTGATATGTTTGAAACTAGCAAAGATGTTATTTAACTAAGTCATGGTTGATAAGACTAGATCAATAATGCAATAAGACAAGATTTTCTCAAGTTTGGAGGGGATGATAATGAGGAGGTTGATAAGGTGAGCTAATAGTGAGGCTAACTTATATGAAAAGGGTAATGATGATTTGACCAATTATCAAGCTTATTGGATTGTGATGAGTGATAGGAAATGAGTTGGACTAAATCTGATGAGGTTGAAATGGGACATTAATGACATAGTGACAATCATGATGTGAATTGGGATTAGGATCAGGATTTTTGTTGGACCCCAAATTTTGGATAAGTCTTTTGGTAAAGATGCACAATGTGGAAGAATTATGGCATGGAAGAAGCATGGTGCAAAAAACTCATAGGCGTAAAAGACCATGGCATAGGAATTCATGACATAGGAAGACCCAGTCAGAGAATATGCATAATAAATGGAGAACCCAAGAACAAAGGTCTCAAAACACTATCAGAAGACTTGGGGAGTGCATGAGAAGTGGGAGACAGTTAGGGAGTGATTCTTAGGGATGAAATAGACTAAGCCATGAATGAATCTAGAACCGGCCTATGAGAAAATAGGCACTTGATGAGGATCCAACACCGAAGCAAGAATATCGGGGCACAAAGGCCCAAGTCCTTAGGGAAATAATGTAATTGGATGCCATGACTCTTAGTCCACTGAAGATCATTGGCAAGTCACTAAGAGTGTTATTATTATTGTAACTACTTGGTTAGGGAAAACCAAGTATAGATACCCTTGATTAGAGATTTGTAATACAATTAGTTATTATCGAATGTTGTTCATTAAAAAAAATTGATGATTGATTATTATCTCATTGGTGTGATTGAGGATACCATTGTGATATTGTTATTGTACTCTATTAGATATTTGAGTTGCATGACTGATTTGCACCATAAATTTATTGTGTAACTTATGAATCTGTTATGAATATGATGGGTAGAATCTACATTGCTTGAATGTTATCATGTGGTTTATGGAAAAAATAGTGTTGATCATTTATATGTGATTGTTCATTTAACTTAATTTAGGCCCACAACTACTGTGTATTGCTTTTTCTAGTTAAACACTGAGTAAAGTGGATGTTCGAGCATCAATATATTAAGTACACCTTTGCATAACAAAACCAACAGGAACTGGTCCCTTGCTGTGTGCTTCAGGGGAGCATGCAAGAACTCTAAGTCTTGTTTGAAATTCCAGTGTGCCAGCTCATTGGGTTTTAATCACTTCAACATGTGCCTAAGGAAAGGTAGGCCTAGATGGAAAACTAATCCAACAATTTTGGATAGAGATATGGATTTGTTTAGGACAAAAGATAAGATGATTGGGATGTTTTTGTATTTTCCATATTTTATGATTTTTTGTTGCTTTTTGGGTTATTTTTATTTTAGGATTTTTTGGAATATGTATGTATAAACAAAGGGTTACTAACAAAGGGAAAACCCAACCTAGAAACTAAGATGGGGAATGATGGTGATTGGAATGATGAAATAATTTGGGTGATGTTCAAATGGGATGAGGAACAATGAGGGATGGACTCTAGATCTCCAAGGATCACATCGCATAGGAACTAGATGTCTAGTCACCTGAGTGCCACTTGGAGGATATGCCAAGATGTTTCCAAAACATGTCTTAAGACATCTTCCATTACCTGAGAGAGGTCTATATGGGAGGAAAGGATGGATACAATTGGATTAGGAAATAGGATGGCACATGGTGATTAAGGATTGGCATGTGAATGATGGACATATGGATAGGATAGATACGGATGGTGTAGATGGGGTTACAAAGGGATGAATGTAGAGATGAAGTGGATTTTTTCCCTAAGTGTTGAGGTACCTATGAATACCGGATTATTTACACATTATGACATAAATTGGTTTTCATCATGGTACTTGCCCAAGGTGTCAAAAAACTAGGTTTCACCATTGAAAGAATGATTTTTTTTGAATTTTTTTTATGTTTTTTAAGTTTTCTAATTTTTATGATTTTTTGTGAAATAAGGCTACGCAAAATAATGTACAAGAAAGAGACATGGAAGAGTTGAGATACTACCGTAAGGGACCTCATAAGGAGTCAAAGGAATTAGTGATTATTGTGATTGTTGGATATGATCATAGGAAGGATAAATGAATAAACTTAGATGTTTAATATGATGATTTGTTGATGGTTGATTTGGGATGTTGATGAGGAGATGATATATGTTTTAGATAAATTATTAGATATTGATGTCTATTATCTTCAAACATCCATCCATTATTCATTACTGCCATAATTTGTTGATCATCATAGTCTAGGCAATCCTTTTTAATGTAGCACTAGGTAGTATTCACCATGATATGTGTATATGACCATGATGACATTTTTCCAGAATGCATATTGGACTAACAAAATAGATACAAAGATCAAAGACAAAGTGTATAAGTAGCACGTAGTGAAATGTACCATTGGTATAAGGAAAAGATGACATGTTTGCCATATGCTATTATACAAAGATGATAAAAGGAAAAATAATAAGACAAAAGATGCATAAAGATATTCACAAAAAATTTAATCAAAGACTCGTAAATGAACATGTAAAAATAAGTAGACTAATATAGATGAGTAGACTCAAATATCTACTTGACAAAATATATTCAAACAAATCAGCCATCATCAAATAACACACAAATATCTACATGCATAGATGTTATGTGATATGTCTTTTTTGTGGTCTTATAAAAGGCCTATGGATGAGTGATCAGATATGAGACATAAGGTTAAATTTGAAGGATAATTGGATGACGTGTTAGACAAGGGACTAATAAGCTTGCATTGATCAATGTTTTGACTTGAAATGTGATGGGTAATGAGATTAGGACGAGGTGTGTTTGAGCGAATTTGACTTAAGTATGTGAGCTAGTTGATAGACGGGTAGGGTAATGTAACCCTAAGTTTGAATTGTTTTTATTTGGACGGGGAGCTTAAAGATCGTAATTCAATGGTTGATATGTTTGAAACTAGAAAAAATGTGATTTGACTAAGTCATGGTTGATAAGACTAGATCAATTATGCAATAAGATGGGATTTTCTCAATTTTGGAGGGGATAATAATGACGAGGTTGATAAGGTGAGATAATAGTGAGGCTAATTTATGTGAAAAGCGTGATGATGATTTGACCATTGATCAAGCTTATTGGATTGTGACAAGTGATAGGAAGTGAGTTGGACTAAGTTTGATGAGGTTGAAATGGGACATTAATGACAGTGATAATCATTATGTAAATTGGGATTAGGATCAGGATTTTTGTTAGACCCTAAATTTTGGCTAAGTCTTTTGGTAAAGACGCATGACATGGAATAATCATGGCATGGAATAAGCACGGTGCAAAAAAATCATAGGCATAGAAGACAATGGTGCAGGAATTCATGACACATGAAGACCCAGTCAGAGAATATGCATAATAAATGGAGAACCCAAGAATGAAGGCCTCAAAACACTAGCAAAAGAATTGGGGAGTGCATGAGAAGTGAGAGATGGTTAGGGAATGATTCTCAGGGATGAAATAGACTAAGTCACGTATGAATCTAGCACCATCCTATGAGAAGATAGGCACTCGATGATGAGGATCCAAAATTGAAGCAAGAATATAGGGGCAAGAAGGCATCCTCAGGGAAACAATGTAATTGGCTGCCATGACTCTTAGTCCACTGAAGATTATTGGTGAGTCACTAAGAGTGTTATTATTATTATAACTACTTGGTCAGGGAAAACCAAGTATAAATACACCTGATTAGAGCTTTGTAATATAGTTGGTTATTTTTTAATGTTGTTGATTGATGATTGATTATTATCTCATTGGTGTGATCGAGGATACCATTGTGATATTGTTATTGTACTCTATTAGATAGTTGAGTTGCATGACTGAGTTGCAACATACATTTGTTATGTAACTTGTGAATATATTATGAATATGATGAGTGGAATCTACGTTACTTGCATGTTATCATATGATTTAAGGAAAAAATAGTGTTGATCATTTATATGTGACTATTCGTTTAATTGAATTTAGGCCCACAACTATTGTGTATTGCTTTTTCTAGTTAATCATTGAGTAAAGTGGATGTTTGAGCGTCGATATATGTTAAGTACACCTTAATGTGACAAAACAAATAGGAACTGGTCTCTTGTTGCATGCTTCAGGTAAGCACGTGAGAACTCTAAGTCTTGTGTGAAATTTTAGCATGCTAGCTCATTGGGTTTTAATCACTTCAGCGTGCGCCTAAGGAAAGATAGGCCTAGATGGAAAACTAACCCATTAATTTTGGATAGAGATATGGATTTGTTTAGGGTAGAAGACAAGACGACTGGGATGTTTTTGTATTTTCTATATTTTATGTTTTTTTTGTGGCTTTTTGGGCTATTTTTATTTTAGGATTTTTTGGAATATGTATGTACAAACAAAGGGTTACTAGCAAAGGGAAAACCAAGCCTAGAAACTAGGATGGGTAATGATGGTGATTGGAATGATGAAATAATTTAGGTGATGTTCAAATGGGACAAGGGATGGACTATGGATCTCCAAGGATCACATTGCATGGGAACAATATGTCTAGTCGCCTAAGTTTTACTTGGAGGATATGCCAAGATGTTTCTAGATCATGTCTTAAGACATCTTCCATTCCCTCACAAAGGTCTAGATGGGAGGAAAGGATAGATACAATACGATTGGTAAATAGGATGGCACATGGTGATTAAGGATTGGGATGTGAATGATGGATAGATGGATAGGATAGATAAGGATGGTGCATATGGGGTTGCAAAGGGATGAATGTAAAGACGAAGTGTATTTTTTCCCTAAGTGTCAAAGTACTTGCGGATAATAGATTATTTACACATTATGCCATAAATTGGTTTTCATCATGGTACTTGCCCAAGGTGTCAAAAAATTGGGTTTCACCATTGAAAGAATGAAGTTTTTTTGAATTTGTTTTTATGTATTTTAAGTTTTCTAATTTTTAGTATTTTTTTTAAATAAGGCTACATAAAATAATGTACAAGAATTGGGATTTATGATGTCATCTCTTCATGTTGGAAATGTGAGAGATGTTTGATGCTAACGATGTTGATCTGCAAGCAAAGCTCATGCTAGAAAAATCGTCGTGACATTTCTTAACTCTTGATTTTGATTCCTCTAAACATCTTAGTCGGGTATATTCATAGCCCCTATGATATATGATGTTTCCTAGAGAGATGTGGATATTAGGGTATGGTTTTTGACATGATTATGTGATGGGTGATTAAGAGTTGGGATTAGAAGTTGTACATGTCATTTACAAATGTTTATTGTGTTGTTCTTGCTTTGTGCCATATGACAAGAGTTGTTAAGGGATCCAAGACTTTTGAAAAAATTTGTTCTTTGATCCAAATATTTGAAATATTATCATCCATATTACTTTTAATGTTGATTTGTTCATCAAGTGGTACCGTGGACTCCTTTTGATTTATTGACTTGATTTGACTTTCATTGCCTCCTATTACTGTAAATAAGGTTTCACCAAAGGAAATTGAATTTTGACTAGATTGATAATTTTGATCTTGACTTTGATGGTTCCTTAGCGCCTCAAGGAGGTTTTTACGAGGGGAAAATGCTTTTTGATTTGGTTGAGTTTTTGAGTTATTTTGACTTTGACTTGTTGGATCAAAGTTGACTTGAATATTATGATTGATTATATGACAATTATCATGGATACTAACATATTTGGCATGTGAATTATTGCTTTGAAAAGTGTCCAACTCCACATGGTCATGTTTGTCCCTGTTGAATATTGTGATGAAGTGATTGTCAAGGGGAAGGAAGGGATCGATGATGGATGAAGGTGAAGGTGAAGGGGATGAATCAGTGAGGTCGTTGAATGGAATGTGGGCCATATGATCCTTGCAGAGGGTAATAGGAGGCTCAACTTCAATGTCATATAAAGCATCCTCAAGATTCGTAAAAGGGTTACTAAGGGTCACCATAGGACACGCATCTAAATCTGGACCAAATCCATTATGATAATTGTCAATTGAGATCTCATATTGAAGTACCATAGTTATTTTTATGACATTAGCATCTTGACACAGATCTAGAGATATGCCTTGATGCTGGCTGAAAATAGAAACATCCTCAAAAAGGTGGGTGTCAACATGGTCTTCGACATCTATATGGAATGATGATTTTGATGTGGAATTTGATATGGATTTAGATGTTGATGATGGATTTGGTCCTAATGTAGATGATGTTGATGTTGGATTTGATGTTGACCCTAACATTGATGCAGATGATGTTGATGGTGTGATGCTGATAATAGATGATGTTTGGGTTGTGGCCACAAGGAAGGCCTATTGGATGATGTATCCTCTTCACTTTTTATTTGGTGATGGAGGCTTTGGGATGAAGTGATTTTTAGAAATGATGGATTTGATACAATGGACAAAAGGTGAATGGTTTTTGAATGATGGATTTGTTATTGAATATGGGCTTAGTAAAGACGGTTTTATTGTCTTGTCCTTAGTTTAGAATTGGAAGGGTTTGATCATGATTAGGAAATGTATCTTGGCATATCCCCCTCTGTTCACCCTTGGATGATAATCCATCTGATTCAGTCTCAATTTCAATGTCATCGGGTCAATTAGGTATTGGATGTAACATTTGAAAGTGTGGCTTCTATTAAAAAAATTCCCCTGGGTTTTATGGTATTGACAAAATTGGATTTCTCTATACCATGAGGGCTTAGGTTTGGTTAGATCCAAAGGCCTTGTGTCGGGATAGATGATCATGTCTATAATGGCTAGTCAATGAAAGATGGCTTCTAAGGATATGGGGAGATTATATTATCTATTTTCATGGCTCTGATTGGACATGGAAGCATTAGACTCTAGATCAAATATTTTTTTAGGGTACATCCAGCAAGATGATGGTAATCGATGCATTTTAGGGGGTAGACAAGTAATAAATAGGTTTTCCATGATAGAATTCCCTTTGCTAGTATGATGGGGAATGTTATGACCAGGACTATCCTGCCAAGATCTTGCTCCACCAAAAGAGCATATATGATTACCTCTTGTATTAGCAACTAAACACAAAATTTAACCAGAATCAATAAGTAACTAGAAATATGAAACAACACAGGAATATGAGAGACAATACACAATTGTATTAATAATCACTCAGAAGAAAATACAATAAAGAAGATGCCACTTCTTCTTCCACCTCAAAGGCTTGCCACACCTCAAGACCTTCTTCCCTCTCTCTCTCGGTCCCAACAATCAACTCCAATACATAATTGATGTTCACCTCCACCAGTCAGAAACAACGCTGCTAGTACACCAAGTACACAACCGTACTCCAAGTAGATCTCTTGCTCTCTGCTGCTACCTACAAATCACTAGACCTTACTCACCATTGTAGATCTCCAAAAGAAGCCATGCTCACCTGCTGACCAAGATCATACAAACACGAAGAACCCTTCTGATTCTCCAAACCAACACCCACTCTTGGTACTGTGGCACTAAGAAGAACACACAATTGCTCTCTTCTCTCAGAAGGAGCTTATTTAGCTCTCTTACTCTCTAGCACTCATTTACAATATAGCCCATGAGTCTATATATAGATCTCATGCTTACAATAATTAGACTATCCTAATTACAATAATTAGACACGCAACTCAAGACTATAATTAGCCTTTACATGCAAACTCTCAGTTCAACGAACTAACTGTCCGTGCAACGAACAATTTTGGAACCGCCACAGGCGACCGACGTCGATCCCTGTCTGCCTGGAGGTGACCAACGTCGGTTGACCTCCTACCGATGCTAGTTGTATTCAGCTCATGCCGATGTCGGTTTCCTTCTGCACTGTAATCCGCCAACGCCGGTCTCCCTGAAACTCAGCAACCTCCTCCATGTTTGCACCAGTTGAAGCTTTTAGCTCCACAACCTAACAATCTCAGAGATAAATAGCTGTAACTGTACCTGTACCTGTACACCATCTAATTTTATTCTCTGGCTTGTATCCCTCTTCAAGCTTAATCCTGAAGACCAACCACCACACACCTTGTGATGCTCTACCTGTCATCCAAATCTCTTGCCATATCCGCATCTACAAACCCCTGTAGAAAAGAACTTGACTCTGCATAACATGTGCACCTGTTGTTGGTCCCTCTAAGAATCCACTAAACTGCCTTCCAGTACTTCTTTCTCGAATTGGCTACAAACTTTCTGACAACTCCCACTGCTTGGGAAAACTCAGGTCTACACTAGACCTCATGTGATTTCGAACACTTGTTCTAAGCTCTGCTTGAACTGTCCAGCCCTTGGTGTGCTTTTCGATTCTGCATCTTGCATCTTGAACCCCGCCAACACCATCTTCACATCATCTCCCACTAGAGACAATCTCCATGTCTCTTATGCCAAAGAATTTTGCTGCTCCAAATTCTTCCTGACATACCTCTGAACTAACCTTACCCTTAGCTCAGCAAATCCCTGTATGTACAAACCTGCTAGCAAATCACCCACATACAGTAACTGGATAATGTCGCGACTCATTATCCACCTGGTAAGACAAAACCACAATAGTTACACTGACACTGACATTGACTGAAGCCATGCTTAGTCATCCACCTGTCAAACTTGTACCACTGTCCTGCAGCTTCCTCAAGACCATATGCCTTGGCCTTCCGTCTCACGTATCCATCCACTCTCTTCTTTAACTTGGGAATCCGTCCCTCATCCAGTGCTTTCTTCCAGCTAACAACTCCACCAATAAATACTTGTTTGGTTCTTCTCTAAGGACTCACTCCTCATCCATGCCAAGCTCTCATTGTTTCTGGATTCTACTTGCATTGCTTCTTCACATCTTCCTAGTTCTTGACCATCAGTAAGCAATATAAAGAAGGTGAACAACGAATATGAGGTTCACTTACCCTTTCTGACCTCCATATGAGCGTTTGAGACCTTTTGACAGCTTGCTATCCGCCCACCATCTGTTTCAGTGACTGATCTCGGCCATCTCCCAGTCTGCGACCAATCGATATCGGTTCCCTGCACTGACCCTGACTGCCGACGTCATTTCCCTGGCCGACACCGGTATCCATTATGTCGACGTCAGTTTCTATCTGACCGACGTCGGTCTTCCTGTTGCCGATGTCGGTTACTGTCTGACCGATGCCGGTACCTGTGTTCGCCTGTGAGTGATAACTTTTTACCCGCGAGCTCTCTATGGATCAAAATCCTGTTCAAATCAACACAGCCCTGCTCATAATAATTCAGTTCTCTCAGCTGATCTCTGTCCGTCATCTCTTCCATGAACACCAAGGCCTTCCAATTCTTAAGTTTGTCAAAAACATCTGTCTTCCGCTTAAGAACATGCATTCCCCTCCTACATATGTGACCAAGCCTACAAAGCCACATCTCTGCAACAGAAGGTGAATCAGTAATATAAGTAGATAGATAAAGGATACCTACTTTCTTACCACCATCTAATTCAAGTGCATCCGCTGTGAGAGTTACAGTGCATCTCCCATCACCCAAATTTCTTGAAAAAATTAGACTCATCTCCAAGACTGAAACCTGCATGACCTCCTTCACCACTCGTGTGTTATCTCCTTGCAATTTCAGCTTCACTTCCCCTTTGCCAATCATCTGACAAGGCTCACCAACTCCTAAATAAATCTCTCCAAAGACATACCCATGAAAAGATGCTCTATTACGGGCTGCATGGAAAAAGGCAAAAGAATCTGTAAACAAAGATTCTACTTTATCCAGAGCACCCTGTGCAACATCACCTGCAACATCTGCTTCTACACGTTGATCTTCTACCGACCAACAATCTCCTTTTCCCTGCTCTTTTTTTCATCAATCGAACCATTCGTGTTATTCAGTTTCTCCATTCGTAGCTTACTTTCTTCTGCCATTGCTATACTCCCACTCAATCTGAAACCCCTGAGAGTGACCTGTAATCAAAAAACACTACTAGATCTGAACCACCTGTTAGTCAACTCAACCAAAAGCTCTGATACCACTTGATGGTATCAGCTCTTGAAGCTACAACCAGGCTCTGATACCACTTGTCAGGATCTTGCTCCACCAAAAGAGTATATATGATTACCTCTTGTATTAATAACTAAACATGGAATTTAACCAAAATCAATATGTAACTAGAAATATGAAACAACACAGAAATAAGAGAGACAATACATAATTGTATTAATAATCACTCAAAAGAAAATACAATAAAGAAGATGCCACTTCTTCTTCCACTTCAAAGGCTCGCCACACCTCAAGACCTTCTTCCCTCTCTCTCTTGGTCCCAACAATCAACTCCAATATAGAATTGATGTTCACCTCCACCAGTCAGAAACAACGCTGCCAGTACACCAAGTACACAACCGTACTCCAAGTAGATCTCCTGCTCTCTGCTGCTACTTGCAAATCACTAGACCTTACTCACCATTGTAGATCTCCAAAAGAAGCCATGCTCACCTGCTGACCAAGATCATACAAACACGAAGAACCCTTCTAATTCTCCAAACCAGCACCCACTCTTGGTACTATGGCACTAAGAGGAACACAATTGCTCTCTTCTCTCAGAAGGAGCTTATTTAGCTCTCTTACTCTCTAGCACTCATTTAAAATACAGCCCATGAGTCTATATATAGATCTCATGCTTATAATAATTAGACTATCCTAATTACAATAATGAGACACGCAACTCAAGACTATAATTAGCTTTTACATGCAAACTCTCGGTTCAACGAACTAACTGTCTGTGCAACAAACAATTTTGGAACTGCAATAGGCGATCGACGTCAATCCCTGTCTGTCTGGAGGTGACCGACGTCGGCTGACCTCCTGTTGATGCCGGTTGTCTTCAGCTCACACTTGTCGATGTCGATTTCCTTCTACACTGCAATCTGCCGATGCTGGTCTCCCTGGAACTCAGCAACCTCCTCCATGTTTGCACTAGTTGAAGCTTTTAGCTCCACAACCTAACATATCCCTGATAGACAAAAGGTTTGATTACAATAAATGGGCTTAGAGACTAGGAGTAGGTTGATGTTGATAGGGAAGGATGATGGAATCTTGCCTTTAAGGCAATTTAGGTTTTATGGGGTTACAATTTGTAAGAAGTCGAGTACCCATTTCTAGGATCCGTAAAAGGACTACCTCCTTATTGGCAAAGAAGTATTTTTTGATTGAGGTGACATCCAAATTCTTTTTGGAGACCATGGATTAAGATGGGAGAAAGGATGGATGACATGATTATGGGGGGGTTAATCAAATTTAGATCTTGGACTATTTGACGAAGGCTTGATTCTAGTTTGGTTTCAAGTTTGACTTGGTGATGTGAGACACGATGTGATAAGATTGAGCCAATCAAATTAGGATGTGAGCTAGCTATATGTTTGATGATGGGGCTTGATTTTATGTTTTGATGATGAGCTAAGACAAGCTCTTGGGTTTGAATAAGACAGGGGGCTAGGTTAGCCAAAGATACATGACTAGGTCGTGAATGACCTTCGATGAGGTTGACTTGATTTATACTATCTCAAGACTTGGATGATGAGATTGGACTAAGTGGATGATAATATTTGATGGGGTGTACGATTAAAACTTGACTAAGTTTTGATGTAATCAAGCTTATGATAGTGACTATGACATTTAAAGAGTTGTTCCCAACATGACCCAAGGTAAGATTTTGTAGACTTGATAAGATTAGGGATGGTTGGTGATCAGGGATAATTATAAACTTGACAGTAGTAGAGATGATTGGTTGAAGAGTGTGGATATGAATAAGTCTAGACTATAGGTGATGTTGTTTGATGGCATATTGATGGGATTGGACTTGGTTTAGGATTTTGACTTGAGGGTTGGACTAAAGACATTAAGGATGCAAAGGGATGTTAAGAATAGGGGATGTTAGGTGGATTTGATGTGTGGGATAGATGAATGATAAATAGGTTTGTCTTTAGGTTGATTGATTCGATGAGAAAGATGACTAGGGTTAAGACGGGGTATGACCTTGAACAAAGAGGTCTATAAGATTTGAACTATTATGATTGGTTTAGATAATAATAGGTTATGCCACCCTAAATTTTGTCTAGGTTAGACTAAATTGATTATTGATGTGGATGATGACGAGTGCTGGATTCAAATTTGTAAAATGATGAGTGTTAGTAAGAGGACAATGAGTGTCAAAACCATCAGAATGATAGGTGCTAGAAAAACAACGATAGGTGCCAAGTTCAAATTAGTAGAGTGATGGGATAAAAATAGGTGAAAGGTTCAAACTAATAGGGTGACAGGTCTAGACCAAATGTTGACTAAGGGAGTGTAACCCTAATCAAGGCAAATTTTGATAAGGATTAGCTCAAGGTGATGGTGTAGACAAGTTTGCTCAAGGTAAGCAAGGTGGATGAATGTGTTCTGGCTAATGGACAAGGGTGACTAGAAGGTGTATGGTTATAGACTATGTCAACAAGGATGACTAAGAGGGATATGTTAGGTTGTGGAGCTAAAAGCTTCACTGTATGCATACATGGAGGAGGTTGCTAAGGTGCACAAAAACTGACGTCGGCAGCATAATCGACGTCGGTCATATCCACAGCATAGGGCTACCGACATTAGTCATGGATCAGCCGACGTCGGTCACCTCCAGACAGACAGGGACCGACGTCGATTGCCTGTGCATTCTAGAACTGGTTGTTGACGAACAGTTAGTTAGTTGAACGGGTTGTTTGTATGTAAAGACTAATTTTAGTCTTGAGCTACGAATCTAATTATTGTAATTGGATGTCTAATTATTATTTGCATGGGATTTATATAATAGACTCATGGGTTGTATTGTAATTTGTGATAGTTTGAGAGAGCTTGGTTAGCTCCTTCAATGTGAAGAGAGCAAGGGTAGCTCCTCCTAGTTCTACAGGGGTGTTGAGTGTGTATGATCAGGTGGATCTACGGGATAGCAAGATCTGGTAGAAGATCCACTGGGGTACTAATTTTGAGAATCATAAAGATTTGGTGAGGCAAGGACAAGGGTTCTTCAGGGTGTAGAGAGATCTACATGGTAAGTAAGGTCGGTTGATCTGCAGGTATGTGTGTGTGTGTGCGAGATCTAGGTTTACAGGTGTGCAGAACCAAGTTGATTTGCAGGTGTGCAAGATCAGGGAGGTCAACAACACAATAGGTAGCAAGATCAGGTGAGATCTACTTGGAGTACGTTGTGTACTTGGAGTATGTGTGTATACTCAATCGTGGAGTACGTGGAGTACTTGTGTACTGACAATAGTGATACTGACTAGTGGTACTGGCAGTAGTGATATTGACTGGTTGGAGGTGAACACCAACTCTGTGTTTGAGTTGTGTTGTGGGACCGTAATTGAGAGAGTGAGCTCTTGAAGAGATTTATTGTTTATGCCCTAGAGGTGTGGGAGCCCTAGAGGTGTGTAAAGAAGAAGACTGTGGCATCTTCTTTGTTGTATTTCCTTCTGGAAGAGTATTAATACAATTGGGTATTGTCTCTCATATTCTATGTTATTTTTAAATTTTAGTTGCTTGTTACTTCTGGTTAAATTTTGCATTTAGTTGCTTGTACATGGTAATCAATTCTGCTTTCGGGTCCTGACAAGTGGTATCAGAGCTAAAGTTGCAGGGAGCAGGTTTGTGTTTAATTACAGGTCACTCTCAGGGGTTTCTGATTGAGCGAGAGTAAAGCAATGGCAGAAGAAAGTACACTAAGAATGGAAGAATTCAAAGGCACGAATGGTCAATTACGATGTTATGGAAAAAAAGAACAGGTAAAAAAATATTGTTGGTTAGTAGAAGATCAGCATGAAGGAACTGAAGAAGCAGATGTTGCAGGTGTTGTTGCACAAAATGCTCTAGTATGTTCCTTGAATAAAGTAGAATCTTATTTTATAGATTCCGTTGCCTCTTTCCATGCAGCCTGAAATAGAGTATTTTTCCATGTTAAGGTCTTTGGAGACTTTGGAAAGATTTATTTAGGGGCTGGTGTGCCTTGTCAAAGTTTTGGCAAAGGAGAAGTACGGCTGAAATTGCAGACGGCCAACACATGGGTGTTAAAGGAGGTCATGCAGGTCCCAGTCTTGAAGATGTGGCTAATTTTTTTAAAAAATTGGGTGATGAAATATGCATAGAAACTCTCACAGTGGATGCACTTGAATTAGCAGGTGGTAAAAAGTAGGTATCCTTTATCTATCTACTTATATTACTGATTCTTCTTCTGTTGCGAAGACGTGGCTTTGTAGGCTTGGTCACAAGAGCAAAAAAGATATGCATGTTCTTAAGCGAAAGTCAGATGTCTTTGATAGACTTAAGAACTAGAAAGCCTTAGTGTTCATGGAGGAGATGAATGACAGAGATCAGTGGAGAAGGCTGAGTAACTCTGAGTAGGGCAATTTGGACAGGGTTTTGATCCAAAAAGAGCTCACGGATAAAAAGTTATCACTCACAAGAGAACACAGGTACCGACGTCGATCAGGAGGAACCAGTGTCGAACAGACAGGTGTCGATGTCGGTCATGTGCAGACAAGAGTCGGTGGTGTCCGGCAGGGTAAGACTGACGTCGGTCAGGGAACCAACGTCGATTAGAAAACTGGCGTCGATAATCAGGACAGTCGCATGAAATCGACGTCAGTCGGATGTAGACTGTGTGATGACCGAGGTCGATCACTGGAACAGATTTTGGGCGAACAGCAAGCTGTCAAGGAGTCTCAAACGCCCATATGGAGGACTAAAAGGGTAAGTAAGCCTCAAATTTGTTGTTCCTCTTCTTTATACTCGTTGCTCACTACAGAGTAGGAAGGATTTAAAAAAAGTGGAAGCATGGCATGAATGAGGAATTTGATTCCTAGAATGCAGAACCAAATGGGAGATTGGTAGGGTTACCAGTCGGTATGAAAGCACTGAAAGATGAATAGATTCTTTGATTAAAGAATAGAGAGAATGGACACGTGAGACGAAAGGCCAGGTCATATGGTCTTGAGCAAGCTGCAAGACAGTGGTACAAGTTTGACAGGTGTATGACAAAGCATGGCTTTAGTCAGTGTCATTGTAACCATTGTGTTTTCTTTACCAGGTTGGATGATGGTCGCGACATTATCATGTTACTGTATGTGGATGATGTGCTTGGTACAGGTGCATACATACATGGAGTTGCTAAGCTAAAGGTAAATTTAGTTCAGTGGTATGTCATGAAGAATTTGGGAGCAACAAAATTCTTTGGCATGAGTATTTCTAGAGACAGAGAAGATCACAGGTTGATGTTGTCTCAGGATGATTGTGTGAAGGTAGTGCAAGATGTAGAATGGCAAGCGCACCTATAGATGGACAGTTCATAGAACAGGGTCCCCAATCACATGATGAGGTTGAGTACATGTGTACTCCCTGATATTGCCCCAATAGTGGGAGTTGTCAGCAGGTTTGTAGTCAATCTGAGAAAGAAGCACTGAAAAGCGGCTCAGTGGGTTCTCAGGTATCTGAGAGGGACTAGCAGTAAGTATACATGTTATGCAGGGTCAAGCACTTCAAATTTGGTAGGTTACTTGGATGACAGGATTTACATCACAAGATGTGTTGGGGTTGGTCTTCAGGATTGAGATTAAAGAGGAATACAAGTCAGGAAACAGATTAGATGATGTACAGGTACAGGTATAGGTGCAGCTATTTATCTCCAAGTGGGAGATTGTTAGGTTGTGGAGCTAAAAGCTTCACTGTATGCAGACATGGAGGAGGTTGATAAGGTGCACAAAAATTGACGTCGACAACGCAACTGACATCGATCATATCCACAACACAAGGCTGCCGACATCGGTCATGGATCGATCGATGCCGATCACCTCCAGACAGACAGGGACCGACGTCAGTCACCTGTGCATTCCAAAACTGGTTGTTGACGAACAGTTAGTTGAACAGATTGTTTGCATGTAAAGACTAATTTTAGTCTTGAGCTGCGGATCTAATTATTGTAATTGGATATCTAATTATTGTTTGCATGAGATCTATATAATATACTCATGGGCTGTATTGTAATTTGTGCTAGTTTGAGAGAGCTTGGTTAGCTCCTTCAGTGTGAAGAGAGCAAGGGTGGCTCCTCCTAGTTCCACAGGGGTGCTGAGTGTGTATGATCAGGTAGATCTGCGAGATAGCAAGATCTGGTAGAAGATCCACCGAGGAACTGGTTTGGAGAATCATAAGGACTTGGTGAGGCAAAGACAAGGGTTCTTCAGGGTGTAAAGAGATCTACATGGTAAGTAAGGTCGGTTGATCTACAGGTGTGTGTGTGTGTGTGCGAGATCTAGGTTTACAGGTGTGCAGAACCAAGTTGATTTGCAGGTGTGCAAGATCAGGGAGGTCAGCAGCACAACAGGTAGCAAGATTAGGTGAGATCTACTTGGAGTACGTTGTGTACTTGAAGTATGTGTGTATACTCGATCGTGGAGTACGTGGAGTACTTGTGTACTGGCAGTAGTGATACTGACTGGTGGTACTGGCAATAGTGATACTGACTAGTTGGAGGTGAACACCAACTCTGTGTTTGAGTTGTGTGTTGGGACCGTAATTGAGAGAGTGAGCTCTTGAAGAGATTTATTGTTTATGCCCTAGAGGTGTGGGAGCCCTAAAAGTGTGTAAGAAGACTATGGCATCTTCTTTGTTGTATTTCTTTCTGGAAGAGTATTAATACAATTGGGTATTGTCTCTCATATTCTGTGTTATTTCTGAATTCTAGTTACTTGTTACTTCTGGTTAAATTTTGCATTTAGTTGCTTGTACATGGTAATCAATTGTGCTTCTAGGTCCTGACAGGATATGGGTTATAACTATGTCAAGAGGAATGACTAAGTCTTAGATAGGATGGTTAGGTCAAGATGGGAATGACTTGATGTATAAGTAAGCTACACAAGGTGGAGACGAGGATCTAGGGCGATGGTCTAAGGCAAGATTTTAGATATGGTGAAGGATGATAGGTTTGACAGAGGGGGAATAGGACCAAATGATGGGTGATATGGTTTTGACTAGGATAAGATGAGATGATGATTAAGGCAAGCTTAGACAAGAGGATGTGTGATAGGGTTGGACTAAGATGAGATGAGATGAGGATATTTTGACCACGGCGAGATAGGACAAGATGATGAAGAGTGACAATGCTATGACGAGGACAAGATGTGATAAGATGATGGTGGTGGATTAGTGAATATTGGAATAGTGATTGGATTTGACGTAGAGTTGAGTTTCGACTAGGTAGTTTGTTTGTGTGTAGGTATAGGGTTTACAACTAATATTGGTCTCAACAACACATAAACAAGAGCAAGCAACTCACAAACCTATCCCACTGACTGACACATAAGTGCAACTCAACATCCAGCCCACCGAATGACTCATGATGAGAGGTGACTAAATTGGTCTTCCAACCTTTTTCTCACCATTTGTACTTGGTGAGTGATCTTCAAAAATATTGTTTTCCTTGCCCTAGATGCCTGTTGTGGTTGAGGGGTCTTTTTCTAGGTTTGACTAGTTCTTTAATAAAGTCCCCTAAACACCTTTCAGAACATGGGCCCTGAGTCTATGTAAGGTGTTGTTTAACACCTGTGTATTGGAGTGTTACCTCCTCACTTCCTATAATCATGTATGGGGAGTTTTATTTAGCATAATGACAGTTGTCCCTTATATTTATACTCCCCTAGAACATGGAGTGTGGTCTTGTGCGTGGTGATGAAATCTATGTCACAATCCCCCTAAGACTATGGCAAGTGCATGGGGATGAATTCCACATCATGTTGGCCCCTAGAAAAGAAAAATAGGAGGTTTATTGACGGCTTCTAATCTCTAATAATTGCCCTATGGGTGCAAGGGGAAAGCATATGTCGTTGTAGCCTCGGGTGACAAACAGGTAACCAAAAAAGTATGTTAATTTAATCGAAATTCAAGCAAGCAATCAAAATAATTAACCCCAAATTAAAATGTGATAAGCAAATCTATAAAAAAAAATAGTTTCAATATGCCAAGTCTTTGATTAACGACGTGCAAGACAAGTTGTTAGTAGTTTTAGATTGGCTTCTTCAGGGGTGACCTATACAAAAAGGAGTTAGAAACAAAAACTAATTTTATACAAGCCAAAACTGACACTTGGATATATTTTGCAATAATAATATGCAAAAAAAACAGAGTTAGACAACAAAGTCGCGTATCAAAGAGTTGATGTTGCATTTCCACAGTTTGAAGTTTCAGCCGCACAGAAGTGAATTTGCTAAAGAGACCAAGTTGGACTAAATATGAAATCGTAGACCCAAGAGGCAATGTCGTGACTATATTAAACAAAATCATGGGATCAAGGACACGTTATTGAAAATAGACAAAAAAGTCCAAAAATAAGAAAGTTATACCTGCATAATGTCATAGTCGATTTTGGTGATGTCAAGTTTCTCGTTCACAATATCATGATTACGCAACCGCAAGTTCACACCTACAAACACACACACAGACAAGATAATTTTGTGTATTGCAGCAATAATGTCACGAGTTAGTGAATTGATGTTGCGGGTTGACATTTGTAAGTACATGTAGATGCACTAGGATGTACAGTAGGAGACAACAGTCTATTTAGACATGTCCTACCAGATTTCCACACAGAATATAACTAGCAAGCCAAGGATTGTCATAGTGTTAGTTGGTTCGATCAATTAAAAATGAAAATGAAATATATTGGACCGTTATGATTTTCCCTTTAAATATATTGGACAATTATATACAAGATGTCATGTGCAAGAATGATTGGCCTATGATTGACCAAAAAGATTTGATAGATTAGAAGCATATAAAATATCAAACTTGCATCTAGTAGTAACGATGTCGTGGTTGTCGTTTACAATCTTGCTCCTGCAATAATATAGCACAAAGACACAAAATCATAGTAATAGTTAACAAAATTTGTGTTAAATAAAATCAAACTCACGGTTCGCAAGACATGAGTTTGTACTAATCTGAAAATTAACTCAAACAGTTAACTTAGACAATGACTGTCAAGTTTGATGGTCAATGAGAAAGTCACAACTGGTTTGTACAAAGTCGCACATTCAGAAAACAAACTCGCGGGTTCACAAAGTGAAGTCGCAGTTTCAACCTGAAAGTGAAAATTTCATGATTTTGAAAACTTTGACCTCAATTTCTCCTCAACATTGTCCTGCAAGCGCAATCTCACACAACAGACTCTCAAGAGGGTTAAGTTATGGGAAGGCTCCCACTGTGGTTGCCATTTATGCATTAGGATAAATTTGAAATTAAGATTCAAATACAAAAGACAATGAACAACATGCCAAATGACTAAAAATTAATCCCAATTTCAAACTAAATACTCGTGATTGGGCAAGGTAGGCAAAGAGATCGGCAAAATAGTAAATGAAATACACAATTATACCTCACTTATGTAGCTCAATTCACCTCCAAATGTAGTGATGTGCCCCAAATTGACAAGTTGAAGGCTTGATATAAGATGTTGGATTGTCTTGAGACTCAGGGTTTGGACAACATGTTGGCTATGGATGATATGGATGGTTAAAGACAATGGACAAGTTGATAGCATGGATTTTACCTTGAAAGCTCTTCTTGGTTTGTGCATTGGGGGTGTGCATGTTTTTATAGAGGAATTGAGAGAATTTCCAAGTAGTTTAATTTTTTTTGGAGGATTTTAGAGGAAGAGTGTGGAAGATTATAGAGTGTAGAAGACTCTAGAATCTATAAAGGAGGACTAATGATGATTAGGTGCTGATTAAGTGGGGATTAGAAAGTGATTTGTAGGAAAAAGTAAGGTTAAGTAGGATAAGAATTAAAAGTTCTAAAATAATGGATAAGTTAAGATTAGTGATAAGTGAGATTATTAATAGGAGAATTAATTGTCATAAGATGATATAAGGTTGATGTATAACAAAAGAAATGTTAGAAATGATAGACTAGTGACTAGTGGACTACAATAGATTAATCCTAGGACAAATTAGATGAAATTAGTAATGACAAAGGAGTGAGTAAATTTAGATGTATATATTATATATTAGCTTTGAATTGACAATAAATTCAACGATTTCAACAAGATCCTTCAACTTAAAATATATCTTAAATTAAAAACAAAGAATGTCTTTTAAAATTGTGGAAACAATGTTATCCACAATATATACACTAAACCACTCTCGTATAAAATTAGAGAACAATTTGAACTACACAACGTAAGAAATAATTTATCATATATCATGATAGATCCAACAAACACAAAATCTATCACTCGGTTATATGGCCCCCTGCTAGAGGTGTTTAATTATCAATGATCGCATACCCATTCCCTGCTGCCTGCCTTTACTCAAGCGTACTGCCGCTACACAAGTAATGCTCTTAGGTTTCAAACCCATTCTCACCATTTTTTATATTGACACCTTTGTTATGCAAACTGAAATCACGTGAATAATGCAAAAAGTCCAAAACGAAAAAGCAGGATAACAATATGAGTCAACGCAGCGTTATAAATGTGAAATGAAGAGAGGGAAGGAATCTACTCGGGGGAATTATTAAACACATTCAGTGAAGAGGTTTCGTCGTGTTAATAACATCTTCCCTGGTGACAATTGTGTGTTACGAGTGGTGGCTTTTCTCCTTTACATTTACCATTCTTGTAAGTTATATTGATGTCATATTTTTAATTTTACATCCATTATTATATTAATCTTTTTGTCAGCAATCTTGATTATCAATTACAACTTTATGTACCATTAAGGTCCATCGACCTGCTTCACATTATTAATATCTTAGACATTTTTTTTATTAATTAAATTAAATACACTTGAACGTCTAATTAGAAAAGGAAGTGAGTTCTTATTCAACTTGTAGAGGTATTATTGGCACATTAATGGACGGTTGTTGAAGACATTATATCAGAGTAATTCTTATGTTGACTAAAAATATAGCACTTCTTGACATATTAAGGGATTTCAACAATTATATATAGGATTTCAACAATTATATATGGAGACCAAGTTGAATTTGCAGGGCTGCTGACTTCAAAGTTATTTTAAGACCATCCATCACACAACTCAAACCTAAAGGATTTCACCAATTATATATGGAAACCAAGTTGAATTTGCAGGGCTGTTGATTTCAAAGTTATTTTAGGACCATCCATCACACAACTAAAACCCAAGATAACATATAACTAGTACAGATATTTTAAATATATTTATCTAAAAGATGCAGAGAGATATCAATCTCGAGGATCTTAGATTTATATTTTGTTACATAACACAAATCAATAACTCCATTACATTTTCTGCAAATTTCTGAGACTGGTGACAGAGCCTCAATCTAGCTGTAACAGTATCATGCTCAAAAGAAATATTTCCAAGAACCCCAAAAAACAGGCTCTAAACTTCACTTTATGCCCAACATATTACAAATTTTCAATCAACTTCTCCGAACAAGAAAAACTCCTATATGACATTCAAATGGCCATCAAGTTTTTGGTCAAAACTTCCCTTTGATGGTCAAATACATCAAATTTAATGTGTGATTGATTGTTAACATTTCAAGGACATTACAATCCACAATTACCCAGTGACTGCCATTGCAGGTTAAGTCTATCTGTTTAACAATTATGCAAGTGTAATATTGCAAGCAATTAAAAAAAGTAAATGCATAAAAGAAGCATTTAACAAAACAAAATTTTAGAAAACGATACCATCCTGGGAACTGATAAGTTACAATCAGCTGTTCGCTTCAAATTGAATAAGGATTCCGATTACACATGAAAGACTCTAATCTTAAAATAGATGTGATGTCTTGATGATTTAAAAAAATTGCTTTACATTGCCAAAATAAATTGCTTTAAATTGCCAAAAATAAAAACCAAAAGTTATTGCCGGCAATTCATGTATTGCTGCTTGGCCCATTAAAACAAGCCTATGTGAAAGACTACCACCTTCCTGGAATATGTTACAATTTGTCGTTCTCACCAAAGAGGCAATAATTAAATGTTTTTGGTCAGCAACTGCTCCGCCTATTAAAATGCAGGCCTCCATAGAAGACTACCTACCACCTTCCTAGAGTATGTTACAATTTATCATTCATAAAAAATGAGGCAAAGCTAAAGCAACTGGGATAGATCAGAGTATATGATGGCGATGACGAATAATTATTTTCAGGTATCCTGAAAAGCAGCATCCTCTACTTGTGAACATTGACAGCAAAATAGGATAAATAATGGCCATCTGCCTTAAAAACTCAATGATGAAGGCGATGTTGTATTTATAAAGGCCCTAACACTCTTAACAAGCTCACTCTGACTGGGAACAATCTCCCAACAGAACCTACCAATACCATCCAGGTGAACATGAAGTCTAAAAACCCAAAAGTGACCCTCCTACCTTCCTCTGGCAAAGGCGTGACTGTATGGTCATAAGATCCTGTTATCATCCACTGCCCGATGACTTGTATAATTCCATTGAATTCTCTTTCATTCCATCATGTCTTGTCTTAAACAACTCATCCTCGGTGGCCCACGCACTAATCAAACAATTCCTCAAATACAATGCTTGAAAGATTCCCCAAGCCACTAGTTCCAATAAATCCAGAGTCATAAGCCTCATAATGATGTGAAATTATTTGTGTGTCATTTAATGGTCTACAAGAATCTAAGGAAGCATCCAACCCATAGAAATCATCATCAACTTTAGCCAAAGGCATCACTCCCACATTTTCAGATATAAAATCCATCTGAGCTCTCAGTTCAGAAATCAAAGATGGACTATCAACTGGCATTGTTACTTCAGTCCCTTCAACTTCTCCATCTGCTCCATTAGAATCCTGAGTTCCTGTATCAGTCTCCATTAGCCGCTGATTCAAATCCAAAAGACGAGGTTGTTTAGGTTTTGGAGGCTTTGTTAACTCTGTAGCAGGCTGATGTTTCCCTAATACTTGTGGGTTTGTCCCAGAAAGAGACCCCACAGTCCCAGTTAATGACACAGATGGCCAGGTCTGAGCTTCCTCGTCTAAAACAATCTCACAATCATTCCTGCTTTTTTTTTTAATGACATCATCAATCAATCTTCGGTGAAGCTAATGAAAGTTAAAAGCAGAAAGCAAAAGGCACCAACAATTATATTAAGCACGATATTAATCACCAAATGAAATGATGAAAGCGAAAGATTGAATTAATATATAAGTACCTCATTCGATTTCCAGTCGAGCTGCATGCATGCTCACGAACAAGGTTGCTAGATGCATCCAGAAGTTCAGGATCCATATTTGCCCCATGTATGACCACAGTGATATGCTTTGGGAAAGAATGTTCACCTGGTTCATCAGAAATCTGTGTAAATTCCAGACTTAACTCAAGCTGGTCTACTAGTGCCACATTTCTCTGCTCTTCTCCTGATGGATTTTGCAAAGAGGTTCCCTGGTCTGAAAGCTTAGCCACTTCACATGGTTCGTCTGCCTGTTGCTTCCATGACTCGGCCAGTGCTGCTGCAACTAGTTCATAACTTCTGTTTGAATGACCTATGCTTCTAATTGTCGGATCTACATGAGAAGGGTGCTTTAAAATAGGAAGGGAGTGGCTACCACAAGAATTATATATATTGTTGGGTAAATTCTCATTTCGGGCTTTACTATTATCAATCCCATTTCTGACATGAGAAACAGCAGAAAGCACTGCTGCAAAGTGTCTTTGTATAAGTAACTCATTATCCGGCAGTTCTTGCACAATGTCTAGCAATCTTTTGACATGTTCCTGTCATCAATCACATGCTGTTAGAAAAATCCAGAATAATGAAATTGAAATTTTCAAGAGATGCACATTGCCTAAATCAAGTAAACATCGAAAGAAGAAATTTACCTCCGTCACTTTCAACTGTGTTTTGGCAGATGGATTAGCTTTCTCACCGTTCGAATCAATATTGGTGGATGAAATGTTACTAAGAAAGAGTTCCCCAAACCTTTCACGGCAATGAATAGGGTGGCGGTACCTGCCTCTGTAAAACCCGCCACTAGATATCCCATACAGTGTATCGCTTGCTAGTGCCCAATTTATACCATATTCATGCACTATAGCACATAAAACAGCATCTTCAGATGTTGTCCATGCATCAGCAGGAGGAAGACGATCCCTTGATTTCCGATTGCCTTTTTTCTTTTTCTTATCCAGTTTTATTATAGAGACCTTTTTAGAAGGAATTCCCATAATTGAAATCTTGCCACCTACTTTACTTGTGCTGATACCAAATTCATTCATTGTCAACTCTAGATCACCATCACCAGACAGGTCGATGTCCATAAACTCTGCATTTTTGTTCCTATCCAATTCCAGATCTTCATTTGCATGCTTCTTCTTAGACTTCTTTGAGTGACGCTTTTGAAACATTTCATCCTCGAACAGCTTGAGAGCTTTGCGTTTCCGCTGCAAGAAAGAGCGGCCAGAAAATTCCCCGTTTTCAAAGTTGTCCTGATGTTCTAGACTCAAGTTGTCTGGTTGGTCCTCATCCATGCATGAATCATCCTTTCTTGAAGCCAAGTTACCCTTCTTAAGGGACTTGAACTTGGTCTTCTTCAACTTCTTTTTCAACTTGTGTGTCTTTTTGGCTTCAAACCTAGTTGAAAGAACCAGAAAACGTAAATATTATTTGATAAATAGCAATACCTGTTTAACATTTACCATTATCTTCACAATTTGGAAAAGGCAACGGTCAAGAAGCTGGCCTATTTTTATTATGAACCCTTACCCATCTGCCTCTGCACCTGCTTCATCTCCAGAGTCCCATTCAAGCTGATCTTGCAATAACTGCCCAAACAATGAAAATATTAAAAAAATTATATAATGAGCAGAGGATTTAGACGAAGATGAAATTTTTTGTTAACCAGAACGGAACTCACCTGCTGTTGAGCTAACACCTCAACCTGTTGGCGGTATGTTTCATTAGCAAACTCGGTATCCCAGCCTGCTTTCAACAAATCAATCAGTACACTCTAAATAGTTTCTAAGAAATGAAAAATACAACCATCAAATCAATAGAATGCTTCTCCCTGAAATGCATCTTCAAAACAGAGAAAGTTTGAGCTCAATACCACAGAAGAAATTGTAGTTACCAGTAGTATTTTATTTCCAAGCTATCTACATGACTAGAAATGGGTGGTACCAAAGCCGCTTCTGGGAAAAGCTTCAAGAATAGGAAGAAATATAGAAAGTTGAGACGTATTATTGCTCTACCATATACACAAAAAGCAACTTACATTGTATAGTTTTCAGTTAGTTTCCGCAACTTTTGGATTGGGATATCCACTAGGAAAACAGCATTCAGATTTTGTACTTGTAAATACAATTTGTGTTATGTTTTATGAATAAAATGCACTAAGCAAAGTTATGTTTAACTGCACTTTTCCTCTACAGCATTACAGTGGTTAAGCCTTCAATTTATAAGAGACTTCCCCGTTGCCTCTTTAACTAGTACAGATATTTTAAATATATCTATCTGAAAAAAAAACAAGGTGCATCAATCTCAAGGCGCTTGTCTTGGATTTGTCACAAAGTTTCGCCCTCGAAGGGTTCCGCATCAATTAACGACTCCATCACGTTCTCTGCAAATTTCCCACTGACTGGTAGATGGCCTCAATCTAGCTGCACCACGAAATTGAGCTCGAAAAAACACTTTCCGGGCAAACAAACGGGCTCCAAACTCCACTGTATCTCCAAGCTATTATGATTTTTCAATCACCTTCTCCAAGCAAGAAGAAAAACTGCCCTATGACAGTCAAATGGACATCAATGTTACAGTTTATCATACTATTACACTCGCTCCTCCCACCCCATGTTTACCAATGTAGTTACGCCTCTTGGCATAAATATCAGCTGGCTAAAACAATTGACAGGTATAAATTCCCGGGATAATAGATAAATTAAAATAATGTCATTTGTAAATGCCATTAATTATTTCAGGTTTCCATGTCTGTATGTCTTTCTGTTGCTGCCAGAATATAAAATTTCAGTCTTCAGGCTGTACAGAGGAGGATGAAATGAATGACTCCATCCAGGCAAACCCAAGTCCTTCCTCATTGTAGGCCCATGAAGAAGCAAAGGAACAAGAAAATAATGCACGTCAATTCCCAGAAAAAGTAGTGGTGCAGCCATGGGCAATATTAGCATAATAGTATTTAGAGAGCTCTGTGAATCCCCACTGTTGGGCCATGGTGGTTTGTGAAGAATACAGATGGTTAAGAAATCACAGAGGAAAATATTTCCATATTACAGTACTATTTTGAACATTCGTAAAAAATACAAAATCCAAAACTATCAAGATAAATTGTTACAAAATGTTTTAGTAAAACCAAACCCTTATGCATAGTCCTTTCAATAATTTTGTTTGGGGGAGAGAACCTCCCTCCATCTACAGGTTAATAGAAAAAAATATTCTGAACTCTAGCTGCCCAAATAGAAAGCACAACTCGCTTTGTTTACGATATACAGGTGATTCAAAGTTTACCTCATCAGGGCAGATATTGAATGTGCATATCACATTACAAATGCAAATGCAGAATAGTTATATCCTCGATCTAGTTTTTTGGGTTTTTCTGAGCCATCTATATTGGCAACCATATTAGAAATCCATATAAGGATAAGAGCATTGTTCCCATTTATTTTTATCGAATGTGCTTTATGTTTTTTTACCGAAAAAAAGGTGTATTATACTTTTGAATAACAGTATATAAAAAATCAACATTATTTAGAATTCCTAATTTTGTGGGATTTTCAACTGCTTCTAGTACTTAAAACTCAAGTAACTAATTCCCTTGATCATTCTTGTCTGAGATTTGCATTGGTAATAATCACGAAGCAAGGACCCCCACAAAACATACATGCACCTCTAAGGATCGTACCAAAGATGAGGATGCTAAGACATCAACCCTAGATTGGTAAAGCTTTTGGTTCAATTAATTCCTCTTAAGCCTACCTTGTCTCACAATTGTCATAAATATGAGATAATCTATAACCAACAATTCTTTCTTTATTTTCAAGTGATTGGAGTTTGAGTAGTCTAACATTAGTCAAATAAGTATAAAATATAAATATGACAAGTATAATTCTCTGAAATAGTTATTACAGCCAAGAAAATTCAGAAAACAGAAATAAAATCAAAAAAACAAAAAGTAAAATGTGCGGGGTATAGGGATACTTACTTTCGTAGAACAGAGGCTCATTATCTTCATCAATCTCTGCTTCCTGTTCCTCCTTCAATTTTTCAAGGCGATCCAACTCCCACTCTGCTTCCTCAAATCTAGCCTGAGATTCAATAGCAGCCTTGTCTATAATGGGATCCCAAAGATCCAGAAATCGCATAGCATATTTCTCAACTGGAAGAAGATGGTCTTCAATTGACGAACTTGCATGCCCTGCTGCAGCTGCAGCAACCACCATCTGTTGTACATCACCCATCATATCTACCTCTGGATCAACAGATGGAACAAGAGTTGTACTACAACTGTGTGGATCTTCAACCTCTGTGACATCAGGGTCACGAATATCTTTCAGTTCTCTGTGCTCTTCCTCATCATGGGCTCCCTTTACATCAGCTTTCATTTCCTCTGTTTCATTGGCATATTCATCATCTTCCAATAGTTTTCCAACTACCTCCTCTGTAAATTCCTGGTCATCAGCTGCGTCTTCTAGTTCAACTTTCTTCAAGGCCATATAATCTGCTTCGTCTTCTGCATTCTTCAAAGCAGCCTCAACATCTGCATTTGACAACTGATGCTCAGCTTCATGGTTTACAAGATCAGAACCAATTACACTTCCCGTCTCTTCTCTCACTCCCAAGCCAGAAAATAACTCCATAGGATTGAGCTTTTTGAAGAACTCGGTATTATAGCCACCACTTTGTATGACCAAATCATCAAGTGCACGTTTCTGGTTTGCTTTCTTCAAAATATTCTCTTCAATTGTTTTCTCACTAATCAGCCTATAAATATGAACTTCACGTGTTTGCCCTATACGGTGGCATCTATCTTGGGCTTGCTGATCCATTGCAGGATTCCAATCACTATCATAAAATATGACTGTGTCCGCACCAACAAGATTTATCCCAACCCCACCACTTCGAGTTGAAAGAATAAAAAGAAAGATTTTTGAATTACTATTGAATCGCTGCATCAATATTTGCCTCTCTTCTGGTTGGGTAGAGCCATCTAAACGAACATAAGTATAGCCATAAAGGTTGATAAAAGCTTCTAAAACGTCAAGCATTTTTGTCATCTGTGTAAATATTAGTGCTCTATGCCCCTCTGACTTCAAGCGTCTGAGTAGTATTGCTAGCTCCTGCAGCTTGCCACAGTCAAATTGTATAAGCCTCCTATCCGGAAAAAATAACTGCCTGCGCACAATAACAGGTCTGAGAGGTTCAAGAAGATGACTGAGCTCTTTGGCACAATTGCCTTCAAGCACCGGAGGACTCAGGACAGAAGATTCAGATTTGCTGCACCAGAAAACAGGTGGTGGAGCTCGTGCAGCTGGAATTGCAAAAACAAATGACTCAATCAAGTCCAACATCTTTTGACACCGTTCAGAAGGCAATAAGACAAGATCAGCAATTCTTGGCTTGAAGTCCAGATAACTTGCTGGATTGTTCTTTTTTTTATGAACATCATAGACAGGATACTCAATAGTCAACAATTTTCTTAAATCCATTCCATATACAGGCTTCTTCTTACAGCGCAATGAGTTCAACCATGTCAAAGCCGCAGACCGTGCTCTTGCCTGCCTCAGTCTTTCTTCATTAATAGAATGCTGAATCTCCTCAAAAATGTTTCTTCTATGCATTGGTTCCTGCCTATGAACAAAGCGTGACAATTCTTCATCCTTTGAATTACCAATCTCCTGAATCAAACAAGATGGGGTAGAAATGTTTGACACAAGATCATACTCCCATGAATTCATTGCAAACTCAAGCTGAGTGAAGACCAAATTCATCCCCACTAAATCAATAGCTGAATATGGGCGACTGCTATGTATGGAACAAACATTTGAACTTACTTTTTGTTCAAGAACTGGCATATCAAATGAGCTTATTATTGGCCTTCCTTCAAACAGGTCAGGATGATTACACACCTTGCGTAACTGCATTAAAACGTTAATCAAACCAAGAAAATTGCCACTTGCCAATGTTGCCTGTGTTTCTGAATTTGCAATAAAGTCCTCATACAAGTTGCGCTGTCTTTTTGACAGTTTGCAGCACATTACATGCTCATATTTTTTGGGAAGCTGTTTCTCCACATCCTGCTTCAAACGGCGTAATATAAAAGGCCGCAGTACGTTGTGCAAACGATCAACAACTTCTTTGTTCACTTGCTCTTGTCTCTCTACCATGCCAGATATTGGATTACTGAACCAGTCTTTAAATTCCTGCTGAGATTGAAAGAGATGAGGCATTAGGAAATGCATTAGGGACCAAAGTTCCATGAGATCATTCTGAAGTGGTGTTCCTGTCAAAAGAATTCGCCTCTTTGAGTTGAAGTTTAAAAGTGTCTGCCACCTTTGAGATTTCCAATTTTTTATTAGATGAGCCTCATCTAGAATAAGGTACTTCCATTTTTTCCGTTTAAAGGCTTTGGCATCTTGTATCACAAGTCTATAAGTTGTTATACAAACATGGAAAGAATTGGGCTTTGCCCAACCTTGTCTTTTAGTCTTCCGTTCTTTTGCACTCCCAAAGTACGTAAGGATTTTAAAAGCAGGACACCATTTCATGAACTCAGTTTCCCAATTAAGCATAACACTCGTAGGGACCACAATAAGATGTGGACCCCATATTCCTTTCTCACATGCCAAGTGTGCCAAAAGTGCAATTGTCATTATTGTCTTACCAAGCCCCATTTCATCTGCTAGAATACCATTAAGACGTTTTTCATACATTGTGACTAACCAATCTAATCCAATATGCTGATATTCACGAAGTGAGTGTTTCAGAAGGAATGGCAGCTTTGTCCGCACTTTGGTCGTAGAGAACGTATTGCCTGTTGGCTGTGCTAGCCGTGCAGCGGCGGCAGCATCAGCAATTCTAATTTCACTGGAATTTTCTTCATCTGCTTTTTCCTGCAATTCCTTGATTTCAGGAGAAGCAGCTCTTGCCTTCAAACCTGCTCCATCCTGTTTCTCTTCTGTGATTGAACAATAATCCTTTGATTTTTCTCCTCTGCTTTTGGTAGCCTTTTCCAGTTGTCCACTGGGGCTTGCATTTGTTTCATACTGCTCAGCTTCAGATATTCCATCTGTGCCCTCTGGTTCATCAGCATCCTCCAGTTCATCAGAATCTTCATCCAAGCATTCATTCTGAGGAAAAGGAAAATAATGAAGCAAAATCAAACACTCAAGCAAAGAAATTTGAATGTAGGAAAACTTCATTTAAGCCAGAACTCTTTGCAAAACACCAACCTTCTTATATCTAGCAAGCAGCTCTTCAATTGGCAACTCACTCTCTGCCTTCAGAAATTCGATCTGTAAAAGAGTCACAGACAGATGATACAAGATAGATTACAAACTGAGACGATCAATCCTCAAAAGAATAAAATACAAACAGGAATCTTATTATTTACATCTACCTCAGTGCATCAGTTGCATCCACATTTTATCTTCAATCAATCCTCAAAATAATAGAATACACAGAGGAATCTTTATATTTCCATCTATCTTGGTGCATCAGTTGCATCCACGTTTTATTTTGGATCTCCTTATCATGGAGTAGAAGAAACTTATCCTTATTTGGTCATCTAATGCAATGGCAATGAGGTAAATTTGTAGAGCAAATAATACACCATATTAAAGTTTTAATTTAGTGCCATTGTATTTGATAGATAGAAAATTTATCTTCCTGCTTCCTCCAAAATAATTTTTTTGTGTAGTCAACAATAGCCTGGGCCGTGCAAAGAAAAAAAAATGTGCACCTTTGTAGAAAAGATAATTCAAATCCAATAATGTATGCATGGATTTCTTGGTTTCCACCGTGTCTAGGAATGCTAAAGCCAGCTTTCTATATCCCCGCCAAGGGGGGGTCATAAGCAAGAAGCAAGTCAATCTATTTAAAAAAGGTAAATATAGTTGAAAAAGTTGATCAATAATTTGAACAGAAAGGCCAAGCAGAAAACATTAAAACTAGTTAGTTACAAGCATTTGATTTGCATCTTTACACAGGACTTTATTTTCAGTCTTTGCACCGAAAACAATGGTCTCAAAATGTGTAGGAAAATACTTTTAAACAAACTTGATTAATAGGAATGAATTTACTTTAGGCCTTGAAATTAGTATCTTTTGTTAAAATTTGTTTTACTCCTACCCTGCCCCTTTAGAAAGACATCATTTGATTATTAATAACTAAGTCTTTTATTTGTCTAACCTTTCATGAAGTGTGACATCAGAGAAGCGAATACTTTAATTTCTACTTCCAACATGTTGACAAGATTTTATGTCGTCATGCTTTCTCGGATTATTTCACTGTCTCATCCATCGGATGCAGCATAAAACTTGCAACACTGGAGAAACCACTGATTGACTAGTGATTTTCCTCTGCATTTGACAAAGGCAACTCCCTCGTATGATGGGGTCTTATGTATTGTTTTGTACTTTTAACCAGAAAGTATAAAAAGGCAACAAAAATGTGAAAAGGGGGAAAACTGGAAATGGAGAGAGAACGAGAAGATAAAGGGAGAATATGAAACCTGCAACAGAGTGAACGCAGAAAACTGCCTACATAACCTGGATTTAAATGGACGGGGTTGAAAGTTTTACCCAGCATGCGAATGAAAACATGAAGCAGCAAATATTGTGAGAGAAAAAGATTGCCTAAAAGTCCAGAGTCTTTCTTCAAACTGGAATACATGCATCTGGTACAAAGTCCATCCCCAAGAGTTTCCAACACAAACTTTTACAAAAACCAAGGGCTTACACATAACAAAGACAATACAAGAATCTGATATATGTCTTCGTTCATGAACAGAAAATCACATTTTAATCATAGGGAACATCAAATACCCATAAAGCAATAGATTTACCTCACATATTCTGATGGATTTCATTCACAAACTTCTGGAAAACAATTGCTTGTACACAGTTGCAACATGTTCTCTCCATGAGCTGGTAGAATAAGAAAAAATTGAACCTCTTACAAATTGCCTTTCCAGGCCTTTTATACTTCATGACTTCACAAGGTGGTTGGATAACTACCTTTTTTGACAATTTACAAAGGTTTTTTTCAAGTGAGAACTTTAAGATTCATGTGCACTTTTAATAAAATAAAGTAACATTTATAAAGTACAAAAAGGCATGACTTAAATTATGCAAAAGTAACTGTCACAAAGCAGTTTTTCAAAAAGTGCAAATCAGGGACATTGATCTTGCGCCCACAGGAACTTTGACCTGCTTTTGCAGTTGCAGAAACTCTGACCTACTTTTGCAGCTACAAAAACTCTCAAGTCTTAATAAAAATTGATCATTAACAAAATATCCTTCAAATGCTTCAAAAGAGAGTCAAAACGGAGTTCAGATGCAAAAGTTATGATTTTTTGGGTTTTTCCTGATTGTCGGGAACTTGAGGTACGAATCGTGCCTAAAACCTCCGAAAGCATTTCACACAAAACATATCAAGTTTGGGACCCTGAAGGCTGAAACCTAAAGAAAAAGTGATTTTTATCAAAATATCTTTCCAATGCTTCAAACAGGAGCCAAAACGTAGTCTGGACCCAAAAGATATGACCAAAACAAGATTTTGCATTTTTTGCCTTAAGACATTTTCGAGGTTTCAAGAAATTTAGGCATTTTGAAGTTGTTGCTGTGATACCTGAAAGTTCCAAAATTCCAGATAACAAAAAAAAAATCATCTCTTCGATTTGGTCTATGCAATGGTGCAAGAATTGTTGGATTTTGACTAAGTCAAAATTTGAACAAAACATTTGGGTGCCTCAGGTACCACAAATCTTTTGGAACCGTTTCTAAGGTTCGAGATGAAGATTTTCCAATAAGTGTTTGTAGTGAAAAATCATCTCTTCCACTTGGTCAATGCAATGGAACAGAAATTAAGAGTTTTTCATGAGATCAAAATTCGGGAAGAATTTACAGGTGCTTTGAATGGGTTCAGTAAGCCTTGCCCATTGGGCTATGGAGTCAGCATCCTTATTCTAGAAAATTAAACTGTCAGTGTCCTTGATTTACCTCCAATCGCCTATTAGGAGTGTGATTGTGAGTATTATCGCAAAATACTATATTTCATGACAACACAACGTTGATGTCACAAACAATTATCATTTCCTGTAACTAATTACTCCAGCTTTAGACATTCACTTATCCTGCGTGGACCAAAAGAGGGCTTGATTTGGTAACTATGACTTGGATTCAATTAGCTCAGCTATCAAATTGCCATGGCCATGAAGGGGTTGGGGCATTGATCTAACCACACCTCCCTTCAGTTCGGTAAATAAAAAAACGTGGATGGTCATGATCTACCTAGGCTTCCATTCCAATCACGTGCTTTTTTATTTTCAAATTGGAAGAAATTGATTGTTGTCAATATTTGTTCCATCCAGTTGTATACTCATTTATTTGTGTTTTGGCTATGTTGTTTGGGTACGGGTACGGGTACAGATACGGGGACGTCTTGGGTACGCGGGTACGTCATTTTTCAAAAACCTTGATTTGGATACGTCATGGGTACGTCTGTATATATATATATATATATATATATATATATATATATATATATTACTCATTTTTTTAGTAAAACACTTGAAACTACATAGTGTGAAAATATTTGTCTATAAATGATAAAACACTTAAAAAATATATAATATTCATTCATTCATTACTTCAAAGACAAGATGTACATTCAAATCTAGAATAAATCATCTCGATTGTCCACAAAATCATGAATGCCACTCCCATTATTTTTCAACTTTATCATTTACTGACACTTTCTCTCACAAGGGCTCATCGGTGCATTGAATCTCACGAGTGCATGCCTTAAGGGGTGCACAGGGAATGGGGTGGGATCGGCTTGTGGCACTTTGCCAGAGATATTCTCAAACTATTCTATCACGCGTACATCCCTTCATGCAGCCTTCATACCTCCTATGATGTCTCCTTGAAATCTTGAAACCCTAAAATATGGCTAAGTTTGAAACCCTGAAACCCTGGAATTTGACTAACTCTGAAATATGACAGGATCCTCCAAAACCTAGAATTTGCATTATAGCTCCTAGTAGTCCGAAACCCCTCTCAAACACCCTGAAAGTATATAAATAAAATATAACTTAAAGTATAAGAAAAACTTATACTTAAATGTTTATTTTATTTCTATACGTTGGGTTCGGACTGGATTTACATTTAGGGTTGCTTAGTTTTTAGCGTTTTTTTTTAAGGATTTTCTGGATTTTTTTTTAAAAACAATTCGCCATTTTTCTGCCGGAATCCCTCGGGTACGCGCCGGAAACGTCCCGGGTACTCCCAGAGGCATCCCGGAGGCGCCCGTCGGCTTGCCGGACGTTTCTGGCACGCCGGCGAGCGCCTCCGGGACGCCTCCGGGAGTACCCGGGACGTCCCCGTGCCGGAGGCGTCTCCGAACAGGAGGCGTGGGGCTGGGGGGCGTATCCCTGCAACACAGTGTTTTGGACGTTCAAATAGATACATGGAAGAAAAGGATGGAGGTTGATCCATACGCAGTGTACCGTTCAAGTGGAGTGTCGAACAAAGAAAGCTGATTGTCATGTTGTCGATATGCGGCGAACCAATCAGATGGTGCGAGCCACCTTGGAATGTACATAACCTTTTTCTGGGTATGCTCTGATAGTGGACTATAACATGTTTCTGAAAAGATCTGCTTGCAATCTAGAAGTTCATGCGTTGAAGCTCAGTGTCGATGTTTTCTGAGCTCAAAAAATAACTACAGAGGCCTTTGAAACTGCCATGTAAGTTATACTGCAATAAAAAGAAGTGCTATAAAGATCCCGCACAACTGTGAAATGTAGAATTCCGCAGTTCTGCACGGCTGCATGCAGATCAGAGGTAATATATATGTAACCTCTGAACCACATGCAGCCATGGAGAGATGTGCAAAGGAGAATTGCGCGGCTCTTCATGGCTGCGAATATATATATATAAGTGCTATCAAGATCCTGCACGACTGTGCAGAGATGTGCAAGGTAGAATTCTGCGGCTCTGCATGGCTGTGTACAGATGAGAGGTAATAACATATATATATAATCAATGGATTCTCCGCTTTTTGACATCAGATCCTTCTTTTATATCTACCATCACTAACAATCTTCATCAAATGCTTACCATCCTACTAATATTAAATGCCTAATTCATTACACGTAAAAGTTATTCATATTCTAGCAACAAGAAAACATCGTTTCATAATTAATAACTGATCTTTTAGAGAGCTAAAACCAGCCTTCATGCAGTGCTTCGTGAGATAAATATTGCATCTTCTAACAAAAATGCTGATGTCACAAACCATTACGAGTCTTTAATTTCATAAAAGTAATGTGTATTTCTAAGAACTTTCATTAGTTCTGCAAAGACTGAATAGGAGCTTGGTTTGTTGGACTGTCTGTTACATATAGTCGACTCGGCTATCAAATTGACAGCAAGCTGTGTTCCTATTTGATTATTCAAACTGTTTGAGAACTTCAACTTTGTTGTGATTCTGAATACCAAGCAAGATATCCAATTAAAGCTAAGTATCTATCTCACCTCTGTGGTGGCGTCGTCACCTTGTTTTCTAGCCAACTCCTCCTCTTCCAACAAAGTAGCTTCATCATCCTGGAAGAATAGTAAGATCAATTTTTTCTAGCCAACCAATCTCCTTTACAGAATATATTTAATAGATGTTTGTTATATGACCCCGTACAGAAAATGCTAAACTTGCAAGATGAGCAAAGTTTTAAAAAAACCGAAAATAAGCTGCCAAATCTATAACATTGAAACTTGACGTAAAATAATCAGATGGGCAGGAAGATTTGTGTGGACAGGACATACCAGTTAAGCGTTGTACCAGCTGTAAAAACAAAATTTAAACTGCAAAGGCTTTAGGAGTGGACAATACCTCTTCTTCTCCTGCAAGAGCGCCATTGATATACTCCCCATCATCCTGCAGTAGACATGCTTATCTTAGTCAATCTGCCAGTAACAGGCGATTTTGTATTGATGGGAGACCACGCTGGCCTAGGCTTCATCTCAATCAAAAAGCCTGCAAGACACAAGATGACTAAACTTACTAAAACCAAACCTCATCTAAATGCAAGCATACCCTTAAGACCTTGTGTTCTGACTCTAAGACTTGGCTAATGACAGAATCGGGACTCCCTACCAAGCACGAATGGTCTTCACTTAAAGGTTTTTGAACAAGGCAGTTGGCTTCAAGACAGGGCTTAGACAGCTTATACGCTAAATGCTAAGACCACACTATCTAAAGTTTTAGTAGGTCAGGCTCTTACCGTTTCATTAGCAGAATCAGAAGGTGTAGTTGTTTCCTCTATAGCTGTCCTTTGTCTACTTGAAAGACTTTTGACCTTCAACTCTCCGTCGGTTGGAGCAATATCTTGTATACCATCAGCAGCAGGTATTAAAGCTCCAGAAAGACTATTTTCATCACCTAAAAACATTTATTGGCTTCCATGAGATCTCTAAGCAGATTAAAAGTAAAGCTTTGAATTTTTCCCCCACTAGTAAAATCCAAATTCCCTTTTCCAGACAACATGCTATTACCTAATTCCTCATTTTCATGGTGTTCATCAGAAGTCTCCTGTCTCATAGATAGCAAATTTCTGTTTAATGTGTCTGCTTCAATACTTTCAACAGCAAAACCAATGTGTTCTGTTACTGCTTCAGACTTTGAAGCATTTTCCTTAAATTCGTGCTCATTTTCTTCAGTGTCATCTTCAGAATGATTTTCTGCACTCTCGCTACCTGGACAAGAGTTAGTTCATCAGCTATGGTAATCTCCATAGTCTGACTAAATTGTCATTGGCAATGGAAATCTCCGTAATCTAACTAAATTGCTTCAAAAATGAAGGTCAAACAAAGAACCAACTCTAATACATCACCTATCAAATCCATAAAAAACAATTTCACCTTCATTATGACTGAAACGTTTAAGGAGCTCTTCTAAAGGTAAATCACTTTCATCTTTGAGTGCTGCAAGTTCCTCTCTTCGCTCATCTTCAGTTATCAGTGCTTCATCTGCTTCCAATGTTGCCTCATCATCTTCCTGCAATTGTGAAATAACATTCTCAGTTTAAAGATCCAAATAGAATATGACTGTGTAAGAACTCATACAGCCCCACAAATGCATACCAAGTTGCAGCCAAACATGCCATCAAGCATTGTTGCTGAATTCTTCTCCAAGAGGAAAAGGTGTATGTATAACACAAACCCAACCAAACAAATATGCTACATATAGCCCTATCAAGCAAATTGCAACATGTCTCCCCTTATTAGTGCAATTGTATAAAAAGGTGAATAGTGTTCCATATCACCAAAAAGCCTTTTAGAAAAGCCCAATGGATGTCTGCAACAAAAATAACATTCATAGGAATTCGGAAAGATGATAAAACACAAAAAATGTGAAAGTCCTTGTTTGAATCACAAAAAAAGCCAAAAAAGGCAAACGATGAATTCCACCAATGATTGATTTTTATTTAAAATTCATTGAGGCTTTCATAGTCCATTACATAAGAAAAATGTTTTTGGGAACAACTGTGTCGGACCTTTTTGAATTGATGTTTCCAATCACTTGCTGTGATCTATTATCAGGATACCTCGTTTGTTTTAAGAACAGCCTAGAGCTCCTTATATAGATAACTCTAGCTAAGTACATGATATCCTGTAGGCTCAAAAGTGGATAAAATATATTAAATGCAAAAACGGCTGTGTTACAAATAAATTAAATATTGTAACCACTAATTGAAAAACAATAAGTGCCCATCAAACACACAAGTCATAGGCAGAATTAAAGATCTAAGAACTTCACAGTTCATATTATGAAAGAATAACCTATTGGAAAACACCACATGGAAATTTAATTGATCAATGTTTTAGATCGCCGCCCGTGATCCGTCACCAGGAAAATCATATGTAAGAACAGTAGATTGGAGCTCCTTATATAGATAACTCTACTGAAGTGCACTGACTAGAATTATCTATTCAAAAAAAAGTCAAACTAAACACAAAACATATGAGACCTGGAACTGAAGAAAATAAGATATAAATTATATCAGAAACATACAAGGCTGGGTTGAGTCCCTCCCCCTCATCCCCCTCCAGATATATAGGGACGGGGCCTATTTACAGTAGCCTAGCACCCTCCCCTCAGCCTCCTTTCCTTTTGTTGGCACGAGGGCAGCTATCTATAGTTGAGTTGGCACTCGCCCGATGGCCCACTACCACTATATATATATACATAGCTAAGGGTGAAGGGCATCCTATCTATTGTATAATAGCCCCCTTGGCTCCTTTCCTTTCTTCAGCGTGAGGTCATACAAGGCTGGATCCCGCTCCACAAACGTTGGCAGTAGCAAGCAAGGACTACTTGCAAGATAGACATTGCCTCTAATTATAGTCTTAGAAGATAGAAGGATGCCTTCATACAAGTGACCTCCTCTTATATAAACTTCTAGTATACTTAATATTCAAATAAAAATCAATTCCATAAACGAAGGCAGCACTAAGAAGGCATCCTGAATTTTCAGGAGTCTCTAGCTGTCAATTGCCCTCAATTAGTAACAAACATGTGATTTTTTTGTAATATAATAGTTCAAAGTTCAACTTTCTTTTTATTTGATTTCATTTTTGTTTCTCATCTCCAAAAATGAGTTGAGAACAGTTTAAGATAGGTAAATACCTCTCAACACAGGAACACATATTTTTTACTTCGGATGAAAAGTGGTGAATTTATTTAGCCGTGGAACATTCAACAGATTCATACATATTTTTTCCTTTCCTGAAAATATGAAGACCAAGACTGCAGACAAATGATATCAAACTTCCAAACACAATACAGGCTATCAAGAATGAAAAGTTTCACAAAATGCTGCTCACCACATAATCTGCACTTCCCAGATAGAACTCCTCTGTTTCCTCATTGTTTGAGGGGCTTTGTCTATGAACTTTCAAATGTGCAACTTCTTCTGAATAATGCTTCTGAGAGGAATGAGGATGCAAAGCAGTCAAACTCCCACTAGATAAAGGATCACTCACATTTTCATTGTGATGAACAGATACTTCATTTCCAGGTTTTAAAGGTCTTGATTCCAACAGCAGTTGTGGCTCCTCTTCATGAGATGGAGGTAAGTCTACAAGATTCTCAGCAAGCATTGTAGAGTACCTGACATAAAAGCATCCAATCAAACCTAATAGAATTTTTTTGAAAATATTTGCAGTGACGAGTTTGCCAAAATCAAACTGACATAAGAAAATTGGAAACTTTTGCTGCTGAGCCACAAATCCATGTTGGTCGAACATCCACAGTACCTTTCAGTTTGACCCAAAAGAAAATCTAATTGCTTGTCAAGTGCTTGCTTTTTTCTTTCTTCAAGCTCTAGCTGATGCTTGTAAAGGACCTGGTAAAGTTTTAAATAGTGCAAATTGAAAACTCATGACACATCTTTTTGACAGACAAAAATTGTGACTAATACTTTAAATAATAAAAACTTTTTGGCCGTGAATATAAGATGAAAAATCTAACCAAGTCAATTGCTACTTTGAATAGCCAATAAACAAATACATCAGATTGTAAATACCAATTTTTCAATCTTCATCCAAAACTTCCGGACATCTTTTGCAATATTACTGGCCAACCTTCGAGTACGCTGCTCCTCCTCCTACAACCAAAGCAACAAAGCAAATTAGCATTTGGCAAGGATAAACTTAAAACATGAAGTTAAACCCCAAAGGAATTCCAAATAGAAAGATATAATATTACTTCTAATCACTCAACTGAATGATGAAGGCTTGCTTTAGTAGAGAAAGCTAACCTCACTTTGATTTTTAGTGTCATGGCAATCAATCTATAGTAGAGCAAAGACGGTGGAGAGTCTCCACATACCTTTAGACGCTTCTCTCCCCTAGAAGCTTGATCTAAGCCACTCTTACTAACTCTTATAGCAACTCTCTTTGCTTGACCCAGTTTCCATTTTCTTTCTGATTCAAAATCCTGTGAAATTGATAACCCATCAGATAGCTCCTAAAAACATGGTTGACAACAAATATGGTAAAAACAACATTTCCATGATGCAACTGACTCAGCTAAATATCTTACAAACATTTGGCATCCAACAAAGGAAAGTTCACTTCTGTTCAGCAATGGAATCTCATATGTGTGACCCAAAAAAAAATTATTCGATAACTAACCTTTGCAAGCCAGGCCATCTCCTCTAAGACATGATCCCAATGTGTTTTTGGTCGAGGTGGTTCCTTTGGTGCCTCGAGTATCTTCCACATGATGCAAAACAAAATAGAATAAGCTAACAAGGACATTGGATATGAACATATAAGGCAAGTTAAGGCTATTTTTTAGGTCACAACCTAGCCAGCATACCTCATGATGCCCTTGCAAGGGAACTTCACACTATTACCTTATATATATACACACATACATATATATGTATATATAATGTCGTAAAATAAATCATGCATGCACATTTCAATTGGAAACAAATGAATGAGATATTAGAAAATATATAATGTTTGGCTTTCCACCATTACCAAAAATATAAAAATGGAATCTTTGGACCCAATTTTATAAAAGAAAGAGTGTAGATGATCATCTTAGGCAGCAACATACAATCACATATACTCTTATAGATTTTTCACACTGCAAAGTGAGGACGCAGAAGAGGCCTTGTCAATGAATGACCTTTAATCATGTATGTGGCAATGTCCTTAACATTATAGTCAAAATGTCTTCATACGACTAGCAATGGAGAGTCTTGGGAAAAAACTAGGCTTGGTAATAATTCTGTAACAGCAGAACTTTACAAAATATAATAATAAAACATCAGAAGCATGAGCAATTGGGGATGGGAAAAAGGTGCTAAAACCGTATATAATATATCTAAATTGTAGGATCTGCTGCCTTGTCATATTTGTTTTTTCAGTGTTGCATAGAAACATTTAAAGTATCTAAAACAACAATTTTTTGACCCCAGATACAACCTTTAGGAAAAAAGCATATTTTATACATCAAAAGGCATAGATCGTAACACGTGTGCATATATATATATATAAAAATTTATTGTTGTTTTTATATTTTATTTTTATAGCATTTTTTTACATTATTTCATAGTTACCAGGAAACTCCAATTTTTGGACAGGGACCACATACCAGTCCCCATACCCACATTTTTTGATGACAACATTTACATACAATTTAGCCATACCCTTATTCATTTACTCATATACCCTGATTTGAATGGCGTCTCCATCCACATACCAGTACCCGTACCCCCACGTCTCCTGGTAACTATTCATTATTTATATTTTTTCCATAATATATATATATAGAGAGAGAGAGAGAACAAGTTGTTTTACTGTTCCTTTTCTTTTGGCGAGTTATAACCTTAAAGTTTAAACCAGATACCACCTATGAACATATCGCGTATAGTCCAGACACAAGCTTGTATTCAGATAGCATCTAGATGCAGTATCCATGCCATATTCATATATTGATACACGGATAAGATAATCCGGACAAGGTAGGGAAATTATCCAGAAACTCTGATGTTTTTCAAAAGTTAGACATAAAAAATAAATACCTATGTATATGCATTGCAACAGAATAACAAAATGCAAATGTAGGAGAAAATATTCTACTCAATGTCATAACTTAGAGGTGTTTTCAAAACATCTTCTCATTTTTCCATCTGTACTCAAGAGTATCATGTGTCACAAACAGGTGATTGAATCGCTGTTACCAGAATCATAGATTAATTGTGAACTTAGGCAGGATGGGAAATTCAGAATACAGGGAAGGCAGCTGAAGATAATAAAGTAGTTATTCTGGATGGGGCTTTTGTAGCTCAGCAATGCGATGTGATTAGAAGCAGATTTTAAATTTCCTTTTCAGCTTGAACTGCATATTTTCTTAACACTATCATAAAATAATTAAAGCTGTTTCTACAAAAAATTCGTTAATTTCGGTTATGGAAACTTCATTCTGATTTTCGCATCTCATCTGATTTTTGGGTGAGTTGGGGACCTGGGGTTGATGGACAATGGTATATAGACTATCCAAGGGGATTTTAGGGTTGGCTAATGGTTTGCATGGTTTTTTTACAATCTCCTGATAAACAGGAATTGCATTTTGGTGTTTCTTTAGTGTTGCATTGAAGTGGATACAGTATCTGATATGGAGATGGCATCAGATAAGGATACAACAAATTCAAGACCCCCTGATACAGATACAGCATTTATAAATACATATTTAATACATCAGAAGGCATATACCATAACATGTGTGCATATATACTTACAAATTTATTGTTATTTCTATATTTAATTTTTATAACATTTTTTTACATTATTTATATTTTTTCTATATATATATATAACAAATTTGTTGATGTTCATTTTTTTGCAATTTGAAACCCGAAACCAGATACGGCCTGGTAACATATCGGGTATAGTCCAGATATGAGCTTGTATTCAGATACATCCAGATACATTTTCCAGTCCATATTCATATCTTGATATACGAATAATGGGATAAGTATGCCCGGGCAGGGTAGGAGAAGTATCCAGCAACTCTGATGTTTTTCAAAAGTTAGACATGCAAAACAGAAATAAATATGTATATGCATTGCAATAGAATTAAAAAAAATGCAAATTTTGGAAAAAAGGAGTCTACTCAATGTCATAGCTTAGAGGGTGTTTTAAAAACATCTTCTCATTTTTTTCTCTGTACTCAAGAGTATCATGCATCACAAACAGGTGATTGAATCCCCGTTACCAGAATCATAGATTAATTGAGAATTTAGGCAGGGCAGGAAACTCAGAAGACAGGGAAGAGAGGTGAATATAATAAACTAGTGATTCTGGATGGGGCTGTTGTAGCGCTCAGCAATGCGTTGTGGTTAGAAGTAGATCTTAACTTCCTTTTCGGCTTGAACTGCATAGTTTCTTAACACTGTCATAAAATAATTAAAGTTGCTTCTACAACAATTTTGGTTGTTTTGGTTTTAGAATCTTTGTGCTGATTTTTGTATCTTGTTTTGATATTTGTACCTTGTTTCTGATTTTTGTATGTTGTTTCTAATTTTTGGGAGAATTGGGGTTGATGGATGATGGTGTGACCAATGGCTTTTTTACAATCTCTTGATAAACAGGAATTGCATTTTGGTATTTTGGTTGAGTAAGCAAATACCAACCCTTCCTTTCTGGTATTGGGACCCAGACAAATCCCTGAAAACCCGTATCAAATAAAAAAGCCTGATGATGAGATTGAGGTGACAGTTGGAAAGCAATTGATGGTGTTGGCTTAGCAGCCCTGTAATTCCTTTGAAATGCACCTAATGAAATCGGAAATCCTTTTACATACTCTGCTTTCATTGCTGAGCAGCAATCTTATGTCCATTGTGTAGTGTCAGATGAGGAGACATGAGAGTCTCAAGAAATTTATAGAGGCTGAAAATGGGTAAGTACTACTGCCACAATCAATAAGAAGTCTGGCTATTTCATATGTTTCCTCAAACTGAAAATTACCTGACATCGTATGTGAGATTAGAGTACAATTGTTTCAAGATGTGCAGTTGAGTGTTCTGGCATCAATTTTGCCATGTATTTGTCACGGTACTATGGTTAAGCTGCTAGGTATCAATTTTGCTAAGCAGTGTATTTAATTATCATGTGCTGCTCAATATGCTTGGCAATTTTTGCATTCTATAAATCGAGTGGCCTTGTTCTCAGATATGGCAAATCAGATCCATTGAGTAAATAAGGTGTTGCAGTATTCTGTTTTGAGTTTTGCCAGTGCATGCAGAGTTATTTGTTATGGGTTTGGGACCCAGGTAATTTTCTCAAGGATCTTCCGAAAAAAAAATGATAAAACATGCTGATAACTATGGCCTTGAAATTTTCAGACGCAAACTCAGACTCAACAATCCTCTTTCGGGCTTCTTTCGGGCTTGAACTCGGGATAAGACTTTGACAAAAGCTGGAGATTTTTATTTTTTTTTTAAATGAACTATTGAAAATCTCACTGCGTAGGAGAATCTATTCCAAAAATGCGTCAGATTCGTCAAAGACCCAGACTCCCCAAAAACCTGGGGTGGTTGCTCATTGACTTAACTGGACTGCTATTGTGGTACCGGTTTTGACAAACTCTCCCACATTACGACTATATAAATGACAGCAGAAACTGTTAAACAAAAAGAAAACAGAGAGACTTTGTTTTCTAGTCACCTTGGGACGCCTGCCACGAGTTTCGAACCTCGCCGCCATTTTGCCAAAGAGGCAAGATTCGCTCAGTTGCCCTCAATCCTGTTATATTCAAAACTAGAATATTAAAAAGAAAATAATAACAAAATCATTCTGGGCATAAAGCAAAGAACCTCTGGCTCGAGTGATTTCTTTACTGCTAAATAAGTTTTTTTAAATAAATAAATATATCAAAACATAGTGTTGTTACCGTGTAATGGAGGGAAAACTTGCACTGAAAAAGCGAAGACCACCCATGCATTCTGCCGAAACAACACAAGGTTTTCACACAGCAGGATTCGAACTCTTGAGCTTTACGTTGCCCCAGTGTACTTATTTGTCCGCCAAATTTAGCAGATAAGACTGTGAGATCCGCCAACAAGGCACGCAGCCAAAACTAGAAAAAAATAAAAAAACAGTTTAGAAATTTGACCGGATAGAAGCGGCCAATTTTTTTCTTCCAAGTCAAAAGAGAAAGCCAGTTGCGGGTTTCGATCGCGCGACATGCAACGCAAGAGGGATCTGTGCAATGCAAACAGAGGGGCAATCGATCAAATAAGAGAGAGAGGAGGAGACGAAAAGCAAGAAAATTAAACAGACCATAAATAAAATAAACAAGGGGAAGGGAAAACTGCCAAACCGCTTTAAAAATGGTCGCGGAACCGCCTTTCATGTGGGATCGAAAACCGCCTTACTTCCACTCACCAGCAACCGCGGGGTCTTGCAGGCAAGCTGTGAACGGGAAAAGATAGCCATCCAAAAAAAACGTGTGGCATTTTTTTAACAAAGCTCTCAACTTTCAAGAATTAGGTAAATTTATTTTTGTTTTTAAGGAAGGGTACTCAGTACACTAACTCCCTCGGAGCAAAGTAGAAAGAAGCGTGGCGCCCCTTCCTTCCTTCCTTCCTTCCTTTAGGGGAAAGAGACCTCCTAATCCAAAAAAATGTTACAAAATCTTAATACCGGAGAAAATTTTATGAAGTTGTTTTTAAGAGAGAGAAAAAAAATCAAGCATATTCATTTATTTTTGTTTTTATTTTATTTTATATCTAGCATATTCACAATTAATTAAAAGTGATTTTTAGTCCCAAAAAAAAACCTCAGCGTTGTTTGGAGCCATAGCCCCTCACCTCTACTCAGTGCTAAAAATCTCTGTTTCATTAAGTCGTTACAAGGAAAGATATTTAATTATGTGTTTTTAATTATTTAATAGATGTATCAAATTCTTAACACTGAGCAATTTAAGTAGCAACTTTCTTTATGAGATCACATTATAAAGTATTTAAGAGGATATTAATATAAATATTATGTAAGTTTATCAGCGTGAATTATATCTTAAATAATTTTATTTGAAAATTATTATGAGATATTGATTTCTAGGTATTTGTCTTAGATTTGTCACAAATTATATTGATTAATAATTCTATTATTTTCTCCATAAATTTCTTGTTGACTAGTAATAGATAGTTTCAATTTAGATTTATTGTTGTGTCAAGTTTGGAAAAATTGTTTTCGATTTTAAAAAACTAGTAATAGATGGCTTCAATTTAAATTCATTGTTATGTTAAGGTTGGAAAACTTTTTTCGACAAAAAAAAAGGGCTCCAAACTCCACTATATGCTTAAAATATTACAATTTTTCGATCTAATTCTTTAAGTAAAAAAAAAACTTGTCAATAGACGTCAATTTTAAAATCAAAATTATTTGTTATGCACTCACAGACATTACAATCCACCACCCCCAACGACCATTATAAAATGTCTATCGACATAATGAAAAATGTTGATAGATATCAGTTTCAAGGCCTTTATCTTGGATTTGTCACATACCACATTAATTAATGATTCTATTATTTTCTTCAGAAATTTCTTATTAAATTATAATAAATTGTTCCAATTTAGATTCACTATTGTGTCAAGATCAAAAAACTCTTTCTAACAAAAAAAAAAAAGGCTCCAAACTCCACCGCATGTCAAAGATATTACAAATTTTCAATCTACTTCTCCAAGTAAAAAAAAACTTTCATATAACGGTCAAATGGGCATCAATTTTAAAGTCATAATGAATTATTATGGACTCACAAATATTACAATCCACCACCCTCGACTACCATTATAAGATGTTTGTCGACATGCTTAAAACTAGTAGAGATATCTTAAATACTTTTAAGAGTCTTGATCTTTTCACAGTTTATACGAGAATAGCAGTTGATTTTTGGATAAAACTGTGCCTGGGTTTTTATCAACACATTTCGAATCACTATCTGTGATTCATCATCAGGGAATTACTTATGAGTAGAACTACAAGCTAGCTTCCTTGTAAAGATTTAAAATGCTAGTAGAGATATTAAATGGTCAGCGTTTGGTAATATCTCTGCTTGCATTGTAAATTTTTATAAGGAGGTAAGTAATTTTTTGATGATGAATCACATATAATGATTTGAAATGTGTCGATAAAAAACCAGACACATAATTTTACCCAAAATCAATTGTTATTAAATACATTTATCTAAAAAATGCCAACATATATCAATCTCAAAGCTCTGATCTTGTATTTTACATATATATCATTGATTAATAACTTCATTACCTTGTTTGAAAATTTTCCACTCACCAGTGACAAATGTCATCAATCTAGCTACACTAAAATCTCGGTTTTGAAATAATATTTATAGGGAAAAAAAGGGACTCCAAAGTCCCACATATGGCCATTATATTGTAATTTTTTTTATTGACTTCTCAAAGCAAGAAAAAAAACTTCTGAGTGATAGTCAAATGGACGTCAAATTTAAGGTTGAAATTAATGTGTGATTGATATGGGGCCCAGGTGGAAACCTAGAAAATAACCTACTTAAATAGATTTAAGACAATGATACGGAATTGGATTTTGAATGCTAAAGGATATGAAAGTGCAAAGTGCAAATAAACAAGGAAACCAAAGAAGATAATTGACAATTAATGTAGAAGTGTAATAGCAAAGTGGTATTATGTTATGTTTTCGACAATTTCTAAGAGATCAAATATATGGTGTTTATGTACTCCCTAACTTCATTCTTCTATGTGTACTTCATGTAACCTTGTATAAAGAATGGAAGTGTACATTAATATACAATAGAGGGAGATGAAGCGTCAGTTGAACTGTTACAAGAGTTGGTAACAACCATTCATAAAGAATGAGTGTGGTGATGTCATCAACTATCGTTATTAATAAACTATGTGCTACAATATTGACACTACATGAGTTGTGCAGTAATGCTAAATAAGATTTAAATTCTACTAGTTATGAGTTCATTCTGAACTTCAACAATATCCACTCCTAGTTTTTGCATTGGCTTATGCAAACTAAGACTCCAATCTAAGTTCAAATATTTCTTCATTTCATTGTGGTACTGCATCAATCACTCTTCTCTTGCTTAGATCGTGGAATATTTCAAACTGAGATCTGGCTCGACTCTTAGTGACCTATACATTGGATCGGCCATATTATGACATGCATTCAAAATTGTGTGGTGGTTTTATATTTGATTGTTGATGTCAATATTTTCTTGCCAACCTCTACACATTACCACGATCCATGATGTCCTCCCATCGATGACAAAATCTGATAGTCTACTACTTCTGAGGATTGTCGGTTCTCTTCAGAGTATACACGGACCTAACATTGACGCATCAATCCTATTAAATGTTTTTTATAGATGGTATTGACATCTGAGCCTTCTAATGATTGCATCCTTCATAAATATATTGTAGTCGTGTTGACATCTCCTCTTCTAAATAGCCTACACTATCAGTCTGTCTGTCGGGACTGTTCACCATCTAGCTTCATTACACCTAACTAATGGCTTAAATCTCAATAGCCCTACACCATCTACTCTAATCTCGGCCACATCACCAAGTATCTTGACTTATTGACAATATTGGCATGTACCCTGCCAATTCTCCAGCATCGTGTACCTCCATATGAACTCTTTGTCACCTATGATATCATTCACCATCGAGCCAACCACCACAACCCTTCACATTGGCCAAATCACCCTCCACATGGGTCCATCTGCACAAATCATTGAAACAAAAGGTTTTGATTTACTTTATTTCTTTATTTGATTTTTTAATAAATATTCAAATAGGAATTTGTGTAATTACATTAATGGAAATGAGTATGGCATGATGGTCTGCATTATTTTGTTAGTACCGTCCTTTTTTACTAGAGCTCTTGGGGTCGAGCCTTACCACCTCCATGCTTCTTATAAAACCAACAATTAAATTCTTAAGTGGAATTTTTATTAAAAGAGATGGAGTTTTTTTGTGGGGGGCATTTTTTTAAGGAGGTATATTGTGTATAATGGGACTATTTATTATTGAAGGGAGTGTCTTAAATGTGTATAAAGTGGGGAGAACATTTTTATGGACATCTTTATTTGAGTAGTGGAAATTATTTGAGGAAGCAAAATTTCTTTTAAGATGAAGATGTAATTTTTCATGGAGGGCTTTATACCATTTTGCAAAGTGGTGAAAGTTTTGTGAAAATAGAGGCATATTTAAAGAGGGATCATTCATTTTTTTTGTGACAAATTATTTTTTGTGAACTTTCTGAGTGCCCTGGGCATTTTTTTTGTAAAAAAAAATGTTGAGCATGATCCTTGATGTCTTAGGTTGTCATTGATATCAAAGAGAGCATATGGTTCTAGTGCATGAATGATAAAGAAGTTGTGTTTGATAGCTTGGAGAGATATGACACATTTGCAAGTCTGTAAGGATAAAGAAGAAGCTGTGAGGCATCCATAGATGTCTTGGTGAAGTTCTAGTGTGTCACTTGATCATTTGGAAAGAGAAATATGCATCTTCTAGCTTAAGAGAAGTTAGACCGTCACTGCACGTCATACAGATATTAATGAACCAACAAATTTGTGCACTTAATGCAGGTACTCAAAAAGTCATATGAGGTCAAAGGTTTTCATGGAGATGTTGTCTATAGTGTCAAGAAGGTACCCTAAAGATTTGTACTCTTGAAGTGTTTTGTATCTCAAGTTATAAAGCTTGAAAGTTGATCTTGTAGACTATAATGGGCCAAAGACTGTCAATTTTAACTACGTTGAAGTCTGAGGTCAACTGGTCAGTAGATCTAATGGTGAGCATTCATCATCTAGATTGTGATCCAATAGTACACGTGAAGTCAAATTATCAAAGGTTCCTAAGATTAAATGTACTAGTGATATGTGTCTCAATCTTGTTGATTTGACAGAAGATCAATGATACACATGTGTTCATGCAGATGGAGATCAACGGTGTGGGCCGAGTCAAATAGTCAAATGTACAAAAGGCATGTAGAGCTACCAAGTGGCAAAATCATGGGAGCTTAGATCGAAGATCAACGGTGAGCATTGCAAGGTAAAAACCAGGCTACTCTCAAGGAAATTGATAGTGCCTAATTGTTCAAAGTTACCAGGGAGCACAAGATGAGGTCAAAGTATCTGATGTTTAGCATTTTCACAGTGACCGTTGGAATTTGAATTTTAAAATTAATGAGGGAAAACTAGTCTATAGTTTTTGAGCTATATCTTTTGATCCAGGATGAATTTCTTGATGCAATAAAAAATAAAGTTGTAAAGGGCTTCAAAACACATTAGAGAATCTAATTAAAAGGTTTGAATGTTCATACAATCAAAGTTATTAAGCTTCAAAGTTGATTTTTTGTTTGTTCATGGTGTTACTGTGTACAAAATATTGTTTGAGTAAATTGTGCTTTAGCAGAGTAGTGTTTTGGTAGGAGTAATCATTTGAAGATGTCTTAAAGGTCATATAAAGTGGACCCATGTATTTGAAAGTGATCTCGTGTTCTTGTTTTTACTTGATGGAGTGTTAAAAGGGTAATGGTCCCCACGAGACCTATAAAGGCTATCAAAGCCTAATTGAAAGGTGTAACTACTTAAGTGTGACCTATGGATGCTATGGACGACCTATGAGGATGAATTTGAGCTATGTATTGGTATGTTAGATGTATTAAGGGTTAAGACAAGTATTATGGCTAACATAGATGTTGATTTTCATGAAGACTCTATAAAAGGTGAAGACCAAGGTAATGGTTTCTAGACTTGAATGATGAAGTATTGAGAGAACAAAAGATAGAGATGAAGGAAAGAGATCAGAGAGAGTGTGCTTAGTAGATGAACTGAAATATAAAGTAGATTAAGGATGAGAGAAGAAGCCTAGAGTGATCCAAAAAAGGGGTGTTTGGATGCATTACTTGTATGAGCAAGTTTGAAGGTGTGTGATGAGTTGAAAGAGAGAGTAGAGTTGAGCAAGTGTGGAATTGAGCTAAGGAGAAAACCTTTGGAAGAGAAAATACAAGTCAGTGAAGACTATCAGAGTGTGAAAAAGATCATACATGTTTTTCTAATCAAGTTGATAAAAATGAACACATAGGTCATTAGACCTAATAAGCCTAGAAGAGGTTGATTGAGTGAGTAAGCCCTAGAGGTTGTTTGAGAGAGATCGAAGGGTAAAGAAGAGTGCAAGCAAGATAAGTCCATCATTGGGTGTAGAAGACATCAGATCAGAGGTGGGGATCAGATCAAGGTAGCTAAGTGGGTACTTGGTTGCCTAACGGGTTGGTTCCTCCTTGTGGGATGGGTGTTCTTTGATCAGTTGGTGTTGGCCTAAATTTAGATCTTGTTATTATAAGACTGTAGTCCATTTTGTAGGTTCTAATGGGTTTTATTACCCAAGAGGGTTTCCCACATAGATTCACACCATGATTCTAAATGTTGAAATTCCCTTGGACCCCCTTGGGCCCCACCTTGACCTTCTTGACCCCTAACCCATCTAACCTAAGTTAGTTGACCTATTGGCTAAAACCCACATGTTAACCAACCCTGCCTTTGACCCCTGATCGTCGACGGTCAAGACCCACCGTCCTAAGCACTAACATGCAAACATTCACCTTGATTTTCTAAAATTAACTTGTTTAAATCTATGTGTGAGACATTACATGTGTGAATTATAATTAGAAAGCCCAGTTAATGTCTTGTTGTACCTTTCCTTCCCTACCTATAAGAAGAGAGGAGTAAGAGGTGAAAAGGGACCACATCCATGACTATCAAGAGCTTTATTTTGTAGGTGTTCTTCCAACAATCCAATGATCCAACCATCATGTCAGAGAGCTAACTTGTTACCACCCCTTGGTTGACAGCCAAGTACCATTACTATGTTGAAATCATGCCAAACTCTATCAACGAGCCAACTACCTCAACCACTCATCTGATTAATCTTCTGCAAGCTACATATTTATTTTATAGTATTTAATTACTTTATTTGTATTTTGAAATCAACCTAACATAATCCAACCTCTTGAAATTGACTTTTAGAGTCTCGTCAATTAGTTTATTTATCAGGTCAAGCCTACACATAATAATCACCAATGGTTGTCTCAACTAGTGATGGTATGTCTAACTATTGATAGTCACCTTCACCGTCGATGATCATCTCAACTGCCAACGGTCATTGTGGTAGAAAATAATAGCAAGTTATTTTCACCTTCTTACCCTCAACCAAACCTAATTTTTTGTGTTCCTGCCTATTCACAAACCCCTGCCTGATTTTTTGAAGCACACTTGATCCGTTTAGCATTAGTATTGACTTGTTTATTACTATATTAGTCATTTTAGTCTATTTCTTTATCAAGCATTTCTTGTATTCAATTTTAGTACTTCTTGATTATTGATGCAAGTACTTTATCATTATGTTGACAATCCCCTGAGGAAGCTCTTGTTTCTAGGATCTAACTAGTGTTAGGCAATCCACTCAGCTATCTATCTAACCAACCATCTACTTTAGTGTTGTCTTATTTGATTCAATACGTGCACAATCAAATAGGTTTTTCAACCATACCCGTATTTAGTTTCTTCTTCTTCTCTTTTTGAAATATAAGCTGAATTCATTAAAACATTTTGGCACGCTTAGTGGGACCTTGAGTCTTTACTCAGGTTTTCTCTTGTTTGTTTCCATATGCTTTTCTCTTTATTTTGTGATCATACATGAAATTGAAATTTCTTTTGGGTTTAAAATCAACTACATACATTGATTGCTTGCAAGTTTAGCTCACGTAGAATATATTAAAGTAAAGTAATTTGATTATAACATCACTTTTATTGCACACACTAAACCAAACCACCTTCATCAATTAAACATCAAACAAACTTGAGACAAGGCCTGACTAGGATTTCATCACCTAGAAGTCACCTTACCCTTTCCTAGCAATCCTACTTGGAGGTTATTACCAAGGGGAGAACCAACTCAGCTCTTTGGTTGAATATAAACTTTGCAAATCTGTATATATTGGCTAAGCACCTGACACCTTTATCGTTGTGGTGTGTGAAGTGAGGGGGTAGGCTCCAATACCAAGTCACATATTGATTCCCAATACATATTCTTTTTGAGAGCCTAAATAACCTAAAACCAACCATAAACTTCTTTTCTAATACCCACTCTGCAAGCCAATTTCAATCATACAGTTTCTTGAAAGCTTAAGGCATAAGCCAAAAGAGAGACTAAAAAGAACTTTTAGGACTTAACGTGCTTTTTAGAGTGTAATTGCTTTCCTTGATCATTTCTTGTCTTCTCTTTGTTTGAGTGGTGAGATTGTTTATGTATTCTCTCTCCCTTACTTTGGATGGTTCTAACTTGCTGGCAATGAAAGAATCTAGCAGAATAAAACCCATCACCAAGCCAATCAACCTCTTCTACATCCTCATCCATAGAGTACATTTTGGAACCATAAAACTTTCCTCATATTTTGAAAAGCCCTTCTTTCCCTCAGGAAGCTACCCAAGGAGATATAAAATTTGCCACCTTCTTAGATAACAATCCCATGACCCTTCAACATTATCTTAAGACCCACCTTATGGCATGCCTTCCCACCTTATGAGAAACACTTCCATTGCCACAGTTACCACCCAACCATTGACTACCCAAGCTTCCTCATCCACGAATAATGCCTTTGATACTACTGTGGAAAACCAACCTACCCAACCTACAAACACCCTTATACCTTCCACCCCCATCAATAAATCCTCTACCTTATGAGCAACCCAACCACTAGCACCTATATTCCCCTCACCATAGGAGTACGTACCACTAGCATTACCAACCTTCCATCAGCTACCCCTAATATGCTAACTATTATCCCACTTCAAAATCTTGTGGTGTCTATACCTTCTACCTTACCACCCATCAACACAAAGGTCACTACCCTTCCTTTGATCACCAACCTAACCACCACCCCCACCCAACTGGTGCCCATTACACCAAACCCAAGTTACATCCCTAATCCACAAGGGCATGTCCTACTACCCAACCACCTACATCCACCTACCCCTACATAGTATCCACCCAACCACTAGTGTCCATGTACTAATATGTGGCCACTCCTCAACCTCCTACCAGTTATTAGTATGTCACCAACCACCACAACCGTATGCACCTTACAACCCTTTAGGTGCACAACCATAGGCAAACCTAATGAAGATGCTCATGGATAAGTTGACAACCTTAGAGTCATCCATTTCTGAAGCTCACAACATCTTATCATATGATCAGATCTATAACGAACCCATTCACCCATATTTTCCTATCGAGCCATATCCTCCTCAGTGGGAGCCCACCATATTCTCTAAGTTTTAGAGTAAGGAGGACCCCCAACTGCACCTCAAGGCATTTAGGCATGCATGTTATTTGATTGCTTATGATGATGCCCTCCTTTGTACCTTCCCTATGTCCCTATTCGATCTAACATTATATTGGTATAATGTCATAACCAAACACTCTTTGTTCTCCTTCACCCAGCTGGCCCAAACTTTATTAGATCACTTTTAGATAAATATCTCCAAGAAGGTTTCCATCACTGACCTTTACTCTATTCAACAATTTGATGGTGAATCTATTGTTGATTTTGTAGCTCATTGGAGGAGCCTAATCAGCCAACTTTCCTTCTCTTTGCCCCAACCTGAACTGATAGAACTTTTTGCTCAGGGATGTGCCAAGCACATCTCCTCTACACTATGTGTCTACAACTTCAAAACTTTTGATGAATCTTGTACCACGATATGCAAGCTAGAAAATAGAGCCATCGATGAAGGAAATCTAAGTTGAAAAACAAGAACTCTACCTACAAAACTAATGAGGCTTCCTCCTCTAAACCAAATAACCAAACTAATACCAATGCCAAGAGCAAGATCAAGGGAACTATGAATGCGATTGTCCTTAAAACTACTCCTCCACCATCTGTTAACCAACTAAATTCCTCTAGTTCCTCAAAGCAAAACATGAAGAACTAAAACCAGAATAACTAGAGTCAATTTAATCCACTTAGAGAATCTTATGCTTTAATCTTGGAGAAGTTACTAAAGGCTAACATCATACAACTTCCTCCTATCAAACCCCCTCAATAATTTGATTCTTCTCATCCTGCGCCTAGTTGGTACAATGAGAATGGTCTATGTGTTTTCCATTAAGTAGTAGGGCATAATGTTAGTAGGTGTAATACCTTCAATAACATTGTCCAATCTCTCATTGACAAGGGGGAGCTCGTGTTGGATAACCCCAATGCACCTCAAAACTAAGCCCTTGACATTTTCAGGTAACCTTTCCCTAATCATGCACCTACCAAAAATGAGAGCAACAATGTTGAGTATTCTTATGATGCCCATATTATCAATATGGTTCTTAACGCACTCATTGCTGAAGAACCTACCACCCAATCTAACTGTTCTTCACCCTCTCTGCTTATTGAGGTAGTGGAGTTACCTTCTCCTCTTTTGGTGACCCAAACTAAGGAAGCACCCCTTTATCCTCCTCCACTTATTGAGGTAGTGAAAGCGTCAACCCCTTCCTCAATTGTCATACCGAAGCAAATAACCATCACTAATTTACCTTCTTCCTCCATTATCAAGCAATTTACTACCCCTTTGGAGATCATTCCCAAAGAGGAAGCCACCATGTATGCACCCTCCATGAAGGAGTCAACCATCCAAACCTTTCATCCTTTGATTGAGGAAAAGGATGAGGTCACCATTCCCCTTTCTCAACCTATGGGCTTATCTTTCAAGTCCACTACCCAGGGAACAAAACTAATATACAAACCATTCTCTAGGTTGGTACAAAAATTGGAATTTGTCTTCAACCTTGACACGGATCGAGCCACCTTTTGGAAATAATTAGGACTACCTTACATCACCAAGCTAGAACCTCCAATCACACCTTTGGTAGACCAACCCACCACTCCTATTATGCAAAGCCCTATTTTACTAACCAAACCAATAAAAACCTCTACCAACCCAATAATTCGTCAACCATCTAATACACCTAAACCCCAAACAACCAAATCACCTTCTCCAACCTAACCAACCAAAAACCTTGGCACTTTCCCTATACAGAGCCTTAATTACCCATCTGTGAAAGTGGAGCTTCCCTCACCAAACCTAACAACCAACCACAAAACCAAATCGACCAAGGAAGAAGTAAAGCTAGAAAAAGGTCAGAGGGCCAAACTCTTACCTCCCTTGACCTTGCCCTCTATCTTAAGGCCTCATCTCTCCACTTTGATTAGGAAGCCAATTATTTCAATTAAAACCCAACCGTTGTTATTGGTTACACCAATACACTTACTTTTTGACACACCTATCTTCACTATGCCATCAAACACCAAACTACCTACCCTAAAACCTCTTACCTCTAACCTATCAACCTCTGCCTTACCAAAACCCAAACCATCAACTAAGAACACTACCTTACCCAAACCTCCTACCACCAAGCCCATTGCCAAAAAGGCTTCCATCTCACCAACCATGACCAAAACCTCTAAAACCTCTCCACCTTCAGCTGAGCCTTACTCAGTCATCTTCCAAAGGTTATTACAAGCCTATTGCTTGACCTTACCTCCCATCAAACTATTTGATCCTCTCGATCCAAATCCCATCTAGTATAACGATCACCAAGTGTGATCCTATCATAAGACACCAGGGCATGACATGGAGAACTATAAAGCTCTCCAAACCATTATCCACCAGCTCTATGATGGGGATGATTTATTAATAGATGAACCTCCCACAAGCTTGTTACCAATCTAACAACCAAAAACCACCACCCAACACCTACCTACTCCCCCACTCTCACCTCATAGTGACAGGGAACCGAACCTACCTCCTACCCCAAATCTTCCCTCTATCCATACTATCCATATGGTCACATGCTCAATAAAAGGGTAAGGGGAAGGCCAAAGTGTCCATTCCATGGACATACCTATCTTCCACTTCCCAACCAAACCAAAATCAAACACCTTCACCTTCAACCAAACCTAAGATATTTATCTTGGGTACCTCCCAATCCAACCCCTCTAAATCCATCAAGAGAGTGGTGCTCAAATAATTTCACCAGATCTTAATGAAGATGAGTTTATATGAGTTGATTACTACTTCACCTCATCATTGTCAAGTAATGATCGAGGCATTGCAGTCAGTAGAGGTCCAACCTGAACATCTTTAACCTCTAGCGGATTTTGTTGGCACCCTCCAAATTTCTAACCTTGTCACCTTTAAGGATTCATAAATACCTTCTATCCATACTGATGACCCAGATCTTCCTCTATTTATTATTGCTTACATCAACCAAACCTGCATTAAATAGGTCATGATCGATGGGGGAGTTAGTATTAACATCATGACCGTACTTTGATCCTTCAATGACACCATGGCCACTACCTTGGGAACTATTGCCCTTCATATCCGTTTAGGGCCTTGCACACTCCTTGAACTTTTCTATGTAATGGAAGGTGAATTCCAATACAATGTTTTGTTGGGATGACCTTGGATTCACTCCATGGGGTGTGTTCCCTCTACCCTTCATCATTACATTAAATTTGAGAATGAAGGTTAGGTTGTCACTATACAAGCTAACTTGAGCCCTTTTTCATTATGCAACATGGCTTGCCAACCCAATGATGTCCTCCTGCCCCATCTAACACACCCTCTTCAACCAAAACTAAGACCTCAACCACGAAAGAGGGAGTCATGCCTTCTTCTACCAATGAGGCATCAACTAGCTCATCCATCTCCTCTAATCAAATCCCCACCTTAAACCACTTGGAATCCACATTCCAACATCTTTCACTGGGGGAATATCACCTCCTCACCCTCGACGCTTTCCCTACTCTCCCAAGAGTATGGGAAACTTGACCATCAACCTAATTATGACCCCAATATCAAAACCATTGTTCCCTTTGGACCTTCACACTATCAAACCCATTTCATCTATGGGGGACTCGACAAACCACTTGATGCTTCTACCACTTACTCTTCACCTTGACCATTCACCTCTAGCTTCTCCTAACTAGACAAACTGAGTTTTGCCAAGACATACCTCCACATCTGTGCTTGGAAAGGATTTGCTCTTGGATGATATGAACATGGCCCATATGAGATGATTTCCATTGAGACCAAAAATCCTCATGAGAAACACAGCCTCAGTGTCATTTTACCCACCAAGAAGCAAACCAAACCACCTATCACCACCATTATTGAGGAAGATGCCCCTTCCTCACCAACCTCTCCTCCACCTATGTGTGAGGATGATGACATCATCCCACATAACTTTTTTTTGTCAACATGATCAGCCTCAGACCCCTGACTTATCAAAAGGAAGGGGCAACTGTAACTATCCCTTTGACCCATCATGAGATGATAAGAGATGACTCTCTTACCATTAACATTGTTCAGTATCAAGATGATCATTCCATTCTCACCTACCTTGGTGCCCTAGATTCTTCCATCCATAAATCCTTTCTTCCCTAGACTTTGACCATGTTGAATAAATCCATCATGGATAGCAATTTGGGCACTTTGGACAACCCCCACATTGTCAAAATTAGCCAATTGTTGATTGTCAATGAACTTTAGGACTTTCCCTCCTTCCTCTAAGACCCCAACATAGCATTTGCTTGGTCTTATAGTGACATGCCTAGAATTTACCCTATCTTTGCCACCCATAACACAGTCACTAATCGTGATGCCAAGCCTGTCAAGTAGAAACTTTAGTGCATGCACCCTCACATAGCCCTTCTTGTCAAATAAGAGCTTCAACAACTCTTATCTATCAATTTCATTCAACCCATTGACTATGTCCAATGGGTCTCGAATGTCATACCTCTCACTAAAACAATAGGGGAAATACACATTTATGTGGTCTTTTATGACCTCAACCTTGCTTGCCCTAAAGATGACTTTCCTCTATCGAGCATTGACCAACTAATTGATCTTACAATCGACCATGAGATGTTATCTCTCATGGATGGATTCTTGGGTTACAATCAGATCCTAATTGCCCCTAAATATCAACACAAGACCACGTTTACCACCCCATGGGGGACCTTCTACTATAGATTCATGCCTTTTAGACTAAAGAATGCTTATTCAACCTCCCAACATGCCATGACCTACATCTTCCATGACCTTATCCACAAAATTATTGATGACTATGTGCATGACCTTCTTGGGAAATCCAAATATTTTAAGAATCATTTGGCCATTTTCAAGATTATCTTTGAGCAACTTATCCATTATCATGTCCACCTCAACCCCAATAAGTGCATTTTTGGGGTTTTGTCAGGAAAGTTCCTTTGCTTTATTGTCTCCATGTGGGGAATAAAAGTCGATCCTGCCAAAATCAAAGCTATCCTTGATATTCTTCCTCTAATTAACCTCAAGAAACTTTGTAGCTTATATGGGAAGCTCCAATCCATCTGTCACTTTATCTCCCAACTTTTAGACCAATGTCAACCCTTCCACCACCTTTTAAAGAAGGACGTGTCTTCAAGTGGAATAGTGACTATCAAAAGAACTTTGATTCACTCAAAAAGTACCTTTTGTCTCCACCTGTCCTCACCCCTCCCAAGGATGACCAACATTTCTACTTTTATATTTCCACTACTAACCACTCCCTAGGGGAAATGCTTGCTCATCAGGATGAACAACACAGAGAGCAAGCCATTTACTACATCAGTCACATGCTTATAGAGTATGAGTCTCAATACACCCATACCAAGAAACTTTGCTTAGCTTTAGTCTTCATGGCCATTAAAATTTTTCCACTACCTTTTTAACCACAAAACCTATGTCACAACCAATATCGACCCACTCAAGTATATGCACTCCAAGCCATACCAAAACTAACATATGGCCAAGTAGCTCATGATTTTTTTAAAGTTTGACCTTGAGTTCCTTTAGCAAAAGTCAATTAAAGGGCAAGTTATTACTGACCAATTGGCCAAAGCACCATTAACAAACAATCAACCTCCTCTTTTTAAGTTCCTTAATGAGTCCATCGTGACCCTCTCTTAGATAAACTTCACCTATCAAGTCACCATGTTCTTTGATGGATTAAAATGTCAACACAGTGGGGGAGTTGGCATCATCCTTATTCTCTTTGATGGTGAACCTCTTCCTTTGTCCTTCAAGCTTGATTTTGAATATACCAACCATATGGCTAAGTACAAAGCCCTAGTCATAGGTCTTCATATTGCCTTAGCCTTGGGAGTCAAAATAATTAACATCTTTGGTGACTCCCAACTTTTGGTCAATCAAATCAATGGCTCTTACCAGTATAAGAATGGTGTTTTACAATAGTACAAACAACTAGTTGATAAACTCTTAGTGTTATTTGAACACTATCATATCTAGTCAACTCCATGATCTACTAATAAGTTCACTGATACCATGGCTTCCCTTGCCTCTTAGATTCCATCTGCACCCTTTGACTCTAGGTATCTGTCATTATCCATAGAATTGCCTAGCCTTCCAATCTCAAACTAGATTCTCCCACCATCTTCACTGTGGAGGAGACCCAACCTGACCTTTGGTATCAATAGACCTTTGACTATCTCAACCTTGCCATCATTCTTTCTGGGCTTTCCAGGAATGCTCAAAGAGCATTTATCTAGAGTACCTCACATTATACCATTATAGGGGAATTATTTACAAATGCAGCTTTGATGGTCTCCTCTTTCGTTGCCTATGTAGTCATGAAACCTCTCACACTATCAAGTAAACACACGATGGTATGTGTAGGGGATACTTTAGTGGCCTTGTCATAGCTAAATGCATCCTTCACCTCAGCTATTACTAGTCTACCCTTAACCAACCTTGTTGTTTTTATGTGAAAAAGTGTGTTAAGTGTCAATAAGACACTAATCTGCATCATGCACCTAGCCATAGTCTTCATGTTTCCACCAATTTTTTACCCTTCTCACAATGGGGTCTGGACCTTATTGGTGAAATTAACCCTTATTCTTTGCAATGACACCGTTCTATCATCACTATGATCTAATATTTCACCAAATGGGTAGAAGCTATTCCTTTAGTCTTGACCAAGGCAGAAAGGACTGTCGACTTTATCAACCATCACATCATCTATCGCTTCTATGTTCCTCACAAAATTATCATCGAAAATGGAAAATATTTTAAGAAAAAAAAATTCTAGGGTCTTTGTGTTGTGTTTGAGATTAATTTAAGTTTCTCCTTGATCCGAGCAACATTTGAGGTGACAATTCAAGTGATGGTTATACCTCAATTGGTGACAGAACTTCTAGGAGCCATAACTTTTGCACCATAGCTTCGTTTGAACTGTTGGAAAGTTAAGAATGAGGGGAATGTCATGAGATGGCATAGGGATTTTGTCAGTGGGTTTTAACCCCTAAACAACAAATGGAAGTGCCCCAAATTTTAATTTTAGTAGTGTAATCTAAAAATAGTAATTCCTCAAATTTTGTATTGTTGTAAATCGTGGAAGTCGAACCACTTAATCTCCTTCGAGATTGGTGACCTTCCACATACCCCTCCTACCTTAAAAACATGTATAAATGAAGATGTAACCCAAAAGAAAAATGAGACATCTATTCTCAAAGATAGGGTTATGTTTGGGTCTGCAAATTTGATCAATAAAACATCTCTTCTCAGAGATAACATTATTACAATTATGTTGTTCTTGTTTCTTGAATTATATTTCAATCAAAGCTTCTGAGTTTTGGATCACTCTTCACCTATCACCCTCGAGCGAATGGACAGACTGAGGCTTCTAATAAAACTCTTGACAATATGCTCACTAAAATGATCAATGCATCTAGTTAGGATTGGCATTTGCACATCCCCTTTGCTTTATGGGTATATTGTACTAGCATTTGAAACCCTACATGTGCTACCCCATTTTATCTTATATTTGGTGCGAAGGTCATCTTACCTCTTGAAGTTCAAATCCCTTCTCTTCACATATCTTTACATGATCTAATTACTGAGGATGATTATTGTCAACACCGTTTAGCCTAGCTTGAGCTACTTGACGAGCGTCGCTTATCCACCCTTACTCATCTTCATGTATACCATGAGTGAATTAAATATGCCTATAATAAACACCTTAAAGTGTGAGAATTCAACATCAAATATCTCATCTTAAAGGAAAATCAACATGTCACCAGTATGGAGAAAAGCAAGCGGGACAAGTTTGCTTTCAATTGGATTGGACCCTATATCATAACCCACAAGTATGAATTAGTAGCTTATCAGTTGTCCTCTCTTGAGGAAACCCAGAGCCTGAGCCCCTCAATGCTTCGCATCTACATTCATTCTTTTGTTAATAAAGATCAAGTTCACCTTTTGTTTTAACTTAAGCTCACCCCTTACTTTCAACCACATTCATCTCCCTATTTTAGGGGTAACTGATGAAAACTAAATCATGTGATTATCCATCATAGTCAGCCTAATCTTGAATAATGGATATCACGACTCTACCCATGACATGATTCTCATGGTACTTTTTAGCCCTTTTCAAATGATGGGCCCCCATGATCATTATCACCTAAACCTATTTACACCTAATCAACCTTTTTGTGCTTTTCCTTTTGCCTTCATAAAGGTGAACCTCTAAGCCTATATAAGCAAGTCTATGTCAAGTAAAAATCAAATAAACAAAACACAATATCCAAACCAATAACAATCAAGGGTCATTCCTAAGCATTTGCAGACTACTCCCTTGAAGGACAGTTGCTGAAAACATGTTTGAAATTGCTCAAAGTAAGGTGGACTGCTCCCTTAAAGGACATCTATCAAGAACATTAAACAAAACATACAAATTTAGACCACTCCCTCGAAGGATGGTTGAGTAAAGCATTTGTCATAACAAGTAATTTCTTAGAAGCTTCCCATATCGATCAACTTCCCTGACCCCCAAGCAACAACAAAAAGTAAGAGACCCATTTTTAAGCAATGGCAAAATCAAAATAACTTTGAAAGCCACAATCAGCTCTCATAGGCAAAATAGTTTTGAAATCCATAATCGGATTTCATAAGGAGACTTCTCACATCAGTCAATCTACACTTTGCATGACATAGACTTATTTATACTGACTCTTCATAAACCTATAAAAGAAGCATGCTAGTCTCATAAGAAGGTTCCATTTTCATCTATCTCCCCTTTATACCCTATAAGCAATTTATTTTTATCTCACTTGACATTATGTGATCAAGACACCTTTTTAACCAACTAACGAATGCTAATATGAAGCATTTGAAAGGCTTATGTTCTTTAAGCCAATCCAACTTTGGTTTTTATTTTAGTCCTTGTCAAAGAAGAAGCACCATGTTCTCTTATTATCTTCTCATAACTAGTTGATATATTCATTAAGACGTTTGTCTCTTGATTATATTCTTTGTTCTCACATCTAGTGTTGTTAATTAACTTACTTTGTGTTGTACCTCAAGAAAAGTAACCAAAACCATAATCTTAACCATTATAGACATAATGACATCATAGCATCCATGAACAATAAAGGAACCAACCATTTTCCACCACATGTCTACATCTAAATAATGAAGCATATACTCATTAAAATTTATCACGTCCTAAACATACATCATCATCATCATCATCATCATCACAACCATAAATACCATATGCATCATCATCAACATAAATAAAAACCATCACATGCCTAGCTAGGTGAGTCTACATCAATATCCAATATTTATAACATAAGCATGATCAATATAAACATCACATTGTAAGCATTAACGTCAAAGCAAACCATCGATCATGAGCATGAACAATAAACAAAGATCATATATGTAACTTGTGAGTTAAATAATATCATAATGTGTATAAATAAATATACACATCTCTCTCTCCCAAAATGTACATCTCACCACATCAGCTCGTAGGCCAAAATCATAATGATATATAATAATATATAGTATGTCATAAACGATGTCTTGTTTATGCCCCAGGGGCACCATTGTCTCTTAGTGCACTGTTGTCTCCTAGGGCACCACTAGGTCCTGGTGCCTGTCCCCCTATAGTACCTATCTATCCACCTAAAGATGTTGCACATTGACCTAGAGTCACTATGCTGGTACCACCTACCAAACTTGCTCTTTACTCACCCGATCAGGGCTCATTAAGACATCATCTCAAGACTATAGCCTCATAGTACCGTAACTCCTCCATTCTGGCCAGGTATCAAGCCATGGGGATGGTGTCAAGTGGTCTTCTAGATGTTGTAGTTCGTCCTCTTCTTTGTCTCAAGGATTTTCTCTCTTGTGTGACAAAGGCTAGTGAAGCTCTCACCTATTCCCTATCACCCATGAGTATTAGAACCTAACCCTATAAGGTAGCCACTTGACCCTGTAGTCTTGTAACCTATGCTTATGCAATAACTAGTGCCACTTCTACCTATCCATCCAAAATAGCCCCTTGTACTTTTGCCCTTTATTTTCATCTCCTACCTAAGTCTACATGCATTGGCCTCCTACCACCATCATCTCCACCAAAATTTATAGTCACATTAAAAGCTTGGTACCATTTTATGTAGCCATCTATGAAGCCTGCATCATCTATCTATGGCTTGGTTGGCAACTCCTCATGATCTAACAATGTCTACACTAGATTTGCCTCTAGTAGCAGGATCTCCATGTCTTCATGCTTGTACTTGAGAAATATGCCTAAATACCCTGAATAAGGCCAAACTATTTATGCAACCTGTCAAATGGGATGAGCTCAACCTCTCCATCCTGCATGCTAAGAATCCACCTATAACTTTGTAGGGATGAAGTCTATCTCCTATATCCAACCCACTTTAAGAACCCTACATATGGTCTCCAAGTGATGTCTCCAATAACTAGTGCATATAGTGCACCCCTAAACTAATCAACATTGTGAGCTCCTCCTCTTGCACCTGATGTAGTGAAATCACCTCTCCATCACATGAATCCAACTAGAAACTCTATTTGGACATAACCCACCCACATCAACCTCATTGGCCTCAGCATCCAAATGTGCTCGTAGGCCCATCAATGTAGAGCTAGACTAACACTAATGCCATATCTCATGTGGGCCTTGAAACCCCATAGCTCCTTGTATATCTGTACCAAAAGCACAGGTACCTAGCCAAACACTATCTACCCCAATGTCATCTCAACTAAAACCCCCAATAGTAAGTATGGGAACCTCCCACTGCTCAAGTTGGGAAGGGCAAAACATGACACTACCATCATCATCATCATCACCAATCTCCTCTCACTCGTCACTCTCTAATAGATAATAGAGTAACTGAAACCTTAAGCATGCCACCTGACATGATCGTCATCATCTCCATATATCAACTCCAATAAATCATCATTCTCTTCCTTCTCATTATGGTAAATTAGATCACCCTAAAGGGGAAACTATGTATTCTGGTACACATCCTCTAGTAGGATCATGAACTCACTAGTGGGTTGTAGGAAAGTGTTTATGGCCAGATCCTATCTCTTGATGAGGGCCATGATCATGGACACATCACAGGGTACATGTTGATAGTGCCTCATTGCTCTGAGGCCAACCTACTCCATATGTGCCCAATCAGCTGGGGTCATCCCCTGGTGAATCTTTACAAATATGTGTGACACCCAATCATGCATCTAAATCTGCTCTCATGCCTATAAATAATTAGTAGTAAACAACTTAGTTCACTATCACACTCTACCTATGAACTATAGACCCCTGGTGAATCTTTACAAATATGTGTGACACCCAATCATGCATCTAAATCTGCTCTCATGCCTATAAATAATTAGTAGTAAACAACTTAGTTCACTATCACACTCTACCTATGAACTATACCTTCTCACCTTACCTAGTAATGACTATTTCACCTCTACAAATCATGTCAAGTTCTACAACTACCCCTTACCTAATTTATCAGACCTTACTAACATAATTACTGATCAAGCCCTTTGCATACCATTTTATCACATTCCTTTCAACTTAAAAACATTACCATGTCACTAACGTTACTAAGTCGACTCACCATACCTTAATCGATTTCATTTAACCTATACCATTACACCCCTTTTTAAACTTACTTGATCTTCCTCATTTGACCATTTCTTCCAAACCAAACACTTGTCCTCTCCTATATTTACCCTAAACTCATATTCCACATTAGCTATACAATAAATAAAACCACTACCCATTTACGTCAGTAACCTAACATTACCATTCTAAATAACACAATCATGACACCTTTTTTAACTTTAACTTTGCAATATTTTTCCACCTGGCTCAACCGTTGATGGTCATGGTGATCACCAATAGTTAGACATCTATCTCTTTTGGGATGTTGACCATCGACAGTCAGTCTCAACCATCGATGATCACTGTGGGTATTCCGTGAGTGGAACACCCACATACCTAGCCTCCCCAACAACCACCCAAGTAACCATAATCTCTTCTACATTATAACCTAATATCTACTCCTACCGTAGTTCACCTACCCCACCCTATCAATTTCAAAATTTATGTGTAAAATTGATCAATAATGAAAAACCCTACCTAGGGCAAACAAAAAAACATAAAACCTTACCCAATAAAGCAACTCCCCAAACAATCAAATGTTATAACCATAGTAAACTACCACTACCAATTTAAGGATGTCACCTACATCATTCTTTTATCATCATCAAAGAGTAATCCATGGACCCACCCATCCTCATCCATGCCCATGCTCACCTTGCATCCTATCTCGATCCTCTTGATCAATCCAACTCAACAAGTACACCTCAGTAATAACCATCGACACAAATTCACCCAAGATGACTAATGATAAAATAAAGAAGTTAAAAGTTACAATGAGTGCAAATTACATTCACTTTTACTTTTAACCTCTGTGGCTTTAGGGTTTTCACACTGATCATTGACGGTTAGCGTGACCGTTGATGTTCACTCTTTGAACCCCTGACCATCGACAGTCAAGGTCTTAACCTTTTTACCCATCACCTCTTCAATCACATTTTTTTGGTGCATGTTAAACACACTCCCACCCATGGAGACTACCTTCTCTACCCACCTTACCTAGCTCATCACCTTGCCATTGGTCCCTTTTAGCCCAACTATGCCTGTTTTGTGATAATTTTTGCCTGGTCCTTTGATCATAGTAATAACTTTGCCATTTTGACCAATTTTTTACCTTATACAACCTAGCACATACCAGACTAACTTGTGTCTTCTCAGGGGCACTTCCTACCTCAGATACCTACAGCACTTGATCTGTTTATATTTTCATCAAGAGCACTTCCTGCCTTAGATACCCGCATAGATGCATACATTACCTAAGTGACTTTCATTTACGAGTGTACCTAGTCACCATGCCTAAATGAAATCACATAGTCCACTTATCTTTTATCTTTCTAACACTGACCTTTATTTTTACTATGGCAACCTAGTCAAGGTGTGATCTTAGCTATTGCACTTTTTGTCACATTTTATGTTTATTTGTGCTTCAGTGCCCAACTTATCACCCACCTTCATGACATCCACCTTCATCCACCTTATCAAACCTACACCTGATTCTATTTTACCTCATCAACTCTTGGTTTGAGGGGGAACACCTCCTCCCATACTTGAGGAAACCAGAACTTTGATCAATAATCCATTTTTGTTTTATAGCTTGTTGATTCAAAGCCACATAACAAAAAGGGACAAAATATAGACACCAAAAATTCACACACTGTGATTTTGAATGTTGAAATTCCCCTAGACCCCCTTGGGCCCCACCTTGATCTTCTTGACCCCTAACCTATCTAACCTAAGTCAGTTGACCTACTAGCTAAAACCCTTATTTTAACCAACCCTACCTTTGACCCCTGATCATCGATGGTCAGGGTGATCATCAATGATCAACTTGACCACTAACGGTCACCTTGACCACTGACGGTCAGGATCTACTATCCTAAGCATTGACATGCAACCATTTGCCTTGTTTTTCTAAAATTAGCTCATTTAAATCCATGTGCAAGCCATTGCATACATGAATTATAATTAGAAAGCCTAATTAATGTCTTGTTGTACCTCTCCTTCCTTGCCTATAAAAAGAGAGGAGCAGGAGGTGAAAAGGGACTACATCCATGACTCTCAAGAGATTTTTCATCTAGAGCTTTCTTTTGTAGGGGTTCTTCCAACATTCTAGTGATCCAGTCATCATGTTAGAGAGCCAACTTTTTACCACTCCTCAATCAATATCCAAGGACCGTCACTTTCTCAAAATCATGCCAGAGTCTATCAATGAGTCAACCACCTCAACCATTCATCTAATTAATCTTCTACAAGCTAAGTATTTATTTTCCAGTATTTAATTACTTTATTCATATTTTGCAATCATCCCAGCATAAGCCAACATCATAGAATTTCCTTCTAGAATCTCATCAATCATTTTATTTATCAGCCCAAACCTATACACAATAACCATTGATGGTTGTCTCAACCGTTGATGGTATGTCTAATCATCAATGCTCACCTTAACCGTCGATGGTCATTTCGATCACCAATGGTCACTATGGCAGAAAATAATAGCAATTTATTTTTACCCTCTTACTCCTAACTAAATCTATCTTTCTATGTCCCTACCTATTCACAGACCCCTATCCTATTTTTTAAAGCACACTTGATCTGTTTAGCACTAGTATTAACTTGCTTATTATTATATTAGTCATTTTAGTCTATTTTTTTATCAAGCATCTCTTGTATTCAATCTTAGTATCTTTTGACTATTAATGCAAGTACTTTATCATTATGTTTATAAACTTAATTACTTAAAATGTGTGGATTGACAGCCCCTGAAGAAGCTCTTACTTCTGGGATCTAACTAGTGTTAGGCAATCCACTCAACTATCTTACTCTTGCTTATTGCTATATTAGTCATTTTAGTCTATTTCTTTATCAAGCATCTATTGTATTCAATCTTAGTGCCTTTTTATTATTAATACAAGTACTTTATTATTTTGTTTATAAACTTAATTATTTAAAATGTGTGGATTGACAGCCCTTGAAGAAGATCTTACTTTTGGGATCTAACTAGTGTTAGGTAATCCACTCAACTGTCTATCTAACCAACTATTTGCTTTAGTGATTTCTTATTTGTAGGACATCCTCCCAAGCCAAAGAGGAGCTCTTCACAATCATCTAATCTAACGTGCACACAACCAAATAGGTTTTTCAACCATACCAGTATTTAGTTTCTTCTGCTTCCCTTTTTGAAATATAAGCTGAAATTCACTAAAACATTTTGGCACACCTGGTGGGACCTTGAGTCTTTAATCAAGTTTTCTCTTGTTTGCATCTATATGCTTTTCTCTCGATTATGTGCTCATAAATGACATCAAAATTTCTTTTGGGGCTAAAATCAACTACATACATTGATTTCTTGCAAGTTTAACTCATGTAGATTAAATTAAAGCAAAGTAATTCAATTGTAGCATCACTTTTGTTGTACACACTAAACTCGACCACCTTCATCAATTAAACATCAATCAAACTTGAGACAAGGCTCGACTAGGATTTCATCACCTAGCGGTCACCTTACCCTTTCCCAATGATCCTACTCAAAGGTTAATACCAAGGGGAGAACCAACTCAGCTCTCTTGTTGAGCATAAACTCTGAAAATCGATATATATTGGCTAAGCATCTGACACCCTTATCATTATAGTGTGTGAAGTGAGGGGGTAGGACATAATACCAAGCTATGTATTAATTCTCAATACAGATTCTTTTTGAGAGCCTGAATAACCTGAAACCAACCATAGACTTTTTTTCTAGTACCTACTCTACAATCCAATTTTAGTCACACAATTTCTTGAAAGCTTAAGGTATAATCCAAGATAGAGACTAAAAAAAACCTTTAGGACTTATCATGCTTTTTAGAGTGTGATTGCTTTCCTTGATCATTTCTTGTCTTCTCTTTGTTTGAGTGGTGAGACTATTGACGCAGTGGATTGCACCCGGGGCAAGGAGGCCAAGCTCCTGCCTTCCACACGCAACAATGGAAACTCCCCTCTCGCCTGTGGGACCAACAAAGCTGGAGGGGAGAGTCTCTAGATAAGGGCTAGCTCCCTCTGATGTATCATTTAGGCCCTGGTTTCTCCTATTGCTAACCAATAAAATGAAAAAGGGGGGATGAAAAGGGAGAAGGAGATGCTAAAAACAAAGCCTAAGCCTAAAAAAGAAAAGAGGTGATAGACCAGAAAATGTGACCCACTCAGGCCCGAACATACACTTTTCACTAAAAACCAGCTCCCATACACTTCATTTGTCATGAGAAAACCTTCTGCATCAGTGGGTCAGGGGTCCATGGAGATACAGGGAGGAAATAACTACTAGAGGCATTCTGAGATGCACTACAACAACCTATCCACTTCACCTATACTCCTCTAGGGACACTTCTAACAGACTTGTAAAAGGAAAACTCAAAAAATGCACCAGACATGTTGAAATCATTCTGTAGAAGCATTAAGAAAATGACTTAATACAAAATCAAGGCATAGACACATACTAAAGTTGCAAAAAAACTCAAAATGGAGGTAAAAATGCTATGTTTTGATTCAAGGTAAATATCTGGCAGAGCTCTGCCTTACAAGCCTGAGAGATTTTTGGGTAGAGTTGCCTTAAGGCTGAGAGCAGATCCTTTTTCAAAAGAGAAGTTTACAATTTATAGAAAGAGGAAGAGAACTTGGTGCTTCTTGGGAAGGATTTTGGTGCTCATTTTCTGTCAGTGGCCCATGTGCCTTACGAGTATTGGGAAGAGCAAGCTGCTCAAAACATCAATGAGCTATGCCCTTTGTCTGCTTGTAAGGCCACTTCTTCAAGGTGATTACACAGTTTGTCTACTCATAAATGCAAAATGAAGAAAATTGGTTGGACTGCTATCTGTTTGTGCCTCCCAATGGTCAATTCACATGCACTATATCATCTATCGAAATAACTTCTTGAATCGGTGCCTCCTTTCACCACTTGGACTATCTACCTGCTCTTACACTTGGCACTTTTGTCTTTTCCCTACCTTGTCTTCTTCCTAGCTCCTTCGGCCCTTGGGGCTATCTCTGGGTAGGTCGTTACATTCCTTGGGCTCTTTTCATGATTTGGTGCTTAGGCAGTTCGAAAACAATGGCTACTTCATTGCGTTAAAATTGATGTCTTTCAGGATGTCACCATTCTCGACAAAATTCATCAAGCTTTTTTGCAGCCTTTTCCCCACGGGTTTTTTGTTTTGAGCCTTTTTTTTAGGCTTCTTCACTTTAAACTGGTGGCCTCCTTATACCAAGTTGTTGAACCAAAATTGGTTCAACGGTTCAATCGGTTCAATTAGTTCAATAGTTCAACCACAAGGTGTTGAACTGAGCGGTGAACTCTTGCATTGAACCAAAGGCCATTGAATCACTGAATTGAACCAAAGCATTGAACCTAAGCCTGAACCAAATGATTGAACCAATCCATTGAACCGGTTCAACGGTTCAATCAAGCGCACCAAGCCGCTTGAACTAAAGCCGAATGATTCGAGCAATGAACTCCTACATTGAACCAAATGTTGTTAAACTTTGCTGATGAACCTTGTATTGAACTTGAATTGATTGAACCAAGCGTTGAGTGATACTTCATGCACTAAAGGACTAACTTGCTGAGTCCTTAGAAATCCAAAACCTACAAAGTCTGTAGAAATTTTGCAAAGTCTGCAGAAATTGCCAAATTTATGCAAAATTGAAAATGAAAATGGCCTAGCATAGCAAGGGCAGAAGGTGACCAATTTTTTGGCCTGTTAGGCAAAAATGGTCAACAGACTGGCGACTCCCAGGGGAAGCATGCCTACTATGCTTAAAGACCAGTTGCCTTGCAGAGTCCATTGGGCACGGAGTCAGATGCAGCTTGAACAAAGTTAATAACAACCCCAAAAAATCCAAGAATTAAACACGGAGCCTTTTACCCCACGCGCAAAGGGAAACACACAAGGCTAAAAACACTACTTGTGCAACTACACTTAGGGAAAGTAGGAAAAGAAATTGAAAGCAAACTACTATATACAACTAACCAGGAAAATTTGCCCCCCTCTTGGATCAAAGGGAAAATTTCTTAAGTCCCCTTCCTGGTAAGAAGACTTATGGTTCCAGGCAAGTGGCTGAATGAAAAGGAGATTTAGTGACCTGTTCCTCTTGTCTATCACCTGGATTGGCTGGTATTTGAGTAAATCATATTCAAACATGCCTCCAACATACATGTATTCTTCTTGTCCCTGGAGGCTTGTTGAATGTTGGTCCTTCAAATTGGTGCTCTTCACCAAGAAATCTGTGGCTACTAGCTCATCACCATAAGCCCTTTGATCTGCACATTCCCTCTACAATGTATCATGGTTCGACCTGTTTCCTTCTACCTCATTGAAGATCCTGTTAGACTCATCCTTTGCTTCCTCTTGGACTTCTTGAAGAAGGGTGGCTGTTGTGATGTCTGAAATGGAATCACAAACTGATTGCTCATCCTATAGAACATCGCCTTTTTCTTCAAAACTCTTTTCTTCAAGGCCTTCCTCCAGGAAGACAGACCTCTCCTTTTCCTCTTTGCTGATCACAATCTCTAGAAGTTCAAAGATATGCTCCTGAACCTCCTCCAACTCAGGCTCCTTAGCATAGTCATCCTCATCATCAAAATAGCAAGGAAGTTCATTGAACAAGGGGGAAGAGAGCTCACCATGCTTTTGTTGCTCTGCGTATTGCTGGAACATCTGCATTTATGCATGCCCTGAGTCTTCTCCATTGCTGATGAGGTCTTCACAAGGAGCCTCCATGATGATTCCACCTTCGTTGTCGCTCATGACAGCCTCTTGAAGAACTGCAGATTGGATCTTCTACTCCTCACTCGCCTCTTACAGAACAGGTTCCTCCTTGAGAAGGGGTGAAGTGGGAAAACCGTGTGGAATAGGAGGCAGTCCTTGAGCTAGAATTGAATGATTCTCCTTCTTCCATTTGGTCAGCACTTCATCAATATCAGGTGTGGCCTGATATGTCTCTTAGAAATGTGTAGGTAGGGTGTGTTCAGACATGGAATGTGTTGTTTGGTTTGAGCTGTCCATCACACATTGGCTGAGGAATCTCTCTCTGGATTCCAACTCTACAATTCTCCTGGCCAGATCTTCTTGAAAGAGTCTTTCTTGGAGGTCACCAGCATCATCCTCTTTAAAGCTCTGGGCTGGTTCCTAGCATTCCTTCCTCCAACTTGGAATCTACACATTGTGTTGAAAAACTTGGGGAGGTTGAGGAATGCTAGGAAATTACTGTCGATGCATCGAAAGAGTCTCTAGAAAGAGAGACATGATGGTTTGTAGGATTGCCCCTAGTGGAAGATTCACAATATGAAGAATTGGGAAGATTGATTTCCATGGGGGGTTGCTCTAATGCCCTTTGATGTTGGAAAGGTAGGTGCACGGGATTGAGAGTAGATGCATCAGATGAGCTGGAGTGGGTGAGTGCTATCTGATAGAAAATATCTGGTGTAAAAGAGGGGGCTTTCTTTAGAATAGGATGGGGTACACAAGGCTGGCTGCCTTGGATAAATGGATTTCTCCATTTTGCTACCTCCTCCTCCTCTGTGGATTGCAATGCTTGAGCTTGCCTAAACAAATAATCCTCTTTATACATCAGCTCCTGTTGATAATCGTACTACTCCTCCAGTGTATTAATCTCCATTATCTGCCTCTCAAACTCTAGCACCACCTCCCTTATCATTGTAGGGCAACTAAGAGAGCTGCTTGAGGGGATTGCATAAATATCTGGAGCCTGATCATAGTCATATGAAGGAATACAAGGTCCATGATTATGTGCAAAAGAATTATACATATAAAAGGTGATTTTTGATGGCACCAAGCTGCTTAACTAGCAGATTCAACTTAGAGTCACCATTGGTGTTTGATGCAAAGCCTCCAAAGGCTGGTCGGTTGAAGAACACACTAAAAATTCTTCAACTCTTTGGACACAACTTGTCCTAGTTGGTCCCACCAGGCGTGCTAGAAACTATTGACACAAAATATTTCACCTGGGGCAAGGAGGCTAAGCTCCTGCCTTCCACATGCAATAATGGAAACTCCCCTCTCACCTATGGGACCGATGAAGCTGGAGGGGAGAGTCTCTAGATAAGGGCTAGCTCCATCTGATGTATCATTTAGGCCTTGGTTTCTCCTACTGCTAACCAATAAAATGAAAAAGGGGGGGGTGAAAAGGGAGAAGGAGATGCTGAAAACAAAGCCCAAGCCTAAAAAAGAAAAGAGGTGATACACCAGAAAATGTGACCCACTCAAGCTCGAACATACACTTTTCACCGAGAACCAACTCCATACACTTCATATATCATGAGAAAACCTTCTACATCAGTGGGTCAGGGGTCTGTGGAGATACATGGAGGAAATAACTACTAGAGGCATTCTGAGATGCACTGCAGCAGCCTATCCACTTCACCTATACTCCTCTAGGGACACTTCTGACAGACCTGTAAAAGGAAAACTCAAAAAATGCACCAGACGTGCTGAAATCATTCTGTAGAAGCATTAAGAAAATGACTTAATACAGAATCAAGGCATAGACACATACTAAAGATGCAAAAAAACTTTGAATGGAGGTAAAAATGTTGTGTTTCAATTCAAGGTAAATATTTGGCAGAGCTCTACCTTACAAGCTCGAGAGATTTTTTGGGCAGAGTTGCCTAAAGGCTAAGAGCGAATCCTTTTTCAAAAGAGAAGTTTACAATTTATAGAAAGAGGAAGAGAACTTGGCACTTCCTGGGAAGGATTTTGGCACTCATTTTCTGTTAGTGGCCCATGTGCCTTATGAGCATTGGGAAGAGCAAGCCACTCAAAACATCAATGAGCTGCGCCCTTTGTCTGCTTGTAAGGCCACTTCTTCAAGGTGATTACATAGTTTGTCTACTCATAAATGCGAAATGAAGAAAATTAGTTACACTGCTAGCTGTTTGCGCCTCCCAATGGTTAATTTGTAGGCACTGTATCATCTGTTGAAATAACTTATTGAATCGGTGCCTCCTTTCGCCACTTGGACTATCTGCCTGCTCTTACACTTGGCACTTTTGTCTTTTCCCTACCTTGTCTTCTTCCTGGCTCCTTTGGCCCTCGCAGCTATCTTTGGGTGGGTCGCTGCATTCCTTAGGCCCTTTTCATGCTTGACACTCAAACAGTTAAAAAACAAATGAATATTTCACAGTGTTAAAATTGATGGCTTTCGAGACGTCACCATCCTTGGCTATTTCCTTCAAGTACTTTTCTACGGCTTTTCTACTTTGAATTGGTGGCCTCCTTAAACCAAGCCATTAAACTAACCCGTTGAACCAAAATTGGTTCAACAGTTCAATCGATTCAACGGTTCAACCACAAGGCGTTAAACCGAGTGATGAACTCTAGCCGTTTGAACCAAAGGCCATAGAACCGCTGAACTGAACCAAAGTGTTGAACCTAAGCCTTTGAACTTAGTGGTTGAACCAAGCCAATGCGTTGAACCAGTTCACAAACCAAGGTTGATGAACTGATGCAACCTGAAATTGACTGGCTTAGCACAGCAGGGAAAGAAGGGGACCGATTTTTGGCCTGTTGGGCAAAAAAGGTCAACAGAGACTATTTGTGTATTCTCTCTCCCTTACCTTGGATGGTTATAACTCACCAATAATGAAAGATTCTAGTAGAATAAAACACATCACCAATCCAATCAACCTCTTCTACCTCCTTATCCATAGAGTATGTTTTAGAACCTGAAAGTCTCCTCATCCTTCAAGAAGCCTTTCTTTCCCTTAGGAAGTTCCCCAAGGAGATACAAACTTTGCCACCTTCTTAGATAACAATCCCATGGCCCTTCAACATTATCTTAACACCATGCCTCACCATACCCCTACTTCAGTTCCACTTGTGGACCCACCTTATGGCATGCCTTCCTAATTTATTAGAAACACTTCTATTACTATAATCACCACCCAACCATTGACTACCCAAGCTTCTTCATCCACCAATAATCCCTTTAATACTACTGTGGAAAAGCAACCTACCTAACCTATAAACTATTGGGGAATCCAAGAACAACACACCTATTCTGATCCCACTTGTTAGGATCTTGCTCCTCAAAAAGAGCACAATATGATTACCAAATACAAGCAATTAAACATGCAGAATTAACCAAAGGTACAAGTAACTAGAATTCACAAATAACACAGAATATGAGAGACAATACACTATTTTGTATTAATACTCGTACAGAAAAGAATACAATAAAGAAGATGCCACTTCTTCTCCCACCTTCCAGAGGCTTCCCACACCTCAAGTGTACAGTAATTCTTCTTCAAAAGTTCACTCTCCTACCAAAAATGGTCCCAACACACAACTCACACACAGAATTGGTGTTCACCTCTCCAACCAGTCAGTAATAACCCTGCCAGTACCAAGCACTCTAAAGTACTTTAAGTAGATCTCCCATGAACCTACAACTTGCAATTCAATAGACCTTACTTATACATGTAGATCTTCTATGAGCTTGCAACAACCTGTAACTCAATGATCTTACAATGGAAGGATCTTCCTTGCCTTCCTTTTTAGCTCATAATTATAATACATGACAATGGGTCTATAAATAGATCCCAGACTTAACTATAACTTAGACTCTTAATTTAGACACGCAGCTCAAGACTCAAAATAGCCTTTACATGCAAACAATCAGTTTAACAAATTAACTATTCGTGCAACAAACAGTTCTGGAACACACAGATGACTGACGTCGGTCCCTATCTACCTGGTGTTGATCGATGTCGGCCGACTCTTTGCCGATGCCGGTTACCTTCTGCATTATATGTGATCGACGTTGGTTACACTGCCAACGCCGGTACTTATGGAACTCAACAACCACTCCATGTCTGCATAGTTGAAGCTTTTGGCTCCACAACCTAACAATCTCCCACTTGGAGATAAACAGCTGCAACTATACCTGTACATCATCTAGTTTATTCCCTTGGCTTTGTATCCCTCTTCAAGATCACCCTTGAAGACCAACCACCACAAAACCTGTGGTGCACCTCCTATCATCCAAATCACCTACCACATCCGCATCTACAAACCCATGTAGAAAAGAACTTGACCCTGCATAGCATGTGCACCTGCTGCTGGTCCCTCTAAGAATCCACTGAACTGCCCTCCAATGCTTCTTTCCTAGATTGGCTCCAAACTTGTGACAACTCCCACTGCTTGGGAAATCTCAGGTCTAGTGCATACCATGCACTTAACCTCATTATGTGAATTAAGACACTATTCTATGAACTGTCCAACCATCGGCATGCTAATCGGTCTCACACAATCATCTTGAAACAAAGTCAACCTGTGACCTTCCATGTCCCTATAACACTCTCATGCCAAAGAATCTTGCTGCTCCCAAATTTCTCATGACATACTTCTGAACTAGCTTTACCTTTAGTTCAACAACTCCCTGTATATGTAACCCTGCAACAAGCACATCATACAGTAATAGGATATTGTAGCTAATATTATCCAACCTGGTAAAGAGAAACATAATGATCAAACCTCCATTGTCCTGCAGCTTATTCAAGACCATATACCCTGGCCTTCCGTCTCACGTGTCCATTCCCGCTCTTCTTCATCCTAAACATCCATTCATCTCTCAGTGCTTACTTCCAGTTGGCAACTCCACCCAAAACTTTTGTTTAGTTCTTCTCCAAGGAATCACATCCTTCATCCATGCCAAGCTCCCACTGTTTCTTGGATCTTACCTGCTCTGCTTCTTTAACAACTTCCTGGTTCTTTACCATCAGTGAGCAACAAGTAGTGTAAAGAAGGGAAATGACAAATTTGAGGCTTACATACCCTTTGAGTCCTCCATATGGGTGCTTGAGACTCCTTGACAACTTGTTATCTGCCTAAAATCCGTCTCAGTGATCGATGTCGGTCACATCTCAGTCTGCACCCGATCGACGTCGATTCCATGCGACTGCCTCATCACCGACGTCGGTTCCCCTTGGCCAACACTGGTGTTTATCTGTCCCTAAGTCACTGACATCAGTCTGCACATAGCTGACATTAGTCCTTGTCTGGACGTTGATGTTAGTTTTCTAACCGACGTCGGTCTCTGTGTTTTTCTTGTGAGAAATGACTTCTACCCGCGAGCTCTTTTTGGATCAAACCCTTGTTCAAATCACCCTTGCTCTGCTCAAAATTCTTCAGCCCCTTCCACTGATCTCTGTCTATCATCTTCTCCTTGAAAACCAAGACTTTTCTATTCTTGTCACTAACATCGGATTCCTCAAGAAACGTTACCTTCTTCTTCTGCATACAGAAATCTCGATCCATGCCTTTCAAATCTGAAAGCATACCGTTTGACTCAAGAACATGCATCTCCTTCTTATTCATGTGACCAAGCCTATCAAGCCACATCTTTGAATCTACATTTGAAGTAGATAACTCAGAAAGAGAATTAGTAATACAAGTAGATAGATAAAGCATACCTACTTTCTTACCTCTTGCTACAACAAGTGTACCCTAGGTAACCTTCCAAGAGTCTGCTGTGAGAGTTACAGTGCAACCCTCATCACCCAAACTTCTAACATAAATCAAATTTCATTCCAGAATTGGGACATGCATGACCTCCTTCAACACCCATGTGTTATCTGTCTGCAATTTTAGCTTCACTTTCCTTTTGCCAACAATTTGATAAGGCTTACCATCCCCTAAAAAAATTTCTCCAAAGTCTCCCTGGACATACTCATGAAAAAATTCCCTATTTGGGGATGCATGAAAAGAGGCACCAGAATCTAAAACCCAAGATTCTACTTTATCCAAAGAACATACCAGAGCATCATGTGCAATAAAATCCGCAACACCTGCTTCTTCTTCATGTCCTTCATGCTGATCTTCACTCGACCTGCAATCTCTCTTTAAGTGCTCTTGCTTTACACATTTCTAGCAGGTTATTCTGCCATACCTAGACTTGGATCTCCTGCCTATCTTTGACCTTGATCTCCCACGCTCGATCTTCTCTCTTTGCCTTCCCCTACTTTCCACACTCAAAGCATTTCTTAATGATTCACCTGTGCTTTTCCTGCGAATCTCTTCATTCAAGATTATACCCACAATATCATCCACTTTTAAGATTTATGAAACAGACGCAGTATTACTAACTGCCATTACCAAACTTTCCCAGGTAATGAGCATAAGATGAAGAGAGCCTTAATTTCATCATCAAAAACAATAAAGACTGAATTTAATTAGTTTACCAAACTATGGAAATCACTAAGATGACTATGTACAGATCCACCTTCCAACATTTACAAATCAAATAATTGCTTCATAAGAAATACCTTATTCGAAGCTGAGAGTTTTTCATATAAATTTGCCAAAGATTCCATCAACTCTACCATTGTCTTAGCGTGTGATTAGTTGGAAATCACAGACGATGCAAGACTCAACCTTATAGATCCCAGAGCCTTCCGATCAAGAACCTCCCATTCTTCATTCTTCATATCCTGGGGCTTGCAATCGACCCCACCCAACAGTAAGTACAAATCTTTCTGATACAGATAATCTTCAATCTGTATCCTCCATAATTGATATTTCTTGCCATTAAACTTCTCCATTCATAGCTTACTATTTTCTGCCATTGCTCTACTCCCACTCAAACAGGAACCCCTGTGAGTAACCTGTAATCAACACACACTAACCAAATCTAATCCAATCTGTTAGTATCCCAACCAAAAGCTCTGATACCAGTTGTTGGGGAATCCAAGAATAACACACATGTTCTGATCCCACTTGTTAGGATCTTGCTCCTCAGAAAGAACACAATATGATTACCAAATACAAGCAATTAAACATGCATAATTAACCAAAAGTACAAGTAACTAGAATTCACAAATAGCACAGAATATGAGAGACAATACACTATCTTGTATTAATACTCGTATAGAAAAGAATACAATAAAGAAGATGCCACTTCTTCTCCCACCTTCCAGAGGCTTCCCACACCTCAAGTGTACAGTAATTCTTCTTCAAAAGTTCACTCTCCTACCAAAAATGGTCCCAACACACAACTCACACACAGAATTGGTGTTCACCTCTCCAACCAGTCAGTAATAACCCTGCCAGTACCAAGCACTCTAAAGTACTTCAAGTAGATCTCCCATGACCTTGCAACCTGCAATTCAACAGACCTTACTTACACATGTAGATCTTCTATGAGCTTGCAACAACCTGCAACTCAATGATCTTACAATGGAAGGATCTTCCTTGCCTTCCTTTTTAGCTCATAATTACAATACATGTCAATGGGTCTATAAATAGATCCCAGACTTAACTATAACTTAGAATCTTAATTTAGACACGCAGCTCAAGACTCGAAATAGCCTTTACATGTAAACAATTAGTTCAACAAACTAACTGTTCGTGCAACGAATAGTTCTAGAACACACAGGCGATCGATGTCGATCCTTATCTGCCTGGTGTTGATCGATGTCAGTGGACTCCCTGTCGATGCCGATTGCCTTCTGCATTGTATGTGACTGACGTCAGTTACACTGTCGATGCTGGTACTTATGGAACTTAACAACCACTCCATGTCTGCATAGTTGAAGCTTTTAGCTCCACAACCTAGCATAAACACCCATATACCTTCCACCCCCAATAACAACTCCTCTACTTTAGGAGTAACCCAACCACTAGCCACCTATACTCCCCTCATCATAGGAGTACCTACCACTAGCATTACCAACCTTCCATCGGCTACCCCCAATCCATTAACTACTATCCCACTTCAAAATCTTATGGTGTTTATACCTTCTACCTTACCACCCATCAGCACAAAGGTCACTATTATTCTTTGATCGCTAATCTAACCACCACACCACCTAAGAAGTTCCCATTGCACCAAACTGAGGTTACATCCATAATCCATAAGGGCATGTACCTCTACCTCCTACCCAACCACCTGCATCCACCTACCCCCACATAGCATCCACCTAACCACCAATGTCCATGTACCAATATGTGGTTGCTCTTCAATGTCTTACTAGTTATTAGTATGTCACCCAACCACGATAATAATATGTACCTTACAACCTTTCAGGTGCACAACCCCAAGCAAACCTAGTGAATTTTAGCTTATATTTCAAAAAGGGAAGAAGAAGAAACTAAATATGGGTATGGTTGAAAAACCTATTTGGTTGTGTGCGCATTGAATCAAATGATTATGAAGAGCTCCTCTTTAGATTGGGAGGATGACCTATAAATAAAACATCACTAAATAAAATGGTTGGTTAGATAGATAACTAAGTGGATTGCCTAGTGTTATTTAGATCCCAGAAGTAAGAGCTTCCTCAGGGGCTGTCAATCCACATGTTTTAAATAATTAAATTTGTAAACATAATGATAAAGTACTTGCATCAATAATCAAGAGGTACTAAAATTAGATACAATAAATGCTTGATAAATAAATAGACTAAAATGACGAATATAGTAATATGTAAGTCAATACTAGTTCTAAATGGATCAAGTGTGCTTAAAAAAATAGGATAGGGGTTTATGAATAGGCAGGGACACAAAAAATTAGATTTAGTTGGGGGTAAGAGGGTGAAAATAACTTGCTATTATTTTATACCACAACGATCATCAATGGTTGAGATGGTCATCGATAGTTAAGGTGAATGTTGGTGGTCAAAGTGACCATCAGCGGTTGGACATACCATCGATGGTTAAAAGAACTATTGGTGGTTACTATGTATAGGCTTGGACTGATAAATAGACTGATTGATGAGATTCCTTAAGGCAATTTTGGGGGGATGGCTTATGCTAGGCTGATTATGAAATACAAATAAATTAATTAAATACTAGAAAATAAATACTTAGCTTGCAGAAGATTGATTGAATGAGTGGTTGAGGTGGTTGGCTCATTGATAGAGTCTAACATGATTCTAGTAGAGTAACAATACTTGGCTACCAACTGAGGGGTGATGATAAGTTAGCTCTTTGACATGATAACTAGATCACTAGATTAGTAGAAAAACACCTACAAAAGAAAGCTCTAGATGCAAAAGCTCTTGATAGTCATCGATGCGGTCCTTTTTCACCTCTTACTCCTCTCTTTTTATAGACAAGGAAGGAGAGGTGCAACAAGATGTTAATTGGGCTTTATATTTATAATTCATGCATGTAATGGCTCACACATGGATTTAGATGAGCTAATTTTAGAAAATCAAGGCAAATTTTTGCATGTTAGTGCTTAGGATGGTGGATCCTGACCATCAGCGGTCAAGGTGACCATCGACAGTCATCCTAACCATTGACAGTCATGGGTCAAAGGCAAGGTTGGTTAAAATGTGGGTTTTATTTAGTTGGTAAAACTAACCATGGTTATGATCAGTTAGGTTGAGTTTATGGGTTAAGAAGGTCAAAGTGGGGCCCAAGAGTATCCTAAGGTGGCCTAGGGGAATTTTGATATTCAGAATTATGGTGTGCAAATTTTTGGTGTCTACATTTTGTCCCTTTTTGTTATGTAATTTTGAATCAACAAGATATAAAATAAAAATAGATTGTTGGTCAAAGGTCTAGTTGCTCTTAGCATGGGAGAAGGTGTTCTCCCTCAAACCATGAGTCGATGAGGTAAAATAGAATCAAGTACATATTTGATAAGGTGGATTAAGGTGATGACAAAGGTGGATGTCATGAAGGTGGGTGACTGGTTAGGCACTGAAGCGCAAACAAGCACACAAAGTGTGATAGCCAAGATCACACATTGACTAGGTTACCATAGTAAAAATAAAGATCAGTGCTAGAAAGATAAGTGACAAGTGGACTGCATGACTGTATTTAGGTATGGCGACTAGGTATACTCATAAATCCAAGTCTCTTAGGTAATGTATGTATTTTTGTGGGTATCCAAGGTAGGAAGTGCTACCAGTGAAAATATAATCTAGTCAAGTGTCATGGGTATCTGAGGTAGGAAGTGCTCCCAAGAAGACACAAGTAAGTCTAGTATGTGCTAGGTGATATCAGGTAAAAAAGTGATCAACATGGCAAAGTTATTGTTATGGTTAAAGGACTAGACAAAAATTATCATAAAATACATGTTAGTTAGGCTAAAAGAGACAAATGGCGAGGTGATGAGGTAGGTGAGGTGGGTGGAGAAGGTAGTCTCCATAGGTGGGAGTGTGGTTAATGTGCACCAAAATAGTGTGATTGAAGAGGTAATGGGTAAAAAGGTTAAGACCATAACCAATGATAGTCAGGGTGAAAACCTTGAAACCACAGAGGTTAAAAGTAAAAAGTGAATGTCATTTTCACTCATTATAACTTTTGACTACTGACCTCTAGCATTAGTCATCTTCGGTGAAATTGTGCTGATAGTGATTACTGAGGTATGCTTGTTGAGTTAGATTGATCAAGAGGACCGAGGCAAGATGTAGGGTGATTGTAGGCACAAATGAGGATGAGTGAGTCTATAGATTACTCCTTAATGATGGTCAAAGAATGAGGTAGGTAGCATCCTTAAATTGGTAGTGGTAGTTTTCTTTGGTTATAGCATTTGAATTAGCATTTGATTGTTTTGTGAGTTGCTTTTCTAGGTAGGGTTTTATGTTTTATTTGCCCTAGGTAGGTTTTTTATTGTTGGTCAATTTTGTAGGTAAATGGTGAACCTTTTTACCCATTACCTCTTCAATCACACTATTTCAGTGTATGTTAACCACACTCCCACCCATGGAGACTACCTTCTTCACCCACCTCACCTACCTTGTCACCTCACCATTGGTCCCTTTCGACCCAACTAGCACACGTTCTACAATGATTTTTGCTTGGTCTTTTAACCATAATGACAACATTACCATGTTGACCATTTTTTACTTTACACTACTTAGCGCATACCATACCCACTTGTGTCTTCTTAGAAGCACTTCTTACCTTGGATACCCATGACACTTGATCAGTTTGTATTTTCACCTATAGCACTTCCTACTTTAGATACCCATGAAAACACAAACATTGCCTATGAGACTTATGTTTATGAGTGTACCCAGCCAACATGCTTAAATGTGATCATGTGGTCCACTTATCACTTGTCCTTCTAGTACCAACCTTTATTTTTACCAACCATGGCAACCTAGTTAATACACGATCTTAGATATCACATTTTTTGTCGCACTTTGTGAACTTGTTTATGCTTCAGTGCCTAACCTATCACCCACCTTCATGACATCCACCTTTGTCATCACCTTCATCTACCTTATCAAAACTACACCCAATTCTATTTTACCTTATCGGTTCTCAGTTTGAGGGGGAACACCTTCTCCCATACTCGGGGCAACTAGACCTTTGACCAAAAATTTATTTTTATTTTTTAGCTTATTGATTCAAAGTGACATAAAAAAATGGGGCAAAACGTAGACATCAAAAATCTATACACCATGATTTCAAATGTCAAAATTCCCTTGGACTCCTTTGGGCCCCACCTTGACCTTCTTGAACCCTATCCCATCTAACCTAAGTCAATTGACCTACTAGTTAAAACCCACATTTTAACCAACCCTACCTTTGACCCCTGACCATCGATGGTCAAGGTGACCATCAATGGTCACCTTAACCACTGACAATCAAGATCCACTGTCTTAAGCACTAACATGCAAACATTTGCCTTGATTTTCTGAAATTAGCTTGTATAAATCCACGTGCAAGCTATTATATGCATAAAATATAATTAGAAATCCCAATTAACATTTTGTTGCACCTTTCCTTCCTTACCTATAAGAAGAGAGGAATAATAGGTGAAAAGGGACCGCATCCATGACTATCATGAGATTTTGCAGCTAGAGCTTTATTTTGTAGGTGTTCTTCTAAGGATCTAGCAATCTAACCATCACGTTAAAGAGCCAACTTGTTGCCACCCCTCAATCGACAACCAAATACCATTACTCTACTTGAATCATGCCAGACTCTATCAATGAGCCAACCACCTCAACCACTCATTCGATCAATCTTTTACAAACTAAGTATTTGTTTTCCAATATTCAATTACTTCATTTTTATTTTGTAATCAGCCCAACATAAGCCAACCTCCCAAAATTGCCTTCAAGAATCTCATCAATTAGTCTATTTATCAATGCAAGCTTACACACAATAACCACTGATGGTTTTCTCAACCATTGACGATCACTTTGATCATCGATGGTCACCTTAATTATTGATGGTCAACTCAACCACCAATGATCATTATGGTATAAAATAGAAAAAAGTTAATTTCACCCTCTTACCCTCAACCAAACCTAATTTTTTATGTCCCTGCCTGTTTATAGACCCCTACCTAATTTTTTGTAGCACACTTGATCTATTTAGCATTAGTATTGACTTGTTTATTATTATATTAGTCATTTTAGTCTATTTCTTTATCAAACATTTCTTGTATTCAATTATAGTACCTCTTGGTTATTGATGCAAGTACTTTATCATTTTGTTTACAAACTTAATTGTTTAAAATGTGTGGATTGACAACCCCCAAGGAAGCTCTTGCTTTTGGGATCTAGCTAGTGCTAAGCAATTTACTCAACTATCTATCTAACCAACCATTTGGTTTAGTGTTGTCTTATTTGTAGGTCATCCTCCCAAGTCAAAGAAGAGCTCTTCACAATCATATGATTCAACACACACACACACAACCAAAGAGGTTTTTCAACCATACCCGTATTTAATTTCTTCTTCTTCCCTTTTTGAAATATAAGCTGAAATTCACTGAAACAGTGTGATCTTGTTTATATTTCTTGTTTATTGCTATAAATGATGTGCATGCTTCATGAATGATATTGATATTTGGTTAAGGGTTTGAAAATATTAGAATTGAAGTTTGGATTATCTAGCATCATTGATTCACCCCCCAGTGATTGTACATCTAACAATTAGTATTAGAGTAGGACCTTTGTTACAAGTTTAACCACTTGAAGGTGATCTAAGGTACAATATGTCAAGTCAATAGATGCAGGGTTTCTCTATAAAGTAATCATCGATGTTCAAGATGGGTCCAATTATGTTTTCGGTGTGCAAGGATGAAGACCTATATGATGTCAATAGGGTTTGACATTTGGCAATCTATTGTGGATGGATATTTAGCCCCCCCAAACCCCTCTAACTAGTGCTGTTGATAAGAAGCTGTGTGAAAGCAATTTTAAGGCAATGAATGCCATCACTTGTAGTCTTTCAAAGATTGAGTAAATCAAGGTAATTTATTGTAAATCTACCAAATATATATGAAACAAATTTTAGATCATTTATGAAATGGATTCAAAGGTCAAGTTGGCCAAGTAGCAGACTCATCAAAGATAATTTAAGAGTCTCAAGATGAAGGAAAAAGATTTTATGGCATCCTTTTTATAGAGAGTTGATGAGATTGTGAATATTATCAGAGGTCTTAGAGAGAAGTTTGAAGAATCTACTATAGTACAAAAGGTATTAAGGTCTATCTCCCTCAAGTTTGATTTTAAAGTGTCTGCTATGGAAGAAAGTCATGATCTTACTTAGATGAAGATGGATGAATTGCATGGCATCCTTACTGCCTATGAGATGAGAGTCAATGATGACAAACGACCAAATGAGGAAGCATCATTTAAGATAGAAATGAAGCCAAATAAGAAAAGAACTTAAGGTAAAGAAGTCAAGTATGATTATATATCTGATGATGAACTAATAGCTTTATTTACAAGTAAATTGAAAACATGCTTAGGGAAGTATAAGGGTAAACTACCCTTTAAATGTTTTAATTGTGGAGAAGTAGGACACTTTGCTAAAAAGTGCTCTCATAAGCCTAAGAAGAATGGTGATGAAGAGCATGGTGAAAGCCAAGATGAAGGAAAGAAGACATTCAAATATGATAAGGGGAAGAAAGGATTTAGAAAGTATTGTTAAGTTGTGGAGCTAAAAGCTTCACTGATGCAGACATGGAGGAGGGTGCAGAAGGGTTGCTGAGTGCCACAGACACCGGCATCGATCAGGCCAACCGACGTCGGCAGGAAGGAGACAGGAAGCAACCGGCGTCGGTCAGAGATCGGCCAGCGTCGGCGACCCCCAGGTGGACAGGGACCGGCGTCGGTCACCTGTGTGGTTCGACTGTGAGTTTATTACGAGCAGTTGGTTGACGAACCAAGTGTTTGCATGCTTAGTGCTAATTATAGACTAAGAGCTGTGGATCTAATTATTGTACTAGGTGTCTAATTATTGTTTGGATGAGATCTATATAATAGACTCATGGTTGTATTGTAAACTAGTGCTAGGGAGTAAGGGAGCAAACAGCTCCTTCAGAGAGAGGTAGAGCAATGGTGCATTCCTCCTAGTGCCACAGTACAAGGTGTGTGGGTGCTGGATTGGAGAGTCAGCTGGATTCTTCAGGTATGTATGATCTTGGTCATCAGGTGAGCATGACCCTTATAGGAGATCTACATGGTAAGTAAGATCATTGATCTGCAGGTGTGCATGTGTGCAAGGTTGAGGTTCACAAGTGTGCAGAACCAGTATTGATCTGTAGGTTGGAGATCAGATAGGACAGCAACACAATAGGGAGCAGGATCAGGCAGGATCTACTTGGAGTACGGTGTGTACTCATTGGTATGTACGTGGAGTACATGGAAAACTAAGAGGAAGGCAAGGCAGTTCCTTCCATAAGTATGGTCTGTTGAAATTGCAGGTTGTTGCAGGTTCATGGGAGATCTACTTGAAGTACCTTGAGTACTTGTGGAGTGCGTGGAGCACTTGTGGAGTGCGTGGAGCATAGGTGTAAGGTGAACACCAACTCTGTGTTTGAGTTGGGTGTTGGGACCTAGTAGAGAGAGCTTTGAGGAGAGAATTACTGTTCACTTGAGGTGTGGGAAACCTCTGAAGAGGTGGTGGAGAAGAAGTGGCATATTCTTTATTGTATTCTTTTCTGTAAGAGTTATTAATACAAGTTGTGTATTGTCTCTCATATTCTTTGTTATTCTAAATTCTAGTTACTTGTGAATCTGGTTAATTTCTGCATATTAAGTTGCTTGGTTTGGTAATCAATTGTCTGCTTTCGGTGTTTCGTATCCCTACAAGTGGTATCAGAGCCAAGTTTGCAGGAAGCAGGTTTTTGTGTTTGGTTACAGGTCACTCTCAGGGGTTTCTGATTGAGTGGGAGTAGAGCAATGGCAGATGAAAGTAAGCTAAGAATGGAGGAGTTGAAAAGCACAGATGGTCACTTAAGGTCCCATGGAAAGAAAGAGTAGGTAAAAGAATATTGTTGGTTTGTGGAGGATCAGCAAGAAGGAACTGAAGAAGCAGATGTTGCAGGTGATGTTGCACAAGATGCTCTGGGAGGTTTCTTGGATAAAATTGAATCTTGGATAAAAGATTCAGTTGCCTCTTTCCATGCAGCCCCAGGTAGAGGAGCTGGTGAGCCTTGCCAAAGAATTGGCAAAGGGGAAGTGAAGTTGAAATTGTAGGCGGCCAACACACAGGTGTTGATGAAGGTCATGCAGGTCCCAGGTTTGGAGATATGGCTAATTTCTTCAAAAAGATTGGGTGATGAGAGATGCACAAGAACTCTCACAGCGGATACACTTGAATTAGCTGGTGGTAAGAAAATAGGTACTCTTTATCTACTTGTTTATATTACTGATTCTTCTTCTGTTGCGGAGACGTGGCTTCATAGGCTTGGTCACATGAGTAGGAAGGAGATGCATGTTCTTAAGCAGAAGATAGATATATTTGATAGGCTTAAGAACTGGAAAGCCTTGGTGTTCTTGGAGGAGATGGCAGACAGAAACCAATGGATGGTGTTGGATACTTTTGAGCAGAGCAGTTTGGACATGGGTTTTGATTCAAAGGAGCTCGTGGGTAAAAAGTCATCACTCACAGGTGAACACAGATATTGGCATCGATCAGAAGGAACCGGTGTCGAACAGACAGGTGCCGATGTTGGTCATGTGCAGACCAAAGCCGGTGATGTCGGGCAGGGTAAGATCGACGTCGGTCAAGAGGACCGACGTCGGCAGTAGCTAAGACCGACATCGGTGAGGAGGATCGACGTCGGCAATAGGGACACCGACGTTGGCAGGTTGGTAGTCAGGGACAAACACATGGGAACCGACATCGGTCGGATACAAACTGTGGAGTGACCGAGGTCGGTCACTGTAACGGATTTTGGGTGGACATCATGCTGTCAAGGAGTCTCAAACACCCATACGGAGGACTGAAGACGTAAGTAGGCCCTCAAATTCGTTGTTCCTCTTCTTTATACTCGTTGTTGATTGTAGAGTAGGAAGGATCCAGGAAATAGGTGGGAGCATGGCAGGGATATGATGCAGAACCAAACGAGAGTTTTGGTAGGGTTGCCAACCGGTGCAAAAGCACAGAGACGAATGGATTCCTTAGTTGAAGAATAAAGAGAACGGATACGTGAGACGGAAGGCCAGGCATATGGTCTTGAGGAAGCTGCAGGACAGTGGTACAGGTTTTGACAGGTGGAGGACGAAGCATGGCTTCAGTCATGTCAGGGTAATTATTGTGGTTTGACTTACCAGGGGGATGGTGATTGCAACATCATTCTGTTGCTGTATGTGGATGGTATGCTAGCTAGCAGGTTTATACATACAGGGTTTTTTGCTGAGCTAAGGGTAAGATTAGTTCAGTGGCATGTCATGAGGAGTTTGGAGCAGTGAAATTCTTTGGCATGGGAGGCATAGAGATCACAGGTTGATTTTATCTCCAGTGGGAGCTGATGTGAATCAGGGGTTGGCGAGGTTCATTACGCAGGATGCAGAGCCAGAGCACACTAAGGGCTGGATAGGTACAGTGTCTGAAATCACATGAGGTCTGGTATAGACCTGAGTATTCCCATGTAGTGGGAGCTGTCAGAGAGTTAGGAGCCAATTCGGGGAAGTGGGTTCTCAGGGATTTGAGAGGGACCAACAGCAGGGATTCATGTTATGCAGGGTCAGGACTTCACTACATGGTTTTGTAGGTTTGGATGTGGCAGGGTACTCAGATGACAGGTGGTGCACCATGGGATGTGTGGTGGTTAGTCTTCAAGTGGGAGCTTGAAGAGGGATACAAACCAGGAAACAAATTAGATAGAGTACATATACAGGTACAATGCAACTATTTATCTCCAAGTGGGAGATTGTTAAGTTGTGGAGCTAAAAGCTTCACTAATGCAGACATGGAGGAGGGTGCAGAAGGGTTGCTGAGTGCCACGAACACCGGCGTCAGTCAGGCCAACCGACGTCGGCAGGAAGGAGACAGGAAGCAACCGACGTCGGCAACCCCTAGGAGGATAGGGACCGGTGTCGGTCACCTGTGTGGTTCGACTGCGAGTTTATTACGGGCAGTTGGTTGATGAACCAAGTGTTTGCATGCTTAGTGCTAATTATAGACTAAGAGCTACGGATCTAATTATTGTACTAGGTGTCTAATTATTGTTTGGATGAGATCTATATAATAGACTCATGGTTGTATTGTAAACTAGTGCTAGGGAGTAAGAGAGCAAACAACTCCTTCAGAGAGAGGTAGAGCAATGGTGCGTTCCTCCTAGTGCCACAGTACCAGGTGTGTGGGTGCTGGATTGGAGAGTCAGCTGTATTCTTCAGGTATGTATGATCTTGGTCATCAAGTGAGCATGACCCTTATAGGAGATCTACATGGTAAGTAAGATCGTTGATCTGCAGGTGTGCATGTGTGCAAGGTCGAGGTTCATAAGTGTGCAGAACCAGTATTGATCTGTAGGTTGGAGATCAGATAGGACAGTAACACAACAGGGAGCAGGATTAGGCAGGATCTACTTGGAGTACGGTGTGTACTCATTGGTATGTACGTGGAGTACATGGAGAGCTAAGAGGAAGGCAAGGCAGTTCCTTCCATAAGTATGGTCTGTTGAAATTGCAAGTTGTTGCAGGTTCATGGGAGATCTACTTGAAGTACCTTGAGTACTTGTGGAGTGCGTGGAGCACTTGTGGAGTGCGTGGAGCACAGGTGTAAGGTGAACACCAACTCTGTGTTTTGAGTTGGGTGTTGGGACCTAGTAGAGAGAGCTTTGAGGAGAGAATTACTGTTCACTTGAGGTGTGGGAAACCTCTGAAGAGGTGGTGGAGAAGAAGTGGCATCTTCTTTATTGTATTCTTTTCTGTAAGAGTTATTAATACAAGTTGTGTATTGTCTCTCATATTCTGTGTTATTCTAAATTATAGTTACTTGTGAATCTGGTTAATTTTCGCATATTAAGTTGTTTGGTTTGGTAATCAATTATGTGCTTTTGGTGTTTCGTATCCCTACAAGTATGACAATAATAAGAAGTGCTTCAAGAACAAGAAGAATCTCTACATCCATAAAGATTATAGGTCATCAGATGAGAGTGAAGACAATGACTCTGAGTTTGATAATGAAGATGATGGTCATGTTAAAGATGAAGTCCTCTACATAGATGAGGAAGGAGGCTACTCATATCAAAAAGAGTCTACTTGGAGTGATACATATAATGAAGAAGACAAGGAGGATTGTGAGTTTAAATTGGGAAATGCTTGTGAAGAATTGAAGATAGAGAAGAAGATTAACCAAAAGATGAAGTATCAAATAAAGGACTACGAAGAGAAATTAAATGTGTTTGAGGCAAGAATGAATGAAGACACCAAGGAGTATGAAGATATAGTCAAGCATCTTAGTTATCAATTGGAAATCCTATCTACACGCCTGAAAGCTAAAGAAGATGAGTGTTCAAGGTATGTGATTGAAAATGAGTCATTAAAAGCTGAGTTAGAAAAGACATTTAGTAAGATGAACTTATTTGTGATGTTTAAAAAGAGCTTAAGTGATCTAGACAATATTTTGAAAAGTCAAAAGCATGTTAGTGATAGAACTGGAATTGGTTACAAAGAAGAACAAAAGAATATAACGCAAGACAAGGTGAAGGCTAATGTGAACAAAGACAATCAAACCTTGAGGGTCAACAATCAGTCATGGAATGAAGATGCTGACATAATGAAGACAAATCAAATCAAACAACCAAATTCCATGAGGCATGCCAAATTCAATGGTTATTATTACACTTGAAATCAATTTGGTCATAGGGATAAAGAGTGTAGAATATTTTCTAAGAATGAGCGGAATTATTAGTCAAGTGGTGTAAGCAAGTTTGAATGCTTCAACTGTCATGATATGGGACACTTGGAAAAACATTGTCCAAATAAAGTAAGGTAAGTTGAGTTTCCTTCAAAAAGAGTGGTTTACTACAGCTGTGAGAAGATTGGTCACATTGCTAGGTTCCTCAAGCAAAGGTTATCAAGTCAAAACAAGTTTAATCAAAATCTTAGAGTGTAAGGTAGAAGGCTAGTTCACTCATGGAATCCAAAAATGGAAAGTGTGAGTCATGATGAGTCTATAGGTCTAAGTGGTGTATTTGTTGTGGTGTAAAATGCTACAAAAGTTGAAGAATGCCATTATCTCTCATTGTCTTCTTGTGTTTTGAATGAAGAGAACAAGGTCAAGGAGAATACCAAGATGGTAGTTAAGGCTAGTCCTGAGGTGTGTATAGATATAAGTGAACATCCTGCTATTGTTCAAAAAATTTCATGCAAAGAACATCTATTGTCAATGCCCATTGATGAGGTTCTACTTTCAGTTGAAAAGGTGTGTTATGAATCTTTGTTGTCCCCATATGTTGTCAATCCTATCTTACAAGAAAAGAAGAATATTGTAGTGGATGAGCATGTTGCTACTCTTAAGCCTAATAATAAGAAGAATAAATATCAATATTAGATTACTAAGGAGGAAAAGGTATATGAGTTGTTGTGGGCAACTCCTAGTTTCACATTATTCTAAGACATTGTGGGTTAGGGTGTCTCTATCTAGGCTTCAAAGAGACACTTGACAACAAGAAGCATGGTGGATGCTAGTTGAGTTTTGGTTGATGTTACAAGATAAGAAAGAGTTGAGTTTTGGTTGATGTTACAAGATAAGGGGGAGCAATGAGTTTTTATGAATCTGCTCCAAAGTATTGTGATGGAATGATTCAAAAGATATATACAGGGACAGTGATCCTAAAGTCAAAGTTTTGGTCAATCTTTGATGGATGGTATAGTTGGTCAATATGGTGAAGAATGAAGCTGTGTTTGCAAGGTGTGTAAGTAGGAAAACAAATTTTCCATGTGTCTGATTAAAGATGATGTGTTATCAAGATATTTTACTTCATAGAAAGGTATGTTGATCTTATTCAAATGTGCTCAAGGCGTGTTTAGGGTTTTTGGTCCTAAAGGTAAGATCTTGTCAATTGCTTAAATTGATTGATCAAATATTAAAGACTAAAAATAAGAGTATGAGGATAATGTGTTATCATATCTTTGATATCATGAAGAATATCTCAAAGTTTTGTAGATGACAAGCTGTGTATGCCATGGAGTTAGGGGGATCTAACTCAGATAGTTTGAGAGGCTTGAAGAAGATGCGCATGATGTGAGAGGTATCATATGTGAAGATGTTCCATTCATGGTGGAGACATGAAGAAGTCTGCTATTGTTGTGAATTTAATAAGTTTGATATGATGACTTGATTACACCAAGTCATGTGTTTTGACAAGGTATTGAATTTTAATGTACGAGCAAAGAGAGCATGTGAGTATTTTATCAGGTTCAAGGATTAAAGAAGTCCAAGTTTAGATTGGTGCAAGTCAAAGGGGGAGCAATTGATTCATATGCTTGAAAGTATGTGAGTATCTTGAGAATATTAAAATGATATTTGAATGAAGACATAATGTTAAGGAATGATTATTGGCATGTTGAGGAAGAGACCCTTTGTCATTAATGTTAAAGTGGGAAAAAGATCATAATGAAGAAGTTCAAATAAGTAAGAAGTCATTCTGAGACTGATTTGTCATTAATGATAAAGGGGGAGATTATTGAGCATGATCCTTAATGTCTTAGGTTGTCATTGATGTCAGAGAGAGCATATGGTTCTAGTGCATGAATGTCAAAGAAGTTGTGTTTGATAGCTTGGAGAGATATGACACATTTACAGGTCTATAAGGACAAAGAAGAAGTTATGGGGCATCAACAAATGTCTTGGTGAAGTTTTGGTTTGTCACTTGATCATTTGGAAAGAGAAACATGCATCTTCTAGCTTAAGAGAATCCAGACAGTCACTACACGCCATGCAAATATGAATGAACTAGCAAGTTTGTGTATTTAATGTAGGTACTCAAAAAGTCAATTGAGGTCAAAGGTTTTCATGGAGATGTTGTCTATAGTGTCAAGAAGGTACCCTAAATATTTGAACTCTTGAAGTGTTTTTTATCTAAGTTGTAAACATTCAAAGTTGCTCTTACAGATTGTGATGGGCCAAAGACTATCAAGCTTAACTATGTTAAAGTCTAAGGTCAACTAGTCAGTAGATCTAACACTGTGATCCAACAGTGTGGTGAAGTCAAATTGTCAAAGGTTCATAAGATTAAACATGCTAGTGACATGTGTCTTTATCTTGTTGATTTGATAGAAGATTAATGGTATGTGGGTGTTAATGTAGATGGATATCTATGGTGTGGGTCAAGTCAAATAGTCAAATGTGTAAAAGGCACACAAAGTTATCGAGTGGCACAATCATGGGAGCTCAGATCAAAGATCAACAGTGAGAGTTGCAAGGTAAAGACTAGGTTACTCCTAAGGAGATAAATGGTGTGTATTTGTTCAAAGTTACCAGGGAACATGAGATGAGGTCAAATTGTTTGATGTTTAGTATTTTCATAGTGACCGTTGGAATTTGAATTTTTAAATCAATGAGGGAAAACTAGTCTGTAGGTTTTGAGCTATGTCTTTTGATTAAGGACAAATTTCTTGATGTAGTAAAAAGAAAAGTTTTAAAGGACTTCAAGGGGTGATCTGGGCGACAATTTGGGTGGTATAACGAGTGCCAAGATGTGGTGGTACAATGGATTGCGGCTGCCGAAGCGGTTGTTGTAAGGCCCCAGAGCGAGCGGTTGGTAGACCGGGTAGGGCTATGCATAGCTTTGTATTGTTTTAAATCTTGGATGCTGAATTGTCAGGTGACAGTTAATTCCTTGAAGTTTGTATTATTTTCATTCTTGGAAGTCACATTGTTGGTGACAGTTATTTCCTCGAGCCATTATGTCCTCGAGCGCTATATTACTTTAATTCAGAGACGTCAATTTATCGACGACAGTTATTTCTCTCGAGCCACTCAGTCTTAAATCGTCACCCGTTAATTCCTCGAGGCACTAAATCCCCTAATATTTTCAATATATGTATAAATGCATTATAACCCAAAAAGGGAAGGCAGACATCTCTTCTCAGAGATAAGCGTATGTTTTATATATGTAATTTTTTTTGATTCAACAAAACATCTCTTTTCAGAGATAAGCCTATATTTGTATTGCAATTGTTAAGTAATACGGCATCTCTTCTCAGAGAATTCATTGTTATTGTGTTATTTTTGTGCTATTGAAATATTCATCAACCAGAACTTCTAAGTTCTGGATCAGTGGTATCAGAGCGGTTTGTCTTGAGAGTGTATGATCCCAAGGATGAGGTCAGGATACAAGAAACTTGGGTGGAAAGTGACAGAGCTTCCAAATGTTCCACTTGTGTGCCCCAAATGAATTTAAATGGCAGATGACACTGAGACATCTGATCCTTTCAAGGAAATGGTGAATGAAGCCCTCCAACGGTAACAAGTGCAGATGCTCCAACAATTTACTCAAATTCTTCAAACACTTTTGATGGGAAATTTTGGCTCCGTAGCTACACATCCTGGCTCCTCATCGAGGGAACTTCCTTTCAATGCCCCAACACCCTTCAAGGTTCAGGTAAATTTTGATATTCCCACATTTGAAGGCAAAATCAATGCTGATGCAGTGGAAAATTGGTTGGATCAACTGTCTTCCTACTTCTCTGTAAATAAGTTCACCGATGGAGAAAATATCACTTTTGCTCTTTTGAAATCATCACTGCCCATGAAAAACTGGTGGGAAGTGTACAAAAAGAGGTTTAGTATAGATATCATTGGCCTTGGGGTGGAACCTACTTGGGATGATTTTATGGAAGTAGTAAAAGAAGAATACTATCCCATCGGAGCGTATGATGATCTGTATATACAGTAGCAGCAACTTTGCCAAGGTAAGGAACAATCTATCCAAGATTACATTGACATTTTTCATTCTCTATCTGTGAGACTGGGCATCCAAGAAAGTGAGAAACACAAGGTTCTCAAATATCGTGGTGGATTACAATGGTACATACGGGGAGAAATGGAACTCTTCAATTTGGAAACCATCGGTGAGGCATACGAGTTTACAGTAAAGATTGAGCAAAAGCATGGAAGAATGGATATAAAGAATCAGTCTTCAAAATGGAAAAGTGATAAAGAAGGTCAAACACAAGGCCAAAATTGGAAGCAAAAGGAAGGAAAGATTGGGAAGTGGTGTGGTTATCACAAATCTAGAACTCACTCCAAAGAAGAATGTCGAGCTATCATATCACTGCTTTCTAAGTCACCATCCTCAACATCTACTGCTCTACCTCATAAAGACCCTACAGTCAAAGAGGTTGAAGAAGAAATTATAGCTCCGTAGCTACACATCCTGGCTCCTCATCGAGGGAACTTCCTTTCAATGCCCCAACACCCTTCAAGGTTCAGGTAAATTTTGATATTCCCACATTTGAAGGCAAAATCAATGCTGATGCAGTGGAAAATTGGTTGGATCAACTGTCTTCCTACTTCTCTGTAAATAAGTTCACCGATGGAGAAAATATCACTTTTGCTCTTTTGAAATCATCACTGCCCATGAAAAACTGGTGGGAAGTGTACAAAAAGAGGTTCAGTATAGATATCATTGGCCTTGGGGTGGAACCTACTTGGGATGATTTTATGGAAGTAGTAAAAGAAGAATACTATCCCATCGGAGCGTATGATGATCTGTATATACAGTAGCAGCAACTTTGCCAAGGTAAGGAACAATCTATCCAAGATTACATTGACATTTTTCATTCTCTATCTGTGAGACTGGGCATCCAAGAAAGTGAGAAACACAAGGTTCTCAAATATCGTGGTGGATTACAATGGTACATACGGGGAGAAATGGAACTCTTCAATTTGGAAACCATCGGTGAGGCATACGAGTTTACAGTAAAGATTGAGCAAAAGCATGGAAGAATGGATATAAAGAATCAGTCTTCAAAATGGAAAAGTGATAAAGAAGGTCAAACACAAGGCCAAAATTGGAAGCAAAAGGAAGGAAAGATTGGGAAGTGGTGTGGTTATCACAAATCTAGAACTCACTCCAAAGAAGAATGTCGAGCTATCATATCACTGCTTTCTAAGTCACCATCCTCAACATCTACTGCTCTACCTCATAAAGACCCTACAGTCGAAGAGGTTGAAGAAGAAATTATAGATGCTGATCCTGAAGCCATTGTAGCTTCATCACAGACACACGACGAGATGCTAGATGACAAGGAAAGGTTATTTCACTCTAAGTTATGGGTGAAAGGTAAGCCTCTGCATTTCATTCTTAATAGCGAAAGTCAAAAGAATTTAATCTCTACTAATTTTGTGAAAAGCCTAAATCTATCCATGAAGCCTCACCCAAAACCATACAGTATTAGATGGTTGAGTCCAAGGAGAAACCTTCGTGTCACCTGTTGGTTGAATATTTTATTTATCAGCGTACTAGTAAACAAAATAGGTCTGATCAGCCAAAGTAGGAAGATTAGTCATCCAAATGTGCAAGTTTATCACATCAGAAGGAGATTGCTCTCTCCTCTCATCAAGGGGAGGTTCCCTGTGGATATGCTATGTATATGTATAAATAGAAAATAATACTCGGGGATAGGACTAGACATCCATCTCTCTTTCTTCAGAGATGATGTATACAAAACAAAGGAAAAACTCAAGGGAATGACAGACAGCTCTCCTCTTCTTTCAGAAGAACTATTTATCCAGCCACAAGAATACTCTTGGAAATAGAAGCAGAATGTAATTGAGAGTATGGTAACCATCAAATCGAGATAGAGCACAAAGTCTCTACCTGAAATGCTTAAGAGTAATATACGAAGGGCAATGAAAGCTCAAAATCTTCTCAAAGTCCTTTACACAACAATGAAAAGAAAACACACTAAAGGTAGCTATGGGGGCACAAAGTCTCTTCACAGTTGATTCTTCAGGACACCTTCCTAACTAATTTTACTAATCCTGCTTGTTAAATTAATGGAATAGAAAAGATATCACAGCACAAAGTCTGAAAAAGTCCCTTGCTTTCTTATTCCATTAACAGAATATGATAAACAGACTGAGCACAAAGTCTCAATGATGCCTCTCAATTTGGGCAGACTTTCATTCAGATTGTCAAAAAAGAGATGCTTATTACAATAAAAGAAAGTCCCTTATATAGCCTCTTCAAGAAGGACTCGGGAACAATAAATACATCATTTTACATTGGAATCTGTTAAGAAGACACGCTAGAACTTAGGGGCATTTTACCCATTTGATTTTATCAATGCAGGGAAACAAGTCGCGCTTATTGAAAGTTTGTAACTTTAAATGTCCACCTGGCGATCTGATCTTATCTTCATCGTTCCTCCTTTTTTGGTTAATTGAATCGGGTCCTAGATTTAGTTTGTTGTTCTGTTCCTTCTTCGCTTTCTGCTGGTCTTGGCCTTGAAATCTATGAATTTATTTTGGTCTGTATGTTCAAAGGATCAATGGCTAGTTCATTTTGTTGAATTTGACATTTTTGGGCGCGTCATTCCTTTGTCCTCTTTCGGCTTTTCTGTTTGGTATTTTTCTAGATTGAACTTGTCCTTTCGGGTCTTGAGAAATGACCCATTTTGAGTCAAAATAGCCTCTCACAAGGATATCTATCCTTCGGGCAGTCTTCAAATGGCCTTTCAGGCTTCTTCAGGTGACCCTTCGGATATTCCCCCAGGCTTTCTTATGCTTCCTCCTGCAGACATTTTCCTCGGGGAAAATTCTCGCAGACAAAAAGTCTGAGGAACCAATTTTAAATGCCTTAAACAAATCTAAAAAATTACCTTTCGACTTCCTTGAAAACAACCCTTTTGAAGGGTGCTTTGATCGATTAAGTGTCCTTCGCAAGGGCACTTTCCTTCGGGAAGCTTCCTTTTGCATTGAACCACCCCTTTGAACTTTGGAAATGAACCATTTCGTTGAACCAAGACATTGAACCAATCGATTGAACCAAAAATGGTTCAAGCCGATGGTTTAAACCAATGGTTCAATTTGAATGAATCGAGTCGATGAACTAAGCATTGAACCAAACATTGAACTTGCCTTTGAACCATGTCTTTGAACTAAAATGTTGAACCTTTTCGTTAACCCAAGACATTGAACCAACCTTTGAACCAAGTTTTGGTTCAATGGTTCAAACAAAGCTTTGAACTGACTGATGAACCGTTTGATTGAACCAAAGAATGAACCAAACGTTGAAACAAAGAGGATGAACCAAATGTTGAAACAAAGTGTTGAACTGCTTGATTGAACCCACCTTTGAACCATTTGATGTTGAATCGAAGGATGAACCAAACGTTGAACCTGCTGCTGATGCTTGCCGATGGAAATTTTTGTTTGAACCAAGGCGATGAACTAATTTCAAAAATAACCAATTTTTAGAAACCGATTCTTTTGATTGAACCCATCTGTAGAAGTCATGAAGCCTGTTGAACTTGTAGAAATGAACTTGTTTGTAGAGTCTATAGATTTAAGCCTGTAGAGTCTGTAGATTTTTGAAAAGCTTGAAAAATGAGGAATTTGAATGCCCAAGACAAATTTTGGAAAGGGAAGAGATAATTTTGGTCTGTAGGACCAAAATAATTCAAATCTTGTCCCAAAAATAGCTGATATTTTTGGGAAACAACATCACCCACCAATGTCTTCTCTCATATGCAATACAACCTTTCCAAGATGAGGTCTTATGTGATGTGGTCAATCTAGATGTTTGTGATGTACTTTTTGGTCAGCCATTCATGTATGATCGACATGGTATATACAAATTAAGAACTAGACAAATCAATCTCACTCTTAGAACATGGTGCTACAGGGTACCAGAAGTACCACCTTCCACATCTATCTCTCTGCTTAGCACCAAGAAATTTGTTTTCATGGTGGTCAAGCCATATGAATCCAAAAGGGCTGATGTTACAGCCCTAACAACACAACAATAGAAGCAAATAGACACCACACTAAATAAGTTCATGGCCTTCCATCCACAGACTGATGGTTAGACAAAAATGGTGAACAATCGGGCCCCGCACAATTCCATAAACCACAGTCCCTTCCAAGTGTGCATCAGGAATCAAATCAAGACACAACTACCACACCTAATGGGGAACAGTGATGTAATGGGGACCATTGCTTTTCAAGGAGGGAGGAATGATCCGAGCAATAATTTGGGTCATAAAACAAGTGCCAAGATGAAGTGGTATAATGGACTGCGGCTACCGAAGCGATTGTTGTAAGGCCCCAGAGTGGGCGGCTGGTAGACCGAGTAGGGTTGTGCATAGATTTGTATTGGACGCTGAATTGTCGAGTGACAGTTAATTCCTTGAATTTGGTATTGTTTTCATTCTTGGAAGTCACATTGTCGGTGATAGTTATTTCCTCGAGCCATTATGTCCTCGAGCGCTGTATTGTTTTAATTCAGGGATGTCAATTTGTCGATGATAGTTATTTCTCTCGAGCCACTCAGTCTTAAATCATCACCTGTTAATTCCTTGAGCCACTCAATCCCTTGATGTTTTCAAAATATATATAAATGCATTATAACCTGAAAAGGGAAGGCAAACATCTCTTCTCAGAGATAACCGTATGTTTTGTATCTATAATTTTTTTTGATTCAACAAAACATCTCTTTTTAGAGATAAGCCTATATTTGTATTGTGATTATTAAGTAATACGACGTCTCTTCTAAGAGAATTCATTATTATTTTGTCATTTCTGTACTATTGAAATATTCGTCAACTAAAACTTCTGAGTTCTGGATCAAGGGGCATTTAGAAAATATAGTTAGAAGGTTTGAATGTTCATACAATCAATGTTATTAATATTCAAAGTTGACTATTTGTTTATTCATGGTGTTACTATGTATAGAATATTGTTTGAGTAAATTGTGTTTTAGCAGAAGAGTGTTTGGTAGGAGTAATCATTTGAAGATGTCATAGAGGTAATATAGAGTGGACCCATGTATTTTAAAGTGATTTGGTGTTCTTACTTTTACTCAATGGAGTGCTAAAAGGGTAATATGTCTCCATGAGATATATAAGGGCTACTAAGGCCTATTTGAAAGGTGTAGTTACTTAAGTGTGACACATGGATATTATGGCTGACCTGTGAGGATTAATTTGAGCTATGTATTAGCATGCTAGATTTCTTAAGGGTTAAGTCAAGTATTATGGCTGACCTAGATTTTAATTTTCATGAAGACTCTATAAAAGGTGAAGACCAAGGTAATGGTTTCTAGACTTGAATGTTGAAGTATTAAGAGAATAGAAGATAAAGATGAAGGAAAGAGATTAGAGAGAGTGTGCTCAGTGGATGAACTAAAGTATAGAGTAGATTAAGGATGAGCGACGAAGCCTAAAGTGATCTAAAAAAGGGGTGTTTGGATGCATTGATTGTATGAGCAAGTTTGAGAGCGTGTGATGAGTTGAAAGAGAGAGTAGATTTGAGAAAGTGTGGAATTGAGCTAAGGAGAGAACCTTTGGAAGATAAGATACAAATCAGCGAGGATTATCAGAGTGTGACAAAGATCAGACATGTTTTTTTGATCAAGTTGATAAAGATGAACACATAGGTCATTAGACCTAATAAGCCTAAAAGAGGTTGATTGAGTGAGTAATCCCTAAAGGCTGTTTGAAAGAGATTAAAGGGTGAAAAAGAGTGCAAACAAGAGAAGTCCACCATCAGGTGTGGAAGACATCAGATCAGAGGTGGAGATCAAATCAAGGTACCCGAGTAGGTGTTTGGTTGCTTAGGGGGTTGGTTCCTCCTTGTGGGATGGGTGTCTCACTAAATTAAGATATGGGTGTTCCTTGATTAGTTGGTGATGGTCTAAATTTGGATGTTGTTATTATATGACTGTACTCCATTTTGCAAGTTTCAGGGAGATTTATTCCCTAAGAGGGTTTCTCATGTAGATCTTGTGTTATGTGTGTGATCTTGTTTATCTTTCTTGTTCATTGATATAAATGATGTTCATGCTTCATGAATGATAATGTTGTTTGGTTAAGGGTTTGAAAGGATTGGAATTGATGTTTGAATTATCTAGAATCACTGATTAACCCCCCCTCTTAGTGATTATACCTCTAATAAAAAAATTATTATTTGTCATTCGAATTTTCTCTTTCACTTTCGCTTGTCGAAGATGGAGGGTGAGGTCCGGTCTGGTAGGAGGTCAGACAGCCTCATATATAAAATAAACTTGTTGTCATTACTCTTTTCCTTCATTTTTTGGAGGTCATTGTTATTGCGCTTGTGCCCTATTGACCCACATTATTGTCCTTATCATCACACTTTACACTCATAGATGCATTATCGACAGAGTCTAATGTCCCATTTTTTAGGTTGCATAGTATTTTTATGCCATTTTTATATTCACATATGCATTTTAGGTAGAGCCCAACATCTTACATTCTTGAGTATGTTTTATGTCAAACATTGCTCCCTTATTTTAGGAGTAACTCTCTTGTTCTTGATGGCATCTTCTACAGATTCATAGCATTCTAGGTTTTATGTATCATTTGATATTTTTTATTGTATGGGGCTTTTATTTGTAGTCACACTAAGAGTCATGAAGCTTTTTATTCATGTTTGTATGCTCCATATTGAGTGCATTAATATTTACTTATTGATTATCTCGTCACCACCAAGGCCATTTTCTTGAGAGATAATTCTCATGTATCTTTAACATTTTTTGACTATTGACAGTCTCCTTCAAATTTGTTATGGAGCTTGATCTCCTTGTAAAGAGTAGCTATTTTGGTGAATACAATGTTAGCATGTTAGTGTTCGAGTAGTGGATTTTATCCACTCATATAGACACTTTTTACATCAGTCCACCTAGTCAGTAATGAGGGGTGGGTATGCTGTAGATCATGCTTACTCGGTTATTATGTTCCTTGCTAACCGTTGGTGCACTGCATCTTCTAATAGTAGATCAAATTTAGCTGGTGAACCATTTTTCATTATCAGCACCTCTGATAGTCTATTTTTGTAAGAGCTATTCTGGTGCATTCTAGTTTAACTTATTTTTTGTGATCGAGTAGTGGATCCAGACCACTCATGTAGATTTGAGTTCCATTAAGACTTTTGATTCCACTGAGTACATTTGTATTTGATGGCCTTCATTCCATCTAGTGAACTTTTTTCAACTTTAAGTTTGAGTATTGAGCCATTTGCTTTTGAAATACCTTGTAGCATATATTTTTTGCTTTCTTGACTTTAGCTATTGTTACTAGTTTTTGGGTATCTTGTGGTGATACATTTCATGCTTGGTGACTCTTTTTACTAGTGTTTCGAGATCAATGTTTTTTATAGAGTTATCCTCTTACAGAGTACCAATTCCTATTTGACTTGGTGGTTACAAAGATTTATCATCCATGTAGTCTAGTAAGATGGATTGGTTACCATAAGGACACTTTGTATTTCACTATGATTTTGTAAATGGGTACTTGATCAGGCCTTATTGTCGAGACCCATTAGTCTCTTTGCTTTCTCTTTTTTTCACTCCCTATTATGCGCTTAAGGGAGGGTGTTGGAGTAAAACATATAAGCTTGATTCAAGAGTCAATTTATTATTGGAGACATTATTATATTTTGTGCATGTATTTGTCGAGTGCATAATAATAAATAGACACTCCTATTTTATGGTTATTCATGCAATAATATTTTTTTGCATGAAACAACCTACCTTGCCTATTTAATAGGTACTCCCATGTACTTTGACTCGATCATTATGGAGACCCATACAAAGATGTGAATATATTTACAGAGACTTTTTTGTGCATATTTTACTCTCTGTGTATAATGTCTATACTATTGGTGTTGTGGTAATAGTTTGTAGGAGAGATCCTACTGGTTATGAGTTCATTCTAAACTCTAATAATTGGCACATAGGTGTTTCCCTCAATGCAAATGTTTTTATGTAAGCATCAAACTGACTAAAAAACTATGTTGAACTCCGATAAGATCTAGTAACCCAAATCCTTTTAGATCAACCACCCCTCCTCGAAGAGTGATGGTCCCCATTACATGCATTTGTGGTAAATTTCCACATCTTACATTTTTGTAAACCATTTTCCTTGGGAAGGCACTTGACCTGCTAATAATCTAGAAAAAAAGAATCTCTTATCAACATGTTCATTTGACTTAGGCATCAATGACATGATCCAATTTTTTAGGAGGTTATAATTTGGATTAATCTCCACCTAATACAAAGTCCTTATCACATCTAAAGTATCTTGTATAGGTAGAAAGTAGTGGCACAAGAGTTCTATGTTTAAGACTAGATGCATCTTAAGGTAAAAAAGAAAAGTGAGCTCAAAAGTGTTATCCCCTACTTGTTTGGTGATGGTGTAGGGTTCATACCAAAGTAGATGAAACTTGTATTAAGGTCATTTTAGTCTTTCCTCTTGCAAGTGTGTTGGTTGAATATTTTGTCGATCAGCGTACTGATAAACAAAATAGGTTTGATCAGCCAAAGTAGGAAGACTGGTCATCCAAATGTGCAGTTTTTACCACATCAAAAGGAGATTGATCTCTCCTCTCATCAAGGGGAGGTTCCCTATAGGTATTATATATATATATATATATATATATATATATATATTAATAGAAAATAATACTCAAGGGTAGGTCAAATCATCCATCTCTCTTTCTTCATAGATGATGCATGTAGATCACAAGAGAAACTCAAGGAAAATGACAGAAACACTCCTCTTCTTTCAGAAGTACTATTCAGCAAGCCACAAGAATACTCCAAGTAGAAACAAAAAAATATAGCAAAAGATGTAATAATCAGCAAATTGAGATGCAGCACAAAGTCTTCACCTGGATTGCTCAAGAGTAAGATACGAAGAACAATGAGAGCACAAAGTCTTCTCGAAGTCATTTTCATAGAAATGAAAAGAAAACACGCTGAAAGGCAATTATGGGGGCACAAAGTCTCTCCATAGTTAACTCTTTAGGACAACTTTCTAACTAATTTCACTAATCCTATTTGTTGAATTAAAGGAACAGAAAATACATCAAGGAAAAAGACATAAGAACAATTTCCTTAACAACAAAGATATCACAGCACAAAGTCTGAAAAACCATTTGCTTTCTTATTCCAATAACAAAATATGATAAAAAAATTGAGTTCAAAGTCTCAGAAGTGCCTTTCAATTTGGGTAGAGGTTCATTTTGATTGTCAAAAAAGAGATCCATTTACAATAGAAGAGAGTTCCTTATATAGCCATTTCAAGAAGGACTCGGGAACAATAATACATCATGTTGCGTTGGAATCTGTTAAGAAGACAGGTTAGAACTTAGGGGCTTTTTACCCATTTGATTTTATCAATGCAGGGAAACAAATCGCGCTTATTGAAAGTTTGCAACTTTCAATGTCCACCTGGCAATATCATCTTACCTTATCATTCCTCCTTTTCTGGTTAAGTGAATCGGGTCCTTGATTCAATTTGATGCTTTGTTCTTTAATTGCTTCCTATTGGTCTCAGCCTTGAAGTCTTTGAACGCATTCAAGACCATAGATTTGAATATACCAAGATCAATGGCTATTTTACAAGCTTTAAAATTGACGTTCACGCACATGTCGATGTGCTCTCAACAACTAGTTCACTGTCTTGAAATTGATGTCTTCAAGCGCATCACCCTTTGGTCCTTCAGGCTTCTTACTTCACACAGGTAGCTAAGTTCTTCGAAGCTTTAGACTTCTTGTTTTATATCTTCCTGAATGGAGATAACGCTTCAACTTCAGGGAAATGTCCTTCACTTTGGTAGCCGAGAGTCCCCCATAAGGGCACCTGCCTTTTGGGGTCCTTTGGTGACCTTGTCTTTGGCAGTTCCACAGATAATTTCCCCGTGACATTTCCATGGGTTTTCTCCCGTGCTTTCTCACGCGATTTCTCATGGACATTTTCCCTGAGGAAAATTCTCGTAGACAAAAAGTCCAGGGAAAATTTTTGTAGACAAAAAGTTTGTGGAAATGTTGACTCATTTTTTGAAAATTCCTTCAAGGTCTTTTGGCCCGCAGCTTGTCTATATTCCTTCAGACTTTTGTTCGAAGGAATTCCTTCAGACAAAAAGTTTGAAGGAATTGCTTCTTTGCCTTGATCTTTCTAAACTATCTTAAACAAAAATCTGAAGGAATGTACTTAACTGTTTCCTTGAAAATAACCCTTTCAAAGGGTGTTTTTGTCAATTAAGTGTCCTCTGCAAGGGCACTTATCCTTTGAGAAGCCCTTTGAAATTTTGCCTTTTGAACTATTCCTTTGAACCACAACTTTGAACCATTTCATTAAACCAAGATGTTGAACCAATCAGTTGAACCAAAAATGGTTCAAGCCAATGGTTCAATTGAATGAACCAAGTCAATGAACTAAGCATTGAACCAAACATTGAACTTGCCTTTGAACCATGTCTTTGAACCAACCGTTGAACCAATTGACTTTGAACCAAAGGATGAACCAAAATGTTGAACCTTTTCATTAAACCAAGATGTTGAACCAACCATTGAACCAAATTTTGGTTCAACAGTTCAAACAAAGCTTTGAACCGATTGACGAACCATTTGATTGAACCCGCCGTTGAACCTTGAACCCATTGAACATTTGAACCAAAGTGGTTCAATGGTTTAATGGTTCAAGACACCTTGATTTAGCTAAGTGTTTTGAAGCTGATGAACTAATTGAAGTGATTGAACTTTGAACCTTGATGAAGCACTTAACTCTTGCCAAAGACATTGAACCTATTGAACCTTGAACCCATTGAACCTTTGAACCAAAGTAGTTCAATGGTTCAACGGTTCAAGCCTTTTCTGCTTGAATGCTTGCCGATAAACATTTCTAATTGAACCTAATATTTGAACCAAAAGATGTTGAAAAACTGATTCTTTTGACTGAAACCACCTGCAAAAGCCTTTGAATCTGTAGAAATGAACCTGCTTGCAGAGTCCATAGATTTTTGAAAAGCTTGAAAACTAAAGAATTTGAATGCCTAAGACAAATTTCAGAAAGGGAAGAGACAATTTTGGTCTGTAAGACCAAAATAGTTCAAATGTTGTCCCAAAAATGAGTGATGCTTTTGGGGGACAATAGCTGGCTCCAGTTGGGGAACTTCTATCAATTGCAAAAAGAATTGAAAGGAGTAGAATCCAAAATCTCCAGTGTCTTCATGTATACCATTGGGTTGCGGAGTCATGCTACCCAGAAATGAAAGACATCCAAAATAAAAACAAATAAACAAAATAGAATTAAAAACTTTACAAATATACATATACATAGATGGAATGATCTGACACTTCAAGAGTTGAAATATTTCAGATGCTGCCCATTGTGGGGCACATAAAAGAGTGTGCCATCCTGATATTTCAATACAAAGTTGTTTTCACCAATGTGCTGATGAATTATAAATAGGCCTCTCCAAAGGGAGTCAAACTTTCCATGCATCCCCTTTGGTTCTCTCTTTTTGTCCCACAACAGGACTTGATCCCCAATTTAGAAATCATGATTTCTGGCCTTCTGATCAAAAAGTTTCTTTACCAAACTTTGATGAGCAACAATTCTGTCCACCACCATGGTTCTCTATTCTTCCAGCTCAGCCAGACACATGATTCTTTTGTCAAGATAACTTTCATATGTCTGATCTTTGATTGCCTTTGCCAATTTCAAGGCTGACAATTCTAAGGTGATTGATATCTCAGTATTAATACCATAAAGAAGTTGAAAAAGAGACATACCAATTGCCCTCTTTGGTGTGATCTTGTCTGCCTATAGAGCAGCAACCAATGCTTTATGCCATGTTCTCTGATTGTCATCTGCTAGCTTCTTGATAATAGTTACCAGATTCTTATTGCTGGATTCAATTTGTCCATTTCCTTGATGAAAATAATCAGAAGAGTGAGAGAGTGTAATTCCATAATAGAAATAGAATTGTGTAATCTCTTGAGAGGTGAAACAAGCTACATTATCAGTAGCAATTTTGATTGGAACTCCAAACCTGGAAATAATACTCTTTGAGGAAGTTGCATACAACTTCTAAAGTAGCATGCTTATTTGGGATTGCTTCTACCCACTTGGTGAAATAATCAGTTGTTGTAAGGACATAATCATGTCCAACACTTGAAAATTGGTTTATTGTCCTAATAAAATCAAGTCCCCATTACTGGAAAGGTTCTTCTACGATCACTGGCTTGAGAGGCATTGCAACTAACTTGGGTCTTCCAACAAATTGTTGATAGAGTTCACATTTTCTCACCCACTTATGTGCATCTTGGAAAAGAGTTGTCCAGTAATACCTAGCTCGTAGAATCTTGTGGGCAGTCACAAGAGTAGAAAAATGTCCTTCACAGGCTAGATTTTGAAAAGATTTCAAAAATTGGGTTTGCTACTCTTTATCTACATAGTGAAGGAATACTCCATCTGTGCTTCTGTTGTACAAGCCGTTATTCCAAAGGACAAAATTAGCAGCTTTTAACTTGATAGTCCTCCTTTCTTTGTAAGACAAATGAGCAAGACATTCACCATAAGTAAAGAAATGAGTGATACCTGAATACCAATCATTGGTAGTGGAGACAAAAAAGACTGTTGGAGTCTCTTCTACTTCAGTTTTTTCACACTGTGTGTCTTCTGGCTTATTGTCAACAATTAATTGGCATAAGCCTTTACCCCTAACTAGCTTTATCGATTTGATGTCTAGATCAAAATCTTGGATCTTTATAATCCAATTACCTCTTTTCATGCCAAACTCTTGCTGAGTTAATATAGACTTGACTGTAGTATCAGGCACTAGGGTAGTAGTATGTGAATTCAGAATATAGAAGCATAAATGTTTGACTGCTTTTACCAAGGCATAAGCATGCTTCTCTATATTTGAATATTTCATCTCATGAGTTTTGAGAGGGCAACTCATGAAAGAGATAGGAGATTCCATACCTTCCTTGTCCTGTTGAACAACAATCACTGAAAGAGTGTGTTAAGATGCATAGCTGTATATGATGAAATGGCAGTTTTGATATCCTGAAATGCTGATTTACCTTCTTTAGTCTAGCTGAAGATGGTCTTCCCTTTCATCATGTTCACAATGTGTCTAGTCTTCTCAACAAATTCAGAGATGAATCTCTATAAGAAATTCACCTTTTCAAAGAAAGAATGAACATCATTTTTACTTGTAGGCAGATTAAGCTCTTGAATAGATTTGACTTTGTCTGAGTCAATTTTTATGCCTTCTTTGGACACAATGTGTCCAAGGAGTTTCCCCTTTGTTACTCCAAAAATAGACTTTTTAAGATTTAAGGAAATACCATTCTAGTAACAGTGCTCCAACACTTGTTGTGGGTGGCGTACATGATCAGATCAATGCTTTGAAAAGACAGTCAAATTGTCAAGGTATACCACTATGAATTTACCAATCTCATCTTTGAAAGCCAGATCCATAACTCTCTGAAAAGTATCACCAGCATTTATTAGACCAAAAGGCATTCTCCTATATGCAAATTTACCCTAAGGCATGGTGAATGCAGTCTTGTGTTGGTTTGCCTCATCAATTTTAACTTGATTATAACCTGAGAAGCCATCCAACATTGATAACATCTCTGCACCTGTCACTATTTGAAGCACTTGATCCATAATTGGCAAAGGATAATTATCTTTCAAAGATGCTTGATTCAAATTTATGAAATCTACTCAAATGTGAATTTTGCCATTCTTCTTCCTTACAGGCACTATGTTTGTAATCCATGTGGAATGATGGATTGGGAAAATGATTCTAGCATTTAACATCTTTTGTATTTTAGACAAAATAGTACCTGATATTTTTAGATTATACTATCTAGATTTTTGCTTATATGGCATTGAGTCAGCCTTGAGAGGAATGTTATGGCAGATTTCATCTGGTCTGAGAGACTTCAAGTCTTCATAAGAATATGCTAAGACATCCATGTATTGACAGAGTAAAGAAGTGAACTTGAATCTTTCTTCAGGGGTGCAACACTTACCAATATTGATCATCTTGGGATTTTTTTTAGTAGATAAATTCACTTGATCGAATCCTTGAGAGAAACTCAAGTTTGTTTGCTGTTGTTTAATGAATCTATCATGTTTGTCAAACAACTTTTCAAGAGAAACCAGGCCTTTAAGAATTTTATTTTCTTTCAGCTGTAAGAATTCTTCATTTATATCTGAGCTGGATTTAGACACAGATTCATTCTTCTGAGGTTCACTGCCTTCAAAACATAGCTATTCAAAATTATCTTTTTGTTCCAAGAAGGTAATGATTTGATGATCATCATTGAATACTTGCTAATGATCAATATTTTCAGGAACACTTGGTTTATAGACCAGCTCAATAGTATATTTGTCTTCTTTGAAATTTGAATGAGGAAATAAGAGAGTTCCTGAGACAACAAGTGCATCAGCTCTGTCATTAGACTCTCTAGGTATGGTAGAAATGTTGAAAGCATCAAAACTTTTAATTTGGTCCCAAACTAAATTACGGTAGTGGCATAATCTTTCATTCTTATTTTGGTATAAGTTCCTCACTTGACAAACTACTAATTCAACATCCCCTTTAGCATGAAGTGACTTGATGCCTTTTTCTTGAGCAACTTTCATGCCCAGCAATAGAGATTCATATTCAGCTGTATTGTTAGTGTTGATGAATTGTAATTTATAAGATGAAGGGAACATATCTCCTTGAGGAGATATCAAAATAATTCTAGCTCCTGAACTGGTAGAGGAATAACTGCCATCAAATTCTAAAGTCCATATCTCATCTGATACTAATTTTTCTTTAGACTTTCCTTTATCAGAGATGGAGGATCCTTCTTGGTCTGTACTACAGCCTACTAGTTCTTCTGCTATTCTTGTAGAACTAATTTATGAGTTAATACTCTCAGGTGTTTCATGCATTTCATCTATAGATAGAAAATAACTACCCATACCTACAGATTCAAAAAGAATTTGAGCTTCAGGGGCTGATGTCTACATGACCACATACTTTGCTTCCTTTTTAGGGAGCAACCTCTTCATTACGCCTTGTACAGAGATCTTTGCCTCAAACAGATCCATGCTTAATTCTCTTCCCACATCTTTGTAGAAATTTTATCCAAGCAAAATGCCATAAGATGCTGGGACATTAGCCACCAAGACAGTCATCTTGATTCTCTTGTCTGTAAAGGCTGCAAATGCAATTGGGCATCTTTGATTTGCCCTAACAATGGTACTTGCTTGTTCTCCATGGAAAAACATCTCTCAAATGTCTTGGTCAATGTGAGACCAAGAGACTCAGAGACTTTAGTTGGCATGACATTATCAAATGCATCTGAGTCTATAATACAGTTACTCAGCTTGTGGCCATTAATTAACAGAGAAATATAAAAAAGTTCTATTTTTCTAGGAGCAGCTAGGGGAGTAATGACCAGATTATCTGGGATAGGCATGTTCTTTAAAGAGTTAGGAGTTATATTTTTGGCCTTTTGTCTTGTAGGAACAATTTGGTTTTTGACATATTGGACCATCTTATTCAATTGGTCAGGATTGGACTACAAATATTTGAACTCAGACATTTGTATTTTTGTCTTTTTAACATGATCGATATGTCAAATGGCTGAATCAAGCTAGGTATAGAGAAAGGTACTTCAACTGTGGGAGGTGGGTTAGTTTGTGAATTTAAATTAGAAGGGGAAGGCACAATTGATGTATTTGCCTTTTGGGTGATTACCGGGTCCTTTGATTGAAAAGGCAAAGTGGTTCTACATTTAGCAATCATGACTGCTAGCTATGGTTGCTCTTCTATCTTCTCTTTATCAGCCTGTTAGACTGATTGATTTTTGGATCTGATAAACACTGCGTATGATCTATCAAAGGCTTCTCTTTTATTTTTGGGTTCATCTTGGTAGTTCAGGAAACCAATATGGGAATTGCCAGCTAATTCTTCTTGATTGTTTTCAAGGAGATCAACATCATTTTCTTGATTTAATTCAGGCTGAGAAGAGAATTCTGATTCTGCTTCAAGATATCCCATTGCTGAATTAGTTGGAGGAGCTTTCAGGGCAAGTTTTCCTTGTGGAGGAGGAAGGTGATTCTATTGCCCTTGATTTCTGGTAGCATTGCCTTGATATGACTGATTTTGGAATGTCCTTCTATATGAAGGAGCATAAGACATTCCTTGAGCCATTTGCTTTTTGAGAGAAAGCAATTCATTTGCCAATTTCTACACCATTGGATATGTGGTGCATGTAGATGCAAATGAAGCTCTATTTCTATTTTGATCTCTTCTTATCTTCCCTGCTAAGATGAGATCATCTTCTACTTTAGTGGCCAAAAGTTGAGCTGCAGCAAGATCTATTTGACCAGCACGTCTCAAGAGAAAACTGACTTCAGGTAGCTGAGAATTAATGAAAAAGCATTTGAGATTCTCAACTGTAGGTCTAGAAATTACAAGGATTCTGTTTCTCAGTTTGTCAAATTTGGCTAAGTCTCTCATAGGATCATGAGGCTCTTTCTTCATTTGTGTAAGTTGAGCCAGAAGTGTATGTGCATCTTTTGCAAATTTGAATCTGGCTTCAAACTTAGCTTTGAGAGTATTCCAATTAGTCACTGACCAACCTGTAAATGATAAAACTAATTTGTAGTAGCACCTTTTAATGTCTCTACAAAAAGCTTGACTACTACATCTTCAAATTCTACTCTGATTACTCCACAAGCTATGCTGAAACCTGCAATGTGCTCATCAAGGTGAACTTTCCCATCACCATAGAATTTGGGAAATTTCTTCCTAGAACTACGTGGAAGCTCATGTAGAGGTGGAGTAAGATTGAGAGGACCAAAAGCATTACCCCAAGGACCTTGAAATGCCATTATAGGATTTTGAAAAGGAGGGATAACAAATCTCAGAGGGGTAATTATAGGTATAGCTTTATCAACAATAGAAGTAGATACTTCATCTGGTAATGGAGCTCTAGTTTTAGTAGGAAGAAAGCTTTTGGTTTGTTAGAGATGAGATGGTGAAGGAAACATATCAAAATCACTTTGCTGTACCAACTCGAATATAGGGACAATGATACCTTTAGCCTTTTGGTTTTGTGTATACCTTAAATCTGCCAGATTGTGAAACAAAAATGAAAAAAAATTGACCTTGCTTTAGTTAAATCTTGAGGCTTTAAACTGTGTGTTCTTTTCTAGTTGGTATGGAGGTGAATGGATAGATTATAAATGGATAATGGGTATGTATCCCCAGCGGAGTTGCCAAAAATTGTTGGTTGAATATTTTGTTGATCAGCATACTGATAAACAAAATAGGTCTGATTAGCAAAAGTAGGAAGACTAGTCATCCAAATGTGTAGTTTTTACCACATCAAAAGGAGATTGATCTCTCCTCTCATTAAGGGGAGGTTCTTTATAGGTATGATATATATATTAACAAAAAATAATACTCAAGGGTAGGACAAATCATCCATCTCTCTTTCTTCAGAGATGATGCATGTAGATCATAGGAGAAACTCAAGGAAAATGACAGAAAGCACTCCTCTTCTTTCAGAAGTACTATTTAGCAAGCCACAAGAATACTCCAGGTGGAAATAGCAAAATGTAGCAAAATATGTAATAATCAACAAATCGAGATGCAACATAAAGTCTTCACCTGGATTGCTCAAGAGTAAGATACGTAGAATAATGAGAGCACAAAGTCTTCTCAAAGTCCTTTTCAAAGAAATGAGAAGAAAACATGCTGAAAGGCAATTATGGGGGCACAAAGTCTCCATAGTTAACTCTTTAGGATATATTTTTGACTAATTTCACCAATTCTATTTGTTGAATTAAAGGAACAAAAAATACATCAAGGAAAAAGACATAAGAACAGTTTCCTTAACAACAAAGATATCACAACACAAAGTCTAAAAAACCATTTGCTTTCTTATTCCAATAGCAAAACATGATAAAAAAAATTGAGCTCAAAGTCTCAGAAGTGTATTTCAATTTGGGCAGAGGTTCGTTCTGATTGTCAAAAAAGAGATCCCTTTACAATAGAAGAGAGTTCCTTATATAGCCATTTCAAGAAGGACTCGAGAATAGTAATACATCATGTTGCATTGGAATCTGTTAAGAAAACAGGTTGGAACTTAGGGGCATTTTACCCATTTGATTTTATTAATGCAGGGAAACAAGTCATGCTTATTGAAAGTTTGCAACTTTCAATGTCCACCTGGCGATCTAATCTTACCTTATCATTCCTCCTTTTCTGGTTAAGTGAATCGGGTCCTTGATTCAATTTGTTGCTTTGTTCTTTAATTGCTTCCTATTGGTCTCGGCCTTGAAGTCTTTGAACACATTCAGGATCGTAGATTTGAATCTACTAGGATCAACAACTATTTTACAAGCTTTGAAATTGACATTCATGCACCTGTCGATGTGCTCTCAACGCTAGTTCACTGTCTTAAATTTGACGTCTTCGGGCGCGTCACCGTTTGGTCCTTCAGGCTTTTTACTTCACACGGGTAGCTAAGTTCTTCGAAGCTTTGGACTTCTTGTTTTATATCTTCTCAAATGGAGATAACCCTTTGGCTTCAGGAAAAAGTCCTTCACTTTGGTAGCTGAGAGTCCCCTGCAGGGGCACCTACCTTTTGGGGTCCTTCGGCGGCCTTGTCTTTGGCATTTCCTCGGGTTTTCTCCTGCGCTTTCTTGTGCGCTTTCTCGTGAACATTTTCCCTGAGGAAAATTCATGTGGATAAAAAGTTTGGGGAAAATTCTCGCAAAACAAAAGTCTGCGAAAATGTTGACTCATTCTTTAAAAATTCCTTCAGGGTCTTTTGGCCCGTAGCTTCTCTGTATTCCTTCAGACTTTTGTTCAAAGGAATTCCTTTGGACAAAAAGTCTGAAGGAATTGCTTCTTTGCCTTTATCTTTCTGAACTATCTTAAACAAAAATCTAAAGGAATTTACTTAACTATTTCCTTGAAAATAACCCTTTTGAAGGGTGTTTTTGTCGATTAAGTGTCCTTCGCAAGGGCACTTATCCTTCGAGAAGCCCTTTGAAATTTTGCCTCTTGAACTATTCCTGTGAACCACGGCTTTGAACCATTCCATTGAACCAAGACGTTGAACCAATCAGTTGAACCAAAAATTGTTCAAGTTGATTGTTCAATTGAATGAACCAAGTCGATGAACTAAGCATTGAACTAAACATTGAACTTGCCTTTGAACCATGTCTTTGAACCAACTGTTGAACCAATTGACTTTGAACTAAAGGATGAACCAAAATGTTGAACCTTTTCATTGAACCAAGACATTGAACCAACCGTTGAACCAAATTTTGGTTTAATGGTTCAAACAAAGCTTTGAACCGACTGATGAACCATTTGATTGAACTCGCCATTGAACCTTGAACCCGTTGAACCTTTGAACCAAAGTGGTTCAATGGTTCAACGGTTCAATGGTTCAAGCCACCTTGATTTAGCTAAGTGTTTTGAAGCTAATGAACCAATTGAAGCGATTGAACTTTGAACCTTGATGAAGTGCTTAACTCTTGCCAAAGATGTTAAACCTGTTGAACCTTAAACCCATTGAACCTTTGAACCAAAGTGGTTCAATGGTTCAAGCCTTTTTTGCTTGAATGCTTGCCGATAGACAATTTTGATTGAACCTAGGCTTTGAAGCAATCCTTTAAACCAAAAGACGTTGAAAAACTGATTCTTTTGATTTAAACCACCTGCAGAAGCCTTTGAACCTATAGAAATGAACCTGCCTGCAAAGTCCATAGATTTTTGAAAAGCTTGAAAACCGAAGAATTTGAATGCCTAAGACAAATTTCAGAAAGGAAAGAGACAATTTTGGTCTGTAAGACCAAAATAGTTCAAATGTTGTCTCAAAAATGAGTGATGCTTTTGGGGGACAACAAAGTGTATCCAAACTTGATCACCAACCTCAATGGTGTGTGGTGTCTAATACATGTTATGGTGTTTCTTGTACTTAGTGTTAACTTATTTTAGAATGGTCTACGTTGTACCTTAGGTGTTCAAGAGTAAACAATATGTAAATTTATCCCTTATTAGTCCAAATGACAAAAATAAAGCATAATAATACACTAAGACTGAACACTCTTACCTAAGAACTAGGGAGAGCACAACACAATAAGCAATATCACAAAATAGAGATAAAGACAATATAAATTTATTACCTTCTTTGTCAAATTTGATGCTTAATTGTTGGCATAAGGATATTCGTGTTTAACCTATGACGATTTGATTCTTCTATAAATTATCTTATATGGTGGTAGCATCTCTCCAATAGTCACTTGTGGCTTGGTGTGAATCTTGGCATAAATTAAGCATTATAATACTACTCATAAAGGCTTCAAGAAGGTATTCTAGCAGGATAACCTTACACACAAAATCTTGTTGGCATATGGTGTGGGCACTTGTATTTATCACTCAAAGAGATAAATCTAACCCTAGGGAGGTTAGGTTAAATTCTAACTTTGGTTGAGTCTAAATTAATTTAGGTTGAGTCAAGCTAACCCTGTGTTGGGTCAAAGCACTCATGAAATCTTGACACCTCAATTTCAGATATTTATGAGGCATGACAACTCACTTTAGATATTTGTGATGTTGTGACTCATAATATTATAATATTTAGGAAATAATAAAACACTTTATTAACTCCTTTGACCTTTTGACTTCATATTTGGCTAAAACATTATTTTTTGGTAAATGAAATTCACTAATTTGAATTGGATTTTTTGTTTAGGCAAGTTAATTAAGATTTATAATGTAATTAATCTTTTTTAGTGCTTTTTGGCTTTTGGAAATTGTTTAATATGTTTTCAATTAATAGCTTGACAAGCCAAAAGTGTCAAATTACTAGGTCATAATTTGACAAGGGTTAAAACTATACTAGGTTATTAGTGTATATAAGGTAATATGCCAAATAAACTAGCCTCATCATGTTTCTGGATAATTAAATCCCTTATGTAGACAAATTTAGGCAATTTAGGTGATTTCTAGGTTAAAATGTGTTATTTGCTAGAAATTGAATTGAATGCCAGTTTAGACATGAAAGTGGCCAAAACTAAGTGTATTTAATTTTCTCCTATTTGAGAAGGTGTTAAGAGACACATGCACAATGATGTCTTCTCAAAGAATGTAAAATTCATTAATCTAGATGGTTCATGCCCCAAAGGGTGTCTGATAAGCCTTTGATGACCCCTCAAGGGAGTGAGTGACAAAATAGAATCATCGAACATTCCCTCAAAATGAATAAAATGACATGATTGAATGCTAAAGGGGGTGGGATTAATAAATTACCCAAAGGTGGTTATAAATAATAATAGCAATGAAGTCACTAATTTACCTAAAGATGGTTATAATCAATAACAAAAAGTGTGATACTAGTTTGCCCAAAGGTGGTTATAAGCAGTGGCACAAATAGTTTCCCAAGCAGGGTGGTAGGATAGATACTGATTTGCCCAAAGGTAGTTATAATCAGTAAGAAAATAGGAAACATTGATTTTCCCAAAGGTGGTTATAATCAATAATGAAATAAAAAACATTAATTTGCCCAAAGGTAATTATAATTAGGAATAGAAAATAGGAAACACTGATTTACCCAAAGATAATTATAGTCAGGAACAAAAAAAGGAAACAATAATTTGCTCAAAGACGATTATAATAAAAAATGGTGAACATTGATTTGCCCAAAGGTGATTATAATAAGGAATGCATGCATTTACTTTGGCAGGGCATTTGGAGTGGTTAAAAATAATGATTTGCCCAAAGGAGGTTATAATCATTCACATGGGATGTAAAATAATGATTTGCCCATAGGCGATTATAATCATTAAATTGGTCAAAAATTGAATGATTTGCCCAAAGGCAATTATAATCATTTGTACATTTAAATTGAGTGATTTAAAATATGTGCACCCCAAAAAGGAAACATATATATCATTGAATGATAAAAAAAAGTAATTTACCATAACGGGGTAAATTGACAAGGGTAGCTTATGCGAAAAATCCATAAATTGGATTTACGATGAGCTAGCAAAGGATAATAACACATTTCTAGCCTAAATGTGAGTTCAAAGATGCATGTTCAAATAAGCATAGGATATAGGTTGAAAAATTATGTTGTTAAATAGGCTACAGGGGAGGCCCAAAAAGATGGTCTGGTTACAATATTATCAAAAAATAAAGTGTATAGGATCAAACAACATGTAAAATAGACCATATATGTGAAAAATACACTTTTTAGATCATGCAAAATGAACTATAGGCCTTAGGGGTGTAAAAATTCAAAATTTTGGCTATATATTCACCCGTAGGGTGAAAAAAACTTCATTTTCACCTTAGCCTTTTAATAAATTTAGCTCTAGTTTTTTGTGTGAATTACTAAAAGAAAATGGCCCTCGGAGGAGCTCAATGACACATATCAGAGCAAGTGAGGGAGCATATATGGCCGCCACATGACAAGCCATTGTAAACAACCTTAACTTAGTCATTATTTGACATTTATGAGCATTAATTACACTCAAGAAGGTGAAAAGTGATGAAGTCACAATTTGTGTGGTACGATAAATGATGACTTCACTAAGGAAAATGATGACTTCAAGCGAAGTCATCATTTTCAAAAATGGCAATAATGCCAAAAAATGGTATACATCATCAAATTGGCAATTTTGCTCTTTTTTAGGTGAAGTCACTATTTTTGTGAAAATGAAAATGGCACTTTCACTAAAAATGTGCAAAATTTCCTAAATGATGACATTGCCATTGAGAAAATTATGAATTTGATCTAGGAGCCAAAAATAACTATTTTTGAGGACCCAAAAGGGGTCCAACTTCTAGAAGAGGGTCAATTAGATTGAGCAACTAAGCTTAGGCTCTATTAGCAGTATGTAGTTAGGATGATGCTAACTATAATGATTGTAAGAGTGATTGGTTGTTCTTACATATTGTGAGAGATGATCACATTATCTACAGACCCCACAGATTTGGATTGAGGCCATGGTTGATTTCCTATAGATGTTGGACCTGCATGACATGGCATGGATATCAATCATCTAGGTTGATCAAGCTTATCTAAGTGTGCTAGTAGAGCATTGGCATAATGAGACATCCACCTTTTACTTGTCGACTCAGGAGGCCACCCTCACATATAAGGATACCTGACATATCCTCAAGCTACTAATGCATGAGAAATGCTTGTTTTGGACACCACCGACATAGTAATAGGTGGTGCTTGATGATCTATGCAATTATTAGTGTATTCCCATGGTTTAAGGGAAGGTCGATATAGACCTGATTGGGACCTACACCAATATTCAACCAACTAATCTTCCTATTTTAGATCCTTCACCACCAACCCTGATTAATCAAGATCTTGTTGTTCTTATGGCCATTATCAATGGCATCTTACTACCTAAAAGGAGTGACCGATACTTCCATATGGACCTAGGTGGCATTGTTAGGAGCATGTTAGAGGATTTGATTTGGTTTGTTTGGAGATCAATTATTCTAGCATAGTTGTACAGAGAATTGCACCTAATAGCTTATCATGGTGGATGTAGTATCAAAGTCTGCACACTTCTCATGGTCTAGGGTTGGGAGCATTTATGATTAAATGACCAGTTAGGGTACATAAGATATGGGATATCATGATCTAGTAGCATATGGTTGTGCTCAAACAAGAGTTGGTAGGTATGGGCATAGAGGATATATCCCCTTTTATCATCAATTGTTTGACGATCTAACACCATAGTTCTTTATTTGGAGGCCATACCTCACCTATTAGCTGTAGTGGTTTAGGAATGGATGGTACATAGGTTTCATGACCATCAAATGCTTTTTAACTAGGAGATAGTCCCATATTATGGAGGAGTACTATCTTGATAAGGTACTCAGGCAGTTTGGTTATACATAAGATGTACCTAAGGGGCCATGGTGGTTTACACACGTGATATAAAAGATTAGTCGAGATACTCTAGTGATCTTGAGAAGTGAGGCCACATCGAGCTATCTCAGCATACCATGGGTTATCTAAGCCTATGCAGGAAGAGTCATGGATGCATGGGTCACTCTAGGTTTTATGCACTAGTGGGTACAAGTGTGCCCTTTGAGGCTGACAACTCCAACACTTGTAAGGGGTTAAGTACCTATAGATATCAAGGAGATGGAGGCTGAGACCTCAAACGATAACAACAACATTTGGTAAGAGAGTGAGGTTGGGGATGATGAGGATAATGATGGCTTTGATCGATGAAATGACAAAGATGATGGAGATGGGGAGCCAACTGGGGGCTAGATGTAATGATAATAGATCCCAAGTTGAGAATGGTGGTAGTGGCATAGATTAGTTTAGGCCAGGAAGTATCATCAGGCACATAGGTAGATCCAATCTAGGTAAGGCATTTTAGTATAGCCATAATAAGTAGGGATACAAACACATTAGAGTATGAGATTAGTGCTTAGATACAGGAGATTGTAAGGTTACAACACCAACTATCAAATTTGTAGGGTACCCTAGACTTGAGGGATGATGACATGACTTAGTTTCATATTGAGATCACTTAGTTGAAGGTCAAGATAGCTAGGATGGTACAAATACAGGGCTAACTCACACTAGAGAAAGATCAAGTTATTAGTGAGCAAGATCAAGCATTGGCCACTATGGATAGACTCAAAGGAGAGTGGCATACGACTCGAGGAGCCATTACATAGGCCAAATTTTCACAGATGATTCTAGAGAGCCTTTGGCTAAGGATGAGGCCTCTTATTATAAGCGAGCTTATAAGTCTATTATGCCTAAGGATCAACATGTTATTACTTTTAAGACTTGGGATGCATAGAGGACAAGGAGTAGATCTAGTTAGTCTTGGACTTAAACTCATGTTATAAGTATCTTGGGCCAGTCTATTCATCAACCATGACCACCACCACCATGGCCACCAAGGCCTCTTCCAATTATAGGTCTTTTGGATACATAGAGCCAGAGTTGATCATAGGGACTTTGGAATTTTGGCACAATTTGGCATTGGTTTGACATATGGAATTTTACTCATTATATTGACATACTGATGTATTTTTGAGACACCATCATGATAAGTATATATCCTTTATGTATATGACATTCTAGATACATTAACATTCATTTTTGGGTCCTGTAAGGCTAATGTACATGTATATGATATTGCTTATATATATATATATATATATATATATATATATATATAATGCCATTCTTGTTATATTAATTATCCCATGTTTAGCATTAATTAGCATTATATATTGTTAACATTTTTAAAGTTTATTTAGAGATGCTCATCTGTATAAACACATAATAAATCATTTATTGGTCTTGTTTACTACTCATGGATTCAAGCATGTGTTTGAGTATTTGGATGGTTTTTGATATATCAGAGGAGTATTGACATTGTATTGTTAGAATAGACTCCTTGTGCACATTTTTGCTTTAGTTTGTGATATTATGCATGATAGTTATGGATAACTAAAATGACAATATATATCCTAAGCATGGAAAACTTAATTTAAATGTATATATAAATAACCTAGGAATGAGATACAAATAATCCAATCCTAAGTGTAAATATAACAAATAAATCAAGTGTAAAACTAAATAAAAAAATTCATAACCTAAGTACATAATATGAATAATCAAGACTCAAGTGTAAACAAAATGTTATTATCTTATGGCAATCAAAGAACAAAAAGGCTAAAAATAAATAATAAAACAAACAAAAATATAAAAACAAACAAAACACAAATAAACTAAACACCATACAAACAAAGAAAAACAAACAAACAATGTAAAAAACAAAATATAAACAAAGTATACAAGCAAATAAACAAAACTGATAAACAAACACAACCAATAAAATAAACAAATTGAACAAATAAAATAAATAAACATAATAAAAAAGTAAACAAAATAATCAAAATAACTAAATAATCCAAAGCAAAAAAAAATTGTAGTAAACAAACTACTCTAAACACACAAAAACAAATAAATTGAGATAAACAAACAACAACACACAACCAATGGTTAATCACAATTTTAGTACAAACAAAAAACAAGTTGTTTATGTATGTTTAATAACAATGTTACTCTTGGAGACACGGTGACCCTTAATCTAGGTAGAAATGGCACCAGTAAAACAACATAAGAACAAAAGACTAACGATTGCCCCTAGGCTATAGGGAAACAATAACACAAACAAAACAACAAACATTTCCCCTAGGCTATAGGAGACAAAAACATAAATAAGATGACAAACATTACCCCTAGGCTATAGGAGACAACAAAACAACACAAACAAAATAGGGGGAATAGAAAAAAATAAATGGTAGTCGAGCTGACTCTAGATGCACTAGGCAAATGGATGTTGCCTACATAGTTCCATGGACATAAGATCCAACATGATCTTCAGGCCAAACGTAGTTCTCCCAAGATATGGAATAGAAGAAAATGAATAGTAATAAAACATGATTGACTTGTAGAACAAAAATGGGAATGATATTATAAAACAATGAGTGAATGAGAGAAGAGGGGGTGTCATTTCATAATCATTAGAACGTCAACACAATCAAATTGTATAAGCACAAAAGTATGGTTTAGGCTAAAACCACTAAAAGTCAAGAGATGAGTATCCATAAATGAATTGAATTGGTAATTCATAGTGTCTACTACATCTAAGGCTTAGAATGAGAATGAGCTCATAGAACGGTGAGAGTGTAAATTGAAGTTGCTCACCAAACAGTGAGAGCATAACAAAAGCCAAGTGGTATTTGGTGTACCAAATTCAAATGCACAATGCTCACAATATGAACTCATAAAATGATGAGAACATAGGAAAAGCCAAGTGGTCATTAATGTATCAAAGTTGAATAAATAATATTCACAACATGAACTTGTAAAACAATGAGGGCGTATGGTTTAAGGCAAATAAAGATGGGAAAACTAAATGACAAGTTGTTACTCATAAAATAGTTAGGAGTCCCAAAATCCTTAAGGCAAAGAAGTGGTTAAAAAAGAAATAAAGGTGCAGTCCAACTAACTCGAGATGCCCCATGTATCCAAGTGCTACCTACATAGTCTATGTGGACCTCAAACTGATGTAGTTATCCCATAAATGGGAGGATAAAGACCAAGGTGGTCTAGAAATGAAATTTAATAAATAAGATGGTCCATCCCAGAAAATTTAGATGGTTTTATATCTTGCATGGAAAATTTAGGTCAATTTTCATGATTTTTAGGATTTTTTAGATATTTTACGAATGTTTAGGGGTTTTAAAACTATTTCAAATGTTATTAGAAATTTTTAGGCATCTCAACTCAATCAAGAATTACAAGATACATAATGGTCTAACTCACAAAAAGGTGAGAGCGTGGCTTAGGTTGCTCACAAAATGATGAGAATATTCACACTTAAATTATTCACAAAATAGCAAAAACATGGCAAAGGGGTGACTGTGCTTACCTCAATGTGAATCAAACACTTCCTCCATAATCCTGCATGAACTCAAGTCACTATTGTTTCACCTTCAACGATAAAGGTGGTAAAATACTTTTGATGTTTTTTATGCTTTTAAGATCTCAACTCAATAAAGAATTATGAGATATAACATGATCCAAACTTGCAAAATGGTGAGAGTGTGGCTTAGGTTGCTTACAAAATAGTGAGAGTATGACAAAGGGGTGATTGGGCCAACCTTAATGTAAATTGAGTGCTACCTACATAGTATCGCAAGACCTCAAGTCACTATAATTCTACCTTCACAAAAGGTGTCTAAATAAGTACCAACAAGTTTTAGATAAAGGCAAATGATAACAGTAATGGAAAGGTGATGTGGCAATGCATGGTAAAGGTGTTGTCCATAATTTTCCCATAGGTGTTTATAATTAGGAAACAATGATAAGGGGTCAATGGTACTAATTTTCCCATAGGCAGTTATAATTAGTAGCACGAGGTGGGAATGTAACAACAAATGAAGGATGTAATTTCCAAGACTGTTGTCGTACTGCTTTCATATACTACCATTCAAATGTTTAATTCTAAAACAACTACTAGAATGAAATCTATCATCAATCACTGAACATGTATGAAGTACACATGAATCAAAACCAAGGCCAAATGTGATAGGCGAGGTAAGGTAAAAAGAACCAGTTAGTAGAGGATTAAGGACATGGTAGACCAATAAATCGAGGCAAAAGGCAAGGGAAATGGTAAGGCAAAGGGAAAAGCATAATAAATGATTCTATTGTTCTTGTTGATGTGAAGATACATGTCCTAATCAACATGCAATACAACTAGAATGGATAATGGGATATAATGGTAATAGGGTTGCCCTATGTGACAAGGTAAGGTAAATGGCAAGGTATGAAATAATGACAAGGGCGAGGCAAATTCAATGATTTTATTGTTTCTACTAATGTGGAGATGTTCATATTGATCAACAAATGATACCACTAGAATAGTCAATTATGTAAATTTCTAGCCCATACCTCTTCTAAATAACAGCTCTATCAAGAAGCTGTTGCTGATTTAGACTCCAATAATGTTGTGATATTCATTGATCATTGATTTTATTTCTTCCAAACTTTGAGACAAGATGTATTCATAGCCTCTATAAAGGAAAGTGTGGATAAGGATGGTAAATAGGGATAAACCTTATCTAAAAGGTCTAATCTAGCAATGCAATATAAATCCTAAATGAATAAGTGGATTATTATGGTTGGGTAACAAATGAAGATTAGGATTTTCAAGTACATGCAATGTTTTTGATTCTAGATTTGACATAATTTTTTTTGTGGTAGGGCCAAAGGCTTTTGAATATGCTCTCGATAGGACCACTAGATTTTTTTATTGTTTAGGCCTGAGAGATGCTGCCATCTATTATGTTGTAGAATGGAAGTTGTACTAATATTATCTTTGATAATGTCTTCATTAAGTAATGAAGAACTATTGTACTTAGTGATTGGCACCTCGAAGAGGTTTTTACCAATAAAGTTGTCTTGATTTTCCTGTAGCATGTTTGAGAAGGTTTCACTAAGGAATGTTGACATTTGACTTTGATTGTCTTCTAACACCTCAACCAAGGTTTCACTAGAAGATGCTAAGTTAAAATTTTGATTGGCCCCTAGTTATTTTAAAAAGGTTTCAATAGCAGACTGTTGGCCAATTTTGGCCCACATACCAAGATTTTTATTGGATTGAATAGATGAGCAAAGTTCCTATTTGAGTGAATGATCAGATGACTTGTACAAGCTTTAAAGGACTAGACCATCATAAGACATCATGCAAAAATGAACGGGTCAGCTTGATTATGTATTTAATAAGTTCACTTAGGAGGCCTCTCAGAGCTAAAAGATTTCATGTACATAATTTCTTCCACGCCTAGATCATCCTTTGTAAATTTGGTATCTTGATGAATTTTCTATCTCAAGATATAAACCTTCAAAGTTAGACTTACAGAGTGAAACATGCGTATAGATGTTAAATTTGGGCCTTGTGAAATAGTTGTTTAAATTCAAATGTTCCCAAGTTGAATGTGGATCTGACAAGTGTTTAAATCTTAGGAGTTAAGATCAAATCTAATGGTGAGTGGTGATTTGATAGATGCCAGTGGGTTTTGAAGATCCAATGATGTGTATTTGATCATGCATCAAAGATCGACAGTGAACATCAAGTCAAAAAGTCAACATGAACATGTCGATGATAAGTGACAATATCTTGGGTACTTGAATAGAGATCTAATGGTGCATGGTGACTGATAAGGTTAGTGGGTCCAAGCAGATCAATGGTGTGCATTCAATCATACAAGGTATATATAACAGTGAATGATGAGTCAATAAGTTACTAGATCTCAAAGATAAATGAGAAGCTGTCAAGTGTCTTAGCACATTAAATTGATAGAAGATATATGGCTCACATTCATTCATATAAATAAGATCAATTGTATATGATAAATTAGATCCAATGGTGCTCATCTAATGTAGATCATAGATCAATGATCAATGATGAAGGTCGAAGGTGTTATAATCTTGAAGGCCCAGATTAAGATCAATGCTAATATTAAAGGTCAAAATTATGAGACTTTGAGTGAAGGTCTAAATATGATCCAAGTTGAACCAGATCAGATATTGTAGGATCAAACATCACCATCAAAGCTCTGTAGAGGTAAAATAGGTCTTTTGGGTTTATTAAGGATTGAAGGTGGGCTACTAGGCTATTCAAGCAACATAAATGCACCCAGGTAGATATGACGATTGTATAAAAACCAATAAATGGGATTGGTTTTCATATATAGTAGATATGTGTTTAGTGGTTGTAGTAGAGATCACGCCAAGGCATAAATATTATAATCATATCATCCAAAATCTAGTAAGAACATTCAACCACCTAAAGTAGACGTAATCATGGTTCAATTAGGTTGATGAACATAAAGATCTTTCCCTTATAAGCAAGCCAAGAAAAGGATGTCGTAGAGTCCTAAGTTGGATATATGGTGGTTAAAAATTGTAGTTGGAGCATTCAATACATTCTCAGAACTTGAAAGATTTTTCTTTTTTAGCAAGAGTATGACTCATCATCCTAAGAACATTCTTGTTATATAGCATATTTCTCAACCAATGAAAGAGCTCAGAGGCTATTAGGACAGAAAAAAGTTGATATGTTTATGATGGATTGCGTTCTAATTTGATCAAAATATGGTGGAAAATTCAAGAAAGGTGGTTAAGACTCCATAAAATTAATTAGACCCCATTTATTGATTTTTGCACACATGTTCCCCATCTCTCTCATTTCCTTCTACTATAAATACAAGCTTCTAAACCTTGAAATTGATCCCTCTCTTGGGCATGACTAGACTCTGCCACGATTGAGCTTTGTAACCTCTTGAGATAAATAGTTGATTATTTTAGATTCCATTATTATATTATAGGGTGTTAATATCTATTTAATTTGCATATGTGGTAGAAATCTCTCCCTTGTGAAGTCCTGATCTCACCTAGATGCTAGTTATCTTGTTATGTAGGTCATGTTTAGTGTCTAATGTCATTTGATTGAAGTTAGCATGTGGATATATTGACTAGTTAGTGCCTTAAATCAGGCCTCTGCATCGCTTCCCTCAGGTTTTGATCACTTGGTGAACCTTTGCATGAAATACTAATACATAACAGATATTTAGATTTGTAGACTCAGTCTTTTTCTTGTCTCATTAGTGTTTTTTAGAAGTTCAAGTGGAGTGGATGAGCAATCAATTTAGGTGCATTGACAACATTAGCTAATATTTCCATTTAAGTTATTTTTCTCTCCTTTTTCCCCCAAAGTAGGTTTTAGTGGAAATGAGTTAAATCATACATCAAAGGAGCTAGCCTCATTTAAAATCTTAGATGTCTGACCCAAGATTAGGTAACCCACAACTTAGGGTCATTCCCATGTTGGACTAGATTTGAGTAGGGGACCTAAATAATCATTTTCTCAACTAGGGTGCAATTTAGGCCTCCAATAGAGACTATTTTTCTTTTACATGAATGTGATCTTGGTCTCCTTGAAATTTTGCAATTGATATGTCACCATGGATGTAATTCAACAATGTGTGATTCTATTGGTCCCAATCAACATTTATTGGAGGTGGAATGTTAATATAATGGATATGTTGGCTGGTGTTAATGGAATGTGGAATGGTAATGGAATGGTAAGAGTCAACATAATCCTCATGGAAGATACTAAGAAAAATTATGTCAATGTTGAAGTAATCATCCTTAAAAATTGTGGAAGGATCATAAATATATTCAAATTAATTTGCAAGTCTTGTGTAACCAATGTTGTAACAACCATGATTGTATTCTAATTATGAAGCTGAGTCTAACTCAAGGGACTCTAAATTCGATGTTGAGACTGGTGTTGATTCTGCTTCTGATACTAAATCTGATATCGATTCAAAAATAGAACTTAGCTTTGATGTTGATTATTCATTTGGTGTGGCAATAAAGATATCATGTTGAATGTTTGGTTTGGATGAGTAATGACCTATGGTTGAATAATGGGCTCTTAAAAAATAGGCTCAACTAAGAAGGACTCCACAAAGATTGGCTTGTCAAAGTGAGGCTTCTCAACAAAAGGGAAATGGTCAATAGGCAACTCCACAGAGACTGGATTATCAAAGTGAGTCTCCTTAAAAACAAGGCAATGGTCAAAACAATGATTTGCCTAAAGGCAGTTATAATCATTATGGGGTGACTCAATAAAGACTGGCCTGTCAAAGTGAGGCTCCTCAACCAAATGGAAAGGGTCAATAGGAAACTCCATAGAAACTAGCTTGTTAAAGTGAGTCTCCTTAAAGAAAGGGAAAGGGTTAAAGGGTAATTCAACACAAGTTAACTTGTCATAAATAGGTGCCTCAAAAAAAAATCATGGATTGGTTGGTTCTTTTGGCCTTGGATTACAGTTGGTTGCAAAACCTTAGATTTGGACACATCTTGTTCTTTGAATGATGGTTATTGGATAGGTAATGATTGCCTTTGTTGTGGTTCGAACATTGACTTAGATTTTCTAAAGTGGGATAAGGTTGATAATGGATGAATAATGATCTATGGTTCAATAATGAGCTCTTTATAAATAGCTCATTTAAGATGGGCTCAACAAAGACTAGCTATGGGTTTAAGATAGTAATTATGATCTGTTTAGTCATAAATGTGTGACCTTATTAGGATAATGAGCTGCCAAATTTGGAAGGGCTTGGAATGGTAATGAATGGGTGTTATGGAGCTTGGTTGATAATGCATGCCGATGAATAAGGGCGTGGAATGGTAATCCTTGGGCATTATAGAGCTTGATTACTAACACAAGCTAAAGGACAAGGGCATGTAATGGTAATCCTTGGTATTACAGAGCTTGGTTTCTAATGCAGGTCAAAAGATGAGGGCCTCAAATGGTAATCCTTGGGAACTATGGATCTTGGTTGCTAATGTAGGCCTAGAATGGTAATCCTTAAGCACTACATATCTTGGTTTCTAATGTAGGCCAAAGGATGAGGGCCTAGAATAGTAATCCTTGGGCACTATGGATTCTGGTTACTAATGCAGGCCAAAGGACAATGATCTGAAATGGTAGTCCTTCAACACTATGGATTTTGGTTGCTAATGTAGGATAAAGGATGAGGGCCTGTAATGGTAATCATTGGGCACTATAGAGCTTGGTTGTTAATGCAGGCCAAAGGATGATGACCTAGATAAAAAAGTGGTGTCACCAAATATTGCACTAATGGGTCCATCCTTTGTTCAACATATGGAATGTTATAAGATGGATAGGGATCTATCTCATAAGCTACGTCGTCATATGAATCTTCAACAAAAGGGCCACTCATCACAAAGTTCTCATAGTCTAGATTTTACATAATCCACTACATGTGTAATGAGGCATGTTTGTATTTAAAGATATGTCTCATGAAAAATAAAGGGTCTAAAGGTAACTAACCAATTGAGTTTCAAAAATAAAAGAACCTTTAACTCTGTAAAAGAGGCATAAAGGGTAAAATAACTAACTAGGCAAAGGCAGGATAAAACAAACTCAAAACCAATTTAACAAAATGACACTAATTTGCCCAAAGGTAATTATAATTAGTGGCAAAAGTAATAAAAAATTTCAAAACTCATCTATGGCTAAGGTATTGATTTGCCTAAAGGCAGTTATAATAAGTCACAAAAGTGTCTATACAAGGTAGAACAATTACGAAATGGGCTCAAAAGATAGTAATGATTTGTCCAATGGTGGTTATAATCATTAGCATAAAAAACAAGTCTAGACTCAGAGATAAGAAATAGAACAAGAAATTGAAAACAAATTAAACTAAGATAATTGGCTTGAACGATACTCGATAATTGTCTCACTAAGAATCAATATTTGATTCACAAGAGACTTTTGGAACAATGAAACTAAGACACTTAAAATTCGGCAACAAACTTCAAATAAGGCATGAGGCAACGATTTGGCTCAAATGACTCTTTAAACAAGGTACATGACAAACAACAATCGTTAGGTCGAGGCAAGGGGTCTTTTAGATCAAAATAGGGAATTAACCCAAATAACATAATATAAATACAAAAGGTAGACAACCTAATCCCAAATTAGATGAGGATTTGACATGAACCTGATTAGTTTAGGATTTGCACTTCGAAAGGTTGAGTTTCATATTTAATTTGAAAAGACTCAAATGTTCTAAGGAAAAAATGCTAGACCAAAACGGGTAGTGTAACCATGCATTTGAAACAAGAGAGGTATAACAATAGTTTGGAAGTTGGTTTCAAAAACGCGATATGAGATTTGTAACTATTTAGGTAGCATAACAATGATCTTTCAAGAAATGTCATGACAACAATTTTGGACTAAAAAATCTAAGGCAAATGTTTGAGACAAAATGGGCATTGTAATGACACCCCATTTAAACAAGAGACACACAAATGGTTTTGGAATAAATCTCTAAGGCAAAAAGTGTGACATAAATGGACAAAGTAGCACCTCTTAGGCTGAAGGGGTGTGAAAACAATGGGACATTTTGGACTTGTTTTGAATTGACAATATAAACAAATAATTTTAGTCTAAAAACACACATATAAAATCAAAGAAAATATAAGTAGCACTAATAGCTCATCCTATTTCTAAAACTGACATAGGTGTGCGTAGCTTCTATCAAAGTTTCTATTAATATACCAATGCTTGGGAAGAATTAAGTGTTGATCCAAAAATTAAAGTACAGGTGTAGGTAGAATTTTTACACCCCCTCTATCTCTCAAGCATTGATATGTGGCACTAACTTAGAGTGAGGAACACTTGTCATTTGGTTAGAAATTCTACAACAAGTGGGGTTTTAACTAACATCTATAAATCTTGAACGTACTAAATGGTCCTAAGTGTGGCTATATAAGGGTACAATCATGTCAATTGAGTCCAAACTGCCTAGCTTATTATGTAAGGGTCTAGTCCTTTACATAATGAATTCATCTATGTACTTTGTAGTGAATTCCAATGTCTAGTTGTTGTATGGCCCGAGTACCCATTATAACGGTCAGACTAATTTCTCACCATTATCCCATCCAACAATTTTCCCAATTTATATACCCCACTATGGAGTGGGGTTGGTATGATGCTAGGAGATGAAACCCTAGGTCAACTCACCCCTAGAGTACTTGTGAGTGAGAGACAGTCTCCCACCCACAAACCAAATGCAATAAAATAAATTAAAAAGACTTTAGAGGTCATTTTTAGGTCACCCAAGTCACTTGGATCTTGGGAAGAGCATACATGACAATCCTTTCTACAAGACCAAACAAACAAGGCAATAAACTAAACACTTTTGGTCACTCGAGTTCCCTAAAGGGTATGGGGGGAGAGCATACACGCGATAGTTTCTAATTTTCCACAAACAAAAGAATCTAACTATGAACTTTGATTTTTAATTAATAATGAAAAATAAACATAAAGTGAAAAAGCTCTTAAGATCTCTACTAAAATGTATGTTCCTTTTAATATCACTAATTTGAAGTATGATTGAAATTTTGGCCCCTTGGCCTTGTTTGCACTTTTAAAAGATTTAAAAATTAAAAGACAAGTGTGATTAAGTGGATTTTAAGCACAAAAAAAAATGTATGTGAAATTTTAACCATGTTCAAGCTTTTCTCTCTCCACCTTAGGTCCTACAAAATGTTAGGGGGTTTTCTTGCCTAGAAGCTATAAAGCAAGTGAGTAAACAACAATCCATTTCAATCTCTTAGGTTTTGTAAAAACATAGAGCAAAGCCATCATTTAGTAGGATGAAGCTACTTATTTCCTATAAACACAGACACAAGGAGTAACTTTGGTGAAGCTACCATTTATTAGGGTGAAGCCACTGATTAGGTCAAGCAAAGTTGCTGAAATAAGCTATAAAATATTTAAATAGAGAGTAAATTTACCTAGTGAAGTCATCATTTAATAAGAGCAAAGTTGTCAATTCTATAGAGTGAAGCCACCGTTTAACAAGTCAAAGCCACCATTACAAAGCTACCATTTATGCATAATAAAATATCGTAAATAATTCATGGGATGGCAAAGCCACTGTTACATGGGGCAAAATCGTTGTTTACTCAAAAAATAGAATGACGTATATTTCAAGGCTAAAACTCTAAACTTGAAGAATTAAATGCATTTATTAGTAAAACTAAGTTTAACATATCATTTTCCTTGTCCATATGGGATGCATGGTCCCACCGTGTGTGGCATTAATTACCTTAGGTGTTTGAAGAGTAAATAATATGTAGATTAGTCCCTTGTTAATCCAAACGACAAAATCAAGCATAACAATACATTATGACTAAACACTCTTGCCTAAGAACTAGGGAGAACATAACACAATAAGCAAGATCACAAAATATAGATTCAAAAAATACAAATTCCTTACCTCCTTTGTCAAATTTGATGCTTACTTATTGGCATAAGGATGTTCATGCTCAGCCTATGATGATTTGAGTCTTCTAACAATGTTCCTCCATGATGGTAGTATCTCTCTAATAGTCACTTGTGGCTTGGTCTGAATCTTGGCATAAACTGAGCATTATAACACTACTCTCAAAGGATTCAAGAAGGTATTCTAGAAGAATAACCTTACACACAAAAGCTTGTTGGCATATTGTGTGGGCACTTGTATTTATAGCTCAAAGAATTAACTCTAACCCTAGGGAGGTTAGGTTAAATTCTAACTTTGGTTGAGTCTAAATTAACCTCGATTGGATTAGGCTAATCTTGAGTTGGGTCAAAGCACTCATAAAATCTTGACACCTCAGCTTCAGATATTTGTGAGGCATGACAACTCACTTTAGATATTTGTGAGGTTGTGACTCATAATTTTAAAATATTTTAGAAATAATAAATCACTTTATTAACTCCTTTGACCTTTTGACTTCATATTTGGCAAAAAAATCTTTTTTTGGTAAATAAAATCCACTAATTTGATTTAGAATTTTTGATTAGGTAAGTTATTTAAGATTTGTAATGTAATTAATCTTGCTTAGTATTTTTTGGCTTTTAGAAATTATTTTAAATATTTTCAATTAATAGCTTAACAGGCAAAAGTGTCAAAATATTAGGTCATAATTTGATAAAGGTTAAAACTAAATTAGGTTATTAGTGCATACAAAGTATTATGCCAAATAAACTAGCTTCATCATGTTTCTGGGCAATTAAATCCTTTATGCGGATGAATTTGGGAAATTCATGTGATTTCTAAGCTTAAAATGTGTTGTTTATTAGAAATTAAAATGAATCTCAGTTTAGGCATGAAAGTTTCCAAAACTAAGTGTCTACATACACTTGTTACTGAATGTGCTTAATAAGCTAAACATCTTTGTCAACTATTTTTTAGATTAAGCTGTCAAAATGGGCCACAATTGAGGATCGGTCTAGATAGGATTGAATGCATGAAGAAATCACTTGTGTGTAGTAGTAAAATCAAACATGAGCTAGAAGAAGCTTATTACTCAGCAATCAAAAGATTACAATATTAACATTAGCATTATTAGCCATGAAATCGTTAGGAAGGTACATTATATAGGTAAAAGATAAACATGTACTCACAACCTCATGAATGTGGAATTATCTTTCATAATAACCTAAAAATATACCTAAGCAAGCTAACTAAACATGTGTAGGGATAAACTATTAAATGGAATAAAAACCTACACTAACACCCCCACTTAAGCTAGCTTAGGTGGGTAGTAGAATTGGGTTTCAACAATGAGGTTTGATGAGGTACCCAAGTACAGTGAAATTCCCCCTAGAGGAGGATGCTAGAGCTTCCCTAATCCCAAGAAGATCCTATAAATGAAGATATTTATTTTTGGCAAAAGGTTTGGTGAATATATCAGGAATTTGTTCCATTATATGGATGTAGTGGATATCAATGACTTGCTCATGGATGAACTCCTGAATGAAATGTATGTGAATCTTGATATGATTGGTCCATTTGTAGGATCAAATTATTGTAGATCTAGATTATGCTTTGGTTATCATAAAATATTGCTATTGGTCATCAAAACTAGATGCCAAACTCAGTGAAAATCCCTTGAAGCCAAATAGCCTCAATGTCTGCATTAACATATCCTCTATATTTTGCCTTTGTAGAAGATAAATCAATAACATTATGCTTCTTGCTTAACCAACTAATCAAACCTAAACCAAGGGAGAAACTATAGCTTGAAGTACACTTATGATTATGAATATCACTAGCCTAATCTGAATCTGTATAACTAGTTAAGGCAACATCAATGCTTGCTTCATAATGAATCCTGAAACTATAAGTACCTTGAAGATAATGAAGGATCTACTTAGCTGCTTTCTAGTGTAGCTCATGTGGTTCTTGCATGAGTCTAGAGACCATCCCCATTGCATATGAAATGTTAGGTCTAGTGTGTGTAAGGTAGATGAGACTACCAACAAGTTATAAATATGACGTAGAATCAAGCAAAAGAGATGGACAATCAACCTTAAGCTTCACACCAGATAAAAGGGGAGTTAGAGCTGGTATGAAATCCAATTAAAAACATACTTGGATTGTGCAATAGTGATCACAGAGTTAGAATGATAAATTTTAATCCCAATGAAGTAATACAACAAGCCCAAGTTAGTCATTGATAACCTATCAAACAAATTAGTTTTCACTCCTATGATGGTGGATGTAAAAATACCTATGATCAATAGGTCATCAACATAGAGAACCAAAATCAATACTGAATCATCCTACCTTAAAATATAGTCATTCAAATCAAAATGGCATATGGTGAACCTAACCAAAAGAAGAAAGGAGTCCATCTTGGCATGCCAAGCTCAAGGAACTTGTTTGAGGCCATAGATATATTTTTGAAGTTTGCAAACTAAGGAGGAATCATCCACAAATACTTGTAGTTGCTCTATGTATATTTCCTCTTTGAGGTAACCATGAAGAAATACACTCTTCACATCCATCTAATGAACATCCTAGTGATGTGTTTTGATAGTAAGGATAGTAAGTCAAATTGAGTTCATTTTGTTAATTGGGGTGAACATCTTGGTATAGTCAATGTTAGGTACCTAAGAAAAACCCTTTTCTACCAAACGTGCTTTGAACTTATCTACGAACCCTTATGCTATAAATTTTATTTGGTAGATCCAACTACATCAAATAAGTTTTCTTCCCTTAAGAAGAGGGACTAAATACCAAGTGTCATTCCTCGATAAGTAAACATACTCCTCTTCCATAATAGTATCCCCCTCAAGAGTGTCTATGGCCTCATGAAATGATTGTGGATCATAAGTAGATGTAATGAAAGCATGTGGGACATCCTAGAATTGTCAACATGTTCACCTATTGTCTGATGGATCTCTAACCCATTAACTAGAACTTTACAGTGTCTATCGAGCCCAAATAAGACCAATGCTCAAAGAGCTAGGAGGGATTTCCTCATCCTCTAAAGATATTATGGGAGGAGGAGGGGAATCCTTATCACTAATCTCATCATTAAAACTAAAAGAATAATTTGGATCATCATGTAGCTACTCTGGGGAATCTAAATCATTAGAGTCATCATCAAATCCCAATGCATCCAAGGAAGGTGGAGTGTTGTCATGTGTGGAGTCTTGAGGAACCTCTTGAAAACAAACACTTATTTCAACAAACAACTCATGAGTGGTGGGATGGAAAGCCTGTATCCCTTAACACTCTTAGGATATCCAACAAAGATGCAAGGTTGACTCTGAGGTTCCATTGCCTTACGTTTCTTATTTATAATAAAAGCCATATCAGGGGATCTAAACACTTGAAAGTGCTTCACTGTGGGTTTTCAATTGCTCTAAGGTTTAAAAGGAGTGACTCCCTTTAATGCTTTATTAGGAAATAATTTATATGTATAAGAAGCACAATTGATGGCCTTAGCTCAATACTAAGGTGTAAGAGACTTCGAATGTATCATACAATTGGCCATTTCCTTCAAGGACCTATTATTTCTCTCTATAACACTATTATTTTGAGGACTCTATGGAATTGTATGCTATAGTTTAATCCCTTATAAAGCACAAAATTATGTAAAATGGTTACTGACATACTCACCACCATTACCAGTGTGCAAAATCTTGATGGATTTACCTGATTAATTTTATAAAAACACTTTGAAGTCCTAAAAATTATCAAAGACCTCTAATTTATGCTAAGAAGGTACACCTAAGTATACATTGAAAAGTCATAGATGAAAGTAAGCATGTTTTTAGTCATGTTGAATGAAGGTTTTGGAAATGGACCAATAATGTCATTGTGGACAATCTCTAATATCTATTCATATCTTCATGATTTTCCCTTGTCATAATTCTCCTCAAGATGCATACCAAGTATGCAACCCTAGCAAACTCCATCAAAAAACTTGACTTGTGGCAACCCTAAACCATGTCATGATGACTAAGTTGCTCAAGGTAGCAATAGTTGAGATGGTCGAATCACTCATGCCATAATTTAGTCACCCCATCTGAATGAGTGAGTAATGCAGTAGAGGGTCGATTAGGTGAACAATGTGAGAAACTATACAATTATGACTAGTGATCTGCTTTCCCAAATATAACTATGAAGTCACTATTTGCTTCCCTAATAACCATTGAATTGGGTGTGAACTCAAATCTCTTTCTTGAACCACTGTGAGTGATCTGATAAATAGATAAGAGATTGGTGAATAAAGAGGGAACACATAGAACATCATGAAATTTCCCATCATTCATTTCAATAGATTCATTCCCACTAATTTTTTGGAAGTATCGTCACCCAACAAGATGGAAAGCATAAAACAAGGCTCTAAGGATGAGAACATGTCACGTGATGAAGCCATTTGGTATGAGGTACCATGGTTATTACCTGTGTGGAAGGTTGGGACGTAACTACAATAAGTATTTTGATCTTATCTTTTCCCTTTTTATTATCTTTGGCCTTATAATACTCTTATAATGATGAATTATGATTAGGAGAATTAAGGACACTGATATTATATTTTTCGAGCATTTTTTTCAGTTGGTTAATCTCTTTCTTCATGCACTTGGTTTCATCATGCCCAAATTTCTTGAAATAGGCACAAGTGAGTCATTTTTTCTTGGATTTCCCATTTAAAGAAGATGACTCTGATGTTTTGGATTTAGCATTAGATATATGAACCTTTCTTTGATTTGGGTTCTTTTTTTATTTCTTCTCTTTGCTGCTAGAAGTCTTCTATTTGTCATGACTCATAATTAAGAAATGTGATTTAGATGAATTCAGTTTACCCATTTGAATGAGCTTATCTTGCTCCCAAATTAAGTCAGCAACAAAGTCATCCAAGGATGACATGGTCCATGTATCTCCAAGGCATGCTTGGCACCATGGAAGGTAGAAATGAAGATAGAATAATTAGATCCCAATTTTATAAGGATGAAAAGAATCAGTTGATCATCCTTTTTGTCAATACCACATAGTTTTAATTGTAACCTGAATGATTTGAACTTTATGAAGAAGTCTTGAATCATATCAAAATCACATGGGCTCAAACTGATGAGCTCATTCTTTAACTCTCGACCCCTTATTATGTCCTACTTCCTAAAGAGTTTTTCCAATATGGTTTAGACTTCATCAGGAGTATTTGTAGATTTAATATGAAAAAGTAAGTTGGGAGACATAGATAAACATAGAAGATAATAAGTGTTGTTACTTATATTGTACCTCTTTACCTTATTTACATCAAGTATTAGCTATTTTTATGTACCCATCATGATTTAATGTAAGCCTTTGATCTGCAAAAGAATTTACACTTTGAATTTCCAATCATGATAGTTGAATGGTGTAAAAAGAGGAACTAAACTTTGATCCATGGTGTAGAAAATAAGTGTTGAACTACATGTGCTGAAAGACTAGGAATGTGCAACCCCCTGAATTTATAGAGATTTAATTTTACAAGGCACAAGAATAACACCAATACACAGAGCTAAAAAAACTTGTACTTTAAAAAAAATGGTGCCTCAAAAATAGTTATCAGTTGAAAGCTATGGAAGTTTGATGATATTGCTTGTAAAATAATTCTCCACTTTGCATGAATTTGAAAGAGTTTGGGTTGACATTTTTTGGAACTAACTTCCCCAACAAAAACTTAAGCCCTCTTAGAATAAAAGTTAAGTAATTTTTGGTTAGAAGTGACTACGGGATTAACTCCCATATGACCAGAGGCTAAGACCTAAAATGAGTGCTCCCTTTGGATTGATTTGATTAATGGGCGAGTGATGTCACTCTTAAATTGACTCCACTTCACCAATTAATAGTTCTACTTCACACTAACATAAATTTGACAATCGTATGAATGCTACATGCAAAAAAAGTGGAAGGGAGTAAGAGGAGTGTGTAGGCATAGAATAGGAGGATGACTATGGCATGAAAAATATGACTGAAAGGCTCAATACATTATGGCATAATGGGATAGTGTAATGCAATGTGGTGGGATGACACAATGTGATGTAGTGGGATGGTGAAACACAATGCAGTGAGATAATGTGATATGGTGTGATAGGCAAGTAGGCACACAGTAGGGATCATGCCTATGAAATTCATAGAGATGCAATGGTACAACATGAATTGGTATGTCTACCAAAGATGTACATGAATAAAATAGCAAAAAAGTCTATAAGTTTCCAAAATTTTACAAGCACCAAACTAGTGGAAAAGGGCAAAAAAATAACAAAGAGAACCTTAAATCTAGAAAAATCTATATGGTTTCCTTCCAACCCGCTAAAGACCCACTTCATATTTTATAAAAACCATAAATTTTTTCCATATCAAGTACTAGATGGTACAAAATCTATAGATTTTTAAAAAACCTTCAAACCCTCAAAAAAAGATGAAAAATTGACTGTCATGAAACTGAGTCGTGTTTATAGCCAATCCTAGGATTTTGACACATTTTGAATTTAATGGCACTGCCTATTTTTTATTTAGATACCTTAGATGTATAGATATGCACATATTTTCTAGAAACCTCACCAAACTCTTGAAAACTAAAATCAATGAAAAATACTTGAACAAGCTAGAATGCTAGATCTCACAACAAGAACAATGGCATTCGACTATCAACAAAGCTTTGATACTATGCTAGAATGGGCCATAATCGAGGATCAGTTTGGATAGGATTGAATGCACAAATAAATTATATATATAGTAATGAAATCAAACATGAGCCAGGAGAAGCTTATTACTCAACAATCAAAATATTGTAATATTAGCATTAACATCATTAGTCATAAAAGCTTTATGAAGGTACATTATATAGGTGAAAGATAAACATGTCCTCACATCCGCATGAATGTGGGATTATCTTTCACAATGACCTAAAAATATGCCTAAGAAAGCTAAGTAAACATGTGTAGGTAAAAACCATTAAATGGAATAAAAACCTATACTAACACAAGGAATTGTTATGGTTATTAACCAGATAAGATAAACTATATTAATGGGTGCCAAAGGATGGAAACCCAAACATACCTAAAAAGGGTTATTTGAGGTAGAGTTTTAAAAAACATTATTGTATGTGTTAAATAAAAGGCAATATTTCATCCCAAGTGCATTGCTTTTTTGAGTTGCACATTCTAAGCAGGTGTACTATCATCCTATTTACTACTTAAGTTTGTTCATCAACTTGTAGATGGAATGTGATAGACTTATTCTACTTTGTGTCTAACATAGACCAAAGGACTTTCCAAAAATTGTTCAAAAACCTTGTATCTATGTTAAAAAGGATACTTTTTAGGATTCCATAGTGGATCCAAACATGTTGAAAGTATAGTTGAGTTGTTTTTAGAGTTGAGATTGCTTTCTTACATGGTATTAGAATTTCCATCTTCAAAAATTTATCAACTATTGCATAAACACAATCATTACCATTCTTGGTAGTAGGTTAGTCTGAGAATGAGTTCATGGAAACATATTCCCATGATCTTTTTAGAGCCAACGAAAGTGTGTACAAACCTTGCTTCTTGTTGATTGGTTTGGAAATTACACATGTGGTACATAACTTGATGTATTTTACTACATATACCATGAGGTTTGGCTAGAAGAAGTACTTTTATGACACTATAAGAGTCTTTTCAACTCTAAAATCTCATGTGACCTTATTGAAGTGAGGCTCCCATATTAGTTTCTATCTCTCTACCTCATGTAGAAGGTATAAGTGTCTAAAGTGATATAGGAATCCATCCCGCAAGTAAAAATATGAAACTAAATTACCACAAATCAAGTTTTGATAGATATCTACAAAACTCATGTTAGATGGATATAATTATGATCATGTATTAACTTCATGTCCACATATGTCAAGTATAGAAAGGATATCATGAACTCATAGATGTCTCAAACAATTTATGACTGGATTGACACTTCCGTTATTATGTTTGATGTGCAAATGAAATTATTAAAAATTAGAAGACCATTTCTGATGCCTCTCTTATTATAACTCATTCAAAGTTTACACTATATATGTAACCTATATGTTATTTAATAAAACATTGAATTGTGATCAACTCTGCACATTTGAGCCTTTGGTGCTTTTCCAAATTAGAGGTGAAACTTCATTTGGTATTAGAGCATGTACTCTTGGGACTTCTCTATAAATTTAGAACTTGTTTGTATTAAAGAGTTTAGAAGTGTAGACCATGTCCAACATTCTTATATTTTAATATATCATTTTTCTTTCTATAAATGGATTTATAGTGTAAACCACTACTAATTCTATTGATATTCAGTTTTAAGAATAATATATATATGTATGTATGTTTGTATTTTTATAGTGTTTAACAATTTTAGTTTACATTGGCCATACAGATAGGTTGTACTCCTCAGAGCATTCAGACTTGACATCAAGGTTTTGAAAACTATGTTTTGTTTAAAGCTTTAATGGATCATTCAAGGTTATTGATCTTATACTATACACATTGCACCATCCAATAGAATATGGTTGTGGATGAGGTGTCAGTGGCAAGTTTAGCCTGCAAACTAATTCAAGAGAAATTAGGTTATTCTAATTTATATTATCAACACTGAAGTTTACTAGTTGAGCATTGATTCACAATTAAAAATAAAACAATCTTATGCTTCCTCTATTTCCATAGGGCTAGTATAGATGTTTGTGGTACCCACCTTGGCATAGGCAAGTAAAAGGCCTACTTTTTGAAAAAATGTTATAAAATTTTAATCGTAGAGGAAATTTTAGGAAGTAGTTTTTAAGATTTTTTTTAACATCTCCATAAAATAATTTTGATTTATTAAAAGTGATTTTTAATTTATACAAAAATATGTAACGTTGTTTGGATCCATAGCCTCTCACCTCTACACAGCACTGAAAATAATCATTCGGAGTAGTTGTTACTTCTACTTTTCAAGGAAAGATACCTAATTGTGTAGTTTTAATTATTTAGCATAAGACCCCCAAAACATAGTAATTTAAGTAATGATCCCCTTTATGGGACCATGCTATAAATACATCTAAGAGGATATGAATATAGGTACTATGTAAGTTAATCAATGTGGGTTTTAGCATTTCATAACACTATTAGAGATATCTTAAATATTTATATCTGAAAATTATTACGAGATATCAATTTCCTGGCACCTATCTTAGATTTGTCACAAAACACATTGATTAATAATTCTATTATTTTTTCCATAAATTATATGTTGTGTAACCCTAAAATGTATATATGGAGAATCTAGGGTAAAGGGGTAGAGATAGCCTAGGGCACAAAGATGTTAAATTATCTCTAAAGTAAGCTATTTAATTGCAAAACATAGATAAAACCTATATTGAATTTATTATGCTGAGATATATTAAAAATAGAGAGTAAAAATATGCTAGATATTGTAATGATAATGAAGACAAGGTACTTAGCTAGTTTTGATGTTAATACAGATATAGATTTATAATAGGGTGAAAGTAGACTAGATATATATCTTGGATTAATTGTGTGATTTTGGAAATTGTACCTTTATAGATGCAAACACTTGCATCAATCTAGGACAATTATGTTGACACTATTATCTAACTCATAAGTAGGTGTTCAGTACAAAATACCTATTAAAATTAGATGTGACCACCTCAATGCTTTTGGGTTTTATGTCACTTTCCCTTGGGTGTATTCAGATCTGGGTCATGGATTGTAGCTCCTTGTCAAATGAGAAAACCCTAGTTCTTCATCTTCACTATGGCTATGGAAAAAATGGGTTAGTGGGAACATGGTGTTGATCTGCCTAAAAGATCCCATTGTTAATGAGCATTTCTTACATAAGTAATAATCCAAAGAGGGCCTCAAATTTATGTAGTTCTCCCCTATATATTAGCTTTTGTGTGTATCATGTAATGTGTGATAAACAAATACATAGAGTGACCTAGATTTTAACTTGAAAAATGTGGATCATAGAATGTTCCTTCATTACTTTAGACCTATAGATGTGTTGTCCTTGTAATTGATATGGAAATAGGAGAAAATAGAGAAACTTTGATCATTTGAGTGCTTTTGGTAAGTTACCTTGTGAGAGGTAAGAAGTTGCTAGGTGAGGAATGAATGAGGGTTGATCTTGTATTTATATCAGTCCATTTGCAGAATATCTCTCATTAAATCACTTAGGTCAACCATAGGTATACATTTCATTTACAAATTGGATAACTACAGGGAATTGGATGCTTATGTTAGAATATGACACTTACATTGACAGAGGCATTTGATTGGGACACAAGTGTTTGGGCAATTAGAAAATAGGTGTAGGTCCAAAACTTTTAAAGGTGGAAGATAAGTAGGTTTACAACATTTTGGACAAGATATAAGGTCTGAGTCATCATAATAACATCAATCATACCAAGAGATAATCAATTAGGCACAAAGAGATAGTGTATGCGAGTCTTTTGGTAATAGGAAAGGTCTAAAAGCTAAAGGTGCATCCATGATGTGTATTTACCAAGTGTGCAAGATTGAGGTGCTACATAATTCAAAAAATAGTATCTATATTACCCCCCTTTGATATAGTAATGAAATTATTGGTTTAAAGGGGAATAAATATGTACCTAGGTACGTATAACACACCTTGTCTTTACTTGAATCCAACTTGAGTGATTTTTTGGTGAGTGACATGAAACTAAGAATATGTTCCACTATATAATCAACACATATAATTTGAAATTGAAAGCATTCAAATTATTGAAATTGAAAGAGAGCAAAGTTTAGGAGTACACTTGTGTATTGATGCAATTGCCTTACCTTTTAACAATTTTGATTTGAAATTATATCAATATGAATAATTAGAGCTGATATTAGGACAAATGTAAAATATAAAAAATTCATATATCTAAAGATATAGAGAGATATTGGAGGACACATTCCCCCAACCTTAGAGAAAAGGTGAGTTGTCACTTGATAGTTGAGATTAGTTCAACCATATAACCCAAACGTACTTATAACCTAGTAAATGTGAGTAAACGAAGTAAACGCATACTATAAAACTAGTGAGGTTGGATGATGTAATCAAGTCCAACCTATAAAATTGGTAAGATTGAGTGATTTAATCACCTCAACCATATAGTAGATTGTCTCAATATAGTCTATAAAAGTCCAACCTGATGTGTGATGACAATATCTAGAAGTGCTCAAAATTTAAAACTAATTTAATTTTACAATATTGGGTGCACATTGTAGATGATATGCACCCTAGATATGTCTCATGCTAAAACTATGTATAACAATGGTACTAAGTACCAATGTATATAATAGTACAAATGTATAGAATTTTGCCACAAATGCGTATCTGAATCATATCACAATACAATTTATCCAATTTGAAACTATGTAAGTGTGAAGAACATGTTTCCAAAATATGACCTCACTATAATTTAAAACTAAAAACTAGTCTAAATGTGGAGAACACGTTTTCAAAACATGCCCCCAATATAATCTAAAACTAAGAACTAGTATAAGTATGGGGAACATGTTTCTAAAGAATGCCCCCCTATGTATGGAGAAATATGAAAATTAATATAAGTGTAAATGTGGAGGACATGTTTCCAAAACATGCCCCCACTATAATCTAGATATGCTACATATTGAACAAGCATAGAGAACATGTTTCCAAAATATGCCCCTACTGAATTTGAAACTATGACAAATGTGGATAACATATTTTCAATACATGCCCCCACTACAATCTGAATTGATAAAGTAATATGGAAGTCATGCCTCCATGGGGTGCCCCCACTAATATGCCACCCTTTGAGGTGAGGGTAAGTACCAACTAGTAGTTACCTTACCTCAAATAGATAAAATAACCATGTAAAGTGTGAATGTACCATGTAGCATTTAGAGGGAATATGTCTAGATAAATATATCATTGAAGCATAAAGATTGTGATCTCACCATGTCTTAAGATGTATGATAAAGCTCATGGAAACATTTAGATAGTAATAGTACAATCTCAACAACTAATCAAACACAAACACAAAAGCACTTAAAATCAAATCAAAAGATAATGGTCCAAGGAAACCTCAAACAAAGGGCATGTTCAAATGTTGTACAATCAAAGGGACATGACTTAGTCAAATGTCTACAAAAGAAAAAAATGACATATTCAAATGCCAACATACAATAAGGAATGTCATATTAAAATGTCAAAAAGACAACAAAGGCACTAGGACCATAAACAAAGGAGCATATTCAAATGCTCAAATAGGAAAAATAATAGCAAGGCAAGACACTCAAGGAAGTACATGAATGAAAGTATATGCAAAAAGCATAAACATAACATATTTTTTCATGGATCATGTGTTATCAAAAAACATTAAGTACATAGTATATCAAGTACATTGCAAAAAATATAAGCATGGTTAAAGGCACATGTAAGTATATAAACTCAAACATGATAATGTAAAGTGACCATAGAATGAAATAACCTAGGTGTATCATGATCAAAGAAGCGGGTGCCCCCAATATCCATATAACATGAGTAAAGGGAAGGGCCAACATCCAAAAATTCATAGATCATGTATTTGTGTGTGATATGTGAAACATGTATATATATAAAATATTTATATGTCATCTACTAATATGGAACCATCAACATATCTGTTAAGGAACTAATAGAACATGTAAATGCTGAAATTATTTTTGGATTTTTGAAGTGTTTTGATTTTTTTTGGTATTTTTTGAATATGTGAAATCATAGAAGCTACCCTTTGATCTCATCCAATGGATGCTCATAATGAGATGGAGGAGTGTTATAATCTCTGAGGAAAGGTAAATGTATAACCTGTCTTGAACTAGATATGCCATATGTGTGCATCATAGAATCATAAAGTGTATCATGTTCTTTTGGTAAGTTTGTACTTGTTGTCTTTGGTTTGAATTTATCCACATTTAGTTTCTCATTTATTGATAATGGATTCAATCAATAGGTACCAAATCCTATAGATATGAATAGATTATGTGGTAAGTTACCGAGCATAATGGAACATAGTTTACTGAACTATTCATCTGAAGATTATTTACCATCTATATGAGCAATGAATTTGGCCTGATTTGAAGAAAAGCTTGTAGTTACCTCCTTTATATCCATATTTGGAACATTAAAATTGTCAAGTGTCTCTTGTTTTTTGACCTCTTTTGTTAGAAACCCTATTTTAAATATTTGATGTGCCCATTTCTCTTTTTATAATGTTACCTTTTCTATTTATGCTTCATTATTTGACTTGTTCTCATTTGTAGGTTCTTTCTCTTTGACAAAATGTATCTTTAATTGATTTGCATCAATATTACCAATATATCTCAAGCCTTGTCAATCATTATTATTAGATGCAAAGATAGGATGAGTTATGCCTTGGGAATGTTTTCCCAATCATTGACCATGATAACCAAAGTTTGTTAAATACTTACTTCTAGAACCATACTATTTAAAAAATTGAGTATCATTATTAAGAGGTAAATTTGTATCCTTTTGTTGATATGATTTTTCTTTTTGAACCTTTTCTTGTTATAAGTTTTATATTTGCAACTATTTTTACTTTGAGTTTTTATTTGGTACCAACATTTGTTGTTTTAGTACTTGTGGTTTAGGACATGTACTCATAATGTGAGTGGTGTCCTTGGTTGATGTATCAATTATATGATCACCATTACCTTTATGACTTTGTATTTTGCTATTTAATACAAAACAACAATCTATATGGTGCCCATGAATTCTATGATATGTATAATAGTATTTGGATCTCCTGATAAGATGTGGAAGAGGTATATTGATCACTTTATTTCAAATCATTTCTCTTAGGGTTTCATTTGGACTCTTGGTATCCTTTGGTCAACTTTTGAATCACTTGTTCTAGATGTATTTTGTTTTATCTTTTTATTCGGACAAGAAACCTTGTTTAGGACAACATTTGTAGATGAAGATGTAAACACATGATTAACACTAACATGTTTTTGATTTTGGGCACATGAAATCTGATTTTCTAATACTGTGATCTTTGAATTAAAGTAATGATTTTAATTTTGTAACTATTATATTAAATGTATCATAAGGGTGATTTGATATTTTAGGGATTCACAAGCACAAACCCCAAGTGCTTCAAATCAAACATGCATACACATAGCATGTACCTTATCCATTGAAGGAGTGATAGCATGGGCCTGGTTAGAGGAATGGTAGCTAGAACTTTCCTTAGGGTTAGGGGGAAGAATAAGTTCCTTTTTAGCCATTTTAAATGTTCTAAAAAATAATAGGTGAATAGAAAAGAAGAGACATACAAATGTTAGCATTATAACATGACACAATAAGGTTATAACAATTTCATATTATTAGCTTAGTTTTTTAAAATATGAGATGAGTGTTTTCATAAAAACAAGAAATGAGACAAACCTAGAAAAATAAGGAAACAAAAGTATAGTGTATATGCTGTAGGTCTAAATTTACTAAAAATAATAAAATGATAAATTTGTAAAATCTACACAATATTCTAGCAAAAAAAAAGGTCTTTATCTACATCAATATAATTATAAAAAAACCTCTAAGGAATTTGAAATTTTATCTATTATGAATAAGAAATATGTCAAATAATGTGGATTATTTCATAGGTTAAACCCTAAAATACTCCAAATAAAGAAACAATAATTTTGATAAAATAGTAATTTATTTCAGAGATCAGAGAGAAGTTTTTGAATAAAATATTATTTTTGATAAAACCCATAAATTAATTATAAAATAAGTACACCATTTATCTTGTATGCCAATATTTACTAAGAATAATCAATTATAAAAAATAAAAAATCCATACAAAATTTTAGCAAAAAAAGAAGTTTTTTAGTATACTAACCTGAGTAGAAAATACCTCTTAAGAATTTTAAAATGGATCTGTTTAGAGGCTTAAATGTGCCAATCAAATAAGAATCAACTTGCAAGCGTATGCACATGAATCCCTTGTAACTAAAGGAGGGTAAAAACCTAGGGTAAAGTTTTAGATATGAAAATCCATTGTAAAAAGCTAAAACTCTAAGAGGTTGGAAACCCTAGATCATAATTTTTTTGCATTTACCATAGGTTAGGTTCACTAAATGTTTAACCCTAAAATCTAAATATGGGGATTTTAGGACTAAAGGGGTAGAGATATCCTAGGGCACAAGGATAGTAGACTATCTATAAATCAAGCCAATTAATTACAAAACTATGATAAAACATACATTGAATTTATTATGTTGAGATATGTAAAAAATAGAAAGTACAACTATGCTAGATATTGTAATGACAATAAAAATAAGATACTTAGCTGGTTCTTAGGCTAATATAGATCTAGATCTAGAACAAGAAAAAAGTAGATTGGATCTAGATCCTGAATCATTCACTTGATTCTATAAATTATACTTCTAAAGCCATGGACACTTGCATCAATCTAAGATGGTTGCATTGATGCTAATGTCTAACTCAAACACAAGTGTCTAGTACAAAATACCTACTGAAATTGAATGCAACCATTTAGATGCTTCTGGGTTTTATGTTACTTTCACTTTGGTGCATTTAGATCTAGGTCATGGACTGTCACTTCTGATAAAATAAATATATTCAATGTATATACTGGATCTAGACATATGAATGAAGATAAAGATAAATAATATTCATAATATAGATGTAGGTGGGAAAACTTCAAAATGAGGTAAAAAATCCACAATGGTTATTAAGTATTTGAGAAACATCCAAGTACATAATTACTCTTCCTCTCACTCCTTGTTAGACAAACCTTCACAAAACTCTTATTAGAACAATATTTGTCACACACAAATATAAGTATATTCTTCACAAAACTCAAGAGAATAAATGTGTTCGAATGACATTTACTAAGGATAAAATTGCTTTAAATAATGAGATGTGTAGGTGGACCATTGTGACCAATGGGTCCAACCTCTCCCCGAAGAAGTAATAGTAAAATATGTTTAATTTATTTACATGAGGTTACCTCATGTAGATAAATTAAATATATTTATTTATTTTTTAACCATTTAATAATGTTAAGGGTAGATGTCTCACTTAAACATTATATGTTCCAACACTCTCTCTTAATGTTAAGAGGGGATACATGTCATTGTCACCTTAATTAAGGAATTATACTATGTACACATTTGAAGGATTTAAAAACTTTCATCATGCCAAAGTTACCTTTTGAAACAAAAAGAATTATAATCCATAAACTACTCAAGATAAGTTTTAGGCTAACGTGATCATGAGACTATATGTCACAGTTTCTAACGAATAATCAACTAAGCATATTTGGAGCCTCTTATAACATAAGAAAACATAAGTAATTCCATTACAAAGTATACTTTATGTATTGGGGTACAAAATTAAAACTTCTACACAAAATTTACAATGCTTTACAATGAAAAGTATAAATAAGAAAAAAACACATTGCTTTTAGGAAGTGGCATTGTTATACACACTCCCCCTTAATGATAACTATGAGATGCCAAACATTGCACAAAATTGATAAAACTTGGTATCACTAAGTGGTTTTAAGAATATATTTGCCACTTGTTCATCTGTATGATATAATTGTAGAATAATATCGCCATTGAGGACTTCCTCTCAAATAAAATACACATGAACTTCAATATGTTTAATTTGTTGGTATTACACTAGATTTTTTTCCCAGAGGTATACAACTTTAACACATACAAAAAACTTAACATATATCCAGAGATAGATTCATGATAACATAGTATGGTTAGCATCATAATAAACAAATACATAAAAATAAAAGATGACATATGTTTTTCTGTGGTAAAACATATTTTAAACAATCAAGTCATGTTTTAGGAAATTAAGTTCACTACTTTGATTACAAAGTTAGTGACAAACATAAATCGCAGTATGTAATTCTTTATTAGATGTAATGTCCCCAAATTTATGATAAAGTGATTTAATTAATTTAAGTTGTCCAAAAATTAATATTACTTCAAAAGGATGACTTTAATTAATTAATTTTAATTAATATGGAAATAAAATATTTAATAAGCTAGCTTCTTCTAGAAGATTCCTAGGAGCCTTTAAAAGAAGTTGAGGGCAAAGCAATTTTCATCCTTTGTTGCTTAAAAATTTTGATGCATTATTGTGAAGCTTGAATCTTTGATTCGGCTAAATCTCTAAAGATGAAAACCTTCAGCAGATTGGAGAAGAGTTGGACAAAAACCTAGCTCTTTTCAGGGTGGATTCATGATGGAATTCATATCGAGCTTATTGATCAGATCTAGGGTTTTAACAGTCATTCGCTTCAATAAATCAGTGGCTAGAAAAGACAAAATATAGAGGTTTCCAGGTATTTATTTCATTAGTTTTGATTTAGAAAAATATAGATCTTCAGATCAGGGGTCCAGCATATAGGCTGTGCTATGCTGTATTTCGCCGCTATACGAAATCCACACAAATTAGTACCAGGCCGTATCAGTAGAATCATAGATTGAAGAAGGGCACCGTTCATAGTTGTAGGCTGCATGGACTCAGAGACTGATATCGGCAGCTCAGTGATCGACATCAGCCGACTTCATACCGACGTCGGCAGAGTGGTCAACTGACATCGATCGACGATAGCAGTCTATCGACCGATGACGGCAGCATAATCGACATCGATGACTTTATTTTTGACACAACAGCTCAAGCCGCACAGATCTAGGTTTTATTTCTAGTTTGCTGGAATAATCAAGTTTTTGAGACCATATTTGTATTATTTTTATTTGCATAATATTTGGACTGTATTTGCAATTGCTATTTATCTGAAATATTTTGAGGAGGTTCTATTACAACCATACTTAAGTTTAGATCTTGTGATATATCTGCTATTGCAAAAACATGTGTAAACCTGATCTTCATTTCTGAGCAATGTATTCATAAAAATCAGACTTAAGTAATGTTCAGTTTTAGTCAGTTATTAACATTCTCTTTGTTGGGATATTTCAGTGGTATAAGAGCCAAGCATCTTGCCAACCTGTAGGGGTGAATATATTTTATCTTTATGCATCCGGGAAGATTTGATATAACCCATAGATACTTTACATGTAGAAGAGCTCAGTATGAGCGTGAGTTGGGTATAGAATAGGAACCTATCATGGTAGAAGAACAGGGGGATGCTCGAAGAAATTAGGATGAGGTAGAGAGAGAGATGATGAGGACTCTCATCACTACTCAACCCAGGATTGTTCAGGCTTTAGACCGATTACAAGATACCATGGAACGTTTGGAGGTGGATAGACACAGAGGCAGGAGGAATAGATTAGTTTTAGTGATAGGTAGTCATCATAGCCATCAATCTAGTCATCATAGTCATCAATCCCATTCTTCAGTTGGGAGCTCCCGTCATTCCTCCAGGCAAAATCGCCATCATACACCTACTCCAAATAGACCATTACTTTCACAGTTTGTACCAAATGAACAACTAGCATAGGTGGAGCCACCAGAGATTGGATTCTAGGAGTCCATTTTGGCAGCCACAGTGGAGTGGAGAGCTTTACCCTCAGAGGTTAGGGATGTTTTCCCTCTTCCCCAGTATTGTGCACAGCGTAAAGATACAGCTAGATTCAGAGGAGATCGTGGTCATAGACCACCCCAGCAACAGAACTATGACCTCAATCAAGCTACTGGGAAGATCACGTTGGCTACATATGATGGTATGGGTAGTATGAGTACACGTGCTTAGGTGCACAAGCTGGACATATATCTATCATTGAGACCCATGCCTGAGCATGAGGCTATTCAATTTATTGTCTTACATTTAGATGGGGTTGCCTATGATTGGTGGCATCATGGATTGATCACCCAGGATCATGCCTTAATTCATTCTTATGCAGAGTTCATTGACTGACTCATTACTTAGTTTGATCGTAAGGAAACAGAACTCTACTATAGGGAGTTGGCACATCTTAGACAGACTGGACAGACATAAGCATATGTTAATGAGTTTTAACATATTGCAATTATGGTACCTGATATGCCCCAGAGGCATAGCGTGATGTTATTCATTGAGGGATTACAGGATAGACTTAAGGGATTAGTACGTGCTTTCCAACCAGCCACTCTTAAGGAGGCCATTGATGTGACATTGAGACTGGATACTGTTCCCACTTCTTATCAGGTCGATAAGAAACCAGTCACGGACTCTCGACCTATACAGAAGGCCAACACGCCACAAAATAAAGAAGGGTAATCTTCTATAAACCCTTGGATGAATCAGGAGACGAGGAATGATTTGAGAAGGAAAAAGTTATGTTTTTCTTGTAAAGATCCATGGGAACCAGGACATTGTTGCATGGGTAAAGGAAAGGTTCATTTGATTGAGGTGACTTTTGAGTTAAGGGATGAGGAGGTTCCTGATACTGATATTGAGGATAATACAAAAGATGTTGAGCAAGTTCAGACACAGTTGGAGTTAGACACCCCTGAGCCTTTGGTGTCAGCCAAAGTAATTACGGCTACCCTCTCCAGTTATCCTAACTTTCATGCCTTTCAGTTGAAAGGTATACTTAAGGGCAAGTGGGTCGTGAGCTTGGTAGACACAGGTGCTACACTTAACTTTATTGACCAGAAGTTAGTGGAAAGGTGTGGATTACAGTATGAGAAGTTTGGTGGTTTTGGTGTAAAGGTGGCAGATGGTGCAGTTTTGGGTTGTACCAAATGGATTTCACAGCTTAGTATTGAGATGGGGGATTACACTCTGACTGATGATTTTTATGTGCTTCCTTTAGAGGATTATGATGTGGTCTTGGGCATGCAGTGGTTACAGGGTATTGGGTGTTACATTATTGATCACCATCATATGCAGTTGGAGTTCATTTCTGGGGGAAAGAAGACTATCTTGAGGGCAGCACTAGATGGAGGACCTAAGGAGGTTTCATCTCGCAGGATGGAAACTCATTTTATGGGTGATGAGGTAAATGATTCTATTTGTTGCATGACATTTTCACTCCCAATTATGAGTCATCATCCTTATGGGGATTTGGAGAGCATGATAATCAGAGTAGCGTAATGGTCTTTTGCAAAGACTAAGGTATGTGATGGTGAGTTTGTTAATTACATATTGAGAATTATCACACTACTCTCTAGGAGAAATAAGGAGAATTTATTCAGAGATATTTTGCAGCATAGTGTTTTAGATAGTAGAGTTTGCAAATTTTTGAGAATGATATGGGATCCTGGAAGTTGGTGTTGGGTATCAGGGGCGAATTGCTTGAGGACAAGCAATCTCCAGGAAGGGAGGACTGTAATGTCCCCAAATTTATGATAAAGTGATTTAATTAATTTAAGTTATCCAAAAATTAATATTACTTCAAAAGGATGAATTTAATTAATTAATTTTAATTAATATGGAAATAAAATATTCAATAAGTTGGCTTCTTCTAGAAGATTCCTGGGAGCCTTTAAAAGAAGTTGAGGGCAAAGCAATTTTCATCTTTTGTTGCTTAAAAATTCTGATGCATATTGTGAAGCTTGAATCTCTGATTTGGCTAAATCTCTGAGGATGAAAACCTTCAGCAGATTGGAGAAGAGTTAGACAAAAACCTAGCTCTTTTCAGGGGTGGATTTGTGATAGAATTCATATCAAGCTTATTGATCAGATTTGGGGTTTCAATAGTCATTCGCTTCAATAAATCAGTGGCTGGAAAGGACAAAATATAGAGGTTTCCAGGTATTTATTTCATTAGTTTTGATTTAGAAAAATATAGATCTTTAGATCAGGGGTCCAACATATAGGTTGTGCTATACTATATTTCGCTGCTGTACAGAATTTGCACAGATCAGTACCAAGCCGTATCAATAGAATCACAGATTGAAGAAGGGCACCGTTCGCAATTGCAGGCCGCAGGGACTTAGAGACCGACATCGACAACTCAGTGATCGACATCGACCAACTTCATACCGATGTCGGTAGAGTGGTCAACTAACATCGATTAATGACGACAGTCTATTGACCGACGATGGCAGTATAACTAACGTCGACGACTGTGTTTTTGACACAGCAGCCCAAACTGCATAGATCTAGGTTTTATTTTTAGTTTGCTAGAATAATTAGGTTTTTGAGACCATATTTGTATTATTTTTATTTGCATAATATCTGGACTATATTTGCAATTGCTATTTATCTAAAATATTTTGAGGAGGTTCTGTTACAACCATACTTAAGTTCAGATCTTGTGATATATCTGCTATTGCAGAAACATGTGTAAACTTGATCTTCATTTCTGAGCAATGTATTCATAAAAATCAGACTTAAGTAATGTTCAGTTCCAGTCAGTTATTAGCATTCTCTTTGTTGGGATATTTCATTAGACATCTATAATATTGACAAGATGAGAGTCCCCAACTATCATGCGATGCACATATGATAATTTTAATAATAATATGATACTAAGTTTAGCCAAACATTAGATATCTTATTAACCTTAATTGATTTTATAATTTGATTTTTAACAAAACTTTACAAGTTTAACATGCTTCAATTTTCTAATGATATATAATTGGATTTAACAAAAGATTGAGGTATGTAACTGTAGCCTAAATTTTGGATTTCTCCTATATTACTATTTTTAGTAATAAAAACCCAAAACATAAATAAAATCAAATAAAGAGGATAAAGAGATAATCAGATTACTATAATGAGAGTTCCTACCATCATTTTACCTCTTGTAGCTTCTCTCCAAGATTGCAAAAAAAAATTTAATGCAAAATATGTTGGATGTTAGATTTCTTGTCTATGCTTGATAATGGCTTTCAATGGACTTCTTGATTGGTTGAGGGAAATATGGATGCGAGAGAGATGATAATGGAAAAAATTTAGCAAGTTTTCAAGTTGGTTTCCAAGTTAGATTTCATGGAGGACTTGATTTGGTTATATAGAAAATAGAGGGAATAATCAATGGCTAGGATATTTCCAAGGAATTTTAAATTCCTTGGAAATCTCTAGAATAGAGAATTCTAGAGGAAAAGGGTCTAAATTGGAGGAGATTTCTAGAATTTTTCAATTCTAAAAATCTCAAATTGGGTTTAGGGGTGTAGGAATAGCTAGTTAGTAGGGTGGTAGATGGGTAGGTAAATAAATTATATTTTTAAATTTGCAAGTGGCTTAATAAGTAGTTTACTAGGTAAATAGGTTTAGTTAGTAGATTAATTAAGGGGATTAATTAGGGGGATTAATTAGTTGTGAGGTAAAATAAGGTTTGTGGGATGTAGGAAATAGGAAATAAGATATTAGTTAATTAACCACGAAACATAGTTATAGATTAAATTAGCAAAATTAGTGTAATTATCAAGATGAACATATTTTAGTGCATAGATTTTTCCCTTATTTGGAAGGGCATTGTGAGTAGACAAGATGGAGGGAGTAATGGTCTTCCAAAGAAAAATCATAATCGTATATGGAAATGGTGTTAATAGATATGATGCCCCCTGAAGGGAGCATGCAAGAAGAACTGACCCAGATGGTCACTCAAACAGAAGTCTCAGGGGTGGGATGAGATGAGGATGATAAAATGGTGTTGGAATTCTTCAAGTAATGACATAACTATGATTGAGATGCCCCAAGTCTAGAGATAAAGGGAATAAAATGGCTCAGTTGTGAGATGGGTTTTAGACAAATGAACAATGTCTAGAAAGGAGTTATGATTAATAAGATTAAATTCTCGAGATGGAGATAGTATCTAGGAAGTAAAGAGATGAGATAGATATAAGCCTATGATAATTACCACTGCTAGGGAGGCTTGAAAATTGATAATAGAGACCAAATGAGTTGATTAATGATAGCAAGCCACTTTACATGAGATACATAGCTTGTATGAGTATTAAGGGATTAATATGATGGTAGGATGAGGATGAGGGGTTACTAGTGGTCAATCTATCCCTAGGAACAAAATCATGGCTAGGTGTTGCCTTATCCCCTATTAGTATATTGGGGCCCTATCTAGAATCTCATATAGATAGATAGGTGGAGACCTTAGGCTAATGTAGTTTTGACTTGAGATTAGGTTAGTTAATGAGGGAATGGAAAATCCATGGCCCAGATAATGTAGCAGGGATATTGAATGATTAATTGGAGTAATGAAGGAATTTTGATGGGATTTGGATGTGACGTGATAAGAGAAAAGGGGTGTTAGGGGTTAAGGTGGGGTAAAAGAGAGTGGGTGGGGGTCAAATAGGACAATATAGTGAAAATAGATTCATTTTAACTTTTATCCTTGGTGAAAACTCCTTTGAGCTAAAAACATGAACTGAATTCCCCAAGCTTCCCATCATAGTGAGAGAGTTTGAGAATTATAGACCCAAGGATGATGGACCATCACTGAGTAATGAACCCTTATGTGTTTTTTGTTAAAATTTTGGATTTATTGCATGATATTTAAGGCTAAATCATTGTGGGTATAATACCATGATTGAGGTCAGTGCCCTCAATCATGATATTATAATCATGACTCACATTATTGCATGGGGAATGGTGGTATTACAATACCATAAGTATGAACTTGTGATATTGTAATACCCCAAGTTAGTGATCTACGGTCTTGTATAACCGCAAGTTTAGAAGTGTAGTTATGCAAAACTACATTACTCAAATAGCATTTATGTTAAAACTATAGGTTGGGGTATACTTGCAAGTTGTGGTATTGTTGTGGGTAGAAAATGGCTAAGTGATGGGGGAAAAAAGGATAGGGGAAGGTGTTAGTTAGGGAATGAGGGGAAGTGAGTTGAGATTAGGTTTGGGGGGGTTTAGAGATGGTTAGTTGGATAGGTTAAGGTATGAGGAAAGAAGATGGAGTTGGTTAGGGTTAGTAAAGTTAGTATGAATTAGGTTTAGGTAAGTTAGGATGGGTTAGGGTTAATTAGTTATAAGGTAGATGATGAAATTCAATGGAGGATAGCAGGAATGGGTAAGTTAAGATGGGTTAGGTTGAAGTGATGTGATGAATATAATGGGATGGGTAGGTAAAGACTGGGATTGGTATTAAGGATTTGAGGGAGTTAAGAGAGAGATTGTAGGCTAGGAAGTTGAATTAGATTATGTGAGCTAGGTAAAGGTAGACTAGGGTTAGGGTGGGGGGTGGTTAGTGAGATTAAGATGGATTTAGGGTAAATAAGGTTAAAACCTAAGGTAGGAGATGGATAAATTAAATATAATTAGTCATGGGTCATGAGTATGGATTTTAAGATTTTGGGTGTTCAATGTAGGATAGTTAAAGGGTATTATAGGTAGGTGGGGTTGATTTGTGAAAGAATAAAGTTACTAATAAGTTTGTGGTGATTGGTGTATGAAAACTTAGGTGTAATGGCTTCTCAATTATGGTGACCTGAGGTGCTATATGAGATGCACTTATTGAATGATATTGATTACAAAGTTTTAAGGCTAGTGGGTTTACATTATATTATGATGATGCTAGGTGGTGCAGATTGATCATGCCTTGATTACTGCATTGGTGGAACGATGGCACTTAAAGATGAGTACTTTCAATTTGTTACTAGAGAGATGATAGTAACTTTGAAGGATGTCTATTAGATTCTATGATTATTGATGATAGGGGATAGGATCTACCAGAGATCACACACTCAGTGTGACATTATAGAGACTAGTGGGAGGATTGTGTGTGGGTGTGTGAGATAAACATGTGGATATTGATATATGCCTCTAAGAGGAGATGAATAATTAGTTGACCTTGGTAGTTATGTCTCATATTATTGATATATTCCTACCCAACAAAAGTGGTCAGTGGTGTTACTTGGGCATCGAGGATATGGTAGCAGACATGGTATAGGACTTTAGAGTTTTTGCATGGGGGATAGTGGTATTGGCTCATTTATATTAAGAGTTGCATTTGGGGGTGTATAGGGGACCAATGATCCTGGGTCCATCCCTATTATTATAGATCTAAATTTGGAGCACATTACAATCCAATGACCTCTGGGTACTCTAACAGTGAGGGGGCTACATCAATCGATGGTGTTTAGATGGTATATCTTATTAGGTACACAGAGGGGCTATACTAGAGAGATGTGATTCTATCGATAGGTATTTGACAAAGTATGTCTAGAATGTATTACTTGGATGCCCTATAGGGGATTATAGTTTAGTTGGGATGATGAGGTAGTGGTGACTCAGTATATGCTTATTGAATGTTATCTTATAAGATGTAAAGATTTAATTATAGAGTGATACATACCTAATCATGTGTAGAGGTAGTTTGGGATCCCATAGGAAATACCAAGGGATGAGCATATTTTTGCTAGGGTTGATCAAGAGAGGGCACAATGGGGTAGGTCAATAGATAGAGCCCTGATATGTGTAGATTAAGATAGCATTGCCCCAGTCTCATCGGATTTTAAAAATTTAATACCAGATCCAAGGGTGATAACAACCTATTTTTCCTAGTGGGCTCAGAGGGTTCTAGTGAGGTTGCTTTTATGTGATGTCGTGGTATGGAGAGTATTAGTGAGGAGAGTGTTACAAGCATAGGTGAGGTGGTGGAGGAGGAGGATGCAGGTACCAATATAGGATGGTCAACATGGTTAGGGAGATGTAGATGGTATGGATGTATATGGAGGTGATGGGGATCATATAACAACTCTAGGGTAGGTAGGAGGGAGTGGGACTTAGGCTAGGGGTAATGGTGCATAGGTTGATACATAATCTTGGGATAGTGGAAGTGGGGATGGTGTAGGACCATCTCAATAGCCTCTAACTTAGATAAGAGATATTTAATATCACACCTTCATATAGAGATACATGTATGGATCATAGAGATAATTGGGATCACTAGAGAGAGATCAACTACATGTACAGCTATAATGTCAAACAATGCAGAGGGATGGGCAGTTAGCTTAGGCTCATGCACAAGATACTAGATTATAAGGTCATATTACATTATTGTAGGCTCAGATAGTCATGCTTTAGAGCCATATCTACACTTGTGATATATAAATCATAGGTTATCAAGGGCATATTACCCAGATGTAGGCTCAGATTAGGGTTTTGATAGGATAGGTAGAGGTGGCCGAGAAGGCCAAGGAAGAGGCAAACACATCGATGTGAGAGGGTGGGATGGATGGAGTCATTCAAAACATCATGAGGTTGACTCGAGAGGCATAGTAATATAGGGACGTGTATGAGGTGACAATGCTACTGGGACAATGTGTATTTTCCTTCAAATCTAGCTCATCATAATCCATTCATCAGTATCTTAGAGGACCTTTAGGAGCCTAGTTGAGGCATTATGAGATAAGATACGCACACACACACACACACATCTATATCTGTGTGTGTGTGATTTTTTGTATTGTATCACATGATTGCCCATGAGGCCTACATATTGTATATATTTTTTGACATGGACTCCATGTGGACATTTGATATATTATTATGGGATTTTGGATATGATGTGATTTGTTATGTGTTTGATGATATGCATTGATTATGGATGTTTTAACGATGTGATTAGATAATTTTGATGGATACATAATTTTTGTTATATGATGGATTTATTTATGATGTGATTAGATAGACGTGATTAGATGTACGTTGTTTTATTTTGTATGATGTTAGATGAGGTGATGTGATGGATTTGTATGATTATAATTTTGTGATATGGATGATGGATACATGCATTTGTTGGATTTATTTATGCTTTATATGTTTGAGATAAATGTTACATGATTATGATGTATGGACTAGATAGATATATTGTTTTACTTTTATAATGTTATATAAGGTGATGGATGTGATTTGGATGCCATGTTGATGAGATGATGTGGTTTATATATTGATGTATGTATTTGATGAAAATGATGTGATTGTTGTGAGATCATGGTATATGATGTGTTTTATAGGTTGATGGATATGTTAGATATGGATTTTAATTGATATGATGTATAGATGGTTGAGTAAATGACAAGTTATGTGATGTAAAATTATGAGATAATGGTTTGTTACTGGATGCATGGTATAAATTGTATATGGGTATAATGGTAATGGACATAATGTCAATGTGATGGTAATATGAAATAAAATGTACACCAATGTGATAAATAAGGGTTAATCCATGTTTACTTGTTATGTCTCACAACTTGGGTTTAGGTAAGAATCCTCCTACACCATGGAGGTAGGATAAGGATGGGATGGGGGATAATTAGGTTTAGATGGGACAATGATAAGATTGGTGGGAAAGGGATGGGTGGAAATTTGGAAGCCATTGAAAATGTATGCAATCCATTTTAATATTGGACTAACTAATAATTATGTTCCAATGACATAAAAAGAAGTCAAAGGTACATTCAATTAGGGTGCATGGGGGAACTCTATTTTTGAAGTGACATTGCCTGAAACAAGTTTGGGAGTCACCTAGACCATCCTTGTTCCCAAAAAAGTTAACAAGATAATATATAACAAGATCATTAAAATAATCAAGACAACCTAATTAATATATACAAAGCTAAATCATTAATTACATAGCCACACATATTCAAAACATACACACATATTAAATATACACACAAGACATTCATAAGATCAAAATAGACTAAAGATAGGGATAAAAAAAGGTATATACAAGTTGATAATGATGTGAGTGTAAGGTAATTAAGGACAATGGTCTTAATGATGAGAGGGAGATATGTACATGGGGTATATCGTGCCCAACATTGCTAGATTGAAACTAGGACCCAACCATATCCAAAAATAATTATATATGGGGGTTAGGATAATCAAAAAAGATTTGGTATCATAGTTTATGCAAAACCCAAAAGTAAAATCTATTATTGATCCTTCTATAGTGATAAAGTTAGTGGGATGGTGTGGACCATGGTTTGGGGACAGCGAGAGACATATGAGGATAGGGTTATATTGAGGCTAAAAGGAGACACACTCATCAAAGAGGATAGGTGATAGGATGCAAGATAGATATAAGGATGTGATAGGATTAGGGATATCTATATATATATATATATATATATATGAATGTGGATAAAGAGACTCTAGAGGACTCCCCAAAAAACATTCCCTTTGCACAACAAATAATGACTTGTCTCCTATCAAAAACATCTATCTCCTGTTGATGCATAAAACCTATAGGGGACCCATAGATGGAGGTAAAGTGGAGACTTGTCAAGTATAGAAACATTTTAAATGCATTATGTTCATTGGGTCATTAAGCTCTTCATCGTCCAGTGTAGCTAACTTATAGGCTCCAAATCTAAATTTAACAACTATTATATAGGGCCCAAGCTAATTGGATTCAAATTTTACTTTCTTATCCTTGTCTACATTAGTATTTTTTTATTCTCTTTTAGGACTAGATCACCGACCTCAAACTCTCATGATTGGATCTTCTTGCGATATTGGCCTTTTAGTCTGTTCTGATATGCCCGTAGGTGATTGAGGGCCCTTTGATGATTTTCATCTAGAAGCTCCAATTATTGTAGCCTTTCTTGTCAAAAATTGTGATCAGTGATACTTCCTTACAATGAGATTTTCAAGGAGGGCAGCTCCACTTTCACATGCAAGATAACTTCTATCCCATATACTAAAGCATACGGGGTGGCCCCAATGGGTGTTCAAACACTTATTCTATAAGACTAGAGGATAGGGTATAATTATAAGTTCTAGTTCCTTTCAACATCATTAATTATTTTCTAGAGAATTTTGATAAAAGTTTTATTCTTTATTTTAGCTTGTCCGTTCCCTTGGGGGTAATAAAGGGAAGAAAAATGCTGCTTGATATGGTACCACTTGCACAAGGCCTTGCTTCTTGATTTTTGAAGGACTTTTTGTTATCGGATATGATGTTTGGTAGGAATGCCAAGATGGTAAATGATTTGATTTAGTATAAATTTAGAAATCTAGAGACTTGTGTATAGGTAAGCGATATTGTTTCTACCCATTTGGTGAAATATTCATAGCAGTAATGATGAATTTGTGTCCATCAAAAGATGTAAGATTTATCTTGCCAATTAGATCAAGTCCCCATATATAAAATGGCCATAGACTCATAATAGGTTATAATTCTTATGTCAGTACATGGATACGATTACCATGCTTTTGACAAGCTACACATTTCCACACATACTGGCAGGCATCCAGTTCCATGGTAGGCCAATAGTATTTAGTCCTGAGCAATTTCTTGGCCAAGGCCATCCCATTGACATGGCCACCACAAATACCATCATGAACCTCCATGATCGCAAGAGAGGCCTCTTCCTAGTTTAAACATACTAACAAAGTCTCATCATAACCTCTTCTATAAACCATGCTACCAAGGATATTATAACAAGAGGTATGATGGATGAAGGCCTTGAGCTAATAGCGATTGGGGTTTTGTGGAAGGATGTTATTGTGGAGGTAATTATAAATGTCATGGTAATAGGGGTGATTGGGAGAAGGAATAATGCAAATTTATAAAGGAGCCATAAATTGATGAGCTGGTAAGATCATATGTTCTATCAAAAAATTCTCTTCAAGGACATCTTCAGGGAGTTCAATTAAGGATCCAATAGTGGCCATGGAGATCAATTAAGGATCCAATTAGATCCAATAACTACCTTATTACTCCCTCTTGGCACTTGTTCAAATGTCATAGACTGAAAATTTTGCTTCAACTGATCTACCAATTGCTTATAGGGGAGTAATTTTTCATCTTTGGTCTGGAACTCTTCATTAACTTGCTTGATGATCAACTGTGAATCACCAACTACTTGAAGATGTTGGATGTTCCATTAGATGGCTAATTTAAGGCCAAAAATTAAAGCTTCGTATTCTAAAATATTATTGGTGCATGGGAAAGTGAGGCAGAAGGATTTTGGGATAAGGTCACCTTGTGGGGTGACTAGAAGAATGCTTTCACCTGACCCATGCATGGTAAAACAACCAAATAAAATATAACTTCCATTCATTATCTTCCAAAATATTCATTTGGGAAGGTTGTGGTAAGAGGTTCAATCATGATAATAGGTGTTTCTTCTAGTTTATTGATATGCTATCACTTGTCCCTTAATGGCCTTTTGATGAGCATATTCAATATCAAATTCACTGAGCAACATAATCCACTTGTCCATTCATCCTATGAGGGTTGATTTTGATAGTAAATACTTGAGAGGATCAACTTTGGAAATGAGATGGACTTGATTATTAAGCATATAATGCCAAAGTTTTTATGAAGCAAAGATAATGTCTAAGCATGCTTTTTTAATTAGAGTATAATTTAGCTCATAATAGATTAAAGAACATCTTAGATAATAAATTTCTTATTATTTTCCCTCATCATTGTGCTGTGCAACCAGGGTACCTATCGCACATGGAGTTTCAATAATATATAGGAACAAGGGCCTTCCCATGATAGGGGGTGATAACATTGGTGGATTTGCTAAATACTGCTTGAGATTATTGAAGCCTTATTGACATTCAAAGTTCTAATTAAAATTGGTCCCTTTCTTTAAGAGATAAGAAAAGGGGTGGCATCTATCTATGATCTGAGAGATGAATCACCAAATAACTTGAAACTTACCCTAAAGACTCCTAAGCTGATTCAAATTTTGAGGGGGAGGCATTTCCATAATGGATTTAACTTTAGCTGGATCCACTTCTATGCCTCTCTTAGATATAATTAACCCTAATAATTTACCTAAGGTTATGCCAAATACACATTTATCTGGATTCAATTTGACTCTATATTCTCACAGTCATTCAAAGATTCTTCTCAGGACTACATGATCCTCTGATTTAAGTTGAGATTTCCCTAGGATACCATCCAAATAGTCTTTAACTACATCATGCATCATATCGTGGAAAAATATTGTCATTACCTATTGATAAGTATCACTGACATTTTTGAGATTGAAGGACATGACTTGATAGTAGAAAGTGCCCATGGATTGATAAAGGCTATTTTATTTTGATCTTCAAGCATGATTTTGATTTGATTATAGCTCGTAAAACCATCCATGGGGGATAACATTTCATATCCAACTATTGAATCCATGATCATGTCAATATTTGGTAGAGGGAAGTCATCTTTGAGACATGCCTTATTGATGTCTCAGAAGTCAGTACAAATATGAATTCCTCCTTGTGGCTTAGCCATAGGAGAAATATTGGATATCCAATCAGAATAATCAATGGGTCAGATAAATCCTGCTTCCAATAATTTTTGTAGTTCCTCCTTAACTAGTAATGCCACTTTAGGGTGCATCTTTCATAATTTTTGCTTGATTGCTTTAGCATTAGGATGAACAACCAAGTGATGCACAACTAAGGAGGGATCAAGTCCTGACATGTCATAATAACACCATGCAAATACATCTTTAAATTCTTTGAGCATCTTGATAATAATTTGACGCTCCTCAAGTGTGAGAGTTGCCCCTAATTTGATGATTTTGTGATGTTTTTTAGTTCTAATGTTAACTTAGATTTCCTCCTTAATGAAAGAGGGTGATTGATCTTAGAGATAAGTGGGAAATGATTGATTCGATATATTTGAAATGAAATCATCCGAGAGTTCTATCTATTTTAGTGTATTCTTTTGATTCAACTAAAACATGTGAAAATTCTTTTGGACCTTGAGGTGGCTTTTATTCTTCTTCTTTAGACTCTTCTTCTTCACTTTTGTCAAGGGGAAGCTATTATTCCCCAAAATAAGTTAACTGACAAAGATTAATAGAAAATGCTTTCTTATAGTCGTCAGAAGGCCTGAAATCTTGAGCTCCCATAAATTCTATGATGACCTCATCATTTTGAAACATATTAAAGGATGGCTCCTGATGTTGATCCCAGTCAATGAGTGAGGGATATAAGAGGGATATATTGATGGTGGAGATAGTGGTGTCAAGGAAAAGTTTTGTGGCATCAAGCTCCTCATAGTGACTATAAATAGAACCCATCTTGATTTCTTCATCGAAAAGAGACTTCACAGGGACCGAAGCAGTATCCACAATAATATTGTTTAGGTTATTAACAAGTAGTTCATATATTATGGACATTATTGAACTATTATGGGTTCAAGTCTACCTCTCTCATGTCTCCCTAGTCCTTTTCCTTGATAATTCATATTTTGTAACATTTTCTAGATGTGGGGGTGTCTTTATCTGTAAGATGTGAGGGCCTCATCTTCTAGAATGAACCATGATTCATAAAATTCATTATTATATTCTTATGATAACAATCCTACACTAGAGAAGGCCATCAGTCCAAATTGATAGCTGATAGGATTCATTTTTTACATAGCTAAGGACCCGTAACTTCACAAGGAAAGGGTTAAGTAACCTACAAAAAAGGTTTTATATTCATATTACCCATACCTTGTGGATGTGATTTTTAGATGAGTGACTTCAAGTAATGGATTAGATGTAGGTACGAGGTTATAGGGGGATATAAATTTAGCATTTATTGGGTTTAGAAGAGAGCTATTAGTGATAGGATAGTAGCAGGAGGATGAGGATTAACCGATTTGGCAACTACAAATTTCTTCCATTTCCATGAGAATGGTGACTTCCATGCTTGAGTGTGGAAATTTTAAATATTGATGAAGGGTAGATGGGACTAGTTGCATCTAATGAATCCATGGGCGGCCCAATAGTATATTATAAGGTAGATCCACATCCACAACATGAAGTAGGGTTTGATGTATCATGGGTCCCACAATAATGGGAAGGTAGATGGTGCTTGCAGATGGTTATTCATTATCATCATATGATTTTATAATGATCAAGGTAGGCCCTAAAGAAGAATATAAATACCCAAATTTCTTTAAAAAATTTAGATTACTTAAGTTCAATGTAGACCCTCCATCTATGAGTACCCGAGGAATGCAGTGGTTGGATATGGAAACTTCTATGAATAACGGGTAATTATGATGGGGGCCAATAGGAGGCATTCTTGGACACTAAAGGTGATTTATTGATAAGGAGATGAGTGACCCACTAACACCTATAATTCATTGGTGTCAATATCTCTAGGGACCTTTAGGTCATTCAAATCTCGATTGAGTGTCTCTTGATGCATAGGGGATGTTTTGAGAAGATACATTGATGAGATTTGAGTGGGTGTCTTCTCAAGTTGCTAAATTATATAATAATATTTATCAGAAGATATCAAGATTTTCTTAGAGATATCACCCCTTTGAGATTTAGAGGTAGATGGGTCTTTTGGGGGTGCACCAGGAACTATGATTTTGTTATGCTTGGTAGTCACCATGCACTCATCAATGGCCTGAATGATATTTAATATTGTGGGTGATGGTGGAATGGGCTCTTGGGGGATACATATTTTGATGGTGTTGATGTAGTGATATAGAGTGGCATGATAGTCCATGCAGTTAGAAGTGGAGGCTTAACCCTAGTCTCCTAGTGGCTTCCCTTATTTCTAACCATGCTTGGGTAGAGGGTCTTGATAAATACCTAGTTGCTAATTTTTAGATTGATTTGGATTACTCTCCCCTTCTACTTCAATATCACCTTCTTTAATGAGGTCTTATATATAATGCTTTCATTACATATACCTCTTTGTGTCATAACCTTTGACTTTGTGATATTTACAAAATTCATCCTTGTGGTACTAATCAGGTCAAGGTTGACGGTCATCCAAAGGTCTAATTTTAGGAAGAGTAATCAAGTTAATAACAATCAATTGCTCAAGGACTATTTCAATAGGCACTCCAAGGTTGGTAAGAGGTCTTTTTCCAGTTCGAGGCTTTGGTTTACCTCATGACACTTGAATAGAATAGACATTCTACTAACCTATGGGATTTCTCTTTCGCACCATTTGAACATTTTATTTGGAATTTGTAACCCTGTCTCCCATAATGTTATTATTCTTATTGAAGATTTTTGACTTGCCCAAAAAAGAATTATCTTGATTTTTATTGTGTTCATTTTGGGAATATAATATAATTATTTTGTTTTCAATAAGTGCTCTTTCTATTTGTATCCCCTTTTCAATAATTTCATCAAAAGTTTTGGCATATTAGAGTTTTAACTAATATTTTAGCTCAGCATTGAGTTTATCAACAAATATTTTAACGAACTCTTTTTCTAGTACTATGCATTAAAGGTGACTTGCTAAGCTTCTCCAATATTGCAAGAAAGATGCCAGGATTTTCCCACTTCTTTGTTTAGTGTTGTATAGGTCTATAATGGAGACATCATGTTTGATATTAAATGAGAAATGTACTACAAATTGTTTAGTTAATTCTCCAAAACTAGATATAGACCCTTTTGGTAGATATATGAACCATTCTAGGGCTAGTCCAGTGAGAATTTTTGGGAAAAGTCTTAGTAAGTAGGCATCATCATATGCAACTTCATGACAAGCCACATAAAACTCCTATACATGGTCATGGGGATCACCTTCCCTCTATAATTTTCAAATTTAGGTACCTCGAAGTGGGGTGGGAAAGGTATTTTCAAAATGCTCATATCCACTGGAGAAGAGCAAAAATATTTATACTTATATTTCATTGCTTATGAGCATGGGTCAATTTTTTGGAGAGTCTCCTTCATACTTTCCATTATTATGCAAGTGTTGGGTCCCCAAGGGGATTGGAGGTTTGGTCATGACTATTATGGGGTCTATTGGAGTTATGTATATTTTGATACATAGATGATGTCTATTGATTTTATACATGAAGTAAAATATTTATTTATTGTTTAAGTTGATCTATTTCATCTTCCAAGATGGTTTGCTTCCTATTAGCCTCAATACAATTATTTTAGAGGGGTGTGGGTCTTTCTTATAATTCAAGTTCTTGGTCTATAACTTCCTCTTCTTCAAGTACTTGATTAGTGTGTATATGTTAATGTGGTGTATTAGTCTAGGTAGAGGGATGGACTAAGTGTTTTAGAATATTATGGTCAAAGTTTTAGGTTAGTTTCCCCTTCATTTCAATAGCTTGAGCTAAAACTTGGTTACAGTTTTCATAGATATACTAGTCAATTAGGTTTCTAACATCATCATTATGGAGGGTATTGAATCGGTCATCTTCTCCTCTAGGAATGTGGAGATCATTATGTGTGCCATCATGACCCCTATTTTGATCACCTAAATTCCTTAATAAATTGTTCTCATGGTTAGAATCTTGTCCCATCCTAAGTTATTGGGCATGGGTGTGGATCACCATATTAGATGAGGAGAGTAGAGGTGTGATGGGTCATTTTGAATATTAATTTGGTCTAGAATTTAAATCTAATAGTGGTCAAAGAAGGTGACTTAGAATGTGGTGATTTTATATTTAATGGAATGTAAAGATTAGGATGACTAAGAATTACTAAAATATAAAACCTTATAAGAGTCCAATCTAGCAAGAAGAGAAGGAGATGATGGGATTAAATACCTTTCACATTAGCAAAATAGTGATGGGATGGGTGTTAGGATTGAAAAGGTATTGATAGGGAGTGATGGGTTATAGAATAAAGTCTTTGACAAGGTTATGTATATTGATAATACCTAGTCAAAAGGATGATAATGAAGAGATGGGAGGATGGGTGACCACTAAGATTTGATTCCAAGACTAAATATAGTATCCAAGGATGGTGATTTAAATGATGGGATATAGAGATGGATATTAGATGTGATTTAGGATAGTGAATGGAAGAAGATATAGGGTGGTTATTATATGTTTAGTTTGGGATGGTGATATGGATGATGGGATACGTGGGAGGGGTATTAGATGTGGTTTAAAATAATGAATGGAAAATAGAAGATAGATGCCAAATGTTTATTATGATGGTGAGTTGGATGTTATGGTGAGGTTTAAGAATGAGTTTAAGCCTAGGGGTATCTAAGGTATCCAAAAAAAAGGGGATGATTGACTCAATTTTACAAAAAACACAAGTTTAACCCAACACACAAACAACACACTCGATAGTAAGTCCTAATCTAGTAAACTGAAAAGGGTGTACAACCTAATGTTCATACCATCTAACAACTTTGTGGGTGAGGTTATAGGTTGATGAACTATTATGGAATTAACCAAACCCTATTGACCCTATCTACTCTTAATGATTTCTTAGGAGTTAATCCCGACTCTGGCAGTGAAATACTTGTTATGGTTGAACGGTCCTATGCTAAGTTTGCATAAGGTTTTCTAGGAGAATCCTCAATATACATGAAGTTATAGTGGGGACCAAGTATATATAGGATGATGTCTAACCAATTTACGTATTAGAGTTTAAATGCCCTTCATTCTATGGAACCCTTTATGGGGAATTTTAATTTAGCACCTAACGATAACTCTCTTAATTTTTATACTCCATCAGAACATGGAGTTTGATCTAGTATGTGGTGATGAAATCTATATCACTGACCCCTAATTACTAATCCCATGCATTGGGATGAATTCCACATCACATGTTATCCTAGACTTAGAAGGGGGTAATAAACAAGCAAGCATGATTGATTTTTCTTGATTAATTATCTATGTGATAAAGCACAAATATATACAATCAAACCACACAATAAACAAATATATATAAGCAACAAGACTAAAATATAAAGCTCTTGTCACCCCTCCTGCAAACACCAGGATTATAAGAACAAATGGGGTACCTTTATCTTAATGCAAAATCACAACTCCTCACAAAACTGCAAGTACATAATGCAAAACCATAAATAGTAGAAATTTAAGATTAGCGGTTTTGTAGTGAAGCAAAAAATTACAAATATTTAGTTTTTTGACTAATGTAAATGGATGATATGTTGAAAAATAACACTAAAATGGTAATTTTAGAATGTTTAAATATATATACTTCTTAAGAATATTTTAACAAGTAACTATGATAAATTATAAACTGATGGCTAAATTATCACAAAAAATTAGTAAAAGGGCACCTAGATGTTTTTAGACCAAGCAACAATTAGTTTTATCCTAATGATCATATAAAAGTCTCAAATAGAAAATTAAACTAAACCCTAAATCTACCTAATTACAAAATCGCTACTAGGTATGCAATATTGTTGATAGCAGAGCAAAACTGTGAGACTCGAATTAACGATTTATAATAGGTATTTTAAATAATTTTTAGTTTATATTATTCCTTGTATGTCTCTTATACTTGACAAATTTCACTTAGCAACACTCAGAGGTACCTTTTTTTACAGATAACTTAGTCATAAAAACCAAAAATGGTCAAACTCAAAATAAAATAGTTAGATTAGCTTATCAAAAATATTATATACCCTACAAATAGAGAATAAAAATAACTATTACTTGTAAACGAAAGACCAATAGGAAAATTTTATTATTTTTATCCAAAATCATAATATCACAACTTGTAATAGCAACACTATAATTACCAAGTCAAAAATGCAAGTGTCAGAGTTACGATTTTGCGCTTTAGCTACTAATGGGTAGATTCTTGATCAACCCTGCTTTTCCCTGTAAAATGACTTGCATCGGGATTTTCTATTAATGAAAAATAGTAATGTGAAGACAAACCAAGAGTTCTATAAAACCATAACTATCAAAGCAATGTCGTAATTACTAGGTTAAAAATGCAATTACTAGAGTTACGATGCTGCATCTTAGCCACCAACAGCTAGGTTTATGGTCAAATTTTCTTATTCCTACACATAAACGACATAAAATACTTCTAGATAATACCAAATATCTAAAATTCCCTATATAGAGGTTAAACATAGAAGAACATAGTGATATTATGACAACCCAGGAGTTTTGCAAAACTATGACTTTAAAGGCAAAAATGCAATTAATAGAGCAAGATTGCTACTTTTGAAGTAGCAATTTTACACAAAGATGAAAAACCTTCAAAATATGAAACCATTACTGGTTAAAGTTAAATGTTAGTGAAAAATTACTAATCTAACTGTAATATCGTGACTATAATAGTGTTGATATCAGTGTAAAACCATGAGTCTCCTGTACGTGATGATTTTCTCAAATTATAGCCTTTGATTCTTGTCTAGTTAGAACTAAAATATTTCAAATAAATTTCATAAATCTTAAGAGGTTATAATTAGAGAGTATGTCACCATTGTGGTTTCCAAAATGTAGCCTAAATTTTAGATTTCTCCTATATTACTATTTTTAGTAAAAATCCAAAACATAAACAACATCAAACAAAGAAGATAAAAAGATGATAAAATTGCTATAATGAGAATTCTTACCATCATTTTACCTCTTGTAGCTCCTCTCCAATATTTTCGAACAAAATTTTAATGCAAAATATGTTGGATGTTGGATTACTTGTCTATGTTTGATAATGGCTTCTAATAGACTTCTTGATTGGTTAAGGGCAATATAGATGAAAGAGAGATAATAATGGAAGCAAGTTAGAAATTTTCAAGTTGGTTTCCAAGTTTTCAAGTTAGATTTCATGGAGAAATTGATTTGGTTATATAGAAAATAGAGAAAATAATTAATGGCTCAAATTTAATTTTGAGCCATTGAGATCAATGGTTAGGATATTTCTAAGGAATTTTAAATTATTTAGAAATATCTAGAATAGAGAATTATAGAGGAAAAAAGGTTAAATTAGAAGAGATTTATAGAATTATCCAATTTTAAAAATCGCTATTAGGGTTTAGGGGTGTAGGAATAACTGGTTAGTAGGGTGGTAGTGTTAGGAATAAAATAAAAACTTGATGCGGAACAATTTCACAGAATCGTAATAATAATAGATATAACTAGAGATGCAGAAAAAACATAAATAAACATGCAAAATAAGAAGACCAAATTTAACATGGTTCACCTAATTTGGGCTACATCCACCAAGAAACACTTGCTCAGATTTTATTACAATCCATGAGAGTACAAACCACTCTCAGATCATTCTTCTCACAATTATAATGCACAAATATTGTTTGGAGTTGCACTTAAAGAACCCTCCTGAATTCACACACTCTATTCTTTTTTCTCAAACCCTTGTTATCAAGATGTATTACCTATGAAATATCCATCTATACATAATACATCAACAAAACTATATTCAAAATAATGGGTACCAAAATTATGGGTAGAATCAACCCAAAACAATTTTCCATTAAAAGGGGTTTAAATTTTTTTTAGGGGCTACTGCCCCTAAACCCCAGTGAGAATACATATAGAGTGTACAATACATTTTAAATGTATAGTATTTGAAACACATTGTAATTTAGAAATAGGCTCCACAATACAATAAGTAGATGGATAGGTAAATAAATTGTATTTTTAAATTGACAAGTGGTTTAATAAGTAAGTTAGTAAATAAATAGGTTTAGTTAATATATTAATGAAGATGATTAATTGGTTGTGAGTTAGAATAAGGTTTATGGGATGTAGGGAATAGGAAATAATATATTAGTTAATTAGCTAGGAATTATAGTTATATGTTAAATTAGCAGAATTAATGTAATTGTCAAGGTGAATGGATTTTAGTGCATAATATAACCTCTCATACATTAAATATGGATAATTTTAGATGAAATGCAATCATCCAATAAGGTAAATATGAGATTAAAATAAATAATTTCATATATGTATGAATAGAAAGCTCAATAAAGTAAATTATGAAGAGTCAATTAATAGTACAAACTTTGTTTATGCTTTGCATTTCATAGTATATCTCATTATCAAATGAAGCATATAAACATGAACTTTATCCAATAATCAAATGAAAACATCTTAGCAATTTGAAACACAAAAGATCCAAATTTATTGAGCATGTTATTTTTACCAAATGCAATATCTAAAAATGCTTAGATTGTCAAATTAAACACGATGCTTATGCATATAATGTATTTTAATGCTAATTCATATGAATTGAAAATATGTCGATATATTTTTTCACTTTCGTATTGAAGGAAAAAAACATATTACAATATAATTTTAATTAGAAATTAGCAAGAATCAAACTAAATAGTTTTACTAATAAATATAAATGGAGTTGAGACACTATCAATTTAGTTAGTAACAACAAAACTATTATAATGGTAAATGATATTCCATGAGAATACATGTATTTTGGTGTAAAAAATATATATATTTAGTAGGGAATGTATTCATCATATGCATAGTAGCATTCATGGCTTCAACCATTAAGAACTTAAGAATATTTGTAGAATGCAACATTATTCTAACTATTTATAAAATGGTGTGTTTTTTCCATTTTACTGAGGGGAATAGGGGTTTTTAGTTCTCTTTGAATACCAAAACTAATTAAAAAAGAGTCAAACTCTTTACTAATCTATTCATCACCATTATCACATCTTAATTTCTTAATAGAAAAACTAAAAGCATTTTCAACAATAACTTTAAATTCCTTGATTTTAGTCAACACTTCAAATTTATTTTTAATAAAATATGACCAAATTATTCTAGTATAATCCTTTATAAAAGTAGCAACATAAAAATAACCATTAATAGATACAATTTCAAAAGGTCCTACAACACCACTACAATATAATTCTAAAGGATGTGAGGAATTCATATTATGATTCTTGTGAAAGGTGTTAGTATGTTGCTTACCTTGTAAACAACCCTCACAAGTTTCATGATCAGAAGATATAGAAGGAAGTCTAACGACAAAATTGTGATCATAAATATCATGTAAAATTCTAAAATTAACATATTCTAATCTTCCATACCATAATTGAGATTCATTCTTACTGTGTGATGAAATAAAACATGTAGAAGAAGTAGAGAAAATATTTAAACTATTCTTCTGAAAACTTTCAACAATCAAATAATTAGATTGATTTCTAATGGACTGGCTATCTTTAAGAAATGTGATGAAATTATAATGCTTAAATTATTAACAAGATATCAAAATTTTCTTAAGTTTAGGTACAAATAAAACATCATTAATAATAATATTTTCTAATTTTGTTTTTCCTTGTTTAGTTGCTTTTAGAAATGAATTAATTCTTAAGTAAATATTTTTAGAGATATCTCTAGAGTCATGCAAAATATTAGATAAACAAGTCATATTGTGTGATGCATCACTATCTAAAATCAATTCATTCTTATTAGAAATAAACAAAATAGTATATAAAATAATAACACAAGGATTATGTTCTTGATTGTTATTCTAACTAGGGTTTTTATTCTTCTAATGGTTTTGATTAGATTTTTTCCCTTTGTTATTTTTATAAGATTGATTATTAACTCTATCTTTGTTTTTAGAACAAGTTTCACTTCTATAACCAAATTTATCACACAAATTGCAATTCCTATTAAACTTAGGTTTATGACTCTTATTACCAGCTCTCTTGTTCTTGATTTTTGTCTTTAGCAGAATTAGGGTTAAGTTTCTTGTTTCTATTATTCTAAAAAATATGGTTGAGAGAAAAAATTACTTTAGTGACATTTTCTTTAAAATAAAAAATAGACATCACTTACTCTTCTTAAATCATAAGAGCCAACATGGTAGTGAGGTCTAGGATATCTTGCTTATTTAGTATTTTGAATTCAGAATTGAGATAAAATTATAATTTTTTTTTGTGATTGTTAAGTTGAATAATAAAATGAAGTAATTGATGTTTAATCAAATTCTAGTTACAACCATCTAATAGAGCTTTAATATTCTTAATTTTAGAAAAAAAATTAAAAAACCTTTTCTTCACCTTTCATAGGTATTGTAAGTAATTCAAGGATCAACTTATTAATCTTCGAGAGACAAGTGCCCTCATGCACTGACTCAAAGAGTTTCCAAACATCTATAGGAGACTCTTGATTACCAATGTGGAGTAAGAATTCATCCTTAACACTCCACAAAATAATTGACATGGCTTCTTGTGATTTTTGTTGAAACTTATTTGAAATCTCAGGTGTCACATGTCATCTTGATGGGGATTTTTCAATATAAACAACAATGTTCCACATCTTTTGGGCCATAAATTGTACTTTAATGCTAATTTTATGTATGTTTTAGTTATATCCATTAAGCATTTATGATTTATTTATTACAAAATTAGGATACATCATTGCTTCCCTTTAAAAATGACACTATGCCATTGGACAAACCTTAAATTTGAACCATTTTTAAATGTGAATTTATACTCTTTGAAAATAAAGTAAATTTCAAGTGTAAATAAACAATAATTGTTCATATTAATGCTAGATAAAGCAAAAAATTTGTGAAAGATTGTAATAAAATAAGGTGAACAAAAACTTTCTTATTTTATACTATTTCTATATAATTCATAAGGAAATCATATATATAGGTTTGAAGTACTAAAAAATAAGTCCAAGGGCTATATTTGCTTAGTTACAAGCTAGGTCACTATTGTATTTGCTTATCACACATTACATGATTCACACATAATCTTGAACATAAGGAAGAACTACATAAGTCTGAGGCTCTTTTCAGAGTATTGGTTATGTAGATAATGCTCATTAATAGAGGGGTATTTGAGACAACTCAACATCATGTATCCACTTGTAGACACTAAAAAACTGTACCAATAATTCTAGATGTCGCAACACACTTTTTCAACCCCCTTGGCCAACTTTTGGGTTAGAGCATTTTTTAATCCCCCTTAAAAATCCATTTAACCCCTACCCATATTTAGTTAAATTAATTCATTAATTAAGCTAATAAAATTATATTTACACCTCACCCTCACCAAGCCCATGACTAACTTAGTGACACCTTGCCTTAAGACCATTTCCTACCCTAACATTTAAATTCTAACCTCCTAGAGTATTTATACCTACATGACCATACTTCCTTAAATGAACTCATACAATTTATAATAGTCTTAACTGCCAAAAATAAGTGCAAAACACTATTTTTGGCAAGTTGGACCTATTCTATCTTGATCGATGTTGGTCATCCCTCAACCGACGTGAGTTGACCAAGATCGACATTGATTACTTAAAGACCACTTGTGACCTTTACTTAGGAGGTTGAATCATTTGGAGCAAGAACTAAGCTCTTGTGTGAACTAGACCTGAACTAGAGCTATCTATTGAACTAGAGAACTAGTCTAAGGATCAAGGAGTGCTTCATCACCTCAAGATTGAGGATTCAAGCATTGTTACTCTACCCATTTTGTTCTAGGCTTCCAACTAGCTCTCATTCAACTTCATGTCATCTTCAAGCTAACAACTCCACAATAGCTAAGTATTATGTGTTTTTTTGTAAGTTTAGTATATTTTTCTAGTTGTTTATTGCTTCCACCCTTTCTAATATCTCCCCACACTCTCTTTTTTATTGGAGTTCTATAAATCCAACACTCATTTTTCACCGAATCCCCACTAACCATTCCCAATATTTTGAGTATCAAACCTTTATGTTTGATATCCTTGAGTCTATATTTTTCTCTTATGACCATCAACCAACCTTTAAACAGCCCAAAACCCATTACAACTAACCCACAAACCCATTTTTACCCAAAAAGCCAAAACTCTGAAAATTCACAATCATTGACATCAGTTAACCAATGACAGAAATCAGTTAGCTAGTGATCAACATCAGTCTTTATGTAATTGTATTTTGACAAAATAACAAGTAAAAAATGCCTATCAATCTCAACCAAAAACCCTATTTCTTGACCCCTGTCATAACATAGAGCTAGAAACAATAGTTTGAACCACACTTTAGCACTTTAGCATTTCTTTCGCACAAGTTAATGTCATTTTGTTAAATCAATCATTTCTTGAAAAATATTTTATTATATTATGTTAAAATAATTTTCATTCTTTTATGCAAACACTTTTTATCAACATTATTCAGAACTTAATTTGTTAAAATGAGTGGATTGACAACCTTCCAAGGGATTCATGTTCTTGGATCTAACACTTACTAGGCAATCCACCATTAAACCTTACTAATCAATCCTATTTCTAGTCTTATTCATATTACAGGTCATTCCTCTCCAACCAAATAGGAGTACTTCACATCATCTAGATCACAGAGCACACAACCATATCCAGGTTCATCTACACCTTCTCCCTTTCTTTAGTTTTACTTGTTTTCAAAAAAATAAAAGAAAATGATCTAAAAATATAGTGAAACATTTTAACACACCCAATGGGACCCTAGAGTTTTCTTGGGTTCGTAGTTGTTTTTATGACATTCTAGTTGCATTAGTGAAAGAATCATTCATTTCACTTCTTTGTCTCTTAAACTAAAACATTATTTTCTTTCATTTCTAAATTGAAAATCCTAACTTTCAATTTCTTCATTTCAAAATAAAAAACAAGTACTTGTTTTCTTTACTTTATTGAATTGGAAAAGGCAAAATCATTTATTTTCCTCCATTTCTAAAAATTAAAATGCAATTGAATGTTTTCATTTCTTTCTAAAGTGAAAAGGAATCCATCTTAGGATATGACTTGGATTCTCATCCTACATTTAGGTGCATTCTAGTTGTTTTGTACTCATTAAAAGAAATTAAAATTTCCTTTTGGGTTTAAAATAAACATTCATCCATTAATTGCTTGTGTGATTAAGTCACATAGCTTAATTAATCAGTAAATCAATCATGTAACAAGCACTTCTTTTCACACACATACCAAACCACTTACACAACCACTTTATCAAACATTAACATAAGGGAACCGAATGAGATTTCATCACCTAGCAGTAACCTTCATCTCAGCTATCCTACTTGGATTTCACCACCAATAGTAGAACCAACTCAATACACTGACTGAGTATAAACTCTAAATATCAGGTATATACTGACAAAGCACCTGACACCCTTACACTATGTGTGTTAAATGAGGGGGTAGGCCCCAATAACAAGCCATGTATCAATTCTAATACAAAGATCTCTTGAGCCTAAATAAACTTGAAACCATCCATAGACTACTTCTTTTAGTACCCATTTCAAAATCCAAGTGAAGTCTCACAAATTCTAAACTTAAGGCATAAGCCCAAAGTGAGATTAAAAAATAACTCTTAGGATAAAATGTAGTTTTAGTGTTCGTGATCTTGTTGACTTTTCTTTTTTTTTGCTCTCTTTATGAGTTAGTGAATTCATTTCCATCAAGTTATAAAGCTTCCACCACTTTATCACATGGTCTTAACACAACAACAAGCTAGAGACCAAGCTAACCAAAACCAACCTCATCACCAACCTTATTCCTCTTCTTCATCTATGGAGCACACACCAGATGTAGAGAGCTCTCCTTACCATTTCAAGAGTCCTAATATGCCCTAGTATTTTGCCCAAGGGTACATGGACTTCACAAACCTCCTCGACAACAACCCAATTGCCCTCCAACATTACCTTGTCATAATTGCCAATCGTGCCCCTACTTTGGTTCCTTCTATTGAACCACCTTATGGCATGCCTACTTACCTTATGGCATGCCTACTTACCTTATGGGTAAGATTTTAATTTCCATAATTTCCACTACCCAATCCATGGTAACTCAAGATTCATCTTCTATAAGCAACCCATCTACTACTGTGGCCCAAAACAAGGCTTCTCTTCTACCACCAATAAATACCCAATCACCTTCAACTTCTACCAAACCCATAACCAACCCTTCAATTGTAGGGCTAACCTAACCAATGATAACTCAAGCACCACTTAGCATTGGGATGCCATCCACTAGTTTTGTTTCCTTACCTCTTACCACCCAAAACCCAACATCATCTACACCATTTCAAAACTTAGTAGTTTCCATACCATATACTCTTCCACCTATAAGTACAAGGGTAACTACACACCTTCAATAACCCAACCCAACCATGCCCATGTCTTAATAAATATCCACTACACCTAATCTAGGTTATGTCCCAAATCCACAAGGATATATGCCTCCCATATCACCCCAACCTTTTATGACCAACTATCAATATGTGCCATCCACCTAACCTTCTAATATGTAATACATTGCACCCTCGCAACCCCAAAAAAACATACCCTATAACCATGTGGGTGCACCAAAAATTGATCTCATCAAGATGTTAATGGATAAAATGACAATATTAAAGACATTCATTTCTGGAGCTCACAACCTTTTATCCTATGACCAAATTTGTAATGAACCCATTCACCTTTATGTATCGATTCATCCTTAACCCCCTCAATGAGAACTTCCTAAATTTTACAAATTCCAAATTAAGGAGGATCCCCAACAACATTTAAGATCATTTAGGCATGCATTCTATCTCATTGCCTGTGATGATGCTCTTTTACTTTGGACCTTTCCCATGTATTTATTAGGACTTGCGTTAGATTGGTATAGTGCCATCACTAGGCATTCATTTTTTTCCTTTGTTCAACTCATAAAAACTTTATTGGATCACTTCTCCGTAAACGTCTCCAATAAAGTATCCTTAACTGACTTATATTTTATTCACCAATTCAAGGATGAATCCATTGCAAGTTTTATTGCTCGATGGAGGGGGTTAATTAACCAACTTTCCTTCTCCCTACCCCAATTGGAGTTGATTGAACTTTTCTCCTGGGCATGTGCAAAACACATTTTGTTTACCCTATAAGTTCAAACATTTTGTACCTTTGATGAAACATTTACCATGGCTAGGAAATTGGAAATCTGAGCAATTGATGAAGGCAAATTAAAACTTAGAAATGAAAATTCTAGCTTTAAATCTACCAAAGCTTCATCCAAACCTTCAAACCACCCCAAAGCCAAAGGAAAAACCAATGACATTGTCCTTGAGATGGATCCTCCTTTGGTGGTAAACCAATCAAACCCATCCACATCTTCAAACCAAAATCTAAAACCCCATGATCACTTTGTTCAAAAGCAATGTACTCTGCTAGGGGAGTCTTATGCTTCAGTTTTGGATAAATTGTTGAAAGAATCCATAGTCCAACTTCCTCTAATTAAACCCCCTCAACAATTTGATTCATCCCATCCTCTACCAAATTGGTATAAGGAGATCAAGATCTATAACTACCATCACATCACTGGACATAATGTTGATAGATGAAAAACTTTTAAGAACATAGTTCAAGACTTGATTGATAAAGGTGAACTTGTAATGGATAACCCAAACACAACTCCAAATCAAGCTCTTGACATCTTCTGTCAATCATTTTCAAACCACCCACCTTCTTCAAATAATGAACATACAAATGTGGAAACATCCCATAAAAATGAGGTTCATACCATAAACATTATCCTTAATGAACTTACAATTGATGAACCCATGGCCCAAACAACACCTATTCCACTTCTCGATTTGGTGGAACCAACCCAAAGCACCAATCCTACTCCACTTACTTTCATAGTGGAATCACCCATCCTTCCTTTAGAAAGCATACTTAAGGAAGAGACCACCACACTTACTCCACTTCCTTCCATAGTGGAATTACCCATCCTTCCTTTAGAAAGCTCAACTAAGGAAGATATCACCTCACCTACTCCACTTCCTTCCATAGTGGAATCACCCATCAATCCCTTATAAATCTTGCCAAAATAAGAAGAAACAATGACCATCCCACTTCCTCAACCACTTAGTCTCCCCTTGGAAACCCCCACTGAGGAGGCAAAGTCCACTTATAAACCATTTTCAAGGTTGGTTCAAAATCTTGAAATCCTATCATAACCAAACCTTGACCAAGCTACATTTTAGCACTATCTTGGACTTCCCTACCCTACAAACAAGGAGACAACAAAACCATCAGCCGCCCAACCTTCAACCTCAACAAACTTAACCACCACCACCTCAACCAAACCAATAAACTCATCCACATCTCAAACTTCAAATAAATAAACCCACTCAACTCCCTTCAAAACAAACCCAACTACCCCACTCAAACCTATCAAGAACTTGGGTGTTCTTCCAAACCAAAACCTCACTCATCTACCCTTAAAATTGGAGTTGACATTGTAAGCCCCATCAAAAGATAAGAAACCTGAATGAAGGAGGAAGATTAAACCATTTAGGACTTAGAAGCCTAAACCCATTTCACTTCCCATCTCAACTTCATCCTCGATCCTAGGGCCATTCCCCTTATCCATTTTAGGACCTCACCATTCCACTTTGTTGAAGAAGCCAAATCCTCTAATAAAGAGACCACAAACTCAACCTCATTTTCTTACCATGCCTCCACCTATCCACACCAAACCTTCAACCCCAAAACCATCAACCAAAAACATTGCACAAAGATCAATCAAAAATTCACTCATAAAACCTACCCCTAAAAAGGTACCAACCCCAACAACCAAAAAAAAGACTTCCACCCTCTTAACACCATTGCTAGGATCATATTCTACTATGTTAAAAAGGTTTTTATAAACTTCCTACATAACCCTACCTCCCATTAAACCATTCAACCCTCTTAGCCCAAAACTAGCGTGGTTCAATGATAATTTAATATGTGCATAACATAGGACACATGGACATGACACTAAGAAGTACATTGATCTTTAATACATAATCTAAAAATTATGTGATGTAAATGATGTTTTGACAGAGGAGCCTTCTCTTAGCCCACCTCCAAGCTAAAAAACAAAAACTACCACCTCACATCAACCTACCTCCAAGCTCTCATCAAAGACTAAGGATGAACCAAAATAATCTACCAGCCTACATACATTCCAAATCGACACCATCCACGTAGTCACTCGGTCATAAAGTTAAAAGGATAAGGGAAAAGCTAAAGTATCCATCCCTTGACGTATTTTTATTCTACAGAATCACCCTAATCACCTTCACCAAAACCCAATATTTCTATGTTGGATACACCTCAATCTAACCCATTTGGACTGATACATAGGCTGATTCTCAAACAACTTCACCAAACTTTGGTTTAGATGAATTTGTATGAATTGATCCAATTTTCACCTCAACACCTTCAAGCCATGATGGAGGCTTTATAATCAATTGAGGTCAACCCAAATATCCTCAACCTCTAGCAATCCTTGTTGGAGCCCTCTAGGTATCAACCCTTATCACATTCCAAGATTTTTAGATACCTCCTATCCACCCAGACAATCTAGATCTTCCCTTGTTTATCACAACCCACATCAATCAAACCTGAATAAAAAGGGTTATGATTGATGGGGGAGCTAGAATCAATATCATCTCATCCCATGACTACAATCAACTCAAACTTCTTGAGAACATCATGTCTGAAATCACTGTCATGCTACAATCTTTCAATGACATGATAACAACCACCTTGGGAACATTTGTCCTTCACATATGTTTAGGCCCTCAAACTCTCCTTGAGATATTATATGTTTTAGAAGGGGAATTTTAGTACAACATATTGCTTGGATGCCCTTAGATCTAAACTATGGGTTGTGTACCATCGACCTTGCAAAGATGCCTAGAATTTGAACATGAGGGTCAAGTTCATGTTATCCCTACCGATCCTAGTCCATTTAAGTTATGCAACATGACTTACTACCCAAATGATGTCCTCATTCCACTAAAGGACACAACACCTTTAAAGTCCATCACAAAGCTTCTACAAGATCAACCATACCCTCTTCCCAAATCCCTATGAAAGACCCCTTGGAATCCACATTTCAACATCTTTCACTTGGAGAATACCACCTGTTGACTCTCGATACCCTTCCTACTCCTCAATAGTATGGAAATCTTGATTAGCATCCCTGCTATGATTATAACATTGGAACCATCACCTCTTTCATACCTCCTAATTGCCAAACCAACTTTATCTATAGGGGACTTGATCAACCACCTTTGAATTCTAACACCTCACCTTCTTTCAAACCATTCACCTCCGATTTTTCCTTCTTAGATAAACCGAATTTTGCCAAAACATACCTTCATTAGTGTGCTTGGAAAGGATTTGATTTAAGTCGTTATGAGCATGGGCCACATGAGTTTATCTCATGTAAAATTGAAAAGCCTCATAAGCGATATGGCCTTGAAATTTATTCAACCATATGAACCAATTGACACACCTTTTGTCTCAATCATCGAGGAAGAAACCTTGTCCTCACCAACCTCTTCTTCTTCAGAGTTTGATGACTCTGAATCCATTCCTCCTAACTTTTTTTTATCAACATGATTAGTTTAGGACCCCTGACCTACAAATTCGTGGGGAAACCAAAATCATTCCTTTGACTCATCCTGTGATGGTGGTGATAGGACCGAAACTCCCCAAAGCTCTGACACAACTTGTCAGATTTAAGAGCACACATGATTACCAATGTATAAGCAACTAAACATGCGGAATCCAGAAGAACAAATAATTATCAATGAGAAAACACACAGAACATGAGAGGCAATATACAATTATATTCAACTCTTTACAAAGGAATCTACAACAAAGAGGTGGCACTCTTTCTTCCACTTCGTGGGCTTACAGTAAACTTCCCTCCAGAGTAATCTTCTCTCATAGGTCACAACACACAGCTAACACAAGCTGTTGTTCACCTCATTGGACATCTGTACAATCGAGTACACAACCGTACTCCAAGTAGATCTCTCCATGATCCTGCTGATGTATTGCTGTCACCTTGGATCTAGCGTCCCCGCGCTGATCTCCTTTCTGAACCTCGCATCCATACACCCCTGCAAATCAAACCTGATCTTACTTAAACACAAATGGGGAATCCTACTTGATTCCACCATGGGAAGAACTCTCCAAGCTTCACATAGCTCTTCTCCAAATTCTCCACTTAACAATACAACCCATGAGTCTCTCATATAGATCTCATGTATACACTAAAATTAGACGGGCGGCTCAAAGACTCGAACTGGTCTTCACATGCAAACTCCGCGTTCACTTAACTGACTGTTCGTCAACAGCAGTTCTGACCGCTACAGGTGACCGACGTCGGTCCCTGCCCTCCTGGAGGTGACCGACGCCGGCCGATCTTCTGTCGATGTCAGTTTCCCTTCTGCATCCCCTGACCGACGTCGGTGTGGCCTGCCGACGCCGGAGACTGCTTACTATCAGAAACCTCCTCCTTCTGTTTGCAACAAGGTGAAGCTTTTAGCTCCACACCCTAACAGGTGGAAGATGATTCTCCTACCATTAATACTATCCACTATCAGGGTAGTGATTCCCCTCTCACCTATCTTGGCGCTGAAGATTCCTCCCTTCACAAATCTTTCCCTCTTGAGACATTGACCCTGTTGAATGATCCAAAAATTGGGTTTTGTCTTTTAGATAAATCAAACAACATTTAAAATTAGATACTAAAAATCTCAATTCCTTAATATTAAATATAATTAGATGCATAATTCTCAATTTCTTGATTAAAACAAATATAAATTAGATTTAATGTTCTAAAAATGAATATGAGTAATTAAAAACTCTGTAAATCCATTTTCAAATGAAATGCCTATTTTCAAATTGATCCATGAACAGTAATTAGCCTCTAGCTAATAAACACGGTTTAATTCAAAATGGATTCTAAAAATATAATAAGTCATTTTCTATAATTTAATTAAAAAAAAAGAAATTAACTTTTTAAATCTGAATGTCAATTGTCTGAACAATTCTGAATATGATTGTTTTGTAAACTCATGTAACTTTATTGTTTAGATGAAATACCTCATTCATATTTTTATCCCTTCAAATAGTCTCATAATCAATTTTCCATAATTAATTCCAAATATCAGTGAGTAATTTAAAATTGATGAAATACTGGAAAATTGAAAAAATAAAGACAAGATATTATTTATGGGGTTCACCAATTGGCTACATCCCTGGGTTCATTTGCACTGTTCCATATACATACGATGTAAATATAGAATTTAAAACTTACATCCTTGTATGAGTTAATAAGCTTGCAACTATGTGTGATATAAAGAACTCCTCTGTAGTATGTAAATATTCTTCTCTTCACCCAAACAAATCCTGTAAATACCTATAACTCCTTTGAATAGGCTAATTAATTCTCTCAACCGGAGGAAAAATATTCTCAAATGATTTATAAAAATATTCTTGTCTTTATAAATCTCTGTAATTAATATAGGATAAAAAAGGACTCAAGAATAAAACACGGATAATTCACTGAATTAAATAACTTGTGTTCTTCAAGTAAAATAGACCTTCATCTGTATGGACCGTCCATGCTTGAAATTCCCAGTAACATTCCTTCCGTATTAAAAAATAAGCACCCTGTTCATCTTTGTAAACTGTCCCTGTCTATAAAGGGCCATATAAGCTGCTCTGAAATAATCATAATCTTCCATATTTAAAAATTGTCATATAATCAATATTAACTAAATTTTCTATTTTTACCTCGAAATACAATGATCTCCGAAATAGGCTACATGCATTTAATAAAGAATAAAATCCCATAAATAATGAGTAATTCCAACGCTAAACTTTATTTAATAAAACACTTCCCAAAATAAAATTAAAAAAAACCAACCCATCATCCATTTAACCATCCACATGAGGGAGGGGTGGATAACATGCATGTTTAGAGTGAAACATAAAACATATCCCATGCATGTAAAGAGGATTGTTTAAAAGGATAATGTTTATTAAAATCATATCCCTTGTAACTAAATTCTCCCCCCAACCCAAAGTTCCACGGGAAAAGGTTAAAAGGAAATATTAAGGTTTTTAAAGACATATCCCACTTAAATGGGTTAAACATATCCCATTATTACCAAATGCATCCCATGCAAAGTAAATGGTATTCCACGTGGTAAATGGTAATGTGGAATAAATAAAGTTTATAACTTTTAGTCTTAAAGCATATCCCACATAAATTAAAACCCATATTAAAAATTTGGGATTTGGAATAATTATTCAATGGGATAAATAAAATATTAAGTTTGGGATTTAATTAAATGGAGAATATTTAAAATTTGGGATTTAATTAAATTGGATTTAATTAAAATATATTTAATTATTATTTCAAATAATTATAATATAAGATATTAGGATTATCTTGGAAATGGGAAAATGGAAAAATTATAGTGAGAAATTAATTGGACATGTGGAATATTTCAGTGGCTTAATAGAATTATGTAGTAAAGTTGATAAAATTGGATGTCAATGGGTTACGAGGAATATGTGTAAATGACTATTTTAGTCCTGTATCTGTAACATAACACCTATCAACAACATAAAATAATTCTAATATAAAAAGTAATTGTATCAACTCTTTATATTTTTGCCACGTGTCTATTTTCCATTACGACACTTATTTTTTTCACATTTTTCTAAACCATATAAAAATCCTCTAAATCATTGAATGAAGCTACCATTGATATCAACTTGGGTACTCAGGGCAATCCTCGCATAATCAAAATTGGCCAATCTTTAGATTCCTCAAAACATCAGGACTTCTCTTTTCTATGTGACCGTAGTATAGCATTTACTTGGTCTTATAGTGATAGACCTAGAATTGACCCTTCTATTGTCATTCACAACATTGTCACCAACATCAATGTCAACCTTGTTAGGCAAAAGCTTCAAAGGATGCACCCTTGCATTACTTTTTTTCTTAAAGAGCAGTTACATCATCTCTTATCCGTCAACTTAATCCAACCCATTGACTATCCATAATGGGTTTCAAATGTCATTTCTATCACTAAAGCAATAGGGGGACTTCATATATGTATATATTTTTGTGACCTCAACCTTGCTTGTCTAAAAGACAACTTTCCTTTACTAAGCATTAATCAACTTGTTGATCTAATTGCCGACCATGAGATGCTATCTCTTATAGACATATTCTTAGGCTATAACCAAATCTTAATCTCCCCAAAAGATCAACACAAAATTACCTTCATCACCCCATGGGGAAATCTGTACTATAGGGTCATGCCTTTTGGCTCGAAGAATGCTGGTACAACCTCTCAGCATGCCATGACCTACATCTTCCATGAACTTATCCAAAAAATTATGGAAGACTATGTAGATGACCTCCTTGATAAGTCTAAATGTCATACAGACCATTTGACAATCCTTAAAGTTATCTTTGACTGCCTTATCCAATTCCATGTTTGCCTCAACCCAAAAAAATGTGTTTTTTGGGTCATGTTAGGCAAACTCCTCAGATTTATCATTTACCTTCACGAAATAGAAGTTGATCCTGCTAAAGTTAAAGTAATCCTAGAGATGCCTCCTCTAACTAACCTTAAACAACTCCGTAGTTTATAAGGTAAGCTTCAGTCCATTCACCAATTCATCTCTCAATTATCTGATAGATGTCAGCCCTTTCACCATCTTCTTAAGAAGGACATATCCTTTAAGTGGAACAAAGACTGTCAAAAGGCCTTTGAATCACTCAAATGATACCTTCTCTCTCCACCTATCCTTGTCCCTCCAAAAGAGGACCAACCCTTCTACCTCTACATCTCTACCACAAACCATTCCTTACATGCCATGCTTGCACATCGTGATGATCAACATAAAGAACAAGTAGTATACTATACAAGTCAAACACTTGTAGAGTATGAAACTCATTATAACCATACCAAGAAGTTATGCCTCACCTTGGTCTTCAAGGCTTCTAAACTTTGTCACTACCTCCTCAACCACAAAACCTTTATCATCACAAATACTGACCCCCTTAAGTACATGCATTCTAAGCCATATCAAAATCAACTTATGGCTAGATGGTTCATGATTTTAGCTAAGTTTGACCTTGAGTTATTTTAACAAAAGTTATTATAAGGGCAAATCATTGCCGATCAATTAGGTGAAGCCCCTTTAACTGACAACCAACCTTCCAACCTTGAGTTTCCTGATGAGTCCATCTCAACTATCTCTCAAGAGGACATTACTTACCAAATGACCATGTTCTTTTATGGATCAAAATGACAACATGACGGGGGTACCTAAATCATCCTTATACCCCTGTAAGGCAAGCCTTTTCCCTTGTCCTTCAAGCTTGAATTTCATTGCACCAACAATGTGGTTAAATATGAAGCCCTAGTTTTAGGTCTTCAAACAAATTTATCCTTGGGAGTAATATTGATCAATTTTTTTGGTGATTCTCAACTTGTGGTCAACTAGATAAATGGTTCCTACCAATGTAAAAATGATGTTCTCCATAAATACAATAATTGGTAGATATACTATTGACATCATTTTATCACTACCTTAACTAAGCCACTTCACATTTGACAAACAAGTTTGCCCATACCATGGCTTCTCTTGCTTCTCAAATCCCATATGCACCTTCAGACTCTAAAATATTTGTCACCATTCATAGATTAACCAACCCTCTTACACCAAAATAGACCTCCTTTCCATTTGCAATGTGGAAGAAATCCAATCATATATTTGGTATAAGCAACTTTTCAACTACCTTACCGTAGCCATCATCCCTTTCGATCTCTCTAGGAATGGTAGATGAGCTTTCATAAAGAGTACTAATCACTATACTATACTAGGGGGAATCCTCTACACATGAGGCTTTGATGGTCTCCTTTTTAGATGCTTTCGTAGCCAAGAAATACCTCTCGTAATCAAAGAAACTCATGATGGGATTTGTGGAGGATACTTTAGTGGTTTAGCTATCGCCAAGCACATCATTTGCCTTGGCTACTATTGGCCTACCCTTAACCAAGACTATTACCATTATGTCAAGTGGTGTGTCAAGTGTCAATAACATGCCAACTTGTATCACGTTCCTAATCATGCCCTTCAAGTTGCTAAAGACTTCTGTCCCTTCTCTCAATGGGCATTGGATCTCATTGGTGAGATCAACCCTCACTCTTCATAGAGACATCATTCTATGATCACCATGACATAATACTTCACAAAATGGGTGGAGGCTATTCCTCTCATATCAACCAAAGTTGAAAAGATTATTGAATTCATTAATCATCATATCATATGCCATTTTGGTATCCCTCATAAAATCATCTCTGATAATGGTAAATCATTCAAGAACAAGAAAGTATGCAAGCTTTGTGATAACTCAGCATTAAGTTAATCTTTTTGTCTCTATACCACCCCTAAGCTAATGGATAGGCTGAAGCCTCTAAAAAACCACTTAATAAAATGTTCACCAAAGTGGTCAATGAATTTGGCAAGGATTAACACTTACACATTTCTTTTGCTTTGTGGGTAAATCGAACCAACATTTAAACCCCTATCGGAGCCACCCCTTTCTCACTTGTCTATGGTGTAGAGGTTGTCTTCCCTCTTGAAGTGCAAATTCCATCCCTTCACATATCCCTAAAATATATCATCTCAGAAGAGGACTATCATCAAGAATAACTACAACTTGAGCTACTTGACGAGCATCATTTGGTCACTCTTAATCATGTTTATGTCTATCAAGATTGAATCAAACACACTTATAATAAACACCTGAGAGAATGATAATTCAATATTGGTGACCTTGTCTTAAAAGGAAAATCAACACATAACTAACATGGAAAGAAGTAAGTAGGGCAAATCTGCTCCTAATTGGCTTGGACCATTTATCATCATGCATAAGTATGGGTTGGGAACTTACCAGTTATCATCCCTTGAAGAAAAGTCAGAACTTGACTCGTCAATGCTTTGCATCTACATCCATTCTTTTATTAAAAAAAATTTTAAAACACCTTATGTCTAACACAAGTTCATCCCTTATTTTACAAACTTATCACCTTCATCTCCTTACTTTAAGGACAATCGATTAAATCAAATAATTACATGATTATCTATTACAATTTTAAGCCTAATCCTAAACATGGATATGATGGCTCTACCCATGGCATGATTCTCATGGATAATTTTTTCCCCTTATAGGATAGATCCCCATGGTCATTGTTTCTTAAACACTTTATCACCCATCATTTAACCTTCTTGTGCCATCGTTTTGCCTTCATAAAGGAAAACCTTATCCCTATATAAGTAAGTCCATGTATAAGAACAAAAAATATTATGGGTCATATCTAAACTTGCAGAATGCTTCCTTGAAGGATAGCTACCAAAATAATTCAAAATTGCTCAAAAATATAGACTCCTCCCTTAAAGGATAGCTATCAAAATCAACGAATCCAAAACTTAGACCACTCCCTTGAAGGATAGCTAAGTCAAAAATGTATCAAAAAATCAATCACATGGAAGCTTCTCACATTGATAAGCTTCCTGTAGACACCAAAAATGTGTCTGCACCTTGGTCATCTTTCATCCTCCCCCCTTGTCCCCCGTTGACCCATATCCTAACCCTTGTCCTAGCCCCCTTCATTTATCAAATTAAAATAATTAAATATTTGGCCCCTTTCCACCTCACCCTTGCCACCTTGGATCCCCTCCTTGGATCCCCCCACCTCTCTCCTAGCTTTTATTGCCCAAATCTCCCCTTTATCCTTCCTCCCGCGTCCATTTATGTCTTCCTTGACCATTTTCCCACGGCCCCTTGACCCGGCAGGGTGCAATAACGGACAGAGGCTAATTTTAGCCTCTGTGCCCATTCTGACCTCGCCGACGTCGGTCATTATTCAGCCGACGTCGGCAGTTTTGCTGGTGTCAACACACTTCAAAATGGTTTTTTGCAACCATTCTTCCCCTGTGAACAAAACACTCTTGATGCTTTAGCATTCGCATTCTCCTTTCTCTCCACCTCGTACAGCAACATCAGCAAGTACAGGCACTCTACATCAGTCATTTCTTCTTACAACAGGTCCTCCATAGCTCCAACAATGGGCTCCTCCATTCTTCAATCAACAAGCATGAGGTAAGCAATTTCATTATTTCATTCATTATTTCATTTGATTTCAGTTACCTATTCTATCCACTGTCTACCACTTGCCCTGTCCTTCCCCTGAGAGGCTAAAAAGCCTTCTCAGACCCTGTTTCCCGTCCATCTTCCTTTTGCCCTGTCACCCTTTCAGTCCAATCCCAGACAACATTCTCAGTCCCTCAGACCCAAGACAAGTCCCTCAAACCTCCAAGCAATCCCTCAGACCTCTAAACAGACCTCCCTGACCCTCAGACAAGACCACAGTCCATTCTGCGCATCCATAGACCCTATCCATAGTCTTGAAACCTGGCCCGACCCGTCCCTAACTACTGTCCCGACAGACCTCAGTTGGTACCCATACCGACGTTGGCATCATAACCAACGTCGGTGACCCTCCTGACCGACGCCAACAATACCACCGACGTCGGTTACTGTGCAAAGGCAGATAGCTTCTAAACAGGTACGCATTTGTCTTAAGTTCTTTCTTTCTATTTTCCATCATTTATCACTTTCTGTTTTTGATCAGCATTCTATTTTCAATAGTGGACTGACATCCTCTAAGAAGCCTTTGCGCTTCTAGGACCAAGCTCTTGCTTGGCAGTCCACCCTTTTGTCATCTAACATTTTTCATGTTTAGTGTCTTTCTCTTTCAGGTGTCATTCCTCCATAGCCAAAGAGGGGTTCTCACAACGTCTAAATTTTGGTGCACACGTCTACAATCCAGGTACATACAAACCCTCCTCCATTTTCTTTAAGTTTCTCATTTCTCTATCTTTTGAATGTAGAAAGCGATTTAGCGTAGAAACATTCTGGCACGCCCGGTGGGACCTTAGGTCCTTCCTTGGGTTCCTTTTCTTTTCATTCATATAGGGTGCATTAGGATCCTCCCTTTTCACCTCTTTCTTCTCTTCTAAACGACATCATAAGCAGGGATAAAAAGAACTTTTCTTTTCTTTTCTCGCATTTCTAGACTAGTCAAAAATCATATTCTTCAAACCCTTTCTCAACTTGTTTTTCATCCAAACTTAACATTTCGACTTGAGGCTTAAAACACTTTGCATTCCATTTCTGCTTGTGCTTGCATTAGTCCACACTTAGTAATTAACAAACGCATATTGAATTAATCGTAGATCACTTGATGTTACACAGCCTAAACCACTTGCACTAAATCTAAACATCAAACTTACTTGAGACAAGGCCCGACTGGGATTTCATCCCCAAGCAGATACCTTACCCGTCTCGGCGATCCTACTTGGATTTCATCACCAAGGGGAAAGCCCACTCTGTTCTCTGGCAGAGTCTAAACTCTAGGGAAAGTATATTTTGGCTAAACGAGACCAGTTTATCACTGGGCTCGTGAAGTGAGGGGAGCTTGCTCCTTAGCACCAGGCCATGTACGAAACCTAACCCAGACTTCTTGAGCGCCTAAACAAAACCTGAAACCATCCATAGACTACCTCTCCTAGGACCCGACTCAAAAGCCAATCTTCCTACACACGTTTCTAAGGCATAAGCCAACATGATCTTAATAAATTATTCCTAGGGATTTAACGCTTAGGGCCTACCTATCTACATCTGTTTTTCTGTTCCTATCTGCTTGTTTGAGCTAGTGAGGATGTTTTTCTTCTTCTCTTCTTTCCAAAAACTTTCAAATCCTCTAAGTTTCTGGAAAGCACAGTCACCGATATCGATTTTACCATCGACGTCGGCAAACTTTTCTCTCGCCGACATCGGTCATCTGACCGACATCGGCACTTATTTTCCACCGACATCAATTTTTAAACCGACGTCGGTATTTGTTCATAACTTTTTTCCCAAAATAGCAAGCTAAAAACTGGCTTTCTTGCTGCCCAGCATCCATCCTAGTTTTTTGAAACTGAAAAACAAAGTTTTTGAAACCTAAACCTTCCTTGCCTTGAATGGTTCTGACTCGTAGTCAAGTCAAGGCTTTAGTCAACCACGCAAGGCATCAACTGCTACCGTCTACTCCGTCCATAACCAGTCCCATAATGGAGTCACTCAGAGATTGAAAGAACTCCTACTCGCCTGACCCCACCCCAGACTCCTATTGTCCTAGAAGGGGACCAAGATTTTTCATGATTCTTGGACCTCAACGTCAAAGCCTTGCAGCACTATCTCATGCATAGCTGAATGCGAGACTCCTTGGGCAATCTAATTTATGGAATGCTGACCTCTCTTGTTGCGACTATGGCCGTATCGACAGCGTCCGTAGTCCAACCTTTAGACACCCAAGCTATCACCTCGACCAATGACCAGACCTTGACCAACCCTCTAGGTGTGGCCTCTCCCTCCATCTTTGGGCCCACTTGCACAGGGGTTTCGGCCCCCTATCAACCTCAACCCACTCAACCGCTCTCTACTCCCTTCCAGAATTTAGTCGTCTCTATTCCGCCTACCCTTGCTCCTATCAACACTAGGATGGCTTCCTATCCATTGGCCCCTATTACCACAATCCAACCTCTCGTGGCAACATCAAGCCTAGCTATGCCTTCTACCCAACCACCCTTAGTCTTCTCTTCTATCCCTACGACTAGTTATCCCTACATTGCACCCTTACAGGGACAACCAACTACGTCGTATGCCTCCTCTAGCCTCTTCCAAGCACCCTACAACCTAGGGGGCGCTCCACCTGCCAATCTGTCAGCAGATATCATCAAAATGCTGATGGACAAGATGTCTAGCCTAGAGACCTCCATTTCTGGCTCACGTAATGCTCTCTCATATGAGCAAATTTGCAATGAGCCCATTCATCCTTCTGTCTTGATCAGGCCATATCCCAGCCAGTAGAAACTTCCTAACTTTTCTTGTTTTCAAAGCAAGGAAGACCCACAACAGCACTTACGGGCATTCAGACATGCCTGTTACCTTATCGCCCATGACGACGCATTACTTTTATGCACGTTTCCTATGTCCCTCTTTGGTGCTGCGCTTGACTGGTATAGCTCCCTTGCCAACCATTCCCTCTTCACATTCACACAATTGGCCTAGCTTTTTCTTGATCACTTCTCCATCAACATCACCAAGAAGGTCTCGATTACAGACCTCTATTCTATCCGCCAATTCGAGGATGAATCCATAGTTGACTTCGTTGCCGATGGAGAGGCCTCATCAATCAACTCTCCTTTTCCTTACCCCAGCCCGAACTTATTGAACTTTTCTCCCAAGCCTGTGCCAAGCATATTTCTTCCACCTTGAGGGTTCAGACCTTTCGCACCTTCGATGAAGCCTTCATGATGGCCTGTAAACTTGAATTATGTGCCATCGAGGAGAATAAAGTCAAGTTGCGAAGCAAGAATCCCAAATCTAAGACCAATGACTCCTCTTCTTCTAAACCTTCATCATCCAATCCTAAGTCTAAAGCTTCAGCTAACGCTGTGGTCATCAGACCTTCATCCTCTTTGCCTTCAACCAATCAACCTGAGCCATCCACATCTTAGAGCGCCACCCGCCAATTCCAACAGAGATACGTACAATGATAATATACTCCTCTAAAAGAATCATACGCATCTGTGCTGGAAAAACTTGTTAGACAGGGGGTTCTCAATCTCCCCCAGACCCGACCACCTCCACAATTTGATCCCTCACACGCCATCCCTGCGTGGTATAGGGAAAATGACTTCTGTAACTACCACCGTGTTAAAGGACATGACACAGGAAACTGCAAAACTCTTAAAAACATAATCCAAGACATGCTTGAAAAGGGTGACCTTGTCATAGACAATCCCAATGCACCACCTAATCAGGGCATCGATATCTTCAATCAACCATTCCCCAATCATCCCCCGACTCAAAACAATGTCCAAACCTTGATTGACGACACTCATGAACACAACATTCGAACAGTCAATACGGTCTCGCCCTTCATCCCCGACCAACCTCAAGAGGTGAGTCCATCTATCAGTCCATCACATGTGGACGAGCCTCCTTCCCCGGTTAGTTCTCCGTCAACCTCTCTCATTTTGGAGGACGCTTCGACCTTACCGGCACCACCAATCTCACCATCCTCCTTCTTGCTACCTATGGAGGACCCGACCCTTCCTACTCCTCGACCGCAAGTGGAGGGCACCATCATCCCTGCCCTTTACCCGCTCGAGGGGCCTCATTCTCTGGTTTCTTCTCCACCCAAGGAAGAACCTACCTCTCCTTCGTCTCCAATCAAGGATGAACCTCTCACAACTTCACCATGCCTTGGGACCGAGACTGCTACCCCCATCTCATCTTCGGCCCCACAACCATCAACATCTTCTCAAGAACTCAAATCTCATCCAACATCTTCTCAGCGATTTTCTCGATTAGTGGAGAAAATTGGACTTCTCCCTTCAAGGAAAGCGATGCATCAGGTATTGTGGGAGCGTCTTAAAGCTCTTCAGCATACCCGTGCCCTCTCGTCTCATGCTACCAATCCTCCCAAGGCAGAATCTCCTCAGACTCTCAACAAAGACAAGACTCCCTCTTCTAAACCTCAACCTACCCCATCAAAACCAAAACCCACATCTACCCCATCTAAACCTATCAAGTCACTTGGCGTTCGCCCTGTCTCTACCCTCACTCACCCGCAAGTGAAGGTGGACTTAGACCAGACCTCGACTAATAGTAGTCTTCCAACCAAGTCGAAGAAGACTGCCAGACCACAGAAGCAAATGCCTCCTCCCCCATCACCATTACCTTCTATTTTGGGCCCCCATCCTTCAACCCTGACCAGAGTCCTTCCCACTCCGACCTCTAATGAAAACCAGTTGCCTCCTTTACTTCCTTTACCTGCCTCCAGCCTACCCTCTCCTAAAAAGGCGGTACCTCTCACGAAAAAAGTGCCGTCTACGCCTGTCACCGCACCATCAACCCACAAGGTGGTACGAAAACCTCTTCCAACTCCACCTAAGCAAAAGTCACCAACATTGCACACATCAACTAGCACGAACCCTTTAGTGGGCTCATACTCGTTGATATTGCACCAACTCTTACAGACTTCCAGCATAACCCTTCCACCCATCAAGCCCTTCCAACCTCTTAGGTCTAAGCCCTTCTGGTTCGACGATACAAAGATTTGTTTATACCATCGTACGCCAGGACACGATACCGAGACTTGCTGTGCCCTCAAGGCTGTTATTCGCTACTATATGGAGAAGGACACTCTTCTCCTTGAGGACACTCTTGACTAAACCTCGACACCTTCCCATCCAACCTCTTCAACCACATCAACATCTCACCAGCAGGCCATGACCCCTTCTTCACCTCCTATCTTTGAAATCAATGCTATCCATATAACCACTAGGTCACAAAAGGACAAAGCGAAAGAAAAAGCTGCCATTCCTTGGACCTACCCTTTCGTCAAGCCACCTCTAGCGCCCAAGCCTAAAATTTCTATCCTTAGTGCATCTCAGCCTTCTTCATCTTCTTCTTTAGGAGCGATTCATGACTCCATGTTGAAACAGCTTCACCAGACGCTTGTGAAGATGTCCCTTTATGACCTCATCCAAACCTCACCTCAGCATCGTTAAGCCCTCATCAGAGCCCTGCAGGTAGCAGAGGTCCAACCTGAGGACCCTCAACCACTCGCTACCCTCGTCCACTCTTTAGCCCCTGTTGCCTCCATCACATTCAACAATTCTAAGATTCCCACATCCAACATGGAAGATCAGGACGCCGCCCTCTTCATCACTGCCTATGTTGATCGGACACGAATTAAACGCGTTATGATCGATGGAGGTGCTAGCATCAATATTATCTCCACCCATGCCTTTGATCAATTGGCTCTTCCCAAGAATTACGTATCCAAAATTGATGCAATCTTGCGCTCCTTCAATGACACTACTACCACAAATATTGGCATAGTCATCCTTCACATTCATGTTGGCCCATGCACAATCCCGGAGCTCTTCTATATTATCGAAGGAGAGTTTCAATATAACATGTTGCTGGGCTGACCCTGGATTGGTGCCATGGCCTGTGTCCCCTCCACTCTACACCGTTGTGTGAAATTTGAACATGACGGGCAAGTCCATACCATCCCTATTGACCCTTCACCCTTCAAAACTTGTAACACAGCCTACCGTCCAAATGACATTCTTATTCCTATCAAGTCATCAACCCCGGCACTGCCTCCATCTGCGAAAGCTTCGACTAGTTCGCAACTGGCAGTCGCCCTCACCCCTCCTCTTCAAGCGACGACCAAAGACCCCATGGAAGACATCTTCCAATGACTTTCTCTGGGGGAATATCACTTGTTGGCCTTATACATGTTCTAAACTCCACAAGAGTATGGACGCCTTCATCTCAGCCCTAGTTACGACCATCGAATCGGGATGGTCATGCTTTATGGTCCTCTTCACCTCTGAACCAACCTTGTCTATGGGGGGCTCAATCAAGCTCCTACTGATGGCAATCCTCTCTCTTCACCCCAACCTTTCACATCAGATTTCTCATTTCTTGACAACCCCACCTTTGCACACACTTACCTTTACAGGTGTGCATGGAAGGGTTTTAGTTTTGGATGTAATGAGCAGGGCTCCCATCAGCCCATCAAGCTGCTCAATGATGACAATGCTAAGAAACGGTATGGCCTGGGATACCATGACCCCACTCAGGCCCCTGTAGACCTCTGTCCCGAGCCAACCATTGACCAATCTCCTCCAAGCTCGCCCGTTTCTCCCCCTTCACCTACGGAGTCGGTGGTTTCCATCCCTCCTAGTTTTTTTTTGCGTAAACACCATCCGCCTGGAACTCCTGACCTATCAGCTCGATGGGGTGTCCAGGTCTCTCCCTCTCATTTTTCCCAGCATGATAGAAGATGAGTCGACGACCATTCACACTGTCCACTGTGTTGATGATGACACCATCCTTTCCTACATGGGCGTCGATGACTCTTTCATCCAGTGCTCCCTCCCTTCTGAGACCCAGGTTATGTTAAATGAATCAACCATTGACATCAACCTCTCTTCTTTCGATGTTCCTCATGTCTTGAAGATTGGCCAATCTTTAGGCGCTTAGGAGCAGCTTGACTATACCCAGTTCCTCTCCGACCATAGCAAGGCCTTTGCCTGGACTTACAGTGACATGCCTGGCATTGACCCCACCATTGCTACCCATAACTTTGTCACCAAACTAGAGGCTAAGCCTGTTAGGCAAAATCTTCAAAAAATGCATCCTCGCGTTGCGCTCCTTATCAAAGAGGAGCTTCAGCGCCTTCTTTCTATCTCTTTTATCTAGCCCATCGATTATCCACAATGGGTCTCTAACATCGTTGCAATCACCAAAGCGACTGGGGGGATTCGGATCTACACAGACTATCATGACCTTAACCTAGCCTGTCCCAAGGATGACTTTCCTCTTCCTAACATTGACCAGCTTGTTGATCTCACGATCGGCCATGAGATGCTATCTCTCATGGATGGGTTTTCAGGATACAATCAGATCTTGATTGCACCAAAAGATCAGCATAAGACCACCTTTATCACCCCATGGGAGACTTTTTGCTATCGCGTCATGCCTTTCAGCTTGAAGAACGCTGGCGCCACATATCAGCATGCCATGACCTATGTTTTCCATGATCTCCTCCACAAAATCATGGTGGACTATGTGGATGACCTGCTCGGCAAGTCCAAGTTTCACTATGACCATCTGACCATTCTCAAGATCATCTTCTCTCGCCTTCTTCAATATAATGTCTGCCTTAACCCCAAAAAATGTGTCTTTGGGGTCCTCTCCGGCAAGCTCCTAGGCTTCATCATTTCTTTCCGTGGCATCGAGATAGATCCCGCCAAGATCTGTGCTATCCTCAAGATGCCGCCCCCGACCAATCTTAAGCAGCTTCGCAGTCTACAAGGGAAGCTCCAGTCCATTCACCGTTTCATCTCGCAGCTTTTTGACCGCTGCCAACCTTTTCATCACCTCATTAAGAAGGATGTCACCTTTAAATGGGATAAGGACTATCAAGAGGCTTTTGAATCCCTTAAATGCTATTTGGTCTCTCTAGTAGTCCTCATTCCACCTAAAGATGACCAACCCTTCTACCTTTATATCTCTGCCACCAACCATTCTTTAGGTGCCATGATCGCACACCGAGATGAGCACCACCGTGAGCAAGCGGTCTACTATATTAGTCGAACACTGGTCGACTATGAAACTTGATATACTCATACCGAGAAACTCTGTTTGGCATTAGTCTTCGCCACTACCAAGCTCTACCACTATCTTCTCAACCACAAAACCTTCATCATCACTCACACCGACCCTCTCAAATATATGCACTCCAAGCCATATCAGAATCAACGTATGGCTTGGTGGCTCATGCTGCTTGCTGAGTTCGACCTCAAATTCATCCAGTAGAAATCTGTCAAGGGGTAAACCATCGCTGACCAACTGGCAGAGTCCCCTCTTCCTGACAATCAACCTTCAGAGTGTGAGTTTCCTGATGAATCTATCACTGCGCTTTCCACCGATGACACCGTCTATCAAATGACCATGTTCTTTGACGGCTCCAAATGTCAACTCGGTGGGGGTGCGGGAGTCATTCTCATCCCACTCGAAGGTGAGCCCATGCCCCTATCTTTCAAGCTTGACTTTGATTGTACTAATAATATGGCTGAATACGAAGCCTTAATTTTGGGACTTCAGACCGCCCTTTCTCTCAGTATCAAGTCTATCAACATCTTCGGTGACTCGTAGGTCATCGTCAATCAGGTCAATGGTTCATACCTCTGCAAAAATGAAGTTTTGCAAAGGTATAAAAACCGTGCTGACCTTCTTCTGTAATCTTTTGACCATTATCTCTTGCAGACTGTTCCTTGATCCATGAATAAGTTTGCTGACACCATGGATTCTCTTGCTTCGTATATCCCATCTTCATCATCGTCATCTCGACTTTTTGTCATAGTGTATTATGTACCGTTGCCTTCATATATCTCTCCTCACATCAATTATATCAACACTATCAATTCTAGTCCACGAGATGATTGGTATAAGCAACTTGTGGACTACTTGTCTCTTTTTGTCATTCCTCCCAACTTCTCTAGCAATACGCGGCAAGCTTTCATCAAGCGCACAGCTCGCTATACCATGTTAGGGGGTCTTCTCTATAAGCGAGGCTTCGACGGCCTCCTTCTTCATTGTCTAACCTCCACTGAAGCCTCTCAAGCCATTAAGCAAGTCCATGACGGGATTTGTGGCAGACACTTCAGTGGGAACTCAGTTGCCAAGCGCATCCTTCACCTGGGCTATTATTGGCCCACCCTTCATCAAGACTGTAGTGACTATGTCCGACGTTGCATCAAGTGTCAGCAGCACTCTAACCTGCTTCATCTCCCCAGCCACGCCTTACAAGTCACTCAGGATTTTTGGCCTTTTTCTCAGTGGGGCTTAGATCTCATCGGTGAGATTAACCCTCACTCGTCTCTTCGTCATCAATCCATCATCACTGCCACTGAGTATTTCACCAAGTGGGTGGAAGCCATTCCTCTTGTCTCCACAAAAGCTGACAAAATTGTCGACTTCATCAGCAGCCACATCATCTATCATTTTAGTGTTCCTCACAAAATCATCACTGACAACGGCAAGTCCTTCAAAAACAAGACTGTCTAAAAATTATGTGACTCATTTGGCATTAAACTCAGCTTCTCTTCGCCTTACTACCCACAAGCAAATGGGCAGGCTGAGGCTTCCAACAAAATTTTGACTAAAATTCTCATGAAGGTGGTCAACGAAACAAGAAGGGATTGGCACATTCACATTCCCTTCGCTTTGTGGGCCTATTGCACTAGCATCCAAACCTCTACGAGTGCTACTCCTTTCTCTCTCGTGTATGGAATAGAGGTTGTCCTACCTCTCGAAGTACAGATCTCGTCTCTCCACATCTCCCTGCATGACATTCTCTCCAATGATGACTTTCATCAAGATCGCTTAGCTCAACTTGAGCTACTTGATGAACGTCGTCTTACTGTCCTCAATCACCTCCATGCCTATCAAAATTGCATTAAGCGAGCCTATGACAAAAATCTGTGAGAACGAGATTTCAACATCAGAGATCTCGTCCTCAAAGAGAATCAGCATGTGACCAATATGGAGCGAAGTAAACGAGGCAAGTTTGCCCCTAATTGGCTCAGACCTTTCATCATCACGCACAAGTATGGTTTAGGGACTTATCGTCTGTCTTCTCTCGACGAACGACCAAAACTTGAGCCTCTTAATGCGTTGCATCTGTGACCATTCCACTGTTAGTCGAGTACTTGTCCACTTGACATTTAACTTGAGCTCGTCCCTTGAGCACTCCATGTCCTCTTAATCCTCAACCTTTTTCACCCTATTTCCCTTAACAAATCCTCTATAACCCTTTTATAAACTATGGATGCTTTGTCCTAATAAAAGGGAGCCCTTGACCTTCTGTAGTCTTGTCCATGACTCACATTTCTGTCAAAAAAAAAAAGTCAAGATGTCAAAATATCTAAGGTCACAAAATCAAATCAAAAAGCAGACTGCTCCCTCGAAGGACAGCTGTACTATTATTGCTATAGCTAATAGACTGCTCCCTCGAAGGACAGCTATTCAAAAGCCCTAATATATAAAGCAAAAATATAAACCACTCCCTCGAAGGATGGCTATGACTAAATATTGCTATAAACAACACTTTTTTAGAAGCTTCCCGCATCGATCAGCTTTGCAATTGACCACCAAGCAAAATGACATCTCTTCACAGACTTCCCGCATCGATTAGTCTGCAAAAAAAAAAAACAAAAAATGGGTCATGGACTTGGCTTATCGTTGTCTCAGGGTCTCCTATAAAAAGGGGCAAAGTCATCTCTGCTCTTAAAATGGGTTACCCTGTATCCTCCTCTCCTAACCCCTGCTTAGGGGACTTCGAGCTCACTTTAATGTCAAAGTGATTCAATTACCGCTCTAACACAACCTCTGGTCAATGATGTAATGCATGAATGGGGCTCTTAGTTCTAACAACCCCTATCTATGCTATCATTCTAGTCTTTGTCAATGGAAAGGCAATTATGCCTTTCACTTCTTTTACACTTTGGTCACATTCAATCATTTGTCATTTATCAAATCAACTCAACCCTCTTTCCGACCAACCACCTAGCCTATTCACACTGGTTTCTATGGACACCAATACACATGGAAACTGTAGACCACTCAATTTATGTCCAACATAAACCATTACTTGCTGGCACATAAATAGAATCATTTCATCTTTGGCACATGTCCATCACCTAATATGGGCAATTGCTAGGGGTGAAAAACCTTGACTTTTTCTCATCATTTCAAGCATGTTCCCTCAGACACATAGACATGCTAGACCATTCTCATGACTAGACCAATCATCGACCGCTTTATCTTCTTGTTCGAACTACATTGGTCTGAGGCCCTAAGACCGGGGCTATGTAGGCAGCACTCAGATACACGACATTCTCTGAGGTTAGCTCAACCACCCTTGTTTGTTCATTTCTCTGATGGACAAACCCTATCCTCCTTTTGACCATGACCTTGCCCTCGACCAAGCCCAATCAATCACTTCGACCCTCTTCCTCCCTCTTTGGGAGAACTACATTGGCCTGAGGCCTTTAGGACAAGGGCTATGTAGGCAGCACTCAGTTGACATGGGGTCTTTTGGGGTTAGCTCAGCCATCCTCTTCTTCCTTTCTCCTATCTCATTCTTTTGTCACCTACCAGTCACATCACAAACAATCACATATTTTCATAATCATTAACAAAATCAAAACATCAACATCAACATCATTAATCATCATCATATCATCATTTCATTAGCCATCACATTCATCATTATATTAGTCATCATAATCACAAACATAGCATCATAACATCATCATCATACACATCATATTAAAACATGCATCAAATCAAAGTGCCATAAATATTAAACACATCCATAACAACATCCAATAATCCAAAATAATCTCATCATATATATATATATATCTCGATGTTTTATACAATCGCACAATCTGTGCATCTCTCTCTCTCAAAAGTCAAATACATCTCGCATCATCAGCACGCAAGCTGGTATATACATCATGTCAAAACTCTGCCCTCAAGGCTATGGTTGTGGTGGTGGTGGCGGTGGCCGAGAAGATGCTGTATCCTCTCCCACCTCTGATCTACACCGTCTGCGTGAACATGTAGTGGTCACCCGTGACATAGAATGCTACTAGCTCTGCTCTGCCCTCATCTCAGAGTATCATTGTATCTGAGAGAACCCCCTGATCGCCCTCTCATAATATGTGATCTCGTCCAGTGCATCACTATATCTAACTAGAGATACAGTCTACGATGGACCCATCTGTCCTGCTGTCGTGCCCTGCGCTGAACCCTACGATTGTGAAAACCCTAGCTGCACTGACACTGACTGTGTGGGTTGCTGAACTGGCTGCTGCATCGAGCCCTGTCCCCTCAAGCCCTGTCCTGTTGATGCCTGTATCTGGGCTGCGACTAGCTGACCCTGCAACATAGTGACTTGTCCTATCAAAGTAGCCACCTATCCTGTCACCCCCGCCAGTTACCCTTATAAAACCATGACCTATCCCTATAAAATGGTCACCTAGGCTTGTGCCGTGTCCCTCTCCTGCCATGCTATGTCTCTCTCCTCACAGGTTGCATCTCGCTCCCTGGTGATAGCCTGTAAATCTGGCTGTGGCCCTGCTTGAACTCCTGTGTACTGCCCTGCCCACCATGCTGTGTAGGCCTCTATATAACCTGGGTCAGCCATCCCAGGTCCTGCCGACAACTCCTCAAAATATGGCTCATCTATCTCCTCTGGCAGTGGGAGCGGCACCTCAATATCATCTCGCCTGTACTATGGGAATGCAGGTGGTACATCTTATAGCAGCCCGTACTGGCGCCGCACTCTCTCCATGGGCACCCTCTCGAGCTCGCCAGCTCGCCTGCCCCTAACCCATCTCGAGCTCTGCACTCCAACAAGCTACTCTCCCTAGTCTCTAAATGCTGGATACCCCAAGTATGGTCTCCAAATGATATCTGTTGAGATCAGGGCCTCCAGTACCCCTCTATAATGGTCAATATCTCTGACCACTCCGTCCACCCATGTCTGTGCCATCACCTCGCGCCATCATCTGAATCCAACCCTGAAGCCAGCCTGGATAGCCACTGGGAGGCCGAGAGGTTGTGTCACCACGATGTGCTCATACGCCCAACAGTGCAGAAGGTGGCCCACGCACAAGCTATACCACCGCCGCCGACTAATGCCCCATAGCTCCCTGTAGACCTGGGCCAAAAAGACTGGTGCCCAGGCAAACACTGTCTACTGCTCAATCATGTCTTTCAAAACTCCAGTCATGGCAACCGAAAACCTACCTCCCTCTGCATCTGGCAGTGCATAGACTGTGATCCCAATCATCATCAGGACAACCAGCTGATGTGTGCCCTCATCTGTCGCATACAGAGGCTCGTAGGCAAAACTTGTTGAATGGTAGCTCGTCTCAACAACGTGCTCCCTAAACAGCGTGACCATGTGTATGTCGTGCGCCTCTCTCGAGCATGCATAAATTTCTGCTTCGTGTACCGACAACCGCAAAATATGGTACACATCCTCGATCATCACCGTCATCTCCCCTGTTGGCAAGTGGAAGGTGTTGGTGGAATGATTCCACCGCTCGATCAAAGCAACCATCAGGCTCACGTCCCTCGCCACCCAACAGTACCATCGCAGCCCGCATAGTCCCACTGCGCTCATCTGTGCCCACTCTTCCCCGATAATGTCCCGGTGCATCCACATCAGCAAAGTCAGGAGGTGATCCTGCAGCATCAGAGTCTACCTCACCTGTAAACCAAACCCAAGTCAATCTCATGCCTACTCTTCTTATTTGACCAACTATTCTGACCATCTATGCCTATCCTAACACCCGAGAAACCCTTAGGGTAGCTCTAACCCTTTGAGTTGATAGTTTTCACTACCCTTGACTAGGTAGCCACCGACATCAGTTAGCGTGCTAATGACGGCACTCACCTAACCGATGTCAGTCATTTAGTGACCAACATTGGCAAGTCAGTGACTGATGCCGGTCGATGGTCAGCCGATGTCGGCAAACCCACCGACGTCGGTGACTGGTTCGGCCCAAGGGCTGAACGGGGTGAGCCCTAAAAATTAGGGCTTCCCCTTTGACCACCCTTTAACCCCCCCAAAACCCTCTAAATCACTCCTAACTTCTCCTAGACCTATCCCCCACCCTCCTAGCTACCCTCCCCCCTCAATTTCTGCCTAAAACAACTAAAATTTCAAAAACTAAATCCAAAACAAATAGGGTTCAGGACTCTCCTACCTCATCCCAGTGTCGCTGACGGGGTGGCACAATGGGTGCCACTGGTGGTGGACCTCGCACGAGTCCTCTACTTCCCTCTGCCATCTCTGCTATGTCTCTCTGCCCTCATGCTTCACCTGGCCCACAAATGCCTCTATAGCCTCCAATCACTCTCCAACTCACTCCCTCTCTCCACCAATGCCTATCTGCCACCTCACTGCTTCTCCAGTCAACTCTGGGTCACTTTCACTCACTTGGCTCCATAGCTCTTTTCCCTTAGTCAAAAAATAGCAAATGACTTTTGGTGGGCTGCCAATCCGGTTTTGTCAAATTTGGCAGGCAACCGATGTCGGCAATGGCGTGCCCTAGCCCGCTGACGTCGGTCCATTTTGGGAACCGATGTTGGTTTTATCACCGACATCAGTAGACCTCCATCTTTCTTTTTTTCATCACCTTGCCCCACAATCATGCCCCCGATCAGCCAGTTCTCCAGACTAAGTTATCTTCGTCCCCTGGGGCACCTTGGAGACCACTTTTGCCTCTGCCTGCATCGACCACCTGACCTTGGCGATCACGACCATCTCCTCTGACCATGACCGCTTCCAAGACAAACATTGCCTTGGTTGTTTTTGCATGTTTGCTACCTCACAAATGGTTAGCAACATTGTGTGCAGCCCATATTTTTCACCCTCACAAGTATAGGATCGCAAGCCAATTGATCCCCACTACTTGTGACATTTTCATGTTTTCAGGAGCACTTCCTGAGCCTGGGATACCTGGAACACGATGACCATTTAAAGCTTTAGCTTAGATTGAATAACCCGATCAGCAGATGAGTAAATGTTGGGGCTTGATTATCTCCATTTTGGCACTCCTTGACCTTCGACATGCGACAATCTGACCTGACCATCCTGTGAAGTGGTATACGCGCAATCACCACTATTGTAGTGTTTACACTCACCCCCTCTCTATCCATCTCTCTGTCAAATTGACACTCGATCTCAGGTTCCCTTCTCCCGACTCTTGCTTTGAGGGGGGAACACCTCATCCCATACTTGTGGCAACCAACTCCTATGTTTGTCTTGCAGTTCGTCAAGAACAACCAACAAGACAAAAAAGGGCAAATGTAGACACCAAAAATGTGTCTGCACCTTGGTCATCTTTCATCCTCCCCCTTGTCCCCCGTTGACCCATATCCTAACCCTTGTCCTAGCCCCCTCCATTTATCAAATTAAAATAATTAAATATTTGGCCCCTTTCCACCTCACCCTTGCCACCTTGGATCCCCTCCTTGGATCCCCCCACCTCTCTCCTAGCTTTTATTTCCCAAATCTCCCCTTTATCCTTCCTCTCGCATCCATTTATGTCTTCCTCAACCATTTTCCCATGGCCCCTTGACCCGGTAGCGTGCAAGAACGGACAGAGGCTAATTTTAGCCTCTATGCCCATTTTGACCTCGCCGACGTCGGTCATTATTCAGCCGACGTCGGTGGTTCTGCCGGCGTCGACACACTTCAAAACAGTTTTTTGCAACCATTATTCCCCTACAAATAGAACACTCTTGACGCTTTGGCATTCACATTCTCCTTTCTCTCCACCTCATACAACAACAACAACAATTATAGGCACTCTAAATTAGTCATTTCTTCTTGCAACAGGTCCTCCACAGCTCCAACAACGGGCTCCTCCATTCTTCAATCAACAAGCAGGAGGTAAGCAATTTCATTGTTTCATTTCATTATTTCATTTGATTTCAGTTACCTATTCTATCCACTGTTTACCACTTGCCCTATCCTTCCCCTGAGAGGTTGAAAAGCCTTCTCAGACCCTGTCTCCCGTCCATCTTCCTTTTGCCCTGTCACCCTTTCAGTCCAGTCCTAGACAACATTCTCAGTCCCTCAGACCCAAGACAAGTTCCTCAGACCTCCAAGCAATCCCTCAGACCTCTAAATAGACCTCCTTGACCCTCAGACAAGACCACAGTCCATTCTGCGTGTCCATAGACCCTATCCACAGTCCTAAAACCTGGCCCGACCCATCCCTGACTACTGCCCCGACTGACCTCGGCCGGTACCCATACCGACGTTGGCATCATAACCGACGTCGGTGACCCTCCTGACCGATGCCAACAATACCACCGACGTTGGTGACTGTGCAAAGGCAGATAGCTTCTAAATAGGTACACATTTGTCTTAAGTTCTTTCTTTCTATTTTCCATCATTTATCACTTTCTGTTTCTGATCAGCATTCTATTTTCAATAGTGGACTGACATCCTCCAAGAAGCCTTTGCGCTTCTAGGACCAAGCTCTTGCTTGGCAGTCCACCCTTTTGTCATCTAACATTTTTCATGTTTAGTGTCTTTCTCTTTTAGGTGTCATTCCTCCACAGCCAAAGAGGGGTGCTCACAATGTCTGAATTCTGGTGCGCACGTCTACAATCTGGGTACGTACAAACCCTCATCCATTTTCTTTAAGTTTCTCATTTCTCTATCTTTTGAATGTAGAAAGCGATTTAGCATAGAAACACTTCCCTAACCTATCAACCATAAAAGCATCAAAATAAGTTAAGACAAAATTCAAAACAACAAAAAATATATGTATCCCAAAGAAAGCTTCAATCAGCTTTCACAAAGCACTAGTAGACTTATTGTATTGATCAATCTATGCCAAAATAAGACATGAATTTGCTTATAATGTTCTTAGGTCCCCTACAAAAGGGGTGAGTTGTCCCCACAAGAGGGTTATACTTCCCTCCATTTACCTATCTGCATCATGTCACCCTTTTTCACCCTCTTAGTCAAGTTATTTCGAGCTTACTTGACACAACGTGATTAAGTCACTTATTTTAATAAATTAACTAACACTAATGACAAGAAAGCAAGGGGCTTATGTACATAAGCCTACCTATTACAGGTATGCTCCTTCCCAATGAAAGAGCATCATGTCTCCTTCTTATTCATCATGACTACTTGTTGAAACATTCATTAAGGCATCTGTCTTATGTTTGATTAGACATTATATCCATATTTCTTTAATATTTTTACATATAACATTTTAACCAAATTAATATATATGTTAAAGTGGTTTTGAACATTTTAAACCATCTATCATTCAATCTATTACAAATAAATGGAATCATAATTCACTTAAGTGTGTTATGTATATTTTATTTAACTACTATACATAGAACAAACATTCTATTACACTTATGTGTTTTATTATGTCACATTCTATTTCATCACTTATCCCCATTCTTTAGGTGTTTTTATTATCATGAAAACATTCTATTTGCCTACATCATTTCATTATGATTCGCTTAGGTGTGTTATAATCCTTTTACTAAAAAATCAAGACCAATCACATCATAGTCATTATGATCAACATAACTAAACCATATCAACATCAATCATCTCATCAACAATCATAAGTCAACTAATTATCCATCACATAAACATCATAAAAAATTATTTGTGGTGCATGAGTCAAACCAACATCTCATATTAGTTTTTAAATCACATCTGTACGTTAAAAACCAATCAATCTTACTTATCATCAAACATAAGTCAAACTAGTTCATCACATGGAAATCATAACAAATTTTTATCGTGTATGAACCAAACCACATTTAATCATTTTTTATATAAATTAGACAATGATTCAGTGAACTATGTTATCCAAATCACATATGCATCTAAATATGGGATCACATGGATACATTAACTCATATCATAGACATCAAAATATGATAAACCACATCAAGCATTCACCTACTGAAAGGAAAAATGCCAAACCATAACCATAACCCAAACATGTCATCACATCAATTTGTCTTTATACAAAGTCATAACATGAATCATCACATAAACATAAATCATTTAAGCATCACATAAATAAAACCATAACATCATATGCCAACATCATAAATAAACCATTTTTTGAATATATTTACATATAAATGTCCATACCAATATCTCAAAATGATATCTACATCCTGATACAATGACTCGTAGGCTGAAATCAAAATCAATAATACAACATAATAGCTAGTAATATATGGTGTGGGGGCACTACTATCCCCAAAACCCTCTCCATCTATGTGACTTATCTATGCACCTGCAGATGCTATGTGGCCTCTACCACTACTAGGTGCAGCACTGCCTGGGCTCCTGGACATAACCTGCTCTGATAGGTACTCTGTATACTGAGGTGCATATGGAAGCCTACGTCAACATGCCCCTAATAATATCTTAGATCTTACATTGTAGCAGTGTACCTAGTCAGTGAAATGGTTTGAGGTGGTCTAGGAAAATTCTAATACCACTTGAAGATGGTCCACTCTATGATGATACCCTCTTATTTGATTTAAAGCATCCCTCTTAGTTATAACCAAGGTCAAATGTACTTGTAGGCCATCCCTTTCTTGAGTAACAATAAAATCTATCCCTACATAATATCTCTCTATTGAGCGATGGTGGACAACTGTACATACAATATATCTCTCTCCTATATCATCATAGCTAGCTTCCCCTGTGCAGTGCCTCTTTGTTGTGTCATCGTAGTTAACAATGCTTGTAAAGTAGCCTGTGCTACTCTCAAAACATATCTTTATGGAATAATAGTTTATAAATTAGGGGCTACCTCCTCCATCTACACATCCCCATGCTCCTTACCCTATCTATCATCTCCTTCGACAATAGGAATCTATCCTCCATCTCCACCTGTAGTTGCAGGGTGTTATCTCTACCACCAAGTAATATATTCTGGAGTCACCCCAACATCATCAACTACTGTTGGAGATGGCAGCTCCTCAAGAAAATCCTCCTCCTCTAATGACTATGGTAGGGGAAGTGGTGCCTCTACATCCTCTGGTCTGTATCTTGGGAAGACTCTCAGATTACCCTGAACCAAGCCAAATTATTGCTGCACATAGTCAAAGGGTATCAAATCTAACTCATGCTCTCTCCTCCAATTTATCCATCTGAATCTATGAAGGGAAAAATTATGTGTATGAAATCCCATCCATGATGGAAAACCCACATATGGTCTCTAAATGACTTCTCCATCCACTGAAGTATCTAGCCATTGTTTGTATCATGCCACATCTCATACAACACCATCTACATATGGAAGCTCCATATATGACCTCCACCTCATGAAACCAAATCTAAATTGATCTTGATGGCATATATCCCATGGCAATCTAACTGTCCTTAAAATAGTGATATGCTCATAATCCCAATAATGAAGTAGGAAGCACACACTCATCTTGCACCTCCTATACACCTGGTAACCCAAAAGATATTGATAAACCTATGTCAAAAATGTTGGTGCCCATGCATAGACTATCATATCCTCATGCATCTCAATTAGTACTTTATTCAAAGCCTAGGGATACCTCCCATCACTCAAGTTTGGTAAAACATAGCATGTGATCACTATCATCAGCATCATCACCAATATCCTCCTCTTTGTATTCAACTTATATAGGTCCTCGAAGTAGAATCACCCAAAGTGGTATCAAGCCTCTACTAAATCCTCACCATATAGTAGATCCATTTTCATGTCCAAATCATCACCATGAATCAACCTAATAACTTAACCTTGTATCGATAATTTTAGGATCTTATGCACATCCTCCAAGGTAATAGTTAGTTCTTTGGTAGGCAACTAGAATGTGTTGGTGGCTATATCCCATATCTTGATGAGGGCCACCAACATACCTATATCTTAGGTCACATGATGATAGTATCACATACCCCCAAACCCAAAACCATCATATGGGCCAAATCCTCACTGGTCATATCTCTCCACAACTCCTTAAGCAGTGGTGGAACTCGATCTTACATAGTCAATAGAGTCCTAACCTGCAAGGTTAGATCCTAATACTTAGTGCACCATAAACCACCAATAAAATACATCAAATATTCACCTACTCACCTATTAATCTATATCTAAAACCAACCCATCTTTTCTAGAAAAGCTATACAAAATAAACATTCCTACTAGACTCGATTTTAACCCACTTTTGAGCTCATTTGGCCTACACAAAGGAACACTATTAAACACCCCCACAGGGTTATTTGGCCTATAAACACCTTTTTTTAATCCCCCAACCTTGTTTTCAAAACTCACCTTTTAACATCTAACAATAACTCAAACCTCACCCATTCTAACTTACCATTTCACATTCACCCATTCCATCTTGTACATCCCCACACATAATTCATGACAACACATTATCCACTCCAAAATTCATCTAACTCAGCCAATCCTTCCTCTTTTGGCCTCTAAGCCATCGAATAAGGATCGATGTTGGGTACTAGTCAATTGACATCAACTCCTTATCAATTGGTGTTGGTTGACCATGATCGACATCGATCCCTATCAAAACTAGGGCTGAGACTACAAACCCTAGTTTTTTACCCAAATCACTTCAAACTTTAGTTTTTTTACCCAAACCACTATAAAACCTAAATTTCCTACCCTTCCCCTACCCTCTAACTAACCTAAAACCACACCAAAATTACTAACATAAACAAAATTAAGCACAATCAAACATAAAAACACAAATACATCCACACCTCATCTCGGCTCTACCTCCTCGATGACACTCTACTTTCACCCGATGCCTGCCCTTCTATACCCTACATGGCTACTTATTCCACATGGCACACCCTAAATCACCACCCCTGAACCCCTCTCTTGAGGAACCTAAACACCTAGTCCCCATGCTATATCTTCATGATTCACCTATCCCATACTTCCATGTCCTTATATTGTCACACACCTCGCCCACTCACTACTATTGGTCATTTTCAAATGCATAGGATAAATTTTGTAATAGACAAAAAATAAATAAGAATTTGACCATTTCAGTTAGTGACACCCTTGTATAAGGTTTTTTCATCGACCAATGTCGATCCCTTCTCAATTAAGATGATGTCGATCCCTTCTCCATTAGATCAACCATCATCAGTTAAGAAACTTAGGGTTTTATAAACCCCCTCACCCCTAACTACCACACTTGCCCCTTACATCCTTTTTTATCCTACACAACTTGGGTAACCAATTTTCACACTCCTGCCCAAAATTTTTCATACTGACCACATTCTACACTGACCATTCACACATTAGAGAGAATCTTATTCTCCATCAACCAACCCAACCAATCACTCTACACTTAGACATTTTTTATCCTACAGTTCAACTTTTTATGACAAAATTGCCTTTGTCATTTTGATCGCCTACCTACCTCATCATACTTGATAAACATGCACTAATTTTATGCATAACCCTTTAGGTACATTAGAGCATGACCACTTATGGTTCTGAGACTTGTAACTGCTTTATCTTCTCAGGATCACATCCTACTTTTGGATTCCTAAGACCACATATAAATCTATTAAGAGATTTGATTTTATCGGTATAACCCATATCAACTAAGCTTAATTTTGTGGCCTAGTTTCCTTATCAATTATTCTTTTAAGTGTATTCCTATTTACCAGTTCATTCAACTATGGTAGCCTAGTGTATGCACAATTTATGATATCACACTTTGATGCATTCAATGCACACATTAATGATTCCATACTTATGCCTAACCAATCAACCTTGTCACCAACTTATCCACTTGCCAAACTTACACATGATTACATTTCACCTCATCACTTATTGATTTGAGGGGGAACACATCCTCCCATAATTGGGGCATCCAACCTTCCACTACTCATTAGTTTTTATTTTGTAACTTGTTGATGCATACTACACAAAAAAAAAGGGCAAAATATAGACACTAAAAAACCACACCAACAATTCTAGATGTCTCAACACACCTTTTCAACCCTGTTAGCCACCCTTTAGGTTAGAGCATTTCTTAACCCTCCTTAAAAACCCATTTAACCCCTACCCACATTTAACTAAATTAATTAATTAATCAAGCTAATAAAATTATATTTACACCTCACCCTAACCTAGCCCATGGCTAACTTAGTGACACCTTGCCTTAAGATAATTTCCTACCCTAACATTTAAATCCTAACCTCCTAGACTATTTCTATCTACATGACCATACTTCCTTAAACAAACTTGGACCATTTTTAATGGTCTTAAATGCCAAAAATAAGTGTAAAAAACTATTTTTGGTACATTGGACTTATTCTACCTTGATCGATGTCGTCACCCCTGGACCGATGCTAGTTGAATAGGACTAACATTGATTACTTAAAGACTACCTATGAACTTTGCTCAGTGGGTTGAATTATTTGGAGTAAGAACTAAACTCTTGTGCAAACTAGAGTTAAACTAGAGATATTTAGTGAATTAGAGAATGAGTCCAGAGACCAAGGAGTTCTTCATCACCTCAAGACTGAGGATTTGAGCATCGTTACTCTACCCATTTTGTTCTAGGCTTCCAACCAGCTCTCATTCAAAATCAAGTCATCTTCAGGCCAAAAACTCCACAACAACTAAGTATTCTATGATTATTATAATTTTAGTATATTGTTCTAGTTTTTTATTGCTTCCAACCCTTCCAATCTCTCCTCACACTCTCTTTTGTGTTGGCGTTTTGTAGCTCCAACAATAATTTTTCACCAAATTCCCACTAACTATTCCCATCCTTTTGACTATTCAACCTTTGTTTTTTATATCCTTGACTCTTTATTTTTCCCTTACGACCATCAGCCAACCTTAAAACAACCCAAAACCCCTTATAACTAGCCCAAAAATGCACTTTTGCCCAAAAATCCAAAACTTTGAAAATTCAAAGTGACCAACATTGATTAGCCAGTGATCGACATTGGTCTCTATGTAATTATATTTTTCCAAAATAACAAGTTAAAAACACCCATGAATCTCAACCAAAAACTTTGTTTCTTGACCCCTGTCACAACATAGAGCCAAAAACAATAATCTGAACCACACTTTAACACTTTAGCATTTCTTTTGCATAAGTTAATGTCATTTTATTAAATCAATCATTTATTGAAAAATATTTTATTATGTTGTTTTAAAATAGTTTTCATTCCTTTATGTAAGCACTTCTTATCAACATTTTTTGGATCTTAATTTGTTAAAATGAGTGGATTGACAGCCTTCTAAGGGAGTCTTGTACTTCTTAAATATAACACTTGCTTATCAATCCACCCTTTAACCTTATTAATTAATCCTATTTCTAGTATTATTCTTATTATAGGTCATTCATCCCCAGTCAAAGAGGAGTACTTCACATCATCTGAATCACAGAGTGTACAATCACATTCGGGTTCATCTACACCTTCTCTCTTTCTTTAGTTTTACTTGTTTTCAAAAAAATAAAATAAAATGATCTAAAACTATAGTGAAACACTACTAACTTATTTTTACTACAACCAATATGAAGATGAATAATGAAAGTTTTGATATTTGATAAGGAGTGATAGTCCATGACTTAGATTTGAATGCACTAGAACAAAGGTGACATAAAACCTAGAAACATCCAGGTGGTCACATTCTTTTTAGTAGATATTTTATATTGGACACTTGAATCCAAGTTAGACAATAGTGTCAATATAACCATCCCAAGATAATATAAGTTTTCATAACTATAGATGTCAAATTTTTAGAACCAAGTGATTGTTCTAGAATATAGATCTAGTCCACTTTCTACCTGTTCTAGGTCTAGATCTATAGTAACATCAAAACCAACTATCTTGTTTTCATTATTAATTTTATATATATCATAGCTATACTTTCTATTCTTATAATATCTCAACATAATAAATTTAGTATATGTTTATCTGAGTTTTAAAAATAATTAACCTACTCTAGAGATAGTCTAACATCCTTATGCCCTATACTATCTCTTCTCCATTTAACCCTATATCCTCTAAATCTATATTTTAGGGTTAAACATTTGGTGAACCTGATTCATGTGAATGTGATCTTTTTTGACTCCCAGGGTTTTAGTTTGCTATTCAAATTATGCAAATTTTAATTTTTAAACAATGAAAAATAGTAATAAAAAAATTTGATTTCAAATAGAAGATAAAGAAGCATTGATCACTCATCTCAATAATAACATTATCTTAATAGATGCATTTTTATATGTGACAAGAGAGGAAATTAATAAACATGATAAGGATAAGGCTTCTTCACCTAGTGATGGTGACTTATTAGAGTGTATTACAATTGATTCCATACCAATATGTCTACCTACATCTAATGGGGGCACATGATATGTATTTCAACCTTTGTTCTTAGGACTACTATTGCTACATCTTACATGGGAAATCAAAATATTTCAACTCAATTATCAGTTTCAATGCCTATATCTACCTAACCTAAAGGTACACCTCTTTTGGTGACTTCTCAAATGCCCAACCTAAAAGACTACGAGGTCAAAGCTCTTGTCCAAACTATTTTTTTTTACAAACTAAGATTACAAATATTGAATAAAATTTTATGAAATCACAATATGCCATTGATTCAAAATAAGTGTTGCATAACCCTATTACACCAAGGATATATTTATACCCCTTGCCAATTGGTTTTGTTATACCAAGTTCAAATTTTATGATGTCAAGGGTAATCCAAAACAATATCTCTGATCCTTTTATATGGCATGCCTTGATTATGCCTCCAATAATAAACTTCTAACCAAAAAATATCTAAGAAGCCTTAAGGACTATGTTTTAAGATGGCTCTATGATTTACCAACTCAATCGATAAACACATTCAAACTCCTTGTGGATTAGTTTTTGGCACACTTCTCTATTAACATTACTAAAAAGGTTTCCTATGCACAAATTATAAAAATCAAATAAGAAACTAATGAACCTATCAATAAATACATATTAAGATACACGACAATGTTAGCTAAAATGACCAATCCTATGGTAAATAAAGAGCTTCAAGATTTTTCAAACAAATTTTGTTTGATCCTTTACATGTGTCTATTCTATTATTTTTTTAAAAATCTTTAAATGACTTATGCCATATTGTTCACAATCATGAAATTAAACTCATCTCATTAACAAACTTAAATATGTAGTAAATACACCAACTACATCTATATCTAATATAAAGTTTTTTTATCAAACCAAGTTATAATGTCAAACCTCTTGAACCTATAAAATAAACATCTATCATGGTTAATGTGGTGTCAAAATAACCTAATCAACTTTTATTATATTCTACCCCACAAAGACCAATAGTTTAAGTCAACAGACTTCTTAAACAAATCTCGTGGTAGTAGGCAGGGGTCGAATGGCTATAGCTTCGCTATTGCTTCAAATAACTCAATATTATAATACTTATTTGCAATGTTTTTGATTCATAAAATCCCTATTGGGAAAGTGATGAACATACACCTTATAAAACTTACAAAGCTTCTCAAATTTATGATGATCCTAAACTAAGACAAGCCCTTTATTTGCCTGGGTGATGTTTGTCTATAAATTGATTTAATTTTACAAAAAACAAATTTTACCTTATCATTAAAGAATTAAATATGGATTTGATCTAATAGAAGATTCTTCCATAAATGGTTGAGGGTCCATTGCTGCTTCTACTTCAGTTAATAAATCATCAATTGTGATTAGATGGAAATAACATTTGTATTGGAAAGTCTAGTGGATTATCCATTGAGGTCCATCATGAGGTAAAAAGTGGATGGCCTATAAGGAAAAGTAAGATTCCCATGCTAGGTGTCTTCTAATAATTATACAAATAATTATTTCTTTATCCAAGGCTTCATCAAGATTTATCATAGTAGGTCCTAGATCTCGAATAAAAGCATACGCCTAATTATTATCTTAAAATATTTGATGTCCCATATTAATAGCCCAATTATGATTAGGTATTATAATCAAATCACATAGATGAGTTAATTAAAGATTATTGGTTAACCTATGAATAAATATTTGTCCATGGATTCTATCTGTAGAAATATCTGCAACTCTTGTGTTTTGTAGTATCATAGAGGCTGCTCGAGACTTTTGAGATAGGCCTAATTTATACCATACTAAATAATTTATCCCTACAAAATTACATTCATCTTAGAAAATATTTTGTTAATTATCTGAGTCAAGTTAAATCTTGGATCTGGTTGCTGCATCATAGAAACTGGAGGTTGCCTACTTAATCAGTCTACTATAATATTTATTTTACCCTAGATATGTTCAGCATTATAGTTAAATCGATTAAAATAATCTTGCCATCTGATATATTTTTCTTGACCATCTTTTTTTCTATGGTCCTTTTCTATAAAAGTTAAGAACCTTGTACAATCTGTCCTGATGATGAAATGTGATAGATGCATAATTTTCAAGGCACTTCTTTACAACATAGATTTCTTTGTTTAAAGAAATCCATTTTAGGACATCATCACTAAAGACACCACTAGAAAAATCATAGATATATTCTTGATTATTATCTACACACACCAATATTCCTCCCCAAGCATGATTAGAGGCATCAATATATAGAATAAACTTATCAAAATTAGGAATTAATAGATTAGGTAGATGTTTTGAACAGCTTGAGAATGTTCAAAATTCCATTTAAAAACATTTTTATTTTTCATTAATTATTGGAGTATGAAGTGATCATTCCCTAGATCTTGGTAAAAACTGTTAAGATAATTGAGAATTCTTAAAAATGCTTGGAGTTTTGGTTTACCCATAATATCAAGAAATTAAACAATTTTTTCTTTTATATGTTGTTGCACTTGTAGCTTGAAATTTTGGACTATCATTCCTAAAAAGTTACATTCAATTTACATGTTTACCTGAGCCTCCTAGTTCATTACTCTCACTTGTAGAGTGTCATCTTATATCTCTCCCTAGTCCTATAGATGTTGATACGAGTAGATCTATACCCAAATGGTATGATGTAAATGCTTATTGTGACTATCACCAAGGCCCTAGACATTCTAAAAACATATGTTTTGCCTTAAATAATAAGATCTTGGACCTTATCGATGACCAAAATATTACATTTGATGATCCTCCAAAGGAATTAAGTTCACAACCTAGTGACCACCACAAACAGAAAATAGTTAACAATCCTTTGCAAGATCATTCAAAGAAGGATATAGAAGTGCAAATGGAATATAATGTGCATCCTTTTCCATCACATTATGATCACCCATTAGATGGGATTATTGGTACTTATACACGACATAAACCTTTAATGGTTTAGAGACTCTTTATTACTTTTGATGACTATGAGATTAGGGATGATGACTCAAATCTTCATTTCTTATTTATTAAAGCATACCTTGATCATGAACCTATACATAATGCTATGATTGATAATGGTGAAAGTGAAAATGTTTGTATCATGACATTACTTTTGCATTTGGGTTTTACAAATCATGACCTACATCTTTTGACCAGATTAATTAGAGAATTTGATGGGACCTCACAATAGGTTCTTGGTGAGATTAACTTACTATAGAAAGGATTACAAAGTAAGTTAGTCAAACATTAGTCCATAAATCATGAAAAATGCATAAAGAAGTAACTAAGCCTATCTATTCTTATGAAAATTACAAAGGATAAAAAGAAATTAAAAAAAGAAAGAAAACATCATATTACATTCCCAAATGGATTCACCATACCCATGTGGCTCAAAATCATGTTTCCCCTTGATCAAACATCCTTGTCTTTGTCAACAAAGGTGGAAAACTCCTCCAATGTCTCAAGAACACTCCATAAAACCTAGGCTTATGAATCCAAATCACTAAACTAGCCTATCAATGAAGCTTACAAACAAAATCAATGATCAAATGCAAAGGATTATGGTAATAATTTAACATTATAACTTTGCAATATTTAAGCTTAAAATTCATGTCCATGGCCTCTCTATTTATAGATTTTTGAGATTGGTGAGGATCAACCATGACCGTCCATCTCAAGATTGAGATGTGTGGCCACTGATAATCCTAATATTTAGAATTAAATCCATAATTATCTTCATCATGACCTTGGAAGAATGGGCATTGAAGAGGCATGGAAGACATTAACTAGGCATGGGTGACCCATAATCCAACTATTTGTGGCATTTATGGCCTAGGGATGTCTTCCCAAGAAATGATGTCACCTAATGATGTAGTGAATAAGAATCAATTTTTAAAAATAAATATTCAACAACTCTCATGGAAAATCCACTTAAGCTCTTGATTTGGATTAATTAGCCTTAAACAAGGTTAATAAAAATTTGTGCAATTATTTGAAAATTAGCCCTCAATTAATAAAAAATGGTCAAAAAGTCATATTACTGGGTAATAATTTGATTGGAGAGGAATTGGAAGGTGATGTTAGATGTGTTAGAGCTATATTCCCATTTAGGATGTTGCCAACACTAAATAACAAAGGTACGTGATGTGTACCAATGATTTATAAAAATAGAGTGATCTAGAGCACTAAATGACAAAGTTGTCATTTTGACTCAAAATGATCTAATCAAAGTTAGTTGGCCCATAAAATGCATTACCTTATTTAGGGATACTTTGACCTAAACTGGCACTTATATGTGACAATTTAAAACCATTTAGGGTGTTTTCCGTATTTTTACCTAAAATGTGCATTTGAGTGCAATTCAAGTAAGGTTGATAATTTCAACACAAATGGTGTTAGGAATTAGATGTCTACATTTTCCCCCTATTTGAGAAGGTGTAGTGAGACATTCAGGTGAAGCAACATCTTTTCAAATAAAAGAGTTGTCATGAAGAAATTAGAATATACCCATGATTCCCCCTCGAGAGGATATAATAGGATGGAAGAAAAGGATGGACTCACAAAAAGAGAGAGATTAACCTGATCACATCTATACGAGCTAATGTTTGCACACGTGATTACCATAAATGATCAAAATATAATTAGAGGTATAATAGGCCCTAGAGATAAGGGAAATGGGAAAGATACAATCTATAAATATAAGGGACACACTTTAAACATACCCAATTTGAGAGTATAAGCTACACGCTTATGACATTGATCAATCCTTAAACAAGTTTCAAACTAAAATATTTCCATCATGGGTTTTAATATGGAGAGCTTAGAATTATAGGAAAAGAGAGAACATTCTGCTTTAGGAAGGGAAACACCACTAGAATGGGGTCTCCAAAGAGAATCTAATAAGTACTCCATTAGAGTATATTTGATTGTGATAAAATAGTTTTGCCCCAGTAGGGTGAATCTTAATTATTGATAAAGAATAAATAATGATTTACCCCTATAGATATGATTAGATTCAAACATTATTTAGATGTTATGCCCTAGCATGGGCAATTGGCAAGTAAAATAACTCAAGGTTATAACCAAAAAGATAGGTTAAAGTGAGTGAGCACAAACACACATGCGATGGTGTAATGGCTTAGAAAGCCATATAAAATCAAGGAAATGAAAATGCACAAAGTGATGAGAGAGAGGAAAAGAAGAATGGATATAGCTGAGCTGAGCTCAATAGAAATTAAGTGTTGCCTACATAGTTCCATGGACTCATGTTCCAACATGAACTTTAGGCCAATGTAGTTCACCCAAGATTGAGAGAGAATGGAATGAGGAATGATGAAAAATGACCAAGAATTGATTAGATTCACAATGTATACAAAGAGATGCACACCTAAGCATAGACAAAGAAGCCTAAAATGCATGCTACCTAGAATCCTAATTCCATATCATGAGCCTATGTGTTGCAAAGTATTCTTGAGAATTATTTATCAGAGCTGATGTTAATGTTAAGACATTTAGACTTGAGCATAAAGTGCTTGCTATAGAAAAATAAATTAGGCATCATAAGTATGAATAACTTAGAATGACATAAGATTCCAATTACGCTAAGCCAATTCAAATGTGAATACCTATAACTAAGGATAATGGTAAAATAATGACCAAAACCAGAGTTACAATAATTTACATTTAAACAAAAAAGCAAAAATAAAATAGAAGATAAACATAAATGAACCTAACTTGAAATCAAGATATGATCAATCAAGACTTAAGTAGGAACAAAAATATTTTTAAAAATTTAAGAACATATTAATGACATGAGACCAAGATATAAATAATCAAGATCCATGTGGACCATCAATATATACCTGGAAAAAATAAAACAAAAAGAAAGACCAAACAGGAAAATAAAAGACCAAACAAAAAACAATAATCAAATAAACACAAAATGTTTTTGAGTTTTTGACTAGTTTTATGAATGCTTCTGGAATTTTCTAAGTATCTCAACTTGATTGAGAATTAAGAGATTCAAAATGGCCCATCTCATAAAACGGAAAGAGCATGCCAACTTAAAATACTCATAATACAGTGAGAGCGTATGATAAGAGGGACTGAGTTGACCTCAACATGAATCGAGCATGACCTATATAACCCCAAAATAATCCCAAGTCACAGTAATCTTACCCAAACAAAAGGTGATGAAAAACTAACTAGGTCATAACAAGTTCACAAATAAAGGTGAACGACAAGACAAATGATAATAGTAATGACAAGATGATGTGATAATGCATGATAAAAAGGCATTGTACCTAATTTTTCCATAGGTAGTTATAATTAGGAAACAATGCCATAATATTGATTTTCCTAAAGGCAATTATAATTCTCAAGAATATAGTGTGACATTTGTTGCTCTTGCTAATAGGGAGATGTACATCCTAGTCAATATGTGAGACAACAAAAATGATCAGCTATATAAGTTACTATCCAACACCGTTGCAGAATAACTACTCTATTAAGAACTTGTTGCTGATCTGGATCTCAATAATGTGTTCGTGATCTTCATAGATCATTAATTCTACTTCTTTTAAACATTAAGATAAGATATCCTTATAACCTTGATAAAGGAAAGTGCTACCAGTGATGGTAAATAATGGTAGGATAAATGAGATAAGTGGATAATAAATAGGTGGGGGATAATAGAATGTATAATGAATGGGAAACAAATGGAGATCAAGACTTTCAGTCACATGTAATGTTGCTGATGTCAGATTAGACATAATTTTGGTTGTGGTGGGGCTGAAGACCTCTGAAGATTCTCTTAATAGGACCATCAAATTGTTCTATTACTTGATCTTGAGAGTAGCTACCATCTGATTATGCTATAGATTGGAAGCTATTTTGATTTGATCTTTGATATTATCTTTAGTAAACAATGAATAAATTTTTTGCTCAGCTATTGGTGCCTTGATGAGGTTTTCACCAATGAATTTGTTTTAATCATCCCATAGTGTCTCTGAGAAGGTTTCACAAAGAGATGTTAACATTTGACTTTGATTGTCTTCTAGCGCCTTCAAAAAGGTGTCACTAAAAGATGTTGCTTTTAATTTTTGCTTATCCCTTAGAACCTCTGAAAAGGTTTCACTAGGAGATTGTTCTTCTCCTAAATGAATGTGGTCTTGGTCCCCCTGATATTCTACAAATGGTATGTCACCATGGATGTAGTTCAACAAAGTGTGATTCTATCGATTCTGATTGACACTTATGGGAGGTGGAATGTCAATATGATGGGTATGTTGGGTGGTAATAATGAGATGGTGAAAGGCAACACAATCCTCTTAAAAGATACTAGGAGAACTTGTGTCGATGATAAATTAATCATCCTCAAAAATTATAGAAGGATCACAAATATATTCAAATTGATCTACAAGGCAATTGTAACTAATGTTGTAATAACCAATACTATAATCTATTTTTGACTCTAATTTTGAGGCAAGGGACTCTGAATCTAATGTCACAACTGATGTTAATTCTATTTCTAATTCTAAATCCAATGTTGGTTCAAAAATTGAACCTAAATCTAATATTGATTCTTCATCTGATATGGTTGTTTTGATAATGTTCTATTGAATGCTGAATTTTTGACAAGTAATGGCCTATGGTGGCATAATGGGCTCAATAAAAATTGATTCATCTTAAAAGGGTTCAATATAGACTGACTCATCTAAGTGAAGCCCCTCAAAAAGAGGGAACCACTCAAGGGATGTCTCGATAAAATCATGTCTATAAAAGTGAGACTCCTGAACGAGTGGGAAAAGATCAAGAGACAACTCTACTAAGACTGGCTTGTCAAGGAGATGAGGCCCTTTAAAAATAGGTAACATATGAATAGGTAACTTATCACAATTTATCTTGTCACAAGTGGGTGTTTTAATAATAACAAGTTGGTTTTGGTTCACCATTAGTTATAAAATATCAATTTTGAACACATTTTGATCCTCATAAGATGGCTTTTGAAGAGGTAATGTTTCTTGTTTAGGCTTGAAGATCAACACATAATTTCTAAAGTAGGGAAAATTTGGTTTAGAGGGAACAATGGTTTGTGGTTCAATAATGGACTCTCCAAAGATTAGACTATTGAAGAAGGGATCAAAAACAATTGGTTCATCAAATAGAGGTTCTTTAACAATAGTTTCATTAAAAATTGGTGATGGGCTAAGAATGGTAACAACTGGATGCTTCTTAGTTTGGTTGCTTGTGTAAACCAAAAGAGGAGGTCCTAAAATGGTAATGACTAGATACTTCTTAGTTTGGTTGCTTATACAAACCAAAGGAGGAGATCCTAAAATAGTGATGACTGGACGCTTCTTAGTTTGGTTACTCATGCAAACCAAAGGAGGAGGTCCTAAAATGGTGATCTTGGTACATTATGGAGTTTGATTACTTACACAAGCTAAAGCATCCAAGTCTTCCTGATAAACCCAATCATTCTAATCATGAGTTGGATCATAAGTTGGATATTAACTATGTTCTCATGACTGATTTTTGTGAGGTGGATAGAAATCTATCTCACAAACCATATTGTCACCATAGGGGTCTTGACTAAAGTCATAAAAGTCATTTTGTGCAGCCATTCTATCATAAGTTGGATTATCCATGACTGCACCATAAGTGTAGCTAGGCACATCTGTATTTAATGAAGAAAGCTCTAAAAATAGAAAGACTTAAAGTTCTACAAACTCTAAAAAGCAATGTTTAAAAGACAAAAGGTTAAACCTTGATTGAAAGGGTGAAGCTGCATCTCAAAAGTAGTTTGTGCCAAGATTTGGCATAAAACAACCTAACATCAAATGTCTAACATCAAAGGTTTTTGAAGAAAGGTTGTGTTTTCCCAAATAAAGTCACAAAAAATGATGAGGATAGGCACTCAAACAAACAAAGAATCAATAGTGTTCAAAATTGGGCAATCATTTAATCGAAGCTATACAACCCAAAATAAAACGTTCTATATACCAACCCCATGAATTGAGGCCTAAGTAGAAATCAATCAATATTTGGATCCAAACTTGATAAGGTTAATTAAAAATGCAATGTTGAAGACTAGGATTAGACCAAACAAGCTAGACAAGAGCGGACATCATAACGATGCATAAACAAGGTCCAAATGGTATACATGACATGGTTTGAAACAAATGGTTTTTGATACAATGGCAAACAAGTTCTTGAAACAAATTGAGCAGCCTAATGACATAAACATGCTCAAATGATGTGGTCAATTGTTATGTTTTAAAGACTAAAAGGCAAAAAAGATTTGACATGATTTGGGTAGCATAACGCTACCCTTCTTAACTCAAATACATGATTTTGACATGGCTTATGAACAAACAAACAAGTTTCAGCCTCAAAGCATACCAAGCAAATCATGACCAAAATACACTAAGTATAATCGTCCAAATCCTAGCAAGGGTATGACAAAATGGGGTTGACTAAAACTAATTGGTTTTCGATCATTCTAGGGGAATCAATTACACAATGACATTCACATCAAATGATGCAAAAGAAAAGCACATAAATTAAGTGACCATGGCATTGGCTAGTTGTAAAAAGGTCTAGTGCTTTTTACAACCACTACATCTTACTATTTGCTCAATGTAGTATGATGTCCAAATGCAGATACGTCCCATGTACAACTCACAAGGAGTAAGTGAAGTCAATGTCATGAGATGAAACCTTGGGTCAAAGCTTCCCTAAAGAACTCGTGGGAGGTAATGACTTCCTCCTCACAAGCCAAGTTTGCATAAAAATAAAGAAAGCATAAAATAGAAAGACTTTAGGGTCATTTTCAAGATCACCAAAACTTTAACGAGTTTTTGATGACATTCTTTCTAAGCCCTGGACTAGGCTACTTGCAATAGGAATGGCGCTTTTGATTCCAAGGGTTCCCTAAAGGGGACAAATGGAAAAGCATACACACGATACCCCTCTTTTTTCTAAACAAAGATTTAATTTAAATAACTAAGTAAATACAAAAACTTGGAAAGATGAGTTGATTTTTAAATCCAAATGGAAAATGGGGTGGTGTTCATTTGACCTTTTGGTCTTAGTCGTAACTTTGAATATAATGCTAAAAACTCACTTAAGCACCTAAATATTACTTTAATCACCTAAAATAATGTTCTTAATCCATTTTAAGCATGCAAAAGGTGATCTAAACATATTTTTAGCAAATTTCAAGTTTGGTCCTGCAACAAAAATATTAGCATGTCTTTTAGCCTTGAAGCTCTTTTAGGTTTGAAATAATGAATTTAAAAAAAAAGCTCTCAAGTCTGTGTTTTAAAAAAAACATAATGACTGAAGTCAGTTATATAACTGACAATGGTTACATTTTATAACTGATGATGGTTATCTAACTGACATCATCTATACTAATGTGACCAGTGACAGGTATCCAACTGATGTCTATTTTACTAACTGATGTCGGTTAATCTATCCAATCGATGTTGGTTTTAGTAGTCGACATCAGTTACTGTGTAAATCTGTGGCAAACAAAAATGGCAAAATGAAGTTAGAAAATCAATTTGTAAGAGTTTTAATGGTCCAAATGAATATTTTAAAGTTGCAAAATGATCTTCTTCATGCATGGGATGTGTCTCATCCCATCGGGTGTGCCAAGATGTAGAGAGGATTACAAAATAAGTTAGTCAAACATTAGTCCATAAATCATGAAAAATGCATAAAGAACTAACTAACTAAGCCTATCTATTCTTATGGGAATTAGAAAGGATAACAAGAAATAAATGAAAGAAAGCAAACATCATATTACCCTCCCAAATGGATTCACCATATCCATGTGGCTCAAAAGCATGTTCTTCCTTGATCAAACATCCTTGTCTTTGTCAAAAAAGGTGGCAAACTCCTCCGATGTCTCAAGAACACTCCATAAAACCTATGCTCATGATTCTAAATCATTAAACTAGCCTATCAATGAAGCTTGCAAACAAAATCAATGATCAAATTCAAAAGATTGTGGAAACAATTTAACATTATAACTTTGCAATATTCAAGCTTAAAATTCATGTCCATGGCCTCTCTATTTATAGATTTTTGAGATTGGTCAGGATCAACTATGACCATCCATCTGAAGATTGAGATGTGTGGCCATGGATAATCCTAATATTTAGAATTAAATCCATAATTATCTTCATCATGACCTTGGAACAAGGGGAATTGAAGAGGTATGGGAGGCATTAATTAGGCATGGGTGACCAATAATCCTGATATTTGTGGTATTTATGGCATAGGGATATCTTCCCAAGAAATGTTGTCACCTGATGATTTAGTTAATAGGAATTAATTTTCAAAAAGAAATATTCAATAGCTCTCATTAAAAATCCACTTAAGCTCTTAATTTGGATTAATTAGCCTTAAACAAGGTTAATAAACATTTATGCAATTTTTGAAAATTGGCCCTCAATTAATAAAAAATGGTCAGAAAGTCATATTATCGGGTTGTCATTTGATTGGAGAGGAATTGGAAGGTGATGTTAGATGCGTTGGAGCTATATTCCCTTTTAGGATGTTGCCAACACCAAATAACAAAGGTACATGACATGTACCAATGATTTAGAAGAAAAGAGTGATCTAGAGCACTAAATGGTGAAATTATCATTTTGACTTGAAATGATCTGATCAAAGTTAGCTATCCCATAAAAGGCATTACTCGATTTAGGGATAATTTAACCGAAACTGGCACTTGTAAGTGACAAGTTTAAATCATTTAGGGCATTTTATGGATTTTGACCTAAAATGTGTATTTGAGTGAAATTCGAGTAAGATTGACAATTTCAACACAAATGGTGTTAGGAATTGGATGTCTACACTTAACTCTACATGTGGGTCTTGCCCATGTGGTTATTACCTTCTCAGTTATACCTTTCATGAACGTATTTGGTATGTTATTGGGATAACCTTCGATACATACATTTTGATCAGTACCTTATACAGTGCATGGATGTGTTAAATATATTCATGCTAATTAAGTAATTACAATTTATATAATTCCATATGAACATTATCTTGAGCAAGAGAAATTTTTACTCAGACAATTAATTATAAAACCTCCTAAGGTTAATCTTATATGAAAGGGTAAGCAGTAGATAATTCCTTTTACCAGGCTACCAATACTCTAGAGACCTTTGCATCGTATATCCATAGTGGGTTCCATGGAATCCTTATCTACTAAACAACATGTTTAGATATCTATAACACCTACACATGTTCCTATTATTGCTAATCCAAAAAAACCATGGAGCATGCAATGATGGGTTCTATAAACCCTTACACCTACTATTTTTACTTCACAACCACAGTCCTATTTTACATATATAGAGCATCACATATACTATAGTGACATATATTATACCTATACATGTTCCTAGGTAGCATCAAAAATTTATTACACCATGTTTATAGTGGGGAAATATCTATGACCATATTTTGGATGCGATCATATGATAGTCTTTTCCCTCCACATGTATTAAAAATACCAAAAAAATACAAAAAAACTTCAAAAAATCTAAAAATATTTTCAACATCTACATGTTCTATTAGTTCCTTGACATATATGTTGTCATTTCCATGTTGTTAGATAGAATATCAATATTTCCTATATGCACATGTTTCATGCATCTTTTGAGTGTGATTTAGGCATACTCACATACATAATATATGCACTTTTAGATGTTAGGGATTTCTCTCTACTCATGTCACTAGGATGTTGGGGGCATCCACCTCTATGATAACGATACATCAAAGTGACATGGTCGTCTTACATTATCATGTTTAAGTTCATATATGTACTTGAACATGCATTTATCCATGCTTATATCTTTTGTAGTGTACTTGATATGATATGTACTTAACATTTTTTGTTAACACATATATATAGGAACTAGTATTATATGTTTATGTTGGTTGTTTATACTTTCATTTATGTACTTCTTTAAGTGTCTTACCTTGTTATTATCTTAATTATTTGAGAATTTGAACACACTCCATTATTTTGAAGCCCCATGCTTTTTTTTGCCTCCTTGACATTTGAATATGTCATTGCTTGTATGTTGACATTTGAATATGTCATTTCTTGCTCTTTAGACATTGGACTAAGTCATGTCCCTTTGATTATGTGGCATTTAAACATGTCCCTTATTTGAGGTCTCCTTGGACCATTATTTTTTGAATTTTTTGAGTGTTCTAATGTGTGTGCTTGATTGTTTGTTGAGCTTATATTGTTAATTTCTTGATGTTGCCATGATTCACATCATGCATCTTAGGACTTGGTGTGTTCATATTCTTTGTGCTTAAATGATAAATCTACCTAGACATGTTACCTCTATATACTGCATGGTACTTTTATAGCGTATATGGTTATCTTGTCGATTTGAGGTAAGGTATCTACTATTTTATACTTCCATCATTTCAAAAGGGGAGGGGAATAATAGTGGGGGCATGCCATAGAGGCATGGATTTTGCATTGATTAACAAATTTAGATTACAATGGGGGCATGTTTTGGAAACATATTCTCCATAATGACACGTACACTAGTTCTCAAATTTAGATTATAGCAGGGGCATGTTATGGAAGCATGTTCTCCACATTGACACTTAAATCAATTACATATTTCTCCATATATAGTGGGGGTATGCTTTGAAAGCATGTTCTCCATAATTACATAGTTTTGGATTGGCCAAACTACATAGTTATATGATTCAGATACACATTTATGGCATGATTCTATACATTAATAACATTGTTATACACAATTTTATCATGATACATATCTAAGGTGAATAACTATATAATGTGTGCCTAATATTGTAAAATTAAATTAGTTTTAGATTTTAAACACTTTCAGGGACTATCACCACCCATCAGGTTAGATTTTTATAGACTAATATTGAATCAAACTATTGTAGTAGTTAGTTCACTTTTTTGTATGGTCGAGGTGATTGAATCACTTAATCTTACCAAGTTTATAGGTTGGAATTGATTACATCATCTAGACTCATTAGTTTTATAGTGTGATTTGACTTGATTTATTGAAACTCACCAGGTTATAAATATGAATGGGTTGCATGGTTGAGCTATGTAGAGTAAAAAATACTCTATGTTTTATTTTGATTTTTAGTCGTGCGATCCAAAATTTTGTCCCTATACACTTTGGTTCGATACAGTGAAGTTTTTGACTCAGAGCACGGGCTTGAATTTCTTTTTGCCTCAATTTTGTCTAAGTATCAAAATCGAGCGAAAGCTGCCAAGTGTCATCGGTCGAGGCACTCTTCATAATTTTAGTACGTATTGCAGAATGTGTCATGTGTCCCATAGTAACTTAGCGGAGCACAACAAGTGTCAGCATCCGCATCTCATGTTTCTTATACATTTCAAAGGCTTCTTTCCAATAAGCTTTCTTAGGATCAAGCGGAAGGCACCAGGTGGCAATCACAGAAGGTTTCAATATGCTTTTCTAAAAGCAACATAAGATGCCATGTATTCCCAATTGAAGAGAATGGAAGCCACCATGTGTCAACATCTAAATTATCTTCACTTTGTTTCATTGATAAGTAAAGATTGTGGTGGGTCCCAAGTTTTGTTTTTGAGGCAAGCGAAAGCCACCAATTGTCACCTTCTATGTAAGTATGAAATGAGGCTCAATTATTTCTATAGTATAGATAGGGCAATGTAGAGACAGACACGTGTCACCTTCCATAGGTTTCTCAAAAGGTAGCTAAAGGCAACGGAGATCACCACGTGTCCCTTGTCAAGGATACGTGGAAAACACCACCTGTCCCTATTCCCTTCTTGAAGTTACTCGGGCGAGAAGTGAAGTGGGTCCCATTCTCCATGAATTGTTAAAGTTTGAAGAAGCAGATGGTGATAGACGTCGAAGATGGACCACCCCAATGCGAAGACATAGTAAAGAGTATAAGTAATGCAGAAAGTGCTGTGTGTCTTTGGTAAGTGCTGTGAAACATGCCAAGTGTCATTTTCCAGTGCCTCCTGAATGAAGAAGGTTTTCAAGTAGAGTAAGGGAATCAACCAAGTGTCCTCTCCATTTTGATAGAAGGAAGCGTCTTGTGTATATTTTGCAGCCAATGAACTGTAGGGAGAGAATGTTTTAAAATCTAAGAAATATCTTCTATTAGACACTTCTAGTTTGATTAGAGTTCAGTTGGCCTGTTAGATTGGGAACGTGAAGACAATTTGGAGAATCTAATGCTATAAAGAGGGGTGCAGAGATCACCAGAGGATCATCATAAAAAAATAGAGAGAATTTTTTGTGGAAGATTATTTTCAAGAGTTTTGACTTTTAGAGCTATGATCAGGAATATCATTTGCCTTTGTTCTATTTTCTTGAGTTGAAAAGTTTATGTAACTGTGCATGTTTCTATGCCTTTTATGTGACTAGAGAATTAATAAGAAGACTGAGTTCTGTGCCTTTGTTGATATTTTTCTGTGTCACTACAAAAGTAGTCTAAGATGTGAGCCTCTATTTCTATTGTTTTCATCTTTTACATTGATCATGCCGTGTTCACTCTTTAACGTAATTGAATCTTACATATAGTTTCACTGTGCTTAGAATTAAGGGTCAAATTAAATTTAAGCACATTGCCATAGTTAGATTTTATTTCTTTGAATTTGTGTTTCTATTTAAATTCCTATCCCTTTCCTTATTATACACTTGAGATAAAGAAGAGACCAACTTCTTAAAATTTTAGAGGTCATTTCAAGTCGCAAGTCCCACATTCTTGAAACTTCCCATTGTTGGTGTTAGAAACAAGTGCAATTTTAACCATCAATAATTTTTGGCATGCCTAGTGGGACACCATCTTGAAGTTTCTTTCAAGACCATATGAACCAAAGAGCTACAAGGAGTCAGAGTTGTAGACTAGTAACCAAATCTCAATCTACTATAAATCTAGGTATTATTTTACCACCATTGGTAACTAGTCCAAGAAGAAAGGTCAATCAATTTATACCAATACCAAGAGCAAATATGGGAGCACCTATAGCCCCACGAAATTATGCAAGTTGGAACATTGGAAGTCCTTTGATTCTCCCAATACCACGAGCCACCTGGGATCCTATCCTAGTAAATGACTTGAAAGCTCTACCCAAATTCAGTGGGCAAGATTTCAAAACACTTGAAGAACATCTATAGAATGTATTAAATGTCTGTGTTATACATGTTGTCACATAATAAAATGTGGCTATAAGATTATTAGTAGCTTGTTTTAAAGGGAAGGCTCTGGAATGGTACCGATCCTTGACTCCAAATATAATATCTACATGGGATCAGCTTGGAGATCTTTTCTTTGAAAGATTTGAAGAAAAGGGTGATAAATCTTCTTTGTTGCAATAATTGATTACTATCCAAAGAGCACCACAAGAAGCAATGACTGACTTCAATTCAAGATTTCAAAAGACTTGGGAAAGGATTTTTGCTACAGTAAGACCATTACCAGGTATGGCTATAGTGTTTTATCTTAAGGCTTTAAATTCAGATATATTAGTCATGATTCAGTCACTTAGAGGTCAGACTTTGCCAGAGGCTTATGACTATGCAGTCAGAGCTAAAAATAATTTAATAGATGCTGGAAAGTTACCCCCAAGGCCTCCCATGCCCATGTTTCCAGAGATTACCTTACCATTGCCTCAAGAAGCCTCTAATTCCATAGCCCCACCCATGTCTATGTATAAATATCCTCAACCACTTGCTAAAGAACTTGTCCCTACCCAGTCATCTGAGATGGATTATATCAAGAGCATCTTAAGGACATTTTCTAATGAGTTAATTAACATAAAGAGACAACAAAATCCTTACCCTAGACCCCAATATCAAGGCTACCAAGGAAATATATTTTCATCACAGCCAAACTAGTATCAGGGTTCTCAAAGGCAAAATAACCTCAGCCAGCAAATCAATTAGTTGCAGTCCCTACACCCTCACAAACTATTCCCCCTAACTCGAATAAGGAGATTGTTCAAGGGCAAAATAATTATGCAGATGGCACCAATGCCTGGTGTTTTCCTTGTAATAATGCTCATATGCCTAGGGATTGTCCCATGGGTAATCTACAATAAAAGGTAGCAGAACAAAAAAAAATGGATGGACAATTTGCAAGTACTAGTGACAATCAAGCCTACCAATCTTTCAGTATGCAAAATTTAGTCCTAATGGCTCAGATGCAGGGGATGTCTTTACAAGAAGAAGAAGAAATATCCCCATAACATGCTTTGTTCTCATGGGTTGAAGATTAAGAATCAATATTCTTGAATGAGGCTTCTACTTCCAAGAAACCAGTGGTGCAATCAGATTACTATACTAGATCAAAGAGAAGAATGATGAAATAGCCTGAAGTTGCAAATAATGAAGTTATGGAGATTCCTCCATTTCAAAGTCATTGAGACATAGATGTTAGATAAGATGTACCTCAACCAGTGCAGAATCAAGTGATTCCTAGATAAGTTTAAGAAAAAGTGAGGTACCCTTATTTTCCAAGAACCCAAGCATTAGGACAAATGAATGTGGTGGAACAATTGAAGATGACTCCAACACAAGTATAAATATGGGACATATTAGCCATTCTTGAACAAAAGACACTATTACAAGAAGCTCTACAAGGCCAATCAGTGCCCAAACATACTGGGATCAAAGAAGGACCTACTAAAAAAGAAAAGCTCAAGGACATAGTTCATCTGCAGACAACAACCCTAATGAACAATGCACCAGATGTAAGCAAATCTAAACTAGACCCCTTATATTTGACGTTGATAGTTGGCAAGAAACTATTAAATAATGCAATGATAGATTCAGGGGTTAGTACTACAGTAATGCCAAAGCAAATAGCAAACGCTTTAAAGATAAAATATGAGCCACTCACTAAAAGAGTCATGCAGCTAGATGACACAGCAATACAAACAATAGGGAGAATTAAACAACTCCCATGCAATTATATACTTGTCCCAATATAATTGTCAATCAAGATGTAGTAGTCATAGATATACCTCCTGTATTTGGCCTATGTTTATCTAGAGACTTTATAGCCAAGAGAGGAGGGTATATGTCCCTTGATTGGTCTCACCTCATCCTAAGAACCAAATATGGTTCAAAGATGAAAATTTTATCTAAACCACTATCAAATGACCACATCACCAATGAACCAACATGAAAATTAGAGGTAGCTCATGCTATGTTGAACAAAGAAGAAAGGGTTTTTGTTGAGGAGTTAGGTGACTAGACTGAACATGATCAAGAAGAGGAAAATAATCATTTGTTTGCTTTAATGCAAAATGATCCATATGGAAATTATGACTCTACTGGTCTAGGCACTTATGTCATATTTGATGAAGATCATGAAATCCCAAATGTTTTGAGGGAAGAAATGCCAAAAGATACCACTTCTATCAATCCTCAAGTCTCTCAACATGAATTCTATATTCTGAGTGGGAAGTCACAAGCTTATGCCTTAATCTCTGATGAGGAAGAGATAATTTCTGACTTTCTTCTCACTTTGCAAGAGGATATAGAGGAGCATGGAAACTTCCTTGATCATTATTTGAATGACTTGTTTGAAGTCATTGGGGCAGGTTATAATATTCTTCAAGGAGGCTGTGAGCTAGTTACGGATGGATAAGACAGTATTGAAACCCAAATAAATATGCAAAATTACTGCAAACTTTCAGAATTATCCTTTCAAGAGGTTGGTGATTTTGAAGTCATTAAAGAGGATGATCATGCAATAGAACCTGAGTTAGAGGTAGAAGGAGATAAGCCAATAAATGATATATATCAAAGGGCTTATGGTGATGAGCAAATAACCATATATTTCTTGATGATACACACCAGTATGAAAAACCAACATTCAACAAGCTTTCGAGAACGAGAAGAGTATGTATATGTTGAAAGCATGTTTGACTTTGATCCACTCAAATGCAGGCCAATCAAGGTGGAATGCAAGAAGAGCAAGTCACCAGAACTTCATCCCATTCAGCCACTTGTCTGGCAACATAAGTTGTCTCCCCATGAAGGAGACTTTAAGAATTCTTCTTTTGATCTAGGAGGGAGGCAAAGATACTTGGTTAATGTATTATAGTTAGATAGTTTCCCCTTTCCATGTTGCTTTGTTTTCCCATTTGGTCTTTCCCGCTCTTCTTTTAAATAAGTGTTCTTTGAACACGTAGCCACAGCTTAGAGCCTTTTTCAAAATTTAAAAAATTCTTGACACATTAAATATATCCCAAATCTTTAAATTCTCTAAGGTACCTTGCGCAGCCACTTGCAAAATGTGTCTATCTCACTATCCCATGAAGATTTAGTAAGAATTTATAACGTTTATTTGAGTTTAATGCCATTTTGAGACTTGATGGGTCAATAAATACTTCATAACAAGAGTTGAAGCTTATAGTGTCTCAAACATTCCTTTGTCTGTGAGAAGATTACTACTACTTGCATTTTTAGCTCATAGTAAACTTGCTTAAAGTGAAAGTGCCTTTTCTACTGCAAAAGCTTCATACCTACTATTACAGTTCACTATTTTCAAGAATAGATTTAGATATGGAAGGAACACAGTCTTTGCAACAAGGGTCTAGGATTTATGAATCCATTGACAAGTTTCTTACAAGCAAATCATTTGCTTTAGCCCCTATACAACCATTAAAGACCCACCTATGGACTAGATTCCTTGAAGTTGGTCACGCAGATGACCCAACGAAGGTAAAATATTTTTTGGATGGGATCATGGACCCAATTCTTCAAAGAACTAGTTGCAAAACTCTCAGAGAAGGGGCACATCAATGGTGTATTCAGAGGGCCAAGGTTGGACAATATGAGACATTTTCAATGAGGATATGGACTTCCCAACTGGCATAATTCATTGTCCCAAGTGTGCGTCCATACCCTGACTTGGTTGAAATATGCACTGAATTGTTCCATGCACCCTCAAATACCATACAATAGGGTCCATTCATGGTACAGATTACATCAAAGGCTATCAGATAAATGTTGGCACTATATCATGATAAGACAGCCACATTTCCCACCATTGCTAAAATGTAGAAAATGTGGGCAAAAATCAATACTCAATTGAGATTTTTAAGATCAAAATTGCAATTAGGCAATGATGATACTCCTGTGCCGACACTGCTTATAGCAAGAGCACAATTTGCACAAGCTAGTCAAGATGCACTTTCTATGATGGCTTTCATTTTCAGAATGAAAGATGATATGACCATCTATGGAGAACAAATGGCTATCCTCTTTAGGTTGAAAACTATCGACAAGACTCAGGAATATCAACTTGATTTCTCTGAGTAGATTGCATATTCAATAGTGGAACAACTTGCCCAGTTCAAATCAAAAGGGGTTTTTAGGTATTCTTCTTATTTGTTTCACCTTATGTTGTATCAAAACTTCAACATATTTTCCCAACATATGCATCTTAATATGTATGACCCAAGTTTTGGTCTACAAAGGACCACTCCTGTGTCTGCATGGACACATATTTTATCCAAAACTAGTGACCCATATGAATTCTGGGAACTTTTTTTTACCCCTGCCTTTTATCATCTGAGTCTAGAACCAGTTATAAATAGACTATTTCCAAGTGTATCAAATCTTATGACCAATTTCCCTATCCCTTGTGATTTCTTTTTTGGATCCCATCATACGATTATTAGAGTCCATGGTTTTAGTGGGGAACCAGTGTTGCTACCTAAGATTTTAACCCTTAGGTTAGCATTTTTAGAGGTCACTAGGTAGGTGTCTATGGTAGATAATGAATATGGCTCTAGAAAAAGGAAGAGGAAAATGTATGATGTCCCATGGGTGACAAACAACATGGCACTAGAGGCTAGAGATGCTGAGATTTTGTTGCTTAAAAAGCTAGCCTTGTTGGGTTTCCTTCTAATTGAAGATAAATGGGTATATGACCCAAATGGTTTCATAGCTTCATGGATCAAGACTAATAGGGTTGCTTCTAAAATTACACATGAGGGTCACCCCTTTTTGGAAAATAGGAAAAATCCTAGGGAAGACATTCCTGAGTTTTATGTTGAATTGACAGATTTGCCCCTTCAACTAAACATAGCATGGGAAACTTTTTATGTTAAGCAAAGGGATTCTAATCCTAAAATCAAAATGACTTATAGTTTAAGAAGGGCACTAAAGAATAAAGACTAAGATGCTGAGAAAATAGAAGCCTATTGGAAATATAGGCAAGAAATTTGTCAGATAACTTACTCTTTTGGAAACATGGACTCAGATGAAAAATGGGAGGAGCTCTGGGATGAATGCCATCTATCTCATGTATCTAGCCTTGATACAATCAATTTGTCGACACAAGGTGGAGAGTTGGAAGACAGAGCAGGATCTAGCCAAACATCACAAGCCCCAGGGCAAACCTCAGCTTCAGTCACTGTAACTATTTGGCCCCAATCTCTTAGCATCATGAAAAAACAAAAGAGTGTGGTATCTTCACCACCAAAAGCTTCTCCATTAGCATCAGTCCTTGAAGTTCCCAATTTTGCACAAGCACCACTAGCAGTAGTGGTAGATGTTGAAGAAAAAGTAGCACAACCAGAAGAAGAAACACCAAGGAAACATAAAAGGCTGAGGTTTCAACTTGATTTAGAGGAGAGGGAAGAACCCTCACAACACCAACTATAGAGTACCTCAGTGGCTCCTCAGGTAAGTATTGTTTCTCATTCTTCTTCTCAATCTCTCTCTTCTCTTATAGGGGTGATGATTCCATCTGGACAAATGATATCCCCTGCCACCTCTACTGTGCCCATTTCTCATTTTGCCCTGTCTATCCCTACTCAAGCTATATCATTGCCTCACTTTTCTCTCTTTATACCCAAGAAAATACCTCCTCAGATTGCCCATAGTTAACAATTGGCTATTCCATATGGCTTGCCACAAGGTCATCCTTTTGCGGGTGGGCACATTGCCTCTCCTTCTACCTTCTAAACTCAAGCAGATGCTGTTAGGAAGGAAAGGGAAGCCCAAAGGGAGAAAAAGAGGATAAAAGATAATAAGGCCTTAGCTACACCACATTTGAGGTCATAATTTGACCCCATTTAGTAACAACTGACAGTGACTCATTTATCACCAAATATAATCAAGCCAAGTGAGTAGATGCAGTCAGAAGATTACACAATGAATGTAGTGGCTATAGACATGTCCCTATTTAGACCACAAGATAGGGTCAAGATGCTAACTAAATCTACTTCTATAGTAGCTGAAGATTACTTGAAAATATCAAGGAAGCTACAAAAGATGGAGGCTGATCTAGCTAAAGAGAAGGCAAACTATAGCAGTTTGACCATAGAAATCAATACAAAAGATAATGAAATAGAGAGTCTAAATAAATAGTTCAAAGATACTATTTCTCTTCAGACTCACCAGACTATCCAAGCCCAAAATGATTCCTTAAAATCAAGGCTAATGCAGGTAAAAGATGCAGTGATGACCCTAAGGTGAGAAAAATCAGCGTTAGAAGAAAAATGCAAAAAAAGCTTGTTACAAGTTACTCAACCTCAACAGAACCTGCTAAATGAATAGAATAATACCGCTGCTATACAGGCCCAATTTCAAGCCAAGTGATAAAGGACAAAATGATTGACACTTGAGCTGGCCAATAGGCCAAAGAATGTAGGGGTGTTAAATTTGGTGAAGGAGCTTTATGAATCAATATGGAAAAGAATCTCTGTGGAGATTATTCAGCTCAGACCTTCTCTAACCTTTTTGCTAAATGCACAAAAATTATGCAAAAAAGTGGAGACTTCAGTTGAAGACACTTTGTCTACTATTTCTAGGAGAGTATTAGACTCTAAAATGCTGCTGCAAAAGCTATATGATGCAATTGATGGAATGTTGTTAGCAGCAGGTATTAATGACAGAATGGTCGCTACTAAATGAGTGAATGATGTTCTCAATTGCAATTCCACTGCAATCAATTATAGAGAGCTTCTAGATGTGATGAAAGAAGGAATCAGTGAAATGAAGCAACACATTGAAGACTTAGTGCAATTAGGTCTTCCTTCCCCTTTTCCTGATGACAACACTGTGCTGATGATTGATGAAATTAAACCTTTGTTATTGGCTAGGCAGAATGATCAGGCAATTTTTTAGGATTTAAGGGATGATTCATTAGTACATACAGTAGAACCTATTTTGATTCTTGTTTCCTACCTTGAATTTAAATTGAAGGCTACGATTTAGATTTTGTAAAATTTTTCACACAAAGATATTATCAACCTTGATTTAGCCTTCAATGAATTACAAAATAAGCAGGGATTATCTGATGATGAGTGCTTTGCCTATCAAACAACTTTACTAAAGCTATGATTTTTTTTATCATTTTGATCATGCAGGAGTTGTAGATTCTTTTTGAGCAGGCTCAAAAGTCCTTGGGGTCACCAATAACTATAGAGTAAAAACTACTCTATGTTTCATTTTGATTTTCAGTCACGCAATCCAAAATTTTGTCCCTATACACTTTGGTTCGAGACAGTGAAGTTTTTGACTCAGAGCGCGAGCTCAAATTTCTTTTTGCCTCAATTTTTTCTAAGTGTCAAAATTGAGCAAAAGCTGCCAAGTGTCATCGGCTGAAGCACTTTTCATAATTTTAGTAAGTACTACAGAACATACCATGTGTCCCATAGTAACTCAGCAGAGTGTAACAAGTGTCAACATCCGCATCTCATGTTTCTTATATGTTTCGAAGGCTTCTTTACAATAAGCTTTCTTAGGATCAAGTGAAAGGCACCAGGTGGCAATCGTGGAAGGTTTCAATATGCTTTTATAAAAGCAATGAAAGATGCCATGTATCCCCAACTGAAGAGAATGGAAGCCACCATGTGTCAACATCTGAATTATCTTCACTTTGTTTCATTGATAAGTAAAGACTGTGGTGGGTCCCAGGTTTTGTTTTTGAGGCAATTAGAAGCTGCCAAGTGTCACCATATGTGTAAATATGAAATGAGGCTCAATTGTTTCTATAGTATAAACAAGGCAATGTAGAGATGAACACATGTCACCTCCACAAGTTTCTCAAAAGGTAGCTAAAGGCAGTGGAGATCACCATGTGTCCCTTGTCAAGGATACATGGAAAATGCCACCTGTCCCTGTTCCCTTCTTGAAGTTACTCAAGTGAAAAGTGTTGTGGGTCCCATTCTCTATGAATTGTTAAAGTTTGAAGAAGTGGATGGTGACAAATGTCGAAGAGGGATCACCCCAATGTGAAGACATAGTAAAGAGTATAAGTAATGTGGAAATTGCCGTGTGTCTTTGGTAAGTACTGCGGAACATGCCATGTGTCATTTTATAGTGCCTCCTAAATAAAAAAGGTTTTCAAGTAGAGTAAGGGAATTAGCCAAGTGTCCTCTCCCTTTTGATAGAAGGAAGAGTCCTGTGTATATTTTTTAGCCAATGAACTACAGGGAGATGGAACATTTCATAATCTAAGAAATATCTTCTATTAGACACTTCCAGTTCAGTTAGAGTTCAGTTGGGCCATTAGATTGGGAACGTACAAGTAATTTGGAGAATCTAATGCTATAAAGAGGGGTGCATAGGTCACTAGAGGATCATCATCAAAAAATAGAGAGAATTTTTTGTGGGAGATTATTGTCAAGAGTTTTTAGAATTTTAGAGCTGTGATCAGGAATATCATTTGCCTTTGTTCTATTTTCTTGAGTTGGAAAGTTTATGTAACTATGCATGTTTCTGTGCCTTTTATGTGACTAGAGAATTAATAAGAAGACTGAGTTCTGTGCCTTTGTTGATATTTTTCTTGTGTCACTGCAAAATTAGTCTAAGCTATGAGCCTTTGTTTCTATTATTTTCATCTTTTACATTGATCATGTCTTGTTCACTCTTTAATGTAATTGAATCTTACATATAGTTTCACTATGCTCAGAATTAAGGGTTGAATTAAATTTAGGTGCATCTCCATAGTTAGATTTTCTTTCTTTGAATTTGTGTTTCTATTTAAATTCTTATCCCTTTCCTCATTATACACTTGAGATAAAGAAGAGACTAGCTTCTTAAAAATTTGGAGGTCATTTCAAGTTGCAAGTCCCACATTCTTGAAACTTCCCATTGTCGGTATTAGAAACAAGCACAATTTTAACCATAAACAAGCTAATCTCAAATGATGGGTGGAAACTCATCTTTGCTCCAAGATTGGGGGCATGTGCCCTCCAATATCTCTCCTTATATATTTATATATACGCATTTCATAGATTTATATTTGTCTTTATCTTAGTTTTAGTGATTTATAATGATATATTTTTCAAATGAAATTGCCAAAAGGTAAGATGGTTTCACCAATACACATGTGTATTCCTAAACCTTTCTCTTTTTCAATTTCAATCATTTTAATGATTTCAATTTCAAATTATATGCACTGATTATATGTAATAACATGCTCTTAGTTTTAGGTCAGTCACTAGAAAAGCACTCAAATTAGATTCAAGCAAATATAAGGTGTGTTATACACACCTAGGTACACATTCATTTTATTTTAAAATAAAATTTTTATTACTAGATTAAAGTGGGGAAAATGTATACACTATTTTTGAATTATACAACACCTCTGTCTTGTACACTTGAAAAATATATATTATGGATGTACCTTCAGCTTCTAGACCTTTCTCACTACCAAATGGCTCGTATACACTATCTCTTAATGCTTAAGTGGTTATCTCTTAGTTCGACCAATGTATTATGATGACTTAGACCTTCTATCTTGCCCATAATGTTATAAACCTGCTTATCTTCCATCTCTACTATTTCTAGACTTACACCTATTTTTCAACTTCCTGGACATGTGTATCCTAGTTAGATGCTTGCATCAATGCAAGTGTCCTACCTTAACACAAGTCCCTAAAGTCATCCATTTTAGAATGAAATGTATCATAAAGGTCAACCTAAGTGCTTTAATACAAGATATTATCCAAGGGGATTGGTATAAATATAAAATCAACCCTTATTCATTCCTAACCTAGAAAGGACCTAAAGATACTAGGGCAACTTATCAAGAGAATTCTATTAAACATTCAAGTCAATAAAAGCTTCCCTATTTTTTCCTATTTTCATATCAATCATATAGACAACACATCTATAGGTTTGAAGTATTGAAAGAACAACCTAAAAGATATATTTACCAAGCTACAAGCTAGGCCACTATTATACTTATTAGACATTGCATGATTCACACGTAAGCTAAAAATTAGGGGAGAACTACATAAGTCTAAGGCCATCTTTAGAGTATTAGATATGTAGGTAATGCTCATTGATAGATGGGTCTTTGGGGTAGCTCAATACCATGTGTCCACTAACCCATTTTTCCCATAGCCAATATGAAGATGAAGAACTATGATTTTGTTATTTGACAAGGAGCGATAGTCCATGACCTAGATATGAATTCACCAGAGCAAAGGTAACATAAAACCTATAAACATCCAGGTGGTTGCATCCATTTTTGATAGGTATTATATACCAAAAACCTATGTTTAAGATTGATAATAGCATCAATGTAACCATCCCAAGTCGATGCAAGTGTCTACAGATACAAAGGTCAAATTTCCAAAATCTAGATCCAGTCCACTTTCTACCTATTCTAAGTCTATATATGTATTAACATCAGAACCAAGTATCTTGTTTTCATTATTACTATTATATCTCTCATATTTTTACTTTTTATTCTTAACATATCTTGACACAATAAATTTAGTGTATATTTATTTGAGTTTTGTAAATAATTGACTTGATATAGAGATAGTCTACCATCCTTATGCCCTAGGCTATCTCTTCCCCCTTTAACCCTAAATCCAAAAATCAAGATTTTAGGGTTAACCAAAAAGATATATCATTATGAATCATTAGAGCTAAGCTTCGGACAAATATAAAATTTGTAAATTAAATATATCTAAGGAGATGGAGAGATACTTGAGGACACATGCCCCAACCATGGAGAAAATGTCAGTTTCCACATAAAAGTTGAGATTAGCTCAACTGTATTACCCAACCATACTTATAACCTATTAAGTGTGAGTGAACCAAGTTAACTCACACTATAAAACTAGTGAGGTTGGATGATGTAATCAAGTACAGTGTATAAACTTGGAAAGATTGAGTGATTTAATCACCTTAACCATACCAAAATTAAATCAACTATTACAATAGATTGACTCAATATAGTCTATAAAAGTCTAATCTGGTGGGTGATGATAATTATTGAAACTATTTGAAATCTAAAACTAATTTAATTTTATAATATTAGGTGCACATTGCATAACATATGAACCTAAGATATATCTCATGCTAAAACTGTGTATAATAATGGTACTAATGCATATAATTCTGCAACAAGTGTGTATCTAAATCATATAATTATGATATTTCACTAATTTTAAAGTGTATAAGTAGAGAACATATTTCCAAAACATGCCCCCATTATAATTTGAAGCTAAAAAATAGTGTAAGTGTGGAGAACATATTTTTGAAACATGGCCCCACTATAATCTAAATCTAAGAATTGGCGTACGTGTGGAAAACATGTTTCAAAAACATGCCCCCACTATAATATTAATTTGAGAACTGGTGTAAGTGTGGAGAACATGTTTCCAAAACATGCCCCCACTAAATATAAAACTATGACAAATGTGGAGAACATGTTTTCAAAACATGACCCCACTGTAATCTGAATCTGTAAAGTAATGTGAAAGTCATGTCTTCATGGCATGATTCCACTAATATCCCTCTTTTGATGTTAGATAAACTAGTAACTAGTAGTTACCTTGCCTCAAAAGGATAAGATAACCATGTAAACTGTGAATGTATTATGTAGCATATAGAGGGAACATGTCTGTAGACACCTAAAATTAGCCACAACTAGCCTCTGACCAAACTTTAGACCAATTCCTACCAACCATTTCAAATTAAGCCTAAGAATTACTAAATGTCCCAAATTTGACCATGCATCATTCATCAAAGTTTATAAGCATGTTGAGGCATCCCTATTTGGGGTACTGTCCCATATGTAATAATAACCTCTCATGGATTCACCCCCAATCATCTTGCAACACAACAATTATCAATTTGGCATATGGACCTATTAAGTGGGGCACTTTCACACTAATTAAATCTTGAAAGAGCTAAAAGGTTAATAAAAATAAATTAAATAAATTAAACAAGATTAAATCCTTAGTTAAATTATCCATTTTAAATTAATGAATATCTAAAAAAGAAAATTCCAAAAATCAAAATATCCTAGCCTTTCATCATTATCTTTATGAGTTGTCAAAATATCCCAAAATATCCCAACATATCTAAGTTGAGAACTATGACTAGTAACTGAAAGTCATAATTGCATGATAAATTTTAACTCAACTAGAGTTAGTCTCAACTCAACCTTCTAATTTGAGATTTATGACTAGTAACTGAAAGTCATAATTGCATGACAACTTTTAACTCAACTCAACCTTCTAATTTGAAAACTATGACTAGTAACTAAAAGTCATAATTGCATGACAAATTTTAACTCAATTCAACATTAACTCACCTTGGGTGAGAGTTAATTTCTATAATATAAATATACGACCATGCCTATTCATTTTTAAAAGATCTCATAAGCCAAAGATGTAATGCTAATTTGGAGAGAGACAAGATTTGTAATAGTGCTATAATGCTAAAATATTGAGCCAAAGCAATCAAAAGCCACATCAAAGCCAATGGTTCCAAGGAGATAAAGAGCCAACAAACTTCATTTGCCAAATACTTCTTGATGCACAAGCCGAGAAAGCCACTAAAAAAATCATTTGGAGCTCCCAAGGAAGGTAAAGGATTTATGTCTTTTATGTTTTAGTTGTTCTTTCATCTAGTTTTTGTTACCTAAGCTCTCCCTAGTGTCTAGGATAGAGGTGTTAGAATTCAATGTGCTTATTTAATTTATTTTATGAGATTGACATGATACTAACCTCCCCTCTACGGATTCTTTGTTCATAATGTCTATGTAGATATATCATTAAAACATGAAGAATGTGATCACACCAAGTCCTAAAATGCATGATAGAGATCATGACAACATCTAGATAGTTAAAATGCAAGATCAAAAAGTAATCAAGTGCACACACAAAATCACTCAAAATAAAATCAAAAGACAATGGTCCAAGGAGACCTCAAACAAGGGGCATGTTCAAATGCCACACAATTGAAAGGATACGACTTAGTCAAATTTATACAAAAATAATAATGACATATTCAAATGTAAACATACAATAAGGGATGACATATTCAAAATTTAAGGGGAGCAAAACAAAAGAGCATATTCAAATGGTCACACAAGTGAAACAATATCAAGACGAGACACTCAAGAAGGTGCATGAATGAAAGCATAAATAACTAGCATAAACATAGTATACTAATCCATGGATCATATGTGTTAGTAAAAAATGTTAAGTACATAGCATATCAAGTACACTAAAAAATATATAAGCATGGTTAAAGGCATGTGTAAGTACATAACTCAAACATGATAACACAAAATAATCATAAAATGATATAACCTAGGTGTATCATGATCAAAGAAGCAGATTCCCACAATGTCTATATGACATGAGTGGAAGGAATCCTCAAGGTCTAAAAATGCATAGATCATGTATCTTTGTATGATTGTATCACACTTAAAATATGTATGAAACATATGTGTATATATAAAATACTGATATGCCATCTACCAACATGGAATCAATAACATAAATGCCAAGGAGCTAATAGAGCATGTAGATGCTAAAAATATTTTTGATTTTTGAAGTATTTTATTTTTTTTGGTATTTTTAGAGTCTGTGAAACCAAAGAATCTACCCTATGACCTCATCCAATGGATGCTCATAATGATATGGAAGAGGATTAAAATATTTGAGGAATGGTAAATGTATAACTTGTCTTAAACCAAATATACCATATGTATGCATAATAGAATCAAAAAGTGTATCATGTTTTTTTGGTAAATTTGTACTTACTATATTTAGTTTGCATTTATCCATATTTGGTTTCTCATTTATCAGTGATGGATTCAATTGATAGGCACTAATTCCTGTAGATATAAATAGATTATGTTCTAAGTTACTAAATGAATCAAAACATAGTTTGCTGAACTGTTCATCTGAAGATTGTTTACCATTTATATGGGCAGTGAATTTGGGTTGATTTGAAGAAAGGCTCATAGTTCCCTCCTTTATATCCATATTTGGAACATTAAAGTTTTCAAGTGTCTCTTGATCTTTTACCTTTTTTTTAGAAACCCTACTTTAAGTATTCGATGTGCCTATTGCTCTCTTTGTAATGTTACATTTTCTATTTATGCTTTATTGTTTGACTTGTTCTCATTTGTAGATTCTTGATCTTTAACAAAATGTATCTTTGAATGATTTACATCAATATTATCACTATTTACCAAGCCTTGTCAATCATTATTATCAAATGCAGAGATAGGATGAGTTATGCCTTGGGAATCTTTTCCCAATCCTTGACCATGATAACCAAAATTTTGAGAATATTTCTTTCCAAAACCATATTGTCTAGAAAACTGAGTATCATTATTCAGATGTAAATTTATATCCTTTTTCAAATCTTATTTTTCTTTTTTAACCTTTTCTATCTATAAGTTTTATATTTATAACTACTTTCACTTTGAATTTTTCTTTATTACCTACATTTGTTGTTTTGGTACTTTTGGTTTAAGAGAGGTAATCATAATGTGAGTGGTGTTCTTGGTTGATGTATCAAGGATATGATCATCATTATCTTTTTGATTTTGTATTTTTCTCTTTAATGCAAAACAATAATATGTATGATGCCCACGCACTCTATGATAGGCACATTAGTATTTAGATCTCTCGATAGGATGTGGCTGAGATAATCTGATCACTTTATTTGGAATCATTTCTCTTAAGATTTCACTTGGAATCTTAGTACCCTTTTGGTCACTTTTTGAATCACTTATATTTATATATATATTTTATTTTGGCTTTCATTGTTGAGTTGTGGAGCTAAAAGCTTCACTGATATGCAAATGTGGAGGTTGCTAGGTTACACAGTAACCAACATCGGTCAGGCCAACTGACATCGATTATCTTCAGCTACACAGTAACCGACATCGGTTATGGTTAGCCGACATCGATTAGACAGGAACCGACCTCGGTCACCTGTGTGTTTCTAGAACTATTGTTCTAATTTTAGATGAACAGTTAGTTTACATGTAAAGACTAATTTTAGTCTTGAGTCTGTGTTTCTAATTATTGTTTGGTTTGGGGTCTATTTAAAGACCCATGGGGCTATATTTTAATGTAATCAAGGTCAATTAGATCTAAAAGTGTGCAAGATCAAGTAGATCTGCGGGTGTGTGTGTGCAAGATCAGTTAGATCTGTGGGGTAGCAAGATCAAGAAGATCTGTAACACATGATGTAAGCAAGATCAATTAGATCTACAAGGTGAAAGATCAAGAAGGTCTGCAGGGGGTCAATGTAGGCAAAACAACCATTGAGTTGATTGTCACAAGGACTTGGAAGTAGGCAACAATAACCATTGGGTTGATTGTCACTGGAGGGAACAACTCGGTATTGAGTTGGTTGTAATTGAGTGAGAGAGAGAACTCTTGAGGGAGAATTACTAGACATCCAAGAGGTGTGGGAAGAAGAGATTTCTTCATTGTATTTCCTTCTAGAAGAGTGTAATACAAGATTGTATTGTTTCTCGTATCACCTATTCTTTGTTGTTTCTAATTTTTAGTTACTTATTACTTCTGGTTTAATTCCATGTTTAGTTGCTTATACAAAAGTAATCAATTGTACTCTAAGGAGGATCCTGACAGTTGGTATCAAAGCTTTGTGTAGATCCTAATAGTTGGTATCAGAGCTAGGATCACTAACAAGTGGTAGAGCAGGTTAGTGTTTGTTGATTACAGGTTCACTCTCAGGGGTTTTTGATTGAGTGGGAGTAAAGCAATGGCAGAAGAAAGTAAACTAAGAATATAGAAATTCAATGGCAAGAATTATCAATTATGGAGGATGCAAATAGAAGATTATCTATATCAGAAAGATCTGTACTTACCGTTGGGTGGGGTTTCAAGTAAGCCCACATATATGCAAGATGAAGAATGGAATGTTCTTGATAGAAAGGCTTTAGGATCAATAAGGTTGAGCCTAGCATTGTCTATGATTTCCAACTTATCACAGGCAAAGACAACGGTAGAGTTAATGGAATCTTTGGCAAATTTATATGAAAAACCCTCAGCTTCGAATAAGGTATTTATTATGAAGCAATTATTTAATTTGGAAATGTAGGAAGGTGGATCGGTATATAGTCATCTTAGTGATTTCCATGGATTAATAAATAAGTTAAATTCAGTCAAAATAGTTTTTGATGATGAAATTAAGGCTCTCTTAATATTATGCTCTTTACCTGAAAGTTGGGTAGCTTGGTAATGGTAGTTAGTAATACTGCATCTGCTTCAAATATCTTGAAAGTTGTTGATGTTGTTAGTGTAATCTTGAATGAATAAATTTGCAGGAAAAGCACAGGGGAAACATCAGGTAATGCTTTAAGTGTTGAAAGCAGAGGAAAGCAAAGAGAGAAGGGCAAGCAAGGGAAATCAAGGTCAAAGATAGGCAGTAGATCCAAATCTAGAAATGGAAGAATAACCTGCTAGAATTGTGGAAAGAAAGGACATGCAAAGAAAGATTGTTGGTTGAAAGAAGATCAGCATGAAGGTAATAAAGAAGCAAATGATGCAGGTATTATTACACAAGATGCTCTTATGTTTTCTTTGGATAGTCAGGAAGAATCATGGATTTTAGATTTTGGTGCTTCTTTCCATGTAACCCCAAATAGAGATTTTTTTCATGATTATGTCCATAGAGACTTTCAAAAAGTTTATTTAGGGGATGGTGAGCCTTGTCAAATTGTTGGCAAAGGAAAAGTGCAGCTAAAATTGTAGAATGGCAACACATGGGTATTGAAGGATGTCATGCATGTACCCATCCTGAAGAGTAATCTAATTTCTACAAGAAAGTTGAGTGATGAGGGTTGCACAGTAACTCTCACAGCTGAATCTTGGAAATTTTCCAAGGGTGCACTTGTATTAGCTAGAGGTAATAAAGTAGGTACACTTTATCTATCTACTTGTATTACTGATTCTCCTTTTGTTTTATCTACTTCAGCTGTAGATGCAAAGATGTGGCACTCTAGGCTTGGTCACATGAGTGAGAAGGGAATGGATGTTCTTAAGTCAAATGGTAAGCTTTCAGATTTGATAGATCTAGATTTCTATGAGCACTATATTTTTGAGAATCAAGAGAAAGTGAGGTTTCTTGAAACTAGGTCAACAAAGAAGGAGCACAGGTTAGAGCTTGTTCACACAGATGTGTGGGGACCAACTCAGGGAGATTCTATTGGAGGATCATAGTGTTATGTTTCTTTCATTGATGATGCTACAAGAAAGGTATGGGTTTATTACATAAAGAGGAAATCTGATGTTTTTGACACATTTAAGAACTGGAAAGCCTTGGTTTTCAAAGAGAAGGTGATGGACAGTGATCAACTCAAGAGGCTGAATAATTATGAGTAGGGTAATGTTGATTTGGACAAGGTTATGATCCAAAATGAGCTCACAAGTAAAAATCATCACTCACAAGAAAACATAGACACTGACGTCAGTCAGGTAGAGACCAATGTTGATCAGGCAGGAACCGATGTCAGTCTGGTGGAGACCAAAGTCGGTGATGTCAGGTAGGTGGAAATCGATGTCGGTCAGGTGAGAACTGATGTCAGTCAGGTCGGTCAGGTAGAACTAACATCAATCAGGTGCAGACTGAGAGATGACCAGGATTGGTCACTATTAGAATAAAATTTGGGTAGACAATAAGCTGCCAATGAGTCTCAAACGCCCATGAGGAGGTTTGAAAGGGTAAGTAAGCCTCAAATTCGTTATTCCCCTTCTTTATACTACTTATTGCTCACTGATGGTGGAAAACCAAGAAGTTTTAAAGAGGCAATGTAGGTAGAATCTAGGAAACAGTGGGAGCATGGCATGAATGAGGAAATTGATTCCTTAGAAGAGAACCAAACATGGGATTTGGTAGAGTTTCTAGCTGAAAAGAAAGCACTAAAAAATGAATGAATTTACAGGTTAAAGAAAGGAGAGAATGGACAAGTGAGACATAAGGCTAGGTTATATGGTCTTGAGCAAGCTCCAAGACAATGGTATTTAAGGTTTGACAGGTTTATGACAGAGCATGGCTTTAGTCAATGTCAATGTGACCATTGTGTTTATTTTACCAGATTGGATAATAGTAGCTACATTATCCTGTTACTGTATGTAGTGTATATGCTTGTTGCAGGGTCACACATGCAGGGAATTACTGAGCTAAAGGTAAAATTAGCTTAGACATTTGCCATGAAGGATTTAGGAGCAGCAATCCTTGGCATGAGTATTTATAGAGACAGGGAAAATCATAGATTTATTTTGTCTCAAGAGGATTATGTGAATAAGGTAGTGGAGAGGTTCAATTTGTAGGATGCAAAATCGGTAAACACACCTATGGTTGGATAGTTCAAGTTGAGCAAAGAACAGTGCCCTAAATCACATGATGAGGTTGAGTACATGGTATGTACTAGACCTGATATTACCCAAGCAGTGGGAGTTGTCAGCAAGTTTATGGCCAATCCAGGAAAGAAGCACTGAAAAGCAGTTCAGTGGATTCTCAGATATCTGAGAGGGACTAGCAACAGGTATTTATGCTATGCAGGGTCAAAAACTTCTCTACATGGGTATGTAAATTTAGATATGGTAGGTGACTTGGATGGCAGGAGAAGCACCACATGATATGTGTTCACTATTGGTGGAACAACGGTTAGCTAGATTTCAGAGTTGCAAAAAGTTGTTGCAGTCACGGTGGCTAGCAAGGATAAGAACCCTGTAGATATGTTAACAAATCTGGTAACAAAGGAGAAGTTGAATCTTCATTCAACTTTTGTTGGTCTTCAAGATTGAACTTGATGATGGAGATACAAGCCAGAAACAAATTAGAGGATGTTATTTTATAGGTATAGGTGCAGCTGTTTATCTCCAAGTGGGAGACTGTTGAGTTGTGGAGTGAAAAGCTTCATTGATATGTAAATGTGGAGGTTATTGGGTTACACAATATCCAACATCAGTCAAGCCAATTGACGTCAGTTATCTTCAGCTACACAGTAACTGACATCGGTTATGGTTAGTCAGCATCGATCAGATAGGAACCAACATCGGTCACCTGTGTGTTTCTAGAACTATTGTTCTAATTTTAGACAAATAGTTAGTTTGCATGTAAAGACTAACTTTAATCTTGAGTCTGTGTTTCTAATTATTGTTTGGTTTGGGGTCTATTTAAAGACCCATGGGGCTATATTGTAATGTAAGCAAGGTCAATTAGATCTGCAAGTGTGCAAGATCAAGTAGATCTATGGGTGTGTGTGTGCAAGATCATTTAGATCTGTGGGTAGCAAGATCAAGAAGATCTGCAACACATGGTGTAAGCAAGATCAATTAGATCTGCAAGGTGCACGATCAAGAAGGTCTATAGGGGGTCAATGTAGGCAAAACAACCATTGAGTTGATTGTCACAAGGACTTGGAAGTAGGCAACAACAACCAATGGGTTGATTGTCATTAGAGGGAACAACTCGGTATTGAGTTGGTTGTAATTGATTGAGAGAGAGAACTCTTGAGGGAGAATTACTAGACATCCAAGAGGTGTGGGAAGATATTTCTTCATTGTATTTCCTTTTGGAAGAGTGTAATACAAGATTATATTGTTTCTCGTATCACCTATTCTTTGCTGTTTCTGATTTCTAGTTACTTATTACTTTTGATTTAATTCTGTGTTTAGTTGCTTATACAAAAGTAATCAATTGTACTCTAAGGAGGATCCTGACATTCATTTGGATAAAAAACCTTATTTGGCACAGCATTGGTAGATGAATATACAAACACATGATTAACACTACTGTGTTTTGGATTTTGGGCACGTGGAATTTGATTTTATAATAGTGTGATCTTTGAACTAAAGTATTGATTTTTATTTTGTAATTCTTATATTAACTTGATTATAAGGGTTATTTGATATTTTACGGATTCAAAAGCACAAACCTTAGGTGATTCAAATTGAACATGCATACATATACCATCTACCTTACCCCTTGAAGGAGTGATAATATGGACTTTGTTAGAGGGATGATAGTTATCACCCTTCTTAGGGATAAGAGTAAGTATAAGTTCCTTTTTATTCATTTTAAATGTTCTAAAAATTGATATGTGAATAGGAAATAAGAGACACACAAATGCTAGCATTCTAACATGATACAATAAGGATATAACAACTTGAAATTATTGGCTTAGTTTTTTGAAAATTGAAGATATGTTATTATAGAAAAAATAAGAAATGAGACAAACCATAAAAATAGAGAAATAAAAGTACAATGTACAGTTTGTAGGTATAAATTTATTAAAATTATTAAAATGCTAAATTCTTAAAATCCAAGTAATATTTTAACCAAAAAAGAGATTTTTATCTATATCAACATAATTGTGAAACCTCTAATAAATTTCAATTTTGATCTATTATAAATTAGTAATATGCCAAACAATGTGGAATGCTTCAAAGGCAAAACCCTTGAACACTCTAAATAAAAAAAACAATGGTTTTGATAAAATAATAATTTATTTAAGAGATCTAAGAGAGGTTTTGGAGTAAAATATTATGGTTGAAGAATCCTATAAATTAATTAGAAAATAAGTACCATTTGCCTTGTATGCCAATATTTACTAAAAATAATATAAAAATGAAAGTTTTGTACCAAATTTTAGTGAATAAAATGATATTTTTTTGTATACCAACTTGAGTAGAAAATACCTCTGAGGAATTTTAAAATAGATCTATTTGGAGGCCAAAATATGCCGATAAAAAAAGAATCAACTTGCAATCACATGCACATAAAATCTTTATAAATAGAGGAAGGTAAAACCTTAGGGTAAATTTTTAGACCTAAAAATACATCATAATAAGTTGAAACCCTAGGAGGTTGGAAACCCTAGATTATTTTTTTTACATTCACCATAGGTCAGGTTAACCAAATGTTTAACCCTAAAATCTAGATATGGGGAATCTAGGGTTTAAGGGGTAGGGATATCTTAGGGCATAAGGATGGAAGACTATCTCTAAAGTAGGCTAATTAATTATAAAACTCAGATAAAACATATACTAAATTTATTATGCTAAGATATGCTAAAATGGAAAGTAAAACTATGCTAGATATTGCTATGATAATGAAAAAAATATACTTAATTGGTTTTAATGATAATAGAGATTTAGATTTGGAATAGGCATAAAGTAGATTAGATCTAGATCTTAGATTAGTTGCCTGATTCTAGAAATTATACATCTATAGTTGTGGAAACTTATGTTGATCTTAGATGGTTGCATTGATGTTACTGTCACTCAAACATAGGTGTCCAATGCAAAATACCAACTGAAACTAGATGCAACCACCCAAATGTTTTTGGGTTTTGTGTTGCCTTCACTCTAGTGCATTTAGATTTAGGTCATTGACTATTACTCCTTATCAAATGAGAAAACCCTAGTTCTTCATTTTCATAATGGCTATGGAAAAAATGTGTTGATGGGCACATGATGTAAAGTTTCCCCAAAGACCCCTCTATTAATGAGCATTGCCTATAAAGCCAATACCTTAAAAGAGAGCCTCAGACTTATGTAATTCTCTCATACGTGTTGACTTGTGTGTGTATCATGCAATGTGTGATAAACAAGTATATAGAGTGACCTAGCTTGTAACTTTGAAAATTTGGCTCATGGAATGATCCTTCAATACCTTAGACATGTATATGTGCTATATTTATAACTAATTGTAAATAAGAGAAAATAAGGAAGCTTTGCTCATTTGAGTGCTATTGATAAGCTTGATTATGAGAGGTAAGAAGTTACCAGGTGAGGAATTAATGATTGTTGATATTGTATTTATATCAATTATTATTGATTATATCTCACATTAAATCATTTAGGCTAACCATAGGTATATGTTTCATTTATAAATCAGATGACTTCAGGGAACTAGATGCTTACGTTAGAATATGACACTTACATTGACAAATGTGTCTAATTGGGATGCAAGTGTCTAGGCAAATAGAAAATAGGTGCAAGTTTAAAACTTGCAAAAATAAAAGATAAACAAGTTTATAACATTCTGGGAAAGATAGAAGCATTGAGTCATCATAATAACATTGGTGAGACTTAGAGATAAGTAATTAGGCATATATAGATAGTGTATGTAAGGCTTTGGCAATAGGAAATGTCTAAAAGATGAAGGTGCATCCACAATATGTATTTACCAAGTGTACCAGACTAAGGTGTTATATAATTCAAAGAATGTGTCTACATATTCCCCACCTTTAATCTAGTAATGACATTATTGATTTAAAGGAGAAGAAACGTGTACTTGGGTGTGTATAACACACCTTGTCTTTGTTTGAATCCAACTTGAGTGATTTAATGGTGACTAACATGCAACCAAGAGTATGTTAAAGTATATAATCAGTGCATATAATATGAAATTAAAAACATTGAAATGATTGAAATTAAAAGAGAAAAAGGTTTAGGAGTACAACTGTGTATGAACACAACCACCTTGCCTTTTGGAAACTTTGATTTGAAAAGATATATCATTAAAAATCATTAGAGCTAAGATTAGGACAAATATAAAAAGTGAAAAGTACATATATCTAAAGATATAGAGAGATTTCAGGACACATGCCCCAAACCTTGGAGAAAAGGTGAGTTTCCACACAATGTTGAGATTAGCTCAACCATGCAACCCAAACATACTTATAACATGGTATGTGTGAGTGAACCAAGTTAGCTCAAACTATAAAACTAGTGAGGTTGGATGATTTAATCATGTCCAACCTATAAACTTGGCAAGATTGAGTGATTAATCACCTTAACCATACCAAAAGTGAACCAACTATTGCAGTAGATTAGCTCAATATAATTAGTAAAAATCCAATCTAGTGGGTGATCACAGTCCCTGAAAGTGTTTTAAATATAAAACTAATTTGGTTTCATGATATTAGCCACATATTATATAAAATATGCACCTTAGATATGTCTCATGCTAAAACTATGTATAATAATGGCTATAATGTATACAATTCTACCACAAATATGTATTTAAATCATATAATTGTGTATTTGGCCAATTTGAAATTGTGTAAGTGTGGAGAGATTTTTTCCAAAACATGCCCCATTGCAATATGAATATGAGAATTGGTGTGAGTGTAATGAACAATGTTTCAAAACATGCCCCCACTATATATGGATAATTTTGAAAATTGATATAAGTGCCAATATAGAGGACATGCTTCCAAAACATGTCCCCACTATAATATGGTATGCTTCATACTGAATAAGTGTGGAGAACATATTTTTAAAACATGTTCCCACTGAATCTAAAATTGTGACAAATGTAGAGAACATGTTTTCAAAATATTTCCCCATTTAAATATGAATTTATGAAGCAATGTAGAAGTCATGCCTCCGTGTCATTCCCCCACTAATATGCCCCCTAGTCGAGGTGAGGGAAAGTAGCAACTTGTATTTACTTTACCTCAAAAGGATAAGATAACCATGTAAATTGTGAATATACCATGTAACATCTAGAGAGAATATTTATAGATAGATATATCATTGAAACACAAATAATATGATCACACCAAGTCCTAGGATGCATGATAGAGATCAGGAAAACTCTAGATAGTAACAATACAAGCTCAACTAGAAATCAAGCACACACACAAGAACACTCAAAATCAAATCAAAATACAATGGTTCAAGGATACCTCAAAGAAGGGGCATGTTCAAATGTCACACAACTGAGGGACATGACTTAGTCAAATGTCCACAAAAGTAATAATGACATAGTCGAATGTCAACATACAATAAGGGATGAAATATATAAATTTAAAAGAGATAACTAAGGTAAAAGGGACACAAATAAAAGAACATATTTAAATTCTTTAAAAAGTGAAATAATAGCAAGGCAAGACAGTCAAGGAAGTACATGAATGAAAGCATAAGCATCTAGTATAAACATAACATCCTAGTCCATGGATCATATGAGTTTGTAAAAAATATTAAGTGCATAGCATATCAAGTACTCTATGGAAGATATAAGCATGGTTAAAGGTATGTGTAAGTACAAAATCTCAAACATGATAATGTAAAGTGACTATAAAATTATATAACCTAGGTGTATTGTGATCAAAGAAGTGGATGCCTCCAATTTCCACATGACACGAGTAGAGGGAAGGCCTAACATCTAAAAATGCATAGATCATGTATCTGTACATGATTATATCACACTCCAAAGATATGTGAAATACATGTGTATATAGGAAATACTGATATGTCATCTACCAACATGGAACCAACAACATATATGCTAAGGAGCTAATAAAACATGTAGATGGTGAAAATGTTTTTGGATGTTTGACGAAGTTTTTTTTTTGGGTATTTTTGGAATATGTGAAACTAGAGAATCTACCCTATGATCTCATCCAATGGATGATCATAATGAGATGGAAGAAGATTATAATATTTTAAGAGTGGTAAATGTATAAAATATCTTGAACCAAATGTGTTATATGTGTGCATAACATAATCAAAAAGTGTATCATGTTCTTTTGGTAAGTTTTTACTTATTTTCTTTAGTTTACATTTATCCACATTTGTTTTCTAATGTTTTTGTAATGGATTCAATTGATAGTTACCTGGTCCTATAGATATGAATATATTATGGTAAGTTATCAAACAAATCAAAACATAGTTTATTGAACTATTCATCTAAAGATTGTTTACCATCTATATGAGTAGTGAATTTAGCCCAATTTGAAGAAATACTTATAGTTCCCTCATTTGTATCCATATTTATAAAGTGTATCTTGATTTTTGACCTCTTTTGTTAGAAACCCTATTTTAAATATTCAATGTACCCATTGATATTTATGTAATGTTATATTTTCTATTTGTGTTTTATTATTTGACTTGTTCTCATTTGTAGGTTCTTATTCTTTGAAATAATGTATATTTGAATGATTTGCATCAATTTTTACACTATATCCAAATCTTTTTCAATCATTATTATCAGATGTAAAGATAGGATGAGTTCTGTCTTGGGAATGTTTTCCCAATCCTTGACCATGATAACCAAAGTTTTGTAAATATTTATTTTCAAAACCATACTGTTTAGAAAATTGAGTATCATTATTAAGAGGTAAATTTGTATCCTTTTTTTTATTTGATTTTTCTTTTTGAACCTTTTTTTGTTATAAGTTTTATAGTTTAAACTATTTTTACTCTAAATTTTTCTTTGGTACCAACATTTGTTGTTTTAGTACTTGTGTTTTAGGACAATACTCATAATGTGAGTGGTTTCCTTGGTTGATGTATCAATTATATGATCACCATTACCTTTGTGGCTTTGTATTTTATTCTTTAATGCAAAATAATAATCTATACGATGCCCATGTATTCTATGATATGCACAATAGTATTTAGATCTCTTGATAAGATGTGGAGGAGGTAATTTGATCACTTTATCTCAAATCATTTATCTTAAGATTTCACTTGGAATCTTAAAAGAATTTGGTCACTTTTTAAATCACTTGTTCTAAAGTATTTTGTTTTAATTTTTAATTTGGATAAGAAACCTTGTTTGGCACAACATTGGTAGATGAAGATGGAAACACATGATTACCACTAGCATGTCTGAATTTTGGGCACATGGAATTTGATTTTATAATAGTTTATTTTTGAATTAAAGTATTTATTTTGATTTTGTAACTCTTACATTAACTTTATCATAGGGATGATTTGATCATTTAGAGATTCAAAAACACAACTCCTAGGTGCTTCAGATTGAACATGCACACATATACCATCTACCTTACCCCTTGAAAGAGTGATAACATGGACCTAGTTAGAGGGATGGTATATATCACCCTCCTTAGGGTTAGTGGGAAGAATAAGTTCCTTTTTAGCCAATTTATTTGTTATTAAAATTGATATGAGAATAGGAAAGAAGAGACATACAAATTCTAGCATTCTAACATGATACAATAAGGATATGGTAAATGTTGGCCATTTTTGTCCTACATAAAGAGCTTTCAAAGACTAGGCAATGTTCTTGATTGAGATAAGGATCCAATGATAAAAGAAGAAGATCATTTTGCATGCAATGCTTTTAAAACACTTTAAGCAAGCTTAAAGTGTTATTCTATTGATCTTAGAGAAATAGGTCTATAGAGTAAATGGAGGATCTAGATAATTTTGCATAGGTAATCTTGTAATTCAGATCATGGACAAGCTTGCTTATCCTTCAAAAGTTCATTCAAGCTTCTAAAGATCAAACAAAAACTCAAAATAATAAGTATAGAAGCCAGACCATCATAAAAATGTCACTAAAAAATGGATTGGTCAACTTGTTTACACATTTGATAAGTATGCTAAAAAATCCTCACAAGCCCTTGGGTCACGTAGACATGTTTCTCTTAATACCTGGATCATCCCCTATAAATTTCATGCCTCCATGACTTATCTGCTTCGAGATCCAAGCCATCAAAGTTGAGCCAACTAATGAAGACATTTGCATGAAAGTCAAGTTTAAACTCAGGTGAAAATTCATTGAAGCTTAAATTTGATAGTTTTTAGGATGTCAAATATGGTCTGTAGGACATCATTGGCATGCACATGGACATCAAAATAAAACTCAAGAAAAAATAATGCAAGTTTGAATTTGACAATATTTAGAATGTCAAAATGTCCACACAGATGTCAAATGATGTTCACACGAATGTCAATTTTAAGAAAAATAAAGAGCTATTAGGTTTCAAATAGTGGGTCCTAGGTAGATCTAAGGTCTCGTGTTTAATTTCCCATCAAGATCGAATGATGCATAGATGGTCAAGAAGTTAGTGAATCTAAAGAGCTAATTAGTTGAGGACAAGTGTTAAAAGCACATGGGTCTTGTTAGGATATTGATGGCTCGTAGACATCCATACACAGGCAAATCAATGGAGATAATAAGGTCAAAGATTCAATAGGTCAAGTCATAGATTGATAACCAATAAACAAGGGGCAAACATAGGAAGATATTGATGAAAGTCAAAAAAGCTTTTAGACTTAGGTATGGTAAATACATAGGAGTTGAGCTCAAAGGCAATCTAAGTTTGAACCAAGGTCACATTAAATAGATCAAGAATAACCATTTAAACTACATAGAGATAGACAGGTTTTTAGACCTATTTCAGTTAAAGGTCAACATTTTATTTCTAAAATAAGACCAAGCATTAAACTATAGGAAAACCAAAAAATGATTGGTTTTCAATCTATAAAGACATATGTGCTTAGATATTGTGATACAAATAGGTTAATCTAACCACTCAAAATAGACCATGCATCTCTATCAGTTCAAAAGGAATGAAGAGTTGATCCTCATCCGTATATCATTAGATAATGACATGGAGTTCTGAGATGAAGGCCTAGCGGTTGAATAAGAATCAAGGAGCATTAAATTCTTTTACAAAGCCTTTAAAATTATGTCTTCTTGATAAGATCATGACTCAAAATCCTTGAGAATTCTAATCCATTAAGAGAAGTTGGACCTTATTCAATTTTTTCTATGTTCTCAGTTATTTCTCTCTCTCATCCCTTTTTTCTATAAATACAGGCTTATAAGCCTTGAAAATAACTTGCTAATCCCTCTCTTGGGCATGACTAGTCTCTACCCAAATTTGATCTTTGTAACCTCTTGAGATAAATAAAAGACTCTTTTCATATTTTATGATTCTAATATAGTGTGTTAATGTTAGATTGATTTACATATGTGTTAGAAATTTCTCCCTTGTCAAATCCAGATCTCACCTAGCTACTAGATTATATCATTTTACAAGTCATGTTTAGTGTTAAATGTTATTTGATTAAAGCTAGTAAGTGGATACATTGACTGGTTAGTGCATTGAATCAAGCCTCTCCATCATTTCCCTTAGGTTTTGATCATTTGGTGAACCTTTGCATGAAATACTAATGCATAAACAACAATTTGAAGTTGTAGATCCAATCTCATTAGTGTTTGTTAGAAGTTTAGATAAAATGGATAAACAATCATATTACTAGTGCATCACGTCCTTTACATGTTTTTATGCATTGTTTGACATTTCTCTCTCCCTTTTCTTAGTCATAATTTAATTTAGGTGATAGATCTAGAAGGAAGCCGACCTTCTCCAGAGGTTTAACCATGTAATAGGTGACCAACAACCTAGGGTTAGTCCCATGTTGGACTAGATTTAATAAGAGGACCTGAACAATCCCCAATAGTTTTTTCATGCCTAATGGGACCCATTGGAGCTTGTCTTGGTGAAATTGTAGTTGTAGTGGTGTTTTTCATGAAGAATTTGGTGATTCCAAGCTCAAGCAATTGCTTCTAATAGTCTAGGCAATTTCCAAGTAAGTCTGATTTCATTTACACTATCCTTATGTTGTTTTCATGGCTATTTATGAGGAAAATACCTATGATATACCTCCTTATTATCCTTATGGTGGACCATACTAGCCCTGTCTTGATCCATATGAGCCTTGTTATGAGCCCATTTAACCTTACCAAGAATTTTATCAAAGCCATGATGAGCCTTATCAAGTTTTCCATGATCCTTATTATCAAGAGCATGAATCTTAACTTCCTTATGAATCATATCAATATCAAGACTAGATTTCACCTTTCCCATGTGGATATGATGTTGCATATAAGAAGTCTTGTTTACAAGAAAAGATGGATGAGATAGAGCTCAAACTTCTAGCATATGCAAGAAAAGCATGTTCAAATTCACAATATGAAGAAGTGAATGAATAGTTTCAAAATGTGTCTAATGATATTGAAGAGAGGAATGAGTTTTGTACCTTTGTATTAGAGAAGATGAAGGCTTTGAAGAGGAAATAAGTTGAGTTGGATCAGTTGTCTCAAGAACCCTCTTGTATTCCTTACCAGTCTTTTTATGTTCCTTATTCTCATAAAGTTCTTAACCATGTTTAGTGTGAGCCAATGGAGATACCTAGTTGTAGTCAAGAGCCTATTCAAGAGGCTAAACCTTCTTTAGTCCCATTTAATCACCACTTACCACTCAAGGTCAAGTTTTCCATGAGGACAAAAAGGTTACAGACCTTGATGAAGTAATGGACAAATGGAAAGATTAAAATGTAGAAGTTCTCAAAAATTTCTCTTTCCCTCCTCTTTAAGATTCCCTAAATGATTCCATTGCCCTCAAGATCTCAAAATCTAATCCTGATCAACCATCCATGCTTCATACTCCCTCTCAAGCAAATGAATTTCATCACCACCCTCCTACCATCTCCTTTCTTCAAGAGAATCTTATTCTATGGGAGATAGAGAAAGAGGTTACAACTGCAAGCCAAATTATTGAAGAGTGTGAAGAGGATGCTTCAAGTGTGTATGATGAAGAGATATTCATTGATACTTTACTTAAGGTACAAGTTGAAAATGAGGTTATAGCTGATATTGAAGAAGTCATCTCAAGTATACAGGAGAAGGATGATCTTGATATGGAAGAAATACATAAGGCATTGTTACAAGCTAAAGTCATATGTGAGGTTGAGATATATCCAATTGCGAATGATCAATATGCCTTTCACAATGATCCTATTCAGGTTGATCAAAATGAATAAAAAAGGGATGATTGGTAGTTATAGTTTGAATCTTTGCAATAGATTGAATATCTTTGTAAGGATATGTTTCCCATTAGAGAGCATTATATTTAGAAATTTGATCAAGAGGTACCTATTCAAGATCATGATACAGATTGGGTTGATTATTTAGAGTTACTTAAAGAGCTAGATGAACTTGTAGTTTTTGATAAAAAGGATGAGGTCATTCAAGGATCATGCATAAATGAAAAATCACTTAACAAAGTTGTAGTTGATAAGCAACACAAAAAGGATCCAAGAGTGCAAGATGAATTTGTCTTTGTTAGTGACTGGTTTGCTATTGATGGCTCATTTTAGGAGATATTAAGAGAAATAATTGGTAAGAATATTGCTCTTTCAAAGGTCATGTTCAATAAACCCCCTACTTTTCAACTTGTACCATCTTATGAATAAATTTATGAATTTCCATTTTGATCTAGGTGGATCATGTTTTATCATGATTAATTAGATTAGTTTATTTATATTTTGTCCTAGATAAGTGCTTTATTTGTGCATTTACTTTTTTAGGATAGTTTCCCTATATTTTTTACCTTCCTTATTTTGGTGGAGTCCATTGTCTTTGTAAATCAAGAGGTCTCTTACAGTCATCTACTATGAGTCCAAGAGTCATGTACATGGTCTGAGTTTGAGCATAGCAAGCATGCTTCCCAGCTAAGTCACTAAAGATGTTGTACATTTTTGGCCTACATATAAATATTTAAAATACTAAGAAATGTTCCTAATTGAGAGAAGAATCCAATGATAAAAAATGAAGATCATTTTGCTTACAATGATTTTGAAACAACTTAAGTAAGCTTAAACTGTAATTCTATTGATCTTAGAGAAATAGGTCTACAGAGTAAATGGAGTATCTAGATAAGTTTGCATAGGTAATATTGTAGTTTAGGTCATGAAAAAGTTGTTTATGCTTCAAAAGTTCATTGAAGCTTCCAAAGATCATTCAAAACATTAAAAAAACAAGTCTAGGAGCCATACCATCATTAGGATGTCACTCAAAGATGGATTGGTCAACTTGTTTTCACATTTGATAAGAATGATTAAAAAGCCTCACAAGCCCTTGAGTAATGTAGACATGTTGCTCTTAGTATCTAGATCATCCTTTGCAAATTTTGTGCCTCCATGCATTTTTTACTTTGAGATCTAAGCCTTCAATGTTGACCTAATAAATGAAGACATTCATGCGAAAGTCAAGTTTAAACTCAGGCATAAATTCATAAAAGCTTAAATTTGATGGTCTATGGGATGTCAGATACATTTTATGGGATGTCATTGATGTGCACACAGACATCAAAATAAATCTTAGGCAAAAATCATGTGAGATTAAATTTGATGATCTGTGTAATGTCAAATACATCTGCATGGATGTTAAATGATGTTTTTATGAATGTCAATTTTAAGACATGATAAAGAGATGTTGCATTTCAAGTAGTGAGTCCTAGGTAGATCTAAGGGATCATGTTTAATCACTCATCAAGATCAGACTGTGCATAGATGGTCAAGAATTTAGTGAATCCAAGGAGTTAATGAGTTGAGGACAAGTGTCAAAAGCACTTGGAACCTGATAGAAGATCAATGGCTCATGGGCATCCTGTATAGGCAGATTAAAAGAGAAAATAGGCTCAAAGAGTCAATAGGCCAAGTTATAGATCAATAGACAATAAATAAGGGGAAAGCACATGAAGCTTTCAATAAAAATTAAAGAAGCTTTTAGACCTAAGGCAAATACACAAGAGTCAAGCTTGAAGGCAATATAGGATTGAACTAGGGTTACATTAAATAGATTAGGCATCACCTTTGAAATACATAGAGACAAGATATGTCTTTTAGACCTATTTCAATTAAAGGTTGACATTTTGTTTTTGAAATAAGACCAGACATTGAACTATAAGAAAACTAATAGAATGATTGGTTTTGAATCTATAAAGAGATCTATGCTCAGATATTGTGATACAAATAGGTACATCTAGCCACTCAAAATAGACCATGCATCTTTATCAGTTCTAAGGCATGAAGATTTGGTCCTTGTCAATAGGTCATTAGATAATGACATGGAGTTTTAAGATGAAGACTTAGTAGTTGAATAAGGATCATGGAGCATTAAATTATTTTTCAAAGCCCTTGAAATTGTGCCTTCTTAATAAGATCATGACATGGCATCCTTGAGAATGCTAATCCATCAAGATTAGTTGGACCTTGTTTAATTTTTTATCTACTTAGTTTTTTCTCTCTCTCATCCTTTTTTCTATAAATACAGGCTTATAAGCCTTGAAGATAACTTGATTTCAGATTTAATGATTATGATATAGTGTGTCTATGTTAGATTGATTTGCATATGTGGTAGAAATTTCTCCCTTGTCAAATCTTGATCTCACCTAGCTACTAGATTATATTGTTTTGTAGGTCATATTTAGTGTTAAATGTCATTTAATTAAAGCTAGTAGTGGAAACATTGATTGGTTAGTGCCTTGAATCAGGCTTGTCTATCATTTCTCTTAGGTTTTGATCATTTGGTGAATCTTTGCATGAAATACTAATGCATAAACAATAATTTGGAATTACATATCCAATCTCATTAGTGTTTGTCAGAAGTTTAGACAGAGTGGATGAACAATCACATTTCTAGTGCATCACCTCCTTTACATGTTTTTATGCATTGTTACCCATTTTTCTCTCCCTTTTCCCAGTCAAAATTTAGCTTAATTGATAGATCTAGAAGCAAGCCAACCTTTTCTAGAGGTCTAACCCTATGATAAGTGATCCATAGCCTAGGGTCAGTCCCATGTTGGACTAGATTTGAGTAGATGACCTAAACAATCCGCTTCTTAGCTAGGGTGAAAATATAGAAAACCAATAATAATTTTATATCATTGGCTTAGTTTTTTAAAATATGAGATATGTTTTTCTAAAAACTTAGGAAATGAGACAAACCCCAAAAAATAGGGAAACAAAAGTACAATGTATGACTTGTAGGTCTAAATTTATTAAAAATAGTAAAAGGCTAAATTCATAAAATCCATGCAATATTCTATCAAAAAAAGGTTTATGTCTAGGTCAACATAATTTTTAAAAACCTCTATAAAATTTTAAATTTTATCTATTATGAATCAAAAATATGCCAAACAATGTGGAATGCTTCAAAAGTAAAATCCTATAATACTCCAAATTAAAAAACAATAATTTTGATAAAATAATAATTTATTTCAGAGATCTAAGAGAGGTTTTTAAATAAAATATTATTGTTGATGAATTATATAAATTAATTATAAAATAAGTACACCATTTGCCTTATATGCTAATATTTAGTAAAATATTAAATTATAAAAAATCAAAATTTTGTATCAAAATTTGGTGAATAAAAAAATGTTTTTAGTATACCAAATTAAGTAGCAAATACCTCTGGGGAATTTTAAAATGGATATTTTTGGAGGCTAAAATGTGCCAATCAAAGAAGAATGAACTTGCAAGTGTATGCACATGAAGCCCTTATAACCAAATGAGGGTACAACCCTAGGGTAAAGTTTCAGATCTAAAAATCTATCACAATATTTTGAAATGCTACGAGGTTGGAAACCTTAGATTATAAATTTTTCAATGACCATAGGTCGGGTTCACCCAATGTTTAACCCTAAAATCTAGAGATGAGGAATCTAAGGTTAAAGGGATAGAGATAGCCTAGGGCACAAGGATGGTAAACTATCTTTAAAGTAGGCCAATTAATTTTAAAACTTAGACTAAACATATACTTAATTTATTATGTTGAGATATTTTAAAAATAGAAAGTATAACTATACTAGATATTGTAATGATAATGAAAACAAAATACGTAACTAATTCTATTGTTAATATAGATCTAAAACAAGCAAAAAGTAAACTAAATCTAGATCATAGATTAGTTTCTTGATTCTAGAAATTGTACCTTTATATCTATGGACACTTGAATCGATTTAGGATAGTTACATGAATGATATTATCTATCTTGGATGTAGGTGTCCAATATAGAATACCTATTAAAAATAAATGTGACCACCTGGATACTTTTGGGTTTTGTGTCCCCTTTGCTCTGGTGCATTCAAATCTAGGTCATAGATTATTGTTCCTTGTAAAATGAAATAAATCTAGTACTTCATATTCATAGTGGCTATGGAAAAAATGGATTATTGTGCACATAGTGTAGATTTACCATAAATACCCCTCTATCAATGAGTACTTCCTACATATCTAATACTTTTAAGAGGGCCTCAAACTTATGTATTTATCCCCTACACATTGGCTTACCTGTGTATCATGTAATGTGTGATAAGTACATAGGGTGACCTAGCTTGTAACTTACCATATGTGGTTCATGTAATGATACTTTAGTAATTTAGACCCATATATTTTTTGTACCTATAACTGATATAAAAATAGGAAGAAATAGGGAAGCTTTGCTCACTTGAGTTTTTGATTCAATGTTTTTGGTAAGTTGCCTTGTGAGAGGTAGGAAGTTGCTAGGTGAAGAATGAATGAGGCTTGATCTTATATTTATACCAATATGTTTGAAGAATATCTCACATTAAAGCACTTAACTAATCATAGGTATACATTTAATTTGTAAATTAGATGACTTTAGGGCACTATATGCTTGTTTCAAAATAAGACACTCGCATCGACATATACATCTAACTGGGACACAAATGTCTAGGTAGCTTATCAATGAGCTCTTGGATCTTATGCTTCAAGGTAAAACATCTATTCATAGAATTCTTGGGTCTTTGGTGATGGTCAAAATAAGTATTTACATCATACCCTTTGGGTAGAGGTATACTCATATCAAACTATATAGGATGACAGAGAGATATGAGGTGACACTATACAAGGAGCATGAGTAATGAAGCAAGAGACTCAATTAAGCTTGAAAACTATCTCCATGGTGCATTAGATAAAACAAGTTGATTAGGTTTCTATGACACTACATTAACCATGGTGGTTGTTTACTTTTTAGGCTCAATAAGTTTGACCTTATAACTTGGTTTGATATTAAACTTGGTATTGGATGTAGATGTAGTTAGTGTGTTTGCTACATAGTTAAGTTTGTTTAGTTTCATTTCACCATTGCAAAAAATATGAAATAAGTCTTTGAAATATTTAAATTTTTTAAAAATAATAAATTCATGTATAGTGTCAAAAAAACTTTACTTAAAGATGCCTTGAAGCTCTTTATCTACCATGGGATTGGTCATTTTAGCTAACATTATCTAGTAACTCAAGACATACTCATTAATAGGTTCATTGGTTCCTTGTTTGATATTTGGAATTTGGGCATAGTAAACCTTTTCGATAATTTTAATAGATAAGTGTGCTAAAAATTGATTCATAATGGGTTTGAATGCATTTACTGCTTGGGTTAGTAAATAACAGATCCACTTTATAACATATTATTTTAAGTTCCTTAGAAATAATTTGGTCAATAATTTATCCTTGGAGGCATAATCAAGGCATGCCATATAGAAAGGTCAAAAATACTATTTAGGATCACCCTTGCTATCATAAAATATGAACTTAGGTGAAAAAAACTAAATGGCAAGGGGTGCAAAGATATCTCTGGTGCAAGAGGATTATGCAACACCTCTTATGAATCAATAACACAAGGAGATTTATTAGAATTTTGCTTAATATTTAAAACCTTAGTTTGAATTTTTTTTTATAGTTTGGTTAAGAGCTTTCATCTCTTAGTATTTTAGGCTATATATTTTAGAAGTCACCAAAGGAGGTATACCCATAGGTTGGGTAGATATATGCATTGCCACTAAAATTTGGATTGAAGTATTAAGATTTCCCATGTAAGATGTGGCAATAGTAGTTTCAAGAATCAAAGGTTGGAAAACACAATCCATGCGTCCACTAAATGTTGGTAGATTGGTTGGAATGGAGTCAATTGTAATACCCTCTATGGATTCACCATTGATAGGTGAGGAAGATTTAAGCTTATCATGCTTACTGATTTCATCTCTTGTAACATACAAAAATGCATCTATTAATCCCTTATTATTATTAAGACTAGTAATAAGTGCTTATTTACATTCCATTTGAAAACAAGTTTTTTATTTAAGATGTTCCACTGCTTGCAAATGGAAGATGACAAAATTTGAAACAACTAACTAAAACCCTAGTTGACTAAAAACCTTTGGAATTAGAAAAAAATTGCATTCACATAGATTGGGTTTAACAAATGTTCAACCCTAAAAATCTAGATATAAGGAATCTAGGGTTAAAGTAGCAGAGAAAGCCTTGGGTACAAGGATGGTAGACAATATCTAAAGCAAGCTAATTATTTACAAAACTCAAATAAATATAGATTTAATTAATTATGTTGAGATATGCTAGAATTGGAAAGTAAAACTATGTTAGATTTTCTAATGATGATAAAAATAAGATACTTAGCTAGTTATAATGCTAATATAGATCTAGATTTGGAACAAGTACAAAGTAGACTAGATCTAGATTCTAAAAAAATCACCTAATTTTGAAAATTGTACCTCTATAGCCATGGACACCTATGTCTACCTAAGATGATTGATTGATGCTACTGAATAACTTAAATATAGAAGTATAGTATGAAATACTTATTGAAATTAGATGCAATCACCTCGATGATTTTGAGTTCTATGTCACCTTCACTCTAGTGCATTCATATTTGGGTCATAGATTGTTGCTCTTTGTCAAATAACAAAACTCTAGTTCTTTATATTTAAAGTGGATGTAGAAAAAATGGGTTAGTGGGCACATGATGTTCAGCTACCCTAAAGACCCCTTTATTAATGAATGTTACTTACATAACCAATATTCTGAAGAGGGCCTCAAACTTATATAGTTATCCCCTATGTGTTGGTTGTATGTGAATAATGCAATGTGTTTTAAACAAGTACATAGAGTGACCTAGCTTGTAACTTGGAAAATATGGATCATGGAGTGATCTTTCAGTACTTCAGACTTGTAGATATGTCATCACTATGAATGATATATAAATAAGATAAAATAGGGAAGCTTTGCTAACTTGAGTGCTTTTAGTAAGTTACCTTGTGAGAGGTAAGAAGTTTCTAGGTTAAGAATGAATGAGGATTGATTTTATATTTATACCAATCCTTTTGGAGAATATCTTACATTAAAAAACTTAGGCTGACCATAAGAATACATTTTATTTACAAATTAGATGACTTCAACGCACTATACACTTGTGGTGAAATAAGAGACTTACATCAACATATGCCTATTATTGGGGCACAAATGTTTAGACCAATAGAAAATAGGTACAGGTCCATAACTTACATAAATAGAATAAAAGTAGGTTTATAATATTTTAGGCAAGATAGAAGTCCTGGGTCATCAGAATGACATTAGTCATACTAAGAGATTAGTAATTAGGCATAAAGAGATACTTTATGTGAGCCTTTTGGTAGAAAGAAATATCTAGAAGCTAAAGGTACATCCATGATATGTATTTACTAAGTGTATATGACTGTGATGATATATAATTCAAAAATGGTGTCTAGTAATGAATTTTCTAGTTTAAAGGAGAAGAAATGTGTACTTGGGTATGTATAACACACATTTCTTTGCTTGAGTCCAATTAAATTTTTTTACTGGTAACTAACTTGTAACTAAGAACATGTTATAGTATATAATTAGTGCATATAATCTAAAATTGAAAGATATCAAGGTTTAAGAGTACACATGTGTATCAATGCAATGATCTTACCTTTTAGAAACTTGATTTGAAAAGATATAAAATTATGAATCATTACAACTAAGATTAAGACAAATATAAAATCTAGAAAGTGGGTATATCTAAAAAATAGAGAGAGGTTGGAGGATCCATGCCCCTATCTTTGGAGAAAATGTGAGTTTTGATTTGACAGTTGAGATTAAGTTAAACATACAACCCAATCATGCTTATAACCTAGTGAGTGTGAGTGAATCAGTCAACTCACACTATAAAACTAGTGAGGTTAGATGATGTAATCAAGTCCAACCTATAAACTTGCAAGATTGAGTGATTTAATCACCTCAACCATACCAAAAAGTGTACCAACTAATACAATATATTGACTCAATATACTTCATAAAAGTCTAACTTGGTGGGTAATGATAGTCCCTGAAAGTGTTTAAAATTTGAAAATGATTTGATTTTATAATATTAGGTGCACATTTCACAACATATATACCTTAAAATTTTTCATGTCAAAACTATATATAACGATGGTACTAATATATATAATTTTGCCACAAATGTGTATCTGAATCATATAACTATGCAATTTGGCCAATTTGAAACTATGTAAGTGTGGAGAACATGTTTCCAAAACATGCTCTCACTATAATCTAAAATTAAAAATTAGTGTAAGTGTGGAGAATATATTTCCAAAACATGCCCCCACTATAATATGATTATGAGAACTGGTGTAAATTTAGAAAACATGTTTCCAAAACATGTCCCCACTGTATATGGAGAAATATGAAAACTAATATAAGTGCCAATGTGTAGGACATGTTTCCAAAACATGATCCAACTGTATATGGATATATATGAAAACTGATACAAGTGGCAATACAGAGGACATATTTTCAAGGCATGCCCCTACTATAATCTCGGTAATATGAATACTGAATAAGTGTAGATAACATGTTTTTAAAACATGCCCCCACTAAATATAAAACTATGACAAATGTGGAGGACATATTTTCAAAACATGCCCCCACTACAATCTAAATTTTTGAAGCAACGTGGAAGTTATGCCTCCATGGCATGCCTCCACTAATATGCCCTCGTTTTGAGGTTAGAGAAATATCAACTAGTAGTTATCTTACCTAAAAAGGATAAGATAACCATGTAAACTATGAAACATATAGATGGAACATGTCTAGGTAGATATATCATGTAAGTCTGTAGAATGTGATCACACCAATTCCTAAGATGCATGTGTTGGTTTAGGCTTTTTCCCACTTATGGTTTTACCTACATGGTTGTTAGTCAACTTGCTTAGAGTTGTTAAGGTCATTAGAGGAAAATACACTTAATATATTTTATAATAGTGAGTTGAGTTATTGAGAGCTCGAAATAATAATATATTCAGCTTCCAAGGAATTATTATAGAGGGATATTAAATATCCAAAATAATAGCATAAACAACTTCTTAGAAAATAGGAAAGAATCAAAACAAAAAGACCTAGGATAGAATTTGGGTATAACAACATAACAAAATAACAATAAAATGCCTATGATAAATTAACCATTGAATAAATAATCTAACATTCTGCCCCTTAATTCAACATAGCTTGAAGTAAATAGGAGATAAATTCTCTAAATGCCTCAAATTTGTCACGTGTAAGTGATTTGGTGAAGACATATGCACATTGTTCTTCTATCAGGAAATACTAGAGCTGGATGTTTTGTTGTTATACATGTTTTTGAATGAAATTAACTTACACCTCAATGTGTTTTGTGTGTTCATGAAAGACTGGATTGTGAACAATTTTGAGAACACCCTCATTGTCACAGTACATGATGGTAGGTGTCTTTTGTGGTACTCCCAATACTTTCAGTATGTAGCATAACCATATCACTTCACACATAGCTCCTCCTATAACATGATATTTTGCTTTAGTGGAAGATTGAGAAACAAAGTTCTATTTCTTGCTCCCCCAGGATATAGGACTAGATCTTAAAAAGAACAAATCCAAAAGTGGATTTTCTGTCATCAATATTTATTCCATGATTTGAGTTTGAATATCCTATCAAGAAGAAATTATCATTCTTATTATACTCTAGGTTGACGTCCATTATACCCTTGATAAATCTTAGTATTCATTTTGCTTCTTTCCAGTGAGACATCTTTGGTTCTTGCATGAACCTTGAAAGATAGCTAACTACATAGCTAGTGTCTAGCCTAGTATATGTTAAGTAAATAAGACTCCCAAGCAACTACCAATAGAGAGTTGTATTTACTTTTGGTGATGGATCTATATGAGACAACTAAATCCTTATCTCCATATGTGTAGTGATTGGATTACTATCCATCATCTTAAATTTCTCAAGTGTTGTCTTGGCATATTTCATCTAGGATACAAAGATGTGGTGTTCTTTTTTCCATACTTCTAATCCAAGATAATAGTGTAGAAGCCCAACATATGTCATGTCAAATGATTGGTTAAGATATTTCTTGGTTTCATCTATTCATCTATCATCTTCACTGAAGTGCTAGTGATGACTAGATCATCGTCATATACTACAATAATTACAATTTCTCCCCTTGCTATTTTAGGTAGAGATTTGGATTGTAGGGACACCTTTGGAATCCATGTTGGATGAGATGTTCATTGATATTTATACACCAAGCTCAGGGAGCCTATTTGAAACCATACAAAGATTTTATGAGTTTACATACTTTTCCTTCATTACCAAGTGAGACAAAACCTTCTAGTTGTGTCATGTAAACTTCTTGTAGATCTCCATTGAGAAAGGCACTTTTTACATCCATTTGGTGGATCTTCCATCCAAATTGTGCAACCATAGAAAATATCATTCATATTATTTTGATCTTGGCCATAGGATAAAATGTCTCTTCATAATATATGCCTATCCTTTGTCCATGAGTCAAGCCTTGTGCTTGTCTATGCTATCATTTGCTTTGTATTTCATTTTGAAGACCCATTTACAACTAATTGGCTTATTTCATGTTGGAAGATCTTCAAGCTACCATGTTTTGTGTTTCATCAGTGATTGATATTATGCATCCATGGCATCTTTCCAAGGTTTAGACTCTAGTGCTTCTTGAACTATCAAGGCCTCTAATGATTCTACAACTATGCTCATTATGGCCAAATTGACCTCATCTTGTGTCATGCTGTGAGTCCTTGGTCTAGTATTCAATGTGTCTAGAGCTCTATCCAATTTAGCATCTCTTAATGTACTTGTATACCATTTAGGCATACATTTCACTATTCTTATGGGTTGATCTATATTAATTGAATGATCATCCTCATCATCCTTATCACCTTCAGTGTGGTTATGACCTTTTGAATTGTCTAGAGGTCTGATTACTAAATCATGTGAGTTTGTGGAAGGCAAACTAGTTTTACTTTTCTCATCAAACTCTACATCCATACTGATTGAGATCTTCTTTATTTTATGGTCTATCAGTCTATAGGCTAATGCCTCTTTACTATACCCTAAGAATATATAAGGCATGGATATGGTATCTAATTTCTTTCTCTTTTTTTTAGGAACATGCATATAAGCCTTACATCCAAAAACTTGAAGATGAACAATGGAAGGTTTATGTCCTATCCAAGCTTCATGTGGAGTCATATTATGAAGCATAGTAGTGGTTGACCTGTTTATTATATAAATTGTTATTTTCACTACTTCTACCTAATATGTGCATGCCAAACCTAAATCTTCAATCATGTTATGCACCATTTCTATGATAGTGCAGTTTCACCATTTTGCAACACCATTATGCTAGCATCATTTATCGATGAATGCCATGTTATTTTAAATAAGAAAAAAAATATTTAATACTGAAATCTCCCCCTTGATCTAAGCAAAGAGCCTTGATTTTATGACTAGTTTTAGTTTCAATTGTTGCTTTAAACTCTTTGAAAGTATGAAAGGCTTGATGTTTGGTCTTTAGACAATAGACCCATATCTTGTGAGAGTAGTCAATAACAAATATCATGAAATACTAAAACCCATAGTGATTAGATTGCATGGGTTTGCATAGATGGTATGCACCAAATCAAGCTTACCAGATGCTCTTGAGGAACTTTGACCAAAGGATGTTTGATGTTGTTTCCCTATTAGACAACCAGTGTAGAGATCTATATTTTTCTTCAATTGAGGAAGTCCATGGACCATGCCTTGATTCCTAAGTCATTTGAGGTATCCAAAACTAACATGACTATAACTATGATGCCAAAGATTGGATGAGTTTGAATCTTGACTATAAGTGCTTGATTGTGTGACTGAGCAACTTCAAGTTGGAAAATTTTGCTAACTCATGAGGCTCATGCAATAATTCTCAGGCATTTTGAATTACTTTAATCAAACACATATTTTTTCCACTTTTTTAATCAAATTCAACCTTGAGGTTATGGTCAAGTAACTAAATGATTAATAGAAGATTCTTTGTGAGTCCTTGGACATATAAGACATATGATATTTTATAATCATGTCATCCAAGTGGTAAGGAGATATTACCAATGCCTTGAACTTAGTAGGATGAATCATCACCTAAAGAGACATGATTTTTTGGGGATGTCTGAATCATGTTGTAGAACCAATCTTAGCTTCTAGTCATATACTGAGTTGTACTTGAGTTGACATACTAGATAGAACTTTGTGATGTTGATTCGTCATGAGAATATGTAGTATATAGGAAGTCCTCATCAGAGTAGGTGTCTTCTTGTTCAACAATGTTGACTTCCTGATTGGATTTCTTCTTCCAATGTCTTTTTTTGTCCTTGTCTTTTATGTGGATGAGAGGATTGTTGGTGACTGGGATTTTTGTTACTTGAAGAGCCCTATGTAAAGGCGTTATACCAATAATTCTTTAGCTCATGGCCTATTTTCCCACATATTAGGCAAAATTTTTGTTATTTATCCCCCTATGAATGATGCTATTGACCTTGATTTTGTTTAGAAGACTTGATCTTGTTCTTACCTTTTTGTTGATTAGAGGCAAGAACATGTTCTTCAAATTCTTCTTTTGTATGCATAGACTCTTCCTGTTGCAACATGTTGACCAACTTGTCAAAATATGGTTTTTGTTTTGTGACTATCATGAATATCCTATAGGAGGGTGGTAGTGCTCTTAGGAAAATAGGTACAAGAGATAAATTTGACACTATTTTGCCTAATGCTTGGAGCAAAGCCCTCAGGGTTAGAACACGGTATAAAAAAGCTTCCATTTTTTCATTGGACTTCAATTTGAGAGAATGAGGTTGACTTTGAAAATGAAGAATGGTTCCTTCATTTTTGGCCTCATAGACTATCTGGAGCTTATCCCAAGCATATTTTTCTATTTTGGCCTCATGGATATGAGGTTTTACCTCATCCGATACTTTGAACATGATTATCAACTTTACCTTCTGATTGGCTTTATCAAACTTATTCTGACAATAAACATCAGTAGCATGTTGGGTAAGATTACCATTTACAATAGGCTAAAGGTTTTCAAATTCCAAATGTGTCCTGATTTTGGTTTTCCAAGCAGCATAGTTTTCACTACAAAGAAGCTATGAGTCTAGCAGAAAGAATTTTCGCCCATTTCTGGCCATTGTGTAGAATTTGACCAAGGTGATGGATTGGTTCCTTATCACTATAGGTATTAAGGTCTACCTTTCATTATACCATCAGTCATGGATACCAATCCTTTCTTTATATGTGCCCTTCTGGTATATCCATCGGTATGTGGAAGAAGCTCACCCTTTCTATATACCCAGTGGTATGTGAAAGAAGCATAAACATATGTGAAAGAGATTGATACATGGTACTTAGACTATACTGAAAAGGGTTCATTCAATCAATAACACCTACTTAGATGGATTTTCACATATGCACACATAAATTTACTATATACTTGAAAATACCACCAGTCAGGATTTATTCCCTTCAATTGAAATGAACAAGTAGATGAAGGGAAAGCTATGAGTGAATGTGCCTTATTTCTCCCTGACGATTGAAAGGGATGATGCTCAAACATCATTGTTGTAGCTATGTTAGGTTGTGTATGTAGTAACTCAAGCATAATGACATTACTAATAAATATGAGTTAGAGGCATAGCTATGATCGAACACTACATCGAGTTTGAAAAACTTGTGATTTTGTGCAAAATGTAAAATAATTATAATATTTTGCAAAAGAAAATTATAATGCTTTTTAGAAAATGAAAAAAACACTTATTTTTTTTCATTTTGGGATCTTTGGCCTTTTTTTGGCGATTTTTTTTTACTTTGCCTTTCCTTGTTTTAAAAAAAATTCTTTTTTTAGTACATTCTTAGATAAATTTAGCTAGTTACAGCTAGAATTGGTGAAAGTGCCAAATTTAGAGGAATTGCTAAAGTTGGTTTTTCTTTGAAAAATATCTTTGAGGGGTTTTGAACCTCCAACATCTTCTTTGCTAAAAAGACCTCTTACCAACCCACGTATGCATCATATAAAGTCTAAAAAATATAAAACTAATATTTAAAGGCTTTAAATTGTTGATTTGAAGGCAAAACGTCTCCCCTATGGAATACCACAGGTTTGGTTAAATGGTGGTTTTGGACAAAATTTGTAGCAAATAAATTATTTCATGGGTGGTTTTGAGGTTGTAAAGGCATTTTTCAAGGTGGTTTTCGTGCCTCAAGTAAATGGAAAGCTTTATAAATTTAATAAAGAGCAATGTAACCAACCTTACACTGCAAAAATCCTCTTTTGACCACTAGCCTCTCAACGTGGCATACCTTTGGGATGGATAAATATTTTAGACCTTTTTTAATTTATTATAGGATGTTTGGATGCTCAATACAAGCTGCATATTTTTCCCTTCAGTGAATTTGATCACTTTTTCACTGTATTTCTCCCTTTCACTTTTTGAATGGATAATGCCAAATGCTTGTTGGGGATCAACCAACAATATGATTACACTTATTAAAGCAATAAACCGTGGAATTAAATCAGATAGATAAGTAACTAGAATCAGATAATAGCAAAGAACAAGAGATACAAGAAACCACCCTGAAAACTTGTATTAAACTCTTTACAAAAGGAATACAATTGAAGAAACTTCTTTCTTCCACACCTCTCTCAGATGCACAAGATCTCTCTCTAGATCTCTATCCCTCAAGAGCTCTCTCTCTCAAGTACAATCAACTCCAACAACCTGAATTGATTCAACTCTGTACTGTTCTTCAACATTCACATACAATGAACTACTACAATAATCACCCTAAGCTAAGAAGATCTAATTCTACATATAGAACTAGGAAACTTGAGCATGCACTTACAACCAATAGTTAAGCCTCTTGAACAAGGGCTCTAAAAACAATCTTACTAATAATAGAGATGCAAACTTAAGACTAAGACTTAAACTCATCATGCAAACACTCAGTTCTATCCATGAAAATAACATTCTGGATGCACAGGTTACCGACGCTGGTTCCTACCTGCTTGCCTGTGACCGACGTCGGCCAATCCTCTGCTGATGCTGGTGTCTCTTCAACTACACCGAACCGACGTCAGTCGCTCTTGACCAACACCGGTGACTGTGTAAACCTGCAACTTTGGTAATGCGCTCATATGTGAAGCTTTTAGGCTCCACACCTTAACAATCTCCCACTTGGAGATAAATAGCTGCACCAGTACCTATACAACAACATCTTCTAGCTCCTCCATCTTCAACTCAATCATGAAGACCAATAGAAGTTGAATGAAGATTCAACTTCTCCTTTCTAATTGGCTTGGTTAACATATCAGCAAGATTCCTATCTGTATGGATCTTCTCCAGCTTCAAATCACCACCTTCTAATACCTGTCGTATGAAGTGGTACCTTAGTTGTATGTGCTTGGTTCTTGAATGAAAGGCTGAGTTCTTAGCCAAATGGATTGCACTCTGACTATCACTGTATAATCTACAATTCCCATGCTCCCTTCCAAGCTCTTCCATGAACCGTGTCATCCATATCATCTCTTTGCTAGCTTCTGTGGCTGCAATATACTCTACTTCTGTAGTTGACAAGGCAACAACCTTTTGCAACTTAGATATCCAGCTAACCGCCGTTCCACCTATAGTGAAAACATATCCTGTGGTGCTCCTCCTCCCATCCAAGTCACCTGCCATATTTGAATCTACATAACCATGTAGAGAAATATCTAAACCTCCATATCACAAGTGCCTACTGCTGGTTCCTCTCAGATATCCAAGGATCCACTGAACTGCTTTCCAATGTTCCTTACCTAGATTGGCCATATACTTACAACTCCCACTGCTTGGGCAATATCTGGTCTAGTACACACCATTGCATACATCAAACTTCCTACTGCAAAAGAATATGGAACCTTACTCATGTACTCTACCTCATCATGTGAATTAGGACATTGTTCTTTACTCAACTTAAAATGTCTAGCCAAAGGTGTGCTTACCGGTTTAGCATCGTGCATATTGAACCGTTTCAACACCTTGTCCACATAATCCTCTTGAGACAATATCAACCTATGATTTTTCCTATCTCTCTTAATGCTCATGCCAAGGATTTTCTTTGCTGCTCCCAAATCCTTCATAGCAAAAGTTTGAGCTAATTTCACCTTAAGCTCAGAGATATCCTGCATGTGTGATCCTGCAACCAACATATCATCTACATACAACAATAGAATAATATATCTACCATTATCCAATCTCTTAAAATACACACAATGGTCAGATTGACACTTACTGTAGCCATGCTCAGTCATAAACCTGTCAAATTTTAAATACCATTGCCTAGGAGCTTGCTTGAGGCCATACAAGCTTTTCTTCAATCTACACACTAACTTCTCTTTACCCTTGACCTCAAATCCTTCTAGTTGTTCCATATATATTTCTTCATCCAAATCTCCATGAAGAAACGCTGTCTTAACATCTAGCTGCTCAAGATGCAAATCCTCAACAGCAACCAAAGACAGTACAATCCATATAGAAGTCATCTTAACAACAGGAGAAAAAATCTCACCAAAATCAATACCTGGCTTTTGTGCAAATCCTTTCACTACCAATCTGGCCTTATATCTCATCTATCCATTCTCACCTTCCTTCAACCTATAGGTCCATCTATTCTTCAGTGTTCTCTTACCAGCTGGCAACTCAACCAAATCCCATGTTTGGTTCTCTCTTAGGGACTCCATCTCCTTAACCATGCCACGCTCCCACTGACTCTTGGACTCCACCTGTATTGCTTCTTCAAAACTCTATGGTTTTCCACCATCAGTTAGCAATAAATAGAATAATGAAGGAGAATATCTAATTGGAGGCTTACTTATCCTTTCTGACCTCCTGATGGGTGTTTGAGACTTGTTCACAACATGCTGTCCACCCAAATTCTCTAACAGTGACTGACCTCGGTCACTTCTAGACCTGTTATTGGCCAACACCGGTTCTTCCTGACCGACGCCAGTGCCTGTCCTACTGACATCGGTCTCTGTATGGTCGACATCGGTTTCTATTCTACCGATGCTGGTTCCTATCCTGCCGACGTCGGTCTCTGTGTTTTTCTGCAAGTGATTATTTTTTTTTCTTGCAAGCTCATTTTGGACCGTCACTTCATCTAATTCACCATTGCTCTACCCATATTGATTCAGCTTCTTCAACTGATCACTATACATCACTTTTTAATTGAAAACAACATCACAACTCCTAATTATCTTGTTAGTTCCTAGATTCCAAAGTCTGAAACCAAAATCATCTGAGCCATAGCCAATAAATGTGCACCTCATAGACTTAGCATCCAGCTTCTTTCTATTTTCCTTATCTACGTGCACAAAGGCTTCACAACCAAAAACTTTGAGAAAAGAGAGATCTACCTTTTTACCTATCCAAGCCTCTTCTTGAATTCCACCATCCAGAGCTGTAGAGGGTCCTCTGTTAATTAGGTACACTGCAGTGTCAATAGCTTCTGCCCAAAACTCTAAGGGCAAACCAGCATGCAATCTAATACATCTTGTACACTCCATGATTGTTCTATTTTTCTTTTTAGCAATTCCATTCTGCTGAGGTGTCCTTGGAACCATCCTTTGCCTATGGATTCCATGCATATAACAATACCAGTTGAACTTATAACTACAGAACTCTCCACCATTGTCAGATCTCAGGCACTTTAATCTTTTGCCTATTTCATTCTCAACCATAGCTTTCCAAATCTTAAAAGTCTCAAATACATCAGATTTATTCTTAATACAATAGATCCATACCTTTCTTGTAGCATCATCTATGAACAAAACATAGTACCGTAATCCTCCAATAGAAGCTACCTGAGCCGGTCCCCACACGTCTGTGTGAACACTCTGTAACTTATGCTTCTTCTTTGTAGACCCAGTCTTGAGAAAACTAACCCTTTTCTGTTTTCCAAATACACAGTGCTCACAAAATTCTAGATCCATGCTTTTCAAATCTAAAAGCTTACCTTTAGACTTAAGAATTGACATCCCCTTCTCACTCATGTGGCCAAGCCTTGAGTGCCACAATTTTGCATCCACATTTGAAGTAGATAATACAGAAAGAGAATTGTTAGTAACACAATTACACAAATAGAGAGTACCTACTCTCTTACCTCTGGCCATAACAAGTGCACCCTTGGTCACCTTCCAAGATTTTGCTGTGAGAGTTACTGTACAACCCTCATCCCCTAACTTTCCTGCAAAAATTAAATTTCTCTTCAAGCTAGGAACATGTATAACTTCTCTCAACACCCATGTGTTGCCATTCTGCATTTTTAGCTACACTTTACCTTTGCCAATAATCTTACAAGGCTCATCATCCCCTAGATACACTATTCCAAAATCTCCATGGATATAGTCACAGAAATATTCCCTATTAGGGGTAGCATGAAAAGATGCACCAGAATCTAACACCCAAGATTTTATATTATTATGCAAAGAGAATATTAAAGCATCTTGTGCAATACCTGCAACCTTTGCTTCTTCCTTTCCTTCATGCTGATTATCCTCCTTAGGCTTTGACCAACAATCTCTGCTTATGTGCCCCATCTTTCCACAATTCCAGCATTGAGGCCTTCTGCCATTTTTGGATTTGGATCTACCTCTCCCCTTAGACTTAGATCTTGATCTCCCTTTCTTGCTCTTCTCTTTTTGCCTTCCCCTGCTCTCAAAACTTAAAGCATTCCTAGATGTCTCTTCTATGCTTTTCCTGTGAATTTCCTCATTCAAGATAACACTAACAACATCCTCTACTTTTAAAATATTTGATGCAGATGCAGTATTGCTAACTGCCATTACTAAGCTATGCCAGCTTTCAGGCAAAGAACATAATATTAAAAGAGCTTTTATTTCATCATCAAATACAATTTTGATTGAACTTAATTGATTTAGAATACCATGGAAATCATTCAGGTGATTAGATACAGATCCACCTTCCTGTATATGCAAATTAAATAGCTGCTTCATAAGATATACCTTATTAGAAGCTGAGGGTTTTTTGTACAAATTTGCTAAAGTAGTCATCAACTCTACCATTGTTTTTGCCTGTGATAAATTGGATATCACAGTAGATGCTAGGCTCAGTCTTATAGACCCCAGAGCCTTTCTATCAAGAACTTCCCATTCTTCATCCTCCATGTCTGTGGGCTTCTTTGCTATCCCACCTAACGATAAGTATAGATCTTTCTGATACAGATAGTCCTCTATCTGCATTCTCCAATGTTGATAATTTTTGCCATTGAACTTCTCCATTCTCAATTTACTTTCATCTGCCATTGCTTCTCCCACTCAAACAGAAATCCCTGCAAAAACTCCTATGAGCAACCTGTAATCAATACACACTACACAGATCTGAACCGCCTGTTAGTGAACCTGAGCTTTGATACCAATTATTGGATATCAACCTATAAACCTACAACCTGGCTTTGATACCACTTGTTGGGGATCAACCAACAATATGGTTACACTTATTAAAGCAATAAACCATGGAATTAAATCAGATAGATAAGTAACTAGAATCAGATAATAGCAAAGAACAAGAGATACAAGAAACCACCTTGAAAACTTGTATTAAACTCTTTACAAAAGGAATACAATTGAAGAAACTTCTTTCTTCCACACCTCTCTCAGATGCATAAGATCTCTCTCTAGATCTCTATCCCTCAAGAGTGCTCTCTCTCAAGTACAATCAACTCCAACAACTTGGATTGATTCAACTCTGTACTATTCTTCAACATTCACATACAATGAACTACTACAATAATCACCCTAAGCTAAGAAGATCTAATTCTACATATAGAATTAGGAGAATTGAGCATGCACTTACAACCAATAGTTAAGCCTCTTGAATAAGGGCTCTAAAAATAATCTTACTAATAATAGAGACGCGAAATTAAGACTAAGACTTAAACTCGTCATGTAAACACTCGGTTCTGTCCTCGAAAATAGCATTCTAGACGCACAGGTTACCGACGCCGGTTCTTGCCTGCTTGCCTGTGACCGATGTCGGCCGATCCTTTGCTGATGCCGGCATCTCTTCAACTGCACCGGACTGACGTCGGTCGCTCCTGACCGACGTCGTTGACTGTGTAAACCTGCAACTTTGGTAATGCGCTCATATGTGAAGCTTTTAGGCTCCACACCTTAACAATGCCAAGATCTTAAAGCTTTTTAATTTCAATGCATATGATGATAAGGAGTTCATTTTTTTTATAACACTTGGAACTTAAAAAATAGTGCAACAATACTCCATTGGGTGAAATAAAACATTCCACATAGTCTGTCCTCTTGACGCTCGATGCCAATATTCAGTCTTGTGCAAACACCATTCTAAATATAGGTCACAAATGCCATCAAAATGGATATTCAATTGGATGGTGAATGCCTGAGTATGGAATGTAGTTGTAGATGATGATTCAATGTAATAGAAGAAAATAATACTTCATAGGTTAGAATTCAAGTGTTAAACACACAAGAGAGTGAGTGCACGAGATTTTCCCTCTCTTACTTCAACAACTTCTTACTCCTAGGTTCAGAGATTGGCATTATTTTCCTCCTGATCTGAAACCAAATGAGAGATTGAAATAATAATATATTCATCTTCTAAATAATTATTATAGAGGGCTATTAAATAGCCAAAACAATAGCATAAACAACTTCCTAAAAAATAGGAAGGAATCAAAACAAAAAGACTAAGATAGACTTTGGGTATAACAACATAACAAAATAAAAATAAAATATCTATGGTGAGTTAATCATCGAATAAATAATCTAACAATTATTATCTCTTTGGTGACCTAATTTTTCACTATGTAATGTACCTCCTTTATATTTTTTGGCTAATCGATTAATGAAAATTTTGATGCAACTTTTGTTGTGGTGATTTTGCTCTCACCTACTCCTAGGATTTTCATGAAATCTTGGACATTCAGAGATATTAGAGCAATCTAACATGGTATCAGAGCTAATCTGATAGTCATTTTGCCATTTCTAAAATCCTCAATGAGATCTTTCTTTCATACATTCTTGATGGCTTTCTTGATTTTTGTTATTTTCAAAGGTTTGGTGGGATTTCATGAAAATTCATGAAAACTATATAGTTGGAGTCTTAAATCATAAAAGGGCTAGCTTAATCAGATTCATAAGGTATTAAAACCCTATGATTGATTGTAAACACAACCTAGTTTCATGATAGTCAAGTTTTACCTTTTTTAGAGGGTTTCAGGTTTTTTTTGGTGATTTTGTAAATCCATACAGTCAGGTTCTCTAAGGGAAAATATTTTTATAAGTTTTTATATTTTTTTGGAGATACTTCATAGGTCTTTGGTAATTTTTATAGTTTCATACTAGTTCTAGTTTTTTTCATAGTTAGGTAGAGTTTTCACACCTGTTTGTACTTATTGAAAATCTTGACTACATTAACAACCCAAAACCTCGACATCAAAACCAAAGGCTACGTGTACAGTCCATAATCTTGAATTCAGGGAGAACCCATAATTTTAGAATAAAAACTTTAGGCTATAGTATAAATGTAAATCTTGACTGTAAGGAGGCTTATAATTCCTGATGATTATAGTCAATGCTTGTAACTCTGACATCTTTATTTGATGACTACAGTCAATGACTACATCTCTGATAGAAAGTTATAATGATTACAAGGGATGCATATAATCCTAATGACTATAAGGCTAGTTACAAACTATGATGATGACCATGGGAACACCAAATTTAATCCCATGAATTGTGATGCTATTCATTTGAAAAGTGGAGGTATTTTTGGAGTGACATCACTCGCAGGTCAATAAAAAGTTAGGAGGGGAGCATCCATTCTAGCCCTTAGCCCCTAGTCCTATGGGAGTAAAGATGATGGTCACTTCCAACCCAAACATGCTTAAATTTTACTCTAAGGGGCCTTAAATTCACTTTTGGGAAAGTTGATTCAATTATTTTTTTAGCCACTATTTTCACCCAAATTTTCTATGTGAGCAAAAATTTCAAACACATATATCTTTTTATTGGTAGCTCAAATTTTAGTGTTGTCTTCTTTAGAAGTGATTATTTTTTCATGATATATGGCATTAGTGGTCATTTTGGGTCCAATACAACTCCCTTCAAACCAACAATGTATTCTCTCAGACACATTATTGATTGAGCCTGAAATCTCTCCAGTTCCTTATACTTATGCACTAATACTCAAAATGCATTTTTGGTTGTGCCTGGCATCTACATGATTATATTTTAAAATTTGGGGGGGGGAGATATGATAATTATAAGGGGGTACTGTGTGGTGCTATGCAATTTTATTTTCTACATTTCTTATTTACTTTCTACACTATGGATTCAAGTTCAATAAGTCCTCTCACACCATTTAATTATCATGAATGTAAATCCATAATGGAAATAATTTTGCAATCTAATGTTTTGGATTAAATTACAATGGGAAAAGAGATTGAACTTAGAACAAAAATAGAGAAATTTAAATGGTTCAACCATTGTGATAAAATCCATATATTACTATGTCTTTCTCTTTTTCCTATTCTGATCTTTCACATAGAATCTACTACAAAACCTAATGAAGTATGGACCACAATGGAAATTTTTTTGGAAAGAAGGATGTTATGTAAGGCTATGATTTGGAGAGTGAGCTCATGAATTTGAGCCCAATTGACTTTTACAACCTACATTATTACTTTACCAAGTTTAGTTCTTTGAGGTTGTAGTTAAAAGAATGTGGAACAAATAATAAAAACAATCAACTTGTTATGTATATACTCTCAAAAATAGGTCCATATTATTATGTGTCTATGTCCACCTTCCATGCCACAAAAAGTGATCTTGGAGCCACATGGAAGATAACTTATTTAGATAACTCTATTGCTAACTTGATTCAAGAGTAAGATAAGCTAATACATATGGGCACAATGAATTCCTCACAATCTCATGCACTTATTATTAAGAAAGAGAAGGCCTAAAAAAACATAGCGAAGATACCAAAAAAAAAAAATCAATAGAAGGATGTAAATCATCCCATATACAAATAAAATAAAGAGACCTTTTATTCCAATGTGGGTTTTTCTTGAGAAAGCATGATGAAAGCAAAATTTTAAATAAGAATATTGACCAAATGAAAAAGATAAAAGGCAAAAGAGAATGGTAAGGGGAAAGTAATGGGAAAGTCCCTAGTTGCAAATGTACCTCTAAATCCTACATGGGTTATGGACTCTAGTGCTTCACATCACATGGCCTTGTCATAGATAGAGTTCAATTCCATGAAACCATGTGACATGTCCTCTATATAAATGGGTGATGACACTTCTAAAAATATTATTGGGAGATGGTCTGTTGAAGTGAGTGGTGGAACATTCAATAATATTTTAAGTGTTCCCTCACTTTCAAACAATCTCCTATCATTTTACTAGATTAGTCACCTTGGTTTGGGAATGTGAATTGAGTTCACTCTAGATTCAATGTATGTTATAGAGCTACACAATGATACTATATTAGCAATGGGAATGGTCAATCATATAACTTCTCACACTTTTCTCCTGACTCTCCTTCATATTATTCTTCTTTGGACTCACTTGAACTTGATGACATTTATGAGCCTAAGCACACCTTTGATATTGATGTATCTGCAAACACAAATGACTAAAGTATTAATGGGGACACAATTCCACCATATTCTTGTCACTTTATAGATATTGAGTAACTATTTATTGATCAACCTACCTCTGGTCCACTTTAGACATTATAGGGAATAAATATAGTGATCCATGACACATAAAAAATTAGGTAATCTATTTTGTAGCTACAAGGTATTTCATAGTATTTTTTAGCCTTTGCTCCCACTACACAATCATTGCATATAATAGTTGTCCCTCTTACCTTACATGAGGGTAATAGTTCCTTGTATATGAATCACACCTTAGTTTAAGATCCATTAGGGACTTGGTGGAGACATTCATTGTTCTAGGGTGATGCACTCTTCATTGCATCTACTTCTGATCCATGATCACTCCTAGGAAATATATTTTATGATATAGAGTGGCTACATGTAGTTGTAGACTCTAGTGGATATTTTTACACCTATTTTATTATTTATTCTCTTTTTAATGGGGAGTTTTTTTCCTATGATTTTTCTCCCCTTTTTTCCACTTTATGGGAGTTGTATTGTGCTTAGGTTCCCCATCAGGCCTCATTGTTAGGACCTGATTCTTCTTCCCACATAAGCTATGCTTCAAGGAGGGTGTTAGTGTAGGATTTTACCCACTTGTAGTTTTACTTACATGGTTTTTATTTAGATTACTTAGGGTTGTTAAGGTCATAAGGGGAAAATACACTTAATGTATTTACTAATAGTGAGCTGAGTTGTTGTCTCTTCAATGACCTAATTTATCACTATATAATGTACCTCTTATGTACTTTTTGGATAATTAATGAATGATGCTTTTGATGTGGTAACTTTTATCTCACCTAATAAAATTGTCATGTAATCTTTGGCATTCATAGATCTTAGAATAATCCAACATCATGATGTATATCAAGCTTCAAGATAGTAATAATATAAGATTAGTAAGACAATAACAATGCAAGACACTCAAAGAAGTACATGAATGAAAACATAAACAACCAACCTAAACATAAGATACTAGTCTATAGATCATATGTGTTAGAAACAAATGTTAAGTACATATCATATCAAGTACACTATAAAAGATATAAATATGGATAAAAGCATGTGTAATTACATAAGCTGAAACATGATAATGTAAAATGACCATAGAATGATATAACTTGGGTGTATCATGTTCAAAGAAGTAGATGCCCCTAATGTCCACATGACATGAGTAGAGAGAAGCCCAACATCTAAAAATGATTAGATAATGTATATGTGTATGCCTAAATTACACTCAGATGATGTGTAAAACATGTATATATAGGAAATATTGATATGCCATCTACTAACATGAAAATGAAAACATATATGCCAAGAGATAATAAAACATGTAATCATTGAAAATATTTTTTGGGTTTTTGAAGTTTTTATATTTTCAAAATATGAAAAAATAAAATACTATCCTATGATCTCATCCAATGGATGCTCATAGTTTTATCCCCACTAAGAACCCAGTGCCATAAACTGGTGGAACTTCCAAGGAGTATGTATGGGTGCAATATTTGTCACTATAGTATCTGTGATGCTCTACATGTGAATAATAGTACTCTATGGTCATGAAGGAATAATAGGAGTATGGGTTCATGGAACCCATCATTGTATGGTTTGTGGTTTATTTAGAATAAAAATAATAGGAACATGTGTAGGTACTCTAGATATCTAAATATGGTGTGTAGTAGATGAAGATTCCATGGAACTCACTGTAGATCTATGATGCAATGGTATTTCATGTACTAATTGCCTAGGAAAGGGGACTACCTATTGCTTACCCTTTTATGGAAGATTAACCTTAGGAAATTTTATAATTAGCTACCTTGGTATAAACTTCTCTTGTTCAAGTGTATGTTCATATGAAATTCTAGAAACTGTAATTACCTAATTGGCATGAATATATTTAACACATCCATACATTATAAAAGGTACTACTTAAAATGTGTATGTAAGGTCATCCTAATAACATATCAAATATACCTGTGGAAGGTATTGCTGATAAGGTAGTAACCACACGTGTGAGACCCACCTATAAAGGTAAGTTAATCTCACAAAAAATCTACTGTGATGTCCCATCAAATGTTCTAACTGATCTAGTTGTAGGATGTAAATCATGATTTGTATAAACTATCTACATAAGTAATGTCATGGTAAAAATGTTTTTGCTTGCTTAATTATCAATCATAACATTGTGTATAGGTTGGTGATCATGGTATGCTCAAATGAATAAATAATAAAGATCCAAGTCATCATCCTTAATCTCACTATCATTGAAATTAATAGAAGGTCTCTAAATAAAAGGAGGTATACATTGTGTATGGGTACTAATAATCTCATCCAATGGGCGCTTATAATGAGATAGAGGAGAATGCACATTATATTTCATATGTACTTCTAGATTCTTCTTTGAATGGTCTTGCAGAGGATTATTAAATGCTTTTAATTTTTAGTGGTTAATGGGTTGTGAACCTGATTCCTTTGGAGTATCATCAAATGTAATTTTATGGCCATCTATCAGGTCTTTGATATTATGCTTCAATATAAAACATCTATTCATATAATGCCTAGGGCCTCAGTGATAGTCAAAATAAGCATTCACATCATACCCTTTGGGTAGCTATCTACTCATATTAACCTATATAGGATGAGGGAGACATATGAGGTGACACTCTACAAGCCATGGGAACAATGAAGTGGGAGACTTAGTTAACTGTGAAAAATCTCTCTATGGTACATTGGATAACATAAGTTGATTTGGTTATGATGACATTGAATTAATGATTGTGTGTTTTTCCTTTTTAGGCTTAAGAGGTTTGACCTTATAACTTGGTTTGGTAGTAAACTTGGTATTGGATGTAGATGTATTCAGTGTGTTTTTTACATACTTAAGTTTGTTTAGTGAGATAATTTTCATTTCACGACTGTGAAAAATGTTGCATAAGTCATCAAAAGATTTGAAATTTTTGAAAACAATAAACTCATGTAACATTTGGGATAAACAAACTTTACTTGAATATGTATTGAAGCTATTTATCTACCATATGATTGGTCATTTTAGCTATCTTGTACCTCAACACATACTCATTAATAGGTTTATTGGTTCCTTGTTTGGTCTTTGTAATTTAGGCATAGGAAACCTTTTTGATAATGTTAATAGAGAAGTGTGTGAAAAACTGATCTACAAGGGGGTTGAAGGGGTTTATTGATTAGGTTGATAAATCAGAGAACCACCTTAAAACACAGTATTTTAAAGTTTTTGAAAATAATTTGGTTAAAATTTTATCATTAGAGGCATAATCAAGGCATGTTGCATATAAAGATCGAAGATGCTATTTAGGATCACCTTATCATCATAAAATGTGAAATTAGGTGCAATAAAACCAATTAGTAAGGGGTGCAAAGATATCTCTGGTGCAAGAGGATTATGTAACACCTCTTGTGAATCATTACATTAAGGAGATTTCATATAATTCTATTCAATATTTGTAACCTTAGTTTGTAAATATTTTTTATCTTAGACAAGATTTTGCACCTCTTGGTATTTTGGGTTGGATATTTTAGAAGTCACCAAAGGAGGTATACCCATAGGTTGGGTAGATATAGACATTGAAACTAATAATTGGGTTGAAGTATTAAGGTTTCCCATGTAAGATGTGGCAATAGTAGTTTTATGAGACAAAGGTTGGAAAACATAATCCATGCCTCCACTAGATGTTGGTAGATTGGTTGGAATAGAATTAGTTATAGTACCTTCTAAGGATTCACCAGCACTAGGTTATAAAACCTTAACTTTATCATTCTTACTAATTTCATCTCTTGTAACATACAAAAATACATCTATTAATCCTTTTTTTTATTAAGATGAGTAACTAGTGCTTCTTTATCTTCTATTCAAAAATAAGTTTTTTGATTAAGATGTTCTATTACTTACAAATGAATGATGGTAGAATTTGAAAAAACAAACTAAAACCCTAGTTGACTAAAAACCCTATGAATCAATTTTTTTTGCATTCACATAAATTAAATTCACAAAATGTTTAACCCTAAAATCTAGATATGGAGAATATAGGGTTAAATGGGTAGAGATAGCCTAGTGCACAAGGATAGTAAATTATCTCTAAATTAGGTTAATTATTTAAAAAACTTATATAAACATATAATAAATTTATTATGCTGAGATATGTTAGAAGTGGAAAGTAAAACTATGTTAGATATTTCAATGATAATGAAAAAAATATACTTAGCTAATTCTGATGCTAATACAAATTTATATCAGTCACCTAATTTTGGAAATTATACTTCTATAGCTATGAACACTTGAATCCACTAGGGATAGTTGCATCGATGCTACTGTCTAAATTAGTTATAGGTGTCCAATATATAATACCTATTAAAATTGGATGTGACCACCTAGATGATTCTAGGTTTTATGTCACCTTTATTCTGGTGTATTCGTATCTAGTCTTAGACTATCGCTCCTTGCCAAATAGTAAAACCCTAGTTCTTTATCTTTATAATAGATGTAGAAAAAATGGGTTAGTGGGCACATGGTGTTGAACTACCCCAAAAACCCCTCTATCAATGAGCTTGATTTACATAGCCAATACTCTGAAGAGGGCATTAGAATTATGTAGTTCTCCCCTGTGTGATGGATTATGTGTGGATCATGTAATGTGTGATAAGCTACTAGATAGAGTGACCTAGCTTGATAACTTGGAAAATGTGGATCATGGAGTACTCTTTCAGTACTTTAGACTTGTAGATATGTCATCCCTATGATTTATATGGAAATAAGATAAACTATGGAAGCTTTGCTCACTTGAGTGCTTTTGGTGAGTTAGCTTGTGAGAGGTAAAAAGTTACTAGGTCAAGAATGAATGAGGATTGATATTATATTTATACCTATCCCTTTATATAATATCTTGAATTAAAGCACTTAGGTCAACCATAGGAATATGTTTTGTTTAAAAATTGGACAACTTTAGGGAATTGAACACTTACGTTGGAATAAGACACTTGCATTAACTATGCATCTAACTAGGATGTAAATGTCTATGTAGCTAAAAAATAGGTGTAGGTACAAAACTTGTAGAAACAAAAAATTAGCATGTTTATAACATATAAAGTAAGATTGAAGGGTTGGGTCATCATAATGGCATTGGTCAGACTAAGGGATACATAATTAGGCATAGAGAAATAGTGTATGCAAGCCTTCTAGTAAAGAGAAAGGTCTAAAAGCTGAAGTTACATCCATAATATGTATTTTCCAAGTGTACAAGATTGAGGTACTATATAATTTGGAAATAGTGTCTAAAACTACCTTTGATTCTTTTTTTCTTTATTTCAGAAGCTTATTCAAATTTGGATTATGATTTAAGTGACTAACATAACATTGTTATTGATGAAAAATAATTGTAGTTTGTATGTTGCTAAGTATTTGTTGCCTTATGGATCCACAAATTCAATGCCAATGTCTTAACCTTTCTTGGATCTTATACCGTTGAAGTAGAGAGTCCATTACTGGGGATGTCCCTAAACTTTTGGTTCCTACACCTCTTGCTTTATAGTAAAGGTATAAGTCCTAAGATTAGGAGATTTATAGCTTAATTCTTCATTATTTATATTATACTTAGTAGTAGGGTGCTTCATTCTTGGCTCTTGGTCAATTCAAATTTAGTTCACAACACCTCTCCATGGTAACCAAATGTGAGAGAAGTCTATTGCTACATACCCATTCAACACCTTGGACTAGTATCTACTGAGGAGGAGCACATATCTTTCTAATATATCCACTAAAATTATGTCAATTATCATTTATACTCATGGATTGGATGCTATTTGGATGCATACATCATTTAGTTCTCTTATTATAGGCACTATTATTTTAACTAGCTATGAAACGATCTTTTTTGATGGGCTTGGAGTCAAACCAATCTTTTGAAAAATGGATGTTGGCATCACCATGGCGAAAGATCAAAATCAACTAAATAATTATGGATATTCTTTCCAAATATTTTGATAGTCAATGAGAAATGTGGAACCTTTGGTTTGATTTTGTATATGACATTGGTGAGAGTAACCTTTGTATTTTATATAGTTACCTTCCCTATAATAAACTTCCACAAGATCTCCTTTTGTTTATAGATCTCAACCAATTCATGAAGAGTGACAATGGATTTAATATTATTCATGTCTTCAACAATGTTATACCCTCTTTTTCTTTGTTCCTCTTTGTTTTAGGGATGTTCATTCCTTTTTTGGGGGAGGTGGATTCTTGTCACCCCTTGGATTTTATAGAATAGTGATAGTATTTGGAGGATTAAATGTTGTGAAGGAATGATTGTTCCTTAGATTGTGATTACACTTTTGATACTATTAGATGGTATGCATCTCATTATATTTATCTTTTGGTTTATTATCATATTTGTCTGGGAAAAAGGACTCGTGCATTTCAAATACCATTATGATGTTTAAAGGACAAGCTTCTAGGTGAAATTTTGGTGGATTATTCATCAAGTATTGCCTTAACATCTCCCTTTGGAATATCTCAAACACTGCATATATTTATATGCATTAAAGTTCACCATGTTGTGATGTATTATGGACTCTACACCAATCGGGCAAAGCCATTTCTACTATGTTGATTTCTAATAACATATTGGGTTAATACTACTCTGTATTATGCATAGAAATATTGAAAGGTCTATTATATCTTTAAAACCTATAATTTTGGTTATTATTATATCTAGTAGTGTTACCCATCTTCCCTTACATGTTTAGGAAGTCATTATTCAATTTTTGGACCATTCTTTGGATAAAATCTAGTTCTACTTTGGAAGAATCATCTCCTTGTGAAACTATAATATTAAATAGAATTGAATGTTTGTTATACTGATGACTATACATATATACTTGATTATTTATATAACCATATTTTTGATTGGTTATTTATTATATTAAATGAGACAATGTGTATATTTGATTTTGGTTGAATGCATGAACATTTTAATTAACATAAGGTACTAGATTCAAGGATGGAAAACTAATGTTGATATTGGGAGTACCTAGTATTTTAGGATTAATATGTCTATAAATATTTATATCTTCTTCATATGCTAAATTTAGAGTGGTGGAAACAATAACTCTTCGTAGAAACACTATTATGATTAGATTCAAAGCATTTTTATACATCTCCAGCACTAATGCTCCATCTAGTCTATACTCTGGGCTAAGTGAAGTGAACTATTAGAAGTATAAATATTGAGAGGGGGGGTGAATTAGTTTCCTTAAAACAATCCTTCCATTTCAATTAGCATCATGAAGCATTCATTCACATATATACATTAACCAATGCTACACAAGCATCTATGAAAGCAAACAAAATAAGAACACAAGATATATGTGGGAAACCCTCTCAGATGATAAAAATCATTGATATATAGGTTGGAATAAATTAATATAATTAATTAATCAAAAATTTAGTGAGGCACCAACCCCACAAGGAGCACCAACCCCTCACTAGTCAAACACCAACTCAACTAGTACTTTAGCAAGCACCAACTTGCAAGGAGGCACCAAACCCTTAGGTATCTTAACACCAAATAATATACATTGAATATTTTATCACCCTTGGACACATATTTATCATTCAACTAAATATGACCACCTTATTTTGTTCTTCTCACTCTTCTATCTCTCTCAAATAACCTATTAGGCCTTCTCACTCATTTAGCCCTTTCCTTGGCAGAATTAGGTCATATGACCTTGCTCATCACTTGTAAAAGCATAGTTAAATATTCATGACATATTTTTTTTTAAAAAAAGGGGTAAAAATATTATTAATAAGAAAAGAAGAGCATTACAAGAAGAACAAGGGGAAAAAACCCCCAAAAGGAGAGCAACAAAGGCAGAAAGACTAAGCCCACACCCAACTAAGCAATATTGTAAACCTCCCTATCTTCCTCTAGAATTATTTCCAAATTTGAACAGGACATCAGAGAGAAAGACTCCCAATCCTCTATATTTCTGCCATCTAAATGCTCAGATGCCCATTTGGCCAAACAATCTGCTGCCCTATTCCATTCCCATGGAATATGAACAAAGGTTACAATATCCATGTACGAGCAAACCTGCAAAATTTATTGTATAGTTAGAGCTAGTTGCCAATTAACATCCAAAACTTTCCTCTTATCAATTAGGTTAATTAAAACTTAAGAATCTAATTTACATATGATTCTACACCAACGCAAAACCTGAGCCTTCTCAAGGGCATAAAGAATGGCCTAGCCTTCCATCATGTTAATGGTTTGTAGCCCCGCAGGGAACTGAAAAAGAAAATAACCTTACCTTCGAAATCCCTGCCAATCCCTCCAGTACTCTCATGCCTAGGATTACCCCTGGAGGAACCATCCATATTGATCTTGAGAATCCCTCTAGGAGGGCACTGCCAGTGACCGGCTCTTCGAATCTTCTCCTTGACTTGCTAACTTCTCCTGACACATGCTAAATTACCTATTAGGTACTGGAATCCCAGTCGTGCCACTACCTCAGTGTCCTTCTTGGTTAATGAAAGGTAGATCACACTCTTGGCTTGGATGGTCTCCTTAATCATCCCCATGACTTTCTGCCAAACTTGTTGTGTTATGATCCTCATGCCCCAAAAGATCCACCTATTTCTTTCAAGCTAGATCTGCCATAGTAAAAAAATGGGGCCCCTTATCCAAGCATCCTATAGGAAAGGCATCCTTGAGGGGGATTCTCCCACACCATTCTAGAAGTTGACCACAAAAAGAGCATGAAAATAGGGGCTTTGCCAAACATCCCACTAGTAGTGCCAGAGTTGCAAGGCAAAGGAGCATCTAAAAAATAGGTGGGCAGAATCCTCCTCAGCTGCTCTACACGTAACACAAACAAAAGGGCCTTAGAAGCCTCTCTTCAAGAGCTTGTCCCAAGTCAAGCATCTATTCCAAGGCAAGATCCAAGAAAAACAATTACATTTTGGCCATGAGAAATTATTCCAAACCTGTCTCCACCATTCAACTTCTACCCTACCCAATCTCTAAAGAAGTAAGGCCTGATAACCAGAGGTAACTATATAGGCTCCCTTAGGATTAGGAGACCAAGTGAGCTTATCTTCCTCTTGAATGGAGCTACAACAATGCCTAGAGAGGAGGTCTAGTAGTTCCTCATTCTCCTCCTGCATCCCAACAACTGGCTAAGCCTCAGGATCTTTCCATCATGCCACCTCCAACTATCCACGTGAAGTGTATGCCTTGAAGTCACTCACCTGAGACCAGCCAATGTCAAGGAATCTCTGATAGAGGTTTAAAAAATTTAGGAACTAAGAAGTGATGGGAGGATAGCCATCCCAAGAGTCATTCCAGAAGAGAGCCTTGGATCCCTGCTTACAAATCTAGAATAAACCTTCCTTAACGAGAGCAGCCCCTTTTTTGAGAGTACCCCATATCGGTGAGCCTTTCCCAATAAGGGGATAGTGAGGAATATCCCATTGAATGATCTTGGGGTAATATTTTTGTGAGAGAATTTTAGCCCAAGCTTTATCTTGTTTAGTGCACCAACGCCAATAAAGTTTAGCCACCAAAGCAACACCATTTAAATCCGTCTGCCTTAGGTTGAGCCCCCCTTATTGTTTGGGGCTGCAGACAATCTCCCATCTAACAAGGTTCCATTTAGAGGATGTTAGATTACCGACCATAAAAATTGCCTAGTAATTGAATCAAACTCCTTAACAATTCCCATCAGAGCAACCTGAAGCATACATCTATAAATGGGCAATGCCTGCACCACAGATTGGATAAGTTGAACCTGGCCAGCAAAAGATAACCACCTGTGAGTCCAATGTTCACTTTCACTTGAAATTTCTCTAAAATATTTTTCTAGGACTCTTTGGAGATATGGCCAGTAGAGATGGTGATACCCAAGTAAATCAAAGGGGGAGTCCCAATCTAAAAATGCATAATCCTGGCAATCTGATACTGAATGGGACCCAGAGTGTTGAAGAAGAAGATGGATGACTTGTCTTCATTGACCTTTTGTTTTGAGGCCTTTAAGTAGACATCTAACACCCTACACAAATTCATATTGATCAACCTCCCTAAACCTTTAGTGAGGAGAAGAAAGAGGTACAGAGATACAGGATCTCCCTGTCGCAACCCCCTAGAGGCACCAAATAACTCTATATGTTCTTCATTGATAAGCACCAAAAAGGAGAATGAGGAAATGTAGCTCATAACCCATTGAGTCCATTCATCCACAAAACCAAAAGCACTAAGAACCTTCCATAAGAAAGACCATCTAACCCTATCAAAGGCCTTGGCCATGTCCAACTTGATAAACATCACCTTATCTTTGGAGCTGGCCATGTAATGTATGGATTCAACAACAATAGCAATACTGTCCAAAATTTGCCTACCTTCCACAAAGGCACTCTGCTCTTTGGAAATCACAGTGCTTAGCCCTCTTTTAAGTCTGTCTGTAATGATTTTTGATATAATTTTATAAATAACATTGCAAAGAGATATAGGGAAGAATTGACTTAACCTATTAGCTCCTTCGCATTTGGGTAAAAGGGTAAGATAGGTCGTGTTTGTATCCTTAAGCATTTGCTTGTTTCGCTGAGATTCTTGGACAATAGCTAAAAGATCAAGTTTGATAATGTCCCAAAATTCTTGGTAAAATTCAACTGAGAAACTGTTAGGGCCAGTTGCTTTCCCTTTTTTCATCTGGGTAATGGTCTCCTCAAGCTCTCCAAGTGTGATATCCTTCATTAGATTCTCATTCATTTCTCACGTCACCAAAGGCAAAATACAAAAGAGAACCTAAGCTTCTTCTGGTAATTCTACATTCGCATCTTCCCTAAAAAGAGTAGAGAAGTACTGAACCACCTCCTTTGACATTGCCAAAAAGGAGTTAAGCCGCTCACCTCTTTCATTGACCAAGACTAAAATAGAATTGCCATGTCTCCTGGCTTTGGATGAGTTAAAGAAAAAAGATGTATTTCTATCCCCTTCCTGGGGCCATTCAACCTGAGCTTTCTGCTTCCAAAAAATTTCCTCCCTTAGCTCACATTCCTCCAAGTCTTTCGCAGCCTGAGCTTCATCTTGTAGTAGATCTTTAGTCAAACCTTCCTTATTATTCTTGTGATGCCATCAAGCTTGGACTGTGCAGCTTCCTTAGCATGAAAAATATTACCAAAACATTGGTGGTTCTACCTTTTGAGCTTATACTTCACATACTGTAGTGATTTGGCAAAGGTATACATTGCCGTACCATGGGTAGGCCTACCCCATCGCCACCAATTGGCCACACACTCAAATAGAGATTGATCCCGTAGGCACATGAGCTAGAATTTGAAAGGAGAGCATGGGTGATGCTTTGAAACACTGGTAAGCTTGATAGGCCAATGGTCAGATCCTCTCTAGTCCAAAATTTTAGACCCCATAGACCACATGCCTTCAATCCAAAAATTGGAAACTAGAAAGCGATCTAGTCTCTCAGCGATGCATTATTCCCCACACCTATGATTTTTCCATGTGAACTGCCCATTGTTGGGCCTAATGTCAACTAAATTCAAAACTTCAATATAATTGCACATAAGCAAGGCAGAGGGGTCTAGCCTTGATGTGCCACCACGCTTTTTAGTCAAATCTAAAATAGAGTTAAAATCACCTGCTATAATCCAAGGTTGGAAGGGGGCCAAGCTATGGACAAAAATGATATAGCCCCATAAGGAATGTTTACCCCACCAGTCGATAGGGGTGTAGATATTGGAGAGGAGAATAACTTCCCCCATCTCAAAACTAGAAGCAATCATAGTCATGGAAAACTTAGAAGACATCCAACCTATGAGATCGATCTTCTATGGGTTCCACATATAGGCTAGTCCCGTTGAGGATCCAATAACACCAATGCATTGACAGTCTCCTTGCCTCCACAACTTAGGCACTAATTTGAACATAGCATCAACTGAAAGCTTAGTCTCCTACAAAAAAAGGACATCTAATCTATGACTTCTAATTAGGTTATGAACATCATTTTGTCTAGGGCTGTTGTTCAAGCCCCTTGCATTCCATGATAGTAAAATCATTTTAGGGGGTTCAAAAAGTGTGTATCCAGAGTCTTTACAGACCCTGACTCCACCAAAGTCTCTCCCATTAGTTTCATCTTATCTAGGTCCTTTTTTTTTCCAGGCTTGCCAGCTTTCTCCGCCCCTCCCTTCTTAAGGTCTTTTTGCATAAGTCCTAAATGAAGAGAAGATTTACTGCTTCTTACTACCCCTATGTCCCCCATTTTTCCTGTGAGAGGTAGATTTCCATCATCTTTAGGAGGAACAACAATGAAAGTCATTCCTTTTGAAATCATCATCTGCAGGTCTGTATCCATGTGATAGTCTCTAGCATCTTGTGATTCAATTGAAACCCCTGTAACATTGGTCTCTTGGGCTTGGCCCTCAATCCCTTGATCCAAAATCATCAACCCTAGATTCACCTCTTGTTGATTAAGGTCATCCAGTATTTCAAATCTATTAAGCGAGTCATCTGCTTGTCTTTCCTTCAAGGATCATATTTGGCCCCTAATTATATAACAACCTTTGACAGGCATAAATCCATTGACTTTAGGCACCTCCCCTAGAATCGAACCCTTCTCTTTGTCTATTCTAGGAGGAATGCGTACAGGCTAAGCTGGCAGAGGTTTCATGAATTTTGATTTGGGACACCATCACTACAAGTGGTCATAAGCATGACAAAGATGAGAGCAGAAAGGAAGAGTTTCATAATCTAGCTGTTGTGTCCAAGAAAAGGGTCCTGCACTCATTTCAACAGCATCTAGAATTGGCTTGCTAAGATCAATTTCAGCACAATTGTAGGCATAAGTCATTACCTTTTTCCCCAAGATTAACATTGAAAAACCGACTGGCCTTCCTAGTAGAGGTGCAAGCATTTGCAGAGTGTCTTCACGATAGCATTCCACTGGAAAGTGAGGTAGACACACCCACACCAGAATGTGGTTTGGTAATTCCTCTGATGGTATAAAACTAGCATGCCATAGCTTGTTAAACAATCCCACCTTGTTATGAAAGTAAGGGCCTCCAACAAATATTTTATTACAGTCAGTTATACAGGTGAAAGTGACCATAAAGTAACTATTAGCCAAAAATGTAATATCCATTTCTCCTTTTGGTGCCCATGTTCTCTGAGACCATGCTTCCAAGAATTGGAGTGAAGTCCTAAGCCCCAAAAACTTGTAGTACAAGGAGTGATTCAAATAGTATTCTATGTCTTCAGCAATCATGTCCATTGGTATAACCAGCTTGGGCCTCTCCTTGCATCTTTCCAGGCAACCATTGACCTTGGGTATTCACAATCTAATGGGGTTTTCAGCAGCATATGAGCCTTCAGATTGTGAGAGAGGAGCCTTTTTATCGCTCTGTGCTTGATGGGCAGCCTGCTGCAGACCCAATGCCGCCCTGTAACTCCTACCTGTACCCTCCCCTACAGTGCCCTCTTTCTCCCTTTCATCCAACGCGACCCAAAATTTAAATATTCATGACATATTAAACACAAATATATAATTTAATTAAATCACTTTACTTGGTTTTCAAAACTCTATATCATTCGCTCATGTCCTTAATATTTTAACTAGTCAAATTAGGCCCATTAGACCTTCTCTTTATACTTAACTCATGCTCTCACCCATATTGGTAGGATAAGAAACTATAAATAATTGAATCAACATAAGAATATATAAAATAATTTTTTTCATAATTTAAATACCCATTAAATATGCCAGTCATTACCCTTAAGAGCCAAAACCACCATTAGGCCTAATAGAGACCTAATGCAATTAGGCCTTTTCTAAGCACACATTTCACTTTCGCATCTTTGGAATACCATGAGACTCAAAAAAAATTTAAACACTTTTAAAATGACTCAATTATACCCATGATAATATCAAATTATGTCTGTAACACCATTTATCTCATTTCACTCCTTGAAACACCAAATTAGGTGTACTTGCAATTAGGCCTTCTCACTGCCAGAAAGTGTGTCTATAAAAACTGATGTATATAATAAATTTTTCCACAGAACCCAAAAAATCACATGGATATAATATCCATGAATTTATGTTCAACATAATTTTCATTAGAGTTCACCAAATAGGACAAAATACCTCAAACTGATTAACTTTATATGGTCACTTAGAACTATGCACAGGGCTTAAAAACCCAGTCAAAAGCCTTTGAATTTTCACACCTTCATAGGAGTTTATCATGAATAAAAATGTGTTAAAATAAACATATAATACCTATATAATAAATTAATGTGCATTTTATTCTTCAAATCTATGAAAAAGGACTCAGGAACATCATTCTCACTCATACACATAAAAATTGCTTGTTGCCCCAAAAACATAATCATGAAGATCAAGACTTAAAACACCTATGTGGACACTTTTATAAAATTTAAATGGATTTTAATGATCCTTAATAATATATATATATATATATATATATATATATATATATATATATATATATATATATCATCTTTAAATAGATATATTATGAGTTTCAATATCAATATTTGTCTTATAGACTAATTTCATGTCTTCACCCTACACAGACCTCACTATGTTAGATAGGTCACTTTGAGAATTTTTTTTTGCTTGTTTATGTGCATAATTTTTTTTTATAAGAAATATTTAAAGGTTATATAGGTATTTAAAAATGACCCAATTATTTTTGATCCATCCTTAATCCTATGCAACTAATCCCTTATCTCAGTCTCACTTCGGCCTAGTTTTCTCATTGTCTTCCTCATTAGGCTTATTTAGTGATATGTCAACTTACATGACTAGTTTAGCATATTTAGGTTATAAAAAATTATTATAAAATTACATATTAATAAAATAAAATTCTCACACATCACCCTCTAACCATTTGCATGCTTTGACCTAGTAAACCCTTCCTGTAACATCAAAAATCTGAGAAATAAGGGATTTCCTATAGCTTCCACTCACTCTTATGATATACCAATGCCACCTGGAGGTACCTAGGAGAGTTTAATACAACATAAAATCATCATACTAGGTCAACCAAACCATTTTGAACACTTTCCAATAAGATATTTCATATCTGGTCATAATGAGGGTTTTAGGAGGGTTTAGACTACCTTCCATTCTTAGCAATTATTCATAAAGGATTGACACTAAAATATAAAAAAAATTCCATGAAATTAAATATAGGACCCTTACCAAACTTCCATGAATTGATCAGGATCTCATGCAAAGGTTGCATGTGCCAACAAGCATAAGAAAATCCTTCTCGGGTTTGCACCACCCCATTTTGTACACACAAAAGACCTGAACACCAATTTTCATGATTTCTCCTTAAAGATATGAACTAAAAATTGGTTAAAAAACTTAACATAACCTATCAAACCTCTATAAATTCTCTAAAGATATCTGACACCTTGTTAAATGATCTTTACCCCTCATTAGGCCACACTAGTTCTCTTAATACAATAGGCCTTGAACTACCAATCATACTTAGAACTTGAAAATACCTTGAAACCTATTGTAATATTATAAAAAACTCATTTCCATGTCATTAAAACTCACACCATGCTCACACATTACCAAAATTAGTCACACAAGTCTCATACTGCTCATTTCATCATGTTACCAGACTTATGCCTTCTTACTAGGTCTCTTAATGCAAGGACTAAACATCAACACTAACCTTAAAAATCATATAAAATCTTATTTGATACTTGATCATGTTTACAAAAAGTTATACACTCTCTCATGACTATACTGACATAATTCACTAGGATTTACTATGCTTCATGCATACACCTTCTCTTAGGGCTAGACTAGGCTTCTTAAGACACCTAGTACTCAAAGTATCTCACCTTGTATCATGATATTGACCTTGAAATGCCATAAACCTCAAAAAAATTACAAATTTGACTTCAAATTATCTCTGAATAGAGAGACAATAGTTTTCCTTCAAATTTTCTCTTGTCATAAGACTTTATCACATAATTTTTCACCATGCATAGCTTCAACTCTGACATTGACATTAATGACATCTATCTTGACTTTGACATCAATGACAATAAAAAGGACTCAAAACCAAAAAAAAAATATACCTCAACTATCTCCCCATTTGTCATTGATGGTAAACATTTATATAAATCTTATCATTCATAATTCCCCAAGCTTAGACTTCTTCAAACTAACCTTTCTCCCAAACTAGAACTTTCTCCTTCTTTGACATTAATGACAAAGGGTAATCTTCTTAGAAAATACATAATCCTTGGACCTAGAACAACACACATTTTATTTCCAAACAAATTCAACATAGATCAGGCTCACATACTATTCTTGGAGCATGATTGGCTTCCCTCACCTCCATGATATTTTTAGACTTTATCAAGATTTTGACTTGGTTTGATCAAGTCATCATACAAATTATTTGTGACCTATCTCTTGTGATTAAACCTATAGTAGACTCTTGACTGAAACTTGAATCTTAATGACAATAAATAGCACAAAACTCACCCTAAGACCAAGCATCCTTCATGCTTTTGATCATCAGTTGAGTGCCTCCATGAAGCCTAGTGAAGTCACCTCTTCTCTTTTGAGTATTAAAACAATATGAACTTAGGAGGTTCCTAGATCTCCATGTACTTACTATAATGAATTCACTTCATGATCCTCTTAGGCTTAAATATACATTTTGGCTTGACCTCTTTTATATCTCTATTTGAACAACATTCTAACTTGGTCTTTTAGTCTTGACTCCTTCACCCATAATCTAAGTTGATAGAGAGAATTCTTGGCACTCATTCACATCTAGACTGTGCTCCACCATGTAAAATAGTCCTCTTGGACTTTTAGACTGATCATTAGCCTTAGTTACATTGAGTTTCCACTCACTGTCTTATTTTATTTTTTGTACTCTAGGGGCCTAAACTATCTTGTTTTGACCTGAGAATCCATGCTTATAGAAATTTGCTATATGACCAACTTTTTGGCAATTAAAACAAAATATTCCTCTTGATGGAAGCACATCATGAACCATACTTATTGACTAATGGCTTTTCTCATAGTTTAATGCATATTAATTCTTAGAGGGCCTTCTATAATGCCTTGCTCTATGACCAAATTGGTTATATGAATAAAAATAGCCATTGAAGGGATTAACATACCTTATACCATTACACTACCTAATAGGATTAGTCTTTATTTTTCCAACACCATCATTACTTGATTGACCATTAACCTTCTTGATCTCATTATTGTTTTTATTTTGTTCTCCATTAAAACCAAGGCTTATTTTGTCATTAACAATCATTTAACTACTCAAAATGTTGTCTAGATCATTGGTAATATTTTCAAACCTCACAAAGGACTTGATCTTACTTGATTACTAATTTCATTCATCTTTCAAGGAATCCACTTTAGTTACATACCTTGCACATTCTTCTTCTTTAGCCTTTAGGCTTGCACTCATAATCTCAAGTTGAGTCTCCACCTATTTGACTATTTATCTTGTTCCTTGGAGTTATTTCTAAGTCTGGCTTCAAACAAGCTGATTTGATCCTCATAGTCTTTGATAAGAGACTTCATCACCCTATTATTCTTCTTCACCATCTCAAGTTCTTCTAGAGTATCATCAACTCAGCCTCAAAGTCTACCTCATCTTCTTCTTCAACTGAATTACCAACAACACCTATAATCCATATAGACTCTTCTTGATTTGAATAGTTTGCTTCCTCAACCATGAAGAGTACTTCATTGAAATCAAGACCATAACCTTCATGGTCACTCTTATAATCACTTCTCTCACTCTTATCATATCAGTTACAATCTTCTTGGTGTAAAAGCTTCTTTTGTTCTTGAAAAATTTCTTCTTGTCATTATACCTTCTAAAGTTTTTCTTTTTCTTATCAGACCTATAGGAATTTTTATCATCATCATGACCTTCATCATATTCTTCATCATCATTTTCTTTATGGTTATGATGGAAATTATTGGCAAAGTTTCCAATCTCTCCACAATTGAAGCATTTAACATGCAACTTGCCCTTATATTTCCCTGAGCCGATCTTCAATTTTCTTACAAACATAACTATCAACTCATCATTATCAATAATAGATTCATCATTTTATTTGAATTTATTACCTTGTGTCTTATTCTCCTTTGAATTATTTTCTACCTTGAAAATATGTTCCTTCTTTGCAGGTCTTCCTTCACTTGTCCTCATCTCATAAGCTGTTAGGGTACCATGAAGTCCATCCATCTCTAGTTTGTCTAGATCTTGCATCTCTTCAGAAAAAATACTTTAAAATAAAATTTGGGTGTTAGATATCTAAACAACTTTTGAATAATAGTAGATTATTTCTATTCTTTACATAGGCCTCTTATGATGTTGACCACTTCAACAACCCTCAACAAGTAGGCTGCAATGGTCTCATTTTCATTCATCTTTAGACTTTAAAATTATATTCTATTGTTTTATACTTAAATAAATTGACCTTGGAGTATCCATAATGAATAGTATTCAAATTGTCCCACGTTTTTTTGGTAGACATATAGTGAATCACCTTCATAATTTCTGCCTCTGATAGGCCACACATAATACCATTCATTGATTTTGAATTATTGTCACTAGCCTTTTTGCCTGCTGCATTTGTAGGTAGAATAGGGGGTGTAGTATATCCATCTAATAATAATTTCCAAACATCATGACATTGATACATAAAATATGTACTCATCCTAACAATCTAAAATGCATAATTTTATCTATTAAATAATGAAGCTCTACTTGTATAAAAACCACCTTGTGCTTGACTATCCATCTTCGCTTGCTTAGGATCTCCTTTAAGCTATTAGGCCTCATTCAAGGACCTGATATGATATCAAATGTCAGAATTAAAACTAATAATAGGGGGTGTGAATTAGTTATCTTAAAATAATCCTTCAATTTCACTTAACATCCATGAAGCATTCATTCACATATCTACATTAACCAATTTATACACAAGCATCTATGAAAGTAAATAACATAAGAACACATGATATATGTGGGAAAACCTCTTGGGGGATAAATCTCACTGATAAATAGGATGGATTATATTAATATAATAAATTAATCAAACTTTTATTGAGACACCAACCCCACAAGGAGCACCAACCCCTCACTAGTCCAACACCAACTCAATTAGTCCTTTAGTAAGTACCAACTTGTAAGGAGGCACCAATCCCCTAGGTAACTCCACAATAAATTAGAAACCTTGAATCATTAATCACCCTTGTAAATCTATTTCTCACTCAAATAAACATGACCACCTTTTTTTCTCTTCTCACTCTTCTATCTCTCTCAAATAGCTTATTAGGCCTTCTCACTCATCTAGCCCTTTCCTTGGTAGAATTAGGTCATATGACCTTGATAATCACCTATAAAAATACAATTATATATTCATGACATATTTATCACACATATTTTATTATATTAAATCCATTTACTTGGTTTTCAAAACTCTATATCATTTGCTCATGTCCGTAATATTCTAACTAGTCAAATTAGGCCTATTAGACCTTGTCTTTATACTTGACTCTTGCTCTCACCCATATTGGTTAGAAAAAAACCTATCCATAATTTAATCACCCTTGGAATATATCACCAAACATTTTTAAAAATTTAAACAACCAATACATAGGTTAGACATTACCCTTAAGAGCCAAAACCACCATTAGGCCTAATAGAGACCTAATGCAATTAGGCCTTCTCTAAGCACACATTTCACTTTGGCCTACTTGGAACACCATGAGCCTAAAAAAATGTATGAAATTGTTTAAAAATTAATAAATTATACCCATTATAATCTCACCTTAGGTATCCAACACCATTTATCTCATTTCACTCCTTGAACCACCCAATTAAGTCTAATCGCAATTAGGCCTTCTCACTGCCAAAAAGTTTGTCTAGAAAAATTGATACATAAAATAAAATTTGACACATAAAACAAATAAAAAATCATATGGATAAAATATAAATTAACTTATGTTAAACATCATGTTCATTATAATTCACCAAATAGGCCAAAAGACCTCAAACTGATCAACTTCATATGCTCAATCAGAATTACACACAGGCCTTAAGAACCTAGTCAAAAGTCTTTAAATTTTTACATCCTCATAGGAGTTTATAATGAATAAAAATGTGTTAAAATTAAATTATGAGAAATATATAAAAAATTAATGTGTATTTGATTATTTAACTCTAAGGAAAAAGACTCATGAACATCATTCTCACTCATACACATAAAACTACCTGTAGCTCTAAAAACATATTCATGGAGATCATGATTTAAAACACTTATGTGAACATTTTTATGAACTTAAAATGGGTTTTACTTATAATTTATCATCCTCATAATATCTTGGAATAGATATATTACAATTTTTAATATTTATATTGGTCTTATAGACAAATTTCATGTCTTTACCTTACAAAGACCTCATTGTGTTAGACAGTGACTTTGATAACAAATTATTTCTTGTTTATGTGAATCACCAAAAAATTTAATCAAGGTGTAAAGGTTATATACATATTAAAAACTAACCCATGCTTTTGGATCCATCCCTAATCCTTTTCAACTAACCCTAATCTCATTATCACTCCTACCTAGTTTTCCCATTATCTTCCTCATTAGGCCTATTTAGCGATAGGTCAACTTACATGATCAGTTTAGAATATTTAGGGTCTAAAACATGATCTCATATACTTACATGGTCAAAATATACAAGTTTCACATATCATCCTCTAATCATTTTCATGCTTTAACCTGGTCAACCTTGCCTGTAACATCAAAAATCTAAAAAATAAGAGGTTTCCTATAGCTTCCACTCACTCTTATGATAGATATATTCCACCTATAGGTACTTGGGAGAGTTTAATATAACCTCAAATAATCATACTAGGTAAACCAAACCATTCTAAGCACTTCCAAATAATATCTTTCCTATCAGGTCATAATGAGGGTTTTACGAGGGTTTAGACTGCCTTCCATTCTTAGCAATCATTTATAAAGGATTTCCCCTCAACTCCAAAAAAATATAATTTTTTTTAAGATAAGACACTTCCATAACTTCCATTAAATACTCAATATCTCATGTAAAGGTTTCACATGTGAATGAACATAAGAAAATCCTTCTCAGGTCTGCAACACCCCATTTTATGCACACGAAAGACCTCAATACCAATTTTCATGCTTTATCTTTAAGGACATGAAACTAAAATTGGTAAAAAAATTAATAAAAATGTCTCACACCTATATCAATGCTCTCAAGATATCTATCACATTTGGAAATGATTTTGACCCCTCATTAGGCCACACTAGGTCTCTTAGTACAATAGGCCTTGAACTCCCAGCCATACTTAGACATTGAACACATATTGAAACCTATTATACTATTATTAAAATCTCATTTTCATGTCATTAAACCTCAAATTATGATCACATACTACTATATATATTCACACAAGTCTCATACTACTCAACTCATCATGTTATCGGGCCTATGCCTTCATATTAGGTCTCTTAATACAAGGACTAAGCATCAACACTGACCTTAAAAATCATCTTAAAGATTCTTTGCCTCTTGATCATGTTTACATATATTTATACACTCTTTCATGCTTGTATTGACATAATTCACTAGGATTTACTATTCTTCATGCATACACCTTCTCTCAGGGCTAGATTAGGATTTTTAAGACACCTACTACTCAAAGTAGCTTACCTTGTATCATAATCTTGACATTGACATGCCATCAACCTAAAAAGAATTACCAGGTTGACTTCAAATTCTCTCTCAATAGAGAGAGAATAGGTTTCCTTAAAATTTTCTCTTTTCATAAGACTTCTTTATCACATATTTTTTCACCATGCATAGCTTTAACTATGACATTGACATTAATGACAATAAAAATGCCTCAACACCAACAATGAAAATAAAAATGCCTCAAAACCAATAATATAAACATACCTCAACATGTACATCTTCAATAACCTTGCATTAAAATCCCAAATTGGATCATTAGGCTCCCTCTTCAAACCAATGAAATGTTGATACACCAGGCTAGGGTTGGTAACTTGTCTAAACTGGGTAAGAAACACGCTCTAACATGAAATATAAGAAGTAATTGAGTTATCTTGAAGGTTGAGGTACCAACTATAAGAAACATCCTACAAGGTAAATGGGAAAATCTTGCATGAAACATCTTCATCAATAACATTCATTAATCTCAAATTAGCCTTGAAAGACTTGATGTGTTACTCTGTAGTTCTTCCTCTAGAAGGTTTGAAAGAATGTAGATACTTCTCTAGGTTCTTGGGTAAATTGTACACATCTCTTAAGATTATAATGGTAGATCCAACCAAGTAAGGTTGTTTGGCCATAAGATGATTAATGGGATAGATATTTATTATTGGAGAGGATGTCATGGCCTGAAGCTTATTGGGAACAACTGATATAGATCTATGTCTTTGGTGTGATTATTGTTGGGTGAATATTTTGTCAATCAGCATACTGATAAATAAAATAGGTCTGATCAACCACAACAAGAATATTGATTGGCCAAATGTGTAGGTTTACCACATCAAAAGGGGACTAATAGCTCCTCTCATCAAGGGGAGGTTCCCTATAGATATGCAAAAGCTATATGCTACACACACACACACACACACACACACACACACACACACACACACACACACACACACACACACACACACACACACACACACACACACACACAGATATATATAAAAACATAAAATAACACTCAAGGGTAGGATGAACCATCCATCTCTCTTTTTTCAGAGATGATGTGCACAAATCAAAGGAGAAATCCAAATGAAATGAAAGAAGACACTCCTCTTCTTTTAGAAGTGCTGTTCAGCAGACAAAAAGAATCTTTCTGGTGATGACAAGTAACTTGTAACAGGGTATAGTGACACGACATGATGAAATGAGGCACAAAGTCTCCACCTCAACTAACAAAGAGTGAAATACGAAGAATAATGAGGGCACAAAGTCATCCCAAGGTTATTTACATAGAAATAGAAAATAAACACACACTAAAGATAATTATGATAGCACAAAGTTTGAAAGTAACTAGTTCTAGGACACCTTCTTTGTCACCTCCACTAGCTCTAATTATTTAATCATATGGATAAAAATGTTTAAAGAAACATATATAAGAACAATTTTCTCAATAAACAAGTTGTTCCAACACAAAGTCTAAAAAGTCACTTGTTTTCTTATTTAAATGACAAAATATGATCAACAATTTGATGCCAAAGTCTCAGTAATGGCTTTCAATTTAGGTAGAGTTTTATTTCTAATAATAGAGAGATCTGATCAAAATAATACGAGAGAGTTTAATTTATAGCCCTCTAAGAAAGACTTGGGAGTAGTAACACATCATGTTGCATTAAATTCTATCAAGAAGATATGTTGGAATTGGGCACATTTGCCCATTTGCTTTTCTCAATGCAGAGAAATGAGTCATGCCATTGAATGTTTGTGTCCTCCAATGTCCACTTGGTAGTCTACTTCTAGAAACATATCTCATGTGTGTATATTTTTGGTCTTCTTTCATCGTTCCTCCTTTCCTAGCTATTTGAATTGGGTCTTTGGTTCAATCGGATCCCTACTTATTGGTCACTTTTTGCTAGAGTTAACAATTGACAATTGGTAAGTTCCACTGAAAAATAGATCAGGACACTTGGCAGCTTTTGTGGGACTCTGAGAGAGGCTTATTAAAAGAAGCTTTGAAACTTATAAGAAACTGAAAATGTGGATACAGACACTTGTTGCGTTCTATGGAGTTATAACGGGATACATGGCATATTTTGAATGTCTTTTGAGAATCCCATGGAGGATGACACTTGGCGGCATCTACTTAATTTAGTAGCTTATTGGGGGCCCACCACAATCCTTAATAAAGATACTAAAGGAAGAAACTATAGATTTTGACACATGGCAGCTTTCACCAAGCTTTAGCTTCCCTTTTGAAACATTCTAGACTCATTTTAGATTCATGCGAATGATGCCATGTGGCACATTTTACTGGAAGAAACTATGTCTCGATAGATGACACATGGTAGTTTCCACTAAACTTTGTAAGGGACACGTGGCATGTTCTATTGCAATCTTGATAAGGGACACGTGGCATCTTTTCAGGCTTTTGTCTCCTCGATAGGTTTTCTATTTCGGGGGACTTTTCCTTTGGACAAAAAGTCTAAAGGAATTATTTCAAATAATTTGTCTAAAGGAAATATTCCTTTACAACTTTTCCATGGGAACTTTTCTAAAGGAATTCCCTTGCTTGTTTGGCCTTTGAATCGGTCCGTTTGCTCCCTGCCTGCCCTCTGCAAGGGTTGTTTGAGCTCCAAAGTGACCTTTCAAATTTTTGTAAAGGTCCACTTTGGTTTCCAAGTGCCCTCCAAAATGGATATTTTTCTTTTCGCTTTGCCTTAGTCAATTTTCTGCCGATCTCAACAGGTGACATGTGGTAGCATCCACTGTGAAATAGGCAAGGACACGTGGCAGTATCCACTTAACTTATAGAGGCTTTGGATGCCTTTTGAGTGTCCCATAGAAGATGACATGTGGCAGCTTCCGCTAAGCTTTTAGAAACATTGTAGATATACTTGAGACTCATTTTGATTCATGTGGATGCAGACACTTGTCACATTCTGCTTATCTTGCAAGGGACACATGATAACTTTCGCAGCTCTTAAAAACAAAGTAAAATGGGGCTCGGTAGATGACACTTGGTAGCATCTACTAGGCTCTAACGGGATTTTGTTTCGAGCTTTTCTTTCAAGATTTTGCTTGCTTTAGTCACTTTTGCCACGAAAATTCCCTCCGCAAAGGCACTTGTCTCTTCAGCTTTGGGGCACTCCTTTGAACCTGCCACTTGAACTAACTGATTGAACCAACTTTGGTTCAATGGTTCAATGGCTCATTCCTTCATTTTTATTTATTCAATTGACCGCTTGAACCAAGCTCTTTGATACAAACTATGTTGAATCAATTGCTTTGAATCTATTTGATCGAAGTGTTTAACTTTTGAAGCCTACTGACATCATTGAACCTATTGAACCTTTGAACCCATTGAAACTTTGAACCTAAGTGGTTCAATGGTTCAACAATTCAATGGTTCAAGCCTTCTTATCTTTGATAAGTGTTTTGAAGCCCTTGAACCTGAAGCGATTGAATTTTGACCCTTGACAGAAGTGCTTAATTCTTGTTTGATGACGTTGAACCTTTAAACCCATTGAACCCATTGAACCAAAATGGTTCAAGGTTCAACAGTTCAATGGTTTAATCACTGCATAAAAGCTTGCCGATAAATTCTTTTGGTTGAACCAAGGCATTGAACCAATCCTGAAAATGACTAAGTGTTGGAAACTTATTCTTTTGATTAAACTCGTCTGTTGAAGCCATTGAGCTTGTTAGTCCTTTAACTGAAAAAGCTTGAATAATGGGAAGAGATAATTTTGTCTTGTAGGACCAAAATAGCTCATATGTTGTCTAAAAAATGAGTGACACTTTTGAGGGACAACAGTTGGCTCCAGTTGGGAAACTTCCATCCATTGTAAAAAGAATTGAAAAGAGTAGAATCTAGAATCTCCAGTGTCTTCATGTGTGCCATTGGGCTATGGAGTCATGTTACGCAGAAATGAAAGGAGTCAAAAAATGAAAAAAAAAAATGGAACTAAAAACTATACAAATATACATATGTACAGATAATGCCCAATTTTAAAATTTTAGAATAATTTTTTGAAATGGGAAGAGATAATTTTGTCTTGCAGGACCAAAATAACTCATACATTGTCTAAAAAATGAGTGATACTTTTGAGGGACAATTGCTGGCTCCAGTTGGGGAACTTCCATCCATTGTAAAAAGAATTGAAAAGAGTAGAATCCAGAATCTCTAGTGTCTTCATGTGTGCCATTGGGCTATGGAGTCATGTTACCCAAAAATGAAAGGAGTCAAAAAATGAAAACAAACAAAACTAAATGAAACTAAAAACTGTACAAATATACATATGTACAGATGAAATGATCTGGTACATCAAGAATTGAAGTGTTTCAGATGTTGCCCACTATGAGGCAGAGAGAAGAGCATCCCATCTTGATACTTCAATAGAAATCTATTTTCACCATTGTGCTGATGAATAATAAATGGGCCCCTCCAAAGGAAGTCAAACTTTTCATGCATCCCTTTTGGTTCTCTCCTTTTATCCCACAATAGGACTTGATCTCCAACCTGGAAATCATGGTTTTTTGCCTTCTGGTCAAAGAGTTTCTTCACCAGACTTTGATGGGCAACAATTCGGTCTACCACCATAGTTCTCTACTCATCCAGCTCAATCAATCACATGATCCTCTTATCAAGGGGGCTTTCATATGTCTGATCTTCAATTTCCTTAGCCAATTTTAATGCTGGCAATTCCAAAGTGCTTGGTATCTTAGCATTGATACCATAAAAAAGTTAAAAAGGAGACATACCAATTAATCTCTTTAGTGTAATTATGTCTGCCCATAAAGCATCAACCAATGCTTTGTGCCATATACTTTGGTTGTCATCTGTCAGCTTCTTGATGATAGTCATCAAGTTCTTATTACTTAATTCAGCTTGTCTATTCCCTTGTGGAAAGTAATCAGAAGAGTGGGAGAGTGTAATCCCATAGTAGAAACATAATTGTGTAATCTCCTAGGAAGTGAAACAAGCTGCATTGTCTGTAACAATCTTGGTTGGGACTCCAAACTTGGAAATGATATTCTTCTTGAGGAAATTACACACTGCTTCTGAAGTGGCATGTTTGGTTGGAATTGCTTCCACCCACTTGGTGAAGTATTCAGTTGTTATAAGGACATAATCATGTCTAGCACTTGAAGATGGGTTTATAGATCCAATAAAATATATTCCCCATTGCTAGAATGGTTCTTCTATGATCACTAGCTTGAGAGACAGGGCAACTAACTTGGGTCTTCCAACAAATTGTTGGCAGAGTTCACATTTTCTTACCCACTTATATGCATCTTGGAAAAGAGTTGGCCAGTAATACCTGGCTCACAGAATTTTATGGGTAGTCACAGGAGCAAAAAAAGTCCTCCATAGGCTAGATTATGGAAGGATTTAAAAAGTTGGCTTTATTTCTCTTTGTCTACACAGTGAAGGAACACTCCATCAAGGCTCCTCTTGTACAGACCATTGTCCCAGAGGACAAAATTGGCAGCCTTCAAATTGATAGTCCTCCTTTCTTTGTAAGATAAGTGAGCAAGATAATCACCATAAGTAAGGAAATGAGCAATACCTGAATACTACTCATTCGTAGTGGAGACAAAAAGGACTGTTGGTGTGTCTTTTACTTCTATTTCTTCATGCTCTATTTCTTCTAGCTTGTTATCAACAATTAATTGGCATAGGCCTTTTCCTTATACCAGCTTTGTTGGCTTGATGTCTAAATCAAACTCCTAGATCTTTGCAATCTAATTGCCTCTTTTTGTCCTAAACTCCTATTGAGTTAATATGGACTTGACTGTAGTGTTAGGAACCAAGGTAGTAGTGTGTGAATTCAGGATATAGAAGTGGAAATATTTGATTGCTTTCACCACTACATAAACATGCTTCTCCATATTTGAATACTTTAGCTCATGAGCTTTGAGAGGATAACTCATGAAAGAAATGGGAGATTCCATACCTTATTTATCCTGTTGAACTAGAATTGCTGAAAGTGTGTGTTTAGAAGTATAACTGTATATGATGAACTCTTTGTTGTAGTCTGGACAAACCAGAGTTGGGGCATGGGCAATGGCAGTTTTGATATCCTCAAATGCTAATTTACATTCTTTAGTCTAGCTAAAGGTGGACTTCCCTTTCATCATGTTTACAATGTGTTGAGTCTTCTCAGCAAACTTAGGAATGAAACTTCGTAAGAAGTTCACCTTTCTGAAGAAAGAGTGAACAACATTTTTACTTGTAGGCAAGGTAAGTTCTTAAATAGACTTGACTATGTCTGAATCAATCTTTATGCCTTCTTTGGACATAATGTGTCTGAGAAGTTTTCCCTCTGTTACTCTAAAAATAGACTTCTTAGGGTTCAAGGAAATGCCATTTTGGTAGCAGTGCTCCAACATTTGTTTCAAGTGGCATATATGATTAGAGTGATATTTGGTAAAGATGATCAAGTCATCAAGGTATACCATAATAAACTTATCCATCTCATCCTTGAAAGTAAGGTCCATTGCTCTCTAAAAGGTGATGCCAACATTTATCAAACCAAAAGGCATCCTTATATATACAAATGTGCCCCAAAGTGTGGTGAAGGCAGTCTTGTGTTGGTCTACTTCACCAACTTCAACTTGATTGTATCTTGAGAAGCCATCTAGCATTGATAACATTTGAGAACCTATCACTATTTGAAGCACTTGATCCATGATTGGCAAAGGATAGTTATCCTTCAAGGATGACTGATTTAGATTTCTATAATCCACATAGATGCAAATTTTGCCATTATTTTTCCTTACAGGCACTATGTTTTCAATCCATGTGGAATGATAGATTGGGAAAATTATTTTAGCATTTAACATTTTTTGTATCTCAGACAGAATAATACCTGATATCTTCAAATTGTACTGTTTAGATTTTTGCTTATAAGGTGTTGAGTCAGTCTTGAGAGGAATGTCATGGCAGATTTCATCAGGCCTGAGAGACTTCAAGTCATCATAGGAGTATGCTAAGATGTCCATGTATTGGTGAAGTAGAGCAGTGAACTTGAATCTCTCTTTAGGAGTGCATCACTTCCCACTATTCACCATCTTGGGATTTTTTTCAGTAGTCAAATTTATTTGATCAAATCCCTGAGAGAAGCTTGAATTTGTTTGTTGCTATTTGATGAACCTATCATGCTTGTCAAATAGTTTTTCAAGGGAAACTAGGCCTTTAAGAATCTTATTTTATTTGAGTTTCAAGAATTCTTCATTTGCATTTGAACTTGATTCATGGGATAGTTTACACTTTTGAGGTTCGCTGCCTTCAAAATGTAGCTGTTCAAAGTTGTCTTTTTATCCCAAGAAGGCAATGATTTGGTGATCATCATTGAATACTTACCAATGATCAACATTGTCAGGCACACTTGGTCTAAAGCCCAGCTCAATAGTGTACTTGTCTTTTTTGAAGTCTGAGTGAGGGACTAAGAGAGTTGCTGAAATAGTAAGTGCATCAGCTCTGTCATTAGATTCCCTAGGTATGGCAGAGGTGTTGAAAGCATCACAGCTTTTAATTTGGTCCTAGACTAGATTGTGGTAGTGGCACAATTTTTTATTCTTGGTTTTGTACAAGTTCCTTACTTGACAAACCACTAGTTTAGCATCTCCTTTGGCATGAAGGAGCTTGATGCCTTTGTTTTGGGCAACTTTCAATCTAAGCAACAGAGATTCATATTCAGCTGTGTTATTAGTGTTGCTAAATTGTAACTTATATGAGTAGGGCAAAATATCTCCTTGAGAAGATATTAATACAATCCTAGCTCTTGAATTGGTAGAGGAGCATCTACCATCGAATTCCAAAGTCCATATCTCATCAGATACTAATTTTTCTTTAGATTTTCCTTCATTAGAGAGGGAAGATCCTTCCCCATCTGTATTAAAACTTACCAACTCTTCTTCTATTCCAGCTGAACTAATTTTTGGGTTGACACTTTCAAGAGATTTATCAGATGCTTCATGAACTTCATCTATAGATAGAAAATAGTTAACCATGCATGAAGATTCAAATAGAATTTGAGCTTCAAGGGCTGATGTCTAAGTGACAATATATTTTGATTCTTTTTTAGGAAGCAGCCTCTGCATGATGCCTTTGATAGAGACTCTTGCTTTAGATCGGTCCATGTTCAATTCTCCACCAACATCTTTGGAGAAATTTCATCTTAGAAGAATGCCGTATGAGGCTGGGACATCAGTGACCAGAATTGTCATTTTGATTCTTCTATATGAAAAGGCTACAAATGCAAATTGAGCATCTTTGATTTGCCCTAGTAGTGGTACTTTCTTGTTCTCCATGTAGAAACACCTCCCAAATGTTTTGGTCAATGTGAGGTCAAGGGATTCAGCTACTTTGGTAGGCATGACATTGTCAGATGCACCTGAGTCTATAATGTAATTGCTCAGTTTGTGACCATTTATCAAAAGGGAAACATAGAAAGGTTCTATTTTCCCAGGGGTAGCAGGAGGAGTAATGACAAGATTATTTGGGATGGGCATGTTCTTTGGGGAATTAGGAGTTACCTTCTTAGCCTCTTGTTTTATAGGGATGACCTTATTCTTCACACTCTCAACTAACCTATCCAACTACTTAGGATTGGATTGTAAATATTCGAAATTAGTCATTTGAATTTTGGTTTTCTTGACATGACCAATTATGTCAAGTGACTAAATTAGACTAGCAATAGAGAAAGGTAATTCAACTTTCTAGTTTGTAGGGGGGAAGGACTGATTTGCAAAATTGAAGTTAAAGGTGAAGGTGAAATTGATGTACTTACCTTTTTGGTGATCACCAAGTCCTTTGGCTGGAAAGGTAGAGATGTTCCACATTTAGCAATTAAAATTGTTGGTTGAGGTTGCTCTTCTATTTTCCCTTTATCAGCTTGCTAGGCTGACTAGTTCTTGGACCATGTGAACACTGCATATGATCCATCAAATGCTTTTTCTTTACTTCTAGGTTCATCCTTGTAATTTAGGAAACTACTGTTAGAATCACCAGCTGATTCTTCTTAGTTTTTTGTAATGAGATCAACATCATTTTCTTGATTCAATTCAGGCTAGAAAGAGAAATTTGATTTTTCTTCAAGATATCTCACTGCTAAATTGGCTAGGGGTACTTCAATGGCAAGTTTCTCTTGTAGGGGAGGAAGATGATTTAGCTGCCCTTGATTCCTAGCAGCATTGTCCTAATACGATTGATTTGAAAATGTCCTCCTTGGCATATCTCTATATGAAGGAGTAAAAGACATTCCTTGCACCATTTACTTTTTGAGCGTAAGCAACTCATTTGCCAACTTCTGCACCATTAGATCAATGGTGCCCATCGATGGATATTTAGAAGATGATGAGGGTTTATTTCTATTAGGATCTCTCCTTATCTTCCCTGCTAAGATGAGATAATATTCTACCTCAGTGGCCAAATATTGAGCTATAACAAGGTCTATTTGGCTGGCACATCTCAACAGGAAACTCACTTCAGATAATTGAGAATTAATGAACAAACATTTGAGATTCTTAGCTATAGGTCGAGCAATTACAGGGATCTTGATCCTTAGTTTGTTAAACTTGGCTATGAAGTCCCTCATTAGTTCATGAGGCTCCTTCATCTGTGTGAGCTAAGCCAGAAGGGCATGTGCATCTTCTATAGGTTTGAATCTAGCTTTAAACTTAGATTTGAGGGTGTTCTAGTCAGTTACTAACTGAGCCTGCAAGTGGTAAAACCAATCTGTAGTAGCACCTTGTAATGTCTCTATAAATGGTCTGACTGTCACGTCCTCAAATTCCATTCCAATTACACCACAGGATATGTTGAAGGCTGCAATGTGTTCATTAGGGTGAACTTTCCCATCACTGTAGAATTTGGGGAAATTATTCCTTAAACTGCGTGGGAGCTCATGTAGAGGTGGAGTAAGATTGAGAGGGCCAAAAGAATTCCCAGGGGCCTTGAACTGCCATTGTATGACTATGGAAAGAAGGAATAACAAATCTTAGAGGGGTAATTATTGGCAAAGCTTTATTAACAACAGAAGAGGATGCTTTACCTGGTAATGGAGACCTAACTTTAGTAGAAGGAAAGCTCCTAGTTTGTTGGAGGCGAGATGGTGAAGGAGACAAATCAAAATTACTTTGTTATACCAACTCGAATATAGGGTCAACAATACATTTATCCCTTTGGCTTCGTGTATACCATGAATTTGCCAGACTGTGAAACAAAAATGGAAAAGAATTGACACTGCTTCAGCTTGAAGCTTGAGGCTTTAAACTGTGCGTTCTTTCCTAGTGGATTTGGTTTGTAGACCAGATTATATAATAGAAATGGATAAAGATGGTAAGGCTATAATGATAATGGGTAAGAAGTGGAATGGAGTCGCCAAAATCTATAATGGATAAGGGTGTAAAGATAATGGGTAAGACACAGGTGATGTTTCAATTTGAAGTTTGAGGCTTTAAATTGCACAAAATTACTGGTATCTCCAGTAGAGTCACCAAAAACAGTTGGGTGAATATTTTGTCAATCAGCGTACTGATAAACAAAATAGGTCTGATCAACCACAGAAGGAAGATTGGTTGGCCAAATGTGTAGGTTTACCACATCAAAAGGGGACTAATCTCTCCTCTCATCAAGGGAAGGTTCCCTATAAATATGCAAAAGCTATAATATATATATATATATATATATAAACAAAAAATAACACTCAAGGGTAGGATAAACCATCCATCTCTCTTTTTTTAGAGATGATGTGCACAAATCAAAGGAGAAATCCAAATGAAATGATAGAAGACACTCCTCTTCTTTCATAAGTGTTGTTCAGTAGATAAAAGGAATCTTTTTGGTGATGACAAGTAACTTGTAATAGGGTATAGTGACACGGTAGGATGAAATGAGGCACAAAGTCTCCACCTCAACTGCCAAAGAGTGAAATATGAAGAATAATGAGGGCACAAAGTCATCCCAATATTATTTACATAGAAATAGAAAATAAACACACACTAAAGATAATTATGACATCACAAAGTCTGAAAGTAACTGGCTCCAAGACACCTTCTTTGTCACCTCTACTAGATCTACTTATTTAATCAAATGGACAAAAATGTATTAAGAAAATAGACATAAGAACAATTTTCTCAATAACCAAGTTGTTCCAACATAAAGTTTGAAAAGTCACTTGTTTTCTTCTTCAAATGACAAAATATGATCAACAATCTGAGCTCAAAGTCTCAGTAATGGCTTTCAATTTAGGTAGAGTTTTGTTTCTGATAATAGAGAGATCTGCTCAAAATAATAAGAGAGAGTTTAATTTATAGTGCTCCAAGAAAGACTTGGGAGCAGTAACACATCATGTTGCATTAAATTTTTTCAATAAGATATGCTGGAACCGGGTGCATTTACCCATTTGCTTTTCTCAATACAGAGAAATGAGTCATGCCATTGAATGTTTGTGTCCTCTAATGTCCACTTGGTGGTTTGCTTCTAAAAACATATCTCATGCGTGTATATTTTTGGTCTTCTTTCATCGTTCCTCCTTTCTTGGCTATTTGAATCGGGTCTTTGGTTCAATCAGATCCCTGCTTATTGGTTGCTTTCCACTGGTGTTAAAAATTGACACTTGGTAAGTTCTACTACAAAACAGATCAAGACACTTGGTAGCTTTTGCAGGACTTTGAGAGATGCTTATTAAAACAAGCTTTGAAACTTATAAGAAACTCAAAATGCAGATATAGACAGTTGTCGCATTCCATGGAGTTATAATGGGATACATGGCATATTCTAAATTTCTTTTGAGAATCCCATGGAGGATGACACTTGGTAGCATCCGCTTACTTCAGTAGCTTACTGGGGGCCCACCACAGTCCTTAATAAAGAGACCAAAGGAAGAAACTATGGATGTTGACACGTGGGAGATTTTATCGAGCTTTAGCTTCCCTTTTGAAACATTCTAGACTCATTTTAGATTCACGTAGATGATGCCACATGGCACGTTCTACTACAAGAAATTATGTCTCGAGAGATGACACATGGCAGTTTCTACTGAAATTTGTAAGGGACATGTGGCACGTTTTGTTGTAATCTTGATAAGGGACACATGGCAGCTTTTCAGGCTTTTGTCTCCTCGGTAGGTTTTCTATTTCAAGGGACTTTTCCTTCGAATAAAAAGTTTAAAGGAATTATTTCAGACAATTTGTCCAAAGGAAATATTCCTTTACAACTTTGCCGCAGGAACTTTTCTGAAGGAATTCCCTTGCTCGTTCGGTCTTTGAATTGGTCCGTTTACTCCCTCCCTACCCTCTAAAAGGGTTGTTTGGGCTCCAAAGTGACCTTTCAAATTTTTGAAATGGTCCACTTTGGTTTCCAAATGCCCTCTGAAAGGGCTATTTGTCTTTTGGTTTTGCCTTAGTTGATTTTCTGCCGATCTCAGTAGGTGACACGTGGTAGCATCTATTGTGAAATGGGCAAGGACATGTGGTGGCATCCACTTAACTTATAGAGGATTTGGATGCCTTTTGAGTCCCATAAAAGATGACATGTGGTAGCTTCCACTGAGCTTTTAGAAACACTGTAGATACACTTGAGACTCATTTTGATTCATGTGGATGTAGACACTTGTTGCATTCTGCTTATCTTACAAGGGACACATGATAACTTCCACAGCTCTTAGAAACAAAGTAAAATGGGGCTCGATAGATGACACTTGGTAGCATCTACTAGGATCTGATAGGATTTTTTTTTTGGGCTTTTATTTCAGGCTTTTGCTTGCCTTAGTCACTTTTGCCATGAAAATTCCCTTTGCAAAGGCACTTGTCTCTTTAGCTTTGGGGCACTCCTTTGAACCTGCCACTTAAACTGACCAATTGAACCAACTTTGGTTCAATGGTTCATTCCTTCATTTCTATTTATTTAATTGACTTCTTGAACCAAGCTCTTTGAAATAAACTGTGTTGAACCAACCGCTTTGAACCTATTTGACCAAAGCATTTAACTCTTGAAGTCTGCTGACATCGTTGAACCTGTTGAACCTTTGAACCCATTGAACCTTTGAACCTGAGTGGTTCAATGGTTCAAGCCTTCTTCTCTTTGATAAGTGTTTTGAAGCCCTTGAACTTGAAGCAATTGAACTTTGACCCTTGACAAAAGTGCTTAATTCTTGTTTAATGACGTTCAACCTTTGAACCCATTGAACCTGTTGAACCAAAATGGTTCAAGGTTCAATGGTTCAATGATTCAATCACTACATAGAAGCTTTCTGATAAATTCTTTTGGTTAAACCAAGGCATTGAAACATTCTTGAAAATGACTAAGTGTTGGAAAATTGTTCTTTTGATTGAACTCGTCTGTTGAAGCCATTGAACCTGTTAGTCCTTTAACTGAAAAAGCTTGAATAATTCCCAATTTTGAAAGTTTAGAACAATTTTTTGATATGGGAAGAGATAATTTTGTCTTGTAGGACCAAAATATCTCATATGTTGTCTAAAAAATGAGTGATACTTTTGAGGGACAACAATTATAAGGGGGAAACTAAAAGACTAGTTTGGGCCCTAGACTTGGTAACTCGCTTGGGTGTCTCCAGTGCAACTCAAATGTAGGGGATATATTCTCACTATGGAAATCACACAAGTGACCCTAATTTTAAAACTATATTCTTTCTTGTTGATGTGGGTCTTGTGCACATCTTCAGATTTAATAAGGTAGCATGTAATGTTTTAGGATCTCAATGGAGATGAATTCTACTCTAGGGCACAAGTTGTAGGTATGGGTTAAAAAAACTTATGGTGAAATAATAGGTTGAGCATGTAATTTTTTAATTGGATTTTCTTAAAGTAAAATCAATCCTAGTAAAGAAATCAAAAAATAAGCAAGTTGGATAGATGGGTGGTATCTACTCTAGAGTGGGTAGGTCTCAATCAAATAAACTTTTAAAGGAGGGAAGGGTAGAGTAGAAAATAAGGTTCTATGGTCCCAAAGGGTCACTTATTTAGATGGCTCCTTTATAGATAAGTGTTTCCAAAACTAATGTTTTTTATTTGTAGTTGTTGCACACTCATAGGCAAACACAATTAGGGAGTTTGAGGGAAATGATATAAGAAAATTAATGGTCTCAATTGAAGGTTGCACCTTCCAGAGTTGTTATTGTACACCCTTAATTATGATATTATAGAGTAGACCAATAAGGTATCTATGGAAACTATGGTACACACCCAAAATACTATACCAGAGAGAAAACACTCCTGTACACTTCAAAATATTAACATAGTTTTAACTAATTATTTAAAATCAATGAAGTTTACTAACTTTCAATAAATTTTGCACATCTAGGATTAGCATATATAAATGATAACAAACAAAATTATCTAAAGATTTTTTACACTTTAAATTATTTAATTAATGTAATTAAGAAAAAAAAACCTTAATAACATAGAGATGGAAGGAAAGAACACTGACATAGTTGCATGGCAATCAAACTAATTTCTTCCTATATTGATAAAAATTATGACCTTTTAGACTGTGTAATTAAATGAATATATAGACTTGGGGAGGGGTTTCCTCATCCTCTAAGTCTATTCAAACTCACAGTTACATTATGTAATTAAAACCTCATTTCTATTTTTAACATCAAAATTACATGTGTGCATGCTCATAGTTAACTACAACTATGTCAAAATAAGTTAGCCTATACAACACAATACACCATGTGCATTCTTACAAATAGTTTAGGCAACTTATATATTTATGTAATAAGTATAAATAAAGTATAAGTATAAGGATTAGTCCTATATTCATGACTACACAAAAAATTAGCCTTCAACTAAGGCTTGCTGCACGATTTCATGGTGTTACTATTTTTTAGAGGTGTTAAAGTTGTAGATTGTGCTGAACTAGAAGTTGAAGTGTTAGATTTCTTCTTTGCTTCCAACACTTGAAATTGGTTGTTTCAAATATCATGATGGTAAATAATAATGTCCATATTTAATAATGAAGGTCTATACACCTTGTTGACTTGTTCCCTAAGTAGTGCATGCTCAACTTTAGTATTTATGAAGTTAATCCTTTATATTTCTACCTTCACGACCTTTTTCATTGAAAAATTAAACTTACATTCTATTTATTCCAATGTAATTATTTGTAAGTTCTACTTGAAGTAAGTTAAATCTTGTTGAAGGATCTGATCAAAATTGGCCTTGCTAATAATTTTTCTGATGGAGTCCCTTGCTTATGAGAGATTTAATTCCTCTAGAATATGCAAAAGGAGGGTTTTATACTCTGTATATTTAGGCATTACTACCTCATCTACTATAATCCATTCTCTAGCATCTTATGTCATGATGACTACGAAGTTAAGGGAATTGGTAGCTTCCAATGTGGCCATAAAGTTAAGGTGGGCATATGCCTTACTAGTTATATAGAGAATAAGAAACTTCAACCTCTTTTCATCTTGTTTCAAAGAATTAAATAATTTGGCAGTTTTAACTATATGAGGTGCTAAATCTGCCCCCATTGCAATAATAACCTCTAAGATGTTATAAAATATAGATGAGGAATTTTGCACATCTATCTCTATATATATGGGAAAGTGTATTAGTTGATGTTGTTCCCTTATTTGTTCTAATTCTTTTTCAAGTTCATTTTTAGCCATTTTAGTTCCTTCATGAATTTCAACTAGAGCATCCTTATGGGTTTCAAAATAGGATTTGAAATCCTTAATGTATGGGGACTGCCCCTATTTTATATTTTATATTTTAGACAAGGTAAATACATCTTGTTTTCTTCCAAAATGACCCCTCTTCCAGTCTCATCTTCTAGTTTCCTTTTCTTTACCCTTTGTACACTCCCTATAGATTTTTTAAATATAGAGATCACTTTGGGAAACTCTATAATTATAAGATTAGGCCTTTGAGAAGAATTTAATTGCATATCAATTTCCCACTATGGGAGGACCAATTGGGTTATATCTATGGGTTGAGTGTCTTGAATTGTAGTCTCACCCAAAAACTCTCCTAAGGATTGATTTAAATCTTATTCAAGTAGTGGATCAGGAAGTGAAGGATAAATTATTTTAGACTAGTACACTCCACCATATTAAGGTAGTGGGTGTACTATATAAACTAGCTTCTTCTTCCTAGCCTTTTTCAATGTTACCATAGTAGTGTCATGAGAAGAACTAGGGGGGAGCACTGGTAAACCCAGTTGAGTAGATGAAACTTGAAGTTTTGGGCTTGCCACTACTCCTTTGGCTTTCTTGGTTACCTTCATTTTACTCTTTGGAGGTATTGGGATAATGGTGGAAGCAACCATTGTAAAAATAATAGGAATGGACATTGATGATATAATTGAAAGAGGTGGAATAGGTAGGGGAGTATAAATAATAGGGGTAGAAGAAGCATCCTCCAACTTTGGAATAAACATAGTTGGTCAGGCACTTGACTAAGAGGAAACAACCTCTACCTTGGGTATCATAAGGGGAGAGGGACCACTAGGATTGAGGGACACAAGATCAAATAAAATAACAATCAAAAGAGAAACACAAGACATAATAGAATTAATGGAAACTAAAGGGGATGACTTCTCACCTGATGGCTCTCCATGTAATGGTGCTTTCCCTTGGTGTCTTGGAGGCTCAAAATCTTAGCTCTTTGAAGTTCTTCCTCCTCATCTATGGATTCACCTCTAGCTACCTCTCATGATGTTCCTTGTGTTGATGGTGCCTCAATAGAAGGACTCTATAGAGGGGGGTGAGCCCTTGGATTCCTCTTATAATAGATAGTTATTTTCTTAGTTGTGGAAGATGCTTCATATGTGGGTGTGGTTAAGGTAACCACTATAGTAGCCTCTGAGATTGATGTGGAAATTGGATGGGTAGGTCCTTCTAAATTTGAATAATCAAAAGAGATGGGATCATCATGTGTTCCCCCAAGTGAAGTATTAGGTATTCCAAGATATTTATTTATGAATTTTAGTTTCATAAGGGGTGTTTGTGAGGGTTTCTCTTGATATTTTGATGGCTAAGAAGAATTATGACCCAAAATCCTAAGGTATCCCATCTTCTAAAAGGTGGGAGTCTAGTTTGTACATCTACAATTGAGATAGAAGGCTACCCTTGAATGATTTTTAAGAGGTATTCAACCAACCCAATTGTTTGTGCCCATTATTTGACCTAGGTATCATCATTGGGATTGAGAAACAATAATTCAATATCATAGGCCTCATGATGGTAGGGAATGGCCCTTTATCTAATTTTGTACTTGGCCATGAGGATCTGAATCCCTATGTGGTAGCATGGCTAGTGAGTAATACTCCCTATACCTTCCAACTTCATAGAAGTGTTTGTAATTTACATAACACATACTCCCAATAATGAGGTGAAATCCATGAAAGGATATATTATTCTTCTTGTGAATATCTTCATCTATTCCCCACCATAATTGGTAGGTTATTTCTTATTCTACTAGTTTGTCTAGCACATATTTAGGGAGGCATAGGGGTGCTACCTTATGCTTATGACCATAATCATAATGTAGTCTAGGTATAACTAGTAATCTCCCCTGATCAATAATGTATCCATAATGATTTTGGATATCCTAGTTAATGGATATTTATGACTAGCCATCCATACCTAGGGGTAGACATCCTACAAAATGCATGTGATGTTTTGAGTGTATGTATATATGTGCATAAAAGAATAGGAATCACATATACAATTTTTGATAAAGTTTGGAGATGGGCTCTAGAGTGACCCATTGTGAACATAAACTATGCTAATTAAAATGTTGATAAGGTAGGTCATCATGAGACATGGCCTCCCTGGGGCCTCTTATCTTTGTGAAACACCTATTCTCATATCCTTAAACTAATTACTTCACCCAGAGTGAATGCCAATTATGAGGTTATTAGTAAGTATAGTAATGGAAGCCACTCAAGGTGGAGGAATTCAATGCTAGGATAGTCATATAACCTATTCATGAGGGACATCCTACTAAAATTTCAAATATTAAATTTGGTCACTAACACTAGATGCTTCTCCTTCAAATTGATGATCTCCTTGAGAACATCCAACTACCAGGAACATCCAACTACTTAATGCTTTCTTAATGGACTTCTCCTTCTTCAATAAGACTACCCTATGTAAATCATATATAACATCTACAATGGGGAGAGATAGATACCTTTGAAATGTATCCCCTAAAATACATGCTATGAATGTCTTGTGCTCTAAATGGTGACAGAAGGCACCTCTAATCATCTTCCTAGTGAAAATCAAATCTCGTAGGAGGTATATGCATGGCATGACCTCCAAATTTATTGCTTTAAAGTGTAATGCTTAGCATTTTAAGGGGAGGAGGTTTAAAACCAATTTTCATTGAACTAGAGTCAATCTCTCTTCATGGGTGTTCATGTTAACCTAGTGAATCAATATGCTCAAAATTTTGGTGGCTAGGGCTTGTTAGCAAGGAGGCAAGTGAGTTTAATGTTGGCTTGTGATCAATGAGCACATCATTCATACATTATGATTTGATATAGATTTGGCATTCAATTCTAGTTTGTGTGCTATTAATATTTAATGTCTATAACTTCAATTTGTTTATCCAGTTCAAAATTTTCCACTTCATTTGGTAGGTATGCCATGCAGGCACTAGTGATGCTTAATATGAGTGCCACATCATTGCCTTTTTCCAAGTTTTCTTTCATCAATTCTTTCATTTTGGTTTACTATGCCACAGGGGATATCAGTACTTAGAAGTCGAGATATAACATTAAAACATTGTTGGATAGGTGAACAAATCTCCTGAACAAAAGTTTTGAACACTTTTACTGAAGACCAAAATGAGCCAGACAAAAGCCCCAAAAAATTTCCCCAAAGACCCAAATGAGTTGAACACTTTTACTGAATAAAAGTTTTGAATACCAAAATATGAACATTTCCTCCAAATAATTTTACCAATCAAATTATTTGAAGACCCAAAATGCCAAAAAATAGTCTGAACACTTCATTCAAATAATTCTATTGTACAAATTTCTAAACAAGAGTCCCAAACAATTTCATTGAAGGCTAGTTTCATGTCAGGTAATTTCACCAAATGGTTTTGCCAAACAAATTCTCTAAAGAAAAAAATGAATCAAAGCATAAAAATTCTAAAAACCTAGTTCCCCAAGAGAAAATGGTGAAGAATTTAATATATTGCAAATAAAGTTGTGAAGGCCTAATTTGTAAACAAAAATTCCAAATCATTATCCCAAACAAAACCTGTGAACAAAAAATCTAAAGAGTAACTTCATGTCAAGGTTTATATAGGTGTGAAGTACTAAAAACTACTAAAGGTAGCTTTCAAATAAAAGTTCCAAAGACTAAATCCCACAAATAAAAATTATGAACAAGTTCATTACATAATTTCATTGAAGACCAAAATGAGTAGAGACCTATATATACACAACTTTATAAGATCATGAGTAGGTTAGCCCACATAAATAAAACATGTTCATATGTGTATCAAATAACAAGGTTAGTTTAACACATAAATATTTCTCTTTAGAAAAATTTAAAGATATGTTTAAACCTTTTTAGAAAGATAGTGGGTCCCTATTCTAGAAAAAAAAAGGGGGGGTATATTGGGTGAAACATAAACAATGATGAAGTAGGTTATCCAAGTGAAGAAGGTGAGTCACAATAATTTGAAATGGATGATCTCTCACCTCAGGACAACCTAAAATTCAATCCAAACAACCTAAACTTGAATTATGTAGCTGAGGTGATCATCTCAATAGTAGAGGCAATAACAGGGGAAGAATGAGAACATAGTGGCATGAATGAAGAAGTCATGATAATGGAGATGCAAGCTGAATGATTTGGTACAACCCAACTCTCCACACACTTTAGCCACTACTTCTTGACAATGAATATGACCAAGAGGATGTTACCAAAGTGTCAATTACAGTCCAAGAATAACTCATAATTGATTTATCTATTGGATATAAAAAAGAGGATACCCACTCTAGGTTAGATATGCAAGATATTCAGGTATGTATCATTGACCAACCCTACTCCTTACCATGGTTTAATGTGTGGGTTAAGGTATTTATCAAACCCTATACCTCATGCTTTTTTTAATTAGATATAAATATAATGTAGAAATTTATAGTCCTAAGTTACTTGAATTGCATGAAAAGAAGATAGACAAATCTTTAAGGGATAATATTCATGAATGTATAGGAAAACATAGAAGAAAGTAATATTTCCCTTTACCCTTCTAAAAATATTGAAAATAAATAGTTGTTTATTTAATTTTAAGCATGCATTTGCTTGAAAACCTCAGTGAATAATTTATCTTTTCCTTATTTAATTTATGATTCTTTCCTTCCCATATTTTGTTGTTAGTTTAGTTTCCCTCTCTTGTTTTGTTTTATCCAGTCCATATCTTTTTGCCTTGAGATTCCCCAGTTAATCAAAGAAATGAAATAAAAGATGTATTGTGTAGCTAACATCAATGGAACTTAAGAACATGAACACAAATCTTACTTGAACACTTGCATAAAACTAGCATGACCCTCTAGTGCATTTTTAGATTGATAAATACCAATGATTCAAAATAAAATGTGTGGATTTAGAAAGGTTTATTTTCTTATTTAAATCCATCTATACACTTAATGGAAACACCTGAATAAAATTCAACATTGTGTTTTTTGGGTTTGTCTTAACAAATCATGAAATTTGTGATTTTATTTAAACCCATGGATTGGTCCCCAACCCTCCACAAATGAAAAAGTAAAGTCTCTTTTCAAAAGAATTGAGCCAAAATGCAAAATCTAAAAATATTCCTTGAAAGAGTGATCTTGGTGACCTCCAACGTAGGCTTTCTAGCATGGTTAGTAGTGGGCAAGGCCTTAGTAAGGGAGCATAAGTATATTTATTAGGGATATAGACACCTAAATGGTATTAGAGCAATTCTCATGCCATTACCCCCATTCCAAACAAATAAATCTTTCCTTTTAGAAGTTTTGGTCATTTATACAAATCCAAAATATTGTGTGTGCATGCAAAGAAAATGAATTAATCACTTGATCACACACATATATGGTCTTTGATGGGATTAAAACTAAGTATGACACATATTAAGGTAGAATTTAGTGGTTTTATCCTTATCATTTTATCTTAATCAATATTTTGTATCTAATTCTTTTTGTTTGGATGAACAAACCAAAGATTTTCAATTCTTTAGATACTTAGGAGTATTGACCACTAGTATTCACCATTTGTTGATGCCTTCACCAACACGCCCCATTTTCAAACTAAAAATGGGGACCCTCTTTTCTTATCTAGGATTTTTTTATGGGGTTGTGATGATTTGTTTGATTAAGATCTTCTTGATTGGTAGTTTATTATATTCTAAGTTACAAATTATTATTCGTGCTCATTTCTAACGCCTTTGCATTTTTATCACTTTAGTCAAAGATTTCATCTATGAACATTAATGTCTAAATTATAGGCTTATTTTAAGCCTATGAAGTCTTATTCCATGATAAAATACTTCAGTATTGACCCATTTTAATGTTTGGGCTTAAAAATTAATTCTATGTAAATGACAGGTTTTAATTCCTATATTAAATGACTGCTTCTTACGTAAAATTTGTTTGGAAAAGCTTAGTTTTTTAGAAATATTTACTTAGTTAATTTTCTTATTTTCTTGTAGGTTTTCAAAATATTCCTAGGACTATGTCCAAATATCATCAATGCATGTCTTTAGATCTAAATATTTTTAGAAAAATAATGAAATCTTTTTAAAGCCCTGAGGCCCTAAGAAGATGCCATGTGGTACTCTCTAAGAAGCCTAAGAGCATGGAGGATTGATTTCATTAACAAATAATTGAGACCTTAAAAAACTAAGAGATTGAAGTTATTGAAACATTAACCCATGAGCTTATGGAATTTTCATTATTAACCCAAAGCATGAAGATCCTAGAAGGACAAGAAGAAGCCACAAGGCTATAAAAATGATAGAGGTAGATAAAAAATTAAAGCTCAAAGATGCTAACATACTACTAAGTGACAAAGTGGGACCTAAAAGGTTAAGTTAATAGTCTAAAAAAGGAAAAGGAATGCAAATCTAGGAAATATCCATGTGGTATTGGTGAAATCATAATATAAAGGGACTAATATTGATGGCTCATCTAGATGTCAAAACTGTTAAAAGATGAAATGGGACTATGTGTTCAATTCAATAAAAAAATCAAGTTGTAGCTTAAGATCATGATGATAAATAATGAAATTCAAGTCATTGTAGTTGGTGTAATGATAATAAGGGATGTATTTAATTCAAATCATGAAAAAGACATGAATCATAGGTGTGGTGTGTATATTGGGATCAAACTAAGAGTTTAAGACAAATTTACCCTTCAAGAGGCATGACACCTAACTACATAGAACACATCTAAATGGAAATCCCAAAGAAATCTCAATGAACCTCTACTATTAGGGTTCAATTTAGTATCTTCAAGATCATGGTTGAGTTGGCATGTCTATTAACACCTCAACTACAAAGTCCAATGATCCAAAACTTAGAAGTTTTGGTTGAAAAATATCTCAAAAATATAGAAATAACACAGTAACAATGAATTCTCTGAGAAGAGATGTGGTATTACTCAAGATCGCAATACAAATATATGCTTATCTCTGGGAAGAGATGTCTGTCTTCAAATTTTGGGTTAACTCTTCATTTATACACATTTTGAAAGCATGGGGAGGATGTGGAAGGTCACCAATCTTGAGGGAGATCAAGTGGTTTGACTTCCAAGATTTAAAACAATACAAAATTTGAGGAATTACTATTTTTAGAAACTTACTATTTTTGGACTGCACTATTAAAATTAAAATTTGAGGCACTTCAATTAGGTTTTTGGGGGTCAAAATTCTTTGAGATAAGCTCCATGCCATTTCAAGATGTTCTCCTCATTATTATCTTTCTAATGGTTCAAACGATGAGTCAATTGGAGCTATGGTGCAAAAGTTATGGCTCCCAAAAGTTCTGTCATCAATTGGGGTGGAACTGTCACCTGAATTTCACCTAAATTATTGCCTGGATCATTCCTCCCTCCTCAAAAAGAAATGGTCCCCATTGCATCAATGTTCACCATAAAATGTGGTAGTTTTTTCTTGATTTGATTCTCTGTGAGCCATTCACCTTGATGGCTAAGCTGGCCCCTTTTGACCACTCGATAAAGCAGAATAGAGCATCCTCGTGTTGTCTTCATCCAAGTATCCACAATCTAATCCTCTTCCACTGAAGCAAAACTCTATGGATCAAGCTCATCAATTTTGAGTTGTTCTGCTATAACTGAAGTGTCCAAGAGAGGTGGATGATATGGTTTGAGGAGCTCCACATTGAATATTGGATGCAGACCAAGGTAGGCTGGTAGGTTCAATTCAAAAGCATTTTCTCCAACTCTTTTGGTGATGGTGTAGGGACCATATTGCAGAGGCTGAATCTTTCTATATGGGACTACAAGTCATTCCTTCTGAAGCCACAACCAAACCTTGTCACCCACAGCAAAATGGTGTGTAATCTTGTGTTTTTCATGGCATTGCTTATACTTTTGATTCATCTTCTCCAGGATGTCATGAACTTGTTGCTGGAGGTGTTGCATTTGTTCAATAAAATTTGTAGCTTTTGCTGCCTTAGTTCTTCCATGAGGTGTGTATTCCATGGTGGAAAATGGAATAGCTATATCAACTGGTGCCATGGGTTGGAACCCAAAACATACTTAGAATGGACTGTGCTTGGTCGAGCTGTGCAGTGCTCGATTATATCCATGTTGTATGAAAAGAATTCCCTCATCCCATGTGCATGGATGTTTGGAGTGATACATCTAAATCATGTGAATAAACAAGTGGTTTACCACCTCTATTTGACCATCAGTCTATGGATGGAATGTTGTGGACTTCATTAGCTTAGTATCCAACATCTTCCATAGAGTGGACCAGAAGATGCTCAAGAACTTGCTATCTCGATCTGAGACAATGGACTTGGGAAGACCAAAATGGAGCCATACATGACTAAAATATAGTTGAGCAATTTCCTCAGTAGATATATTTTTCTTATAGGCAATCATGATAGCCATTTTTGAAAAATGATCAACTACCACAAAAATATAGTCCTTACCATGTTTTAAAGTGGGCAAACCTGAGAGAAAATCCATTGAGACAGATTCCTAAGGCCTGGTTGGTTCTAGCAATGGCATGTACAATCCTTGCTTCTTATTTTTTGGATTGGCTATCACACATGGGGTGTAATATTTGAGATATCTTTCCACATCCTTTCGCATATGGAACTAGTAGAAGTGTTTTTGAAGAACTGCCAATGTCTTCTCAATACCAAAGTGTCCAGCTGTCCTACTGAAGTGTGCTTCCCATATCATATTTTATTGCTCTACAACTAGAACACAAATGTGCCCCATATGATAGAGGACATTATATTTTAAATAAAAATTAGAAACATGTGTACCTTTTTCAAGTTCTTGATATGTATCAGCAAAGGTAGGATCTGCTTCATACAGGGCACCCCAAGTGGCAGTCTCATGTCTGCACAGGTCTAAAACTATTGTGAGTGCAGTAATTGGTGGGTGGCTCAGACAATCTACAGCTATATTTGAGCTCCCCTTTTTGTGTTTGATTATCAGGTGGAATTTTTGAAGATATGTGGCCCACTTTTGATGTCTCTCATTTCAGAGCTTGCTTTGCATCTGGATGAATTCCAATGGTCTGTGGTCAGTGTGGATGACCGTTTCTTTCCCCAAGATGTAGTGTTTCCATTATTTGTAGGATGACATAATGGCATAGAGCTCCTTATCATATTTTGGATATTTCTTGACTGTATCAGTGAAATTTTCACTGTGATATGTAATAGGATGGCCATGTTCCATGATGACAGCTCCCATGGCATATTCAGATGCATCTATCATAAACTCAAAAGGTTGATGTAAATCTGGCAAGGTGAGAATAGGGGCTGAGCAGAGTTTGTTCTTCAAATTCTCAAATGCCCTTTGTTGTATTTCACCCCACTATAATGTAGCTTTAGCTTCTCCTTTAGTCACTTGGGTTAGTGACCAAGCAACATGTGAAAATCCAAGAACAAACCTGCAGTAGAAATTTGCAAGACCCAAAAAGCTGTAAAGCTTTGTGAGGGTCCTTAGTGTGGGCCATTCTCAAATAACCCAAATCTTTTCTGGATCAACATGGACCCATTCCTCATTCACAACATACCTGAGGTATTGAATTTTTGTCATCTCGAATGTGCATTTGTCAAGATTTGCATACAACTTATGCTCCCAAAGAGTTTGAAGCACCTTATGAACATGTTGCAAATGTTCTTCCCATGTTGTGCTATAGATGAGTATGTCATCTAAGTAAACAACCACAAATGAGTTGGTGAAGGGTCATAGGATGTCATCCATCATCCTCATGAAGGTTGCAGGTGCGTTAGTTAAGCCAAAAGCCATAACCAACCATTCAAAGAGCCCATCCTTAGATTTGAGTGCAGTCTTCCAGACATCAGTGAAATCGATGGGAATTTGGTGATAACCAAATTTGAGATCAATTTTGGTGAAGAACTTTACACCACGGAGTTGGCCCAGTAGGTCATCAATCTTGAGGAGAGGATAGCGATTCTTCACGAAGATTTTATTTGGGGCTCGATAGTCAATGAAAAGCCTCCATGTTCCATCTTTCTTTAGTGCCAAGACAATTGGGCTACCATAAGGTGAAGAGCTTGGCCTAATGTGACCCTTTTGGATCAATTCTTGAATCTATCTTTTTATCTCATCATTCTCCAAAACTGATCTATAATACAAAAGACTGTTAGGCAAAGGTGATCTTGGGATCAAATCAATAGAATGTTTTACCTAGCAATGCAGTGGAAATCTTGTGGGTGACTTGAATATGTCATCATATTCTCTAGTGATTTGTCCCATATGCTTCTGTTGTTATGTTGATTGTGTAGTCAGGACTGCAACATTGACCTTCTTTGATTTTTGTGGCTTGATCACCATGAGAACAAATTGCTTTGTTTTCTCCACCAATCTCTTGCATTGCTTCACACTGAACAGGGAGACAATGTGGGAGGTGGTACCTTTGGTACCCTATAGTGTTGTGTTCCAAGAGTGAGGGTGATCCTTCAAGTTCATGATTCATAGATGCCATGTCACTCATACATGAATGGCTAACCAAGGAGTACATCATAAACATCTAGATTGACCACATCACACAAGACTTCATCTTGGAATGGTTTTATAGCATATGAAAGAAGACATTGATGGGTGACATGGAGGTCTCTCCCTAGGCTCAACCATCCAATATTGTAGGGCTTTGGATGAGGCTTCATGGATAGATTTAGACTTTTCACAACTTTAGTAGAGATTAAATTCTTTTGACTCCCACTATCAAGAATGAAATGTAAAGGCTTACCTTTTACCCATAATTTGGAGTGGAACAATCTTTCCTTGTGATATGGTCTTTCTTTAGAGTTATGTGATGAAGTGACAATGGTGTTAGGCTCAGGATCTACAATTTCTTCTTCATCCTCTTCGACTGTGGGTTGTGTATGAGTCAGAGTAGTAGATGTCGAGTATTGTGACTCAGAAAGCAATGAATTGATGGCTCGACATTCTTCTTTGGAGTGAGTTCCAATTTTGTGGTAATCACACCATTTTCCAACCTTCCCTTTTTGGGATTTCTTATCCTAAAACTCCTTTTGCTTCCAATTTGGGCCTCATGTTTGACCTTCTCACTTTTCCATTTTGAGGGTTGACTCTTCGTATTCTTTCTGCCATGCTTTTGTTCAATCTTCAATGCAAATTTGTATGCCTCACCGAGGGTTTCCATATTGAAGATTTCCATTTCCTACAGTATGTACCATTGTAGTCCACCATGATATTTGAGAGTCTTATGTTTCTCACTATCTTGAATGCCCAATCTTGCAAACAAAGAATGAAAAGTGTCTGTGTAATCTTGAACAGATTGGTCCTTACCTTGGTGAAGTTGTTGCCACTATATGTAGAGATCATCATATGCTCTGATGGGATAGTATTCTTCTTTCACCACTTCTATAATATCATCCTAGGTAGGTTCCACCTCAAAACCAATGTCATCTATACTAAACCTCTTTTTGTATACTTCCCACTAGTTTTTCACAGGCAATATTGATTTTAAAAGAGCAAAAGTAATCTTTTCTCCATCGGTGAATTTATTTACAGAGAAGTAAGAAGACAGTTGATCCAACCCATTTTCTACTACATCAGCATTGATTTTGCCTTCAAATGTAGGAATATCAAAATATTACCTAGACCTTGAAGGGTGTTGGGGCACTGAAAGGACGTTCCCTGGATGAGGAGCCAGGAAGTGGAGCCACAAAGCCAAGATTTCCCATCGAAAGTGTTTGAAGAATTTGGGAAAATTGTTGTAGCATCTACACTTGTTGCCATCTGAGGGCCTCATTCACCATTTCCTTAAGAGGATCTGATGTCTCAGTGTCATCTGCCATTTGAATTCGTTAAGAGCAAACAGGTGGAAAATTTGAAAGCTCTGTTATTTCTCACCCAAGCTTCTTGTACCCTAACCTCATCCTCATGATCATACATTATCAAGACGAACCGATTTGATACCAATAATCCAAAACTCAAAATTTTTGGTTGATAAATATCTCAATAACATAAAAATAACACAGTAACAATGAATTCTCTGAGAAGAGATGTAGTATTACTCAAGATCCCAATACAAACATATGCTTATCTCTGGGAAGAGATGTCTGTCTTCACATTTTGGGTTACCTCTTCATTTATACACATTTTGAAATCATGGGGAGGATTTGGAAGGTCACCAATCTTGAGGAAGATCAAGTGGTTTGACTTCCAAGATTTAAAACAATACAGAATTGGAGGAATTACTATTTTTAGAAACTTATTATTTTTAGACTGCACTATTAAAATTAAAATTTGAGGCACTTCCATTGGGTTTTTATGGGTCAAACTTCATCTAGTGGAGCTCCATGCCATTTAACAATGTTCTCCTCATTCTTATCTTTCCAACGGTTCAAACGATGAATCAATTGGAGATACAGTGCAAACGTTATGGCTCTCGGAAGTTCTGTCATCAATTGGGGTGGAACTTTCACCCGAATTGTCGCCTAAATTGTTGCCTAGATCATTCCTCCCTCCTTGAAAAGAAATGGTCCCCATTGCATCAATGTTCCCCATCAAATGTGGTAGTTTTTTCTTGATTTGATTCTCTGTAAGCCACTCACCTTGATGGCTAAGCTAGCCCATTTTGACCACTCGATAAAGCGGAATAGAGCGTCCTTTTATTGTCTTCATCCAAGTATCCACAATCTGATCCTCTTCCACTAGAGCAAAACTCTGTGGATAAAGCTCATCAATGTTGAGTTATTTTGCTACAATTGAAGTGTCTAAGAGAGGTGGATGATATGGTTTGAGGAGCTCCACATTGAATATTGGATGCAGACCAAGGTAGGCTGGTAGGTTCAACTCAAAAGCATTTTTTCCAATTGTTCTGGTGATGATGTAGGGACCATATCACAGAGGCTAAATCTTTCTATATGGGCTTGCAAGTCATTCCTTCTAAAGCCACAACCAAACCTTGTCACCCACAACAAAATGGTGTGCAATCCTGTGTTTGTCATGGCATTGCTTATACTTTTGATTCATCTTCTCCAGGATGTCATGAACTTGTTGCTAGAGGTGTTGCATTTGTTCAATAAACTTCGTAGCTTTTTCTACCTTAGATCTTCCATGAGGTGTGTATTCCATGGTGAAAAATGGAATAGCTATATCAATTGGTGCCATGGGTTGGAACCCAAAACATACTTGGAATGGACTGTGCTTGGTCGAGCTGTGCAGTGCTCAATTATATCCATGTTGTATGAAAAGAAGTCCCTCATCCCATGTGCGTGGATATTTGGAGTGATACATCCATATCATGTGAATAATCAAGTGGTTTACCACCTCTGTTTGACCATTAGTCTATGGATGGAAGGCTGTGAACTTCATCAGCTTAGTATCCATCATCTTCCATAGAGTGGACTAGAAGATGCTCAAGAAACTGCTATCTCGATCTGAGACAATGGACTTGGGAAGACCAAAATGGAGCCATACATGACTAAAATATAGCTGAGTAGTTTCCTTAGCAGATATATTTTTCTTACAGGTAATCATGATAGCCATTTTTGAAAAATGATCAACTATCACAAAAATCCAGTCCTTACCATGTAAGTGGGCAAACCTGAGAGAAAATCCATTAAGATAGATTCCCAAGGCCTGGTTGGTTCTGGCAATGGTGTGTACAATCCTTGCTTCTTATTTGTTGGCTTGGCTATCACACATGGGGTACAAGATTTGAGATATCTTTCCACATCCTTTTGCATATGGGGCCAATAGATGTGTTTTTGAAGAACTGCCAATGTCTTCTCAATACCAAAGTGTCCAGCTATCCTACTAAAGTGTGCTTCCCATATCATCTTTTGTTGCTCTGCAACTGGAACACAGATGTGCCCCATATGACAAAGGACATTATCTTGTAAATAGAAATCAAAAACATGTATACCTTTTTGAAGTGCTTGATATGTATCAGCAAAGGTAGGATCTGCTTCATACAGGGCACCCCAAGTGGCAGTCTCATGTCTGCACAGGTCCAAAACTATTGTGAGTGCAGTAATTGGTGGGTGGCTCAGACAATCTACAGCTGTATTTGAGCTCCCCTTTTTGTGTTTGATTATGAGGTGGAATTTTTGAAGATATGTGGCCCAATTTTGATGCCTCTCATTTTGGAGCTTGCTTTGCATTTGGATGAATACCAATGGTCTGTGGTCAGTGTGGATGACCGTTTCTTTCCCCAAGATGTAGTGTTTCCATTGTTTATAGGATTGCATAATGGCATAGAACTCCTTATCATATGTTGGATATTTCCTGACTGTATCAGTGAAACTTTCATTGTGATATGCAATAGGATGGCCATGTTGCATGATGACAACTCCCATGGCATATTTAGATGCATCTGTCATCAACTCAAAAGGTTGATGCAAATCTGGCAAGGCAAGAATAGGGGCTGAGCGGAGTCTGTTCTTCAAATTCTCAAATTCCCTTTTTTGTATTTCACCCCATTGAAATGTAGCTTTAGCTCCTCCTTTAGTCACTTGGGTTAGTGACCTCGCAACATGTGAAAATCCAAGAACAAACCTGCGGTAGAAATTTGCAAGACCCAAAAAGCTGTGAAGCTCTGTGAGGGTCCTTGGTATGGCCCATTCTTGAATAACCTGAATCTTTTCTAGATCAACATGGACCCCTTCCTCATTCACTACGTACTCAAGGTACTGAATTTTTGTCATCCTGAATGTGCATTTGTCAAGATTTGCATACAACTTGTGCTCTCGAAGAGTTTGAAGCACCTTACAAACATGTTGCAAATGTTATTCACATGTTTTGCTATAGATGAGTATGTCATCTAAGTAGACAACCATAAATGAGTTGGTGAAGGGTCATAGGATATCACCCATCATCCTCATGAAGGTTGCAGGTGTGTTAGTTAAGCCAAAAGGCATAACCAACCATTAAAAGAGCCCCTCCTTAGATTTGAATGCAGTCTTCTAGACATCAGTGAGATCAATGGGAATTTGGTGATAACCAAATTTGAGATCAATTTTGGTGAAAAACTTCACACTACGGAGCTGGTTTAGCAGGTCATCAATCCTGGGGAGAGGATAGTGATTCTTCATAGATATTTTATTCAGAGCTTGATAGTCAATGCAAAGCCTCCATGTTCCATCTTTCTTTAGTGCCAAGACAATTGGCCTACCACAAGGTGAAGAGCTTGGCTTGATGTGACCCTTTTGGATCAATTCTTGAATCTATCTTTTTATCTCATCATTCTCCAAAACTGATCTGTGATACATAGGAATATTAGGCAAAGGTGATCTTGGGATCAAATCGATAGAATGTTTTACCTAGCAATGCAGTGGAACTCCTATGGGTGACTTGAATAAGTCATCATATTCTCCTATGATTCATCCTATCTGCGTTTGTTGTTGTGTTGATTGTGTAGTCAGGACTGCAACATCGGCCTTCTTAGATATCTGTGGCTTGACCACCATGAGAACAAATTGCTTTGTTTTCTCCACCAATCTCTTGCATTGCTTTGCACTGATTAGGGAGACAGATGTGGGAGGTGGTACCAATGGTACCCTATAACACCATGTTCCAAAAGTGAGGGTGATCCTTCAAGTTCATGATTCATAGATGCCATGTCACTCATACATGAATGGCTGACCAAGGAGTACATCACAAACATCTAGATTGACCACATCACACAAGACTTCATCTTGGAATGGTTTTATAGCATATAAAAGATGACATTGATGGGTGACACAGAGGTCTCTCCCTGAGCTCAACCATCCAATACTGTAGGGATTTGGATGAGGCTTCGTGGATAGATTTAGACTTTTCACAACTTTAGTAGAGATTAAATTCTTTGACTCCCACTATCAAGAATGAAATGTAAAGGCTTACCTTTTACCCATAATTTAGAGTGAAATAATCTTTTCTTGTCATCTGGACTTTCTTCATAGTTTTGTGATGAAGTGACAATGGTGTCATTCTTAGCATCTATAATTTCTTCTTCATCCTCTTCGACTGTGGGTTGTGTATGAGGCAGAGTAGTAGACATCGAGTATTGTGACTCAGAAAGCAATGACTTAATGGCTTGACATTTTTCTTTGGAGTGAGTTCCAATTTTGTGGTAATCACACCATTTTCCAGCTTTCCCTTTTTGGAATTTCTTATCTTAAAACTCCTTTTGCTTCCAATTTGGGCCTCGTGTTTGACCTTACTTGTCACTTTTCCATTTTGAGGGTTGACTCTTCGTATTCTTTCAGCCATGCTTCTATTCAATCTTCACTGCAAATTTGTATGCCTCATTGAGGGTTTCCAAATTGAAGAGTTCCATTTCCCCCCGTATGTACCATTGTAGTCCAGCACGATATTTGAGAGTCTTATGTTTCTCACTGTCTTAAATGCCCAATCTTGAAAAAAACGAATGAAAAGTTTCTATGTAATCTTAAACAGATTGGTCCTTACCTTGGCAAAGTTTTTGCCATTGTATGTAGAGATCATCATATGCTTCGATGGGATAGTATTCTTCTTTCATCACCTCCATAAAATCATCCCAGGTAGGTTCCACCTCAAGGCCAATGTCATCTATACTAAACCTCTTTTCGTATACTTCCCACCAGTTTTTCACAAGCAATGTTGATTTCAAAAGAGCAAAAGTAATCTTTTCTCCATTGGTGAATTTATTTACAGAGAAGTAGGAAGACAGTTGATCCAACCAATTTTATAATACATCAGCATTGATTTTGCCTTCAAATGTAGGAATATCAAAATTTACCTGGACCTTGAAGGGTGTTGGGGCACTGAAAGGACATTCCCTGGATGAGGAGCCAGGAAGTGGAGCCGTAGAGCTAGGATTTCCCATCAAAAGTGTTTGAAGAATTTGGGCAAATTGTTGTGGCATCTACGCTTGTTGCCATTGGAGGGCCTCATTCACCATTTCATTAAAAGGATTAGATGTTTCAGTGTCATTTGCCATTTGAAGTCATTTAAAGCGAATAGGTGGAAAATTTGGAAGCTCTGTTGTTTCCCACCCAATCTTCTTGTATCTTGACCTCATCCTCGAGATCATACACTCTCAAGACAAACCACTCTGATAACACTGATCCAAAACTTATAAATTTTGGTTGATAAATATCTCAATAACATAAAAATAACACAGTAACAATGAATTCTCTGAGAAAAGATGTAGTATTACTCAAGATCGCAATACAAATATATGCTTATCTCTGGGAAGAGATATCTGTCTTCACATTTTGGGTTACCTCTTCATTTATACACAATTTGAAAGCATGGGGAGGATGTGGAAGGTCACCAATCTCAAGGGAGATCAAGTGTTTCGACTTCCAACATTTAAAACAATACATAATTCAAGGAATTACTATTTTTAGAAACTTACTATTTTTAGATTGCACTATTAAAATTGAAATTTAAGGCACTTCCATTGGGTTTTTTCGGGTAAAAATTAATTAAGAAGAGATCCATTCCATTTCATGATGTTCTCCTCAATCTTAGCTTTCCAACGGTTCAATCGGTGAGTCAATTGGAGCTACGGTGCAAAAGTTATGGCTCCCAGAAGTTCTGTCATCAATTGGGGTGGAACTGTCACCCGAATTGTCGCCTAAATTATTGCTTGGATCATTCCTCCCTCCTTGAAAAACAATGGTCCCCATTGTGTCAATGTTCCCCATAAAATGTGATAATTGTTTCTTGATTTGATTCTCTATGAGCCACTCACCTTGATGGCTAAGCTGGTGCCTTTTGACTACTCAATAAAGTGGAATAGAGCGTCCTCTTGTTGTCTTCATCCAAGTATCCACAATCTGATCCTCTTCCACTAGAGCAAAACTCTGTGGATCAAGCTCATCAATGTCGAGTTGTTTTGCTACAACTGAAGTGTCCAAGAGAGGTGGATGATATGGTTTGAGGAGCTCCACATTGAATATTGGATGGTGACTAAGGTAGGCTGGTAGGTTCAACTCAAAAGCATTTTCTCCAACTCTTCTAGTGATGGTGTAGGGACCATATTGCAGAGGCCAAATCTTTTTGTGTGGGCCTGCAAGTCATTCCTTCTAAAGCTGCAGCCAAACCTTGTCACCCATAGCAAAATGGTGTGTAATCCTGTGTTTGTCATGGCGTTGCTTATACTTTTGATTCATCTTCTCCAGGATGTCATGAACTTGTTGCTGGAGGTGTTGCATTTGTTCAATAAACTTTGTAGCTTTTTCTACCTTAGATCTTCCATTAGGTGTGTATTCCTTGGTGTAAAATGGAATAGCTATATCAACTGGTGCCATGGGTTGGAACCCAAAACATACTTGGAATGGATTGTGCTTGATCAAGTTGTGTAGTGCTCGATTATATCCATGTTGTATGAAAAGAAGTCCCTCATCCCATGTGCATGGATTTTTGGAGTGATACATCTGAATCATGTGAAAAATCAAGAGGTTTACCACCTTTGTTTGACCATCAATCTATGGATGGAAGGCTGTGGACTTCATCAGCTTAGTAACCATCATCTTCCATAGAGTGGACCAAAAGATGCTCAAGAACCTGCTATCTCGATCTAAGACAATGGACTTGGGAAGGCCAAAATGGCACCATACATGACTAAAATATAGTTAAGTAGTTTCCTCAGTAGATATATTTTTCTTACAGGCAATCATGATAGCCATTTTTAAAAAATGATCAACTACCATAAAAATACAGTCCTTACCATGTTTTAAAGTGGTAAAACCTAAGAGAAAATCCATTGAGATAGATTCCCAGGGCCTGGTTGGTTATGGCAATGACATGTACAATCCTTGCTTCTTATTTGGTGGATTGGCTATCACACATGGGGTGCAATATTTGAGATATCTTTCCACATCCTTTCACATATGGGGCTAGTAGAAGTGTTTTTGAAAAACAGCCAATGTCTTCTCTATACCAAAGTGTCCATCTGTCATACTGAAGTGTGCTTCCCATATGATCTTTTGTTGCTCTACAACTGGAACACAAATGTGCCCCATATGACAGGGGACATTATCTTGCAAATAGAAATCAAAAACATGTGTACCTTTTTGAAGTGCTTGATATGTATCAGCAAAGGTAGGATCTGCTTTATATAGGGCACCCCATGTGGCATTCTCATGTCTGCACAGGTCCAAAACTATTGTGAGTGTAGTAATTGGTGGGTAGCTTAGATAATTTGTAGCTGTATTTGAGCTCCCCTTTTTGTGTTTGATTATCAGGTGGAAATGGTTAAGATATGTGGCCCACTTTTGATGCGTCTCATTTCAGAGCTTACTTTGCGTTTGGATGAATTCCAATGGTCTGTGGTCAGTGTGGATGACCGTTTCTTTCCCCAAGATGTAGTGTTTCCATTGTTTTTAGGCTTGCACAATGGCATAGAGCTCCTTATCATATGTTGGATATTTACTGATTGTATCAGTGAAAGTTTCACTATGATATGCAATAAGATGGCCATGTTGCATGATGACAACTCCCATGGCATATTCAGATGCATCTGTCATCAACTCAAAAGGTTGATGCAAATATAGCAAGGCAAGAATAGAGGCTGAGCAAAGTTTGTTCTTCAAATTCTTAAATTCCCTTTGTTGTATTTAACCCCACTAAAATGTAGCTTTAGCTCTTCCTTTAGTCACTTGGGTTAGTGACCAAGCAACATGTGAAAATCCAAGAACAAACTGTGGTAGAAATTTGCAAGACCCAAAAAGTTGCGAAGCTCTATGTGGGTCCTTGGTGTGGGCCATTCTCAAATAACTTGAATCTTTTCTAGATCAACATGGACCCCTTCCTTATTCACAACGTACCTGAGGTACTAAATTGTTATCATCTCGAATGTGCATTTGTCAAGATTTGCATACAGCTTGTGCTCCCGAAGAGTTTGAAGCACCTTACAAACATGTTGCAAATGTTCTTCCCATTTTCTACTATAGATGAGTATGCCATCTAAGTAGACAACCACAAATGAGTTGGTGAAGGGTCGCAGGATGTCATCCATCATCCTCATGAAGGTTACAGGTGTGTTAGTTAAGCCAAAAGGTATAACCAACCATTAAAAGAGCCCCTCCTTAGATTTGAATGCAGTCTTCCAGACATCAGTGGCATCAATGGGAATTTGGTGATAACTAGATTTGAGATCAATTTTGGTGAAGAACTTCACACCACAGAGGTAGTCCAGCAGGTCATTAATCCTAGGGAGAGGATAGCGATTGTTCATAGAGATTTAATTTAGGGGTTGATAGTCAATGCAAAGCCTCCATGTTCCATCTTTCTTCAGTGCCAAGACAATTGGGCTACCACAAGGTGAAGAGCTTGGCCTGATGTGACCCTTTTGGATCAATTCTCGAATCTATTTTTTGATCTCATCATTCTCCAAAACTGATCTACGATACATAGGACTATTAGGCAAAGGTGATCCTGGGATCAAATCGATAGAATGTTTTACCTAGCAATGCAGTGAAACTCTTGTGGGTGACTTGAATAAGTCATCATATTCTCTTGTGATTCATCCTATCTGCTTCTATTATTGTGTTGATTGTGTAGTCAGGACTGCAACATCAGCCTTCTTGGATTTCTGTGGCTTGACCACCATGAGAACAAATTGCTTTTTTTTCTCCACCAATCTCTTGCATTGTTTTGCACTGATTAGGGAGATAGATGTGGGAGGTGGTGCCTCTGGTACCCTATAACGCCGTGTTCCAAGAGTGAGGGTGATCCTTTGGGTTCATGATTCATAGATGCCATGTCGCTCAGACATGAATGGTTGACCAAGGAGTACATCACAAACATCTAGATTGACCACATCACACAAGACTTCATCTTGGAATGGTTTTATATCATATAAAAGAAGACATTGATGGGTGACACAAAGTTCTCTCCCTGGGTTCAACCATCCAATACTGTAGGGCTTTTATGAGACTTCATGGATAGATTTAGACTTTTCACAAATTTAGAAGAGATTAAATTCTTTTGACTCCCACTATCAAGAATGAAATGTAAAGGCTTACCTTTTACCCATAATTTGGAGTGGAACAATCTTTCCTTTTCATCTGGGCTTTCCTCATGGTTCTGTGATGAAGTGACAATGGTGTCAGGCTCAACATCTACAATTTCTTCTTCATTCTCTTCGACTGTGGGTTGTCTATGAGGTAGAGTAGTAGACGTCGAGTATTGTGACTCAGAAAGCAATGACTTGATGGCTCGACATTCTTCTTTGAAGTGAGTTCTAGTTTTGTGGTAATCACACCATTTTCCAGCCTTCCCTTTTTGAGATTTCTTATCCTGAAACTCCTTTTGCTTCCAATTTGGGCCTTGTGTTTGACCTTCCTTGTCACTTTTCCATTTTGAGGGTTGACTCTTTGTATTCTTTCTGCCATGCTTCTGTTTAATCTTCATTACAAATTTGTATGCCTCATCGAGGGTTTCCAAATTGAAGAGTTCCATTTCCCCCCATATGTACCATTGTAGTCCACCACGATATTTGAGAGTCTTATGTTTCTCACTGTCTTAAATGCCCAATATTGCAGACAAAGAATGAAAAGTGTCTGTGTAATCTTGAACAGATTGGTCCTTACCTTGGCAAAGTTGTTGCCACTGTATGTAGAGATCATCATATGCTCCAATGGGATAATATTCTTCTTTCACCACTTCCACAAAATCATCCCAAGTAGGTTCCACCTCAAGGCCAATGTCATCTATACTAAACCTCTTTTTTTATAGTTCGCACCAATTTTTCACAGGCAATGTTGATTTCAAAAGAGCAAAAGTAATCTTTTCTCCATCGTTGAATATATTTACAGAGAAGTAGGAAGATAGTTGATCCAACCAATTTTATACTACATCAACATTGATTTTGCCTTCAAATGTAGGAATATAAAAATTTACGTGGACCTTGAAGGGTGTTGGGGCACTGAAAGGATGTTCCCTAGATGAGGAGCCAGGAAGTGGAGCCACAGAGCCAGGATTTCCCATCAGAAGTGTTTGAAGAATTTGGGAAAATTGTTGTAGCATCTACGCTTGTTGCCATTAGAGGGCCTCATTCACCATTTCCTTAAAAGGATCAGATGTCTCGGTGTCATCTGCCATTTGAATTCATTTAGAGCGAATAGGTGGAAAATTTGGAAGCTCTGTTGTTTCCCACCCAAGCTTCTTGTAGCCTGACCTCGTCCTCGGGATCATACACTCTCAAGACAAACCACTCTAATACCACTGATCCAAAAATTAGAAATTTTGGTTGATAAATATCTCAATAACATAAATAAACATAGTAATAATGAATTCTCTGAGAAGAGATGTAGTATTACTCAAGATCGCAATACAAATATATGCTTATCTCTGGGAAGAGATGTCTGTCTTCACATTTCAGGTTACCTCTTCATTTATACACATTTTGAAAGAATGGGGAGGATGTGGAAGGTCACCAATCTTAAGGGAGATCAAGTGGTTTGACTTCCAAGATTTAAAACAATACAAAATTCAAGGAATTACTATTTTTAGAAACTTACTATTTTTAGACTGCACTATTAAAATTGAAATTTGAGGCACTTCCATTGGGTTTTTAGGGGTCAAACTTCATCTAGAAAATCTGAATGCTCTTTCATGATGTTCTCCTCATTCTTAGCTTTCCAACAGTTCAAACGACGAGTCAATTGGAGCTACGGTGCAGAAGTTATGGCTCTCGAAAGTTTCGTCATCAATTGGGGTGGAACTGTCACCCAAATTGTCGCCTAAATTGTTGCCTGGATCATCCAATCACATTGATGATTACTTGTAACCACCATAGTAGTGGGATGAATTTGAAACTCCATGGACTTGGAGGTCTATATAAGATCAACTCCTACATTGTATTAAGGGTTGGTATTTTTTAATATTAGAGAAGGATTTACCTAGATAGATACTTTTATTCTTAGCATTAGAGTAATGGACCAATCATTTTATTTCATATATCATCTTATTTTCTAGATTAACTTATTGAGTCGAGACTATTTGAGGCTAAGTTTATAATCCAACCAAATATTAATGAATAACAAATGATCTTTCATGGAAATATATTTATGTGAAAGATTTTCCATTTGATATACTCGATCTACACATGTATATGTTGACCCTATTTTCCTATTTTGCAATGATGCTACCTCCTTTAGACTCTTGTACCATCCTTTAACTAGATTTGTTTCTTCTAGGATTTGTCTACTTAAGAGGAACTGACCAGATCTATTAGAAAGCAAGATCTCTTCTTTTTCCCTTTCTTTCTCTCTTTTGATTTTCTTTAATCAACATTGTTAGTTTAGAATCTAAGTAATTCATTCTTAATGTTTTATCTTGATTGCCATAACTATGTTTATTGCTACTTATGCACTATTGAATCCATGTAATAGATATTATTATTTGAATAAATTGAATTCACATAGTTAAATCATTATATTATTTTTATAGGCATTAACTCATATTTTAAGTGTATATTGATTGGTCTAAAATACTCACACTTGTTCCTTGAATTGGAATGTTCACAATGAGCTAAGTTACCATGCGTACCAAGATTTTGGGGAGATTTGTTCACATGAGTGTCCTTTCAGGAGAGACATAGAATAAAAAACCCCACCTAGTTATTAACTGCATCAAAATACCCATCAATAGTTGCATCTTGATACAATGAACATTCTTTATAGGATAATAGTGTCAAGATTCACACTATAGAATAAACACAAGTGTTCATAGGTCAATGCAAGTACCTAGGCAACTAAAAAGAATATTTATAAAATCTAACAACTGAATCTTAAACATAATAAAACCTATTTCCATACTTGTACATCTTAGATTTGTCTACATATCATTGCATAAGCTAAGTATTATTTCTTCTTTATGATTATGTTATCAAAATACTATTTGACATTGTAATTTCTATATTTTTCATTTTTCATAATTCAACACTAAAATTGAGTATAATAAATTAAAAAATTTAATTAACCTACTTTTAGGAATAATTCAATTCACTATTGAATATCCTATTCCCCCAACCCTAGATTCTAAAAAGGGTTAAACAACAAGCAAAAGACAATACAAAGCTCAACATGTTCAAAGATTATTTTCAAAAACATGAAGCAAGTAAAAAGGATAATTTTAAAGTTTATTATGTGTACAATGTTCATCATCCTCCCTCTACCTAAGGGCATCCACTTGAAAGCATTATTGGTACCATTACAAGAAAACAAGAATCACATCCTATGATCACATTTGATGATAGTGAAGTTGAATATGATGATTCATATAGTCATGCACCTTTTATTTGAGCATATGTTCCAAATAAATCCATCCATAGTGTCATGATAGATAATGGATCAAGTGAAAATGTGCACACCATAACATTCATTCATTATCTTGTTTATACATAACAAAATTTACAAGATACTTTAAGAGTTGTGAAAGCATTTTATGGGCACAAACAATATACTTTTCGGCATATAGTGTTTCTTTTACAAGTGGGTATTTGATATGTTATTAGGATGCACTTGGATACAAAATATTAGATCAATACACTCTAAAATGTATTAAATACTTCATGATAATCAAGTGGTCAAAATTGAAGGAATCCAATATGAATATCCTTTAGAGAAAATTATGTTTACCAATTTTATGGAACAATTACTTGGTACAATTATTTAGTAACATGGTAATTAAATAGTTTACAAAACTATTCAAAATTATGATCTACATATTCCAAAGAATATTCTAATTTTAATGAGCATGAACATATTACATAATTAGTTTCTCCATCTTCTTATGACATATAACTACACATGAGCATATTTAGTTTGTTTAATAGAGCATGGTACACTTTACTAAGTAGAAAGTGGCATATACAAAGAGGTCTCTATATACCAAGGCAAAACAAGTTATTAAAATAGCTTCACCAAAGGTAAATGTATAAGTTGTTACATCTTCTTCTCCTACACATGAGGATACATGTTTATATGAGCATATAAGTAATGATTCATAGGGTTATATTACAACATATGTCTCCCATTTAGATTTAGAGGCATATACAATTGGTACTTATTCATCACAAAAAAATCACTTCTCCATATCATCACATGGGTTATACATACATGCTCATCACTAATATCATCAGTTAGCTACTTGAATTTTACTTTTAAATAGATTCTTTGCTTTCATTTTTTCATTAGTATTTATTCTACACCTTATCCAAACATTCTTCTACCCCTTGCTTTTACTTTTAACTTTTGGTACTTACTCTCTTGGTTTTTCAAACTTGATTTGAACAATCCAAAACACTTATCTCTATGACACATCACTTACTTAGTATTACATATCTTACACTCCATGGAATTTACATGATCTCATATTTCTACATGAACACATTTAGTCTCTTCCCCATTAAGGAACATGTACAATCATACTTATGTTACTCACAATACATTGCCAAGACTCAAATTTACATATATATTAGGGGCACATTACTTGCCTTCCATCTTATCATGTCGTGATTTTGCACCTTGTTGAAGATTAGTTAAATCCTTCCTACTTATTCCATTTTTAATACTTTACTTACTAGCACCTCTTTCCAAATCTCTTTTATCATGTATATATGTCAAAAATTCAAAAAACATGTTGGGTTTTTTATGATCCGGATTATTATTTAGTTTTATTATTGTTTATTTAATATGCATTAGATTGTTAATTTTATGTTTAAATAAATATTTGGTACATGGGAATTGTTTACATCCCATAAACACTCAAAAAAGCTTTATAAGCTTTTACCCTTCTTTATAAAATTATCTTTAATTAATACAATACAATATTTTGTGTGAAATGCTCTCTTAATAATGTAAATTCTAAGTTATTCTTCCTATTCTTGGTGCCAAAAATGGTATCAAATCTTGTAAATTTGAACAAGAGGAGTAAATAATTTTTTAGAGTAGCTAAGATTGCACCTGTATGGTATGAAGCTTTGAAAAGTTTTAGTTTTTTATGTACTCTCAAATTTGTCTTAAATTACTGCATAAACCATACGTCTTCCATCAAAAATCATATATGTTTGTTATTTTAAGACTAGATCATTCATGTCACTTTCAACCTCTATAAATTTCATTTCATTCATACCCTCACCTATGTACTAGTGCAAAAAATCCTTTCTCCTATTTTTTTAATGATCTAACCATTTTTGTGAATGGTACCCACTTGTTGTGAGTACATCTTTAAGGCTCCTGCATGATTCTCGAGATCAAATCTCTCTACACAAATATGAGAATAAATTGTATCATAACATACTTAGTATCAATGAAGGCTTAATAATTTGATAGATAAACCTATTATTTTCAATCCTCATCATTATTATCACTCACTTGCAAGATAAGGTGTTACAGTCAATTCTTTATATTCCAGATAGAAAGGTCAAAATAATAGTTATCTACACCAGGTGTTGGCTTCCAAAAATTCTCATTTATCCTAAACCTATATGTGTGGATTTTTTGAGTAATACCAATCTAATATTTATGTAGAATTTAAAGACAAAATTACACAAAATGTAGAGAAAAAATACACCCTGCATTGGTCGGCTCACTCGAATTGAGTTTTACAGATTTTATAAGATGCATAGATATTGTCTTGGCATAGATCATAGAGGAATCAAACCAGGCAAAAGATGATAAATGGCATAACAAGCATATTTAGGTTTTATTGATTTCCATTTATTTTCATTGCATGCGTCCTTCCACAAAAGCATCAAAGTCATGAAAGTAAAAATTTAAAGGTTAAAGTTTTTACATGCATAGATTTTTTATTTTTAGTAAAATATTAAAAATGTAGTTCAAATAAGTTATTTTTGAAAGAAAACTTCAAATTTATTATATTTAAGTTGGTACATAATGTTTTGGAAAGTTACTTTTATAATAAGAGGTTAGGCATTTAATTATTTCAAAAACACTTTTTTGGTCAAAATTATTTTGACTTTACTTTTTGGGATTTTTGTTTGAAAGGAGAATATTCTATTTATTAAAAGCTTTGTAAATAAAAAATAGGTGACATAAGGGTGTAAGTCATAACATTTGTTTTACCTTTTTATGGTTAGTTATTATTTTGTACATAGGTGGTAGTGTAACTAGTTGATTTATAACTTTTCAAACATTTCAGACATACCAACATGGTTTATTTTGTCTTTTGAAGACTCCAAATGTGGTTTTTGTGACAAATATATTCAAAAATGTATAAAGGTGAATTATTAGTGGAAATCAACACCTTCAAAATGATAATTTTCATGACACCTCATACTTGTGCTATCAAAGACCATCTCATGATTTACAGGTCCATCAAGATCCTTGTAAGTGTAAATCTAGAGGTTATAGGATTCATTAGAGGAAGGAGGATAATAACCCTTCTCTAATTAGCTATTTGCTCAAATTTTGGGTTCAAATTTTGAATGTAAATTTTGGTAGCAATAGTTTGCTTATTTTAGTTTTAGTTTTAGATTTTTATCCATGATATTTAAGACATGGAGTAGACATGATTATTTGTTTTTGTTTCTCTTATTGTACAACTTTTCACCTCTCACCTGATAGGGGGATAAGATATAGCATTGGTAGGTCTTTAATAAATCATCTATGATAGTATGAGTTGATAGGGGTTGCTAGTACTAGTAGTGTTGAGTAAGGGTCATCCATGTTTATTAGACATTAGAGAGATGTGTTATACAAAGCATGGGTTGGTCACTTTGACGGGATTAATATGTGGATTGATGTAGTTGGACATGCCTTGATAATGCTTTACTATAGTATGGTATGATGATCATAGGGGATGAGCAGGCCTTGATCATGTTCATCAACCTTTTATGCCACAATGTGTAGGACAAGCTTCTATATGAAGCAACATCAATTTTGTTTAGTACTAGCATGTATAATACATCAATTTTAGTTACTTCAGAGTTTATTTGATGACTTCAGAGTCATTGCTCTAGTTATTATATCTTTTATACCCCTTTGGATCAAGGGGTATTTTTTTGGGTCTTTTATGATCCAAATTATTATTTAGTTTTGTTATTATTTATTTATTATGAATTATCTTATTAATTTTATGTTTAAATAAATATTTGGTTCATGAGAATTGTTTGCATCTTGTAACCACTCATAAAATCTTTATAAGCTTTTATCCTTCTTTATAAAATTATCTTGAATTAATACAATATACTATTTTGTATGAAATGCCTCTCTCTCAATAATGAAAATTCTAAGTTATTCATCTCGTTATTGGTGCTGATAAAACATGAATATATTTCAAAAATTAAAAAATTCCAAATATTTTCAAAAATTTAAAGTTAGGCCCTAAATTTTTTTCAAATGCTGATAGCTTACTTATTTTCATATGTTGTTTATTCTATGTTAAGGGAATAGTGAATCATATATTTCAATAGAAAATGCATCTCATGAGGTACTTGAGTGTGATATAGGTCATAATTTCACATTATTTTTGATGTTAGTCTTCTTTTATTACCAAACAATGTTGTTAAGGTAGGGCCATCTATTCGTTTTATACGGACACTATTACAAGTTACCTCTATTCACAACCTCTTTACCATGTTGAAATACATATCATAAAAATGTTTTTCTAAATCAATCATACTTTTTAGATGTATTACATGAAATATTCTACTTACTAACATTCACATTCATACATATTATAGAGCTATAGTAGTCTCATTTGCTACATGCTTTGCTTCATATTCTTAGTTTACTATATGATGGGTTATAATTGATTATTGCATGTGTGGCCCTTGACATTGTATGCTCAAATTCATATTTGTATGGCATAATTATTCCATTTACGTGTTAATTTTCGCCTTATATGTTATACAACATTTTACATTCCCTTGTATGTGGCTTATTGAGCCTTGTGCATGACATATTATGCAAATTACATGATATTATATGACTTTAATTTTATGACATTTTCTTGATAATAGGATGCCATGATTCATATCATGTATTATATCTATTTAATATGGTGCCATGATTCCTATCATACATCACTTATATAAACTATGCATCCTTTAGTGCCATGATGGATGCTTCAATGAAATATATTTGTAACACATGTTTCATATGTAAATACAATGATATATCTAGTACAAAAATGCAATCAATTTTAAATAATAAAGATACTATATCTTTCACACATACTTTATTTTGAGATAAGTGATTTATAGGCTACATCTCTCATCTCAATTGGGGGGCATCACAATGGGCTTGCTTGGAACATTCAAGCCTCATGAGCAAAAATAAATAATTTTAGATACATAGTTTTCAAAAGACAATATGATTTAGTATTTTTAGACTATGGGGGCATGTGGTATGCATGTGCACCTACATTTACAAATTATAAAGTTTCTAGTAGTAGTAAAATTTATAAAGTTTTAAAAGGTTTCAAAGTGGTAAAATACAAAAGTTTTAATTATAGTTTCAAATAAAATTTCAATATGATACATATACAATGTGCATGATATTCATTCATATTCACATTTATACTATTGCATTTTAAAAATTATCAAGTTTCAATTTTCAAAGTTTCAAAGTTACAAATAGAATCTAGATCTATATATAGTGGTATGATTCATCTTAGTTTCAAGTGGGCCACATTAGAATTTAGTAAAACTCAATGTCTATAATTGCACTTTTTCAATATGTAGCGGGCCATAGTTTATGGTTCCACCCCTTCAAATATTTTACAAAGTACTCTATATATTTGAATGAGAGTTAGAGCATACACTCCTTTTGATGAAAACCTATCCTTACACCATTATGAAACCATCAACAAACTGATATAGACCTATTTAGATCATTCATTCCTTGTAGCCCTGCTTTCCCTATTTATTGGCCATAACTCTTTGTCAGTTAATTTAATCATGAAAGTAAAACCATTTATAGATACCCATTAAGCCCTTATATAACATACTGAAAAATCTCCTGAGGTTGCTTAGTACGGAATTGTACTTCCTTCTTTATGCCCTGTTCTAATTAGCCTTCCTTGTGTGCAAAACACCTTGTCCAGAGTAAAGTACAGACTTTATAATCAAAATAAGCACCATTAAAGATACCCATTACCTTCTTACAGGTGAATAAATCATTTTTTAGGGCACTTCTTTGGAGAAATTCACTTTTCTTATATTGGCCTATGCTCTTCCCTTCACATACACCTAGGATCCACTTGGTAATTGTTATTTTCCATACTTCTCCATACTTTAGCACCTTCAAACCACTTCCAAAAGTTTGGTAACATCATCAAGGTTCAGATTACAAAGTTTCAAGAGTTTTCAATCATTAAAACTCATTTTGAGGGTTTGAACCTAATTCAGAATTTTTCCATGACAGTCACAGGCCGAGAGCTTATTATTTTTGCTGGGAGTGTTTTAGCTTGTTTAAAAGGTTCAAATAAATTTTCTAGGGTCTATATTATTTCCCTTCACCTTCTCCAATCATCCTCTAGGTTATATCAACCTTCTAAGCTTGCCAATACTCAACAACTCAGTGTCTTTTGACTGTATTTTTATAACAGTCAACAGGGTTCTTAGTTTCTTTTCTATTTCAATGATTAATAGACTTTCAAGAGGCTTTACAAGCATGTCACTATATTACATGACTTTCCCATTCCATACTCATATCAAAAATGGCCTTATCAATCCATTTACCTTGCAAAACATACAAATGTCTTAACATTGTCTATAAACTGTCACCTACAGGCCTGAATTCCAACTGTGGAGTTTTTAGACATTAAATGGGTTTCTAAACCTGTTTCTTCCTTTCTTAAGTTCATACCTACATTAGGGACATAATTCCATACCATTTTCAACTCCATACAAACATTTTTTTTGTGGATTTTACCTAAGACAGTGGGCTGTATTTTAAATTCCCAAATATCTTGTTTAGGCCTGTTTAGGCTTTTTCTAGCATTCCAAACTCCATAAAACCTCTTGGTCACATAATAACACTTTTAGATTGTTCCCAACATACAAAATAATCAGTCTTTCACAATGTTCTTTAGAGAATCATCATACACACATACTTTCACATACACATACAACGCTGTCACCAGAATTTTCACAACATAATCACATGAAGCAATAACATTCATTCTTTCATAGATCAAATAAGAAACTTACAATTCAATATCAAATTTCTATGGCTTCCAAAGCCTTGTCTACTCCTTCATACATTCTTCACATCAAATCTGCTCCTTCTCCTTAACCTTATCATCTCTTGAGTGAGGTCTTCCCTCACTAATTCTCCTCTCTATTCTTCATTCCATTCTTCTTTCCTTTGAATGAGAGGACTTTTCTTCTTTTTCCTTCTTCTCTTCTATACCCCTCTCATCCTCTCTTCTTTTCTCCTCCTTTCTCCTTAATGAATTCTCTCTCTTTTTTTAATCTTTTCAAGAATCTCTCTCCTAACTTCTACGCCCAATTTGGGCTTAAGGCAAAACAATATGCTGTTTGAAAGTTTTAACAATTTACTAAGGTTGAAAATAGTTTCAACCATTTTCCATTTATTTACTCAACAATCTAACAATCACTTTTCACCTTTTTACTTTCACTTTTTGATAATTACATTTACCTTGAAGGTGAAATTTTGAAATCTCACAATTTGGAGGGAAAACCAAAATTTGAATTTTCACACTAGAATTTGAACTATTGTAGATGCTCCCGCATCACCTTCCTACTCAAGAGCATTTAAATATTTTCAAATTGAGACTTGATCACTCTCAATTATCTATAGTTAAACACTTCTCCAAATATACCAAAAAGGGGTCATGTATTTTACCATCTCTAAAGTTAGAGGGAAATTTTATCTCTCTCATTAAAAATCAAATCCATAAAATTTCAAATTTTTAACTTTATATGAGCAAATATTAAGTTTTAGTGGTATCATTGTAGGTTCCTCACATTATGGCACCTTGCACAATCAAACTTCGCATTAAAAAAAGATTGTGTATACACATTCAGGTTCACATCTAATTTAATCTAGTAATTTCAATTCTTACATCATTAAAATAAAATGGGGGGGGGGGAGATGCAGTCACATAAAATTAATCATTAAATGCTTGACAATGTTTATTCTTTGTATTCTTAATCTTGCTTGCTATTCTTGATTTTGCTAACTAACAACCTATAAGAGAGCCTTTATTGTTTTATAATCCCTATAAATATCATACAAACATCCCCATTTTAGTTACTTTATCCCTATTTAGCCCATAAGATCCTATCAAAACTATCCCAATATTCTTTAGTCCTCTAGGACAAGTTTGCACTAATTGAATAGGGCCACATTATAACATTATCCCATGTTCCAACAGTCAATTTTTAAAATTGAGACATTACATAATAACTCTCCCACACATATTGTAAGGTTGGCTATCAAAAGTATTATAAAAATTATTCTATAAAATCACATCAAGGCTAATCATTAAAACCCCATTAAATCTCTCTATCAAAAGCACTACACACTAAGCAAAAGAGCATTATTTATTCCTATTTTAATTCTATAACATTTTAACAGTCAATAACCCAGTCTGAATATTGACTATTACAAGTCAAGGGCATTTATTGTCAAGTATTTAAATTAATCATCTAGGTAAGTAATTCTTAATACACAAGCACATATCACACAAACACTCTAAGATGGAGAACTACATTATCCTAAAGCCCATTCGGGCCATATACACAATGCTCAGTGATAAGGGGATTTTGAGGCTAGCTTGACTATTCTTTTAACCCTATTACCCTCTTTGCATTTTATATTTGTATTATTTATTATGCAATATCAAAATCTATCTCTCTTGCATGACTTTCGTGTGATACCATAGAATATGAAGCTCAATAGTCAATCCTTGTTAAATATCACACTGACCCAGATTCAAAAATTAAGAATATAGTCAACTAGGATGTGACTATAATAGATAGAGAAGGTCATAGTGTGCCCCTATTTGCCTCCCATGGACTTGTCTTAGTAAACTTAAAATGACTATTTTCTAACATACTTATGTTTTTAGGTCATTTCATACTATTTGCACTTCTAGATAGTTTACATAGTCAAGTCTATTTATCTTTTAAGGGATACTCTCTAACCCTAGTTAATTTTTTTAGCAAGTTCTTGAATTCTATAGTTTATTGTATTCGACTGTATTTAAATATTAGATCAATGCATATCAACATTTTTATTTATATAGTTTAAAAATAATTAGTTTAAGACATCTTATATTAAAAAAGGTTAAATAATAGTCAATATTTACCCTGATCATTATGTTTAATGTGTTATTTTGATTTAAAAAATAAATTTTATAAACATTAAATGGTTAAAATATTTATTTTAGATTATAGAATATAAATAACCTAAATGTAAAATACATTAAATTATAAAAAAATTAAATGAGATATAAATAGTAACTTTCAATGAAATGTGTAAACCTAGACTGAATCTAGCTTATGTTGATTATGTAAGTAGATCAATGATGTAAAAATAACTAGAAGGATATATGAAATATCTCATCTAAAAATAAATTTATTTGATGCACTAGGACATGGCCTCACTATGTAGACATGGGCACACATACTTGTGTTTGTCAAAGGTGCACTATTGACTATCTGTGGGTGTTGAACTATCATGCTTAAGTGCATGCAATATCAAAACCCTTATTCTTGTATATAAACCAAATATAGATCACATGTAAAAGGTAGAAATTGGGTAAGAAGAATAACTGAGCTATCCTTAAAAAACTTTGTGTAATCTGAGTGTTGCCTACATAACCCAAAAAAGTCTTAGGACAATGTAGTTCTCTCCTATAATGAGTGTATGAATCTTGATATTTTCAATATATGGATGCAACTAGTAAATTAACATGAAATATTGGTAATGAATGCCTTTAACCTATAATAAAATAGTTTTATAATTGGTCCATCACTGATACAATAAATCAAAACTTATATAAAAATATTAATGCTCTTTTTCTCAATGTGCAATAGATTTTATAGAGAATGTTTACTAATTTCTACATATGAAGTTGAGAGGCCTTGATGTGCTTGTCTAATGGCATATTTTATATTTTTATTTTATTTTATTTTATTTTTAAAATCACATGAGGTCTAAGATAGAGTGTCTCAAATTTGAAAAGTAACTATTAAATCATGAAATACAAGGCCACACTAATGGACAAGGCTAGGCTGCAACCCTATTCAACCTAGCAAGGTCATGTCATAAAAGGTTTGATACTATTGAAACTTGGTTGACATGAATCTATAAGTAGATTAGGGATGTTTGATTGATGTTTTTCTATATTTGAAAGACAATAAGTAGAATAGTGAAGGCTCTCATAGAGATTGCAAATGCATATTAGAGATGTTTGAATGATGTTTTCAATGTTTTCAAGATAATAGGTTGAATAGTGAAGGATTTCATAAATATTTCAACTTAATAGAATGAAAAATAGGTCAATTAAAGTAAGAATAATAAGTTTAAAAATTGGCATTTAATTAATGATTAAAAATTGAGTGTCTAAATTTGCCCCCCTTTATACTAGTGATGTAATGAAGTGAAATTACTAGAATAAAGGAGACACATACCTAAGTGTGTATAAACACTTTTTATTTTGATGTGAAGCTTGATTGTGTAGGGTACCTTAATACAAAAATTGAAACAATACCATTGAAAGTAGTTATTATTCAAATTTGAAAATTGAAAATTTAAAACATGAAATTTGAATTTTGAAAAGAGAGAAATGAAAGAATACACGTGAAAGAGTATGTAATATAATTCCCATGTAACTTGAAAGTGGAAAATTATGTTCCCCCTTGTTTATAATCTTAGAGAAATGTTAAACTTGTGGTGAATTAAGAGTGATAAAATCTTAATTTTTGAAAACCAGTGAAAGCCCTTGAGGTAAAAATATTATATGATCCAACTCTCATATGAATATGTAGATTACTATGTAGAATAATTGTAGTAGAATAAGAAGAGTAAAACCACCAAATGTGGTTCACTAAAGTGAAACCATAGATGTTTAATGTTACTAGACTCTAATGTGGCCCACTAAAAATTGAGATGAATCATACCATTGCAAATGGTTCTAGATTCTATTTGAAACTTTTGAACTTTAAAAAAGTGAAATTTGAAAATTTTAATATGGAATCATGAACATGAATGAATATCATGCCCCTATATCTGTACTAAATTGATATAGAATGCCAATTTAACTTGTCACTATGTGAAACTTGTAACTTGTAATTGTTTCTCACATGCCCATACATATGCATCAAGTATATGTGAATATGTACTTAAGTAACTATAAGAATGAGTGCACATACATGCCATATTCCCCCATAATCTAAAAATTTTGAACCTTATTGTATTCAAAAAATTGTATATTGTTATAAATCTAAATTTTTTTTCTCACAAGGACTTGAATCATCAAGACACACCCACTATAATTCCCCCCCTTTGAGATGAGGGACATAGCCTGTAAGTCACTAATCTCAAAATAAAACATATATAATATATTAGATATAATGATGTAGTAGCATATGAATATTTGAATTATATCACATCATAATATTAAATATTATATTGAAATGTATATGAAACTTTAAATGTATATGAAACATTGTTAGATAGATATAGAATTGAGGTACATAATCAACATATGCATGATATGTATAATGGTACAAAAATTAGAAACTAAAAGTGATGCATGATAAAAACCATGGCACCATAGTAACAAGCAATGAACATACAAGTAATGTCATAAAATTTCATAAAATGTCAAAAATAATGCCACAATAGACACATACAAGGGACACGTGAATGCCACACAAACAAACAAGGTCAAAGGCCACACTCAAATGGCATGTTGATGTCATACAAATAAGAACATGTATATGTTGCATACACAATGCCAAGGGCCATCCACAATAAACAAATAAGTTATAACTTGTCATGTAGTAAAGTAAGAATTTGAAAATGAACTATTTAACCCTAAAATGAAATATGTGGGGGATATTTAGGGTTAATAAGATAAAGTAGTCAAAGGCACATAGGTGATAAACTACCTCTATAGTAGGCTAATTAATAGAAAACCCAGAAAAATAAATCTTGAATTTATACAACTAAGTTTTCTAAAAATAGTAAAGTATAATTATTGATAGATATTGAAATAAATTAGAAGCATCGATACTTAACTAGTTTACTGTGCACATATGGGTCTAATCAAGAACATGCTAGAATTAGACTAGATGATTGACGGGTATTGTTGTTGTCCCTTCATTTAATCAATCTATGTTGGTGTCATTTATTACCAGGGCTAGTGTTCAAGGCTATTTTTAGCAAGGTATTTATTTAGTTCAACTAATAGTGTTGGTTGGGGGGTTTTTGATGTTGATCTAAGTTCTTACTTCCTAATGTCTTAACTAAATGCTTGAAAGAAAACACACTCAAAAAGTAAACACACCAAATTGAATGAAATGATTTGAAATAAATCACATAATTCTATTGAAATGTAAACACACTAAAATCAAATATCAAATCCACACTCTAAGCTATTTTACAGAATTAAGATTACTAAAATTAAAGAAATGATAAATGTTTATTATAAAACACACATACATTAACAATCTATTCTAACCTGTAGGTTATCAATCAAATCACACAAAGTGTTTATATTAATTCTAATTAAAAACAAATAAGAAATAAATTATAAATACCAAAATTACACATCCTATCTCCTTAAGGAGTGGGCCCTTGCTCACCCTTGGATTCAAGGTCAAAACAATAAAGTCCTTAGAAAGCTATCTTGACTAACACATATAAATGAAAGAGTATTCTACTAAAAAATATTTTTATATTCAAAATGATAATAATTACAACGATTTTTTATTCCCTATAGATCGAGCATGCATTTGACTTTTATTGGATACAAAAGAAACTAACTATCCTAAATACTATGTAACAACTTAACTAAATAAAACAAGAGGATATTCAGAGAGATTAGTTTATATGACCAAAATAGAGAAGAATAATACAACAAGATCCACATGTGGTTGGGAAGATCCTCATGGAATTTGTAACTATTTCTTTGGCATCTTACGAAAAAATAGCAGACAAAAATGTAGCATAAATAACATCACAGTAAAAACGTAGTATGACAAAACATCATGAGGACAAAACATAGCGGTATTGGTAATGTCATGAATGTTGTCCCCCAAAAAATATCACTCATTTTTGGGACAAAGTTTGAACTATTTTGGTCCTATAGACCAAAATTGTCTCTTCCCTTTTCAAAATTTGTCTTGGGCATTCAAATTCCTCATTTTTCAAGCTTCTTAGAAATGTATAGACTCTGCAGGCTTGAATTTACGGACTCAGTAGGAAGAGGAAATCTACAAACTCTACAGGCCAAGTTCAAAGGACTTCACAGGTTAATTCCTATAGACTTGGTTTCTACGGACTTTGCAATGCCTTGGTTCAATAAAAAATCTCCATCGGCAAGCATCTAAGCAAAGAAGGCTTGAACCGTTGAACCATTGAACCACTTTGGTTCAAAGGTTTAATGAGTTCAAAGTTCAAAAGGTTCAATGCTTTGTTTCACTCAGATGGTTCATCCACTTTGTTTCAATGCTTTGGTTCAATCAAATGGTTCGTCAGTCAGTTCAAGGCTTCGTTTGAACCATTGAACCAAAACTTGGTTCAACGGTTGGTTCAAAAAAATGGTTTAAAGGCAGGTTCAATCAAGTGGTTCAATGCTCAGTTCATCTACTTGGTTCAGTGATTGGTTCAAAGGCTTGGTTCATTCAATTGGTTCATCGGCTTGAACCATCAGCTTGAATCATTTTGATTCAAAGCTTGGTTCATCGGCTTGGTTCAACGTTTGGTTCAACCAAGCAGTTCATTGCCTTGGTTCAACGAAGTGGTTCATCGACTTGGTTCAATGGAGTGGTTCAATGTTTGGTTCAATCAAATGGTTCAACAGCTTGGTTTAACCAAGTGGTTCACTCAGACAGTTCAAAGGAGCAGTTCAAATGCAAAAGTTTAAGGAGCCTCCCGAAGGACAAAGTGCCCTTACAGAGGGCACTTGGATGACAAAAGTACCCTTCGAAAGGGTCATTTTCAAAGAAGCCTCAAAAGGTAAATTCTTTTGGATTTTTATTTAAGTCAACCAAAAAAGTTTAAGGAAAAATTCCTTTAGACCTTTTTTTGAAGGAATTCCTTCGGACAAAAAGTCTGAAAAAATTTAGAGAAGCTGCGGGCAGAAAGCCTGAAGAAATAACCAAGGCAAACACACAAAACAATTTCACAGACTTTTTGTCCACAAGAAATTTTCGTAGACTTTTTGTTCACTAGAAATGTCTGTGGACTTTTTGTCTGCGAGAATTTGTTTGCAGAGAAAGCCCATGAAAGACTTCTAAGGAAAAGGCCACCGAAGGACCCCGAAAGGTAGGTGCCATTGCAGGGGACTCTCAACTGCCAAATTGAAGGACATTTCCCCAAAGCTGAAGGGTCACCTTCCCTTTGGGAAGATATAAAATGAGAAATCTGAAGGAAGAATCTAGCGACCCACCAGAATAAAGAAGCTCGAAGGCCATCTGAAGACCGCTTGAAGGACAGATACCTTTGCGGGGGGATCTTCTCGACCCAAGGCAGATCATTTATTAAGGCCCAAAAGGGCAGGTTCTTTTCAAGAAAGTGCCAAATATAAAATCCAAAGAAGGACCAAGGGGTGACGTGCCCGAAGACATCAAATTCAAGACAACAAACTAGCCGTTGAAAACATAGTGACGGGTGTGCGAACGTCAATTTTAAAGCTCATAAAATAGCCATTGATCCTTGTAATCTACAAACTCAAATGTATTCATAGGATTTAAGGCCAAGACCAATAGAAAGTGACAAAAGAACTAAACAACAAATTGAATCCAAGACCCGATTCAATTAACTAGAAAAGGAGGAATGATGAGGAAGGATCAGATCACCAGGTGGACATTAAAAATTGCAAACTTTCAATAACGTGACTTGTTTCTTTGCATTGAGAAAAACAAATGGGTAGATGCCCCTAAATTCTAGCTTATCTTCTTAACAGATTCCAATGCAACATGATGTGTTACTGTTCCTGAGTCCTTGAAGTGGCTATATAAGGGACTCTCTTGTTATTATAAATGGATCTCTTTTTTGACAATCAGAATGAAACTCTGCCCAAATTGAAAGGCACTTCTGAGACTTTGAGCTCAGTTTGTTGATCATATTTGTTATTAGAATAAGAAAGCAAGTGATTTTTTGGACTTTGTGCTGTGATATCTTTGTTGTTGGGGAAACTGTTCGTATGTCTTTTTCCTTAATATATCTTCTATTCCTTTAATTCAATAAGTAGAATTAGTGACAGTATTCAGGAAGGTGTCCTAAAGAGTCAAGTGTGGAGAGACTTTGTGCCCCCATAATTGCCTTTAGTGTGTTTTCTTTTCATTTCTATGTAAAGGACCTTAAGATGACTTTGTGCCCTCATTGTCCTTCGTATCTTACTCTTGAGCAATCTAGGTGGAGAATTTGTGCTGCATCTCGATTTGCTGGTTATTACATCCTTTGCTACATTTTGCTATTACTACTAGGAGTATTCTTGTGGTTTGCTGAATAGTATTTCTGAAAGAAGAGGAGTGTTGTCTGTCATTTCCCTTGAGTTTTTCCTTTGATTTTCACACATCATCTCTAAAGAAAGAGAGATGGATGGTGTGTCCTACCCTTGAATATTATTATATATATATATATATATATATATATATATAGGGAACCTCCCCTTGATGAGAGGAGAGATCAATCCCCTTCTGATGTGGTAAACCTACACATTTGGACAACTAATCTTCCTACTTTGGCTGATCAGACCTATTTTGTTTATTAGTATGCTGATCGACAAAATATTCAACCAACAATTTTTGGCGACTCTAATAGGGATATAAAATCCATTATCCATTTATAATCTATCCATTCATCTCCACACTAATTTGGAAAGAATGCACAGTTTAAAGCCTCAAGTTTTAATTGAAGCAAGGTCAATTCTTTTCCATTTTTGTTTCACAATCTAGTAGATTCAAGGTATACACGAAGCCAAAGGGCTAAAGGTATCATTGACCCTATATTCGAGTTGGTATAACAAAGTGATTTTGATCTATTTCCTTCACCATCTCATCTCCAACGAACCAAGAGCTTTCTTCCTACTAAAGTCAAATCTCCATTGCTAGACAAAATATCTACTTTTATTGTTGATAAAGCTTTGCCAATAATTACCCCTCTGAGATTTGTTATCCCTCCTTTTCATAATCCTATAATGGCAGTTTAAGGCCCCTGGGGTAATGCTTTTGGTCCTCTCAATCTTACTCCACCTCTACATGAGCTTCCATGCAGTTCAAAGAATAATTTCCCCAAATTCTATGGTGATGGAAAAGTTCATTCTGACGAACACATTACAGCCTTCAGCATAGCTTGTGGAGTAATCGAAGTAGAATTTGAAGATGTAGCAGTCAGGATTTTTGTACAAACATTACAAGGTGCTGCTATAGATTGGTTTTATCATCTACAGGCTCAGTCAGTGACTGATTGGAATACTCTTAAAGATAAGTTTGAAGCTAGATTCAAACTTGTAGAAGATGCACATGCACTTCAGGCTCAACTTACAAAGATGAAGAAAGAGCCTTATGAGCCTATGAGAGACTTCACAGCCAAATTTGACAAACTAAGGAATAGAATTCCTATAATAGCTCAACCTACAAATGAGAATCTCAAATTCTTTTTCATTAATTCTCAGTTACCTGAAGTAAGTTTTCTTTTGAGACGTGCTGGTCAAATAGATCTTGCTGCAGCTCAACATTTGGCCACTGAGGTAGAAGATGATCTCATTTTAGCAGGGAAAATAAGAAGATATCCAAATAGAAATAGAGCTTCATCATCTTTTGAATATTCATCTACAAGCACCATAGATCCAATGATGCAAAAATTTGCAAATGAGTTACTTGCTCTCAGAAAGCAAATGGCTCAAGGAATTTCTTCTGTTCCTTCATATAGGACATTCTCAAATCAGTCATATCAGGGCAATGCTACCAAGAATCAAGGACAATAGAATCACATTCCTCCCCCACAAGGGAAACTTGCCTTGGAAGCTCCTCTAACCAATTCAGCAATGGGATATCTTGAAGTAGAATTAGAGTTCTCTTTCCAGCCTGAATTGAATCAAGAAAACGACACTGATCTCCTTGAAGACAATCAAGAAGAATCAGCTGGTGACTCCCACATTAGTTTCTTGAACTACCAAGATGAACCCATAAGCAAAAGAGAATATTTTGATGGATCATATGCAGTGTTTACCAGGTCCAAGAACCAATTAGTCTAGCAACCTCAGCGAACAGTCACGATTGCTAAGCATGAAACCATTCTGCCTTTTCAGTCAAAGGATCTAGTGATCACCCAAAAGACAAGTACATCAATTTCACCTTCCCCTTCTACTTCAAATTTGCAAACCATCCCACCTCCCATCCCTCTTAAAACTCAGAAGGTTGAAGTACCTTTCTCTGTACCTAGCTCAATTTAGCCATTTGACATTATCGATCATGTCAAAAAGACAAAAATACAAATGTCTGAGTTCAAATATTTGCAGTCTAATCCTGATCAATTGAATAAGCTGGTCCAATATGTCAAGAACCAAACTATCCTTGTAGAACAAAAGATAAAAAGGTAACTCCTGATTCTCCAAAGAACACGCCTATTCCAAATAATCTGGTCATTACTCCCCCAACTGCTCCTAGAAAAATAGAACCTTTCTAAATTTCCCTATTAATTAATGGCCACAAGTTGAGTAACCATATTATAGACTCAGGCACATGCCTACCAAAGTAGCTGAGTCTCTAGGTCTCATAATGACCAAAACATTTGGGAGATGTTTCTCTATGGAGAACAAGCAAGTACCATTGCTGGGACAAATCAAAGATGCCCAATTTGCATTTGCAGCTTTTCTAGACAAGAGAATCAAGATGACTATCTTGGTGGCTAACATCCCAATATCATATGGCATTTTGCTAGGATTAAATTTCTACAAGGATGTGGGAGGAGAACTAAGCATGGATCTATCTGAGGTAAGGATCCCTATACAAGGCATAATGAAGAGGTTGTTCCCCGAAAAGGAAGCAAAATATGTGGTCACCCAGACAACAGCCCCTGAAGCTCAAATTCTTTTTGAATCCATAGGTATGGGTAACTATTTTCTATCTACAGATGAAGTGCATGAAACACTTGATATAATTCTTAAAAGTGTCAACTCAAAAATCAGATCAATTAGAACAACATAAGAACTAGTAGGCTGCAATACAGATGAAGAAAGATCCTTCATCTCTGATGAAAGAAAGTCTAAAAAAAAATCAGTATTAGATGAGATATGGACTTTGGAATTTGATGGTAACTATTCCTCTACCAGTTTGGGAGCTAAGATTGTGTTGATATCTCTTCAAAGAGATATGTTTCCTTCATCTTAAAAATTATAGTTTAGCAACACTAATAATACAGCTGAATATGAATCTCTATTGCTTCGCATGAAGGCTGCTCAAGACAAAGGCATCAAGTTTCTTCATGCCAAAGGGGATGCTGAATTAGTGGTTTGTCAAGTGAGAAACTTATACCAAACCAAGAATGAAAGATTATGCCACTACCGTAACTTTTTTTGGGACTAAATTGAAAGCTTTGATGCTTTCAACATTTTTGCCATACCTAGAGAGTCTAATGATAGAGCTGATGCACTTGCTATTTCAGGAACTCTCTTAGTTCCTCATCTAGATTTCAAAGAAGACATGTATACTATTGAGCTGGTCTATAGACCAAGTGTTCTTGACAATGCTGATTATTGGCAAGTATTCAATGATGATCATCAAATCATTGCTTTCCTAGAACAAAAAGATAATTTTGAACAACTACGTTTTGAAGGCAGTGAATCTCAAAAGTATGAATCACCCTCTGAATCCAGTTTAGATATAAATGAAGAATTATTATAGCTAAAAGGAAACAAAATTCTCAAAGGCTTGGTTTCTCTTGAGAAGTTGTTTGACAAGCATGATAGATTCATCAAACAACAACAAATAGACTCAAGTTTCTCTCAGAGATTTGATCAAGTAAATCTGACTACTAAAGAAAATCCCAAGATGGCCAACATTGGTAAGTGCTGCACCCTTGAAGAAAGATTCAAGTTCACCACTTTGCTCCATCAATACATGGATGTCTTAGCATATTCTTATGAAGACCTGAAGTCTCTCAGACCAGATGAAATTCATCATGACATTCCTCTCAAGGCTAACTCAATGCCCTACAAGGAAAAATCCAGACAGTATAATCTGAAAATATTAGGTATTATTCTATCTGAGATACAAAAAATTTTAAATGCTAGAATCATCTTCTCAATCCATCATTCCACATGGATTGCAAACATAGTGCCTGTAAGGAAGAAGAACGGCAAAATTCGCATTTGTGTAGATTTTGAAAATTTGAATCAAGCATCTTTGAAGGATAATTATCCTTTGTGAATTATGGATCAAGTGCTTCAAATAGTGACAGGTTTAGAAATGTTATCAATACTAGATGGCTTCTCAGGATATAATAAAGTTGAAGTTGGTGAAGCAGACCAACACAAGACTGCATTCACCACACCTTGGGGTACATTTGCATATAAAATAATACCTTTTGGTTTAATAAATGCTGGTGCTACCTTTCAAAGAGCAATGGATCTGGCTTTCAAAGATGAGATTGGTAAATTCATAGTGGTATACCTTGATGACTTGACCGTCTTTTCAAAGTGTCGATCTGATCACGTATGCCACTTATAATAAGTGCTGGAGTGCTACCGCCAGAATGGTATTTCCTTAAATCCTAGAAAGTCTATTTTTGGAGTAACAGAAGGGAAACTCCTTGGACATTGTGTTTAAATAAGGCATAAAAATTGACTCAGATAGAGTCAAGTCTATTCAAGAGCTTAATTTTCCTACAAGCAAAAATGCTATTCATTCTTTCTTCAAAAAGGTGAATTTCTCACAGAGATTCATCCTAAATTTGCTGAGAAGACTAGACACATTGTGAACATGATGAAAGGGAAGACCATCTTCAACTGGACTAAAAAAGGCAAGTCAACATTTCAGGATATCAAGACCACCATTGCTCACGCCCTTACCTTGGTTTGTCCAGATTACAACAAAGATTTTGTCATATACAACTATGTGTCTGAACACACTCTTTCAGCAATTCTTGTTCAATAAGACAAGGAAGGTATGGAATCTCCTATCTCTTTTATGAGTTTCCCTCTCAAAACCCATGAGATGAAGTATTCAAATGTAGAGAGACATGCTTATGTGTTGGTGAAAGCAGTCAAACATTTCCACTTCTATATTTTGAATTCACACACTATTGCCTTAGTTCTTGACACTACAGTCAAGTCTATATTAACTCAGCAGGAGTTTGGCACGAAAAGAGGTAATTAGATTACAAAGATATAAGAGTTTGATCTAGACATCAAGATGACAAAGCTGGTCAGGGGTAAAGGCCTATACCAATTAATTGCTGACAATAAGCCAGAAGACACATAGCGTGAAGAAATTGAAGTGGAAGAGAAACCAACAATCCTTTTTGTCTCCACTACCAATGAGTGGTATTCAGGCATCACTCATTTCCTTATTTATGGTGAATGTCTTGCTCATTTGTCTCACAAAGAAAGGAGGACTATCAAGTTGAAATCTGCCAGTTTTGTCTTTTGGGACAACGGCTTGTACAAGAGAAGCATAGATGGAGTATTCCTTCGCTGTGTAGACAAAGAGCAACAAAGCCAACTTTTGAAATCTTTCCATGATCTGGCCTATGGAGGACATTTTTTTGCTCCTGTGACTGCTCACAAGATTCTATGAGCCAAGTATTACTGGCCAACTCTTTTCCAAGATGCACATAAGTGGATGAGAAAATGTGAACTCTATCAGCAATTTGTTGGAAGACCCAAGTTAGCTGCTATGCCTCTCATGCCAGTGATCATAGAAGAACCTTTCCAGTAATGGGAGATTGATTTTATTGGGACTATAAACCCATCTTCAAGTGCTAGACATGATTATGTCCTTACAACAACTGACTATTTTACCATGTGGGTAGAAGCAATTCCAACTAAGCATGCTACTTCAGAAGTTGTATGCAACTTCCTCAAAGAGAATATCATTTCTAAGTTTGGAGTTTTGATCAAAATTGTTACTAATAATTCATCTTGTTTCACCTCCCAAGAGATTACACATTTTTATTTCCATTATGGAATTATACTCTCTCATTCTTCTGATTATTTTTCACAAGGGAATGGACAAGTTGAATCCAGTAATAAGAACTTGGTAACTATCATCAAGAAGCTAGCAGATGACAATCAAAGAACATGGCATAAAGCATTGGTAAATACTCTATGGGAAAAAAGAATCACACCAAAGAGGGAAATTGGTATGTCTCCTTTTCAACTTCTTTATGGTATCAATGCTGAGATACCAATCACCTTAGAATTGCTAGCCTTGAAATTGGTAAAGGCAATTGAAGATCAGACATATGAAAGCTCTCTTGATAAAAGAATCATGTGCTTGACTGAGCTAGAGGAACAAAGAACCATGGTGGTGGACATAATTTTTTCTCATCAAAGTCTGGTAAAAAAGCTCTTTGAGTAGAAGGCTAATAATCATGATTTCCAGATTGGGGATCAAGTCCTGCTGTGGGACAAAAAGAGAGAACCAAAGGGGATTCATGGAAAGTTTGACTCTCTTTGGAGAGGCCCATTTATAATTCATCAACACATTGGTGAAAATAGCTTTTTTCTAAAATATCAAGATGGCACACTCTTTTCTCTGCCTCACAATGGGCAGCATCTGAAACACTTCAACTCTTGAAGTATCAGATCATTGCATTTGTATATATGTATATTTTTACAATTTTTAATTCTATTTTGTTTTATTTTTTTATTTTTTTTGATGCCTTTCATTTCTGGGTAGCATGACTCTGTAACCCAATGGTACACATGAAGACACTAGAGATTCTAGATTCTACTCCCTTCAATTCTTTTTGTAATTGATAGAAGTTCCCCAATTGGAGCCACCTGTTGTCCCCCAAAAAATATCACTCATTTTTGGGACAACATTTGAACTATTTTGGTCCTATAGACCAAAATTGTCTCTTCCCTTTTCAAAAATTATCCTGGGCATTCAAATTCCTCATTTTTCTAGCTTCTCAGAAATCTACAAACTTTGCAGGCTTGAATTTATGAACTCAGTAGGAAGAGAAAATCTACGAACTCTGCAGGCCAAGTTTAAAGGACTTCATAGGTTGATTCCTATAGACTTGGTTTCTACAGACTTTGTAGTGCCTTGGTTTAATAAAAAATCTCCATCAGCAAGCATCTAAGCAAAGAAGGCTTAAACCATTGAACCATTGAACCACTTTGGTTCAAAGGTTCAACGAGTTCAAAGTTCAAAAGCTTCAATGCTTTGTTTCACTCAGGTGGTTCTTTCGCTTTGTTTAAATGCTTTAGTTCATCCTTTGGTTTAATCAAATGGTTTGTCAGTTATTTTAAGGCTTCATTTGAACTATTGAACTAAAACTTGGTTCAACGATTGGTTCAAACAAATGGTTTAAAGGCAGGTTCAATCAAGTGATTCAATGCTCAGTTCATCTGCTTGGTTCAACGGTTGGTTCAAACAAATGGTTCAAAGGCTTGGTTCATTCAATTGGTTCATCAGCTTGAACCATTTTGGTTCAAATCTTGGTTCTTCGACTTGGTTCAATGTTTGGTTCAACCAAGCAGTTCATTACCTTGGTTCAATGAAGTGGTTGATCGACTTGGTTCAATGGAGTAGTTCAATGTTTGGTTCAATCAAATGGTTCAACAGCTTGGTTCAACCAAGTGGTTCACTCAGACAGTTCAAAGGAGCAGTTTAAATGCAAAAGTTCAAAGAGCCTCTTGAAGGATAAAGTGCCCTTATGGAGGGCACTTGGATGACAAAAGTACCCTTCAGAAGGGTCATTTTCAAAGAAGCCTCAAAAGGTAAATTCTTCCAGATTTCTATTTAAGTTAGCCAAAAAAGTCTAAAGCATAATTCCTTCAGACTTTTGTCTAAAGGAATTCCTTCAGATAAAAAGTCCAAAAGAATTCAGAGAAGCTGCAAGCAAAAATCCCAAAGAAATAACCAAGGCAAATAGACGAAACAATTCCATAGACTTTTTGTCCATGGAAATTTGTCCACGGAGAAAGCCTGAGGAAAGCCTGTGAAAGACTTCTAAGGAAAAGGCCACCGAAGGACCCTGAAGGGCAGGTGCCCTTGCAAGGGACTCTCGACTACCAAATTGAAGGACATTTCCTTGAAGCTAAAGAGTCACCTTCCCTTCAAGAAGATATAAAATGAGAAATCCGAAGGAAGAATCTAGTGACCCACCAGAATAAAGAAGCTCGAAGGCCATCTGAAGACTGCCTGAAGGGAAGATACCTTTGTGGGGGGCTCTTCTCGACCCAAGGTAGATCATTTCTTAAGGCCTAAAAGGGTAGGTTCTTTTTGGGAAATTGCCAAACAAAAAAGATGAAGAAGGACCAAGGGGTGATGCGCCTGAAGACGTCAAATTCAAGACAACGAACTAGCCATTGAAAACATAGTGATGGGTGCACAAACTCCAATTTTAAAGCTCATAAAATAGCCATTGATCCTTGTAATCTACATACCCGAATGTATTCATAGGCTTAAAGCCAAGGCCAGTAGAAAGTGACAAAAGAACTGAACAACAAATTGAATCCAAGACCCAATTCAATTAACCAAAAAAGGAGGAACAATGAGGAAGGATCAGATCGCCAGGTGGAAATTGAAAATTGTAAACTTTTAATAATGTGACTTGTTTCTCTATATTGAGAAAAATAAATGGGTAGATGCCCCTAAATTCTAGCCTATCTTCTTAACATATTCAATGCAACATGATGTGTTACTGTTCCTGAGTCCTTCTTGAAGTGGCTATATAAGGGAATCTCTTGTTATTGTAAATGGATCTCTTTTTTGATAATCAGAATGAAACTCTGCCCAAATTGAAAGGCACTTCTGAGACTTTGAGCTCAGTTTATTGATCATATTTTATTATTGAAATAAGAAAGCAAGTGATTTTTCAAACTTTGTGTTGTGATATCTTTGTTGTTGGGGAAACTATTCTTATGTCTTTTTCCTTAATATATCTTTTGTTCCTTTAATTCAACAAGTAGAATTAGTGACAACAGTTAGGAAGGTGTCCTGAAGATTCAAGTGTGGAGAAACTTTGTGCCCCCATAATTGCCTTTAGTGTGTTTTCATTTCATTTCTATGTAAAGGAACTTGGGATGACTTTGTGCCCTCATTGTCCTTCATATCTTACTCTTGAGCAATCCAGGTGGAGACTTTGTGCTGCATCTCAATTTGATGGTTATTACATCCTTTGCTACATTTTGCTATTACTACCAGGAGTATTATTGTGGTTTGCTGAATAGTATTTCTGAAAGAAGAGGAGTGCTGTCTGTCATTTCCCTTGAGTTTTTCCTTTGATTTGCACACATCATCTCTGAAGAAAGAGAGATGGATGGTTTGTCCTACCCTTGAGTATTATTTTCTATATATATATATAGCATACCTATAGGGAACATATATATATATATATATATATATATATATATATATATATATATATATATATATATATATATATATATATATATATATATATATATATAGGGAACCTCCCCTTGATGAGAGGAGAGATCAGTCCCCTTCTGATGTGGTAAACCTACACATTTGGACAACTAATCTTCTTACTTTGGCTGATCAAACCTATTTTGTTTATCAGTATGTTGATCGACAAAATATTCAACCAACAAAGAAGATGACATAACTTTCAACTAAAGATTCAATCTTATGAAATCATATTTTCCTCTGTTATTTTGCTTGTAAATTTTGTGCATTACTTTTCCACCATGAAATGTTAACTACTATCACCAAAATGAACTAGACAACAAATAAACAATGTGATAATCACTAAATTTTATTAATTATTCTCTTCACAACTATTTTTTGACATTACCAATATCGCTACATTTTTCCTCACTATGTTTTACCCTCATAATGTTTTTATCATACTACATTTTTATCGCTACATTTTTTAACACTACATTTTTATCCACTACGTTATCACATAGAGTTAACTCTTCCAACCATATCTAGTTACCAAATATTATATACAACGTATCCATATCATCTTATCTAAAGTTGCAACTTATATCTACTAGCTTTTATAAATGAAAAACTACACATAAATAAAATTTTATATATAGACATATATAAAAATAGAAAGTATGTAGAAGAGTCCTGTATCATCATAGAATAACTGAAGGAAATTTCGGAATGCCTTGGAACATGCTATGGATGAGTCCGTAACAATATGTGAGAGTCTATAGCTTGACTATCATAATCCATAGTTATTTTTCAAGGTCCATAGAATGCCTAGAAAACTCCAGAGCTTCACTCAAATGATCATTTTATGGTCATGGCACTTCCTTGTCTTTATGAGATCATAGCAAAACTCTTATTTAGATTATATAATACCTATACATATAAAATATGGAAGACTAAACATGCAAATAATTAGAACATCATGTAAAGAATGCTAACTCAGACTCACATAAGCTTATAGAGATAAAAACATTCATCTTCTACCTTAGGATAGTTATAAAACATAATACTACATGCAATGCTCAACTCAAATGGCATATTTATGGCTGTGAAGGATGATATATAATGGTTATAATGAGTCATAGTGTGGATTCATCATTTCCTCTACACCTTACCTTTTGAAAGTCCCATTACAAACTATCTTCTCTTGTCTTCATAAGTGTGGATTCTCTACTCCAATTTGAGGCTTAGATCATATATGGAGTATACATCTTATAATATTTTATCATAAAGAGAAGTAAATACCATATCACTATTAACAAAGTGAAGCCAAAGAGTAAATTATTCCTCAAACAGTGGTCCTATGTTCTATCATGGAGACATGAGAGAAAATAAAAGAGGTGGTTTGAATCTCATCCCAATCCAAAATTTTTGTCCTCCTTATTGAAGTACATTGGTAATGATCTGAGTGATGGCCTCAAATCTTATAAGGGTCCATCTTATGGTAGTATTATAGATGAATTCTCTAGTTTTCAAAGGAACTGTCAACAAATTCTAATGTTGACTACAAGTAGTTATAACCTGATCAAAGAAATGTTGAAAAAACCATTCAAAATTGATAATACCATCCTATAAAGTGTGAAGATAGTGATCATGGATTTTAGAAAATTTAAGATAGAAGATTTTAAATATTTCCAATACCTGTCATGTATTACCAATCTAGGGTCTAATGCATACGAACTTCTCTTGCAGTACTCACATGATCATTATATATATCCTACCCTATTATTTGATTTTTGTAGGTGGAGAGAAGGGCTCTCAATTACAACTCACCAACATAAATATTGACCAATAAATCATTAGTGTTTCCCAAAATAATATCACATAGATAAAATTCACATAATAAATCCTATTTATTAGGAGTATTTTTATGATAGACTGTTAAGAATTCTTCACTTGTGTTAATCTCATGTGGCAATCCACAAGAGATTTGGAGTAACTACCATCTAAAAAATTGCACATGTAAGAATAAAATATAGGATGGATATGGAATCATAAAATCTAAAAGATTTTTATCAAGATGACAAGTAAATTATATAGTTTGTTTGGCTTGTTCTTCCTACTATTGTGCTTGTGTCAGGTCTTATTGTAGCTTTTGTTTCTCCTTCTTAAGATGTTTTTTTGTTCCTTTAACTCTCCAAGATCAAAAACATTTGTTCCTAGTGACTTTTGACATTAGGATAGGACATAATGGTTTGAAAACCTTGTTCTACCATAGGTTTGGGAGGCATAGTTTAAGAGCTAGAGGCTATTTGTGCTTTCAATGTTATATTTTACTATTCAGATTTAAGTAGACTCCTTCTCAAGGATACATTATCTTCTTTAATTTTGTCGGTATAAATCCATAGATCAATAAATTCATTCTTAGATTCATCCAACTTATTATGCAAGGATGTTATCTCTTCACCCTTGTTAAAAGATTGAGTTTGAATACTTTCTATATTTTATAACAAAAGAGAGATAAAAAAATCCTTACACTAGACTGAAGATAGTAGATGAGCAATGTCCTCTGCATTTTTTGATCATAGCTTCTAGTTGGGATAATGCCAAGGCACGATCATTTATAAATATTTTATCTCTTTTGATGGTTAGGATTATTCATCAATCATGGGATCTTTAAATTTATCAATGGATGGTTGTGTTGAGAAAATAAAAGGAACAATTTCTTCAAAAACATCTTATGGAAATGGAGTCTCCACTTCCTCTATATCTTGTACTAAATTGGTAGTGGGCTCTAGATATAGGATTTCAAGGGTTTCTACAATAATTTCTTCATCATCATTAGTAGCTAATATCAACTTTCTTCTTCTCTTCTGAGTGAGAGGAAGAAATTCTTCATGTGAGACCTCCTAAGGTGCTAAATGTGGAATAAGGTCTATAATAGCATCATCTTCTATGATCTAAATGGGTTATTATGCATAAGTAGGCTAAGAATATGGCTTAGAGTTTCTTTTTGAGGACTTAAGTCTTATTATTAATCTTGGATCTAGTGTTACAACCACATTAAGGGGGCTTGTAGGTCTAGGTACAACAAACCCTAAAGGTTGATCTTGTACTCTAGATTGATTTAAGAGTAGCCACTTTAGAGGAAGAGACATTTTATGGAGCCCTAGATCTATAAGCAAAAGGATATAATGGTATGCTCTTGGAAATCTTTATGTTTTTCATCTTCTTTCCCTCACGAAAACATTTTCATGCTTCTGTGCCCTGTTCTTACTTAAGAAAATGATGTTGGATTATCAACTAAATAAGTCCATAATGGTAGATAGAAGATGGATTATTAGGGTACCTCATGTCTATTACTTGTATAAACCCTAACAAAAATGAAGGTAAGTTGATTCTATGCTGGGGGTGTTGTGGGCCATACCTCAAATGAATCAATATCCTTATTACAACATAACTCAAAACACTACACTATCCATCACAAGTGAGATATTTGATGAGCCAAAAAGATATAAAACTCCATGGTTCTAATAAATAATCTCTATTGATGTATTTTATTTTTACATTGCATGAACACACTCTAACACTAGTTCTCCCTTACCATGGAAAATATGGAAGAGGTTGTTAAAAGAAGATCTTCCTATGATCCTAAACCCTTCATCTGAAATCTTAGATAATTCACTAATGACCTAGATGGAGAATGAATTTTAACACCTTTGATAGTGGAAAAATATGTCTTCAAGTGGATAATAAAATCTATGATAAGGGTTTCATTAGAAACTTGAGCCTCCCTGTAGCTTCAAACATTAGTTTTACTTTTTCATCTCCTAAGAGTCCTATGAATTTGGGCTCAAATTTATTTTTCTATCCCATTATAAATTTTTCAAGTTTCACAAATCATAAAAGTTTCCATCTCTACTCAAGAAGGAAAATGGTGCTTCACTAGGTTCAAGTAATGGATTGTGGTATCAACGATACCCTTTTTGTCTTAGTGCTATGGACGAAACCCAAATCTCTTTAAGCATGTGGTGTGATGATGACAATGTAAGATTATCATGTCATAAAATAAAAATATTTACTTATTATTACCTTTTAATCCATTTTTAATCATCATGATATCAATATTTATAGCAATTGCTTATCCATATGAGTTGTGATGTGATGACAAAGATAAGGTCATTATGGAAGTACACTTTTCTTGACAAGACAAAGTCCATAGCTTTTAGTCAAGTATCAAAAGGTAACTTTTTGAAAATATTCCCTACTAATGTGGGAATATCCTAGTGTTAGGTCCACATACATCCTTCACATAAAAAGTTATGGAGTCTAGCTAAAATATTGAGCATACGCTTGCAAACTTAGAAACTTAAAAGCTAACCCTTAGTAAAAGAATAAATACTACACCTCTAAAACTCATGATGTTCTCCTTGCTTATCCTTCTTTACATATTCTAACAAAAAAGAAATTGCATGGATTAGTTTGAAGAGTGGTACAAAATAAGACAACATCAATGTTTATTACTTTAGGAACAAGAAGAATCAATCATATATGATTAATCTTGAATTTTTAAACTCACTTTTCTGAATTTTTTTTATTTTTTTTACCCTTGACCGGCCATTTATTGGTTTTATGGTCAAGGCTCATTTTATAATACATGATCATCCAACAAGATAGTTTTCTAGTCATGACTATAAAAAATGTCCCTAAGGATGATGATGATGATGATGATTATTATTATTATTATTATTATTATTATTATTATTATTATTATAGAGAAGAGGTGAATCCCCTTTCCTTATTAATATCATCTTGTCTTCAAGGATCAATTGTCATGGAAGCTTTGAATTCTTCCATGAGGCCAAACTCATTTTGTACTAGTTGGATGAATTCTTCTTTATTGGAAGGTTTCTGGTATAACTTCAACCTATGTCTATTGACTAGGAGTGTCTTTTGATTACCATCTATAGGCATCAATTATACTGAACCATTATCAAAAATATTTTTTATCTAAAATGGTCCTATCCATCTAGTTCTCAACTTGCCTTTGAAGTGTTGGTACTTAGAATCATACAAAAGTGCCTAGTCTCCTTCTTTAAACTATTTTTCCTTGATATGAAAATTATGCCATTGTTTTCTTTGGTACTGCATCATCTTTATTTTCTGTAAATATTTTGGTCTCATTTTATAAAGATTCTAGTCTCATTTCATACAACTTATTTAGTTGTAAAATTCTCTCTCGTTATGCTTCATCTAAGTAAATACCTACTTTTAATGTAGTCCTTAAAGTTTGCATCTCAATTCAATTGAAAGAAGAGGTTTATTACCAAATACCTATTCATATAGTGAAAAACTAGTAGTGGTCTTTCACATTGCGTTGTATACCCATACAACCTCTAGAAGCTTGGCTGCCCAAATTTTCCTACTGCTACTGACTATCTTGGTAAGAATATTCTCTAATTCTCTATTAATAAATTTTACCTATCCATTTTCTTATAGGTGATATGGAGAAGAATTCCTATGGTTTACTTGGTGAATATCTGTGAATGTTTGAATCATTTTGGACATGAACAGGGGTCCTTGATTAGATACTATCTCTTTAGGTGCTCCAAATCTCTGCATGATTTTAGAGTATAAAAGGTTTGTTATCACCTCTTCTCTTTCAAATAGAAGAGATTGTACTTCAGCCCATTTAGTCACATAATATGTACATACCAACAAATAATCCTTGCCTTGAGAAGGTGGATCTATGGGCCCAACAAAGTTCACCCCACATTTCAAAATGTTCCAAAACTACTTGAGGATGGAGGGGCATTTTAGAGGATAGTGTAGATTTACCCATTCTCTAGCATGGATCACATTGCCAGGTGTACCTTTTTACCTACTTATGAAGAGTTGGCCAGTGGTAGCTAGTTTCAAAGATCTTGTGCACTATCCTTTTGATTGAGTAGTATCTTCCACTAGGTTCATCATGGCAAGCATGAATGATGTCATATGTTTCATTATCTTTTGCACACATGTAGAAGACATGATCAGGGCCATATTTAAACAATATAACATTAATCCATTTAAAATAAGAATGTATTTTAATCAAATATTTCTTTTCTTTTCTAATGAACTAAAAATGAAACTTTTATGTAGCTGATTTTTTTTATGTATCAACAAACCAAGGTGGTTGTGCTACAACAATAAATAGTTGTTCATCTAGGAAACTATCTTCTACAAGTTCTTCATCTGCATTATTCAATCTATAAATAAAGTTGACAACCACATTGAACTTACCAATTTTATCAATGATTGTTATGTCAAATTCTTGTAAAAGTAGTAGCTATCTTATAATTCTTCCTCCTACCATTAGTTTGCTCATCAAATATCTGATAGCTACATGATCAGTATATACAAATATTTTTTAATCAATGATATATTGTCTAAAATTATTTATGACATAAATTACAAGGAATAATTTCTTAGTGGTTATATAGTTTCTCTCAGTATGATTCAAGTTCTTTCCAATGTAATATATGATGTACATATGTCCTTCATATTTTTATCCCAAAACTATCCCCATAAAATGATTAGATACATCAGTGTAAATATAGAGGGATTATGAGAAATTAGGTCCTCTTAGAACTGGGATAGAGCTTAGTTTCTCCTTAATATTCTCAAAGGCTTGTTATAAATCTGGACTCTAAATATACTCTCTCTTTTGTCAGCAAAGCAAACATTAGAGTGGAATTTTTTACTGAAATCTTCTATAAAATTTCTATAATATCTTGCATGGCCTAAGAAGCTTTTGACATTAGTCTAGTTTTGAGGGATAGGTAAGTTTTAAATGAATTCAATTTTTTTTGGATCCACTTGGATTCATTTTGCAAAAATATGTTGTCCTAAAACTATTCCTTCCTTTACCATGATCATACACTTTTCATGACTTAAGGATAAATGGTGTTATTCACATATTTTTAGTACATTACTTAGATTATTTAGACTTTCATCAAAGGATTATTCATGAATGGTAAAATCATCCATGTAGATTTCCATGCAATCATTGGTTAAATATAAAAATATGGATAAAATTGCATAAACCAAAGGGCAATACCCTACATGAAAATTTCCCCCATGGATAAGTGAAGGTTATTTTATCTTGATCTTTAGGTGCCACTTGTATCTGATTGTACCCACTAAAACCATCCAATAAAGAGAAGTATCTTTTCCCTACCAAGTTGTCAAGTACTTGGTCAATAAAAGGTAAAAAAAAAAGTATTTCATGGTTGATTTGTTTATTTCCATATAGCCTATGCATACTCTCCATTTACCATTTTTATTAGGAATGATAACTAAGGGAAAGACCCATTGGCTGTCATAAATAGGATAAATGAATCCTTCTTCTAAAAGCTTTTCTATTTCAGTTTTCATGATGTCTCTTAAGGCAAGATTAATTCTTCTCTAAGGTTGCTTGATTGGTTTAATATTCTCTATGTAGATATGGTGGGTACATACACTTGGATGGATTTCATTCATGTCTTGATATCCCCAAGCAAAAGCTTTGGTATTACATCAAAGACCTTTAATTTTTGATCCTTTATCAATTAACTATTTATGTTGAGTAACTTTCCTTGTGCTACTATTATTTAATTAGTGCATGGATATGAAGAATATAATTGTTTGAATTCACTCATTAAAGAGTTGAGAGGATAGGGATTGGAAAAAACATATGGAATGTGATAGAATCTTTGACAAATTTATCTCCTAGAGAAATAACTCTAGCTAAAGGATAATAGAAGACTATCAAAAAAGTATTTTGACCTTCATGTGCATATTATATAACATTGTGTTAGATGTATCTATGGTCGTACATAATGTTGGAAGAGGTGGGAAAGAATAGATGCTCAGAAGGATAAGAAGTGCTCTCATTATAGGATCCTCTATCAAAATTTGTAGCTAGACTAACAAGGTCTATAGTAGTTTTGATACTTATTGTTAACTTATCCTCTATTTCTTCCACATGTTTAGTGATTGTAACCATAGATAAAGAGGAGATACTATCATTTTTTTATTTAAAATTGCTCTACCCATAATTGTTTTATAATATTGATTGATGGTTGTGTAGGTGGATATAAATAAATGTGTTTTGGTTTAAGACCATTTGAGATGGTCATATCTCCTAATTTGCAATCAATTAGAGCTACCACTATTGCTAACCAGGACTGTCCTAGGATCAATGGGTATCCAATTTTTTTTTTTAGGTTAGAGAACAATAAAATCAATGGGCCACTCCCATGACTCTATAGTTAATTTCATATCTTCAATGACACCTTCTAGTTTATCATTGGAATGATCTACCATCTGTAAGATTATGGTGGTGGGTTGCATATCTATTAGAGAAAGATTTTTCATAGTATCAATAGTCATTACATTAATAACATCTCTTAATTCTACCAATATATTTGGTATCTCTTTATTTTCAATAATTATAGAAATGACAGGACTTCATAGGTCCCTATGCTTGGGTAAAAGTAGCTTACCTACTAATAAATTAGTAAGTTTACCATCTACCTGCATAGTCTTGGGATATTGTATTTTCCTACTAGGTTTATTAATACACAAATTTTTGATCACCCAATTGAGTTTTGGAATGCACCTAATGGCTTGTAATAATGGAATTTCTATATTGAGTTTTCTGAGTTCTTGAATCAATTTAGATTCCCTTTTATCTTTTACTTCCTTCAATCATTCTGTAAAGGGAACAAGTGGAGGAGTTGTGGTAACTTCCTTTATTTTTCTAGGTTTCTCTTCTGTTGGGTGAATATTTTGTCAATCAGCGTACTGATAAAAAAATAGGTCTGATCAACCACAACAGGAAGATTGGTCGGCCAAATGTGTAGGTTTACCACATCAAAAGGGGACTAATCTCTCCTCTCATCAAGGGGAAGTTCCCTATAGATATGCAGGAGCTATATGCTATATATATAAATATAAAATAACACTCAAGGGTAGGATAAACCATCCATCTCTCTTTTTTTAGAGATGATGTGCACAAATCAAAGGAGAAATCCAGATGAAATGATAGAAGACACTCCTCTTATTTCAAAAGTGTTGTTTAGTAGACAAAATGAATCTTTCTGGTGATGACAAGTAATAGGTAACAGGGTATAATAACACAATAGGATGAAATGAGGCACAAAGTCTCCACCTCAATTGCTAAAGAGTGAAATATGAAAAACAATGAGGGCACAAAGTCATCTCAAGGTCTTTTACATAGAAACAAAAAATAAACACACACTAAAGACAATTATGACAGCACAAAGTCTAAAATTAACTGGCTTCAAGATACCTTCTTTATCACCTCCACTAGTTCTACTTATTTAATCAAATGGACAAAAAATTATTAAAGAAATAGACATAAGAACAATTCCCCCGATAATGAAGTTATCCCAGCACAAAGTCTGAAAAGTCACTTATTTTCTTATTCAAATGATAAAATATGATCAACAATCTGAGCTCAAAGTCTCAGTAATGGCTTTCAATTTAGACAGAGTCTATTTTTTGATAACAAAGAGATCTCCAAAACAATAAAAGAGAGTTTAATATATAGCCCTCCAAGAAAGACTCGGGAGTAGTAACACATGATGTTGCATTCAATATATTTTAAATTCTATCAAGAAGATAAGCTGGAATCAGGCATATTTGCCAATTTGCTTTTCCCAATGCAGAGAAATGGGTCACACCATTGAATGTTTGTGTCCTCTAATCTCCACCTAGCGATCTACTTCTAGAAACATATTTCATGCATGGATATTTTTGGTCTTTCTTCATCATTCCTTCTTTCCTAGCTATTGAATCGGGTCCTTGGTTCAATTAGATCCTACTCTTTGGTCATTTTCCACTGATCTTAACAATTGACACGTGGCATGTTCTGCTACAAAATAGATCAAGACACTTGGCAGTATCCACGGGACTCTGAGAGACAATTATTGAAAGAAGCTTTGAAACTTGTAAGAAACTCAAAATGTGGATACAGACACTTATCATGCTCTGTAGAGTTATAATGAGATACGTGGCATATTCCAAATGTATTTTGAGAATCCCACAGAGGATGACACATGGCGTGCTTTGTTTACTTCAGTAGCTTACTGGGGGCCGACCACAGTCTTTAATAAAAAGACCAAAGGAAGAAACTACAAATGTCAACATGTGGTAGCTTCCATTGAGCTTTATCTTCCCTTTTGAAACATTCTAGACTCATTTTAGATTCATGCAGATGATGCCATGTGGCACGTTCCACTGTTAGAAACTGTGTATTGGTAGACAATACATGGCAGTTTTTGCTAAACTTTGTAAGGAACACGTGGCATGTTCCATTGCAACTTGACAAGGGACATGTGGCAGATTTTTGAGATTTTATTTCCTCGACAAGTTTTTTATTTAGATAAAAAGTCTGAAGGAATTATTTCAGACAATTTGTCTGAAGGAAATCTTCCTTTGTTTTGTTTCTATTTTCCATTGGGCTTTCTTCCCGGGTGAATTCCTTCAGACAAAAAGTCTGAATAATTTTTGCCTTGATCATTTTATCATGGGAACTTTTTCAAAATAATTCCCTATGTTTGCCTTTTCTCTCTACCCTCCGCAAGGGTACTTTTTCCTTTGGCTTTGCCTTAGTAAATTTTTGACTGATCTTTAATAGGTGAAACATGGCAACATTTGCTGTGAAATAGGTGAGGACACGTGGCAGAATCTACTTAACTTATAAAGGCTTTGGACGCCTTTTGAGAGTCTCACAAAAGATGACACATGGCAGCTTCCATTGAGCTTGAGAAACACTATAGAGATCAACAGGACTCATTCAGATTCTCTCATACGATGACACTTGGCACATTCTACTTATCTTACAAGGGATACGTGGCAACTTCTGTAGCTCTTAGAAACAAATTAAAATGGGGCTCAACAGATGACACTTGGTAGTATCTGCTAGAATCTGATGGGATTTTGCTTCAGGCTTTTCTTTCAAGATTTTTCTTGCCTTAGTCACTTTTGCCATGGAAATTCCCTCTGCAAAGGCACTTGTCTCTTTGGCTTTAGGGAACTCCTTTGAACCTACCACTTGAACCGATCGATTGAACCAACTTTGGTTCTACGATTTAATGGTTCATTCCTTCATTTATATTTATTCAATTGACCACTTGAACCAAGCTCTTTGAAACAAACCATGTTGAACCAATTGCTTTGAACCTGTTTGACTGAAGAGTTGAACTCTTGAAGCCTGATGACATCATTAAACCTATTGAAACTTTGAACCCATTAAACTTTTAAACCTGAGTGGTTCAATGGTTCAATGGTTCAAGCACTCCATAGAGGCTTGCTGATAAATTCTTTTGGTTAAACCAAGGCATTAAACTAGCCTCAAAATCATCTAAGTGTTGAGGAAACTTGTTCTTTTTGATTGAACTCCCCTGTAGAAGCCTTTAAACCTGTTGAACCTGTTAGTCCTTTAAATGAAAAAGTTTGAATAATTCCTAATTTTGAAGTTTAGAATAATTTTTGAAATGGGAAGAGATAATTTTGTCTTGTAGGACTAATATAGCTTATATGTTGTCTCAAAAATGAGTGACATTTTTTGAGTACAACAACTGGCTTCAGTTGGGGAACTTCCATCCATTGTAAAAAGAATTAAAGGGAGTATAATCCAGAATCTCCAGTGTCTTCATGTGTGCCATTGGGCTATGGAGTCATGTTACTCAGAAATGAAAGGCATCAAAAATGAAAACAAATAAAATAAAATGGAACTAAAAACCATACAAATATATATATGTACAAATGAAATGATCTGGTACTTCAAGAATTGAAGTGTTTCAGATGCTGCCCACTATGAGGTAGAGAAAAGAGTGTGCCATCTTGATATTTCATTAAGAAGCTATTTTCACCATTGTGCTAATGGATAATAAATGGGCCCCTCCAAAGGGAGTTAAAATTTCCATACATCCCCTTTGGTTCTCTTCTTTTGTCTCACAATAGGACTTGATCTCTAATTTGGAAATCATGGTTTTTTACTTTCTGGTCGAAGAGTTTCTTCACTAGAATTTGATGGGCAACAATGTGGTCCACCACCATAGTTCTCTACTTATCCAACTCATTCAGGCACATGATCCTCTTATCAAGGGGGCTTTCATATGTCTGATCTTCAATTACCTTAGCCAATTTTAAGGCTAGGAATTCCAAGGTGATTGGTATTTCAGCATTAATACCATAAAAAAGTTGAAAAGGAGACATACCAATTGCTCTCTTTAGTGTAATTTTGTCTGCCCATAAAACATTGTGTAATTTTGTTTGTCTTTTGGTTGTCATCTATTAGCTTCTTGATGATAGTCACCAGGTTCTTATTGCTTGATTAAACTTGTCCATTCCCTTATGGAAAGTAATCAGAAGAGTGGGAGAGTGTAATCCCATAGTAGAAATAGAATTGTGTAATCTCTTGGGAAGTAAAACGAGCTACATTATCAGTAATAATCTTGGTTGGGACTCCAAACCTGGTAATGATATTCTCCTTGAGGAAGTTGCACACTATTATGAAGTGGCATGTTTGGTTGGGATAGCTTTTACCCACTTGGTGAAATAGTCAATTACTGTAAGGACATAATCATGTCCAACACTTGAAGATGGGTTTATAGTTATAATAAAATAAATTCCCCATTGCTAGAATGGTTCCTCTATGACCACTGGCTTGAGAGGCAGGGCAACTAACTTGGGTCTTCCAACAAACTACTTGTAGGGTTCACATTTTCTCACCCACTTATATGCATCTTGGAAAAGAGTTGGCCAATAATATCTAGCTCATAGAATTTCATGGGCAGTCATAGGAGTAGAAAAATGTCCTCCACAGGCTAGATTTTGGAAGGATTTCAAAAGTTGGCTTTGTTGCTCTTTGTCTACATAGTGAAGGAATACTCCATCAAGGCTCTTCTTGTACAGGCTGTTGTCCCAAAGGACAAAATTGACAGCCTTCAACTTGATAGTCCTCCTTTCTTTGTAAGATAAGTGAGTAGGACACTCACCATAAGTAAGGAAATGAGTAATACCTAAATACCACTCATTCATAGTGGAGACAAAAAGGACTATTGGTGTGTCTTCTACTTCTGCTTCTTCATGCTCTGTTTCTTTTGGCTTGTTATCAACAATTAATTGGCATAGGCCTTTTCCCTGTACCAGCTGTGTTGGCTTGATGTCTAAATCAAACTCCTAAATCTTTGTAATCCAATTACCTATTTTCATCCCAAACTCTTGTTGAGTTAATATGGACTTGACTTGGTGTCAGGAACTAAGGCAGTAGTGTGTGAATTCAGGATGTAGAAGCAAAAATACTTGACTGCCTTCACTACTGCATAAGCATGCTTCTGCATAAGATGGAAACTCATGAAATAAATGGGAGATTCCATACCTTCTTTATTCTATTAAACTAAAATGGCTAAAAGTGTGTGTTCAGAAGCATAACTGTATGTGATGAACTCTTTGTTGTAGTCTAGACAAACTAGAGTTGGGGCATGGGTAATGGTAGTCTTGATATCTTGAAATGCTGATTTACCTTCTTCAGTACAACTAAAGGTGGTGTTTCCCTTCATCATGTTTACAATGTGTCTAGTCTTCTCAACAAACTCGAGGATGAACCTCCGTAAGAAATTCACCCTTCTGAAGAAAGAGTGAACAATATTTTTACTTGTAGGCAAGGTAAGCTCTTGAATAGACTTGACTCTGTCTGAGTCAATTTTTATGCTTTCTTTGGACACAATGTGTCCAAGAAGTTTCCCCTCTATTACTCCAAAAATAGACTTCTTGGGATTCAGGAAAATGCCATTTTGGCAGTAGGGCTCTAGCACTTATTACAGGTGTTGTATATGATCAGAGTGATTCTAGGAAAAGATGGTCAAGTCATCAAGATAAACTACAATGAAATTACCCATCTCATCCTTGAAAACAAGGTCCATTGCTCTCTAAAAGGTAGCGCCAGCATTTATCAAGCCAAAAGGCATCCTTTTATATGCAAACGTGCCCCAAGGTGTGGTGAAGGCAGTCTTGTGTTGGTCTACTTCACCAACTTCAACCTGATTATATCTTGAGAAGCCATCTAGCATTGATAACATCTCCGAACTTGTCACTATTTGAATCACTTAATCCATGATTGGCAAAAGATTGTTATTCTTTAAAGATGACTGATTCTGATTTTTGAAATCCACATAGATGTGAATTTCACCATTCTTCTTCCTTACAGGCACTATGTTTGCAATCCATGTGGAATGATGGATTGGGAAAATGATTCTAGCATTTAATATTTTTTGTATCTTAGACAAAATAATACCTTATATCTTTGGATTGTACTATCTAGATTTTTGCTTATAAGGCACTGAATCAGCCTTGAGAGGAATGTCATGGCAGATTTCATTAGGCCTGAGAGATTTTAGGTCATCATAAGAATATGCCAAGATGTCCATATATTGGTGGAGTAAAGTAGTGAACTTAAATTTCTCCTCAGGATTGCAGCACTTCCCAATATTCACCATTTTAGGATTTTCTTCAGTAGTTAGATTTATTTGATCAAATCCCTAAGAGGAGCTTGAATCTATTTGTTGTTATTTGATGAACCTATCATGCTTGTCAAATAGTTTCTCAAGGGAAACTAGGCCTTTAGAAATTTTATTCCCTTTGAGTTGCAAGAATTCTTCATTTGCATCTGAACTTGATTTAAAGGCTAGTTTACACTTCTGAGGTTCACGGCCTTGAAAATGTAGCTTTTTAAAATTATCTTTTCGTTCTAAGAAGGCAATGATTTGGTGATCATCATTGAATACTTGACAATGATCAACATTGTCAAGCACACTTGGTCTAAAGACCAACTCAATAGTGTACTTGTCTTCTTTGAAGTCTGAGTGAGGGACTAAGAGAGTTGTTGAAATAACAAGTGCATCAACTCTATCATTGGATTCCCTAGGTATGGCAGAGATGTTGAAAGCATCAAAGCTTTCAATTTGGTCCCAGACTAGATTGCGATAGTGGCACAATTTTTCAATCTTGGTTTGGTATAAGTTCCTTACTTGACAAACCACCAGTTCAGCATCCCCTTTGGCATGAAGGAGTTTGACGCCTTTGTCTTGAGTAGCCTTCAATCCAAGCAATAGAGATTCATATTCATCTATGTTATTGGTGTTGCTAAACTGTAACTTATATGAGTAGGGAAAAATATCTCCTTGAGGAGATATTAACACAATCCCAACTCTTGAACTGGTAGAGGAGCAATTGTCATTGAATTCTAGATTCCATACCTCATTTAATACTAATTTTTTTTTGGATTCTTCTTTATTCAGAGGTGGAGATCCTTTCACATTTGCATCACACTCCACCAATTCTCCCACTATTCTAGCTGAATGTATTTCCAGGTTGTCACTTGCAAGAACTTCATCAGATGTTTCATGAACTTAGTCTGTAGAAAGAAAGTAGTTACCTATGTCTAAAGACTCAAACAAAATTTGAGATTTAGGGGCTGATGTCTGAGTGACAATATATTTTGATTCCTTTTTAGGAAGCAACCTCTGCATGATGCCTTTGATAGGGATCCTTGCTTCAGATAGGTCAATGTTCAATTCTCCACCAACATCCTTGTAGAAATTTTGTCTTAGAAGAATGCCATATGAGGTTGGAACATCAACCACCAAAACTATCATCTTGATTTTTTTGTCTAGAAAGGTTGTAAATGCAAATTGGGCATCCTTGATTTGTCCCAACAATGGTACTTGATTATTTTGCATGGAGAAACACCTCCTAAATGTTTTGGTCAATGTGAGGTCAAGGGATTCAACTACTTTGGCAGGCATGACATTGTTAGATGCACCTAAGTCTATGATGCAATTGCTTAGTTTGTGACCATTTATTAATAGGGAAACATAAAAAGGTTCTATTTTCCTAGGGGCAGCTAGAGGCGTAGTGACAAGATTGTTTGGGATGGGAATGTTCTTTGGGGAATTAGGAGTTAACTTCTTAGCCTCTTATCCTATAGGGACGGACTTATTCTTCACACACTTGACTAACCTATCCAGCTGCTTAGGATTAGATTGTAAATATTCAAACTCAGTCATTTGAATTTTGGTTTTCTTGACATGATCAATTATGTCAAATGACTGAATTGGACTAGGAATAGAGGAAGGTAATTCAACCTTTTGGTTTATAAGGGGGGAGGATTGATTTGCAAAATTGAAGTTAAAGATGAACTTGATGTACTTACCTTTTTAGTGATCACCAGGTCTTTTGGCTAGAAAGGTAGGTTGTTTCCCTACTTGGCAATTGAAATTGATGATTGAGGTTGCTCCTCTGTCTTCCTTTTATCAGCTTGCTGGGCTGATTAGTTCTTAGACTAGGTGAACACTGCGTATGATCCATCAAAAGTTTCTTTTTTACTTCTCGGTTCATCCTAGTAATTTAAGAAACCAATGTTGGAGTCTACAACTAATTCTTATTGGTTTTCTACAAGGAGATCAACATCATTTTCTTGATTCAATTCAGGATGGAAAGAGAAATCTAATTCTACTTTAAGATATCCCATTACTGAATTGGTTAGGGGTGCTTCAATGGCAAGTTTCCCTTATGGGGGAGGAAGATGATTTAGATGCCCTTGATTCCTAGTAGCATTTCCCTGATATGACTAATTTGGAAATGTCTTCCTTGGCATATCTCTATATGAAGGAGCATAAGACATTCCTTGTGCCATTTGCTTTTTGAGAGCAAACAACTCATTTGCCAACTTCTGCACCATTGGATCAATGGTGCCTATAGATGGATATTTAGAAGATGATGAGGGTCTATTTCTATTAAGATCTCTCCTTATCTTCTTTGCCAAGATGAGATCATCTTCTACATAAGTGGCCAAATCTTGAGCTGTAGCAAGGTCTATTTGACTGGCACGTCTCAACATGAAACTCACTTCAGGTAACTGATAATTAATGAAGAAACATTTGAGATTCTCAACTGTAGGTCAAGCAATTACAGGGATCCTATTCCTTAGTTTTTCAAACTTGGCTATGAAGTCCCTTATTGGTTGATGATACTCCTTCATCTGGCTTCAAACTTGGCTTTGAGGGTGTTTCAGTCAGTTACTGACCGAACCTGCAAGTGGTAAAACCAATCTACAATAGTAACTTATAATGTCTCTATAAATAATCTAACTACCATGTCCTCAAATTCCACTCCAATTACACCATGGGATATGCTGAAGGCTGCAATGTGTTCATCAGGGTGAACTCTCCCATCACTGTAAAATTTGGAGAAATTCTTTCTTGAACTACGTGGGAGCTCATGTAGAGGTGGAGTAAGATTGAGAGGGCCAAAAGAATTACCCCAAGGGCCTTGAAATACCATTGTATGGCTATGACAAGGATGAATAACAAATATTATAGGGGTAATTATTGGCAAAGCTTTATTAACAACAGAAGAGGATGCTTTGCCTGGTAATGGAGACCTAACTCTAGTAGGAGGAAAGCTCTTAGTTTGTTGGAGGTGAGATGGTGAAAGAGATAAATAAAAATTACTTTGTTGTAACAACTTGAATACAAGGTAAACAATACCTTTAGCCCTTTGGCTTCGTGTATATCGTGGATCTACAATATTGTGAAATAAAAATGGAAAAGAATTGACACTGCTTCAACTTGAAGCTTGAGGCTTTAAACTATGCATTTTTTCCCAATGGATTTGGTTTGCAGACTAGCTTATATAATAGATATGGATAAAGATGGATAAGGATATAAAGATAATGGGTAAGACACAGGTGATGTTTCAATTTTGAAGCTTGAGACTTCAAATTGCACAAAATTACTGGTATTCCCCAGCGGAGTCACCAAAAACTATTGGGTGAATATTTTGTCAATCAGCATACTGATAAACAAAATAGGTCTGATCAACCACAATAGGAAGATTGGTCAAATAAATGTGTAGGTTTACCACATCAAAAGGGGACTAATCTCTCCTCTCATCAAGGGGAGGTTCCCTATGGATATGCAGGAGGTATATGCTATATATATATATATATATATATAAACAAAAAATAACTCTCAAGGGTAGGATAAACCATCCATCTCTCTTTTTTTAGAGATGATGTGCACAAATCAAAGGAGAAATCTAGATGAAATGATAGAAGACACTCCTCTTCTTTCAGAAGTGTTGTTCAATAGATAAAAGGAATCTTTTTGGTGTTGACAAGTAACAGTAACAGGGTATAGTAACACAACAGGATGAAATGAGGCACAAAGTCTCCACCTCAACTGATAAAGAGTGAAATATGAAAAACAATGAGGGCACAAAGTCATCTCAAGGTCTTTTACACATAAATAGAAAATAAACACACACTAAAGACAATTATGATAGCACCAAGTCTGAAAGTAATTGGCTTCAAAATATCTTCTTTGTCACCTCCACTAGCTCTACTTATTTAATCAAATGGACAAAAATGTATTAAGGAAATAGACATAAGAATAATTTCCCCAATAACCAAGTTATCCCAGCATAAATTCTAAAAAGTCATTTGTTTTCTTATTCAAATGATAAAATATGATCAACAACTTGAGCTCAAATTCTCAGTAATGGCTTTCAATTTAGGTAGAGTTTAGTTTTTGATAACAGAGAGATCTCCTCCAAAACAATAAAAGAGAGTCTAATATATAGCCCTCCAAGAAAGACTTGGGAGTAGTAACACATCATGTTACATTCAATATATTTTAAATTCTATCAAGAAGATAAGATAGAATTGGGCATATTTGCCCATTTGCTTTTCCCAATGCAGAGAAACAGGTCACACCATTAAATGTTTGTGTCCTCCAATCTCCACCTGGCAGTCTGCTTCTAGAAACATATTTCATGCATGGATATTTCTGGTCTTTCTTCATTGTTCCTCCTTTCCTAGCTATTGAATTGGGTCCTTGGTTCAATCGGATCCTGCTCTTTGGTTGCTTTCCACTGATCTTAACAATTGACACGTGGCACGTTCCGCTGTAAAATAGATCGGGACACTTGGCAGTATCTACGGGACTCTGAGAGATGTTTATTGAAAGAAGCTTTGAAACTTATAAGAAACTCAAAATGTGGATACAGACACTTGTAATGATCCACAGAGTTATAACGGGATACATGGCATATTTAAATGTCTTTTGAGAATCCCACAGAAGATGACACTTAGCGTGCTCTATTTACTTTAGTAGCTTACTAGGGGCCCACCACAGTCTTTAATAAAGAGACCAAAGGAAGAAACTATAGATGTTGACATGTGGTGGCTCCCACTGAGCTTTAGCTTTCCTTTTGAAACATTCTAGACTCATTTTATATTCACACAGATGATGCCACATGGCATGTTCCACTGCTACAAACTGTGTATTGGTATACAATACATGGTAGTTTCTACTAAAATTTGTAAGGGACACATGGCATTTTCCACTGTAACTTGACAAGGGACACATGGAAACTTTTTGGGCTTTTATTTCCTTGATGGGTTTTTTCTTTAGATAAAAAGTCTGAAGGAATTATTTCAGACAATTTGTCTGAAGGAAATTTTTCTTTGTTTTGTTTCTGTTTTGCATCAGGCTTTCTTCTCAGGTGAATTCCTTCAGACAAAAAGTCCGAAGGATTTTTTCCTTGATCATTTTATCATGGGAAATTTTTTAAAGGAATTCCCTATGTCCACCTTTTCTCGTTGCCCTTTGCAAGGGTACTTAGCTTGGTTCAATGTCCTCCGCAAGGGTACTTTTTCCTTTGGATTTGCCTTAGTCAAATTTTGACTGATCTTCAATAGGTGACACATGGTAGTATCCATTTTGAACTAGGTGAGGACATGTGGAAGCATCCACTTAACTTATAAAGGCTTTGGAGGCCTTTTGAGAGTCTCACAGAAGATGACATGTGGCAGCTTCTGTTGAGCTTGAGAAACACTATAGAGATCAATGGGACTCATTCAGATTCTCTCAGATGATGACACTTGGTGCATTCCACTTATCTTACAAGGGATATGTGGTAACTTCCACAACTCTTAGAAACAAAATAAAATGGGGCTTGATAGATGACACTTGGTAGTATCCACTGGAATCTGATGGGCTTTTGCTTTAGGTTTTTCTTTCGGGCCTTTGCTTGCCTTAGTCACTTTTTCCACAAAAATTCCCTCTACAAAGGAACTTGTCTCTTTGGCTTTGAGGCACTCTTTTTAACCTTCCACTTGAACCGATTAATTGAACCAACTTTGGTTCAATGGTTTAATGGTTCATTTCTTTATTTCTATTTATTCAATTGACTGCTTGAACTAAGCTCTTTGAACCAAACTGTGTTGAACCAACTACTTTGAACCTGTTTGACCAAAGCATTTAACTCTTGAAGCCTACTGATGTCATTGAACCTATTAAACCTTTGAAATTTTGAACCTAAATGGTTCAATGGTTCAATGGTTCAAGCACTGCATAGAGGCTTGTCAATAAATTCTTTTGGTTGAACCAAGGCATTGAACCAGCATCGAAAGCATCTAAGTGTTGAGGAAACTTGTTCTTTTTTATTAAACTCACCTATAGAACCCTTTGAACCTGTTGAACCTCTTAGTCCTTTAACTAAAAAAGTTTGAATATTTCCTAATTTTGAAGTTTATAATAATTTTTGAAATGGGAAGAGATAATTTTGTCTTACAGGACCAAAATAGCTTATATGTTGTCTCAAAAATGAGTGACATTTTTTGGGTACAACATCTTCTAACTCTTTTTATTTCACTGGTTGACTCTGTTGACTTGATTTTTCATGAGGCATTTCTATGATGATAATTTGAGGTTCTTGTAAAAAATTTCTTGACCTAAGATGTATGTCTAGACATTCAATAACACCTACCCCCATGGTTTCACCTTGTTAATTTAAATAAAATTGCCTATTATTTGTATTTTTTACTAGCTGGGTAGGTAGTTAAGGTTGGTTTACTTGCTCTATAGGGGGTACTTGAGTTCCCTGAGGAGTCATCAATTCTTATTATTATGGAAACCTTCTTTGTTGCTGATTATAGTTTGGGCTAGGGTTCCAATGTTGATTTACCCATGGTTGTTAATGAGATTAGGGTATCTAATTTTGTTGAAATTTTTTGGGAATCATCCAAAATTATGGCATCCATTATTGGTTTTCCCATTGAGGTGGTGTTGCCCAAACTTGTGGAGGTGCATGACATTATGTAAAAGGAATCTTTGAGCCAAATTGCTATGGTTGATTTTATGGGAAGGCATTTCCTTGCCTTTGTACATAGTTTAATTTATCTATGGTATATATATTATTTTTTAATTAGTTCTTAAGAGTAGGAAGGTGAATATAATTTCTTATATCATGATATTTACCATCACATATTCCACAGATTTCTATTTTGTCTAAAGGACAATCTCAGAGTGCATGTTTTAATCTGCACTTTGGACAATAGATTTATAGTGGTTTAGTGTTAGATTTAGCCATAGATTTCAATTCATCTAATCTTGTGTTCAGTTTGACTAGTATATCTATTTTTAAATTTGCTATTTACTTCATGAGTTGGCTTCCATCACTAGATTTCCCTAGTTTACCTCTCATACTGCTAGGTTTTATTCTAGAATAGTTGGTACATAGTTGTATAATATCTTAGTAGTCTGGTTTGGTAATATCTCCCTTCCCCATTAGATTTAAATAATCCTTGGAGGAATCATCTAATATTTTAAGGAAAATAGTTTTGATCACTTCCTCAGATAGTTCATATCCATCCACACCTATTGTGGGTAAAAGTAAACTGATCTAGATAATCTTCAAGGTTCTCATTTTCATTCTATTTTATATTGAATAATTCTTATTTTCTATCCTTGATCCTAAAATAATATTGGTATTTATTTAGGAATACTATTTCCATTTCTCTCCAAGCTGATAGAGTTTCCTACTAGTCCCATAAACCACCTCATTACTCCTTTCTTTAAAGTAGAGGGAAAGAGTTTCAAATTTTGATTATTTGAAGTGTAATCATAGGTTTGGAAGAAGTCTGAACTCAAAAAGGAATTGATTTAGGTATTCAATGGACATACCTTTAAAGGTAGGTAGATTGGATGGGAAAATGTTCTTCATTATTGTTCAATCATCATTCTAAAAAATGATGGGGTAATAGAAAATATTCTCAAGAGGATTCTTGTGAGGGTTTTCTACATGACCTATATTTTCTCCCATTATAAATAGAGTTTTATTGAGAGTAAGATATCCTTCAAGGTCTTCTGGTTATTCACTATCTAAAATTTTGACTTTTTAGAGGAAGATTCCTCTAGATCTCGAGATGTAATTCTTAAATATTCACTTATTTCTTTCTTCAAGATTTTTGTCTTTTCTTAAAGTACCTTGATTCTCTCTCCTAAAGGATAAGGCTATTTTGAAACAAACCTTTTTTGTGAATTAGTTTGCCTACTCATATACCTGTATTAAACAAGAGAGTAATTTATTCTATTTTTTGGTTTTTTACTATTATCTTAAGAGTTTACCTTAATAACACTTTATAATATTTCCTTGGCAATGACACTAAAAATTATGGGTGTCATTGTTATCCCTTCATTTAAAAAATCTATGTTGGTGTCATTTCTTACCAGGGTCAATGTACAAGACTATCTTTAGCAAGGTATTTATTGAGTTCAACTAATAGTGTTGGTTGAGTTTTTTTGGTGTTGATCTATCTAAGTTCCTACTTCCTAGTGTCTTAACTAAATGCTTGAAATAAAACACACTTAATCAAAAAGTAAACACACCAAACTAAATGAAATGATTTAAAATCAATCACACAATGCTGTTGAAAGATAAACACAATAAAATCAAATATCAAATCCACACTCTAAGTTAATTTGTAGAATTAAGATTACTAAAATTGAAGAAATGATAAATGCTTATTATAAAACACACATACATTAATAATCTATTCTGACCTGTAAGTTATAAATCCAATCACACAAAGTTTTTATATTAATTCTGATTAAAAAAATAAGAAACAAATTATAAATACCAAAAGTACACATCTTATCTCCTTGGGGAGTGGGCCCTTCCTTACCCTTGGATTTAGGGTTAAAATAATTTAGTCCTTAGAAAGCTATCTTGACTAACACATAGAAATCAAAGAGTATTCTACCACAAAATCTTCTTATATTCAAAATGAAAATTCTTACAATGTTTTTTCACTCCCTATAGATTGAGCATGTATCTAACTTTTATTGGATACAAAAGAAGTTAACTATGATAAATACTAGGTAACAACTAAACTAACTAAAACAAGAGGATATTCATAGAGATTGGTTTATATGTCCAAAATAGAGAAGAGCATTACAACAAGATCCACACATAGTTGGGAAGATCCTCATAGAATTTTCAACTGCTTCTTCTAACCATATCTAGTTATCAAATCTTATATACAATGTATCCATATCATCTTATCTAAAGTTGTAACCTATATCTACTAGCTTCTCTAAATAGAAAAGATACACATAAATAGAAGTCTATATATATATATATATATATATATATATATATATGTAAATATAGAAAGTATCTAGAGGAGTCCTAGATCATCATTGAATAGCTAAAGGAACTTATGGAATGCCTTGGAACATGTTGTTGATGATTCTATAATAAGTTGTGAGATTCCATGACATGACTATCAAAATTTGTAGATTGACTATTGTAATCCATAGCTTTCTATCATAATCCATAGCTATCTATCAAGGTCTCTAGAATACCTAGTCAAATCCATAACTTCACTCGAATGATCAGTTCATGCTCAAGTAACTTCCTTATCTTTATGAGATCATATAAAAAATATTATTTATATGCTATAATACATATACATATCAAATATGGAAGACTAAACATGCAAATAATTAGAACATCATGTAAATAATGCTAACTCAAATTCATATAAGCTTATAGAGACAACGACATTCATCATCTAGCTTAGGCTAGTTATAATCCCTAAGACTACATACAATGCTAAAATCAAATGGCATATTTATGGCTGTGAAGAATGATATATCATGGTTATAATGAGTCATAATGTGGAATAATCAATGATGATATTAGAATAATCACTAGTTTATGGGAATATCTTTTTTGTGGTCTCAAATGATTATGTCAGATCTAGATAGCTACATTGACACATGTGTCTAACTCAATCATAGATATCCTATACAAAATATTAAATAGATTTATATACAACCAAGTAGAGACTTTTGGGTTTTATATCACCTTTATTTGATGTCTTCAGATCATGCACAGAGATTGTCACTCTTTTTCAAATTATCAAACCCTCGATCTTCACCTTTGAAGTGACTATGGGAAAAATGGGTCAATGGAATCACAGTGTTGAGCTGATCCCAAAGACCCATATATCAATAGGCACTACCTACATAAACACTACTATAAAGAGGGACTTAGATTGATGTAGTTCTCCCCTATGTATTGGCTTGTGTGTGTATAAGGGTGCAATATGTGATAATCAAAGACATGTAATGACGTAACTTGTAACTTAGAAAATATGGCTCATGGGATGCTATTTGAATACTTTAGATATATAAAAAGACTTCTCTTATGATTGAAATGGAATAAAGAAAAATAGGGTAGATTTGCTTAAATGTTTTATTGAGTGCTTCTTGATATATTACCTTGTAAGTTATATGTGATTGTTAGGTGAAGAATGAATGAGGTTTGATCTTGTATATATACCAATCCCTTTTTGAAATGTCTCATATTAAATCACTTAGGCCAACCTTTAGGATACATTTATTTTGAAAATTGGATGACTCTTGGACACTAAACACTTTGTAAGAAACTAGGCAGTTGCATCAATGCATGTGTTGGTCTGAGATGCAAGTGTTAAGGGAGCTAGAAAATAGGCACAGGTCCAAAACTAGTAGTGAAGGATAATAATCAAGTTTATATTTTTTTCATAATATAGAAGGACTTGGTCATCATAATAATAATGGTCAGACTAGAAGATAAGCAATTCGGCATAAAGAGAGAGTGAATGTAGACCTTTCGATAGCATGAAGTTATAGAACTGAGTGGTACAACCATGATAGGTATTTACCAAGTGTACAAGACTTATGTAATATATAAATTAGATTTTAGTATTTGTATTTACCCCCCCTTTAATCTCATAATTAAATTACTAGTTTAATTTAAATAAATGTGTACATGGGTGTGTACAACACACCTTATCTTTGTGTGAGCCCACCTTGAGTTATTTGTTGATGACTGACCTATAACCAAGAGTATGTTAAAGTATATAAATAGTGTATTAAATCTAAAATTGAAATATTTTGAAATTATTTAAAGTAAAAAAGAGTAAGGTTAGGAGTACACATGTGTGTCGATGCAACCATTTTTATTTTTAGTGATTTGATTTGAAAGGATGCCTTCTTATGAAGTATTGAAACTAAGATTAGAATAATTTTGAACCTAAAAGTACATGTTTATATATATATTTGAGGAAAAAATTCCACCAATCTTGGTGTAAAGGTGAGTTTTAACACAACCATTGAGCTTGTTTCATATCAATTGTGCAACCCAAATATGTGCATAACTTGGTGAGTGTAAATTTAATCAACTCATAGTATATATTTGGTGAGGGTGAATGATTTAACCAAATCCAACCTATAATTATGGTGAAATTATATTATTTAATTAAATCTAACTTATAAATTTGGTAAGATTGAGTGATTTAATCAACTCAAGCTTTCAAATGTGAACTAACTACTATAATAGATTGGATCGATAAAAGTCCATAAGAATCCATCATGGGTATGATAATAGTCCATACTAGTATTTTAAATCTATAAAAGGTTTTGATTTTATAATTTTAGGTGCCCCTTACATGGAATATGCACCTCATATATGTCTCAAGTTGAAATTTGGGTATAATAATAGTACCAATATATAGAATGATACCACATATGTGTATTTAAATCATATAATTATGAAATTTGGTGAATTTTAAAATTGGTGCAAGTGTGAAGGACATGTTTCTATGACAATCCCCCATTAAATCTAAAAAATCTAAGAAGTGGTGTAAATGTGGAGAATATGTTTCTATAACATGCCCCCATTCTAATCTAAAACTGTGAAAATGTAGATGTCAAGCCTCTATGACATCCCCCCTCTTTTGAGGTGAGGAGAAATAGAATATGATATTTACTTCAAAATAAAAATATAACTATATAAGTTGTGTATGGATTAGGTAGCATATAATAATTACATCTCTAGGTAGATATAACATTATAGAATGCCATGTGTGATCACATCAAGTCCTAAGATGCATGATATAGATCATGGAAATGTATGGAGAGTGATAATATGAGGTCAAAAAATAATCAAGCACATGCACAAGAACACTCAAAATCAAATCAAAAGCAAATGGTCCAAGGAGACATCATATAAGGAACAAGTTTAAATGCTGCACAATCAAAGGGACATGACTTAGACAAATATCCACAAAGCATAGAATGACATATTCAAATGTATAAATAGGAAAACAAAGTCACATGAATCATAATTAAAGGAGCATATTCAAATTATCGAACTTGCAAGAGAATGTAATATAATAGCATGCAAGGTAAGACACTCAAAGAAGTGCAAAAAGGAAAGCATGGAATAAAAGTAACCAATATGAACATAACATACTTGTTCTTATAATATGTGTTAGCAATAAATGTTAAGTACATAACATATAAAGTACATTTTTAAAAGATATGAGAATGGATATAAGCATGTGTAAGTATAAAAGCTCAGTCATGATAATGTAAAGGGAACATAAAATAGCATAAGCTGGTGTAGATGATATTTTGTGATTATGTATCACCTTAGTCTTGTACACTTGGAAAATTTAGACCTTGGCTGTTCCTCTTAGTTTTACATATGCCTTGCTTCCAAAAGCTTAGCATCTACTCTATCTTGTACCCTATAATTTTTATATCCTTAACCTTATCTACCCAAGTAGGATTCCACAATCCAATAAAGGTTAAACATTTGGTGAACCCAACCTTTGAGCATCATAGTTGTATAAGCATTTTTTTGTAGATGCTTCTCTTATCTTGTCCTAATCTTTGTTTTATTTTTATATTTTATCATGTATGACATTTATTTATTTGATGATTATGAATATGAAACCCTTCAACAATCTCTCCAATTATGGATCAAAAACCATTACTCTTGCATTCTTCCAAGTGCTAAGGAAAATAATATCAAAGCTTTGAATGGTGGCAACTACTATCCCTATAATCAGGTCTATGCTTCCATCCTTTCAAGACATGATGTGATCCATCCCAAAGAGGATCCAAAGATTTTTCCCTTGATTTCTATACAAAAATTGGTTCCACATAGAGATAAGGTACTTTCATTTGATTGTGACAATTTTTGTCAACTCCATAAAGAAAACATGGAGGATTTAAAAATCATTAATAAAGGGGATGTTCCTTCAATTTCATTGATAAAAACTCACCTATTCCTACATTTAAAAATAATATTACCCTTATTAAAGGTGATGATCCTTCTTAGCCTTAATTTTTTATTGAAAATTTTCAAAAGGTTAACCAAGAAATTATGGCATCCTTACCAAGTCATATTAATCCATCAAGAAAAAGGAATAATTATACACATATAGATCATTACAAACATAAGATGCCAAAAATTTACAATATGACAATGGTGGATGCATTACATTCTTATGATAATTTAAATTCCTCAAGTAAAATATTACATAATTTTGGCCTTTAATACTTAATCAAAGATGGGTATCAAGGGAAAGGATTGGGCAAACATGAACAAGGTATTACAAATCCTATACCTCTCAGACATAATCAAAATCGCTAAGGCTTGGGGTAATAAAAAACAATCATCGATAACCAATAAACTATCAACAAATTAAACATTAAGGTGCAAATGGATGCACATAAAAATCATGAACCATCATAAGGGGAACCAATGTTATAAAACTTCTAAGAGAATAAAAAGATCAAGCTCCCTTTGGTGATACATCCTCATGACATGTCAAATTTGGATACAAAATCAGATCAAGGAAAAGGTATGATAACAAAAATTTATGAGCATATAGATGTTCATCCCTCCATACCTTCCTCTTCATTGAACATATTAGATCACTTCTATGAGAACCAAGTTCTGTTATGTCATATCCATTATGTGGAGTCTTCTCAAAAGGATTCATAATAAATTTTATAGATCACAACACAGTAATATAAAACTAACACTATTTTGTTTAGGTTAGTTGAATATAACATGATCTCTTTACCTTCTACTTAGCATAGATCATGTAGTTGCCTTCTTCCTCAAGAAGGATTGCCATATTATAAGCCAAAATACAAGCCAATGTGGGGATTTGAAGGCCAAAATTTAAGAATAAAAGAGTGTGGGAGAAATAATTTTTTCTTCCCATAATAAATCAAGTCCAATATTTCACATCTTTCTAAAGAAAACCAACCTTCAAACACACCTACAAGTGGACATATAATAGTTTTTACAAATATCAATGTGTTATGTTGTACATGTATTCTAATTGACATATAATAGGACTCACGTTGTAGTAGGATATTTTATGAAAAAATGGGACATTATATGGATGATCTAAATAAATATCCATTAAATATAGATTAATTTGGATACATACTTTTACATATAACATGCATACCAAATATTGTATATTCTATGACATGGGTAAAAAATCCAAAGTCAAATTTTAATTTGTATCTAGGTTAGTCTTAACTGGTCGATATATAAGCGAAGATCGATATGAAAATTATTACATTTAAATTTAAAAGTAACAAAATACATGTGCCATTTTATGGGCACAATGATAAATATATGATAACAATATATGGAATACATTTACCAAAATACATCATAGTATGTGCCATGATAAGTCATAAGACATGTTATCATATGATTAAAAAAAATAAATTATCAGATATTCCTTTGAATTTTGATTGGGAAAATGGTTAATTATTTACATTCAAATTGGGGAAATGGATATTTTTTCCATTTTCCAAAAATTCTCCAAAAATACAAAAAAATTAAAAACATTCAAAAATCTAAAATCATTTTTGGCACCCACATGTTATATTGGCTCCTTAGAATCTATGTGGTAGTTTTATGTTGAGGGATAGAATATCATTTACTCCTACATGGACATATAAAAACATACACAAATACATAATACACTTATTGGTATTGGGATTTCCCTCTACCCACATCATCTAGACATTGGGGGCATTCATCTTCTACGATCTTGATACACATATTATATGATTTGATGATCACTCTACATTATCATGTTTGAAATTACATGTGTACTTACACATGCCTATTATCAATGATTATATCTTGCACATTGTACTAGTGTCCTAGGAAAAACCATAAGCAACCAGCATAAACATGTTTCAAGGCAAAACTTCCTTAAGTGTTTTGCCTTGCTATTATCTTATTTTTACAAGAATTTGAATATGTTCCATTGTATGTGTTCCATGTGCCTATGTTTGCATTATTATACATTTTAATATGTCATTACTTGTTGTATCGAAATTTGAATTTGTCATTCCTTACTTTGTGGACATTTGACTAAGTCATGTCCATTTGATTTTGTGGCATTTGAACATGCTCTGTGTATGCAGTCCCCTTGTACCATTGCCTTTTGACTTGATTTTGAGTGTTCTTTTGTGTGTTTATTTGTTTATTGATATTTTACTATTACTATCTATAAATTTTCATATATTTATCATGCATCATATGCCTAGATGTGATCACATTATTTTTATACACTTCAATGATACATTTACCTAGACACATTTCCTTCTATATGCTACATGGTTACATTCACAAATTTAATAGTTGTCTTACCCTTTTCAGGTGAGTTAACTTGCAAGTACTATTTTTAACTCACCTCAAAGGGGTGGAATATTAATGGGGGCATGCTTAGGAAGAATCATCTCCACACTTTGCATAGTTATTAGATTCAATGGGAGCATGTCATATAGACATGGATTCCACACATTCATAGTTTCTAGATTAAATTAGGTGAATGCTTTGGAAACATGTTCTTCATATTTATTCAATATCATGGTAATTATATTAGTTTACAAATTTAATGCAAGCATGTCATATGGACATGGATTCCACATATTCATAGTTTTTAGATTCATTGGGGGCATTTTATCCACATTCATTTAGTATGGTACATATATGTATTCATAGATTCAGTGGGGGCAAGCTTTGGAAGCATATTATTCACACCTATTAGGTATTCAACATCTATAGTTTATAGTGGGGGTATGTTTTGGAAACATGTACTCCACATTAGTACTTATATCAGTTTCATATTTCTCCATATATCATGGGGGAATGCTTTAGAAGAATGTCCTTCACACTTACATAATTATCCGAGTTGGCCAAAGCACATAGTTAAATGATTTAGATTCATAGTTGTGGTAGAATTCTATACATGGTACCATTGCTATACATAATTTCAGCATGAGACATATTAAGGTTCATATGTTATGTAATGTGCGCCTAATATTTCAAAATCCAAATCAATATTTGATTCCATAAATGTTGCATGTACTGATACCCCACATAATTTTATGGACTTTAAAGAGATAATATACTATAGTAGTCAGTTCATATTTTGGTATGGTTGAGGTGATTAAATCATTCAGACTTTCCAATTTTTTAGTTTAGACTTGATCATCCAAACTCATCAAGTTATAAGTATCACTAGGTTTCATAGTTGAACTAATCTCCACTGCCAAGTGGCAACTCACTTTTACTCCAAATTTGGGGGCATGTGCCTTCCAGTATCTCTCTTGTGCCTTCTAATTTCAATCTATTTCAAGTACTTTTGACCTAGATTATATACACTAATTATATGTTGTAACATGCTCTTGGTTGTATGTTAGTCACCAGTAAATCACTTAAATTAAACTCCAGTGAAGCACTCAAATTCAACTTAAACAAAGGTTGGGTAAATGTAGATGATATTTTATGATCATGTATCACCTCAGTATTTTACTCTTAGAAAATTGAGACATTGGATATTCCTATTAGTTATACACATGCGTTGCTTATACAAGCCTCACATCTTCTCTATCTTGTGCCCTATCATTTCTATATCCTTAACCCTATCTAGCCAAGTAGGATTCCATAATATAAATTAGGGTTAAACACTTAGGTGTATCATTATCAAAGAAGTGTATGCCCCCAACATACTTATAACATGAGTAGAGGGAAGGCCCAACATCTAGACGTGCATATATCATGTATCTGGGTATGCCTATATCACACTCAAATTATGCATGAAACATGCATGTATATATGAAAAGGATTGATATGTTATTTAATAACATGGAGAAAACAACATAAGTATAATAAATAGTATAACAAGGAATATGTTGAATATTTTTGGTATTTTTAAAAAATTTGGAAGGATAAAAAATAAGACATGTACAAGGAAAAGTGTTACTAGAATCCAATGTACTCATCAAGGGGATGCCTATGTGAAGGCTTTATATCCTGTGTGTCATATTCATATGCTACATGATTACTATCATTAGGACCATACAAATCTTTTATATTATTAGGATCATACTCATCAATGTAATCATTATTATAGGAGAGAGTTAACTTCTAAGGTTGTTCCTGAACTTATGATATATAATTTTGAGCATCTATGTTTGAAAAAAAATTGCACCATAGATTAGGGTTTCCTTCTTGAAAATTTGTTTTTCTGGAGTATGTTCATCATTATGAAAATGTTGCATCTCATTATGGGATAGATAAGAGTCACGCATCTTTTCTTGGACACTAGGAAAATATGTAATTTGTGCCTTGACTTCTTTATTTGAGGATAAATTCATAGACTCTATAGTAATTCCCTTAACTATTTGTTCTTCTATGCATGAAATAAATATGATGTTTAAATCCTTAGTAATCATAATTTTATCATTCAATTTTGTAGACATGTCTTGCCTTGAAAACCCTTTGTTAGAAATCCTCTTTTTAGAATGCTTGTTTACTTATCTTGAATTTGATTTTTCAACCTTTATTCTTACTATTTTTGTGACATTGCCTTTTGAATCTTTTATTGCTCTAATTGTTGCATTTACAAGTGTTTTTATTTTGAACTATCCTTTGATACCCATAATTTTTGTTTTTTCACTTGTGTTTTAGAAGAGGTACTCATAGTGTAAGTGGGTTGCTTGATTGATGTATTAATGATATGATCACCACTATCATTTATCTTTTGTATTTTTTTATATAAGGAAAAATAATAATCAATATGATGCCCATGTATTTTATGATATGCATAATAGAATTTTGACCTTATAAGAGGATGTATTGGAGTTAGTTGGATCACTTTGTATTGAAGAATTTCTCTTAGGATTTCACTTGGACTCCTATTAGCTTTTTATTCACTTTTTGAATCATTTATTTTAGATGTATTTTTTTGTAGCTTTTTATTTAGAAATGAAACTTTATTGGGTATAAAATTTCTAGATGATGATGAAAACACAAGATTAACACTAGCATATTTTAGATCTTTGGGTATGTAATATTCCAAATATGTGATCTTTGAATTGAAATAAAAATTTCACTTTTGTAACTATTATATTAACTTGATCATAATGATGCTTTAATATTTTATGGCCTCATAAACACAAACCCTAGGTACTTTAAATTGAATATGCATACACATATAATGTAAAGTAGATGTGGGAGGTGGAGAGGTTTCAGGAAGGACATATTGACTAGCTCTATTTGAAACCATAGAATGGAGTACCTTACTCTTTGAAATAGTGATAACATGGACCTGATTAGAGGGATGGTAAATATCACCCTCCTTAGGGTTAGGAGGAAGAGGTTCCTTTTTATCTATTTTAAATGTTATAAATATGGAGATGAGTATAGGATAAGAGATACATACATAATCTAAGGAATAGTCCAACATGATAGGAAAAATAAGAATTGAATAATTACTACAATCTAAAACCATAGGAGATTAAAAACCCTAGAGAAAGCTTGGATTTACATGAGAATACATAGTGTTTAGTTTCAAAAAATGTTTAACCCTAAATTTAAATATATGGGGAGATACATGGTTATTAATATATAGTATTCTAGGGCACAAGGGTGATAAACTACCTCTATAACAAGCCAATTAATAGAGAACTCATATAAATAGTATTATGAATTTATACAACTGAGATTGATAAAAATAGTAAATCAAAACCTATTGATAGTAAAGTATAATTATTGATACATATTAAAATAAATTAGAAATAATGTAATTATATAGTTTAATGTACACATGCAGGTCTAAGTAATAATAGGCTATAAGTGGAATGGATGATGATCCTAGAACAATTGTTAGTTTCTAGAAATATCATTTTTGTGGCCTCAGATGCTTGCATCACATTTGGATAGTTGTGTTGATATAGGTGTCTAAATATATCACATGTGTACTCTAATAAATATTGAATAGATCTATATGTGACCAACTAAATTCTTTTGGGTTTTTTATTACGTTTCTTATAATGTCTTTGGATCATGTGCACAAGCTATCGCTCTTTGTCAAATGATCAAACCCTAGCTCTTTACCCTTGGAATGATTGTGGGAAAAATGGGTTAGGGGGTTCATGATGTCAATGTAACCCCAAATAACCCTATGTTAATGGTCATTACCTACATATCCACTACTTAGAGTAGGCCTCATAATGATGTAGTTCTCCCCTATGTGTTGGCTTGTGTGTGCACAAGGGTGAAATATGTGATAAGTAAAGGCAATCAATGACTTAGCTTATAACTTGGAAAATATGGCTCATGGGATTATATATGAATGGTTTAGACCTGCATAAATATTTATCCTATGATAAATATGGAAATAGGGATAAATAAGGTAGATTTTCTCATTTGAATGCTTGATTGAGTGATTTTTGGTATATTGCTTTGTGAGTTGTCTATGGTTTAAAGGTGAGGAATGAATGAGGGTTGATATTATATATATACCAATCTTTTTTAAAAATATATTTCACTAAATCACTTAGTCTGACCTTTAGGATATGTTTCTTTTATAAATTGGATGAATACTAGGCACTGGATAATTGTGTCTACGTATGTGTCGATTTGGGATGCAAGTGTCCATGGAGCTATAAAATAGGTATAGGTCCTAAAATGAAAGTAAAGGATAATAATCAGGTTTAGATATTTTTTCATAATAAAGAAGGCCTAGGTCATCATAATAACAATGGTTAGACTATGAGATAAATAATTAAGCATTAAAATATATTGAACGTGAACCTTTCAACAATGAGAAGGTCTAGAACTGAAAGTTACAACCATGATAGGTATTTTCCAAGTGTACAAGACTGAGGTACTATATAAACTAGATTTTAGTATCTATAGAAACATAAAACAAATAAAACTAGTCTACATCAAACATATGCATAAATGTCATTGTTAACACAATATAAAGTATAAGTGAATAACAAAACACTTGTATGATATATAACTCATCATGGTAGAAAGGTTGTGGATAGATGTAACCTATTAAAATGTTCACATAGAATGAATATATGCCCCTAGCTTAGAAAGGATGTTAGGTAAAAAGACATCAAAGGGCCATGTAATAGTATGTCATTATATTAGACTCACATACCTCATGAAAGGCATTATGTATTTCAAACTTAAATAAGCTATTTAATTAACATGAAATAAATAACATATGGAAAAAGTGAAATAACAATAAAATAAAATGATTGGAAGTGCTGATTTTTGAATTATTGCAAATATATATTTTTTGGATTTTTGAAATATTTGATTTTTTTGGATTATTTTCCATATTTAATTTTTTTTGAAATGTTTGGACTTTTATAAGACTAGAATTCAAAAATATTTCAAAAGTACCAAGAAGAAAGGCTTTGAAAAGAGAATAAATGGGAGGTATTTGAAAAATATACAATAAGGTACTAAAGCATACTATGGTAAGAAGGAAGGCAAGAAATATGCCCCCAATGTATATGTAAAGGAGTCATAGAAATTTAATATAAATGATTGATATAGATAAGGATGTACATGCCCCCCCCCAATGGGTAAGGGGATATGTTCATGTATGTAATGTGTAAGAGTAGGGAGATATGATCATGTAAGTATAATGGAATCCATAACATGATATATATGTCATAGTTACCAAGTGGATTTACATAAAGAATGTGCTTTACAATCATTGTAATATGGTTGTTTTGGATTGTTCAAATTGGTATGAAAATCAAGAGAGTAAGTTCCCAAAGTAAAAATAAAGCCAAGGGCTAGAAGAATGCTCAGAAAAGGGATAGAATAAGTAGAAATGAAGTACAAATAAAGAGGATATGTAGATAGGAAAATAAGTAAGTATCTAACTAATCATGTCTATAATAGGATGAATATATGCATAACCTACAATATCATATGAAGGATTGACTTCCTCTGAAGAGGAAGTGCCAAATATAGATGCCTCTGAATAGGAATAGAAATCAGATACTATAATATAACCATTTGAATCACTACTCATATATCCATGTGAATCTATATACTCGTGTGTAATAGGAGATGTAATGACCTGTACTTATGGTGAATCACTCTAAATAACCTATGGTTCCTTAAGAGATAAAGACCTCTTTTTTAAGCACCACTTCCTACAAGGAGAATGTAACATGCTCTTTAGAACTAATTGATTATGATCATGTGTAACTATATCATGCCATAAATAGATGAAGAAACTGATTCTATACTATGCTCTTAAAATTTTAAAAACATTTGAAAATGTTATATGTTAACAAATGATTTCATCAATGTGAGGATCATAAAAATATGTGAGTAGTAAATGGATGACTTTTTATGAACAATTTATGCTAGACGTGCATGTATTATAATTAATAAATTATCATGTGTACTATAACCCTCAATTATATTTACATATTCATCATGTATATTAGTTGTGTCATTTCAATCATAATTTGCATAATCATTATCATGATCATCATAAGAGAGAACCAAATTCTTAGGTTGTGCTTAAAATTATGATATGCCATTTTGATCATATTTTTTTTATTTGTATATGAAAATCCAATTGCCCCATACTATGATATTGACATTTTTTATTTCTCTTTTGTAATATGTATTGTATATATGCCTTTATTATTATTCCATTAGTTGTATTTGATTGAATATTAACTAAAAATTATGATTTATTTTTGTGCTCTTGCTCTATAGATGTTCCCTCTTTTGAAATGGAAATGAGTTTGTATTGATGATAAAATGTCATGCAACCTTTGTGTTTAATCATTGATCCTATGGATTTTAATCATGATCCTCTAATCTTGACATTATATGCATGTGTATGAGAAATAACATTGAAATTAAGATAACACTCTTGTGAAGTAAATAATATTGTTAACTCGATTGATCCTAGACATGATGTTGATATTACAACTTGATCTATGTACCAATGACAATAACCAAGAAATACAATAAATGATGCAATTTTTTTAATTTCTTGATAGTACATAACCTTGACATTAGTAAATTGCTTTCCATCTATGCGATCAGTAAAAGTGAAAGGTTATTAATATGAGGAAAGGATAGTAAGTGCCTCCTTTGGAACCATACTTGTAACATTAGCTTTTGTAGGCATTTATTAATTTTGAATATCTTACGTTAGAAACCCGTTCTTAAATTTACTTTCTTGTTTAGGTTGAACTTATTTTTGCAGCTTCTCTTTTATTAATTTATCTTTTTGTAAAATCTCTTACTATAACTTTTGTAACCTTTACTTTTCAAATTGTTCTTTTTTCAATCTTACTTTTTCATATAGTTTTTTTGTAATATTTTTTTCTATAATTTATCTTTTTGAATAGTTTCTTGCTCTAATTTTTCTATTTGTAGTTATTTTTACTTTGAATTATACTTTTGTATCCATAGTTCTTGTCTTTCTTCCTTTTGAACTAATTTTGATTTTTCCACTTGTTCTAATTTCACTTGTTTCTTAAGACGTGCAATCATAAGGTGAGTGGGTTACTTGTTTGATGTCTCTATTATTAGAACACCACTATCAACAAGAATTTATATTTTATTCTTCAAATCCAAACAACTATCTGTATGATGCCTATGTATTTTGTCATATGCACAATAATATTTTGATCTTCGTTGAGGAGGCACAAAAGGTAATGTGATTAAAAAAATTCAAATCATTTCTCTTAGAATCTCCCTTGTATTTATTATTAGCCTTTTGTATATGTTGAGTCAATAATTGTCGATGTATATTGTGTTTGAGGCACATGATAGCTAAATGAATATGTAGAAACATAATTAAGATTAGCATACTCTAGATTCATTTTTATTTTCAAGTCATATAATCTTTGAACTAAAATATTGATTTTGATTTTGTAACTCTTCTATTAACTTTTTCATAGTGATAATTTGATCTTGAAGGGATTCGCAAGCACAAACCCTAGGTACTACTGATTGAATACGCATAAAAACACCATAAAAGTATATATTAGAGGAGGAAAACCATTATCATATTTAATTTTACTATCCATGATATACATAACAGATTTAAATACAACACATGCAATAAAGAACAAGCATATTGTTAGAAAATAATATTTCATGTGTAACAATGTGTTTAACCATAAAATGATATCTAGGTACTTGGAGTTAGCCTTAGATTTGGATTCAAGGGGTATATAGAAATGAAATGGCATAAGGGTGATAATCAGATCTATAGAAAGCCAATTAGATGTTAAACTCAAATATGAACATATACTAATTTATTATGTTGAGATAGTCTAAATATGGAAAGGACAACTATGCTAGATATATAAATGACAAAGAAGTGAAATAATTATCTTGTTATGATGTCAATGTAGTTCAAGATCTAGAATAGGTTGAAAGCAAGTGGGAATTAGATTCTAGAATAATCATCAGATTCTGGATTTGATGCCTCTATCTCTCTAGATAATAACATTAGCCTAGGATGGTTATGTCAATTCTAGTGTCTTATATAGAATATTTATTAAAATAGGATTCAACCATGTGGATGATTTAAGGTTTTGATTCACCTTCACTCTGGTACATTCATATATGGGTCATGGATAGTCACTACTTATGAAATGGCAAAACCTTAGCTTTCAATCTTCAATGTGACCTTGGAGAAAAATGGGTTAGTGGGTACATAGTGTCGAGTTGACCCCAATGACCCCTCTATTAAATGACACTACATACATAACCAATAATTTAAAGAGGAAATTAGAATTATTTAGTTCTCCCTTATGTGTTTTCTTGTTTGTGAATCATATAGTGTGTGCAAATAAAGTACAATAGTGACCTAGCTTATAGCTTGGAAAATTAAGATCTTATGCTACTCATTTAGTACTTCAGACCTGTAGATGTGTTGTACCTATTATTAGTATGAATTTAGGGAATATTTATTAAATTTAATGCTATATAGAGTGATTTTGATAAGTTCCCTAGTCTCTTTGGTCTTTGTCTAGGTATTAGTAGGTGTATCTAGGTGAAGAATGAATGATGGTTGATCTTGTATTTATATCAATCAATTTGGATTTATAACTTGTAATAAATCACTTAGGTTGACCATTAGGATATGTTTAATTTGTAATTTGGATGACTTTAGGGAACTAGACACTTTCATTAGTGCATGACAATAACATTGATACTACTATCTATCCATAATGTTACTTTCTAGGGAGTAAGAGAATAGGTACAGGTTCAAAACTTGTAGAAATGGAAGATCAATATATTTTAAACATTTTAGGCAAGATAAAAGACATAGGTCATCAATAATACTGGTTATACTAAGATATATAGGCAAAGGGGCATAAAGATAGAGTAGATAATAAACTTATGAAAGTAAGAAAGGTAGAGAACTAAGAGGAAAAACCAAGGTTGGATTTTGTAAAGTGTACACTACTGAGGTGATATATAATAAAAAAGTATCATCTAAATTTTCCCCCTTTATAATCTAGTAATTAAATTTTTATTTTAAAGGAAAAGAATGCATACTTGGGTGTGTATGCACACTTTGTATTTACGTGTACCCAACTTGAGTGCTTTGTTGGTAATTGACCTGAAACTAAGAGCATGTTATAATATAAAATTAGTGCATATAATATGGATTGAAAGTACTTGAAATAGATTTAAATTGAAATATAAAGATTTAGGAATACACTAGTGTGTCGATGTAACCAACTTGTCTATTGGCAAGTTGTTTTGTAAAAGATGTATAATTTTAAGGCTCTAAAAATTGAGATTAGTATAAATATAGATAAATATTTAAAGTACATATATCCAAGGATATATATATATATATATATATATATATATATAGAGAGAGAGAGAGAGAGAGAGAGAGAGAGAGAGATGCCCCAACTTTGGAGCAAAAATGAGTTGCTACTTGGTAGTTGCGATTAACTCAATTATGCAACCCAATGAGACTTATAACTTGGTCAGGCTAGATGATTAAGTATAACCTAAGAACTTGGAAAGATTGAGTGATTTAATCATCTCAACCATACCAAAAGGTGAACCAATTACTAGAGTAGATTGGCTTAATAAAAGTCTATAAAAGTACACCGGGTATTAGTATAAAGAGATCCATGATATGGTATGTATATAATTTTACCACAACTATGAATATAAATTATATAACTATGTGTTTTGGCCAATTCAGATAAATGTGTAAGTATGGAGAACATGCTTCCAAATCATGTCCCCCTTATATATGGAAAAATCTAAAAACTGATATAAGTATCAATGTGGAGGACATGTTTCCAAAATATGCCCCCACTGTAAACTAGCGATGTTGAATACTGAATAGGTGTGGAGAACATACTTCCAAAGCATGCCCCCACTAAATTTAAGAACTGATATAACATATTAAATGAGTATGGATAACATGATTCTAAAGCATGCCCCCACTGTAATCTAAGAAATATGAATGTGTGGAAGCCATACCCATATGACATGACCCCACTAAATCTAGAAACTGATATAAGTACCACATATTGAATGAGTGTGAATAACATGATTCTAAATCATGCCCCCACTAATTACAAAAAATAATAAAAGTACCATATATCGAATGAGTGTGGAGAGCATACTTCCAAAGCATGCTTCCATTGTAATCTAAAAACTATTCCAAGTGTGGAAAACATGTCTCTATTACATGCCCCCATTTTAAGGGAGGGAAAGATAAGAAATTCTACTTACCTCACCTTAAAATGATAATACAACTATATAATATGTGAATATAACCATGTAAAATTTAAAAGGAAACATGTCTAGGTAAATATATCATTGAAACTCATAGAACCAATGTCATCCCATGTAGGTGTAATATACATGATAAAGATCATGGCAAAGTCTAAATAGTAATAATAAAAGCTCAACAAGAAAACAAGCACACACATAAGATCACTCAAAATCAAATCAAAAGGCAATGGTCTAAGGAGACCACAAATAAGGGGAATGTTAAAATGCTACACACTTGAAGGGTCATGACTTAGTTGAATGTTCATAAAATCAAGAATGACATTTAAAATGTCCATACAATAAATAATGGCATATACCAATATCAATGGAATTATACATAAGTACAAGGGACATAATCAAAGGATCATATTTAAATGCTCCATCAAATAATACAATAGTAAAGTAAGACATTCCATGAAGTTCATGAAATAAAGAATAAACAATCAACATAAACATGTCATAGTAACCCATGGATCTAATGTGTTAAGAAATGTATGTCAAGTGTATAGCATATCAAGTACCATGTGTAAGATGTAATCATGGATAATAGTCATGTGTAATTACACATGTAAGCTCAAACATGATAATGTAGAGTGATCATTGAATTATATAACCTATGTGTATCAAGATCAAAGAAGTATATTCCCCCAATGTCCATATGACATGAGTAAAAGAAAGTCCAAACATCCAAAATAGGAATGTATCATGTGTCTGTGTATGTCTATATCATATTCAAATATAAGTGTGATGCATATGTGTATGTAGGAGTAATTGAATATGTCATCCATTAACATCGAACTAACACATGGATACCAAATAGCCAATAGAATATGTAAGTGCCAAAAATGTTTTTTATTTTTTTGGTATTTTTGGAATTTTTGAAGAGGAGTGATCATCTTATGATGCCATCCAATGGATGATCATATCTATCTCCCTCACTATGAACCTTAAAACTTTAATTTGTAAATTTTACATTATTTTCATTGTGACTAGATAGGTTAAAAAGGTGTAGCATGTTCCTCCTCACATTTTTCATGTGTAGTAGAAGAAGTAATGATATCATTTGAAACATTTATTAATTTACCTTCATGAGGAAATGAAATACCTTTCTTATTATGATCAATTTTTTCTTCCATTTGGTATAGCCAAATATTTCTTAGTGTAAATGAATATGGATATGTGGTAGGCATAACCCAAACCCATGTTTGAAACACTTTAGGACCAAAAGTAATTGGAATTGTTATGTTTCCTAAGGAGTCTTTCCAACCATCTTTATTTAGTACATTTGTTATATTGAAGCCCATTTGTTGTAAGCGTCTTACATTGAAAATAGTTTTTACTTGTGTAGGATCAATATAGTTATGCCAAAAATAAGAACCACCCATGTATAAGGTAATTTTTAAATCTTGTTGGCATGGATATTTTTGTGTTGTTCACTTTATGATTATTTCATAAGATATGGATCTTGGATTAGGGCCATTTTGAGTAACATTTGTGAATTGGTCATATAGAGATTATGGTACCACATTTTTGTTCATAATGCTCTTTAGGTAAGTAATATCCATATATTTTGAGAGGGATGAAGCTTTTGTATTTAAAGGGAGATTATATTTGATTATGACCCTTGTGCCATTTCATTTCTATATACCACTTTAATGTAAATCTAAGGCTAACTCTGAGTACATATATTTAATTTTAGGATTAAACATTTGGTGAACTCAACCTTTGAACATAAAAACCCTAAGAGTACAATTTGGAATGATTATTACCAATTTTATGCTAATATTTATATATTTCATATCTATTATCATGGATGATATTGATTGTTTTGATGACTATGATTATGAAACCATCCAATTCTCCCTCAAGGAAGGAATTAAAATTGATTACTCTTGTATTCTTCCAAACATTAAATCATGTAATATAAAAGACTTGAATTATGGTAGATTTTATACCTTTAATAAGGTCCATGTTCCCACCACTTCAATGGATGAGTTCATCCATCTTAAGGAAGATAGAAATCCTTTACCCATGCTTCCTATAAAACCATTATGTGACTTTGGCATTCCATACTTACAAAAGTATGGATACCAAGGCCAAGGATTGGGCAAATATGATCAAGGTATAACCCACCATATACCCCTTAAACATAACAATACAAATAGGCAAAGGTTAGGATTTTCACAAACTTTTTTGACTAGACAATCATTCAGGCTAGCTAAACATGTACATTTTACCAAAATAGTGGGTACATATGACCAATAGGTTCTTTCATTTTATCATAAAAAATTATGACAAATACATCAAGATATTATGGCTGATGTGTAAATAATTAATAATGGGGAAATGTCTTCAAGTAAATTCATTAAACTCCCTAACATCCCTACATTTCCAAACAATATCCCTTTATTCAAGGGTGATGGTTTTTTCCTACATTCATTTAAAACAAATTCCATATTAAAAAGGTTTCCTTACCAACATTATCCAAAGCTAAAATCATTATACCCTTACCAAAGGAAAATGAAACAAATTCTTCAAATGGTACAAACTATTAAAATGATATACCAATGTACCATAGTTCAAAGATTCCATGCCATTACCAAATTATCTTAAATTTAGTGATAATGAACTTACACTTATTATACATGAGTATGACGATACTCATATGCCTAGATTAAAAAAAGGTGGTGGGTTGAAAACAATGATAACACCTAAGAAAAACACCTCTATCCCCATAAAATATATAATGTATATGATGACCACTATTGGGGACCTTCAAAATCAAGTTTATATACTCCAAATGCAAATGGCTTTCCATAATAATCACACACATGTTACCCCATTCAATAATAAACCTATTGCATAATGCATTTTTGAATATCCTTATCCCCTAGATTTTGAATTACTAGATTTACCTTTATTTTTGAGACACAAGGACCCATTTGATCACATGATTAGTTATGTACATTATTTTTTTCAATAGGCACAGGATAACAAACTATTTATAAATTTTTTCCATATGATTATTTTTGATGAGGCTCAAAATTGGTTTTATAGTTTACCAAAGGGTTCCTTACATATTTTATTACAATTGGAAGATTAATTTTTCATGGCTTTCAATATCCTTAATGTGCCAAAACTTATATTAGAACATTTTCACAACTTCAAATAGTGTGATGATGAGTCCCTTCAAGATTATACTATTCAATTCAAAAGTACATCATATGAGCTAGCATTTAGACCCTTGGATCTTGAACTATAATTTATCTTTGGTAAATGTATTCTTTCACCATTAAAGGAAAATAAATTGTATAATAAATATGAATCATTTACCCATTTATATAATGATGTGCATAGATTAATGGCTTGTGGGTAGAGGCAAGTCTAACATCTTAGTCCATGTAAAATTTGGTGTGTCCTACATAACACTCTAAAATATGAGTGAAATGCATGTGTGATAAAGAAAGAGTATGTTATATACCAATCAAGAGATAAATAACATATGATAATGATATAAAATAGATGTCTAATCATTCTCAAGTCCTAATTTTGGATTTTTATATTTTTTTTTGTATTTTTTGAAATATATTATTTTTTTGTATTTTTTAATTTTGAAACAAGAATAATTGAGACTATGAAAGAAACACCTAGGTTTTAAAGTAGAAGAATGGGAAGGGATATAAACACTTTGAAACATGTGTCAAGGTAAAGTATGCACAAAAAATTATTTCATTCCATGTATGGACAACATGCCCCCATTATGTATGTAAATTATAGCTGAAAGGGATGTGTGAAATAGAATAGAGATGTGAAAGAGTGATTGTACATCCTCTTCTCATCAAATGTACACTTGTCAAGATATGTAATGCACATGTATGAGAAATATAACATATAAAATAAAGATTTTTCATGAATAATAGTGTTATATAAATTAAAACTAAGTGTAGTATAAAAAAATAGATATATTAAGCCTCAATTTCACAATTTTTTATTTGGTTGTGTAATATGATATAGGTCAGAATCGACTAGTTGAGGACAATAACAGTAGTTGATGTTGACTATTTTGACTTGAAATTAAAATTCAAGAATATACAAACATAGTAGGAAAATACATTAGTTTTACATAATTGGAAAGTATCTAAAATAGTAAATAGGCATATAAATATGAAAACTTTCCTAAAATAGATCTTATGCTAACTATGCAGGCTGGCTATAGTTAGAAATTTGTTAAAAAGAATTTAAAAGTGTGTCACATACAAATATAGTGATTAAAAATGCACTAGGAAAAGTCTAAAAAATGAGGATAGGGTCACACTATGACCTTTTCTACTGACTACAGTCACGTCTTAGTTGATTGTGTGCATGACTTTTTGATCTAGGTTTGTGTGATTGTTTCTAAGTGTTTATTGATTAATTTTATGTTCTTTTTTGTCACGTATAATACCTAAAGAAACATAAAATTATATCTCTTAAATAATAAATAAGATATATATTAAATGCCAAAAGTGGGAAATAGGGTTGTGTAAAAGTTGAGCTACCCAAAAAAAACCTCACATAATCTAAGTGCTCTTTACATAGCCTAAATGGTCCCCAAACTGATGTATTTCTCCCCTACCCCCCCAAGGTGAGTGTGTGATCTATGATTATGAAATTATATGAATATATATATCATATTAATTGAAATTCTAAACAATAAATGCACTTGACTTATAATGAAAGATATTCAAACTTTGGCTATGATTGTTAAAATGTAATATAATTAAAATGAATGAAATAGTACTATTTTGCTTAGTGTGTAGTAGAATTTCTAAGTGATTGTTAGATGTATTTAGAGAAGCCTTGATATGACTATATAATATAATACTTATAATATTTACACTAATTGACCTTACTAAAAGCATAGGAAGGGGAAATGGACCATTCAAAATTTAAAAAGTTTCTATTGTAGTGTGGGGGAAAAGGTTACACTAGTGGGCAAGACCATAGTACGATCCTATCTAACCCAGTGTGGTATTGTCCCATAAGGACAAATATTGCTAGAAAATGTCTAACATATACCTGTAAGAAAATTAGGGATTTCTAAATGATGTTATGAGTATGTTCAAGATAGTTTTTAAAATAGTGTATGCTCCCATAGAGATTATATGTTAGATAATGGAAAATATGCCAAAGAGGTAAGGATGTCAATATTAAACATTATGAGGCAGTTAATGATTAACTTTATGCATCTACATTTAACCCTACTTTAATTTAGTGATGAAATGAAGTGAAATGGCTAGAGTAAATTAGATGTAAACCTAAGTTTGTATACACACTTTGTCTTTTGATATGAAACTTGATCATGTAAGAAGCCTTAATGAAAAACCTACAAAAATGCCATTGAAAGTAGTTATTGTTTATATTTGAAAGTTGAAAACCTAAAACTTTAAATTTTAATTTTGAAAAGATATCAAGGAAAGCATACACTTAAAAAATTGTGTAATCTAATTACCTTATAAATTGAAAGTGGAAAAATTCTTGTACCCTTGTTGAGGCATTTGGAGAAATGTTGAACCTTTAGTGAATTGATAATTATCAAGTCTGAATTTGAAAACCTTTGAATGCTCTTGATTTGGAATGATTGTATGTTCCAACTCTCATTTGACTATCTAGAGTACTCTTTAAAATAATTGAAGGGATGAAACCACCAAATGTGGTTCACTATATGGAAAAAGTGAAACCATAGGCATTGAGTGTCACTAGACTCTAACATGGTCCACTTGCAACATGAAAATGAATCACATTATTATATATGGATCTATATTTTATTTGAAAATTTGTAATATTAAAACTTTGAAACTTTTGCACTTGAAAATTTTGAAATTGGCATATAGTAACATGAACATGAATGAGTATCATTCCCCATATATTGTACTTGTATTGAATGAAATTTAAACTTGTAACTATTTTCAAACTTGTAAATTGTAACTATAGGAATGAGTTCACATGCATGCCACATGTCCCCATAATCTATTTTTTTTTAATCATGTTGTATTTTGAAAATTGTATAATGTCATAAATATAAAATTTTCTCATAAGGACTTGACTTCTCAAGGCAAGCCTATTGTGATTCCTATTATCCAAATTTCATACCTTATTTTGTAGCTCCCTTTGGATAAGTTAAGAGCTCACTTGTCTATTTTAACTCACTTGTAAAAGACCAGTTATTTTATTTTCTTTGCTTTGAAGCTTTTGGTCGGCCTTTTTGAAGTGTCTTTTTGGTCTTTTACCCAAGTTTGAATTCTTTTGGGTTTCTTGTCTTAGACTTTTTATCTTGAACAAAATTTTTGAAAGAATTCTCTTCCTTTGTCTTTCTCTACAAATTTTCCTTCAAAACTTTTTTGAAGGGTCTCTCTCTCTCTTAATTTTTCCCTTTATAACTTTTTCAAAGGGCCTCTCTCTCTTTAGATTGCCCTTAAAAACTTTTCTAAAGGGTCTTTTCTCTCTTCAAAGTGCCCTTCAAAACTTTTTTGAAGGACACTTTCCCTTCAAAGTGCCCTTCAAAAAAGTTTCAAAGGGACAATTTCTCTCTTCAAAGTTCCCTTCAAAACTTTTTTGAAAGACACTTTCCTTTCAAAGTGCCCTTTAAAAAAGTTTTGAAGGGAAACTTTCTCTCTCTAGAGTGCCCTCCATAACTTTTTTAAGGGACACTTTCCCTTCAAAGTGCTCTTTAGAAAAAGTTTTGAAGGGACACTTTCTCTCTTCAAAGTTCCCTTCAGAAATTTTTTGAAGGACAATTTCCTTTCAAAGTGCCCTTCAAATTTTTTTTGAAGGGAAACTTTCTCTCTCCAAAGTGCCCTTTAGAACTTTTTTGAAGGGACACTTTCCCTTTAAATTTCCCTTCAAAAAAGTTTTGAAGGGACACTTTCTCTCTTCAAAGTGCTCTTTGAAACTTTTCTGAAGGACACTTTCCCTTCAAAGTACCCTTAAAAAAAGTTTTGAAGGGACACTTCCTCTCTCCAAAGTGCCCTTTAGAACTTTTCTGAAGGGACACTTTCCCTTCAAAGTGTCCTTCAAAAATGTTTTGAAGGGACACTTTTCAATCTTGAAGGGATCATTCCAAAGGGAAGTGACCTTTGCAAGAATTCCAAAGGAATTGTTACAGACTCTTTGTATGCAACAATCCTTCTAACAAGCCATACTCTAAAGGCCCAAAAAGACATAGACCATTCAAAGGGGAGAGCATGCCCATGGGAAATCCTTTAGGGAAAATGTTTGATGAAAATGCTCATGGAAATTATATCAGGGAAAGTACCCATGTGAATTGTTCAAGAAGGGTTACTGAAGGAAATGTCCAAGTGGAATGATGGTTGAATAAATGCCAACTTCAAGATAGTGAGCTAACCATTGGTGTTCACATAAGAGGATTCAAGAAGATCCAAGGGATCATGTCCTTCATCCATTAAAATAATGAGAGAGCCCATATCACCATTGATCGACCAAGATCTGAGTCATTCCTTAAGGACCAATCAAAGAAGAAGGACAAAACCAAATAGAATGAAAGAGACAAATCTGAAATAGGTGGACTCCCTTGTAACAACTATTTTGATGCCATGACTTAGCCCAAGAATATCCTTATTTTGTTGATGCAAACATTTGAAAATCATATTTGAGAGAGTAGAACCAAAGGTTTGACAACTTGTGATGACATCGATCAACCAAATGGCTTGAATAAGCATCCTTTGTAAAGATGGTTGCAGCTAAAGATGGTGACTTCAAAAAAATTGATTCCTCTCCTTAGTACCAAAGGCTTTCCTCTCTCTCTTCTTTATTGCTATATATATAATCCTTTGGATAGTGAAAAGACAACCACATAGAGTATGATGAAGCCTTGATAGAATGATATCCTGACTTTAAGCATTAGTACAATCCTTTTCCCTTTCAAGTTCTAAACATTGTTTGAGTGTGCAAGTGACATATATTGACAACAAGTGATGGATTCATGCTTCTATACTTTATCCTTCATGTCTGAGTAAATTTATTGATCTAACAGGCCATATAGAGTATGTTTAAGTGTATGGAACTACTGTAAGAGTTTTTATTATTATTTAATGTGTAATTTGCCTTTCAGTTCATTCTCCTTCTATTTTTTTCATGCATCTCACCTCTTTACTAGAATATTCATTTTGAAATCTCTAGAAATTTAAAAAGAGTCTTTACATTTTGCTATATTGTGTACTAGGATATGAAATTCATGTGGAGTAAAAACCTTAGTGTATCACCATTCTTAAAATAGGTTCCCCTTATGCAATTTCTAACCCATTTCTTTTCAATCAAGTTGGAGTAGACATAGGTTATTTTGTAGAGACAAATTCAGGGAGCTAGTCCTTTCAATATAGAGGTCCATTTCTATTATAGGTATACCCACATGTATGGAAGTGTTCCAACATTTCCCAAATCTTAAAGAGGCCTGAACATCCTCTTTTAGGGTGTATAAATTTGGAGACAATAGTTTTGGCACACCTGGTGGGACCCCAGTTCTTGGTTATTTACATGTCAAGGTGAATGTTGGTCTTGAAAAACCTAAGTTTTTAATCTTAATACAACATTTGGAAACTCCAAAAGGTGAAAATATCTGGTTGTAGATCAATTTTCCCACATTGTACTTCATGGTCCTCACTAGGTCATCTAGGACTTTCGATCAAGCCCCATTAGTTGAAGCTCTTCTTGAAGAACAATGCCTTGAACCATTCTCAATTCTTAGAAATCCTTGGAAAGGAGGTTGTGGAGAAGAATAAGAAGTTGAGGAAGTTGGAAAAATAGGAGATCAAGAGGAAATAAGAGAAATGGAGAGTTTGAAACCTTTCCCAACTTTTAACACCCAAAATCCAATTGACCTTCCTGCATATGACTCTATTCCTCCCAATGCTATCAAGAGTCTCCTTGGTTTCAATGGAGAGGGTATTATTACCTCATCTAAGCATATTAGGGACATTTCAATTTTTTATAAATTCCATAATGTCACCCAAACCAACATAGCCATTAGATTATTTTCTGTCTCTAAAAGGCAAAACACTTGACTGGTGTAGGAATTTGGAAGGTGGTTGCATTACAAGTTGGGGTAGCTTTGGGGAATTGCTAGTGACTAGATTTGATAATAAGAGTGACCACACTTCACTGATCCATCAGCTAAACATGATAAAGAGAGGTCCTAATGAATCTATGGGGGATTTTAATGAAATATTTTAAAGGACATGACATAGGTTGCCACCTGTCATGAGACCTCTTCCAAGCTTTGTGTTCCCCACCTATATCAAAGGTATTGGTACTAATGTAGCAGTGATGTTATAATCTATGTGAGGATTCACTCTACCTAATGCATATGAAATAGTTATTGAAGTTGAAAATAACTTGATACAAGCTTGAAGACTCCCTCCAAGAGTTTCCATGCCATTATTATCTCATGGTTTAGTTGAAGCTCCAAGCATAGCTCAAATTCCTAACACCAATGTCAAGCCAAGAGCCTTCCCAAAGAAAGTAGATAGTGCTATGGACAAAGATGAATAAATCTAGTCATTATGAGCTCATCTCAAGTAAGCTCAGTTCTAGATAAGTGCTCTATCTAACCATCAATACTATCCTCAATAAGACTATACAGATCCACCCCAATACAACTACCAAGGAAGAGGACAGGGTCATCAATGTTTCAATAGGTAGCCCAAAGCCTATAATCCTAATCCCACTCCTTCCATGAAGGTTGTTGTTCTAGTACATGCTAATTTGGTCTAAAGAGAGAATCATTTAGACCAATGGGGAAAACCTCAAGGTTAGTTTATGCATGATGGTAGAGAAGGCAACCAAGATTTGGTGACACAAGAGGAAACTAATCCTTATCTAACTTTAGAAGAAGTAGACCTTATGCAAAGGGATAAACGTGGAGAAGGCAACAACCAAAGTATAGGCATGATGAACTTACAAGCAAGAGATGATTATGAATTAAATCAAAGAACATCAATCATAACCAATACAAGAGATAAGAAGAGAGTATTTGGAGAAGATCAATGAGTTCATGTAACTCCAAATGATTCCTCTCCAAGGCCATAAAGTGTGAATCCTAGTGTTGTACCTACTGTAAGTCATTCTCCTCAATAAAATTAAAATGCAAGTAAAGTTGTCAAACCTACAATGTAGCAAGTTCAAGCCCCATCAATACCTTAAAGAGTCCAATAAAAGGTGAATTATCCCTTGCTAAAAATTATTAATTCTTTGAATAATGCTAAGATAAGCATATCTCTTTGGGAAGTCTTGCATATGCTTGGTCAGAAGGAGCTGTTGCAAAAACAACTTGCAAACATTCATGTAGCCCCCCAAACTTTAAAGTAAAATGGTGTAACACTTACCAATGATCCAAGCCATGTCTTATAACCCTCCACCAATTCTAAAAATCCTCCACCCTTCTATATCACCCTCATTATGGGAGACAAGCTGGTCCATAATTGCATTGTGGATAATAGAGCTAATACCACTGTTATGCCTAAAGTGGTGGATGATAAGCTAGGATTAAAATATGAGCCACATAGTAAGGGTGTATTACAACTTCATGGGACTCTAAATAATAAAATGGGATTGGTCAAAGGTCTGAAGGTCTTTCTACATGATTTCCCAATTTTCTAATTTTTTAAGATGTTATGGTGGTAGACCTTCCAACCCATTTTTCTATCTACTTGTTAAAGGACTTCACGAATAAGATAGGAGGGCACCTTTATACTAATTAGTTTTTTATAGATTTTAAAATAAGATATGGAACCAAGGTGACTATTGTTGGTTGAATATTTTGTCTATCAGTGTACTGGTAAACAAAATAGGTCTGTTCAGCCAAAGTAGGAAGATTAGTCATCCAAATGTGCAAGTTTATCACATCAGAAGGAGACTGCTCTCTCCTCTCATTAAGGGGAGGTTACCTGTGGATATGCTATGTATATGTATAAATAGAAAATAAAACTCAAGGATAGGACCATACATCAATCTCTCTTTCTTCAGAGATGATGTGTACAAAACAAAGGAAAAACTCAAGGGAATGACAGACATTAGTCCTCTTCTTTCAAAAGAACTATTCAGCCAGCCACAAGAATACTCCTAAAAATAAAAGTAGAATGTAACTGAGGGTATGGTAACTAGCAAATAAAGACATAGCACAAAGTCTACACCTAAAATGCTCAAGAGTAATATACGAAGGACAATGAGGGCATAAAGTCTTCTCAAAGTCCTTTACATAACAATATAAAGAAAACACACTGAAGGCAGCTATGGGGGCACAAAGTCTCTCCATAGTTGATTCTTCAAGACACCTTTTTGACTAATTTTACTAATCCTACTTGTTAAATTAATGGAATATAAAATATATCAAGGAAAAAGACATAAGAACATCTTCTTTAACAACAAAGATATCACAACACAAAGTCTGAAAAAGTTCCTTGCTTTCTTATTCCAATAACAAAATATGATAAACAGACTGAGCACAAAGTCTCAATGATGCCTCTCAATTTGGGCATAGTTTCATTCAGATTGTCAAAAAGAAGATGCTTTTACAACAAAAGAAAGTCCCTTATATAGCCACTTCAAGAAGGACTTGAGAATAGTAATACATCATGATGCATTAGGAACTGTTAGGAAGATGGGTTAGAACTTTGGGGCATTTTACCCATTTAATATTTTCAATGTAGATAAACAAGCCATGCAATTGAAAGATTGCAACTTTCAATGTCCATCTGGTGGTCTGATCTTGTCTTCATCATTCCTCCTTTTATGGTTAATTGAATTGGGTCATGGATTCATCCATTGTTCTATCTTTCCTCGCTTTTAGCTAGTTTTAGTTTTGAATTCTGGGAATGCATTTGGGTCTATAAATTCAAAAGATCAATGGCTATTTGACTATCTTTAAAATTGACATTTACATGCCCGTTAATGTGCTCTCAACGGCTAGTTCAATGTCCTGAATTTGACATCTTTGGGTGCGTCACCCCTTGGTCTTTTTTTGGCTTTTGGCTTTGTATTCTTCTAGATTGGACTTGCCCTTTTGGGCCTTGAGAAATGACCTGTGTCGAGTCAAAATATCCTTTTACTTTGGTTGCTGAGAGTCCCTCACAAGGGCACCTGCCCTTCGGGGTCCTTCAATAGCCCTTTGCCTTGGCAGTTCCCACAGACAAATCCCTGGGCTTTCTCTCGTGAACATTTCTTTGCGTGAAAGTTTCCCATGGACATTTCCCTAGGGAAAATTCCTACAGACAAAAGTCTGGGGAAAATTCCCGCAAGAAAAAGTCTACGAAATTATTTGTTTCACCAATCTTTGAACAAGTCTTTAGATTTTGCCCCCGCAGCCACTTACAATTCTTTCAGATTTTTTTGTCTGAAGGAATTCCTTAAGACATAATTTTGGGGAAAATTCCTTAGCTAATTTTAAATGCCTTAAACAAATTTGAAAGAATTACCTTTCAGCTTCCTTGAAAAATGACCCTTTCAAAGGGTGTTTTTATTGATTAAGTGTCCTCTGCAAGGGCACTTGTCCTTCGAGAAGTCTCTTTCTACATTAAACCACCCCTTTGAACTTTGGCAATGAACCATTCTATTAAACCAAGACGTTGAACCAATCGGTTGAACCAAAAATGTTGAACCAAGTTTTGGTTCAATGATTCAAACAAAGCTTTGAAAAATGTCTTTGAACTTGCTATTGAACCTGTAGACATTGAACCAAAGGATGAACTAAAAGAATGAACCAACTGAGTGAATTATATGGTTGAACCAAAAGACAATGAGTGAAATGAAGCATTGAACCACTTGGTTAAATTGAGCCATTGAACTATTTGGTTGAACCTGCCATTGAATCTTGAACACGTTGAACCTTTGAACCAAAGTGGTTCAATGGTTCAAGCCACCTTGATTTGGCCAAGTGTCTTGAAGTTGATGAATGAATTGAAGTGATTGAACTTTGAACCTTGATGAAGCACTCAACTCTTGCCAAAGACGTTGAACTTGTTGAACCTTTAACCCATTTGAACCTTTGAACCAAAGTGGTTCAATGGTTCAACGATTCAAGTCTCTTTTTGCACTCAGATGTTTGCTGATGGAGATTTTCAACTGAAACAAAGCTCTGAACTAATTCTAGTAAATGACCAAGTGTTAAAAACCAATTATTTTGACTGAAACCACCTGTAAAAGCCTTTGAACCTATATAAATGAACCTGACTGTAGAATCTGTAGATACAAAGTCTGTAGAAAACAATATGTAAAACCCATTGAACTTGACTTGCAAAGTCTGTATATTTTTTGAGAAGCTTGGAAAATGAGGAATCTGATTGTCTAGGACAAATTTTGGAAATGGAAGAGACAATTTTGGTCTGTAGGACCAAAATAGTTCAAATGTTGTACCAAAAATGACTATTATTTTTGGAGGATAACGGCTAGCTCCAGTTGGGGAACTTCTGTCAATTACAAAAGGAATTGAAAGGAGTAGAATCTAAAATATCTAGTGTCTTCAAGTGTACCATTGGGCTTTAGAGTCATGCTACCCAAAAATGAAAGGCATCAAAAAGAAAATAAACAAAACAAAACAACATTAAAAATTGTACAAATATACATATATACAGAGGCAATGATCTGATACTTCAAGAGTTGAAGTGTTTCAGATGCTACCCATTGTGGGGTAGAAAAAAGAGTGTGCCATCTTGGTATTTCAATAGAAAGTTATTTTCACCCATGTACTAATGAATTATGAATGGACCTCTCCAAAGGGAGTCAAACTTTCCATGCATCCCCTTTGGTTCTCTTCTTTTGTCCCACAACAGGACTTGATCCCCAATCTGGAAATCACAATTTTTGGCATTCTGATCAAAGAGTTTCTTTACCAAAATTTGATGAGCAACAATTTTGTCCACCACCATGGTTCTCTATTCCTCCAACTGAGTCAGGCACATGATTCTTTTGTCAAAATAACTCTCATATGTCTGATCTTCAATGGCCTTTGCTAATTTCAAGGTTGGTAACTCTAAGGTGATTGGTATCTCAGCGTTGATACCGTAAAGAAGTTGAAAAGGGGACATACCAATTGCCCTTTTTGGTGTGATCTTATCTACCCATAGAGCATCCACCAATGCTTTATGCCATGTCCTTTGATTATCATATGCTAGCTTTTTGATAATAGTTACCAAATTCTTATTGCTGGACTTAGCTTGTCCATTCCCTTGTGGAAAATAATCAGAAGAATGAGAGTGTAATTCCATAATAAAAATAGAATTGCATAATATTTTGAGAGGTGAAACAAGCTACATTATTATTAACAATTTTGAGTGGTACTCCAAACCTGAAAATGATATTCTCTTTAAGGAAGTTGCATACAACTTCTGAAGTAACATGCTTAGTTGGGATTGCTTCTACCCACTTGGTGAAATAATCAGTTGCTGTAAGGACATAATCATGTCCAACACTTGAATATGGGTTTATTATTTTAATAAAATCAAGTCCCCATTACTGGAAAGGTTCCTCTATGATTACTAGCTTGAGAGGCAGGGCAACCAACTTGGGTCTTCCAACAAATTGTTAGCAAAGTTCACGTTTCCTCACCCACTTATGTGCATCTTGAAAAAGAGTTGGCCAGTAATACCTAGCTCACAAAATTTTGTGAGCAGTCACAGGAGCAAAAAAAGGTCTTCCACAGGCCAGATTGTGGAAAGATTTCAAAAGCTGGGTTTGCTGTTCTTTGTCTACATAGCAAAGGAATACTCCATCTATGCTTCTCTTGTACAGGCCATTATTCCAAAGGATAAAATTGGTAGCTTTCAACCTGATAGTCTTCTTTTATTTATAAGAAAAATGAGTAGGACATTCACCATAAGTCAAAAAATAGGCAATATTTGAGTACCATTCATCGGTAGTGGAGACAAAAAGGACGGTTGGCATATGCTCCACTTCAGCTTCTTCATGCTGTGTATCTTTTGGCTTATTTTCAGCCATTAATTAACAAAGGCCTTTACCTTTGACTAGCTTTGTTAGCTTGATGTCTAGATCAAATTCTTAAATCTTTTCAATCTAATTACCTCTCTTTGTGCCAAACTCCTGCTGAGTTAATATAGACTTGACTGTAGTGTCAGGAACTAAGGTAGTAGTATGTGAATTCAGAATATAGAAGTGGAAATGTTTAACTGCTTTTACTAAGGCATAGGTGTGCTTCTCTATATTTGAATACTTCATTTCATGGGTTTTGAGAGGGAAACTCATGAAAGAGATGGGGGATTCCATACCTTCTTTGTCCTATTGAACAAGAATCACTGAAAGAGTATGCTTAGATGCATAACTGTATATCATGAAATCTTTATGGTAATCTAGACAAACCAAGGTAGGGGTGTGAGCAATGGTAGTCTTGATATCTTAAAACACTGATTTGCCTTCTTTAGTCCAGCTGAAAGTAGTCTTCCCTTTCATCATGTTCACAATGTGTCTTCTCTTCTCAACAAATTTAGGGATGAATCTCTGTAAGAAATTCACTTTTTTGAAGAAAGAGTGAACAACATTTTTACTTGTAAGCAAATTCAGCTCTTGAATAGACTTGACTCTATTTGAGTCAATCTTTATGCCTTCTTTGGACACAATGTGTCCAAGGAGTTTCCCCTCTGTTACTATAAAAATAGACTTCTTAGAATTCAAGGAAATACCATTCTGGTGACAACACTCCAGTACTTGTTGTAAGTGGTGTACTTGATCAGATCGATGCTTTGAAAAGATAGTTAAGTCATCAAGATATACTACTATGAATTTGCCAATTTCATCTTTGAAAGCCATGGCCATAGCTCTCTAAAAGGTAGCACTAGCATTTATTAAGCCAAAGGGCATTCTTTTATATGCAAATGTACCCCAAGGTGTGATGAATGCAGTTTTGTGTTGGTCAGCTTCACCAACTTTAACTTGATTATAACCTGAGAATCCATCCAACAGTAATAACATCTCTGATCCTATTACTGTTTGAAGCACTTGGTCCATGATTGGCAAAGGGTTATTGTCTTTTAGAGATGACTGATTCAAATTCTTGAAATCTATGCAAATGCAAAATTTGCCATTCTTGTTCCTTACAGGTACTCTGTTCGCAATCCATGTAGAATGATGAACTGGGAAGATAATTCTATTATTTAATATTTTTTATATCTCAAACATAATAGTACCTAAAATTTTTAGATTGTATTGTCTGGATTTTTGCTTGTGGGGTGTTGAATCAACCTTGAGAGGAATATGATGGCAAATTTCATCAGGTCTAAGAGACTTCAGGTCTTCATAAGAATATGCTAAGACATCAATATATTGATGAAGCAAAGAGGTGAACTTGAATCTTTCTTCAAGGGTGAAACACTTACCAATGTTGACCATTTTGGGATTTTCTTTGTTGGATAGATTTACATGGTCAAATCCCTGAGAGAAACTTGAATCAGTTTGTTGTTGTTTGATGAATCTATCATGCTTGTCAAACAACTTTTCAAAAGAAACTAGGCCTTTGAGAATTTTGTTTCCTTTTAGCTGTAAGAATTCTTCATTTATATTTGAACTGGATTCAGAAACAGATTCAGACTTCTGAGATTTGCTACCTTCAAAATATAGCTATTCAAAATTGTCTTTTAGTTCTAGGAAAGTAATGATCTGATGATCATCATTGAATATTTTCCAATGATCAGTATTGTTAGGAACACTTGGTCTATAGACCAGCTCAATGGTATACTTGGCTTCTTTAAAATCTGAATGAGGAACTAAAAGAGTTCCTAAAATAATAAGTGCATTAGCTCTGTCATTAGACTATTTGGGTATGGCAAAAATATTGAAAGCATCAAAACTTTCAATTTGGCCCCAAACTAGGTTACGGTAGTGGCGTAACCTCTCATTCTTGGTCTGATATAGATTTTTCACTTGATAAACCACTAATTCAGCATCCCCTTTGGCATGAAGAAACTTGATGCCTCTTTCTTGAGTAGCCTTCATACCAAGCAACAACGATTCATATTCAGCTGTATTATTAGTGTTGCTAAATTGTAATTTATAGGATGAAGGAAACATATCTCCTTGAGGAGATATCAAGACAATTCTAGCTCTTGAACCAGTGTAAGAACAACTATCATCAAATTCTAGAGTCCAAATCTCATCAGACACTGACTTTACTTCAGCCTTTCCCTCATCAGAGATGGAGGGTCTTTCTTCATCTGTATATAAAAAGTAGTTACCCATACCTGTGGATTCAAAAAGGATTTGAGCTTCAGGGGCTGATGTTTTGGTAACTATGTATTTTACTTCCTTTTCAGGAAATAATCTCTTCATCATGCCTTGGACATGGATCTTTGCCTCAAATAGATTCATGTTCAGTTCTCCTCCCACGTCCTTGCAAAAATTTCATCCAAGCAAAATGCCATAAGATGGTAGGACATCAACCACTAAGACAGTCATTTTAGTCCTCTTGTTTGGAAAGGTTATGAATGCAAATTAGGCATCTTTGATTTGCCTCAGTAATGATACTTGCTTGTTCTCCATGGAGAAACATCTCCCAAATGTCTTGGTCAATGTGAGACCAAGAGACTCAATGACTTTAACAGGCATGACATTATCAGATGTGCCTAAGTCTATTATACAATTACTCAGCTTGTGGCCATTAATTAACAGGAAAGCATAGAAGGGTTCTATTTTTCTAGGAGCAACTGGAGGAGTAATGACCAAATTATTTGGAATAGGCGTGTTCTTTGGAGAATCAAAAATTATTTTTTAGCCTTTTGTCCTGCAGGGATGGTTTGATTTTTAACATATTGAACCAGCTTATTTAGTTGATTTGGATTAGACAACAAGTATTCAAATTTAGACATTTATATTTTTGTCTTTTTGACATGATCAATTATGTCAAATGGCTGAATCAAGCTACGTACAAAAAAAGGTACTTCAAGTTTTTGAGTTTTAAGAGGGATGGGAGGTGGGCTGGTTTGTGAATTAAGAGTAGAAGGTGAAGAAAAAATGGATGTATTTACCTTTTAGGTGATGACCAAATCTTTTGATTGAAAAGGCAGAGTTGTCCCATGTTTAGCAATTGTGATTGTTGGTTGAGGTTGTTCTTCTATCTTTTCTTTATCAGCTTACTGGGCTGATTAGTTCTTGGACCTAGTAAACACTACATGTGATCCATTTAAAGCTTCTCTTTTGCTTCTAGGTTCATCTTGGTAATTTAGGAAACCAATGTGGGAGTCTCCAGGTAATTATTCTTGATTGTCTTCAATGATATCAACATCATTTTCTTGATTCAATTCAGGCTGAAAAGAAAATTTTGATTCTACTTTAAGGTATCCCATTGTTGAATTGGTTAGAGGAGCTTCCAGGGCAAGTTTTCCTTATGGGGGAGGAAGGCAATTTTGTTGCCCTTGGTTCTTGGCAATATTGCCGTGATATGACTAATTTGGGAATGTCCTTATGTATGTAGGAGTAGAAGACATTCCTTGAGCCATCTGCTTTTTGAGAGCAAGCAACTCATTTGCTAATTTTTGCACCATTAGATCTGTGGTGCTTGTAGTCACAAATTCAGAAGATGATGAAGCTCTGTTTCTATTTAGATCTCTTCTTATCTTCCCTGCTAAGATGAGATCATCTTTTACTTCAGTGGCCAAAAGTTGAGCTGTAGTGAGATCTATTTGACCAACATGTCTCAAGAGAAAACTGACTTCAGGTCGCTGAGAATTAATGAAAAAGCATTTGAGATTCTCAGCTATAGGTCCAGTAATTACAGGGATTTTGTTTCTTAATTTGTCAAATTTAGCTATGAAGTCTCTCATAGGCTCATGAGGCTCTTTTTTCATCTGTTTAAGTTGAGCCAGAAGTGTATGTGCATCTTTTGTAGGTTTGAATCTGGCTTCAAACTTAGCTTTAAGGGTATTCCAATTAGTCACAAACCGAGCCTGTAGATGGTAAAACCAATCTACAACAGCACCTTGTAATGTTTTAACAAAAAGCTTGACTGCCACATCTTCAAATTCTACTCTGATTACTCCACAAGCTATACTAAATGCTGTAATGTGTTCATCAGGATGAACTTCACCATCACCATAGAATTTAGAGAAATTCTTCCTAAAACTATGTGGAAGCTCATGTAGAGGAGGAGTAAGATTGAGAGGACCAAAAGCATTACCCCAGGGGCCTTGAACTGCCATTATAAGATTCTAAAAAGGAGGGATAACAAATCTCAAAGGGGTAATTATAGGCATAACTTTACAACAATAGAAGTAGATACTTCATTTGGTAATGGAGATCCGGCTTTAGTAGGAGAGAAACTCTTGGTTCATTGGAGATGAGATGGTGAAGGAAACAAATCAAAATCACTTTACTGTACCAGCTCAAATACAGGATCAATGATACCTTTAGCCCTTTGGCTTCATGTATACCTTAAATCTGCTAGATTGTAAAACAAAAAATGGAAAAGAATTGACCTTGCTTTAGTTAAAGCTTGGGGCTTTAAACTGTGCATTCTTTCTCAGTGAGTGTGGAGGTGAATGAATAGGCTATAAATGGATAATGGGTATATCCCCAGCAGAGTCACCAAAAATTGTTGGTTGAATATTTTGTCTATCAACGTACTAGTAAACAAAATAGGTTTGATCAGCCAAAGTAGGAAGATTAGTCATCCAAATGTGCAAGTTTATCACATCAGAAGGAGACTGCTCTCTCCTCTCATCAAGGGGAGGTTCCCTATGGATATGCTATGTATATGTATAAATAGAAAATTATACTCAGGGATAGGACCATACATCAATCTCTTTTTCTTCAGAGATGATGTGTACAAAACAAAGGAAAAACTCAAGGGAGTGACAGACATCACTCCTCTTCTTTCAGAAGAACTATTCAGCCAGCCACAAGAATACTCTTGAAAATAAAAGCAAAATGTAACTAAGGGTATGGTAACCAGCAAATTGAGACATAGCACAAAGTTTGCACTTGAAATGCTCAAGAATAATATACGAAGGACAATGAGGGCACAAAGTCTTCTCAAAGTCTTTTACACAACAATATAAAGAAAACACACTGAAGGCAGCTATGGGGGCACAAGTCTCTCCATAGTTGATTCTTCAGGACACCTTCCTGACTAATTTTACTAATCCTGCTTGTTAAATTAATGGAATAGAAAATATATCAAGGAAAAAGACATAAGAACATCTTCCTTAAAAACAAAGATATCATAGCACAAAGTCTGAAAAAGTTCCTTGCTTCTTATTCCAATAACAAAATATGATAAACAGACTGAGCACAAAGTCTCAATGATGCCTCTCAATTTGGGTAGAGTTTCTTTCAGATTGTCAAAAAAAAGATGATTTTACAAAGAAAGAATGTCCCTTATATAGCCACTTCAAGAAGGACTCGGGAACAGTAATACATCATGATGCGTTGGGAACTGTTAGGAAGATGGGTTAGAACTTTGAGGCATTTTACCCATTTGATCTTTTCAATGTAGATAAACAAGCCACACAATTGAAAGATTGCAACTTTCAATGTCCATCTGGTGGTCTGATCTTGTCTTCATCATTCCTCTTTTTATGGTTAATTAAATTGGGTCCTAAATTCATCCGTTGTTCTATCTTTCCTTGCTTTCAGCTAGTTTTGGTCTTGAATTCTAGGAATGCATTTAGGTCTATAAATTCAAAGGATCAACAGTTATTTCACTATCTGTAAAATTGACGTTTACATGCCCGTCAATGTGCTCTCAACAGCTAGTTCACTGTCCTAAATTTGATGTCTTTGGGCATGCCACCCCTTGGTCTTCTTTCGGCATTTGGCTTTGTATTCTTCTAGATTGGGCTTGCCCTTTTGGGCCTTGAGAAATGAACTGTGTCGAGTTGCAATAGCGTTTTACTTTGGCTACCAAGAGTCCCCTGCAACGGCACCTACCCTTCAGGGTCCTTCGATAACCCTTTGCCTTGGTAGTTCTCACAGACAAATCCCCGAGCTTTCTCCCATGAACGTTTCTTCATGCAAAAGTTTCTCGCAGACATTTCCCTGGGGAAAATTCCTACAGATAAAAGTTTGGGGAAAATTCCTGCATATAAAAGTTTGGGGAAAATTCCCACGAGAAAAAGTCTGTAGAGTTATTTGTTTCGCCAATCTTTGAACAAGTCTTCAGATTTTGCCCCTGCAGCCACTTATAATTCTTTTAGATTTTTTTTCTAAAGGAATTCCTTCAGACAAAATTCTAGGGAAAATTGCTTAGCCAATTTTAAATGCCTTAAACAAATTCAAAAGAATTACCTTTCGGCTTCCTTGAAAAATGACCCTTTCAAAGGGTGTTTTTATTGATTAAGTGTCCTCCGCAAGGGCACTTGTCCTTTGAGAAGTCTCTTTCTACGTTGAACCACCCCTTTGAACTTTGGCAATGAACCATTTTGTTGAACCAAGACATTGAACCAATCGGTTGAACCAAAAATGTTGAACCAAGTTTTGGTTCAACGGTTCAAATAAAGCTTTGAAAAATGTCTTTGAACCTACTATTGAACCTGTAGACATTGAACCAAAGGATGAACTAAAAGAATGAACCAACTGAGTGAGCTATTTGGTTGAACCAAAAGACACTGAGTAAAATAAAGCATTGAACCACTTGGTTAAATCGAGCGATTGAACTGTTTGGTTTAACCTGCCATTGAATCTTAAACACGTTGAACCTTTGAACCAAAGTGGTTCAATGGTTCAATGGTTCAAGCCGCCTTGATTTGGCCAAGTGTCTTGAAACTGATGAACCAATTGAAGCGATTAAACTTTGAACCTTGATGAAGTGCTTAACTCTTGCCAAAGATGTTGAACTTATTGAACCTTGAACCCGTTTGAACCTTTGAACCAAAGTGGTTCAATGGTTTAAGTCTCTTTTTGCACTTAGATGTTTACCAATGGATATTTTCAATTGAAACAAAGCTCTGAACTAATTCTGGAAAGTGACCAAGTGTTGAAAACCAATTCTTTTGACTGAAACCACCTGTAGAAGCCTTTGAACCTGTATAAATGAACCTGCCTATAGAATCTGTAGATACAAAGTCCATAGAAAACAACATGTAAAATCCATTGAACTTGACTTGCAATGTTTGTAGATTTTTTGAGAAGATTGGAAAATGAGGAATCTGAATGTCTAGGACAAATTTTGGAAATGGAAGAGACAATTTTGGTCTGTAGGACCAAAATAGTTCAAACGTTGTCCCAAAAATGACTGCTTTTTTTGGAGGATAATAACTATAAGTACTCAACCCTTAGTAAGGTTTCATATTGAGCCATATATAGAGACAATCTCAAATTAGAATTGTCTAATTAGCAAAGAGCAAGAAAGTGTTATGGATGGTGAAGCATCATCCCCCCTTGAAGGTATTTATGATCTATTCATTGATAAATATAGCACTAAAACACATGGACTTAATCCATATACTTTCATTAAAGAGACTGATTTGGGAGTTTATTGTATGCATGAAGGGGATGTTCCAATCCCTTCACTCACTAATGAAGACCATGAGCTTGATGGGATATGGGAAATGCTATTTGATAACTCAAGAAGAAAATTAGGTTTAGGAGATAGTGTTATGTTAGTTTCTACATCAAATAATCAATACTACTCATATAGATTCCACATTAGCTGCACTTTTAATGTGGCAGAATATGAAGGCCTAGTCTATGGTCTCCAATGGGCAAAGAAAAGAGGAATCAAGAGTTTAAAGGTTTATGGAGATAGTGATCCAATCATCCACCAAGTAAGAAATAAAAATATAGTCAATAATTCCTTGCTTAAATCCTACAAGCATAGGGTATGAGACCTACTTGAAGACTTTGATGCCTTCAACATACAACCCATAACAAGGGATTCTAATAAAGATGCTGATAGATTAGATACCATAGGGGCATGGTTTGATATAGCTAATGATATAGGACAAGAGAAAGATCAATCTCATATAGAGATCATTGTGAGACTCTCTATTATAGATAATGATGTGTCATGGTAGGTGTTTGAAAGTGATGAACACATTACACACTTCTTGTAAAATGAGGTAGGTTTCTCCTCAAGAAATCAAAAGAGACTACATGATCAATATGAAGAGCAAATAATTTAGCTGAAGACAAACAAGATACCTAAGGGGTTGATTACCTTAGAGATTTTTTTTAATGAGGATGATTAGAAGAAGAAAGAAAGAGTGAGCATGTCAAAAATGAAAGAGAACTATGAAAGAGTCTTGATTTTCAAGGATAGACTTTTGAAAATTGGCAAGTTATGTTCTCAACCTAAGAGGCAAGATTTTACTAAATTATGCAAAGAGTTTCATGACATCTTTGCTTGGGAGTATAAAGACTTGAAAGGGTTTGATCCAAGTCTAGCTCATCATACCATTGAGTTATAACCTAGAGCCAAACTGGTCAGGCAAAAGTAAAGGCCTATCACTCCCAAGATAGAATAACTCATGAAGAAAGAGCTAACCAAGTTGATTGAGTCTAGGATTATCTTTCTTATCAAACACTCAACTTGGGTGGCTAATCTTATACCTATCCAAAATAAGAATGGAGAGATCAGACTTTGTGTAGATTTTCAAGATATTAACAAAGTGTATTTCAAAGATCATTATACACTACCCTCCATGGAGCAAATTCTATAGGTTGTTTTAGGTTCCCAACACTTCTCTAACCTTGACGGTTATTTAAGCTACTACCAAATATTGGTAAATGAGGAGGATTATTTCAAGATAGCCTTCACTACAAAGTGGGGAACCTTTGCTAATAAGAAGATGCCTTTTGGTTTGTCCAATGCTGGAGCACTTTTCAAAGAGCAATGGACATGGATTTTAAAGGTTTTATCAATAAGTTTCTACTTGTGTATCTAGATGATGTAACTATTTTTTCAAAAGATGTTGCTGATCATATGAAACATCTAAGGCAGGTGTTTGAGAAATGCGGGGAGTATGGCATATACTTTAATCCAAAAAAGTGCATCTTTGTTATTCATAAAGGTAAACTTTGGGGCACATTATTTTAGAAGGAGGCTTGTTTATTGACCCTGAAAAGATTTAGGCTATCCTAAGTTTGTCCTTGCCTCAACACAAGAAGGGACTACAAAGCTTCTTGGGGAAAATAAAATTTGTCAAAAGGTTTATTCTAGACTTTTCAGCTGTGGTAAAGCCTATCACATGCATGCTAAAAAAGAAGCAAGTTTTAACTTGGATAAAGGAGGGAAAGAGAATTTTTGAGACAATCAAGCAAGTAATTGCAAAATATCCTACTCTCTTAATCCCAAACTTTACCAAGGATTCATACTTTATACCTTTTCTAACCTTGATACAATCTTAGCTATGATCATACAAAAGAATGATGAAGAGGTAGAGCAACCAATTGCATTCTTCAGATAAAGATTGGAGGATTATGAGGTCAGATATGCATTCGTTGAGAAGCAAGCTTTGACAGTGATATGAGGATTGAAAAAAATTAGGCACATGGTCTCAAACAATAAGATACATGTCATGGTTTCTCATCTCAACACCAAAGACTTTCTCCGAAGTAAGGACCTCAATGAAAAAAGAGTTGGCTAGATCACAAAGGTGATGGAGTATGATGTGGACATCAAGGTGACAAACTTGGTGAGAGGACAAGGATTATAAAGACATTTAGCTTCAGATCTATAAAATCCAAAAGAAGAGGTCTTGATCAACCAAGTTCACCCCCAACCAGCTAATCACATACTAGTTTGGAGCTGGACATAAGACATCATTAATTTTCTTCAAAATGGTGAGTGTCCCAATGGTTTGAGCAAGTCTCAAAGGAGATAATTTAGATTACAGACCATTCCATATTGCCTTGTTGATAATGTTATTTTTAGAAAGGACACAAATGGTGTGCTATTGAGGTGTGTTGACAGTGGTCAATTTGACATGTTGCTAGAAAGTTTTCACAATGGTACAAATGGAGGTCATTTCTCTCCTAAAACTATAGCTATAAATATAATGAGGGTTGGTTACTATTGTCTTAGTATTTTTAAGGACTATTATCATTGGGCTAAGATGTGCCCTTAATGTGCCTTATTTTTAGGCAAACATAAACTTGTATCCCTTCCTTTGAATCATGTCTAAGTGGACTAGCCTTTCAAGAAATAGGGCCTTGAGTTCATTGGTATGATCAACCCTGCATCAAGTGCTGGACACAAATGGATATTGATTGCTACTGACTACTTCACAAGGTGAGTAGAAGCTATTACATTGAAGGAGGCAAATGAAAATGCTATCTTGGAGTTCTATGAGAGCATTATAACAAGGTTTGGAGTTCCTCATGTCATCATTTTTGATAATGCACTTGATTTCATAAGTGACAAAACTTTTGATTGGGTAGGTAGGAATGGAGTTCACTTGAGTACCTCATCCAATTATTACCCTCAAGGTAATGAATTACTTGAGTCTACCAATAAGAACCTCATGAAGATCATTAAAAGGACATTGGAGAACAATCAAAGAGCCTAGTACAATAAGTTGAAAATAACTTTATGGGTAGATAAGATTACTCTTAGTAAATCAATTGGTAACTTTCCCTTTATAATTATTTATGGGAGAGAAGCCAGGTTGTCCATATCCCAGGAAGTCCCTACCCTAGAATTTTCACTATAGTTGGAATTACTTGAAAACACTCCAATGGAAGTCAGGTTGATAGAACCAATGTAGTTTCAAGAGGTAAGGGATGATGCACATAAGGCTATGAAGCACCATCAATTACTCATGAAGAAGTCCTTTGACAAACAAGTGTAAGGGTGTTCAAAGAGGGTGACTTGGTCTTGAAATGGGTTGAAGATAGAGCAAATCCAAATAAACATACAAAGTTTGATACTTTGTGGAGTGGCCCTTACATCATCAACAAGTACAAGCAAAGTAACTCCTTTCAGCTATCCAAGATAAATAGAGAAGATTTGCCTATCCCTATGAATGGGATACACTTGACAATTTGTTATTAGTCCTTGCTTGTATTTTTTTAAATACTTGTTTATTTGTGTGTTTCCTTTTAGTTGGATGTTGTGTTCCCTATGTGCATTATTACACAAGTGTCTTTCCTTCCTCTTGTTTGGCATGAATCTTTGCCTTATGCATTTTATCATCTAGCTTGTGTGTTTTTAGCCAAGAAGCTTGTTCAAGTTCTTTTGAGTGCCTTATGCATGACTCCATGCCCAATAGAAGGATTTAGGAAATTGGTCTTTGGCATAGAAGGCATGCCTCCCATCAGAATCACCAAGAATATTAGCCAAATTTCATACCTTGTTTTACAACTCCCTTTGGCTAAGTTTAACATTCACTTGTTTTTTTTAACTCACTTGTAAAAGACTAGTTTTCTTTTCTTTTCTTTGGAGCTTTTGGTCAGCCTTTTTGAAGCGTCTTTTTGATATTTTACCCAAGTTTGAATTCTTTCAGGTTTCTTGTCTCAAAATTTGTCTCAGACAAAAAGTCTAAAAGAATTCTCTTCCTTTGTCTTTCTCTTCAGATTGCCCTTTAGAACTTTTTTGAAGGCCCTCTCTCTCTTAAGTTTTCCCTTTAGAACTTTTTCAAAGGGTCTCTCTCTCTTTAGATTTCCCTTCAGAACTTTTCCAAAGGGTCTCTTCTCTCTTCAAAGTGCACTCTAAATTTTTTTTAAAGGACACTTTCCCTTTAAAGTGTCCTTCAAAAAAGTTTTGAAGGGACACTTTCTCTCTTAAAAGGGCCATTCAAAACTTTTTTGAAGGACACTCTCCCTTCAAAGTGCCCTTCAAAAAAGTTTTGAAGGGACACTTTCTCTCTCCAAAGTGCCCTTCAGAACATTTTTGAAGGGACACTTTCCCTTCAAAGTACCCTTTAAAAAAGTTTTGAAGGGACACTTTCTCTCTTCAAAGTGCCCTTCAAAAAAGTTCAAGGGGAAACTTTCTCTCTCCAAAGTTCCCTTTGAAAATTTTTCTGAGGGACACTTTCCCTTCAAAATGCCCTTCAAAAGAGTTCCAAAGGGACACTTTCTCTCTTCAAAGTGCCCTTCAAAACTTTTCTGAAGGACACTTTCCCTTAAAAGTGCCCTTCAAAAAAGTTTTGAAGGGACACTTCCTCTCTCCAAAGTGCCCTTTGGAACTTTTTTGAAGGGACATTTTCCCTTCAAAGTGTCCTTCAAAAAAGTTTTGAAGGGACACTTTCCAAGCCCAAAGGGATCATTCCAAAGGGAAGTGACCTTTGAAAGAAGTCAAAGGAATGGTTGCAGACTCTTTGTCTGTAATAATCCTTCTGACAAGTCATACTCCAAAGGCCCAAAAAGACATGGACCATTCAAAGGGGAGATCACACCCATGGGAAATCCTTTGGGGAAAATGTCTAATGAAAATGCCTGAAAAAATTCTTTTATGGAAAGTACCCACATGAATTGTTCAAGAAGGGTGCTTGAAGGAAATGTCCAATTGAAATGGTGGTTGAATGAATGTCAACTTCAAGATAGTGAGATAATTATTAGTGTTCACACAAGAGGATTCAGTCAGATCCAAGGGCCCACATCCTTCATCCATCAAAAGAATGAGAGAGCCCATATCACCATTGATCGACCAGGATCTAAGTCATTCCTTAAGGACCAATCAAAGAAGAAGGACAAAGCCAAATAGAATGAAAGAGATAAATTTAAAATAGTTGGAATCTCTTGTAACAACTATTTTGATACCATGAATTAACCCAATAATATCCTTATTCTATTGATGCAAACATTTAAAAAGCATATTTGAGAGAGTAGGACCAAAGGTGTAACAACTTATGATGACATGGATTATCCAAATGGCTTGAGAAAGCATCCTTTATAAAGATGGTTGCATTTGAAGATGGTGACTTAAAAAAAATTGATTCCTCTCCTTGGCACCAAAGGATTTCCTCTCTCTTCCTTATTGCTATATATATAACCCCTTTTCTAGTGAAAAGACAACCACACAAAGTACAGTGAAGCCCTATTAGAATGATATCCTACCTTTAAGCATTAGTATATTCCTTTTCCCTTTCAAGTTTTGAATATTGTCTAAGTGTGCAAGTGATATATATTGACAAGTGATGGCTTCATGTTTCTATCCTTTGTCCTTCATGTCTGAGTAAATTTATTGATCTAGCAGGTCATCTAGAGTGTGCTTAATTGTATGGAACTACTATAAGACTTTTTACTATTCTTTAATGTGCAATGTGCCTTTCAATTCATTCTCCTTCTGGTTTTTTCCATGCATCTCACCTCTTTACTAACATATTCATGTTAGAATAACTAGAACTTGAAAAAGAGTCTTTACATTTTGTTGTATTGTGCACTAGGATATGAAATTCATGTGGAGTAAAAACCTTGGTGAATCACCATTCTTAAAATAGGTTCCCCTTATGCAATTTTTAACCCATTTATTTTCAATCAAGCTAGTGTAGATAGAAATTATTTTGAAGAGACAAATTCAGGGAACTAGCCCTTTCAATCTAGAGGTCCATTTCTATTATAGGTATACCCACATGCTTGGAAGTGTTTTAATGTTGCCCAAATTTGCAAGAGGTCTGAATATCCTCTTCTAGGGTGCAGTGATTTGGAGATGATAGTTCCCACTTTTGATATAAGATACATTTATTGCAAGTAAATTATCTCAAAATAAATCATATGTGAAAGATATAATCATGTAATAGTACTTGAAATTTTGAATGAATTTCATCATACTATTTAAATATAACATTGAATTATATATGAAACATGTGTCAAATAGATATATCATTAAATCACATAAGCATAAAGTGCATGATATGTCTCATGTAATAATAGTTAAAAGCAATGAATTCTATTAATTATGGCACCAAGTAATAAGGAATGAACAAGCAATGCCATATAGTGTGACAATTTGAATATAATGTCACACATAAGGCCCAAAGGATACATACAAGGGACAATGAATGCTACATAAACACAAAAAGACAATATCCACATGAAAATGGTATGATGATGCCATCCAATCAATAATTTTTACATACAAGGCCATGGGCCATGCATAATAAGTAGAGAAGTTCTAACTTATCATGCAGTAGAGTAAGAAAAAGGAAGCATAAAGTAAATGAAACTAAGTTACATCCACCATATGTATCTATATCATTGCTAGTAAGTAGCATATTTATGTAACACATGTATACATGAGTGAGTAGCAAAACATTTGTATGATATATATCTCAACATGGTATAAATGGTGTGGATAGATACAACCATTTGAAGTGTTCATAAATAATGAATAGTTACCCCCAACTTAGAAAAGTTGTGTAATAAGGGAAGCTCAACATCAAAGAACCATATGAAACTATGTCCTATATCACACTCAAGTAACTCTTGAAAATTAATGTGTATTGAAAATTAAAATATGTGATCTAATTAACATAGAATAAATAACATATGTAAATAAGTAAAGCTAGCAACATTTGAAAATGTTAGAGGTCTTGATTTTTATTTTTGAAAATATTTTGATTTTTTTGCATTTTTTGAATATATGATTTTTTTTGGAATTTTTGAAAGACTTAAACTTAAATATTTTTGAAAGTGTTAAGAATCAAGGTTTTAAAAATAGAGGAAATGGGAGGGAGTCAAACAATCCTAAACAAGGGACTAAAGTAAAATGTGTCAAGAAGGATGTTAAGCAATGTGCTCCCAATGTATATATATGTGAGTCATAACTATTGGCTTTTATAACCACCCAAGGTTCTTAGAACATCTACCCACTTGGAGAGGGTATTTTTATTCAAAATTCAATTCAATGCTCTTCCTTATATGCATCTCATGAAGGCTATGTAGGTTCAAGATTAGGTATGCTTGAGTCATTATACTTCTAACTACCTTGAATGAGTCTTTTGGTCTTTATCATGAGTCATGGGTTGTGTCAAGTCTCTAAATGATTATTTAATGCATAATTTGTGTCTTAAAGCCATGTTTAAAGTCTTGATTCACCTTGTTATATCTCATTGCATGCTTATAAGCATTCAAACTAAGGTAATGTAGTCCTCGATAAGCAATACAACTATGCCGTTATATGAACAAAATAAAAGTGTTTAAAGGTGGGGTTTGATATAAATGAAGTTCATAAAAGGTTATTTTAAGACATAATCAAGTCATAAATACATTCAAAAGAGTCTCCAAAGTGCATATGAGAGCATAAAAAGTCATAATGTCATATTATTTAAATCATTCAATTCACTTTTGGGAAAATAAGCCTTTTATAATGTCTTATAAAGCCACATCACACTAAAATAACCCCATAACCTCCACCAATCCATACCAAAGGGAATTAAAGTGCATTTAATATCTTATTTTCCCTCTTCTCTTTGCATTTGGTGTCTTTCATCCCTCTTTCAATGTGGGAGATGTCAGGGGATCTAGCTCTACCAATTAGAGCACATATGATTACTTCTCGTATTAGCAATTAAACACGGAATTATACTAGAATGATAAAGTATCTAGAAACTTGAGACAACAAATAATTTGAGAGACAATACACACTCTTGTATTAAATATTACTAGAAGAAAATACAATAAGGAAGATGCCACTTCTTCCTCCACCTCAAAGGCTTGCCACACCTCAAGACCTTCTTCCCTCTCTCTCTTGCTCAACACAACAACTCTACCCTGAGTTATTATCCCTCCTTGAATGCTTCAGCTGATCTCCTTGACCTTACACCTGTAGATCTCCTTGACCTTGCTAGCTTCAATGTTTTTACTTTCCTTCTTTATTATTACAATACATGCCTTATGGGTCTTTAAATAGGATCCCATGCTTACAAAAATAGAACTCTAGTTACAATAATTAGACACGCAGCTCGTGACTATAATTAGTCATTTAACATGCAAACACTCACTTCACTTAACAGACTGTTCATCAACAACAATTTTGGAAATACATAGGTGACCGACGCCGGTCCCTGCTGGTCTGGTTCTGCCAACATCGGCTGACTCTCTGCCATCATCGGTCTCCTTCTCCACTGCATCTGACCGACATCGGTCATACTGGTGACACCGGTGGCTCTGGTTCTTTAGCACCCTTTCTCTTGTGTCTGCAAACAGTTGAAGCTTTTAGCTCCACACCTTAACAATCTCCCATTTGGAGATAAATAGTTGCAACTTATACCTCTACCTGTACACCATCTATTTTGTTCTTTAGGCTCTGTATCCCTCTTCAACGTAACTCTTGAAGACCAACCACCACGCAAACCTGTGATGCAATCCCTGTATCTTATGCCACAAGAATTTTGCTGCTCCTAAATTCTCCATGACATACTTCTGAACCAACTCTACCCTTAGTTCAGAAAACTCCCTGTATATGAAACCCTGCAACAAGTAACACAATACAGTAACAGGATAATGTAGCTAATATTATCCAACCTGGTAAAGATAAAATACAATGGTCAAACCTCCATTATTTTGCAGCATAATCAAGACCATATGCCATAGCCTTCTATCTCATGTGTCCATCCACTCTCTTCTCTAAAATGGGAATCCATCCCTCTATCTAGTGCTTCCTTCCAGCTGACAACACTACCAACAATTACCTGCTTGGTTCTCCAAGGACTCACACTCCTCATCCATGCCAAGCTCCCACTATTTTTGGATTCTACCTGCATTGCTTCTTCCATCTTCCTAGTTCATGACTATCAGTAAGCAATATAAAGAAGGTGAACAACGAACATGAGGTTCACATACCTTTCTTGACCTCAACATGGGTGTTTGAGACTTATAGATCCACCCAACATCCGTTCCAGTGATCGATCTGGTCATCTCCCAGTTTACTCCCGACTGATGTCGATTCCCTGCACTGACCCTAACTGCCGATGTCATTTCCCTGGCCGACACTGGTGTCCCTCCTACCGACGTCGGTCCTTATGACCAATGTCACACTTCTCCTACCTGACCTACCGACCCTGCTGGTCTGCACATGACCGATGTCAGTATCTGGATGACTGACGTCCGTGCCAAGCGACTGACATCGGTGTTTATGTGTTCCTGTAAGTGATGAAATTTTCATCCACGAGCTCTTCTTGGATCAAACCTCTATCCATGTTGCCCTGCTTAGATTTATTTAGCCCCTGTGACTGATCTCTGTCCTTCATCTCCTCCATAAACACCAAGGCTTCTTTATTCCTGTCAAAAGCATCAAATTTCCTCTTTCTGCAATGAACTATATCTATGCTTTCCAAATTTGAATGCATACCTTTTGAATCAAGAACTTCCATTCCCTTCCTATTCATGTGACCAAGCCTATTAGGCCACATCTTCGAATCTACACCAAAAGTAGAATCAGTAATACAAGTAGATAGATAAAGAGTATCTACTTTCTTACCTCTTGCTAAAACAAGTGCTCCCTTGGTAACCTTCCAAGAATCCGCTGTGAGGATTATTGTGCATCCCTCATCTCCCAACCTTCCTACAGAAATTAAACTCTGCTTCAGAATTGGAACATGCATGACCTCCTTCAACACCCATGTGTTGTCAATCTGCAATCTCAGCTGCACTTTCCCTTTGCCAACTATCTAACAAGGCGTACCATCCCCTAAATAGAGCACTCCAAAGTCTCCCTATCCATACTCATAGAACAAATCTCTGTTTGGGGATGCATGAAAAGATGAACCAGAATCTAAAATCCATGATCCTACCTAACTATCCAAAGAAAGTATGAGAGCGTCCTACATCACAATATTTGCATCCTTTACTTCTTCAATACTTGCATGTTGATTCTCTTTATATCTCAACCAACACTCCTTCTGTGTATGTCCTTTCTTTCCAAAAAACCAACAGGTAATACCTTTGGACTCAGATCTCCTTCCTGACCTTGATTTCCCTTGCTCAACCTTTTCCCTTTGCCATCCCCTGCTTTCTGCACTTACAACATTCCCTGATGATTCACCTATGCTTCTCTTGCATATTTCCTCATTCAAGATCACACTCACAACATCATCAACTTTTAAGATTTTAGAAGCAGATGTAGAATTACTTACTGCCATAACCATACCATCCCAACTTTCAGGCAAAGAACATAAAATCAAGAGAGCCTTTACCTCATCATCAAAAACAATATTGACTGAAGCTAGTTGGTTTACCAAACCATGAAAATCACTGAGATGAGTATGTACCGATCCACCTTCTTGCATTTGCAAAGTAAATAGCTGCTTCATAAGATATACCTTATTAGAAGCTGAGGGATTTTCATATAAATTCGCTAAGGACTTTTCAACTCTTCCGTTGTCTTGCACTGTGATAAGCTGGAAATCATAGATGATGCAAGGCTCAACCTTATGGAATCGAGAGCCTTTCGATTAAGAACGTTCCATTCTTCATCCTTCATATCTGTGGGCTTGCATGCAACCCCACCCAACGGTAAGTACAAATCCTTTTGATATAGATAGTCCTCAATCTGCATCCTCCAATGTTGATAATTCTTACCGTTAAACTTCTCCATTCGTAGCCTACTTTCTTCTGCCATTGCTGAACTCCCACTCAATCAAAAAACCCTGTGAATGACCTGTAATCAAAAAACAATACCCTACTTCCTGCAAATCATAGCTCTGGTACCACTTGTCAGGGGATCTAACTCTACCAATTAGAGCACATATGATTACTTCTCGTATTAGCAATTAAACACAAAATTATACTAGAATGATAAAGTAGCTAGAAACTTGAGACAACAAAGAATTTGAGAGACAATACACACTCTTGTATTAAATATTACTAGAAGAAAATACAATAAGGAAGATGCCACTTCTTCCTCCACCTCAAAGGCTTACCACACCTCAAGACCTTCTTCCCTCTCTCTCTTGCTCAACACAACAACTCTACCCTGAGTTATTATCCCTCCTTGAATGCTTCAGCTGATCTCCTTGACCTTACAGCTGTAGATCTCCTTGACCTTACTAGCTTTAATGCTTTTACTTGCCTTCTTTCTTATTACAATACATGCCTTATGGGTCTTTAAATAGGATCCCATGCTTACAAAAATAGAACTCTAGTTACAATAATTAGACACGCAACTCATGACTATAATTAGTCATTTAACATGTAAACACTCGCTTCACTTAACTGACTGTTCGTCAACAACAATTCTAGAAATACACAGGCGACCGATGTCGGTCCCTGCTGGTCTGGTTCTATCGATGTCGGCCGACTCTCTACCGTCACCAGTCTCCTTCTCCACTGCATCTGATCGATGTCGGTCATACTACTGACGCCGGTGGCTCTGGTTCTTCAGCATCCTTTCTCTTGTGTCTGCAAATAGTTGAAGCTTTTAGCTCCACACCTTAACAGGAGAGTGCATTAAAAAATTGAAATCATTCCATTTTCCATATAAATATGCAAGTTTCATGGGTTTTAAATCAATTTAGGGTTATTAAATGTTAATAATTCCCATTTAAGGATAAAAATCATTGATAACAAGTAAAAAAGTAGAAAAAGCCTTCAAAATGAAGATTTTTATGAGATTTACAGGTTCCTAAAGAGTTCTATTCAATATTTCAGAGATGTAAAAACACTTTCCAAGTTAAGGTAGAGCCATGAGAGGTCATTTAACCTCATGTTTATTCCATTACAGGTCTTCAAGAAGAGGATCTATGCTCAAAAATCCCAAACTAGGACAAAATAATTAAGAATTCCCTTGTAGACTACTACATCCCTAACCTATCACATGTATTGGGATATGAATAGCTGAATTATGGTTTAATTATCCCTCTTTGACGTTATTTCACATTTATCTATGCATTCATTTGATTGGTAGGTCAGCCTATGGAGTAACCATGGCCTAGGTAGACTATAAATAAGAGGTTGTGGGTAGTTGTTTATCAACATATTGTGAATTCTACTCTTATTAAAGCTTGTGGAGGTTTCTCCCTCGAAGTGGATTGTCTTTTATTCATATATTTTTCTATATTTTAGTCATATTGTGATATATTACTATCATTCTAATTTATTGTTGAATTAATTTCATTATAAGTGGTATACAATCTTCCACCTAAGTTCAAGTCACAGAGCAAGTGGCTACATCAGCATTGTAGTGTTGTCTAGGGCTCATAAATGCAAGGGATCCTAGTGTATGAGCAAAAATATAGTTCAAAGTCTTAGCTTTAGAAGCGTGCTGGGATGTTATGATCTTGATGTGCATATTTCACTAATGCCTCGATATTTTGGTGTAACACTATGATTTAGGTAATCTTGTGGGCAAAACCGTAATTTTAGATATTTTATTATATCTTTCAATCCAATATGATTTTTCCTAATTTTTTTAATGAAGTTGGGGAATTATTCAAGGAAATTAAAAAAAATAGCTTTTGGAGGCTAACATAAGTACAAAAATACTTGGTCAAAGTTGGGTCACAAGTGCTAATTAGGATTGACATTGTCAATCCCTTTTATGATAGGACCATAAACTAGGGGCTAAGGAAAGGGTGATGAAACTTTAGGTAAAAATCCTCACAAGGAAGATATAGATTTAGGAGGTGGAGTTACTAGATCATTTGTACTAGGGTTCTCTGAGATAGATCAGAAGGTGAACCAACTTGACTACAATATACAAGGCATTAAAAGTGAAATGCAAGGCATACAATCTAAGATGAAAGATGTATAATCTAGTTTGAAAAATATAATTATAGATTTAAAAAATAATCAACCAAATCATCCATTTATCACTATTACGTAACCCCACCATAGTGGATGTCCCAACCAACCTAGTCTAAATCTAAGTACCTTGCCATAGAAGAACCTATTACCAAAGGTAAATATATGTACATTTGATGGAAATGATCCACTCAATTAGATCAACCAAATAAATATTTTTTCTATCTACATTAGATCCCATGTGGATATAAGGTTACAAGATCATCCTTGTATCTAGAACCTAAACAATTCATTTGGTATCGATGGTTGTGTGCTCAGAAGAAAAATATGACTCTTAATGTCACCTGGTCAGTTTTTATAGAGGAGTTATAATTAGACTATAACAATAGTGTGATAGAGAATTAATTTAGCCAATTGGAAAAATTATGATAGACTGGCTCAATCAAGGATTATATTCATCATTTTTAGAACCTATCTTTATGTGCGGAGACAATTTTTGATGAGAACCTAAATGACCTATTTTTGGGTGGTCTTAAGGACTGCACTTAAATTGAGTAATGCATGTTTAATCCACTTAAGGTTTTTGATTCTATTATCATGGCATGTAGGGTAGAATAAAAATTCATATCCAATAAGAAGCAACCATCAACTCACTTCAAATATTGTAGTATATTGACACCATCATTTCCTCCACCTATCAGATTGACCCCTCACCAAATTGAAGAAAAGTGTGTAAAAGTATTATGTTTTGACTATGATAGTAAGTGGAACAAAGGACATAGATATGATGAGAAGAATATATTCTATATTGAGGGATACAATGAAGATGATGAAGAGGATGTTTCCTCCAATGATGATGAGGAAGAGATAGAGGAGATACCTAAATATTCCCAACCTACAATCTCTTATCATGCACTTTCAGGTATTATCACTCCTCAAACACTTAAGGCAGTGGGTTTTATCAAGAAATATAAGGTGACAATGTTGATTGACTCAAGGATCACACATAACATCATCAACCATAAGTTGGCCACTTGATTGAATTATTTCGTTTATCCAACACCAAAATTTTAGGTCATGATTGTATATGGTGGCACAACCAATTATCCATAGAAATTCCATAGATATAGCTTGTTATGGGTGAGTACAATCTAGATTCTTATATGTTTTCCATTCCCATGGGTGGTGAAGACATTATTTTGGGAGTCCAATGGCTCACAACCTTGGGTACAATTGAGATGAACTTCCAGGAACTATTCATGTGCTTTCATTCTGAAGGAAGGAAAGTTGAACTACGTGGATTACAGAAAAAAATATTCATAATTGGTTAGTTCAAATCAGATGAAAAATATGCTAAAAAGGGGGGAAGAAGGATTTATAACATGATTATGTTCCATAAAAGTTCAAACCACAAAGCCATCTACACATCTTGATATACAAATGGTTCTTGATGACCACCCATCTATTTTTTGGGGCCATGCCTAAAGGACTACCACCAAAAAGAGAACATGATCATGCCATTCAACTACTTCTAGGGAGTCAACCACCAAATATCAGACTATATATATATATCCATATGCATATAAGAGTGAAATCAAAAATATGGTCCATGAGATGTTGGAGGTAGGTATCATTAGGCATAACCAGAGTGCATATTCATCACCAGTGTTCATGGTGCATAAGAAGGATGACACATGGAGGATGTCCCCATATTATAGGGAACTCAATAAGTATACCATCAAAGATAAGTTTCTTACTTAAGTAATTAATGATATACTTGATGAGTTATATGGTGTTGTTTATTTCACAAAATTGGATTTTTATTTAGGGTACCATCAAATTAGAATCAAGGATGAAGATCATAAAACCATTTTTAGAACTCATGAGGGCCATTATGAGTTTTTGGTAATGCCCTTTGGTCTTAAAAATTCACCATCTACTTTTTAGAGCTTGATGAACACTATTTTTAGGCCTTTTTCAAGGAAGTTTTTGCTAGTTTTCTTTAATGACATATTAATTTACAATAAGACATGGGAAGCACACTTGAAACATGTGAAATATATGTTGATAGTTTTGGATTATCATCAACTTTATGCGAAGCCATCCAAATTTGATTTTAGAGTATATGAGATAAATGACCTAGGTCACATTGTATCTGATGAAGGTGTCAAAGTTGATCCTTAGAAGATCAAAGCTTTGTTGGAATAGCCAATGCCCAAAAATCTAAAATACCCCTGAGGGTTCCTAAGACTAATAGGTTACTACCAAATATTTGTGAAAGGTTATGGTATCATAACAACACCACTCACTACATTGCTAAATAAGGATGCCTTCCACTAAAATTATGTAGGCACTAAAGTATTTGAGAAATTGAAAGAAACTATGTACACCACCCCAGTTTTGGCTACTGTAAACTTATTAAAGATGCTCATTATTGAATGTGATGCTTCTATATTAGGGTTGGGAGTAGTAATAATGCAAAAAGGAGTACCCCTTACATTTTAGATTTGTAAATTCAAAGGAAATAATCTAAAAAACTATCTATGAGAAAGAAATGATGGTTATTCTTCATGCAGTCAAACCATGGAGGCCCTATATAATGGGTAGACACTTTAATATGAAAATGGATCATGATAGTCTCAAATAATTTTTGGAGCAAAGATTATCATCTGAGGAACAATAGAAGTGGGTTAAAAAATGTTGGGTTATGATTTTGAAATTATATACAATAAAGGAAAAGATAATGTAGTAGAAAATGCACTGTCTAGATGGGATACATCCATGGAAGCATTACTTTGTGCAATGTCCATGTTGTAGGTAGATTGGGTTGATGAACCTAGGTTAGGGTGGGAGCAGGACAAGGATACATTTTGATTCAGAATATCTAGTAAGGTTATATATCCTTTGAAAAATTTGAATGGAAAGGTAATTCCATATGGTATAATGACAGGTTATACTTGAGTAAAGATTCAACATTGAAGTATAAGATTCTTGCAGAGTTACATGCATTTCTAATTAGGGGATACTCTGGGTTCTTAAAAACTTATCATAGAATCAAGTGAGAAGTATTTTGGGAAGGACTTAGGGGAGATGTACAAAATTTTGTTTTAGAATGTTTAATATGCCAACAGAACAAAGGTGAGATAGTTAAGACCCTAGGTATGTTATAACCTTTAGCAATTCCTAGTCAAAGGTGGGAGGAGGTTTTCATGGATTTCATCATAGGGTTGCCTTGTTTTGAAGGAAAGAATGTTATCTTGTTAATTATGGATAGGATTAAAAAATATTACCTATTTTATGCCCTCTCATACCCATTTACAATAATTATAGTAATATATATTTTTCTAGAGGCAGTTCTAAAATTAAATGGAACCCCAAAAATAACTGTAAGTGATTGTGATCTTATTTTCACTAGTAATTTTTGGACTAAATTATTTTCCTATTTGGTTACACAGCTAGGTCATAGATCATCTTGCCACCCCTAATCTGATGGACAAATAGATGTGGTCAACAAATGTTTATAGGGGGATCTCTATTATTTTGTATCAAATAAGCAGTGTCATTGGGTTAAATGCCTACCACTTGTACAATGGTGGTATAACACATCTTCCATACCTCTTCTAAAATACCCCCATTTATATCACTATTTGGTTACCATTTTCCTTTCATCACTTCTTAATTAAGGGTGTAAACCAAGGTTTGATATGTGGAGGAACACATTCAACATCAATAGGAGGTTTTGGCTGATTTGAGAGAGAATTTAGCCTTGGCACAAAACATGATAAATTACCCAAAAAATCAATACTGTAGTGAGTGAAATTTTGACATGGGTGACTAGGTCTTTATATATTTATAGCCTTACATGTATATGTACTTAAATCAATATAAAAAATACAAAAAACTTGATCCTAAGTCTTATGGACCTTATTAGTCTCTATAAAAAATAAGAATTGTAAATTACAAGTTGGAGTTGCCTCATTCATATCGTATACACCCAGTGTTTCATGTTTCCTTCTTGAAGAAGGTTATTAGATAGAAATTTTTAGCCCAAATAGAGCTACCAAAATTATATGAAGGATGAGTCATTTTGGAACTAGAGAAGATCCTAAAAACATGTACTAAGAGGTTGAAAACTAGAGAGATTAGGGAATATCTGATCAAGTGGAAGAACCTGAGTAGTGAGGATGCAACTTGGGAAGGTGAATATTTTCTACAACAACATCCAAAGTTGTTCAACATTGAAGATAATGTTAGTTTGAAGGAGAAGGGCATGCTATGTCCCTAACCTATCACATGTATTAAGATAGGAATAACTGACTTGTGGCTTACTTATCCCTATTTGATGTTATTTCACATTTATCTATGCATTCATTTAGTTAGTAGGTCAGCTTATGGAGTAACCATGGGCTAGGTAGACTATAAATAGGAGGTCGTGGGTAGTTATTTATCATCATATTGCTAACTTTGCTCTTATTAAAGCTTGTGAAGGTTGCACCCTCAAAGTGGCTTGTATTTTATTCATATATTTTACTATATTTTAGTCATATTTTGATATATTGTTATGATTATACTTTATTATTGAATTAATATAATTACATTTCATGCTCAGAAATATTCAAACTAAGGCAATGCAATCCTCCATAAAAAATAAAACTATGCCATCATATTAATAAAATAAAAGTGTTTAACGGTGGGTTTTGACAAAAATGAAGGTCATAAAAGGTTCTTATAATACATAATAAAGTCATAAATACATTCAAAAGAGTCTCCAAAGTGCATATGAGGGTGTAAAAAGTCTTAATGTCATATTATTTAAATCATTCAAGTCACTTTTGGGAAAATAAGCATTTTATAATGTCTTATAAATCCACATCACACTAAAATAACCCCCCATAACCTCCACCAATCCATACTAAAGAGAGTCAAAGTGCATTTAATGTCTTATTTTCCCTCTTCTCTTTGCGTTTGGTGTCTTTCATCCCTCTTTCAATGTGGGAGAGTGCATTGAAAGACCAAAACCATTCCATTTTCCACATGAATATGTAAGTTTCATAGTTTTCAAAGCATTTTTAAGGTTATTAAACGTTAAGGAGGTCCATTCATTAATAAAAATCATTGATTGCTAGAAAAAAAGTAGAAAAACCTTCAAAATGAAGATTTCTATGAGATTTTTAGGTTCTTAAGGAGTTTTATTCAAGATTTTAGAGATATAAGGACACTATTAAAGTTAGGTTAGATTCATGAGAGGTCATTCACGTCATGTTCATTCCATTACAGTTCTCCAAAAAGAGGATCCATGTTTAGAAAAGCCCAAACCAGGCTAAAATGACTAAGAATTCCTTCGTAGACCTAGATAAATAGTTTTTAGGACATTTCAGAAGAGATGAGAAGATGCATGGGATTGTAAAACTATTGGAGAGGAAGGAAGAGGTCTCAAGGGGTCTACTCTAGGTGTTAGGAAGAAGAGATAAGTGAGTAGGACTATGAACAATTATTTAGAACCTAAAATAACCTTCAAAAGAGCTCAAGAGGCACAATTTTGGAGTTTTTTTAATTTTTGAGAATAAATGGTGAATAATGGATTTTTGAGGAATTTAATGGGTATATTTAGTGCCATATTTAATAAAAAACATATTTGTGAAGTCTATAAATATGTATATCCATCAAAACTTCATTGGTGGCCTTGAAACCATCTTAAAACCCTAAGTTGTGATTTTTTATGGCATTTTGACCTTGTTACAATAAGGAACATAGAGATAAAGGATATTTAATATGATTTAAATGTTTCTTGATATCACTCTAATCATATTTTAGGCCATGAGAGCCAACCAAGGGTGTTAAAAGTGATTCAAACTTGAAGGAAGAACATAAGCTTACATGAACCTAGATGAAAATTTCAAGGCATTACATGGTCTTACTCACTTAATAAAGAGTATTGAATAATAATAATAATAATAATAATAATAATAATAATAATAATAATAATAATAATAATAATAATAATAATCAAGATACTTAAGTTTTAAAATAAATTGGTAGATGCATCAAGTCCACAAGAGCTCAATATTATAGGGTTTTAGGGAGGTTTTAGTCTTGAAGGTGCTTATATAGGTTTACAAACTTGAAATTGGTCCTTTTTGGTACTTTTTAAATTTAACCAACCCAAAAAAATATTGGAGAGGATAGAGGGGGTATATACATTAAAAAATAATAATAATTATATTTTAAAACCTCCTTGAACTCAAGATATAAAAATTTCACTAAACTAACATGCTTGTTGTCTTGTGAGATCCTAGGTTCACGACAAAAAAAAAACCATAATTTGAATTTTGGGGCTCAAAAGCTATTAAATTTGTGATTAATGTGGGGTAAATTTTTTTATAAATTTTAAAAGTGGTATATATTTTTTACAATACTTGAGGAGAGATAAAATTAAAAAATACTATATAGGCATGCAAAAAATGGTGAAAACTAGTCTCCAAGGAAGTTAAAAGTGCCATGACTCAAGTTGTAGTAATCCAAATGTTTTGAGACTTCATATTAAAGTTATTAAAGGTTATATAAAGGTAATTAATGTGTTAAAAATCTTTTAAAGTCAATTTATGAGGATTTATACCTAATTATTTGCAGGCAAGCCTTGTTTCTAGGCCTATTTAAGCTAGTTTGAGAGGCAAGTGACCATTTTGTGAAGATTTTGGGTCTCATAATGAACATGGGAGGGGTGAAAGGGATTAAAAAGTGTGTTTATATTATTTAATATATATATTATATCATAAATCCAATTATACCCTTCATTCAACTTTAAACAGGACTAGTGGCCTAGTGAACCTTCTTGGAGCAGAGTGAACCAATGATCCAAGGTGAGATGTTAACATGTTTTGAGATATGCATTATATTTTTTTGAGGATAGAATAACTAATAATGTTAATAATAAGGATTTAAATATGAATTATCCACCTTAACTACACCAATAAGGTGGATTGGTGTAGTCAATAACCAGGAAAGAGAGAAGTTGGCCTTTCCAAGGTAAGTGATATCAAAAGTGTAGGTTATATCAGATTAATAAAGATGATAAGGTAAAAAATATGCACATACACTTATTTTAAATGACCAATTTCAAATTAATGGCCTTTAATAAGGCATTCATATGTTGGAGGCTCTAATAAGGGTGCTAGTCATGCATGAGAGAGAAAGAGAGAGTGATAGTATGAGAAATCAATGAAGATAATCAATTACATGCAGATGTGAGGACTTAAATTCAAATTTATTAGAGATAAATTAGGATTTAAGCAAAAATATGGGAAAAATTTAAGACTCCTTAAGCTCAAAAAAATGCAAAAGTAACCACTACTCCACCTCCTACACCACTCTTCCTTGATGATCATCATGCACATGAGGTCTTAATGTGTTGAGGGAGAGGTGTTGGCACTAATTTGTAGGTTTATAACTGATTTTGACTTGATTTTACATTAAATTATCTCTTAATTTTCCTTATCCTCTCTCTCTCACATTATATTCTATATATACTTCTAATTTTTTAATCATAAAAGGATCCCTCTGCTAGGTATAGAAAGGTTCTACCACTGTAGATACTTGTAATACTAGCCTCAGGCTTTGGAATTGAATGAAGTCTAATTTGATGCCTTCTCTAAGATTGAATTAGTGTTTTATTATTGTGTTTTGTTGATATACACCTATGGTAGATATTTTTCTCCCTCTTATATGTCCATTTCCCTTCACCTTAGTGCAAATAGGTTGTCTTGTGTAGGTTATATGTTGTGTTGTAGATGATATGCAGGTGATTAGCTATGGAAGTTGGTTGATTGTGTCTTATATAAGATAATTTATCTATCCCTCCTAGTTATTTAATATTATACTACCTCCATATGAAACATTTATGCAAGAGAGGCCTAATTTAGAGTGTGTAAGATCAATTTAGTCCTTATTTTGGTCCTATTGTGTTGTTATAGGTAGGTAGAGGAGACCACATATTTTGGTGCATCACCTCATGTTTAATTTTAGTTTCTCTCTTTTTCATTTTCTCACAAAATCATAGAGTAGACATAGTTTAGGTGATTTACTAGGGGAACCAATGATCTCTAGAGATTCACCCCTCATATAAGGTCACCCATAGCCTAAGGAGTGTTTACACTATATCAACTAAAGGGAAAAGTCTTGAAACCACTTCTCCAAAGGGTGCACTTCAAACTAATAATAGTTTCTAGCATGCTCAGTGTGATAGTTCCATCAAATTGGATTCAACTAAATATTTGGTGCCAATCTTGAGCTTAATAATGTAGAAGACACTTCATAAGGCACATGATGAATTTGAACACATTTAAACTAGTTTTAATAGCCCAGGTACTTGAAAATTATCAAAGGTAATATTATTAAAGAATCAAGCCTATTTATTGATTATTTTAAGGTATATTTCAATCAATTTCTATATTTTTTGAATGCCTTGACATGTCATATTACCATATGAATAATTCCCCTTACCCTTATTTTTGTCCAAATACATTTTCTATGCCCTCCTACCATCCATATCAAACCTAAAATACTGTTGGCTTTGTCCCAAACAACCATGTGATAGTAGAATATCATCCTCCTCAAAATGTTAACCTACTTCCCACCCCTATTCAGTATTAGTAGTAGTATGTTCATGCTTATAACTAGCCTCAAGAAGGATACTTTACCACCAATCATCATGGTTATCCTCCTAGTAAACCTGAGAATATAGACAATATAGCCAATATTAGCCTCAAGGATATATTGTTGAACATACCATAATAGTTAAATGTTGTTATAAAGGAGTGGGAATATAGTTTATAGTAGGATCTTGATTGTAAATTCTATCTTCAATAGTAGGAGAGAAAATACAATCAAGGTATGAAGAGGATTGTTTCTATAGACATGTTGTAGCTAAAGAGGAATAGGTAAAGTAAGTGATTATTAAAGCACAAAGATAATAAATCTAACCAAACCCCTTCATTCCCACATTTAAAATCCTAATCTTCAAGCAAGGGAAGCCTATTGAACCTATAAATAAACCTCCTTATTTTAAGGTACCCATTTTTAGAGATCCCCACCCTTTGAGAAAACCTCAAGATCCTCAAACATGGCAGCCTTCATGGACCAAACATCTTTATTTCAAAATGCCAAACATTTCCAAAGCCATACCTATAATACCAAATCAAGACCAAGAGGAAGAAAAGGTTTTTTTTTAAGATATTTTTTTAGATGAGGAGTTGTTAGAGGCAAAAGAGGAATAGTTTTCTAGTTGTGAGCCTATTTGTGTCATTAAATCAAAAAAATTAGACTTGGAACAAGAGGAAGAAGATAGTCTTTATGAGGAGAAGTCAATTATCTCTAGCTAATTATGTATTTAGGAGCATGATGAGTATTATTTTGGTCAAATGATCTTCCATTCAACATGGAAGAGGAAGAAAATCAATTTATAGGAGGTGAGGTGAAACTCGAGCATCACATTCAATCCACTCATATTATTTTGAGCACTTGCTACCTATATGAGGAGAAAGTCAACATCCCAAATATTGTCAAGGATAGTGATGATAATGAAGGAAACCTTGATGAAGTTTTAGTATTTGTTTTATAAGAAGACATTATTGAAAATGAGCAAAAAGAGCTTGATGAAACTTGGTATACATACTTTGACATTTAAAATAAATTTGAGGCCCTTAACAATGCAATAATTACAAGGGAGAAGAATTAAGGAATTCAATATGAAATTGTAGTTCATGAGGTTGTAGTAGTTGGCACACAATATGACATCCCTCAAGATGTTATGGATGACTAAAGATAAAACTTGAATGAATCATTAAGAGCAGTTGTCACAACCAATCAAAGTTTGATTACTATTTAAGACATTTCCACAATTGAGAAATAACATGAGGTTACCAATGAAGCTGCAATAGTCATATCTCATAGTGATAGGCCCAAGGACATACCTAAATATAAAAGGTAACCTATCTCTTCAATGGTTATGAATTTGAATGATAATGAGCTACATGAGAATTTTGTTAATATAAAATAAATAATTAATTCAATTCACCCATCATAAGGTAGGTCAATAATATTAGAAATTAATGAAGAATCTAATTGGCTAGTATCCAACTTCCAAGACCCATTGACAAGGGTTGCTTAGCCAAGAGTTTCATCTAAAAAAGAGGCCTCCCTTCATCCCTTTAACCATATGGGAGAGACTTAAGAGATTTATTATTTGATCTAGGTGGAATGTGGGTTGAAACTTTGTACATAGTAGGATAAATGTCTTTGATTTCTCTAAGTGTTATTGGACATTGTTGAGTAGGTCTAGTTATTTTTATATTTCCTTGAGTGCCTTGGCATAGGTTTTTATTGTACTTTGATTCATTATTATGTGTGTTAGAAGAAAATATCAGTATTTTCATTACATTCAATGCTAGATTAACATATTACAATTAGGTTTCCACTTTCAGAATGAGTGTGTTGATTGCTTGCAAGATTTTATGCCTAATAAATGTATCAAGGAAACTGGTCTAAGTGTTTATATAGGAAAACACCAATAGGAAGTCATAATAGTGTTGGATATTCTATCCACCCATGGTTCCTAGAAAATCATCCCACTTAGAAAGGGTAATTTTTTTACAAAATTCAATTCAGTGCTCTTCCTTGTATGCATCTCATGAGGGCTAGGTAGGTTCAAGATCAGGTATACTTGAGTCCTTGTACTTATAACTACCTTGAAGGAGTATTTTGGTCTTTTTCATGAGTCATGGTTTGTGTCAAGTCTCCAAGGGATTCCTTAACACACATTTTATGTCTTTAAGCCTTTTTTAAAGTCTTAATTCACCTTGTTAGATCTCATTGCATGTTTAAAAGCATTTAAAATGAGTTTATGCGGTCCTTGATCAGAACTACAACTATAAAATTATGAAAAAAATATAAGTGTTTAAATGTGGGTTTTGATAGAAATTAATGTCATAAAAGGTTCTTGTAATACATAATAAAGTCATAAATACATTCAAAAGAGTCTCCAAAGTGCATATAAGGGTGTAAAAATCATAATGTCATATTATTTGAATCATTCAAGTCACTTTTGAGAAAATAATCCTTTTTAATGTCTTATAAAGACACATAACATGAAAATAACCCCCCATAACCTCCACCAATCCATACCAAAGGGAGTCAAAGTGCATTTAATGTCTTATTATCCCTCTTCTATTTGTATTTGGTGTCTTTCATCCCTCTTTCAATGTGGGAGAGTGCATTGGAAAACAAAATTATTCAATATCTCCAAGAAAGTCTTAGATACATCATGTCCATAAGAGCTCAAGATTGCAGGGTTTTAGGGAGGTTTTAGTCTTGAAAGTGCTTATACAAGTTTACAGACTTGAAATTGGAAGTTTTGGTAATTTTTTGAATTTAAAATTATAAAAAAAATATTGGAGAGTATATATGGTTTCATATAGTCCCAACATAAAAATAATGATCTTTTGAAACCTCCTAGAACTTAAGATACAAAAAAATTACTAAATTGGTATGCTTGTTACCCTATGAAATCCTAGGTTCACAAAAAAGACCATAATTTGAGTTTATAGATAAAAATCATATTAAAATTATAATGAATGTGTGGTAAAAAAATTTAAATTTTTTCCAAGTGGTCTCAAGTTTGTATAGTACCCAAGGAAAGATAAAACTCAAAAATATGGTATAGGCATGCACAAAATGGTGAAAATCGGTCTCCAAGGAAGTTAAAAGTGCCATAACTCAAGTTCTAGTCATCCAAATGATTTTGTACTTAATATTAAGGTGATAAAAGGTTATATAAAAGTAATTAATGTGTTAACAAAATTTTAAGGCCAATATATGAGGATTTATAGCTGATTGTTTGCATGTAGGCCTATTTGAGCTAGTTTAAGTGGTAAGTGACTATTTTATGGAGATTTTGGGTCTTTTAATGAAAATGGGAGGGGTAAAAATTACTAAAAAGTGTTTTTATATGATTCAAGAGGTATATTAGTTCATAAATCCAATTACACTGTCCATCCACCTCTAAACAAGCCCAGTGGCCTAGTGAACCTTCTTGGAGCAGAGTGAACCAATGATCCAAGGTGAGATGTTAGAATGTTTTGAGATATTAATTATATTTTTTTATAGGATTTAATACATAATAATGTTAATAATAAGGCTTTAAATATTAACTATCCACCTTAACTACACCAATAAGGTGGTTTGGTGTAGTCAAGAACCAACAAAGAGAGAAGTTGGCCTTTCCAAGGTAAGAGATATTCAAAGTGATAGTTATATCATATTATAAAATATTATAAGGTCAAAAATATGATCATATAATTATTTTACATTCCTAAGGTGAAATTAGTGGCCTTAAATAAGGCATGCATATGTTGGAGGCTCCTATAAAGGTACTAGTCATGCAGGAGAGAGAGAGTGATAACATGAGAAATCAATGAAGACAATCAATTACATGCATACGTGAGGAAATAAATATAGAGGTATTGGAGATAAATTAGGATTTTTACCCAAATATATTCAAAATTTAATACTACTTCAATTCAAAAACATGCACAAGTAACCACTACTCCATCTCTTACGCCACTCTTCCTTGATGAGCATCATGCACATGATGTCTTAATGTATTGAGGGAGAGGTATTGGATCTGATTTTCATGTTTCCAAATTTGGTTGATAAATTATTTTTACTTTATTGTATATTTAATTATATCTTAATTATCCTTATCCTCTATCTCTCACATTCTCTTTTATATATACCTCTAATTTTATATCATAAAAGGATCCCTTTGTTAAGTATAACAAGGTTCTGCCACTATAGATACTTGTAATGCTTTCCTTGGATAGATGCAAAAAGTTAGGGGACAAAAAAAGTGACACAATGAAAAATAGAAAGCATTTTTTGTAAAGGGAATACACTATTTAAAAAAAAAAAACCAATGCAATAATGACGTTGGGTTGGTCCTGACCCTAAAGGGTGTATGCCCTTTACAAAGGGAGTACACCATTTGGAATGCAAAGGATGTATTCCCATTGAAAAGGGTGTACACCATTTATAAAGGGCGTACACCCTTTACAAAGGGTGTGCATCTTTTATAAAGGGCGTACACCCTTTTGGAGTGTAAATTGTATTTGTTTTTTTTGGTTTGTAATTAAACGTTTGAAACCCATGTATTTTTTATTTTTCAATTATATGTATTTTATTTTCAAGGATATATTTAGGAAAATAAATTTTAAGTATAAGGTTATATTTAATATAATATAAAAATTTATATTCTATTAAATGTAAACTTATGCTTTATATTTATTTTACTTAATATAACAAATTAGGGCTACTCAACATCTTTTGAAATTGATTACAGAGCTGTAGGAGTTACCATTTATAAGATAGTTTTTCAAATTCTATTCCAACCAACACTTAGCTTTTAGAATTTTTTGATCAAAAGATAGAATGAGAAGCGAGGCTACAAATCATGTTACATATATAATAGATCTATACCATTGAGGATCACGTGTCTATTTTACCTACTTAAGTATTACCTATCTACTTTACCTACTTAAGTATGCTCTACCTGATTAAATAACTAATCCATGGCTTGATCTCAAAGAGTATGCCCTACCTAAATACACAAGCCATATCTTGATATTTACTATTCCCTATTGATGTCAAATTAAGTGGTCCACTTACTCAACCTTGTCTACTTCAAGGTCTTTAAGAAACTTGCTTGCAATTAGGTCTCTTCTTAACCATAGATTATCTCTTGTCCTATCACAAAATGTCTTTTGAGTATTGGTATTGAAATACTAAGGAACTTATTCTTTAGTATTATATCTTGAATTCTTAGCCTCTACATTTAGATCAAAAGACACTTTCAATGAATTAAAATAGGGTACTCAGTCCTAAGATAGTAATCTACCTTCAATCAAAATCCTTCTTTTCTTCCTAAAGCACTCAATTTTACATCCTCATTTATTTGAACAATACTATGAAAGTTTCACCAATTATTTGACTCAATCTTCTTAATGCATGAAAAACTTCAACTCAAATCTTAGATGACAACAACTCTACCCTTTATAAGCTTAGTAGGCCAAATTCTACCTCTTAAGGACTTGATACAAATAAGTCTAAAACTACCTTGTTTTTTGGACTCATTTAATTCAAAAACTCAATGAAAATATCAAGACAATGATTCAATACTCATAGGTGTCTTTACACAATCCCAAAATACCAATTAGATCACCAAAGTGCGCAAAATTTTGGCTAAGTCCTAAGCACTACTATAATATTATGTATAAACATGTTTGGTCTTGAGAAGGAATTATTAATCTAATTTCATCAAAATATTCTTATAAATATTTATTAAGGTGTTTGGAGATTATCTCTGAGGATAAGAAACCAATTTCCTTTATTGCTTTTTTAAGAATTATAATTTAATGAAAACTCTACTCTTTAGGTCTAGATGGCCTAATCTGCTTACTTGGAAGGATATTAACTTGGCTTAACTTTCAAATGATTTGATAAAATTTAATTATAAGTATTTTATAGTGTTTACATAATAACATTGGACCTTTATTAGAGGTTTATACTCAATCAATAAAGTTGGAGATGTATTATACTTAGAGTTTGCTATCTTTGCCTTAGAATCTTCTTAACAACCTTGTTCTCAACATAGAAAATTAACTTTAATTAATGGGCCTATCAATATCCATAAATGAATAACCTACAACATTCAACCTATATCATATATATAGTAATGATACATTCATTCATACATTACATTTACCACATACATGGTACTATATGTAGGTAATTGGTCACTCATACATGACATCTTCATGTGGTCATGATATGATCATTCATATTAGACACAAATGCAAATAATAAACCTAGTTCACTCTATTTCCACATAAACCATTAACCCAAACCCCTAACCCTAAGCACTAAACCTTAAACCCTAAACCCTCATCTATAAGCCCTGAACCATGAACTCTAAATAATATATCTAAAACCTAGACCCAAAGCCCTAAAACTTGAACCATTAACCCCAATAAATTAGCCCTAAACCAAAAATAATAATCCATAAACCCTAAATTATTGACCCTAAACATATAAACTTAAAACATTAAACCCTATACTTTATACCCTAGACCCTAAACCCTAAAACCTAAATGTAAGCCTTTAACCCTAAACCCTAAAACATAAACCTAATATCCTAAATCCTAAACTTTGAAACATAAATTTAAGCCCTTAACCCTAAACCCCAATCCTAAAACCATAAATTTGAGTTATCACCTATATAGAGAAAGGAGGTGGGCCATTGGCTAAGCCATACCTTGAAAGGATAGGGATCATTCTAACCTATATATAGAAAGGAGTGACTAGGGACATTTGTGTAAAAGGATTGAATATGGTTTGAAGATGATTTCTTGAATTGTGGCTTTTTTAATCAATGGGTCTATCAATATGCATAAATGTCTAGCCTGTAGCATTCAACCTATAAAATACATATAATAATGATACAATCATTCATACATTACATCTAACCCATACCTAGTACCATATTTATGTATGTTGTCACTCATACATGACATATTCCTCTATTCACAATATAATCACTAATACCAAACACAAATTTAGCTAATCACCCTAGTACACTCCATTTACACCTAAACCATTAACCCTAAAACCTAATCCCTAAACACCATAAAACTTGGATGTTAAACCCTAAAACTAAAACCTAAACATCATAAACCTTGAACAACTAACCCTAATACATTAGCCCTAAACCCAAAACAATAATATCTAAACCCTAAAACCTAGACCCTAAAAATAAAACATTAAAACTTTAAACCTTAGACTTTATACCCTAGACTCGAAGCCCTAAAACCTACACTTTAAGCCCTTAAACCTAAATCACAAACCATAAGCCTAAAATATTAAATCCTAAACTCTTAACCATAAAACCTAATATTTAATTTCCCATTCCCCTATTGGTAACACCTATAGGTGTATATGTAGAAGGTCTATATGTGAATGTATGCTATTTGATTATGTACATGGTAGACTAGTTACATAACTAATACTTTACCTCCACCATTGATGATATGAATCTCTTCCATGTCTTTGAATTTTATGAATATATCAGACTAATTTAAACACTTATATTACAACCCTAAAAAACATAAAACAACACACCACACACTTGTGTTTAATGAGCACTTATAGAACATACACACAAACAAAACCAATTAACTCAAACACAAATTAACCTAAAAGAAACTCTTCCTCAATAAGATGGAATTGCATGTGTGTTCACCAAGGGGAGTCCCTATGGTGATTTATTCTTCATAGTCACTTAGAACATCCTCTTGATTAGCTATGGCTGGAGCTTTTTCTTCTTCACTTACTTCCCACAAAATGGTCTTTTTTTCAAGAAGGGATGAGGTGGGAGGGTTATGGATATGATCATTAGTTTCTCAATCCAATCCATATAGGAAAGGGTATGATACTTGTCAATGGTCCTCAAGTCTCTAGATCTATGAGGCAGACCTTAAAAGGCCTCCAAATTAGAGTTACCACCTTCTCACTTGATGATCATTCTCTATTCACTATCCTAGTTTGGACTAGTTGAAATGAAAGTGATTGTATAAGTACTTGTGTGCTTTGATAAGGCAATAAATGGATATGAGGAGGCTAGGTCTCATTCTATCTCCCAAAGTGATCCTCAACTTGTCAGAATATTCTATGCCTACAAGACATAAAAAATTATTAAGAAAATCCATTATGTACCATGTTGGTATAGATAGGGTACAAGTAAAATTGATAAGAAGGATACCTAGGGAGTCCTCTACAAGTCCAAGATCATTTCCCAATCAAACCAGGCCTCCAAGATGCCTTTTCTTCCAATTCTTCCCAATTGGGTAATTAACAAGGGTTTTAGGTAGTTTAACCCTTAAGATTATTTATAAAATTGTGACATTTTAACCCTAAATAAATTCCACTAGATCCTTGCTTATGAGCCTCTCCAACCTATCCTAGCTCCTCAAACTCCCATACTGGGTATCTATACTGATGTGAGTTTCCAAACTTGGCCTCTCAAGCTCTTTAAGGCATTCTGTGCACCCTATCATGTTCTTGATCTAAGAAATGATCTCTCTATGGCCTTATCTACAAAATAAAGGTTCTCACACACCTTATATATCCCCATGGAGGTCTTCCAATGCTTTACAAGGTTCACTTGGTGTTAGAAGTAAGGCTACATCTACTTAGGGCTTTTGGGCCTAGTTAAGGCTTCGTAGGTCTAGTCTACACATAGCTACTCATTTAAAACTATGAGTATTTGTTATTATTTTGATGACTCTCATGTGTTTTATCATGTTAAACACATCCTCCTACATCTCTTTTCAAGGTTATGACAATCTCTAACTCAATTCCTTGCCCTTTTCATACTGAGCCTATAAAATTTTTCCTCTTGAGAGTGACCTTTATCTGAGACAAAATATAGGTCACTTCCCCTATTTTACTAGACAAAATTATGATATGAGGGGCTTGAAAAAGTTATGGGGACCCTTTGTACAAAAGTTTAGGGCTGGCTGCACTCCTAGCACCTCCAAACCTTATAAAACCCCAAGGCAACTTATTGAGCACTCATTGTGTGTAGGGTTTATGTTTCAACTATAGGTTAAGGCTTGAGCTCAGTTTCCACCCATATTTTCTTGACCTAAGTATCTCATTAGGCTTATATAACCATGGTTAAGGTGTTATAATCAGGTCTAGCACCCATTCTTTCTTGCCAACTCCTCAAAGTGTACTCTTTAATGACCTAGGCTTAAATTATAATCAGCTATGACTGTGTGCTTACTCAAAAAAGGTATGCATGTAGGTAGACATTCTATATTGACACTTATATACCATATTCCACATCTTATATAACTAATATACCTAGTTTACTCTATTTCCAACTAAACCATTAACCCCAAACCCTAACCCTAAACACTAAACCTTAAAATCTAACATTGAAACCTAAACCCTAAACCTTATACCCTAAGCCATAAATTATGAACCATGAACACTAAATAATATACCTAAACCCTATACCCTAAGCCATATATTGAAAGGATAGGGATCATTTTAACCTATATAGAAAAATGAATGACTAGGGGCATTCATGTGATAGACTTGAAGGTGGATTTAAGCTGAATTCATAATAATTTGTGGGGTTTTTAATAAATGGGTCTATCAATATGCATAAATGGCTAGCTTGTTACAACATTCAACCTCTAACATACATATAATAATTATATAATCATTCAAACATTACATTCACCCCACATATAGTTCTACATGTATGTATGCTATCACTCATACATGACATATTCTTATATTCACATACAATCACTCATACTAGACACAAATGTAGGTAATCACCTATTACACTCCATTTACACCTAAAAAATTAACCCTAAAACCAAAACTCCAAATCCTAAACACCATAAACCTTGAATTTTGAACCCTAAAACTAAAACCTAAACACTATAAACCTTGAATACTTAACCCTAATACTTTATCCCTAAACCCAAAATAATAATACATAAACCCAAAAACCTAGACCCTAAACATAGAACCTTAAAACCTTAAACCCTAGACTTTATATTCTAGACCTTAATCCCTAAAACCTAAACTTTAATCCCTAAAACCTAAATCCTAAACTATAAGCTTAAAATCCTAAATCCTAAACACTAAACCATAAAACCTTAACCTTATAGGTCTTTAATATTAAACACTAAACCTTAAACACAAAATTAAAAATCATGAACCTTAAACCCTAAACACTAAACCCCAAACCCCAAACCCCAAACCTTGACCCTTAAACTTTTAACACTAAACCCTAATCTTAAAACCCTAAGCACTAAACCACAAACCTTGAAAGTTGAACCCTAAACCACAAACCCAGAACCATAAAACCTCAAACCCAAAACCATAGACCCTAAATCCTAAAAATGGATAAACCCTAAACCTTAAAACCTAAATGCTAGAACCTAAATAATCAACTCCAAACATTGAACTATAGAATTTGAACCCTAAACCCTTAACCTAAAACCCTAAAAATGAAACCTAAATGACAAGCACTAAACATACATTATGGAGACCACACTATAGAGGAATAATACAAGCATTGGTATTTTAGTTCAACTACCTCTCCCCTATCCTATCATAATTCCTATATAAACACAAATACTTCAATGTAAAGAGAAAACATGACATAATAAATTAAGTGGCACAAATGATAATAATTTATACTCATGACCCAAATAATTATTTGAAAATAACTCACAAGCATGAGAAGATCCAAAATGATCTGGCCCTTTCACTCAATGATTTGGAAATAACTGTGTCTAGAAGAAGGATTTCACCTCATACAAAGCAAGTGCAAAGAGGTAATTTTTTTTATCTATCATCATCCCTAATTGTTCAAAATGATTTTTTTCCATGCAAGTGAAAAGATGATATTATCTTATTTTCACCATGTAAATCATTCAACAATCTCCATAGAGTAATCCATCATGATCCTATGTAATCTACTAGACATGAATGAGAATAATCACCCTAGTACTCTCCAATCAAAATAAAAGGAATTGAAACACCATTCAAGATTCATATAAAAAAGATATTATTCAATTTGAATCAAATTTATATTGACTACTAGATTGGAATACACTATATAAGATTAGGGAGTGACTAGGGATGATGATAGAGTGATTAGGTATGATGAGTGACAATGAGGGAATTTTTAGGGACATTGAGGGATGAGGAAATATGAGGAGGGGGTGATTAGGGATGATTAAAGATGATGAGGGTTGATGAGGGAGTGATTAGGGATGATGAGGGGTCTAATGAAAGATGATGAAGGATTGACTAGGGATGATAAGAAATGATGATGGTTAATGAGGGAGTTATTAAGGATGATGAGAGAGTGACTAGGGATGATGCTCAAGATGATGAGAGAGTGATTATATATGATTAGTGTTGATGACATTTGATGACCTGGAGTATTTAGGGATGATCAATGATAATGAGGGATGATGAGGGAGTGACTAGGGATGATGAGGGAGTGATTAACAACATTGAAGGATGATGATAGCCAATGAGGGAGTGATTAGGGATAATGAGGGACAATGAGAAATAATGAGGGAATGAATAGGGACGATAATCATAAATATGAGGGTTGATGAGGGAGTGAATAGTGATGATGAGGATTAATAAGGGAGTGTCCTATGTGAATTTGGAGTGATAGAATATGACTTTATTCTACATGACTTTGGAATAATGCATGAAATTGGAATAGAAGAATGCATGGATTGACCATCTATCTAACATTTTTTTAGAGTGTGGTATATTTTTGTTGATTTATTCTATTTCAAATGGACTCTATTAGGGTAATTAGCTACATTCATGTCAAGTATAATTTATTGTATCATGATTATAGGTAGATGCCATATATGAGTGAATGCATACATATATGTAATAAGTATGTGATATATGTCATGTATGAGTGACCATACCATGACTATAGGTATGTTACAAGTTACATGCTACATGGTAGTCATTTATGCATATTTAGATAGACCCATTGATTAAAAAACCCATAAATTATTTAAGAATCCACCTTCAAGCTTGGGTATTAAATCGGGCAGGGCATACTCAAGTAGGTAAAGTAGGTACGACATACTCAATTAGGTGAAATATGGGGGAATAATCAATGGTATAGATCTATTACATATGTAAAATGATTTTTAACCTCAATTTTCATTCTATCTTTTGATCCTAAAATTTTGAAAACTAAGTATTAACTAGAATGAAATTTGAAAAACTAACTTCTAAATGGTAACTCCTAAAACTTTGTAATCAATTTTAGAAGATGCTAAGTGGCCCTAATTTGTTATATTTAGTAAAATAAATTTAAAGGATAAGTTTAAGTTTAATTTTATATTATAAAATTTAATATAAATATAAATTTAAACTTATACTTAATAACTATTTTAATAAATATATCCTTGCAAATAAAATACATTTAATTGAAAAATAAAAAAAATATGGGTTTAAATGTTTAATTGCAAACTGAAAAAAAACAAATTCATGGCTTTAAAAAAACTTTCACTCCAAAAGGGCATGCATCCTTTGCAAAGGGTGCACATCCTTTATAAATGGTGTGTACCCTTTGAAAAGGGTGCACATAGTTTGTAAAGGGTGTGCACCCTTTGTAAAGGGTGCACATCTTTTATGAAGGGCGTGTACCCTTTACAAAGGGTGCACATCCTTTATAAAGGGTGTGCACCCTTTTTAAAGGGTACACATCCTTTATAAAGGGTGTGCACCCTTTTTAAAGGGTACACATCCTTTATAAAGGGCATACGCCATTATTTTCAAAGGGTGTACACCCTTTAAACATTTTAATTTTTTTTCATTTTCCCTCCAAATCCTCCTTGGGTATAGGCTTAGAGAGGTCCAAACCTACATTGAAACTAGTCATGGTGCAACCCACTTAGTTTATAAGAAATTTAAGTGTCTTTTTCATCTTTGTTGACACATCTGATTAGGTAGCTTTTATTATTTAAAAAAAAATTATATGGGTTTGTAGAGGAGAAAGTATAGTTTTAGAATATATATATTTTTTAATGTTAGAATATTATTTATAATTATTTCTTAATTTATACATAACATACCTCTTTATGGAATATATACATATCATCACAAATTTCCTTATAGATTTTTGAATATTAATCAAAAGTTTATAAAATTTATATCTCAACAATCTATTGTCAACTATGCTTTAAAAAATATTGATTTTCATGAAGTTAAGGTCAAAAAGTTGTGTTCGTACAATTGTAGTTTCAATTTTCTAGTTGTTTTGACTTGTAAAATTATTTAGAAATTATATATATATATATAATAAAAAAATATTCTCAGCAATATTAGAATTTCACCTATCTATATATGAAATTTCATATAAAAATTCAATCGTTTACTCAAAAAATTTGTGTTCATACACATGCACTCTCCTTATCTTTTTACAAAAAATTACCAACCTATTGTCATAAACGCATATATTTTGCACACTTTTATCATCTGGGTATTAAAAAAAATTATATATTTAGAAACTAAATTAAAAATGACATAATTTATATTTTTATGTCATTGTCAAATTATTCTTTTAAGTGTCTCTAAGATTCTCCCCAAGCTCAACTATTATTATTTTCAGAAAAAAAAAGTGTCACTTTATACCCCCCTTTTGTCCCCCATTATCCTGCATCTACCCCCTTAGACCTTTTAATTTAATGAAGAATTATTTTATACCTTATATAATATTGTATTAGTGTGTGATTATTGTGTTTTGTTGATCTACACCTATGGTATATATGTTCTCCCTCTTGTATGTCCATTTCCCTTCATCTTGGTGTAATCAGGTTGTCTTGTGTAAGTCATATATTGTGTTTTATGTAGTATGCATGTGATTAGCTATGGAATTTATGATTGTGTATTATATATGACCTTATATATATCCCTCTGAGTTCTTGCATAGTCCACTACCTCCATATGAAACATCGATGTATGAGACACCTAATTTGGAGAGTGGGTAAGATGAATTCAGTATTTATTTTGGTCCTATTATTTTGTTATAGGAAAGTGAAGGAGACCACATATTTTGGTGCATCACCTCATGATTAATTTTAGTTTTTATTTTTTCCTTTTCTCATTAAATCATATATTAGGATTAGTTTAGGTGATTTTGTAGGGGAACTAACCCTCTCTAGAGATTCACCCCTCATATAAGGTCCCCCATAGCCTGAGGAATGTTTCCATTATATTATCTGAAGGGAGAAGTCTTGAAACCACTTTTCCAAAGGGTGCACTTCAAACTAATAGCAATAAAAATTAAGCATAAATAATGAGTATAGATAATAATGTACATTATCCTCAATGGGAAAGATATTTTGTGATTATTTAAGTGGAATAAAAGCCATAACATGATAGATATGAAATAATAAGCAAGTGGAATGCCATAAAGAGTGTGCATTGAAATCATTATGAGATAGTTTTTTTGGATTGTTAAAATTGGTTTAAAAATCAGGAAAGCATGTGCCCAAAATGAAAATAAAGTCAAGGGATAAAATGATTATTGGATAAGGAATATAAGAAGTAGTAATGAAGTAAAATTAAAGAATTTATGTACAAAGGAATATATGCAACTATAAGCCAAAGATATCATCAATGGGGTGCCTATGTATACACCTTGAATCATCATGATCATTCCAATCTTATGTATTATTAGGATCACAATCATAATGTAATCATCTTCATAGGAGAGAATTAACTTTTTGGGTTATGCTTGAAATAGTGATATGTTATTTTAATGATAAGTGTATGTAAAACCCATTGCACCATATATTGGAGTTGAGTTTTAAATATGTCCATCATTGTTTTAATATTTCATCTTCTTATAAATTAGAGAATGATCATGAATTATTGGTTGAACATTAGGAATATAAGTAATATGTGTGTTGACTTTAAATTTGACTCTATGCATGAAGTAGAGATAATTTTTGATTCCTTAGCAACCATATTTGTATCATTAGGCTTTGTAGGACTATTTTTTTTTTGTAAATTTGTTTATGAAAAATATTTTTGAATTAGTGCTTTCTTGATTATCTTGAAGTTTTTATTGCAAATTTTCTTGTGGTATTTTTTTTTTTTTAATATTAATTGTTCATCTTGTTCTTTTTTTCATCTTGATTGCTCTAATTGTTATTTTCAAATCTTTTTTTGTTCTAAGTTGTCTTTTTGTATCCATATTTTGTCTTTGTGTGTTTTTTGCACTTGATTTTTAAGAGATGTAATATAAATGGGTTGCTTAATTGATTTATTTTTTATAGGATCACCACTTTCGATAGTACTTTGTATTTTTTATTCAAATCCAAAACATTATCTATATTATTCCCATGTAATCTATGATATGCACAATAGTATTTTGATCTTCTCAGAGGATGCATAGAAGGTAATATAATCAAATTTTTTTTGAATCATTTCTCATATAATCTCACTTGGACTCTTATTAGACTTTTTATACTTTTTGAAGCATTCATTATAAAAGTATGTTTCTTGTGAAACACATGATAACTAGATGAAGATACATAATTAGCACTAGTATATTGTGGATTCTTTGTATATTTGATGTTATTTTCAAGTGATATAATCTTTGAGTTGAAATATCAATTTTTATTTTGTAACTCTTATATTGACTTTCTCATAGTCATGATTTGATCTCGAAGGGATACACAAGCACAAACCCTAAGTACAATTGATTGAATACAAATAGAAAAACTATCAAGAGGAGGTGTGGTAGGGATAGGATTTTACTTTAATTTGAGATATTAATTAATTATAAATGAGTTACTTGCATCCTGTAGGTTGATAACATTAAAATAATTATCACTAGTAATATATGCCTTGTCATCATGTGGTGACTCTTTACTGAGACTATGCCATTGTGAGGCAAGAGTAACATCATGTGAATATAAGCATGAGGTGGATATAGGAAAAACATCACAATATTTGTGAAAATGAGTGTCAATGATTTTAATTGTAGGATGTGATGTTTTAAGGGAAGAGAAAGGAAGTTCATCCTCATTGGTTGATAAAGAAGAGCTATGACATGTAGGCTCAATATTAACAAGTTGTAAAAGAGAAGAGATAACATCATGATTATTATTAGTCATTACAGATACTCAATTATCATCACTTTCATGTCAAAATTACAATTAAAATAGATTTATTATAATAACACAAATTGTTGAAACACCCAATTTTCTAGCATACCTAACGTGCATATTTTAAAAAACATTGGGGTATCCTTGATTTGGGCGATGCACCATAACCAACTATCAACTTCATCTAAATCACTCAAAACTAAAATATCATTTTATAAGCAATGTTATGGGGTAATTAACTAGAATAAATAGTTAAAATTTGATATTGCATAAATCACATGGAAGGTAATCTATATTAATTAGCCTCTCAAATAAAATAAATTGGATAAGTAAAAAATCCATAAAAATTGGTTAATTTATAATTATGAAATATTCAAATTATATACACCCTAGTTTGGTTAAGAAACCACAAGTACTATTTATTTTATTTATCTTTCACATGAAGGTATTAGTGATGAATATATCCCTTGTTCACATAGTCATCTTGGGTCATTTGATATTTCTTATGTCTTATTTTCCATATTTATTACACCCCCAGTGGTCTTGAATGACCACCTCCTAGTCACAGGGGTCCCTAGCCTATCCTGCTTGGTCTTAACTCTATTTTAAGGCCTCATGACACTAACACCATTTTCAAGATAGTAGCACCATGTGGCACTAGTATCCAATTATGGCTGTAGTGTCCAATGGCCATTTTATCCCATGTTTTGGGTCATAAACTTACCTTGAGCCTTCTCTTATGTTTTTTCCCCTCTTTTATGACTTGTGATCCAACAAATAATGTCTTATATTCAAATCAAATTTCATTCTATATAAAGAGCCTCAAAAGGCATTTTACATCTAGCACTTACCATTTTATCACATAATTATATAAAATCAATCAATATCACAACTCAATACTCTACATGCTACTCAATTATTACATTTAGGCATTGCATGCTTAATCAAAGAAGGTCCTAAGCAAAAGTCATTCTAGCATACCATGTGCATTGATTATGAATGTTCTCTAAGGGGGAAATACATGCAATCTAAGATCCCTAATATTTGGGTTAATGTAGGTAATAGCCATGACAATAGGGGTTTTTCTCTATGTAATCATAATATCCCACAACACAATTTTTTCCCTTTATTTTACATTTGATTCAATTTTTGCTTCATGTGTGTAGGTACTTATTAAGGTTTTAAAATATATTTAGTGAAAATAATGACACAAACAATATTCTAGAAGACACATAACCACATACATATCCCCCAAAACCTCTCATAACTTCCATGAGAGTTTCCAAAAACTCATCCAAGAAGGACACTAACACCACATGGTGCTACTATCCACATAAGGGAGCTACTTTCCAAAGCCATATTTTAGCTACAATCACAAAAAAAAGGTGTTTGACTATTTATCCAACTTGTTTCAACAACCTAAGCCATATAAATACCTATTTTATCTAGATACGTGTTCTTTCTCTATATCCTTGATATTTTGGGAAAAGATTATCAAATCAATTATTTCCAATTTTCATTCTAGGTTATTGTTATACTCAGCCCTTTAATAACACATGATTTACATATCTTAAGTCTTAAAAGGTTAAAACATTTGGTGAGCCTAATTTAACAGGCATAATGGACACTATGATTGCATTTAGGATATTAACATTGGACAATAACACCATATCCAAGACACTAGCACCATGTCATAGACACTAATGCCAATATTAGGATAAAAGTATCACATTTCTAAAAATAGGCTTTAAACTACTAGAATTCCAATAAAAATAGTAAAAAATGTATTACAAATGACAAAAATAGGAAAAAGTATAGGATCCTTACTAGGGCAACCTCTTCCCTAGCTTGGATAAGTGCCTCCAAATCCTCATACTAGGTAAAAATCACTCCTCATCTCCTCAACATATTCTCTATCTTAGACCACAAAATAACTATCAGCTTAAATGATTGAAATGAATTGTCAAACTAATCAACTAACCTATTTAAGTGACATTTATAAAATGCCACCTTAATAAGGTTAACCTTGCATGCCAATTTCACCAACTAATACCAACTTCTTTTAATTGTGATATCTAAAGAACTATAACTCTGATTTTCAAGCCATTTCTTGCATGTGGGACTTGACCTCAATGTACCTTGCCCTATATTGGTTAAATCAATATTCGGATCACATTTAACTTTGTAAAATAATAAAATTGATATTATTATAATAAACTCAATATAAACCAAATGTCTTTCCCATTATCAATTTCAATGATCGACTCCATCACAATAGATAAAATATTAAAACATAAAACAACACCACCTCCACTAATTCACACTAACACATTCAGTAGTTACCACTTTTGGTTAGACACCCTTACCTTAATATCATCTCTTTCAACAAAAGTTGGGGGGGGGGCAGAATACACATAGATTAATTCAAATATATACATGTTCAGACATACAAGCTCCCTTAGATATAGATATTTAGACATACAAGTCTACTCAAATATAGATATTCAAACACACGGTCACTTAGATAAAGCTATTTAGACACATAGGTATAATCAGATACACATGTTTGACATACATATATAGGTTTATTTAGATATATAATTTGACCTAGATATACAAGTTCACTCAAATATATAATTTGACTTAGATATATAGGTTTAATTAGATATATAATTTGACTTAGATATATAATTTGACTCAGATATACAGGTTCATGTAGATATATAGTTTGACTCAGATATACAAGTTCACTTAGACATATAATTTGACTCAGATATATAAATGTTTATATACATAACTGCATTACTCAGATATTAAGATTAGGGTCATGATGCAAATCACACATCCTTGATCTCTATACTTAGATTATTAGGTTACATTTAGATTATCACTAGGATGTCACCAAGATGCCATCATAATTTCACTAGTTGGGGTCACATGACCATCTATAGTGGTCAATCCATAAATTTCCACTAGACCAAATTTACATACTCAGATTCAATACACACATCAGATTGGGGGAAAATAGGCCTTATTTCTCCACATATTTAGTTTACATACTCATATTTAGTACATATATTAGAGTGGGGGAAAGTAAGCCTTGTTTCTCCACACATTCAATTTACATACTCAGATTTAGTCTAGATATCAGGGTGGGGGCAAAACATGATTTTGTTCCTCATGATTTAGTTCACTATTTATATTTAGTATATAGGACATCCACATTATGGATTTCCTTTTCACATATTTCACTCTAAATTTTATCCACTTCTCTAGCCAAGAAGTGAGCCAGGTTTAGAACAAATCCACATAGGTAAGCATAAGTACGTGTTCCTCTTTTTCTTTTACTCTAGTATTTTCATTTCATTTCATTATTAGAATAAAAGGGGGAAAATATATACACCCTCATTTGGTTAAGTAACCACAAGTACTATGCATTTTATTTCTCTTTCAAATAAATATCTTAGTGATGAATATAGCCCATGTTCACATGGTCATTTTGGGTCTTTTAATATTTAGTATGTCTTATTTTCCTTATTTATTACATCCCCAATGGTTTTGAGTCACCCCCTCCCAATCACAAAGGCCCATAGCTTGTCCTAATTGGTCTTAATTTTGTTTTTAGGCCTCAAGACACTAGTGCCATTTTTAGGATAGTATCACCATGTGGTTCTAGTGTCCAATTATGGCTCTAGTGTCTGATGGTAATTTTCTTCCATGTTTTGGGTCTTAACCCTAATTTGAGCCTTCTCTTATGTTTTATCCTTATTTTATGGATTATCATCCAATGAACAAGGTCTTAAAATTAAATCAAAGTTTATTATATATAAAGAGCCTCACAAGGAATTTTACATCTAGCACTTACTATTTTGTCACATAATTACATAAAATCAATCAATAGTATATCTTAATACTCTGCACACTACTCAACTATTACATTTAGACATTGCATGCTTCATCAAATAAGGGCCTAAGCAAAATTCAATCTAACATATCATGTACATTGATTATGCACATTCCCTAAGGGATAAATACGTGCGATCTAAGACCCCTAATATTTGGGTTAATGTAGGTAGCAACCAAGACACTAAAGGTTATACTCTATGTAATCATAATATCCCACAACCTAAGTTTTCCCTTTATTCTATATTTGATCCAATTATTGTTTCATGTGTGCAGGTATTCATTAAGGTTTTGGATGATATTTAGTGAAAATCGTGATACATGAAAGCTTCTATAAGACACAAAACCACTTATAGGTCCCCCAAAATCTCTCATATATTCCCTGAGAGTTCTAACTAGCTCCTCCAAGAGGGAAACTAGCGTCATAATTGGACATTATTGCCATATGGCATTGTTGTCCACATAAGGGCTCTACTTTCTAAAGCTAGATTTTAGTTATAGTCATAAAATGAAAGGTGTCTAACTATTTCTTTGACCTATTTTAATATCTTGAGCCACATAAATAATGTTTCTACTCTAGATAAGAATTCTTTCTCTATATCCTTATTATTTTTGGGAAGGCTTGTCAAATCAATTATTTCTAGGTTATTGTTATACTTATCCCTTTAAAAACATAAGATTTATATACCCTAAGTCCTAATAGGTTAAAACACAAATATTCAAAAAGATCTAAATTATGACATCATACAAAAAATTGGTAAACATTAACATAAATGCAACAAATATCAAAATTTTAGAACCCACACATAATAAATGCATACCCAAACCCCAAATATTAATGACATTTATTGCTCAAATTAAAATAATTTTTGGCCACAAATCTCAATCTTGATCCAATCTCCACAATCAATTTGGTAAATATATAAATACAAGGCACACATTATGCCTTCAACAAGCTTTTGGGTGTAGACTTATTATGCATAAATCTAGTAAGAGCTTCAAAAAAACCTCACATTGATCAAGAAAATCTATTCTTAGATAAGGGGAGATGTCATTGAAATTCATAAATGACATTGATAAAGTCTCCTTACTCTATAATCTAGGGATAAATAAACCTAAATCTAGTTTAGAGAACACGTCCATTGGAAAGGTATAGCTTTTAGTTTATGACTTTTTATTTGTTTGCATTCTTATAGACTTTGACCGATCTGAAGGATTATACTTTAGATATCATGTTTGTTAAATTTTTTTAGATTTAAATCACTAACAATGAACCAACCTCTCTCATAATTTTAATCTATATTTAACACACTCAATGTGACTGACACACACCACATTCCTATTGAGAACATTCAATAACCTTTTAAATTTGCTATCAATCCTACACTATTTTTTGTCTCTATGTGGTTTTAGGGAAATGGTAGGATCATCTATGAATTGGTGATATTATACTTCAAAATGGTGGGAATGACATATTACATCTAAAAATGTCAAATGATGAGAATACTCTACACATCAGTAACAATGCTCTGTGTATCGATTATATCACATTATGGATTAATGGAAATGTGATACTATATTTAAACTATCAATTGATGAGAATGACTTGATAAATGATGAGAATATCTTATGGAATGGTGGGATCAATAAGGTGATGTTTCCTATTATCTAGTTTTTATCATTTTTTTATAGTAGTGGGAACATCCTAAAAATTAATGATATTACCCTACTAATCAGTGAAATTGCTAGTTATTTATTCATTATTTTATCTCTTTATAGATCAATGGGATTGCCCTATTAAATAATGGGATCACCTCGCTAAAAAGTGGGATCGCACTATATTTTTTTTAAAAAAAATAGAAGAGTCAACTTTTCAACTTCCCATGCTTGTCAAAGACCATATTTCAAACTAATAACTTATTTCTTGTAGGTTTTATTAGTTAAAAAAGTGGGTTTGGTATCAAATGAATCACATTCTCTTCACAATTTCATTTGATGTTTAACTAATGAACACACATTTAATTTTAGTTCTCTTAAAATAGTTTTTTCTTTTGCACTTATTTTATATGCATCATTTAAATTTATCATCACTTAATTTTTATTTTAGTTTATTATTTTATGGATATCCTATTTGTGTATGCTCTTCTTTTTCCCATTTGTGGGGTCCTAAAAATCATAAACATTTAGGTTATCATTATATTTGGTCTAAATAATGTTAGAGTTTTCTCTTCTCTTGCCCATTCATGGGGTCTTAATAATTATAAATAATGATTATTTCCTTTTATTTTAAATGCACGGGGTGGATTTCATCTCCTTCTTGTGAGTTCTTAGGTCGCAGTGATTTGGAATTCATTACACAATACATGTACCAACCCCATACATTTAATAAGGTATATAAATAGAGGCTATATTTGATTTTTATTGGTTGAAGTTTAAGTACATCTATGAAATAGAAGGGATTTCATACTCCAACACAAACCTTAAACCATACCTTTAGGCTCTAATTTTTTGGTACCACTTCATTAAGACCTTTACAACTGGAGTGTGTGTGAAGGGACTAGATCCTCCTACACTACCAATTAATATTTCACCTTAGACAAATTTTCTATCCCCACGTACTCCAAGGTATACCAAAGACCATTTAAACAACCTTGTAAAAGTTTAACTTAAGACCAACAATCATAAACAACTTATGGTGTGAAGGAAATCAACCTCTCCAAAGATTTCATGATGTACCACTTGAAGTGAGGGTTAGGTGAAACTAATTTATCACCACTTAAGGTCAGGTATTTACATGGATTATAGTTTTGTCACACACCCATCTTACCATTAAAAATAGGGCTCATTATTTATGAGTGTCTTATTTGATTATTGTCATGACCTATATTGATTTCAACCTTTGAACAACATCAAACCAAATCAACATTATCCTAAGTCCAAAGCATTGCCATAGTACATTGATGAGATGAGACATTACCTTACCTAATTTTTAAGCCATATTTATCCCATCTTAGTGTTATGTTAGTGGATTATGCCATTACATTATCTATATGGTATTAGTATATTATTTAATTGAAAACCATTCAAATGAGGTCCACTTGGATCCAAATCTAGCCTGGAACCAATTGTTCACATTGGATTGATTTTGACCACATTCCTTCTTTAAGACAATCAAGCCAAATCAGGTTCATCTTAAAGCATGTACTAAGCCAATCAAATCTAAATCAAGTTTGTATTGAGCCAAAAACCAACTATGAAATCAAAGTTAAATCAGGTTCGTAAGCCAAAAATCTAAAACTAAGTCAAAGCCAAATTATGTGCATATTGAACCACGTACCAAGCCAATCAAATCCAAATAGGATTCATCTTGAACCAAGTTATAAATCTAATTCTAAATGAGTCAACTTTGACCAAATTCAACTATTTAAATTCAACTTCAAACTCAAACATTGGAACAACACTAAAATTAGGTTTATTTTGACCAAATCCAATTATTCTAAATCAATCACATTCCACTACAAAATCACTTCTTTTCTTTTTATTTAATCTCTCACACTTATCAGTTGGGAATGATAAAGTCATATCAACCATATTTTCTTTCATTTTAATTGTATCAATCCATTCTACTCTTTTAGGGGCCAATCTAAGTTGAGCCAATTATATTGAACCAAGACCACCATCTTTGGGTCTATTTCAATCAAAGACAAATACTACCCTCTTTGGGCCCATTTAAATTAAAGACCAAGAGTGCCCTCTTTGGGTCCATTTCAATCAAAGACCAAGACCACCCTCTTTGGGTCCAATTTGTATTCCAATCCAATTTTCATTGCATGAATCTTTGCTTGGGGGCATAATCTAAATTAGTTTGAGTGGTGTTATCTCCAAACCCATTTAGGTGGTAACCTAAAATAGTTATATCATCACCATTATTTAGCCAAATATAAGTTTAGAATAAGCTTTCTAAGATAAAATATTAATCCCTTCTAAGTTTGTTTAATTTTGAAGCTAAATTCCCATCAAGTTTCCTATATAACAATTGCATAGCCTTATTCGTATAAAGGAAATACCTTCAAAACCATAACAAAGCCAATCATTTCACCTACAAGGGAAATTATATATTTATGACCCAAGTGCATCCATGTTTGATAACTACTTAGTTGGGATATGTTATGATCCCCTTACCAAACAAGATCATATTTATCCACTTCCAAGTCAAGGTCAAGATAGTCAACCCATTATCGACAATTTTTTTGAATCACCCATCTTTGACCAAACCTAAACCATTGTTGGTCCATATCTATTTCATTAAGGACCTATATTTGATGAAGGACCCATGTTCGATGAGCTTATCTTTGAAAAACCCATTATTGAACAACAACTCATCTTTATTTTATTGTAAATCATTTCCCTTTTTAGAAGATTCCTTCATCCCAAAGCTTTCTTTTCTAAGTGAAAGGTGAATAAGGTACTTATGGATAATGTAATTCAACAAAGCCTCTTTATGGATACATTTACATTTGAACAAACATTATTGTCAGCATCAACATCAAAATGAATTTTTACTTTAGAATCAATATCAAAATTGGTTCTATTCTACAACCAATATCAGATTTAGCATCATAAGCAGAATCAACATATGTCTCAACATCAAATAAGTACTCTTGATTCAGAATTAGAATACATTATTGGATATCATAAAATTTTATATACACATAATCAACATACATTAATAGTTATTTTGACATCAACTACATACTTATGGTAGCTCTACTTGAAAACATTTGTGATCCTTCTTAGTTGTAGAGGACATTTTATTTAGCATCAACATAAGTTATCCTAGCAGCCTCTATGAGGATAGTGCTACCTTTTACTCTTACGTTACCATTATGCATCCCTTTAAAATTAACTAGCTTATCCATTGTATGGACATCCATCCTTAGACATCCATTTATTAGGACCAACAAAATCACACATTATTGGAATTTTTCCATGGTGACATATCCATTGCAAAATTTATAGGGATCCAATGTAGCATTTATGTAAAAGAACAATCTCCTATTGAAACCTTGTTTGAGGCATTATATGATAATCAAAATAGAAATTAAACATCCCTTAGTGAAACCTTATTTGAAGTGAAATGGGACAATCAAAATCTAGAAGAATTTGTTGGTGAAAGGCTCTTCAAGGTGCCAATAGCTGAACAACTTAGTTCTTCATTCTTTGATGAGAAAATTATTGAAGTCAATATCGATACAACTAATAATCCAAACATTATTTAGATTGTAACAAATCTCATGCCTAAATAATAGAAAAATTGTGGCCTTATTAAGAGAATTTATAGAGGTCCTTGGTCTTGCCACAACCAAATTTATGTTGAATCTCGAATCAACAACAATGCATGTAACTGAAAATCTTTCTCTTAATTTCCACCCCAATAATTATACATTACATTGTAATCCTATAATTCAATCAAATATTATATTACATTACCAAATTAGATCATTTATCCCATCCCTATCCTTATTTACCCTTCCTAACAAAACTCTTTTTCAAAAAGACTACAAAGACATCTTGTCTAGAGATTTGAAAGAAAAAAATAATGACCAATGAAGATCACGATAACAACAATGTAGTTCACATTTGTAACAACATCCTAACATAGTAGCTATATAGAATGGGTATAAGATAGACATTAAAAGGGTTCGAAATATGCATCTCATAATCTTCCATTGTGTTAAGATGCTAAAAAAATAAAAAAATGAATCAAAATTAAAATAGAAAGAGAAATAATTAATCCAATGGTGAAAACCATGCTTATGGTACCTTGGACAAGTACCATGATGAAAACTAGGTTTTTGGCATCATACATAAATAATTTTTTATCTGACATTATCTTGACACTTGGGAGTATCTTTATTTGCATTAAAGACCATTCCAACCATTTTGGCCATTTAATCCTATCCAACCCAACCCATCTTATTGTGACCATCAACCTTGCCATCTTGACCTTGTTACGAAAGTATAAGGTATATTGAGACCTATTTAGAAAACATTTTGACATATTATCCATGTGATACTTTAACAACTAGACACATTTAGTTCTCACTTGATTGGGTCCTTGGATATTCCTAGTCCCTTCCCTCATTATTAGCCATTACTATCTAGCATTATCCATTCATCCGTATTTTATTATTATTTCCCATTTTGGGAGAACTACAATGGCTTGAGTTCTATTTGGACTATGTAGGCAATAATAAATCACATATACTTTATAAGGTTAGATTGACCACCATTCACCCATGCTCTCACCATTTTTTGAGTCATTTCTACCATGCTCTTATCATCTTGTGAGTCTTTATCATTCTAAAGCTATTATTTATGCATTTTATCTTGTGAGTCTTACTAGTGATTCTCATGTATATATTTATTCCTAAAATAGCTAAAACATTCATATACCCAAAAATACCTAAAATATAGAAAAGCTTAAAATATTCATGAGAGATATAAAACCATAAAATCCTAAACATTTGAAAATGCTTCAAATCTCCATGAGAGATATTAAGTCTCAAAATTTAAAAACATTTATCTTATCCTAAATCCAATATTTATCAGTGATTTATCATTGAGCCACTCATTTTAGTTACCATTAGGATATGTCTTTTCCCTCATTAGATGTGTCCTTCCATTTCATGTATCCTTTCTTGGGGGCACCATTCAATTATCATTTCATTGAGCTCTCACACATGGATTTTAACTTGATTAATGACAAGATGCATTTTGTTGCTTTTATTTTTAAATTTCTATGTTTACTTATTTACCTATTTATTTACATTTATTATTATGTCATAAATTAGTTCATATGCATTCATAAGGTGATTCCTTAGGATTTAATCAAGTCTATCCATTGAAATATGACTACAATGTCATATTTATATTTCTATATCACGATGTGGTTATGCCAATTATCTAATGGATTGGGAGTCAGTCCTTATACACATCATGACCAAGTCATCATGGTACATACCCTTGTGTATTACATTAAAAAAATTCTTGAGAGACTTTTTGTCACCAAATATTTCATCCTATAGTATGTTTTTCAAGCCTACTCTAAGATTTGGGCAACATTGGAATACCTCTAAGCCTATGGGTTGCTAGAGGTAGACCTCTAGGTTAAATGGCTATCTCCCTGAGTTAACCTCGAAGTGATTATCACCTAAACTAACATATTATTTATGGGAAAAGGGATAGAAGTATTCATAAAGATAACCTAAGGGGGTGATACAACATAAGTATTTCCACAAGACCATCATACTTCTTTTCCTTAAAACAAAACCTACAAAACTAGCTTCAAAGTCCTAAAATGCTCTAACATTAGTATTTCAACATAGAGGTGATATGCATGAAGAATATCTAAGGTAAGTAAACCATAGATCTATTTCAAACACTAAGGCTACTTGTACACTTGAAAATAGACCAATACACTTGATAACACGCCATATGACTTTCTAGATGGAACAACTTACATAAAACATGGAAGGATTGAGAGAAAGCAAGGATAAATGAACATCACTTAACTATTCACTATACATCTATTCAAACAATTTGACAAGATGATATATAAAATCAAACTATATTTCATTTATCATTCAAAGGCAAAGTATAACATTAAATCAATAGGGCTTTGTCATACATGGTGTGGAATTATGAAACAAGAGCCAAAATGGCTAGTACTCATATAATATGAGAGAGGAGAGAATAATGAAGTCCAAGATTCACAAAAACACTTGTCAAGATGAGAGGATTTATATTTGTAGGATAATGGAGTATTAATAGACCATGAAAGGTCTCTATGGATAAATGTCTCTCCAAGCATGAAAATCCTTAAATATGGTGTAGTTTTCTTCAACTAGCTCTTTGAAATCTACCTTCATCATTTAGAATTTCTTGAACACTCCAAAATAGACTAGGGAAAAATTACATCATTGCACTATGAGGGAGGGGTTATAAATAGGCTCCAATAATCATTATTTGTGTCCTTAATCATCGATATTCTTCTAACCAAGTGTTCTCACTGCCTATAGTCATAATAACCCTTTTCTCACTCATCCTTCACACTTAGCACCAAGGTGTGCTTAAATTTCTCAAACCATTCTATACATATAATTATGTGACACTTTCCAAGAGTCCTCATGCCCTTAGATCTATCAGGTAGATATTAAAAGGCATACTAATTGGAGTTATCACCTTTTCACTTGGTAATCACTCTTCATTCACTATGTCATTCTGGATTGGTTGAAGTGGAGGTGATTAAATAAGTACCTATATACTTTACATAAGCAATAAATTAATATGATTAGTTGTGATAGGTATCCCTAGATCTCCCAAAGTGATCCTCATCTTTTGAAACCTTTTCATACCTACAAAACATCAAAAACTGTTAAGAAAAGTAATTTTGTACCTTGTCCATATAAATAGGGTAGAATAAAACTTGATGGGAAGGAAACCTAGGGAGTCCTATACAATTTAAAATTATTTTTATACCCAAACTATCCCTCTTGGATGCATCTTTATCAACTTCTTCTCAATCGGGTCATGAATAAGGGTTTTGGAAGGTTTTGAGTAGTTTATTCTCTTAAGGATAGTTCATATAATTTCAACATCCAAATCCTTGAAAAATTACACTAAATCCTTGTTTAAGACATTATCAAACATATAATATCTCCTTTATCTCCCATTCTTCACATCTATATGGGTATGAGCTTTCAAAGTAACCTTCTCGAGTCCTTTCCTAAATTTTATGCACCCCGTTATGTTTCTAGGCTAAGAAATGGATTTTATATGACCTTATCTATAGAAGAAAGGTTATTACACACCTTATATATCCTCATGAAATATATCCAATGTTTTTAAATTTTCACTTGGTGTTAAAAGTGAAGCTATACCCCTTTTAAGCATTAGGCCTAGTCTAAGCCTAATAGGCTCAGTTTGTGTTTTGTTGCTTAGGAGAAATTTGTATAATTTACAGCACTTGTGAGACCTTATCCATGTTAATTGATGTTAAATACAACTTCATATATCTCATTTAAATTTTACCATAGTTATAAACTCATTATCTCATCACAAATTTCCAAACCTGCAAGATTTTCCTTCCTAGGAGTGCCTTCTACCTGAGACAGAATAGAGGGTACTTACTCTATTACCTTAAGAAAATAAAATTAATGAGGGGATTGAGAAATTAATGGGGATTATATTCTCAAAATATCTATGTTGGATCACATCAATAACATCCCTAATTATTCAAAACTCCAAGGTAGACTAATCAAACTCATTAATTATGTAGGGTTTATGTGTTGACTACAAGTTGTGTGTTAGAACCCTTCCATGTTTTATTTATAGTTGATGAGCATCAAGTGAAGTGTATATACTAATTATTGATGTGTTATAACACATGTAAACACTCATAATTTATATTATCTCTTCACATCTCTCCAAAATACACTCACCTCAACCTAACTACAGTCAACTATATGTTGTGTTCTTGCTCATATAGGTATGCACTATAGAGTTAGACCTTGTTTCATTGCCTAAAGACCTTATTAAAGTCCTCAAGATCAATTCACAATATTTTTTAATTTATCACCTCATGCATATTATAATCCAACACTTCAACCATCATACTTTAGTGCATAGTCACTTTACCATCAGGCTGTAAATGTTCATTCTAAGAGCAAAAGACACATTTAGGTTGCATTTTAACCCTAGGACCTTGTGTTTCAACTCATAGCTCCTTTTGAGGTATTTTAAGGCACTTCAAACTTTAAAGTGTTTGTATTTTCATGTTTATATGTCTAGGTCCCTATCATAATCTTGCAAGTACCTACAGTCAGACTATAGATAGACTTTTTTGAGGGTAAGACACACTTGAGAGGGTGATATATGTCATTCAATTCAACCCCTATTCAAGATCCTTAAATCACTAGTGTGCTTATAAATTTCATAGGACTGTTTTACATGAATTTATTCTCTTATTATGACACCTTGGACTATGATACCATTTGAATATCAAGATATTGTAGAGAACATTGACCTTCTATAGTGAAAAAAATGCATGAATTGGGAGCCCTTTAACATCAACTATTGGAACAAAACATCTAATTTATTTGGTCAAGGAATCTCTCTTATGATAATAATTCATTATTAAGGCATCCAAATTCATTTAAAATCCATATTAAACTATTATATGGCATCACTAAAAGTGGACAAGGCTCTGTTTTGGAGTTTTTAAGGTAATGGATCCCTAAACTCACCTTCTCAACTTTGAACACGACTCTTCAATCCTATTGGTCACTTTATAACTTAAAAATTGATTGATATGAACTATTGAATGTTCTCAAACCTTTATTAATGGATAAAACAATTTTCAACATTAGCATTTCAACTATTTAGACCTCTGTGGAAACTTGTAGGTGCATATACAAGTATGATATAGAATAGTGGAGATGGAACATGGATAATATGCATGGTATATGACCTTCTGATCAATATTATACCTCTAAAAAGTCTTCAAACTAATATTTTCAACCTTTAAATACTTCAAACAATTCAAATTCCTTATGTTAACATGCTTAGCCTCATTTATGGCACCTGTAGGTGTATATTAATGGTGCAGAACTGTACATATTGGAGGATTAATAGTCTCAAATAATTTCAACCTTATACATAATACAACCTAATTTTAAATTATTATAAGATTATTTAAACATATTGAAACCTTCACCACATCTCTATGACTGAGCTTAGAACTTTCATTTACCTGACTATAAATGACAGTCATATAGAAAATTAACTGTGTTGGCTTTCTTGAGTGAAACATTCATATGAGACCTTTTAAAATTGAGATTAGAAGAAGTGATAAAAATGTCATCTAATAAGAATGAAACAACAACATGCTTTTGATTTAAACCACTATAGGAAATGAAAACCTCTACAGTTGGTGATCATGCCTATAATTCCATTGGTATACTCAACTTGCAACTTGAGAAGTTTAAGTTCATCAAATCACCTAAAAACATGAAAAAAAATATGAAAGCAATGAAATAAGTAATTTCACATCTTCTAGAGACAATTAAAATAATTGGTTTATATGGGATAGCTCAGACAAAGAGAAAACCTATGGCATATGGGGATTAGTAAGAAATTTGAGATAGTCAACTTCTAAATGATGGTTCATAAAGCATGGGAAGTCAATATTTAAAATCCTTACATTAATATGAATTAGACCAAGTGTAATAACACCTCAAAATATCATTTGACTTGAAACCTCTCTTACAAGCTATATCATGAAGAAAATTGTTAACCAATTTTGTATGCCAAGAAGAGCAATGAAGAAGTGAAATGGTTTTTAGTCATTTTTAAGACTTTAGAATCATATCAAACATGGAAATAGAGTTAGATAAGTTGAAGAGTCACTACATGATCTTTCCACATCTGCCACACTCCTCTATAGGCCATATAACTGCCAAAACCTCCCTTTCAACTATTTAATTGATTTTAATTGGGAACTTGCACATTTTTAGTTATTACTAACAAGTTTTTAAAATATTGGATATTGAGGAATAATTTTGAACACTTGTCTATCAAGGGAAACTATACAACCTTCATTAATGGCTAAAATATGACCCTTAGGTGACATGAAATGACTTATGATTAATTTTGACTATGACCAAGGTTACAAACATAATAAATGACATCAAAAGGACCATGACACACCCTATTATATCCTAATATACCCCTATATCAAGTTTTTTACTATATGGGGTTGAAGTATTTTGACTTGTGATCAAAATAGTCAACAAGACTCATATACAGTGTCACGCATAGAGGCATAGCCCCTTGTCATAAAACATAATCACATTTTCCTTGATCAAATCAAAATAATTAAACATTATGGTTATAAATATGATCATCAGGATGCACATCTCTAAATGAGCATGTAAAAAATAGAATCATACACATTGATCCATTATTATTCTTCATTATATTATCAAATCAAGTCTTTTATTCTATTCTTTATAATTGCTTATCATTTTCTCCCATCTCAGATGAACTACATTGGTTTGAGGTCCATTTATACTATGTAGTAAACACTCAATTACATTTAGTTTCTAGGGTCAACTCAACCACCATTATCTCATTAGTTTTCAACCATTATTGTGTTCTTCAAATCATTTTTTCATTGTCTTTGAACATTCTCATGTGCCTAGATTTTTATGGATTCATCATTCTTGGAAAATTCATTATACCATTGCACCTAGGTTTATGTCATTCATCTCATCTTCAATCTATGTAAAAGGTTCAATCCTTAAGATATGGTAGATATGCTTGTCTACCCCGATGGGGCATATCATTTAGTCAATGATTAATCTATCCTATTGGGATAAATAAATTAACCAATCAATCCCCCCTCTTTGGAGTGATTTAATCATTCAGTCTTTCTTCTAATTCCAAGCTCACTATGATTATTTTATTTGGTGAAAATCAAAGTGTGCAACTTGTTTCAGGATAGATCATTCCCTAAGCTTGTAGCCTTCACCCCATTTTGGTCAAGTGAAAGTGTGTCTCTTATCTTGGAATGCATCCTTATAAATTCCCTCTATTGGGTAAATCCTTTTCCTACTCTATCATCATTGTAAATTAACATATGCAAGCATTAGCTCATATGGATTAATATTAACCATGGGTTAATTTCACTATTCTTCTTGTCTATTTTCATCCTTTCAAGGGCCCATCCATCAATCTTATTTTTTGACTACTCCCTCAAGGGGACATCTTGGGCACCCCAAACATTGTTTGGGGCATCAGTATAAACTCATTTTCAGTAAAATGAATAAGAATCAACAAAACATGGACACATCATTATTTAATCATTAGCTAATCATTTTAACAAATTTTTTATTATTTAAAAATTTGTTGCTCCATCTAGTATCTCACAACACCTTCTAAAAAGGGGGAAAAATGTAGACACTCAATTCTCATCAATTTCATGTCAAAATTACAATATGAATCAATTTCTTGTAATAATACACATTGATAAAACACCCAAATTTTATTTCACCCCTGACATGTGTATTCTAAAACACATTGGGGCATCCCTAATTGGGGCAATGCACTGTAACCCACTGTCAACTTCATGTTAATCACTCAAATCCAAATTGTCATTTTTAAGTGATGTTCTAGGAAAATTAAATGGAACAAATAGTCAAATTTTGATATTGCATAAATCACATGGAAGATAATATAGATTAATTATCCCATAAAGTCAAATCAAATGGCTAAACAAAAAATCTATAAAAATTGGTTAATTTATAATTATACAATATTCAAATATTCAATAAATATTTGAATTTACATCATATATAAAGTTGGAAATCATTAAAATAAATGTAAGAAATATCAAAATTTTAGAATCCATGCCTAATAAATGCATACCTAAACCTCAAATATTAATGATATTTATTACTCAAATTTAACTAAATTTTGGCCACACATATCAATCTTGATCTAATGGTCACAATAAATCTATCAAATCTATAAAACAAGGCCCACCTTATGCCTTCAAAAAGCTTTTGGGTATAAAATTTTTATGAAAAAATCTAGAAAGAGATTTAACAAACCCTTACGTTGATCGATCAAAACCATTCATAGACAAGAGGATATGTCATCAAAATACATGAGTAACATTGATAAATACTCCTAGGTCTACAATCTTGGCACAAAGAAACATAAATCTAGCTTGGAGAATGAATCCATTGAAAATGTATAACTTTTGGTTTATGTCTTTCTATTTGTTTGCATTCTTCTAGACATTTCCCAATCTAAGGGATTATACTTGAGATGTCATGTTTGTTAATTTGTTCTAGTTTTGAATCATTAACAATAAACTAACTTATCTCATAATCATAATCTCCAGTCACTTCAAAGATTGAGTTTTACTTTGAGATGCCTCTATTAAGAAATCCTTTTTTGAATTTAGTTTTATCTTACTTTGGTGACTTTAACTTTCATTACTCTTTTTCTCTAGATTTTTAGTCAAGGAAGAAGATGAAATAGGAATATTATGGAAATCTAAATGTAATTTTATTTTTATAGACTCATGTTCGTAAGTTTCAAGAAAATAAAAGTGTTTATTGATTACTATACCATCAAAATCATAATCATCGACATATGCTTCTTCCATAAGTTTTTACTTATTATGATTTGTGCATTCATTATTAAAAGTAAAAAGCATAGCATGAGTGGAGAATGAGGAATATTACCTAACCATGATATATATAGTCAATTTGAATACACTATATGCAATAGAGAAAACATTTAACGTTATCTAGTAATCTAACATGTATAGAAGAGCTAAGTACCATGAATACAACACAATCAAAATCAAGGTATAATGGGTAATCTAGGAAAGGGTTTGAATGATTGTGTGGGATTTCAAATATAATTGCTCATTTATTGATTAGTGTCAACCTAATGTTTTAAATTACTAACTATAGATGTAAAACTATGTCTATACCCTTCTAACTTTATTTTGGAGGGTACAATGAGAGTAACTTCCTTAGGTGATACGATCCTATTTGATGCACCACAAATCAAATGGAGAAAAGAGGATTTCTATGCTAAAATCAAGTGACCGTAGGCATTTTTGATATACCATGAGTTACATGGAAACTAAACTATGTGTTTACTTTTGTATAATGGCTATGAGTATTGGGGTAAACCCATAATGCCATGATGTCTTTAGAATAGATAACTACATATCCCTTCACAACAGTCACTAAGTATTTTAAAAACTATCAGAACATAGTTTCCAAAACAAGCATAAGCAAATAGAAAATAAAATTGAAATGTTTTTGTATATCTATTAAATTTCTACTTGAGACCGAAAGAAAGAGCTTAAATTTTCGATTGATCTAAGGTGACAAGATAGTTTTTTCAATTTTAGAATAAATCCAAGGTCAAAGGCTATTTTATTTTAGTGTCAAGAATTTATATAAATTTGAATTAAATCTTAATACAAAAATCAAGTACATAGCAAACAACATTCTACAAATATCAGGTTCACCATAATATTTTAGTCTATTTTAAATTGATTGAATCAAACTAATAAATCTAAATTATTGAAATTGAAATGCAGAAAAAAGAGATTTGATAGTAAAATAGAGTATACTACAAAATTGTATAAAACTATAAATTAGATAAAACTAGTAAATAGGCCTACAAATATACAAACCTTCCTAAAATAGGTCTTGTGCTAATTGTACAGGCTGACTATGGTTGGAACTTTGTTAAAAAGACCTATAAATTGTGTTATAGCTAAATGTAATAATTAATAATGTACTATGTGTTGTCCCCCAAAAATATCACTCATTTTTGGGACAACATTTGAACTATTTTGGTCTTACAGACCAAAATTGTCTCTTCCCTTTTCAAAATTTGCCTTGGGCATTCAAATTCCTCATTTTTTGGGCTTCACGGCTTCTACAGGTGGGTTCAATCAAAAGAATCAATTTATAACAATTGGTAATTTTTGGAATTGGTTCATCACCTTGGTTTAAACAGAAATCTCCATTGGCAAGCATCAATAGTAGGTTCAACGTTTGGTTCATCCTTTGGTTTGATGTCAAACAGTTCAATGGCTCAATTCAACCAAGTGGTTCAATGCTTTATTTCACTTGGGTGGTTCATTCCCTTTGTTTCAACATCTTTTTGTTCAATCAAATGGTTTTTCAGTCAGTTCAAAGCTTTGTTTGAACCGTTGAACCAAAACTTGGTTCAATGGTTGGTTCAACGTCTTGGTTCAACGAAAAGGTTCAACGTTTTGGCTCAAAGACATGGTTCAAAGGAAAGTTCAATGTTCGGTTCAATGCTTAATTCATCAGCTTGGTTCATTAAAATTGAACCATTGGCTGAACCATTTTTGGTTCAACCGATTGGTTCAATGTCTTGGTTCAATGGAATGGTTCATTGCCAAAGTTTCAAAGGGGCAGTTCAATGCAAAAGGAAGCTTCTCGAAGGACAAGTGCCCTTGCGGAGGACACTTAATTGGTAAAATCACCCTTTGGAAGGGTTGTTTTCAAGGAAGCTGAAAGGTAATTCTTTCAGATTTGTTTAAGGCATTTAAAATTGGTTTCATGGATTTTTCATCTGCGGGAATTTTCCCTGGACTTTTTGTCTACAGGAATTTTCCCCAAGAAAATGTCCGCAGGAGGAAGCGTAAGAAAAGCCTAGGGGAATATCTGAAGGGTCGCCCAAAGAAGCCTAAAAGGCCATTTAAAGACTACCTGAATGATAGATATCCTTGCGAGAGGCTATTCTGACTCAAATAGGTCATTTTTCAAGGCTCGAAAGGGCAAGTCCAATCTAGAAAAATACCAAGAAGAAAGCCGAAAGAAGACCAAGGGGTGACGCACCCAAGGATGTCAAATTCAACATAGTGAAGTAGTCATTGAAAACATAGTGATGGGCACATGAATGTCAAATTGAAGACAACAAAATAACTATTGATCCAGACCAGAATGCATTCCCAAAATTCAAGGCCAAGACTAGTAGAAAGCGAGGAATGAATAGAACAATAAACTGAAACCAGGACCTGGTTTAATTAACCATAAAAGGAGGAATGATGAAGGTAGGATCAGATCGCCAGGTGGACATTGAAAGTTGTAAACTTTCAATAAGCGTGACTTGTTTCCCCACATTGATAAAATCAAATGGGTAAAATGCCCCTAAGTTCTGGCCTGTCTTCTTAACAGATTCCAATGCAACATGATGTATTACTGTTCTTGAGTCCTTCTTAAAGAGGCTATATAAGGAACTCTCTTTTATTGTAATAGGGAGATCTCTTTTTTGACATTTAGAAAGAAACTCTACCTAAATTGTAAGGCATTACTGAGACTTTGAGCTCAGATTGTTGATCATATTTTGTTACTGGAATAAGAAAGCAAGTGGTTTTTCAGACTTTGTGCTGTAGTATCTTTGTTATTGAGGAAATTTTTCTTATGTCTTTTTCTTCAATATATCTTCTGTTCCTTTAATTCAACAAGCAGAATTAGTGATAGTAGTCAAGAAGGTGTCTTAAAGAGTCAACTGTGGAGAGACTTTGTGCCCCCATTATTGCCTTTAGTGTGTTTTCTTTTCATTTTTGTGTAAACGACCTTGAAGCGACTTTGTGCCCTCATTGTCCTTCGTATCTTACTCTTGATCAATCCAAGTGAAGACTTTGTGCTGCATCTCAATTTTCTAGTTATTACATCCTTTGCTACATTTTATTGTTACTACCAGGAGTATTCATGTGGTTTGTTGAATAGTACTTCTAAAAGAAGAGTACTGTCTATCTTTCCCCTGAGTTTTTCCTTTGATCCACATGCAACATCTCTAAAGAAAGAGAGATGGATGGTTTGTCCCACCGATGAGTATTATTTTCTATATATATATATATATATAACATACCTATAGGGAACCTCCCCTTGATGAGAGGAGAGATCAGTGTCTTTCTAATGTGGTAAAACTACACATTTGGATGACTAATCTTCCTACTTTGGCTGATCAGACCTATTTTGTTTATCAGTACGTTGATCAACAAAATATTCAACCAACAATTTTTGGCAACTCTGCTGGGGATATACATAATATTGTGCAATTTGGAACCTCAAAGTTTAGATTGAAACATCACCTATATAACCCATTATCATTATAACCTTATCCATTATAGGCTCTAGCGACTCCGTTTCATGTCTTACCCATTATCCATTTATAGCCTTACAATTTTCATCCATCTCCATTATATTATATGGTCTGCAAAACTAGAGCTACTGGGAAAGAAAGCACAGTTTGAAGCCTCAAGCTTTAAGTTGAAGCAGGGCCATTTTCTTTTCCATTTTTATCCTATAATCTTGCAACTCCACTCAGATGTGTTATCCCTATTGTTCATAATCTGATCATGGTAGTTTGAGGCCCCTGGGGTAACTCTTTTGGTCCACTTAATCTAACTCCACCCCTGTATGAGCTACCACTCAGTTCAAGGAAGAATTTCCCCAAATTTTTTGGTGATGGAAGATTCCACCCTGATGAACACATTGCAACCTTCACCATAACATGTGGTGTGATAGGGGTGGAATTTAAAGATGTGGTAGTCAGGCTTTTTGTGGAGACCCTACAAGGTGTTACTACAAATTGGCTCTACCATCTGCAAGCTAGATCAGTGCTTGACTGGGATACACTTAAATCCAAGTTTAAAGCAAGATTCAAGCCCATAGAAGATGCACATGCCTTGATGGCCCAGCTCACATAGATGAAGAAGGAGCCCTGTGAACCTATGAGGGACTTCATTTCTAGGTTCAATAAGCTAAGGCATAGGATTCCCATGATCACCTAGCCAATACCTCAGAAGCTCATGTGTTTCTTCATCAACTCACAGCTACCTAAAGCGAGTTTTTTGTTGAGATAGGCTAGACACATAGACCTTGAGGCTACTCAAGACTTGGCTACTGAGCTAGAAGATGACCTTATCTTGGTAGGAAAGATAAGGAGAGATCCTAATAGAGCTAAACCCTCTTCATCTTCTGAATACTCACCCACAGTCACCACTGATCCAATGGTACAAAAGCTGGCAAATGAATTGCTAGCCTTGAAAAGGCAAATGGCACAAAGAATGTCTTCTACTCCTTTATATAAAGATATATCAAGGAGGACATTCCCTAATCAGCCACATCAAGGCAACGCTGCCAGAAGTCAAGGGCAATAAAATTGTCTTCTTCCTCCATAGAGGAATCCTTCCTTTGAAGCACCTCCAACAAACTTGGTAGTTGGATATCTAGAAATAGAGCATGTTTCCTATTTATAACTTGAGTTAGAGAAAGAAAATGACATTGATCTCTTTAGGGAGGATCTAGAAGAATCATCTGCAACTCCCACATTGGTTTCCTAAATTACCAGGATGAATCTAGAAGTGAATGTCAAGCAATCAAAGGATCATATGCAGTATTCACCTAGTCCCAGAGTCAGTTAGCCCAACATGATAACAAAGAGAAGATAGAGGAGTGACCCCAACCAATAATTTCAATTGCTTAGCAGAGAACCCCTCTTCCTTTTCAATCAAAGGACCCAGTGATTACCAAAGAAGTAAGTACATCAAACATCTATGTACCTTCTACTTCAGCTTCGCAATCTAGTCCTTCCCCTCCTGGAAATCAAAAGGATAAACTCCCATCCTCTCTTCCAAATCCATTCCATTAATTTTATAGGATTGATCATGTCAAGGAATCCAAAATTCAAATGACTGAGTTTGAATCCCTGCAATTCAATCCTGAGCAATTGGACATTGATGGAGAACTAGATGTGGACCTATCTGAGACAAAATACATGGTCACCTAAACATCAGACCCTGTAGCACAAATTCTATCTAAGTCTTTAGGCAGGGGTAATTATTTCTTTACCACAGAGGATGTTCATGTTTCTGTAGATGAAAGTCCTGTAGCTGACAATCCAGGAATTGATCCAAACAAGACTTCAGGAGAATTGGTAGGATGCAGTATAAACAAGGAAGGATCTTCCATCTCTAATGAAGAGAAATCTGATAGGAGATCAGCTTCTGATGACGATAGTAATTCTTCCACCAATGATGAAGTTGGAACTGTGTTGATATCTCCTCAAGGAGATATTCTTCCTTCATAAAATTTGCAAGTCAGCAACACCAACAACATAGCTAGATGTGAATCTCTATTACTTAAATTGAAGATTGCTCAAGATGAAGAAGTCAAACTCCTTCACATCAAAGGAGATGTTAATTTGATAGTTTGTCAAGAGTTTGATATGGACAATCCAATCATATACTAGACTGAACCAGAAGAACAACTAATTATGGTAATGCACCATGCTGCTGTAAATCAAAATCAGGCAAAGGAATCCTTCATAGGGAGAGCAAGGAGTTATGGTTTTCAATTTGAAGACCATGTCCTACCATAGAGAAAAAAGAAGGAAAGAACAAGAGGAAGACGTAGAAAATTGGTCTCTTGGTGGAGAGTTCCATTCACCCATCACTATTTTTAGGGACAAAATGTCTTATTGCTAGTTTACCAACATGGCACACTATTTTCACTATCTCTCGAGAAACAACATCTGAAATACTTCAATTCTTGAAGTATTAGATCATTACATATGTATATATGTATATTTGTATAGTTTTTAATTCTGTTTTGTTTTGTTTGTTTCCATTTTTGATGCCTTTCATTTTTGGGTAGCATGACTCCGTAACCCAATGGCATACTTGAAGACATTAGAGATTCTGGATTATTCTCCTTTCAATTCATTTTGCAATTGACAGAAGTTCCCCAACTGGAGCCAGCTATTGTCCCCCAAAAATGTCACTCATTTTTGGGACAACATTTGAACTATTTTGGTCTTACAGACCAAAATTGTCTCTTCCCTTTTCAAAATTTGTCTTGGGCATTCAAATTCCTCAATTTTTGGGCTTCACAGCTTCTGCAGGTGGGTTCAATCAAAAGAATCAATTTCTAACAATTGGTCATTTTTGGAATTAGTTCATCGACTTTGTTCAAATAGAAATCTCCATTGGCAAGCATTAGTAGCAGGTTCAACATTTGGTTTGTCCTTTCGTTTGACGTCAAACAGTTCAATGGCTCAATTTAACCAAGCGGTTCAACACTTTATTTCACTCGGGTGGTTCATTCCCTTTGTTTTAGCATCTTTTGGTTTAATCAAATGGTTCGTCAATCAATTCAAAGCTTTGTTTGAACCGTTGAACCAAAACTTGGTTCAACAGTTGGTTCAACATTTTGGTTCAATGAAAAGGTTCAACATTTTGGTTCAAAGACATGGTTCAAAGGCAAGTTCAAAGTTCAATTCAATGCTTAGTTCATCGGCTCGGTTCATTCAAATTGAACCATTGGCTTGAACCATTTTTGGTTCAACTGATTGGTTCAATGCCTTGGTTCAACATAATGGTTCATCACCAAAGTTTTAAAGGGGTGGTTCAATGCAAAAGGAAGCTTCCCGAAGGACAAGTGCCCTTGCGAAGGACACTTAATTGATAAAAGCACCCTTTAGAAGGGTCATTTTCAAGGAAGGCGAAAGGTAATTATTTTAGATTTGTTTAAGGCATTTAAAATTGGTTCTGTAGATTTTTCGTTCGCAGGAATTTCCCCCAAAATTTTTGTCTGCAAGAATTTTCCCCAAGAAAATGTCTGTGGGAGGAAGCGTAAGAAAAGCCTAGGGGAATATCCGAAGGGTCACCTAAAGAAGTTTGAAAGGCCATTTAAAGACTTCCTGAAGGATAAATATCCTTGAGGGAGGCTATTCTGACTCAAAATGGGTCATTTCTCAAGGCTCAAAAGGGCAAGTCCAATCTGGAAAAATACCAAGAAGAAAGCCAAAAGAAAACCAAGGGGTGACGCACCTGAGGACATCAAATTCAATATAGTGAAGTAGTCATTGAAAACATAGTGATGGGCATGCGAATGTCAAATTGAAGACAACAAAATTACTGTTGATCCAGACCAGAATGCATTCCCAAAATTCAAGGCCAAGACCATCAAAAAGGGAGGAAGGAATAGAATAGTAAACTGAAACTAGGACCCAGTTCAATTAACCATAAAAGGAGGAATATGAAGGTAGGATCAGATCGCCAGGTGGACATTGAAAGTTACAAACTTTCAATAAGCATGACTTGTTTCCCTACATTGATAAAATCAAATGGGCAAAATGCCCCTAAGTTCTGGCCTGTCTTCTTAATAGATTCCAATCTACATGATGTATTACTATTCTTGAGTCCTTGAAGAGGCTATATAAGGAACTCTCTTTTATTGTAATAGGGAGATCTCTTTTTTGACATTTAGAATGAAACTTTGCCCAAATTGTAAGGCATTACTGAGACTTTGAGCTCAGATTGCCAATCATATTTTGTTACTGGAATAAGAAAGCAAGTGGTTTTTCAGACTTTGTGCTGTAATATCTTTATTATTGAGGAAATTGTTCTTATGTCTTTTTCTTCAATATATCTTCTATTCCTTTAATTCAACAAGCAGAATTAGTGATAGTAGTCAAGAAGGTGTCCTAAAGAGTCAACTATGGAGAGACTTTGTGCCCCCATAATTGCCTTTAGTGTGTTTTCTTTTCATTTCTGTGTAAAGGACCTTGAGGTGACTTTGTGCCCTCATTGTCCTTCATATCTTACTCTTGAGCAATCCAGGTGAAGACTTTGTGCTGCATCTCGATTTGCTGGTTATTACATCCTTTGCTACATTTTATTGTTACTACTAGGAGTATTCTTTTGGTTTGCTGAATAGTACTTCTGAAAGAAGAAGAGTATTGTCTGTCATTTCCCTTGAGTTTTTCCTTTGATCCGTGCACATCATCTCTGAAGAAAGAGAGATGGATGGTTTGTCCCACCCATGAGTATTATTTTTTGTTTATATATATATATATATATCATACCTACAAGGAACCTCCCCTTGATGAGAGTAGAGATCAGTGTCTTTTTGATGTGGTAAAACTACACATTTAGATGACTAATCTTCCTACTTTGGCTGATTAGACCTATTTTGTTTATCAGTACGTTGATCGATAAAATATTCAACCAACACTATGAAAATTTTGTAAAATGATGATAGGGTCATATTACAGCATTGTTTTATGACTGTGGTTGCATCCTGGTGGAATATGTGTTTGATTTCTTGATTTGGTTCTATGCGAGAGTTTACTAATTAATCTTATTTCTTGGTTTGTCACATTTAAGACTTATAAAACATAAAACCCTACATTTTACACAATAAATAAGATAGAGATCAAATGATAAAATGGGAGGAATAGGGTTGGGGGAATAACTAAGCTATCCTTATAAAATCTTGGTAATTTGAGTGTTGCCTACATATCCAAAATGGGCCTTAGGCCAATGTAGTTCCCCCTCCTAGGGTAAGTGTGTGATCCATGATTGTCACACTATATGAATATAGCTATAATATTTATTGAAACACTTGAAAATGGATGGCCTTAACCTATAATAAGATATTTAAACTTGGTGTATGTTTATTATAATGCAACAAAACTAAAATTGAAATAAATAGTGTTTTTTTGCTTAGTGTGTATTAGAATTACCAAGTGATTGATAGATTTATTTGGAGAATCCTTGATATGATTATACATGGTAATCCTTAAAATATCCACTAACTAACCTTGTTAAAAACACTATAGGAGGAAATGGGACCATTTAAAATTTAAAAAGTTATCATTGGATCATGAGGGATAAGGTTGTAGTGTGACCCTATTTGTTCTAGTATGGTCTTGTGTCAGAAGGACATAATACTTGAAAAATGTCTAACAGGTGCTTGTAAGTAGATTAGAGCTGTCTAAATGATGTTCTATGTATTTTCAAGATAGTTTATATAGTAGTTTATGATCCCTTAGACATTATAAGTTATTTTAATGGTGAATAAACCAATCAAGGTAAGGATGTTAGGATTAAACATTGTCAAGCAATTAATGCTTAACTTTATGTGTCTATATATACTATATCTAATAGAAAACATAGTCTACTATACTTAGGTTATGAAACATCATGCTAAATAGAAAAAGTGGTAGTATTAGGTCACTATTTTGGAATGTTTAGGTTACAAAGGTGAAAAATAATATCCAAGAGACTAAAAGGACAAATCTCCAAGGGATAGAAGATTTATTGAATTGATCACATGTATAAGAAGTGAAAGAAATAAGGCACAAATAATGAAGGAGCTATGTATAGTAAATGATGTGGCTATAAACCCAATATATCCCATCAATGGGATGACCATATGTATGTTTTATATTATCAAGAGTATTATACCTCTTCTTCATAATTAGAATCATAATCATCATTGTAGTCATCAGTGTGGTAGATTACTAATTTCTTAGGTTTTTCTCAAAATTATGATATGCCACTCTAATTATCTCTTACATATGTATATGAAAAACCAATTGTTTCATATATTAGAATTACCTTATTGATTTTTTTTCCTCTTGAGTATGTTCATAATTATGAAGATATTGCATCTCATTCTATACTATATAATAATTAGGTATCACTTCTTGAATTCTATGAAGAAAAAATATTTCTAATTTGACTTCTTAACTTGAAGATGTAACCATGGATTTTTCAGTGTTGGCCTTATCTGGTTCCTTTATGCATGAAGTAAATATAGTGTTTTAATCTTTATAAACCATATGTTTACCATTAGTATTTGAGGAACATATTGATTTTGAACTTCATGAGAAAATTTTTCATAAAGATGTTTTTTTGCTGATTTTGAGCTTTTTTTACGACTTTTCTATCTATGAATGTTCTTTTAGTAACTTATCCTTTTTGATTTGTTCCCTTTACTTATTTAATTTCTCCCTTTGTATTTTTTATTTGTGTATCCATGTTTTTTCATCATTTTACTTTCAAAGTTTTTTTTGCTTAGAATTTTCCATTTGATCTATTTGTACTTGTTGCTTATGAAATGCAATCATAGTGTAAGTGTAACATCCCCACTGGGATTTACTAGAATAACATAATTAAAAAAAAAAATTCCATGTAATGAATATTAGAATTCACCATGAGAATATAATTAGTGATATAACTAAAACATATATAATATGCTAACCAAAAATATAGGAATGTAACAATCCATTAGATTCTTGATCACCATGAAACAATAAACAAATCATAATTGCATTTATTCCATAGAGTAATTACATGATTCTAGCCATGGCTGGTACAATATTTCAGTCACTAATGTTAATGTCTCATGAATAAATATTACATTTCCATCAAGTATAATGTCATAATATTATATACAATAAAAGATACAAGGTTCCATGGAGCATGATTTTTCATGAACTCTAGTATCTATGATAATATCAAGTCTAGTCTCCAATAAGTACTATTGTGGGGAGGGAGAGCATCATTCGAGCACTTTTACATACTAACCACATACCATCGATCCACCAGACAATCTCTTAAATATGGAATGGCTCTCCTTTCATGCATGAGTAGATAGTGATAGTGCAAAAATCTAGAGAGACAAACTAGTATTCATGTGCTGTAAGATGTCTAATACATGATGTGTACCATAAAGAAAATATGTTCGAACAAGATATCACACAAACATGTAAATCATACATATGAAATGAAATTTTTTAACTAAACATTACTTTGGCCAAATTTTTCACATATTTAATGATCTCAAGGCTCATTTAAATTCATACACACCACTTGATCAAATTACCTTCATCTAGCATTAGTAATGCTAAGTAAGCTAGGGAAGTCCATCTCCTGCTTATTTAGTAATAGTAATGCGAGATTTGGTTAATACATATATAACCAATATATTCATATGGATTACTTCGTACCAGTAAGCATAAAACATGCTAAGTATATAAATAATCAAAATACATACATTTAGTCCATAAAAAATATGCAATGAATCCCAAACATATTATCCACTTTAAAAATAATATATGTAAACAAGTAAAATCCACACAGGACATACCACCTATGTATAATTATACTTAGTTTACTAGTTACTAATCATCAAAGTAACTCAAATTAGAACTATAAAGATAACACCATCTATTTTAGTTCCTTTTCTATATGCATGACTTAAAACATACAACAATTAATCATAAATTTGATTTAAGGCTCTGAATTAATCAATGATGTAGTTTTCATGTTATCCTTTGATACATATATGAGTCTTGTGCATTTAGTTATGGTAATCTCTATCCTAAATCAAACAAATAATTATATTATCTACCATACTTACAAGCATACATCTCACATATAATATATTTACAATATATATGTATATTGTATAATTTCCTCATATAGGTATTACTATATACAACTATGAATACTAAACTAATTTTATACCTATATATTATAAATAACTGTACTTACTCAAATGCTTCATTAATTTTTTAACATATTTAATAACATGGTCTGGTGATTGAATACATCTACATTAAATTTTGTATTGTTCATCTGAGAATGAATACATGAATATATGGTATACACATATTACTCTTTTGGTGGCTTGTTAAATATGTAACCTCTATATATAAACACATAGATATAAACTAGTAAAGATATTTATGGAGTATGACATGCTTTTACCATTTCTGCCTTCTAATTTAGAATAAATGAAATACTATATACATCAAATGTGTATTTAAATCTCTAAAATAGTACATCAACCATTTTATAACAATAAAACATATAGATAATGTAGTTGACATAGTTATCCTTATAAACTCTTTCATTTTATTGTCAAGTTTTGAGTTTGTCAGCATATTATTAGCACCTATATATTTCTTAACTCGTAGTCACTTTTGTCTAATTCAAGTATACTGAGTGAAGTTTAATATGCAGAGAATTCACATATATATGAATTCTTAAGCTAACTATTATACAAATTTTCCCAGTCACTCTAAAGTATATATTACTCATATTCATATATAACCTTAAAATCTAAGTCATATGAAAACTAATAATAATTTGACCAAATACCTAATAATGTCCTTGAATTGGATAATAAACTTCCCTAAATGGTAGATAAATTACTCAAAGTTATAGTGATGGTTTTCTATTTCTTTAAATGGCACAATATATAACACATGTTACCCATATATAACTCACATACTAATTCCCAATGTCCCTACTCAAGTTTATAACCAATACACAGTTATATATTGAATGTCATTACACACTACACATTTTATAAATATATAAAGCATAGGTTCATATATACATAGAACATACCATAAAAACCCTGTAGTCTAACTATACCCAATCATGATTTTAATAATGTATGCACAATAGAATATATAAGATCAATCAATATGTCTTGGTTTTCCCCTTTTACCAAGATTCAAAGGCTGAATGACATTTTCCATTAATAATTCAAATCAAATTGTTTGCATATCTATATACTAAATATTTATTTAATTTTTTAGTATATAATTAAATTAAAAGGAAAAATGAAAAACTATTATAACATTTAGGCACGCCTGGTGGGACCCCTAAGGTCTCATTATTCTTATTACCTTTCATTGTGAATTTATCCATTTGTTTCCTCTTCTCTTAATTGTTTGTCTTCTTTCAAAAGAAAAATCCAATTTTTTTTACTCTTCTTTTCAAGGTTTAAAAAATATTTTCATACATCCTTTGCTTGCTTAGATAATTCACATAGATTAATCTTGGTAGATCAATATACCTTATAAATCACCTTTTTTCACACACATACCAAACCACTTACATAATCAATTCATCAAATAGTGATATAAGGAAACTAACTAGGATTTCATCACCTAGTAGTAACCTTCATCCTGGTTATCCTACTTGGATTTCACCACCAAGGGGAGAACAAACTCAGTACAGTGACTGAGTATAAATTCTATAGATTAGGTATATACTAGCAAAGCACTTGACACCCTTATGTTGCAATGTGTGAAATGATAGGGTAGCCCTAATACTAAGCCACATATAGATTCCAATATAGATATATTTTGAGACTAAAAAAATCTAAAACCATCTCTAGATTACCATTTATTAGTATGCTCATTAACCTTTTTCCTTATCACACTCTAAAATTAATTTCTTAAAAAATTAAAATATTTTAAGTACATTTTTTAGTGTGTGTGCCTTTTTCCACTAAAATGAGATAATACAAAAGACTAATATGTGATTTTTTATTTTCATTTTTGGATTTTTATTCATTTATACATGGTTTTTATGTGACAACATTCACTAAATTAAATTGACTCCCTAGCCTCATCCTCATCTATGAAGAACTCCTTGAGTCCTCCTACCTCCCCTAAGTCTATGGGGGAGGGTATTCCCCAGTTCTATACTCAAGGGGTCCTAAATTTTCCACCATATTGGATAGTAATCCAATCTTTCTTAACCATTACCTTAGCACTTGAGCCATCTGTATTCCACTTTCCCCTCATACATATATTTTTGGCATGCCTTTAGAGGGGCCTAAAGGGTTTATTACATCTATGGTGTCCTACCTCAACAATCTTCCCCCAATAGGTTTTGATACTACCACTATGAAATCTTTAAGCAATCTACCTCTAGTAACATCTAGTGGTTTATTGACAACTAGTACCCAAGCCTAAAATGTTACCACACCTAAACTTATATTTACTCTGCCTCCTACCACAACACCTTATAATGTAATGATATCAATCACTAAAACTCTCCCACCCATCTAAACTAGCATAGATTCAAATCCCCAAACTCAACCTTTGTAATAAGCTCCCATGAGTCAACCTCCTTAATAGTACATCCTAGTGACTACCCAATACATAGATCCCTCATAAGTGCTTGCATCCACTTATATACCCTTAAAAGCCCCGTAGTATGTGGCAACATCTCAACCAATTATAGACACTTTAGTTGGTTACCCTTTACCACAACCCTTTTCCACTCCATTTCATACCTATAAACATTCATAATAGAATATCTTGGTAGGTATTCCTTAATATAATACCCAACCTAATCTTGTGAACATCTTTATAAATAAGATGGAAAATTTGGAAGCCTCTGCCTCTGGGCAAAAAAATATTTTACTTATGAGCAAATATTCAATGAACCCATTAATCTAATAGTTCCTATTAAACCATACCCATTAAAATAAGAACTTCAAAAGTTCATGAAGTTTAAAAATAAGGAATATCCCCAACAACACATCTGTATATTTAAACATGATTGTTATCTTATAAGCCCATGATGATGCTATTATCTTTATAACATTCCCATGTTGCTAATTGGACCAGCTTTATATTGGTACAATTTTATCCCTCAACATTCCCTATTATCTTTTAGGAAAATAGCCAAAATATTTTTAGGGCACTTTTCCATTAACATCACAAGAAAAGTGACCATCACTGACCTCTATGCCATTAGACAATTTGACCATAAATTTATCATTGATTTCATGACTAGATGGAAGAGTCTTATAAGCTAACTCACTTTTTCCCTTCCTCAACTAGAAATAATTGAATTATTTGTGAGATCATGTGCTAAACATATCTCATCTACGTTATGGGTTCAATCCTTTAAGACTTTTGATGAGGACTTTTCTATGGCCCATAAACTATAAATTCGAGCTTTAGAAGAAGGGAAAGTAAAGTTACATAGTAAAAACTTCAAACCTAATCCCTCTAAAAGAACTAAAAATAATAAAACCAAATGCACTGCTAATATTGTAATCTTAAAATCAGCACGCCCATAAACAAAAAATAAATCCAATCCCTCTACCTCCCAAACATAATCCTATAAACCATTAACACATTTTCCTCCATGGAAGTACACACCCTTAGGGTAATCTTACACATCTATCTTATAGAATCTCTTAAAAACATCTATCTTCAAAATTCAACTAGTTATACCTCTTGATGACTCTCACCCTAAGCTTAACTGGTTCAAGAAAAATGACTTTTACAACTACCATCATGTAATAAGTCATGACATCAATAGATGTTGCTACTTCAAAGGTATAGTAAAAAACCTTATTGATCAAGGAGAGTTATAATTAGATAAGCTTAATGCTCCCCCTAATCACTCCATAGATATTTTTAGGTAGTCATTTCCTAATCATGCCTCTACATCTAATTCTATGTAGGCTAATTTAGGATGCACCTCAGATCATGCGACCCATGTGATTAACATGATCCATGATCAAATTATACCTAAAGAGGTTGGTAGTGCTTATGAAACACTTTCCACACTAACTAAAATCCTAGATCTCCTTACAAGATATGCCTTTAAACTATTTGAATCAAGTAAAGCTATCCCAAAGACTCACTCAAGCTCTCTAGATCTCATTATTTAGGATCCTCTCGATGAAACATTATCTAAACCCATTTAAGATAATTAACTAGAAGTAAAGGATGTGAAAGTTACTAAGGAGGATTATTGTTTAGACATCCCATAAGATATGCATACCCCTCCTTTTATCACTACAACACCTTCATGTAGCATACCCTTCAGCTTACTCCCCCATGAAAAGACTTTTACATTGCCTCAAACAAACCCAAGACCAACTCCCCGCATATCTTCAGAAGAGCCAAATCTTAGAGAAATTAGGGGAAGTGCTTTGAGAATTAGTAACAAGAAAATTAGGGAATCACAAGGAAAATACTTAAAACATCCTCTCATAAGGATTGAAATCCCTAAAGAGGATATCCCTACTACCCCCAATCAAATTAAAAAATATAAAGAACCTCTGCCACCTATTCTAACAACAACATCTATATTGGGACCACATCCTTTGATGAAACTAAAAGCCACCATTGTAGAATACTATTTTAAAGAGCATATACCATTAAAAAATGATCTTCCCAATATAATAATGCCAATTCATAACCCTTTAAATCCCTACTACCCATGAGGATTAGGTTTAAAGTCTTATCCCAAGCACAAAGTGCCTAATGTGGGGATATTCAAACAACTAGTGCAAAGGATCAAGACTTGAAAGAAAATGAAAATTTTGTTTCAATACCTTAAAAGGTCAAAGAACCCAACCAAGATCCATTGAGGGGGTCTTACTCTAAGATTCTCAATCAGCTTCTTAAAACTTCCCTTGTCACTTTACCACCCATAAAACTTGTTAATCCCCATATCTAAAGACCAATATGGTATCAAGAAAAGAAGAAATGCATATATCATTGAATATAAGGACATGATATTGAAAGTTTTAACATGTTAAAATTTTTGGTCCAAAATTTATTAGAAGAGGATGATATTTTAATGGAATAATTTGGTCATGACTATCCCCCATAATCAAACTACTAGGGTCACACGCACCTCAGAAACTAGTATCTCATTAAGAGAATCTGAATGAGTTTCAAAGGAAGATAGAATTTTCAATAGAACTCAATATCAACCCCTCCTAAACCCTCTAGATTTGGATGAGTATAAAAACTTGAAAAATCCACCATTATTTTAGATCAACATGATTCACATAGCTAAATGGTCCTATACCCAGGATCATAAGACCCAAAGTACCAATAAAGCTAAAGAGACTATTATAAAGGCTCCTACTTCTATAATAAATAGTCCTATAACTCCCATACCAAAACCTAAAATTTATATTTTAGGAAAAGTGAAAAATAATAATGCTCTAGAATTGATACAGATATTTGTTCTAAAATAGCTTCATCAACTCCTAGTCAAGGTGTATTTATATGAAATTGTACAAAACTCTCCAAATCATTGTGAGGCTATGATATAAGTCTTGCTAGCTACCAAAATACAATCAAATTAACACTAGACTCTAGCAGATTTTATCACATCACTTCAAAATTTGTCATCCATAACATTCCATGATTTTGAAGGATCTATCACTATTTATCACTACCCAAATTAATCAGAACTGAATCAAATGAGTAATGATTGATAATAGAACAAGCATAAATATTATCTCCTCTCATGCATGTAAACAACTACATTTACCTAAAACTTTTGTAGCTCAATCTCTAACTGTGTTATGAGCATTTAATGATACTATAGCCCCTATGTTGGGAATGATTTTCCTTCTCATATAAGTAAGTGTACATACTCTCCCTAAATAATTTTATGTAATATAAGGAGAGTTTCAATACAACATCCTATTAAGACATCCTTGAATATGTGTTATGTGTTGTGTCCCCTCCACCTTGCAATAATGTATCAAATTTGAATATGAGGGTAAGATCCATAATGTTCTAGCTGATCCCCATCCATAAAAAATAAAAAACCTTACCTTTGGACAAAATGATGTCTTAATTCTATTACAAAATGCAATCCCATCATCATCCAATAAAGCATCATCTAGTATGATAATCCCTGCATCAAGAATTATTGTCAAGGATTACATTTATTTTATGTTTTAGTAACTATCAATTGAAGAGAATTATTTACTAATGCTCAACACTCTCCCCACTCCCCAAGAATATGGGTGCCCCAATAAATAACATGCATATTATCCCAATCTCAGGGAACTCATTCCTTTTGGTCCACCTTTCCTTTTCACTCATTTAATCTATGGAGGGATTGATTAGCCTTCTTTAGATCTTGATAGCCAAACTCACACCAAACCATTCACCTCAAACTTTTCAATCCTAGATAAACCCCACTTTGTAAAAACATACCTATAATAGTGTGATTGGAAGGGCTTTGGCATAGGATGCTATGAATAAGGGCTATATAAGGTCACATTAGGGTATTTTAGGAAGACCCATTAAAATCATAGCCTATGTTTTAACAAAAATACCAAAACTATCTTAAAAACTACTCTTCTACATATTCTTAAAGAGGACATACCATCCTCACCATCTAACACCCCTTATATGATAGATGACATTATATCCATTCCTCAAAATGTTTTTTAGTCAATATCATCACTATATAACCTCTCGTTTATCATAGAAATGGGGAGGTCAAAACCATTCCTCTTTCCTACCCAAACAATAGGGTAGAATTTACCCACCATTCTTGTTCTTTAGTGCCAAGATGATGAGTCAATATTAACTCATTTAGGCAATGATAACTCCCATCTATACAATTATCTTCTATATGAAACCTATAGTCTATTAAATGAAGCTACCATTGACATTAACATAGGATCTCATGAGACTTCATGAATTGTTAAGGTTAACAAATCTTTAGATCCTCAAGATCACCAAAATTTCACTACATTTCTAGTGGATCATAGTGAAGCATTTACTTGGTCCTATAGTGACATGCATGGTATCGAACCTGCTATTGTCATCCATAACATTATCACATTCCCTAATGCCAAACCTATAAAAAAAACTTTGAAAAATGCATCCTCATATTGCACTCTTAATCAAGGAATAATTACAACATCTCTTATCCATCAACCTTATCTACCCTATTGACTACCCTCAATGGGTATCTAATATCATCCCTATCACAAAGCCCATATGAGGACTGTGCCTTTGTACTAATTGTTGCAACCTTAATCTCGCTTATCCTAAAGATGATTTCCATTTCCCTAATATTGACTAATTAGTATATTTAACAAGCAACCATAAAATGTTGTCACTTATGGATGGTTTCTCTGGGTATAATCAAATCCTTATTACACTAGAAGATTAACATAAGACTTCATTTATCAATCCCTCAAGGCCTTCTAATATTAGGTTATACCTTTCAACTTAAACAATATTAGGGACACCTATCAAAGGGCCATGACTTATATCTTCCATGACGTAGTCCATAAAATCATTGAATATTATGTGGATGATCTCCTCAATAACTCAAAACTATGAAAATACCATTTATCAGTGTTTAAAGTAATCTTCGCTCACCTAATCTAGTTTCATGTCTATCTCAATTCTAAGAAATGTATTTTTGGGGTTTTGATGTGTAAGATATTGGGTTATATCATCTCTATTCAAGGGATAGATGTTTACCCTACTAAGATCAAATCCATTATATAAACTCCATCCCCATCCAATCTTAAATAGCTCCATAGTTTACAATGAAATTGAAGTCCATTCATCATTTCGTCTCCTAGTTATCTAATTGATGTCAACCATTCCATCACCTCCTAAGGAAAGATACCCACTTTAATTAGGATTTTAGATGTCAGGAGGCCTTTAATGGCCTCACATCTATCTTCTCTCTGTATGCAATTATAAATACATCATGTCCATAAATCAATTCTGGATCAGATTGGATAGAAAACACCTACACTTTCAATTTGGGAGCATATAATTATTAAGCAAAAGCATGATCGATGTGAGGAAATACTAGACTTGATTAGGGGATAATTTGTCACAACACACTATGTGAGGTAGGGTTCCAAAGCCTATAGTATAACACAATCACACAACAACCCTAAAAGAGTCCCATGATTTAATATTTCACTAATCTAATAACAAGAAAAGTAAATCTAATCTAGTGCACACCAAAGCTTGTGGCACAAAGTGGGGGTTAGTAAAGCAAATCAATCAAAACATATATAGAGAAACTCAAATAAACTAAGTATGAGTAACACCCTAATATATAGAATATAAAGAGTAATTTTATTTGAGCCAACACTTATGCTACTTCTATCTATTGAAAAAGAGGAGAATAAAGTTAGAATATACTTACTTGACTGTGAACCCATCAAGACTCAATATCTCCCTTGGCTAAAGGGGCTTTGTAAGAGGTTGTTGTTGTTCATAAGGATCACTTTTTTAGGCTAAATCATCCAAGACATATCCACAAGAATATGTTCTATAAAATAAGAAACCTAAGCTAAGTCTCCTTAAGTAGAATGGTGGAAGAGTAGATTGTGAATAAGCATGAGTGAATAATAACTCTTGATTGCATATATAAATAATGACTAAAATGACCTTGTATTTATAGGTGAAACTTACCCTAAAATCATTAAAACATGTCAACTATGCTAGGTTGACCTAGTCAACCTAGTACACTTAATGGATAACTCATTAGGTCTGTGCTAGATCGGCCAGAAGGATAACAAACCAAAAGATAGAAAAGGGCCCCTAAGCTGTACTAAGTTGACCAGGTTAACCTAGTATGTTGAATAGGTCAAAAGGGTGCTAAGCAAAGAAATGAAAGATGAAAAGAGGAAAAAGACTAGAATACTATGCAAGGGAGGAGAAATAGCTTAGGGGAAGGTTTTGGGAACTAGTTGGATTGGTAATAATGTCTCAAAAAGGGACAAAAATCTTGAAAAGCACTAAAGGTTTACCTACCCCTTTCTCGATGCACCCCTTAGGGAATGTACTCAAAGAGATTGAGTCTTGACAGGTTCCTATAAGATGTAAAGCATCAATAATTGATAAAAGTTAAACATATTGTGTATACATATGCCCCACTCAAATCTCATTACGTGTCACTAAGGTGTAACAGGGGATGGTGCTTTGAGAAAGAACATAAGGACACACACAAAACTAATGCTAAAAAGACTTACAGTATTTTAAAGTAAAATTAACTAAAATTAAATGACTGAAAGGGGAACTAATCTAAAAAAAGTAAATAATAAAAAGTAAATGTAATGCATACATTGACTTACCTTTATCATAGGATGGTTGTCTATTGTGATGTTAGTTTTGATTATGTAGGGCATAAACACTGATTTTGACAAATCCAAGAATACAAAACTAAAGAGCAAAAACAAACAAAGAAAAGAAAAGCCAAGATAGTTGGTGTTATAAAGATGGGATGTACTTGGAAAATTTGGCAGCCTGGGGTGACAGATGCTATGTTAGACCAAATGACCAAGTTAACCAATAAGAGTAAATCAAGTAATAAGAAATCTAAGGATACTAAAGATAAAAAAACTCAAACAAGCTATCCTTAAGTAAGAAAGTTAAACTCACAAAATTAAACCAAGGATATATGTCAAACATGATGGTAAAACAAAAACAAATAAATGATAAAAAGACAAAGACAAAATGGTAAAACAACATTGATGAGTGAGTAGTAACAGTCCACATCTCAATCATCAATGGAAAAAGGATGCATAAAATGGAAAATAACATTTTTGAGTGAGAAGTAACAATCCAACCTTACATAACAATAGAAAAAGGGTACGAACTTAGGTGTCTATAACAACAAGAAAACACATTCATGATAAATGATAAAAAGAAGGTAAAGTAAGTGTAGTAAATGTAAAATGATGATGTAAATAAGGAATAATTCATAGTTGTTTAAACTTGTTTTGCTCTAAGGATAGATAAAATTGAAACAAAGTAGTGCTAGCATTTTTTTAGGAGATGAAGAAGGAATTAAAGAAGAAGGGAAAACAAATTTGGAATCATAGTTTGTCTATCAAGGGGGGAAAATGAAATGGGTGGAGGGGACAATGAAGGAAAAACCAAGGTAGAGGAACTCTTTATCAAAGTTAAGACACTCAAATTAGGTTTGTCAAAATAATAAGACTTTTGACCTTAAGGAATATGAAGAACTCCTCTTAGCCACACAAGTTTTGGGTAAAAAAATAGAGTAATAAATCATCTCATGAAGGTTATATGCATGAAAATTAAAATAGACCTACCTCTCTACAACATGTTTGTCATTATTCAAGAACCCTTATAGAGCCATTGATCTACTCCAAAGATTGGGTACTTATGTGAGAAAGTAGGTAACACCACAGAGTTTTTAAAAATCCTCTATTCCAATCTACTAGCCTACCACACCCTAAAGGACTTTGACTTTATGTGAAGCCAACTATAGAGTTTGAGAATTGATTAGAAATAGGATATGTTCTTTTAATCATGTCTTTTGGTGTGAATTTTACTTTTGATATTTTTAAGTTGCCTTTTAAATATCATTGCCTTTTATTTTCAAATGATTTGGATTTTAACTTTCTTGATGGCTTTTTCTATTCCTCCTCCATATAGATTTGGAAAACCAAACATGGGTTATAAAGATGAATTTTGATTTGAAAAATTGGGACAAGGTTCACAAGAGAGAAAAACTTCAAAGAGTATGAGGTCTAAGAGTCTCATAAATCTAGGTAAAATAAAAGTTATATCTTGACTTTGACCTTGTTTTATCCAATGTAGAGATGAAAGAAAGGGGAAATCAAGAGGAATAACACATGGAATGATTTGAATTTATTCAAATCACAAAAAATGTGACAAAGGGCAAAGATGGATACAATGATATAAAAGTGTGATTCCTTATCATAAGAAAGAGGGAAATGGAGGAAAACATGCTACCATAGATCATTGTACAAATTTCATTTAGAAAAAGTAGCAAAAGCTAAAGTTTGAGAACAAGGATCAATAACATGAAAAGAATGGTAATTTTATGAGGAGGTTCAGGTCTTATCCATGGTCTTATAAAGAAACTCATAAAAGAGAAACCCATGAGGGTGCTGATAAGCAAGATAAAAGTAAAGTGAGGGAGCCTTTTGACAAAGTGAATCACAAAAGAAAAACCCAAAGGATGCCAAAACAACATTGGCAAGCAAAAAAAAGAGAAAGAAATTATTAAAATATGGTGATTTTGTGATGGATGCTAGGTCCTATCTATGGTCTTACAAATAAAATCATGAAATAAAGACCCAAGGGGTGTGAAAAACAAGAGAAAATGTAAGAATATAAGGAAGACTATGGTACATCAAGAAATAAAAAGATCAAAAGGGAGGACTAAAGGTTTTAGAAAATAGGGTACTACTATAGAGGGAGAGACCCATGCTTAAGTTTCCTGAAAAAATATGTTATAAGGATATAGATATAAAACATGACAAGAAATAAATTTTTAGGCAAATTACTTTTTAAGGAATTGAGCATTGGTGGGCTCTTTGAAAACATGGCCTTCATTAGTTTGAAGAGAGTAAGTACTTGGACCAAGAATGCCTTATATATATATATGGGCCCCAATATTTTTGGGCATATCTACCTTATCTGTCATGGGTTTAGTCTAGTTTAAGGACATGATCAACAACATTAAAAGTGAAAATTTTAACATGTTTGTTATGTTATCTAGTGATGTGAGCTTTATATTGGTGGTTATGTTGTAATGCAAAAAGATGACACTCATTGAGAAGATCAATGGAATGAAGGTGAGATTATCATAATTCTTCATTTGGAATAATACCATGAAGAGATATACAAAGAGAGGGAAGCTCAACTTCTAATGGAAGAACCAACTCAAAACCATAGACTAGTGAAAATGGAGTTGCCTCTGTGATAGTATGTATACTAGTCCGATGGACCCAAAGTGTAGGGTAAAGATGAATATACTAGTTTGTGTGGGCTTCATGAATTATATTTTGAAGAATTTTTCTAAGAATTTTATTGGTGGCATCATCTTGACCATTTTATTATGGATGATAAGGTGTGGAAAACTTATGATTGATCTTAAATTTGGTATAAAGTTGTTAAACATGTTTAAATTTGAAATCACCACCATTGTCTAAAATGATGGTATGAGGAATGCCAAATTAATAAATAATTTGGTTAAGAATTAACTTGCATATGGTAGGATTGGTAACATTAACAAGGGGCATGGATTATACCCATTTGGTAAAGTACTTGGTAGCAATTATGATAAAGATCTGCCCATCTTGGGAATGAGGAAGTTTACCAATGAGATAAAATCCCCATGTGGAAAATGGCTAAGGAGATTTGATAGTTTTAATATCATTAGGAGGTGAATGGATAAGGTCATTATGAAGCTAACCAAGAGTACACTTCTTAACATATCTAATTGCATCCTTTTCAAGAGTAGGCCAAAATTAACCCATATGTAGGCATTTGCATGTTATAGCATGTCTACTATGACCCCATGTGCTTGATCGAATAGAGGAGGAACCTCATCTTGAAAAACACAATGGAGCAAGGTACCTTTAACATTATGATAGTAAAGGATGTTATGTCAAAATACATACTTGAAAGCTTGTTTATGAATGCATGTCTTTTCACAAGAATCTAGATTAAGAGGTTAAGTTTGATGTTCTAGGAATTGAATGATATCTTGATACCACAAGCTTTGTCTAATGGTCACAACCTTGATATGATAGATAAGTGAATCAAGTGGTTGGGTGGATGATGGAGATTTTATGATTTGAATAATAAGGGAAGGATTAGAGAGAACTTGATGAGGATGAAATAGAAAAGCTAAAGATGCAAGAAAATCAATAATGGAATTTTGGTCTCGAGGAATAGGCTCAATAGTGAAAGAGATAAAGTCCTTAGAAAGAGTGGTTGTAATTTGATGATAGGTAATGAGGTTCTCACTTTTACATTGATAATCACCATTAACTTGATAAAAAATGACTTGAAAATCTCTTAAAACATGAAGATATTGGATGTCTAGATCAAGAACAGCTCTCATGCCTAAGATAAGAGTTTTGTATTCAACCATATTGTTGGTGACATAAAAAATGAGATGAAAGGCTAAAGGAATAATCTTACCAAGAGGAATTATGATAATGAAACTTACCCCAACCCCTTGAAGGTATTTAGCACCATCAAAGTAGAGGGTCAAAGTATCCTCATGCAAGTCAACATTAATTTTAGGGAACTCATCAATAACTACCTTTGGTTTAGTAGTACTAGAGGGAAAGGAAGATTCTTCAAGTTTATTGGCTTCAAGATTAGTAGTAAAGATATGAAAATAGTCTTTAAGGGATATAAATTGATTAATACCTTTAATGTAAAGGATATTTTCATTAAGAAGATCATATTGAAGTGAAGAAGTGGTTGTAATGGGAGTTATGGTAAGTTGGTCAGCTATGAATTTCCCTTTAACAAGTTTTTATGTGACAATGGAAAGATCAAATTCCAAAAGTAAGAAAATCCATTTGCCAATTCTATCTCCAAGAAGAAAGTCTTTGGAGAAGAAATGAATAAGGGGGTTGGAATGAATGATGACATAAGTAGTTTGGTATAACATATAATGATGAAGCTTTTCAGCCACAAAATAGATAGTGAGGTAATCACTCTCAACTTTGGTATAACATGTCTCATAATCAATGAGGACTTGACTAATGTATTAAATGTCATACTCTCTTCCTATATCATCTTGTTAGGCAAGCATTTCCATAACTAAAATAGGTGTGGAAGAAGTATATAAAATTAATGGTTTATCATTGGAAGGTGGATGAAGTGTAGGTGGATGAAGTAATGACTCTAAATTTATGCCTTTCTTTAGAAGGGAATTGATAGAGTGAATGTGATATGAAATTTTAGGGATAAATCATCTAATTTCCCAAAGTTTTCCCAAATAAGTATGAATATCAAGAATAGATCGAGGAATGGGCATGTTAACAATAGCACTAATTTTGGCTATGTCAACATTGATTCCATAGAGAGAGACTAAGAATCCTAATAATTTACTGGATGTGACTCCAAAAACACATTTGAAAGGATTAAGTATAAATTTGTATTTAAAGAGATGATAAAATATGATAGCAAGATTAGAGAGATGGTTCTTATGATGTTTGGATTTAGAAATAAGATCATCCACATAAGTTTCAATAATTTTGTGGATGAGATCATGAAATATGTGAGTCATAGCATGTTGGTAGGTAGCTATAACATTTTAAAAGGTTGAATGACATTTTGATCTAATAATAGGTGCCCTATTCCATGGTGAAAGTAGTCTTATGTTGGTCATCAAGAGCGATGTGAATCTAATTGTATCCAATGAAGTGATCCATAAGAGACAACATTTCATAACCAACCATTTAATCAATGATGAAATATATTGATGGTAAGGAAAGTTATCCTTAGGATAAGAAAGATTAAGGCTACAAAAATAAATACAAATATAGATGACCATAGTGACCTTTCAAATTGGAACAATGTTATAAACCCATTCAGAATAATCCACAGGTTTAATGAATTTAGCATCAAGTAGTTTAATGATTTCCTTATGACATAGATTAGTGACTTCAGGGGGGATTTTTTTTTGATGCATTGGATTAACATCAAGATAAGTGATGATGTTATGAGCCACAATATTGGGGTTAATGCTAGGCATGTCTTGGTAGGACGAAGCAAATGCCTCTTGATATTTATCAAATAATAAGCTAAAGTTGTCATGATCATATGGTGAGAGTTATTTAGAAACCATGATTCGTTGAGGAGAAGATGGGGTACTATATTCAATATGATTTATTTATTAGATAAGCATGGCATTACCATATTGAAAATGGTAAGGTGCATTAGGCAAGGCTGAAATTGGATTTGTTTTAGGATCAATGTTAGTGACAAAGTTGTTGAAGCAAGGGGTTTTATTCTTGAAATTTCCAAGTTTATGATGTTGTCAAGGAAGTTGAGGTTCTTGGGCATGAAGTAACTCAAGAATAACTTTGTCACTAGGAAAGTTAGGAAGAGGACCATAATATTCAACATCTACTTCAAGGTCTAAAGTTTGATTTCCATGGCTATCATATTTGGAATGAATCTGATAGACATCAGTTACCTTGGCATCTAGTGTAATTTTGGAAATAGATGAAGAGGATGGATCTAAAGAGATGAGAGTGTTGACAGATTCAAATATGGAAGAATAATCTAAGGGAATGATAGGATCTAAAGGAGGTAGAGAAGATGTAAGAGTGTTTTTATGTTTGGAAGGTGTAATTTGTTCTACCACCCAAGGAGTATTGATAAGTGGAAAACTGGTGGGAGGTACATGATCCTCAATATCTAAGTCATGATGTGTAGATATGGTATGTACATCCTGGTTAAAGACATAAATTTGGGATAAAATATTTTGATAGTGATGGACATCCAAGTCTCTAGATTGAGCTTGGGCCATGACATAATTATCATCATATGTTGGAGAAATCATACATGCTTGAGAATCAGGGGGAGTTTCAAAAGGTGAAATCCCAATGTTGTTAAATATACAAGGGGACATGGTGAGAAGATCTTAGAATAGTTTATCCACTCTAAAATCATTGCAAGTGAAGTCATATTTAGGTAAAGATGGCTCCTGAGCATTTCATAGAGGGGGAAAATAGGTAATCTCATCCATGATAGGAATAGTAAGATCTCTAGGTAAGATAGAAGGAGGAAGCCAATCTAAAATATATGGAGGTGGCTTCTTAGTATTACAAGTGTGTTGTAACTCAAAGGGCTCATCATCATCAAAATCCACAAGAGTAACTTGAAGATTAGGATTAATGTTGATGAATTGAGTTAAAGGAACAATATTGAATTTATAAATTATAGGAATTTGATATTGAGGCTTAGGATTAAGAAGCTATATGTTCCATGGTTTGGGATCAACTTCATGTTTGTAACATTTTCCATTATGTAAGAATTTAATAGACTGACTACTAGAAGAGGTGATGGCCCTCATCTGATGAGTCCATGAATAACCAAGAAGAATGTTATAAGATAAAGGAAGATTAAAGATCATAATCTTGGTTCTAATAGTCTTAGGTCTTATGGTTAATGGAAGCCAAATATAGATAAGTGGATTTTGATTAGTCTTGTCAAAGCCACAACAAGTAAGATGAGTTTGTTTAAGATAATATTTGTTATAACCAGGCTATTGAATGAGCCATAAGGATGTGACATTAATACCAAAACCTTCACCAACTATAACTTTTTAGATAAGGGTGGTATTAATGAATACTATGATAAAGAGAGGTGGATCATTGGTGTGAAAAATAATTTCATCATTGATCATGTCCTCTTCAATAAATTCAATAGAAGGTTTGGAAGAAGGACACATAGTCCCAATGGTATTGACATTAGTTGGTTGAGAATTAATAGAATGTGGTTCTTCATCTATGGAAGATGGATCTTCAATTTCTTGAATTTGTTGCATAAGAAATTTATGATGACAAGGTGAAGTGTGAACCAAATCCATAAGAGGAATATTACAATGTGATTTAGAAAAACTAGCACGAGGTTTAGAAGACAAATAGATTTAGGAATTATAGATTTGGAAAGAGGATTAAAAGGGGAAAGTTGTTCCTTAGGTGCTTCCAAATCATCATGAGTGGTAGTGGTATCTTTAAGCAATTACTCTTCTAGAGATGGTTTCTTAGGCTTTATAATATATGTCATAATTGGAATTGATGGCACAAACATCCTTGACATTTGATTGATTATGATTTGAAGATATTTTTTATTATTAGAATTAAAAGCTATAAAGGTTTGTCATTTTTGAGATGTGGTAGCATATTCTTGACGATGAAGTTTGATCATAGCCTCATGGTTAAATGAGTCACCAAGCATATAATAAATGACACACTTAGTGAGTCCTCTACAATATTCATGAGAATTCCCAATGTGAACATGGAACCAACAAAATAGATTGGGACCATACCACTTAGGAGGAGCATTGGGATAAATGAAAGGTTTTGAGGGTAGTAAAAGTTGTTTCATTTGCTGAACTAAAAGAGGTGTGTGAGATGGTAAAGGAACATCATATTTGGCAACTCCAAGTTCCATTTGGGGAGTATTACTAGTGATAACATTAGATGTTTGAAAATATCCTTTAAAAATTTTATGATTGGGTTTGAATTGATTCATAAGAAGTATTGACACTTAGCTTGGTCAAGAGCTTCATTAAGAGTTTGAGGATCAAAGGTTAAAACCTTGTATTGAAGAGTAGGAGTCAAAGTGGTAATAAAGAGATTGAATAAATTATCATCAGTCATATTATGATCAGCTTTGTGAGTTAAATATTTCAATATTTTAATAAAGTCATGAGCTGATTCATCAGGAGATTTTTTAGTATTTATGAAGTGACTAAGATAAATTTCACAAAGATCATTGTGTTGAAACTCTTTAACCAAAGTATTGACCAAATCTTCAAATTTCCAAATAGAATGTTGATGAAGTTGATTATACCATTCTAATACATAACCAATGAAAGTTTTAACTAGTAGTTTAGTTGTGGCAAATGTATTAGTTTGGATCCACTCTTTGTAAAGGTTACCAAAGGATTTGAGGAATGAAGCAGGGTCTTTAGTCCCATCATATGTGATAGTTAGAGTTATGTTACCAATATCAATGGATATAATGAAGGGGGATAAAAGCTCATTTTGAATGGTTTGAAGCATCTTGTTATTCATTATGGGTTGAGGAATAACATTACTAGAGGCATCCTTAAGAGGTGGAGGAATATAATTAGGATTAGCTTGAGGATGAATAGTTAGAGGTTGATTAGTCACATTGATTAAATATTTTTGAATTTGCATCATTTATTGAATAAATTGAGCTAAGAGTTGGGTTGTATCAGGAGGTGAGTTTGTGTTATTTAAAACACTCACTGAATTAGTGTTAGGGGGAGAGTTATTAGAAAAAGGGTTATTAGTGGGATTGTTAAATAGATTTGTGTTAATAAGTCCCATATTGGTTTGGATATTTTGAGAAGTATATTGATAAGTATGGAAAAGATTGGATCCATCAACTTCATCTTGAGGTGTTATTTGCACTATGTTACAGTTCATAGATGAAGGAGGAGAAGAAGTGCCCCAAGAGTGATGGTTCTCTTGGGAGGAAAAGAAAGGAAGGAGTGAATATCCCATATAGTATCTAAATGGATTTAGGTTATCCAAAAATATTCTAATAGGAGGCCTCATTATAACTAAAGAGAGATGAACAAGATGCAAAATTAGAGAAATGGGAAAGTAGATTGAAAAAAAGAAAATAAAGAAATAATATTAGGTTGACCAAATTAACCTAGTGCAGGAAATAGAGCCTATAAATTGTACTAGGTTGATCAGGTTGATCCAATATAGTGCATAAAATACAAAAAAGTACAGGGTCAACTAGGTCAACCTAGTACAGTGAACAAGGAAGAGAAAAATATTGATAACAAGCTTGGAAATGAAACAAGATAATTTATAGCTAATCTAGGAAAGTAAGTGCAAAAAGGAAACACACAATCAATTGAATTAACATTGACTAATACAATTGATGCAAACAAAGCAAAATATTACACTAACATTGGCTAATGCAAGATTTTTCACACATAATCTATCAAATAGAAAGCAAACAATTTGAAAGTAAAACTAGCTACTTGGTCAACCTAGAATGTTGATTAGATTATAATGAATGATTTTAAATGTAAAGGGAGATTGCCTATAAGCAAGGTACTAGATATCAATCTAAGGATAGTTTAAATTAAGTTTAGGATGAAAAGGATTATAGTGGTAATGATACAATATTGGTATTAGGACCTACCCCCTCGCTTCACATGCTATAACAATAAGGGTAATAGGTACTTAGCCAAAATATACCATTAACCATGCTTTATACTTGACTAGAGCATCAAGTCAGCTTCTCCCTTGGTGATGAAATCCAATTAGATAGGCATGGGCAGTCAAAATTTTAAATGATTATTGATGTTTATGTGATTTGGCTATGTGTGCAAAAGAATAAAAATAATACAACTAAATGATTGATTGAAAATCCCCTAATTAGACTATGTGTATTATTCTAAGCATGCAAGCAACTTAAAAGAAAGATGTGATTAACATATATGGTTCATTCCAAATTCAAAATAAGGTATAGTTCAAAAAATATATGGACATTCATATAGAATAGGGTCAATAGGCTCAAGCCTATACTGTGGAATCAAAGTTTGAAAGTAAACTAGGCTAGTCAGGTCGACCTAGTTATTTTAGAAAACATAGAACATAGAACTAGGTCCACAGGGTTGACCTAGTTGACTATGTGGAGACAGTTTTGAATAATGTAAACTTAAAAGGAAAGCATAGAAAAAGAAAAATATGTAGGAAGTAAGAACTCATTTGAATGGTTCAAATATGAAAAGAAGAAGATTGTTGATCTGAGGTCTTGGAGTAAACTAGCAAAAACTTACAAATTGGGTCAAGTTGATCGATCAAGCTATACATGAACCTCTTAAAAAAATGTTGAAAATTCACTAGGTCAACCTAGTTAATGTAGTAAGTTGGACTAAAAGTCTGGAAACCTAAAAAACTTGTATTGGGTTGAATTGGTCGATCCAGTTAACTAAATAGAAATCTAAAAGTTTTAAAAACTTGAAAAACTTGTACTGGGTCAAGTTGTTCAATCTAGTTATCTGAAAAAAATCTAAAAGTTTTGGAAACCTGTACTAGGTTGAGCTAGTTGATCTAATTACCTGTTCTTATAAATTTACACACAAATATAAATAATTGGGTCTACAAGGTTGATCCAACATAGTAAAGATATGATAAAAATAATGATGAATTTAAATGAAATAAGTGAAAGAAATATTGCAAGGATTTGATTCATGTCAAGTTCACCAAAATGTATGTAATTAGAAATGCATCATATCTATAAATCAATCCTGGATCAAATGGGATAGAGCACACCTACACTTCTGATTGGGAGCATATAATTTTTAAGTGGGAGCATGACCAATGTGAGGATCCGCTAGACTCGATTAGGGGATAACTTATCACAACACACCATGTGAGGTAGGGTTCCAAAGCCTATAGTATAGCACAATATTACAATAACCCTAAAAGAGTCCTTTGATTTAATATTTCACTAATCTAATAACAAGAAAATTTATCTAATCTAGTGTACACCAAAGCTTGTGGCACAAAGTGGGGTTTAGTAAAGCAAAGCAATCAAAACATGTATGGAGAACCTCAAACAAAGTAAGTATGAGTAACACCCTAATACATAGAATAAAAAGAGTAATATTATTCAAGCTAACACTTATGTTACTTTTATCTACTAAAAGAGAGGAGAATAAATTTAGAATATACTTACCTAAATATGAACCCATCGAGATTGAATCTCTCCCTTGGCCAAAGGGGCTTTTCAAGAGGTTGTTATGGTTATTAAGGATCATTTTGTTAGGCCAAAGCATCCAAGACCTATCCACAAGACCATATTCTCCAAAATAAGAAACCTAAACTAAGTCTCCTCAAGTAGAATGGTAGAAAAGAAGATTATGAATAAGCACGAGCAAATAATAACTCTTGATTGAATATATCAATAATGACCAAAATTACCTTATGTTGGTTGAATATTTTGTCAATCAACATACTGATAAATAAAATAGGTCTGATCATCCAAAGTAGGAATATTGGTCATCCAAATGTATAGGCTTACCACATCAAAAGGGGACTAATCTCTCCTCATCAAGGGGAAGTTCCCTATATATATATATAGAAAATAATACTCAAGGGTAGAACAAACCATCCATCTCTCTTTCTTTAGAGATGATGCATGCAAATCAAAGGAGAAATCTCAAGGGAAATGACAGAAAGCACTCTTCTTTCAAAATTACTATTCAACAAACCACAAGAATCCTTCTGGTAGTAATTGCAAAATGTAAGCAAGGAAGTAGTAACTAGCACATTGAGATGTAGCACAAAGTCTCCACCTCAATTGTGCAAGAGTGAGATACGAAGGACAATGAGGGCACAGAGTCATTCCAAGGTCCTTTACATAAAAACAAAAAGAAAACACACTAAAGGCAATTGTGGGGCCACAAAGTCTCTCCACAGTTGGCTTCTGGACACCTTCCTGACTACTTTCACTAATTTTGCTTATTGAATTAAAGGAAAAGAAAATATATTAAGGAAAAAGACATAAGAAAAGTTTCCCCAACAACAAAGATATCACAGCACAAAGTCTGAAAAATCACTTTCTTTCTTATTCCAATAACAAACTATGAACAACAATCTGAGCTCAAAGTCTCAGTAATGCCTTTCAATTTTGGCAGAGTTTTGTTTCTCATAATCAAAGAGAGAGAGATCCAAAACAATAAAAGAGAGTCCCTTATATAGCCTCTTCAAGAAGGACTCAGGAATGGTAACAAATCATGTTGCATTGAATTTTGTTAAGAAGACATGTTGGAATTCAGGGGCATTTACTCATTTTCTTTTCTCAATGTAGAGAAATGGGTCACACTATTGAAAGTTTGCATCTTTCAATATCCACCTGGCGGTATACTTCTAGAAACGTATTTGATGTGTAAATGTTTTTGGTGATTCCTCATCATTTCTCCTTTTTTGGTTAATTGAATCGGGTCCTTGATTCAATTTTGATGCTCTATTCCTTAGTCACTTCTTGCTGGTCTTGGCCTTAGAGCCTTTGAATGCATTCAAGTTTGTGCTTAAACTTGTAAGGATCAACAACTATTTCATTGTTGCAACTTTGACATCTGTGGGCACGTTAATTTCCTCGATAATTCCTTTAGCTTTGTCATTTGATCTTTCTCAGAGGGGACCTACCCTTCGGGGCCTTGAGAAACGGTCTACTTTGGGTCAGGAAGAGCCCCCCACAAGGGTATCTACCCTTCGGGCAGTCTTCGGATGGCCTTTAGGCTTCTTTCTTCTAGCGGGCTTTATCCTTTATTTCCTTAAAACTTCTTATTTTGTATTCTCTTAAAGGGAAGGTGACCCTTCAGCTTTGGGGAAGTGTCCTTTAATTTGGTAGCTGAGAGTCCCCCGTAAGGGTATCTGCCCTTGGGGGTCCTTCGACAGCTTTTTGTCTTCGGAGTCCTTCGAAGCTTTCCCACAGACTTTTTCTATGGATATTTTCCCATGGAAAAAATCTGCAAGAATTGTTCCAGCTGCTTTGTCTTTAGCATTCAGAAATTCTTTTGGGCTTTCCTCCCGTAGCTTCCCTAAATTTCTTCAGACTTTTTGTCTGAAGGAATTCCTTCAGATAAAACTCTGAAAGAATTCATTTCTTGCCTTAGTCTTTCCATTGGGGGAAATTTTTGAAGGAAATCCCTTTACTCTTTTTTCTCCTTTCAACAGTTCATTTCCCCTTTTTCTACCCTCTAAAAGGGCTATTTGATCCTTTGGCTTTGGGGTAACCCCTTGAACCTACCGATTGAACCAACCGATTGAACTAACTTTGGTTTAATGGTTCATTCCCTTTGACTGCTTGAACCAAGATCCTTTGAAACAAGCCTCATTGAACCTATTAAACCTTTGAACCTTGAACCCATTGAACCTTTGAACCTAAGTGGTTCAATAGTTCAATGGTTTAATGTTTCAAGCCTTGAAAATGACTAAGTGTTAGAAACTTGTTCTTTTGATTGAACTTGCCTGTAGAAGCCTTTGAACCTATTGAACTATTAGTCTATCACTTCCTTGTTCTTTCTAAGCTCTTTGATCTTCATCACACTGGTTGAACCTTTGAACCTGTCGCTTGAACCAACCGATTGAACCAACTTTGGTTTAAAGTTCAATGGTTCAATCTTTTTATATGGCTAAGTCCTTTTGATATTTTTAAACTAAATGCATTAAACCATTTGGTCGTTGAACCTGTGAACCTGTTGAACCTTGAACCCATTGAACCTTTAAAGTGGTTGAACTTTGAACCTTGACAAATGCGCTTAACTCTTGCTACTGATGTTGAGCCTTTAAACCCATTGAACCCATTAAACCAAAATGCTTCAAGGTTCAACAATTCAATGGTTCAATCCTTGCTTAGAGGCTCGCCGATGAATTTTTTTGATTGAACCTTATTATTAAACCATCTTTGAAATCATCTAAGTGTTAAGAGCTTGCTTCTTTCTTGCAGAGTCCATAGATTTTCTTCATGCAGAGTTCGTAGATCTTCTTTCTTGTAGAGTCTATAGATTTAAGCTTGTAGAGTCCGTAGATTTAAGCCTGCAGAGTTCATAGATTTAAGCCTATAGAGTTTGTAGATTTTTGAGAAGCTTGAAAAATCAGGAATTTGAATGGTCAGAACAAAATTTGAAAAGGGGAGAGACAATTTTGGTCTGAGGAACCAAAATAGTTTAAATGTTGTCCCAAAAATGAGTGATATTTTTTGGGGGACAATAGTTGGCTCTAGTTGGGGAACTTCTATCAATAGTAAAAAGGAATTGAAGGGAGTAGAATCCATAATCTCTAGTGTCTTCATGTGTACCATTGGGCTACGGAGTCATGTTACCCAAAAATGGAAGGCATAAAAAATGGAAACAAATAAAACAAAATAGAATTAAAAACTATACAAATATACATATGTACATATACAATAATTTGATACTTCAAGAGTTGAAGTGTTTCAGATGTTGCCCATTGTGAGGAAGAGAAAAGAGTGTGCCATCTTGATATTTTAGCAAAAAACTATTTTCACCATTGTGTTGATGAATTATAAATGGGCCTCTCCAAAGGGAGTCAAACTTTCCATGCATCCCTTTTGGTTCTCTTCTTTTGTCCCACAATAGGACTTGATCCCCAATCCAGAAATCATGATTTTTGGGCTTCTAGTCAAATAGTTTCTTTACCAGACTTTGATGAGCAGAAATTTGGTCCACCACCATGGTTCTCTATTCATCCAGCTCAGTTAGGCACATGATTCTCTTATCAAGAGAGCTTTCATATGTCTGATCTTCAATTGCCTTTGCCAATTTCAAGGTTGGCAATTCTAAGGTGATTGGTATCTCAGCATTGATACCATAAAGAAGTTGAAAAGGAGACATACCAATTGCCCTCTTTGGTGTGATTTTTTCTACCCATAGAGCATCAATCAATGCTTTATGCCATGTCCTTTGATTGTCATCTGCTAGCTTTTTGATGATAGTTACCAAGTTCTTATTGCTTGAATCAGCTTGTCCATTCCCTTGTAGAAAATAATCAGAAGAGTGAGAGAGTGTAATTCCATAATGGAAATAGAATTATGTAATCTCCTAGGAGGTGAAACAAGCTACATTATTAGTAACAATTTTGATTGGAACTCCAAACTTGGAAATGATATTCTCCTTGAGGAAATTACATACAACTTTTGAAGTAGCATGCTTAGTTGGGATTGCTTCTACCCACTTGATGAAATAGTCAGTTGTTGTAAGGACATAATCATGTCTAACACTTGAAGATGGGTTTATAGTCCCAATAAAATCAATCCCCCATTGCTGGAATGGTTCTTCTATGATCACTAGCTTGAGAGGCAAGGCAACTAACTTGGGTCTTCCAATAAATTGCTAGCATAGTTCACATTTTCTCACCCACTTATATGCATCTTGGAAAAGAGTTGGCTAGTAATACCTAGCTCACAAAATATTGTGAGTAGTCACAGGGGCAGAAAAATGTCCTCCACACGCTAGATTATGGAAAGATTTCAAAAGTTGGCTTTGTTGTTCTTTGTCTACACAACGAAGGAATACTCCATCTATGCTTCTCTTGTACAAGTCGTAGTCCCAAAGGACAAAATTGGTAGCTTTCAACTTGATAGTCCTCCTTTCTTTATAAGAAAAATGAGCAGGACATTCACCATAAGTAAGGAAATGAGCAATACCTGAATACAACTCATTGGTAGTGGAGACAAAAAGGACTATTGGTGTATCTTCCACTTTAGCTTCTTCATGCTGTGTATCTTTTGGCTTGTTGTCAACAATTAATTGGCATAGGCCTTTTCCCCTGACCAGTTTTGTTGGCTTGATGTCTAGATCAAACTCTTGGATCTTTGCAATCTAATTGCCTCTTTTCATGCCAAACTCATACTGAGTTAATATAGACTTGACTGTAGTGTCAGGAACTAAAGCAATAGTGTGTGAATTCAGAATATAAAAGCATAAATGTTTGACTACTTTCACCATAGCATAAACATGCTTCTCTACATTTGAATATTTCATCTCATGGGTTTTGAGAGGGCAAATCATGAAATAAATAGGAGATTCCATACCTTCCTTGTCTTATTGAATAAGAATTACTAAAATCGTGTATTTAGAAGCATAGTTGTATATGATGAAATCTTTGTTGTAAGCTAGACAAACCAAGGTAGGGGCGTGGGTAATGACAGTCTTGATATCGTAAAATGCTGACTTGCCTTCTTTAGTCTAGCTGAAGGTGGTCTTCCCTTTCATCATGTTCACAATGTGTTTAGTCTTCTCAGCAAATTTGGGGATGAACCTCCATAAGAAATGCACCTTTTTGAAGAAAGAGTGAACAACATTTTTACTTGTAGGCAGATTAAGATCTTGAATAGACTTGACTCTGTCTAAGTCAATCTTTATGCCTTCTTTAGACACAATGTGTATGAGGAGTTTCCCCTCTATTAGTCCAAAAATAGACTTTTTAGGGTTCAAGGAAATACCATTCTGGTGGCAGCGCTCCAGCACTTGTTTTAAGTGGCGTACATGATCAAATCAATGTTTTGAAAAGATGGTTAAATCATCAAGGTATACCACTATAAATTTACCTATCTCATCTTTGAAAGTCAAGTTCATTGCTCTTTAAAAGGTGTCACCAATGTTTATCAAGCCAAAAGGCATTCTTCTATATGTAAATGTACCTCAAGGTGTGGTGAATGCAGTCTTGTGTTGGTCTGCTTCACTAACTTCAACTTGATTATATCCTGAGAAGCCATATAGCATTGATAACATCTCTGAACCTGTCATTGTTTGAAGCACTTGATCCATGATTGGCAAAGGGTAATTATCTTTCAAAGATGACTAATTGAGATTCCTAAAATTTACACAAATGTGAATTTCACCACTCTTCTTCCTTACAGGCACTCTGTTTACAATCCATGTGGAACGATGGATTGGGAAGATGATTCTAGCATTTAACATTTTTTATATCTCAAATAGAATAGTACTTGATATTTTTAGATTGTACTATCTAGGTTTTTACTTATAGGGCATTGAGTCAACCTTGAGAGGAATGTCATGGCATATTTCATTAGGTTTGAGAGACTTAGGTCATCATAAGAATATGCTAAGACATCCATGTATTAATGGAGTAAAGTGGTGAACTTGAATCTTTCTTTAGGGGTGTAACACTTACCAATGTTAACCATCTTGGGATTTTCTTTAGTAGTCATATTTACTTAATCGAATCCCTGAGAGAAGCTTGAATGTATTTGCTATTGTTTGATGAATCTATCATGCTTGTCAAATAGTTCTCAAGAGAAACCAAGCCTTTGGGAATTTTATTTCCTTTTAGCTGTAAGAATTCTTCATTTATATCTGAACTAGATTCAGAGGCTGATTCATACTTATGAGATTCTCTGCTTTCAAAACATAGTTGTTTAAAATTGTCTTTTCATTCTAGGAAGGCAATGATTTGATGATCATCATTGAATACTTGCCAATGATAAGCATTGTTAGGAATACTTGGTCTGTAGACTAGCTCAATAGTATATCTATCTTCTTTGAAATCTAAGGAACTAAAAGAGTTCCTGAAATAGCAAGTGCATCATCTCTGTCATTAGATTCCCTAGGTATGGTAGAAATGTTGAAAGCATCAAAGCTTTCAATTTGGTCCCAAACCAGGTTGAGATAATGGCATAATCTTTCATTCTTAGTTTGGTATAAATTTATCACTTGACAAACCACTAATTCAGCATCCCCTTTGGCATGAAGAAACTTGATGCCTTTGTCTTGAGCAGCCTTCAATCCAAGCAACAGAGATTCATATTCAACTGTATTGTTAGTGTTGCTAAATTGTAATTTGTAAGATGAAGAAAACATATCTCCTTGAGGAGATATCAACACAATCCCAGCTCCCAAACTGGTAGAGGTGTAGCTACCATCAAATTCTAGAGTCCATAACTCATCAGATACTAATTTTTCTTTAGACTTTCCTTCATTAGAGAGGGAGGGTCCTTCTTCATTTATATTGCAACCTGCTAGTTCTTCTATTATTTTAGTTGAACTAATTTTTGGGTTGACACTTCCAAGAATTTTTTTAGATGTTTCATGCACTTCATCTATAAATAGAAAGTAGTTACCCATACCTAAGGATTCAAAAAGAATTTGAGCTTCAGGGGATGATATTTGGGTGACCACGTATTTTACCTCCTTTTCAAGGAGCAATCTCTTCATTACACCTTTGACAGGGATTCTTGCCTCAGATAGGTCCATGCTTATTTCTCCTCCCATGTCCTTGAAGAAATTTCATCTAAGCAAAATGCCATAGGACGCTGGGATGTTAGCCACCAAGATAGTCATCTTGATTCTCTTGTCTGGAAATGTTGCAAATGCAAACTAGGCATCTTTGATTTGCCCCAACAATGGTACTTGCTTGTTTTCCATGGAGAAACATCTCCCAAATTTCTTGGTCAATGTGAGTCCAAGAGATTTAGTTACTTTAGTAGGCATGACATTGTCAGATGCACCTGAGTCTATAATACAATTACTTAGCTTGTGATCATTTATTAACAGGGAAACATAGAAAGGTTCTACTTTCCCAAGAGTAGCTGGAGGAGTAATGACAAGATTATTTGGAATGGGCATGTTCTTTAGGGAATCTGGTGTTACCTTTTTAGTTTTTTGTCTTACAGGGACAGTTTGGTTCTTGACATATTAGACCAACTTATCTAATTGATCAAGATTAAACTGTAAATATTTGAATTCAAGCATTTATATTTTTGTCTTTTTGACATGATCGATTATGTCAAATGGCTGAATTGAGATAGGTATAGAGAAAGGTATTTCAACCTTCTGAGTTTTAGGAGGGATGGGAGGAGGGCTAGTTTGTGATATTGAAGTAAAAGGTGAAGGTGAAATTGATGTATTTACCTTTTTGGTGATCACCAAATCTTTTGATTGGAAAGGCAGAGTGGTTCCTCGCTTAGCAATTATAATTGCTGGTTGAGGTTGCTCCTCTATCTTTCCTTTATCAGCTTACTAGATTGATTGGTTTTTGGACCTACTAAACACTGCATATGATCCATCAAAAGCTTCTCCTTTGCTTATGGGTTCATTTTGATAGTTCAGGAAATTAATGTGGGAGTCACTAGCTAATTCTTCTTGATTTTCCATAAGGAGATCAACGTCATTTTCTTGATTCAATTCAGACTAGAAAGAGAACTCTGATTCTACTTCAAGATATCTCATTGTTGAATTGGTTGGAGGAGCTTCCAAGGCAAGTTTCCCCTATGGGGGAGGAAGAAGATTTTTTTGCCCTTGATTCTTGGTAGTATTGCCCTGATATGACTGATTTGGAAATGTCCTTCTTGGCATATCTCTGTATGAAGGAGCAGAAGACATTCTTTACACCATTTGCTTTTTGAGAGCAAGCAACTCATTTGCCAACTTTTGCACCTTTAGATTTGTGGTGCCTATAGATGAATATTCAGAAGATGATGAGGGTCTATTTTTATTTGGATCTCTTCTTATCTTTCTTGCTAAGATGAGATCATCTTCTACCTTAGTGGCCAAATGTTGAGCTGTAGTAAGATCTATTTGACCAGCATGTCTCAAAAGAAAACTTACTTCAGGTAACTGAGAATTAATGAAGAAGCATTTGAGATTATCAGCTGTAGGTTGAGCAATTACAAGAATTTTGTTCCTTAGTTTGTCAAACTTGGCTAAGAAGTCCCTCATTGGTTCATGAGGTTCTTTCTTCATTTATGTAAGTTGAGCTAGAAGTGCATGTGCATCTTCTGTAGGTTTGAATCTGACTTCAAACTTAGCTTTGAGGGTATTCCAATTAGTTACTGATCGAGTCTGTAGATGATAAAACCAATCTACAACAGCACCTTGTAATGTTTCTACAAATAGCCTAACTACTATATCTTCAAATTCTACTCCAATTATGCCATAGGCTATGCTGAAGGCTGCAATGTATTCATCAGGATGAACTTTCCCATCACCATAGAATTTGGAGAAATTATTCCTTGAACTGCGTGGAAGCTCATGTAGAGGTGGAGTAAGATTCAGAGGACCAAAAGCATTACCCCAGGGGCCTTGAAATACCATTGTATGACTATGAAAAGGAGGAATAACAAATCTCAAAGGGGTAATTATTGGCAAAGCTTTATCAACAGTAGAAGTGGATACTTTTTTTGGTAATGGAGATCTGACTTTGGTAAGAGGAAAGATCTTGGTTCATTGGAGGTGAGATGGTGAAGGAAATAGATCAAAATTACTTTTTTGTACCAACTCGAATACAGGGTCAACAATACTTTTAGCCCTTTGGCTTCATGTATACCTTGAATCTACTAGATTGTGAAACAAGAATGGAAAAGAATTGACCTTGCTTTAGTTTGAAGCTTGAGGCTTTAAACTGCGCGTTCTTTCCCAGTTGGTGTGGAGGTGAATGGTAATGCTATAATAATAATGGGTAAAACACATAAATGGAATGGAGTCTATAATGGATAATGGTAGAAACTAATTCAATCTAAAATTTGAGGTTTTAAAATGCACATAACTATATCCGCAGCAGAGTCGCCAAAAACTATTGGTTGAATATTTTGTCGATCAGCGCATTGATAAAAAAATAGGTCTAATCATCTAAAGTAGGAAGAAAGGTCATCTAAATGTGTAGGTTTACCACATCAAAAGGGGACTAATCTCTCCTCTCATTAAGGGGAGGTTCCCTATATATATATATATATATATATATATATATATATATATATATATATATATATATATATATATATAAAGAAAATAGTACTCAAGGGTAGAAAAAACCATCCATATCTCTTTCTTTAGAGATGATGCATGCAAATCAAAGGGGAAATCTCAAGGGAAATGACAAAAAGCACTCCTCTTCTTTCAGAAGTACTATTCAACAAACCACAAGAATCCTTTTGGTAGTAATTGCAAAATGTAACCAAAGAAGTAGTAACCAGTAGATTGAGATGTAGCACAAAGTCTCCACCTTAATTTTTCAAGAGTGAGATACAAAGGACAATGATGACACAAAGTCATCCCAAGGTCCTTTACATAGAAACACACTAAAAGCAATTGTGGGGGCACAAAGTCTCTCCACGGTTGGCTTCAGGACACCTTCTTGACTACTTTAACTAATTCTGCTTATTGAATTAAAGGAACAAAAAATATATTAAGGAAAAATACATAAGAATAATTTCCCCAACAACAAAGATATCACAGCACAAAGTCTAAATAATCACTTGCTTTCGTATTCCAATAACAAAATATGATCAACAATCTGAGCTCAAAGTCTTAGTAATGCCTTTTAATTTTGGCAGAGTTTTATTTCTCATAATCAAAGAGAGAGAGAGAGATCCAAAACAATAAAAGAGAGTCCCTTATATAGCCTCTTCAAGAAGGACTCAGGAATGGTAACACATCATGTTGCATTGAATTTTGTTAAGAAGACATGCTGGAAGTCAGGGGCATTTACTCATTTGCTTTTCTCAATGCAGAGAAATGGGTCACGCTATTGAAAGTTTGCATCTTTCAATATCCACCTGGCAGTATACTTCTAGAAATGTATTTGATGCACAAATGTTTTTGGTCATTCCTCATCGTTCCTCCTTTTCTAGTTAATTGAATCATGTCCTTGATTTAATTTTATTGCTCTGTTCCTTAGTCACTTCCTGCTAGTCTTGGCCTTAGAGCCTTTGAATGCATTCGGGTCTGTGCTTAAACCTGTACGGATCAACAACTATTTCATTATTACAACTTTGATGTCTACGGGCATGCCAATTTCCTTGACAATTCCTTCAGCTTTGTCATTAGATCTTTCCTAGAGGGGACCTACGCTTTGGGGCCTTGAGAAACGGTCCACTTTGGGTTGAGAAGAGCCCCCCATAAGGGTATCTGCCCTTCAGGTGATCTTCAGATGGCCTTCAAGCTTCTTTCTTCCAGTGGGCTTCATCCTTTATTTCCTTCAGACTTCTTGTTTTGTATCCTCCCAAAGGGAAGGTGATCCTTCGGCTTTAGGGAAGTGTCCTTTAATTTGGTAGCCGAGAGTCCCCCGCAAGGGTATCTTCCCTTCAGGGTCCTTCGGCAGCTTTTTATCTTTGGAGTCCTTCACAGCTTTCCCACAGATATTTTCCCATGAAAAAAAAGTCCACAAGAATTGTTTCGACTGCTTTGTCTTTGGCCTTCAAAAATTCTTTCGAGCTTTCCTCCCATAGCTTTCCTGAATTTCTTCAAACTTTTTGTCCGAAGGAATTCCTTCAAACAAAATTCTGAAAGAATTCATTTCTTGCCTTAGTCTTTCCACTAGGGGAACTTTTCAAAGGAAATCCCTTTGCTCTTTTCACTCCTTTCAACAATTAATTTGCCCTTTTTCTACCCTCTACAAGGGTTGTATATGAATGAACACCAACTCAAATTATAAAGTTTTAAAGCACCAACTTGCTGAAGCATGAACCTCTTTTCTGAGCACCAACACAATAACTATTTGTGAGCACCAACCCCTCTTGTGTATAAAACACAACTATCTCTCAATGTTACTTACTCAACAAATGATATAACTCTACAATATCTCCTACTTTTCTCTCCTCTTTTCTTATATAAAACAAATACAAACCATGCACACTCTTGCATATGACAAATGGATTCTCAAGACTTTATTTATAGCTTTACAAACGACCTTTGGCATTCACCCTTTGTGACTCTTCAATCCTCATGGAAAATGGCACCAAACTTGCATGACCCTTTGTATCCTTGAATTTGAAAAGTCACATGGTGACCCTTCAAAATCAAATGCATCCTTTTCTTTTTTGTCCTTATCTTGGTGACTTTTCATATTACTCAAAGTGTCTCTTCATGGAAAAATGTGCCATACCCTCTTTTGTCTTCACATGGTGACTCTTGGAATTCTTCAAGATGACTATTCATGGGAAAATGCATCCCATTCCTCTTTTGTCTTTACCCCTTAACTCTTTGACTTCTCTATGGGCCCTATTTTGACTTATATAAAACCAAAATTATATTTATTAATATACAATAAATATTAGCACACATTAGCCAAGATATGAATACTAAAAACACTAATAAATGTAATGGGGCCTTTATCACCAATACTAGACCTTTGACATTAATGACAATATTTCCAACAATTCTAATCCCTCAAGAAGAGACACTTATACCTTTATCTTTTAAGATTGATTTTGAATGCACCAATAATATGATAGAATACTAGGCATTGATCATAGGTATCCAAACCGTTTAACCTTAGGTATTAAATCACTAAATATCTATGGTGATTCCCAACTTATGGTCAATCAGATAAAGGGCATATATCAATGTAAAAATGACATCCTCTAGAAATCTAAGACCTTGGCTAATCAACTAATAGCTTCTTTTGAGCATTAAATTATCCAAGACACCCTTTGGTCAACTAACAAGTTTATAGATACCATGGCCTCCTTGGCCTCATTAATTACATCTTCATCTCAATAATCCAAGTTTTTTTTCCTCATTCATAAGATAAGTCAACCTTATTTTACCAAAATTGATCATCCTTCCATCCATAGTATAGAGAAAGTCCCATTGGATATTTGGTATGCATAGATATTTGATTATTTATCAAGGGGGATCATTCCTCCAAATTTATCTAAAAATGGTAAGTAGTCTTTCTAGCATCATATAAATGTTTTGTCATAATAGGGGGTTTTATCTATAATCATGGTTTTGACGGTATCCTTCTTTATTTTCTCTAAAATCATGAGGCTACCCTCGCTATCAAAGAAGACATGATGGGATGTGTGGTGGAAATTTTAGTGGCCACACCATTGCTAAGATATAACTATGATTATGCTATTATTGGCTTAATTTAAACCAAGATTGTTGTGAGTATGTTAATAAATGCATAAAATGCCAACAATATGTTAATTTATCACATGTCCCTAGTCACACATTATAGGTAGTATAGGACTTTTGGCCATTTTCTTAGTGGAGTCTTGATCTTATAGGTCAAATAAATATTTATAATGCCATGGATTTATCATTACCACCACTTAATATTTCACTAAGTGGGTGGAGGCCATTCCTCTTATCTCAACCAAAGCAGACAATATTATAGAGTTTATTAATAAACATATTATTTATCACTTTGGCCTTCCTCATAAGATCATCATAGATAATGGAAAATATTTTAAAAATAAAAAATTTCAAGAGCTTTATGACTCTTTTAACATTAAGCTAATATTATCTTCATCTTATTATCCTCAAGTAAGTAAACAGGCCAAGGCATCTAGTGAAAATCTTGTCAAAATCCTAACTAAATCCATTAATAAAGCTGGAAAGAACTGAGATCTTCATATTCCCTTTGATTTATGGGCTTATTAAACTAGTACTTGAACCCCTACGGGTCCTACCACTTTATCTCTAGTTTATAGTGCTGAAGCTATACTTCCTCTTAAGGTTTAGATTCCTTCCCTTTGCACCTCTCTTAAAGATATCATTTTTAAGGATGATTTCGATCAGGGATGATTATCCCAACTTGAGATCTTGGATGAGCATCGATCGGATACCTTTGACCATCTCCATGTATATCAAGAATGAATAAAGCATGCCTATAATAAACATTTAAAATAATGTGAATTTAATGTTGGCAACCTTGTCTTGAAAGAAAATCAGCATGCCACTAATATGGAAAAGATAAAATGAGGAAAACTTGCTCCACATTGGCTTGGACCATATATTATCATCCATAAATATAGATTTGGGGAATATCATTTGGCCTCTCTTGATGGAAATTTAGAATGAGAACCTCTTAATGCATTGCATTTACATCCTTTTCATTGTTAATTAATCTTAATTCTCTTGGTCAACCTAGTTTCATTTCTTTTCATTTGACAGTTATCCCTTTCATCCCTAATTAAAAATAAACCAAATAATGATATATAGAGCCATATGGCTATCCGACAACATGTCTATTCTAACCTCGAATATGAATTCCCTAGTTCTATTCATAGCATGCTCTAATTGGATAAGTTCCACCTATAATGGGAAGGATCCCCAAATAATTATTTATTAAAATCCCTCATCACCTCAATAGTTCATTTTGGGAATAATAATATCATCTTGTATAGAAAAGCTTTGGAGAATTATTCTAGGATACCTTAGGTCAATCCATAAGAAAATAATAATGATGGGATTAACTACCAAGCAATGAAAAACATCTATAAAAGAGGCAAAAATAATAGACCGATCCCTTGAAGGATAATTATATAATATATACAAAATAGTAAAAGTGTAGATTACTCCCTCAAAGGATAAATATTTTAAAAAGCACCTCTAAAAAATATAGACCATTCCCTCAAAGATGGCTATCATACATAAAATATCCAAAGAAATCTTCTTGCATTGATCAACTTTCTCTAAATTAGTAGACTTCTCGCATTGATAAGTCTACATGGATTGGAACAAAAGGATCCTAGGGCCAGCCTTAGTTTTTAGAATACAAGGTGAAAACATCTTTAAAAAATCCACTTTTTATCAAAATCCTAATTCAAATCTCTTAAAATTTCCATCTCAAACCAATAGATCCTGGATTTAGTTGACCTAAGATTGTTAGGATATTTATTAACAGTTAGTTAGGGATGCACATGCAATTATTACAAGAGGTTTTCTTGGGTTGTGGTATGAGACAATGATGAGTAATAAAACCTTTGTGCTTCTTTATCCTAAATAAAATCAAAATTTTACTAATCAATTATCTAAAATAGGATCACCGCGTATATCTTAATCACAATGTAAGAGTATCAAAATTAAATCCATGGCATCACATAAAATAAATCCATAATCCATAATCTAATCTACATCCATAATCACATAATCATGATCCATAAACACTTTAATGTAAATCCATAATCCATAATCTAATCTACATCCATAATCACATAATCATGATCCATAAACATGTTAATATAAATCCATAACATTTAAATCCATAGTAAATCTATTACATCATCTAATTATCTAAATCCCTAATCACATAATCTAAATACAAAGCATCCTAGAATTAAATCAATGATCCATAATCCATAATTTAATAAAATACATAGATCATAAAGTATAACACCACATCTCATAATCAAATCATGTATCTCTATATATGTAAATGCTTAAATGCACATCATAAGTCTTGATATACAAAATAGATGGCTCTCTGGCTAGTACAATAAATAAAAAATGAGCTATTATATAAACTAAAGATGGCTCAGATGGATGCTCCCAATACCTCCACCCCTGCCTCCACTCCCATCCCTTCCCCCATCTTTTCCCCCATCTTTTCCCCTATCTCCCCTCTGATCTCTCCCACAAGATATACTTCATATATTTACTAAACTTATATGTGTTTGTCTTGAGGATTTGCCCTATGTGGCCAAATGGGTGGCATAACATGGAATCTATGGAAGTAAATCTAGTATAATTTCCTCATAAAATTGTAACTCAACTGTTAGCTCCTGGTACCTATCTACACTCACAATATCTATGTGTCTTCTACTTAGCCCAACCACCCCTATAACTACCTTCCTTATGGAGTCTCCATCCCCTTATGACAAGTTATCCCTCTCTCTATAGTATCTATCCTAAGCCTCAACTACTAGATTATGGCTTAGTCATAGGGTGTTAGACTCTACCTACAAAGTGTCTAATTTGGTCTGGAGACCATCATGCTCCATATGTATAGTAGTAAGTCCCCCCAATATTTTGGTCACCTATTCCTATAAAGTAATACACTAGGCTCTCAATTTATCCTTCTCAGTGATGATCCCTATGACATATATCTCCTCCTCCTCTCATCCCTTCTCTCCCCTCTCCTCCTCATCTCCTCCTCCCTCCTCTACATCTTATATTTCCTCATCTGCTACCTCCTTCTGAGGTCGCACCACCCTCTCACTCCTTGTATTTAGCTATCCTAACCACCATGCTAAGTATGTTGGGGTACACCCTACATAATCTACATATATATCTGCTACCTCCTCTTCCTTGGATCTTATCAAAATATTTGTAGTATCTGGATCTAGGAGTCTAGGATTTGTATCATCCCATATGTACTCTTGAAAGCCCATGGTATATCATATATAAGCCTAAATTGTCTCCTCACCCTGCTAAAATGAAAAAAATGGCACTTAGTCCATCCTCATTCCTGTAATCCATCTTTCCCTATGAATGTCTGCTAGTTTTACCTCTATCCAAATCCATGTAATAAATCTACTGTAGGGCCTTCAAATGATGTCCCCATCTTGTATCTCCCCGAGGACTCATTGATAGTATGTTAGGTCCTATGTCACACCATTTGTATAAGCTCACACCAAATATTCCTTCCATCAAAGGAAGGCAACATTAGAAGTGGTCTCATACTAGCGTATCTATGGGGTACCAATGGGTTGAACCACCCTGATGATGCTCATATGCCCATCACTACAAAATAAAGGTCACATCTAAACCATATCTCCTATAGGTCCTCCACCCCTATAGCTCCTTATATACCTATGCTAGTAATTTTGGGCCTAAGGAAAATATTGTATGCAACCCCAACATGTTTACATCAACACTTATGAGGCTCCAAGGGAACCTACCTCTACTCAAATCTAGAAGGTCATAGTATTAGATGGCTAGAATCATCATTGTCAATACTCCCTTCCCCTCTATATCTTCATCATATAAAGGATATAACATAAATCCTCCTACTATGAAGGTGATGTACATAAAATATCTACCATACAGTTGTGTCAATGTTGTTGGGTGACCCTACTCATCTATAGGTAAATAGTAGCCCCTTCATTGGAAGCCATAGTATCCTATATATATCCTCTTATGTTCATCTCTCCTATAGGTAACCAAAATGTCCCCATGGTCACACCCCATCACTCTAGCAATGCAACTATCAGGTTTGTGTCTCTATATAAATTTGATGGTAGAAGCACATCCCTCCTAATCCCATGGCCTCCATATGCACCCAATCCTCATTACTCAACTAGTCATATAACCACTCTAATAGATGTGGTACTTAGTCCTACATTTGTATAAATATTTGTGCCTATTACCAAAATATTATATAAGCCTTAAAATTTCTAAGCTTCAACTTAGTTTAACCCTAGATACTCTACCTTAGTTGTTCACATTTTTAGAAAATTAGCACCAATTCATTTTTGATTGGTGATGTTTTTTCTCAATCAATGACATTTCCCTTGAATCATTACCGATTCACTAGAATCAATGCCAATCCTAGGTCAACGTACTACCTTAATATCATACATATTACCCTAATCCAAAAAGCAAAAAAAAAACCAAAAAAACTAAATAAAAATAAGGCCTACCTCATCCTAATATCATCATCATCACCTCCGACCATTGTCATTCACCTCCATTGTACCACACATCATAATAATTATCAAATTTAAGCTCTTAAATTACCACCTATTGATAATAAATGAGATCTCTCCATGTTGGATTTTATTATATAATAAAATTTATAATTATCATTGATTTATTTTAGATCAATGTTAATTTATGTGGATCATCATTGATTTCTTCAAAATCAACATTGATCTACTTGTTTTACACTACTTATAATTATTTATGCATCTAATCCTACTCTAAAGCCTAATATTGTTACCTTTCCACACCTATCCTATTATTTTTCCTATTTAATTTCATTTTTCTAGAGATAGACCCCCTATTAGTCCCATAACCTACACAAGGCATGCACTTTTTGGTCATTTCCCCTTTATGGGTCCTAAGAGCGCATCACCTCTTAAGAATAACTGTCTATAGGTGACATGCACACTGTATAGCATACAGATGCTTCAGTTAACCAAACCCTATCATTTTTTCTCTTGATTTGCCTTCATTTAAGCCCATTTTTTCTTATCTATGGTAATTTATTATGTTATATGTCTTGGGGCATCTCTGCTTGTACTCTCTCACACCCTACCTGTGAAAAATGTATACTTCATGTATGCATCCACACTTTTAGCTCTAATTTTTTATCTATCCATCCCATCCACTCATCCATCTTTTAAAACCATCACCAACTCCTCATCCTACATTAGATCTCAGCTTGAGGGGGGATACCTCCTCACATAATCCTGGGGCATTAGACCTCTCTCAATTTTTATCTCATGACACATTATTACATACCACTCTATAAAAAGGGGAAAATGTAGACATTACAATTTTATATGTACTATATAAATTATTTGGTGATGTAGGCCTTTAATTTATTATTATATTATCCTAAATATCCCTATCCTAAAGTCTAACTTATTTATCGTTAGGTACTTGATAATTTATATTTAAAAATTAACATTTTACTTTTCTAAACCACCTAAATCTAATTACAACTCAAAATATTAATTCCCTAACAACCTACCCATGTATTAACCAATTAATAATAAACCCACCACTTATAATCTTAAATTAACCTAAAATTAGAACAAACTAATTTAGATGAAACCATACTCCTGCTAAAAGGGAAAATTGATGATGATTCTCCCACAATCATCATTGATTCTCCTAATCAACATCGACACACGCGCGCACGCGCGCGCATGCTCGCGCACACACACACAAAAGTTATTATTTAGTTTTGGGCCCACAAATTTTGAATTTTAAAATGATACTTAGATTTAATTAGGAATATTAAGGTCAATATTATCTCAACACTATCAAAATTTAAGCTATAGCTAATAACATAATAGTCATCACAATCTAAAAAGGTTATATGCACTTACGAGAGGTATTCACTCAGCCTACAATCATTTCAAGGTAATTTCTATGTATTAATTATTTCATTGCTTATTGAATTATTATCTTTTCCTACTCATCCCACTCTTAGGATACAACAGACATCCCTATTTTCCTTTATGATCATCCTTTGTCACCTTTTAGCCTTCTTTTTTGTAATCTAGTGTAGTTTTAATAGAATCAATGTTGATTCATCTAAATTAGTACTTATTCTATAGGATCAACATTGATCCCTACACTTTAATTTAAAACTAAGCCTCTTAGTCATAAAAATCTATCTTGAATCCATTCTGATTTAATCTTCTATCTTTTGAAACATGGAATTCATTTGTAGTTGACTCTGCCTAGAATTGTGCACATCATTAATATCATTGATATGCCCATTGTCTCTCAACCTTTTTTCACCAACTAGAGTGATATAACCTTTTGAGTTAGCATTTTATTCCATTATTTACTCTCCCTTAGTTGAAGCAACTTTTTACAAACTAGATATTATATAAGAGGATGTGAATTTGCTACAACCTATTGAGATGAATACTTTGCTTACATTGATAATTTAAATGAAGATTAATTCATCATCATTTTGTTATCGCATCTATATCACACATTTATATTTTGTAATTTTAGTGTTTATTCATCAAATTAAATATGAAATCAATGAGATGATGTCCACTTGAGTAAGTTCATAACTTCCTAGGATTAATTCCTCACCATAAAACTCACCTATCTATCTATTAATCCATTTTGTCCAAGTTGTCTCATTATGTGCATGTTATTCTTCCAAGCCAAAAATAAGTTACCTCATTCACTAGATTCAATTGGTGCATAACCATCTTCTTATCTCTAGGTATTCTTCATAAACCTTGTATTTCTTTAAATTTTTAGTAGATAATTGAATTAAAAGGAAAAATGAGAAACTAATATAACATATATATACACTTCAGGTTAATAAAGACCTGTAGGGTATATATACACCTACCCATATATATATATATATATATATCATAAGGCAATGTGGTATGAAACTGGGTTGTATTAAACTTAGATTATTGTCTTAAGAGAAATGTATGAGGATATATGTATATATATATATATCCTCATACATTTCTCTTAAGACAATAATCTAAGTTTAATACAACCTAGTTTCATACCACATTGCCTTATGGCCTTTCTACACAGAGTTTAATTTGCACTACAAAAATTGCATATGAACCTAGGGTTTAGGTTTTAACATTTCATAGTATATAGATTGGGTTATGTGGATGGGCAAGCCGTCCATAGGGCCTAATATCTATACATTTATATTTTAACAAGTGTAACTACTTGAAACCCTTATATTCAATCTCATACACACAATAATTTATATACATTACAAATATGGTAGAATTTATTCCAATTCCTTCATGCTGAACCATATTAATCTGAGCTCCTCTCTATTCTCCTTGTTATCCACTATTCTCTAATCTTATATGTCTAATCTTGTCCCTTTCTTTCCTTTTTATCTCTTCTCCTCTAAACTTGAATGCCACTTTCTTCTCCATGCATCTCTTCTCCACCTATCTCTCCCAAATCCACAATGGAGTAATAAGTGGATAGAGTTATGCATGACAAGTTCAATGTTACTATACCCATAAACAAACTCTAGTCCATCACCATTCTTCATGCAGTCTACTCAAGTTTAAAAATAGATTAAGATAAAAATGATGATTGATTTCAATCAACTCAAGTTAGAAACCCTAAACATTCTCAAAATTTCTTAAATAATCATTTTAATAACCAAACAAAAGATGCATGTTCGTTAACCTTTACCCCTCACACACCAATTTATCTTTAACCAAGTTTTATTTTTCATAGAACTAACTTTCCATGAATTTGAACCTTATCTAGGTTTAGTTCCTAGAATAATTTAGGTAGTTATTTAATCATCTTAACAAGTATTAGAATCAACATGGCTCTTAATAACAAAGTGACCAATGTAAAGTTATAACAAGTTTTAACTGTAATAAAAAATTGAACAATTGCTATAATAATATCAAGCACAATGATATTATATATAATTTAGTTATTTATCAATACCACTATATAGACTATCTAAATACCTTAATTATATTTTATACACAAGGGGATTTAGTCTAACAATGATATTTATCGAATATCATATTTCAACCGACTAATGTATTAAGATATTAAAAATACATTTTGGTTAGTCCATAAGTAACATTAAGTAAATATTAATCAAATAGATTTACTAACTCATTAAAATAATGTCACCTACAATCATGAACTCAATAATATGTCATGATCAAAATCAACAATATGCACTCAGTCAATGTACTATATTCATAATAAAATCACATGATTAAATCCACATATTAAATTCAAACTAACTCATATCTAAAGTACTTAATTAACCAATCAAATGAAACTAACAAAATATAATGTACTAACTCATTAAAATAATGTCACCTACAATCATGAATTCAATAATGTCATGATCAAAAGCAACAATATGCACTTAGTCAATGTACTATCATCATAATAAAATCACATGATTAAATACACATATTAAACTAAAACTAACTCATATCTAAAGTACTTAATTAACCAATCAAATTTAGCTAACAAAATATAATGTACTACAGCTAACAATTCAACCAATGCATAAAATGCATGCTATCTATTGTGGTGTATGCATGGGATTTTAATTGTTCCTTTGTCATCACCTAACACCTCCATCTATGCCATCCTCTTTGATGATGATCTCCCTCCGTCATTCTTTAATGGATGGATCTATCTTTCATCCAAATCATGAAAAGAAGGTAGTTAGCTCATAACATGAAGATATATAAAATACTATTGTAAGAACTTAATCACATGATCGTAACATAAAGAATATACAAGTGTAGATAAATCATATCAATGTAATAATTAAATGAAAGCAAAATACAACTATCCCATAACAACATATGACTCACTACTTAATTAAATAGTAATTAATCAATTTGTTAACCAAAATAATCTACAGATAATTAGGTAAATTAGCTTAGTGAGAAATTGGAATGTGACAGTGAGCGGGTTGTTTGATTATTTTATCTATTATAGGATCACCTCTATCAATGATACTTTGTACTTTATTCTTTGAAGTCTAAAAATTGTCTATATGATGTCCTTGCACTTTATGTTACGCATAATAGTATTTTGATCTCTTTAGAGATACGTAGGAAGTAATGTGATCAACTTGTTTCAAAGTTTTTCACTTAGAATCTCACTTGAACTATTATTATCCTTTTGTATAGTTTTGAAGAAATAATTATAGATGAATGTTTATTTTGAACCCATACTTGAGAGTATATATTTTGAGGCATAATATATATATATATATATATATGTATATATATATACATATATATACACACACACACATATATATATATACATATATATATACATATCTATATATATATGTATATATATACATATATATATATATACATATATATATATACATATATATATACATATATATATACATATATATATGTATGTATATGTATATATATATATATGTATGTATATGTATGTATATATATGTATGTATATATATACATACGTATACATACATATATATATATATATATACATATACATACATACATATATATATATATATATACATATACATACATATATATATATATATATATATATATATATATATATATATATATGACTAACACTAAAATGCTATGGATTCTTTATGTATGTGATTTTATTTTCAAATGATGCAATTTTTGAACTAAAATATTGAATTTGTTTATAAAAAAATTTTATTTACTTTCTCATAGTTACTATTTTATCTTGAAGGGATTCACAAGAAAAATCCTTAGGTACTTATGACTGAATATACACAAACACCATCTATAGGATGTGTGGAAGGTGGATGGGGATGAGGAAAGACATGTTGATTACCTTCATTTTGCACTATAAGATGAGTCACTTAGAATTCCATAGACATAGAATATGTATTATGAATAATTTAAACCATGATTTTTTTATAAAATAATGTTCCCTTATTTATTTAATGATTATGGAAGATATTGAATATTTATATCTAACACCATGTAATTAGAACAATCATGATTTTAATTAGAAAGTGTACATTAAGAATAAACCATATAGCCAAGTCATCAAGCCAATGACATTATTTATTTCATAATGAGATTAATTTCATCAAGCCAAGTCTAAATGGAATGATGGTGCTAGGTGGAATTTTGATTTCTAGTATTTAGTAGGAAAAGGGAGATGGCAATGGTGATGACTAGGATTAGGAAATTCACTGCATTTATGTTGAAACACCTAACAGCTCCAAATGTAAAAAGGACCCACATGAAGAAAATAAATAAGCAATAATATTTTAAAACTTTAAAAGGGGGGTACATGGGTAGATAGAGTATAAGGGATCATTTTAACCCAACCTAAGCTTCATCCCAAACAAGCCCCTTTTTTGGATCTAATAAAATTTGAAGATGGTTTGCATCTTCAAATCCTAGATTCACTTGTGAACCATTATTTTTTTAGGATGAACAATGATTTAATAGGGAAGTTATTAGGCCCAAGTCTAAAAATATATGTTTTAAAAAAATGGGCCAAGATAAAGTGGTAATCTAAAGGCCATACAAACATATCTGCTATGATCAAGAGATTTTTCTTGATTTATTTTTCCAATTTAGAAGATTGTGCTAGAATACTTGTTAGTGGACCATAGTTTCTAGGAAAAATTGGGTTTTATCTCAAGAAATGGAGGCCAAGTTTTGAACTAGACAAATAAAACATAAACCTCATGCCAATATGGGCCTAATTTCATAGGTTTATGTTGAATATTTTGGTCAACACGAAGGAGCAACATCCATTTTTAGTTTAGGGTTCAATAGTCATGTAAGTTTTCAAGGCTCAATCGAAGCTTCAATGTTGAAGGAAGCCAAAGGAATCTCCATACTTTAAAGAAATTATGAATTCTCAACTTCCCAAGTATTCCTGGCCAATGTAGTGCACTCCTAGAGCTTGTAGGAATCGAATAGTAAAATGGTAACCATTTTAGGGTTTTTTCCAGTGATGACTTCAAGAGGTGATGAGATTAAATTTGATGGGCCCCCAATAATGTCTTGATGGATTCCCATGTTTTTATACATAGAAGGGTTCTGTACCAATTTAATGACACCATGTAATAATCATTCACAACTCCTGATGGCCTATGCCTCTTTCAAAATTCTTTAAGCACTTATCTAAGTTTGTAAAATTTACTCTATGCCATGAGTTACTCTCCCATCAGTCTTGGGCATGTTCAAAATGATTTTCAACACTTAGTAAATTTCTTCAAATTTTCTCAATGGGACAATGATGTTAGTAATCTTTTGGGTAAGCAGGTAAGAGATATCCTTCCATGTGTCATAATACCAACATCCCAGAGTCTCAAAATCATCTATATAATTCAAAACCCTCCATACTAGTGGGTTAGTAGGATGATGCCACATGACATCATCTCACTACCCCACTTTGCTAAAGAATTCCATATAACCCAGAGAGATGTCAGAGCCCTAGGATAGTGGGTGAGTTAGATGACACCACATGGTGAAATATCACTACTTCATAGCCTTGCAATGGTCTATGCATGCCTAGTAGATTTTTCAAAGCCCCAAGTAAGCAGGTAGAGCAAGAAAGAGCCACATGGGGGTGGAAAGACCCTAACACATAATGATCAAGAGAGATCAAATAAGGGTTAGACAAATCAAAATCTACCACATGGACTTGGTAGAGCCCAAGGCTTTAAAACCCAATAAAAAAGAGATAGTTGACAAAATCTAAGTAAGCTGAGGAGTTTGTAAAATAATGAGTATGTGGGACCTAAGGGGAATATATCCATATAAGTAAAAAAGCCTAGAATGAGCTTGATGTTGACACATGTCTAAAATCTACCATTGAGGATTTTGTGGCATCTATGCTAGTACTGGTTGAAGTAAATTTGACAGCTTGTTTCACCTATTTAGATGTCAAATTCATGAATTGACTATGTAATGGCATTTAATTCATAAAATCAATGGTAGAGTGGCATAACATGCAAACCATGGCATAAATCAATAATTTTCTTAGAAAAATGATGAGAGGGTAATGGAATCTAGCCCCATTCATCATAGATTCAAGTGGAGAATACACACCCAAAAGACAAGCTACATGCTTAAGGGGATGTGGAAACTAGTTACATAGGTATGACTTTGAAAATCACACAATCTTGGCTTTGGTGATCTTTAGGAGATTCCCACTACCTCAATCCGCCTTCCCTGATCATCATCATTAATTGTAATTGCCTTAATAGTGTGGAAGACCAAAAAGGGACCCAAGCTTTGAATATTTGGCCTATTTAAATAGGTAGGATTGTCATTGCAAAGGGACATCTTTTTATCATAGAAATGTTATAGAAATTATCCCATCTTTGATCCCTCTTTTGGGTATTGGTAGACTCTACCCACATGTAATGTTGGATTTTAATCCTTTTGATCAATAAAGACTAAAGTTTACCTTCCTTATGTTGATATGCTTGAGTGAACCTTATGCTTTGTTGATATACAACTGTGACATAAGTTTTATTCCTCTTGTATGTACTTTTGTTTCAATTTGCTATTAGTTGGTTGATTTATACAGGTAGTATGTTGTGTTAGCATTGTCTAGGTTAGTGAGTTTCTATAGAAACTAGTTGATTATGTCTGATCTAACACCTTTCAATTGTATCTCAATGTCTTATACATATAATCACAACCCTCATATGAAATACTAATGTGTGAACAACCCATTTCAATGAGAGAGTAAGATAGTTCCAGTTAATATTGAGTCATATAGTGATATTAGGAAGATGGTTTAGGTATCCCATCTAAGTCACTACACAAGTCTAAACTCAGCTCTCATATCCTAAGCCATCTAATATGCAAAATTTTATTGCTATAGTCACTCCTAAATATCTCATGGTTTAATATGCATCATAACTTTATGGGAAGGAAGTTGGATTAGTTGCACAAGTAGAAAAAGAGTAAAAATAAACACAATTTGAGCCTCTTCTCTTTAATTAGGAAGATAGTTATTTTATGAGCATGAATATCAATGAGGGAATAACCTTGGAATTTCAATTCCTTCATGAGGAGTAGATGCTTTAAGTGTTGGAATAAGTGTAAAAGGTTGAGTCTCAATCAACCTCATCTATTCCCATTTTCAAAAAATCTTCTCCTACTATAGCTTTGGCTCAATCCACATAAAAGGAGGATTTTACATTCAAGATCCCAAAGCTTGAAGCAAGTAAAAGATTATAAACTTCCAAGTGAGTCTCCTTATTTTAGGATCCCAAGATTTAAAGGTTTTCACCCTTTAAAAGAGCTTGTTCTTATGAAAACTCCATCCATTCTTCCCCATGTCCCTCAAACTCCTCAACCAAGGAAGTTTCCAAATTTATCACCCACTCCTCATATTCTAATCGAAAATTAAGAGATGGAGAAGGTTTTAGAATCTAATCCAATGAATTTTCCATGTTTTAGGAGTGCCTCTTCTACCCCAAAGCTAATTCAAGAGCATCCCATAATTATCTATAATTCTATTTCACCAATTAAACCCTCTTGACCTCCCACCATCTCCCTTTTCAAAGGAGATCCTATTTTATGGAGAAAAAGGAGGGAAATTTAGATGAAGATGAAGGATTAAATTCCCTTGATGAGACAAATTTTTAGATTCTTAACATTTTTAGGGAACTCTCTCTATTGAATAAGAGGTAAGTGTATTCCCTCTTAATCATAAGGAGGAGTTAAAGAATGAGAGAGAGGTTTGGGGCATCAAATTATTTGATGAACTAATAGTTTACATGATGGATAAGGGCTTTTAGTTTGAACAAATCACCAAAAGAGAGTACATGCTTCAAGAAGAAGACCCTAATCAGCTCAAGATCAGTTTGTAGATATCAACAAGTGATAAGAAGTTGTAATACTTGTTTGAGATCCTAGAATCAGAATGTATTCTTCTTCAATAGGACTATGATCTAGATAACATTGAGGAGTGTACCTTTGGAAAATAAATCAAGAAGCAAGGGAGTGACAGTCTATTATATCTACTTTCCCAAGGGTCAAATTTAATTGTTACTAGTTTTTTTGATATTTTCAATGTTGGCTATCAACTCCTTGATAAGCTTGCAAAAACTTTCACACTCTTAAAAGATAATGCAGACATGTTTTATTATTAACCTCTCAAGAATCAAGTTTCATCTCATTTGAGGCCAATTATTCAAGTATACCTATTGTCTTGTTAAGAGGATGTCCTATCAAATACCTAGCTCAGTTGGATGCTGAGAAAGAGAATCCATCACAAGTTGTACTCAATTTATATCACAAAATTGAGCATCAAGAAGGCTAAAAGTAGCCTACCTATCCACTCCAAGACAAATAAATTTACAATCAAATTGAGTGGGTGAGTTTTTTTTGTCCTTGGAGAAGTATTTCACTAGTACATTGAGCATCCAATCCTTATCCACCTTTGGTTGGCTACCCTTAAACATGAAAAAAAATTAAGTTGATAAGAAAGGAAAGATATTTTTTGGAACCAATCAATGGCTTTGTTTAGATAGCCTTTTGATTGGTTAGTTTAGGGTAATTTATCCACTTTTATTTCCTCTAAGTGTTTTTGTACATTAGTCTAGTTGTTTTTATTTACCTAAGTGCTTCAGCATGTTTGTTATTGTTATTTGCCTTCCCTATTTTATTGTGAGGTGATCTCAATTAAATTTATTCAATAGTGGACCAAGAAGGTTGCAACAGGTTACACTTTTAGAATCATGTGTTTTGGTTACTTTTATAAATCCATGCCCAATAGATTGTATAAAAGCTATTAGGTTCCTGCTTAGTAGGCAAACATCATTGCAGAGGTTGCCAAGAATGTTGACCATTATGGTCACCATGAAGGAGCAATATCCATTTTTAGTTTAGGGTTCAGTGGTCACATAGGTTTTCAAGGCTCAATAAAAGCTTCAATATTGAAGGAAGCTAAATAAGGAAGCTCCATACTTTAAATAAATTATAAATTATCAGCTTCCCAAGTGTTCCTAAATAATGCAGTGTAATCCTAGATCATGTAAGAATCGAATAGTAAAAAGACATCCTTTTTAGGGTTTTTTCCCAATGATGGATTTAAGAGGTGACATGCTTAAATTTGATGGGACCTTGGTAATGTCATAAAAAATTCTTAGGTTATCAATCATGGTAGGATTTTAGACCAATCGAATGACACCATGCAATAATCATTCATAACTCCCCTCTTTCAAAAGTCTTTCAGTACTTAGCCTATTTTAAAAAAATTGATCAGTGCCACATCTCACTCTCCCAGTGTCTTAGGTCTATTCAAAATGATTTTTAACACTTAGTAAATTTATTCAATTTTTATTGATGAGATAATGACATCAATAATACTCTAAGAGAGAAAGAAAGCAAGATCTTTCAATGTGTCACAATCCTAGTATGTCAGAGTCTTAGAATCATTCGTATAGTTCAAAACCCTCTAGGTTAGTTGATTAACAGGATGATGCCACGTGGAACCATCTCACTACCTTTATATCCCATAGACTTTTATATATCCTAGAGCAATGTCAAATCCCTAAGCTAGTGGGTGAGTGGGATGATTCCACATGGTAAAATATTACTACTCTTTAGCCTTGTGGTGGTCCATATAGGCCTAATAAATTTATCAAATCCCTAAGCAAGCAAGTAGAATGCAAAAGGATCCATGTAGAGGTGGAAGGCCCCAAGCACATAATGATTTAGAGAGCCTAGGGAATGGGTAGATAAATCATAAGCTGCCATGTGGACCTATAAAATCCTAGGGCTTTATAACCCAAATAAAAAAAGATAGTTGGCAAGATATGAATAATCCTAGGAGTCTACAAGATTTTGAGTATGTGGATCCCAAGGGAAATATACCTATAGAAGTAGAAAATCCCAAAATGAGACTGATGGAAAATCATGGATAAAACCCACCACTGAACAGTTTGTTGACATCTAGGTTGGCACTAGTTGAAGCAAATTTGATGGCCTATTTCACTCGTTCAAACATAAAATTCATGAATCAATTATGTAATGACATTTTATTCAATCAATGGCAGAGGGACTAGACATACAAAACATGGCATAGATCAATATAAATATTGGAAAAATGATGAGATGGAAATGGAATCTATCCCTATTCATCATAGAGGTGAGTGGAGAATACACACATAGAAGACAATCTACAAGCTTGATGGGACATAGCAGGCAATTATGTAGGTGTGACTTTGATATTTGTACAGGCTTGGCTTTGGTGATCTCTAGGAGATTCCCACTACCTTAACCCCCCTTCCTTAATCATCATCATCAATTATAATTTCCCTAATAGTGGGGAAGGCCAAAAAAGGACCTAGGATTTGAATATTTGGCCTATTTAAATAGGAAGTATTGTCATTACAAAGTGAATTCTTTTTAGCATAGAAATGCTGCATAAATTATCCCATCTTTGATCCCTCTTTTGGGTATGATTAGACTCTTCTCACATGTAATGCTAGATTTTAACCCTTTTAATCAATAAAGATTAAAGTTTTACTTTCTTATGCTGATATGCTTGTGTGAAGCTTATGTTTAGTTGATCTACAAATGTGATAAAAGTTTTCTTCATTTTTTACATCATTTTATTTCACCTTGTTGTCAGTAGGCTAATTTTTATAGGTTGTATGTTGTGTTGGCACTATCTAGGATAGGGAATTACTATATAAACCAACTGATTATGTATGATTTAAGTCATTTAATTTGTATTTCAATATCATATGCATAGAATCAAAACCCTCATATGAAATATTGATGTGTGATCAACCCATTTTGAGGAGTGTAAGAGATTTCCAATCAATATTGAGTCATATAGTGCTATTAAGAAGTTGGTTTAGGGATAAAAACAACATTAGTGCATCACCTTCCTTATATTCAAGTTTAATTCATATCCTTTTTATCCATTTTCCTTATAAAAACATTAGTTTAGTGTTAGTTCTAGGAGATTCACCAAGGGAACTATCCCTCTCTAGAGGGACTCTTTAGCCATAGGTTGCCCACAAACTTAGAGAGATCCCATTTTGTCAATTGGGTGAAGAGGCCCTAAAAAAACCTATTCAAGGGTGAGACCCAAGTTGATAATAGTTTCCCCTTGAATATTAGGAAGAGGTGATCCTGATTGGGATTACTAAATCATTTAAACATATTATAAACTTTTATGCTTCAATTAAAGAAAGGATAAAACTCATCCAAGAAATATTATATGTAAATGCCTTTGTAAACAATCCCATACCTAGATCCATTAATCTCTCTTCAAAATCAAAGACTAGGTTTGAAATATTGAAGATTGAAACTCATTATTCTACAGTGCCTGTAATAAACTTAGACACTCCACCAAGATCTACCCTAGAAGGTTTGATGAGCTAAAAAAGAGAAATAGGAGAAAAATGAGGTAAAAAAAGTTAACAATGTTCTTAAGGGATGGATAAGGAAGGATACTCTAGAAAATTAAGATCTTGATATGATTGATAAAGAATACCATGAAAGAAATAGCCCAAAAATGTCAAAGATAATGATCAGTCTCATAAAGAATATCATAAGGAAAAAGAGACCCAAAAAGAATTAAAAACCAATGATCAGTCTCAAAAATAATTTCATAAGTAAAAATAGCCTCAATAAGAGGCATCTAAATACAAGGAAACTTAGAGTGTACAAAAGCTTAAAGATCCAATGTAAGATTCAATTAGAGATCTCCTAGGAGAGTCTTCAAAAGAAGGCATCATAAAAAAAAACCTAGTCTTGATATGATTTCCTCTAGTTTAATAATCCACCTCACATCCATTTACTAATTTTATTTTATATCTTCATCTCAAATGAATTTTATATTATATATTCATACCAAATGAATTTTATATTCATTTTTGGGTCCCACATGTCCTCCACTCCAATTTTTAATTCAAAATTTCCAAAATGAATTAAAAATTACTTTTATTCTCAACCCTTGATCTTCATCTCAAGATGGATAGTTCACATCCATTTCCAAATTCTATAAACTGGGGGTTCTTCCTCCAATTTAGACAACCTTCTTCATTCCAAAGTTATTTTGTTGGTATATATCTAAAGCTTATTTATTACAAAGTATTTTTTCTAGTATATCTCCAAAAGCTTCTTCATTACAAAGTTATTCTGCTAGTATATCTTCCAAGCTTCTTAATTGCTTATTTATTATGATGAGTTCATAAGGGACTTGCACAATTCCATCCAAGAACATCCAATCCATCCAAAGTTCATATATCGAAATGTCACCCAATTTTTAATTCAAATTTTCAATTATGAATTAAAAATTACCTTTTATTTTCAGCCCTTGATCTTCATCTCAAGATGGATGGTTCACATCCATTTCTAAATTTTATAAATTGGAGGTTCCTCTTAGAATTTAGACAAGATTCTTCATTTTAAAGTTATTTTGTAGGTATATCTCCAAATCTTCTTCATTAAAAAGTAATTATACTAGTATATCTCCAAAAGCTTATTCATTTCAAAGTTATTCTACTGGTATATCTTCCAAGCTTCTTCATTACAAAGTTATTATTCTAGTATATATTCCAAGCTTATTCACTATAAATTTATTATGCTGAGTTCATAAGTGAAATGCATAATTTCCATGTAAGCACATCTAAGAACATTCAATCCATCCAAAGTCCATATATTGAAATGCCGCCCAATTCCCCTTTGCTTTGGAGAAGATTGAACAACCACATCCAAGAGATCAAATCAACTCAAAATATCAATCAAAGGAGCTTATAAGGTATCATTTTTTATTTTAGTTTCTTGCATTTATTGCTCTAGCTTAGATTGATTAAATTTAGATTATATCTCACTAAGTTTAGTGTTTTCTTATCATAATTTGCATCTATATTTCACTCACAAATTTTGTGGCACGCCTAGTGGGACTTTCCCATATATTTTTCATCTAATATTTGAATTTTGTGTTTTTCATTACTTTTTGCTAACTTTTGGCAGGTTGATTTCAATTTTCAGCCCAATAAAACTTCTACAATTTTTGTTTGCAGGACTCTTGTAAAAGATAGCTAAAAATAAAGTCACAAACATTAAAAAAAGGAAAACAAAATATTTTTACTAATGCTTTATTGCTTTCAAAATTTTGATTTCATGTAATAATTAGTTTTCATTTTAACATTTTATTTTGCATAGTAATTAACTCACCTTTTTTTGGTGTTAATCAATATTTCATTTCAATCATTTTAATTTGTGTGTATTTTAAGGTTATGTATGCTCTTCCCTTGGTGTCACATTGGTGATGATACTAGGTAATAAAAAATAAATTTACAAATTTTATGTTACTCAAGACAACACTTGTGCTTATGTTATTCTCTCAACATCACATTGGTGATGATACTTGAGAATCAAAAGTAAGTGTTTCTCTTTTTATTTTTATTTTCCTAAGGGATCTATTAACCATGGATTTCATCACCACATTGTAATCCAAATTTTGTGTACTAGTAGAGTGTAAATAGTAAGATCAACCATCGTTAGGCCAAGTGGGAAACCCCATACAAGATCCCATGAAGGTGAGGAGTTAACTCTTTGACCCAAGCATTATAAAACACCCTATACATATTTGATCCTCATTATACTAAAATTTATCTTGAGGAATCTATTAGATGAACTTGTAAAAACCTTAAGCCTAGGCAAGCTGTTCCATCTATTTAATTTATAGTGTATCAGTTAGCAGTTAACACTGAGAAGTTACTTCCCTCATACCTTTAAAAATAGGTGTAGTAGGACATGGAAATGGAAAGATCCTCCATGGTTAGTGCCTTAAAATATTAGGCCATAACTAATGCAATGGATAAGCAAGTGACATGGGAAACTTACAGGTTACTCAAGTCCTTTTTGCCTAGATTTTTCACCTATTTTGTGTAATTGCATTAATGTTTAGCTTAACTATTATTTGTTTATTTTTTTGTGTTCTACCATGTCATGAAAACCTTGAGTGTAAACACAAATAAATTTGAGTCTATTATCCACAAAATCATTAAAATCAAAACATTCAAAGTAAAACTCAAAGGCATTTAGTTGTCAATCAATGTTTTGGTGAATCTGGTCCATTAACATTTTAGTGTCAAGTTTTTCTTGTGTCAAGTCCTCCCTTAGTAATGTATCCCATCACAAATCCAACCAATTAAAACTTGAATTTTCATTCAATTTGACCTATCTACAATCAATCCAATCCAAGCTTAAATATTTATTCTAGCTCACAAATCAATCCAAGTCTGAGTTTTCACAGCTCCAATCAAGAACATCATCAATCCTAATTGTAATTCAATATTGAACGTTCATTCTAGATTACCAATCAATCCAAATATGAGACTTCATAGCTCACCAATCAATCAATCCATGTCAAATACAAACTTGGGTATTGATTCAATTATAGCCACCAATCAAAATCCAAATGGTATTTTAGAAAATATACAAAATCCATTTTTGAATTTACATGATTTTTTAGGATCTAGTCCATCTAATTCATATCAAACATCATTTAACACTAATCCACTCAACATTAATCCAAACCCAAACCAACCCTATAACACCAACACCCATTATAATCCAATCATTGGTTTACATCCATTTTCAAACCAAAACTTTCACCAAGCTAACCCAAATCCACCTAACTCAACCAATCCTAATATTTTTACCCCAAACTAACCTAATTATAGCTTTAAATTTAACCCAAACCCAACATAATTTAACTTTAACACCAACCCAAACCAGTCCAATCCTAATCCAATGCTAACAAACCCAAACCCAAACCCAACAAACATTACCTTTAACACTAACTCAAATAATCCAAATCAGTTTGCACATACACAACATGCTAAATATAACCCACCTCTTAATCAATTCAATAATAATCCACCACTTCACCAATTTTCACAAACATACACTAACCCAAAGCCACAAAAAATACAAAAATCATAACCTATCAACAATAATATTGTCCCTAATAAGTGAAATTTAACTCTTTTAGGGGAGCTTTATGATTTATTCTTTCAAAAGTTGGTAGTTGAAAACATGGTCATATTTACCAACACCAAATACTTTGATTGAAATGTTCCAAAACTCGAGTGGTATAGAGATAACAAATATTGTGAGTACCACATAATCCTAGGTCATTCCACAAGCCATTATATGATATTACAGTATTATATCCAAGATTTTATTGACAAAGGGAAAATCACATTGAGCCAAGTGCATCCACATTTGAAAATCATAGATTGGGGGTATGCCAACATATTTTTCTTGAGCATAATCAAACTAGTCCACTTTTGAGTTGAGATCATAACCTTCTACCAGTTTTCCACCAACCCATTTTTATCCAATCCATAGTTGATCAACCCTTCATTGATACCCATGGTGTATCACCAATTTTATGAACCTATCTTTGAAGAGACTATCTTCACCCAAAAGCCTATCTTTATCCAAAATCCTATCTTTTCCCAAGATCCCATTTTCAACCAAGATCCCATATTAGATCCATCCTCATATTAAAAACATAACATATCACCCATTGACCAATCACCTAACCCCTTATCATATGTCGAATCCCCCATCACCCTACATCATACACCCCAAGTGACAAAGGTACTTGTAGACAACAAAATCCATGAGCAAGGAATTATCAAACTCATCCATTTAGAAGTAACCACTGGACAAACTATTTGAAAATAAATTCAAATATGTTAGTGATACTTTGTCAGTTTCTAAGGAAGCTTCATCCATTATCCAAATAGGATCTGATCATAGTCTCTACACAGACCATGTTGTCCTCACTCTTATTGTTAACACCACCAATCCTTCATACCATATTACAAGTCCATCTCCCACACCCATTGATTAGGACCAATAATTTTACCTATCGTCAAGTTCCTTACATGATAATCAAATAATTATATAATTCCTAGATGGTCTATGATTAGAATAGCATTAAGAAACATCTACACATTCTAAGGAATAAAAAGTGTTACTCAATCAGGATGAATCTTATAATACACATATGAAATCATTGTCCCATAGTGAGAACCTCTTTGAGGTGCTATTGGATAATCTAAATTTGCATCCCCATCAAAATGATCAAGAAAAAATCCCTAGTGAAAACCTTTTTAAGGCACTAATGGATGAACTAATTAATATACCCCTACATTATCACAATTTTAGGATGGATCCCCATCACATTTTAAGACATCATTGAATTAACATTTAATTCCTAAATAATCCCACATGCAACCATTCCTAGTCTTGTTATACGTGAAATTATTGGTCCCAATCACCTTTTATATCATGAAACCTATACTTATCCCCAATATCATTTCATCCCTCCAAATATTTTATGTACTCAACACACATCCTTCATCTAAAATACTTTATGCTTTACCCTGTTGGGAAACACCCTCTTTCATAGAGGCTATGATAGTATCTTGTTAAATTTAGAAGAAGCTAACTTAGAAATCAATGAAGTTACTAAAGACATATATGGAGTACATACTTGAAATATTAATATGGGTAGACATCATGCATCTTGAACCCATTTATAATTAAGATGCTAAAAATTAAAATAAATAAATAAATAATAATAATAATAATAATAATAATAATAATAATAATAATAATAATAATAATAATAATAATAATAATAATAATAATAATAATAATAACAACAACAAAAAATAAAAATAAAAATAAAAAAATAAAAGTCAAAAAAAGAAAAATAAATAAATTCATCCAAAGGTGAAAATAATATCTATGGTGCCTTGGGAAATTACCATGATGCAAAATGGATTTCAACATCATGTGTAAAATGACTTGTTGCCTACAAGTATCTTGATGCAAGGGCATCAAACAAATTGTATAAATTTGATCATGTGTAAGTGTTTTTGGTTTCTTAGAATACCTTAGAAGGGATTGATTATTTTGAAGAGTTAGTGTTAGAAGTTAGAGGTTAGTTAGAGATGAGGAATAAATAGAGGTATAGAGGAGTAAGAGAAAGATGAAGCATTATGCACCCTGTTTACAGTTACCATGTTGGTAATGTAAATTAAAAAAAATGAATGATCTCACTTTTTGAATTTTCTTGATATATTGAAAGTTTTAATATATTTGAGTAGTGCCTTCTACAGTGTAGCTTGTAAAATAGGTGATTGTGATAAAAGTTTTGTGTTTACTCTTTGTAGCCAAGAGGCATATGAAGGTTCAGATTGTCTAAGGATGAGTAGAGTGTATCAAGGTGAATGGTAGAGATATAAATGTATTGTTTTTGTGTATTAAGGCACATATACATTGACATTTACTTCCAATAGACCCAGGGTTTAAGAGAAACTGTATATATACCCTATCACTAAGAGAACAATCAAGAACCTATTTGAATGATTAAATATTGAAGGGAGTTTGATAGGATAATAAGATAGAATATAAGGTAAATGTAATAGAATGAAAAATGTGAAGAAATTTCTAAAGTCATCAAGCAATCAAATATAGATTCAAACCCAGTTCTGGTTGGCTACAAACAACATGTTTTGAGAAAACACAATCAAATTCATGTTTGAACATGATTAGGAGGTAATCCAATAAATTTAAAGTTTGTTAAAGGTTCAATAAGGTCGATAAAAACTTAATTTGGTCTTTTTTCAGTTTGAAACCCTATAATATTCATTTAATTCCATTTAGTAACCTCTCAGGCTTACATAATTGTAAGAAACCCTAGTCTAGGGTAAGAAAACAAAAAGTGAAATATATATTGTTTCCACTAGTGAAAGTGAATAGAAATTTTTAGTATAAAGTATTTTAACATGAAAAATAATATTTTTTAGGATTTGGAGAGGTATGGTCACTGTCCATACCTATACAACTGACTGAGTGTGAAGGAGTTGACAAGCCTAATTAAGTCTGAGCAAGTGGTGGAAAGAGTATCCAAGAAGGTAGTTAGTCCATGAAATTTTATGGAGAGATCAAGTAGGATATAGGGTGGTTGAATATGTATTTATTTTTTAATATTGAACCTAAACTAGATATATAAAAGGAAATATCCCAAAAAGGCTATAAGGCTAGTGTAAAGTTGAGCAAAGTTGCATCATGAGTCTTAAGGAAAGGATGGTTGGTGAGAATGAACTCCAATCAGTTAGTTATTTACAATTAATCATATGTAAGGCATGATTAGGTATTCAAAAATAAAATAAGGTATATTGAGGTGGTAGCCTAGTAAGGATAGTGTATGAGATACCAAGAATAAGAGTTTGAGAATGAATAGTATACTATGAAAGAGTGAATGAGTGAGATTCAAGTTGAAAGAGAGTGAGAATGAGTGGAATAAGTATTTAATGGTATGTAAGGAAGAATTTGAGATGTATGTATGGTCTAATTTAGAATACAAAGTGAGTCAAAGATGCCCAAGAGTTGATAGAGAAAAGATATCATATAGAATAAAGGCATGAGTTGGAGTTTACAGGTGTCAGAGTTAGGTTGAGAAGAGGATGAAAGAGTACCTTTGAATCATATATTGACACTTGGTGCAGCACAATTTACATCCCTTTATTCCATTTAAGCTATTTTGGTCATCATTACATTTCAAATTACCCTTATTATATTACATTTTCCATTGTTTACATTTTGTCTTGCATATCAGATGTCATGTTTGGTGATTATTTAATTGTTAGTTCACATAACACAAAATTTCTAAACTCATATTATCATATAGTTTAACTTTTCATATAACCCTATTATACCATGGAAAACATTCTCAAACTATACATTACATTTGTGCTTGCCTTAGTTATTAAGAAAAGAGTACATCTCATTTCCTTGCTCTTCTTGAAAACCTTAGGAAATACTAGTCTAGAAGCTTATCTATGAAATTCTCCAATTATAGTTCCCTCTAAGCATAAAACATTAGCATGCAAAAAATGGGTAACTTTACTTTCCTATCTTGGTATTCAACGATGAGCTCTTTCATCTTACTAGTTGCATGGGGCCAAGATTTGAAGGTAAGTGCCTTAAAAATATAAAAGACCCTTATCAAAAGCTTATACAACTTCAAATTCAAATTATACATCTTTCAACCTTCACTAATATTCAGTGTTGATACCTCACATCTCACTAGTTATGTGGGATTCATATTAGGGAGAGATTCCCTTACTCCCCTATGTATAGCCTTTGATGATGAGCCCATGTGTCCTCCTAGTCACATGAGACTACATGTAGGGGTAAAAAATAAAAGTATTAAATATTATATCAAAAAGTGTCAAAAGAGAAATTTTCTTCAAATTTTTTTTCTATATGTCTATACTAAAAAAGGTAACTTTATCCCATTTGCTGATCTTGTTAGGGCTAGTTATCTCTAGATGAAGCCAATAAAGTTAGTATTTTATGATTTTATTAAGAATTACATTTCCCCCTTTGATCTTAAGGATTAGGTCACCTTTTTTTTCATGAAAAATTTTGATTTTTGGTTTTCATCTTCACCATTTTATAAATATCCTATTCCCCCTTTCATTGCTTTGCTGTAAATTGAAATTCATATGTTGTGTAAACAAAATAACTAGGTCATCACTAAAAAAAATTTGTTAGTTTATTCACAAAACTTCATGCATATCCATGATGTTACATAATTTTCATACATTTTTTTCTATCACATATATAAGCATTTTCCATAGCATTATCATAAAACATAGATAAATGTGGTTTATCATCAATGCCTTGTCATCTAAAGTGCATAAACCGAAAAACATGCATGGAAATTAAACCCATAACATATGAATGGAAACCCATTGAAATAAACCATAACATCTCTATATATCATAATAAATGTTGATTTTGTATAATAAGTCTCTATTAAAATCCATATCTATAGAGGGTATGTGAGTCAAACATCTTAAAAAATAAAAAATACAACAAATTAAAAAAATTAAAAAAAGAAAGAAAAAAGCAAAAAAATAAATAAATAAATCAAACAATTAAAAAATAAATAAATATAAAAATTAAAAACAAATGAATGAGAAAAAGAGAAGAGAAAAATAGTTTGTCCACAAGTGAAAACTAGTTTATTGGCACTTTGGGCAAGTACCATGGTGAAAACCAAATTTGTTGCACCATGCATCCCATAATTACTTTTCTCTTCCATCCATCCATATCAAATCCTTGTTGTGATGAACCATAATTAATTCATGTCATCAATTAACTTATTTATTTATTCTTGCACATTAATCAACCGCAATCATTTCTTATTTTTTCCACTTAATCTCTTAGACTTGTCGATTGGGACCGATAACATCAAAATTTTCATCATTTCTCCATCAATCCATTGCTTACTCACTCAATTAAATTATTCAACCAATCCAAGCTCAAAAATTTTCAACATGATATATCATTCCCACATCCATTCCTATGAACCTTAATTCATGGGTCGCCTCAAAGCGTGCAACTTCTATTGGGATATATCATTCCTATTCCACTCCTTGCATATATCATTGCTTAGGGTAAAATAAATCCATCATCACATCCAATCATAATGTGTAATCACTAACTTAATTGGATTAATAATATCCATGGGCCAATCTTACACTTCATCCATCAACCCATTTTCTCATCACTTCCCATATTGGTTAAATCACATCATCCTGAAGTTCATGGACTATATAAGCACTGCGTAATTCTAAGGGATTCTCAGCCACTAACAACTAATTACCATCCTTATTCTTCATCTTTTCTTCTATATGCGTCCTAAAGTATATCTCTGTTACCATGGGTGTTTGCACCATTTTAAACATCAAGAGCATTTTAACTATGTGGGTAGTGCTCAAGGGCATGGGGCTTCTGAGGTCAGTTCAACCACTATCTCCATCATATTAATTCATTAAAATTATGATTTTAATTTTTCACATTTATATCCATAACCACATTCTTATCTCTCGGATTCCTCATCAATCATTCCATTTTATCATAAATGTTGCTACCAAAAGTCTCAACCCTAGGCTAGGATGTTAGTCAAGTTATTTACTTATTTTTTAGGTGTTGATTGCTTTAGTTTTTATTTTCTCCTATGTTTTATTTTTATTATGCTTAACTTATTTTCATTAAGATTGCTTAATCTTGATTGTTTTGTGATGCATATTGTTGGTCTTCTCATTTATTTGTTTTATCTTAAACTTGTCATTTTTGTATATGTACACTTTTCAAATTTTTATTTGCACTTGTCTTCTATCCAACTATTTGTTTTTCTCTATTTTTACCATTTTTTGAGTCAAGATTATTTTGTGTATTACACTATAGTGTGATTGTGATTTTTCTATTTCATGATGCACTTTATTTTGCAAAGATTAAAAATTATTTTTAATCTTTATGCATAAAAAAAATTCATCGTGACTATTTCATATCATTGGTGATTATTATTTTATGCTACAACAAAAATTAGGTTGCTCAAATCTTACTCACCTATTCATGTTGGAATTTTAATGCAAGGCAAAAACACACACAAAGAAGCTATCTAACCATTCATACAATATCCATCAAATGAAATCAATTTACGCAAATGCATATCTAATTCATCCTCCCTCTATTTATGGCCTAACCCATCTATTCGAATATTTATTCCTTCTAACCCATCATTTTCATATTTTACAACCATATTTATCCAAATTTCACACCATAATTAATTTATATGCTATGGTTCTTTATCAACTGCTTGTAACTATCAATTTTGTAAAATATTTATCTCAAATTGGAAAATTTATATTTTCATTTTTTGACCCACTGATTACCCTCATCAGGATATATCATTCCCACATCCACTCATGTGACCCATGAGTCCTGAGCACCATCCAAGTGTGTAGTCTGCAATCAAAAAATATTATTTTTTTGATATTTCTCTAGCTTTTACCTAGAGGAAATCATTTTACACAAACTTTAATCTTGAAAGTATGATATTAATTTCTAGTGCTTCACTTTCTTGATGACCTTCACTCTCACCACTTCACCATTTTTTCTCTCCAATAATTTTGAGCATTCATTCACTTTCCCACATGAACACTTGAAGAGGCATCATGGGTCACTCATTTCATTCAAATTCTTATCTTATTCTTCCATCCAAACTCCTGCACCTATTAGTTAGAAATGATGAAATTATAACATCTATTATTTCTTCATCTAATTTTTTTATTTCATCTTTTCAACAATTTTTTTATTCTTTGAAAAGTCATTACTTCATCTGTGTCTTGTAATGACTTCTAAAAAATGGAAAATGTAAACACTTAAAATCAGATACTTTGTGTTGATTTTAACCTTCTTTACATTAAATTCATAATAATCTCTAATCATCCCTAGTTTTCCATAATCCTATTTCATCATCACTATTATGTTAGAGTTGGTTCTCATGTTTGCTAGGTTCTATAAATAGTTTTTGGTCTTTTCTATAGATTATCTTTCTGTGGATGTATCCCATATTAGTTAATTTGACTTACTTCTTGTTTGTCCTTGCCTATATATGTAAGGCTTCTCATTTTTAACATATAGAAGTTATTTTATGGATATTATATGATATTGCCTTTGTCTTTGAATATCATATTTATAGTTCCTATAAATCTTAATATGATGTTTTAATTGTTAATAATTCAAATCTTGGGCTTGAAATGATCTTGTTTATATTCGTGTCATGGTATAAAAACAATAGGTGTTACAATAATCTATTTTTGAGTTTGTTACTGTAAGTGTTTGTTCATATATCAAAATTTATTATTGGCATATTGGTGGTGTTTTTTATATATATTTGAGATTTTCTTTAGCCATTGACATTTTTTTAGAGAAATTGCAAAGTTTGTTTTGTAAAAATTTGTAACTCTCTTATAGATCAGTTGTCTCTTCACATAGGTGTCTGATTTAGATAATTATTTCATTGATGGAAATAGGACTTCAATAGGTTTCCAGAAAGTGGTCAAAATAAGGATTCTAAGTAGTATTAAAAGAGATATGAGGCTCTGGAGTTGACCCTACAAATCTGATTTTATGTATTTTTTATGCATGACCAAGAAAAAAATTGGATCTTGTATTTAAAGTGAAAAATTAGCGTGGAAGATTTATCTATGTGGAAGATTGTTATTTTCCTTTACTGTAAATTTCTTTAAAGTCTATTATTTCCATATATGGTAGAAATAATTTAATTTTCTCTAAGAATTTTATTTTTGTGAAATGTTTACTTATTTGACCCATTTAATGATGGAAAACTTGTAAAAGCTATAACTTTTGAACTGTGACTCAAAATCGAGCACTATTTTTTTTTCAAAAGTTTATGTGTTTTGATTCTCCATCCATTGAGGTCATTTATCTTATAAAACACACTCAATTATAAAGTGATAAATTTAGGGTCTTACACTTTTTTTGGGGGATAATTCTCTCTTATTCTAGACTTCTTCCTTGTATTTTGGCAATAAATGGAGCCCCTCAACACCTCAAATTACACTACTTGAAAAATAAAAAGGAAGATACTCCTTCAACTGATAGGTTTATAGAGAATGGTGTTTGGTGACATTCCCAACTTCATAGATGAAGAAGATATTGATTGGATTTCATCTATGTAATATGAGGCTATTTTTTTAATTCATCTCCATGTTTTAGATAGTTTTCATTTCTTTGTCACATGTGCCATATCACCAAAGGAAACCTGGGATACTATTGTAGCCTTATTTGAGAAGGATATTCAGTCTTCTAGGTCTTTTGCATCTTGTTTTACTCCACCTCCTTATATTTCATTTCCTTCTCCTCTTGTAAGTGAGAATTTATCTTTTGATGATGACACTAATGTTATTCAAGATTTGAGTCTTGACAATGACATGGGTGAGGCATTATTGGTAGTTCCTTCTTATCCTCCTAATGAGGATTCACTCTTTACTAGTGACATGAACCTGGATTCCTCTTCATTTTATGAGGACATATTTATTTATGATATATATGAGGTTACCTCCTACACCCTCACTATTCTTCCTTATTCAATTGTTAGTGAGGACTTGTATTTTGATGATGGTTTTATTCAGGCACATATTACTCCTCATATAGTTTGTACTTCTATTCATTTCATTGATTGAGAGGACATGACTATTGAGGATGTGGAACCTTCACCATCATTTTTGGAGATCATGGATGAGACACCATCTTGAATTCCTAAGGGTGAATTTTATTTTTCCATAGTTGTTGTTCCTTCATCACCTACTCCTCTTATTTGTGAGGATATATGTTTAGATGGTGATTTCCTCGAGGAACCTATTATTGTTTCACATTATGTTTTGGATATTTTTAATGATCTTACTAATGAATTTTTTTCTTGTCCCACTTTTCATCCACCTACTTATGTTTTTGGTTCCTTTGAGAAACATACTCTTGGATTTGGATCTTGCATACTTCACTCTATAGGCTACACTCATGGAGGCCTTTGTAGAATCTTATAGGGTATTGTCTCTCCTATTGGTATTGATATTTCTATAGGTTATGTGTATTTGGGACATCTTATTTGAATTATTAAAGAGGAAGGTAAATTAAAGGGAAGAACATATTATTTTTGGGACTCTCTCACCACTTATGTAGATGGTTCCTTACATCCTTTCTATTCATGCAAGATATATAGTATTGATCTTCATGTGGGGTGAAGGAAGTTGTCCTTAAGGGGGATTAAACATAAATTCCTTCCTTTCCTTATTTTCTCTCTTTTACATTATTTTCAGGGGGAGATTTATTGATATAGGTTTTATTGGTTCTATTGCATTATTTTATGTTCATCAAATGAAATTTGAAATCCAAAATTTCTTTTTGCATAAAATAAATCCTTGAATTCTTCTATTCTCATCAATTTGAAATCTGAAATTCCCTTTGGCATAAAATAAATCCTTCCATTTTTCTATTCTCATCAATTTGGAATTTGAAATTTCACTTGGAATAAAATAAACCTTTACATTATTCTATGCTCATTCAAAGACATCAAAATTTTCCTTTGGTTTAAAATCAAGTGCATTCATGGTTTGCTTGCTTAATTATCTCATGTATCTTTAATTAAATAGGTAAATTAATCATAGATTCACTTTTATTCTTCACACACAAACCAAACCAATTTTATAATCAACACACCAAATAATACTTGAGATAAGGTCTAACTTGGATTTCATCACCAAGCGGCAACCTTACCCCTACCTAGTTTTCATACTTAGATTTAATCATCAAGGGGTTAACCAACTCTATTCTCTGGTAGAGTATAAACTCTAAACAAATGGTATATTTTGGCCAAGCAGCTTGGCTCAACTTCAAGTTCATGAAGTGTGGGGAACAAGCCTCCATTACCAAGCCACGTACCTGGTTCAATGTAAAATTGACTCTTGAGTGCCTAAACATCCTAAAACTAAACTCAAATGGATTTATACATGACCTTTTAAAGCCAATTCCCTTCATACTCATTTAAGGCTTAAGCCAACAAGAGATAATTAAAACACTAAGGCTTAATGTTCTCTAGAGTGTGTTGTTTTATTTTGATTTCTTTTCTTTTTTCAATTACTTCTTATTTGAGGTGAGAGGTTTGAATTCCTCTCTTTAGTTTCTCACATGGTCTGAACCTGACTATAGGTGAGAAACCAAACCAACCTACCCCCACCTCTTTCCTCATCTTTACCCATGGAGTACATCTCAAATGTTGAGGTGACACCCCATGATTCTCCTCATATGCCTCATTCACCTAATAGACCCTCGATGGTCCCCGAAGGGGATCCTAACTTCACCACCTATCTGGATAATAACTTGGTGGCCTTGCAACATTACCTTGCCACCTTGGCCCTTCATTCCCCAACCTCTTCCATCCCTCTCTTGAATCCACCTTATGGCATGCTACACCACCTCATGGTGGGTGTCACCTCTACTCGACCTTTCATTTCTCACACTTCTTCCTCAACTCATGGCCCTCCAATAGATCAAACCCAATTAAATGTCTTGACTACTGCTCAAGTACGCTCAACGTCAACTGACTCATCTCACATAGAGGTGAATGTGCCCCTTCCCACTGATACTTTACCAAGTACGGGTCAAACTTACACCACTCATTCCTCTTCCCCTCTTACCACTATCCAACCAACCAACACCCATCTTTAAAACTTGGTTCTTTTGATACCCCAAACACTTCCTCCCATCTAAGCTTGAGTAACCTCTCAAACCTAACCCTCACATACATCCATTCCCCCAACCATAACTATTCTCTAACAAATAGCTTCCACCTCTTAGTAATATGTGGCTAACCCACAAATCCATACATCTCCCCCTACCTCTTCATTCATACCCATAAGTTCTTATGTGGTACCCCCTCAATAATCATCAACCTCTTATCACCATATTCCCTCTTCCCAACCATCTTATTAGTTTATCAATTCTACCATTCCCCCAACCCAGCCCCAAATTGTATTGGTCAAGATGTTAATCAACAAAGTTAACAATCTTGAATATTTATTTTTGAGGATCCAACAACATCCTTTCCTATGACCAAATATGTAATGAACCCATCCATCCATATATCCCAATCCATCCCTACCCTCCCTAATGGGAACTCCAAAAATTTACTAAGTTTTAAAACAAGGAGGACCCCCAACAACATCTTAGGGCATTCTGACACTCATGTTACCTAATTGCCCATGATAGCTCCTTGCTTCTCCACACATTCCCCATTTCTCTAGCAGGACCGGCCTTAGATTGGTATAGTGCCTTACCTAAGCATTTTATCATCTCTTTCGCTCAACTGGCCCAAACTTTCTTGGAACACTTTTCAATCATATCTCCAAGAAAGTCTCTATTACCAACCTCTACTCTATTCGGTAATATGAAAATGAGTTTGTTTTCAACTTTGTCTCTCATTGGAGAAGTTTAATAAACCAACTTTCCTTCCCATTACCTCAACTATAACTCACAAATATTTTTTCTCAAACACGTACAAAACACATTTCCTCCATGTTGTGTGTACCAAAGTTTTTAGTGGAAAATAGAGCCATTGAAGAAGGGAAGTAAAAGTTTTAAAATAAAAACTTAACTTACAAACCCAAAAATCCCTCTTCATCCAAACCCAACAACCTAACCAATAACAATACAAATAACAAAGCAACCACCAATGTTATTGTCCTTAAAACCACACCTCTACCATCTACCAACCAACTAAACTTGAGGAACCAAACCTATAACTCCTTAAATCCTTGAAACCAAAGAAACTAAATGCGGAATACTCAAAAGCAATTAACTCCACTTGGAGAACCATATGCTTTTATTTTGGAAAAAAATGTTAAAATCTAACATCATTCAACTTCCACTGATTAGACTACCTCAATAATTTGATCCTTCTCACCTTATACTAGGATGGTATAATGAGAATGACCACTATGTCTTTAATCAGATCATAGGGATGATATTAACAGATGTAACACCTTTAAGAATCTTATCTAATCCCTCATTGACAAGGGGGAGCTTAGATTAGATAACCTCAATGCTTCACCAAATCAATCTCATGACATATTTAAATAGCCTTTTCCAAACCATTCTCCTACCAAAAATGAGAGTAATAATATCGAATCCTCTCCCAACATGCATTCCATCAACATGGTTCATGGCACGCTCGATGACAAAGAAACTAATCATCAACCCATGAATTCCCCTCTACCTATGAAAGAAGTAGAGTTACCTTTTACCCCTTTGAACACCCAAATAGAAGAAGTAATCATACCCAAACCTTCAATAAAAGATTCCACACCTATCTCCCCTATTATAGAACCATTTGTTCCCTCTTTGAAGGCTATCTCATAAGAAAAGATAGCCTCATCCACCAAACCTCTGATTATGGAACCTTCTATCACAAGCCAAGACAAGAGTAAGAAAACCAAACTAGAACCCCCAACCCCTTCTTTGGTGAACCAACCTAGCACTTCTAAATCCTCCACCCAACCATCTAAAACCTCTACTAAACTAACTAACCCTCAACTGCTTGAAACAAATGAAATAGCTAAACCTCCTTCAAAACCAACAAAAACAACAAAGGTAATAAAACCACAAAAGAACCCAAAATCCCAAATTTTCCATCATTCAACCTTTCCCTCCATCTTGAGTCCTCATCCCTCTACCTTGATCATGAAGCCCATTATTTATACCAAAACCCTACCACATCTACTAGTTACACCATCACACTTCCTTTCTAAAACATCTCTGCTACCGACATTGGTAATACCTAAGCTACCTACCTTACCGTCCTCTCCTTCTAGATCATCAATCGTATCACCTAAACCAAAACCATCAAGAAAACATACCAACCTAAAATCACCTATCACCAAACCTACTTCCAAATAATCTTCTATCTTGACACCCAACCAAAAACCACCAAACCCCTACCACCTTTAGTGGAGTCATACTTAACCATTCTTCTAAGGTTATTAAAAACTTCCTCTTTAACCTTACCACCTTTCAAAAATTTCCAACCTGTTAAATTTTTTGACCCTTCACATCCTCAACCAAAATGGCTTAATGCCAGCTTAGTCTATGCATATCATAGGATACCTGGGCATGACACAGAGCATTAAAAATCTCCCCAAGAACTCATCCATAACTTATTGAGGATAATATGTTATCAGATGAACCTCCCTTAACCAAGCCAACCCAACCTAACTGACAAACCAAAACTACCCCACCGCCCATAAATTCTATTATAAAAACTAATTTTAGGAAGGCTCCCAAATCTAAAAACCTATCACCTCCAACACGTTTGCATGAATCCTATTTAACCATTTTACAAAGGTTATTGCAAACCTCTTCCTTAACCTTACCACCTATCAAACTTTTTGACCCTATAAAAATTTTCAACCCTTCACACCCAAAACCATCATGGTAAAATGACCACCATATGTGCTCTTACCATAGGATACTTGGCCATGGTATAGAACATTGCAAGGCTCTTAAATCCATTATCCACTAGCTTTACAACAAGTATAATATGTTATCAAATGAACCTCCATTGAGCCCATTACCAACCCAACCATCAACTAATCCTACCCAACACTTGCCTATTTCCCCATTCTCACCTTAGATTAAGGAGGAACCAAAGCAACAGGCTAAACCAACACTTACTTTTATCCACACCATCTATAGGGTTACCCATTCTCAAGTCCAACAAAAGGATAAGGGAAAAAAATGTCCATTCCATAGACATACCCTTCAAAACCTCAACATTCTAATTGAACCCAACCAAAAACACGTTCACTTTGGGATCTTTTTTCCACCCATATGAAGATTAAACTAGGGGAACTTTCCTCCTATAAAGCTTTAACCATTTATTAACTTCAACCATATCTTAACCATTAACTGAACTAACCCTTGAATTTTTGCCTCAACCTATCAACCAAACCTATATGTCAACCCAACTTGAACCAAGTGGTATATCAAATTGGGGGAACCCATTTGGACACCACCTAACCTATTTGGTATACAAATTCTCCCATAAAACCATTGGAGATTACCCACCTCCATCAAACCTAACCAACCTTACCTCAAACTTTTGGACTTCAATATCAAAGATCTCATCCTAAAGGAAAACTAACCTGTGACCAACATAGAGAAGAGTAAACAAGGTAATTTTGCTTTCAATTGGCTTGGACCCTACATCATCACCCATAAGTATGGATTAGGACCTTATCATTTTTCCTCTCTAAAAGGCAAACTAGAACTTAAGCCTCTCAATGCTTTACATATTCATTCATTTTTTTGTTAAAGAAGGATCAAGCTCACCTATTTGTCTAACTTAAGCTCTTCCCTTGATTATAAGATTTTAACCTTCACCCACCTTCCTCCTCCCCTTTTAAGGCTAATTGATTATAACATAGAACCATGTGATTAATCATGATAGTCGTGGCCTAATCCTAAATATGGGTACCACAGCTCTACCCATAGCCTAGTTCTCATGGATACTTTTCATCTCTAACAAGATGGAAACCCATGGTCATTCTCTCTCAAAACCACACCCTTTCACATATCATTAACCTTCTTGTGTAATGTTTTTCCCTCATAAAGGGAAACCTCTAAACCTAATTAGATTGGTCTACGTCTAAACACATTTCATCTTGAAACAATTAATTGGGTCAATATCTTAAGAATTGGAGACTACTCCCTCGAAGGATAGTTGCCCAAAAACAAAAATAAAAATTGCCACATGTAAGGTAGACTACTCCCTTGAAGGACAGCTATAAAGAACATTAAAACAAAGCCAATAAGCTTAGACCAATCCCTTGAAGGATGGTTGAGTCAACTTTGTCAAAAGTAGAGAAATTTCATGGAAACTTCCCACATCGATCAACTTCCCATATATAGTAATAAAGCAAAAGGCCCACTTTCAAAACCAATTCTAAAGCCACAATCAAGTCTCAAGAAACATAATAAGTTGGAAGCTGCAATCGGCTTTCCCTTGTAGGCTTCCCACATTGATTAGTCTACATCTAGCATATGACATGGACTTATCTAATACCATTCTTAGGTCACCTATAGAAGGGGAAAACTAATTCACATGAGGTTATCATACATATCACCCATTAGCCTTCACACAACCTATCACCCATTTTCCCTTTTGACTATTTGTAAATCAAGGGATTTAGAGCTTACTTGACACCTTGTGATCAAGAAACTTTTTTTAATCAACTAATGACCATTCATACGTAATGTTTGAAGGGCTTATATTCATTAATCTAATCCCACTTCAAGTCCATTTTCAATCATTGTCAAAAATAAAGCATTGTGCCTTATTCTCATCTTAATGTACTTAGTTGATGTTTTCATCACAACTAATAACAATAGTCATTCCTTTTACATTGAGTGAGAATAAAACAACCATCACCATACCATTCATAACCATAAACATAACATTCAATCAACAACATCAAACACATTTTATACATGTTTACATCAAACTATGAAATATTTTATTTAGGGTTTAAAGAGTCACATGACACATGCAATATTTTATTAGATTACACATGCATTGCTTAACACATAGGCATACATTATTTTCCTACCTACACATTAGACCAATTATCTAGTGAATATAGATTTGTGTTTAACCATCCTTCTACTTAATTTATGGCATTCCCTATCTAAACGATTGCTAAAGGGTATACTCTATTCTCCTCTCCCACATTCATCCCCATAGAGTGAGAATCATACTCTACTCTAGGTCTTTTACAATGATACATTCACCTTCTTTCCCCCTTTTCCCTCCAATTCCTACTAGCCCACTACCACATGCTCTAAGCATTAAACCCCAACCATTAGCAGTGTCTACTCAAACATGGTGGTCTTTTCTTTTATGCCAGTGAATGTTCATTCATAGAAAGGGAACCACCATCTTCTCCCAACCATGCAACCTCTAGTTGGTTAGGCCTGAACTAGTGAAACCAATCAATCATTAGTTCCATAGAGCTAGGATAGAAGATGTAGACATGGCCACCATTTGTCTAGCCTACCCATGTAGCTCTTGGGTCAGGCAAGGTCCATCCTCTATCTCTCACCATGTTGCTAACTTCCTTACTTGTAGAATCTACTTGATTGTCAAAAAAATTCTTTGTAGGTCATCACTTCACTACTACCCTTAAAATTCAACTCATAGTAGTGATGAACCTTGGACACAACAACTTTAAAGATCCAAATAGATCCCTACCTCCTAAAACTTGGCCCATAGCAGTAAACACTATCTCCAAACTCCTATCCTCACATAATTTTAGAAGGTGTAACCTCCTAATAAAAACACCTCTTCTTTGGATTAGTTCCATTGAAGGTCATTTATGTTATTAGGCCTAGTATTCCCTTCTTATTTATCCTACCTTACCCATCCATGCCTCTCATCCTATGATATGTGGGATCATTATGGTAACTATTCACCAACCTACCCCCTTCACTTTCACCATTACCTTCACCATAACCCAACACCTCTATTGTTTCACCAAAACCCTCTACTATTAGCCCAAACCAGCCCATGTGGTTATTTTAATTGGGGAAACCCACTTAGACACCACTAACCCAATCCTTATTTGGAACCACATTGGCCTAATGTCCACAAATTATGTAGGCATCTCTTATGAGCAACTTGGCTACTAACATTTCCCTTTCCTTCCCTTCACCATCAACCATGAGAAAACCAAAACTGACCTTAACCAATTTTGACCTCTTTCCAATTTTGCATCCAACCAACCTAACCTAAACTTTGTGGTCTTTAAAATTAGGGAATCCCATTTGTAAGCCATTGGCCATCCTTTTAATTGAACTACATTGACCTGATGTCCATTTTGACTATGTAGTCATTACTCACGGGTAGCTTGGCCACTAACAACTAATTACTTATTTCCTAACTAATTTTTTCCACTAACCACACCCCTCACCTAGGGTGTCCTAAACCAAGATCACCTTTAACATGATTTCTTGGCACCCTTGGGTTGTAATGCCACCCACCTTGTCTACCATTTTTTTTAGCTTGTCAATCTCTTTTAATCACTTTTCTAGCTTGTAAATCCATTTTAAGACAAGGATTGATAGCTTTCCCAATTCCTGACTCTTCTCTCCTATATAGCCATCATCTCCTTTGTTTTTATATCCTCCCTATCACCTTTTTGTGATTTTTCTCCACTACTTTCAACCCAGACTATGTGTCATCCTCTTTGTCTCCCTACCTGCTCTTCACCACCTTAGCTAGGAATGTATATCATTCCCCTTCTCCATTTTATTTGTGTTTCGACACTCTTAAAGTTCACTCACTCCCTTTTTTTCCCTTTCATTTCGTCACTAGTTTCACCTCATCTTGGATGTATTCCTTGCTGTCTTTTCCCCTATTCTCATCACATCCTCCACTTCATTCTTCCTTATCTCACCATTTTACTTTTTTTTAGCCTTTTTATTTTCATCTCCTCTATCCCCATTCTGGGTATTTATTTTAGAGAAGCCTTCCATAATTACCCTTTTATTCTTATCTCTAATTCCTTGATTTTTAGCCTTCCATAATTACCCTTTTGGGTAGTATCCATGCTTTGAATACTTGATTCAATTCTTCCTTCTTATCATCCTTGATTTTCATCCTTTGTATTCATATCATTCTTTCACCCCTTGTGTTTCCATTTTATTTCTCTCTCATTTTCATCACCAAATCCTTCTTCTCGGTCTTTTTAGACTTGTTTTCAAGCCTTTCATGGTCACCCGATTGTCGGGTTCACCATCCTTCATTCTCCATCCTTTTCATTTCTTCACTTTTTATTTTCCTTTTATCTTCATCATTACCTAGAACTCCTTATTTTTCATCAATATGACCATGTTTCACTCCTTTCATCCCCCTTGGTCACTTCGATGCTTCTCTTTTCATCCATCTCCTACTCAGCCCTTCAGTGCTTTCTATTTGACACTTTTCAACACTTTCTATTTTTGCCTCATTTGCAAGTCATGTGATGAGAAAATATCCGTAAGCATCACCAAATATTTGGAATAATTTTCCTTCCCCATCCCCTTGGTCTTTCTCATTTTAAATCCCTTTTACTCCACTCTTTCATCGTTGTTGGAATCAAACTAAAAACCATCTTCAAATGGGAGATTTTGGATATTTGTGTGGGAACACAATCTACTCCCTCAATTAATTAATATTTTTCTATATCCCAAAGTCCCTCAACATATTTCTTAGAATTCCCTCAAAACTTAATGCTTGCATATTTTGGTGCCCCACTATCTCAAGCGTCAAGAGTTTGAATCTTCACGGTGACCCATTTACTAACTCTACTATTTTGTTTCCCTGAATCATTGAACAATACCCCTTACATATCCTATTCATCACATTATTGTGGAGTATGTACAATGTTGGCTTATTTTTATGGTGATGAAAGACCTCATTGGATCACCATGATAATTTGATTAGTACCAGATTTCCTATAGCCTGGTATAACCTATTTCTCCCATTTTTTCTGGTGGCAAAAATTTTAGAATTATTACTCCTTTATTTTATTACAACCTTCTTTTTGTCCTACCCATGTTTGGACTCTCCCATCCTTTTTTACCTTCATTTTTACATGTGAAATCATCACCTTTTCATATTGAGGCAACTAGTTACACAACACTCCCAACCTCAAAAGAAATAGATTAGGCTTGAAGTTCATTTTGGACATTATGTCCATGGAACTAAGTAGGCAATGTCCAATTTCCTAGTGCATATGGTGTTTGATTAGCCAACCCATTCCAACCACCTAACCACCTTGCCCATGTCTACCTTGACGTTGGTTATTTTTGATCTGACCTATTTGCATGTTTTATGATGCCCTCATAGTAGTCTTTTTGACCATGCTAACCAATTTTACCATGGTGAAATTTGAATATTTAATATTTTGCACAACCTAGTACATGACTTGACCATTGGTGTTTTACACAAGATCACTTCCAATTTTAGTTACCCACACATGGGATCACTTCTAAATTTGGATACCACACAGACACTGATCCTTTTTTATGAAGGCTAACAAGTGTACCCAGCCATCATAAAAATGATCACGTGGTCTATTGGTCACCTATCTTCTTAGCACTAAACTTATTTTACCAACATTGATAGCTTTCATCTTTGCATAATATTTACTACCATGCTTAGTCATATTTTATGCACTTATGGGCATCTTTTATGCCCCACTACTTTACAGCACCACCTAGTGCTTCCCCACCAATTGGTTATCAAACCTACACCTGATTTGTCTTCTCCTCATTGATTCTTAGTTTGAGGGGAAATGCCTCCTCCCATACTTAGGGCACCCTGACCTTTGACCAAACAATCTATTTTTGTTTTGCAACTTGTTAATTCAAAGCTACATAATAAAAAGGGGCAAAATATAGACACTATAAAACTACACAGTTATAGTTCTAGGTGTTAGAATGCCTAGAGACCACCTTAAATCCTCCTAAAACATTATTAACCCATTTTTACACCCTCCTAACTTAACCAAAGTCCCTATTCTACCCATTTATATTCAAAAAGTATTATTTGAAAACATAATTCAAAAATTGTTTTTGAAATCACTATTCATGAAACACTATTCACCATCACTATTCACTAAGGGACCCACTTTCACTATTCATGACGACATGGCATATGACATGGAAAATGACATGGCATGTGACATGGAATATGACATGACAAATGACATGGAAAAATGATGTGACAAAGTGACATGAATTGGTACCCCACCTTTAGCCCCTTTTTTCAAGATGATTAATGACCTCATTTAAGCATCACAAGGGTCCCCAATTGAAATGGGTCGAATTTTTCCTCAATGGTAAGTAATTTTACTTGGTTTTGCATTTTCACATGAAAATAGCCTTCAAAATTGACTTACCTACCCCTTTCACACCTTGGGAGAGACAAAGAGGCCACATTTTGGACTTCTTAACCCCAATAAGAGACTTATCAGCCTAAATTGGAATCTTCACCCACCTCACCTTGAATAACACATGCCCCCTTGAAAAATGGCACCATATTTTGTGGGAGAACTCTTAAAAGTCATAAATGAGGACAAATAAGGGTGTAACAAAGTCTTTGGTCCCATTTTCAAACCATGTGCACAATTCCTTTTAAACTTGGACTTGCATGCAAAATTGGGAGACTTGACAACCCCCATTTGAATCTTCCAACAATCCCATCCTTGACCTTGGGAAAAAATGTGCCATACTTCCAAGATGCCCTCTTTTGTCAAGTTTCCTCACAGAAAAACTACAAATACCCCCCTCTCCTTCACCCAAGGAGGAGGTTGAAAAGTTAGAGTATTGCTGCCCAAATTTTATTACAGGTGTTCATCCATTTCAATGAGGTCACTACTCTTCCACATCTTGGAGGAAAATAATTAGAATTAATGAAGCTTTTCTGAAATTGCCTCAAGACATCTTCATCAATAATCTTCAGCAAACCATCTTCATCGATAAACATCTACAAACGTTGAGGTAATCTTTTATTTTGTTATTTAAATTTATTTATTTATTTCCTTTTGTCCTCCATTACCTGAAACTTTTCACTCCCTTCACCATTCTTTTCTTCATCCCTTCCTCATCTTATCATTTACCTCTTTACCCCATTTTGCCTCTTTGACATATTCCTCACTTGACCTCTTTCACCTCGTTGCCACACTCGACATGTTTTCTCCTTTGAATAATCTATCCATTAACCATTTTGTCTATTTGAAGCCTTTATCATTTACCCAACCCAAAAAAATAATCCTTTTGACCCTTACCATTTTACCCAAACCCCAAAACTATGGCCTTGCCTTTGTTAGTTTTAGCATGTGCTAGATTTAGTCATTTTTCTTTGAATAAGTATTTCATTTATTTTTGTACTTAGAATTTAATTTATCATTAATTTAAATTTAATTACCTTTATTTTATTTTATCATCTTCATTTTTTATCAGGGGAGTGGATTGACAGCTATCCAAGGAGGTTTTAGCTTCTTGGATCTAGTATATGCTAGGCGGTCCACCCTGCATTTTATCTAACCAACAAGCTTGTGGTAGCATTGTCTTATTGCAGGTATTCCTTCCAAAAAAAAAGGAGTTCTATCTTCATCTAGTCATCAATGAGTGCATGTTTACTAGGTACACACCCTTCATCTTGTGTTTCTATCTTTTCTCATAAAAAACTAAGAAAAAAGCAAAAGTTTATAGAAACAGTCATGTTAAATCGACTAAGGTTTCAATCTTTACTTAGGATATTATGAAGGTATATATACTTTAGGAATTTTACCTATGCAAAGGTCCAATAAAATTCTATGTTTTGGCCAAAGTGTTTCATAAAAGGCCTAGGACTTATTTGTTTCAGACTTTTTATCTATGGTAAAAATTCCATAGGCCTATTTGTTTTGGAATTTTTGTCCATGGAAAAAAGTCAAAAGGGTAATTTTCCTTTGGAAATTTTTCTTGGACAAAAAGGCTTGACAAAAGTCCAAATTCCTTTGGGAAAAGTGTAAAGTCCAAATTCCTTTAGAAAAAGTGTAAAGTCCAAATTCCTTTGGTAAAAATGTAAAGTCCAAATTTCTTTAGCAAAAGTGCAAAGATCAATTTCTTCAGGGAGATTATTTAGAATAAAATGTCTAAAATAATTATCTCGATGAAGATAAATATGTCAAAGATTGAATTTCTATAGGAAAAGTGTTTGAGAGAGTTTAGTTTTTTAGGAAAATTATCCCAGACAAAATGTCTAAAATATTTATCTTGATTAACAAGGGGCCTAGGAGCAGAAAAGCCAAGAAAAAAAGACCACAATAATTATTTCTAAAGATAGGAATGCTGAGGACCAAAGGCTGAATGCAAACATAAAATCTAAAGACAAAGGTCCCAAAAGATAAAGACCTAGGAAAAATTCCCCATACTCGAAACTTAGTAATTTTCCTTATTTATTTTGAGCCAATCATAATCAAGATGGTGGGTCATGATTGAATGGTATGTGATGATGCATAAGAAGAGGATCAAACGGTGCATAAAAAATGTTAAATAGTCAAAAATTCCAAGATCCTCATGAGAGTGATAAGTGTCACCATCTCGGTGGACTACCTAATGATCCAATGACACACAAGGGTCAACTAAGTCAAAGGAACCTTTAGAGGAATGCGAGGAGGACACATGTTGAATTATTAGAGAGTGGAACTAGTAGTGTGATGGCTATGTGAATGTATTTTGATGGTCACATGGATGTCAAAGTTAAAATCCAATGGATACTTGTCATTTATGGCTTAAATTTGATGGTCACACAAATATCAAATACATTCATGTAGGTGTCAAAGATGTTCACGTGGATGTCAAATGATGGATGAATAAATGTCAAATTTAAATCATAAAAGGGAATCATCCATTGGATATTAAAGTTGATGATTATGTGAACATCATTAATGGTTATGCAAACATCAAATGATGGGCATGAAAACATCAAATTTAATCCATAATGGACTGTTAGTGGCATTTTATCCATGGAAAAAGAGATCGATGGTCTAAGTTTGATCATGCTTCAAGATCAATGGTGTGAGTAAGACTTGTCAAAGGACTTAGGTCGAATGAAGAGCTACCATGTGGTAGAAGGGCACTAGCCTGGTAGAGATTGACTATGTAAAACACATCAATCTTATATATTCTCTAGGTGGCATGATCTCAGGGGTCTTAATAGAGATATAATGGCTCATAATAAAATCTAGTGCTAAATGGGTGTCGAGAGCCTGTAGAGCTACTAGGTGGTATGCTAATGTTTATCATGAGGACAAGGATCTAGTAGTGCTAGTCCTAGGTGGAATTTTCAAAGATATGGACCCAATGACATGTTGACATGAGTCCTAGGGGCAATGATCACATGTCAAGTTAATGAACAAAGTGACATGGTGATGTCACATAGGCATACACATCATGGTCAAATATCTTATTCAAAGTGAGTTCATGGAGCTTTCACCATTGATAGTAAATTGACTAGGAAAATTATGGATGAGTCATGGTAGATGCACATGAACTTTGGGATTTTAAATTCAATTGTAAATTTGATTAAAGAGCCATAGGTCCCTTTATCTATAAGCTCATAATTTAGCTCCCAGGGATGTTTTAAAGGGCACAGAGGTTAAACATTTAGATGTCACTAGTTTTTGTAGGTACATTTGAAGTTTGGGACTTGTGGATGGAATGTGTATTTTGATAGTCAATAGTATATATGAACACTTTGAAATAAAATGGAATAATGATGAATCACTTATAACCTGTTGACATTTTTTCTATCCTTTTGGTATACTAATATGAAGGAGCTTATGTTCATAAAATTGATGACCTCTTTGTAGATTTTTGATAAAGCCTATATGAGAAGGGAAGTTATAAGAATGAAAAGTCTATGTTCATTTTATTATAATTGAAAATGGATTTACTAACCCCTTATATGCTCATTTGAGAATTCCCTAGGGAAACTCCCTAAGGGGACTATAAGTGCCAATTGTATAAATTGAAAATTTCCAAGTGGGGTCAAAATTACCCCTATAAGTTAGAAGTGAAATAATGCATTTATGCTTTAAAAAAATTAAAAAAGGCAATAGTGCTAAAATGTGAAAATTCAAGTTGGAGCCAAAAGGTAAAAAGTTAAAAGTGACCTAAGTCTTTTGTATTATTTCATTATTTTCCTTGTCCAAGTTCCTCATTGAGCGAGAAATTGTAGGCTTGAAAATCCAAGGTAGGCCACTTCAGAGAAGATCATTCAAAGGGCCATGTATCCAAAATATTCCTAGGGAAACATTGCAAGAGCAGCTTGTTCTATGGTGTGCATAAAAGGAAGGGCAACTATCTAGGAGGTTCCAACTATGTAAGAAAATGGTCTAAGGCATTTTTAGGTAGTTGCGCATAATGACAAAGTTTGTTCGGCCCTCTACCATGAATATTCTCCTTTCAACTTGTGTGAAAGGTATCTCCTACCATGAAATCAAAAGATGTACTCCAAATATTTATCATTCCTCATAGAGGTAGTTAGGGTTGTGATTTTTTGCAAATGGATAAGGATTTCAAGCATGACAAGGGAATATTTTATAGATGGAAGCATCTTGGTGAACTTGGAAGTTTGTTTTATAGTTTTGTAAGTTGTGACCCATAATTTTAGATTTGAAAATGTATAATAGAGGGCTTCTCCTCTATTCAAGGGGTTGGCCATTATGTTGGTTGGGGCTGGCCATTATGTTGATTTTGGTTGGACATTATGTTAATTGTTATTGGTCATTATTTTAGGTTATGTGTAGATTTTGTCTCCCTTTCTAAAGTGGTTACAATTGTACAACCATTAACAATCTTTGAGAGCATTTTTTTATCTCCCTTGTCAAAATATAAATCTCACCATGCTTGTCCCCATGGAAAATTTTTAAAATAATGATGCACATAATATTTCTTTTCAAGTTAATGAAAATGTTTGTGGTTATTTTTTTTTCTCTGTAGATGAAGTGTTGTGAGATGTTTTGTAAGAATTGTTGATTAGACATTTGGGTTTGTGCTCACTACTGGTTTTCATTTTGATCATAGATTTATATTATAAACTCTTTCTATATTACTTCAAGATAGGTTGTTGAATAACTTTTTAGGGAACTGTTTGCTAATTTTCACTCCCAAATTTTACATCTTTCATTTTGGGTAAGTGTAACTTTAGAATTTATCTATCAAAGGAAGCATTTCACACTATGCCCACAACAAAGTGTCAATTTTTATTTCTTTTGAAATCTTTTGTTTGGTGTTTTTACACAAGTGTTATTTATTTTAACGAAGTTTTGTTTTGGGTTTTTTTTGTTCAAGACAAAGGAATTGTTTTGGACATTTTGTTCAAAACAATATTTCTGAAGGAATTGTTCTATAGGTAAAGGAACTTTCAGAAAGCTTTAAGGAATTGGTCCTTTGAAAGATTCCAAAATGAATTGGTCCTTTACAAGATTTATAAAGGAATTGGTCCTTTGCAAGATTTTTGAAGGAATTGGTCCTTTGCAAATATTTTTGAAGTAATTTATCCTTTGCAAGCTTTTTGAAGGAATTGGTCCTTTGCAAAGATTTCTAAAGGAATTGATCCTTAACAAAATTATGAAGGATCATTTTTCATGCAAGTGCCCTACACACTTTCTTGAAGGGTCTTTTTCTTAGGAAAGTTTCCTTTTCAATATTTTTGAAGGGTATAGTTCAATTTTTCTGAAAGGCATCTTCTAAATTTTTGAAGGGGCATCTTCAACCAAAGTTTGAAGGAATTTTCAAGTACGGTGCCTATGTAGTTTTCTTGAATGTGTTTTTCCTTCAAAGGGAGTGTTTCTAAAGCAAAAGAAACTAAGGCATAATCCATTTAGAATTTTGTCTTAAGGAATTACTTAAGATAAAAGTGGTCCTTTACAAAAAAGATGAAAGGTACTTGGAAATATCCTGAAGACTTTCTCTCTCAAGAAAAGGGGTTGAGGTAAATAGTCTATAAAGAGAAAGGCCTGAAAGGTTAATTCTTTCAGAGAAAAGGGTCCATGGGAAAATTATTTGAGAAAACGCTAAAGTAAAGGTCTAAGAAAATATCCCAAAAGAATGGTTTTAGTAGAGTGATAGTTGTACAGACATCAACATCAAGGTGATGGGCTAGTTGTTGGAATTTAAATAGTGATGGGCTAGCCATTAGCATTTAAATAATGGTTCTCAAACAGATCGATGGTCTTCACTCGAATGCTCAAAGATCAAAGGGCTCATGTTCTTCATCCATTGAAGATAAAATGAAGTGAAATAAAGTAAATCATAGGGCTTGCATCACCTTGATTAGATCAAGATCCAAGTCATTTTTTATGGCCAATTAAAAGAAGAAAAGTTGAGGGGCTCTATAGGGATTAAAAATTCAACTAAGGTCAAGATGGGATGATATTTCAATGGATGTTTGCAGACATACATGTGGAGCCAACATTCTGACAAATTCCATAAAGACATACACATAGGCTTCAAGTAGTTTCATCTTCAAGGCTAATATAATGAAAAGGATTATCCCCTGCACCATTACACACCTCAACAAGCTAGTGAGAAACTATTAGCATCAAGAAAAATCTACAATAGGTGGACTCATTTAAAATAACCAAATTGATGCCATTACTTAGATCAAAATATATTGATTCTATTGGTGAAACCATTAGAGAAGCATTTTTGAGAGAGAAAGCTAACTATGTAACCATTTGAGGTGACATGGATCAGTCGAATGGCCTGAATGAGCATCATTTATAGAGACAAATTTAGCCATAGTGAGAGGCTTCTAATAGATTGATTCCTCTTTTTAGCACCAAAAATCATCCCCTCTCACTTCCTTTCTATTATAAATACAACCCTTTGACTAGTAAAAAGAGGTTCCACACAATGTATGGTGAAGCCCTACTGGATTGATGTCATATTTTACCTTTAAGCATTAGTACAAGTCTTTTTTTTCAAGTTCTAAATAATTGGTTGAGCACGTAAGTGATGTATAGTGACTTCAAGTGATGATTTTCCATCCTTTACCCTTCATGTTTGAGCAAAAATTCTTAGTCTAACAGGTCATATAGAGTGTTTTCAAGTGTGTTAAATTATTTTAAGTGTATAACTATTCTTGGAATGTGTAACTTTCCTTTTAATTCATTTACCTTGTGTTATTTTATACATCTCACCTCTATACTAAAATACTTGTGTTAGAATCCTTAGAGCTTGAAGATGGTTTATGTGTTTTGTTGTATTGTGCACTAGAATATGATATTCATGTGGAAGATAATCTTGGTACATCACCACTCTTAGAGTAGGTTTCTTTTTATGCAATTTCTAACTCTTTTCCATTCAAGAAAATTGGCTTAGATAGAAGTTATTTTATAGAGATACATTCAGGGAGCTAGCCCTTTAAATCTAGAGGTTCATTTCCTCTATAGGTATACCCACATTCCTAGAAATGTTCTAACATTGTCCAAATATAGAAGAGATTTTAACACTCTCTTCTAGGGTGAAATATTTAGTGACAATAGTTTTGGCATGCTTGGTGGGACCGTTGGTCCTAATTATTTACATGTCAAGGTGAATACTGGTCTTGACAAGCCTAAGGTTGCATAAATATTCTTAACCTAGTATTTAGTGAATCCAAAAGGTGAGAATCTCTAGTTGTAGATCAAGTTGCCCACTTTATAATTCATGATCCTCACTAGGTCATCTAGGATATTTAATCAAGCCCCTCTAGCTAAAGGTCTTCTTGAAGAATAACACCTTAAACCATTCCTAATGCTTAGAGATCCTAGGCAAGGAGGTTTTTAATAATAAGTTGAGGAGATTGAAGAGATAAGATATCAAGAGGAAAAAGGAGAAATGGATAGGTAACAACTTTTCGTGGCCTTCAACACCCAAAATCCATTTGACCTTCCCGTATATGACCCTATTCCTCCCAATGCTACCAAGAATCACCCTAGTTTCAATGGAGAGGGTATTATTATCCCATAAGAGCATATTAGGGAAATTTCAAATTTTTGTAACTTCCATAATGTCACCTAAGACAACATAACCATTATATTGCTTACTATGTCTCTAAAATGTAAGGAACTTGATAGGTATAGGACTTTGGAAGGTGATTGCATTACAAGTTAGAATGGCTTTGGGGAATTGTTAGTAACTAGAATTGAGAATAAGAGTGACCATACTTCATTAATCCACTAGCTGAATGTGATAAAGAGAGGTCCTAACAAATCAATGGGATATTTTAACAAAATATTTCAAAGGACATGGCATAGGTTGCCACCTATCATGAGACCTCCTTTGAGCTTTGTGTTTCCCACTTATCTCAAGGCTATTGGTACTAACGTGGTTAAAATGTTGCATTTGATGGGAGGATTTACTGTATTAGATGCATATGAGATAACTATTGAAGCTGAAATAGCTTGATACAAGCTATAAAGCTACCTCCAAGAGTTTCTATGCCTTTGTTGTCTCATAGTTTAGTTAAGGATCCAAGTGTAGCACAATTTCCTAATGCCAATACCAAGCCAAGAACTACTCTCAAGAAGATGGATAATGTTGTGGACCAAGATGAAGAGATCTAGTCATTACGAGCTTAGCTCAAGTAAGCTCAATTTTAGGCAAGTGCTCCACCTAACCTTTAATACTATCCTCAATAAGGCTATAGAGCTCCACCCAAATACAAATACCAAGGTAGAGGACAAGGTCAACAAGATTTCAAGAGGTAGTCCAATGCCTATAATCCTAATTCCACTCATTTTGTGAAGGCTATTGTTCCTGTGCATGCTAATCTAGCCTAAGGAAGGGATCATTTAGATCAATGGGGATAACCTTAAGGTCAATTTATGTATGATTATGGAGAAGACATCCAATCTTTGGTGGCATAAGAAGAAGATACTCCTTACATGACATTAGAAGAAGTGAATCTCATGCAAAGGGATATTGATGGAGAAGGTAGCAGCCAAAGTGTAGGTATGATGAAATTTTAAGCAAAGGATGATTATGTGTTGAATCAAATAAAATCAATTTAAGACAACAAAATATCTAAAAAGAGAGATTTGGGAGATGTTCTGGAAGCACATGTGATTCTAAGAAATGCCTCTCTAAGGCCACAAAGTGTTAATCCTAGTGCAATACCTACTACTAGTCATTCTCCTCAACAAAGCTAGAATGTGAGTAGGGTTGTCAAGCCTACAATGTAAAAAGTTCAAGCTCCCTCATTACCTTAAAAAATACAAGAAAAGGTGAATAATTCCCCTCTAAACATTTTTTATTCTTTGAATAATACCAAGATAAGCATATCTATTTGGGAAGTCTTGCATATGCTTGGTCAAAAGGAACTCTTACAAGAATAGCTTAAGAGAATTCATGTAGCCCCTCAAACTTCAAAAAACAATAGTGTAGGCCTTACCAATACTCCAAATTATGTCTTAGAGCCATCCACTAAATATGAAAAGCCTCTACCCTTCTACCTCACAATCATTATGGGAGATAAGTTGGTTCACAATTGTATTATATATAGTGAAGATAGTACCACTATCATGCCTAAGGTGGTGGCTGATAACTTGGGATTGAATTATGAACCACATAGTAAAGGTGTGTTGTATCTTGATGGGAATCTAACCAAGATAGTGGGATTTGTCAGAGGTTTGAAAATATTTCTACACAGTTGCCCACATTTCCCTATTATACAAGATGTTGTGGTGGTCAACCTTCCAGCTCATTTTGCTATCTGCTTATCAAGGGTTCACATCTAAAATAGGAGGGTACCTTTATAATGATTGGTATTTTATATATTTTAAAACAAGATATGGAACCAACGTGACTATAAGGACACAACTCTTATCAAGGTTTCATATTGAGCCATACATGGAGATAATTTCAAATCAGAGTTATCTAATTAGTAAAGAAGAAGAAGGTGCCATGGATGGTGAAGTATCCTCTCCCCTTAAATGTATTTTTGATATTTTCCTTGATAAGTACATCAATAGAATACATGGACTAGATCCATATACATTTATATAAGAGATTGATTTGGGAGTCTATTATATGCATGAAAAAGATGTTTCCACTCCTTCACTCACTAATGAAGATCATGAACTTGAAAGGATATGGGAAATGTTTTGTGATGGATCAAGAAGAAAAGTAGGTGAAAGATATGGAATTAAGTTATTTTATCCATAAAATAATCAATACTAATCCTCATATAGATTCCACTTTAGCTGCACCTACAATGTGGCAGAATATGAAGGCCTAGTTCATGACCTCTAATGGGCAAAGAAGAGAGGGATCAATAAATTGAAGGTTTATGGGGATAGTGAATTGGTCATACATCAAGTGAGAAATCAAGCTAAAACCAAGAATCCATTACTTAAATCCTACAATCATATGGTATGGGACCTACTTGAATACTTTGATGCCTTTAACATACAACTCGTACCAAGGGATTCAAATAAATATGTTGATAGATTGGTTGCCATAGGAGCATAGTTTGACACAGTTGATGATATAGGGAACGAGAAAGATATATCTCATATAAAAGTCATTATGAGGCCTTTTATTCTAGATAATGAAGTTTAATTTCAAGTGTTTGAAAGTGATGAACACATTTCACACATCCTACAAAATGAGGTAGAATTATCCTCAAGGAACCAAAAGAGACTGCATGATAAATATGAACAAGTTATTCAGCTGAAGACAAATAAGATACCTAAATGGATGATTAATTTGGAGAGTGTTTTAAATGAATATGATAAAAATAATAAAGAAAGAGTGAGCATGTCCATGAAAGAAGAGAACTATGAGAGAGTCATGATTTATAAGGACAAGCTTCTAAAAATTGGTAAGATATGTTCCCTGTCTGAGAGGCAGGCCTTTATTGAATTATTCAAAGAGTTTCATGACATTTTTAATTGGGAATATAAATATCTGAAAGTTTTTGATACAAGTATATCTCATCACACCATTGATTTATAACTTGGGGATAAACCAATTAGGTAGAAACAAAGGCCTATCAATCCCAAGATAGATGAACTAATGAAGAAGGAGATGACCAAGTTGATTGAGTCTAGGATCATCTTTCCTATCAAACACTCAACTTGGGTGGCTAAACTTGTACCTTTCTGGAAGAAAAATGGAGAGATCAGACTTTGTGTGTATTTTTGAAACCTTAATAGAGTGTCTCTCAAGGATCATTATCCACTACCTTCCATTATATAAATTTTGCAATTTGTTTTAGGTTCTCAATGCTTTTCACTTCTTAATGGTTATTCAGGTTACAATCAAATATTAGTGAATGGAAAGGATTAGTTTAATACAATCTTCACTACAAAATGGGGGACATTTTCCTATATGAGGATGCCATTTGGTTTTTCCAATGCTGAAGCTACATTTCAAAGGCAATGGACATGGCTTTTAAAGGTTTGATCAATGATTTTTTGCTTGTGTACCTTTATGATATAAATATTTTTTCAAAAGATGTTGATGATCATATGGAACTTCTAAGGCAAGTGTTTGATAAGTGTAGGGATTATGGATTATCCCTTAATCCAAAAATGTGCATCTTTGTTGTCTATGTAGGTAAGTTATTGGGTCATTTATTTCAAAAGAAGGCTTGTCTACTGACCCTGAAAGGATTGAGGCTATTTTAGGCTTGTCTTTACCTCAACACAAGAAATGACTTCAAAGATTCTTGGGGAAAATAAAATTTGTAATAAGGTTTATTCCAGGCTTTGGAACTTTGGCAAATTTTATCACAACCATGCTCAAGAAGAACCAAGCTTTTTCTTGGAAAAAAGAAGGTAAGAGTAGCTTTAAGGAAATCAAACAAGCAATTTCAAAATATCCTACTCTCTTGAACCCAAAATTTACCAAATATTTCATACTCTATACCTTTTCTAACCTTGATACAATCTCAGCTATGCGTATGCAAAAGAATGATGAGGAGGTAGAATAACCAATTTCATTCTTTAGCCAAGGATTAGAAGATTATAAGGTCAAGTATACATTTGGTAAGAAAAAATCTCTAGCTATGATAAGAGGATTGAAAAAATCTAGACACATGGTTTCAAACAACAAGATACATGTCATGGTTTCTCATCTTAACATGAAGGAGTTTCTCCTAAGAAAATACCTCAATGTAAAAAGAGTTGGGTGGATTACCAAGGTAATGGATTATGATGTGGATATTAAGGTGATAAACTTGGTAAGAGGAAAAGGGTCATGTGAGAATTTAGCTTCAGATTTTCAAGAGCCAAACGACAAATTCTTGATCAACCAAGTTCACCCCCAACTAGCTAATCATATACAAGTTCAAAGATGGAATCAAGACAGCATTAGTTTTCTTTAAAAATGGTGGGTTCCCGAATGGCTTAAACAAGTCTCAAAGGAGGTATTTTAGATTGTAGACCATTCCTTACTATCTTTTAGATGGTGTTATCTTTAGGAGAGATGTGAATGGTGTGTTGTTGAGGTGTGTTAACAATCATCAGTTTGGTATGCTACTAGAAAAGTTTCACAATGGTGTATATGGAGGTCATTTCTCTCTTAAGATGATGACTAAAAAGATAATGAGGTCTAGTTACTATTGGCCTAGTATTTTTAAGGACTCTTACCATTGGGATAAGATGTGTTCTCAATGTGCCTTTTTTGTAGGTAAACAAAAACTTGAAGCCCTTCCATTGAATCCTTTCCAAGTAGACCAGCCTTTCATGTAATAGGGCCTTGATTTCATTGGTGTGATCAACCCTCCATCAAGTGCTAGACACAAATGGATATTGACTACTACTGACTACTTCATGAGGTGGGTAGAGGCTATTGCATTAAAGAAGGTAAGTGAAAATTCTATCTTGGAGTTATATGAAAACATTATAACAAGGTTTGGAGTTCCCCATGTTATTTTTTTTGAAAATGCACTTGTTTTAATAAGTGATAAAACTTTTTATTAGGAAAATAGGAATGGAGTTTACTTGAGTACCTCATCCAACTATTACCCTCAAGGTAATGGATTAGCTTAGTTTACTAATAATAATCTCATCAAGATCATTAAGAGGACATTGGAGAATAATCAAAGCGCATGGCACACAAAGTTGAAGAAAATATTACGGGATGATAAGATTACTCCTAAGAGATCAATTAGTAACTCTCCCTTTGTGCTTGTTTATGGGAGAGAGGATAGGTTGTCCATATCTCAAGAACTCCTTGCTCTAGAGCTTGCACATCAGCTAGAACTACTTAAAAATACTCCAATGGAACTTAGATTGATATAAATAATGCATCTAAAATAAGTAATAGATAATGCACATAAGGCCATGGAATACCACCAAGTACTCATGAATAAGTCCTTGATAAAAGAACAAGTATAAGATTCTTCAAAGAAGGTGATTTGGTTCTAAACTTAGAAGAGGATATGGCAAAACTAGGTAGATATACAAAGTTTGATGCTTTATGGGGTGGCCTTTACATCATTAGCAAGTGCAATCAAAGCAACTCCTTTCGACTAACCAAGATGAATGTAGAAGAGTTACCTATCCCTGTGAATGGGATACATCTAAATTTTTTCTATTAGTCCTTACAAATCATGTTTTGTAAATAGTAACATAGGTGTGTGTGTTTAGTCTAATTTTATTTTAGCTTGGTTGTGTTCCCTAAGTGTTATAGTTAAACACATGTGTGTTTCCTTGGTTTGTTGTTATGTTCCCTAAGTGCTTTGTAGCACAGGTGTATTTCCTTCCTTTTGTTTGGTGTGTGTCTTTGCCTTTATGCATGTGAATCAACCAGCTTGTGCTTTTTGAGCCAAAGGTATGTTAAGTCATTTTGGGTACCTATATGTATGACTTCATGCCTAATGGAAGTATTTAGGCAACTGGTCTTAGGCATAGAAGGCATGCCACCCCTAGGAATCACCAATAATGTTAGCCAATTTTCACTCCCAAGTTTTGCATCTTTCATTTCAACTAAGTGTAGCATTTAGAATTTGTCTATTGAAGGAAGTGTTCACAATATGACCATAGTAAGGTGTCAAGTGTTATTTTCTTTAGAAGCTTTTGTTTGGTCTTTTTGCACAAGTGTTATTTCTTTTGAAAAAGTCTTGTTTCAATTTTTCTTGTTTAAGACAAAGGAATCATTTCAGACATTTTGTCTGAAATATCTTTCTGAAGGAATTATTCTATAGGCAAAGGCACTTTCAAAAAGCCGAAGGGATTAGTCCTTTGCAAGATTCTTAAAAGAATTAGTCCTTTGCAAGATTTTTCAAGGAATTGGTCCTTTGCAAGATTTTTGAAGGAATTGGTCTTTTGCAAAGATTTTAGAAGGAATTGGTCCTTTGCAAGATTTTCAAAGGAATTGGTCCTTTGCAAATATTTTTGAAGGAATTGGTCCTTAATAAAAGTCTGAAGGATCATTTCTCATGCAAGTGCCCTACACACTTTCCTAAAGGGTCTTTTTCTAGGGAAAGTGTCCTTTTCAACATTTTTTAAGGGTACAATTCAATTTTTTTGAAAGGCATCTTCTAGATTTATGAAGGGGCATCTTCAACAAAAGTCTGAAGGAATTTTTAAGTAAGGTGCCTATGCAATTTTCTCAAAGGTATTTTTCCTTCGAAGGGAGTGTTTCCAAAGTAAAAGAAACTAAGGCATAATCCCTTCAGACTTTTGTTCAAAGGAATTACTTAAGAGAAAAGTGGTCCTTTACCAAAAAGCTAAAGGGTACTTAGCAAAATCCTGAAGACTTTCTCTCTTGGGAAAAGGGGCTGAGGCAAATAATCTGAAAAGAGAATGGGCTCAAAAGGTTAATTCTTTTAGAGAAAAGGGTCCATGAGAAAATTGTTTAAGAAAATGCCAAAGAAAAGGTCTGAGGAAATAAGTCAAAAGAATGGTTTTAGTAGAGCGATAGTTGCATGGATGTCAACTTTAGGGTGATGAGCTAGTCATTGGAATTTAAATAGTGGGTCCTAGGTAGATTGATGGTCCTCACTCAAATTCTCAAAGATCCAAGGGCTCATATTATTCATCCATTGAAGATTAGATGAATAAAAATAAAGTAGATCAAAGGGCTCACATTACTTTGATCATATCAAGATTTGAGTCATTTTTGATGGCCAATCAAAAGAAGAAAGGTTGAGGGACTCTATAGGGATTGAACATTCAACTAAGGTCGAGCTAGGATGAGATTTCAAGGGATGTTTGTGGACATACATGTGGATCCAACATTATAATAAATACCATGAAGGAATACACATAAGATTCAAGTGTTTTCGTCTCCAAGGCAAATAGAATGAAAAGGACTCTCCCATACACCATTACACACCTCAACCAACTGGTGAGAAGCTATTAGCATCAAGACAAATTTAAAATAGGTGGACTCATTTGCAATAACCACATTAATCCCATTACTCAACTCAACATATCTTAATTCTATTGTTACAACCATTGGGAAAGAATCTTTGAGAGAGTAAGCTAACTATGTAACCACTTGAGGTGACATGGATCAATTGAATGACCCAAATGATCATCATTTGTAGAGATAGTTGTAGCCATGGTTGGAGGCTTAAAACAGATTGATTCCTTTTTTTGACACCAAAAAGCCTCCCCTCTCACTTCCTTTCTACTATAAATATAGCCCTTTAGATAGTAAAAAGAGGTTCCAAACAATGTATGGCAAAGCCCTGCTAGATTGATGTCATATTTTACCTTTAAGCATTAGTACAAGTCTTTTTATTTCAAGTTCTAAATAATTATCTGAGGATGTAAGTGATGTATAGTGACATAAAGTGATGATTTTTCATTGTTCTATCCTTTAGCCTTCACATTTGAGCAAAATTTCTTAGTCTAATAGATCATATAGAGTGTGTTCAAGTGTGTTAAATTGTTGTAAGTGTATAACTATTCTTGGAATGTGTAACTTGCCTTTCAGTTCATTTGCCTTGTGTTATTTTATACATCTCACCTCTATACTAAAATACTTGTGTTAGAATCCTTAGAGCTTGAAGATGGTCTTTGTGTTTTGTTATATTATGCACTATAATATGATATTTATGTGGAAGATAATCTCAGTGTATCACCAATCTTAGAGTGGTTTCATTTTATGCAATTTCTAACTCTTTTCCCTTCAAGCAAACTAGTTTAGATAAAGTTTTTTTGTAGAGATACATTTAGGGAGCTATCCCTTTAAATCTAGAGTTTCATTTCCTCTATAGGTATACCCACATTCCTAGAAATGCTCCAACATTGCCCAAATCTGGAAGAGACTTGAACACTCTCTTCTAAGGTGCAATATTTGGCAACAATAGGAACCATAGGTTTGTGTATTTGATAGGGAAAAGCATTTGAAAGATTAGTTTTAGTGTATGTTATAGTCTCTCAAGGATAATTTGGTATTTATCATTATCTTGAATTTAAAGTTTTTTTGCATCTTTGCTAAGCAATATTATCATGAAATACTACAAGATACCCTACTATTTAGAAACCACCAACACACCACCCTCCTTTTTAATCATCTAACTTGTCCTACCCTACAAATAATAGACCCTTTACATAATATAAGTTTTATTTGACTTGAAAATTCATAAGATCTTATATATTTGAAATGTGTTTGCAATTTGTGTTTTAAAATCCTAGCATTGCAGTCTTTTATTTGACCCCTATTGTTGAAGATTCTATATAATGAAGATTGAAATCTCTTTTCCATGTATCTTTGGTAACTTGTATATGACATAGAGAATTCATAAATTTTGTGTGACAACCCTTTACGGGTAAAGTGTGCAAACTTGGTTATGTCCTAGTCATATTTGTTCTTTGTGCTAAAAATCCCCATGGAGGTCAAATTTTAGAATCTTTTCATGTGAGCAAGCTACCCCATAGGTCATCTCACCTTGGTTTAAGTACAGCCATAAGTAGTAGGGAGATTACCATACCCTTTGTAGGTGCATCTCAATCATTTTATGCATTTGGTCTAAACTTGATTCCAAACCCTTCCCTAGATACAATGACATACTAACATGTGTTTTCATCATTGCTTGATATTTTCTCTCAAGTATGCAAGGCTGAATGTATGAGGTATATAACTAGGAACCAACACTCATCTAACACCATTTCTAGGGACCAAATTGAATTTATGGTTACCGTTATTGCTCAAGAGTCTTACAGAGAGTTATATTTTTTAAAGTTCTCTACTTATTGTACCGATATGATTATCTTTGGTTTGCCAACATCACACACTTTTTTGGTGCCATTTTCAGGGATAACTATGAAACTCAACACTTATGTTGTTGGGGACTCTTACATAGAGCTATAAGTATTTCATGTTATGAAGTTATTTGTTATTACTACACTAATTTGATTATCTTGGCCATCAACATTGCAACACTCCACTAAGGATGTGCCAGGAGTTTTTTAAGGCTTGATAATTGATTTGACTGTTCATGATAGGATTTTTATACTATGTTCATTGCAAAGAGCTAATTAATATTGCATGTTGGAAGGTGTTTTTTCCATTTTTAACATTATCCTAAAAAAAATAGTGTCTTTAATTTCTATCTCATTAAGCTTTAGCAAGTTTAATCTCAACATGTATCACAAACAGTTTATCAACTGTTATATTCTATAAGTTTAATTCTAATAGCAAATCTAGCTTTATTTTCTAGTTTCAAGAAAGATTGGTGCCTATTCTAAATATTCTGCTAACTTTCAGCTCTAAGTATTTTCTTGTTTTTAAATATGGAAGGATTGAGATCATCTTTCAAAGGTGACCCATCTAAGAAAATAGTTCCACCCTTAATTATTCCCTAAAGAAGAAGGGGATAAGTTTGGAGGCCTATTGAAGGGTAGATTTTAGCTACCAAAGACCATCAAGATTATGATAATCTCAAACTATTTATTGATCCTCCTATTATTGAGGACTATCATAGTTATTCTACTAATTCTAAAACCTATAGTCTTGTGTATTACCCAGCTCCTTCTGAACCAATTGAATCCCCTCCCAAGGCTGACCCACCAAGTCCATGTCATTCACCCCCTAACATACCTTTTGTACTTATTATTAAACCCACTATTGAACCAATCATGAGGCATAGGGATCTAGATGAGAATGAATGTCCTGCATTTTATGTTTCCAAATTTAGGCCTATCAATTTTGATGAAATGGAAGGCTATCTAAATTAAGTCCCAAATGAAGTTAGGAAATGCCTCCCAAAGTTTCAGGGGAATAATGTAGTGAGTGGTGATCACCACTTGAGGGATTTTATCAATGTTATTGAATATTATGAGGTTGAACATTAATATGTATGAATTAAGTTATTTTTTCACACACTAGAGGAAGATGATCATGAATGGTTCAATTCCCTTCGTATTGGATGCATTAATTCATGAGAAGAGATGAAAAATGTCTTTAGAAATTAGTATGGTGCTAGGATTGATCCAAAGTTTCTTTTGGGTGAGTTTGAAAACATAAAAAATAACCTTAATGAGTGTCTGTAGGACTTCAATACAAAGTTCAACAAAACTATGATGTAGCTACCTGACAATATTAGGCCTAGTGATATAGTGTTCTTGATAAAATACTATGATGCCTTTGACAAGAAGGATGCATACTAATTAAGGGATAAGGCTCTCACTAACCTACATTTGGCATTCAATATGGCCATCCAAATTGAGAATAACATAAAGGCTATGAGAAAGCCTATGAATAAGCAAGTTGATGTGAATGTAGTCAATCTTAAAAAGACATAGTCCATAAAGGCAACCAACCTTGAGGAGACTATTAAAACTTTGGCTTTTACTATCAAAGAAATGCCATACAAGTTGGCTAGAGCTAAAAAGGGGATCCCTCATGTGTCTACCAGTCAAGATAGGGCTCCAAATCTAAATCAAGCACAAGGAATGACTACTTTCCACCATCAAGACAATGATATAGAGAAGAGGCCTACACATGAAGAAAGAGCATACATAAATCAAAATAGAGGGGTTAGAAAAGAAGTGCCTGATTGATTAAAGACCAAAGTGAATGTTGTAAATTGTGACATTGAGATTGATTGGTTGGACAAGTGATTTCTTCCACATCCATCACATGATACAACTAAACTAATAGATGATGAGAATTTGATGTTCAATTATCAAATCCGCCAAAGTGAAATGATTGCCTCCACAAAATTGTTGAGTTCTACTACTATTGATCAATTTTGGAGTGTAGTTAAGAAGGTAAGTGTACCAACTCTTGAATTTTCTTGTGACATTAATATGGAACAAGCATATCAATTATCCATTCATGATTTCAATTTCAATGTAGCAATTACCCAAGAGAAAGAGTATCACTTGAGAATAAAATATCAAATTGTTGTGCCTCAAGACACTGCCCTTACAAATCCAAAGGTAGGGGATGTTAATAAAAAAGATAAGAAAATTATAGTAGTCCCTAAAGCTTCCAAAATAGTTCCCATTTACCAATTCACTAAGGCTAGAGGTATTCTAGCCAAGAAAAGAGTAACCATATTGTCTAGTATCCCTAAGGGTGATAATGAGTTAAAATAAAATCCACCTTTGAAGGCTAATGTTAAAGATTCAAATCCACCCCAACTTACTCCACTTCAAACCTTAAGTGACTGTATTCTAGTTGATGGTGTTGTCACCTTTCTACCAAATACTCCCCTTCCTTAGTGTATCATATGTGATATGGCCCAAGTGTTGAGCTAACTGAAAATCATTGTGCCACTTGTTGAATTATTAAGAATACTTAAACATAAGAAGAGGAATTTTAAATTATTAGAATTTGGTGAGAAGTTAGCTAAAAATGAAATTAAGTTACCCCAAACACCCCCTAAAAGTGATAAAGAATCAAAAGAGGTTTTTAAACTCACTTTGGAGGTCTATTTGGGAACTATATTAGTAGAAAGTTAGATGATTGTGGATCCATTTTATATAGCCCTTTTGATCAATGGTCTGATTGTTCACAATTACATGTTTGATTCTAGTGTTTCCTATAATGTGATGCCCCTAGGTGTCTTAAATGAGCTTAAAGTTAAGATTACATCAGCCTTTGACATGTGTTATGCCATGGACTCATGAGAGGTTCTAGTTGTTGGACAAGTCAAGGTGTTGGTGGTATAGTTGGTAGTGCATCCATGAAAGTATTTAAATATAGATGTGGTAGTTTTAGACTACTCACCTAAATAGGGGATGCTATTGTCAAAAAATTGAGTTGTTAGCATGGGTAGAAGTATACAAATGGACTTATCTTATGCCACCATTCTATTGGAGGGTAAGATGGTCAAGATTTATAGAGAGCTGAAGATGTTACATGTAATTAAAGATCCAAAATGTGCTCTAAATGAAGTATTATACATAGATGTTGAATTGGGTAACTTTGTTGGGAATGTTGATACTAGTGAACAACCTATTGTTCTTGATGTTGAACCTGACAAAAAAAATAGTTTAAAAGATGTGTTTTGATGGGGACCACTCCAATATTGGAAATAGATTTGGGGTTGGATTTTATGGCCCTATTGGTAAATGTTTCATATTTTCTTTTCAGTTATCCTTTGAGTGCATGAATAATACTACTAAGTATGAGGCACTCTCATTTTGCTTGTATATTACCCATGAATATGGAATTAAAATTTTGATTGTAAAGGGTGATTTTGAGCTGGTGGTAAAGCAAGTCCATAATGCTTGTGTTACCAAAAATAAAAGGTTGAAACACTATCAAAATGATTTTTGGGATTTGCTTGAAAATGCATTCAACATTTATTATCATGATATAAGTTTAAATGAAGAAGCTGATAGACTCATAGGGTTAGGTGCTCAATTTGATATTTCACATACGAGCCCTCATTGTTAATATCAAGTAGAGGTGCATGTTAAGCCTTCATTCCCAAATAATTTTCATCATTGGTAGATGTTTTATGATGATGATTAGATTAGAAGGTTTCTCAATTATGAAGCTAAGTTCCATGATCAGCACATAGACTTGGAATCTATGGTTCAATTTTGTGATGAAAAAGAAATCTTGTTTTGGAAGGACATTATTTAGTTGAAGACAAACACACTCCCTAGAGGATTAGTAAGCTTAGAAGCGTATTTTGATGGATCTAACAAAATCAAATAAAGAAACTCATTTATCTCAAAAGACATGATTGAGTGAAATTTGAGTTCTCATGAGAATGTAAGAAAGGTTTGGTTAGGTACTCACTTGAGTGTAGCCAAGAAATAAGCTTATATACAACTGCTAAGGAAGTACCAGGATTATCTAGCATGCTCTTATTTTGAATTGAAAGAGCATAGGGAAGACTTGTTCTAACATGTCATCCCATTGTAGCCTGATAGCAAACCTTTTAGGTAGAAACAAAGACCTATTAACCCCATCTTGGACACTAAGATGCAGGATGAGTTAAAGAAGCTAAGGGATGGTGGAATCATTTAGCCCATCATGTATTCATCATGGGTTGTGTTGACTAAATTTGATCCTATAAGTTAAATTGGGACCCCTATAGGTAAAAAATTGATTTTTTAGATGTTTTAGGGTCTAATATTTTGACATTGGGTATATTATAGGTAGTTTGATGTAATTTGATGTTATATTAGCCTTGGTCTTAGTCATTTTAATCAATATGTCATTTGGAGTCATTTAATAGCCATTTAGGGGTCATAAATGCAAGTGGCATGGTTTTAAAGGTGTCCAAGTATAATTTTTTCCTTTAAAATGTCCAATATGTCATATTCACTATAAATAATGTTAATTTATCTAAAACTTTTAGGTTATCTAACTGAAAATCAGGAAATCAATTTAAAAAGGAAGAGTTTGGCACTTGTATAGCCCATCAGGGAGTGTGACACATGGGAGAAGGTTGTGAGATATATATTAATATTCATAAAACTCATTTCCATGCATCACTTACTTTTAAAGTTCCATTTTTGAGCTAAAAACATTCTACTCCTTCTTTGCCCTTCTAGACACACAAAACCAATTAGCAAGTTTATGCTTGGTACAGATAGTTGGAGAAGTTTCAAAATAAACACATTTGGGAGGTAAAATTACACTAATATAGATCAATTTAAATAAAAATATTTTTAATATTGGTCAATTTTACTTTATGAACCATCTCTAACAAGTTGACTACATTTTTTTGCTTGCCAATCTGTGCACCCTATAGGTTTTTCTCTATTTTGGATAGGTCTGTACAAACTAGTTGGTGATGTTAATTACGTAGTATTTTTGTTTCCTCATTAGATTATATCCATGCTTTGTTTCATGTTTCATGATGTTTTTATGGGAAAAGTAACTTAGATTTCAAGTGAATACACCATTCTATGTTACAGGTAGTTTTCACCATTTTTAAGATCATCATGTTTTAGTAGTGCTTTCAAGGGGTGGAAATATGTTCATTATCATGTTTATAATTTAATATTGATCCCATTTACCTTAAAATCCATTTCTCCAATCAATACTTGATGAGGATATAGTCACAAGGATCATACAGTCAACTTACTCTCTAATTGTCATGTACATGTGCTCTCATGGAGGAAGTCATGTTAAAACATAAGTTTGAGAGATTGTATTGAGTTTTAAAATATCCTTATGTTTCATCTCAATATCATGAGCAGAGGCAAAGTGACTATAAAATCATATTCTTTGGTACATTTCTCTAATTCATGCTTACTGCTTGCATACCAGTCAAGATGTACATACAAGTATTCCATGATGATGTCATATAAGAATGAGAGCTTTGTTAGTGGTTTCAAACTCTTTGAGATGTAAAGAGTGAATTTGAATGTATTGGGATAAGCTTAGAACTCATGAGAAGTTAGAAACAATACAAACTATCCACCTTCATACTTATTACCTGTACCTTGAAAATGTCCACTTGTCTGTAGGTGTTAGAAAAGAGCTAAAATGTCATTTTGAAGTGTGAAAACAAGTGATGGAACTTTTTTTTGAATTCCTAATGTTTTTTAGACTATGTTAGACCCAATTTAAGGTTTAGGTTGGAAAATGGAGTTTAAAATCACTTCCAAAGACAATGACTATAGGTTTAGGGACCATTTTCCCTAAAATAAGAAAATAGAGGTCTGGGACATTTGGTTGATATCATACAATAGGGCTATAAGGACTTTTGATGCATCCTAATGGTTTTGTCTTGTAACCCCTAAAAAAGACAAAATATCTAAAAAGTTTTAGGGATAGATGATAAATAAGGATTGGTTTTTTGGAAGCCTAAAGTTACATATTTATTTACTAAACTCAGTCAGAATCATCTATAGGATTTTGATCTAAAAGATACTTTTTTCATCCAAAAGCTAAAAAACTAGACATGACTTCATAATAAGCTATTTTTAATGTTGAAAAGGAGCCTAACAATGTTCAAATGTTATCTATATAAGTCAATATTTATGGTATAACCCTATAACACTACATATAGGTACCTTTTCCTCACAAAATATACACCTACAAGCTGGTTGTAGGGTATCTTAAAGATTGGGTTAGATAACCATGGTGATAGAGCTCAGCCCAAACATAAAAGGAACAAGTATAGCTATGCCATGGTTTTGGTATATTAAAGGAGGACATAAAAAATTAAATAAAGGCATATGTAATATATTTTCACCTATAAGACCCCACACAATCAACTAAAGTTAACTCTGAGGGGTAGAGAGAAAAATTTGGGCTTCTTGATAAGGATATAGCATATAAATGAAACAAATGGGTCCAAATAGGTGTAAAATGATTAAAAGGGACTATATTTAAATTGATAAATGTATTTATAAATATAAATCAAAGGGATAATATTAAATTTTATAAATTTCTTTCTCAACCTAAATCATGCAAAGCAACCTATAGGTGTGATGTTTTGAGGTCAACATAGTCAGGAATTTGTACAAACAATCTAGACTAGGTAGGAGTATAAGGAGTTTGTAGAAGGTAAGAGAGATAAATTAAGATTTTAATCCATATAATATGATAATTATTGTCTTATTTATCTCTCATGGTAGATAGGGAGCATAAGAAAACCTCTTTTTAAGTGCACACATAGTTCATATGATGAAAACCCTACAGATAATATCTTTTTCCAAGTCTGTTTTAGGTTTTTATGTTTTTGGGAGGTCAAATGGAGTGATAAAGGTAAAATATTTGGTACATAACATATTTTAAACTTGAGTATTCTCATACAAATTTTATTTTATATGATGAAATAGGGGAAGTACCCTCTATTTTGTCTCAGACAAAGGGTACTTCCCCTTAGGCATAAATTGACAAGTTTGAGAAAGAAGATAGAGGGATGAGCCAGGAGATGTTTTAACATTTCAATGAGGTTTGGAAATTTTTATTACACCTAATAAAACATGAATAAACAATCATATAAGGATGTAATTAAATAGGGTGCTCTAAACCTTAAGGTTGTAGTCAAGTCTAGTTGGTTAGGGTTTTGGCCTAGTGCCTGAATGAAAGGTTATTTTCATTTATAGATGTAGGTGAGATTTATAGCCTATTTAAACATGTTTATTGTATTAATTAATATGTTTGAAATATTGTGGTATGTAGATAATACCCTAGGAAATCCACTTTTAGCTCAAAGACAGTCCAAACATGTAGGAAATGTGAAAACAAGTTCAATAAGGTGTTTTAAAATGCCCACATATTTCATGAGGGTTTGCATGGAGGTTAAAGAAGTTTAGATGGGTTATCAAGGGTCCTCAAAATAATTTTTCTTTATTTTTTTTGAAATTCTAAAGTCTAACCTTCATGAATAAATCTTAAGAATAGAATGAGGCTAAAACCCTTGTAAACCCTTGAATAAGGATCCGATTGGGAAAATGAGGTTGGCGGGATATCTAGATGGGTCAGAGTGACCATGAAAGTTCTTGAACCTTGTATAATACTATCTCAATCTATTCTCCATGTTTTTTTACTATACAAAATTATACATATGGGATACAAAATAGGGTTTTCTTGACCTTTTTATGTGTTTTGCAAGTTCTATAAGGAGTATAAAGATGATAATCACATGAAGGGGAATATTAATACTTAATATAACTCCCAATGAAAATTTATTTCTTTATAAAAAATCCTAGGTGCCCCAAAAAATAGCTTCATCTCAGCTAGTCAAAACTAGCATAGTGAGCATGATGGTGAGAAGTGTGAAAACTTCAAGTGGATAGATTTTTAAGGTGTGAGTAAATAGTATAAGGACATGGAGAGTCTTGAAAAGTTTCATATAATACCTCCCATGTATTTTCATTAAAATTTGATTCCAATTTTGAGGCCAAGTGTGAGGGGTGACTGAAAAAGGAATTTTTTTAGAGTACATGTAGTGATAGCTCATTTATAAATGATTCCAAATGACCAAGACTAAAACCAATGTATGGAGATGCATGCATAAAAACATTCACATTAAATACAAACATAAGATATATCCATATTTATTTTTGGTATTTTTAAATATGGCTAAATTATGAAAGTAGTTTTCTAAGCTAGAATGAGAATTTCTATGCCACATTTCAAGAGTTTCATGACTTGGGGTGACACTTGTGCTTCCTAACCTTGCATGGTTCATTCAAATATTCTTATCATGCATATATAAATCATATTATTATATTAACAAGTATCCTTGTGACCTTTTTACTTCTCTCTTCTCCTCTCTCTCAAATTCTATAAGAACTAGCCATTTTGACCTTTGTAACTTATGCTCCACCTGAGTATGGTGAAGCCCTGCTCATTTGAATATCATGGATCAATAAAGACTAATAATTTTTACCTCTTAAATGACTATTAATAGTGTGTTTTAATTATATTATTGATCTTTATTAGTTATGACTCTTATTTCCTTAGCATGGTGTCTCATTCTCTCACCTATTTGTGTCAAGGTTGAGAGAATTAGCCTATTCAATAGTATAATTATATACCTCTTATCTATTATTCCTAGCTTAAACATTCATCCATAACCTCATAATGAAACATTGATGTGAGAATATGTAGATTGGAGAAGTGTATGTTTGGCTAGTTCCTTGTTCTCATGTGTAACATGAAGCTGGTTGGTAGTCATCAACTAGTTTGGTGTATAACCTCCCCTAGGATAATTTGTTTTTCATTTTATCTCTCCCTTTTCCATCACAAGCATAGGTATAATATTGTTCTACAAGTGGTACATAAAGGTATTTATCCCTATCTAGAGATTCACCTCATTTTTAGGCTCACCCATAGCCTATAGGTGTTTAAATTATGCCACTTGGATGAGGAGAGTTGAGACATATCCTCAAAGGGTGAAAATTAAAGTGACAATAGTTTTTGGCATGCCCAGTGGGACTCTTATTCCAAGAAGTTGAAATATTTTTGGTGTTTCCTTTCAACACACTATCCTTTGGAGGCATCTATCCAAGCATCAATGGTGACTCTGAAGTTACATCAACTGGTCAAGCAGCCTAGGTTTTCCTTTTGAAGATTGTTGTTAATGTTTCTTTGTGTTATTGCTTCTCAATTAAGTTTCATGGAAAAATTTGGCATTGAATATTATTTTACATAAGTTGGTGAGGTATTTCAAGCTTATTACATTCCCCATTAGCCTTTGTATGATCATTATCAGTCTTGTTATGATCCCTATCAACTCCAATATGACCCTTATCAGTCTTATAGTGATGTAGAAACATCAATGTAATCTTGCAAATATTATATAAATTAATCTAAAATTTTAAATAAGCCCTCTTATAAAAGGCAAGGAAGTGTGTCATGTAATGTTAAAGGATATGAACCTTTGAAATATTCCTTCAAGTATGTTACCATATGTAAACAAGAAAACACTTCAATATCATCCATGAAAATATAACTCATGTCTTCAAAGAGATAAGAAAAGTATATGATAAGTAAGGATAGGTAGTTGAGAGGAATTAGGACTCTTCTCAATCCAAAATTAAAACATTCAACATTAGTTGAGGAAAACTAGGGTTTTACCCTATCCATATGAAACAAATAAATCAAATTAATAAACTTTGTGTGTGTGTGTGTGTGTGTGTGTGTGTGTGTGTGTGTAGGATGATGACTAATATATGAAATTTGAGTTTGAAGATCATGACTATGTGGAGTAGTACATAGAGAGGAGTTGATCTGCAAAGAGGAGGTGGTTTGTAAGAAGAAGGTCTGCCCTTAGAGTACTTTAGAGGTTTGTATATAAAAATTATTTTTTCATGAATAAAAATTATTGTTTTTATTTAATAATTTAAAATTGTATATTATGGATGATTTTGAATCCTATTAGATTCATATTCAATTATAAAATGGCCCACCTTCATGAAGCCAAGATCTATCGACAATCTGCTAGTAAGAATTCTGAGGTTATAAGTGAACACCAATATTTCCTTATTTAATTATAAGAGATTTTGTTTTGAATCACTTGTTTTCAATGGGTATCATTCTAAAAAACAATATTTTCATAATTTTATGAGAATTTGGCACTTGTTTGGGGGCTTGTAGTGAAATCCTTTTTTTTCATAGTCATATATAGTCAATTAATTTTATGAACAAATAGTTGTATAAACTTAGTTATAATAAGATTAATTAAATCTTGAATAATTTAAAAGGGGTCCTTAAGATCTCTTAGAAGTGATATTAGATTCAAATTTCCATTCTTGGTCTCATACAAAATTTTGAGTTTGATAAGGTAAGTTTTTGGTTAAACAATTCATGGAAGGGATGATTGTATGTGGTTTTATGATTAGTGAAGCTAATGGATAATGGATAAAGTAAGTAATTTTTTTTGAAGGACTTAATAAATAAAGGAAGAGTGATTTATAAATAGTCTTGGCATTTTTAGAAACTTGAATTTCACTTGATTTGGTTGTGCTTGAATCAAAGGATAACTCTAGTGGTTTATGAGTGTCTGGTTTCTATTTTAGTTATGGCATATCTTATAGAATTTTGATGTGGATATCAAGAATTAAATCCTATCTTGGGCTTAGCAATGAGTCAATTTCCATATTATTTATAACCATGCTTTTGTATTCTACCTTGAAACAAATTTATAGTTGTGGGAATATCTATGATTGAATACAATTATTAGTGAGGACTAATTTAGCTTTGACTAGGTAGTTGTTCGTAGTCTTGGTGTTTACACAACCTGTCAAGAGGGTAAAAACATGTTTAAAATAATTTATAATCTTCGATAGGGTTTGAATATAGATATTGTGTATTCAAATTGGCTTTAATGTTTAGGTGAACTCTAAATGAGTATAGGTGTTGGAGGTGAATGAGCGTAGAAAAAGATGAGAAGATAGTCTTTCCAAAAAAGAAATTAATGGAGTTTCATTAATTCATAATAAATGGAAAAATTGAAATTATTTGAATACTCTTAGATATGGTAGTTGAATTTCATGAGAAGTGTCAATTGGAAAGATAAAAATTAGAAAAATAGTTGAGATTATGTCAATATCTAGAGTTGACTACTCCTTAGATGTTTTACCTAGAACATATTCTATGTTTGATATTATATCTTGGTTTCAATAGAGAGACTATCTATTTGAAGGTTGTAACTTAAGTGAACATTATAATAATGGCATAATTATTATTTGAGGTATTGAGTAAGCCAATATTAGGCATGAATTTCCATAGTTGAAGATGAAACTTGTTGAATAAAATAATGTTTCAAGTCTCCATATCAACTATCTGTTAAAATGCTTAAATCTGTCAAGTTTAAATTGGTTTAAATCATGAACTCTGACACCAATTTTGGTATTAGAGAAAAAATTTAGAATTAATACCAATGTTTTAAATAGCAATATTTTAAACTTACTTATGTCAGATTGATGGTTGGATTAGATAGTGAGTTGTTGAATACAGATTGTTTGTAGGAAGGAAAGGAATGAGAGGTAGACTGAAGGTTTATAAAACCTTAAAAGACAAAAGATTATGAAAAATACCTTGGAATATATTAAGGCTTGAAATAATAGGGAGAGTTGTTGAAAGCTCAAAGGTAAGCTCAAAGGAGAGATTAAGAAAGTAAAGAGGTCTAAGGTAAGGACTGATTAAGTTACCAAAAGACTAAGGTGCAAAAGACCTAGGTGAGGTACTTGGGATAGAAAGTAGCACAAAATTTGTAAGATAATATGAGTGAAAAGAATGAAAAGATAAAGGGCTTAGAGAAGGTAAATTTCCATAGAAAGATGACTAAAGTAGAGATACAAAAAAAGATTGCTACAATAAAAGTGATCTTGGCAATAATGGAAGAATTTTTGGAGGAATCAAGGCAAAGATTCATGGTAAAGATCAGAAGGGTGATCAAGTGGCCTCTTAGATAAATCTTGGAAAAGAGAAAAGGAAAAAGATAGAGATTGCTGACAGGGCAATCTGAGGAAAAGAAAGAGGCACACAAACCTCAACTTTTTAAATCTAATATTTTGTTTTCATGTGTGAATATAGGTACAAAAACAAATGAATGTAATCCCACTTTGAGGACATAGAATTATAAAAGCATGATCAACATGCTTATGAATAGATTCATTGGGTAACAAATTATGAAGATACAAAGATTTGTTATACAGAAAGAGGAGAGATGCTTAGAGAAAAAGATATTCAAGAAGATGAATGCCTCATTGAAGGCATAAATGAAGTTGAATTGAATCAAGGAGAAGTTGAAGAGGTTAAATGGCCTCAAAATTTTGTTTTTAATGCTATTTTTGGTGAAGAATGTGATGATATGTTCATGTATGAAGATGAATTGTATAAATAAACAATTGAATTATTAGATAAACTCATGAGAAATAATAATGAATAACTTGATAAAGTGCTTGTGAAGACTGAATTATAGCAAGAAGAGGTGTCTCCAAATAAATACATACAAAAGGAAGAGATGATACGACAATAAGTCATGCAAGAGTCAAAAAATTTGAGTCTCATAGGTGATGAAGACGCCATTAAAGAAGCTATAATTGAGATATTAAATCTCTTAAGTGAATAAGATATTGATCCAAATATATGACAATAAAATAAGGGGAAATAATGCCTCAATTTTTTGAAACTAATTATGTTTTTATTTTTGTATGTGCAGGTATGAAAAGATACAAAAATAAAGAAATGGAATTCTATATGATAGATGTCAATAAAGAAGAAGAAGAAAAGGTTGAATCTATTTATCTCATATATATTATAGACAAAAAAATAATCAAGCATGTGGATGAAAAAGATGTATCAAAATATTGGAGAAAGTGAAAGAAGAACAATTGAGCAGGAACTCAAATTTGTCTTACCAGGGTAGTTTGATGTAGGTGCATTAGTGAAATCTTATAAATATTGTATAAAGTAATCCAAGAAGTTAAATAAGCCCTCTTATGAAAGGTAAAGAAGTGTTTCATTCGATGTAAAAGGATATGAACCTTTACAATAGTCCTCAAAGGATGTTACCATATATAAACAATAAAACACTTCAACATCATCCATGAAAATATAACTCCTATCTTGAAAGAGATAAGAAAATTATATACCAAGTAAGGATAGGTAGTTGAGAGAAATAGGACTCTTCTCAATACAAAATTAAAACATTCAACATTAGTTGAGGAAAAGTAGGTTTTGACCCTATCCAAATGGAACAAATAAAGCAAATTAATAAACTTATATAGACTTGAAAGAGGGAATAAAGAGCAAGCCTTTAGGCCTGCATAATTATGTAGAATATTTATGTATATATATGTAGGATGATGACTAATATATGTGATTTTAGTTTTAATATCATGATTGTGTGGGGTAGTACATAGAGAGGAGTTAGTTTGCAAAGAGGAGGTGGTATGTAAGAAGATGGTCTATCATTAGAGTACTTTAGAGGTTTGTGTATGTAAAAAGCATGTTTTCATGAATAAAAAGGATTGTTTTTATTTAATAAGTTAAAATTTTATATTATGGATGATTTTTACTCCTATTAGATTCATATTCAATTATAAAATGGCCCACCTTCATGAAGCTAGGATCTATCGATAGTCTGCTAGTAAGAATTCTAAGGTTATAAGTGAATGCCAATATTTCCTTGTATAAGAGATTGTGGTTTCAATCACTATTTTTCAATGGGTATAATTCTCAAAAATAATATTTCCATCATTTTATGAGAATTTGGCGCTTGTTTGGGGCTTGTAGTGAAATCCTTTTTTCACACAGCTGTATATAGTCAATTGATTTTATGAATAAAGAGTTGAATAAACTTAGTTATAAAAAGATTAATTAGATCTTGAATAATTTCAAATGGGTCATTAAGAGCTCTCAAAAGTGATATTATATTCAATTTCTATTCTCAGTCTCATACAAAATTCAAAGTATGATAAGACAACTTTCTGGTTATACAGTTCATGGAAGGGATGATTGTATGTGGTTTTGTGATTAGGGAAGCTAATGGATAATGGATAAAGTAAGTAAAAAAATATGTGAAGGACTTTCTAAATAAATGAAGAGTGATTTATAAATAGTCTTAGCATTCATAGAAACATTAATTTCACTTGATTTGGTTGTGCTTGATCAAAGGATAAATTCAATGGTTTATGAGTGTCTGGTTTCTATTTTAGTCATGGCATATATTAAAGAATTCTAATGTGGATATAGAGAATTAAATCCCATCTTGGGCTTAGTAATGAGTAAATTTCCATAGTCTTTGTAACCATGCTTTGGTATTCTACCTTGAACCAAATTCATATTTGTGGGCATATCCATGATTGAATACAATTAGTAGTGAGGACTATTTAGTTTTGACTAGGCAACTATTTATAGTCTTGGTGCTTATGCAACATATCAAGAGGGTAAAAACATGTTCAAAATACTTTATAATCTTTGATAGCATTTGAGCATGGTGAAAAGGTCCTATCCCAATTGAGATTAGTTAAGTTGATCATTAAGCTTTCCCTAGGTTTTAGATTTTTAAAGCAAAACCATGTATCTTAAGCTATTTGATTGTATATAAATGAATAAAACCTTGTATGAACATTTCAGAAGATATCTATTATAAATTAAAATCGAATGATATTTTATATATTCAAATTGGATATAGTGTTTGGGTGAACTCTGAACAAGTCTAGGTGTTGGAGGTGAATGAGAGTAGAAAAAGATGAGAAGATAGTCTTTCCAAAAAAGAAATTTATGGAGTTTGACTAATTTGTAATAAATGGAAAAATGGAAATTATTTGATTACTCTCAGATAGGGTAGTTGAATTTCATGAGAAGTGTCGATTGGAAAGATACATATTAGAAAACTAGTTGATATTATGTCAATATCCAGAGTTGACTACTCTTTAGATGTTTTAGATAGAATATATTCTATATTTGATATTATATATTGGTTTCAATAGAGGGAATATCTATTTTAAGACTATAACTTGAGTGAACATTCTACTAAGGGAATAATTATTATTTAAGGTATTGAGTAAGCCAATATTAGGCATGAATTTGCATAGTTGAAGATGAAACTTGTTGAATAAAATAATGTTTCAAGTCTCTATATCAAATATCTGTTAAAATTATTAAATGTGTCAAGTTTAAATTGGTTTAAATCATGAACTTTGACACCAATTTTGGTATTAGAGCACAACTTTAGAATTAATACTAGTGTTTTAAATAATAATATTTTAAACTTACTTATGTCAGATTGATGGTTGGATTAGATATCAAGTTGTTGAATATAGATTGCTTGTAGGAAGGAAAGGAATGAGAGGTAGATAGGAAGGTTTATAAAACCTTAATAGGCAAAAGATTATGTAAAAGCCCTTGGAAGCTATTTAAGCTTGAAATAATATAGAGAGTTGTTGAAAGCTCAAAGGTAAGCTCAAAGGAGAGATTAAGAAAGTAAAGAGGTCCAAGGTAAGGACTGATTAAGTTACCAACAAACTAAGGTGTAAAATACTTAGGTGAGGTACTGGGGATAACAAGTAGCACAAAATTTCTAAGAGAAGATGAGGAGTGAAAAAATGAAAAGATAAAGGGCTCAGAGAAGGTAAATTATGATAGAAAGATGACTGAAGTAGAGATATAGAAAGAGATTGTTGAAATAAAAGTGATATTGGAAAAAATGGAATAATTTTTGGAGGAATCAAGGTAGATATTCTTGGTAAAGATCATAAGGGTGATCTAGTGGCCTCTCAGAGAAATCCTAGAAAAGAGAAAAATAAAAAGATAGAGATTGCTAGTAGGGCAATTTGAAGAAAAGAAATAGGCACACAAGCCTCAAGTTTTTAAATCTAATATTTTATTGTCATGTGTAAGTATAGGTACAAAAATAAATGAAGGTGAAGCCCACTTTGAGGACATCAAATTTTAAAAGCATGAGCAACATGCTTATGAAGAGATTGATTGGGTAACAAAATATGAAGATATAGAGATTTGTTATCCAAAAAGAAGAGAGATGATTGAAGAAGATGATATTCAAGAAGATGAATGCCTAGTTTAAGGTATGAATGAAGTTGAATTGAATCAAGGAGAATTTGAAGAGGTTAAATGGCCTCAAAATTTTGTTTTTAATGAAGAATGTAATGATATGTCCATGTATGGAGATGAATTGTATAAAGAAACAATTGAATTGTTAGATAAGATCATGGGAAACAATAATGAATCAATTGATAAAGTGCTTGTGAAGTCTTAATTACAGCAAGAAGAGGTGTCTCAAAATGAAGACATACAAAATGAAGAGATGATATGGCAACAAGTCATGCAAGAGTCATAAAATTTGAGTCTCATAGATGAAGAAGAGGCCATTAAAGAAGATGCAATTGAGATATTGAAGCTCTTAAGTGAAGAAGATATTGATCCAAATAGGATGACAATAGAAGAAGGGGGAATAATTCCTCAAGTTTTTGAAACTAATTATGTTTTTTGTTTTGTATGTGCAAGTATGAAGAGATATGCAAATAAAGAAATGGAATTATACATGATGGATGTCAATAAAGAATAAGAAGAAAAGGTTAAATCTATATGGATCATAAAACATGTAGACAAAGGAATAATCAATCATGTGGATGAAAAAGAAGTATCAAAATATTGGAGAAAGTGAAAGAAGAAGAACAATTGAGAAAGAGTTCAAATTTATCTTACCAGTGTAGTTTGATGCAGGAACATCAGTTCAATATTATAAATATTGTATAAAGTAATCCTTAAAGTTAAATAATCCCTCTTATGAATGAAATGAAGTGTGTCATGTTATGTAAAAGGATATGAACCTTTGCAATAGTCCTTTGGGGATGTTACCATATGTAAACAAGAAAACACTTCAACATCATCCATAAAAAGATAACTCCTATCTTGAAAGAGATAATAAAAGTACATGCTGAGTAAGGATAGGTATTTAAGAGGAATTAGGACTCTTCTCAATCCAAAATTAAAACATAAAACATTATTTGAGGAAAAGTAGGGTTTGACCCTATCAATATGGAACAAATAAAGCAAATTAATAAACTTATATAGACTTAGAAAGGGGGAATAAAGAGCAAGCATTTAGGCCTAATTAATTATGTAGAAGATTTATTTATATATATGTTGGATGATGACTAATATATGTAATTTGAGTTCAAATATCATGACTGTGTGGAGTAGTATGTAGAGAGGAGTTGGTTTGTAAAAAGGAGGTGGTCTATAAGAATATAGTTTACCATTAGAGTACTTTAGAGGTATGTATATGTAAAAAGCATATTTTCATGAATAAAAAGGATTATTTTTATTTAATAAGTTAAAATTTTATATTATGGATGATTTTTACTCCTATTAGATTTGTATTCAATTATAAAATGGCCCACCTTCATGAAGCCAAGATCTATTGACAGTCTTCCAATAAGAATTATGAGGTTATAAGTGAATGCTAGTATTTCCTTGTATAAGTATAAGATATTGTGGTTTGAATCACTTATTTTCAATGGGTATCATTCTAAAAAACAATATTTCCATCATTTTATGAGAATTTGGCACTTTTTTGGGGGATTTTAGTGAAATCCTTTTTTTTCACAGTCGTATATAGTCAATTGATTTTATGAATAAAGAGTTATATGAACTTAGTTATAAGAAGATTACTTAGATCTTGAATAATTTCAAAGGAGTCCTTAAGAGATATCTTAAGTGAGATTAGAGTTAAATTTCCATTCTCGGTCTCATACAAAATTTTGAGTATGATAAGACAACTTTCTAGTTATACAATTCATGGAATGGATGATTGTATGTGGTTTTGTGATTAGAGAAGCTAATGGATAATGGATAAAGTAAGTAAAAAAATATGTGGATTTAATCAAGAAAGGAAGAGTGATTTACAAATAGTCTTGGCATTCTTAGAAACTCAAATTTCACTTGATCTAACTATGATTGAATCAAATGATAACTCTAATGGTTTACAGGTGTCTAGTTTATATTTTAGTCATGGCATATCTTAAATCACTCTTATATAGATATGGAGAATTAAATCCTATCTTGGGTTAGGAATGAGTCAATTTCCATAGTATTTGTAACCATGATTTGGTATTCCACCTTTAACCTAATTTGTATTTGTGGGCATATCCATGATTGAATACAATTATTAGTGAGGACTATTTATCTTTGACTAGGTAGTTGTTTGCAGTCTTAGTGCTTATGCAACCTATCAAGAGGGTCAAAACATGTTCAAAATACTTTATAATCTTTGATAAGGTCTGAGCATGGTGAAAAGTTCCTATCCCATTCAAGATTAGTTAAGTTGATCATTAATATTGGCCCGAGTTCTAGATTTTTAGAGCAAAACCATGTATCTTAAGCAAATTGATTGCATACAAATAAAGAAAACCTTGTATAAATGTTTAAGATATATATTATAGATTAAACTCAATTAGGATTTTGTATATTCAAATTGGCTTTAGTGTTTAGGTGAACTCTAAACAAGTCTAGGTGTGGGAGGTGAATGAGCGTAGAAAAAGATGAGAAGATAGTCTTTCAAAAAAAGAAATTAATGGAGTATGGTCGACTTGTAATAAATGGAAAAATTGAAATTATTTTATTACTCTCAGATATGGTAGTTGACTTTCATGAGAAGTTTTGATTGGAAAGATACAAATTAGAAAACTAGTTAAGATTATGTCAATATCTAGAGTTGACTGCTCCTTAGATGTTTTAGATAGAACATATTCTATGTTTGATATTATATCTTAGTTTTAATAGAGGGAATATCTATTTTAATGGTGTAACTTGAGTGAACATTCTAATAAGGGCATAATTATTATTTGAGGTATTGAGTAAGCCAATATTAGGCATGAATTTTTATAGTTGAAGATGAAACTTGTTGTATAGAATAATATTTCAAGTCTCCATATCAAATATCTATTAAAATGATTAAATGTGTCAAGTTTAAATTGGTTTCAATCATAAACTCTAAAACCATATAGCTAGCCTCCTTAATATCTTGTTTCTCCTAGTCAACCTAGCCACTTCTCAAGTTAGTCCATTTCAACCTTCAAGAAAACTCTTTTGGGATATGAGAAGTAAATGTTGGATCTTGATATACTAAGGGTGCATGGTTAAGATGTTCCTAGTCATTTATTTCATAAGGTGAGAGATTAATTAGAGCTAGTCAAAAGAGAGTGGGTAGCTATCGAGAGAGCCAATTGGCAAAGGCTCACAAGTGAGATGCTAGATATGAGTGGTGTAGTTTCATCCTTACAAGATAGGTTAAAAGTTCATGAGAAGCAACCTCACCAAACCTATCAGCCTTCATATCCACTTCCCCAAGATTTATATTAGTCCTACTTGATCCCTATTCATGATCCTAATCAAGCTTATCAAATCCATCTTTTTCTAATCAACTAAAAGAGAGAGTTGGGAAGACAAACCTTATTTTTGAAGCAAACCTTGATAGGTAGATTGAGTTTGCCAATAAATAAATGCATAAATACATATTATTAAAAAATAAAGTGGAATATAATCCCTCATTTCCCTCTGCCATTACATCTCCACCTCAAGAATAGACCTTTAGATATGAAATCCTAAGTTGGAGATAAGGTGGAGAATCCAAGCCTAAGGAGATCCCAAGTTTATTGAACACTTCATCTTCTCCTCAAATTACATCAATACCTCAAAAATAGAATCATAATCCTAACATCATAATCTATAATAATATAGTGTAATCATGGGGAAAAAAAGAGGATAAAATTATAGACAAAGAGTGTGAGGTTGAGAAAGAGTTTGATCCTATGCAAGTCCCTCCCACCCTTCCTCAAGAGACCTCTTATTATCCATGTCAGCCCTATTTTACTCCTCATCCTCATGAAGATTCCTATGAAATTCAATAAAGAATTTTCCAATATAATCTAGCCAAACAAATTGAAGAGTTGGAGTCGAGGATAAAATTGCTAAGTCAAGGTGTGATGGAAGGTTTAGAGCCCAAAGAATATCATATGCCTAAACATACCCCATCTAACTTTCCTCAAGAGAGTGATCAATCTATTTCAGATGTCAATGAAGTGATTTTAAATTTAAGGAAGAAAATCAAGATTTTTTAGCCCAAGGTTTGCCTCCTCTTCCTCAATAGCTTTCAAAATAATCCCCTACATTTCACTCTCAATCTGATTTTGAGTTCTATGTTCCACCTCAACTAACTAGTTTATCTTTTCCTCACCCTATCAATCTTTACCTTGATGAACCTATGGTGTGGAAACATAAATAAAATTACTTGGTTGATAAGAATACAAAAATCTTGATTGATGAATTCATACCTCCTTAATATCCTCGTTATACTAAATCACATGATTTCAAGATGCCTAGTTTTGGCATCACCAAAAAGGAGAAGGAGATGGAAGATATTGTAGCCCTTGAGAAGAAAAGTCAGGATATGATAGATGAGATGCAACTTAAGATCCCTCAAGAGGTCCTAAATTTTGAATAAGAGGAAATCATGATAGGGACTCCCTTTGATGATCACAAGTGTAATTATGCCTTCTTGTATAAAAAGAAACATGCTGAAGACTATTTTATATCTATTTATGAGGAATGTGACAAACACTTTAAGAGGGAAGTAATTGAAAAATACTCTACATATGATAAAAAATTTGTGGATAATCATCTCAATCATGAATATGAATGTGCTATTAAGGATGGAGAACAATTTCAAGTCATCCCCAAAGAGGTTGCAGTCCTAGGAAAATCTCTTGAGACCAAGGTGGAAGTTGTTTTTGAAGATGACCCAATACCTTAGCCTAATTTTTAATCACCCTCAAATGAATTTGATCTTGAATAACACCAAATTTATGACCTCACACATCAATAAGAGATTATTTAAGAGGTAGTGGTTCTAGATGATAAAGAGGACAAAGATGATTGACAACTACAAATGATGTTCTTTCAAGAACTTGAAGAGCTTTGCCAAGTTGAGGGTCAAGCACATGACAAGGTGAAAAAAGAGTCTTCCATGGAGTATAATTACCAAGATTGGGTAGAATATGAAAATCTCCTTAATGAGCTAGAAGAACTTGCAGCTGAGAAGAAACCCAATATTATTGAGAGCACTATGGAAATCAAGAAGGTGTGTCTTGTTGAACCACCATAAGAGGTGTAATTGAGGATCCGTATGAGAAATTTGAGGATATTTGGATGTAACAATAATTAATTTCCATATCCAACCTATTTATAACTTCTTGGTTCTCATTGAACATCATGTTAATGAAGTTGGAGGCATCAATGTCAAGGATCAAAAGACTATATGTCTCATTCATTCTTTCACGTCATAAATCAAGAAGGGTTTCAAACTTACCCTTTGATCCAAGAGGGATTTTTCATCTCAGGTTAGTTATTTTTTGATTCAATTTGATTAGTTTGGTGTGTGTGTTCCATAAGTGCTCATGAAGCACATGTGTGTTTGATTTTGATTTGTGTGTGTCTTTTATTTTGTGTGGTTGAGGTAGTCATTGGTCTTGTCTAGATCAAAGCTTGTTGTCAAGTGTCAGGTCCTATTATTTTGTTTTATACTTTATATGAATCCCTAATCCCAATAGATTGATAAGGCTACTAGTCTAGCTAGCATAACATGCATGCTACCCCTATGAGTCACCAATTTGTTGACCAAATTTGACCTTATAGGTTAAATTGGGACCCCTATTGGTAAAAAGTTAATTTTTTAGATATTTTATGGGTCTAATATTTTTTCATGGGGTATATTATAGGTTTTTTATGTAATTTGATGTTATATTAGCCTTGGTCTTAGTCATTTTAATCAATATGTCATTTTGAGTCATTTAATAAGCATTTAGGGGTCATAAATTCAAGTGGCATGGTTTTAGAAGTGTCCAAGTGTCAATTTTTCATTTATAACATCCAATAGGTCATATTTCCTATCAATAATGTTAGTTCATCTAAAACTTGTAGGTTATCTAACTGAAAATCAAGAAATCAACTAAAAAAGGAAGAGTTTTCATTTGTACAACCCATGAGGGAGTGTGAAACATGAGAGAAGGTTTATATATATATATATATATTAATATTATTTATACTCATTTAAATTATTTACATAATATGGAAGTTCCATTTTTTAGCTAAAAATATTTTGCTCCTTCTTTACCCTTTTAAACACACAAAATTAGTCAGCAGGTTTGTGCTTGCTAAGGATAGTTGGAGAAGTTTAAGACCAAATGCCTTTAAGAGGTGAAATTAAAATTATATAGACCCATTTAAATAATAATATTTTTGATATTTTTCAATTTTTATTTATGAACCATCTCTAATAAGTTGACTATGTTTTTTTGCTTGCAAATCTGTGAACACTATAGATTTTGCTCTATTTTGGATAGGTTCATACAAACCAGTTAGTGATGTTGAATATAGAGGATTTTGGATTACTCATCAGATGACATCCATTATTTTTTCATGTTTCATGATGTTTTTATGGGCAAATTAACTTATATTTCAAGTGAATGCACCATTTTGCGTTACAAGCAATTTTCACCATTTTCAGGATCCTCATGTTTTGGTAGTGATTTTAGGGGGTGAAAATAGGTTCATAATAATATTTATAATTTCATATTTATCCCCTTTACCTTAAAATAACTTTATCCAATAAATAATCCATGAGGATATAGTCATAAGGATCATACAATCAACTTACTCTCTAACTATCATGTATAGGTGCTCTCATGGAGGAAGTCACATTAAAAAGGAAGTGTGAGAATTTGTATTGAGTTTTGAAACATCCTTATGCTTCATATAAACATAATTATAGGATTTAAACTGACTATAAAATCATATTCTTTGGTACATTTCTCCAATTCATGCTTATTGCTTGCATACCAGTCAAGATGTACATACATGTATTCCATGATGTTGTCATATAATAATGAGAGATTTAGTAGTGGTTTAAAATGATTTAAGATGTGAAGAGTGAATTTTAAGGAATTGGGATAGTACTATAACTCATGATAAGTTATAAATAATACAAAGTGTTCATCTTCATATTTACTACTTATACCTTGAAAATGTCCACCTGCTTGTAGGTGCTAGCAGAGAGCTGAAATGTCATTTTGAAGTGTGTAAAAAAGTGATGGAACTTTTGTTTGAAGTCATAATGTGTTGTAGACCATGGTAGACCAAATTTAAGGGATAGGTTGGAAAATGGAGTTTAAAATCACTTTCAAAGACAATGACTATAGGTTTAGGGATCATTTTCCCTAAAACAAGAAAATAAAGGTTTGGGCCATTTGGTTGATAGAATACAATAGGGCTATAGGGACTTTTGATGAATCCTAATGGATTTATCTTTTAACCAATAAATAATTAAAATATATCTAAAAAATTTTAGGGATAGATGATTAATGAGGATTGATTTTTTGGAAGCCTAAAGTTGCATATTTATGCAATAAACTTAGAATCATCTACAAGATTTTGATCCAAAAGAGACTTTTTTCATCTAAATGCTACAAAATTGGACGTGCATTCATGACAGGTTATCTTAAATGTTAAAAATGAGCCTAATTATGTTCAAAGGTTATCCATATAATTCAATATGCAAGTTATGACCCTACAACACTACCTACGGGTTCCTTTTCCTTACAAAATGTACACCTATAGGCTGGTTGTAAGCTATCTTAAAGATTGGGCTAGATAAATTTGGTGATAGACCTCAACATAGGAATAAAAGGAACAATTATAGATATGGAATGTTTTGGAGAGATTCAATAAATACGTAAAACATGGAATAAATTCCTAGGTCATATAGTTTCACCTATAGGACCCCACACAATCAACTGTAGTTGACTATGAGGGGCAAAGAGCAAAATTTGGGCTACTTGATGAGGATATAACATATAAATGAAATAAATGTATAAAAATAGGTGTAAAATAATTCAATGGGAATATATTGAATTTGATAAATGTATTTATCAAGCTAAATCATGCAAGGCAACCTATAGGTGTGATGTTTTGAGGTCAACATAGTCAGGAATTTATACACATAGTCTGGACTAGGCAGGAGTATAAGGAGTATGTGGAAGATAAAAGAGATAAATGAAGATGGGAATACATAAAATATTATAATTATGGTCTTATTAATCTCTCATGGTAGAAAATGATCATATTAAAACCTCTTTTTAAGTGCACACATAGTTCATATGATGAAAACCTTACAGATAGTACCTTTTTTAAAGTTTGTTTTAGGTTTTTATACTTTTGGGAGGTCAAATGGAATGATCAAGGGAAAATATTTGGTAAAAAAAATATTTTAAACTTGATTAATCTCATCCAAATTTTATTTTATATGATTAAATAGTGGAATTACCCTCTATTTTGTCTCAGATAGAGGGTACTTCTCCTTAGGCATAAACTAGCAGGTTTGAGAAAGAAGATAGAGGGATGAGCCAGGAGATGTTTTAACCTTTAAAGGAGGTTTGTAAAGTTGTATTAAAAATAATAAAAAATTAATAACAAATAATATAAGGATGTAATTAAATAGGGTGCTTTAAACCTTAAGGTTGTAGTCAAGTCTAGTTTGGCAGGGTTTTGGCCTAATGTCCAAATGAAAAGTGATTTTAATTTATAGATGTCGGTGAGATTTATACCCTATATAAATATGTTTATGGGATTAATTAATAAGTTTTAAATCTCTTGGTATGTATATAATCCCTTAGGAAATCCGCTTTTATCTCAAAGATAATTCAAACATGCAGGAAATGTGAAAACAAGCTTGACAAGGTGTTTTCAAATGCCCACATCTTTCATGAGGCTTTGCATGGAGGTCAAGGAAGTTTAGAGCGGTTATTATGGGTCATAAAAATCATTTTTTGTATTTTTTTTCAAATTAAAATTTCCAACCTTTAGGAATAAATCTTAAAATCATAATGAGGCTAAAACCCTCCTAAACCCTTGGATAAGGACCTGATTGGGAAAATGAGGTTGGAGGGATATCCATATGGGTCAAAGTGACCATGAAAGTTATTTAACCTTATAAAATAAGCTATTAGACTACTCCTTATGATTTTGGAATATATGAAATTATATATATGGGGTACAAAATAGGGTTTTCTTGACCTTTTAATGTCTTTTGTAGGTTCTAGGAGTCTGAATATGCTAATCACATGGAGGGGAAGCTTAAGACTTCAGATAACTCCCCATGAAAATTTATTGATTCATAAAAATATTATATTCCCCAAAAAATATCTTCATCTGAGCTATTTAAAATAGGGATAGTGAGCATGATGGTGAGAAGTGTGAAAAATTCAAATGGATGGATTTTTAAGGTGTGCCTGAGCAGTCTAAGGCCAAGTGTCATCCACTCCCTCCCATGTATTTGTAAGGAAAATTGAAGCCAATTTTGAGGCCAAGTATGAGGGGTGATTGAAAGAGGATTTTTCTTAGAGTGTAGTTAATGATAGGTAATTTCTAGATGATTCTAGATGACCAAGACTATAACCAATGCATGAAGATGCATGTATGAAACCCTTACCTTTTATTCTAATCATCAGACCTATCCCTAGTAACTTTTGGGATATTTAAATAGGAATAAAATCATGAAGTCAATTTTCTAAGCGAGATTGAGAACTTCTATGCCACATTTCAATAGTTTCATGACTTGGGGTGACACTTATGCTTCCTGACCTTGCATGGTTTATTTCACATCTTCTTCTCATGCATATGCAACTCATTTAATCAGTTTTAAAAGTTTCCTTATGACCTTTGGACTTATCTCTTATCCTCTCTTTCTCAAGTTCTATAAGGAAAAGCCATTTTAGCCTTTGTAACTTATGCTCTACCTGTGTATGGTGAAGTCCTACTCATTTTTCATAACATGGATAAATAAAGACTACTAATTTTTACCTCTTCCATGACTATTCATAGTGTGTTTTACTTAGATGATTGATCTTGTGTAGTGATGATTCTTATTTCCTTAGCATGTTATCTCATTCTCCCACCTGTTTGTAGTTGGAAAGCTTATTCTTTTAGGTCATGTGAAGTGTTCTAAGAAGTGTTAATTTGAGTGATTTGGCCTATTCAATGGTATCATTCTAGACCTCTTGTCTAGTCCTCCTAGCCTAAATATTCATCCATAACCTCATAATGAAACATTGATGTGAGAAGATACAGATTTGAGAAGTATATGTTTGGTTAGTCCCTTGTTCTCATGTGTAACATGTAGCTGGTTAGTATTCATGAAATAATTTGGTGTATCACCTCCCTTAGGATAGTTTGATTTTAATTTTCTCTCTCCCTTTTCCCTCACAAGCATAGGTATAGTAGTGTTCTACAAGTGATACATCAATGGAGCTATACCTATCTAGAGATTAACCTCATTCTGAGGATCACCCATAGACTATAGGTGTTTCAATTATGCCACTTGGATGAGGAAAGATGAGACATCTCCTCAAAGGGTGCAAGTCCAAGTGACAATAGGTTTTTAATCTAGTCCCTATGCAAAATAAGAATGGTGACAATCATTTGTGTGTGGATTTCCAAAATTTGAATAAAGTTTCTTTGAAAGATAATTGCCCTCTACCCAATATGGAGAACCTATTGTAAAGTGTTATTGGATAAGAGATGTTGTCTATATTAAATGACTTCTCAGGATACAACCATAATGTGGTGAAGGCTTTTGAGAGATCTAAGACTATGTTTACTACACCTTGGGGCACGTATGTATATATGAGGATGATTTTTGGGTTAATGAATGTCAGTGAAACATTATAAAAAGCTATGGATGTTGACTTTGTAGGGATAATTAACAAGTTCATATTTTTGTATCAGGATGACATTATTGTATACTCCAAGACTAGAGAGGAACATTTGGAGCATCTAGAAAAAGTGTTGATCAGATGTAGGGAGTTTGACATTTTAATTAATCTAAAGAAGTACCACTTTGAAGTAAAAAAGAACAAGTTTTTGGGACATATAGTGTCCAAGGATGGTGTCATGATTGATATTGAGAGGGTTGAAGACATTGACAAAGTGCCTATCCTACAATCCAAAAATGAAATTCAGTCTTTTTTGGATAAATTAACTTTTTAAGGAGGTTTATGTCCAATTTTATAGAGATAACTTTGACTATTAATTCCATGCTAAAAAATGACCAAATCATCAAGTGGGATGAGAAGGCCATGCAAGCATTCATTGACATTAAATGAGCTTTAAAGTCTGCTCATATTCTGGCCAACTCTGATTACATAAAGCCATTTCAAATATTCTCTTTTGCATCTTATAATACTATTGATGTTAGCTTATTGCAAAAGAATCAAGATGGTCATGAGTAGCCTATAGATTAATTTATCAAAGCTATGCAAGGTCCTGAACTAAACTATACTATCATGGAAAATCAATATTTCACTCTCTTAAAAGATGTCAAGACATTCAAACCTTATATTCTGAGTTTAAGGATTATTGATTATGTCCCGCATACTATGGTGAAGGACATCTTGACTTAGACTAAAGTATCTAACAAGAGATGTAGTTGGGTCAACAAGTTACAAGAGTACGACATGGATATTCAAAACACTAAGTTAGTAAGAGGGATGGGTCTAGCCAAGCTTATGGCTAAGACAAATTTGTAAGCTATTGAGGTAAACACTATTATTCTTAATATTGATGATTATTTGAGTCAATTTGACACATCTTTTTAGTATAGAGATATTGTTTACTACTTAAAACATCTAAGTTTTCCCCCTGACTTAGACAAGAATCAAAAGAGAACTCTTAAGCTTGTTTCCCAAAAATACCTCTTGACTGAGAATGGACTATCATGGAGGAATCTAGATGGGGTTCTCATAAGATGTGTGTTAGAAGAACAAACTACCAACTTAATTGAAGACTTACATAGTAGAGTATGTGGTGGCCATTTTGTGCCTAAGGCTACAACTCATAAAATTATGAGATCTAGTTATTGGTGGCCATCACTATTCAAAGATGTTGCTCAGATAGTCAAAAAGTGTGAGAAATGTTAGTGTTTTGCTGGGAGGATGAAAGTTTCAGGTTCTCTTCCCTTAAAACATATGATAATTGAAGGCCCATTAAGAAAATGGGGAATGGATTTCATTGGAGAAATTGTTAATTCATTAATAATTGGACATAGATGGATACTATTTGCAACTAACTACTTCATGAAATGGGTTGAAATGGTCCCCACAAAAAAATCAACACACCAAGTAGTTATGGATTTTTTACTGAATTAGATTATTTATAGATTTAGTATGCCTATCAAGGTTATTATTGACAATGCTATAAGCTTTAAAACCAAGCCTTTAATGGCATTATGCAAAGAGTATGGGATTGAATTGACCTATGCTTCTAATTACAACCCTCAGGGAAATGGGCAAGCAGAATCTAGTAGTAAGAACTTGCTCAAAATCATTAGACAAACTTTCAAAGAAAATAAGAATAAGTGGGGTGAATAGTTGAAGTTTTCCTTGTGGGTTGATAGGATTATGCCTAAGAGATCTATGAGTAAAATCCATTTTGATCTTTTTTATGAAGTTCAATCAGTTTTGCCTATGAATTTGCAGTTGCCAACCTATCAACTCATGCAACAACTAGAAGATGATGAGAAAGTCAACCACTATAAGAGTATTGTGAACTAGATTATTGATCTTGATGAAATTAGAAGACAAGATCATGAGAGGAACCTCAATTTCAAGTAAAAACTAAATAAAACATTTCATAGGAAGGCTAATCCAAGAACATTTAAAGTAGGTGATTTGGTTATACTTTGGGACGACAGGTATGAGGAGAAAGGAAAACATGGAAAATTTGATGCCATGTGGATGGGTCCCTATGCCATTGACTATTGCATTGGGGAGCATAATTTCTTCTTAAGAGAATTGGATGGTGAAATATTGGAGATTTTAATCAATAGTAGACATCTAAAAAATTTCTTTGAATGAATTAGTAACTTGTGTACCATATTGTATATTGTATAGTTTTGTCTTGCTATTATTTTGTGTTTTATCTCCCTTTTGCTTTGGGCTTTGTTTGTAAAGTTTCCTTTCATGTTTCTATCATGTGTTTGTTTTTAGATCCTCTTGATTTTTTCTTATCACTCTACCTTGTTTTGTTGAGTCTTCATAAGTGTTTACTAAAATTTCTAAGCCTTGAATCCATAACCCAATGGATTGGCACCTAGTCTTACATTATGGGGTTCTTTTCACACCCATAGGGGTTATGCATCCTCGGGTGAGAGCTAGTGTTAGTTATCAAGATTGCATTAAAGTAATTGATCCCGTGTCAAGTAAAAATGACTAAGTCTAACCTGAGTCAAGTATCAAAGCCTAAATTCCTTAGCCATATTCCTATTTTCTAGTGTTCACTCAAGGGTCAAGGTCATGTTAAATCGACTAAGTCAAGTTTCAATCTTTACTTAGCATATTACAAAGGTCTATTTTATTTGGGAATTTTTATTGAAGGTCTAAAAAAATTCTATGTTTTGGCCAAAGTATTCTGTATAAAAGCCTAAGACTTATTTGTTTCAGACTTTTTATCCATAGTAAAAATGTCCACAGGTCTACTTATTTCAAACTTTTTGTCCACAAAAAAAATTTTAAATGGTACTTTTCCTTCAAACATTTTTCTCACACAAAAGGGCCTGACAAAAGTCTAAATTCCTTTAGTAAAAGTATAAATTCCAAATTCCTTTAGCAAAAGTGTAAAGTCTACATTCCTTCGGTAAAAGTGTAAAGTCCAAATTCCATTGGCAAAAATACAAAGGCCAATTTATTTAGGGAAATTATTTCAAAAAAAATGTCTGAAACAATTGTCCTAATGAAGAAAAAGATGATGAAGACCAAAATTTTATGGGAAAAGTGATTGAGAGAGTTCATTTCTTCAAGAAAATTATCCTAGAAAAAATGTCTGAAACAATTATCCTGATAAACAAGGGGCCTCAGAGAAGAAGTGTTGAGAATAAAAATCTCATAATAATTATTGCCAAAGATAAAAATGATGAGGACCAAAGGTTGAATGCAAATAGAAAATCCAAATATTAAAGGCCAAAGACAAAGGTCTCGAAAGATAAAGACTTGAAATAAATACCTAGGGCTCAAAATCTAGTAATCTTTATTTGTTTTGAGCCAATAGTAAATGAGTTGGTGGATCATGATCTAATGGTGTACATCAACATGGAGTAAGATGATTGATTACTACATAAACAATGTTGAATAGTCAAAGGTTCCAAGATCCCCGTAAGAGTGACAAGTGCCACTATCTCAACTGATTGCCTAATTATCTAATGACATGTAAGGGTTGACTAAGTCAAAGAAACCTCTAGATGAAATGAAGAGGACACATGTTGAACTCTCAGTGAGTGGAACCACTAGTGTTATGGCCACATGAACATATTTTGATGGTCTTATAGATATCAAAGTTAAGATTCAAAGGATACTTGTCATTTATAGCGTAAATTTGATGATCACACAAACATCAAAGACATTCATGTAGACATCAAATGATGGGTGTGAGGACATCAAATTTAAATCATAAAAGGCAATCTTCCATTTGAGCTTAAATTTGATAGTCACATAAGTGTCATTAATGATCACATGGACATAAAATGATGGGCATGTAAATGTCAAATTTAATCCATAATGGACCACCAATGGAATTTAATCCATGGAAAAAAGGATTGATAGTCCATGTTTAATCATGCTTCAAGATTAATGGTGTGAGTGAGACTTTTCAAAAGACTCAGAATAAATGAAGAGATACCACATGGCAGACAGGCACCAGACTGATAGAGATTGACTTTATAGATTGTAAAAATCCCACATATTCTCTAGGTGGCATCATATTAGGGGTCTTAATGGAGATCTAATATCTCATAATAAAAGTTAGTGCTAAATGGGCACCAAGATCCCATAGAGCTACATGGTGGCATGCTAGCATTCATCATGAGGAAAAGGATCTAATAGTGCTAGTCCTAGGTGGACTTTTCAAATATATGGACCCAATGATGTATTGACATGTGTCTTAGGGGAAACAATCACATGTCAAGTTAATGAACAAAGTGACTTGGTGATGCCACATAGGCATACATGTCATGGTCAAAGATCCTATGTAAAGTGAGTTCATGGAGCTTTCACCATTGATAATAGATTGAATAAACAGATTTTAGATGAGTCATGGTAGCTACATAGGAAGTCTAGGGTTTTAAAAGTAATTATAAATTTTATTAAAGAGTCATAGGTCCCTTTATCTAAAATCTCATGATTTAGCTCTCAGGGATGTTGTAAAGGGCACATAGGTTGAGCATTTAGATGTCACCAACTTTTTATAGGTACATTCGAAGTTTAGGACTTGTGGATGGAATATGTATTTTGACAGTCAATAGTACAGATGGACACTTTTCAAGAAAATGTAATAATGATGAATCACTTGTAACCTATTGACATTATTTCTATGATTTTGACATACTAATATGAAGGAGCTTATGTTTATAAAATTGATGACCTCTTTATAGATCTCTGATAAATCCTATATGAGAAGGTAAGTTATAAGAATGAAATGTCTATGTTCAATGAATTATAATTCAAAATCGCTGTACTAGCCCCTTATGTTCTCATTTTTGAATTACCTAGGGGAACTTCCCAGGGAAACTATAAGTGCCAATTGCATAAATTACAAATTTCCAAGTGGGGTCAAAATTTCCCCAATAAGTCAGAAGTGAAATAATGCATTTATGCATTAAAAAAATGAAAAAAGGTAATAGTGCTAAAATGTGAAAATGCAAGTTAGAGCCAAAAGGTAAATTATTAAAAGTGGCCTAAGTCTTTTGCATTATTTCATTATTTTGCTTGTCCAAGTTCCTCCATAAGTGAGAAATTGTAGGCTTGAAAATCCAAGGTAGGCCACTCCAAAGAAGATCATTCAAAGGGCCATTGATGTAAAATATTCCAAAGGAATCATTTCAAGAGCAATTTATTCCATGGCATGTATAAAAGGAATTATATCTATCTATGAGGTTCCAGCTATGTAAGTAAATGGTCTAGGGTATCTTTTGGTAGTTGTACATAATGACAAAGTTTGTTCAGCCATCCACCATGAATATTCTCCTTCTAGCTCATGTGACAGGTATCTCCCACTATGAAATCAAAAGATATGCTCTAAATCTTCATCATTCCTTGTAGAGTTAGTTAGAGTTGTGATTTTTTACAAATGGATAAGGATTTTAGGCATGGCAAAGGAATATTTTCCATCTAGAAGCATCTTGGTAGACTTGAAAGTTTATTTTGTAATTTTGCAAGTTTCAACCCATAGTTCTAGATTTGAAAATATATAAATAGAGGGTTTCTCCTCTATTCCAAGGGTTGGACATTATGTTGGTTGTTTTTTAAGTGTTCCTTTTCTCTAAGTCTAGGTTTTGCAAAAAAAAATGGGACCAATTGCTATGTGTAGATTTTATCTCCCTTGCTAAGGTGGTTGTAGCTGTACAACCAATAGCAATATTTGAGATCATGTTTATGTCTCCCTTATCAAAAGAGAAATCTCACCATGATTTTTTTCATGGTAGAATTTTGATATACTGATGTGTGCAATATTTATTTTAAAGTTAATGAAAATGTTTATGGTTCTTTGTTGTTCCCTATAGTTGAAGTGCAGTGACATGTTTTGTGAGAATTATTGATCGGACATTTGGGTTTCTGCTCACTACTGGTTATCATTTTGAGCATAAATTTAGACTATAAACTCTTTCTGCATTACTTCAGGATAGGTTGTTGAATAACTTGTTAGGGCACCTTAGGTTTATGGATTTGATAGGGAAAAGCATTTGAAATATTAGTTTTGGTGTATGTTTTAGTCTCTCAGGGATCATTTGGTATTTACCATTATCTTGCATTTGTAGTTTTTTTTTGCATCTTTACTAAGGAATATTGTCATGAAATACTAAAAGATACCCTATTGTTTAGAAACTATGAGCACACTACCCTCCTTCCTTTCAATCATCTAACTTGTCCTACCCTAAAAATAATAGACCCTTTGCATATTATAAGTGTTATTTTCTTTGTAAATGCATAAGATCTTATATATTTGAAATGTGTTTATAGTTTGTGTTTTAAAATTATAGCTATTGTCAATCAGACTCACACCCTTCTAAAGGTAGTTTTAGGCCTTCAAAGTTTGTTGAAACATAGAAATAAGCCTAGGCTATGGGTGGCCTAATCAATGGATTGAATCTCTAGATTCTAAGGTCTATCTCCCTTTGGTGTATCAATTAGGATCTCTACTGTATGATACAAACTACCAGAGAAAAGGGAAGAGGGAAAAGGTAAGAAATAAAATTGAAGGAAAATCCTATCTAATGATGGTGATACATTTTTATTTTGGTTAATCCACTTAATTCGAGCATTTAAAACACTAATTGGATAAGCAAAGATTGAATTTTTCAACTCCAATCGACTCCTATGCATCAGTATTTCATGAAAAGTTTTTATCTATTGATCAAAGCTTGAGGGAAATGATGGAATAGGCATGATTCAAGGTACTCATTAGCCACTTACATCCAATGTAACTTCAACCAAAATACATAAAACATAGAACATGACCTGCATAATCTGATCAACTAGTAACTAGGTAAGAATCAAGACTTGACAAGGAAGAAAAATCTATCATATATGTAAATCACTAACATAAATACACTATACCAACCTCATAGAATCTAAAAATATTCCTTATATTTATCTAAAAAGGTTACAAAACTCAATCTTGATAGAGTCTAGTCTTATCAGGAGAGGGATGGATGCTTCAAAATGGCTAAAAAGCCCACTTATATAGTAAAATCATACAAAATCCAAGAGATTGGCATTGAAAATTGGGTAGGATATCAACTCCCACATTACACAAGTCCAACTTGAGATATCAAAAGATACCAAAACCTTCAAAATTATAATTTTGTCTTATGTCTTGCATGAAAAAGCTCTTTGGCATTGGAAAAGGATGGTGGGCCCATTCTAGACTAATCTCCTTCATCTATGGAAAGCTATGCCAAATCTTCAAAGAGAAATTCTACTTGATATGTTTGAAGTTGAGTTGAAACAAAAGAAAGTCCTTCTTTGCATGGAAAACAAGGAAAATGCATGATAAGCCTTATCTAGTCAACTCCAAATAACTCCATCCTGCATGAGATGATGCTACACCAATCCTTAGATGAAGAAATTTAGTTTTACAAAGTTAGAAGTGTTGAAATCATTCAATTAACAAGATAAATTAGAATATATGTCACACTTTGATAAAAAATTAACTCAAACTCAAGACCAATCAACTCCAAATGGCCTCCACTTGCATGAATAGGGCTTTGAAAATTGAAGCATGCATGAAATTTGATGTTAAGATCAGATATGCAGCTTTGAAACTCCATGTTATCTCCTTGAAATTCCTTAGTCTTTTGCTCTTAGGCTCTTCATTTGGTCACATTCCATGAGAATTGGTCTTCGAGACTTTTATTTTGCCATGTATTCCTTTGGGCTATTTGTCCAGCTACTTTTCCATAGAAAAAGGTCTTTGGGACTTTTCTACCTTTGTTTATTTCTTTTGGACAATTTGTCCATGGCTTATTCCTTTAGAGGAAATTTTTTAGGTTTTTTATATTAGAACTTATTTCTATGGACTTATTTCTCTGAAATAAATCATTCCTTTTCTTTGGCCTTATTTCCCCAAAAGAATTCTTTCAAACTTTTTGCTTTCCTCTTTTCCACATAATTATTTATCCAAAATAATTCTTTCAACATTTTGAAAATGGTCTTTTCTTTCAAAAAATTTGTCTGCACTTTGAAAACCTTGAATTAGACCTTCCCGAAAGGAAATTACCTTTTGGAGGTTTTGTAAATGCCCTTTAGACACACTAAAATACCCCTTCAAACTTCTGAAAATGACCTTTTAGAAAAGTTGAAATGGTCCTCATAACTTTGAATGAACCCTTTGAAAATTTTGAAATGGTCCTCATAACTTTGAATGAATCCTTTGAAACTTTTGAAATAGTCCTCAAAACTTTGAATGAACCCTTCAACACTTTTGAAATGGTCCTCAGAACTTTGAATGAACCCTTTGAAACGGTCATCAGAACTTTGAATGAACCCTTCGAAACTTTTTAAATGGTCCTTTATAAAATGAAATTACCTTTCAAAGGTTTTGTAAATGCCCTTCAAAAAATTTATTTTTGACAAAATGTCTGAAATAATCCCTTCAGAAAGATATCCTTTGGGAAAATTACAAATAACCTTTTCTAAAAGAAAAAGAACCCATCAAAACTTTGAAAAAGAACCTTTCCTTTGAAATAATTCATTGACTTTTATTCTTTGACCTTATTTCCTTGAAATAAAAGAATCTTTTAGACTTCTGAAATGGACCGTTGGATTTTTTGAAGATGGACCTTTTTATCAAGGAAAGAACCCTTTGAACTTCATGAAAATGACCCCGTTTTGGACCCAAAGAAGCCTCCATAATGCTTTTATGACAAAAATCCTCTAAAAACCAAAGTGAATGCCTCAAAAAGGCTTGTTAATCATGGATTATTTCAATGACTTTTTAAGACTAATAATTGACTCATAAGACAAACTGGCATGGTATGCAAAGTTTCGAATGGTAGGGGTGACAATTTGACCTATGGGGCAAAATTGTCAGCATTTTGTGACTCAATTGGGAATCATGCTTGATATGATTGAGAACCAGACCATATACATGACATTTAAACTCATAAAATAATTGAAAATCTGGTCCATGACTACAATTACAACCTTTGATTTGAAATAAGACAACTTTCATCCTCCAAAATAAGAAGGGAAACACAAAAAGTAGGGAAAACTAACTAAACAAAGAAAATGTGCAAATAAATCACTTATTTGGGACAAAATAAAACAAAACTAATGTGCTTGAACAACACTTAGAGGAAAACAAACAAACATGGAACCTAGCTCTTTAGTAGCAATGTTTTAGATGTATCCCATTGACTGGGATTGTAAGCTCCTCACCATCCATCTTTGCAAGATGAAAGGTATCATGGGATTTAAAATTGGAGATTGTGTATGGGATAATCTAAAGGAAATCAAACTTTTTGTGACTTCCTGGTTTATCTCTATCCTCATCCCACTTGAAGACCAAATCTCCTTCTTTAAAAGTTCATGAAGAATATCTTTTGTCAAAAGCTCACTTCACTTGTGCTTGATATGGCTAGCATGGACTAATTTATTATCTCTTCCAATTCCATAAGATTAGCATCCCTAATCTCCATGGGCTCATTCTCCAAAAACTTAAGAGAAATGGGTAACCTTGCTTCCTTACCATATACCAGCTTGTATGGAGAGTTGGATATTGATATTTTGTAGGTGATCCTATCATCCCATAGAGTTGAATTTAAATTGAGATGCCATGACCTCTAATTACCTTAAATAGTCCTTCTTATGATCTTAAATAGGTTCTTATTTGTAGATTCAACAAGACCATTGCCTTGTGGATAATAGTTTGATGAAGTGTTAAGATAAATTCCACGTTGGATAGCCCATTGGCTAATCTTATTTCTCAAAAAGTCAATTACTTATCAGAAATAATAGTCTAAGGAACTTCAAATCTAGTAATTAAACCTTCATATAAATCTAGAACATTAGTTTCATTTGCTTCTTTCAATTTCGTTGCTTCTATTCAACATGTGAAGTAATCTGTAGTAGTTAGAATATATTTATGTCTTGAAATTGAAGGAGGATTTATGAGACCAATAAATTACAATCCCCATTCGACAAAGCACTAATCCACCACAATTGGTTGAAGAGGTAAGGCTACAAGTTTCACTTTTCCTATAAGCATAACACAATGTTTGCACTTATTTACCCATGCATGGCAATCACTAAATATACTAGGTCAATGGTACCCACATCTCATGATCTTAAGGGATGTAGTTATTATGGAAAAATGTCCTCAACCATGTACATCATGGAATTCTTGAAGTAATCTCTGAGTTTGGCTTGGATCTATACATCTTATCAACATGCCATTGATATCTTTCTTGAACAAAACACCATCAATAAGCAAGAATGGAATTGATTGCAACCTGAAATATCTTCTTTTTGAAGCACTTAGATGAGAATGGTAAATACCATCTTGGAGATAGCATATCAAGTCATGAAACCAACTGGAAGGTGAGGTATTACTAGCTGTAACCTCTTTATCATTTGACACCAAAATAACCTCATTAGTCCCTTGCAAGTCTTGAGCTAGATGCTCACAAATCCCTTTGCCTCTAATCAACTTTGTGACCTTAATTTCCACATCATACTCCATTACCTTGATTATCTAACCATCTCTCTTATCATTTATATCTTTGTTCAAAAGGAAATCCTTGATGCTTGGATGAGAAACCATTAGGTGTATCTTATTGTTAGACAAGTATCTGAACTTTTTAAGATACTTTATAATTGAAAGTACATGTTTTTCAAAAAAAGAGTACATTGTTTCATACTCTTTGAATTCTTGACTAAAGAAGGCTATTGGCTGCTCTGAAGCCTCATGATTTTGTTGCATAATAATGTTTGAAATGGTGTCCATGTTAGCATATGTATAATAAATGAAATCCTTTGTGAAATCTAGATTTATAAGTGTTGGAGCACTAGCTATGGATTTATTAATATCTTCAAAACTCTTTATTCCTTCTTTGGACTAGTTGAAGATCTAATTCTTATTTATTATGAATGTAAGTGGCTTAGCTAAAATGGCAAAATATGAAATATATATCCTTATGAAGTTGATTTTCCCAAAGAAGCTTTGAATAGCCTTTTTGTGTTTAGGCAAGGAGAGTGAAATAATGGAGTCTATCCTTTCATAATTTATGCTTAAACCATACTTTGAAACCACATGGCCAGGGATCTTACCTTCATGAACTAAGAAGACACACTTTTTTAGGATTTAAAGACACCCCATATTGCCTACACCTTTCGAACACTTGCTTAAGATGAACCATGTGATCACTTGCACTCTTTGAAAACATTGTTATATCATCTAAATAAATAAGTACAAAATTGTTAAGAAAGCCTTGGAATGTCATATCCATGGCTCTCTAAAAGGTTGTTCCAGCATTAGATGAACTAAGGGGAATATTTCTATATGAAAATGTTTCCCATTTGGTTGTGAAGGCTATCTTAAATTGGTCCTCTTCCTTAACCAAATCTAATTGTAGCCACTATATCCATCCAACAAAGAAAACCTCTCTGAACCTGCAACCAGCTATAAAATTTGTTCCATTGATGGCAGTGGATAGTGATATTTAAGTGAAGCCCTATTCAAATCACGGAATTCAACACACAATATAATCTCATCATTCTTCTTCCATATCAAAATAAGATTTTCCACCTAAGTTGAGTACTTGATTGGAAATATAATAGCTAACTCTATGAGATTATGAAGCTTAGCTCTCATCAAAGGCTCAAGATTAGGATTGATGGGCCTTCGTCTTTATCTCACTAGTTAGTTTTAGCCATTAACTCAATGGTGTGTTGAGATAAACTTGGGTCTAATCCCTTGAGATAACTATATTTCCATGAAAAAACATCAAAAAAACTTGTGCATAACTCAATGAAAGCTTCTTTTTTTGAAGGAGTGCATATCTTACCCAAATTCAAATTCCTACCAACTACAATGTCCACATTAGCATAGTGTTCTTATTTTATTGACAAGGATGACTCCTCCTTCCTTAACTCATCATCACCATTAAAAATGTTCTCAAGTGTGACCAATCCCTTAAGCAAATTATCTTTTTTTAGTTTCACAAATTGATCACCATACTACTACAAATACTTTGATTGCTTTTTTGAAGAAAACTCAATCTTCTCTTGTAAGAATCTCACAATTTGATTATAATTTTCAAACACTTGAAAATTATCATGATTATCTAGAACAAAAGGCATTAACACCACCTTTATATGTAACTAAATTTTCTCACTTTTTATATCAGCTGGGATACTAAATTATGACCCAATGGCATCCAACCTATCTACGTGTTTATTCTCACCTCTTGGTATTGCCTAAATGTTAAAATCTCGAAAATATTCAATTAAGTCTGATATTATATGCTTTTAGGATTTAAGTAAAAAAAATTACATACATTTAAACTTCTTACTTGGTGAACTTTAATTTCACTATCACCAAAAACTTGCAAAGAATTGACTTGCATCTTTCTAGCCCACTGCAAACTGTGAACTAGTGTCTCATACTTTGCAACATTGTTTGAAAACCCAAACTAAAAATTAATAAAAGATAAATATAAAAATTAATAAAAGATGAATACCTTTGATTTTTTGGAGAAACCAACATCATTATAGCCCTGGTACCATGTTTATTCCTTGATCCATCAAAGTATAATTTCCATAAACTTTCACTAGATTCATCATCCTTAACCATGGCTGGAATTGGTACATCATTCTCATAAAGGCAATACACATCGAGTCCTTATTCAATTAAATTATAAGGATCATGTTAATGAAAAGTAGAATCCAAATCATCAATAGTTTTTTTTTAACTCTATCCAAAGGTGATCCATTTTCTACTCCACTAGTTTCTAGTACATCATTCGAGATTATATAGTTAGTGTTCACAACACTTGGCATATATGGCTCCATATGGAAACATGCAATAGGTTCAGAATGAATCATTACCTTGGTACTATACTTGGTTATCAACATCAAATAATTCTAATCAGATGATAAATATCCCCCAATCTTTGAGGTGAAGTCCCTTGAAAGGTACATAACAAAGTAAGGAGGCTAGTCTACCACAATAACATCATGTTGAATAGTAACATTAAGACAAGCATGTAATGTCAATTTTAGGTATTTAATGATGTATACTATATTTTTTTGTGACCCATCCAATTTCAATACCCCCTTATTTTTTGGCTCATAAAAAAGGCTGAGCTTGTCTATAATATGTTTAGGCATGACTATACTACTAGATCCACTATCCACCATATAGTTATGAACTAAAGTATTAACCACTATCAAAGAAAGGCAGAAGGGAGTTTTATTTAATTTTACCTTATTTTTTTTTCTAAATTTACCATTTTTTTACTTTATTTACTTATTTCTTAGTTGATTGATCTGAATTTGTTAAGACAACACCTTCTTTCTAAACCAATTTTGGAGACAATTTGAGAGTTGAAATCTCTTAGATGAACATATATTTTTGTCCTGGGATGGAAAGATAATCCCACATGATAATTTTGATATTATACTTATTCATATGATCCACTATATTGAACTGAGATCCAACAACCTTTGGTTGCACTTTTTAAAGCACTAGCTGCTCATGAACTAGAGGTATTCGATGAACTTTACTAACCTCTATATTCTAATTTTAATAGGTTGTAGGGGTAGTAAATTATTATTTTGTACTCTTAAAAAAATATAAGTAATTTAAGAATTTATCACCTCTTGAGCCTCTCATCAATGTCTCTTCTTTTAGCTCTAGTTACAGCTATAACTTGACCACTTGTATAGCTAGTTTCAACACCCTAAGTAAAAGCAGCATGATCATCCACTTGCCAATTTACATTAATGGCATCAGGATACCCTTGAACTTGTTGAGTCTCTCCTTTTGATTCCAAACTTTTATCTTGTTACTCACCTCCTTGAAAATAAAACTCTTCTTATGTCATTTGTGGCACAATGATGTTTTGTGATACCAAGGCTTGGTTTCGAGCATCATTGAGATTTGAGGATTTCCAACCTAAATCTTGAATCAAGTTTTTTTGAGGTGGGGTGGGAACAATTTTTAAAGTGTAAGGAGCATTAGGATCAAGGGAAACATATGGCTTAGTTGGAGTTATAGCTCCTTGTGTTTGGTAAGGTGGTCTATTCTCTCTGAAACCCTGATAAGGAGGCCTTTAATCTCTAAAGGGTAGATAAGTGGTCTGATTTTATTGTTGATAGGGCCTATTATCATGATTTTTTTGTCTCTTGAGTTACATTATTTCATTCCCAAAATATTGTAACAATCTTTTCAACTCTCCTATCTTAATAGCTTGATTAGTAGGGGTTGTAATTTGAGCTTGAGGTGATGGAATAGGAGCTAAGGATGGAATTTGAGGAACTTGAGGGGCTGGTATAGAATTAAATTCTAGGAATATAAGAATTATAGGCCTTATAGAAAGCTTACTAGCATGTATCAAACTATTCTCTACCCTTATTACAACCTCATAAGCATCTGGCAAGGTAGTACCACCCATTAATTGTATCATCACACTAATGTCAGAGTTAAGGGCTTTCAAATAGTACAAGAATGTATATTTAGGGGATTGCCTAATCAACATAGGTATCTTAGTCCATGTCTTTTGGAATTTGAGATTAAAATCAGACATGAACTCATGTAGAGCTCTTATTATGGTAGTTAATTATTCAACCAAAGAGAGGTGATCAGATTTGTATTTAAATTTCTTGACTAATGCTGCACCCAATTCATCCCAGGTAGAAATGGAGTTAAATGGTAGGTTTATATATCACTACAATTCTTTTCCTTTAAAAGAAGTAGTAATCAATCTAATACCAACATTATGGACTTCACAGAGATTAATTAAATCTTGGATATGCTCAATAGGGGTTATTTGATTTTCTCTTAAGAAGAATGGGATGATCTTGAGGGTAGACACTAGAATGCCATTAAATTGGGATAAATTCATTGGAAAACCTCTATTGAATGGAATAAACACCTAGTTTCTGATAGCCATTTAGATAGTGGGGGTTGTAGTGATTAGAACCGTAGGATAACTAAAAGACAATTTTTTTTTGAAGATATGGGTTTGTCCTAATAAACCTTGATCTTTTATATGATGTAGAAGACAACTCAATGAATTCAAAAGGAATACCTTTGCTAGCTAACCTCGTAGTAACCTTTGACATGAAAGAATTGCCTAAATGATGCTATGAACTTTGCAACCTAAAGAATCTTTAGCTTGTGATGAAGATAGATATTTTCTTCTACTACAAATGCTTCTCCTTAGCTATAAACTTTAGCTATGCCAAGGAGTAAGTGTCCCATTTGGCATGCCAAAAACTATTGTCAATCAGACTCATACCCTTGTGAAGGTAGTTTTAAGACTTCACAATTTGCTAAAATATGGAAATAATCCTAGGCTATGGGTGGCCTAATTAGTGGTTAAATCTGTAGATTTTAAGGGATATCTCCCTTTCATGTATTAGTTAGGATCTCTACTCTAAGCTATAAACTACTGAGGAAAAGGGAAGAGGGAAAAGGTAAAAAATAAAATTGAAGTAAAATCCTATGTAATGATGGTGATACACCTATATTTTGGCTCATCCACTCAATTTGAGCTTCTAAAACATTGATTAGATAAGAAAAGATTGAATCTTCAACTCTAATTGACTCTTATGCATTAGTATTTCATGAAAAGGTTTTATCTGGTGGTTAAAGCTTGATGGAAATGATGGAATAGACCTAATTCAAGGCACTAATCAACCACTTACATATGTTGTAACTTCAGCCAAAAGACATCAAACATAGAACATGACCTACATAATCTGATCAACTAGTAACTTGATAAGAATCAAGACTTGACAAGGAAGAAAATTTTATCACATATGCAAATCATTGACTTAAATACACTATACTAGCCCCCTAGAATTTGAAAATAGTCCTTTTATTTATCTGAAAAGGTTACAAAACTCAATCTTGATAGAATCTAGTCTTATCCAGAGAGGGATGGATGCTTCAAAATGGCTGAAAAGCACACTTATATAGTGAAAACATACAAAATCCAAGAGATTGGTGTTGAAAATTGGGTAAAATATAAACTCCCACATTACACAAGTCTAACTTGAGATATCAAAAGATAACAAAACCTTCAAAAATATACTTTTGTCTTATGTCTTGCATGAAAAATATCTTTGGCATTAGAAAAGGATGGTGGGCCCATTTTGGACTAATCTCCTTCATGCATGGAAAGCTATGCTAAATATTCAAAGAGAAACTCCTCTTGATATGTTTGGAAGTTGAGCTGAAACAAAAGAAAGTACTTCTTTGCATGGAAAATAAGGAAAATGCATGATAAGAATTGTATAGTCAACTCCAAGTAACTTCATCCTGTATGAGATGATGCTACGCCAATCCTTAGATGAATAACTTTAAGTTGAACAAGTTGGAAGTGTTGAAAGCCTTTAATTAACAAGATAAATTAGTATAGATGTGACAATTTGACAAAAAATTAACTCAAACTCAAGACCAATCAAATACAAATGGCCTCCACTTGCATGAAAAGGGCTTTGAAAATTGAAGCATGCATGAAATTCCGGGTTAAGATCAGATATGCAACGTTGAAACTCCATGTTAGCTCCTTGAAATTCCTTAGTATTTTTCTCTCATGCTCTTTGTTTGGTCACTTTTCCATAGGAATTGGTCTTTGGGACTTTTCTTTCATCATGTATTCCTTCAAGATATTTATCCAACTACTTTTCCATGGAAAAAGTTCTTTAAGACTTTTCTACCTCTATCTATTTCTTTCAGACAATTTGTTCACGAATTATTCCTTCGAAGGAATTTTTTTGATAGTTTTCTTTCAAAACTTATTTCTATGGACTTATTTCTCCAAAAGAAACCATTCCTTTTCTACAGCCTTATTTCCCCAAAAGAATTATTTCAAACTTTTTTCTTTCCTCTTTTCCATGCACTTATTTCTCTAAAAGAATTATTTTAGCATTTTGAAAATGGTCTTTTCTTTCAGACAATTTATCTACCCTTCAAAAACCTTGAATTGGATCTTCTCAAATGTAAATTACCTTTTGGAGGTTTTGAAAATTCCCTTTGGAAACACTAAAATACCCCTTTAGACTTCTAAAAATGACTTTTCAAAAAAGTTGAAATGGTCCTCAAAACTTTGAATGAACCCTTCAAAATTTTTGAAATGGTCTTAAGAACTTTGAATTAACCCTTCAAAACTTTTGAAATGGTCCTTATAACTTTGAATGAACCCTTTGAAACTTTTGAAATGGTTTTCAAAACTTTGAATGAACCCTTTAGAACTTTTGAAATGGTCCTTTTCAAAAGGAAATTACATTTCATAGGTTTTTTAAATGCCCTTTGGAAAAGTTGTTTTAGACACAATGTCCAAAACAATCCCTTTAGAAAGATATCCTTCAAGAAAATTACAAATAACCTTTTGTGAAAGAAAAATAACCTTTCCTCTGAAATAATTCATTGACTTTTCTTCTTCGGCCTTATTTTCCTAAAAGAAAATAATTTTTCAGATTTTTGAAATAGACCATTGAATTTTTTAAAGATGGACCTTTTCAAAAAGGAAAGAACCCTTTGAACTTCCTAAAAATGACCCCTTTTTGGACCCAAAGAATCTTCCATAATGCTTTTCTCACAAAAATCCTCTGAAAACCAAAGTGAATGCCTCAAAAAGGCTTATTAATCATGGATTATTTCAAAGACTTTTTAGGACCAATAACTAACTCACAAGACAAATTGGCATGTTATGTAAAGTTTTAAATGGTAGGGGTGACAATTTGACCTATGGGGCAAAATTGTCAACACTAGCATTGTAGTCTTTTATTTGACCCCTATTGTTGAAGAGTCTATAGATTGAATATTACAATATCTTTCCCATTCATTTTTAGTAGCTCATATATGACTTAGAGAATTTATGCATTTCATGTGACAACCCTTCATGAGTGAAGTGTGTAAACTTGGTTATGCCCTAGTCATATTTGTTCCTTGTGCCAAAAATCCCCATGGAGGTTGAATTGTATAATCTCTCCATATGAGAAAGCTACCCCATGGGTCCTCTCACCTTGGTTTAGGAAGAGACACAAGTATCAGGGAGCTAACCATACCCTTTGTAGGTGCTTCTCAGTCATTTTTTGTATTCAGTCTAAACTTGATGCCAAACCCTTCCCTAGCTACAATGACATACTAGAGGGTTTTTCATCATTACTTTCCATTTTCTCTCAAGTATACAAGGTTGAGTGTATGAAGTGTAAAACAAAGAACTAATAGGTGGGCTTCCCAAGCAAAATTCACATTATTGAAACTCAATCTCTCCATAACCATCTGCCTATTTGCCTCGACTCTATGGTCACTATATTAATGGAATGAGATAGAGAATGGCTTGAGCCTATATCATGTGTGGAAGTGTGGGGGAAAAAATGTTTAGAAAATGCTTAGGCACAAGGGTTACATAGGGTTAATGGTGAGAATCATTGAGCATGATGTTGATGTGGCGAAGGATTTTATCACTGCATGGAATAAATGCATGATGATATTTTTGGGCATAAAGATCACTATCAAGGAGGACTTTATTGGGGAGGTTAACTAGCATGATCTATGAGGGGACAAAGGCCTTCAAGGACTAGACCAATAAGTAGGATCTCCTTCAATGATTTTTCTCCCATGAATAAGTTTGTGAAGACTAATAAGAAGGGTTCCCCCAAGCAGACCTTCCTCAACATTGGTCAGAAGTATGTCTTTAGGTAATGTGATACATGAACTTAGAGGGTAAATATACCCTAATCTTTTCACATCATTTTTTTATTAAATCACTTTCTTGGTTATAAGATTAGTCTACCTTTATACTTACTTAAGTCACTACAATACACTACCTTGGCTCATCAAGTAAATTATTCCAACCCCATCCTACACTAGGGGATAATTATGCTACTCATCAAGCACGACCAAACTCTTCAAGGGAGGGAGGTAACCTTGGGGGATCCTCTATTGGGAAGGAATCTCAGGAGGACTCCCCAGAGGAGGACCCCACTTTGGGGTCCCACCACCCATCTATGAGCATCTCCCAAGATAGTCTTTCTAAAACCCCTACCGATGACCGTCCTCTCAAGATATTCATCCCCAAACCCAAGATTATCACCCTTGATGAGGGAAAATCTAAGGAGACTGACCAAAAGAGTAAATATATTCTATTGGAGGAGTTGAAAAATAACAAGGAATAATTGGAGAAATTAAATACCAAGGTGTAGGAAGTAGGACTAACCCTTGCCAATCTCATACAAGAGTGGAATGACCTACATAAGTAGGTTGATCCCACTGTGCAGTCCTTCATCTAATCTACTAAGCTTTATTATACCCTTGTCAAATAGTTTTCTAAGATCATAAAAACCCCCTACTTGGTTCCCCCAAAGTGGCCCCCATTAATAATAACCCCTATAGGTTCAAGGCTAGAAGAGGCCATGAATGATTCTTTTAGGAGATATAATAAAAGGACCTAGTAATTACATGCAAGAAAATATCTCAAAGTTTAAGTGGGATATCCTAGAGAAGACTCCTAAGGATAAGGAGGAAACACCAAAGGCCCCCCCTCTTGATATTTCATGTTGCTATTTTCCCCTACTTTTAGTATGTTATAGTTAGTTTTTATTTTTATACTAGTCAGCCATGGTTTGACCTATTGATACTTTTGTATAATACTTTAGTGGTTTTAGGATCCTTGTAAAATCTGATTTTTTACCCAATTAAATTATAAAAAATTCTATGGATTTTGAAAATTCATAATTTTTATAAATCTAAAATTCAAAATTATCCTCACATGCCTTAAGGTTCCACCTTTCCCCCACAATTTCAATTTAATAATCCTATTTTACTCCATGATTTAATTTAATAATCCACCTTTATTCCCATTATCTTCCATGATCTAATTTCTTCTAATTTAATAATCCACCTTTATTCCCATTATCTTATGATTTGATTTCCTCCAATACATAGGCATATGGAATGTCCCTTGACTTGATGGTACTCGCAAAATTTGTGTTATTTATACCAATCAAGAAAAGGAATTATTTTATGGAATGTCTTAGGAAATGGTTAGCTAATCATATTAGCCTAAACTAATTTACAAAATACAAACTCAATAGGCTCCCTGAGGTCACTATATTATCTAGCAATTAGTGGTCTTCTCCTTAAAGGAGGTTCTTGTAATTGGGATTGATTTTTTAGCTAGTTTTATGAAGGATTTGGTTTAATTAATAGAGGTGGTGGTTGGTTAATGAGTGGAGGTAAATGGATAGTCGATGTTTGCACCATTTATACATGGCATGATTTAGTGACCTTGTTGCTAATAACATTCTTGTTATAGTTGTAGGCCTTTGGTCTTTCATTATTTTTAGCTTAAGCTGGCATTGAAGCCATTATTTAGATAGGGATTTGATTTTAGTTATGGCTTTGGTTCTAGTTTTATTGTTGGAATTGATACTAGTTTTGGATTTGGTTGGAATAAGATAGCTTGATGATGCCTTTATTGACAAGGGCCTTCTCAATATGTATCCATTTCTCAATAACCTCTTCAAACATGTGAGCACATTGCAATTCAAGATGATAATATATCTCATTATGTAGGATCTTGAAAATATCATAGATAATTGCTTGTTGGAAAAATTATGAGTGAACTGACTTGCAAGTGCTCTCCACCATTACAAGAAAGTAAAGAAACTTTCACATTTTTATATTTTGCTTGGCCCAAGTCCATAGCCATAATATTGTGTTTGAGATTTTATGTTAAATGCTATACAAACTTCTCAAAAATGTCATCAAAGTCTGGTATAAAATTCTTTGAAAATTTCAAAAGCCATTTTATGGCTTGTCTGACCAAACTTATTGAAAAGACAAGAATAAAATGTATGTCATTGTATGCCATTAAATGGAAATCAACAAAGAATTATTTTAGATGCTCTTTGGGGTTGTTATTGCCCTTATATTTGTCAAAATTGGGCAGCTCCTAACTTGATGGAAATGGTATTTGAATATAATATATGTTGAATTGATACAATCAAATTTCATCTAATTTGAATTTCTTTGCTTACTTTGTATTCTGAATGGTTTGAATTGCATCCTTGATTTATTGTAACTCTTGAGCTAAGAATCTAGATGGTTTGCCTTATTGTTGTTGGGGTTGTCCATTCAAAGGTGGATTAACTTGACTAGGGTATGAAGGAATGGCATACTATAGAATAATTTTTTTATTTGGTTAAATGACTAGGAATACATATCTACACATTGGGATTGTATTGTTGATATATAATATATTGTTGTTGGTAAACATTCTAGCTAAGGTTGGCTACATCTACTTAGTTGGAAAATTTTGACTATGGTAACAAAATTTGGATTGGTGGGATATGTTGGTATTGATTATTTTGGAAGGGAATTTTTTGTCTACACATTGAAACCTGTTATATAAAGGGAATAGGTTGCTATCCAAAACTCTATTGGTGAAGGTGTTGAAAGGTAGATCCCTATTATATGTGAAGTACACATTGGGTGAAAGGAAATTTTTTCCTAGTACCTATTACATGATATACATTTTAACTTTGTTGTTGGTTAAACACGTATTATTGGTTAGGCACTTGTTGAGGGTTTGGTATTTTTTGTAGACTGACACTCATTGACCAATAGTAACATATTATGGATTACACAAAATTTCTAATGTTAGAGGTATATTGGTTTGTGCTTATTATGGAATAATATTTCTTTCCACATATTAAGGTGATGTAATGTTATTTTCTTGTTGAGTTAGTAGCTTGGTCTATTGTTTTTTACTAGTTTCACCCTATTGTGTACTCAAGGAAGTAGTTGGTTGAGGAGTGGAGAATTATTTTTTATGTTTATAAAACATGCATAATTACCCCTTGTTGTTGTAAGCCACTCAAGGCATGATTTATATCAATATGTTATATGTTTCTTGATGGTACATTAGACCCACTTTGGTTCACATTATAATGAACTTGTGTGTTATCCATTACATTTTACGTGAGGTCTTCTATTTGAGAGATAATTTATTCTATCATAATTGGGACATTATACATGTCTCCTACTAGATTACTTTGGCTAAAGGGGTCTATGTTATGACTTACATATCCCAAATAATATGTTTATGTCTGTATTGAAAGAGTTATCTATATAAGATAGATGTTTGAAACAACCATTGTATTAAAATTTTGAGCTAGGTTAAGGTAATTTTAGTACACTTGATGTACCTATTCTAATTGATCATCTATGGGACCTTTCCCTTTCAAAATCATGCTTTTTCTCTATTGAGGTAATTACACTAAATATTAATTATAATGAGTTGATTCCTATTTAAATTTTTGATTACAAGGCACATTACTAGGTGTTCTAATCAAACTAGTCAAACTTTCATGTGGGAAGTCTAGTGGGAATTTAGCTCCTACTTCTACTGCGTTCACTAGAATTTCACATTTATTCTCTACAAAATGGTGTTCAAAAAGGTATGGATCATAACTTGTTGGTTTTAGTGTTTTTATGTAGTATGTATGTTATTCCTTGTTTTTTTCAATAATAGGCATCACTTGAGCAAGGTATTGTGTTATTTCCTCTTGTTATTGGCTTGGATAGGATGGTGCACTCACCAAGTACTATGCTAGTGGGTCTTGACTTTATTCAACATATGAAATGTTATAAGATGGATATGGATCCATATCATATGATATATCATCACCATATAACTCTTGGACAAAGGGGTCACTAGTAACAAAGTTAACATAGTTTGAATTATACATATTCCTACTAAATGTATAACGAGGCATTTTCAAATATATGAATAGGTATCTCAAAAACAAAAGGTATAAACATGACAAATAATAGAGGTTTGAATCAAACCTTTGGATCTATAGAGGAGGTCCAAAGGGTAAAATAAATAATCTATGTCTAAGGTAAAGGTAGAATAAAAATGAAAAATTGGCCTAACAAAGGTACTAATTTGCCTAATGGCAGTTATAATCAGTGGCAAATGTGTCTAGATAAGATAGAAAAAATCATATACTATGTCAAAACAATAATAATGATTTTAACAAATGTGGTTATAACCATTAGCATGGAAAATAATGCTAGACTTAGAAATAAAGGTTGATCTAAAAGAAGATATCAAAAGAAATCTAACCCAAGTTAATTGGTTTGGATAAAATTGATAAATAACTCAAAAAATAATGTAATTATAAGGTAATTGGATTGGAATAAAATTCAATAATTGGATTAAAAAAATTGTATTTAGCTCACAAAATACTCTTTGATAATGAAACTAGGACATTTTAGAACTTGGCACAACAAAATCTAAACAAGGCACATGACAAAAAATAACAGCTAAGTCTAGGCAAGGGGGTCTTTAGACCAAATAAGAAATCAATCCAATTAAAACATTCCAAATGCAAAAGGCAAACCACCTAAGCCCAAATTAGATGGGGCTTTAACATAAATTTGATTAGTTTAGGATTTGTACTTTGAAATATTGAATTTCAAATTTAATACAAAAGACTAAGATTTTCTAAGGCAAATAGGCCAAACTAAAATGGGTAGCATAACCATGTGTTTTGAAACAAAACGTATGAATAATTTTGGAACTTCATTTTAAACTAGTCAAGAATTTTGTAAAAATTTGGGAAATTTAACAATTCTCCTTTAAAAAAATGGTATGATAATGGTTTTGGCCCATAAATCCAAGGCAAATGTTTGAAATAAAAATAGGTAGCATAATGATGCTTCAATAAAGAGTGGAAAAATGATGTAGGGGCATCCTTGTGGATCCCAAAATGGACTCATTTTGGCTTGGATTTATATTTTAGGTGTATTATGTCCTAATTAAGTCATAGGAGTGATTTATATTAGTACATGTGGCATAAAATTTGAATTATAGAGTTTTCCTCAAAAAATGCCACATTTGAAAATTTGAATTTTTGAACCTTGTTGAAGCATTTCCATGCATTTTATGAGGTTGATAAAGGTGTAAAACATGTTCAAAAGGTGTAAAATTTGTATTAATATTATTTAAAGGTCCTAAATAACATCTCAAGTCTATAGGCATGGTCATAAAGTGTATATAGTGGGAAAACATTCAAAATGTAATGTAATTTCAATAACTTCCACGTAGAAACCTCTAAGATTCAGTAATGCATCTTGGGAAAAGGTGATGGAGTCATTTTTTGATATTATTTGTGTATTAAATTCAAAGGAGATAGAGATGAACATGAAAAACAATGAATCTTGATGAATAAGATGGCTTGATAATGAATTTTTGAGTGTTTTGGATATTGCATGGTTGTGAACAGCGTATTAGAGTGTTTAATTACTCAATGTGGTAAGTGGAATTTATAAAGAGTCTTATTTTGTTTTAATATATTGAATTATATAAATTTATTTAGGAACATTTTTGATGAGAGGTAGACAGTCTCATTTGTAGAGACAATCAGGCTTGATGGCAGAAAGTATGCATACATAATATTATGTAAATAGTTTGGTTTGGTATCAATCCTTTTGATATTGAAATATATAGATAAATAGGAGTGATTAAAATTTGATAATAGAGATAATTTATTGGTTTCAATATATATATCTATTAAAGGTTTGAACTTGTCCCTTTGAAGTGGTAACCCTATCAATTGCTAACCCTTTATCCATAACACAGAGTTCTGTAGACTGGGAATGTTGAACTTGATATTTTTTTTTGATTAAAACACATTATAAAATGGTTTAATAAGTTATTATAAGGTTTTAAGAATATTCTTGATATATTTGGATACTATTGGTAGGGAAATAAATAATAAAACCCCTGATTACCCTTGTTTTTTGTATTGAACACAGTCAAACCAGACTGAGTTTCCCTTGTTGATAATATTCCATGGAGTTTTGTGAGTTTGTAAATGAATTAAAAAGTTTTTTATTTACTATAAATATCTAACACAAAAAAAAATTGTTTGAAACCCTTTCTAATTCAATATATTTATTTTATACTGCTCTTGGCTTGCTTAGTGTGCACAAACCTTGGTAACTAGGGTTTTGAGGTTTTTGAGAAATATAACTATGGAAATTTTTCAAAAACTTATAATATTGTGTATTTTTTATTATCCATAACTAATTAAATAATTTTCATGACCATAATATACCTGTAGTATGTATTTATAGTAAGCGGTCTTATGAAAGGGCTAAAAAGGCCTAATTTGGAAGGCTAGAAGAGAAAAAGTGGTCGTAGGGCATGAGATAAAACATAAAATTTGTCTCATAAGTGTATTTAAACAAGATAAATGAGGATATATTATTTTAAATCCATAATTTATATTACTTTTTTGTACTCACCTATATGCAGATAGAAAAGGGCTACAAGGAAGGCTAGTGAAAATGGCAGAATTGCTTGAGTGCAAGGTAAGGAGTTGAAAACTAAGTCAAGAGGTTAGTAAATATTCCATAGAACCTATTATGATAAATATTAAGGTTTAATATATTATAATTCAATCCTAAAAATCAGTAATTTAGCTTGATGAGTGGTTTTTTGAGCCTCAAACTAGGAAAGTGAACCATTGTTTAAGAACAAGAAAAGGAAACTTCTGCAAGCTCTGCATCATTTGGTATTAGAGCATAAGAATAGTTAGAGGAAAATATTAAATGGATAAAATGGTATCAAGACAAAGGAAACCTACAAAATCTCAAATAATACAATAGAATGTGACCAATTTTGTTATTAAAATAAGGAACATGTAGGCTAGAATGGCAGCCATGGAAACAACTCAAAGAAGAAGGGTCATAGCTAATGATGATAGTGATAGAGAAGAGGAGGAAGAAAGATAAGATATAATGGAGTAAATATTGATCAAATACATGATGAATATGGTTTAAAAACCAAATCTATATGTGCCAATGTATGAAGGCAATCTAAATGTAGATGAGTTGTTGGATTGGATAGCAGCCATGGACAAGTATTTTGAGTATGAGGAGGTGGATGACACCAATAAATTGAAATTTATAGTCAAAATATTAAGATGACATGATTTTTTGTGGTGATATGGAATATAGGAAGAGACATGGATAAGAGGTAAAGCTAAAATCCAATCATGGGATAGGATGGTGGTAAAGATGAAGGCAAAGTTCATGCCCAAGGATTACCATACACATTTGTTTATGAAGTTGCATAATATTAGACAAAAAGAGCATTTAGGGAAGGAATATAATGAAGAGTTTCATAGATTGATAATTATGATAGGACACTTGGAATAAGATGATGATAAGGTATCATGGTATTTGAATGGTCTCAAGTTCTCCATACAAGATGGGATAAATATATTGACTTTGAAAATAGTTGAAGAAGCATACCAAGCAACCTTGAAAGATGAAGAGAAGTTAGCAAGAAGGCATACACATCAATCAAGAGGAAGAGACAAATAAGTGAGAGGAATAAGAGACTATGATAACAAGAATGCATATGAAGATGGTGAAATTAGTGTCCAAAGACATGAAGCATAACTAAGAGGTGGTTATAGAGGTAGGAGGCCATACTATAGAGGTGGAGATGCTAGAGAAAGAGGTACTAGTGGTTTCATAGGAATTTTTTTTAAATACAACAAGTATGTAGATCATAAGTATTGGGAGTGTCTAGAGGATCAATAAGAAAGGAGTTATAGGAATGAGAGTAGAAATCAAGTGGTGCATCCTATAAAGGAAGAGAGTGTTAGATCAAATTCACATTTAGTGGCACCTAAAGAAGGAGAGGCACTCTTGTCGAGGAGGGGATTATTGAAGCCACCAAAGGAGAAAGAGTCTACACAATGGAGAATACTCTTTAGGAAAACATGTAAGTCTCATGGTAAATGTTGAAAAATTATAATAGATTTAGGAAGCATGAACAATTTGGTTTCCAATGAGATGGTAAGTAAACATGGTCTCAAAAGATTGCCTCATCCTACACCTTACAAATTTTCTTGGCTTTATAACTGATATAGTGTGCTTGTTAATGAATAATTTTTAGTATATTTTTATATTGACACCTATAGGGATCAATTTATGTGTGATGTCATTCCCATGGATGTTTTCCATGTATTACTAGGAAGGCCTTGGTATTTTTATAGGTCAACTAGTCATGATGGGGTGAAGAACACCTATTCTTTAGAACACAAGGGAGTCAAGTATACATTATTACCCTTGAATCATGATGATAAAGTTATTGGTGTTTTTTCTAAGGTATTGGTTGCAGGTTACAAAAAGTTAGTGTAGTAGCAAGATGAAGATGTGAAGATGGAAGAATAGCCCAAGAAGATTGAGGCAGTCTAAGTTGAGGAATGTGAACCTATACTAAGTAACACTACTTCAAGTAAGTTTTTGAATGAGTTATTTGCAAGTTTGCCTCAACATTTGGTAAACATTTCTATTTGTGAACTCATAGAAGGCATGATAGGCAATCTTTAATGCATGAAAGAAAGTTTTGAAAAAGAAAGAGTTGAAAAGGAGGTGGAAGATGTATAGAAGGTCCAAGAAGGACAACCAAGTGAAGGTAATATCATGAAAGTGTTAAATCAAGATAATTATAATATGGATGAGAAAAATTAGTCCTTATGTATAGAAGAGGTTAAGGGTAGTTTTTAAGATGATATACAACAACAAACCAAGCACTTATGCAAGTAAATGACATGCGAGGACCAAACAGTTGATATGCATGATGTAACATGTACAAAATAAGGAGAATGGGTGAAGAATAGAGAAGAAACATCTGCATAATTAGTTACATATGAAAGGAAGGTTGTAATGGATCAGTTTATAGAATAATAAGCATGGTTTTCACATCCCAAACAAGCAACAAAAGATAAAAATAGTGTTTTCCTTAATAGGTTTATTGTATGTATAGGTATACTCATGAAGAAGAAGAACCAGAAGAGGCCTAATTTTTGGGCCCAGACACATGTTCAACTCTATCAGAGGAAAGTAACATAATCAACCTTTAAGCTATAGGTACAAATCAACTAAAGAGGAACATACACCAAGTTGATTATTATGGCAAAATTTCTTTAGCTTGGTAGTATGATGTAGGGGCATCCTTGTGGATCTTAAAATAGACTCATTTTTCGCATAGATTTGTCATGTATGTGTTTTTTTATGTATATTAGGACCTAATTAATTCATATGAGTGATATAGATTAGTACAAGTGGCATAAATTTTGAATTATGGAGTTTCCCTCCAAAACTACCACATTTGAAAATTTGAATTTTTGAACCTTGTTGAAGGGGTTCCATGCATTATATGAGGTTTATAAAGGTTTAAGACATGTTCAAAAGGTGTCAAAGAGATATTAATATTATTTAAAGGTCTTAAATAACATCTTAAGTCTATAGGCATGGTCATAAAGTTCATATAGTGGGAAAACATTCAAAATGTAATATAATTTCAATAATTTCCATATAAAAACCTCTAAGATTCAGTTATGCATCTTGGGAAAAGGTGGTAGAGTAATTTTTTGATATATTTGTGTATTCCATTCAAAGGAGACAAGGATGAATATGAAAAAAAAAGAATCTTGATGGATAAGATGGATGTGACAATGATTTTCTTAGTGTATTGGATATTGCATGGCTATGAACAATGTATTAGAGTGCTTAATTACTCACTGTGGTAAGTGGTTTTGATAATGAGTTTCATTTTTTTTAATATATTTAATTCTATAAATTGATTTAGGAAAATTTTTGAGAAGAGGTAGACAGTCTCATTTGTAGAGACAATCAGGCTTGATGGCAAAAAGTATGCATACACAGTCTTGTGTAAATAGTTTGGTTTGGTATTGGTCCTTTTAATATTGAAATATATGGATAAATAGGAGTGATACACACTTGAGAATAGAGAGAATTTATTGGTTTCAATATATATATATATATATATATTAAAGTTTTTAACTTGTCCCTTTGAAGTGGTAGTGAAATAAACAATGAAACCCTTGATCACCCTTGTTTTTTGTATTGAACATAGTTAGACCAGATTGACTTTTCCTTGTTGAGAACATTCCATGGAGTTTTATGAGTTGGATAATGAATGAAAAAGTTGTGTATTGACTAGACAGAGCTAACACAAGAATTTTTTTGGTTTGAAACCCTTTCTAATTCAACATATTAATTTTATACTGCTCTCATCTTGCTCGATGTGCACAAACCATGACAACTAGGGTTTTGAGTTTTTTGAGAAATCTAACCATGGAAAAATTCCAAAAAATTATGATCTTTTGTATTTTGATTATCACTAACTTATTTAAGAATTTTCATGATCGTACTATACCTGTAGTATTGATTTATAGCATGAGGTCTTATGAAAGGGCTAAAAAAGGCCTAATTTGGAAGATTAGAAGAGAGAAAAGTGGTCTTAAGGAGTGAGATAAAACTTAAAATTTGTCCCAAAGGTGTATTTTAATAGGATAAAGGAGGTTAGAATATTTTAAACTCATAATTTATAGTAATTTTCTATACTCAGCTATATGCAGATAGAAAGGGGCTACAAGGAAGGCTAGTGGAAATGGCATAGTTGCATGAGTGCAAGGTAAGGAGTTGAAAACTAAGTAAAGAGATTAGTAAATATTATAGAGACCCTATTATGATCAAGATTAAGATTTAAAATCTTAATAATCAATACTTTTGCTTGATGAGTGGTTTCTTGAGCCTCAAACTAGGAAAGTGAACCATTGTTCAAGAACAAGAAAAAGAAACTTGTGTAAGCTCTGCATCACATACAAATGGTTTTCAAATAAAATACAAAGAAAATGTGTGAAATAAAATGGGTAACATAACAACACTATGTTTAAATAAGTGACACACAAATTGTGTTGGAATAAAATCCAAGGAAAATGTGTGAAAAAAATGGGCAGAGTAACACCTCTTAGGTCAAAGTGGTGTGAAAACATGTGAAGGTTTTAAACTCATTTTTATTTGATAAAAAAATTATCAATTTTAGACCAAAACACACATACTAATAAAATAAAATAAAAATAAAACTAAGTACATGTCCTATCCCTAAAACTAACAAGGTGTGCATAATTTTTGCCAAAGTATCCACCGATATACCAATGCTAAAAAAATTAATTGTTAGTTCAAAAATTAAGGAGTGCATGTAGGTAGAGTTTTTAAGCCCCCTATGTCTCTCAAGCATTAGTATGTGTTACAAACTTAGATTGAAAAGTAATCAAAATTTGGTAAGATGTTTCATGGCAAGTGGGTTTGATTTAAAAATATAAGCTTAAAAATGCACTAAATGGTCCAAAGTATGGATAACACAAGGATGCATCATGTCAATTGGATTAAAACTCACTAACTTACAATGAAAAGGTCTTGTCTTTTGAACAATGAATTTAATCATGTACTTCTTAGTAAAGTCTGATGTTTAGCATGAAATGATATAGGTTTTCATAGCATTAGTAGGTTAACCACTTAACCACTATTCAATCCTAGTATCATGTGCCCAATTTATATACCCCAATGGGGTTGGTATGATTTTGGGAGATGAAACCCTAGGTCAATGCACCCATAAAAAACTTGTGAGGAGGTGATGAACTCCTACCCACAAGTTAATGCAAAAAAATAAGTAAATAAAAATTAAAAAGTTGAGGTTGTTTATGGATCACCCAAGTCACTCAAAGCTTTGGGAGACCTTGCATGACATTTTTTCAAATCTAGGATAAAAAACAAGGCAATAAACAAGGTGTTTTTGGTCACTTGAGTTCCCTATAGGGGACATTGGGAAAGCATACACACAACATTTTATTTTCCTCAAATAAATAATTAATCTAGGAACTTTAAAACTAACTAACAAACAAAGAACAAACAAAAAGAGAAAATCTATTAAATCTAAGCTAAAGTGAATATTTTTTTAATGCACCAAATAAAATGTGAATGAAGTTTTGACCCATTGGCCTTGTTTTCTCTTCTAAAATTAAAATGAAAAAATAATAGTTTCATTTGGTCAATTTTAAGCACTGAAATGAAAGTGTGTATGAGACTTAGAAGTGTTTAGACCTCTTTTTCTCCACCTTGGTTCCTAAAAAAATGTCAAGGGCTTATTTTGTCTTTAGGAAAAAAAGCAAACCAAAAAATAACTTTCCATTTTTAACTCTCAAGTTTTTAGGTACACATGGTGAAGTCATCGATTATAAAATAGGGAAAAACTATTGATTCCAATAAAGTCATTATTTTCCTATTAGAACAAAATAAATAAAAACAAGGTTCTGGTGAAGTCACTATTAGACAAGGGTACAATAGCTAATAAGTCTATGTGAACTCATCGATTATAGCTCAAAATTAGGCAAAGTCACTAAAATAAAGTGAAAATGTACCTATCGATGTCACTAAATAATAGGGTCAATGTTAGCCTTTATGTTTGTCGATTCCATCATTACACAGGATGAAGTCACTATTATAATTTTTTTAATTTTATAAAATAAAATATCATAAACAAAGAATGAATAAGGAGAATTTGTTACATAGGGTGAAGTCATCTATTATAAACATACTAAAATGATGGAATTTTTAAGCACAAAACTATAAACTTGAATATTTTAATTCTCTTTTTATGAATTATAAAGGTTCCACATCATTCATTTGGTCCATATGGGATGTATGGTCCCTAAGGTGTGCCATTATGTATCCTAGGAATCTGAAGAGCACTCAACTATTGATTAGTTCCTTATTAGTGAATCTCAATAAAAATACAAATATAACAATGCAATGAAACTAAACACTCTTGCCTAAGAACTAGGGGGAGAATAACATAATGGATAAAACCATAAATTAGAGATAAAAACACAATTTTTTTACCTCCTATGTTGAAATTAGTAACCACTTATTTGCATAGAAGATGTTATTGCTCGATATATGGCATTAGATACATTGATCAATGATTTTATCCTTCTTGGTATCAATTCTCCAATGGCCACTTATGGCTTTGCTTGGTGTGAATATTGGTATCAATTTGGAATTATAAGATTAATTTGATGGCTTCTTAAAGGTAAGCCTACAAAATAACCTTACACACAAAAGCTTGTTTGGGTAGAGTGAGGCCACTTATATTTATAGGTCTTAAATCTAACTCTAACCCTAAGGAAGTCAGGTTTATTTCTAACTTTGGTTGACTCTATAATAACTTACATTGAGTCAAGGTTAACCTTAGGTTGGGTCAAAGAAATCATAATGGCTTGACTACTCATTTTAGATATGTATGAGCCATGACAACTCATAGAAGATATTTATGAGGTTGTGACTAACCTTTTCTTGAATTTTAGGAATTAATAAAACATTTTATTAGCTCCCTCGATCTTGACCTCATATTTATTAAAAAAAATCTTTTTTACATAAATGTAATGCACTAATTCAACATGGATTTTTTACTTAATTAAACTAATTTATATATTTTTTAATTAATCTTTCTTAGTGTTTTTGGATTTTATGAATTATCTTCAATGTTTTACATTAATAGCTTGATAGGCCAAGAACATTAAATTACTGAGTTTTAATTTGATTAGGGTTGAGTATAAACTAGGTTATGGTGTTGCTTCACATAAATTTTTGTTTAAGTTATAAAGAAAGAGAGAAAAGAAAACTGATACAGGTATGGTTAAAAAACTTATTCATTTGTGCATGCATTAAATCAAAATATTATGAAGAACTCCTCTTTGGCTGGGGAGGATGACCTGCATATAAGAAATCACTAAAGCAAACTTGTTTGTTAGAAAGATAGTTGAGTGGATTGCCTAATGATAACTAGATCCTAGAAGCAAGAGCTTCCTTGGAGGATATCAATCCACATGTTTTAAAATAATTAAGTTTATGAAACTGAAAGGAAGGTACTTGCATCAATAAATAAAAGATACTGAAACTAAATATAAGGGTACTTGCTAAGAAATATGCTATAAATGATTGAATTATCCATAAAATAATTAATACTAGTTCTATAGAGTTGGGGTATGCTTCATAAAATTAGAAAGGGGTCTGTGAACAAGCAAGAACACAAAAAATTGGGTTTGGTTGGGTGTAGGTAGATGGAAATATCTTGCTAATTTTCACTACCATAGTGATCATCAATAGTTAGGGGTAACCATAGGTAGTTAAGGTGACCATCAGTGGTTTTGTAACCACCAATAGCTGAATAGAACCATCAACAATTGACAACCATTAGCGATTACTATGTAAGTTCTGAGCTTGATAAATTACTAAATAATAGGATCTACAAGATGGATTTTGGGAGATGGGTAAGGGCTAGGCTGATTGAAAAATATAAATAAAGTAGATGAATATTAGGAAATAAATACTTGTCTTATCAGAAGTTGATTGGGTGATTGATTGAGGTGGTTAACCTATTGGTGGAATCGAGCTCGATTCTGACAGAGTAACAATACTTGAGAACTTGATGTAGAGATGATGGTAAGTCAGCTCTTTGATATGGCTACTGGATTGATGATGACATTGATTGAACTACAAAATAAACTCCTAGATACATAAGCTCTTGATAATAATTGTTGATGGATTTGACCTCCTAACTCCTCTCTTCTTATAGGCACAAAAAAGAAGTGGAAGTCAAGGTGTAACTAAGCCATCTAATTATAATTTGTCCATGCAAAGGCTCACAACATGATTTAGACAAGATATATTTATAAAATTAAAGTGGGTGGTTACATGCTCTTAGTTAGGGAGGTGCACCTTGACCATTGATGGTCAAGGTTACCATTGGTGACCAACCTGACCATTGGTGGTCAAGAGTAAGGTCAGAAAGGTTAGTAAAAGCTAGGTTAAAATCTGGTTTAAGCCATTAAGCTAGTTTAACTAAACTAATTATGATTAAGCCCAATTTATGGTAAAAGGGTGAAAATGGTCCTGAGGGGGTCTTAGGTGGTCCAGGGTTTTTTGACATTTAGAATCATAGTGTGAAAATTTTTGGTGTCTACATTTTCCCCCTTTTGTTATTTGGCTTGAAGTAATGAGCTAAAAAATAAAAATAGAGTATGGGTCAAAGTTAAAGTTGCCTCTGGTGTAGGATGAGGTGTTCCCCCTCAAATTGGGAAGTGATGAGGCAAAATAGAGTCAGGTACAGGTTTGATTAGTGGGTAGGTGATGATAAAAAGGGTGAATGATAAGTTGGGAATTGAAGTGTAAATATGCATATAAAGTGTGAAAAAAGGGTGTGATAAGCTAAGATCATGCATAGACTAGGTTGACATAGCTAGTAAAAATTATAAGGGTTAGTGATAAGAAGGACAAGTGACAAGTGGACCATGTGACCACCTTTAGGCATGGTGGTTGAGAACACTCATAAATTCAAGTCTCCCAAGTGATTTTGGTGTCAAGTGTCATGGGTATATAAGGTAGGAAGTGATCTCAAAAATACACAAGTGGGTTGGTATGCATGAGGTGGTGTAAGGTAAAAAAGGGGTGACATAGTAATTTTGTCACTATGGTTAAGAGACTAGACATAAAATCATCACAAAACATGCAACTTATTTGGGCTAAAATGGCCAATAACAAGGTGGATGCAGTTAAAAGAGAAGGGTAATCCCTAAAAATGCAAGTTTTGGTTGGGTGGAAAGAATGTGTTTTCTTAAAAAGGGTTGCACCAAGGTGGGATGCATTGATAAAGATTGAGAAGGGTAGGGAACCAAGCTAGGTGTGTAACAATTGATTTTGGATGGGGAGATTGGGGTTAGTAGCCCATGGATGTGGGTCTAGATGGGGTATAGGCATAGGATGGATAGGTGACAATAGAACTTGATGTGGCATAGGCCTAGATAATAGGTTTATAAGGATAGGTTGCCACTCTATAGGCTTAGATTGTTATATTATGGGGTTAGGTGGCCACTCTAATAGAGAGCAAGATTCAGTGAAAACTTTTTTAGATTTAGTAACTCGAGAGAGAGATGTTTTGAGATAGAGGGTAGGAGGAGCAATAACATTGGTAGTAGGAGAAAGAGCACCTAATACATTTCTAAGGGGATGATACTTAACCATCATTGAGGAGCTAAGCTATTATGAGGTGATGGTGCTATCATAGTTGCCATTGGTGATGAGATATGGGGAGTACATAGCTAGTTTGATAGGTGGGCCATCTATAGCTACTCTAGGATAGTGGGCCTCTATAATGGGTCAGGTAGGGTATCAAGGGGACCACCAATAGATGAGAGTGTAGGTGTAGGCACAGGCACAGGTGGGGCCAATAGTAGTGGCACAAGTGGTAGTGATTTAGGTGTATTAAGAGCTTAATGTATTTGGTTTGTTAGACATGAACATATATATTTATTTTTGATACTAGCCTGCATGTTGATGACGTGAGATGTATATGAGTGAGAGAGACATGTATATGTTATGACATGCATATTCTTATTTGATGGCATGATGTATATTGATTTTGATGATATTGATGGCATGTGATTATGTTATGATGTTGATTGATGATTGTCTACTGATGTTTGAGATGCTTATGATGTTTATTGATTAGGTATTGATGTTTTTTTATGATGATAGCTTATTATGGATGGACTTATGATTATGATGTTTTGATAAAGAATGCCACTAGCTTAGGTATATGTGTTTTTAGATATGTGATGATTGATTTTCTTATGTGATGAGTGATGTGTTTATGATAATGGTGAATTTATATTGAGATAGATGATTTGATGTGGAGATGTGGATAATGATGATATAGTTTAGGAGATGGTTATTATTTCATAGTTGTGATGTGAGTTATGGCTAATTGCTTAGGATGTATATGGTGAATGGTGTGGTTGATATTATGAGTTGTTGACATGCTTATTAGATATGTGAATAGACAATATGTTTTGTTTTGTGTTTTGATGTTTTGATGATTGTGATGATCTGATGAAATGTGTTTTATGATTAGATGTTGGAATCTGATATGTTAATAGTTGTATGTGATGTTTTGTGTATATATGATGGATAATATGTTTGTTTGTGATCATGGTCATGGATAGGATGGTTTTGATTATTTATTTTGATATGATTAATGTTTGGGTGTATGGATGGGATATGGCTCATGAGGTTGTTATGCACATGGATTAGTGGTGTGATAAGAATGATGTTTTTGAATGTTTGGATGTGATATTAGGATATAAATAAGACACATAAAAGTCAATATAGGCAACAAAATAAATGTGAATAAAGATCATGAGACACATTTCTAATAATGAGAAGGTAAAATATATATGATGTGTTCATTGGTATGGACCTAACAAAACTAAATTTGGATTAGCTTAATGAAAATAAGCCTTTTGAACACTTAACATTAGCATACTTTGAGTGAAAAGATGGTATCTTGATCACATTGTGTCAACTAAGCTCATAAATCCTATGTATATGATGCATGATGGGAAGATGGATGAAAATGGAACCTTTTTATGAGACTAGCATGCCTCTTCAATAGGCCTCCTAAGAGGTAGTATAAACAAGTCTATGCATATATATAAAGTGTAGACTGATCGATGCGAGAAGTCTATTAATGAGAGCTGATTACAGCTTTTCTCATTTCTTTTGCTTTTGATTTTTTCTATTTTTGATTTTTCTTTAGGGTTAGGGAAGTTGATCGATGTGGGAAGCTTCCAAGAAATTGCTAGCTTTGATAAAACCTTTACTTAGCCATCCTTCAAGGGAGTGGTCTAAGTTTATATGATTATTTAAAATGCTTTTGATAGTTGTACTTCAAGGGAGAAGTCCACCTTATGTTTTTTAATCTCAGATAATTTTTTTCATAACTACCCATCAAGGGATTAGTCCAAGAATGTTTGGGAATGATTCATGGTTTGTTTTTGGTATTTAATATTGCTTTTGTTTTTGAGTGATTTGGCCACTTGATCATACATGCTCAAGGGGTTACCTTTTGAAGTCAAAACTAAGATCACAAGAAGGTTGCATAGGTGAAAAGAGGTTTAGGTGACAAAGACCATGGAAACCAATCCTAAGGAGGGATGGGAAGTTTTATGAGAATCATGCCATGGGTAGAGCCATGGTACCCACAATTCAAGATTAGGCTATGATTATGATGGATAATCACATGATTTAGATATAGTTTGTCACCCCTAAAAGAGGGAAATGAATGTGGTTTATAAGTGATGAGCCTAAGTTAGACAAATGATGAATATGACCCCTCTTTAACAATAGAACAAACATAGATGCAAAGCATTGAGAGGCTCAAGTTCTAGTTTGCCTTCAAGAGAGGACAAATGATAAGCTCTTGATCCATACTTATGGGTTATGATGTAGGTTAAAAGATAATTGAAAGCAAATTTTCCCCTTTTGATTTCTCCATATTAGTTACATGTTGATTTTATTTAAGAATGAGGTCTCTAATATTTTATTCCTGCATTTTTAGGTGTTTGTTATAAGCATGATTGATTCATTATTGATAGAAATGAAGATGGGAAAGAGTGGCCAAATGATGTTCCTCAAGTAATTTGAGTTGGGATAAACATTCTTGATGATAATCATCTTCTAAAATAAGGTCTCACAATGATATGTTAAGAGAAGGTATTTAGACTTTAAGAGGCGATACAACTCAACTCCAAACACCAGAGAAAAAGGTGTAGCACATGTAGGGGTTTAGTTGTGAGTAAGATATGCCCACAAGGTAAAAGGGATTTGTAGATAGAGGAATCAAGTGCACCAAGGGAGGTGATAATGGAATTGTCATCCTTACACTAAACAATGTGAATGGTAAGAGAGTTTTCTCTTATCATTTCAGGATGAGTCAAAGGGATGGATATGGTTGCCCCTTCCTTATGATAATTTAGGGGTCTGAGCTTGATCATGTTGACAAAAAATTTTTTGGGTGGGATGATTTGATCATCATCACACTTAGGTGGAGGGGAAATTTGTGAGGAAGGGGCCTCTTTGTCAATAATGGTAATGGTGAGTTGTTTGGCTTTCTTCTTAATGGGTAGAATGAAACCAAGGCCATGATTCTCATGAGGTTTTTTGGTCTCAATCAAGAGTAATTGTGTGGGCCATGCTCATATCATCCTAAGATAAACCCTTTCGAAGCACACCTATGAAGGTATATATTGGTGAAGCTCAGCTTGTCTAAGTAAAAGAAGGCAGAGGTGAATGGTTGTGGTGAAGAGGAGTTGGTGGTAGCATTGAGAAACTTGTCAACTCTCCCATAGATAAAGTGGGTTTGACACCTTAAAGGCCCCAAGGAAATAATGGATCCAATGTTGGGGTCATAACCTAGCTGGTGGTTGAGTTTCCCATACTCTTGGGGTGTAGGGAAAGCATGAAGGGTAAGGAAATGGTATTCTCTAAGGTTAAGGCATTGAAAGGTAGATTCCAAGGGATTAGTAGTGGGTATTTTATTTATAAGAATAGATGAGCTAGTAGATGCTTTTATAGAAGAAGAAGTAAGGGCTTCATCTTCTATGGTTGGGGTCATCCTTGTAGATGGCAAGGGTGATTTTGAAAGAGGTAGGAGAACATCATTAGGGTGATATGTCATGTTGCATGCTACAAAAGGGATTGGGTTAGCTTTTATGGTAATAACCTAACCTTCATGCTTGAACTTGACATAATTATGAAGGGTAGAAGGTACATAACCCATATCACATATCCAAGGTCTCCCTAATAAAAATTTTACTAGAATTTACCTTCAACCACATAGAAAAGTTTAGGGAGCATGTGAGGTCCTAGATGAATGTGGAGGACAATAGCTCCCAAGGTAGTGGTCATAGTGTCATTAGAGGATCTAAAGATGGAAAAAGTTTTGGACATGATATTGTCTAAAATTTTGAGTTGGTCATAGGCATGGGAAGAGATGATATTAATACTATCTCCCTCATTAATCATAACCCATTTAACATGGGTTTGGTTAATATGGGTAGTAATAAAGAGAAGGGGATCTATGTCCTCTAGGTGGATGGAAGGTACCTCTGAGTCCTTAAAGGTGACAAGGGTGGAGAGTTGGAGAGCACCAACAAAAGCCTCTATAGGTTAGGAGTCACTTATTCTAACCTTAATGACCTACATAGCCTCTATCATGGCTTGGTGATTGTGAGGTGAGGTGGAGATGAGATCATATAGGCTCATCTTGGTTGGGGTCTGATGGAGTTACTTAAGAACTACCCTCTAGATGGATTCAAATGGGTCAGCATTAAAGGTGCCTAAAATGGTAACTTTAGGTTTAACTAAGGATGAAGAGGCTTGAATGTGGTTTGGTCAAGGTTGAGAAGATGGGTATGTCTATGAAATGGATACCTTGGCCTTCCCTTCATCATTTTTTTGTGATCATGTGACCACATTAATGGTGTGGATAGAAGGGAGAGATGTAATAGGAGATTAGATAGGTTCTCCATCATTTTGAGGTGAGAGTGGAGGATTAGATATGAATTAGGAAATGGTTGTTAGGTTCATTGATATAGGAGTAGAGGTAAGTCTATCTAATAAAAGATCATCTTCATCATAGAGCTAATGGATAAAGGCCTAGAGGGCTTTGTAGGTCTCTATATCATGTTTAGGTGTCTTATGATAGGAATAGACTTGATGGTCATTTTACCAAGCTAGTTTCAAACTAAGAGGATTGAAAGGTCTTATAAGATGTAAGGTGAGGAAAGATGAGTGGAAAAACCTTTGAAAAATGGTTAAGACTTAGTTGGAGGTGGGAAGGGTCTAGAATTTATGTTCTTGGTTGGGAAGTCAAGTGATTTTGTGGTAATTGGTTTGGTGAGAAAGGGTTTTGGCAATGTAATGCTCCTATTTAATAGTTTTGGTTTGGGTATGTTGGTGGTTGAAGTGTTTGAGGTTGAGAGTTTAGTTATTAGTAATTTAGGAAAGACTAATGTATTATACAAGTGAGTTGATGTAACCAACAATGGTGGGTGACATATATTAAAAGAAGCCTAATTTTTAAGTAAAGTTGAGGGATGAGGCCCCAAGATAGAGGGCAGGGTAGAGGGAGGTATAATCCTAGCCATGTGGCCCTTTAACAGTCTCAACCCTTTGGTTGGTTTGGCTTAAGGCTGAGGCATAGGGCTAGATGAACATAACTCCACTTTCAAATATGGGTGAGCCAAATTATTTGTAGGGAAGGCACCAAGACTTTAAAATGGTTTGGTCAATGGTTTAGTTTTATAAGGCATGATTGTTTTGGTTGGTTGAGAGGGTGATGGTCTCTTAGAGGGTTTGATTAGTTTAAGAGAAGATGGAAAGATGATGGATTGGTTAGTTAAAGGGGTGCTAAAAGGTTTGGGGTTATTAGCATAAGGGAGCCCTAGATGTTGTCATAAAGTGGCTCATTCCATTTTGGTCTTGTGATAAAATCCAATTTTTAAACCAATTTAGAAAAGGGTTTATATACTGGTCTAGCTCCCTAGGAATTGGATGTAAAGGACAAACCTATGGGTTGAGGAGGAGCTTTGGTATCCTCATTTATTTCCTCGAGCAAAGGATGTAAGATTGGGATGGGTGGCTTCTCCATGAGAGGGGATGGTGATAAAGTTTCTCCCCTAGGAACGATGTCCATAAGAGTAGTGGTTTATTCTATAGTTAAGGGAAATGGTGAATTAGGAATAGTTATTTTCTTAGATAGGGAAGTTAAAGGGGTGCTTGATGATTCTAGAGCCTCTATGATTGAAGCTAAGGAGAAAGGAATCTCCTTGGTTTGGATATTTGAATTAGGGGAAGGTGACTCCACCACCTTGATAGATGAGGTGGGGGAGGAATTAGTAATTTGCATGATATGTTCTTCATCAATAAGTGTATCAAGAACCATATTGACCATGTGGGCATCATGAAAACATTCAACCTGGGTGTTATCATTTTTGGTATGGGTGTGGTTTGGAAAAGGCTTCTTAAAGATGTTAAAAGATTGATTTTAAGGGGCATTGGGGCTATCTAACATGAGTTACCCCTTATCGATGAGCTTTAAATAATGTTATTGAAGGTGTTACATCAGCTGACATCATGTCTAATTTCTTGATGGAAAGCACAAAGGTCATTCTCATTATACCAAGTAGGTACAAGATGAGAAGAATGAAATTGCTGAGGAGGTTTGATGGGAGGAAGCTATATGAGATTATCTTTCAATAGATTCTCTAAAATTGAGGCATAATATTCTCCAATTGGAGTTAACTATTTTTAGTTACTTCTATTTAGGTTCCTTGTGTTTTGGTTGGTGTGATTCAGAGACTTTTGATAATTGATATTGGGTGGAGGGGTAGTTTTAAGGACAACTACATTTATAGTTCCCTTGATCTTGGTTTTGATATTGGCTTGGTTGCTTGGTTTGGAGGGAGAGGTTTCATTGGTTGTTTCATAACTTCAATTTACCCTCATCAATGGCTCATTTATCTAACTTATGTGCCATGGTAAAAGCTTCATCAAAGGTTCTAAATCTTTGGATAGGTAGTGTAGAAGAAATATGCTTAGCACAAGATCAAACAAAAAGTTATATAAGTTCAGGTTGAGGTAAGGAAAATGAACGTTGATTAATCAAGCTCCTCCAATGGGTGATAAAATCAGCAATGGATTCATCATCGAATTGCTTGATAGAATAGAGGTTGGTGATAGAGACCTTAGAAATGTCAATGGAAAAGTGATCTAAGAAGACCTACACTAATTGGGTGAAAAAAAGATTGATTGCTTGGTGATGGCACTATATCAGTCAAGTGTCAGGTCAAATAAAGACATGGGGTAGATTCAAAAGAGAAGTTCATCATTGGAAGAAATCATGTGAAATGCATGCCTAAATACCCTAAGGTGCTACTGGGGGTCTTCCTTGCTTTAAAATTTAGTGAATTTCAAAAGTTCCCACTAAGGAGGATGGGGTTTAGTGGGGATAGAAGGATGGATAGGTTCATTACAAATATGATCATAGGATAAGATGTTATGAGCCCTTAAAATGGATGAATCTAGGTTTGTCATCTTGTCCATGAGCATATTCATTATATTGATTTGAAGGGGTGGTCCTAAAGGGTTATAAGGTGCATAATATGGTTGTGGTTGGGTGATATACGGGTAATTGGTGGTGGTTGAGGGGTTGTTACATATTAGAATGTGGATGTTAAAGGTTGGGTAGGTGGTGTGTGAGGGTAGGTAGATACCTATGGTTGGGTAGTGGGTACATGCCCTTGTGGGTTAGGGATGTATCCTAGGTTAGGCATAAGAGGCACCTATTGAGGGATTCCCATGGGTTGGGTATGGACAATAATTGGATTGGTGGTAAGAGGTGAGGTAATGACCTTTGTACTAATGGGTGGTGAGGTAGAAGGTATAGACACTACCATGTTTTGTAGGGGGTATTAACTAATGGGTTAGGGTTGATAAAGGGAAGGGGGTAGTGCTAGAGATAGGTGCTCCAATAGTGAGTAGAGTGTGATGGGTTAATGGTTGGGTTGTTCCTATGGTGGAGGAGTCATTGGTAGGGGCAGAAGATGTAAAGGTAGAAGTTGGTTGGGTTGGTTGATTTTTAGTTGTCATGTCAAAGGGGTTAGTAGAGGAAGATGCCTAGGTATTCAAAGGTTGGGTAGTGACCATGTAAATAAAAACATCCCCCATAATGTGGGATGGCATGCCATAAGGAGGATCTAGAGATGGATTTGAAACCAGGGCATGGTAAGGGGAGGCATTAAGGTAGTTTTGAAGGGAAATTTGATTGTTTTCCAAAAAAGTGGTAAAGTTTGTGTCTCCATGGGCAAATACCCAAGGAAAATTAGGTCTTTCCAAAGAATGGGGTGATTTGTATACTTTATAGATGTACTCCATAGATGAGGAGGTAGAAGAGGTTGATTTGAGTGATGGGTTCTGCTCTAATAGGTCTCTTTGCTACTAGCAAGTGAGAACCATGCAAGGAATGGAGAGAGAATACAAAAATAAACTCACCACTAAAAAAACAAGAAGAAAAGATAATGATCAAGGTAATCAAGATACATACTATAAAGTATGTTAAGCTTAGAAGTTAGTTTTACTCTCGCTTTTGGCTTATGCTTTAGTTCTAAAAAAATATGTGACTCAAAAATGGCTTGTAGAGCAAAGACTAGAAGAGAAGTCTAAGGATGGTTTTAGGTTGTATTCAAGGATCTCAAAATAATTTGCATTGTAATTTGATATGTGGTTGGTATTGGGGCCTACCCCATCACTTCATACATTGTAGTGATAAGGGTGTCAGGTGCTTTGCCAATATATACTAAATTTTAGAAGAATTTATTATTCCTTTTATCTGAATATGGTGTGCAATTAGGCCAATAGATCCCAAATTGACATTAGATGAACATATTTCCTTGGATGGAGCTTGATTGGCCCTAATTATGTATCAAACTAAACTAAATACTTGGATTTTTATAATATGGTGTGTAATTAGAGATCCAATTGACATCATATGGACATAATTCCTTTCTCAGGGCTCATTTAACCTTAATTATAGAAAGCTGAATGGGTTCTCCCTTTGGTAATGACCTCCAAGTAGGATTACTGAGAAAGGGTAAGGTGACCATTAGGTGATGAAATCCTAATTGAGCCTTATCTCAAATTGTTTTTATGTTTTATTGATGAAAGTGGTTCGGCTAGTGTGTACAATTAAAGTGGTGTTACAATGAGATTACTATGATTTAATTTAAAGTGAACTAATATTAAAGGCAAAAAATGGATATAGTTAATTTTAAGCCCAAAAGAAATTTTTGTTTCATTTATGAGCATAGATAGAGAGGAGATCATATAGAATGTAAATAAAATGTAAGTGGAGAAATAAAAGGTCCCACCAGGCATGCCAAAATATTTCACATAAATTTTTGCTTAAGTTCTAAAGAAAGAGAGAAAAAAAACTTGATATGGGTATAGTTGAAAAACCTATTCATGGATTACCTAGAGATAGCTATATCTTATAAGCAAGAGCTTCCTTTGAGGCTATCAATCCACACATTTTAAAATAATTAAGTTTACAAAATTGAAAGTAAGGTACTTGCATTAATAAGTAAAAGATAATAAAATTGAATATAAGGGTGATTGCTAAGAAATATGATAAAAATGATTAAATTAGCAATAAAATAATTAATACTAGTGCTAGAGGGTTAGGGTATGCTTCAAAAAATTATAAAGGGGTCTGTGAACAAGTAGGAACACAAAAAATTAGGTTTGGTTGGGTGTAGGTAGATGAAAACAACTTGTTGGTTTTCACTGTCATAGTGACCATCGGTAGTTAAGGGTAGCCATTGAAATTTAAGGTGATCATCAGTAGTTGGGTAACTATCGACAGTGGAATAGAACCATTGGTGGTTGACATAACCATTAGTGGTTATTGTGTAAGTTTTGGGATTGATAAATTTTTGAATAGTGGGATCCAAAAGATGGATTTTAGGAGATGCATAAGGGCTGAGATAATTACAAAATGGAAATAAAGTAGATGAATATTAAGAAATAAATACTTGTCTTACCAGAAGTTGATTGGGCAATTGATTGAGGTGATTAACCTATTGGTGGAATCTAGCTTGATTCTGATAGAGTAATGATACCTAAGAACTTGATGGAGAGATGATGGTAAGTTGGCTCTTTGATATGGCTACTAAATTATTGATGACATTGATAGACCTGCAAAAGAAACTCCTAGATACATAAGCTCCTAATAATAATTGTTGATGGATTTGACCTCCTAGCTCCTCTATTCTTATAGACATAAGCAAAAGGTGGAAGTCAAGGTGAAACTAAGCCACTTAATTATAATTTATATGTGCAAAGGATCATAATAAGATTTAGATAAGCTATATTTAGAAAATTAAAGTGGGTGGTTGCAATGTCTTGGTTAGGGAGGTGCACCATGACTGTAGATGATCAAGGTAATGGTTAGTGGTCAACCTGACTATCAGTGGTCAAGGGTAATGGCTAAAAAGGCTAGGTTAAAAGCTAGTTTAAACCATTAAGATATTTTAACTAAACTAACTATAATTAGGCTTGGTTTATGGTGAAAGGGTGAAATTAGTCTTGAGGGGTTCTTAGGTGGTCTAGGGGTTTTTCAACATTTGGAATCACAGTGTGTAGATTTTTGATGTTTACAAGTGCATATAGGGTAATACCCCAAATAGGAAAACATCACCATGTTTTTGAGTAATTAATTCCCTTATGTAGATGAATTTGGAAAATTTAGGTGATTTATAAGCTTAAATTACATAATTTATTAGAAATTGATTTGAATCCTAGTTTAGACATGGAGTGTCTATAGTTATGCAGCTATCTATAGTGGTTTTAAAACTACCACCTAGGATGGTTATGTAACAACTATAGTGGTTCTGTAACTACCACAACAATTGCATAACCACCACCTACAAATAGGGGTGGTTCTACTTACTCAAACTAGACTCTAAAATTTGAAATTATTTCTTGTTTTGATAGACAAATTTGGTCCTTGGGATGACTTAGGGTCTTTTCTTTGTTATAATACCATTACATATATTGGAGTAGAAATCAAGATCGATATTAGTTCCTTGAGTCTTAGAATTCCTAATAGTAAATGACTTAGTCATCTTAGATCGAGTTAGGATCTATGGATTACATAGGTATGGATCATCCAGATATCCATTCGATTGCTTTGTGACATTTTGACCTACTAGGACCCTGAATAGAACATGATTATGTTCCATGAGACCTTAAGAGAGTGGATAATCAATCTCATTGACATCTACCATATCATGAGTCTTATTATGACTAGCCAATTGGTATCTATCTAAGCTATCAAGAGCATCCACAAGGCCTACAATTGGGTAGAACCTTTTAGAGATGTCAATGCACTTGATGTGGGTGTAAAGTGTGGTATGACGATTTTTTAGGTTGAGGGATTAATGATACCTAACCTACATAAGGCCATCATTTGTATCCTTACCTCTGAACTAGTGGGATACAAGGGCATCAACATGTTGTTATTTAGTTATTTATTGATTGTGTAGAATATTGAGGAGAAGGGAACATGTTACTCCTATAACTAAGAGTTGTATGCAAAAAATTAAGATGGATCTTTAACTTATCCTACTTAGTAGATTCCAATCTAATAGAAGGTAATATTACTAAAAAATAATTGAATAGTTATTTATATCAAGACATGACTAATTCAGATCCACTAAACCTAACCAAGGGACCTCTTAGTACGCTACACCAAAGGAGAGGGTTTTATAGCCTTTAGGCAAATGATATTATGCAATAACCTTGGCTAGGCCTATAATACATAAAATAATATAATCTAGTTCTCACTAAGTATTATGTCTCAAAGGTGATGGTTAAACATGCAAATAAAACTCTATTCAGGTCAATATAGAGGTAAACCAAGTAAGGAGTAAAACATTCATCCTATTAATTTTTATAAGATCTATCTACCAAATAAAAGAGTAAAAGTTAATCAAGTTTCCTTGAATGAACCTATCATGCCTCAATATCTTCGTTGGATAATGGTGATTTACAATAAGTTTTTTTGGATTTGTAAGGATCACACTATATAAATCAGATATAGGCTAAAATGCTCCTACTTTGCATACAAAGCTTTCCCACATGACAAGTTTACTTCCTTCTAAGGCAAGATCCTAAGCAATGACTCCTTAAGTGGAGAAATGGAAAAATTATGAGCTATAATAATGAAAAAAATAATGTTCCTCTCTAGTATATTGAATTTAAGGTGGTATTTATAGCCAAGGATTGACCCTAAACCCTTTTAAAAATCTATCCAACAAGGTTGACCAACTCAATCTTTTTAGGTAGGAAAAGTAACTATTAGGCCTCAAACTAGGTTAGTTAGGCTAACCTAGTTTTGTAACATGCGACTTAACCCTTTCTAACAAGATTGAATAGGATGAATTAGTAGAAAAAATATGTGTAAATTGGTTGACTATGTATGTGTTAGCTAACATATTTGGAAAAGTGGGTTTTCATTTAGTTAGGGGCTATTGGAGAAGGAAGATTGCTTAGGGATTTGGATAAGGGCATAAAGGGTGATGAAACATATAGTATAAATATAAAATAAACATTTAAGTATAATTTGACATATAGACATATATTTTCTTATATTTCAAATTTATAGTTATACTTTTAGTATGTTTGAGAGTGGTTTCAAACCTCTAGGAGCTATAATGTAAATTCTATATTTTGGAGGGTCCTACTAGATTTTATACTTAGCCATATTTTAGGGTTTTAGGATTTCAGACTTAGCCATATTTTAGGATTTCAAGATTTTAGGGAGGCATCATAGGAGGTGAATGGATAGACACTCTAAATAAATTGGACTAATGGTAGGAATGATAAAAATCCAAAAACATATTATGAATCACCAATTATCTACACACACCTTTCTCAGTGCACCTTTTAAGGCATGCACTCAATGAGAATAAAATTTGATAGGTCCTCAAAAGAGAGAAATTTTTAATAAGTGATAAAGTTTATAAAAATATTATGTGTATATAGGAGCTATTGGATTTGACTTATAGGGACCTCTGCCACATGACTCATCTAGGGGCCCTCTCAATTAGCCACCTAGAAGTTGTCATGGGTTGGATATATGATCACATTATCCCTTATTAGAGGAGAGTTCCATTTTTAGTGCTTAGGGACATTTCAGCCACTAGATGGATGGACACAACACCATTATTTGTTTTTTCTCAAGTAGTGGGGACTTTGACAGTAACTGAATTGATTTCCTTGCCTTACCAAGACATGGTTACATAATGGGTTGATAATGGGGTTTACCTTCAAGATTTTACTTGAGCCACTCAAGTTTGAGATAAGATCTTATAGATTAAGATGCACCCTATAGATAGTGTTCTATAATAGTTTGGCATGCCCTATGTGAGCAACTGACCTATCCTTGGGATCATTTATAAGGGCATATGGGAGGTGAGATCTATGATATTGGGATAGTTGGCATAGAACCTGCTTGTGAAAGGGGTTAACTTCACTTGAATAGTTTAGATAGGAGTGGCATAGGGACCTCCCTTATAGCCATTTATGGGAGGAGGAGGATAGGGTGCGATAGGGAAGCAATAGATGGGTGCACCACCACCACTACCATAGGAAGACCTAGATGGTAAAAACATCTAAGAGGTGGAGATAATGAGACTTGAGAGTAAATTTATCTAGAGGAGGACTTAGACATTGATGAGGAGGAAGTCACAGATGATGATTCTAACCTTGATTAACATGAGGGGATCTAGGTAAAATGTTATTTTACATATTTTCATTTATATTTTGTACTTCACTTTGTAGCTTAGTTATTTAGCTTATTTTATATGTTTTAGATTTTTATACCAACTGGATCTAACATTGATTTTTCATTATATAATTACAAATATTGTGAGTGGGTGGAGTATGATCAAGGACACCCTAATCAACCTTTTCCAACTGAGCACTAGCCTAACTAGAGACGAGCTCCTGACAAATCTTTGGCTCCCTACAAGGTTTCAATTTCACATCAATGTCTTTTCCCTAGTGTAAAATTAATCCATGATGGATATAGTTTTGAGGATGGAGAATAATACCTTTATTCCCAAGGTGAGGATATCAAAGGCCTTAGTGGACATGATGATAGTTGTAGTAGAAGGTAGATTCTCTACCCATAGGATAGGGAGGAAAACCTTAGAGGGAGGCACTAACAAGGGCCACCATACTATATTTCAAATTGGAGAGGGTGAGACAAATTCTAAGGAAAGTATTAACTATAAGGAGACATCACTAGAGTGACATCCCTAAACACTCCTCTATAACAGGTCCTCATAGGAGGAGGACAAGATCCTGATACTTATTATAGATATTTTCTATACCATTGTATATGCTTATTATTTTTTATATGACTTGAGGCATATTATCTCTCCATGGAGGTTTTTGTATTGGACATCATTTTTATACAAAATTGATAATTACTATGATACATGTGTGTGTGTGTGTGTGTGTGTGTGTGTGTGTGTGTGTGTGTGTGTGTGTGTGTGTGTGTGTGTGAGTATTATATTACTTATTAGTTCCTTTTAATTATGTATTATGATCTTTTAATTTCCATTTTTTTACTTTTTAACTTATGCATTCTAGATGACTAGGCATGTGATGATATATCTCATATTTCTATTTTTTTGATATAATTATATGAGTTATGCTTATATTTGTGAGAACAAAATATATGAAGATAATGTAGTGTGATGTGTGTGTGTGTGTGTGTGAAACTATAAGTTTCCTAACATTTTTTTTGTGGGTGATGACCCAGTAATTTTATTTACACATCAAATGACTCAATCTATAATATGGAATGAAAATGGAATAGCATAAACATGAGGTGATAAAAAATGAAAACCATGGATCAAAATTTTGAATGAAAAATGAGGATGACCTAATCCTTATTAGAAAATGTGAAAAGTGTGTTTCTTGATATAACTTAGAAAATACTAAATTTGTGGGTTACATATAGATAAAATTAGCATTGATAGAATCGATAAGTGGGATAAGGTAATCTTTTCAGCATATACATGTAGGAAAGGTTTTAGAACAAATTTTAACTTGGAAACTTTCTAAGTTAATGATGCTTCTACATTTATATTTTACCTTCTATTTGTGACCCCCTAAAAGTCTTATATGATGAGGGAGACACATGGGCTCATCACCAAAGGATATATGTAGGGTCATCTCTCCCCAATGCTAACCCCACATAACTAGTAATATGTGAGGGCTCAAAATTTAAGGCTAACAAGGGTGAGAAATGAGAAGTTTGATTTTTGTGTTTGTATAAGTCTTTTTTATTTTCATAAGAGTGTCAAATTTTCTTATTTGTGAGGCCTTTACTCTAAAATATTGGCCCCATACAACTAGTAAGATGCAACATATCATCACTAAATACCAATATAGGTGAGTAAAGTTACCCATTTTTTTAGAAAGCTAATTCTCTACTTTAGAAGGTACCGTACGAGGATATTCTACCATGGAAAAGCTTCTATACTATATTGTAGGCTAGTATTTTCTATGTTGTGCAAGAAGACATAAGGAAAATAGGTGTACTCTACTCATAATAAATAAAGGAAGAACCAATTTTATTTTTATTTTAAAAATGTTTTCTAAGGGATGATTATGTACTATGATCATGGGATGAAAAGATATCTTGAATCCTGAATGTTTTATAATATGCCAACTAACAATCAAATAATCATAGGACAAAACATTTGATATGCAAATAGACATGTAAACTATGAAAATGTAATGCAAATGAAGGCACTGTGATATGAAAGTAATAGATCTAGAAATGTTTTAGTTGAAAATATTTCACATATTCACCAAACTCTTTTCCTTCTATATTTCATAACTAATAAGCTTCATTATTTAGGTCTTCGATCTCTAGGTAGGGACCTAACCAATTTGGTCTAAATTTTTGACTTCTCATTTATTTTTGTTGATTTTACTATCTAGTCTAAGGAAAAGGTATCCTACATGTATTAGGTGTTCAAGAACATTTTTTTGTATTTTATGCCCATACAATTAGTGTAAGCAATATTATTATTCATAGAAATGATCCACCATTCATCTAAAATTTCTAATTTAGCTAGATGTTCCTCCTTCTACTCCTCATGATCAAGGAGACCTTGGAGGGAAATCGAAGGTTGGATATCTCTACATCTAAGGGTATTATAGCCTCATTTACAAATATTAATGAGTATGGTATTTCTCCTATAAGTGTTTTAATAATTGTTTTATAAGCCCAAAATGATGGATATAACTATAAGTGATAATCTCATTTAGAATCTCTGATGATTTTGACCAAAATTGACTTCAAGGTTATGTTAGTAGCTTCAGTCTGACCATTGGCTTATGGATATTACAATGATGCTGAGTGGTGGGATATATCAAATTTATCACATATCTCATGAATCATAGGGTTTTTTAAATGGGACCCATTATTAGTAATGATGACCTATGGGACCCCAAATTGTATAATTATTTTGTTAAGGATAAATTATACAATGATTAGACCCATGATAGTTGTTAATGACATAGATTCCAACCAATTAGTAAAGTATTCCATAGCTTTGATAGTAACATTATGACCATCAAAATAAGTATGGGAGATATTACCTAGTAACTCTAAGCCCCACATGTAGAAGGGCAATGGGGTGATTATGGGTTACAACTCCCTAGTGGGAATATATATCATATCTAAAAAATGTTGACATTTATTGCATTTTCATACATAATCAATGGCATCATGGTCTAAGGTGAACCATAAATATTCCATCCTATTAATTTTATGAGTGGTTGCCTAGATGCCAAAGTGTCCACCACAAACACCAATATGATAATTAAAAGGCACTTTTTATGAGTCCTCATGATCAACACATATAATCAACATGCCATCGAAGTCGTTGCAATAAAGGACTATGTTTAAAAAAACATACTTGGATGTGATTATAAAAAGGCATTATTTTTACTATACATTGGCACCTTTAGGGTAAGTGTGATTATTTAGGTAATTGATGGTGTTTATGTATCAAGGAGAAGAGGTAATTGCAGATTTTTTATGTAGTAGATCAATTCATCAGGAAAGTCAATATAAATGAGGTCATTAACTTCTAATGTAGAATCATCCAACAAATTAGTAAAGATATATCCCTTAACATAATTTTAGTTGATGTAATTTAAATCAAACTTTCTCAAGAGTGTGATTAAATGCCCAACTTTCTTTAAGAGAGATGGTTGGGTTATAAAAGCACGTAGAGACCAAGATCTCATGATAACTCTTATTTTTTGGTTGAGAATATAATGTCACAACCACTTGGTCTCAAACACTATAACTAAACATTCCTTTTCTACCTAAGTGTGTCAAGTCTCATAATCAACGAATGTATTATAATGAAATAAATGATGAGCTCTTTTCCAATATCATCCTCTTAAGCCAACATGTAAGTGAGAGACACTTCAATTTCTCTAATGTAAATTATCAAGGTCTTATCTAGTTTATGTGGCATGAGCATAGGGAGACATATGGAAGTGTTTCATTGATTCAAATGCCTCTTGATAATCATAAATACAAGTTAATATACTTATATTTTTAAATAGGATGTTGATAGGGTGAAAAACATAGGTAAGATTAGGAATTAACCATTAAATTTCTCCTAAATTACCCAAGAATATTATAATGCCTGATTCATACATAAAAGGAAGAATTTATAGGATCACTCAAATATTAGTAGGTTAAATATCAATCCCATGATAGGAGATGATATACCTTAGGATTTTTTTTAATGACTCCAAACACACATTTTTCTAGGTTAATAATGACATTGTATTCAATTAAGTGTGTTAATATGGTGCATAAAACCTCTAATTGGTATATTCATCTCCTCTCTTTCCCTAAAATATTATCTATGTAGACCTTCATTATCTTGAGAATAATATCATGGAATATATGGATCATGGATCTTTAATATGTTTCCCCCACATTTTTGAGATTGAAAGGCATCGTGACATAATAAAAAGTTCCCCATGCAATAGAAAAGGAGGTCTTACTGTATCTTCATCAAAAATATGAATCTAGTTGTACCCTCATAATCCATCCATAAGTGATATCAAATCATATCATGTTGTTGTATTAACAATGATATTAATGGAAGGGAGAGGAAAGTCATATTTTGGACATGATTTATTGATATATTGAAAGTCTATACATATCCTCATCTTACCATTCATTTTGAGAAAAGGGACAATGTTATACTTCCACTTATAATAATCCATTAGCATAGTAAATCTAAATTTTAAAAGTTTGATAAATTCTTATTTTACCATCAATGCAACCTTAGGCTTGATGGGTCTGATCTTTTTCTTAATCGATTTTGCATCAAACTTTGTAACTAGATTGTGAAAAACCACATTGGGTTTGATGTCCACAATGTTAGTGTAATAGAAAGTGAACTTTTATGAGAGATTCGTGAGTAGTCATTTGGGGTCTTACACCTCCTATATGGAGAGTGAAGACCTAATGTTCAGAAGTCTAAGACTCCTCAATATCAATGTTAATGTTAATGGTCTCTTCAATAAGAGAGAAATTTCCCTCTTAAAATGCATCATGGGTTGGGTGAAGATTAGGATCTTCACCCTATATATTTAAAATGTCATATTCATCACCAGAGGATAGGTAATCATTAACTTGTTAGTAAGAGTTAAAGTATTCACCCCCAAGGGTAGATGTCGGATAACAAGTAAGAGTGAAGCCTCTTTTATGGTGAAAATATAGGAGGTCATCATAGGCTTGCAATAACTCAATAATTACCTCATAATTTTTATCTAAATAAAATATTAATGGATTAACATCTCTTATCATATGGGTGAATCTATGATCACTATGATTTTTATGCACATGAAGTTTTATCTTAATTGAAACTCTGAAATCAGACTTTGGTATAGTGGGATGAGGGTCAAAGAATGATTATGAATAAATCATGGAGTTAGAAAGATGATTTCCTCATCTAGGGATGTCCTATATAAAAAAAAATTCAAAGTCATTATCAATATCATGCACAGTAGATTTATAAAATTAAAGGTGTTCAACTTTCATTTCATAGACCTCAAAAACTCAGTTCACAACCAACTATGAGTTTCATTGGATATTTAAATTTTGAATTCTTAAACATTTTACAATGAGCATGCCAAATAAAAAGGCTTCATACTCATCCCATTATTTGTACACTCAAATTCTAGCTTAAAACCAAAAGGCATGATTTGTCCCTCAAGGGAGATGAGAATAAATCCTGCCCCAATGCCTAGGTGGCACTTGTCCCCATCTTAGTATATGACCTATTGGTTGAGTGTATAAGAGGGATAGTCATTTGTAAAATTAATTTTGTCTTATGATAACTCAACCATATGGATATGGATAATGTTGGGTATCCCTCTTGGGGTTTTTATTCTTGAGATTGAGAAGAACATTGAGCCTCTCTCCTTTGTAGGGTGAATGATTGGACTTGAATTTTTTTGAAAGGTATAATTATATTATTTCAATGAAATAAATTAAGAACCTCAAGGAACTCAAAAGGCTTACTTATAATATATGGATTGAGGTAGGTAAGACCTCTAGGAACTTGAAAGGCCACTAGTTAGGATTTATCTTTGGTGTGGGAAGAATATTAGCATGATTATGATGGATTTTTGGCATGGTGAGTTTGTCGACATAGTTAGGATCTCATTTTAGTGTAGGGGAATGTATATATAGTTATGGAGCTTGAAATACTATTTATAAGACATGAGTATTGTTGTTTATCCCATTGTTATATGTGTGAAGACTTGGAAGAACTCAGTGTGTGGTTAATTAAGTGTTCCCCTATTCACTAGGGGGAGAAGGCCTCTCCTTGAGAATGTGTGTATAATCATGATACCCAATGTAAATCAGTGAGTGGTTAATTAAGTATTCCCCTATTCACTAAGGGGAGAAGGCCTCTCCTTAAGAATGTGTGTATAATCATGATACCCAATGTTAATCTATATGGTACCTATTATTAAGGTATGAATCCTTTATTTAGGTACTAACATGTTTGGGGGAGAAAAAAAATTCAATTATATGTAGGGGAACTCAGCATAGGGTGTGAATCACACCCTAATGTGGGTAAAATTAGGATAGCTAACATCTTAGGAGGAAGCAAACTTAGTGGATCAAGAAATTTATAAAATTGATATGGTCCTCTCATAGTGTGATCCAAGAGCATGATTCAAAAATGTTATAAAGTAACAAGATTAGTATTCAAAGTATAACTTACCCCTATATGGTCAGGGATTGGTCAATTATGATGGTAGTCATAGGAAGGATTTTTGTGGAGGGGGCCTCTTCACTTTTTGATACCTCTATCATGAAAATATTCAATAGACTAACTAAACCTTATTAGGGTTCATGATTTTGAGTCTCAGAGAAGTTATAGGTCCATATTCCTCATGGGTCAAATGGGAGGATGATTAGCATGTATTTTTCCAAGAGATTGATTATTTTGTCTATAAATATGGTGGAGACTATCGAACTAGTGATTGGTTTTGGAATAACAACTTTCTAAATTTTCACTACATCCTTTTCTTCCATCTTATCTTTTAGCATATCATAAAGAATTTCATCCCCCTTCTTTAAGATAACCACTTTGGGATTCATAGGTTTAATAATGTTGGATAATTGTTGACCATTTTCTACCCAACAGGCCAAAAATCAGTCCCCCTCTGCCCCTGCTATGCTAGGCCATTTTCATTTTTTGATTTTGCATGAATCTGGGAATTTCTACAGACTCTACAAAATTTCTACAGACTCTGTGGGTTTTGGATTTCTATGGACTCAGCATGTTATTCCTTTGGCACATGAAGAATTAGTTCAGAGAGTGTTGGGATATACAAAGCTTCTTTGGGATCTAGTCTAAAGGAAATCATGAAGAAGGTTGGCATCATTGAACCATTGAACCGGTTCAATGCCTTATTTCAACACTTGGTTCAATCAGTTCAACTTCAAAGCTTGGTTCAATCAGTTCAAGTTCAACACAAGGTTCATCAACAAAGTTCATTAGTTGGTTCAATGTGCCAGTTCAAAGGCTTAGGTTCAACACTTTGATTCAGTTCAATAGTTCAATGGCCTTTGGTTCATGTAAGAGTTCATCACTCGATTCAATGCCTTGTGGTTGAACCATTGAACCGATTGAACCAATTTTGGTTCAATGGCTTGGTTCAAGGGTGTGCCCTACAACCGAAGACCAGTGCTGGCTTCAAGTACCCTTATAGAGGGTAGTTTAAAGTCTAAGAGCCCTTGCAGAGGGAAAGCATTGCAAAGCCAAGGCCTGATAGAGAAGACAAAGAGAAACCAATTCCTGTAGACTTTTGTCTATAAGAAAAAACCTAAAACAAAAAACCTATAGGAAAAAGTTGGAAACAAAGGACCCGATGACTTTTATCGAGGATGGTGACATCCCAAAAGCCATCGATTTTAAGCAGATAAACTAGTTGTTGGGTGATGGTCATGTGAATGTCAAATTTAAGCTAGCAAAAAGGCTATTGTTTTTAAATGCCCAAGCGCTAACCATGAAAGGAGCCCAAGCAATGTAGTGACCTACCTAGAGATAGCCTCGAGGGTCAAAGGAGCTAGAAGAGACAAGGTAGGGAAAAGACAAAAATGCCAAGTGTAGGAGTAGGCAAATAGTCCAAGTGGTGAAGGGAAGTGCTGATCCAAGAAGTTATTTTGGTAGATGATATAGTGCCTATGAATTGACCATTGGGAAGTGCAAACAGCTAGCAGTGTAACTGGTTTTCTTCATTTCACATTTATGAGTAGAAAAATTATGTAATTACCTTGAAGAAGTAGCCTTACAAGTAGACAAAGGGCGTAGCTCATTGATGTTTTGAGTGGCTTGCTCTTCCCAATGCTCATAAGGCACATGGGTCACTTGTAAAAAGGGTGCCAAAAGGCCTTCTTTCTTCTCATATATATTGAGGACTTGTCATTTGAGAAAAAGGATCTTCCACATTTGTAAGGCGTAGCCCTGGCAAAATTTCACATGATTCAATAAATGCATTTTTTACCTCTATCTTGGTTAGATATCTTTATGTATGTCTTGAGTGTTAGTTTGTGTTTAGTCATTTCTTCTTGATGCTTTCACAAGTTCAACACCAACATACCTAGCATCTACAAGGTGCCATTTTTGTAGCTGACAAGGAGAGTTATATTTGGAAGTACAAAAATAGAATAAATTACTATACAGTGTGCATTTCATAGCACCTTTGGTGAATCTCTATTTTTTGTATTTTCCATTAAAGCCTCCCTGCCAAGTTTCTTGCAGCCTAGTCCTTCTGCCAAGTTTGAAGTGTATGTATGTATTTGTCTGATTTTAAGTGTGAGTGTGAGAAGGTCAATTTATTTTGGTGCATCACCTCCTTAGAGTAGATTTGTTTTCCTGTAATCTTTCTCCCTTTTCATCCCCCCATTATATATCTATATATATATATACACACATGTTAGCACTTACTAGAACAAATTAGATGCATCAAAGGGAGCTAGCCCTTACCTAGAGACTCTCCCCTCTAGCTTCGCCAGTCCCATAGGTAAGAGGGGAGTTTCTATAGTTGCGTGAGGAAGGTAGGAGCTCGGCCTCCTGCCAAGGGTGAAATCTTCTACATCAACAGTTTTGGCACGCCCAGTGGGACCAACTAGGATAGGTTTTATCTAAAGAGTTAAAGAATTTTTGGTGTGTTCTTCAATCGACCAACCTTTAGAGGCTTTGCATCAAACACCAATGGAAACTCCAAGTTGAATCTGCTAGTTAAGCAACCTGGTGCCATCAAAAATCTTACTTTTTGTATGTATATTTCCTTTGCACAAGATCATGGGTCTTGTTTTCCTTCATATGACTATGATCAAGCTCAAGATTTTTAGAGAATCGCCTCAAGCAGCTCTCCTAGTTGCCCTTCAACGATAAGGGAAATGGCCCTAGAATTTGAGAAGCAGATGATGGAGATTGACAGACTGGAGGCATAGTACGAATATCAGCAGGAGCTAATGTATAAAGAGGAGTGTTTGTTTAGGCAAGCTTAGACCTTGCAATCCATGGAGGAGGAGGTATCAAAATGGAGAAATCCATTTATTCAAGGCAGTTAGCCTTGTGTGCCCCTTATTATTCTAAAAAAAGCCCCCTCTTTTACACTAAATCTTTTCTATCAGATAACACTCACCCACTCCAGCTCATCTAATGCATCTACTCTCAATCCTTTGTGTCTGGCTTTCCAACATCAAAGGGCATTAGAGCAACCCCCCATGGAGATGAACCTTCTAAACTCCTTAGATCATGAATCTTCTTTTGGGGGAAAATCTAAAAACCAACACATCTCTCTTGAAATTGCTCCTATTCAACATAATGATGCTAGTGACCTCCAAGAAAGACTCTTTTAGGACAACCTAGCCAAACAAATTGAAGATTTAGAGGCTAGGATGAGACTGCTTCTTGAAAGAGAGATAAAACTTCTAGACCTTGTAGAGGAGCCCTAGGACCTTAGAGAAAACAAAGTTGCTACCTGTTCATAGGAGCAAAATTCCAATTTTGAGATCCTGAACTGGGGAAAAATAGTAGAATCACGGGGCAAGGAGGAGAAGCAAGGTTTTTCTCAAAACCTTGAAGAAGCTAAGGCTGATCCTACTCATGATGATGTTGGTGACCTCTAAGAAAGGTTCTTCTAAGAGGATCTAGCTAGGAGAATTATAAAGTTGGAATCTGGAGAGGGATTCCTTAGCCAATGTGTGATGGATGGTTCAGACCAAATAGCACATTCCATGTTTGAACACATTCCACCTACATATTTCCAAGAGAGATATCAGGCCACATTTGATATTGATGAAGTGCTAACCAACTAAAAAGATGAGAATCATTTGATTCTAGCTCAAGGACTACCTCCTCTTCCACATGCTTGTCCCACTTCACCCCTTCTCAAGGAAGAACTTGTTCTATAGGAGGTGAGTGAGGAGTAGAATATCCAAGCTACAGTTTCCCAAGGGGCTATCATGAGTGACAATGAAGAAGAAACCATCATTGATGCTCCTTGTGAAGACACCATCAGTAATGGAGAAGATGCAGGTCTTGCATATATGTAGATGTTCCAGCAATATGAGGATGAACAAAAGCATATTGAGCTCTCTTCCCCCTTATTTGATGAACTTCCTTGTTGCTTCGCTGAGGAGGATGACTATGCTGAAGAACCTAAGTTGGAAGAGGAAAAGGAGAGGTCTATCTTCCTAGAGGAAGGCCTTGAAGAAGAGAGTTTTGAAGAAAGAGGTGATGTTCTATGGGATGAGCAATCATTTTGTGAGTCCATTTCAGACATCATCACAGTCACCCTTCTTCAAGAAGGCCAAGAGGAAGTAGAGGATGAGTCTAATAGGGTCTTCAACGATTCAAAAGGAAATGGGCTGGACCATGATACATTACATAAGGAATGTGCAGATCAAAGGGCTTATGGTGATGAGCTAACAGCCATTAATTTCTTGGAGAAGAGCACCAATATGATGAACTAGCATTCAACAAGCTTCTAAGAACAAACAGAGTACACATATGTTGGGAGCATGTTCGAATCTATTTCACTCAGATACTAGCCAGTGTAGGTGACAGGCAAGAAGAGCAAGTCACCAATTCTCTTTTTCATTTAGCTACTTACCTGGCATCATAAGTCTTCTTGCCAGGAAGGGGACTTAAGAAGTTTTCCCTTTGATCCAGGAGGGAGGCAAACATTCTTGGTTAGATGTATATAGTAGTTTGTTTTCAGTTTCTTTCCTACTTTCCCTAAGTACAATTACACAGGTAGTGTTTTTAGCCTTGTGTGTTTCCCTTTACATGTGGGGTAAGAAGCTTCATGTTTTGATTCTAAGATCTTTTGGGGCTGTCACTAACTTTATTCAAGCTACATTTGACTCCGTGCCTAATGGACTGCAAGGCAACTGGTCTTTAAGCATATCAGGAATGCTTCCCTTAGGAGTCATTAATCTGTTGACCATTTTTTGCCCAACAGGCCAAAAATCAGTCCCCCTCTACCCCTGTTGTGCTAGGCCATTTTCATTTTTCAATTTTTCATGAATCTAGTGATTTCTACAGACTCTGTAGAATTTTTATGGACTCTACAGGTTTTGGATTTCTATGGACTCAACAGGCTAGTCCTTTGGCGCATGAAAAATTAGTTTAGAGAGTTCTAGAATTTACAAGGCTTCTTCAAGCTTTGGTCTGAAGGAAATCATGAAGAAGGTTGGCATCATTGAACCATTGAACCGGTTTAATGCCTTAGTTTAATGCTTGGTTTAATCAGTATAACTTCAATGCTTGGTTCAATCAATTCAAGTTCAACATAAGGTTCATCAGAAAAGTTTGTTGTTTGGTTCAATGCATCGATTCAAAGGCTTAGGTTTAATGCTTTGGTTCAATTCAGCAGTTCAACAGCCTTTGGTTCAATGCAAGAGTTCATCGCTCGATTCAGTGCCTTGTGGTTGAACCATTGAACTGATTGAACCATTGAACCAATTTTGGTTCAACAACTTGGTTCAAGGGTGTGCCCTATAGCTAAAGGGCAGCATTGGGTTCAAGTGCCCTTGTAGAGGGTAGTTCAAAGTTCAAGAGCCCTTATGGAGGGAAAGCACTTCAAAGCCAAGGCCCGATAGAGAAGACAAAGAGCGTCCAATTCTCACAAACTTTTTATCCATGGGAAAAAACCTGAAATGGAAAACCCGTAGGAAAGAGCCTAAAAATAAGGACCAAATGACTTTTGTTGAGGATGGTGACATCCCAAAAGCCATCAATTTTAAGCAGATGAACTAGCTGTTGGGTGATAACTGTGTGAATGTCAAATTTAAGCCAGTAAAAAGGTCATTGTTTTTAAATGCCCAAGCGCTAACCATGAAAGGAGCCCAAGCAATGCAGTGACCCACCCAGAGATAGCCCTGAGGGCTGAAGGAGCCAGAAGAGACAAGGTAGGGAAAAGAAAAAAGTGCCAAGTGTAGGAGCAGGTAGATAGTCTAAGTGGTAAAGGGAAGCATTGATTCAAGAATTTATTTTGGTAGATGATATAGTGCCTGTGAATTGACCATTAGGAGGCACAAATAAATAGTAGTGTAACTAGTTTTCTTCATTTTGCATTTATGAGTAGACAAACCATGTAATCACCTTGAAGAAGCAGCCTTACAAGTAGACAAAGGGTGCAACTCATTAATGTTTTGAGCGGCCTGCTCTTCCCAATGGTCGTATGACACATGGGTCACTTGTAAAAAGGGTGCCAAAAGGCCTCCTTTCTTCTCCTATATATTGAAGACTTTTCATTTGAGAAAAAGGATCTTCCACATTTGTAAGGCGTAGCCCTATCAAAATTTCACCTAAAGCAATAAACGCATTTTTTACCTCTATCTTGGTTAGATATCTCTGTGTATGTCTTGAGTGTTAGTTTGTGTTTAGTCATTGTTTCTTGATGCTTTCATAGGTTTAACACCAACATACCTGGCATCTACAAGGTGCCATTTCTGTAGTTGACAAGGAAAGTTGTATTTGGAAGTGCAAAAATAGAAGAAATTACTATACAGTGTGCATTTCACAGCACCTTTGGTGAATCTCTATTTTCTATATTTTCCATTAAAGCCTCCCTGCCAAGTTTCTTGCAGCCTGGCTGCCAAGTTTGAAGTGTATGTATGTGTTTGTCTGATTTTAAGTGTGAGTGTGAGAAGGTCAATTTATTTTGGTGCATCACCTCCTTAGAGTAGATTTGTTTTCCTGCAATCTTTCTCCCTTTTCATCCCCCCATAATATATATATATATATATATATATATATATATATATATATATATATATATATATATATATTATGGGGGGATGAAAAGGGAGAAAGATTGCAGGAAAACAAATCTACTCTAAGGAGGTGATGCACCAAAATAAATTGACCTTCTCACACTCACACTTAAAATCAGACAAACACATACATACACTTCAAACTTGGCAGAAGGACCAGGCTGCAAGTATATATATATATATATATATATATATATATATATATATATATATATATATATATATATATATATGTTAGTACTTATTGGAACAAATTAGATGCATCAAAGGGAGCTAGCCCTTACCTAGAGACTCTCCCCTCCATCTTCACCGGTCCCATAGACGAGAGGGGAGTTTCCATAGTTGCGTGAGGAAGGCAGGAGCTCGGCCTCCTAGCAAGGGTGCAATCTTTTGTGTCAATAATAAATATGGGGGGTTTATGAACACATTAATCAGTAGATGGTAAATGATGTGTAACCCATGTTGCTTATGCATGGTTTCTTATATCATATCAAAAATTTTAGGATCCACATAGGCTATGAAGACATTTCCTATGTAGAAACTAAATTTTCTAAAATAAGGTTTAGGGGATAACCTTCATCCTATTTATCTAGGGCCTTCCCAATATTATGTTATAGTTGGTATCTTTGTCTATGATATGGAGCTTGATTATCACTGTCTTGGGACCTAGAGTGACTGAGATCATGATGGTCCCTATGGAAGTGTATTTGAGGACATTAGTCTCATAGGCTGTTATGAGTTGTGGAACAATTAGTTTCCCCATAACCAAGATTTTGTAGGAAATAAAAGGGGATAATGTTGATGGTTGCTCCATCATCCACCATGGCTCTCTTCACATAATTATTGTAAATCCAAAATTTTATAAATAAGGTTTATCACCCCTCCTTTCCATCTTGGATTTAAGAGGAAGACTACACAAATCAAATAAATAGCCAACATCTCAAGATTCTTGACTAGGTCAAAACATATCTAGATCAATGTGGTTGATATGAGTCGATGGAATAAGAGTGACACTAGATATATTCCCCAATCCTAGGGCATAAATCAAGGTTGATTGATGAATGGGTGAGTTGTTAAGTAAATTGAGAAATAATAATTGGGAGAATGTCTTGGTTAGTTTGAATATCAAACCATAATTCCCATGGGTTTTGAGATAGACTCAGTATCCAAAATGTTTAAGGGATAAACTATCATAATCTAATATGCTCTGGTATAAGTAATAGTATTCACCTATTATTCAAATTATAACTCTATAAGTCCAATCATTCTAGTCTTTTCTTGTACTCCCAATTGAGGAGTGACATTAGTATTGGCAGTACCATAAGTGGAAGCTTCAACATCATGGGTGCATCCATCATGCACTGATTATGTTGAATCAGGTGGTTTTGTGGGCCACCCTATTATTTATTTTGAGTAACATGTGTTTGGTGGTTAGGAAAAGGGTTTTTATGTATTTGGAGATTATGATTTTGAGAGATGATAAGGTCATTTTCAAGGGCTTGGGGGCTTATGCCAACATTCCCCAAGAACATATCAAGAAATGTTTCCCTTTGATCTTTTGTTAATATTTGGATAAATTTATTATACTCCCTGTAGTTCCAAGTATCTTTATTGATAACTTGATGGAAGATTAAATAGACATTATGATCATATTTAATAGGCTTCATGTTCTACCCCTGTTGACTAAACCCTTGTTGATGATTTTGTTGTTAATAGGTTTGGTTTTGAAACTGAGGGAATTGTTTGACATGTTGACATTGATTTTGATTATGGTTTTGGTGTTACATGTTGTGTGGTGATGGTTAGTTGAATTTAACCACATGAATGGAAGAATGGATATTTTAGGTCTTAATACCCATATTATTCTAACATTGGTGTTTTTCATGGGTTGATACTAATTATTTTTCACAAGGTGTAGCTTTTTGTTCTAGTTAGTGATTCCATTGGTAGTGGTGTTTTTGTTTTGATTTACAACCTTGAGACCTTGGTTACTAGTATTTTCTGGTCTTGCATTTTAAATCCCCCATATTTTTTGTTTGGGGTGATGATGCATCCATGGTCTCATAAGTTTGTCAACCACTATTAATGGCCACCTAGTTAGTCCACAAGGTTCTCTTAATAACTTCTTCATATGATCAATATGGGAAATTTAAAACATCCTCCCTTATCTCCTTGTTAAGGGAGTGGAGGAAGAGGTCACATAATTCCCATTGATCCATGTGGGGTTCACTATTAGAGGAATATAAGACTTATTACCATCTCATGATGAAATTGGTAGATAATTTATTTGTTCTTGTTTGATGTGAAAGAACTCTTGTATGCTAGTATTTAGGAGTTTGTTAATATTGAATGCTTTGACAAACTTGGCCATGCGTTGGTAGAAAAAATATATAGACCCTTAAGAGAGATAGTAATACCAATCAAGTATTATTCCTTTTAGGGTTTTGGGGAAAATTTTGGTAACAACACCATCCCAAGGTAGGAGTTCCCTAACAACCATAGCATAAAATTTGATATGTGTGTTAGGATATCTTTCCCCTTTGAATGTGGGAAAGTCAGTTAGGGGTCCTGGAAGAAGAACCCCTCAAATTTTGAGATGGAGAGGCTCATTAAGGTATTTAGCATAATTCCCCATGAAATTAAAGTTGATTGTTATCTATGTAGGACTATAGTGGAAAGGTGGGATTGCATAGGGGTTTGTTTAGTAACATATAAAAGTGATAGTGTAAGCTTTATAAGGTGGCATAGAATAAGCTTGAAAATAGTTATCTAACTGAGTATATTTAGAATACATACAGAACTAAGGAGTAATATTGTTATATGTAGTAGGAGTGGTGGTTTATCACATCAAGGTATATGTGATTTGCACATATTCTAAGGATACATAAGGTGGGTTAAAGCTTATTTGTGGAGGGGGAGTGTATGTGGGAGGCACATAACTTAGAGGTGTGAATAATGGTATTGTTGAACAAATTTAACCCCAAGTCAAATTTGGGTCAACCCCTACTATTTTGAAATTTTAATAAGGTTCACATGTGTCTTATAGGGTGTCATGTTGGTCTATTGTCTTACTCATCCTCTCCTTAGTCCTTGTTGAAGTCCACCCTCTTTGTGCTAAGCTAGTCAATTAAAGTCAAAGGTTGGTCAACCCTAGTCAAAGGTAGTCATAAGGTCAAATTTTGTTGAAAGTGTCTTAAGTTGGTTCTTAATATGTTTACAAGTCATAAAATGGTTATAGGTTATGTCTCATGTGGAAAAAGGGGCCTTTTGGTCATATTTTAGCCCATTTAATGACTTGTACAAATTTTAATGTAAGAAAATTTGACACCCAGGTGAGTTTCAACATGGATCATGTTAGAAACAATTATTTGTTAGACAAGAAGCATTTATGTTTAGTGGATGGCAATTTTCCCTCAAAAATAGGAGATTTCAAGAAGTTGTACAAACTTCTCAAGTCCATCATCAACTAAAAACATGGGAAGATTAAATCTTCACTCCAATCATCCATTTCAATGCCTGGTTTTTAGGAATAATACAAAAAAATTCATATGTAACTTGTTTTCCTCCATTTTCACTTGGCAAGCAAAGAAGGAGCAATTTCATGAACTTGACATGGGCCATAAAAGTGGAATTGGGAGGATTTACTTTGGAAGTGGATAATAATCTGAGTTTAATTCATTTTCATAAAAAAAAATGAGATTTGGTTCATTTTCCTTTATGAATAATCAGTTTGATCCCAGACAACTTTTTATGCATGTTCAACCATGAGGGGGTCACTATTTGAGCTCATCTCAGAGTTTCTTATTTTGGATTAAAGTATTTGTGTGTTTCAAGTGTCTCCACATGATTTTAAAGATGTTTCAATGCTTCTTATTATTTTTGATAGTTTAATTGTTTGGGGAAGCCTATTTTAGGCTTGCAAAATGTCTAGTTTGCATTCACAGTCATCTCAATTACTTTGAAAATGTTTACTTCATGTTTGATATGATGTTTTGATGTTTTTTTTGAAATTATACTAGTGTATTTTTTTCATTAGTTTAAAATTGATCTTGAGGTGTTTTGAAAGCATTCCTTGCATGTTTCTTGTCATTTTGTGATTTCCTTGTATGTCAGTTAAAAACACCACCTACAGGAGAGCATGTTGACATTAAAAATGTAAGTTTAAAGGTTTGACATGGTCCTTAACCTCTTATTAATATTAATGTACATTTAAATGTTTGATGGAATCATGTAGGTGCTATAAGCTTTCATATTTGGAGAATAGGCCCAATTTTGCCTGTATAGAAGGAATGATCATCTACAGTTGATGCCATAAACATGCCTTTTAGAGGTGTTCTAATAGATTGGTCAATACAATTTGATATTCCTTGCTATGGGAAGGCCTAGATAGACCTATTGATCATCCTAGTTTGACAAGAAAAGTGTTGAAGTATCAAATGGGAAGTTGGACTATGATTAGGCCATATTGGTTCACTACCCCTAAAAATAACAAACTGAGGCCTTAAATGTTTTTAAAGACCTCAAAAAATTCACTTGAAATGTGATATAAGATTTAAATTTGGAAAAACTTGTATCCATATCCACCTACAAAAAATATGCCAATTTTGAGAAGCAAATGATGAATGGAGATTAGATTTTGCAAAGCCTAAAAATGGATAAAAACCACTAAAGCAGGGTAGTGATATCTTCAAGACATTAATCAAAAGGTTAAATTTGCATCCAATTTTGGTGTTATAAGATATTATATCAAGTTTAATGATGATGATTCTAAAATTATTCTTTCAAGATAAGAGGGCATGAGAGAAGGAGAAATCTAATGACTTAAGCCTTAATGCACACTCCTCTGTCTATACACAGGACTATGAGGAATCAACTATAGGCAAAAAGGTCAAGGATTGTGAAATGGTATAATAAGAATAAGGTAAAGAAATTTTATGTTTTAAAAGGAAAAAAAATACTTATATATCATTATAGGCACCATTATCAAGACTATCTTGACCTAGAAATCACCTACAAGCCTAAAATGAATGAAAAGTAGCCACCTACAACTGAGTAGACAGTGAAGTGAGATGATGGAGTTTGGAGGAGTATTAAGGCACTCTTAGGATAAAGGAGATATAAATGTAAAATTTAGTGACTTGGAAGACCTTAATAGGTTGTAAAATCATCAATATAGACCATATTCATGCCATTATCACCCTAAATCAACTACAAGTAGAGACATATGTCTGTCTTAGTCCAAGAGGATAATGAGCAATTGGAAGGCCTAAAAATCCAAGATGCTTGGTTTGAAATATGGGTTCAAATTTTAATATGAGGTGATACCAAAATTAATATATAATGTTTCTAAAACATGGCCAAGATCTCCAAATAAATGCACCCAAAAGAAGATCCCCTGTTCATTGTCACAATAGACAAGGTCATAAGCAAGAGAGGGACATGATGAGAGTTTTATTCCCAAGGAAAGGAAGGAGAGTTTAAAATAATGTTATATGGATTAATCATGATAAAATTAATTAAATAACATGTAAAATACATCCTCAATCCACCTAATGCCCTTTTCTCATAGCAAAATGGACTTAGTCCATATAAGCAGGGTAGGGAAAGCTTTATTTCAAGAGGTGAGTTTGGGGATTTCACTTAGGAGAGAGGTTTTGAGTGGATAAATAAGTTAAAAAAGAATTAAATTAGTTTAATTAACATTAATTAAAAACTTGGATGCATCAAAGAGGTTTGGAAGGAGCATCCATGAGGAAGTTTGGACAAAACATGCAAAAAATAAGGGTTTTTACCCCTTTTTGAGGAAATTGGGATGGTTAGACCCCCTAACCATGGAATAAAACAAAACCATTTAGTAAAGTTGGTAATTATGAAATTTTTAAGATTTTAAAATACTCAATTTTTCCAAAAAAATAGGCATAATACTCTCTATTTTGTCTTAGCGTAGGGGCAGTCCCTTCATACACAAGAATGGTAGTTTTGGGGAAAAGTGAAGAATGGTAAACCAAAGACCAACTAGATTAGTAAATAAGGTTTGAATAGTTTTTGTACACATGTAATAACATAATAAAACTTTATATAAGGCTTGAGAGAAAATAGGGCATCCTACACAACAAGGGTTACAGTCAAGTGTGAATGAAAGCCTTAGGGCTAGAAGCCAATTTGGAGGTCATATGCATTTTCAACCTAATATATGCTTTCCATGTGATAAATTAATGATTAAAAAGGTATTTTTTGTGTTTTGAAACCATAAAATTAAAAATATAACCATTTTAGGTTTACAAGGAGCTCAAAGATGTAGGTAGGCCTATTGGCAAGGTCTAGGCCTAAAACCAAATAGGGATCAATTTCCATTTCAAGCTTTTGGAAATCCATTATAATGGTTGGAGAAAAATTTTAGGGTATATTCAGGGATTTTAAAACCATTTTTATATAAATAAATTCTCCAAGAAGCCATTTTTGTCTTAGGAAGCATTTAAACCCCACCAAGAAGCAAAAAATGAGCTCGAATGTCAACTTCAAGTGCTTAGAACTTACACCAAGATTTGAATGGGACCTTGAGACATTAAATTTTTTTTAAGGATGTCCTCAATGATCCATAAGTGGAATTTTATCAGAATTATAATGTGCCATGGCTATGAATGAATGCTAAGAATGAAAATCACTTCAAAACCCTTGCAAACCCTTCTTAAGGACTCGATTGGGGAGAAATTAAAAATAAAACATAAATATGGAATGTAAATGACATGAAACTTTGGGAACTTTTATAATAATCTCCTAGGCACCTCAAAATACAATTTTTTTGTATGGACTTGTACAAAATAGGGGAAAATAGGGCTTATTTTGACCATTTTTTGTGTTTTGCAGGCATGGTGAATGTTCAAGAGGCCAAACCAATTTTGGAGGAAGGTTTAGGAATTTTTATACATAATAATAGTAATTGGATCAAGTTTATAATCCCCTAAGTGTTCCTACTAGTTCTCTCATTTCAACCAGTCTAGTGAGCCAGCTAGGGAGACTTGGAGAAAATGATGAATCTTCATTTTGGGAGCCTTTTAAGGCCAATTTATTGTAAATAATGGTATGATCACTCCTTTGAAATGTAATTAATCTTATTTTATGTATTATATTTTAGTTTTTTAGAGCTTAAAGGTAGCAGGTGTGAGAGGTGAAGGGGAAAAGGGCTATTTTGAGACTGCCAAGTATGATCATGCATAACCAGAATGATAGGAATGGTCAATAGCCTCCCCAATGCATGTGAGGGATTATTATTAACTCTTCATAATTATATTCATCATCAAACTTGATTATTTTTAGAGTTAGGATAGTTTTGTAAGGTTAATCATGAGGGGTAGTTTTCTATGCATAGAAAAGGAGTTTCTTGAATATTTATAGGTCTTGGATGATTGGAAATGACATTTATAACTCTTGAAATGATATGGATCACAAAATTGATATATCTCATTAATTTTTTACTAATATTTACATTATTGACACGTGTCCTTATGTCTCTTCAACTTCTCTTCTCTCTCTCTTCCTCAAAGTTCAATAAAATGAGCCATTTTGGCAATTGTAAAAGAGACCATAGTTGATATGGAGAAGTCCTACTAAAATTACATTATGATTTTATTTTTAACATTTAATACAAGTCTATTTATGAGTTTTGAACATTTTTTTGAAGTGTGTGAGTGATGTATAGTGGAACTAAGTGATAGTATCATCCTTACTCCCTTTATCCTTCATGTTTGAGCAAGAGTTTTGATGTTAAAAGGTCATGTGAATTTTGTTTAATGTACTAAAATATATTTCAAGTATGGAATTATATCTATGGTGTGTAATCTGCCCCTAGGTCAAGTATCTTATTGATTATCTGAAGTATGCTACCTTCACATTGAAACATTATGTTAAGATCCTTCAATGCATGAAATTGGTCTTGGAAAACATTGTTTCTTAGTATAAGTATGAAATTTTGTGGGATATATCTTGGTGGATCACCTCTCTTGCATAGTTTCAATTTTATTCAAACTCTTAACTCTTTTCATGACAAGCATTAGAGTAGGTGATAGGCACTTAGAGAAGAATTCAGGGAGCTAGCCCTCATAATACTAGAGATTCATCTCTCTTACAAGTTCCCAAAAACTTGAGAGATGATTCAATGTTACATCAAATTAAGAGAGCTTCATGGAGTTTCCTAGGGATTTTATGACAATAGGTATATTGTTGATGATAACATCATGTTAAAAGGGTAGAATATAAGTGTACATACTCCCCATTGGGGTTTGAATATGAATTTGATAGGATGGAGGAACTTTATAAGCATATAGGTTGGGCTCCCCATGAGTAAGTATGTCCCTAAGGGGTTGGTTAGAGGCATGATTAGGAATGGGTGCATGCTATTATTGAGGTGGAATAATGTAGGTATTTTTTGTGGTATTTTATGAGTCATAATTTGAACAAGAGAAGGATAAGGATGAGCTTATGTAATTGTTGTCTCCAAATTTTGCACCCTAGAAGAGGTTGTTCAAGATTCTTCAATATTTGGCCAACATGGGAATACTTCCAGGTGTGGGGGGCACCTATAGTAGTAGTAAACCTATATATTTTAAGGGATATATCCCTAGATATGACTTGATGTTTTTATGCTACTAAAACTACCTATTATGGGTGAAAAGAAAGAGAAAGATACATAAATCAAACCTAAACTAGGAGGTGATACACCAAGAGTTTCTTCCATTCATAGACTTGGAAATTTCATAATAAACTAAGACAACCAAGATATCCTCAACACCATTAATGTAACTCCCTAGCATTAGTGTTTCTCATGAAGGAAAATAACAACTCAAAAAATGAAGCCAAGTGAAGGGAAGGTCAAATATGAAACTACCAAAATCATACACACTTCAAGAGTCTATTATAATAGCATACACTTCATGAAACCTATTAGGATAGAAGTAATTTACAGCAACACGTTCAAGGATTACATGAAAATAAGATAAACTCAATCTATACTTGACATTCAAGATGGATCACTTCAACACATAGTGCAAATAGACTTAGAGTATATCGAGATTACTTCTCATTAGCTTAAGTGCAAATCAAGGTATAATTTTGGTAGGGATTCACCATAACAAGATTTGTAATCCTTTTTAATAGCCAAAATGGCTCATACTTATAGAAATTGGAAGATGAGAGAGAAAAGAGAAGTTAAAGAGGCATAAGGACAAGTGTCCAAAGATGAGGATCAATTATAAGGCATGTGGATGGAATGAAAAATGAGTCATGAAATTGAATTACACTTGATCACATCCCAAATTAGCCTCCCCTTCCAAGTGTTGCTTAACAATCCTCTCAATCACTATTTCTTTGTGAAACTACCTTCATCATGGATTCTTTGAGCATTCCAAGGCATGTTATAGACAAATGTCTCATGTATGATGAGGAGAGGGAGTTACAAAGATGATTCCACCTACATTAGGAGTTTCCTTTATCATGAAATTCTCTTACACAAGCTCATCATCACTTTTCAACCATGATCACTCTCCAATTGGTTTATTTTGACACTCGGCATTAGAATATTTCAATCTTCCCAAACTGATCCATACCAGGGGTCTTTTTACATGTGTTAGGACACTTCATATGCTTGGATTCATTGGAAACATCATAAAAGGCCACCAAACTTGAGTTTCCACTTTGTCCACTATGTCATTCTAGATGCCATTTTAGATAGGATAAATAGAGAGATCTAAAAGAGGAACTTGTGCATATTTCTAAGGTCTAAAAATGGCATGGAGTGTTTGCTCAATCCCAAGCTACCTCCCAATGTGATTGACATCTCATGGTCATCTTTAGGACCTAAAAAACACAAAAAATTATCAATAAATCCTATTTATTTCATCACCTATATAGATTGTATATAATAGCATTCCATGGATTTGACCCTCATAGAGTTGTAAAAAACTTCCCTTTTATGCTCATGGTTAAATTTGTTCATTTGGATGCACTTTTGACTTGATTTCTACCACTAGGTCCTAAAATAGGGTTTATATTGATGGAGTCTGTAGTTTTGATATAGGAGTTTGTATCTGGAATGATGAAGTCCATATATTTTTTAATGGCTTCAAAATCTCTAAAATACTCCTGCAAGCATGAACTAGTCAAGTGGAAATCATGGATAAGATCAAAAATGCACATGACCCTCAATTTGGCTTTTAGGCTTAAGGCTTTCCTTCATGCATGACTATAACCATTATTGGTTATAGAATCTTGCTTAATTTAAAATATTCTATCAAAGTGTCCTATAGCTTCTCTAATCATCACTTTGGATTTCCTAACCTTTGGTCCATCCATCTCACCACTTTTCCTTCAAACTATCTCTTCATGCATGAGAAAACTACCCCTTCTCTGAGACAAAATAAAGAGGGTTTTCACTATTGACATTAGAAAATTAATTATTATATCACCTTATTTAACTCCAAAATATTGTGTGTAAAACTTTTTAGATCCTAATTATTCCATTAGATCACCAAACTCTTCTAATTTACTAAGCAAACTTTTGAAGAGGCAGTCTGTGAGGGTAGGCAAGGTTTGTACTATGGTATAGGTTGTATTTGGAGAAAAATAGGGTTGATTTGAGCTTATTAAGGACATATAGGTATCCTCTATGCTTAAAACAACCTATTCTAACAATTTCCTAGTCTGTTATCCCCTCAAACACCTTCTTATGCCTTTGGATACCTATACCAAGTCTTATGACTACCTAGGAAGGGGATCCCTATATTGTTTTTCCTATAGGCTATTTGAGCTTAGTTTTAGACTTTAAGAACACAATATACACTTCCATTGATGTTCATAAGATCATTTGAGTGGTTTTCCAAATTTATCTCCATCCCTTACACCAATGAATCTCTCATTATCAAGATTAGGCCACCTACTCATTAAGGACTGAGACACTTCAAACCCTACCTATATGTAGTATTCTTGGAAAGGGTTAAGCCTTGAATGTGAAAAGAAGAAACTTAATTTTAGGTAGAGTATCCTAAAACTATTCAATTCAACCTATACTTTAAACTTTGATCATTATATGCCCAATTGAGGTGAAACTTTGCTAAGCCTTCTATAGATAAGTGTTCCCAGGCCTATACGAATAGGGGAGACCTATTTTGGGTTCAAAACATCAAACCTTACCTTTTATTAGTCACCTTATCTTAGGATTTATATTTTGTCTATTTGAGATTATTTAAACTTGATGGAATATTTTACAACATCCCATATGAGGTACAAAATCAACTTTCCACTAACACCCCTATAGAATTCACTATCAACACTCAGTGGGTTTCTGACAACTTTGAGGGTGTTCAAAATCCATCTCTACTCATCCCTTTAACCTAAAAATTGGCATATGAAATGAATATAGATATGGATACAAGGTGAACTAATTAATAGAATTTATAAATCATTCTATCATGACATATGTTATCTCAAAAAATCCCTAGGGTCTCTATTTTGGTCTTTTAGGGATTGAGAACCCAATATAGTTTGATTAGTCTTTTGGAGTGAAACCTTGCCTTGGCATAGAATTCTTAACTTCATAAAATGAAATTAATGGCTCTTGGTGAATGTTTGATCTTCAAACATTAACTCTGCCATCTATTTTACCATAGCATCTCCATACAACCTCTTAAACCCCTGTAGAATTTGACTGTGAGCACACTTTGCTAACAAGGCAATAAATAAGGAAAATTGGGCAAATTATCTTGAATAATGGTAACTTGATTTGATCTCTCAAAATTAAATTTAATGGAATCACATTTAAAACATGGACTTAAGCACATTGAAACCTCCCATGAATCTTTCTTTCATGTTGTAAAACTCAAGTTACCCATATATTGCTGCCAACTTGGAGAACAATCATAATTTTGAAATCTCCTTTAAGAGAATTGATAATAAAGGAATTTTATGATTATAAAACATTATAAATTGCCTTATTATCACATAAAAAAACTTCATCAAACTCACACAGCTCCATGGATCTCTGAAAATAAGAAATAGATACAAACTTATACCCCTCTTGGGTGCAATTCCATAAAAAGTTGTTTGGAGTGCAAGTGATTGTTAATGAAGGAGGATCCACTAATATAAAATTTATTTTTATTAAAATTATTTTAACTCAGAGTAAAATCCACCCCCAAAATCATTCTTCTTGACTTCACTTGTAGCTTCCATAGTGAGTGCTTGAACTTGCCCTTTCTTGGTTTGCCAATGGAAAAAGAAGATAAATGAGTTATAGATGACAATTTTATGCAATATTATCAATAAAAATGTGGAAATGATGTATGGGGAGGTGAAGAGGCACTACACCCACATTTTTAGTTATTTTCTCAATTTTAACTTGCACCTGCAGACTTGGTTAATTACAATAAGTTATTTAAGACCCCTTGAGAAAAATTTAATGTGTAATAACCCTTTTATACTTTCACAATTCCCAATAAACCCATATAAATCATTAAATTCCCATTTTTTATCTTTAAAAATACCCAAAGTGACATGGAACACTAATGCAAAGAGTGACCAAGGATAATATAACATTTATTAGAATTAAATGACCTATGAAAAACTTCATGACAAAGTTTTTATATATGGGGTTGACTCATTTTGATCAAGGGGTAAAAATGGTTAGTAGTAATATAATTCAAGTCTATCCCCCAACCTAGAGTTTTTTGGTTTCTCTTCAGGTCATGAATGCAACCTACTAGAGTATTGATGAGTTGGTCGAGACTAGTGACTATGTTATGAATATGATCCCCTTGCATGGGATGGGTAGAGGAATGAAATGGATTATCTTGAAGAGGCTAGTTTGGATCAAGATACCTAAGGGTAGAAGTTTCTATTTCTACTGGTGGGTTGGAGGCATCTTGTCTCTTGATAAGGGGATGTGTAGCTACCTTCATATGATTAAAATTGTCTTCCAAATGGTATATCCTTCCTAAATAATGATAATATTTAGAAACACTTTATACATCTTAGATTTATAGGTTAATTTGTGACCTAATTTCCATGTGAGGAGTGGCCATGCCTCCTCTAGTTAGGGTCATAGCATTGGAGTCAAGGTGATTGATCATCATTTTGGATATGTCTCATATCTCATAGATAGAGACCCCACTTTTAGTTTGGGTGTTAAGATGGGATTAATCATAGAATTTTTTGTCTATGTTGGTGTCAAATGTTAGTTGTTCCTACTCATCAATTATGACTCACTAGAGTTGAGTTGGATTCTCTTATATCCCTCTAGGCCAAGAGATACGCCTATGTCTTATCTAGACATATTTTTGGGGTATATAAATACCCATAGAGTAAATAGAAAGAATAGGGGGAGTGGAGAAGGGATAAAGGAGAAGATGAAGAAGAAAAAAATTTAAAGTATGGAGGTCCTTCATGCAAGGTTCACTAATTTGTGTACATGTGAATAACACATGATAAATTATGCACTTGACTCCATGAGGTTAGGCTGAGGTAGCAGATATAATGGATGGGCTATGGGTTGGGTTGGTTTTTAGGTAGAACATGATTCAAATTGGGTGGTGGAAATGGATTCTCATGATGAAACCAAAAGACCTTCCACAACATCATAGTGATAATTGATAATGTCAAGAGGTGGGGAAATATATCTCTAGGGTCCTTTAGTCTCTAAGATTACGAAGAGGTGAAACTCCTAGTCAATGCTAGGACTAGGGAACTAAGGAAGATTAGGCTGAATAAGTTGTGAGAATATATATACTCTATCATGTTGGATATGCCTAGTCAATGTCATCCACAAATGTGAATGATATAGGTGAAGGCTAGACATAAGGAGAATAAGGAGGTGAGAATCAAACACCAGGCTTAGATAATGTTATATTGATGACATCTATTTTGCAGGAAGATAATGATTGGTGTATTAGTAATTTGATCTTCCCCTTTAGAACATTGAGAGATTCAATGATGAGGTGGGGGATTATAGTGGAATATAAATCCTCTCTCTTAAGCTCAGTGTTAATATCATATTTTATGTTAATAGGGGGACCTGCTCCCTAATCCTAAGGAAAAGACCTTCTCTAACAAGACCAACTATTTCAAGAAGTGTCATCCAAAAGTGATTAGGCAATGTGTAAGTGCATGAAATTGTCTAAATGCATTATATAAGTATTTATTATATTTTTATAATAAAGGTTTCATTTGGCTTTTATGGTTGGATAAGGATTTTGGTAATGTTTTTATTGTTTTGTGAATATTTGATTGAAATGGAAACTAATTACTTGTTGAAATGAAATAATTGAAATTAGAGAGGAATAATAAAACTTAAATAGAATGAATGAACACTTATTTTTTTTATTTTCCAAATGCCTTTTGTTAGTAAATGTTCCTATAAAACCCATGAGAATAAGATAATACATGGATAGTCATGCAATAAATGATAAAAAAATAAAATAAAATGTAATTAAGATTGAAATTATCCATTAATTATTTAAAAAAATAGAGATGGAGAAAATGTAGTCTTATTATATACAAAACATTCAATAGAATCTACATGACTAATAAATTTAGAAAATAGAGCATTACTACACACATAATAACCCTAAAATACATAAGGGAAACCATTTCAAAACTATATATTAATCTCTATCACATTTAAACCATTTCATAATACAACTGAGTGTTATATATATAGTTTTATAAAGTAATGTCACTTCATATTCCATCCTTTCGCTACATTTAAAGAAAAGACTTTGCATTATGTAGACTATTACTATTCTTACAAGATTTGGATATATAAAAAAAGAGATACAAAAGACAAAATTAGTGAAAGTTACACATGTCCACCACTTATACTCTATCATTTTTTTATCTCTTCTAATCCCAACAATTTATTGAACTTAAATAGTTGTCTCATCCTAAGACAAAGTTGTAGAAAATGTGCCCTAAGTTGGATCTTAAAAACTTTGGTTGTGCTAAGTAATTAAACCAAATAAAAAATGTGTTTTTATCATTCAAGGAATTTTTTACTAGTTTTCACCCCTTACACATTACTTATCTTTATTTTTGGGTTTTCAACTAAGTAGCATACTAGTCTACCACCCTTATGAGTTTTCAATACACTAGCTTAACTAGGTGGTCACCCTTTAAGGGTTTAAACCAAACTAGCCCTCCTCTTAATGCGTAAGGCCATCCTAATGGAGTGTATACTTTGAAAATAAATGAAATAAAATTGTGTGAAATACCTACCAAGTATGTGGTAGCATGATCTGAGTTGGCTACATTTGAGGTTGTTGTGATGTTGATTCTACGTGAGGTTTGGAAGAATAAATTAGTGTAAAATATATTAGTATAGGTTGTGATTGTTGTTAGATCACTGGATAGGAACTTACAATAGTCTTCCTCTATTAGAGTACCTATTGAATCCATTAAGGTGGAATAAACTGGGGTTCATCAAAAAGTTGTGTGATAGAGATCTTTAGATATGATAAATATTGCTTGAACATTTTCTAGTCAATAAGAACTTCTCACACCATAGTGAGCAATGTGCATAGTGGGACTTTAGTCACCATTATATTTTGAATACCTTCATCTTCTATGATGGTGATGAGTTCCATATAATTTGATAATTTGACCTATATTCCCTAGGAGATCTCTTCCAACTAATCTACATGCCTCTGTGTTTGAATAACATCAAATATGTTGCATAAAATATCATTTTTCTAGGTCTATATATTTTACATTACATTATTATAAGATTATAGCAATCGCTTAAATGCATTGTCCATTGTGGAGGTAGCCAAATGCTATTCCATCATAGCTTTGGCTTTGTATATCCTAACTCTATCTTGTATTTAAGCAATGAATTGGTGAGATGTTGTTTCCAATTAAACACTCCTTAGGAAAGTTTCTTTTTTTAGACCACAAACATATCCAAAGCTTTCTCATATTCTTCCAAGAGATCACTAATTATCCATATTTATGCTTTGATGTTATTCTCTTGACTATGAAGGGAGTGTAGCTTTTATGAAATAATCTAGTCCTTTGTAGTTGTGACAAGAGGGCTAAGAATTAATTTTATTCTAACATGACTTGGTCATCTAGGACTTGGGTGAACAATGTAGAGAAAGTGTTATTAATTAGCTAGTATGCATTGGTGAATCAAAGTATAGGTATTCATTGTCCTCCCATACCTTCAATAATTCTTATTCCAAGTTCAAAGCCTTCTATGCTATTAACTCCTAAAAAGTATATATAGCTTCAACTTGTTTAACCAGTAAAAGTAAGGAAACATCAAGAGATGCTTCATGCATTTTTATAACTAGATCCATGGTGTAAATTATAGATGGAATAGGTGCCTTCTGGATCTAAACCATGGGAATAAAAAATGTTATGCATTGGATGGATGATGTAGGGACATCTCATAACCATTGGCTAGTTATTTGAGGCATGAGATGAGCCACCTCTTCCCATGCACCTCCTTGAGTAAATTTCAAGCCTTGAGATGTGGGTAATGTCTTTTGGGTATTATTTATTTTGACCATATTGGTGGTTTTAATCATTTTCTTTGTCATAACTTCATATTATGCTATATGCTTTGATTTTACCTTAGATTTTGCTTCTACCTAAGCCTTATCTTTGACATCCACTTCAACCTTAGCTTTGACCCCTTTCTCAACCTTAGCCTTATCTTCCATTTCAACCTTAGCTTTGGTTTCTTTTTCCTTAGCCTATCATTTTGATTACTTCTCTTAAATGCACAACACTTTTTTAGCCTACTACTGCTCTTAAGCCTTTGTGACTACCTCTACTTTATCTTTCTTTTGTTATACTATTTACACGTCCTAGTTCTCTCTTTATTCCTAATTCATTGATACTTCTTATTTATTCTTCACCTCCACTTCTTTGGCTCTTTTATTATTTTCGTTGGCTTCCTTAGCTTTTTTCCTATGCTCCTCCCCTTTGGCCTTCTTCTTTCACTGCTTCTCCTAATAGATTTACACTTTACCTCTTCTTTATTTTTCTTCTCCTCTGCCTTTTTCAACTTCTTCTCATATTCATTTTTTGCATTTTATTGTTACTCTTATTCCTTATTCACTTTTTATTATGTTTCAACATCTATTTTATTATCTTGCTACTCAAGCTATGATACATTGTTCTCTTCAGGATCTTCCATAGGAGTTGGTAAAGCAATCACTGTAACTAATTTTGAATCTCATGAAGAGAATTATTCAAAAACATTACCTCTTCATGTGGTAGCCTTATTTCAAGAAGGAGGATTAGTGAGAGTATTATTTAATCTCTTCACTTTCTCGATCATCTCTTGAGTTGGTTATTATGGTCTTTGTGCTTGTTGTGTTCTTACCTCCTCTATTTGATATACAAAGGACACTAGCATGTCTTTGATTATTGGAGAGAGTCTAGATGCATAATAGGTCTTTGACCTATGCACTAGGGATGGGGTGGAATTTCTTATGATATAAGGTGTGTTTCGTGTGTAGTAGAATATCTTGTAGCTAGATCTATCTAGAAAATATTTATTTGAAACCATTGGTGCATTGCTTCTTGTCAAATAGTAACTACTATGATGGATGGATGAGTTTGAATTGTATCAAACCATAAATATTATTTGTCATAGTTATACACCTATAAATCACACATTTCCTTCCAAAATAAGAACTCTTTTTCTTCTTCTTAGTCATAAACATCGACATAGATGTCTACAAACATAAACTATAGAAAATCCTACTCCTCAAACCCTAATTATGTGAGGCAACACTCATAATATATCTTTGGAACATGATTATTATCTATCCATGACTTTGTATGGCATGTCCTCTTCTTTAGTGGTAGTGGTTGGGTTCCTCATGTTGGTTTTTTCTTCTTTCCCTTGTCGAATTGTGATGCATTCAATTTTATTTGTGGTAGTGCCTATGGCCATGTATGTGCCTATGTGGGCATAGGTTTTTGTGTACTTAGAGGTATGTATCCTAGAGTTTGTAATGAATTATAATTTAGGTATTTCTACCATAAAAATTCTACCTGGGCATCTAACATAGTGATGAAAAAGGGTAGTCAAGTTGTGGCTGCTTTAGTTAATTCATAAACTTTGATCTGAATTCCATTATGTAACTTTATGATAGATGCATGTTTCCTTAGAAAATGCATAACATATTTGGGTATTTTAGGGTGTAATATGATTTTGGCTTGTATCTACATTCACCATGCATTAAATATCCCCAATTACTTGTAGTATTACCCTATCTTGGGCCAAGTGATGTTGAATGTAGTTGTGGTCCAAAAATCTTAATTTGGATTTTCTTGACCCTCTGGTGACTTCCACTACATAAAATAGAGGAGCAAGGCCAATAATTAATATTGAAATTGTTGTGATGCACTCATGAGAACCTTATCAATAAATTCAACAAGTTATGAGATCAAAATCTCTCATGAATTGAAATCCTCATGCATTTGTATCATCTAATATGTAATGTCAACAATGCCTTTGGTTACTTTCTTGTCACTTTTTGTGTTATACCAAATAATTTAGTGATTCACTCAAATATAATGCACAATGCATTATCTTTCATTGAATTGATAGGAATCCCTCTTCCTCCCCTTGTATATTTATCCTTTGTGTCTTAGTAGATGGGTGGAGCCCTATTTTTATAAGGAAAAAGATATTTTACCCAAGATGAAAGTCATATTAATCTTACCATGGTATTAGGGTTAATTAATATTGTAACATATTGTGAGAGGTGAATAACACCCTTGTTATACTAAACAATGTAAGTATTACCTCATTCAATTTCCTAAAAGTAGGTAGATTTATAATTCACTTTGCATCAGAACCTCATAGAGGGTGTTGAATCACTAGAGCTCTTTCTTGTGATACTTTTGATTGATCTAAGCTAAAAAGAGTGGCTTCTACATTGTACATGAAATTAAAAAGATCCAGATCATGGTATTTAGTTTGCCTGAGGGCTAGGCTAATCCCCATTTCTTCTTTCTACATATTTTTTTAGTGGGATTAACATCTATGCACAATCCATGTTTATAACTATAGATATAATTAAACATTATCTTCAGTTGTATCGGTGTTTATATAAAATTTTCAAATAATTACTTGAATTAGAGACAAATCATAGAGTTACCTTATTCACATTAGTGTTTAATGTCTTTGTGTTCTTCTTTCCCATTATTTTATAGATTTTGGCACTCAAATCCATCTCCCATAATTATTTAAATGTGTTGAGTTGGTTGCAAATGATTTTTCATAAGGAATTAATTTCAACCTACCATTGACGATGTGACAGTTACCACTCTGCATCTAAAAAATTTATCTATTTGATGATAGGTTTTGATGTGACATGTTGTCTTCTCCCTATCCACTTTTATTTATTGTACATCTTGTCATTCTGATATATGATTTGCTTTGGGAAAGATGTAATCTTTCAAGAGTATCATCATTAATGGTTTTATATGAATGCTAACTATCCTTTCTCTATACTTGAATTGTTAATGGCCCATTCTTAGACTTAATTTATGATCCCTATATAACCATTTTATGTTATCTTTCCTTCAAGTTGAAATTGCTCCCAGATCACACTCTATAAATTTTGACTTAATAAATGTAGTTATGATGTTCTGAGATATACAAATTTCATTTTACAAACACTCAAACCTAAAATCAAAATAAAAAAACAAAACATTAAAAAAGAATATTAAACTACATGGTGTTACTCAACACCCTCTCTCAATTTATATGATAAATGATAAAGATTATTCACAATAAGGCTTAAGTCTACAACCATTTACATGTCCTAGAAGAATAGTTCCCTGAAGATATTTTAAAATAAATTTTACTTATTTTGAAACATCATGAATGATATAAGGTCCCTTCCATCTAATGCATAGCTTCTCAAAATTTCTCTATACCTATTATCATATAGCAAAACCACTTGTTCTAGATCATTCATGATGATGCCATGATTTATGACTTAGATTATTAATTTCTTACATCCATTGTGTTTTTTACCTATTTTCTTCCATTTTAATTAAATCCATTAATCATTTTTACAGAGAGTCTCGATCCTCAAATCTCACTATCATAACAATGTAGAGACTATGAACTATATATTTCATGGGAATTACTACCTCAAGTCCATACACCAACTAAAATTGAGTAAATTTTGTTACATGTTTGTATTTTATTCTGTATAACTAGAGATTCATAGGAATTCTATCCCCTCAATCATCCCATTGTACATTGTATATCTTTATTAACATCGTACCCAAGACTTTATGTGAATCATCAACTTGTCCATTTACATGTGGATGATATGCATTACTTTTATGGTGCAATATGATAAATTATTATGTGAGAGTTTGATTGTATTATTTATAAAGTTTTTCCCCCTATCACTAACCAATTTTATTGGACACCCAAACCTTGTAATATTATTTTCATACAAAAACATGGATGTATCCTTAACAGTGAAACTTGGTGTTGTAATAGATTCAACCCATTTTTAAAAGTAACTTATCACAATGATGATATACTTTACACAAATTCACTTGATTTATGGGCTTATAGGCCCTAAAAAATTAATACTACATTGTTGAAAAGGTTGTTCTACAAACATAAGATAATGACATCTCATCCTTCTAGTTAGGTTTGCCCATCCTTTGGAAAATATCAGAGTGTTTTGCGACCTAATGTGCATCTTGAAATATATTAGACCACCATAGACCACTTTGAAAAATCTTACTTGTAGTGTTTTCACTTTTTAAATGCCCTCCTATGATTCCTTGATGTGCCTTTTCAATAAGTTGTGGTCACTCCTAATCTATAGCCACTTTATGTAGCACCTCATCTTTTCGCATCTTATAAAAAAATAATTTTATGACAGTATAGGTAATAGATCATGAAAATAGCTGCTTTTTATCCTGATCCACATAGTGCACTAGAAATATTCCATATTTTATAAAATTGGCTATATTCTCCATATTCTTTAGGATTGTAAATATTCTGAAGAGTTATGCATATGGTTCTTCATATTACAACTCTTCAGGTTATTCTTCATCTTGTATCCTTCTCAAGTGGTCAGGTCCCACACTCTCTCATCTAGGATTAACAATGATCCTAAACTAAAATTCCTAGAATAACATTAACCACCTAGAGATCCTTCCACCCAACATAGTTTTGTTAACCAAGTACCACAAGGCCTGGTGATTAGTAAAGAACATAAATAGTGTTTTGAGAAGATAATGCCTAAAATTTTATAGTGAAAACACCATTTCCAATTCTTCTCATTCTATCATAGTACAATTCTTCTCTACATTTGATAGTTTTCTAATTACAAAATGGATAGAATGGTATAGTCCATCGTCTCTTGGCTATGTTAATACAATGCCCACCATAATACCTGAAACATCTAAATGAACATGAAATAGCTTAGTCCAATTAGGAAAAAATAGTATGGGAGTTGTAACTAAACTTTTATTTAACTCAAAAAATATTTATTGACACTTTTGTGTCCATTCAAACCTCATATCCTTATGCAAACATTTATCCAAGGGCATAGAGATAAATGAGTAGCCTTTGATAAAAAAATTGTAGTACTTTGTATGACCTAAAAATGTCCATACTTATGTAGAATTTTTTAGAGGGGAAATGACCACTATGACTATGATTTTGTATTGATCAACCAAAATTCCTTCATTATAAACTGCATGGCCTAACATAACACTAAATGATGGAAAAAAACAATCATTTTTTCAAATGTAATACAATTTATAGAGCTTTATAGTAATTTAGCATTTTAGACAAGTGACCTTTGATAAAATAAAATACAACCCAATCATATAAATAAAATTTTATAAAATCATGAATGAATTCCTTAAAAGCAGTCACCATAGCCTTAAAAAATATAATTGGAGCATTCTTTAAACAAAATGGCATTACTTTATTGAAAAAGATCCCTATTCAATTATGAAAGTTATTTTAGCATGATCTTGTTATGTGATGGGAATTTGATGATGGCCACTAAATTATTTTGTAGAGTAATATAATTTATGACCTACAATTGATTCTATAACACCATTGGTGAAAGGCATTAGAAATGGGTTAGTTATGGAAACATCATTCAACATATAGTAATCCCCACATACCCTGATCTCACCTAACATTTTAAGATACATAACCATGGGACTAACCCAATATGCCCTTTCCATCAGATAAATGATTCCTACTTCTTGTATGTGATCTAGCTCAGCCTTCACCTTTAACTTCATGTTGGGATTAAAACTATCTGTACACTTCTTGACAGGTCATGTGCACTCTTTGAGTTTAATGTACATATCCACAATGATGGATATACCCATTTCACCACTAAAAATTTAGTGGTAAAGACATCATAGTAGTACCTTAATATATTCAACCCTTATGAAATTTAATTTTGAGTCCAATAATATCCCAAAGTCTCAAGTTTTGGCACAATTTCTATCCTAATATTCTCAATAATTTTCTTCAGTGACTCCTGGTATATCCCATTAGTTTCACTTAAAATTGATTATTTAATAGTTATTTGTCCTTATTATTCTATAATATTGAAATTTTATGTCTTTTATTCCTTATTTTGTTTTATGATGTGACCTTTTCATGGCTCAGCTTCTCATTGTAGTTTAAAGAATCCATACAAGTCCAAATCCTCATCACTATCACTAGACCTTGTCAACACATCTTGAATCCTATTATAAGGTTGTATAAGAAATTGTTCTTTATTTTTACTAGACTTATAAATATGTATATCTACATTCAAATCACAAGCTACTTATTGATGTCATGATGAGTCTATCATAGTACTCAAGTCTTTTTCTTGACCATGACATAGAAACATTTTCAATTATTTAAATAAGTAGATACTTTAGGATTTTCATCTTCAAAAACAAATGTTTGAATAACTTATTTTTGAACTTTCACCCAATGTTTAGTTTATCACCAATTCTCTTGATTCATATACCAATCAATAGGAAGAAATGCTAAAGTGTATGTGAAAACATGTACCTGGTACTTAGGTTCTATACCCTATGTAAACTATATGTCTACACACCTATGTACATGCCACTTTAGACACTATCCTTCTTGAAATAAAAATGAATATACCTTAATAATGATTGGTATTTGAAAACATGATTTCATCAATTCACATGTCTCATCCCAATATAACTAAGTTTTACTATGAACTCCCCACTAAGTCACAGTAGTTCCCTTCAATGCATAATTGAGTGCACTTACTTTCTGGTCCACATTAGGTACATGATGCTCTAATCATGAAATGAACTGATTGAGATCCTTGGTTGTGAAGTATTATGGTAGTTTTAATTTATTGGTGAACACCATTTATAGAGGATACACCTCATGATCTCCTTAGACCCAATTCAACATATGTGTATCTGAGTCACCACTTATTGAATATGTCATTTCCTAAGATAAAATACCTTCCAAAGTAGGATTGATGTAATCTATATCAGTATCCCCTATATTATATAATAAATATACCTTAGACTAAGTTTGTGATAGCATAGAATATGATCTACATTATTCAATTTGAAACTAATGTGTGGGTGACTTTATTATGATTGGTCTGTACATGAACTATTAAGCTGGTTGCAACTATACTTGATGTTATGGTTGAGGATTTGAGAACTAGTATTCCATAGATCATAAAGCATTGTTTTTGTTATGTGAATTCACCTTGAACCAACTTTTATCCTCATAAACATAGGGTGACTCTAGTTATTTAGGAATAACATCTGGCTTATGCTCAAATTTATTGAAGGGTATTACAATTATCTTATCTCCTTCATGCACCTCCAATTAGTTATGCATCGTATTGATAATAATTTAACCATCATAAGCCCATTTCTTAAAATTAAATATAGGATAATGGGTCTCATTTATTTTCATTTTAATTACCTTAAAATATCCTTGTAAGCTTAAGTCATTAACACATCTTCAAGTCATCTAATTAGTTTAGCTCTTCCATAATATATGAGACTAAGAGTAACCAAACTATATCTCGGTGTTGATCAACTAAAAGCCTCCTAGGAAGATTTTGGTATCATATTTACTATTCTTTCATAGTCAAAAAAACATTAGGTACCTTGTACCCTATGATTTCAATATCCATTATACAGTCAACATCCTAAGGATTTTTAGTTTTTACATACCATATAACCTTTTTGGTATATTGCTTCCCTCATTATGCATACTTGAATAGATATGAAAAATATTTTTAATATTCTATGAAATATATTCACTTCACATAGTGATCAAGATTTTCAATATATCTATCAATAAAATCACTATTCCTTCATGTCATTTTATGCACATAATCTACCCATACATTTGTGTATCAATAGCCATAGCATCACCTTCTAACACATTATTTTATTATGTGTTCTATAAGACTTGTGTTTTTTAATACATCAAACCCTTTTATCTTATAGGATGAAGATACTTGTCTAGATAAACCTTCTTGATTCTTTGATCTAGTGGCATTTCTAATGTTGGCAATCCTTGCTTTGTAAGTTATTGTGTTATGATTGCTTGCATGAATGCATTCTCCCTATATTGTGAATTTATCATATTTACATTTATCACAATATTTTATTTCCTTTTATTTTATAAAACTAAATAATATTTAATATGTTTTTATCCTAAGACTATGTAATATACACTATACATTTATCTTTGTGAATTAGTCAGGTAGTTTCATATGAAGTGAATATATTCACCACATAGATAACATTGAATTAGTTGACAAGTTTATTAGTTGTTATTTTGACATCCTTGGTATCCACCAAAGTATCCTACCCTATATCCTCCTTTTTTCATTAAAAACCCAAACCTTGTGATTGTTTCCCCTTAAATCCTCCTGACTATTGTTTTTGTGCATCATATCGACAACACTATCACTAGGGTGATGATGGAACCCAATTGGATTATTTATTTTGAGGACTTGGACTATTCCATGATGATTGATATTGATACTAGGAAATAAAAACATCCATATAGCCAAACCTTGGGGTTGATATTGAGGTGATAAAGACATCCACCATAGACCACCTTATGTCACACTAGTCATTTCCACCTATAGGCCTATAATTATCTACTTTATAGTATATATCTATTATGTTATAATTGTGAAGTAATTTTTGATAATATATTCTTTTAATTCCAATAGAGAATGGTAAATTTTATCATCATGATTAGTCAGCTTATAAAAATTACAATACAAGTTATGTGGTTTTTGAATGTATTGCTACAATAAATGACACTTTGAAGTTACATGTCCTCCTACTTTGCATATGTTATAGAATTTAGTTTTGGTTTTAGGATAATCATTCATATGATGTCATTCCTTACCACACTCCATATACTATAGACCTAAATTGGTTTTATTTATCTCATGAAGCTCATCCATATTTCTAAAAAACATTTATTTTTATCTCAATTTTAGAGCTAGATGATGGAGCATCACCACAATCCTTAATATGTTCTACTCATATCAGAGCTAGCTAATGGAGCATCACCATAATCTTTAATATGTTCTACTTAGAGCGTATCTTCTTGAGCATTATCCTTATTTAAAAACTATGATTATGCAATGGAAAATTTAATTATTGATTATAACCCTTCTAAAAACCAAACATCCTTATGTTTTTCTTCCATGGTGAAATTGATCTTGTTCATTATGTATAAAAATTTATGAGCATATTCCCATATTGATTCTCTATTTTACTACCAATTCTCCTTAAGATCCCAAATGGTCTAACTTGAACACTTATTCATCCTAAATTATGTGATTATATCAGAGTTGTTGCCAGGGTCCGAATAATGTGAATGCAATGGTCAAGTGATCACACGAGATGAAGCTGGTGCACACCTCAAAGAAGTTAAAGCAAAGTGAAATCACTGAAAGAGATAATTTGCAAAAGACAAATAGGAGCAAAACCCAATATTTGATTAACTTAAGATGGCCAAAGTGAAGAATACATATAGGAGAGCACGTAAGTAACTCCTTCACAAAAGGTGGTCAAAACACCCCAAGAATAGACTTTAACTCCTCCATGAAAGGTGGTGACAAGGTTCTAAGAATAGAGAAGTAACTCCCATACCTAGAATAGCAGGTCAAAGGAGTTACTTATGATATTCTTATGACACCTATGACACATCTATGACACATAAGCTAGCCTATCCCATGAATGTAGGAAAACTCCATGTATGCACAAATATATAATATTCCCTAATTAAATAATAGGGAAAAATAAAAACCTACACTAACACCCCCCATAAGCATAACTTAGGTGGGCAGTGTGGAAATATAAAATGGGTCCTAGCAACTAGGCCTGATGAGGTACCCATGTACAAATGCAATATCCCATAAGATAAAGAAAAAATTGAAAACCCGTAGGAAAAAAACTCCCCCCCAAAAGAGAGACATAAAAGAAATGAAGAGGCTAGTGCCCCCCTGAAGATGATGTTGTTGCAGATGTGAACCACACCCCAAAAAGAGATCGTAGATGAATGAACTTGCTCTTGGTGAAAGGTTTGGTGATGATGTCTACAACCTGCTCTGAAGACAGGAAAAATATCAAGTCAATGACCTGAATATAAATAAGCTCCTGAATGAAATGCATGTGAATCTCTATGTGCTTGGTCCGCTAGTTCTGAACTAGACTCTTGCAAATTTGAATGGTACTCTAGTTGTCACAATAAATGACGGTGAGCTACCTAATAGGAATGCCAAACTCAAAAAATATCCCCTAAAGCCAAATAGCCTTAGTAGCTGCATTAACAGCTCCCCTGTACTCTGCCTCTGTGGATGATATAGCAATAGCATTTTGCTTCTTGTTAGACCAACTAATCAGACTAGAACCTAGAGAGAAACTATAACCAAAAGTGGACTTGTGAGTCTATGAATTGCCAACCTAGTCTGAATCTGTATACCCAATCAAGTCAGCCTCTATGCCAAATATATAATGAATCCCATATCTATGTGAACCCTGTATGTAATGCAAGATCCTCTTAGCAGCTTTCCAATGTAGCTCATGAGGTTCTTGTATAAATTTGGAGACAAGTCCCACTACATATGATATGTCAAGCCTGGTGTGAGTCAAGTAGATGAGACTACCAACAAGTTGTCAATACTGAGTGGCATCAATTAGTGGTGAAGAATAGTCAGCCTCAAGCTTGACTCCTAATAGAAATGGATTAGAGATGGCTTGCAATCAGCCATGTGAAACTGAGACAATAAATCAAGATCATACTTAGGTTGTGCAAGTGAAATCCCTAAATTTGACTATGAGATCTCAATGCTAAGGAAGTAGTGCAACAAACCCAAGTTTGTCATGCCAAATCTATCCTGGAGAGATGCCTTCATTGCTTCAATAGCCAATGAATAACTCTCGATGATCAAAAGGTCATCAACATATAGAAGCAAAATTAGGAGTGAATCATCCTGCCACAAGAAGTAGACATTAGGGTCAGAATGGCACCTAGTGAAACCCACTGTGAGAACGAAGGAATCCATCTTGGCATACCAAGCTTGAGGGGACTATTTGAGGCCATAGATAGATTTCCTAAGTCTGCATATTAAGGAATAATCCTAAGCAAATCCTAGCGGCTGCTCCATGTAGATCTCTTCCTCTAGGTCTCTATGAAGAAAAGCACTCTTCACATTCGTCTAGTGCACATCCAAACCATGTGTTGTGGCAATAGCCAAGGTGAGTCAGATATAAGTCATCATTGCAATGGGTGCAAAGGTCTCTAAGTAGTCAATGCTTGCCACCTATGAGAAACCCTTGGTGACTAGTCATGCCTTGTACTTATCAATTGACCCATCTGTTGCAAACCTAGTTCAATATATCCACCTACATCAAACCATCTTCCTTCCCTTAGGAAGTGAAGTCAAGTCCCAAGTGTGATTTTTGATTAAGGAAGAATATTCTTCCTCCATAGCATTATCCCACTCAGGTACCCCTAATACCTCTTGAAAAGTTTGTGGATCTAAAACTGAAGCAAAGAAGGCATGTGGATCTCTTTGATAATCCCCCTAGTACATCTATCATCTGCAGGATCTCCTACCCAAGTGCCAGCACTCTCAAGTGTCTGTCTAGCCCAAAGTGGCCTAAAAGTGGGTGAGTCAGGTGCTAACTCCTCATCCTCTGACTGACTAGAGGTGGATGACTTTGCATCACTATCCTGTTTGTCTGAACTCAAATAAGAAGAAGATGTTTCTAGCTCAGGAACCTACTAAGGCTGATCTGAATCTGAGGAATCATCATGAAGAAGTAGATCTGATTAGAGAGAAGAAGTTTCAAGTGTTGAGTCTCTAGGACTCTCCTAAAAGTGTACACTTCTCTCAATGAATAACTCATGAGTGGTCAGATCTAGAAGGTGATACCCATTAACACCATCTGGATATCCTACAAAGATGCAAGGCTTAGACTGACATTTCATAACTTTGCATTTCTTCTTCAGTATGTGGGACATGGCTGGGGATTCAAAAACCCTAAGGTGTTCAACATTAGGTTTCCTTTTATGCCAAGCTTTAAAGGGTGTTATCCCTTTCAAAGCTTTGTGAGGAACCCTATTTTGAATGTAGCAAGCACAATTGATGGCTTCAGCCTAATACTATGGTGCTAAGAATTTGAAGTGAATCATACAACTACCCATCTCTTTCAAGAACCTATTTTTGCATTCTGCAACCCCATTATGTGAAGAACTGTAAGTGACTGTGCACTACAAATCAATCTGCTCTATGATGCAAAACTAATCAAACCTGTTGCTGACATACTCCCCTCCATTATTAGTTTGAATAACCTTGATGGATTTCTCAGTCTATTTCTCAACAAGAGCCTTGAAGTCTAGAAAATTTTCAAACACTTCAGACTTTTGTTTGAGAAAATATATCCAAGTGTACCTAGAGAAATCATCAATGAAAGTGAGGATGTACTTGGCCCTTGTGAAAGATGGTTTGGGAAAGGGTCTCGATACATCACTGTGGACTAACTCCAAAGGTTGTGAAGCCCTCCAAGCTTTGCCTTTGTCAAATTTTGCTTTGGGATGCTTCCCAAGGGAGCACCCCTGGCAAAGTCCTTTTGAGAATTGGACACGAGGCAAGCCAATGACCATGTCATTTTTGCAAAGTTGTTCAAGGTAGCAGTAGTTAAGGTGGCCAAACCACTCATGCCATAATTTGCTAACTCCATCTGAATGAGTTAGCAATGCCATTGGAGAATAATTTGGTATAAAATGTGAGAAGGTGTATAACCTTGCTTGGTGATTTGCCCTACCCACTACCACTGTAGTATCACTATGCAACTCCCTGATAGCCATTGAATATGGTAAAAACTCAAATCTCATGCCCCAACTAATGTGAGTGATTTGGTACACTGATAAGAGATTGGTTGAAAGAGAAGGAACACTTAAAACATTATTGAATGTTCCTCCTTCCATTTCAACTGACCCTCTCTCTGCAATGGAAACTAATGTGTCATCACCCAAACTAATTGAAGTCATGCTACAAGGCTCTAAAGATGAAAAATCAACTAGTGAAGAGCCCATGTGGTGAGAAGTACCTAAATCAATGACCCATGATGATGTAGAAGCTATAGTTGCTACAAGGGCCTTGCCCTTTTCTTTCTCCTTACCCTTGCCTTTTGCCTTGGTAGAATCTTGGTTAGATGAATTTTGCTTAATGGACTTAGGAACACCTATGTTGTGCTTCTCTAGAAGATGAGCTAGGTGATCTATTTATTTCTTCATGCATTTATGTTCATCATGCCCTATATTCTTACAATAGGCACACTTAACCTTCTCCTTCTTAGGTTTAGCATTGGAGGAGGAAGACTCAGTGTTGTTTTTGACAGGATTGTTGTTTTCTTTCTTCTTCTCCTAGTCCTTATTCTTTTTCTTCTTCTCCTTTGTTGAAGTCTTATCCTTACCATTTCCAGCTATCAAAGCTTGGGGTTGAGTAGACTTCATTGTGCCCATTTGGATTAGTTTATCTTGCTCCCTAATCAAGTCGGCAATGAATGAATCCAAAGAAGGCATTTTCCATGTAGCGCCAAGGGCACTTTTTGTGGCATGGAAAGTGGAGATAAAGACTGAATAGCTTGGACCTAACTTAGCAAGAATAGAAAGGATGAGTTGATCATCTTTCTTCTCTATCCTACATTCTTTCAATTTCAATTCGAGGGCCTTAAACTTAGTGAAAAAGTCTTGTAGGGTGTCAAAGTTGCTAGGACTTACACTTATGAGTTCAGTTTTGAGCTCATGACCTCTCATCTCATCAAGCTTCCCAAATAAGACTTCTAAGGTGTCCCATATGTATTTGAGAGTCTTTTTAGTTTATAAATGGAAGAGAAGTTTTGGAGACATGGATAAGCTTAGTAATCCATAGGCTTCATCACTACGATTGTACCACTTGACCTTTTCAGCATCAGTGCTGGGTTCTACTTCAGTACCCATGGTGATCCTATACAACCATTTACTTCTAAGAATGATTGACATTTTAACCTTCCATTCATGATAGTTAAAGGGTGTTAGGGGTTTAAGTTGAAAAGAATCTATTTTAAGCTTAATTTAGGTGAAGTTGTGTTGATTTCAAGTTTGTGAAAGTATGCAGAAAGGAGAAAGATAATAGAAGTAAACAAAGTGTTGAAAGACAATCACACCCCCCCCAAATGTTGATCCCCCCCCCAATATTCAAGTGCATGCTCAAAAGAAATTGGACTCCACCAAAAATGTGTCTTAGATAAATTAGTCCAAGTTAAGTTAATAACCCAAACAAATAGGACGTCGGACCCAGCTGAAAATGCATCCCGGGAGACCCAAATTTTTGGCACTTTATAAAGTAGTGCATTTTTGACAATTATCTATCCTAAGTTATGGAAAATTGAAAACTAAGCACTTTTTCAAAAGATGGAACTTGAATCTGAGCTACAGTTTGTAAGATTTTAAAGGTTTAATTTCCTGTAAACTAGTAATTTTGCAAAAAATAGAACTAAAACATTAAAAAAAAGCCTATTTTGAGAGAGAAAGTGGCCTTCTAACTACTCGTTAGACTCAGCACAGAGTGAGGAATCCAAAAAAGGTATTTGTGAGGGGGAATTGGCCTCCTACCAACTTGGGCCTCACCCTTCATCTTCGTAGGTCGAAGATACAAGTTTTTAAAACCTTTAAACTGCTTTTTTAAATGCTAATTTTCCAATTTGACTTTAATTCAAAAAATCAAATGACTGATTTATGAATACAATATTAGAATAATTATGAGGAAATTAGATAAAAGCAAATTTTACCAATTTTGCTTAGTAGAGAGTGGGCCCACCAAATGGGGAGTTGGAAATAGTGGGGTGCTTAAAACCAAAAAAGGTCTAATTTTTGTTGTTTGTTGCTGCTATCAGTAGATGTCTAGAAGGGACACCAATGAGAGGCTCCTCTCTCTCATGCCCTATGCCAATATCCACTCCTTTCGCTCTTCTTCCACGTAATTCTTCCATGCAACCTTCACTCCTTTGAGATTCCAATGCCCAACAGCTGAAAGTGGTCCTTTTTGCCTTCAACACAGGTCAAATGAACATCAAAAGAGCCAATGCCATGTGTCAAAATGTGATGCCAATGCTGGAGAAAATAAATAGAAACTATAAAGGATGTCAAGTGTAAAGCTATCAAAAAATGGTGCCACTTCTCCAATAGCTATGGCTTAGATCTGAAATGCCATTTTGACACAGCAGATGTGCATAGTAGTTGAAAAAAAACTTGCAGATCCAAACACCATGAAGGCAGTCCACATGAAAGATAAATGCAACACAAGAAATGATATTGAAAGGCTTTTTCAGATCAAATATGGAAATAAGAAAAAGAACATAAAGAGAACTCCACTCCTCATATTTTCAAAATATACTAATAGCATAACCAGACACACGATTACCGGGGTGGCTCTGATACCATATCAAAGTTGTTGCCAGGTTCTGAATAATGTGAATGCAATGGTCAAGTGATCACATGAGACAAAGCTGGTGCACACCACAAAGAAACTAAGGCAAAGTGAAATCACTGAAAGAGATAGTTTGCAAAAGACAAATAGGAGCAAAATTAATTTTGAAAGTGAACCCATCCTCTTCTAACCTCTTCTTGTCTATTGATTTCTTGGTTTCTATGCTAAGTTTACCATATTTTTATCTAAATTATTCAAACTAATTTCTAGTTGTCCCTTCCTATACACTTTACTTTATCTTCTATGATGATAAAGTGGGCTCGAAGGATGGATACTCTTAAAATGAATGATTTATATCTTTAACTTCTTATGTCTATGATCTTGAACCTATGATACTTCTACAATTTTGCATAACTTCCTTCAAAGAATATTCCTTCCCTAGTCCAAAAAATACCCTTCCTTGTAACCCTAAGGTACTCTAGATAGAATAGATAGGGTACTCCCAAATAGATAGATAGATAGGTGTTAGAGATAGATAGGAAACTCCCTAGATAGAGTAGATATGACACTCTTAGATATATAGATAGGCATTGGAGATATATGGATAGGGAATAGATCTCTCTTTGAGTGTGGCTATATAAATTTGGGGCCAAATTCCCTATATTTTATCACCTATATTAGAGCATACCCAAAAAATTTAAGTCATGCCAAGTGAACTAACTTATCTATACCCTATAATATCTCCTTATAAATTATTCATCTTGTTTAGTTCATTCCAAGTTGATAAAATACACCAAGATAAGATTATGCACATCGCATAATTATACACAATCATGTATAGTTATAATGGAATATGAATCTCTATGGAACATATAGATACTATATGTATCCTTGTATATTTTATTAAGATCAAGATGACTCTCTAAAACCTTTTGTACTTTGACATCACCAAGATGATTCTATGTAACCTTGTTTGCTTTTTGAGACACCAAGATGAATCCTCATGGTAATGTATAACACTCATATAGGCCCTAAGGTATCCTTGTACACTTTTAAAGTGTCAAGATGAACATCATGTAGCACTCTATGTTTACACATGATTGAACATGTTTATGACATTTTGTGTCAATGCATACAAACACATGAATCCATGAGCTTTTGCATCACCTTACAACATACCACACATTTTTCTATCTCAATTCATGACTCAACATCCATGTAGCATAACTCTTCTACCATGTGGCATTCTTGAGGTTTGCATTATGTTAGGAATCTTGTTAGAAACATAACACTAATGGAAATGTAACTATCACACCTATAGAGAATTTAAATAGTTACATGAGCAGAAGATGAACCATTCTTGTAACTATCTAATTTTGTAACCATTTGGTGTAACTACTTATTTTTAAGATATTTAATGTAACATAGATAGAGATAGGGATAATGTATGAGAATCACATATAACCAAGTGAGTTTCCATTATTCCATTTACTAATCAACCATGTTTATAACATCATAAATACTTTTATGCCTTGATCATCTTGTATCATATGGTCTCTTCCCATAGTAGGTAAATTAGTTAGGATGTTTATCCCTTTCTAATCATAAGAACTAGCATTCCTTGTCTCACTACACATTGTATGCATATGTAGTTTTGCCTATTATTTATATTGAATAAAAATGGCACCATTATGCCAATACACATGTTGTTTCTAAATTTTTCTTACATTCCATTACATATTCTATAATTCTACAACTCTATTTTAAATTATCCTATGCATATAACTTCCTTAAATACATATAATTAGGTTGTCCACCAGGTCTACCCCTGGGCCCTAAATCACTGGTATCAGAGCAAAAACACTCTTCATGTCATTGTTAGTGGTATTTATATGTGTGATCCCTTGTCTTGTTTATTTCTATCATTTTCAATGTAACCAAAAAGGCAAACAAATCTTAATTTGAAGTGTCTCTTTGAAAAGTCTCTATAAGAGAACACACACATGAGGAGGTCCAACATATCCAACACCAAAATCAACATTTTTAAGATGATCTTCAATATAAGAAGAAAGGCTTCAATAATATCATGAATTAGTTATAAGATCTCATGACACATAACATTAGTCTCATTGATCCTGTCTATCACATCCTTATTCAAGCTAAAGAAAGATGCATTCTTGTCATGTGGAATCTACACAAAAATATTTTTATCAAGGATAAATAAATTGAGTGACTTAATTATGAGTGCACCAAGTTTTAAGCTCTTAATACTCTAGTTATTAGTGCCACATGATGCCCAATCATGAAATGTGATAAAGAGATAATGATGGAGCATAATACAAGCCCTTATCATTCATTGAATTCTAACTCATAGGTAATCATGTTTGTTACTTTTGAGAATCACACTAAGGGAATTATTTCTAAATTCTAAATTAGATGGGATATGAAGACCAAGGCATAAAAAGTAAGGGGCAAGGCATCAAAAATACCCTCTAGAAAAAGATGAGATTGTGCAACCTGAGTTTTGGTTACACAAGTTACAAATAGTTAGAGAAGGTTTCATACACTTCTTACCATAGTCAAGTGATAATGATTCTTCCACATTGCACTCTATAGAAGACAACCCAAGTGTTATCACTTCTGCTTCAAGTTCCTCATCACAAAATCTCTATGAGAGAGATGAAGGAATTGTGAAAGCATCTTAGTCATGCTCCATGTAAAATTAATTGCATTCACACCTTTAATATTCTTGGTAAAAACCTAAACCATTAAGTATAGAATAAGTCATGCACACTATAAACACCATAATAAATCCAAATCTCAAGATTTTCAATAGTGTTGCACATAAAAGCAACCTCAGTCACATATTCAGACTTACAAACAAAATAAATCTACACAACAACAACTCTAACCAAGGTATATGCCTCAATGCCAACCTACACACTATGAATGCAAAGGACATTGCATGGCTTTTCAAATCTAACTACAAAGATGGTCTCATTAGAGAAACACATTGCACTCTCTAATTACCTGAAACTATTGTCATTGCATCAATCATATAATTAAGGTTGAGATCTACATCTTTGTGTTATTTATGGAAGAAACAACCATTCATAGTCCACCTTTTAGTTTTTACACATTCTCATGTAAATAATTATGCATTCATTAAAGTTACACTATGGATAGATGGACCTTATCAATTGGGTAAAATTTGATTCCTTTTTAAAGTCATCTTACAAGTTCCAAGCTATCCACATCAATATTGAGATGGATAAAAACACTCAATTTTATAAATATACATAAATGCTAATCCCTGTATAGTGTGTCTTGAATTATATACCAACACATTTGTGGATGTCTACCATTAGTAGGCCAAATTTTATTGCATCAATCTATCTTGTGATAACATGGGAAGCTTCATATTTCTCCTTAGACCTAAAGCATAAGAATTTTCTCAACATCACTCCAGTGTCTTAGAGTTTTGATATGAGACATTAAACTCATACAATATAGAGATCATTGGTATCAACATAGAGGTATATTAATTAGACTTCAGAGTTTTCTACTTTTCCTAACCATTCAACATCCACCTAAGATAGATAGGCTTAACATGTAATCCTCTCTTACACACAAGGATTCTTCACATCTTTGGAGAAGGTAACATGAGTTCATACACTCTCACTTCTCAATGTTAGAGTACATGGATCACATACATTATTTGGCATTTATAGGAACCCATAGTATATTCTACACTTTACTACCATGAGTAATGACACACTCTTAAGCACAATTTTATCTTTTAAACTTGGAGGATCATTATCATCCCATGTATTACACCACATCAGTAGACATAGTATAAGATGCACATATCTTTTTAAGGATTTGGAATCCCACATTCCTTCTCATGCATTGGATTCAAGATCACCATGCCAATATTTCTTCTTATTGGATCACTTTTTCAACATTCTTATCATGAAACTCAAAGTTAACAATAATGGGGATAATCACTTACTAATGAGGGATGATTGATATAGGAGAATCTGAGACACCATTTATTACCACTTTTATCTAGCATTACTCATTTATCCACATGCTAATTTCATCATCTTATACATCAAGTACAGCTCATGTGTGTGAAAGGAAAATGTCTAATGCATCCTTTGTTTTATCTCACAACTCTCATAGTTTAGCACTACAAACCTTACAAGCTAGTTTCAAAGGTATTCAAAGATTTTTAGGGGCTTAGTATGAATACCCAAATAGATTTAGATATGTGAATCTCTATGTGATGAAATGATACTTTTGAAAAATTATGATAGTCCACAATTGGAGCATACCCATATAATCTAGGTCATGTTAAGTTGACTGGATTACTCTAAACCAAATGGTATCTCCTTATGATTTTTTATCTTATCTACTTTATCCCAAGTTGATGAAAGGAACCAAGACAATATTGTGCACATAATATAATTCCACATAGGCTCATGTGGCTATAGCAACCTGTGTATCCTATAGTACTCAAGATACTCTTTGCATCCTTACATGCTTCTTTATCACCAAGATAACTCTCTACAACTTTGTGTGTGTTTGGAACACCAAGATGAATCACTTAGATAATGTATGGCACTCATATAGGCCATGAATTATCCTTCTAAAGTTTTATAGAGTAAATATAAACATCGTGCAACACTTTATCCCTACATATAACTCAACACCTTTGCTACATATCACATCAATGTAAATAGACACATGACATCCATGTGTGATTTTATAACACCTTGTAACATAAAACACATTGGTATAATTCAATGCATGACTCAACATCAACATAATATGACTCTTCTACCATGTGACATGACACGTGGCATTATCTAAGTCTACATCATGTCAAGAATCTTTTCAACAACACAATACCAATGTAAATTTAATTGTCACACCTACAGAGAAGTTAAACTATCACATAAGAAAATAATAAATCAATCCTATAACTATTTACTTTTGTAAATTTTTAGTTTAACTACTTATTTATAATTAGATATACTATAACACAAATATAGATATAGACATATGTATGAGACTCACATAGAACCAAGTGAGTGGCCACTGTTCCCTTTACTAATCGGTCGTGTTTATAGTATCCAAAATTCTTGTATGCCTTGAGTATATTATATGAGATGGTCTCTTCCTAGATTATGTAAATTTTTAAAGATTTTTATATATTTCTAATCACATGAACCTATTGTTATGAAATTACTTGGATGTTTCATAATAAGTAAATAATATATTCCAAGAATTATGAATAGAATAATCATATCCACAATAATGATTGACAAAAGGTCACATTACTTGATAATTATGCCCAAGTTTCTTTGAGGTGGTAACCTTCACAATAATGAAATAAAATAATAATTCACAATATGATCCTAAAATACTAAGCACTACCTCCTATATACTCTACTTATCCATGGTTTTTTCATAGGCTAACCAAAATAAGAATAAAGATAAATGCAATAAGAAAATATGAAATATATAATATCAATCTTGGAGGATCCCCACAATTGATTTGATTAGGTGGTCTCAAATTATGTTATAATTATCCACATGTTGAAGATATCTTTAAGATATTTCCAACATAATTTGAACATAGTCAATTCGACATGGTATGCAGAAGTTATGGCCTATTGAAGCTAATTGTAAATAGGTAAAAAATATGTAGATAGGTACAATGATGACATTAGTAGATGACATGGATAAATCACATTTTTACACATGGACCAATGGATTGTTAACATGTGGACCAATTAGATGTTGAAACATGGAAATGGGATAAAGGGTTTTTAATAACCTATGGTAGCCTTCCTTTGATCTTTGATAGTTGAGTGATAAGTTCCACGTTATTTTTAAGTTAGGGGCCCATCAATGAATGGGGGTTCACTTTTTGTATGGAGGGGGACCCTACTACTAAATTTAAACTACCATGGAAATATTTTTGCTTATAAACATTTTTTTAGGCTTCTCCATAAAGCATGTGGGATAAATCCCAATGCCTTTGCAAAGACATAGCACTTAAACCCCAATGTGGAATCTAATTCATGTAAAACACTAGGATCTATGACTAAGTCTAAAGGATGGTGTCTTTGACTGATTATCAAAGCTAGGAAAGTTTATTTTAAACATATATTTCATTGTGAATCCCATTCATATGGGATAAAACCCCAAGGTCAACTTCAATTGTGGGTTGAATTCCTTTAATAATAAAATTTGGTCTTATCCAAAGCAATTTGGGATAATTAAACTATCCAAGATAGCTTTAAAAGGATAAAAAATACTATATTAATCTTATAACATTCATCTAACCCATGAATGTAGGATATATATGATAATTTTGTGTATGGAAAATATAAAGGGGCAAGATTGAGGGGATTTAAACCCCTCCATTATTGTAAAAAGGATAAGATCCCAACCAAAATACTAGAAGGCTCAAAATACTATATAAGGGAGAACAATTTATTTTAAAGGGATGCATTTTGATACCCATTTGGTAAGGAGAACAAAGCAAGAATAGAGTTTGTTTATTGCAAGGAGATTAAAAGTCAATAGCCTAATTTATAGACTTCCTAGAGACATGATAGATATAATTTATATAATAAAGTTATTATTTTTATGTAAACAAGATTCTATAAGTCCTTCTACATCATTAATTGACTAGTTCAAGTTTTTTTTTAACTTAGAGATGTAGCCTAATAGAAATGAACTTCATTATCAAGCTTGGTTTGTATTTTTATATATTTTATTCATTATTATTTATATTTAATACCAATCCTAAATTTTATTTAATTAATTAAGCCAATTTTTAACTTAAAGATGAGAAATTTAGAAAATTATTATAAGTATTCAAAATTAGTGAAGTAGATAAGTTTGCACTTACAACCAATTTCAGATCAATTTTGGTATCCTAGCTATTGATCAAGATTTTTATAGTGTGGTTTTAGAATTTTCAATTTTCCATTTTGAATGCTAACAGATTCTAAGTACAAACATGGAGAATGATCACTTGAAGGGCATGGTGGAAGAATTGTACTAAGAAAGGAAGAAGAGGAATGAAGATAAATAAGAGGAATAAACCTATGGTAATGTTAAAGGAGAGGAACCTCCTAAATCTCATCCATCTCTTTCCAAAACATTTATATATTAGTTTGATGATAAACAAAATAATTTTTTTGATTCATTTTATTCCATTTTAAAATTTGATGTTAAATTTGATTTTCCAATTTATAATGGATAGCTTAGTGTAGAGAAATTAGATCAAGAAAATTGAATTATACTACAAAGTTTAGAATATTGTGGATGAGGAAGAAAAAATCCAATTAGGTACTCTTTAATTAGGTGGTAAAACACTCATTTAGTGGGAAATGTAGAGTGAAAATACTCTATGTTTCATTCTGATTTTTAGCAGTGCATGATCCAGATCACTATCCCTGCATACTTTGGTTCGAGACGGTGAAGTTTTGAAACAGAGCATGGGCTCTAATTTCCTTTTGATTCATTTTTCTCTAAGTGTTGAAGTCAACCAGAAGCTACCAAGTGTCATTTTTTGAGGCATTTTTCATAATTTCAATAAGGTTGTAAAATGTACCATGTGTCCCATAAAAACTTAGTGGAATGTGACAAGTGTCAGCATCTACGTTTCATATCAGCACCCGCATTTCATCTCTTTTCAGTGAAAGGTTTCAACAAGCTAAGTATTAGGATCAGGCAGAAAGCACCAAGTGGCAATCATGGAAGGTTTCAATTTGCTTTTCTAAAAGTGATGGAAGATGCCACGTATCCCAGCTAAAGAGAGCAAAAGCCACCATGTGTCGAGATCTAAATTATCTTCATTTTATTTCACCGATATAGCAAATACTGTGGTGGGTCTCAAGTTTTTTTTTGAAGCAAGCGAAAGCCACCAGGTGTCACTATCTATATAAATATAAAATGAGACTCGATTTTTTCTATGATATAAATAGAGTAAAGAAGAGACCACCATGTGTCACCTTCCGCAGGTTTCTAAAAAGGTAGCTAAAAGAAGTAGAGACCACCACATAACCCCAGTTAAGTAAAGCAGAGATTGCCATGTGTCTTTTGTTGAGGGAAGTAGAAATTGCCACCTATCCCTATGCTCCTTTTCAAGTTGCTCAGGCAAGAAAGGCTATGGGTCTTATTTTCTTTTAAGTTGTTAAAGTTTAGAGGAAGTGGATTGTGATAGGTGTCAAAGGTAGAACACTCATAAGCAAAGACACAAAAGGATTATAAATTACACAGAAAGTGCCGCATGTCTTCAATAAGGTTGCAGAACTCACCAAGTGTCATCCTCTAGTGTCTCCTAAAGTAATAAGAAGTTTTTCAAGGAATTGACTAAGTGTCCTCTTCTGTTTAAGAAAAGGGAGCATCCTGCGATCTGTTTCAGCCAATGAACTGCCAGAAGACAAAGTGTTTCAGAATCTAAGAAATATCTTCTGTTAGACACTTCTAGTTCGGTTAGATTTCAGTTGGGTCATTAGATTGAAAATAAGCAGACAATCTAGAGTGAATCTAAGGCTATAAATAAGGGTGCAGAGATCACCAAGATGGAGATCAGATACCATAGAGAATTTTTTGAGAGAAATTGTCAAGAGTTTTAGACTTTCTAGAGTTGTGACTAGGAATATCATTTGCCTTTGTTCCATTTTCTTAAGTTGGAAATTTTATGTAACTGTGCATGTTTATGTGCCTCTTATGTGACTGGAGAATTAATAAGAAGATTGAATCCTATGCCTTTGTTGATATTTTTTGTGTCATTGCAAAAGTAGTCTAGGTTGTGTTGTCAAGAGTTTTAGACTTTCTAGAGCTATGATTAGGAATGTCATTTGCCTTTTTTCCATTTTCTTGAGTTGGAAAGTTTATATAACTATGTGTGTTTCTGTGCCTCTTATGTGACTGGAGAATTCAAATAAGAAGATTGAACCCTGTGCCTTTGTTGATATTTTATGTATCACTGCAAAAGCAGTCTATGTTGTGAGCCTCTATTTTTATTGTTTCCATCTTTTACATTGATCATGCATTTGTTTGCTCTTAAATGTAATTGAATCTTACATATAATCTCATTGTGCTTAGGATTAAGGCTGAATTACATTTAGGCGCATTTCCATAGTTAGATTTTATTTCTTGTATTTGTGTTTTTGTTAAAATTCCTATCCCTTTTCCCAATATACACTTGATATAAAGAAGAGACCAGCATCTTAAAAATATGGAGGTTGTTTCAAGTCACAAGTCCCACATCTTGAAACTTCCCATTATTGGTGTTAGAAACAAGTGCAATTTTAACCATCAACAATTTTTGGCACACCCGATGGGACAAATCTTGAAGTTTCTTTCAAAATTGTATGAACCAGAGAGCTACGAGGAGTCATAGCTATGGACCAGTAACCAAATCACAATTTGCTGTAAATCTAGGTATTCTTTTACCACCTTTGGTAACTAGTCCAAGAAGAAGAGTCAACCAGTTTATACTAATACCAAGAGCAAATATGGGAGCCCTTATACCCCCAAGAAATTATGCAATTTGGAACACTGGTAGTCCATTGATTCTCCCAATACCACCAGCCACTTGGGACCCTATCCTAGTGAATGCCTTGAAAGCTCTACCCAAATTTAGTGGGAAAGACTTTAAAACACCTGAAGAACATCTGCAAGATGTATCAGATGTCTGTGCTATACATGTTGTCACACAACAAAATGTGGCCATAAGACTATTAGCAGCTTCTTTTAAAGGGAAGGCTCTAGAATGGTATCGATCTTTGACCCCAAATACCATATCTACATGGGATCAGCTCAGAGATCATTTCTTTGAAAGATTTGAAGAGAAGGGTGATAAGTCTTCTTTGTTACAGCAACTAATTACCATCCAAAGGGCACCACAAGAAGTGATGACTGACTTCAATTCTAGATTTCAAAAGACTTGGGAAAGAATCCCTGCTAGGGCTAGACCATTACCAGGTATGGCTATAGTGTTTTATCTTAAGGCTTTGAATTCAAATATATATTTGTTATGATTCAGTCACTTGGAGGACACACTTTGCCAGAGGCTTATGACTATGTGGTCAGAGTTGAGAATAATTTAATAAATGTTGGAAAGTTGCCCCCAAGGCCTCCCATGCCCATGTTCCTAGAAATTTCCTTACCATTAGCTCAAGAAGCCCCTAAATCCATAACCCCACCTTTGTCTATGTACACATATCCTCAACCACCTGCTAAAGAAATTGTCCCTGCTCAGTCATCTGAGCTAGATGATATCAAGAATATCTTGAGGACATTTTCTAATGAGCTAATTAATATAAAAAGACAACAAAATACTTATACTAAACCCCAATACCAGGGCTATCAAGGAAATAGATTTTCATCTTAGCCAAACCAATACCAGGGTCCTCCAAGGCAAAATAACCCTCAGCTAATAGATCAATTAGTTGTAGTCTCTACACCCTCACAGACTATTCCTCCAATTCAAATAGAGAGATTGTTCTAGGGCAAAATAATTATGCGAATACTAGTGAAAATCAAGTCTACCAATCTTTTGGTATGTAAAATTTAGTCTTAATGGCTCAGATGCCAGGGATATATTGATAACAACAAGAAGAAATAGCCCTCGAATATGATTTGTTCTCATGGGTTGAAGATGAAGAATCATCATTCTTGAATGAAGCTTCTGTTTCTAAGAAACCAATGGTGCAATCAAATTACTGTACTAGATCAAAGAGAAGAATGTTGGAATAGCCTGAAGTTGTAAAAAATGAAGTTATGGAGAATACTCCATTTCAAGGTCATCAAAACATGGCAGTTAGACAAGAAGTGCTTCAACCAGTGTAGAATCAAGAAGTTCCTGGACAAATTCAAGAAAAGGTGAGATATCCTTATTTTCCAAGAATTCAAACTTTAGGACCAATGAATGTGGTGGATCAACTGAAGATGACTCTAGCACAAGTATCAATTTGGGACATATTAGCTATTCCTAAATAAAGGACACTATTACAAGAAGCTCTTCAAAGCTAAGCAATACCCAAATGTACTGAAGGACTTGCTAATAAAAGAAAGATCAAAGACACAGTTCATCTGTAGACAACAATGTTAGTGAACATTACACCAGAAGTAAGCAAATCCAAACCAGATCCCCTTTATTTAACTATGATAGTTGGTAAGAAACTAATGCATAATGTAATGATAAATTCAAAGGCTAGTACTTCAATAATGCCAAAGCAAATAGTAGATGCTTTAAAGATAAATTATGAGCAAATCACTAAAGGAGTTATGCAGCTAGATGGCAAACCAGTGCAAATAATAGGGAGAATTAAATAGTTCCCATTATAATTATATACTTATCCAAATATAATTGTAAATCAAGATATAGTAGTGATAGATATACCTCCTATATTTGGCTTATGTTTATCAAGAGATTTTACAGCCAAGATAGGAGGAGATATGTCTCTTGACTAGTCTCACTTAATTCTAAGAACTAAATATGGTTCAAAGTCTGAACCACTATCAAAAAATCACATCACCAATGAGCCAATGTCAAAATTAGAGGTAGATAATTCTATGATAATTAAGAAAGAAAGGGTTTTTGTTGAAAAGTTTGAAGCATTATGGACTAAGCATGATCAAGAAAAAGAAAATAACCAGTTGTTAGTTATGATGCAAAGTGACCCATATGGAAATTATGACTCTACTGGTCTAGACACTTATGTTATTTTTGATGAAGACCATGAAATCCCAAATGTTTTAAGGGAAGAAACACCAAATACTCAAGAATCCAAAAAAGATTCAGAAATCTAGACTTTAAATTTTGATGGGGCTAGAAGTAAAAATGGTGTTGGAGCAGGAATTTGTCTTACTGCTCCAAATGGTGAAATTTTTTTAAGGGCTATTCATTTTCAATTTGTTTATACTAATAATGATGTTGAGTATGAATCTTTAGTACATGGGCTCCTATTAGCCAAGAAAAAGGGAATAAAGAATCTATTAGTAAAAGGAGATTCAGAATTAGTAGTAAAGCAAATTAGAGAAAAGACAATAGCAATGAATGTCAGGATGAAATCCTATAAGCACAAATTTTGGGACTTAATAGAAGATTTTGAAGATTTTAATATTGAAGTAATTCCCAGGATTCAAAATTTTGAAGTTGATAGGATGGCACAGATTGGTTCATAATTTGATCCAGCAACTGGCCTATTAGTTAACAATGAGTCAGTAAAGGTTATAGTAAGGCCAACTATCCCAGATAATGATGAGAACTGGCAAGTATTTGAGAATGATTTTCAAGTACTATCATTCTTGAAACAATTAGGGGAATTCGTTGATCAATTACAACTAAAGATTGAAGAGGCATATGGGGATCAAAATATACAATTAAATAATAATAAGCTTCCCAAAGGTTTAATCACTTTAGAGAGACTTTTTGATCCAGAAGATGTAAGCCTGGAGAAGAAAAGGTTCCAAGCAAACAAAGTAGATTATTCTGAAATAGAGGTAAGTGAAGGGAAAAAATTAAAAGTTGGAAATTCTACAACTCAAGTTAATAAGGAAAGGCTAATTGAATTATGCAAAAAATATGACAGAGTCATAGCCTGGAGCTATGAAGACCTTCATGGATATAATAGAGACATTATTCAGCACACAATAAAACTGACTGAAGGATCTAATCCTGTCAGATAGAAATAGAGGCTAGTGAATCCAAGGATTGAGCCTCTAATGGTGGATGAGTTGTAGAAACTTTTAGATTCTAAAATAATTTTTTTGATCAAACACTCAACTTGGGTATCAAATTTAGTACCAGTTAGAAAAAAGAATGGTGATATAAAACTTTGTGTAGATTTTAGAGATCTAAACAAAGCATCTTTGAAGGATCACTATCCCTTGCCCTCCATGGAATAGATTTTATAGACTATGGCTAGATCTGAGAGGTTTTCTTTGTTAGATGGTTTCTCTAGATACAATTAGATTTGGTTGGCTAATGAAGACCAATACAAGAATACTTTTACTACCAAATGGGGAACATGTTCATATGCTAAAATGCCATTTGTCCTGTCAAACGCTGGAGCCACGTTTCAAAGAGATATGGATGTAGCATTTGGGGAACTTATAAATAAAATAATCTTGATTTATCTTGATGATCTTACTATTTTTTCAAATAATGTTGTTGATCATTTTGATCATTTAGAAGCTGTGTTTAAAAAATGTCAAAAATTTGGACTATCTTTGAATCTTAAGAAATGTATTTTTGTTGTCCCTCAAGGCAAATTATTGGGACATATAGTATCTAAATAAGGAGTCTCCATAGACCCAGAAAGAGTGGCAGCTATAATGAACTTACCTCTTCTGGTAAATAAGAAATAAATTCAATCTTTCTTGGGAAAGATTAATTTCATCAGTCGGTTCATATCTGACTTTGCAGGCTTAGTAAGACCAGTGACACTCTTGCTGAAAAAAGACCTAATTTTCAAGTGGACTATGGAAGGAAGGCAATCCTTTGAAGAGGTCAATAAAGCTATATCCACAACTCTAGTACTTAGAAACCCAAACTTTTCTAAGCCTTTTGTAATTTATGTATATTGAGGAGAGCTTAGTATTGCTGCTATCCTAACACAAAAGGATGATAAATAGGAGGGAGAGCATCCAATAGCCATTTTCTCAAGGACTCTTAGGGAATATGAAACTAGATATAACTTTGCGGAAAAACAAGCATATGCTATGGTAAAATCTCTCAAAAAGTTTAGGCATATAGTATCAAGAAGTAAAATTTTGATACTTGTAGCACATCCAAGTGTCAGAGAATACATCATGGAGGGTGAAATTACTAAAAAAAGAGCACACTGGATAACTAAGATCCTTGAATATGATGTAGAAGTCAAACCCAATAAATTAGTTAGAGGTAGGGGTTTGTGCCAATATATGACTCAAGAGCTTGAAAAGATGATACCTTAAGAGATAAATCTAGGAACAGAAGAAGAAATTGTATTGAGAATACAAGAAGTTGATCAGGAATTCTGGGTTACAAGTAGGATTCATTTTATAAAAAATGGGATTTACCCAAGAAAACTCCCTAAAAATAAGAGAAGATACTATAGGATGCAAGGAGTTCATTTTTTTTAATTGAATAGGTTCTTTTTAGAAGAAATTTTGATGGCAAATTGTTAAGATGTGTAGAAAAGGCTGAGGCTAAGAAAATGCTACATGAAATGCATCATGGAGTATCAGGTGGACATTTTTTTGAAAAGACCATAGCTATAAAGATAAGTGAATCAGGTTATTTTTGGCTTACTTTATTTACAGATTGTTATCAGCTGGTTAAAAAATGTCAATCTTGTCGATATTATGTGGGGATGAGAAGGAATGCAGCAATGCCTCTTAGTCCTATAATTGTGGATGAACCTTTTACTCAATGGGGTCTTGACTTCAATGGAATGATAAATATAGTATGTAGTATGGGTCATAAATGGATCTTAACAGCCATAGATTATTTCACTAGATGGACCGAGGCAGTGCCACTCAAGGAAGCAACAGAAAATGTGATCATAGATTTTCTAGGGAGTATCACTACTCATTTTGGGGTTCTCACACCATAATTTCAGATAATGCTAAAGCATTTTTAGGGTCTGAAGTATCCAAATTTGCATTAAAGCATGGAATATATCTAAAAACTTCTTCTAATTATTACCCTCAGGGTAATGGTTTGGTAGAATCAACTAATAAGAACCTGATTAGACTCATCAAAAGAATAGGGGCTGATCATCACAAAGAGTGGCATAAAGTGCTTAATTTAGCACTGTGGGCTAATAGAATTATGCCTAAATAGGTGATAAAAATGTCCCCATATGAATTGGTATATGGGAAACCTACTGTAATTCCCCTAAGCTTGGAGATTCCTACTCTCCAGCTGATCAAACAAATTGAAATTGAAGAAAATGGCCCCATGCAGGTCAGACTCATAGAACTTCTAGAAGTTCAAGAAAAGAGGGATGCAGCACATGATTCTTTGATAAATCATCATAAAATAATTAAAGACTATTTTGATAAAAGGACTTTAAATCCCCATTTCAAAACAGGCTCAATTATTTTGAAATGGGATGCAAGAGTTGCCAAACCAGGTCAACACACTAAGTTTGAAGCATTATGGACTAGCCCTTATAAAATTTGGGTGTGTAAATAGTAAAATTCATTTGAGATAGAAATGATGGAAGGTGAACCTGAAGATATTCTTGTAAATGGAATCTATTTGAAACATTTTAGTTAAAACTATGTTTTTTAGTGATTTTAGATCATGAGAGAGTTTTAGATTCTTTTTGAGCAGGCTCAAAATTCCTTGGGGTCATCAATAACTATAGAGTAAAAAATAATCTACATTTCATTTTGATTTTTAGTAGTGCACGATCTAGATCACTAACCCCGCATACCTTGGTTCGAGACAGTGAATTTTTGAAATAGAGCATAGGCTCTAATTTCCTTTTGATTCATTTTTCTCTAAGTGTTGAAGTCAAGTGGAAGCTGCCAAGTGTCATTTTTTGAGGCACTTTTCATAACTTCAATAAGGCTACAGAATGTGCCACATGTCCCATAGCAACTCAACAGAATGAGACAAGTGTCATCATCCATGTTTCATATCGGCACCTACATTTCATTTCTTGTCAATGAAAGGTTTCAACAAGCTAAGTATCAGAATCAAGTAGAAAGTGCCAAGTGGCAATCACAGGAGGTTTCAATTTGCTTTTCTAAAAGTGAAAAAAGATGCCATGTATCCCATATGAAGAGAGAATAAGCCACCACATGTCGAGATCTGAATTATCTTCATTTTGCTTTATTAATATAGCAAAGACTGTGGTGGGTCTCAAGTTTTGTTTCTGAAGTAAGTAGAAGCCACCAGGTGTCACTGTCCGTGTAAATATGAAATGAGACCCGATTGTTTCTATGATATAAATAGAGTAAAGTGGAGACCACCATGTGAAACCTTTTTTAAGTTTCTAAAAAGGTAGCTAAAAGAAGTAGAGACCACCACATAACCCCAATTAGGTAAAGCAGATATTGCCACGTGTCTTTTATTGAGGGAAGTGGAAATTGCCACATATCCCTATGTTCCTTTTCAAGTTGCTCGAGAAAGAAAGGTTATGGGTCTTATTTTATTTTAAGATGTTAAAGTTTTGAGGAAGTGGATTATGACAGGTGTCAAAGGTGGAACACTCATAAGCAAAGACAAAAAATGAGTATAAATTACACAAAAAGTGTCACGTGTCTTCAGTAAGGTTGTGAAACCTGCCAAGTATCATCCTCTGGTGTCTCCTAAATTAATAAGAAGGTTTTCAAGGAATTGACTAAGTGTCCTCTTCTATTTAAGAGAAGGAAGCATCCTACAATCTATTTCAGCCAATGAACTACTGAAAGACAAAGCATTTTAGAATCTAAGAGATATCTTCTGTTAGACACTTCCATTTCAGTTAGATTTCAGTTGGGCTATTAGATTGAGAAAAAGCAGACAATTTGGAGTGAATCCAAGGCTATAAATAAAGGTGTAGAGATCACCAAGATGGAGATCAGATACCAGAGAGAATTTTTTGAGAGAAATTGTCAAGAGTTTTAGACTTTCTAGAGTTGTGACTAGGAATATCATTTGCCTTTATTCCATTTTCTTAAGTTGGAAAGTTTATGTAACTGTGCATGTTTTTGTGCCTCTTATGTGACTGGAGAATTAATAAGAAGATTGAATCTTACGCCTTTGTTGATATTTTTTGTGTCATTACAAAAGTAGTCTAGGCTATGTTGTCAAGAGTTTTAGACTTTCTAGAGCTGTGATTAGGAATGTCATTTGCCTTTGTTCCATTTTCTTGAATTGGAAATTTTATATAATTGTGTGTGTTTTTGTGCCTCTTATGTGACTGGAGAATTCAAATAACAAGATTGAACCTTGTGCCTTTGTTGATATTTTCTATATCACTGTAAAATTAGTCTATGTTGTGAGCCTCTGTTTCTATTGTTTCCATCTTTTACATTGATCATGCACTTGTTTGCTCTTAAATGTAATTGAATCTTACATATAGTCTCACTGTGCTTAATATTAAGGTTGAATTACATTCACTCGCATCACCATAGTTAGATTTTCTTTCTTGCATTTGTGTTTCTGTTAAAATTCCTATCCCTTTTCCCAATATACACTTGATATAAAGAAGAGACCAACTTCTTAAAAATCTGGAGGTTGTTTCAAGTCACAAGTCCCACATCTTGAAACTTCCCATTGTTGGTGTTAGAAACAAGTGCAATTTTAACCATCAACAGGAAATTAAGACACAATAAGATCTCTTGAAACATGGTAGAGTGATTTCTTCTTGGAATGATTTTGTTTCTACATTGAAAAATCAATTTTATCCATTGGGTTATATGCAAAAATCTACTATGGATTGGCAAAACTTAAGGAAAACTAAGGGTCAAATTTTAAAATATTACACTCAAGGGTTTAGAAAAAGGGCTTTGGTTTTGGGCATTCCCATTTACATTTAAAAGGATCTTTTAAATTATATTTGTGGATTACATAGTTGTTTGAGGTAAACAATTCTTATTTTTTCCCACTAACCTTGATGAAGTTTGTGTCCAAGCTACCCGCATTAAATCAAGGGGTAAAGTGATTAAGGAAAACTGCATAAAGAAACCAAGTAAACTTCTTGAAAGTAAAGGTAAAGGAAAGGGTAAGATGAAACACATTTCCACAATCAAGAAAGAGGATGATAAGATTTTTTTTTCACATTTCAAAAAAGAAGGTTATGAAGATGTTAAGTGTTGGAATATCCATCTGGAACTTAGTCCAAAAAGGTTTAGAAAAAATAAAGGTAATTACAAGACTATTGCATCAGTACAACAAGATCTTGGATCTAATTCAGATGATGGAACCAAATCACCACTATGGGTTTGAATGTTCATATTATTACTCTTCTATCACTAAATCTCATACTTCTCAATCTTTTTTTAATTATAAGTCTATTCATGATGAAAGTAAAATAAAAGAAATGAGTTTTTCCACATAAGGGTAATTTCTAATCATATTAAAATATATAATCTCTTTGATAGTGGATCACAAGCTAATCTCATTTCTGAATAATTTTTAAATAAATTAGTACTTAAGACTAAACCACATCCTAAGGCATACACTTTGGGTTGGGTATGTGATGATGTAAAATTTCAAATCTCTAAAACATCTAAATTAAGATTTTCAATCACCTCTAAGTTCATTGATGAGGTAGAATTAGTTGTGGTTCCACTTGATATTTATGGCATTATACTTGGAAGTCCATATTTATATGATATAAAATTAAACTTCTATAGGGAAGAGAATAAATATTTGTTTGTAAAAATGGGGTTGAATACATTTTAAGATCCCATCAGATAAAGGCAAATTTATCACTTGTATCTATAGGACAAATGAAAAGGCTTGTTAATTCAAGAAAAAAGTTTGTATTCATGATTGTGCAAGCCAAGGATGATGATAAATCTAAAGCTCTAGAAGTTTTTGATCCTAAACATAAGCATAAAATAATTAAGTTAATGTCTAACTATGTTGATGTTTTTAAGGATCCACAAGGTTTACCTCCTAAAAGGGATGTACAAAATGAGATACAACTACATCAAGATGCTCCTCTTCTTAACATTGGCATGTATAGAATGTTTGTGGTGGAGGATGAATAAATATGAAGTAAGTGTAATATTTACTTGAGAAAGGGGTCCTTCATCCAAGCACTTCTCCATGTGGTTCACCAATTATTTTAGTGTTAAATAATGATGGCACTTGGTGAGAGTGTGTGGAGTTTTTAGCATTGCACAAGACAATGGTGAAAAATCTCAACCCTCTTCCTCATATTGATAATTTTCTAAATAAATTGAAAAATATTTTTTATTTCAATAAGTGAGACATAAGAAGTAGTTATCACCAAGTTAGGATTAGTGAAGGTGATAGTTGGAAAATTGTTTTTAAAACTAAGCAAGGTTTTTTTAAGTGGATAGTTATGCCCTTTAGGCTTTGTAATGCACCCACCAATTTCATGTGGGTTATGAATGATGTATTTATTCCATTCATAGATTATTTTTTAATAGTATAATTAGACTATATTTTGATCTTTAGTAAAATTTGGGAATATCTTGTTAAACACATTAGGAAAGTGTTAGATATATTGTAAAAGGAGAAATTATACTTAAATATGTCTAAATGTGAATTTGGTAAAGCATATTTGGTTTATTTAGGCTATATAGTATGGGGTGGTGAAATGAAAATTGATCCCTCTAAATTTGAAGCCATTATTAAATGGCCTAAGCCTAATAATGTTACAAAAGTTAGAAGCTTCCTAGGGGAAGTACAATATTGGTGGAATTTTATTGCTAACTTTTCATTAATTTCATCTCCTTTGCATGCTTTGATGAGTACTAAACATGTATTCCAATGGGGAGGAAAACACCAAAAATCCTTTGACATATTAAAATAAAATATAAGCACGTCCCTAGTCTTAACAGTTCCAAATTCAAAATAACCATTTGAGATGAAAACCAATAGGTGTCATTATAATGTAAAAGTGAAAACATATATGTTACCATTTAAAAACTTACATAAGTGCGGAAGGAACTATCCTAATTATGATAAAGGGTTGTGTGGTTTAGTATAAAGTGTGAAGAAATAGAAGAATTATTTAATTGTCAAAGGGATACTAAACCACATGGAACATCATCTTTTATAATATCTCTAATCATAGTCAAAGATACAATAATTAAGGCACTTTTGTTGGATATGTTTTTTACAACAATTTGATATCATGATAAGGTATAAAAATTTACACAAAATTAGGTTGTTGATATGCTTTAAATACCTCCGATTATTTAATCTATTATTTTGCAACATAGTTGTTTGATGCATGAAAGTTATAAAGAAAAATATGCTAGAGATGATGATTTCAAGGATGTATATGAAGATATAATTCATGGTAATCAAGTAGAAGAATTATAATATCAATTACATGATGGATTACTTTATATTCTTGATAAAATTTTCATTCACAAGATGAAAGAGTTCATGTGATTAGGGAAACACATACTTCTCTTTTTTCTAGTCATTTTGGCATTGGGAAAATAGTCTCACAATTACAAAGATATTAGTATTGGCATCAAATGTATGAAAATGTATCTAAGTATGTAAAAGGTTATATTATTTATACCAATATTAAGCTTAGTAACAAGAAATTGGGCTTGTATACCCCATTTCACATACCAACCCATCCATGGGAATGTGGTTCTATGGATTTTTTAGGAGGCTTTTCTATGTCAATAAATAATCATGACTATTTATATGTGGTTGTGGATAAATTTATCAAAATGTGTGTATTAGTGCCCTATAAAAAATAGATAACATGCAAGGAGACTGAACACTTGTTCTTCAATAATGTTTGGGTTCATTTTGGTTTTCACACATCTATTATATCTTATTGATATTCTCAATTCATTGGAAAAAAATTCTCAACATTGTGTAACTTGATGGACACAAAACTCAATAAGAGCATTGCCTCTCATCCATAAAAATGATGGGTAAACAAAAGTGGTTACTGAATAATGGTATATTTTCTCTAAGGATATTGTAGCAAGCATCCAAGATTTTGGATGAACACTTATGCTATATGAAACATGCTTACAATCATGTCATATATTCTTGAGACTTGTTCTAGTTATTTATTAAGTCCCCCTTAAACTTCACTTTTAGACAAGAATCAATGGTGGATGGACATAAAGATGTAAACAAAGCAAAAAATTTCAACAAGTTATTGAAGATCAATTGGAAAAACTCTAAACCAAGTATAAGGATAAGCATGACAAGCATCAAATTGATCATCACTTCCAAGTTGGTAATAAATTTTTTCTACGCATTAGCAAAGAATGCCTTAAAGGTGAAGGTAAAAAGCTCAAACCAATCAGATATGGTGCATTTAATATTTTGGAAAAGATTGGAAACAATGTTTTTTGGCTAGGGTTACCTCCATATATTCAAATGTATTCCATGGTAAATGTTGAAAACTTGAAACTATATGAGCCTCATATGATCATGGATCAAGGTGCAAATGTTTAGGTTCCTTATGTTGATTATTTTTATCCTAAATATCTCGATGAGTTTTAGGAATATGTTATCCTAGATAAGATGTTAAGGACTCCAAAAAGGGGTGATGTGGAGTACCTTCATGTGGGTCTAAAAGGGATGCATCCAAGCAAATCATGATAGATGGAAACTTGAAAAGTGAGGGAGATGTACCATCACTTATTTTTTGAAATAAATTAGAATTTTGATGGTGTAAAAGCTTATTAGTGGGGAGGAGTAATCAGGAGGATCTCCATAACTAATTTGATCAGATGATATCAAATTCTACTAAAAATTTCCACACATAAAAGTGTATTCAATCAAAAATGCATCATGTATATAAATCAATCCTAGCTTAGTAAAGATAGAGCATATCTACACTTCCAATTGGAAATATGTTTGTTAAGTGGGAGCATGACCAATATGGAGATACACTAAGCCCAATCATGGGATCACTTGTCACAATACACCATGTTAGGAAGGGTTCCAAAGCCTACAATATAACACAATCATGTAACAAACCTAAAAGCGTCCTAGGTTTAATGTTCACTTTATTCTAAACAAGAAAGTAAATCCAATCTAGTGCACACCAAAGCTTATGGAAAAATATGAGGGGTTAGTAGAATAATAAAAAAATGTATAGGATAATCTCAATTAAGCTAAGTATGAGTAAGAACCTAATACATGGAATATGAAGAATAATATTATTCAATCTAATACTTATGCTACTTCTATCTACTAAACAGAGGAGAACAAAGTTAGAATATACTTACCTGATTGTGAACCTGTCGAGACTCAATCTCTCTCTTGGATAAAGGATATTTATAAGAGGTTTTTATGGTTTATAGGGATAACTAAGAAAGGCCAAATCATCCAAGACTTATCCACAAGATTAGATTCTCCAAGTACAAACCCTAAGCTAAGAATCCTCAATTAGAATGGTGGAGAGCAAATTGTAAAGAAGCACAAGAAAATAATAAATATTGATTTCATATTGAAATAATGATGAAATTATCTTGTATTTATAGCTGTATCTCACCCTAAATCCTTTTGAATATGTCAGCTATACAAGGTCGACCCAATTGACCCTATATGTTTTCAAAATATAAATCACCAAGTCCCAAGCTAGGTCAGCCAAAGGGCTAACAAAAATCCAAGTGAAAAATACCCAAAAATAGTATAGGGTTGACCTAGTCAACCCAATACAGTAATCAAAGGCTGAAAACTATATAGGGTCGACCCAATTGACCTAGTACAGTCAAATAGCAAAAGGGGATCAAGGTGAGGAAAAGAGGGATAGAAAGAGGAAAAAGACTGGAAGAGTATGAAAAGGAGGAGTAATAACTTAGCGAATGGTTTTAATATCTATTTGGATTTGCAATAATGTGGCAATAAAGGACAATAATCATGTGAAACCCTAAAGGTCTACCCACCCCTTTCTCAATACACCCATTAGGACGTGCACTCTGAGAGATTGAGTCTCAATGGGTTCTTGTAAGATGTAAAGAATCAATATTTGATAAAAAGTTGAAAATATTATGTGTATTCATATTCACCACTCTAATCTCATCACATGTCACTAAGGTGTAACAAGGGATGGTGCTTTGAGAAAGAATAGGACACATAATACTAAGGCTAAAAAAAAGTTATAGTATTTTAAAGCTTAAAATAACTAAAAGTAAATGACTAAAAAGTAAATAAATAGAAATTAAATGTAATGCATACCTTGACTTACCTTTATTGCTAGATGGTTTTCTATTGTGTTGTTAGTTTTGATTGTGGAGGGCACATAGACTACTTTTGTTAAACCCAAGAATATAAAACTAAAGAGAAAAAACAAACAAATGCAAGAAAAGCCAAGATAGATGGTGCTATGAGGATGGGATGTACTTGGGAATTTATCAATTTGAGGTGATAGGTGTTATGTTAGACCAAATGACCAAGTCAAAAAAAAAAATTAAATCAAGTAACTGAAAAGACAAGGCTCCTAAAGACCTAAAAACTCAAACAATCTATCCTCAGGTAAGAAAGACAAACTCACCAAGTCAAACCAAGGATAATTGTCAAAAAAGATGGTAATAAAATAAATCAATGTTAAAAGAAGAAACAAAATGGTAAAACAACATTGATGAGTGAGAAATAACAATTCTTATCTCACTCAACAATGGAAAAAAGGTAAATAAAAAGGGAAAACAACATTGATGAGTGAGAAGTAATAATCCAACCTCACTCAATAATGGAAAAAGGGTACAAAATCATGTGTCTGTAATAGAAAGATAGTGCAACAATGACAAATGGTAAAAAGAAACAAGTCTAGGAATGTAAATAATGGTAAAAAAGAAATAATTAATCTATAGTTGCTCAAACATGTTGTTTTGCTTTAAGTATAGATAAAACTGAAACAAAGTAATGCTAGCATGTTTTTAAGAGGTGAAAAATAAGGAATTAAAGAAGAGGGAAAATAGATTTGAAATCACAATTTGTTTGTCAAGGAGGAAAGGAAATGGGTGGAGTGGAGAGTAAATAAAAAACTAAGGTAGAGGAACTCTTTATTGAAGTCAAGACACTCAAATTAGGTTTGTCAAAACAAGAGGAATTTTAACCTTAAGGAGTCTGAAGAACTTTTCTTGGCCACACAAGTCTTAGGTCGACAAATGAAGTATATATATCATCCCATGAAAGTTATATGTATGAAAATTAAAATGGACCTACCTTCCCACAATGTGTTCCCTATTCCTCATAACTCATTATAGAGTAGTTGGTCTACTATGAATATTGAACAATTGCTTGAGAAAGTAGGTAGCACCATAGAGTTTATGGAATTCCCCTATTCCAATCTACTTGCCTACCACACCCCAAAGGATCTTGGTTCTATGTGAGGCCAACTGTGGAGTTTGTGATTTGATTAGAGATAGGAGATGTGCTTTTAATCACATATTTTAGTGTGATTTGACTTTTGAGATTTACATGTTGCCTTTTAGATAATATTTCCTTTTAATTAAAATGATTTGGATTTTAAATTTTTTGATGTCTTTTTATATTCCTCCTCCATACGGATTTGTAAAACCAAACATAGGTGCCAAAGATGACTTTTATTTGAATACTTGGGACTTGGTTACTAAGAGAGAGAAATTAAAAGAGCATGGGGTCTAAGAGTCTCATAAATCTAGGTAAAATAAAAGTGTTTTCTTGACCTCGACCTTGTTTTGGTCAATGTGGAGTGAAAGAATGGGGAAATAAAGAGGAGAAACACATGGAATAATTTGAATTACTTCAAATCAAAAAAATGTGATAAAGGGTAAAAAGGGATATAATGATAGTAAAGTGTGATTCCTTATCATAAAAATGAGGGAAATGGAGGAAAGCATTCTAACATAGATTGTTGTGTAAATTTCATCTAACAAAAGAATAAAAAGGATAAAGTTGAGAACAAGGATGTAAAAACATGAAAAGATTGTAATTTTATGAGGAGGATTGGGTCCTATTAGTGGTCTTACACTAAAATTTCATAAAAGAGAAACCCATAATTATGACAACAAGAAAGTTAAAGATAGATTGAGGTAAGTAAAAATATGGTAGTTTTGTGAGGAGTGTTGGGTCTTATCCATAGTCTTACGAAGAAAATCACAAAATAAAAACCCAAAGGGTGTCTCAAAGTAAATTAGAAAACATTAGGGAGAAAATAAGTAAAAACAAAATGGTAATTTTGTGAGGAATGTCAGGTCCCATCTATGGTCTTACAAAGAAACTCATAAAAGAAAAACCCAAGGGGTGTTAAAAAGAGAAAATGTAAAAATATAAATAAGACTATGGTACATCAATAAACCAAAAGACCAACAGGGAGGACTAAAGGTTTGTGAAAGGAAAGAACTTGCTACTGAGGGAAAGACCCATGTAAGTAACCTACAAAAAGTTTTAGATAGATGATAGTAATGAAAAGAAGGAAGTGTTCCTAAATTAATGGCTATATCAATGATGATCATGTGAGATAAAATCTTGTATCTTGAAAGGTTTCTTGAAGTTAAATTAGTTTGGTATCATGCAATGGAGAATAATAGTGGGCATCACAAGATGCCCTAAAGGGTAAGTGGATGTAGGGATGGGCATCAAAAGATGCCCTAAAGTTTGGAATGATATGTGGGTAGGAATCATAAGATGTCCCAAAGGATAGATTAATGTGTGGATGGGCATTTCAAGATACCCCAACAACTAAAAAGAGGAAGAAAAGATAAGAATCAAAGAGAACCCCATATAGTGTCTAAATGGATTCAAATTTTCCAAGAAGATTATAATAGGGGATATGATGCTTGAGAAAATAAAAATAATGACAAGAAATAAGAATAAAAAATATACGAATAACTAAGTCAGGTAAACAAAGAATCAAGTCAAACATAAAGGTAAAGTAGAAAACTATACAGAGTCAACTGGGTCAGCCTAGTATAGAGAACATCACTTGCAAAATATATAAGGTAAATTAGGTCAATCTATAAAATAAATAGGGGCTAAAAATTGATTAAATAATAATACAAGGTTGACTGGGTTGACCTAGTTCTATATTCTAGATAGGAAGTAAGAAAGAAAATATATAGGGTCGATTAGATTGACATAGTTTTGTATCTGAGGGGTAGAAAAGAATATTGTCTAGATAGAATCAACCTAGTACTACAAATATATGAAAAATAAAATGATAAAATAATGAAATAAGTGAACATATCATACAAGGGTTAGATTCACATCGGGTTCACTAAAATGTATGTAATTAAAAATGTGTCGTGTCTATAAATAAATCCTAGGTCAAAGAAGATAGAGCATATCTACACTTCTGATCGGGAATACATTTGTTAAGTGGGAAAATGAACAATATGGGGATCTACTAAACTTGATTAGGGGATTACTTATCATAATACACCATGCTAGGAAGGGTTCCAAAGCCTACAGTCTAACACAACAATGCAACAACCTTAAAAGAGTCCTAGGTTTAATGTTCACTCTATTCTAATAAATAAGAAAGTAAATCTAATCTAGTTCACACCAAATCTTGTGGCACAATATGAGGGGTTAGTAAAATAATCAAAACATATATAGGATAATCTCAATTAAGTCAAGTATGAATAAGAACCTAATACATGGAATATTAGGAGTAATATTATTTGAGCCAATACTTATGCTACTTCTATCTACTAAAGAGAGAAGAACAAAGTTAGAATATACATAACTAAATTTGAACCCATTGAGACTAAATCTCTCCCTTGGCCAAAGGGGATTCACAAGTGGTTGTTTTGATTTATAAACATCACTAAGAAAGGCCAAAGCATCCAAGACTTATCCACAAGACTAGATTCTCCAAGTAGAAACCCTAAGCTAAGACTCCTCAAGTAGAATGGTGGAAGAGAAAATTATAAATAAGCATGAGTGAATTATAACTCTTGATTTCATATTAAAATAATGATGAAATGATCTTATATTTATAGGTATATCTCACCCTAAATCCTTTCAAATATGTCAACTATACAAGGTCAACCTAGTCGACCCATATGTTTTTTGAAGATAAATCACTAGGTCCTGAGCTAGGTCATCCAAAGGGATAATGAAAATCCAAGTGAAAACACCCAAAAATAGTACAAGGTCAACCCAATTAACCTTGTAAAGTAATTAGAGGATGAAAACTAAACAGGGTCAACCTAGTTGACCTAATATAGTCAACTGGTGAAAGGGGATCAAGGCGAGGAAAAGAGGGATAGAAAGAGGAAAAAGATTGGAGGAATGTGCAAGGGAGGAGTAATAGCTTAGGTAATGGTTTTAATATTTGTTTGGATTGGTAATAATGTGGAAATAAGGGAAAATAATCCTATGAAGCACCAAAGGTATACCCACCCCTTTCATGATGCACCCCTTAGGGGCATGCACTCAGAGAGATTGAGTCTTGATGGGTTCCTAGAAGATATAAAACATCAGTATTTGATAAAAGGTTAAAAATATTATGTGTATACAAAAATAACTCATTGAGTGATTTCCACCATGATTTTAATGGAATATATCCAACACCATGTGAAAAATTTATGGCCTACAAAAGCTAAATCCAAACAAGTAAAAAATCTGAAGACATGGTACAATGATGATGTTAGTAGATGGCATGGACCAATCACCTTTTTACCACATGGACCAATCAATATTTGACACATAGACCAATTATATGTTAACACATAGCACATGGATAAAGGGTTTTTGTTAACATTCCTCTAGTTTCAATGATCAAGTGATGGGGTCATGATATTTTCCAATTAGGGGCCCATTAACTAGTTGGGGTCCACTTTTTGTATGGAGGCGGACCCTACTGCCAGCTTCAAACTACCATGGAAATGTTTTTGCATAAAAAACCTTTTGTATAATTATCCACAATCCATGTGGGATAAATCCTAATGCCTTTGTAAAGACATAACACCTAAATGCCAACATGGTATATAATCCATGTAAATCACCAATATCCATAACTAAGTCCAAAGGATGGCCTCTTTGATTGATTAACAAGGCTAGGAATGTTATTTTTAAACATTTATTTTGTTATGAATCCCATCCATGTGGGATAAAACCCTAAGGCCAACTTAAAAAGTGGGTTGAATTCATTCAAAAGATAAATTTTAGTCTTATCCCAAATAATGTTAAATAATAAAACTATCCAAGTCAACTTTAAAGGAAAAAAGGATATATTAATATTAACATTCATTTGACCCATGAATGTAGTATATTTATGATCATTTTGGTGAATTACAAAGATAAAGGGGTGATTTTGAGGGGACTTAAACATTTCCATCATTTTAAAAAGGATAAGAGATTGACCAATAGACCAGGAGGATCGAAATCTTATATAAAGTATAAAATTTTATTTTAAAAAGATGGATTATTTTATCCCTTTATTTAGGAGAGCAAAGAAAAATAGAGTTTATTTATTGTAGGAAGGAGATTGAAGGTCAAGAGCCTAATTTATAGACTTCTTAGAGAGAGGACAAAGATAATTTGTAGACTAAATTTATTATTTTGATGAAAATAAGATTTTACAAGTGATTTTACATCATTAATTGATTGGTTTGATTCTTTTTTGAACCAAGAGATGTAGCCTAACAAGGGTGAACTCCGTTGTCTATCTTAGTTTTCATTTTTTTGTATTTTATTCATTTTTTTTGTTTTTTAATATTAGTATTAAATTTAATTTTATTTACTTAGGCTAATTTTTAATGTAAAGACATAAAATTGAGAGAAATTTTATAAGTATTCTAAATTGGTGAAGTAAATAGAGTTTTCACTTACAACCAATTTTAAATCAAAGCCACAAGTCAACCACACATGTCCCTAGAAGCACTATAGGTTAAGGGTGTATCATACCCCTCCCATTCAAAAAAATGCTTCCAATAATGTTGAATAAACTTCAAATGTTATTTCAATAAAGTTTCATCTTTCCATGTTGTATCTTAACAATTTAAACTCTTCCACTTGATCAAATACTCCTTAAGCTTTGTTCTTCATACCCTTTTTGTGTAGGTGTGAAGGATGTCCTCATGTTCCAAAATGACTTGACCTTCTTCATCTAGTTTAGGTAACTCAATATAGGCATAAAATCTTAGTACAATGACCTTATTTAGGAAAGGTAAATGAAATACATGATGTATGTGAGTAGATTGGGATAGCTCTAGCTTGTATGCCACACTACCAATTTTCTACAAGAATTGATAAGGGCCATCATTCTTAGGAGAAAATTTTTAATATTTTTTCTATTGATTCAAATATATCTAATGATATGGGTAAAAGTGCACAAATACTCAATCATCAATATCAAAATGCCTCTCACTACTGTGTTGATCTATTTGATGCTTCATTCTATTATAAGCCATTGCTAAATTATCCCTTAAACTAGATAGTACTTCTTGTTGATATTGAATGTGTTCCTCAAAAACTCAAACCTTGGGTTGTACCTTCAAATATGAATTGATGGATGGGAGATGATATCCATAAAGTTACACAAAGGGATACAATTTATAAGAGATATGGATATATGTGTTGTACCACCATTATAGTAATGGAAATGAATAGACCCAACATTCTTGTTTATCCAATACAGAGTAATGGAGATACCCCTCTAGGAATTTATTGACAACCTTTGTTTTCCCTTCAGATTGAGGATGGTAAGATAGTCTATGAGCCAACTGAGTACCCAAACATGTAAATAAATAAATCCAAAAATTATTGATGAAGATAGGACCACAGTCACTTACAATTATTTTGGGAGTACCATGCAACTTATAAACTATATTTATAAAATCAACAACTATTGTAATAGCTATAATGGTTATGATAAGAAATAAAATTAGCATATTTTGTGAGCCTATCCACCACTACCATGATGGAATTTTTAAATTTATACCTTGGCAACCCTATAATGAAATCCATGGAAACCTTATCCCACCACTGGCTAGGGATGGATAAAGATTTCAAAAGACTTGGTGTCTTAATTGTTTCTCCTTTGTTATGTGAAAAAACCATGCATTTTTCCACAAATTTTTGCATATCCCCCTTGATTATTTCCCAAAATAAATATTTCTTTATTTGATTATATGTCTTCAAAATCTTGAACACCCCCTTATTGGAGATACATGAAGCTCCTAAATGATCTTGTGTTTGAGGACATAATCCGTACATATGTAACATATTGTGTTCCATTTACACTCAAATTTATCAAAAATACATGAACCCTACTGAAGGTTATGAATCAATACCTATGTATTCATTTCATTCTCCCATTCTAATATTTATTATTTTAAACAATCTACTTTCCAAATGGTCATTATGCATAATAATGCCTCAACTAATTCATCCCTCCTAAAAATGCATTTGCTACCACATTCTCTTTTCCTTTCTTAAAAAATATTTCAAAGTCATATCCCAACATTTTATTTATCCATTTTTGTTTCTCTTCTGATGATAATCATTTTTTCAAAAAGCATTTTTGACTATCGTTATCAGTTTCTACCTGAAAGTGTATACCCATCAAATAAGATCTCCATGTTTGACTACATGAAGAATATCCATCATCTCTTTCTTGTTAGGAATAAAGAATGAAAATAAATATTAATGAAATAAAGATATAAATAAAATGAAAAAAACACAAAACTATAGAGACACATATTTAATGTGGTTCATCCAATATGGGATACATCCACACAGAAATAACTAGTTTTTCTCTTATTTAGTACAATAAATGAAGAGAGAAACCTGAAATACATCTACTACAATATCTTCTTCACTCACACATAGTGTGCCACCATATTTACAATTCCCTCATATCATAATAAGGTTACATATTAGGGTAAAAAAGCACCAACATAATTTCTACCATTAGATTTATGAACTAATAGTGAATGGTCCAGATTTACTATGAAATTATAATATTTTACAATGCATTTTTCAAAAAAAATTGCTTCGAGGGCACTACCCCCAAAACCCCACTAGGGGGGCTCCAAATTAGGTCTTCGCTCCCACTAGACCCCCATGGAGACCTTAGTGGGGGGACATTTCCCCCCTCCCATACCCCCATGTCGGTAATTGGGCATTATAATAAGATCAAGCTTTACCATCCATCATTTCTCATAGATATGTTTAAACTTATTTTCTATCTTGAGTTGATGACTCTTAAATGCAATATGTCTTATTTCTTGCATGATTAATTCCCCCTTGACATATCCTGATACATCACATTTAATAACAATGTTTTATAAAAATTAGGGGTCACCAAAACTAGAGTGCTGTGTGTATACACAATATGTTTTAAATTTATCAATTAATGAATATTTCTCTCTTGCAGGAACCTATCGAGTCTCAACCTCTCTAAGTGCACACATTAAAGGGTACACTAGGAAAGGGTTGGGAAGGCCTTTAGTGCTTCAAAAGATTGTTATTCCCTATAACTCCACCTAAAACCAATACAAACCCCTCCTATACATTTCCCTAAGCTTTGACACATCCCTTACATGATTCTCCAAGTAATTAACCACCTCAAATAGCCTATGCTTAAGCCAAAACCCATTTTTACCACTTTACCAAATGTAGTCAATTGAGTCAGTCTAGTTCAACAATACACAACAACCTTTTGAAAAACACCATTAGCCAAAGAAGAGGTTGAGGCTTGACAGGTTCATATTTAAGGTAAGTATTCCCAACTCTTAATTTTTTATTGTTAGCAGATAGATTTGTATGTACAATGGCTAATGAATGTATTTTCTCTTCTTGATTATGATTACATCTACATTGACTTGAGTAGAGTTCTTTTTTGCACGTTTATTATTTATGTTTATCCCCCATTTGTGTCATAAACTTTAGTAAGCACTAGATTAGGTTTAATTTACTTTATTATTGCATTTTAATATCAAGACCTAACTAGGGTTATTATGTGATGTTGTTTGACTAGAGGCCTTGTAACCCTCTCTAGTCATATTATATGATAAGAGATCCCTTAGGTAGGTTTAGTGGATCTATATCAATTGTGACCCCAATTATCTAAGTATTACTAGTGATATAGTTAGTTGATTATCTTTTTTGAGTTAGAATTGATTTGTAGATCAACTTCACTTTCACTTGAATACATTCTAGTGAACCTGATAGAACTAACCCTTATAGTTTTTAAATATTCATTTTTACACTACTCGATCGACTATGTTGACTTAGTATAGTATTTTTTACATAGGTCTCAACACTCAATTGATCCAATTGACTTAGTTTAGTTCTTTGTGTAGTTTTTTCTCTTTTACAAACAAATAAATCAATCCAATCAACCCAATTGTGTATTCTTTGCGAGTCATCTTCTATTTCATCCATCTAATTGACATAGTTAAGGCATCACCTTATAGGTTTTCAAACTTAGGTGAACCTATTGATCTTATTCAACTCCCTATGATTGGATTTTCCCTCTTAGCACACTAGATTGATCTTATTGATTTAGTTTTTCAACCCATCTTTCAAATTTTATAGACATGGTTCTTTTAGTTATTTTTAATTATTCAATTTAGATAAAGTTATTTGAATGGTTTGACTTTGTTTTAACATTTCATTTTGAAGGTTAAAGCCCTAATCTAGACAACACAGCTTAAAAATAGAAATTTAGTAGATTCAGTACATTGATAAAATTAATCAAACCAACTTTAGGTTCATTCTGACCAACCTAGTTATTTCATTTTTCTCAATTTCATTCAAACTTCATTTCTATTTTCCCAAATTTTAAGTTCTATAAAAATGTCACCTTATAGTAAACTAATTTAGTTGGTTCAACTTAGTTCTGTAGATATTTTTTTACAAATAAACCTAGTTGACTTACTCAACCAAGTTTCTCTGGATTATCTTGCAATAGACAGAGTTGACTAGATTGAATCTATTTTGTACTTTTTGCATACTAGGTCGATCCAATTGACCTAGTATTATGTTTTTTTCAAGCAAAGGAAATTAACACACATTGGTAGTAATAAATTCAATTTTCATTTATTTAATTGCTTGCTTAGAGTAGTGCACATAGTATAACTAAGAAGGTTAAATTATCAGATTAATCACTTTCTTATTTCACACACTACCAAATCACAAAATATCAAATAAGAATTCAAACACTTCTACCCAGTTCTACCTGCTTAGATTTCATCACCAAGGGGGAAGCTGACTCAATTTTTTGGCATAGTATAAATACATGGTTGATGGTATATATTGGCAAAGCATCCAATACCCTGATCTCTATAGGATTATGAAGTGAGGGGGTAGGCCCCAACACCAAGCTAATACCATCACAAAAACACATCCCTTTTAGCCTTAACATACCTGAAAATAGATTTAACTTACCTATTTTAGTTCATTTGCAAAGCTAAATTTCCTATCACATATTAAAACATAATTTAAAACATCTAAGAATGTTTAATTATTATATTAGCATTTACATTTAAGTATTTATACTTGTTTACAAATTGTATTTTGTATTGAAAAAATTGTATTGGCCAATATTGGTATAAGATTTGTGTTATGTTTTGCAACTAGATCAATTTAAAAGACCTAGTTGCCTATGTGTTTAGCTTATTTTCCTATAAAATTGCTACTCAATCATCTATATCTATAACATTTCAATTTTTTCCCACCTATAGAACACAACCAACTTAGTCTCTTATGGGCTACTATGATTACTTTCTATATAACACAAATGTCTTTGTTGACTCAATTTTCCATAAATATTTTTTATTTGTGCTCCTATAGAACATAGTCAACCTATTCAACTTTGTTTTTTGCCCACTATTCTAGTTACCTTCTTCTAAAATAGATCTGATCAATTTGACCTTGTACCATCTTTTTGATTGTGTACCCTTTGGTCAATTCAGTAAATTTTTTTTGAATTCTTATCTACCCAATCCCATCTAGTACTTGGTCAACTTTGTCCATTTTTCATCCTTTTTATCCTTCTTCTTAGATTATTATTTTAAACATCATGAAATACCCTATTAAAATATTCTTGCATAGCTTTAATCTATTTATATGATAAATAGGTTGTTCTTTCCTTCCTACCTTAAACACCAAAGAGGATACTCACTTTTGGTGTACCTTCTATCACCCTTCATCTATGGATTATAATGTGGTTCAAATCACCCAAAATGATGAAATTGATGGATCAAATCCATTTCACACTTCTTAAGACACCACCCTAACCAAAATACCTCATTACACTATAGAATCATTCAACACAAGCCTAACAAATACCCCTATAGGAAATTCATTAACAAAAAACCCCATAGGAAATACCTTAACAAGGAATTTTCCTCCTCCCACCAACTCCAATTTTCCTCCTAATACCAAAACTAACCTTCCCCCTTCAAATCCTAATAATCTAAATTCATAAATTGGTGCCACTGAAATCCTTGCATAAATAGTCCAACAAATGAATGTTATGAAAAAATTAAATACATCTCAAATGGTGCAAATGCAACATCATCTATTACACATGAATAATCAACCTTCTCTTATTTTACCTCAAAGTAATCAAAACTTTATCCCTCCTCTTCTTAGAGATGCCAATGGGAATATCATTTTACAACCCCTTATGCATAACAAGATACTTCAACATATCCAAAATGAACCTTTAGCTCCCTTCATTATTTCTATTGATATTAGAAATATTTTTCCAACTATTAAATATGATGGAAATAAGGACCCTACATCCTTACTTAGGCATTTGGTAATATTTAAAAAGAATGGATTCAAACAAACACCTTTGCTACCAAAAAACTTCTAGTCAAAACTTTTACAGGAGATGTCCTGGAATGGTATAATCACTTATCTTAACATTATATTTCAAAATAAGAAGATTTATTTAATACCTTAGTCAAATAATTTCAATATAATGACCTTCTTAAAGATTATCTTATTAATTTCAATGTTAAACAATCACCCTCTAAATCAGCCCATGACTTCATTAAATGATGGAAATCTTTGGCTTATAAATTAGATCATAACATGAATGATGATAATATATTTAAACTCTTTAAAACCACATTAACACCCTCACTTCAATATAAGGTTCAAAAAATTTCTCCACAAAATATAAATGATGCAATTGATCAATCTAAAATACAAGTCTTTCTTGTGAAATGATTTGAACCAGATCATAAATCCATCAAGGTATATTTCCAAAATTCCACAAATGAGATTACTAGAAATCCTTTTCAAACAAAAATAGGATCATTCAAGGTGGATAATACCCTTCCTTCCCATACACCATTAAAATTCCAAAAAATGAAGAAAATATTATCTCCCTCTAAACCTTTCATGTATAATAATGCCCCACCTTCATGGTATGGCCCTAACAAATTATTTTGGTTTTATGTTGATGTGGGTAATTCTCATGAAACATGTCATGGAATCCTCAAATTTTCTACTTATTTTATGTTAAGAGATACATTTGACCATGGTACTATGATAAAATTACTTCATCATGACTATGTTAAAGCCTTTGAAAAGAAATAATTTACCAAACCTCAAAAATATTTCTCTACTTCCAACCCACAACATTAGAATTAGTATATTTATGCAATAAATGCTAATTATGACCAATATTATACTAATCCATAATATGTTAATGTAGCCAAGGTAAATTATAGATGAAAACCTAATCACAAAGATCCATTCACTAAGATTAAAAAACCATCAATCGAAGACCAACTACTTAACGATACCACCACTACCATACCTTCCAAACCAAATGAGGAAACACGCCCACAACCACAACCTCAATCTACTTCTCATATTCTTATGAAATACATTGTACCTCATAAACTTCATCTTGGTTCTTCATCTTCTAAATAACATTGGAATTTATTTGAATAATGAAATTCAATGCCTTTTAATATACCCTTCATGGAGTTAGTTCATACTTCTCCATATCATCATAACTTTCTAGTGCAAAAATTGCAAGACATTGAAGAACCAATATGTTCCTAGGTCACCCATGGACATATCGTATGTGGGTTATTGCCTCCTCAAGTAGTCAATGTATTAAATACATCCATAATGGAAAATGCTACAAACATGAGGGTGATCCCAATCCATGGAGTATACAATTACAAACAAGTCAATCTCATTTATTTTGATGATGATGAACATAATGACTTATAAATAATTGTAATACTAATAAATTACATCCTTACATTTTAAAGTGGCTTCCTCCTTTACTTCCATGTGATCATACCATCCCTCTACTTTATGATATCACTAAAATTCCTCCTCCATGTAATGCATATGAATTTTCTTACATAGAATATTATTTCACATGTGATGAGTATGGAGTGGCCAAATTATTTCAAGATCCTTTAACAATGTCTCCCCAAAATTCTTGCAATTTAGGAACATCCACTTTAGATTCTCCCATGGAAACAAATGTATGAACTATTTTCCACACATATGATGATAATCATATCATGGTCCAAGCTCAATTGTAAGATTTAGATGTACAACACTATAAAAAGACATTATCCAAAATACATGCCTTCAACCATGATATCCATGTCATTCACATATCAATTGATATTGAATCATAACCTAAAGGTCATGTATCTCCACTTAATCCTCCACTATTATATACCCCATGATTACTTGAATAACTCTCAACTCCCAAACCTTCTACACACCTATCACCAATTTAGTTGACACCACTCAACCTAATACCCCACAAATCAAACTCACACCAGAAATTACCTTAGACACTAAAGCCATAGATGTAAGACAAATACATTCTAAATATGATCTTCATGGTAATAAAACCATTGATATCAAAGTATATGTCAAATAATATGGACCATTACCCACTCTCCCTAGTGATGAATCTATAATTGAACTACTCCATGTTAGAGAACCTCAACTTCCCTAATAACATAATAAACTCAGAAACTTTATGCATAAATCTCCTTATTTTAATAATCTCATTTTTATTATTGATCCTACAATAAATCCTATTTCTTCTATCCCTCATGATCCATACCATTTCAAAGATATAAATTTTATGCTCATTGAAGAAACCACAAAAATAGAATATGGTATATCAACATGTCCTCGACCTAGTACTGTCTCTAAATAACTCACTCCAACAGAGCATGATAACTTTAGCTTATTCTTTGATAATTATCATGAAACATTTTATTGGTAATATGAATATATTCTAGATATTGATCCTATCATAATCATACATAATATCATTACTTACCTATATGTCAAACTTGTTAGATAAAAACAACAAAAAATTCCACCTAAAATTTCTACCTTACATCATATTAAAATCATTAAACTCATGGATGCCAGATTCATCAAACTTGTTGACTACTTGAAATGGGTATCACACATCATTCCCATTATAAAAAAATTCACCATGTCTATTTGTATATGCATCTATTTTCATAATCTTAACCCATCATGTCCAAAAGATAACTTTCCCTTACCTTCAATAGATTTTATAGTCGATTATAATGTTGGATATGAAATGTTATCACTTATGGATAGTTTCTTAGGCTATAACCAAATCCACATAGCTCATGAATAATAATATAAAATAACATTTACCATAGATTGGGGCACCTATTATTATATCAAAATACCTTTTAGCCCTAATAATACCATAGCAACCTATCAACGTGCAATGAACCACATCTTCCATGATATTATACATAAGATAGTGGAAATCTATGTCGATGATATCATTTCCAAATATAAAATTAATATAACACACCTCACCAATATAGATATCATTTGAAATTAGCTAATTAAATATAAATTTAGACTTAACCCATATAAATGTGTGTTTGGAGTTACATCTAATAAACCTTTAGGGTTCTTAGTCTCTCTTTGAGGCAATGATGTTTATCTAGATAAAATAAATGCCATCATCAACATGCCTATTCTTCACTCCATTCTTGACATACATACTTACCTCAAAAAATTTGGGGTAATTCAATGGTTCATCTCATAAATCTCTTACCATATATACTCTGTCAATTCATTTCTCAAAAAATTTAATGCCCTAGACTAGATAGACTCACGCTAAAAATAATTTGATAGTATGAAGTAATATTTACTCTATCCTCCTACTCTTTGACCATCTTCAAATAATTATCCCTTAATTTTATATACATCCTTTACCCCCATATTAGTTGGTAAAATGCTTGGATAATAATATGAAATTGGTCATGAGTACACTATCTATTACATAAGTTGAGGACTCATCAATTATGAAAAAAGTTATACTAAAGTAAAACATGATTTCCTTGTTATATATTTCACAATTAAAAAATCTTGTCATTATATGCTCTACCATACCAATAATGTCATTGTTCATTTCAATTTTATTCATCATTTATTCTCCAAATTATTCTTACATAGAGATAGAATGACAAATAGATGACATTGTTGATGGAATATAACCTTCACATTATTACACAAAAATATGTCAAAGGATAAGGCATCAATGACCAACTTGTGGTGGCACCTTTACTAGCCATAAATCACCTCCAAAATAATCTCCCTGATGATAAAATTCTTTATATTGAAGGTATTAACCAGTTATATCTCTCAAAGATTATTTTACTAATTTCATTATTGATCTAGAAGCAAATAATCGATAAGATACCAATATCACTCTTGATACTACTAAACTAAAAGTAGTTATCAAAAAACTATTGAAAGTTACCATTGATTTCCATGAAGACACCTAGAAACTTCACTTTGATGGTGTGAAATGCCTCCAAGGAACTGAGGCAAGATATATTCTAACAAATCCATATGGTAAGACCATACCTTTATCATTTTGATTAACTTTTTCTCACTAATAACATGGTCAATTATGAAGCTCTAATATTAGGCATGAAAGTCACACTCAACTTAGATATCCCATATTTACAAATTTTAGGTGAATTGTAACTTATCTATCACTAAATTAATGGTGAATATCAAAGTAAAAGTGAAAATATAATTTCATATCATCAAATGGATACCATGTTTACCAAATAATTTACTTATTTTACCATTAAACCAATTCTAAAAGATAAAAATGCCATAGCTAATTATCTTACATCATCAGTATCTCTATTTCACCCTCATTAAGTACTTAATGATTCCCAATTTCTTACCAAAATCAAAAAATCACTTTCTTCTATAAAACTGAATGATTAGCTAATCTATAACATTGAGTTTATCACTATTTGACAAAACCAATGGTATAAAAACATAATTTTAATTTTTGAACATAAAACTTACCTTCCAAACATAAATTCTCATTAAAAAATCAAATACATAAACAAGATTTCAAGTATGTATTTAGATACAACACACATTACTACCATAATGTAGAAGGAACCCTACTCCAATGTGTAATGTAAAAATAAGTTCCTACTCTCCTATCTTTATTGTGGTCGATGTAGTGTAAATGCTATATATTTTAAATGTTACATATGGGTTAATTTGGGCCTACTCTAGAAAAAGATGATATTGATTTTGATAAAAAGTGTAATACTTATCAACTTTATGATGATCTAATGCACTCACCACTAACTAAGGTCTAAATAGTAGAGTCTCCTTGGCCATTTTCTGTGGGGATTAGACCTCATTAGAAAATTACCTCGATCACAAGATGGCCATGTATTTATCATCACTGATACTGAATATTTTACCAAATGGGTAGAAGCCATACTACTTGTTAATTTCATAAGAACCACTATTTCAAAATTTATCCTTAACTAAATCATTTATCATTTTTGAGTTCCCCACACCACCATCTTTGACAATGGTGGAAATTTCAAAAATAAAGACATGAAAAAATTATGCATTAAATTTTATTTTTTTCACAAATTTTCCACACCTTACCATCCTCAATGTAATGGCCAAGCAAAGGCTACTAAACAAATTCTAAATAAAATATTATAAAATACTATTCAAGAAACTCGTACTAATTGAAATCTTCATCTATATCTAGCACTGTGGGATTACCATACTAGCATACATACTTCCACAGGGACAACACCATTCTCACTAGTATATGGTTTCAAATCAGTATTACCATTAGAATTTGAACTCACATCTTTACATATATATCTTCATGGTATAATTCCTAATGAATAATCATGTGAATCTCATCTTCATGATTTACATTTTCTTGATGAACATTGTTTGGTTACTTTACAACATAATCGCCAATACAAGGCTCACATTACTAAACAACATAACAAAAAGGTCAAAGTCTAAACATTTAATGTTGGTGACTTAGTACTCAAATTAGATTACGCATATGACAAAGAAGGAAAATATGACCAAAAATGGTGAGGCCCTTAGTAAAAGACATCCTTGGTCTTAGTACTTATCGTATACAAACTAACGAAATCTATATTTTCAAATAACTCACCAATACACAATTTTTAAATAAATATTTTTTTGAAATATCTCCCTTCTTTTCATAATTCTATATACTATGCATACTAACACTTATTTTAGTATTTCTCCATTGATCTCTCCTTTCCAACAACCTATTCTATACACAAACCTTAGTCCCCTTATTTGGTCCTTTGGCTTCCATTTATTAATTTCATTTAATTCATGAGTTACATTATAATACCATGGATAAGACCCCATTTTCCTCATGAATATTCTTTCTTTCATATATTCATTTTTCATGTTTTTTCCCTTTCATCATAATTTTGTTATTTTATAAACATTTTATGTTCTTTCTTTTCTTTATTTTGTGATTTGTAATGTAAGACCACAGATAGGACCAAACATTCCTCACAAATTCCATTTTCACTTTTTGCACCTACTTAGGTTTATATTTTATGAGTTATAGTGTAAGACCATGGATAGGACTAGGATCTCCTCATAAGATATATATATTCTTTCAAACCTTTTTGCAAATCAAGTGTTCTTTTTAGAATGTTAATAAATGGTTAAAATTTTGTGATTGCATATTATCAACCTTAGTCTTTGTTTCTTTTGTGGATAAAACTTGCACAAAAAACTATGTTAGCATGTTTCCCTACACTTACATACATTATTATGATAAGGAATCATACGTACCTTTCATAGTATCCCTTTCACAATGTAACATTTTTTATGATATGGGGTAACTCAAATCATTTCATATTTATTTCCCTTTGTCTCTCTTACTTTTATTCCACTTTAGACAAAACAAGGTCGAATTCAATACAACACTCTTATTTAACATGAATAAACAAGACATTTAGACACCATGCTCTCTAAGTCCTCTTTTTTAGCACCCATGTTTGGTTCTTTGAATTTGTATGGAGGAGGAAAAGAAAAATCCATAAAAAAGTTAGAATTCAAATCATTTAAACAAAATGCAATGATCAAAAGGAAATAAAAATTCAACATCACACTAAAATACATGATTCATAGCACTTCTCCTATTCCTAATCAAAGCTCAAACTCAATATTTAACCTCATAATAGAGGCGAGGTATATTGGGGTGTATTAGGACAATAAATTAGGATAGGAGAATTAAAAATTATTTATAGTGCTACCTACTTTCTCACACAAGTACCAAATATTTGTAGTAGACTAATGAATATGTAAGGGGTCTTGAGGAATAGGGAAGACATTATGGGAAAGTATGTCCATTTTAATTTTCATCCATATAGCCTTCATAGGATGATATTCATGCTTCATTTGATAACCCACGATTTGTGCAGTTAGGAGAAGTTTTTCATAATGTCAAATTTTCTCTTGTTTTGACAAAATTAATTTTGATGTCTTGAATTCAATAAAGAGTTTCTCTACCTTGATTTTTCCTATATTTTCCCCACCACCAATTTCATTCCCCTCTTTATAGGCAAGTTTGATTCTAAATTTGTGTCCTCACTTATATATTCCTTATTCTTTGCATCTTAAAAAATGATAGCATCACTTTGTTTTAGTTTTATCTATCATGAGAACAAACTAGTATGCTTGAGTGACTATGGATTATTTTTTTTACAGCATGGCTTTACATTTATAAAACTTTCTTGGTTTCATTTAAGCTTTTTAAACATTCATTATCATTCATTTTTTGGACAACTACATCTATTTCTCTATTTTTGAACTTTTTCCATTATTGAGTGATTTTGGATTATTACTTCTCACTCACTAATGTTGTTTTTACTTTATATAATTTTTCCATAGTTGAGTGAATTTGGATTGTTACTTATCACTCATCAATATTTTTTTACTTTTTCTTTTCCATCTTCATCTAAAGTTTGGTTGTTACTCCTTTATATATTGATGTAATATTTATCATACTACTTTTACACATCCTTGGGTTGATTTAGTTTGTCACTTTATATTACCTCAAAAACAAATTTTATTTGAGTTTTTTTATCATTTCATAGACTTAAATTTTTGGTTACCCAATTAAATCTAATTTTAGCTTGGTCATCTTTGGTTGTAACATAGAAATTATCACCCTAACTTACCAAGTTTCCAAGTATGTCATGCTTACACATTTTTAATCATTTTGACTTCCATGTGTTAGTTTGTTTTTTCTCTTTAGTTTTGTATCCTAAGGGTTTGTCCAAACAAATCTATGTGCCCTCCATAATCAAAACTACAAATACAGTAGATAATAATTTAGAGATAAATTAAAGTCAAGTTATGTATATATTACTTATTTATTTTAGTTATTTTATTATTTTTCATTTTAGTTTATGATTATATTATAATTTATTTAGCTCAACATGTTTATTGCTATGTTATTTTCTCAAAGCACCATCTCGTATTAAAAATGCATGAAACATGATGAGATTTGAGTGGGGCATATGTATACATACAATATTTTTTAACTTTATCAATTATTAATGCTTTCTCTTTTGTAGGAAACCATCGATTCTCAATCTCTCTTAGTTCAGGCCTTAAAAGGTGCACTGGTAAATGGGTGGGTAGGCCTTTGGTGATTTACAATATTATTATTCCCTATACCTCAACCTAAAACCAATATAAATCTCTCCTATATGCTTTCATAAGCTTTAACACCTCCCTTCCACAATTATCAAAATAATTCACCATCTCAAATAACCCTTTCCTAAGCCAAAACCTATTTTTACCACTTTATTGAATGTAGTCAATTGAATCAGACTAGTTTTGGGAATTGAGCATGTTATGGGACTGAGTTGGCCTAGCCAACTTAGTCTGGGATCTAATGACTCTACTTTCCTAACTAAATAGGTTGACTGGGATATTTGAATTGACCAAAATTTTAGAAGGGTTTAGGGTCAAATTAGGTTATATATATACATCTTGACCCCATTTTCAGTAAAGATAATCATTCATTTGTGCTTCTTTGTCTACTTTTTTGCCATTTTACTTGAGGAGTCATTTCTTAGGGTCTCATGATTTTTAGAGGAGAACCTTTGTCTTGTGAAGGGTTGAGATTCACTAAGATGTCCTTGGATAGACTATAGTCCATTTTACATCCTTAGTTTCTTCAATAATACACAACAACCTCTTGCAAAACACCATTAGCCAAGGGAGAGGTTGAGGCTTGATGGGTTCACCTTCAGGGTAAGTTTTCCAAACTCTTAATTTTATATTGTTAGTAGATATATTTAAATGTATAATGGATAATGAATGTATTGTCTCTCCTTGCTTAGGATTACCTATGCATTGACTTGAGTAGAGTTATTATTTGCATGTTTATTATTAATGTTTATCGCCCATTTATGTCACAAGTTATAGTGAGCACTAGATTAGATTTAATTTATTTTATTATTATATTTGAATATCAAGACCTTACTAGAAGAAAATGAGAGGGGGTTGAATTAGTCTTTAAAACCTTTCTTTGAATTCCACTTAAGTATTCATAAACATTCATTCTATCATGTAGATCAAACAATGACTAAGTAACCATCCACATATGCATGAAACATAAGAATAGAAGATAACACAATTTTTATGTGGGAAACCCTTAAGGGGATGAAAAACCATTGATATATACAAATATAATATAGTATGATAATATACACCAAATTTATTGAATCACCCACTTTACATGGAGCACCAAACCTAATAAGCTAAGCACCAACTCAACTAGGCTTTAGCAAGCACCCACTTGCAAGGAGGCACCAACCCCCTAGATGACTCAAAACCAACTCAACCTCATAATATATTTTATCACATTTAGGACACCTTATTTATCAACCAGCTAATGATGACCACTTCTTCATCTCTTCACACTCTTAGCCCTCTCAAATCACCTTCCAGCCTTCTTCACTCAACTAGCCCTCTTCTTGACTTGATTAGGTCAAATAACCTTAATTATCATATAAAAAAACTATATAAAAACTTTATCATATTTATTATACACACCTATGATGGTCTAAAAATACCTTATTTTATTTAACAATGTTCTATTTCATTCACTTACTAACTTCTCATATCATAGGCCTAAAATTGCCTAGTATTTATACAAGTCTCTTGTTCATATCCTTCTTAGTCGAACAAACATATCATATATATGAATCAAATGTTATTTGATTCCTTTTAGGTCTGACCTATCACAAATAATCCTCATCTTGTATTTTAGGTCTCATAGAGACCTAATCTTATTAGTTATATTTAGGACACATTACACTTTGTCTTTTTTGGAGCACATTCAAACACTTCACATAGTAATAAAATATCAAATTACACTTAAATATACCCATCATAACTCATCTAGGCTCCATAATTTTTTTAAAAATCCAATCACCATTTGAAGCACACCATTAACATTGTTCACAATTAGGCCCATACATACCCGAAAAGTCAATCTTAAATAACTGAAGCATAAACACAATTTTTCCAAGCAACCATGGAAAAAAATCACATATATATAATATTAATTTAGGGTAATCACCATGTGATTTATACTTCACAACTTAGGACAAAATTACTCAAACCCTTCTCTGCAAGTGGCCCACTTAGAACTATCAACTAACATTAAAACACAATCATGGAAACTTGAACTTATTGTAGACACCAAAATTATGTCACACACATGCATAACTCCCTATGTCAAAACCCCCCTTAAGCCCATTTCTAATAATAATAATAATAATGATTATCCTCCCTAACCCATGCTTTTACCCCTCACACATTTAATTAATTTAAAATAATTAATTAAGTTAATTAAAAACCCCTTATGCCACGTCCCCTAGCCTCCTCATCATAAGACTAATTCTCACCTGATGAGTCACTTCAAGAATTAGTCCCCCCATCCTAACTACCTAAGACTTATTCTCACTTCAAAAATGAATTCTTAACCAACTACATCCTTCTTAAGCTCCCATTGCTACAGTTTCTTAATGAATAACACACTTGGCATTCAGAACAATAGAAAATAGGCTAAAAATAGTAGTTTTACCTAGTCTTATGCTGTTGACATTGATCAACCCATGGCATCAGTTATATAAGCCAAACTCCAAACTAATGTTTAGGTCCAAAAAAATCAAGAAAACTCCTTATTTGTATATATGATTTTGACATTCAAATTTCAACATCTTGGCTTACTATTATCTCACATAAGTCAATCCAGAATAGGAACCAATCTCTTAATAACTAGTAGCACCTGCTTGTTTTCTCTATTCAGGGCATTAGTTCAAACTACCTGACAAGAGCCATCCATTAATAACTTATCATTTACTCACCACTATAGCTAAGTACATCACTTATTCTATAGGTCTTTTAAGTATTTATTTTTCTATCACTTTATATATATTATTCATTATTTTACACATTTTTTACCAAACCCTGTGATGGAGTTATAAAGCCTCCCTACTTATTTCCCCTTGTTACAACACACCAAACCTCTAACTAGATCCATCCAAACCATACTCTCTCCCTCAAAACTCTCCCAAACCTTCTAGGCCTAACCAAAACCATTTCCTAGACTCAAAAAAGCCTTCTACAAGCTCTTAGGCAATTATTACCCCTATCGACCTTGGTAGCCTAATTGACATTGATCACCTTCACCCATTGACCTCGGCAGCATAACTGATATCAGTCACTTCCTTACCTACCTTGATAGCATAACCAACATTGGAAACTATGGATTTCTTAACCTTTCCAAAACCTACCCAAATAACTTCCAAAATATAAACTAAACATACAACTTACACTCTGTTACTTTTTACTGCACTCAGGTTATGAATAATGGTAAAATTATCTCTCTTTTATTATCTCTTTCTCTCTCTCTTCATTATTTATTACTTTTTTGTCTCTCAAAATTGAACTATCATCTCTAAGGAAGTTTGACACTTCCTGGAACAAGCATATAGCTTGGCAACCCATTCAGATATCTACTAACAAATATTTTGTGGTAGTGCTTTCTTACTTGCAGGTAGTCCTCCCTAGCTAAAGAGGAGTGCTCACAATGTCTAGATATAGTGCACAAACCAATCCAAGTTCATTCTAATCACTTATCCTTATCATTCTTCTATGTTTTAATTTAGACTTGAAATAGATAAATTTTAGTGAAACATTTTTGGCATGCCCGGTGGGACCCTAGAGTTTTCTTTGGGTTCATTGCTTGTTTTTAGCATTCATATAGGTGTATTACAGTGAAAACTTCATTTCTTGCATTTTATCTTTATTTTCTCTCTCCAAACAAAAAATTCAACATTTTATTTCTATTTAAGGATAATAAACTAAATTTATTCTTCTTTGGCACTCTTCTTTTCTCTTTGCCGCTAAAGGCAATTTATCATGTTTCTTACAAGATTGAAAAAAAATCTCTTCTTTACCTCTTTCTTGAATGCACATTAGGATTGTGAATTTCATTCTCTACTCTTATTTCATCTTTGTTTTCATTTGAATTTGAACATTTCAGATTTGGGTTTAAAACTTATTGCACTTCATTATTTGCTTACTACATATATTAACTCACCTAGTTAATTACAAGCATTATGAATGAATTGTAGTGTACTTGTGTTACACAACCAAATCACACTCACAAAAATAAACATCTAAACTCACTTGAGAAAAGACCCATCAATATTTTATCACCTAGTCGATCACCTTACCCTACCTAGCTATCCTACTTGGATTTCACCACCAAGGGGAGAGCCCACTCCACTCTCTAGCAGAGTATAAACTCTAGACAAAAGGTATATTTTGGCTAAGTGGTCTAGCTTGGATTTAGGTCTATGAAGTGTGGGGAGCAAGATCTTATAAAAATCCATATACTTGATCTAACACATATTTCCTCTTGAGTACTAAAACTAACTTGAAACTAGCTCTACATTGCTTTCTAGTACCTTCGACAACCAAATTTTCTTCTCACTATCTGATTAAGGCATAAGCCAACACATGACTAAAATTAATCTCTAACAGTTAATAATTAATGGTTGTATGTTATTTTTTTTATTTTATTTTGCCTTCTATATTTTGGAGTTAGTAAGGATGTTTTTATATTAATTCACAAAATCAAAACTATTTCTAATACTCAGTTTGCATAACCTATTATATCAGGTTTTTTAAGTGTTATTCCTTCTTAAATAAACCTCTTCCATCCTATGTTTTACCTAGATTCTACCTCTAGATTACTAAAACATTATATTTTCCATCTCTTAGGTTATCATAGTGATTGACATCAACTAACTATACCGACATCGGTAGACTTTACCTACCAACATCGGTTAATCCCACCGACGTCAGTAAACTTTTACTACCAACATTGATCAAGTGATCGATGTCAGCAACTATGTAATTTTGATTTGCTCAAAACAACAAGTTAAAATAACCACCTTACCTACACCTGAACCTGGTTTTTTCATATTCTATCACTAATACAGAGTATCAAGACTATTCTTACTTCTTCTTGCATGGTATTGACGTGAGATCAAGCCAAAATTCTTATCAATTATGTAAGTTGGCAACCACTTCCACCTTCCCCTCTTCCTTCTGATTCTGTCATATAGCATACTTCAGATATAGAACATAATCCCAGCTCCAATCAAATTCCCATTATGCCTAAAGGAGATCAAGATTTTTTTAAATTTCTTGATCGTAATGTGGCAACCCTTCAACATTACCTTGCCATGATCTGAACCCATAATTCTTTGGGTGACCCAATCTATGGTATATCAACCTCTCTAATGGAGACAACTTTATTTTCAGCCACCTCCACTATTTTACCCATGGTTACTCAAACCATTACTTTAACAAGCAACCCAACCATAAATAATGTCCAAAGTTTAGCATCGCCAACTGCTCAATCCCACCTAAACCCTGGTGTGACTTCATTCCTTTCACAACCACAACTAGTTTAGTCAATTCTCACCCCATTCTATAATTTAGTGGTACCTATTCCATCTACTCTCATTCTTATAATTACTCAAGTTACAACTCACCCTTCATCTAGTCTAACCATGCCAATAACACAACCTATAATAACAAAATCCAACCAAAGCATAGTCTCTAACCCAACATACAAGCCCTTTTTATTTTTTCCCCTAGCCTATGACTCATTATCCTTATATTTCACCAACACAACTGCATCAATCTATGTCATACACTGTCATGTCCCCTTTTTAGGTGACATCGCTCAAAGTTGATGATTAGCCTATCATGCGACCTTCGTAGGCTGATAGGATGGATAGAGGGTCACAGTGGAGCTTGGCTTGGCTTTGATTAGTAGAATTTCTACAGTTGGTTTTCATTCAGGCTCTTTCAAACATGTTTGCCTAAGCTCCTATTATTTAGGGACTTTTGACATGCAACAAAGCACCCTTATTTTGGCATGATCATGTGTGGAATCACTCCCTGATTCACCAGCTTTTGTTAGTTTGAGGATCCGACATGTATTGAGGGAGATATTAATATTTGATTGATTTAATCAAATCTTAATTATTTGGCCTATTTTTAATTAAGAAACCCTAATTATAATTTAAGAAACCCTAATTAGGGCAAGCACATCTTTTTGAGGGTATAAGGGTTTCTCATGGGGAGAGAGTTGAATTATGATTTGATTATTGATTTTGATATTGAAGAATTCTTCTGTGAAGACTGAGCCAAGGGTTCCAAGATTCCATTTGCATTGGAGAACATCCACTCTTTAGTGTGTGTGATTCAGAGGCTGTGAGATATCAGCCAATTTATTACCAAATTGAGAGATAGCTTCATACAGAAGTTATCACAGAGGTTTACAGGTTTGAGAGATAACTTCACACAAAAGTTATCACAGTATTTCAGGTATTTATTTGTATTAAGTTTGATTCAATAAATTATACAGATAAAGCTTTTTTTGTATTAGAGCCATATATCTTTAGATCAGGGGTTGAAATAAATAGGGTGTGCTTTATTGGCAGCCGTATGAAGTTCGTATAGATCCGTATAGATTCGCACAGATATCAACATCGGTAGGAAGAGATCCATAAATACCAACATCGGCCATCTTCAGACCGATGTTAGTAGAGAAGCCATCTGACAGAGATCGATGATGGCATTTTATCAATCGACGACAGCCTTATAACCGATGTCGGTGACTGTGTGTCGACACAGTGAACCCGAGCAGTCCAAATTGCAAGTTTATTTCTAGTTTGCTAGAGTAATCAGGGTTTTAAGATAGTATTTTAATATTCTTTTATATGCATGAGAGAGGACTGTAATTGTAATCATCTGAACAAGTGATAAGATCTTTGATTTGTTACTGAGAGATTATATTGTGGTAGATTTGTTTATTTGAAGATATTTTGCAAAAATCATATCTTTGTTCAGAGCTTTTGTATTTCTATATATTCCCTATTTGAAGGGGATATTACAGTGGTATCAGAGCTTTTGTCTTTTTATATTCCCAATTGGTTAAGGATATTATAGTGGTATCAGAGCCAAATTCCTACCATCATGTTGGGTAGATCAGAGCCAAATTCCTGCCATCTTGTTGGGTAGATCAGAGCTAAAGTCCTACCATCCTGTTGGGTATATTGAATCAACAAAGTATCCATGATGACTTCAAGTACTTAGAAATAGTGGGACAAGGATATGAAGAAGCTGAAACAAAGTTTGAACCAGTTGGTTGAAACCCAGAGGATGGATGAAATCCTTTCAAACCCTACATTCGAAAACAAATTAACATGGTATGTGGCATTTGTTGTTAAAGGGTCCAGGAAAAAGCTTTGCCTATACTACAAATGTCCATATGATGCCAATCACAATTGTCATTTGAGGCCTAAGGGTAAGGCGTATCGTGTAATATGGGCATATTGTGAGGATTCAAAATCAGAAGATTTTGAACAGCGGGATAGTTCTAAGGAGTTAGAGGCAAAGGCTTCAGAGCCTAAGATAGAGGTAATGAAGGTGGTTCACCAGGATTCTAAGAGACATGTGGTTGAGCTTAGTCATGAGGATTTGGACTCTCAGTTAGTTGTAGAGGATGAGGGAGCTGGAGATTGTGATGATGAGATAGTTTCAGCAGCAGCTTCTTTAGAGTTAGATGAGGATGAGTCTGATGCTGGCATTCAGAGTGTGGAGGTATACTCAGAGTTTAGTACACTGAGTGTTAGTGGTGAGTACATTCCTACAGTTGTTGTTGAGGAACATGTTGTTGGAGCTGACACACATGTTCAAGATTTGGGAGTACCTGGTCCTAATGAGTTTGGCATACCAGTGGAGTCGAGTCTCCAAATTGATTCTTCTCACATCGATGATAGTGTGGTATAGTTGATCATGCCACCTTTATAGAGGGATCAGTTATGGGATGGATTGGCACCATCTTTTATAGATGGAATTGGTAGTTACAAGTTACACAGCTTGCAGTATCGGCACACCCAAGATAGTTTATCAGAGATTGGATTTGGTGTCAGTGACTCAGGTACTTATGGTTGTCATATCTACGGTACAGTTGGGTGTGAGTATCAGTTAGACAGGGACTTGAGTTTTGATAGAGTTGATGTTTTAGTTGGCTTGAGTTCCATAGAGTGGTTTCTTCTACTAGCATCTACAGTTGGTCTTCAGATAATTTTGTCAGTGATGTCAGTTGTTTGGGTGTTGAGTGCAATTTTTTAGTTGCTGATTTTGGTACTTTTGATGCTATTGATCTTGATGATTTCTTCATAGGGGTTGATTGGTGACATGAGGGATGGTACACAACCTTTTCCTTGGGATCCAAGTGGATCGAGTGGTTCATTATTCTATGATTTATTAGGGATAAGCAATTTCAGGAGGGGCGGATTGTCATGTCCCCTTTTTAGGTGACATCACTCAAAGTTGATGATTAGCCTATCAGGCAACCTTCATAGGCTGATAAGATGGATAGAGGGTCATAGTGGAGCTTGGCTTGGCTTCGATTAGCAAAATTTCTACAGTTGGTTTTCATTCAGGTTCTTTTAGACATGTTTGCCTGAGATCCTATTATTTAGGGACTTCTAACATGCAGCAAAGCACCCTTATTTTGGCATGATCATGTGTGGAATCACTCCCTGATTCACTAGCTTTAGTCGGTTTGAGGATCCGACATGTATTGAGGGAGATATTAATATTTGATTGATTTAATCAAATATTAATTATTTGGCCTATTTTTAATTAAGAAACCCTAATTCTAATTTAAGAAACCCTAATTAGGTCAAGCACATCTTTTTGAGGGTATAAGGGTTTCTCATGGGGAGAGAGTTGAATTATGATTTGATTATTGATTTTGATATTGAAGAATTCTTCTGTGAAGACTAAGCCAAGGGTTCCAAGATTCCATTTACATTGGAGAACGTCCACTCTTCAGTGTGTGTGATTCAGAGGCTGTGAGATATCAATTGATTTATTGCCAAATTGAGAGATAGCTTCATACAGAAGTTATCACAGAGGTTTACAAGTTTGAGAGATAACTTCACACAGAATTTATCACAGTATTTCAGGTATTTATTTTATTAATTTTGATTCAATAAATTATACAGATAAAGCTTTTTTTGTATTAGAGCCATATATCTTCAGATTAGGGGTTGAAACAAATAGGGTGTGCTTTATTGGCGGCTGTACGAAGTCCGTATAGATTCACATAGATACCAACATCGGCAGGAAGAGATCCACAGATACTGACATCAACTGTCTTCAGACTGATGTCGACAGAGAAGCTGTCTGACAGAGATTGATGATAGTAGTTTATCGGCTGATGACAGCCTTATAACTGATGTCGGTGACTGTGTGTCGACACAGTGAACTCGAGCAGTCCAAATTGCAAGTTTATTTCCAGTTTGCTAGAGTAATCAGGGTTTTAAGATATTATTTTAATATTCTTTTATATGCATGAGAGAGGACTGTAATTGTAATCATCTGAACAAGTTATAAGATCTTTGATTTGTTATTGAGAGATTATATTGTGGTAGATTTGTTTATTTGAAGATATTTTGCAAAAATCATATCTTTGTTCAGAGCTTTTGTATTTCTATATATTCCCTGTTTGAAGGGGATATTACATACACTTCCTCTACTTCTTATCGAGTCTCCCAGACTAATCCCCCTCTAGATCTCATCAAGATGCTAATGGATAAGATCTCTAATCTAAAGACATATATTTCTAGTTCAAAGAATGTGTTATCTTATGAATAGATATGCAATGAACCCATCCATCCTTCTGTGCCTATTTTCCCTTATCCAAGCCAATGGGAACTCCCCAAATTTACTCATTTCTAGAGTAAAGAGGACCCACAATAGCATTTGCAAACATTTAGACATGCTTGTTATTTAATAAGGCATGATGATGCATTACTACTTCACACTTTCCCTATGTCTCTTTCAGGTGCTACCTTGGATTGGTATAGATATATACCTTAGCACTCCCTTTTCTCATTTACCTAACTTACATAAATATTCCTAGACCATTTCTCTATTAAAATTTCTAAGAAGGTTTCTATTATAGACCTTTATTCTATTAGATAATTTGATGATGAATCTATCATAGATTTTGTCACTCATTGGAGATGCTTGATAAATCAACTCTCCTTCTCCTTACCCAAGCCTAAGCTTATTGAGCTATTCTCAAGGGCATGTGCTAAACACATTTTGTCTACACTCTAAGTACAAACTTTTTGCACATTTGATGAGGCCTTTATGATGGCATAAAAACTCAAGAATTGGGTTATACATGAAGGAAGAGTCAAGTTGCATAGTAAGAACCCCAAATCCAAATTGAATTACTCCACCTCTTCTAAAACTTATCCTTCTAACCAAAAATCTAAAGGCTCTACGAACATGGTGGTCATTAAACCATCTTCTTCCACAACCATAACCCAATCTAATTCTTCAACTTCCCAAAATCTAACCAAGCAATTCCAACAATAGTATGAACAAAGACACTACACTCCCATTGGGGAGTCATATACATCTATTTTGGAAAAACTATTACAATAAGGTGTCATAACCCTTACTCAAGTCAAACCTCTTATATAATTTGACCCCTCTCATCCTATTCCAACTTGGTACAAGGAAGATGAGTTTTGCATCTATCATCGAGTTAAAGGCCACAATTTTAATAACTGTAAGACATTCAAGAACATTGTTCAAGACATGTTTGATAGAGGTGATCTCATCTTGGATAATCCTAATTCACCCCCTAATCAAATTATGGATGTGTTCAAACATCCTTTTCCTAACCATTCACCAAATCAAGATATTTTCAGACCATGACTAACTCATGTGATCATAATATCCATATAGTTAATATGGTCTTTCTTTTACCTATAGTTCAACCTCCCCCTCAAAAAGTGGTACCCATTTTATTGACTCCTCCCCCACAGTTAGTGGCATTTATTTTTCCCATTATTTCTCCCCAAGTAGAAGAGCCTATTTCACCCATTCCACTCCCAATTAAGGAAGAGCCTCCCTTACCACTTATTTTACCACACATTCCACAACCACATGTTGAGGGGAATATCATTCCTATGTTATACCCTCTCGAGGAACCCTCTTTGCCTACCTCTCCTCTATTGATAGAGAGTAGTACCCCATCCACTCCACCTTTACACCTAGAAGAGTCAGTATTATCTACTCCCACATTAGACGAGAGACCTATTGTGCCTATTCCAATTGTACCACTCTTACCCCTTATTTTACTTATAGAGGATCATAATTTACCTATTCCTCATGCACATGTTGAGGAAGAAATTATACCTATGCTCTACCCCCTTGAGGAACCCTCTTTGTCTACCTTTCCTCCACCCATGGAAGACCATGCCTCTTCTCCTATCTTTGTCGAAGAAGACCCTATTGTGGATATTTCTCATATTTGGCCCAAAGTAGAATAGACCAATAATTTCCCTCTTTCTTAAACACCTCAACCTTCTAAAAACACAACCATAAGGCCTATGTCAACTTCATCTAAACCCTTCTCATGGTTGGTGAATATTCTAGAGTTTCTTAACTCCATGAAGCTAGATCACATGGCATTTTGGGACTAACTTAAAACCCCTTATCCAACACAATGAGTGTTGACATTTACCACCAACCCTCTCACTACCCTTTAACCCAAGGTCTTTGACAAAGATAGAGACTCTTCACCAAAATCACTAGAAGTTCATCCATGCATGTCAGAACCCTCACCCTCATAGGCATCTTCCACATTAAATAAGATCATCCCTTTAGGCATATGCCCTATCTCTAATCTAATTCATCCATAGGTGAAATTAGATTTAACTCCTCAGCCACAAGTTAGAGTTTCATAACCTAAACTACATAAAAATGTTAAGATTCGTAGATCTTACCGATCCTTCCCTCTTCAAACCTTAACTTTACCATCAATTTTAGGACCACACCCCTCTACTTTAGTTGGAGTGATGTTGACCCAAGCAAAACAAAAGGTTAAGTTACCTCCAATACTACCTTTACCACTTGGTATGCCTTTCACATTTGACACCAAGATACCTAACACCAATAAAGTGTCAGCAAAACATGTAACTCCACTACCACCAAATAAGGCACCATGCAAAATTACTCCTGTGACTCCTAAACAAAAGAAGGTCTCCACTCCTATTACCACAACAAGTGTGAGCCCATTTACAATCTCTTATAGTTTTTTCCTACATCAGTTGTTACAATATTCCATAATAGGTCTTCCTCTCATCAAGCCTTGTAGTCCTCTTAGAATGAAGCCATCTTGGTTTAATGATACACAAGTGTGTTTATATCATCATTCACTTAGACACAATACTGAGAGTTGTAAAGCTCTCACACTAGCCATTCAATAAAACTTTGATGTCAACACTCTCTTTGTTGATACTCCCATTAACCTTCCTATTATTCCACATCTGGCATCCATAATCCCTCCTACTATTCCACCTAAATTCAAATCCAAAGATGTGGTTATACCCCCTTTGCCACCTCCTTCACCTATATTTCAGATCAACACAGTTAATGTGGACACATGATCATAAAACCAAAAGGATAAAGGTAAATAAAAGGTGACTAATCCTTGGGCTCATCCCTCTACCAAACACACTCCTCCTCTAAATCCCAAGGTTTCCATCTTAGGGGTCCTGAAACCAACATCTTCAGACGTTATTCAAAGTTTGATGGTGAAATAGCTTCACCAAACACCTATGAAAATGTCCTTATATGATTTAATCCAAAACTCATCCCAACACTGTAAATATTTAATTAGTGCCTTGTAAGTGATTCAGGTACAACCTGATGATCCCAAACCTCTTGTAGCTTTGGTCAGCTCTCTTAATTCTATCTCCTTGATTTCTTCTAGTAATTCAGAAATTCTGATTCAACACCCTAAGGATTAGGATTCTACCCTTTTTATTACCACATATATTGATCAAACTCATGTCAATAGAGTCATGATCAATGGGGGAGATAGTATGAATATTATCTCCACCCATGCTTATAAAACACTAGCTCTTCTCGACAATTGCATGTCTCAAACCAATGTGGTACTCCTGGTACTCCACTCCTTTAACAATACCATAACTACTATGGTGGGTACTATTGTCTTACATATTTGTGTAGGTCCCCACACTATTATATAGCTATTTTATGTTGTATAAATAGATTTCCAATATAACATCCTATTTGGATAACCTTGGATATGTGCTATGACATGTGTACCCTCAACTTTACACCACTATGTCAAGTTTGAACATGATGGACAAGTGCATGTTATACCTATTGACCCACCTTTGTTTAAATCATAAAACATGAATTATAGTCCTAATGATGTTATCATTCCATTGAATACATCATCTTCTCCACATGATACTTATAAGTCTTCCATAAGCTCCGCTACTCTGGTTACATAGATACTGATAACACAAATTCTTGACATGCATCCCATGGTAGAAACTTTTCAATGTTTATCACTTAGTGAATATAATTTGTTGATGCTCGATATGTTTTATACTCCAAAAGAGTATAGAAAGCTTCATATGCACCCAAATTATGATCCCCATATTGAGATGGTCATCCCTTATGAGCCCCCTAACCTTAAAACTAATTTCACATATGGGGGAATTCTATCAGTACTCCATCCTCTTCTCCACAACCATTTACCTGTGACTTCTCTTTCTTGAGAAACCCTATATTCATTCACACCTATCTCTATAGGTCTTCCTAGAAAGTATTTGGTTTGGGTCATTATGAGCAGGGTGTCCATACGCCTATTGAATATCCCACTAGTCAAACCATTGAAAATGCCAAAAAGAGGCATGGTGTGGGTTATGACAAGCTAACTAAACTCACTAAAAATTCCCATGTACCAATTATTAAAGAACCAGTCTCTCCTTCTCCACCTTATTCTCCACCATCACCTACTGAATCAGAGGTATATATACCTCCTCAAAAAAAATTTCAATAAATTCCATCCATTTTGGGGCTCTCATCTATTACCAGGGTAAGGAAACAAGGTCTCTTCCTCTCATTCATCTTGAAATAATTGATGAATACTCTCCCACTATTAACACTATCCAATGTTAATATGATGATGTTATTCTCATATACATGGGTACAGATGATTCCTATATCTAATAATTGCTCCCATCTTAAACACAAGCTATGTTAAATGAATCAACCATTGACATCAATTTTCCCTCTCATGATAACCCCCACATCCTCCAGATTGGCCAATCTTTATATTCCTCTGAGCAAGTTGATTATGCCACATTTCTTAATAACCATAGTAAATAATTTTATTGGTATTATAATGGCATTCCTGGCATTGACCCCTCTATCATCATCCATAACATTGTCACCGATTGAGATGTTAAACCTGTTAAATAGAAGCTTCACAAGATGCATCCTCATATTTCTCTCCTTGTCTAATAAGAGCTCTAATGCCTCCTTTCTGTTAACTATATCCAACCCATTGACTACCCGTATTGGATTTCCAATATTATTCCTATCACAAAAGAGATTGGGGGAATTTGCATTTGCACTAACTATCATGTCTTAAACCTCATTTGTCTAAAAGATAACTTCCCATTACCAAGTATTGACCAACTTATTGATCTAACAACTAGCCATGAGATGCTATCACTTATGAATGGGTTCTCTGGATATAATAAAATCTTGGTTGCTCTTAAGGATCAACACGAAAATACCTTCATTACCCCATGGGGTACTTTATGTTATCGGGTCATGCCATTTGGTCTGAAGAATGCTAGTGCCATATACTAATGTGCTATGACTTACATCTTCCATGATCTCCTACACAAAACTATGGAAGATTACATGGATGACTTACTTGGAAAGTCTAAACTTTTCCAAGATCACTTGATGATTCTCAAAATTATATTTACTCATCTCCTCCAAGATAATGTTCAACTAAACCCAAAGAAATATGTCTTTAATGTTCTTTTTTGTTAAGCTCTTAGATTTTATCATTTCTCTCCATGGTATTAAAGTTGACCCTACTAAGGTTAGATAAATACTAGAGATGCCTCCACCTAATATCAAACAACTCCATAGCCTAAAATTCAAACTGTAGTTAATCCATCGATTCATCTCTTAGTTGTTAGATTATTTCTAACCCTTTCACCATCTCCTCAAAAAAGATGTCTCTTTCCATTAGAATATAGATCACCAAGACGATTTTGATGCACTCAAATAATATCTCCTTTCCCCACTAGTTCTTATTCCACCTAAGCAAAATTAGCCTTTCTACCTATACATCTCCACAACAGACCATTCTCTAGGTGTTATGATTTCACATTGAGATGATAACCATCAACAATAGGTAGTTTACTACATAAGCTGCACACTTATTGATTATGAGACTCGATATACCCATACCAAAAAATTTACCTCATGTTTATATTTTTAGCCTCTAAGCTCCACCATTATCTTCTAAATCACATAACCTATGTGGTCACCCATACTGATCCCCTTAGATACATGCATTCTAAGCCATTTCATAACCAATGTGTAGCTCATTGGCTCATGTGCCTTACTGAATTTGACTTAGAAATTATTTTTAAAAAGTATATTAAGGGGTAAAAAATCACTGATTAGTTAGTTGTTGCCCCTTTACCTGACAACCAACCTTCAAACCTTGAATTCCTTGATGAATCCATCACAATGCTCTCCATCGATGAAATCTCCTATCAAATGATGATGTTATTCAATGGGTCTAAATGTCAACATGGTGGGGGTGTGATGGTCATTATTATTCCTCTAGATGGTGAGCCTATGCCTTTGTCATTTAAATTAGATTTTGAATGTACTAACAACATGGTCGAATATGAGGATTTGATCTTAGGGACTTAAATGGCTCTCTTTTTGGGTATCAAATCCATAACCATTTTTGGTGATTCTCAGCTAGTGGTTAATCAAGTTAATGGCTCCTACCTATGAAAAAATGAAATTGTGTAGTGGTATAAACATTATGTAGACATGTTATTGGGATCATTTGACTCTTATCTCTTACAAACTATTCCTTGATCTATAAACAAGTTTTCTAACATAATGGATTCACTTGCTTCACACATACCTTCTTCATCCTCTTCCTCAAAAATCTATGTCACCATGCATCGCTTAACATTACCCTCCTATGCATCAACCAACATCTTATTTATCATAAATGTAACATCCAACCCACATGACTTATGGTACAAACAACTCATGAATTACCTTTCCTTTTCTATTACCCCATCTAATCTCTCTAATAATGGGAGATGTGCATTCATAAAACATGTTGCTTATTACACTATGCTAGAGGGACTTCTCTACAAGTGAGGTTTTGATGGTCTCCTCCTTAGATGCCTCACCAGTAATAAGACTTCCTTCACTATTAAGGAAGTCCATGATGGTATTTTTGGTGGAAATTTCAATGGTCACACAATTACCAAGTGTATCCTTCAACTCAGCTATTATTAGCAACACTCCATCAATATTATAGTGATTACATTCGATATTGTATCAAATGTCAACAACATGCTAACCCCCTTCATGCTCTAAGTCATGCATTACAATTCACTAAAGACTTATGGACCTTCTCCTAATGGTATTTATAGTAATGATGTCATCATTCTATCATTATTGTCACCGAATACTTCACCAAGTGGGTCGAGGCCATTCCTCTCATCTAGACTAAGGATGACAAAATTGTTGATTTTATCAACCATCACATTATCTATCATTATCCTCTCATATAGAAAATGGAAAATATCTCAAAAATATTATTTTCCAAAGTCTTTATGATACATTTAGAATTAAATTAAGCTTCTCATCACTGTATTATCCACAAGCAAATGGATAGGCAAAAGCTTCTAACAAAACATTGACCAAACTTCTCATGAAGGTAGTCAATGATATGGGCAAGGTTTGGCACACACACATTCTTTTGATTTATGGGCTTACTATACTATCATTCAAACCCTATAGGTGCTACACCTTTTTCCTTGGTGTATGGGACAAAGACTATTTTACCTCTAGAGGTTCAGATTCTTTCTCTTCGCATTTCTCTAAAATACATACTAACAATGACTTTTTCCAAGAATGTTTGTCTCAACTCAAATTGATTGATGAAAATAGTCTCATATCCCTCAACTACCTCCAAATATATCAAGAGCATATCAAATGTGCTTACAACCAAAAACCTCAAAGAGTGAGATTCCAATATTTGCGATCTTGTCTTAAAATAAAATCAACATGTGACGAACATGGAAAAAAGCAAATGGGGTAAGTTTTTTCCTAATTGGCTTGGACCCTACATTGTAACTCACAAGTATGGCGTAGGAACTTATCACTTGTATTCTCTCAAAGGAAATCCAGAACCTAAGCCTTTTAATGCCTTACACCTATGATCATTCTTTTGTTAAAAAGAAAATGCCGCTTCACCTCATATTTAACTTGAGCTCATCCCTTGAGTAACCCTATTACATTCATCTCCCTTCCTCTTAACCCTTACTCCTACACACTTAGTTAACTTAAGAGGTTCTATGGTTTTTCCCTCAAAGTGGAAAACTCTTAAACCTCCATAGTCTTGTCCATGACTAAAAAAAAAGACAAAAAAATGGGATATGTAGACAAGTTCTAATATCTAAGGTCATGTTTCTCAACGTAGACTACTCCCTTGAAATACATCTATCCAAAATCTAAAACAAATGATTAGGCCACTCCCTTGAATGATGTCTAAGCCAAAATTTATTCTCAAATGGAAATTCAAAAGCTTCTCATATTGATCAACTATATATGACCTCAACACATACACAATCCCATTGTAGGCTTCCCACATTGATTAGCTTACACACAAAAAAAAGCTTTAAGTCATGGAATTTCCTATAGTAGCTCTTGAGACACCCATAAAAGGGGAATATCATCCCCACTTCAAAGGTTACGTTACCCCAAACACTTTCATTCATTTACCCTTTTTTCCCTCATACTATTTCAAGGGACTTTGAACTCACTTAACACAAGGTAAACATGATGCTTCTCTAACCAAAAAAATGGTCCAATGATCCAAAGCATGAAAGAGGCACATATTCTTGAGCCTATTTATGTTATTATTATAGTATTTACCAATACACAACTATTCTATCTCTTTATTTTCCCATCCATATCACATGTCTCTCTCTCTATTGAGATGAAAATGTCACACCAACAATATCAAGCCTACTCCATTTATTTTAATCATACACCATCACAAATATGGTAAAATTCTGAAATAAAATAGTATAACCAACCTATTCATTTTAAGCATATACCATCACAAATATGGAAAAATGCTAAGATGAAGTTAACAAACCAACTATGCATATACCATCACACATATGATAAATGTTAGACTAACTCAAACATCAAAATCAAATTAACATAACATTAAATAATCATCTACATCATCATCAAAATCATAATAAATGCATCTCAAAATCATAATAACTATACATCACACACGCACACACACACACACACACACACACACACTCAAAATATATGTACATCAACACATCATCACAATATCATCTCTCTCTCAAAATATACATCTCTAATTTTTGACTTATAGGCTGATGTGCATATAACATATGTAATATAATCAAAATCTAGCACTCAGAGTCCTCAAGGCTCTCTACATGGTTGTGAAGAAACACTGTCATCACCACTCTATGCCCATCTACATCTGCATGAGCTAGAATTCATGGCACATGACGCAGATCTCTCTTGCTCTATAAACTCTGAATACCTTTGAATCTATGGGAACTCCCTAATGGCCTTCTCATAATAGGTAATCTCATCAAGGTTAGTAGTATTCTTGCTAATGATACAGTCTATGGTGGTCCCATCACACCTATTGAAGGCCCAACCTATACTAGTCCCTATGGTGGTAGAGGAGGAGTAGCTTGACCTACTACTCTCAAACTATCCCTCTCTACTATCAGTGTAATAACTTGACCCTGTAATACCCCAACTTGGCTTTGTAGTGCTCCAACTTGGCCCTATAATGTCACCACCTATCCTTGTAAGGCTAATACCTATGCCTGAGTTGTATCTCTAACCCACACTGTTATATCCTATGCATGTACGGCCACATCTCTCTCTCACTAAACCCTTTAAATCTAGTGGTGGCCTCTTTACCTCAGCTACTAGATGTAAACCTACCCACCAAGCCATATATGTCATTGTACACCCTGGATCTACTACACTCAGCCCTACTAGTAGCTCCTCAAAATTTGGCCTAATTATCTTCTATGGTGAAGGTAGAGGTGCCTCTAAATCATCCCTCCTATATCAAGGGAAGGTAGGTGGTACATCCTACAATAATTCAAACTGCCTCCTGACACGTGCCATGGGTACCATCTCTAGCTCACCAGCTCATCTCCCTCTAACCCATAGTGACATCTACAATCCAACCAGCTACTCTACTTATCCTCTAAAGGAAAGGTATGTTAGGTAGGGTCTCCATAAAATATCTATAGGGATCAATCCCTTTATCATGCATCTATAATAAGCAATGTCATGTACTACATTGTCTACTCAAGTCTATGCCATACCATCTCTCCACCATATACAACCAACCATGAAGCCATCTAGAATCATTGTAGGTAGCCCTAATGGTCATGTCACCATAATATGCTCATATGCCCAATAATGGAGTAAATGGATAACACATAAATTGTATCACTAATGTAGTCTCAAACCCCATATCTCTTTGTATAACTGTGCCAGAAACACTGGTCCCCATGTAAAAATAGTTCACTACTCAACCATTTATGCCAAAACACCCATCAATGTAATAAAAAATCTCCTACCATCTACATCTAGTAATTCATACATGATAATCCCTATCATCATTAGGATGCTCAGTCAATGCTACTCCTTATCAGTAATATACAGTAGCTCATAGGAAAATATCATTGAGTGATAGGTCACCTCGCTAACATGCTCAGTAAATAATACCACCATGTGCATATCATGCTCCTCTCATGAGCATGAGAAGAGCTCCTCACCATAGAATGGAAACCATAATATCTTACTACATCCTCTTAAATCACTATCAACTCTCTAATCAACAGATGAAAGGTGTTGGTGGTGTGATCCCACCTCTTGATTAATGTTATCATCAGGCTCACATCTCAAGTGACTACAATATCATTGCACTCCTCCTAACCCCACCACTACCATGTGTTCCCAATCCTCTAAAATGACATCCCTCCTCATCTGCATTAGTATCCTTAATAGGCAATTCCACAACATCAACTCTAGCCTTACCTGCATCCATACACACACAACTCAAGTCACATACTTTCCAATATAATCTATCACCACCTTTTTCCCTTCTCTTTGGGAGAACTTCATTGGTCTGAGGCCCTTCATTAGGCTATGTAGGTAGCACTCAGTCGACATGAGGTCTTCTAAGGTTAGCTCAGCCATATACTCGCCTAACTATCTACCCTACTCTCCCCTCTCCACCCTAGGCCCAAGTGCCTATCATAACTCTAGGCCTTATAGCTTATATCCATACTCCTTGACCGTATGACCTATATTTTAAGCCCTTAGTCTCCTGATCTATCTCAACCTCTCTTTTTTAACATATTTTTAAACATACCTTAGATCTTTTTCCCTAGGCTATGGGAGAACTACATTGGCCTGAGGCCCTCAACAGGTCTATGTAGGTAACACTCAGTTGACATAGGATCTTCTAAGGCTAGCTCAGCCATTAGGGTAGACTACTTCAATTAGGGATCAAAATTAACTTTTTCTCCTATTTTTGGGTCCTTCACAGTCATCAACATCAGTCTTGTATGTTGACATTGATGCTTGGTCTTGACCAACATCAGTAGAATCCTACTGACATCAGTGTCCTATGTGTTGATGTGGGTGGACCCCACTGATGTCGATGACTAGTTCAACCCCAGGGCCAAATGACCCATCCCCAAAAATTCAATGTTAACCTAAAACCTACCCCAAATCCCTCCCAACTTAACCTAAACCTACTCTAAACCATTTCCTACCCCTCTACTAACATTTAATTTCCCCCCCACCTCTATATTAGCCTAAAAATATAAATTAACCAACTCACATTCAAACCAAATCATAAAGGATCTTACCTCATCTCTCTATCTCCTCTGGGCTGACATAGATAGCTCCTATCATGGCATACCTCCTATTGGGTCCCCTCTTAGCTCTACCCTCTCAATCATAGTCATAGCTCTATTTCTCTCCAATTAAATTTTGTAAATGAGTTTGGTGGGCTATCAAACCCCCTTTTATTGGGTTTGGTCACCCACTGACATTAGCATACTTGACCTAATCCACCCATGTTGGCAATTTTTCCCATCAATGTTGACAACCTTGCCCTAGGCCACTGACATTGATAATATTTACTATTGACATCAGTGACATCATTGACATCGGTACCATTGCATTAGAATTTCCACCAATAACCACAACTCTTTATAATCTACCCATAACTAGGGTAATTTGAAAATCACATATATCTCCCTGATCATGACTACTAACTTAGAGATCACATTTATCTCCCCAACCATGACAACCACCCTTAAAGATCACTTAAATCCCCCCCATAATTCATTTGAATGGAGATCCCAAATATCTCCTCGCTCATTGACCCTAATACACCAACCTTGCATTTCTTGTCTTGACCATTTATGCTATTTCACTATAGTTGGTTATTTTACACACGTATGTATATTAGGTGTTTTGGATAGCAACCTAGCTCATCTTGTCACCTACAACCTTTTTTATGTTTCCTAGGGGCACTTCCTACCTTAGATACCAGGGACACATAGACCATTAGAGCTACAAATTTGATTGTTTTGACCTTCTCAACTATCACTTACAAGTTATACTTTGGTTATTTCTATTCAAGTCCTCAACCTTACCTATTCTTGAATTTGTCAACTATAGTTCATAGTAATATATGCACACATAATGATACCACATTCTCTTCTACCCACCCCATTCACTTCTTATCAAACTGATACCCAATTCTAGTTTCTCCTCTATTGATTCTCATTTTGAGGGGGGATACCTCATCCAATACTTGGAGCATCTAACTCTTGTTTTTGTCTTGTAACTTGTCAGTTCAAATTACAAGACAAAAAGAGGCAAATGTAGACACCAAAATTGAATCACACATGTGTGTAACTCCCTACGTCAAAACCCCCCTTAAGCCTATTTATAATAATAATAATGATTAGCCTTCCTAACCCATGATTTTACCCCTCACACATTTAATTAATTTAAAATACTTAATTAAGTTAATTAAAAACCCCTTATGCCACCTCACCCAACCTCCTCATCCTAAGACTAATTCTCACCTGATGAGTCACCTCAAGACTTAGTCCCCTCATCCTAACTACCCAAGAATTATTCTCACTTCAAAAATGAATTCCTAACAAGCTAGGTCCTTCTTAACCTCCCATTTCTACCATTTATTAATGAATACCACACTTATCATGAGAAGCAACAAAAAATAGGCTAAAAATATTAGTTTTACCTATTCTTATGCTATCAATGTTGTTCAACCCATGGTTGATGTCAACAGCATCACTGACATCGACTATATAATCCAAACTCTAAATTGATGTTCAAGTCATTAAAAATAAATAAAACTCTTTATTTGTATATAGGCTTTTGACATTCAACTTTTGACATTTTGGCTTACTATTATCTCGTATAAGTCAATCCATATCAAGAACCAAGCTCTTGAGAACTAGTACCACCTACTTGTTTTGTCTATTCAAGGCATCAGTTTGGACTACCTAATAGGATCCATCCATATGGCACTTATCATTCGTTTACCACTGTAGTTAAGTACATCACTTATTCTATAGGTCTTTTAAGTAATTACTTTGTTATTACTTTATATCTACTGTTCATTATTTTACACATTCCTGACCGAAACCTATGAAGGAGTTATAAATCTTCCCTACTTGTTTCCCCTTGTTCTAACACACCAAACCTCTAACCAGATCCATCAAAACCATACTCTCTCCCTCAAAACTCTCCCCAACCTTCCAGACCTAACCAAAACCATTTCCCAAACCCAAAAAAGCCTTCTATAATCTCTTAGGCAATTATTGCCCCTATCAACCTCAGTAGCCTAACCAACATTAGTCACATTCACCCATTGACCTCAGCAGCATAACCAATATCAGTCACTTCCTTACCTACCTCGATATCATAACCAACGTCAGCAACTATGGATTTCTTGACCCTTCCAAAACTTACCCAAACAACTTCCAAAATACAAATTGAACATACCACTTGCACTCTATTACTTTATACTACACTCAGGTTGAAAATAATGATAACATTATCTCTATTTTATTCTCTCTTTCCCTCTCTCTTGGTTATTTATTACTCTTTTATCTCTCAAAAGTGGACTGTCATCTTTAAGGAAGTTTGACACTTTATGGAACAAGAACATAGCTCGTCTACCCACTCAGATATCTATTAACAAACATTTTATGGTAGTGCTTTCTTACTCATATGTCATCCTCCCCAACCAAAGAGGAGTGATCACAATGTCTGGATATGGCACAAAAACCAATTTGGGTTCATTCTAATCACTTATCCCTATCATTCTTCTCTATTTTTATTTAGTCTTGAAATAGACAAATTTTAGTGAAACACTTATGACATATAAATAAACACACTCAAGGACTTCCAATTCATGAATATGAACCTAAAACATCCTTATAATAACCTCTAACAAAAATATCATAATCTTTAATGTCAATTATTGGTCTTGTAAACCAATTTGTTAACCTTCTCTCTCATAGTCCTTACTCTGTCAGATAAACCAACTTGGATTCAATGCTTCAAATTCTTATACTAACTTCCAAGATTATAAAAATCATGGATATGACATAAAATTCCAAAATAAAAAAATCATGTGTATTAGATACATCAAATTAGATCAAAGATCCTTTAACTCATCACTACAAATTGCTTACTCGAATCTGCTAATTTACCTTCAAGACTAATCATGGTGATTTTGACCTTCAACACCTATGTAAACATTTTTAGAGAATTATAATTTATGTGTATGATACTATGAGATTATAACACATTTCTTAGATATAAATATATCATTACCAAATGTCTATATTGGTCTTTCATACCAATCTCATAACCTTACACCTTCACTGTATCATTCGTACTAGACATGTCAACTTATGAGCAACATTTTCATCATATCCACTAACCACCAAAACTTATATACAACATGAATATGTATTAAAAGTATTGAAAAAATTATCCATGCACTTGTATTCATCCTTAATCCTTGATAACACATCCATGATCACCTTCTCACTTATGCTTGGTTTTTCTCACTATTTGCACCATTAGGCCTTTTAACAATAGGTCAAATTTTATGACTAGTTTATCACACTTGAGGTTTATAACCTACTCATAAACCACTATGGAAATCAAATATAAGTCTCAATATTAAACCTTCATATATTTAACAAATTTGACTTGGTCAACTTTGATTACTATAGGAAATCTATGAGAAACAAGGCCTTTCTTTTAGGGTCCACTCACTCACCTGACAAACCAATCACACATAGAGGTTCTTGGGATAATTTAACACAACCTACAACAACTTATCTATCCATACCAATCCATTATGTTATGTTTTGAACAAGATCTTTCAAATCAGGTTAGTGTTAGGGTTTTAGAGAAGGTTAACACTATTTTTGGTGTTAACGATTGTTCATAATGGATTGCCCCTCATTTAAAAAAATAATTCATGGAGACATTATCTATGACACTTACCCATCTCTCTTAAATAGTTTAGGTTCCCATGTAGAGGTTACATGTTCAAATAAACACTTAAAAGTTCTTATCGGGTTGAGAACCATTCATTTTATGCACATGAGAGACCTCAAAACACTTTTTCTTTCCTTTTATTACAAACTTTGACCTAAAACTTGGTCAACACACTTTGAAAAATGTATCACACCACTAAAAATTATTACATACTCATTCTTATCTTTAATTTTTAACCTCATGCCTGATTTGGCCACCATCTCTCTTTTTACTTGTTAGGCCTTGACTTGCAAGTCACATTAGGCCTTGAAATTGAACTTATAGACATTCTCCAAGTTTTCAAAACCTCATATATATGTCACAAAACATATTACCATGATAAACCACTACCATACATTCTTCATATGCCTTTATAATTCTTCTTAATACCTCATTAGGTAAAGTAGGGTCTAGAACTAGTCTAGTTGCATACTAGATCTATATGTCCTACCCATGTAGGCTCACTCTAAGACTCTCATGATTTATCTAGTGCATCATATGCATGATCCAAAAAACTCATAAATTCTCTTACTCCTTTGTGCATCCATATCACAAGTGCACCAAGTTCACACCTTCTCATAGGGTCTCTTCATGTTATGACTAATGTCATGACTAGGTTTCTCAAGCACTTGAAGCTTGAAAATTGAGCTTTAAAGCACTCCTTGATGCTTATATAGCTTGGTCACATGAATTTCAATGATCCTATGATAATATAATTCCTCTTCATATACCTCTTCATGCTAATTATGCACATGATCATGATATGACTATGTTTGATATGATTGGGCTTCTCAAGACATCTTGTACTCAAATACTAGTACTCAAGACATGTTTACCTTGGCCTAAACCTTGACATAAACCTCTTAATAATCATTAGTTTTACCTTAAAAGTATCTCTCAATAGAGATATAGTAGGTTACCTTCAAATTCTCTCATTATCACATGACTTCCTTATCATCATTAGGCACACAAGCTTATACCTCACAGATCACTCACCATGCATGTTCACTAGATGCACTTTAACTTCAATGACATTAAAATTGAGATCAAATTATACCAACCTTGACATCAATTACAAAAATTACCAAAAAAATCCCTCTTTATCATTGATGGTAAAACACTATTCAAACTGATCATTCTCATCTCCCTTCTTGAACTTTCTCCCCCTTTGACATTAATGACAAAGGTCTTCCATAACTATCAACCTTATTTTCAACAAAAATTCAACACATAGAATATGAAGTATTAATTCAACATGATCCCAATTACTCCATGTATCTATGATGGTTTTACCAACCTGAAGTGTGTCTCCATGAAGCATACTAGAGTCACCCCATTCTATAGGGAACCAAAACAACTCAAGTTTAAGAGATTCCCAAATCTCCATGCTCTCACAAGACTGAATATCCTTTAGTATCATTTTAGGATTGATTGAAACTATGGGGTTGACCTCTTCATCAATAATTTGATCATTAATGTGAGCTAACAACATGCATTTTTGACTTGATTTCACATCTAAAGCATGCTCTATCAAACCAAACAGTCCACTTGAGCTTGTAGATTGATCATGGCTCATCTTCACTATTTTTGGTTTCCATATTTGCCTTCTTTTTTGCACTTTAGGGGATTCAAACCTGCTATTTTAATTCTATGGCCTTCTAACTCTGTTAGGATATAATATTTCAATGTGTCCCACATTATGACACTTGTATCAAACAACCTCATGCATACCTTTCTACTTATGTGAATCGTGACTTCTTCCATAGTTTCATGAGTACTCATTCTTGGAGGTTATTTTACACTCTCTTGATCTATGACCAAACTAAATGCATAAAAAATATTAATTGTTAAATGAACTATCATACCTCATAACATTAGGTTATTTTAAAGGTTTTTTCATGTTGACCTTCTTGTCTTCAATATCCTTCTCCATGACTTGAGCTTCCACCTTTTGATCTTCTTTGAAACCAAGACCTGTCTTGTCACTTATATACTTTTGACTACTCAATTTATCATCTAGATCCATAGTCCTTTTTTCAAACTTCATAAAGGTCCTCACCTTGCTAGATACTTGATTTAACTTAGATTTCAAGGATTCTACTTTAGTTTCATACTTGATGCATTCTTCCTCTTTGGATTTTAGGTTTGCATTGATTATCTCCATTTATGCTTCAATTTTATTGATGATATCATCATAATCCTTGGATGTTTTACTCAATATCTCCTCAAACAATACAATTTGTTCTTCATAGTTCTTAACTAATGACCTTAGTTTGTGATTATTTATTTTTTAGAACTTTAACTCCTCTAGGGCACTCACTAATTATGCCTCAAGATTCACTTCATCTTCTTCTTCATCTGATTCTACATCAACCATAAGGCCTTTCTCATTTGAGCAACCCTCATTATTTTATTATATGGCCATGAATAAGGTTTCATTATTATCATGTATAGGTTCATTACTATCATCATCATTATTAGATGCACTTGAGTCACTTACATCAGAAGAGTTATATTCTTTAGTATAGAATTTTTTTTTTATTGAAGGTTCCTTCCTTACCTTTATACTTTTTGAACTCCTTATTTTTGTCAAATTTATAGGCCTTCTTGTCATCTTCATGATGTTCATCATGTTCTTCATTATGTTCATATTTATCCTTATTAGGACATGTGTATGTAAAGTAACCAATCTTACTACAATTAAAAAAATTGAAAGGCAACTTCTCCTTGTACTTACTTGATTAGAACCTCAATTTTATTATAAATATGGCTATTGTATGATCATTATCAACATCTAAACATTCCTCATCCTTAACCTTCTTGGATTTTGACTTCTTCTCAACTTTGAAAGTTGCTTCTTTCTTCAGAGGTCTTTTTTCATAAATAGTATTCAATTTGTCTCATATATCTTTGGCTAATACATAGTTCATCACATTCACAATATTTTCCTCTAATAGTCCACAAATAATGGCATTCATTTCCTTGGAGTGATTTTCACTAACCTTCTTACCTATGTTATTATTTGGTGGAATAGGAGGATCACTATAGCCATCCACAAATGACTACCAAATATCATGACATTGAGTCATCAAATATATCTTCATCTTAATATTCCAAAAGTAATAATTAGATCTATTTAATAATGGAGCCTTACTGGTATAGAAACCACCTTGAACTTGATGACTAGCCATCCTTGCTTCTAGGATCTCCTTTAGGTTTTTAGACTTGTTTTAAAGGACTAGGATCTAATATCAAATATTGGAAGCAAGATGAATAATATGGGGGTGGGGGGGTGGGGGTCAGGTTGAACTAGTATTTAAAATATTTCTTATAATTTCACTTAAACATTCATGAACATTCATTCAAGCATGTACATGAAATAATGACTAACCATCCACATATGCATGAAACATAAGAACACAAGATAATGAAAATTTTATGTGAGAAACCCTCAAGGGGATGAAAACCCATTAATATATGAAAATTTAATATATTACTATAATACAAATACTAAATTTATTTAAGCACCCAATTCACATGGAGTACCAACCCCAACTAGCTAAGCACCAACTCAGTTAGGCTTTAACAAGCACCCACTTGCAAGGAGGCACCAACCCCTTAGATGACACAGAGCCAACTCATCCACTTAATATTTTTTATCACCTTTAATACAGCCTATTACTCAACCAATTAATTATGGTCAATTATTTAACTCTTCACACTCTTAGCCCTCTCAAATTGCCTTCCAACCTTCTTTGCTCAACTAGCCCTCTTCTTGACTTGATTAGGTCAAATGAACTTGATTATAATAAATATAAACTCTATAAAAACTTAATAATATTTTATATAGACACCTATTATGGTCTAAAACACCTTATTTTGCTTACCAATGTTATATTCATAGGCTTAAAATTGCCTAGTATTTATACAAGTCTCTTATTCATATCCTTCTTAATCAGCTAAACACCCTTACCTTCTTAGATCAGAAATGAAATTTATCTTAATACATATCATATAAATTAATAAAAAATTATTTTAGTCCATTTATGTCTTACCTATCTCAAATAATCCTTATCTCATCTTAAGGTCTCATAGAGACCTAATCCTATTAGGTCTATTCAGGACACATTATACTTTGCCTTCCTTGGATAAATTAAAAACACTTAACATGGTAGTAAAATATAAAATTACACTTTAATATACCTCTAATAATATCATCTAGGATCCATAATACTTTTTATATCCAACCACCACTTGAAACATGCAATTAGTACTATTCAGAATTAGGCTTGTGCATACCCATAAGGTCAGTCTTAAACAACTAAATCATAAAAATAATTTTTATTAGAAACCATGGAATATATATATATATATATATATATATATATATATTACCTTAGGTTAATCACCATGTTATTTATACTCTACAACTTAGGATAAAAGTCCTTAAACCCTTCTCTGTAAGTAGCACACTCAGAACTGCCAACTAGCCTTAAAACACAGTCATAGAAACTTGAACTTATGACATCTAAAGAAAAAAAATTAATGAATTAAAATTAATTAATATTAACCTAAAAAATCATTATAAAAACATAAAATAATAATATCATAATATTTAATGTCAATTATTGGTCTTGCAGACCAATTTGTTAACCTTCTCTCTTGCGGTCCTTACTCTGTCAAACAAGCCAATTTGGATTCAATGCTTTAAATTATTATAATAAATTAAAATATTATTTAAATAATTTATATTAAATAAAATTACAAAATATTAAAATCATGTGTATTAGATAAATCAACTTATAGAAAAGATCCTCCAAATCATCACTATAACTTGAATAACAAAATCTGCCAATTTACCTTCAAGACCAGTCATGGTGATTTTGACCTTCAAAACCTATGTAAAAATTTTAAGAGAATTATGATTTATGTTTATGATCTTATTATATTATAATAAATTTATCATATATAAAGATATCATGACCAAATGGAAATATTGATCTTGCAGACTAATATCATAACCTTACACCTTCACTGTCTCATCTGTACTAGACATGTCAACTTATGAGAAACATTTTCATCATATCCACTGACAAAAAAAATTATATATAAAATTATAATGTCTTAATATTCTTTATAAAAAAATTCCATGCACTTGGATTCATCCCTAATCACTTTCTCACTTAAACCTAGTTTTTCTCACCATTTGCACCATTAGGCCTTCTAATGATAGGTCAAATTGTATGACCAGTTTATCATACTTGAGGTTTAAAACCTAATTATAAACCACCATGGACATAAAATATAAGTCTCAATATTTAACCTTCATCCATTTATCAACTTTGAATTTTTAAACTCTGATTGCTACAATAAATCTATGAGAAATAAGGCCTTTCCTATAGGATCCACTCACTCACCTAAAAAACTAATCACACCTAGAGATGATTGGGAGAGTTTAATACAACCTCAAAAAACTTATATATCCATACCAATACATTCTTGGTTATTTTTAACAAGATTTTTCACATCGGGTTAGTGTTAGGGTTTTAGAGAGGGTTAACACTACTTTTAGTGTTAATGATTATTCATAAAGGATTGCCCCTCATTTACAAAACTAATGAATGATGATATTATCTATTACCCTTACACATATATATTCAATAGATTATGTTCCCATGTAGAGGTTACATGTGTCAATGAATACTTGAAAGTTCTTCTCAGGTTGAGAACCCTTCATTTTGTGCACATGAGAGACCTAAAAACATGTTTTCTTTCCTTTTATTGAAAACTTTGACCTAAAACTTGGTAAAAACACTTGGTAAAACCTATAACACCATTTAAAATTATCACATTCTCATTATTATCTTTAAATCTAAACCTCATACCTCATTTGTCAACCATCTCTCTTTTTGCTTGTTAGGCTTTGACCTAGAAGTCACATTAGGCCTTGAAACTAACCTTCTAGCCATTTTTAAAGATGTAAAAACCTCATATATATGTCATAAAACCTATTAAAATTATAAACCATATCCATACAATCTTCATAATCCTTGACAATACTTCTTTATACCTCATTAGTTTAGGTAGGGTATAGAACTAGTCTAGTTACATGCTAGGTTTGTAGGTCTTACCCCTATAGGATCACTCTAAGACTCTCATAAGTGATAAAATGTCTCATATGAATGCTCCAAAAACTTCATAAAACATATTATTCATCTATTCATCCATCTCACTAGGTGACCAAGTTCATACCTTCTCACAAGGTCTCTTCTGTTATGACTAATGTCATGACTAGGTTTCTCAAGCACTTAAATCTTGGTAACTAGCATTAAAACAATCCTTAATGATTCTACACCTTAATAAAATTAATTTAATTATCCTAAAATAATATAATTTCTCTTCACATACCTCTTCATGTTAATCATGCATATGCTCATGATATGACTATGCTTGATATGATTGGGCTTCTCAAGGCACCTTGTACTCAAAGACTAGTACTCAAACATACTTACCTTGGCCTAAAAATTGAAATTAACCTCAAAATAATAATTATGTTGCCTTAAAATTTTATCATAATATATAGATAATAGGTTTCCTTCAAATTCTCTCTTGTCATATGACTTCTTTGTCTCATTAGGTACACAAGCTTATACCTCATAGATCACTCACCATGCATCTTCACCAAATGCACCTTGACATTAATGGCATCAACCTTGAAATAAAATGACACAAACCTTGACATAAATTTAAAAACTTCTCAACAAACTCCCCATTTTTCATTGATGTAAAAACATTCTTAAAATTTATCACTCTCATCTCCCTTCTTGAAATTTCTCCCCCTTTTACATTAATGACAAATATATTCCACAACAATCAACCTTATTTGAAATAAAATTTAAACACACATAATATGAACTATTAATTTAAAATTATCCCCATTAATCCATGCATTTACCATTATTCTTCTCACTTAAAGTGTGTCTCTATGAAGCATTCTAGAGTCACCCCTTTCCATAGGACACTAAAACATCTCAAGTTTAAGAGACTCCAAAATATCCATGCTCTCACAAGACTGAATGTCCTTCAGTATCCTTTTAGGATTGATTATAACTATAGTATTTACCTCTTTATTAATCATTTGATCATTAATGTGAGCTGAAAATAGGTAAAAATGACTTGATTTCACATTTGAAGCATGCTTTATTGTAGTAAATAGTCCACTTGAGCATGTAGATTAATCATGACTCATCTCCATCATCTTTGGTTTTTATATTTTCCTTATTTATTGCACTATAAGGGATTAAAACCTCATATTTTGATCTGATGACCTCATAAATCTATTAAGATATAATCTTACAATGTGTCCCACATTATGACACCTATAGAAAATAACCTCATATATACCTTTTATTGATGTGAACGTGACTTCTTCCATATTCCCATGAGTACTTATTTTTGGAAGGTCTTTTACACTCTCTTGCTTTATGACCAAAATAATTAAGTAAAAAATAGTAACCATCAAATTAACTATCATACCACATAGCATTAGGTTGTTTGATAGGTATTTTCATGTTGACCTTGTTGTCTTCAATAGCCTTCCCCTTGACTTAAGCTTACACCTTTTGATCTATTGTAAAACCAAGACCTATCTTGTCACTTTCAAAATTTTGACTACTCAATATTACATCTAGATACTCATTTCTCTTTTCAAACTTCACAAAGTTACTCACCTTGCTATATGTTTTATTCAACTCAGCTTTTAAGGATTCTACTTCAGTTTCATACTTGATGCATTCTTCCTCTTTATCTTTTAGGTTTGCATTGACTATCTCCATTTGTGCTTCACTTTGATTTATTATATCATCATACTCCTTATAGGTGTTACTCAATATCTCCTTAAACAATCTAATTTGTTCCTCATAGTCCTTAATTAATGATCTTAGTTTGTGATTCTTTCTTATTTTGAACTTTAACTCCTCTAGGGAATTCACTAATTTTACCTCAATATTCATGTTAGCTCCTTCTTCATCTGATTCTAAATCAACCATAAGGCCTTTCCCATTTGATAAACCCTCTTGTATAATTATATGGCCATGAATAAGGTTTCATTATTATCATGTTCAAGTTCATTACTACCATTATCACTATCAGATGCACTTGAGTCACTTACATCATAAGAGTTATCTTCTTTAGTATAAAAGCTTCTTTTTTTCTTGAAGTTTCATTTCTTACCTTCATACTTTCTAAACTCCTTATTTTTTTTAGGATTATATGCCTTCTTGTCATTTCCATGATGTTCATCATGTTCTTCATTTTGCTCAAATTTATCCTTATTGGGACATTTAGTGTTCTTCATTGTGCTCAGATTTATCCTTGTTGGGACACTTAGATGCAAAGTGACTAATATTACCATAGTTAAAAAATTTGAAAGGTAACTTCCCCTTGTTCTTACCTAATTAAAACCTCAATTTTCTTCCAAACATGGATATTAGTTGATCATCATCAACATCTAAACCTTCCTCATCCTTAACCTTCCTAGCTTTTGACTTCTTCTCAAGTTTGAAAGTTGCTTCCTTCTTGGGAGTTTTTGCTTCATAGGTCTTAAATTTATCCCATATATCTTTGGATGATACAAAATGCATCACCTTCACAATCTTTTCCTCTGATAGGCCAAAAATAATGGCATTCATTTCTTTGGAGTTATTTTCACCACCCTTCTTAACTGTTACATTAGTTGATATAATAAGAGGAGAACTATATCCATCCATAACTAATTTCCAAATATCATGACCTTAAAACATGAAATATATCTTCATCCTAACATTTTAAAAGGCATAATTAGATCCATTGAAAATAAAGCCTTACTGATAGAGAAACCACCTTGATCTTTGATGACTAGCCATCCTTACTTGAAGGACCAAGATCTAATACCAAATGTTGGAAGAAATATTAATGAGAGGGGGTGAATTAGTCTTTAAAACCTTTCTTTGAATTCCAGTTAATCATTCATGAACATTCTTTCAAGAATGTATATTAAATAATGGCTAAGTAACCATCAAGATATGCATGAAACATAAGAATAAAATATAACACAAATTTTATGTGGGAAACCCTCAAGGGGATGAAAACCCATTGATATCTACAAATGGACTATAGTTTTATAATACAAACACCAAATTTAGTGAAGTACCCACTTCACATGGAGCACCAACCCCCTAGATGACTCAGTACTAAATCATCCACCTAATATATTTTATTACATTTATGGCACCCTATTTCTCAACCAAATTATTATGACCACTTCTTTAGCTCTTCACACTCTTAGCCCTCTCAAATTTCCTTCCAGCCTTCTTCAATCAACTAGCCCTCTTATTGAATTAATTAGGTCAAATTACCTTCATTATCATATATAGGAAATCTATCAAAACTTAATAATATTTCATATACACACCTTTTATAGTCTAAAATACCTTCTACTTGCCAATGTTTTATTTCATTCACTTACTCACTTCTCGTAGCATAGGCCTAACATTGCCTAATATTTATACAACTCTCTTGTTCATATCCTTCTTAGTCATCCAAACACCCTTAGATTATTAGGTAGGAAATTAAATTTATCTTAATACATCTAATATAAATTAATAAAACATTATTTTAGTCCCTTTATGTCTAACCTATCTCAAATAATCCTTATCTCATCTTTAGGTCTCATGGAGATCTAATCCTATTAGGTCTATTCAGGACACATTACACTTTGAATTACCTAGAGAAATTTAAAACATTTCACATGGTATGGACATATCAAATTCCAATTAAATATTCCAATTATAATATCATCTAGGCTCCATAAAACTTTTTATAACCAACCACCACTTGAAGCATGCCATTATCACTATTCACAATTAGGCCTGTGCATACTGAAAAAGTTGGTCTTAAACAACTAAAGCATAAACACAAATTTTCAAAGAAAACATGGGAAAAAAATAATATATATTATAGTATTAATTACCTTAGGTTCATCACCATGTCATTTATACTCCAAAAATTATGACAAAAGTACTCAAAACCTTCTCTACAAGTAGCCTACTCAGAACTACCAACTAGCCTTAAAACATAGTCATGGAAACTTGAACTTATGACATCTGAAGAAACAAAATAAATTATTTAAAATGAATTAATATTAACCTAAAACATACTTATAAAAACTTCCAACAAAAATATAATAATCTCTAATTTCAATTATTGGTCTTGTAGATCAATTTAACCTTCTCTCTCATAGTCCTTACTCTATTAGACAAGCCAATTTGGCTTCAATGCTTCAACTTGTTATACTAACTTAAAAGCTTATAAAAATAATGTATATGACATAAAATTCCTAGATAAAAATATTATGTGTATTAAATACATAAAATTATATCAAAGAGCCTCCAACTCATCAGTGCAACTTACTTACCCAGATCTACTAATTTACCTTTAAGACCAGTCATGGTGATTTTGAACTTCAAAACCTATGTAAACATGTTTAGAGATTTATTATTCATTTATATTATATTATTATATTATAATACATTTATCATATACAAATATATCAATACAAAATGGAAATATTGGTCTTACAAACCAATCTCATAACCTTACACCTTCACTGTCTCATCTATACTAGACATGTCAACTTATGAGCAATATTTTCATCATATCCACTTACCACCAAAACTTATATCCAACATTATCATGTATTAAAATTATTTAATAAATTATCCATGCACTTTTATTTATCTCTAATCCTTTATAACACATCTCTAATCACCTTCTCACTTCAGCCTGGTTTTTCTCATTATTTTACCATTAGGCCTTTTAACGATAGGTCAACTTGTATGACTAATTTATCACACATAATGTTTATAACCAAATAAAAAACCACCATGTAAATCAAATATAATTATTAAGCTTAAATCTTCATCCATTTGTAAACTTTTACTTGGTCAACTCTGACTGATATAGCAAATATCTAAGAAATAAGGCTTTTTTTGTAGGGTCCACTCACTCACCTAACAAACCAATCACACCTAGAGGTTCTTGGGAGAGTTTAATAAAATATCCAACCACTTATCTATCCATACCAATCCATTCTGGGCTGATTTGAACAAGATCTTTCACATTGAGTTAGTGTTAGGGTTTTAGAGAAGGTTAACACTATTTTTAGTGTTAATGATTGTTCATAAAGGACTAACCCTCATTTCTAAAACTAATTCTTGAATATATTATCTAAGACCCTTCACCATATCTCTTTAATATCTTAGGTTTCCATGCATAGGTTACACATGCCAATGAACACTTTAAAGTTCTTCTCGGGTTAAGAACCCTTTGTTCTATACACATGAGAGACCTTAAAACAGTTTTTCTTACCTTTTTTTTCCAAACTTTGACCTCAAAATTTCTCAAAACACCTAGGAAAACATATCACACAACTAAAAATTCTCACATTCTCATTATTATCTTGAAATCTAAACCTCATACATCATTTGGCCACTATCTCTCTTTTTACTTGTTAAGCCTTGACCTACAAGTCACATTAGCCCTTGAAACTGACCTTATAGCCACTATCCAAGCTATAAACACCTAATATATATGTCATAAAACTTCTTACCATGATAAAAAATTACCATACATTCTTCATATACCTTGAAAATACTTCACGATACCTTATTAGGTTAGGTAGGGTCTAGAACTAATCTAGTTGTATGCTAGGTCTATAGGTCCTACCCATGTAGGCTCACTCTAAGACTCTCATGAGTGATCAAATGCCTCATATGCATGATAAAATAAACTCATACATCCTATTTTTCCTATATACATCCATATCACTAGGCCACCAAGTTCATACCTTCTCACATGGTCTCTTCATGTTATGACTAATGTCATGATTAGGTTTATCAGGCACTTGAAGCTTAATAACTAACCTTGAAATACTCCTTGATGATTCCACACATTTATCACATGCATTAAATTATCCTTAAACAATATAATGTATCTTCACATACCTATTCATGATAATCATGCATATTCTCATGACATGACTATGCTTGATATGACTAGGCTTCTCAAAACACCTTGTACTCAAAGACTAGTACTCAAACATATTTATCTTGGCCTAAACCTTGACATCAAATTTAGGATAAAAATTAGGTTTCATTAAATTTCTATTTCAATAGAGACATAATATTTTGCCTTCAAATTCTCTATTATCACATGACTTCCTTGTCTCATTAGGCACACAAGCTTATACCTCATAGATCACTCGCCATGCATCTTCATTAGATGCACCTTGACATCAATGACATCAACTTTGACATAAAATGACACCAACATTGACATCAATGAAAACACTATGGTTATTATGTGATGTTACCTAGCTATAGGCTTTGGAAACCTCTCTAACCATATTATATGATAAGAAATACTTAAGGTAGGTTTAGTAGAACCATATTGGTCATGACCCCAAATATCTAAGTATTTTTATTGGTATAGTTATTTGATATCCTATAGTGTGCATATCCTATTTTATCTTCTCAAATGACTTGGTAGTTGGTTTAGTATAATGGAAGGAGTCTCTCTTCAACAAAGTTGTGAGTGGAGTTGCTATGCTACCTTTTTTTTTTACAAATTTATGACAGTACCCTATTATCCCTAAAAATATATGAAGTTACTTAAGGGTATTTACCACTTGTCACTCCAGCATATCTTAAATATTATTAATATTGACTTTTACTCTCTTATTTTAAATAATATAACCAAAGTAATTCACCTCATGGGCTCAAAAATCACATTTGGAAGGTTTTGCATAAAGTTTATGTTTTTTTAGAACTAACAGTACCTATTTCACATGATTTAAATATTCTTCCTGAGTTTTGCTTTAGTTTAGGATTTAATAGAAAAACACCAACACAAAATTCATTTAAAAATGACTAAATTGTTAGGTTGTGGAGCTAAAAGCTTCACCAGGATGCAAATAGGAGGAGTTACAGAGGTTGCAGAGAGTTGTAGAATGAGTTGTAGGGCAACTGACATTGGTCTGATCAACTGACATCAATCAGATAGTAGTGAAGAAGCAACCGATGTCAGTTACCAATCGACCGACATCGGTCAGGGAAGAGCTGACGTTGCAGCCTGTGCATGAACATGCAGTTTACATGTTGATTCTAGAGAGTCTATTTTTGGACTATTAGTTTGCATGTTAAAGGCTAGTTATAGTCTTGAGTTGCATGTCTAATTATCATAATTAAGATAGTCTAATTATTGTATGTATGAGATCTATATAATAGACTCATGGGCTGTATTGCAAACTAGTGCTAGAGAGTAAGAGAGCAAAATAAGCTCCTTCAGAGAGAGGAGAGCAATGGCGTGTTCTTCCTAGTGCCACAGTACCAAGTGTGGGTGCTGGTTTAGAGAATCAAAAGGGTTCTTCGTATATGTATGATCTTGGTTAGCAGGTGTGCATGGCTTCTTTTGGAGATCTACAATGGTGAGTAAGGTCTAGTGATTTATAGGTAGCAGCAGAGAGCAGGAGATCTACTTGGAGTATGGTTGTGTACTTGGTGTACTGGCAGTGTGTTACTGACTGGTGGAGGTGAACAACAATTTTTTATTTGAGTTGTGTGTTGGGATCAAGAAAGAGAGGGAAGAAGGTCTTGAGGGGTGGCAAGACTTTAAGGTGGAAGAAGAAGTGGCATCTTCTTTATTGTATTTTCTTCTAAGTGATTATTAATACAATTGTGTATTATCTCTCATATTTCTATGTTTTTTCATATTTCTAGTTACTTATCATTCTGGTTAAATTCTGTGTTTAGTTACTAATACAAGAGGTAATCATATGTGCTCTAATTGAGGAGCAAGATCCTGACAATTGGTATCAGAGCTTTTGGTTGGGTTACTAACAGGAGGTTTCAGATCTGGTTAGTTTTTGTTGATTACAGGTCACTCACAGGGGTTTTAGATTGAGTGGGAGTATAGCAATGGCAGAAGAAAGTAAGCTACGAATGGAGAAACTGAATAGCACGAATGGTCTAATTGATGGAAAGAAAGAGCAGGTAAAGGGAGATTGTTGGTCGGTAGAAGATCAGCGTGTAGAAGTAGATGTTGCAGGTGATGTTGCACAGGTTGCTCTGGATAAAGTAGAATCTTGGTTTATAGATTCTTTTGCCTCTTTCCATGCAGCTTGAAATAGAGCATCTTTTCATGGGTATGTCTTTGGAGACTTTGGAGAGATTTATTTAGGAGCTAGTGAGCCTTGTCAAATTATTGACGAAGGGGAAGTGAAGCTAAAAGTGCAGATGGATAACACACAGGTGTTGAAGGAGGTCATGCAGGTACCAGTCTTGGAGATGAGTCTACTTTCTTTAAGAAAGTTGGGTGATGAGAGATGCACAGTAACTCTCACAGCGGATTTACTTGAATTAGATGGTGGTAAGAAAGTAGGTATCCTTTATCTATCTACTTATATTACTGATTCACCTACTATTGCAGAGATGTGGCTTTGTAGGCTTGGTCACATATGTAGGAGGGGAATGCATGTTCTTAAGTGAAAGACAGATATCTTTGATAAACTTAAGAACTGGAAGGCCTTGGTGTTTATGGAGGAGATGATGGATAGAGATTAGCTAAGGGGACTGAATTATTTTGAGCAGGGCTATGTTGATTTGAATAGGGTTTTGATCCATGGAGAGCTCGTGGGAAAAATGTCATCACTCACAGGTGAACAAAGGTACCGGCATCGGTCAGACAGTAACTAATGTCGGCAACAGGAATATTGATGTCGATTAGGAAGGAACTGATGTTGGTAGAAGGGATACTGGCATTGGCCAGGGAAATGATGTCATCAATCAGGGTCAGTGCAAGGAACCGACATTGGTCAGATGCAGACTGGGAGATGGCTGAGATCGGTCACTAGAATGAATGGTGGGCGGACAGCAAGCTGTCAACAAGTCTCAAACGCCAATATGGAGGTTAGAAAGGGTAAGTGAACCTCATATTCGTTGTTCACCTTCTTTATATTGCTTATCGATGGTCAAGAACTAGGAAGATGTGAAGAGGCAATGCAGGTAGAATCTACAAACAGTGGGAGCTTGGCATGGATGAGGAGTGTGAGTCCTTGGAGAAGAACCAAACATGAGGTTGTTGGTGGAGTTGTCAGTTGGAAGAAAGCACTGAAAGATGAATGGATTCCCAAGTTAAAGAAGAGAGTGGATGGATACGTGAGATGGAAGGCCAAGGTATATGGTCTTGAGGAAACTGTAGGATAGTGGTATAGGGCTGATAGGTGGTACCAGGTAGATGAAAAAGTAGAGCTTTTGTCAATGTCAGTATAACCATTGTGTTTATCTTACCAAGTGGATGATGGTTGCAACATTATCTTGTTACTATATGTGGAGGATAAGCTTGGAGCAGGTTCATACATACAGGGTTTTGCTGAGCTAAAGTTAAGGTTAGTTTAGTGGCATGTCATGAAGAATTTAGAGTAGCAAAATTCTTTGGCATAAGAGACATGGAAGATCACAGGTTGATCTCTAGTGGGAGCTGATGTGAAGACGGTGTTGGCAGGGTTCAAGATGTAGGATGCAGAATCGGTAAGCACACCAAGGGTTGGACAGTTCAAGCAGAGCTTAGATTAGGGTTTAAAATCACATAAGTTCTAGTGTAGACCTGAGTTTTTCTAATCAGTGGGAGTTGTCAAAGAGTTTGGAGCCAATTCAGGGAAGGAGGATTCTCAAGTATCTGAGAGGGACTAGCATCAGGGATTCTTGTTATGCAGGGTCAAGGTCTTCACTACGTGGAGTTGTAGGTTCGGATGTGGCAGGTTACTTAGATGACAGGTGTAGCATCACAAGATGTGTGGTGGTTGGTCTTCAGGATTGATCTTGAAGAGGGATACAAGCCAAGTAATGAATTAGATGGTGTACAGGTACAGGTACAGGTGTAACTGTTTATCTCCAATTGGGAGATTGTTAGGTTATGGAGCTAAAAGCTTCACCAAGATGTAAATAGGAGGAGTTACACAGGTTGTGTAGGTTGTAGAGAGTTGTAAAATGAGTTACAGGGCAATCGATGTTGATCTGATTAATTGACATTGGTCAGATAGTAGTGAAGAAGCAACTGACGTCGGTTACTAGTTGGCTGACATCGGTCAGGGAGGAGCCGACATCGGTAGCCTGTGCATGAACATGTAGTTTGCATGTTGATTCTAGAGAGTCTATTTTTGGACTGTTAGTTTGCATGTTAAAGGATAGTTATAGTCTTGAGTTGCACGTCTAATTATTGTAATTAAGATAGTCTAATTATTGTATGCATGAGATCTATATAATAGACTCATGGGTTGTATTGTAAACTAGTGCTAGAGAGTAAGAGAGCAAAATAAGCTCCTTCAAAGAGAGGAGAGCAATGGCGTGTTCCTCTTAGTGCCATAGTACCAAGTGTGGGTGCTGGTTTGGAGAATCAGAAGGGTTCTTTGTATATGTATGATCTTGGTCAGCAGGTGTGCATGGCTTCTTTTGGAGATCTAAAATGGTGAGTAAGGTCTAGTGATTTGCAGGTAGCAGTAGAGAGCAGGAGATCTACTTGGAGTACAGTTGTGTACTTGGTGTACTGGCAGCATGTTACCGACTGGTGGAGGTAAACAACAATTCTATATTTGAGTTGTGTGTTGGGACCAAGAGAGAGAGGGAAGAAGGTCTTGAGGTGTGGCAATCCTTTGAGGTGGAAGAAGAAGTGGCATATTCTTTATTGTATTTTCTTCTGAGTGATTATTAATATAATTGTGTATTGTCTCTCATATTCCTGTGTTGTTTCATATTTATAGTTACTTATCATTCTGGTTAAATTCTATGCTTAGTTGCTAATACAAGAGGTAATCATATGTGCTTTAATTGAGGAGCAAGATCCTGACATAAAAACAATATTCATCAAATTCTAAAATGTAGATGGTGCATTTGTGAGACCAAAATGCATGACTATAAACTCATAATGTCCTTCATGACTTTTAAAAGTTGTTTTATGGATATCCTCATCCCTAATCCAAATTTAATGATATCTAGAACAAATATCTAGTTTGGTAAAATAAAAAACACCATGTAATCCATCTAACAAATCATTAATTACTAGAATAGAGAACTAATCTTTGATGGTGTACTTATTGAGTTCTTTGTAGTCAAAGCACATCCTCCAAGTATCATCTTTATTCTACACCATGACCATTGGGGATTAATAATCACTTTGTCTATGTTAGATAATACTTTCCTCCAACATCTCTTGTACCATATTTTTAATTTCACTTTTTTGGGTATATGGATATCTGTATGACCTAATTTTTGGTGGTATGCTACCTAGAATCTATCCTAGGGCATGGTTATGTTCTCTAGTTGGTGGTATGAATTTTGACATTGTGTCAAAAATTATTGGGTGGTAATCAATAATCATTTGTAAATTGGGGTGTGTAGACACATTTGTTATCTAAACTTCTATGGGAAACAATTTGTGTTATTAATCCTTCAACTCCTTTTTTATGAATATTCATCATCTAATGTGAACTAACCAATTGGGGATATTTTATCTATAACTTTCCATAGTTCAAATGTCCTACCTTTAGAATTAAATCACATGAACAATTCTTAGAAATACATTTCTATTATACCCAAAGTTGTGAAACCCTTCTTTTAAACAAATATTTATACTCTACCTAGCACATGAATGATATGGATTTATAAATAGACATTGGATAAAACATATGAACCTTAAGTTGGATTTTATCCTTAATCCCCCAAATGAACATGTTAATAATTTTGTTCTCATTAATTTCATCCATGTGTAAGGATAGATTTTGGAATTATTGAATATAATCCTTAACAATACCTATTTGTCGTAGCTTTAATAACTAAATAAATTAGTTTTATGAGATGTTGTTGCAGTAATGTATATGTATCTCCTTATTAAACACTAACCAAGTAATAGGTGTAGAAGATATTTTATGAATTGTATAGCACCTTAGTCTTTTACACTTGGAAAACTTAGACCTTGGTTGTTTCTCTTAGTTCTAGACCTTTCTCACATTTGAAATTCTTGCATCTGCTTTATCTTGTGCCCTTTGGCCTATATTTTGATTTGAATAGTCTTATATTGATGACCCAAACCTATCATCTTACCCATAATGCTTAAAATATGCTTATCTTATTCCCCTAAAATTTATGAGCATGTACTTACTCTCCTTCTCCTTGAACACTAGCATCTCAGACAAACACCTATGTTGATGCAAGTGTCCTACTCTAATGCAAATGTCTAGTGACCTAAAGTCATAAAATTTACAAATCAAACATATCCTAATGGTCTACCTAAGTACTTTAAAGCAATTTATTTCTCTAAATATATTGATATAAATAAAATATCAACCTTCATTCATTCCTCACCTAGAAACTGAGACCAAGCAACTTACAAAAGGAATTCAATCAAGCACTCAAGTGATTAAATCTTACCTATTTTCTCATATTTTGATATCAGTCATAGGGATAGCACATACATAGGTTTGAATTACTAAAGGAGAATCACAAGAGATGTATTTTCCAAGTTACAAGCTAGTTCATTTTTGCACTTGCTTATCACATATTGCATGTTCACACACAAGAAAACATGTAGGGGATAACTACATCAATTTGATGCACTCTTCAAAGTATTGGCTATGTAGGTAAAATTCATTAATATATGGGTCTTTTGGGGCAGCTCGATACCTTGGTCCCACTAACCCATTTTTTCCAAGGTCGCTATGAAGATGAATAATGAGGGTTTTATAATTTCGTGAGGATTAATAGTCCATGACCTAGATTTGAATACATCATAGTGAAGGCAAAGATAAACCCATAACATCTAATTGGTCACATCCTTTTCTATTATGTATTCCATATAGGACATCTACATTGGGTTTATATAGTACCATCAACATAACCATCCCAAGATGACACTAGTGTTCATAGCTCTAGAGGTACTCAACCTAGAATTTGGCATTTATTCTAGAATCATCTTCTATCCTTATTCATGCATGTTCCATATCTAGAACTGTGTTAGCATCAAAACTAACTAAGTAATTATTTCATTGTCATTTCCATATCTAACATAGATATACTTTCCATTTTTAGCCTATCTTAGTTTAATTAATTTAACATATATTATATATGATTTTAGCATCTAATTGACTTTTTGTAGATTTGATTATCACCATTGTGCATTGTCATTTATATATTCTTAACCCTATTTTACCCAAGTATGATGCACATCTAAATCTAGGGTTAAACATTTGGTGAACCCAATTTGCATGAATGCATTTTTTTCTAATTCCTAGGGTTTTTAGTTAACTAGGGTTTCAAATCTATGTACTTTTTCATTTCATACTTATATTATTTTTCATACAACCTACCCTATATTGGGAGGTATGCCTACTGAACACATTGAGCTTCCCATTTTTCCACCTAAAATGTCTAAATAAATTGAGGGATATAATCATATGGATTATGATTATACCAATGTTGAGAATGAAAAACATATTGATGAGATTATCATAGAAGAAGATTTTGACAATGAAAACCATGATTCTAATGTAACCATTGAACATGAGAAAATAGACCATGATCAAGCACAATCGATCATATTATTTCATGAACATATTCATCAAAACCCTAAATATCTTGATGAAATCCTAAACACTATATTATAAATTAAAAATACAAAGAACATAGATGACCAAATAGGTCCATCTATTAATCATGTTGTTATAACTATGGGTCATCCCTATATATCAATAACCCTTCCCTTGAACACATTACCACTTAATAATTATAATGGGGGCATGGGTTATATGTTTAAACCTTTGTTTCATGAAAACAAAAATTACTACATTTACCATGGAATTACCAATTATTTCAACACAAGTACTAGTTTCTATGACTATTTAAACCATTTTTACATCCCTTTTGGTGGCTACTCCACTTGTTAATCTAAATCTCAATGGGTCTATAATTCAAACACTCCTTTAATTTATAAATAAATTGGAGGATTGAGGTTACAAACATTGAACAAAACACTTTAAAATATCTTCATGTTATTGATTCACTAGATGTGTTGTATAACCCTCTTGAACTTTGAGATATCTTTACACCTTTTACCAACTAGTTTTTTCACACCTAAGTTTCCATTTTATGATGGCAAGGGTGATCTTAAATAGGATTTTCAATCATTTTATGTGGCATGACTTGACTATGCCTCCAATGATAAAATTTTGACCAAATTATTTCTAAGAAGCCTTAAGGACTGAGGTGGTTCTATGATTTACCTCTCACATATGTGAAAGCATTCAAACCCCTTATAGATTAGTTTTTGGCACATTTTTCATGTAATATTTATTAAAAGGTTTCCTATGATCAAATTTCCAAAATAAAACAAGGAATAAATGAACATTTAAATGAATATGTCTTGAGATATAAGACAATGTTGGATAAAATGACCAATCCTATGGTAGATAAAGAGTTTCAAGACATATTCAAGTAAATTTTTATTGTTCCTTTACACAAGTGCATTATTTTTGAGAAGTTAAAAAAATTTGATGTCTTATGCCATGTTGTATGAGATTATGAAATGAAGCTTATTTCATTGAATAGACTCAAGTATATAGAAAACACACCAATTGAATCTACATCTAATACCAAATTTAAAATCAAACCAAGTTATAAGGTAAAACCTCCTAGCCCTAAAAATGAGATAGCCACTATAGTTAATTTTTTAACCCTAAAATGATCTAGGACTTGATTTTTAAGCTAGATATTAAAGGTGTATATAGAAATGAAATACATAAAGGTGATAGCCAGATCTATATCAGGCCAATTAGATGCTAAACTTGGATATAAACATATGATAAAGTCATTAAACTGAGATAGTCTAAATATGTAAAATACAATGATGATAAATATGGAAATGACATAGAAAATAAGGTACTTAGGTAATATTGATGCTATAGTAGTTATAGATCTAGAACAAGTAGAAAGTAGACTAGAAAGTGATTCTAGAATAGTTGTCTGATTCTGGATTGAGTGCCTCTAAATTCATAGACATTCATGTCATCTTCGGATGCTTATGTTGATGTTATTGTTTGGGTTTGATTCAAGTTTCCCATACATAATACATAATTGGAAAAGAATGTGACCACCTATATGCTTATGGGTTTGGATTTACCTTCACTCTAGTGCATTTATATATGGTTCATGGACTATCTCTCCTCATGAAATGGAAAAACTCTAGTTATTCATCTTCATGGTGCCCTTAGATAAAAATGGGTTAGTAAACACATGGTGTCAAGTTGACCCCAAAGACCCTATTGTCAGTGGGCACTACCTACATATAAAATACTCCAAAAGAGGGATTTATAATAATGTATTTCTCCCTTACATTTTAGCTTGTGTGTAAATCATGCAATATGTGGAAATCAAGTACAATAATGACCTAGCTTGTAACTTGGAATATATTATTCTTGGGTTGTTCCTTCAATAATTTATACCTATGTATGTGTTATCCCTATGACTGATATATAAATATGAGTGAATAAGGAAGCTTTGCTCACTTGAGTACTTGATTAAATGCCTTTTTAAAGTTATCTACTGAGTAGGTAATAAGTTTCTAGGTGAGGATTCAAGGATGATTTATCTTATATTTATATCAATCCCTTTGGATAAATAACACATAATAAAACACTTAATCCAACCATTAGGATACATTTCATTAAAAAATTATGTGACATTAATAGGTAATAAGTTTTAGGCCATTATCCACTTATGTCAGTTTAGGTCACTTGCATCAATGCAAGTGTTTATCCTAGACATTATTATTCAGGGAGTGGGAAAATATGTGCAGGCTTAAAACTTGTAGAGGTGGAAGATAAGTACATTTTAAGCATTCTAGGAAAGATATAAGGTCTAGGTCATTGATGTAGGAACATCACTAGTTAGATCAATTTTGGTTTGTTCAAGATTCTTTTGGGTTTTAGCATACATTATAAATCAATAAGGATCAAATTCTATGTTTTGTGTAGCTTCTTTAGTTCATTTGATAGCTTTTAGAACTTTCTTGCCAAAACTACCATTTTGAAATTTTATATTCTTTTTGAGATTGTTAGTGAATTTTACATGTTTTTGTGAGGATATAATGTTGTAATTTCATGTGTACATTTTCTTTGAGATATAGTAATTTTATTTAAATTTTCTTCACCCCTTTAGCAATGTTTACTATGCCTTAAGCTTGGTTAAGTCACAACCAAATTTTGAGGGCAAGAAATGTCATACATTGGGGGTTATCAAGAAGCATTTAGAGATATTATAGGAGTTAAAAATTATGAAATGGATTAAATAGAGTCTAATTCATTATATAAATATGTGGAGATATCCAATAAAGATAATAAAAATATCAAGGTTTCAAAGAAGACTGTCTACCTTGCAAATTCTATGTATGGAGATTGTTTGTGCCATAACATCAATAAATAAAAGAATGATTTAAGAGAGTGATTTTATAATTACAAAAGTTTTTTTATGTGATAAATCTTATATATTTTTTCATTTAATACATAATGTTTTATTTTTACTAATATATAGATTAAGGTCATAAAACACAAGCTTTGGAAATTTTGTTTTGACACAATCAAGGAAGAAGAGAGCATATTGTCCTTTTGAGTTTCTTTTAAGTGTTTTAAATTTTTGGTACTGTATTAGATATTATGTTGGTAATCCTTTTTATATGATTATAAAACACTTAGAGATCAATATTCAATTCAAAACTCTATTATCATGCACACAGTCTTGTAGAAGTTTTCATATTTGTATAAACCTAAAGGTTAGAGACTTTTGGTGATTGTTTATGAAAAAATATCTATTTTTAAAGGTTAATTGAGTTGGGTAAGACCTAATACTATTATTTTAAGTGTTTTAATTTATCATAAATTTAAACTAGTCCATTTTTATGTTCTCAGACAACTACAAGTTTGTGTAACCCTAAGTTAGTGTTTTGAGTTTGAAAATTGAATAAATTGTATTTCCACTTATCAAAATTAATGAAAATTTTTAATATAATGTTATTAAATGTTATATATAATATTAATATTTTTTTATAATCATAATAGACCATATAATATGGAATCCCTATAGTGATCTTGAACTAGGCCTAAAGAGGCCTAATTGACAGGAAGGTTGTGTGAAAAAGAGGACTTCCCTTGAGAGTCTTGAATTAAAGTATTAGGTGAAGTTGTAAGAGAATAATGGGTACTCACAAATATTATTATTTTTTCCTTAACCCCTATTTATTTCTAAAACCAACAATATTTGTGCTTAATAAGGGTTACAAGATAATAGGTCTAAAATAAGAAACTTGCATTTGGATTGTGAAAACTCTCTCCCTCTAAATAAAATTGGTATCATAGTAGGTTGGATATTTTAAGGAGGATTTAATGAAGGTGAAACTCTTTTAGGTCAAGTGAGAATTTATTTTTTGTTGGTTAGTTGAATTGAGAAGACAAATTTTTTTCCTAGAATGAACCTAAGAGGAGGTAGAAGAATAGGTATCTAGATGAGAGATGAAATTTTAGAGGAGTTAAGAAACCTAAGAGTAAGTTTTTATTCAATCTTACTATAGTAGAGGCAAATCAAATAAGAGGAGTTAAAATAGGAGAAAATAATGATAAATAATAAAAACCACAAGCTCCAAAGGAGGAATAATAAGTTGAAGAGCATGAGGAAGAAGGAATTGATATGATACTAAAAGTAGTGATTGAATAGGGGTCTAAACCAAAGATAGAGATTCATACCTATGCAGTCAACCTAAATATAGAGGAACTCATTGATTATATTACGAACTTAGACAAGTATTTTAACTATGAGAATGTACCAGATGAAAACAAGGTCAACTTTTCCTACACAAAACTAAAAGGACATGCAACCCTTTGGTGAGATTACATACAAGATGAAAGGAAGAATAAAGGAAAATCCAAAATCAAATCTTGGGATAGGATGGTAGTAAAATTTAAGTCCAAATTTCTACCTAGTGACTACTATACAAACCTCTTCAATAAATTATATAATTTGAAGCAAAAAGATATTAGTGTTGAGTATACTGAGGATTTATACAAGTTGACAATTAGATTAGAACATGTAGAAGAGGATGTGGAAAATATTGATAGATATCTTAATAGATTAAGATATAATATTTAGGAGGAACTCAACCTAGTTATCCCAATGACACTTTATGAATGTTATCAATATGCTTTGAAGGCAGAGGATAAAATAAAAAAAGGAAAACTCAACAAAATAGGGGTAGGGGAAGAAGTTATAGAGATAGAGTTTCATAAAAAGGAAGAGGCACATCTCAAAGGACCAATTCAAAACCAATTACCTGTCAAGAACATTCATATAATTCAAGAGGTGGATTCATAGGAAGGATATCCTATTTCATAGGAGGATACACACAAAGAGGAAGAGGATTCAATGGATTCATTTTCAAATTTTTCAAATGTAATAAATTTGTAGGTCATAGATTTTGGGAGTGTCCAAATAATTCTCAAGCTAGTAGATCTATAATTGAAAGTAAAAATAAAGTAGTCTAAGTAGAGGAATAAAGTACAAATTATCCATATCACATATAAGAACCACAATTTGGTGAGTCTTTTTTGATGATAAGGGTGCTAATAAAACCACCCAAAGAGAAAGCGCCTATCCAAAGAAAGACACTATTTAAGAAAACTTATAAATCTCAAGGTAAGTGTTGTAAATTGGTGATTGATTTAAGTATTAATAATAGCCTAGTATCAGGAGAAATGGTATAAAATATTGGTTTAAGGAGAATACGATATCCAAACCCCTATAATGTCTCATGGATTTATAAAGGGTAGCAAGTTCTTGTGAATGAATAGTGTTGGGTAGATTTTTAGATTGAAGGATACAAAACAAGGTTTTATGTGACAATTCTAATGGATGTGTGCCATGTAATCTTATGGAGGCCTTGGAAATATGATATAAATACTACTCATGATGAAGTAATAATTTTTACATATTAGATAAGGATGGCATAAGTCATACATTGTTTCCTCTAAAAGAAGAAGAAAATAGACAAAGGACTAATGCAAGTATTATGATGGTGAGTGAGAAAAAGTTATTGAATGCTATGAAAGAGGAAGAGCTTGGTTTTAGATTGGAAATTATACCAATGAATTTTATACCATCCACCAAGTTTAATGAGCTACTTCGAGAGGTACAAAACATGTTGAAATAATTTGTTGATATTGTTGTGGATAAACTACCTAATGAGCTACCACTTATTAGGAGCATTAATCAGCATATTGAATTTGTACCAAGTGAAATTTTTCCCAACAAAACTACCTATAATATTACTCCTCAAGAGAATACATAAGTTAAGAAATAAATACAATACCTATTGGATAAATGACTAATCAAAGAGAGCCTCAACCCATGTGTAGTGCTAGTTGTACTAGTACCAAATAAGGAGGGAAACTGGAGAATGTGTATTAACTCTAGAGTAATAAATAAAATTAAAATAAGGTATAGGTTACCTCTTCCAATAATTGAGTATTTAATGGACTATTTGATTGGTTCTAACTATTTCTCTTAGATGGATCTCATGAGTGGTTATCATCAGATAAGGATAAGGGAAGGAGATGAATAGATAACTACCTCTAAGACTAATTATGGGTTGTATGAGTGGCTTGTTATGCCATTTGGTCTCAATAATTCCCAAAGAAAATTAATGAGACTCATGAATGAAGTCTTAAATCATTTCATTGGTATGTTTGTCATTGTATATTTAGATGATATATTGATTTATAGACTGAGTAAGGAATATCATCTTCAGTATCTAAGAATAGTAATGCAAAAGTTACAAGAGGAGAGGTTATCAATTAACCTTAAGAAGTATTTGTTTATGAAGATAGATTTGGTGTATCTTGGGTTTGTGATTTCACAAGGTGTTTTGAATATGGACAAAGACAAGGTGAAATCCATAATTGATTTCCCAACTCCAAATACAACATATGAGGTAAGAAGCTTCCATGGATTAGAAAAAATTTATAAGAAGTTTATCATAAATTTTAGTTGGATTTGTGCACCCATTATTGACACCATAAGAGGAGATAAAAAGAAATGTATATGGATTCATCCTATTGAGAATAATTTTTAGTTTTTGAAGAAAAGAATTACAAAGCAACCTAAGTTAGCACCTCTTGACTTCAATAAAGTTTTTCAAATTGATTATGATGTAAGTGGGGTTGTCATTGGAGTTGTCTCAAGTCAAGAATGGATACATGTATCATACTTTAGTGATAATTTAAATGAGGCTAAGAAAAAACATTCTACCTATGATCTATAAATTTACATTATGGTTCAAGCCTTAAGGAAGTGGAGAAACTATCTAATGCCAAAAGAGTTTGTCATATTCATAGATAATCTTACACTTCAGTTCATAACCAGTCATCCCAAGCCCAGTCAAAAGCATATGAAGTGGCTAGAGTATTTGAAAAACTTCACTTTTGTCATCAAGCACAAAAAGGGTCAAGCCAACAAGGTAGCAAATGCTCTAAGTATAAAGAATTTGATCATAAAATAAATTTAGATTGAGAGTTGGGGAATAGACTCACTTATGGAGTTGTATGAAGCTGATTTAGACTTCTAAGAAGTATATGAGGCTTACAAGTAGCCAAATACTAGAAATAAAGAGCTTTGGATGGATTATATGATATATAAATTTTTTTTATTTAAGAGAGTTTAGCTTTATGTGCCAAGGAGTTACATGAGTGATAATTTGATCAAGTAAAATAATTATAGGGTTTTATCAAGTAATTTTGGTCTTGAAAAGACTTTGACTCAGCTAAGTAGTCACTATTATGGGCCTAGAATATAAAAAGATGTAAGGAGATTTATGGAAAGATGTAAGGTATGACAATTTATTTAAAGAAAGAACACTAATATAGGTATTTATTATCCACTTTGGCACTCCATTAGCATGGATTTTATATTGGGGTTACCAAGAAATCAAAGGGGACATGACTCCATTTTTTTAATTGTGGATATATTTTCAAAGATGTCTCATTTCATACCATGAAAAATAATTAATGATGTTATTCATGTGGATAACTCATTTTTTAAAGAGATGGTTAGATTGCATGGAATTGCATTGAGTATTATCTCAAATAGAGACACTAAGTTTATGGGGAACTTCTAGAGGACCCTATGGAAGAAATTGGGAACAAACTTTAAATTTAGCTCAATATAACACCCTTAAACTGATAGACAAAGTGAGATGGTTAATATAAGTTTGGGTAATTTTATAAGATGTTTAACAAGGTACAATTCTAAATCATGTGATTTACTCTTACCACCAAGTAGAATTTGCCTATAATGACTCATGAATAGGAGCATAGGAATGAGTCCATTTCAAGTTGTATTTGGTATGTACCCAAGAGGAATCTTTGAGTTAAGATATCTAGGTAAGATGGAGAAAATAAGTGATGAGGGAAAAGAGTTTGTTATTATTATGAAAGAGGTACATGAGCAAGTTAAGAAGTAATTGGAGTTGACTATGGAAAAGTACAAGAAACATACACATCGCAGGAGGAGAGAATTCAATTACCAAGTTAGAAACATGGTGTTAACTCATTTTACGAAGAAAAGGTTTCCAAAAGGTGAGTATAACAAACTGAAAATGAAAAATATTGGCCCTTTCAAGGTCATTAGCAAGTTCTCCAATAATGCCTAATTTCATAGTGATGTGGGAATATATCCCATATTTAATTTTTTAGACTTGTATCCATTCAAATAAGGGGATGATAATGATCAACCAACTGGAAATGAAGAAACAACAATCCAAGAGTTGCCATAAGCAAAGAAAGAACTTAAACTCATCGTAGACAATAAGGTCAGTAAGAAAACTAGAGATAAGGATTAATACCAATACTTAGTGAATTGGAAACATCATATTTTATAGTATTCCACTTAGATTAAAAAATAAAACATCATTAAGTGGAGGTACTCTTTAATACCTCATGAACAGGAGTTCATGAGTTAAATTTCTATTCTTAGGGAGTATGATCTAGGAGCTTCACTAATTAGATCAATTTTGGCTTGTTTCTTTAGTATTTTGGGTCTTATAATACATTATATATCAATAAGGATCAAATTCCATGCTTTTTTTATATTTTTTATTTCATTTTATAGCTTTTACAACTTTCCCACCAAAACTGCCATTTTGAAAATTTGAATTCCTTTTGAGACTGTTAGTGACTTTTACATGTTGTGAGGTTTTAATGTTGTAATTTCATGTTTAAATGGGTATTTTATATCTATGTATTTTCTTGAAATGTTCTCCACCCATTTAGTAATGTTTAATATGCCTTAATCTTGGTTAAGGCACAACCAAAGTTTGAGGTCAAGAAATAGCATGTGTTGGGGGTTATCAAGAAATAGTTAGAGATATTCTATGAGTTAAAAGTTGTGAAATGGATATAAGAGATTATAATTTAGTTTATATATAGGTGGAGATATCCAATAAATATAATAAAATTATCAAGGTTTCAAAGAAGACTGCTTGCCTTACAAATTATGTGTATGACTGTTGTATGTGCCATGACATCAATGAATAAAATAATTCTATAAGAGAGTGATTTTGGACTTCCATAGGTTTTTGGTATGTGATAAATATTATTTTTTTTCCTTGAATATATAATTTTTAATTATTACTAATTTATATTTTAATGTCACAAAACACAATCTTTAGAAATTTTGTTTTGACAGAGTCAAGGAGGTAGAGAGTGGAGTGTCCTTTTGAGTTTCATTTAAGTGTTTTGGATATAAGGAGTGTATTATAGAGTCTCTAATTGATTTTGGTAAACTTTTTTGGATTCTCATAAAATTCTTAGAGATCAAATTTAATTCAAACCTCTATTATCATGCACATAGTCCTATAGAAGTTTCCAAAATTATGTAAACCTGGAGCTTAGAGACTTTCAATGATTATTCACGAATAAATAGTTATTTTGAAAGGTGAAGTGAGTTGTGGAATACAAAATACTAGTATTGGAAGTGTGTAAGTTATCATAAATTCAAAATATTCCATTTTTTATGTTCTTAGACACCTACATGTCTGTGTAACCCTGAGTTAGGGTTTTGAGTTTGAAAATTGAATAACTTGTGTTTCCACCTATAAAAATTAATGAAACTTTTGAATATAATGTTATTAAATGTTATCTATAATATTCACAAGGTTTTATAAATTTACTAGATCATATAGTATAGAAACCCTATAGTGATCTTAAACTAGGACTAAAGAGACCTAATTGATAGGAAGGTTATGTGAAAAAGAGAGCTTCCCTTGAGAGTTTTGACTTGAAATCTTAGGTGAAGATATAAGAGGATAATGGGTAATTAGAATTAGTATCAGTTTATCTTGAAACCCTATGTATTGTTCAAACCAAAAATATTTGTGCTTAAGAAGGTCTACCAAAGAATAGGCCTACAAGAAAAAACTTGCATTTGGATTGTGAAAACTCTCTCCCTCTACACCAGTCATCAACATAAGACTAGTCAAACCAAGACATAAGATAAGGGGATTATGATAGAGTGAATGCAAGACTTATGGAAGTGATAAAGGTATATAAATAAGAGGAATAACCAAGGTCTAAGTTTTACAAGTGTACAATACTAATGTGTTATATAATCATAAAATAATGTCTACATTTCCCCCCTTAATCTAGAAATGAAATGATTGTGTACTTGGTTGTGTATACACACCTTATTTTTTCATGTACCCAACTTGAGTGTTTTATTGGTGATTGTCCTATGACCAACATCATGTTATAGTGCATAAATAGTACATATAATATGAAATTTAAAGTACTTGAAAATATTGGAATTGAAAGAGAAAGGTTTAGGATTACACCTGTGTGTCGATGTAACACCTTGCCTATTGGCAACTTGATTTGAAAAATATATATCATTGTAAAGATTTAAAACTAAGATTAGGAAAAATATAGATAAATATATAAAGTTCATATATCTGAGGAGATAGAGAGTGTGTTTGTGTGTAAGTCCCATGTCCCTAACCTTGGAAAAAGGGTAAGTTGCCACCTAGTAGTTTAGATTAGTTCAATCGTGCAACCCAATCATACTAATAACCTAGTGAGATGGGATGATAAAATCAAGTCTAATCTAAAAAATTGGAAAGATTTATTGATTTAATCACCTTAACCATACCACAAGATGAACCAAGTAATGCAGTAGATTGGCTCAATAAAGGTCGTAAAAGTCTGATCGAGGTATCATTACGTAAAAGTCTGTGATGTGGTAATAATCCACATAAGAGTTTATAAATGTGAAATTGATTTGGATTTCTCAATATTAGGCACATGTTGCTTATCATATGCACCTTTGATATGTCTCATGTTGAAACTATTTATAATAAGTGTACCAATATATAGAGTTCTACAACAACTATGAATCTAGATCATATAACTATGTACTTTGGCCAATTTAGAAATTGTGTAAGTGTGGAGAACATGATCCCAAAGCATGCCCTTAATATATATGTAGAAATATGAACAATAAAATAAGTACCAATGTGGATAACATGTTTTCAAAACAAGCCCCCGTTATAAATTAGAGATGTTAAATACTAAATAAGTGTGGATAACATGCTTCCAAATCATGCCCCCACTTTATCTAAAAATAATTTATTTGTGTGGAATTCATGCCCCTAATAAATATAAAACTATGCCAAGTGTGAAGAAACATGCCTCTATATCATGTCCCCACTAATATGCCAACTTTAAGGTGAGAGAAAGATAAGAACTAGTAGTTATTTTTGACCAATTTTGATCGCCAAGTCAAAATGGTCAACCCATATAGGGTTATTAAATCTTGTATATAGTTGTTATGGTCTTTTAATGGTCTTATAATGTCTTCAAAGTGGTTAAATACAACCTTGTTTAATATTTATTAAGGTTGGGTCTTGTTGTGTACTTGTATAGTCCTAAGAGTCATTCATGAGTCAACATGTTGTCATGTGTGGTTGAGTTCATGGCATGGTGATGAGTCATTCTATAAGGTTTTTAATGTGTCTTGAAAGTTATATTTCTATGTATTAACCTATTATCATGTTGTTATACATCAAAAAGTCTTATAATGAACTTTCTAGGCCAAAGTTGATGAATTGTACGTACCACTCTCAAGGACAAATATTTAAAGAAATTTCATAATGTACCTAATGTTAGAGAAGGGTAAGAGAATGGTCTAAGCCTGATGAAATTGTAGCTCAATTCCTAAATTGAGATAAATACTCCTTTGTAGGAAGTTATAAGTAATTGTACGGACTTGAGAGATCTATTTGTAGGTGAAAATGGTTTAGAGGAGTCTCTTAATCTTCCACAAATTAGATTCACTCTTGGAATCAAGTTTTAGGTCTCAGAGATGTAAGTAAATCTCTCTCCTCCATCTCTCCCTTCACAAGATCATAAAGGCAAATTTTAAATGCATAGTATAGATAGGAGAGAGAAAGTTGGAGGCTAAAATTTTGGGCAATGTTAAGAAAACCTTAGGTTTGAGATTAGTGTTGTAAGTTATATTCTATAGTGTAGGTTCAAGTAGGATTGTGGAGTTTATCTTGATGCATCACCTCTATTATATTAGTGTTTAATCTCATTTTATCTCTTTTCCTTCAAAGAAAGTATGTCAGTGGTTAGTTGTATGTGTTGTGCATGGGAGCTAGCCCATAATCTAGAGACTCACCTCTAATAATTTTCACCCACAATAGATGACATGTTTTAATGTTATTCCAAATTTAAGGAGGCTGGATTAGCCCTTCTAGGGTGAAAATTTTGTTGATAACAACTACCTCACCTCAAAAGGAGAAGAGAACTATATAATCTATGAATGTAACCATTTATCATATAAAACAAACTTGTCTAGTTAGATATATTATTGAAGTGCATAGAACTAATGTGATCACATGAAGGCCTAAGATGCATGATAAATATCATGGAAACATCAAAGTAATAATATTACAAGCTCAACAATAAAACAATCACACATACAAGAGCACTCAAAATCAAGTTAAAAGATAATGATCCAAGGAAACCACAAACATGGGCATGTTCAAATGTGGCACAATCAAAGGGACATGGCTTAGTCAAATGTCCACAAAATTAGGAATGACATATTCAAATGTCCATACCATAAATAATGTCATATTAAAATGTCAAATAAATCAAGTAAAGGCATAGGGGTTGTGAATAAAGGAGAATATTCAAATGCTCAAACAAGCAAAATAATAACAAAGAAAGACACTAAATAAAGTGCATAAAATAAAGCATAAACAACCAATATAAACATGTCATAGTAGTCCATGGATCAAATGTGTTAGCAAAAAAATGTCAAGTGTATAGTATATCAAATACCCTGTGTAAGATATAATCATGGATAAATGCATGTGTAAGTACATATAATCTCAAACATGATAATGAAATGCGATCATTGAACCATATAACATGTCTATATCAAGGTCAAAGAAACAAATTCCCCCAATGTTTGCATGAAATGAGTAAAGGGAAGGCCCAACACCTAAAATATGAATAAATCATGTATTTGTGTATGCCTATATCACACTTAAAGTAGAAGCGTGACACACATGTGTATGTATAAGTACTTGAATATTCCATCCATCAACATGAAACTAACACATAGATTCCAAATATCTAATAGAACATGAAGGTGCTAATAATATTTTAGATCTTTGAATGTTATTGATTTTTTATGTTTTTGAAATCTTTGAAAAGGAAAGATCATCCTATGATGTCATCCAATGGATGGTCATAAATATCTCCCCACTGTGAATATGGTGTAATAATCATGTGATGCTACCGAGGAACATGTGAAAGTGTAATATCTATCACTGTAGTATCAGTGGTGCTCTACATATGTAAATTAGGACTCTATGGTCATGAAGTAGTAGTGATAGTAACAGGAGTAGGGGTTATTGAAACCCATCATTGAATGCTTTTTTGTTTCTTTAGCATGGAAGTGATAGGTACATCTAGAGGTGCTCTAGATATCTAAATATGGTGCATAGTATAAGATGAGGTTTCCATGGAATCCATTATATGTATTTGATGTAATGGTCACTTAAGTACCAATCACCTATTAAAGGGGATTGCCTATTGCTTACCCTTTTATGGTTAATAAGCCTTAGTAGGTTTGATAGCTAGATGTCTAGGTATAAGTTTCTTTTATTCAAGAGGATTCTCATATGGAATTATATAAATTGTAATTAAATTGATTATCATGAATGTATTTAACACACTTATGCATCCTAGAAGGTATTGATCGAATAGTGTGTATCCAAGGTCTTCCCAATAACATGTCAAAGATGCCCATATAAGGGATAACTAAAAATGTAGTAACCATGTGTGTAGGACTGAATTTTAAGGGTAAATCAATCTCACTAAGGAATTATCCAACTAATCTAGTAGAGGGGTGTAAATCATGATGAGTATAATCCAAGTGCATAAGTAATTTCATAGTGCAAACATTTTTTATCGCACCATTATCAATCATAATATTGTGTATAGGGTGCTTATCAAGGTATGCTCAAATTAATTGAGAATGAAAATCAAAGTCATCATCCTTAATTTCTTTTTCATTAAAGGAAATATAAGGTATTTTAACCATAGGAGGCATGTAAGTACCAATAATCCTATCTAGTGTGTACCCATAATGTGATGGAGGAGGATGTGCGTTATATGCCATTTGCAATTTTGATTCCGTATTATAATGGTCTTACAAATGATTGTTAAATATTTTCTATTTATGGTGATCACTAAGTTGTGAACCTGATTCCTTTGGAGAATCCTAAAATGTAAGCTTTTGGTCATCAATAAGGTCTTATATCTTATGTTTTTATGTAAATAATCATAAAATGACATGGTCCTTGATTATAATCATAATAAGCATTCACATCATATCCTTTCAGTAGAGGTTGACTAATATTAACTTTTATAAGATGATGGAGATATATGAGCTGACACTCAATTAACTATAGGAATAATGAAGCAACAGACTTAGGAAAATGTGAGAACTATCTCCTCAGTGCATTAGATAAAATAAGATAATTAAGCTACTATGAGAATGCATTTACCATGGTGGTTTCTTAATTTTAAGGCTCAAGAGGGTTGAATTTAGAAATTAGTTTGATTGTAAACTTATTACTGGATGTAGATGTAGTCAGTGTGTCTGCTACATAATTGAGCTTATTCAATGAAATAATATTTATTTCATAATCACATACAACATGGCATAAGTCATAAAAATATTGTAACTTCTTAAAAAATATGGACTCATGTAAAGGAGCAAGCAAACTTTGCTTGAACATGTTTTAAAACTCTTTATCTGCCATATGATTGGTTATTTTACCTAACATTATCTTATATCTCAAGACATATTCATTGATAGGTTCATTATTTCCTTGTTTGATGTTGGCAATTTGAGCATAGGAAACCTTTTTAAAAATGTTAATGGATAACAGTGCCAAAAATTGATCTACAAGGGGTTTGAATGTTTTCACATATTTGAGTAGTAAATAATAGAACCACCTCAAAGCATAGTCCTTGGGACTTCTTGGAAATAATTTGGTCAAATTTTTATCATTGGAGACATAGTCAAGTCATGTTGCATAAAAGGATAAAATATGTTGCTCAAGATCACCCTTGCCATCATAAAATAGAAATTTAGGTGCAACAAAAGTAGTTGGTAAAGGGTACAAAGATATTTCAAGTGTAAGAGGTTTATGCAACACATCTTATGAATCAATAGCATGAGAAGATTTTAAATCATTTTGTTCAATGTTTTTAACATTTTCCTTCAAGTTATTTATAACTTTAAGGAATGTTTTAACTGTAGATGTATTGGTATTTAGATTAGCATGTTGAATAGTCATCAAATGGGCTAAAAACATGTTTTGAGTAGTAATAGGCATTGAAACTAGTATTTTTGTTAAATCAATTGGTATTTCCATGGTATATTTAGGAAGGTTGATAGGTATGGAGTCATTTATATTAACTTATAAATATTCACCATCACTAGGTAAAGAGGCCTTAACTTTATCATGTTTAATGATTTCATCTCATCTAACATACAAAAATGCATCTATTAAGCTTTTGTTATTATTGAGATGAGTGACTAAGGCCTCTTTATCCTCTATTTGAAAATGAATTTTTACATTATCATTTTCCATTGCTTCACAAATGAAAATTTTAAAATTTGGCAACAAATTATAGTAATTAGTGATCAACAAAAAATCAAAACACCCTAATTGACCTAGGGTTTTATGTTCAAAGACCAGGTTCACCAAATGTTTAACCCTAAAATGATCCAGGATTTTGTATTTATTCTAGATATTAAAGGGGTGCATATAAATTAAATACACAAGGGTGATAGTCAGATCTATAGCAAGATAATTAGATGTTAAACTTAGATATAAACATATGTTAAATTCATTAAACTAAGATTTTCTAAATATGGAAAGTATAAATATGATAAATATGGAAATAACATAGAAAATAAGTTATGTAGTTGGTTTTGATGTTATAGTAGTCATATATCTAGAACAAACAAAAATAATACTATAAGGTGATTCTGGAATAGTCACCTAATTTTGGATTGAGTACCTCTAAAATTGTGGACACTAACAACAACCTAAGATAGTTGCATCGATGCTACTATCTAGGTTTGATGCAAGTATCCTATATAGAATACATGCTAAAAAAGGATGTGATCACCTAGATGCTTCTAGATTTTTTTTTACCTTCACTATGGTGCATTCAAATTTGGTTCATGGATTGTTGTTCTTCATGAAATGGAAAACCCGTAGTTCTTCATCTTCATGTTGACCTTAAGGGAAAATGGGTTAGTGGGCATACAGTGTTGATTTGAAGCCAAAAAACTTGCTATCATTGGTTATTTCCTACATATAAAATACTCCAGAAGAGGGCCTTAGACTGATGTGGTTATCCCCTATGTGTTGGCTTGTGTGAATCATGCGATATGTGGAAAGTAAGTAAAATAGTGACTTAGATTATAACTTAGAAAATATAACTCTTGGGTTGCTCCTTAAATACTTTAAACATGTATATGTGTTCTCCCTATGACTAATATATAAATATGAGAGAATAGGGAAGCTTTTCTCACTTGAGTGCTTGATTGAATGCCTTTTGTAAGTTGTTTGGTGAGTAGGTAAGAAGTTTTTAGGTGAGGAATGAATGAGGGTAGATCTTGTATTTATATCAATCCCTTTGGAGAAATAAATCTCATTAAATCACTTAAGTTGACCATTAGGATATATTTATTTTTCAAATTAGATGACTTTAGGGCACTTCATAATTTCATCAAGTTAGGACATTTGTGTTGATGCAAGTGTCTATCCCAAATGTTAGTGTTTAGGGAGTAGGAAAATAGGTATAGGCTCAAAACTTGCAAAGATGGAATATAAGTACAATTTAAGAATTTTAGGAAATATATAAGGTCTAATTCATCAAAATAATATTGGTCAAACTAATAGATAGGGTAAGGGGAAAAATATAGAGTAAATGTGAGACTTGTGAAAGTGAGAATGTCTATAATTGATAGGGACAACCAAGGTATGAGTTTGAAAAGTATACAAGATATAATCATAAAATAGTGTTGTTGTCACTTGGATTGGAACCCTTTAAGGATATTCCAAGGCTATCCTCATCCAAGTGTCATAATGGAATCACTTATAGGCTTGTGGGAAGCCTAAGGAATGAAGTGAGTCTCTAGATAGTGCTAGCTCCCTTGATATACCACTTGACTACAACTACTACTAACTCTTGGGGTGAAAAGGGATAAGGATAGATTAAAAAAAACTAAAATATGGAGGTGAATCACCAAATTATTTTATGACTTACATCCAATTTCATTCCACACTTGTGACCAATAAATAAACTAAAACATACACTTTCCCAAATCTATGTCTTCTTGCATCAATATTACATTGCGGGGTCTTAGATGATATGCAAGGCTAGGAGGACTAGACAAAAGGTATTGAATGACACTAATGAAAAATATATTCACGTAAACCATGGACATCTCCTAGAACACTTCACATGCCCTGTAAGAAGAGGCTAAAAATAGGTGAAAGAGTGAAGTACAATGCTAAAGAATCCATAGTCTTCACCAAGTAAATTCAACATTCAAGTAGAGCACACTATGAATAGTCATGAGAGAGGTAAACACTTAGTCATTTTATTGATAAAAATGTATACAAATTAGCATGGATTTTACATACCTAGGTGGAGCATGGAATACAATGAAAAAATGTCCAACTCTTATAGAGTTTGAGAGAGAGAGAGAGAGAGAGAGAGAGAGAGAGAGAGAGAGAGAGAGAGAGAGAGAGAGAGAGAGAGAGAGAGAGAGAGAGAGAGAGAGAGAGAGAAGTTCAAGGGTCACAAGGACACTTGTAAAGCTAATAATTTTATTTATCCATGCATGTAAATAGGATATGGATTGAACCATGCAATTTAATGAGAAATAAGTATCAATCCAAGTCATTGAAGTTAGGCAAAATGGCACAAAACTCCTCTTTTTGCATAGAAAAATTGCCTTCATGATTGGAGCTATTTGAGTGACTTGTAACTAATATAGGTTAGGTATAATTATTATAATTTAATTTAAGGATCTAAAATATTCCTCTCCATGAATTGGTTTCATGTTTGGTCTTCTAAAATCACCTGGTAGAGAGCCATCATCATCTGGTGTCTTGAAAACTACCCTTCCATGCACCCTACACACTTAGCCTCAAAATTGGCATCATTTTTCCATGAAAATACATGAGAATAATTTTATGACACTTTTAAATACCCTTAATAGACTTGGAAGCATCAAGGGAACCTTAAAATGACATTCACTTAAAAATTTTAAACTTCTCCCTAGCTTGTGATTAGGCTAGTTTTGACTGGCTGAAAGTAAAGACCTAGTTAAAGCACTTATAGGTTGATTCATGAAATTAAATGAATATTTTTAGTTATAATAAGTTTAAATATTCCATAAAAACTTTTTTTCATCTCCTAATTTATCATGTATCCTGCACAACACACAAAATAATGAGGAAAATCATGTTTATGCCTCCATCCATTCAAGTCTGTAAAACCAAAATGGTTTGGATCTTCTTGAGGAGGTACTTCAAAATTTTAAATATCTATTTTTTTTCCAAATATGTCCTTATATTATCTTTCCAACTCACTTTTCCAATATTGGTCATAATCAAGGTTTTAGTGGGGTTTTAGGTAGTTTTAGGTCTTAAGCTTTGTTCATCAAACTTGGACATTAAACCTACCTCCAAATTCCACAATATTGATTCCAAGGGATCCTAATAACTTCCATAAATCCCTATATTTCCAATTCATATCCTTAGAAAATATATGAATTCTTGAAAGCATTTGTCAAACTTGTTTTCTTCTCATTTTGCATGTTTAGACTATGTCAAGGCTATAAATAGCTCTCTTGTAGGTTTATATGAACTCAAAAAGCTAAATAATTTATATTTACATCTTATTATAATTCTCCAATAAACTACATGTCAGCCTAAAAGTAAGAAATGAAGATGGGCCTCCTTTTGGTTATAGGTTTCTTGGAAGCCTAGTGGCTTTAGCATACTCCCTGCTAGTTTGATCCATTTGAACTGATCTAACATGATTTTTAGTCTCTTATGAATTATCACAATCCATTAATGCTTAAAATACCATAAAACAACCTTTCCAATATTCCTTTCATCACCTTTCCTCTCTTTTGTCAATTTGGCCTAGTGGAACCATGCAAAATTGGATTGTATGCATGCACAATCAGGTCACTCTAAGGGAATGGAGATTTTTTGAGTGTTATTAAGAGTTATTACACCTTATATACACATTAAAAAATATTATTTGATATCCCAAGGCTTCATCCTAGTTCATTCACTCATTTTTTCACTTTTTGCTTGGTAAACCAAAGTTTAAATTTTCATGAGTAGTTGATCTCTGAGACAAAATAGAGAGATATATCCCTATTATTTATGGAAAAATGATATTTTTTGGAGTTTTATAAGTCCTAAAGAGGATCTATACCAAATTTAAATGTCATAATCCCTCATTTATGCACCTAACCAACTCAATCTTCTCAAAAAAGGGGCTAAAAACCCTTTTTTTTGCACTTTTACCCAAATCTCCTTATAGATGATCCTTCCAGGTCAATGATATGCCTTTAGGATTTTTAAAAATGTTCCCCATATTCATTTTAATGATTATGTATAATTTAAACCATCCAAAACATTTTCCCTTCATGGATTCTTCACCTTTTCTCATTGGACTAAGAACTCTCTTAGACAGTTATACAGACTGATGCTCATTTATTGGGTAAGGAAACCATTTGAACACTTTGGTAATGTGTGTGAGATTTTAATACCATTATTTAACCATTATTAATCATGTCTTGGTCATTTAAAAACTCTACTTACCCCTATATAGTCCATGTCTCATTGGTATCCCTTACTTGCCTAGACCTTACTGTTAGTGAAAACAGGGGTCTAAAACCCTATGTAAGCTTGTTTTCTTCCTTGAAAGAGTCTAATGACATAAAAAAATTCTCTTGGTATTATTTTACATTTTTATTACTAATATTGAGCTTCATTCACTTGAATATTGCACCTTTTATCACCAAGACTGAGCCATTATCTACCTGATTGTGACACCTTTGGGGTCTGTTGTAGGTGAAGACAAGGTCTCAAAGGGGTTGAGTGGGGTGATTTGATGAATAAAAATGCATTACTACATTTATTTTGAGACATATAGTACTATTATCACCTTAATATCTCCTTTAATTAGGTAATCTCCACACAAAACATGCACAAACCACTGGTTCTTTACAACATCTATTTAAGCCATGTAGGTTATTATTTCATGCTTGAAAGGGATGCCTACAAATAGCCATGGTCATGTAAAATTATATACCTCAATCCCCCCTGGTGTTTTTAACTTCATTTTATAGGTTCTTTGACTTTTAATTTTCATTTAGAATGAGTTTATATCAAGAAACTTAAACCCTTTGTTCTTTGTCCATATAGTTAGTTGTATTGGGCTTGGTGAAACCATGTAGGTTATTTGCATGATCTAGGCCTTTCATATGATTATTAGAGGATTTTATTGATACCTCAAATCCATATATTGTTTTATTTCATATTTATTCACTTTAATAGTTACAACACTCCAAAAAAACCTTAACTTGGATCATTGTTTCAAATTTGATGTAGGTGTGTATTCATGGCCTATGTATAGACATGACCTAAGACTGGAAGAGAAAAACACAAAGTAATATCATATTTCCCTTGATGATCATTACATCCAAAAAATTACACAAACTATTTTTAAGGAACTCAACCATGGTGTCATAGTATGGATTGTAACTTTGGTGGAGAAAATACCTTTTTGTTCTCAAACTTGTAGACAACACTAAATGGATTTAGTATTTTCATGACACCTTTGGATCCTTAGGAAAACCTCCTCTCTTTTTCAACTACCATTCTTACCTGGAAAATATCTTTTCTATGGTATAGGCTACCAAGCCAAAAACTAGGAGCATGAAAATTCTTCGAAACTAAGAGATAGTTATTCCCAAAATTCTTCTAGCCCTCTATTTAGTGTTTTTTGGCAAACATGCCTAAAGTCATAGGCAACACTCTTGAAAGTGTTTCCAATTTGTAATTATATTTAATACTCCTTGGATAAATTTATAAAGTACCATTTCATCAAGTAGTGGTTCTAAGTGATTTCTAATTTCACTTTCACATTCAAATGACTCTCTTAAACCCCTGTTCAGGCCACCTGTAGGTGTTTATCTTGAGTGTAATGTAGGCAGACAATGAGATATTAGTGTAATGTCATGACATTTAGTATTTAATGGATTAAAAAACTATTATCATACCTCCAAATGCATCAATTCCATTCTAAAACACTTGAAATGAGTGCTAAAACCTTTTCTATAATGTGGATTTGAGCTTTATGGCACCTAAAGATGCATATTCATGGCTACCTAATAGGAAAATCTTGCACCTAAATATCCCTCCTTATATACTATTTGGAATATATGACCTACATTTTATTTATTCCAAACACCTCTCAACCTCTTGAGACCTCAGATATAACTCCATGAACACACAAAACGTGTTCTACATATGTGATCAGTGTGACTGCAAATGAGAAGAAATGAGGAATTGAGAATGGAGAATGGCAGGATTGAGAGTTTGGTTTAAACAATGGTGTGATGGAAAAAAATAGTAATGTGTAATATATATATATATATATATATATATATATATATGTCATGGAGACATGTGGGACACCATATTAAACTCACATGAAACTTGTGAAGAAGATCAACACTCTAGAACAAGATAGAACTAACTGCAACTCTGCAATGATGACACCTTCTTATAACATGAGACAGCTCACCCATAAAAATACCATGAATCATGAAAAAAACTAATGGATACCATCTATTAAGGAAACCAATATCCTTTGGGAACAAACTCAGCAATTGAACCATATGGAATTTCTCAAACAAGACCTAAAACTACAAGGTGCATAGATGAGCAGGCAATTTTACATAGTCCACTTTGAATGTATAGTTCATGAAACACAATTAACCAATATTAAAAAATATTATATTTGTTTTAATATTTTGGAGTTTAAAATATGTTCCCAAGAGCATTTTTCCTAAAACCCATTGTGTTGGTTGTAACCTTTCAGTTCCCTTCTTGCTCTTTTTGGCAAACTAAAGTATTGATTGTGTGGGAGTTGGATTCACATTTACACATTTTCAAAGTGGCACACTTCCCAAGGATCCATACAAATATCCTTTTCTCTTTCTTTGCCCAAGAAAATTGCCTTTCCTTTGAACAACCTACCATTTATTTAGTTATTCCAGATTCTTAAGACTTCTAAAGACACATGGGGAATTATATAAGCTTTTTTAACTTGTAAATTTCCCATGAAACTTACATAAAGCATTAAATGCACCATTTAGACCCTTGAAATGACCCCAAATGACATGATAGACTAATGAAATAAGTGACCATGGTTAATATAACATTGAGAGACATAAAATGACCTATAAAACACCTTATGACAATATATTATACCCCCTTATAGGCCTAAAAATGAATTTTTTTTACTAGGGATGCCCTATTTTGACCTAAAGGTCAAAATTGGTCAACAGGTGTCTACATTAATGAAGTGTCACAATAACCTAATCATCTTATCTTATCTAATGCACCAAGGAAATTTTTCTCACATTTACTTACTCTACAGATTAAATACTCTCACATTTAATAGAGTGAGATTATATATCTCTCTCATCCTATAGAGGTTAATATGAGAATACCTCTACCTAAAGGATATGATGTAAATACTTATTGTGATTATCATCAAGCACCAGGGCATTCTATGAACATATGTTTTACCTTAAAACATGATATTAAATATCTCATTGATGATAAAATGATTATACTTGATGACCCTCCAAAGGAATCAGGATCACAACATAGTGATCACCAAAAATATAAAAATATTTAGCAATTCTTTGCATGATCATTCAAAAAATAATTCAGAATTACCATAGGCACACACTACACACCAGGAGAGTAAGAGTAAATAAATTATACAACATCCACATCAACAATATTTAAAAATTACTTTATTCATGGTTAGTTCTTATTTTTGGCATAACCATATCAATCCTAAAAAAATAAAACCTACTTGCCATATAAGGCATTTTCATCAGCTTGGTTTTGATCTACAATACTTGAAAAGAAAGGTCAGTTGGAAATAATCTTTGGGAAACATAACACTACCAATTGATTGTGGTCCTAAATTAATTCAAACATGGGTTTGGGTTATGACTACCACATATCCATATGAATTTACACTATGAAATCTTTTGTTATACCAAATGGAAGCTAAAATTGATCCAAAACACCAAGGTATTTCTTTTTCTCATGAAGGAAAATTAATACATATTCTAAATGATAGCATTAGTTCTTCTAATACACATGTAAAACATGATGAATAACATGTTATATACCTTTTCAACTTATCCAACATGATGAAAACAATGCAAAAGATTCAACTTAAGGTTGTCAGGTTTAAGTGGAGAGATACCTATGATCATCCATTAGATGAGATCATAGGATAGTCTCTTCAAAATCAATCAAAATTAAAAAAATATTTTTATCATAAACATGTTTTATTGGATCCTTGAAATCTATGTGTTAGTCCCATGTTGATGGATATCATACCCATTAATTATACATACACACGTGTGTCACACTTATATTTGAGTGTGATATAAGCATGCATAGATATATGATCTATTCCTATTTCATTTATTTTTCCTTCCCTATATTCATGTCATATGTACATTGGGATCATATAGGTTAAATGGTTTGATGATCATCTTTCATTATCATGTTTTAGCTTATATGTACTTACACATGACTTTATCCATGATTATATCCTACAGTGTACTTAATATGCTATGCACTTGACATTTTTTTCTAACACATTTGATCCATGGGATATTATGACATGTTTATGTTAGTTTATTATGTTTTCTTATATACGCTTCCTTGAATGTCTTGCCTTTCTATTGTTTGTTTATCCAAGCATTTGAATATGCTCCTTTGTTTGGGGACCCCATGCCTATGTGTGATTTATTTGAAATTTTAATATGTCATTACATTTTGTATGGACATTTTTATATGTAATTATTAATTTTGTGTACATGTAATTTTAATATCTAGCATTTTAAAATGCCCCTTGTTTGTAGTCTCCTTAGACCATTGTATTTTGAATTACTTTTGAGTGTTCTTTTGTGTGTGTTTTATTTCTTGTTGATCTTGTCTTATTTATATATAGACATCGTAATGATATTTATCATGCATATTATGCCTTCATGTGATCACATTGTTTTATGTGCTTTAATGTTATCATTAAAGTATCTTACTCATTCTTTCTAGGCTATAGGTATTTGTGTTTACCTAGTTTTGTCTTTTGTAGGGTTTAGTCCCATATTGGGTAGTTTATATTTATTATTGATTTACCTTGCCTATATAATCAAGTGCTCTATTTTTAATATACATGATTCATAATGATTTTACATGCTTTTTTAATACTTTGCATATCTCATTGTGTGTTAACAATTGACATTGTTTTGTCAATTGGTTTCTTTTGAGTGTGTGTTGAAGCATCAATGGTTGTAGTAATGAGCCATTGGAGAGATCTTGGCTAAAGAGTTTTGATAACTCTTTCATGGTATCATAGTCACCCTCTAATAGTCATTACTCAATGACTATGACACCATTACTCAGTATACCTAAGTTCTCCCTAATATAGCCCTATAGTTATGGTACCTTTGTCTATGTAGAGCTAAGTCTTAAAGATCTGGTTATTTTTAGAATCTCTAAGATTTTACATTTGATATTGAATTAGTAATTATTTACTCTATTATATTTTGATTTTATATTATATTTGGTTTATCTGATCTTGTTTTCATATTTAACCATCCTTATTATGTTGGTTTTCTATATTGTTTCTCAAAACCTTGTTTTGGTTTTGAGTGACCTGCATAGGCCATACCATCTATATGGTCTTTTATTGAGTTTTGTTTATGTAGATTTGAGTGTATCAATATTGATACAAAATTCTCCATTGTCTTCCTCAAATTACTTTTGTTCTTGGCCTACTTGATTTCTCAACTATAGATTTGGAGATCCGTTATTTATTTACTTATCGTAAAGAGATGTAGTTAGGTCAGTTAGACAAAGTTGATCTGATTTTATTTTGAATATTATATAAATCATTAAAAATACTATATATTATGTGGGAATACCTCTTGATATTTTGTTATCAAGAGAAATAATAACCATTTTCATACCAGCATCATTGTGCATATCAATCGTACAAGCTCAAGAGTTCCTGCTTCAAGGAGCTTGACTAGGTCATAGGGAGCATTGGTAGATCTGTCATGGAGAGGGACCTGAGAATCATTAAATATTGGTTTAAAATATTTAAAAAATCATTCAAATCATGGAGAATCCATTTTGGTTGAATGGTTAAAGACATCTTAGTGGGTTACTAAGGCATATTAGATTCAAACCTGGATATCTTGGTACTTAAAAAGGGAATGCAATTGACAATATGTCCTTTGTGGTAGGGACCTTAGCAATGGAAGTGGTGAATAAATGCTCCATTAAAAAGTATTCATTTTGGTATTCTAATTTTAACAAACTCCCTTTGTAAAAATACTTGGGCATTATGGGTTTCACCAGTAACAGTACATCACAAGGCTGCAAGCTCATAAGATAATGAAGTGAAGATTTGGTTATACTAGCTACTCAAGAAAAATATCAAAAACCACATCCTTGGGTACCTTGGTACCTATCTCTTGACTTGGGGAAATCAGATTTGTAATTCATGTATTTAGCACCAATGTACCTCATTGCTTATGGAGTCTTTCATTATAGCCACAATTGTGGTACTAGATAATGATCTGGTTTGGATCTAATGGATCTTGGTGTTTCAATCCTCTCCTTATCAATCCAGTGATTATAGTAGAAATTTTGAAGATGATTCACAATAAATCACATGATTTGAAAATTTATATAGTGCTTGTGGAATCCTATCACTGTGTTAACCAATTTGAAAGGAGTGGGTCACTAGATTTTTTGCATTGGGTTGGGATCTTCATATTGTGTTTGCTCTTTCTTAACATGGGGGGATGCTTATGGTGTTTGATGCCTCCTTATTTAGGCATCCCATCTACATATTTGATCTTTTATTGCTCTCCACTACTCTCTATCCTAAAATATTCTTAGATGCAGAGAATGTAGAGCTTCTAGTTATTCTTACTCTCTAACATATTATGAGAGTGGCCCATGGCATTTTTTAAGGTTACTAATGAGGTCATGGAGTCCAAGATTCATAATATTTAGATGAAAATTGAGGCCTTGGATTCCAATAACAAATATCTACAACAAGTACTCTCCATAATGTTATGTCATTGCAATGTTGGCATGACATTGATTGTAGTAGAGTGGGACATAGGTTGATGAGGCAACAAGTTATGGTGACTCATTGATGCCTCTTTCATTGTAATATTCTTCTAGTTTAACCATAATGGTAGTGAACATATATTCTTTCAGACCTACATGGAGGTGTTTTTTTTTCCTTTCTCTTTGCAAAGCTATGCTTAACCTAAGATTCTGCCCAAATCATGCATGTTTTATTATTTTTAAAATAGCTTGATTTTGTTATTTTGCTCTCAAGTGTAATATTATTCATCAAGATTCACATAATGGTGCATAGGTAGAGTGGTTGAGTCTATGAATTTGTCTTTGAGAGGTCTCTAGTTCAATATTGATCACCTCCAACTTGTGACTAAATTTATTTTAGTCAAAATGATTTTTGTTGTTGTTAATTACCTTCAAAACATTATTTATGCATAAAATGCATATTTGAGAGTGGAGAAGTTAATTAAAGACTTAGAATTGTCTTGAGGAGGTCCATTATTTAGTGTCGATTCCAAATGGTGGTTACATGGCATGCTTTGTGTTTAAATTTGTTGAGCATTTAAACCTTTAGTGCATATTTTTATTAAATAGGCCTTTTTGATGGGAATGTAATTATTTAATAACTTTTGATTGGTAGCTCAAAATCAAGTACCATTTTTTGAAAAAGTTTATGTATTTTAATTTCCCACACATTGGTCCTATTTATATTGTAAAATAAACTAAAATATAAAGTGTCACATTCTAGGGGGTCTTTACACATTGGTTGTGTTACCTTGTGCTTTGTTGTTTGTGGTGACATCTTAGTGATGATGTATTTTGCTATGTCTTGAGAAAATTTTAAGGTATTATTCATTTTTTTTATGTACCTTATCTCTTTAATTTATTAGATATCATAGGGTGAGGTCTGATCAACAGGAGGTTAGACCCCCTCACAGGAAACACAAACTTGTTTCTTGCTTCTTCTTGATTGCATTATCATCATTTGTTGCACTCATGGATGCATTTTCACTACTATAGTTTTTCTTATGCTATGGGCCCTACATTTTAATTCATGAAAAAATTATCTCATATGCATTTTTGGCTAGGCATGACATCCTTTTTGCATTTGTTTTACACATTATTTTTTGGTTGTGGATTCTTTTATGTGTTTACATACATTATGGCTCTTATTTCCATTTTAAAAACTCTTCCATTATCCCATGACATGCATTAGTAATTTGACACATTTTTAGATGTGTCATGTCTCCTCAAGACCCCTTTCTTAGTACCTCACCTTCTTCTATAGAAATAGTTTTTTTCTCCCTTATTTTGGAGTACCTCTCTTGATGGATTTTTGAATAGATCAATAGTCTTCTTATTTGGAGCTATTTTGGTTAATCCAAGTTTCTTCCTTGTCCCCATTTGGTGTTATTTTTTGTATGGGTTATATTTTACTCACATCAATTTATAAACTAACATGGGGGCTTATTGTTTCATCCTTGTTTACCTTTATGCATTTGTGCACTCTATTTTGAGCACCTTTTCACTTCATCAGTTGTTTATCTCCTTCATCACCACCATGGGACATCATCTTTAAGATAATTATTTGTATTTTTGACACCTTTTTCAATAATTGATAGTCTCCTTGTTTGGAATTATTATGGTGTATACAGTGTCAACTTGTTTGGTGTTGATTAGTGGATTTAGACCACTCATGTAGACCTTTTTTTCTCCACTCCATCCATTCAACAATATGGGGGGTGATGTAAATTCTACTTCTTGGTATTGAGAACTCCTTACACATGTACTTTTTTGTGCTTTCATCATCACTTATAGTCTTCTTGATTGAAGTTCTTTTGGTGAAGCCCAGTATCAGTTGTTTTATGATTGAGTAGTGGATTTGGACAATTCATGCAGATTGAGTTCCTTTATTACTTATGAGTACTTAGAGTGTAGACTTCTTCATCATCATCTTTTAGGGGGATTTTTTTAGTTATCTCTTCTTATTTTCTCTCTTTTTTAGGGGTGTTTTTCCTATGGGCTTTCTCTCTTTTTCTCCACTTTATGAGAGTTATGTATATGTTGTAATCTTTTGAGTGTTTTCTAGATTACTCTTTTGTACATGGGTATCTTATTTAAGCATTTTGTTTGTCACAACCCACATGAGTATTGTTACTTGACTCCATGGCCTTCTTGGTGATTGTTACAGTGAAATTAGTGTGGTATCCCCACCATTGACACTAGTGTGGTAGCCCCACCAGTCTTTGTGCTCACTTCTCACCATCATGTTGGAGGGTGTTCAAGCTATGCTTATTTGAGTTAATCATTATACTTAGTATGTTGGAGTATAGTGTTGGTGTTCAATGATCCTCATATTAATCACCATTCCTACTTTGACTTGGTGGTTATAGCAACTCAACATCCATGCACTCTGGCATGATGGATTGGTATCCATAGGGACACATGACTTCATGCTACATCATCTATTGCTAGTCCCTATCTTCACTTGAGGGGGGGTGTTAGAGGATATTATTCATGCTTGCTAGGCTCTGTGTATTTGTGTTTACCTATTTTGTCTTATGTGGAGTTTAGTCCCACATTGACTAGTTTAGCTTTCATATTGCTTTGCCTTGCCTATATAAACAAGTGATGTATTTGTAATATACATGCTTATTTATAATTTTACATGCTTTTGTAATACTTTGAATATCTCATTATGTGTTAAAAATTGATCTCATTTTGTCAATTGGTTTCTTCTAAGTGTATGTTGAAGCATCAATGGCTATGGTAATGAGCCATTAGAGAGATCTTGGTTGAAGAATTTTGGTATCTCTTTTAGTTATATCTACTTAGACATGTTCCTTTTATATGCTATGTTGTCCCCAAAAATGTCACTCATTTTTGGGACAACATATGAACTATTTTGGTCCTACAGGCCAAAATTATCTCTTCCCCTCTCAAAAACTTGTTATGAGCATTCAAATTCTTCATTATTCAATATTTTTTAGTTAAGGGACTAGTAGGTTCAATAGGCTCAATGGCTTCAACAATCAAGTTCTCTCAAAGGAGAAAGTTTCCAACACTTAGGCATTTTCAAGATTGGTTCAACCAAAAATGTTCATCAGCAAGCTTTAAAGGAAGGATTGAACTAGTGAACCATTAAACCCCACTTCCAAAAAGGTTCAACAATTCAATGGGTTCAAAGGTTCAACAACGTGAAAAGACTTAGAGGAATTTGAAGGCTTCGAAGAACAAAGGAATGAACCATTGAACCATTGAACCATTGAACCAAAATGGTTCAATGGGTTTAATGGGTTCATTGGGTTCGAAGAGATCAAAAGACTTAGAAGAAAAGAAGGTTTCAAGCACAAGATTGAACCGTTGAACTATTGAACCAAAGTTGGTTCAATCGATCGGTTCAAAGGACTGCCCCAAAGTTGAAGGAACAAGTGCCCTTGCGGAGGGCAGTGAACTAAAGGCAAGTGCCCTTGTGGAGGGTAGGGAACATTGGTTCAAAGATCAAAGAGAAGGCCGAAAGGGTAAGATTTTCTTTGGAAAAGTGAACAAGGTAGAAAAGTTAGAATTCCTTCAGATTTGTTCAAGGAACCAAAATAATTCCTTCAAAAATATTTTTTGTGGAAGAATTTCACTAAGGCAAATCCTTCAAACAAATTTTCCAAAGGAATTCCTTCAGGCATTTTTCCCAAAGGAAAGATCAAAAGCCTGGTGGAAAATGCATTCAAGGTGAGGGAAGATTTCCTTCAGACAAAAAGTCAGAAAGAATTCCTTCGGACTTTTGTCCGAAGGAAAAGGCCGAAAGGAAAATCCCAAAGGAAAGTGGATGAAACCAAGAAAAGATTTCCTTCAAACATTTTGTCTAAAGGAATTAGAGCCTAAAGACCCTCTAAAGGAATTGAAGATCGAAGGCCACTCGAAGGACCCTAAAGGGTAGGTACCCTTGCGGGGGGCTCTCAGCAACAACAAAAAGGACCTTTCTCAATGCCCGAAGGGACACCTTCCCTTCGGGGCATTCCAAGGACATAGAGCCGAAGGAGTTTCAAGGCTTCAAGGGACTTAGAATAATAAAAGAAATAATGGAATAAAGAATGAACCGATTGAACCTTAAATCAAAAGAGTTCAATGGTTCACAGGTTCAATGGTTCAAAGGAAGCTCCAAACAAAGGCAGAACATAGATGATTCTAGAGACCAATTCAAAGGGATGGTTTAACCAAAGAGCAAGGAAGCTCCAGACAAAGCAAAGAAGTGATTAAACTAGGGAACTGATAAAGGCCACCTAAACCAATGAACCAATCAACCAATGAACTTTCATAGGTTTAAAGGTTCATGGTTCAATATGGTTCAAAAAACTAGAAACCATTGACGTCCCCATGGATGTCAAATTTAAGGTAATAAAATATCTGTAAATTTTTTAATTTGATGCAAAACTTGAAAAATAAACCAAGTGACCAGCTAAAAAGAGAGCCTGAGAGCTCAAATTGCTACAGGGAAGAGAGAACAATACAAAAAAGATCAAAAATATCTACAAGGGAGTTATTTCTAGTAGGTGAAATAGTTCACCAAGTAGTCATCTAAGCATGCCAAATCAAGGACGTAGCCTATTTTTCTTCCATGAAGTAAAGGAAAAAGTGGATAGCTACACAGATAAGAAGGAAAGGACCAGGCAGCCTATACTTTAGAGGAGACATATTGGATGAATTGGCATGCCATAATTAAGGTGGATGCACTATTCCAAGCATGGTCCCTTGACATAATTGAAAATGCATTCAAGGCATTGACCATAGCATGGAACAAAGTGCCAAGCCTTTCTTGGCACTATATATTGTAAACTCTTTTTTTATGCAAAGGGAGATCTTTCTATTTATAGAAGTGAAACTCTACCAAAATTGGGAGGTGATTACTGAGACTTTGAGCTCAGATTATTCATCATATTTCTTTGTTTGAATGAGAAATCAAGTAACTTTCAGACTTTGTGTTGTTATAACTTGTGTCATTTTAGGAGATTGTTCTTATGTATGTCTTCTGAATGTGTTCTTGTCCAGTTAATGAAATAAGCAGAACTAGTGGAAGTAATCAGGAAGGTGTCTTGAAGCCAACTATGGGAAGACTTTGTGCTATTTACAATTATCTTTAGTGTGTTTTTCTATTTTCTATTTCTATGTAAAGAACCTTAGGATGACTTTGTGTCCTCATTATTCTTAGTATTTCACTCTAGGGTAGTCGAGGTGGAGACTTTGTGCTACATCTCAGTCTATTGGTTATTACATCCTATTACTAGTTACTTATCACTACCTGAAAGAAACTTCTGTTATTTCCTATAAGATCACTTCTAAAAAAAGAGAAGTGTCTTCAGTATTATCACTAGGATTTTCTCCTCTATTTGTTAACATCATCTCAAAAAAAAAGAGATGGATGGTATTATCCTACCCCTGAGTGTTATTTTTTGCTTATATATATATATATATATATATATATATATATATATATATATATATATATATTATATAGCTCCTCATATTTATAGGGAACCTTCCCTTGATGAGAGGAGAGATTTATCCACCTCTGATGTGGTAAACCTACACATTTGACTGACCAATCTCCCTTGCTGTGATTGAAGAGACATATTTTGATCATCAGTTAGTTGATTGACAAAATATTCACCGAACAATTTTTTGGTGACTCCATTGGGGAAGAGTGCATAGTTTGAAGCCTCAAGCTTCAAGCTGAAGCAAGGCCAATTATTTCTCATTTTTACTTTACAATCTAGCAACTCCATGCTATACGAGAAACTAGAGAGCCCAAGGTGTTTTTGACCCTATTTTTGAGTTGGTGTAGTAAGGCAATTATGATTTGTTCCCTCCCCAACTTCAAGTTCAATGATCTAGGATTGTTCATCCTACCCATACCAGGTCACCAACACAAGGCAGAGCTTCATTTTCTACTTTTAGTGGAGCTTTGCCTATACATACTCCACCCATATTTGTTATCCCCCCTTTTCATTATACAATCATGGCAGTTTAAGGCCCCTGGGGTAACTCTTTTGGCCCACTCAATCTAACCCCACCTCTACATGAGCATCCACACAATTTAAGGAAGAATTTCCCCAACTCCTTTGGTGATGGGAGAATTCATCTTGATGAACATATTGCTACCTTTAGCATAGCCTATTGTGTGATAGGTTTGGAGTATGAATACGTGGTAGTCAGACTATTTATGGAAACATTGCAAGGTGCTATTGCAGACTGGTTTTACCATCTATAGGGCCAGACTGTGACTAATTGGATCACTCTTAAAGCTAAATTTAAAGCTAGGTTCAAGCCTGTAGAAGATGTGCATGCCTTACTAGCCCAGCTCACATAGATGAAGAAGGAACCTCATGAACCTATGAGGGATTTCATTGCCAAGTTTGACAAGCTGAGGAACAAGATTTTTACAATTTCTCAGCCAACACCTGAGAACCTTAAATGCTTCTTTATTAACTCATAGCTACCTGAAGTGAGTTTTTTGCTGAAATGGGATGGCCACATAGACCTTGCTACTACTCAAGATTTGGCTATTGAGGTAAAAGATGACCTTATCTTGGCAGAAAAGATAAGGAGAGATCCTAACAAAGGTAAATCCCCTTCATCTTCTGAATACTCACCTACAGCCACCACTGATCCAACGGTGCAAAAGCTGGCAAATAAATTTCTAGCTCTTAGAAATCAAATGGTGTAAGGAATGTCATCTACTCATTCATACAGAGATGTACCAAAGAGGGCATTCCCCAATTAGTCATATCAAGGCCATGCTGCTAGGAATCAAAGGAAGCCAAACCATCTTCCTCCCCCACAAGGAAACCTTACCATTGAAGCACTTCCAACCAATTTAGCAGTTGGATATCTTGAAGCAAAATTAGATTTCTCCTTTCAGCCTAAGTTGAACCTAGAAGATGATGCTAATCTCTTCACTGAGGAAGAAGAATAATTAGCCAGGGACTCCAACATTGGTTTCTTGAATTACCAAGATGAACCCAGAAGTGAAGGTGGAGCAGTTAAGGGAACTTACATTATATTCACCTAGTCTAAGAACTAGTCATCCCAACAAGCTGATAAAGAGAAAATAGAGGAATGAACTCAGCGTGTAATTTCAATTGCTAAGCGGGGAACCACTTTGCCCTTCTAGCCAAAGGACCCGGTGACTGCTAAAAAGGTGAGTACATCAAACATCCCTACACCTTCTACTTCAAACTCGTAGACTAGTCCTCCCCCTCCCAAAAACCAAAAGGATAAACTCCCATCCTCTATTCCTAGTTCATTTCAAACATTTGACATAATTGACCATATAAAGAAAAGCAAAATTCAAATGTCTGAATTTGAATTCCTTCAATATAATCCTCAGAAGTTAGATAAGTTGGTTCAATGTGTGAAGAACCAAGCCATCCCTGTTACACAAATAATTCCAAGGGTAACTCATGATCCCCCCAAAAACACATCCACTAGGAATAACCTTGTCATTACTCCTCCTACTGCTCCTGGGAGGACTGAACCATTTTATGTCTCCCTGCTGATAAATGGAGACCAATTAAACAATTGCATCATTCATTCTGGTGCATCTGACAATGTCATGCCTACCAAAGTGGTGGAATCCCTTGGCCTCACACTAACCAAGACATTTGGGAGATGTTTCTCCATGGAGAAAAAATAAGTGCCACTATTGGGACAAATCAAAGATGCCCAATTTGTGTTTACAGCATTCCTAGACAAGAGGATTAAGATGACTATCTTGGCGGCCGACGTCCCAGCATCATATGGAATCCTTCTTAGATGAAATTTATATAAGGATGTTAGTGGTGAATTAAGCATGGACCTATCTAAGGCAAGGATCCTAGTCAAAGGCGTTATGTAGAGATTACTCCCTAAGAAGGAAGCAAAATACATGGTCACTCAAACATCAATGCCTGAAGCTCAAATTTTGTTTGAATCATCAGGCATGGATAATTACTTTTTATCCATGAAAGAAATCCATGAGGTGTCTAATGAAATTCTTAGATATGTCAACCTAAAAATTGGTTCAGATAGAATGGCAAAAGGATCGGTGAAGCATAGTGCAAGTGTATAAGAATCTCCCCCTCCAAATGGAGAAGAATCTAAGGAAAAATTAGTGTCTGATGAGGTATGGATTATAGAATTTGATGGCAACTACTCTTCTACTAGTTCAAGAGTCAGGATTGTGTTGATGTCTCCTCAACGAGATATCTTTCCTTCTTCATACAAGTTGCAGTTCAGTAACACCAACAACACAGTTGAGTACAAATCTCTATTGCTTAGATTGAAGGCTGCTCAAGACAAAGGCATCAAACTCCTTCATGCTAAAGGAGATGTTGAGCTGGTGGTTTGTCAGGTGAGGAACTTATATCAGACCAAAAATGAGAGATTACACAACTACCACAATCTAGTTTGGGATCAAATTAAAAGCTTTGATGCTTTTAACATCTCTACCATATCTAGGGAATTCAATGACCATGCTGATGCATTGGCTATTTTAGCAACTCTCTTAGTTCCTCACCCAAACTTCAAAGGAGACAAGTACACCATCAAGGTGGTATTTTGACCAAGTTTACCTAATAATGCCAATCATTGGTAGGTGTTTAACAATGACAAACAAATCATTGCCTTTCTTGAGTAAAAAGAGAGCTTTGAACAACTTCATTTCGAAGGCAATGAGCCTTAAAAGCTTGAACTAGCCCCTAAATCAAGTGTAGACGTAGGTGAAGAGTTCCTACAACTTAAAGGGAATAAAATTCCCAAAGGATTGGTTTTCCTTGAGAAGCTATTTGACAATCATGATAGGTTCATCAAATAGTAGCAAACGGGTTCAAGCTCCTCTCAAGAGTTTGATCAAATAAATCTGGGTACCAAGGAAGATCCCAAGATGGTGAACATTGGGAAATGATGCACTCTTGATGAGAGATTCAAGTTCACTGCTCTGCTCTACCAGTACATGGATGTCCTAGCATACTCCTATGATGATCTAAAGTTACTCAGGACTAAAGAAATTCACCATGACATTCCTCTCAAAAGTGATTCAGTGCCTTACAAGCAAAAGTCTAGATAGTACAATCTAAAGATATCAGGTATTATTATGTCTAAAATATAGAAAATGATGAATGTCAGGATTATTTTCCCAATCCATCATTCCACATGGATTGCAAACATAGTTCCTGTGAGGAAGAAGAATGGCAAAATTTGCCTTTGTGTAGATTTTAGGAATTTGAATCAGTCATCCTTAAAGGATAAATATCCTTTGCCCATCATGGACCAAGTGCTTCAGACAGTGACTGGTTCAAAAATGTTATCAATGTTGGAAGGCTTTTCAGGATACAATCAAGTTGAAGTTGGTGAAGTGAACCAGCATAAGACTGCCTTCACCACACCTTGGGGCACCTTTGCCTATAGAATAATGCCATTTGGCCTGATAAATGCTGGCACCACTTTTTAGAGAGCAATGGACCTCACTTTCAAATATGAAATGGGTAAGTTCATTGTAGTGTACTTGAATGATCTAACAGTCTTTTCCAAGCATCATCCTGATCATGTGCACCATTTGCAATAAGTGCTAGAACGATGCTACCAAAATGGCATTTCACTAAATCCCAAGAAGTCTATATTTAGGGTAATAGAATGAAAACTTTTCAAACACATTGTATCCTAAGAAGGCATAAAGATTGACTCAGACAGAGTCAAGTCTATTCAGGAGCTTACCCTACCTACAAGTAAGACTGCAGTTCACTCTTTCTTTGGAAAGGTGAATTTTTTACGAAGGTTCATCCCTGAGTTTGCTGAGAAGACTCGCCATATTGTAAACATGATGAAGGGAAAAGCCACCTTCAGCTAGACTGAAGAAGGAAAATTGGCATTCTAGGACATCAAGACTGTTATTGCCTATGCCCCAATTCTGGTTTATCTAGATTATACCAAGGATTTCACAATGTATAGTTATGCTTTTAAGCACACACTTTTAGCCATTCTAGTTCAATAGAACCAATAAGGTGTGGAATCTCTCATTTATTTCATGAGTTGTCCTCTCAAAGCTTATGAGCTAAAATACTCAAACATGGAGAAGCATGCTTATGCAGTGGTAAAGGTAGTGAAGCATTTCCACTTTTACATCCTGAATTCACATGTTACTGCCCTGGTTCCTGATACCATAGTTAAATCCATATTAACTCAACAGGAGTTTGGAACTAAAAGAGGGAATTAGATTGCTAAAATCTAGGAGTTTGATCTAGTCATCAAACCAATAAATTTGGTGTGGGGAAGGGCCCTATGCCAATTGATTATTGATAATAGACCAGAAGAAGTAGAGCATGGAGAAGAAGAAATTGAAGACACACCAACAGTCCTCTTTGTCTCCACCATGAATGTGTGGTATTTAAGTATTGCTCATTTCCTTACTTATGGTGAGTGTCTTGCTCACCTATATCATAAAGAAAGGAGGAATGTCAAGTTGAAAGCTATTAATTTTATTCTATGGGACAATGGACTATATAAGAAGAGCCTTGATGGAGTGTTCCTTTGTTGTGTGGATAAAGAGCAACAAAACTAACTTTTGAAGTCCTTCCATGATTTGGCTTGTGAAGGGCCTTTTTTTTCTCCTATAACTACCCATAAGATTTTGTGAGCCAGGTATTACTAGCCTACTCTATTTCAAGATGCATACAAATGGGTAAAAAAATGTGAACTATGCCAACAGTTCGTTGGAAGACCCAAATTAGCTACTCTGCCTCTTAAGCCAGTGGTGATAAAAGAGTCATTTTAGTAATAGGGAATCGATTTCATTAGTGTTTTAAACCCATCTTCAATTTTTGGACATGATTATGTCCTCACAACCATAGATTACTTCACCAAGTGGGTGGAATTTATTCCAACCAAGCATGCTACTTCAGAAGTAGTGTGTGATTTCCTCAAAGAGAACATCATTTCTAGGTTTGGGGTCCCAACCAAGATTGTCATAGACAACATAGCTTATTTCTCTTCCCAAGAGATTACTCAATTCTATTTTTACGATGGGATTACCCTCTCCCACTCTTTTGATTACTTTCCATAAGGGAATGGCCAAGCTAAATCAAGTAATAAGAACATGGTGACCATCATCAGGAAGCTGGTGGATGACGACCAATGAACATGGCACAAAGCATTGGTTGATGCTTTATGGGTAGATAGAATTACACCCAAGAGGGAAATTGGTATGTCACCTTTCCAACTTCTTTATGGACTCAATGCTGAAATACCAATCACCCTAGAATTGCCAGCATTGAAATTGGCTAAGGTAATTGAAGATCAAACATATGAAAGCTCCATCGATAAGAGGATCATGTGCCTAACTGAGTTGGATGAGTAGGGAACTATGGTGGTGGATTGAATTGTTGTGCATCAAATTCTGGTGAAGAAGCTCTTTGACAAGAAAGCAAAAAACTATGATTACTAGATTAGAGATCAAGTCCTGTTGTGGGACAAGAGAAGAGAACCAAAGGGAATGCATGGGAAATTTGATTCCCTTTGGGGAGGCATGTTTACTATCCATTAGCTCAATGGCAAAAATCACTTCTTGTTGAAGTATCAAGATGGCACACTCTTTTCTCTGCTTCACAATGGGCAGCATCTAAAGCACTTCAATTCTTGAAGTATCAGATAAGTTCACCTATACATATGTATATTTGTAATGTCTTTAGTTATGTTTTATGATTTTCATTTTCATTTTTGGCACCTTTATTTTTTGGTTAGCATGACTCTGTATCACAATGGCATACTTAAAGGCACTGGAGATTCTAGTTTCTACTCCCCTCAGTTGTTCCAAGTTTTCAACTGAAGGAAGTTCCCCAATTGGAGCCAGTTGTTGTCCCAAAAAATGTCACTCATTTTTGGGATAATATATGAACTATTTTGGTTCTGTAGGCTAAAATTATCTCTTCCCCTCTCAAAAAATTGTTATGAGCATTCAAATTCTTCATTATTCAATCTTTTTTAGTTAAGGGACTAGTAGGTTCAATAAGTTCAATGGCTTCAACAGGCAAGTTCTCTCAAAAGAGAAAGTATCCAACACTTAGGCATTTTCAAGATTGGTTAAATGCCTTGGTTCAACCAAAAAAATTCATCATCAAGCTTTAAAGGAAGGATTGAACCATTGAACCATTAAACCCCACTTTCAAAAAGGTTCAACGGTTCAATGGGTTCAAAGGTTTAATGATGTGAAAAGACTTAGAGGAATTTGAAGGCTTTGAAGAATAAAGGAATGAACCGTTGGACCATTAAACTGTTGAAACTTGAACCAAAATGGTTCAACGGGTTTAATGGGTTCAAAGATATCAAAAGACTTAGAAGAAAAAAAGGCTTCAAGCGCAAGATTGAACAGTTGAACCAAAGTCGGTTCAATTAGTTAGTTCAAAGGACTACCCCAAAGTTGAAGGAACAAGTGCCCTTGCGGAGGGTAGTGAACTAAAGGCAAGTGCCTTTGCGGAGGTTAGGGAACATTGGTTTAAAGAACAAAGAGAAGGCTGAAAGAGTAAGATTTTCTTTTAAAAAGTGAACAAGGCAGAAAAGTTAGAATTCCTTTAGATTTGTTCAAGGAACTAAAAGAATTCCTTTAGAAAGATTTTTCATGGAAGAATTTCACTAAGGCAAATCCTTTGAACAAATTGTTTGAAGGAATTCCTTTGGACATTTTACCTGAAAGAAAGATCAAAAGCCTGGCGGAAAATGCATTCAAGGCGAGAGAAGATTTCCTTCGAATAAAAAGTCTAAAGGAATTCCTTCATACTTTTGTCTAAAGGAAAAGCCCGAAGGAAAGCAGACGAAGCCAAGAAAATATTTCTTTTGAACATTTTGTCCAAAGGAATTAGACCCTGAAGACCCTCCAAAGGAATTGAATCCTAAAGGCTACCCGAAGGACCCCAAAGGCTAGGTACCCTTGCGGGGGGCTCTCAGCACCAACAAAGAGGACCTTTCTCAATCCCCAAAGGGACACCTTCCCTTTGGGGCATTCCAAGGACATAGAGCTGAAGGAGTTTCAAGGATTCAAAGGGACTTAGAAGAATAAAAGAAATAATAGAAAAAAGAATGAGCCAATGAATTGATTAAACCTTAAACTAAAAGAGTTCAAAGTTTAATGGTTCATAGGTTCAACGGTTCAAAGGAAGCTCCAAACAAAGGTAGAACATAGATGATTCCAGAGACCAGTTCAAAGGGATGGTTCAACCAAAGAGCAAGGAAGCTCTAGACAAAACAAGGAAGTGATTGAACTAGGGAACTGATAAAGGCTACCTGAACTGATGAACCAATGAACCAATGAACTTTCACAGGTTTAAAGGTTCATGGTTCAATATGGTTCAAAAAACCAACAACCATTGACATCCCCACAGATGTCAAATTTAAGGTAATACATTATCTATTAATTTTTGAATATGGCACGGAACTTGAAAAATAAACCAAGTGACCAGCTGAAAAGAGAGCCTAAGAGCTCAAATTGCTATAGGGAAGAGAGAACAATACAAAAAAGATCAAAAATATCTACAAGGGAGTTATTTCTAGTGGGTGAAACAATTCACCAAGTAGTCATCTAAGCACACCAAATCAAGGACACGGCCTATTTTTTCTATGAAGTAAAGGCAAAAGTGGACAGCTGCACAGATAAGAAGGAAAGGACCAGGCAACCTATACTTTGAAGGAGACATAGTAGATGAATTGTCATGCCACAGTTAAGGTGGATGCACTATTCCAAGTATGGTCCCTTGACAGAATTGAAAATGCATTCAAGGCATTGACCATAGCATGGAACAAAGTGCCAAGCTTTTCTTGGTGCTATATATTATAAACTCTTGTTTTATGCAAAGGGAGATCTTTCCATTTATAGAATCAAAACTCTACCAAAATTTAGAGGTGATTATTAAGACTTTGAGCTCAGATTGTTCATCATATTTCTTTGTTTGAATGAGAAAGCAAGTAACTTTTAGAATTTGTGCTATTATAACTTGTGTCATTTTAGGGGATTGTTCTTATGTATGTCTTTTGAATGTGTTCTTGTCCAGTTAATGAAATAAGTAGAACTAGTGGAAGTAATCAGGAAGGTGTCCTAAAGCCAACAATGGGAAGACTTTATGCTGTTTGCAATTGTCTTTAGTGTGTTTTTCTATTTTCTATTTCTATGTAAAGAGCCTTGGGATGACTTTGTGCCCTCATTATTCTTATTAATTCACTCTTGGGCAGTTGAGGTGGAGACTTTGTACTACATCTCAATCTATTGGTTACTATGCCCTGTTACCAGTTACTTGTCACTACCTAAAAGAAACTCTTGTTGTTTCCTGTAAGATCACTTTTGAAATAAAAAAAGTGTCTTCAGTATTATCACCAAGATTTTCTCCTCTATTTGTTAACATCATCTCTGAAAAAAGAGAGATGGATGGTATTATCCTACCCCTGAGTGTTATTTTTTGCTTATATATATAGTATATAACTCCTCATATTTATAAAGAACCTCCACTTAATGAGAGGAGATATTTTTCCACCTTTGATGTGGTAAACTTGCACATTTGATCAACCAATCTCCCTTGCTATGGTTGAAGAGACCTATTTTACTCATCAGTTAGTTGATTGACAAAATATTCACCCAACATGCTACATGGTTATATTCATAGATTATACAATTGACTTATCTTATTGAGGTGAGGTAATTGTATACATATAATATTTTTAAACTTTATCAATTACTAATGTTTTCTCTCTTGAAAAAACCCATTGAGACTCAACCTCTTTAAGTGCACACTTTAAAGGGGTGGGCAGGGTTTTGGTGCTTTGTAATATTATTGTTCCCTATACCTCCACCTAAAACCAATTTAAACCCCTCCTATACATTTCCCTAAGCTTTGACACCTTCTTCACACTCTTTTCCAAATAATTTACTACCTCAAATAACCCCTGTCTAGGCCAAAACCCATTTTTACCACTTTACCAAATACAGTCAATTGTGTCAACTTAGTTTTGGGAATTGATCATGTTACAAGACTAAGTCAGTCTAGATGACTTATTCTAGGACCTAATGATTTTATTTAATAATTAAATATATCAACTAGGCTAACTACATCAACTAAAATTCTAGAATGTCTTAGGGTCAGACTAGGCTATCTGTGTGTGTGTGTGTGTGTGTGTGTGTGTGTGTGTGTGTGTGTGTAATTCTTTTACCTTATTTCCAATAGATAATCATTCATTTGTGCTTCTTTATCTACTTTTCTTCCATTATACTTGAGGAGTCATTGCTTATGGTTTCATGATTCTTTGAGGAGAAACTTTGCATTATGAAGGATTGAGATTCACTAAGAGGTCCTTAGATAGAATATATTCCCTTTTTCATCCTTACTTTCTTAAATAGTACAAAATAACCTCTTGAAAATCACCATTGGCCAAGGCAAAGGTTAAGGCTCAATGGGTTTGTCTTCAAGGTAAGTATTCCTAACTCTTACTCTTTTATTTTAGTAGATATATTTGTATGTATAATGGCTAATGAATGTATTATCTGTCCTTAATTAGTATTGCCTCTACATTGACTTGAGTAGAGTTCTTATTTTCATGTTTATTTTTTATGATTATCCCCCATTTGTGCCACAAGCTTTAGTCAGCACTAGATTAGATTTATTTTACTTTATTATTGCATTTAATATCAATACCTACATAGGGTTATTGTGTGGTGTTGCTTTACTAGAGGATTTAGAAACCTCTATATCCATATTATATGATAAGATATCCCTTAGGTAGGTTTATCATATCCATATTGGTCATGACCTCGATTATCTAAGTATTGCTAGTGATATACCTAACCAATTTATCTTCTCTAATTTCATGTTCGCTTGCATACATTATGTTAAACTTGAAATGAACTAACCCTTGTATATTTTTAATATTCATTTTTAGACTATTGGTTCGACTCTATCAACTCAGTACAATAATTTCTACACAAGTCTTAACACTCAATCAATCCAATTGACTTAGGTCAGTTATATGTATAGGTTTTTCTCTTATATAGATAATTGGATCAATCATATCAACCCATTTCTATATTATTTTTGGTTCATCTTCTAATTCTCCTATTTCATCAACATGTTTAGGGCATTAGCTTATAGGTTTTTCAACTTAGGTGAACCTATTGATCTTGTTCAACTCTCTGTGATCAAATTTTCTCTCTTAATACCCTAGATCGATCCTATCAATTTAGTTTTTCATCACATCTTTCAAATTTTCTAATAAGTTCTATTTAGACTACTAGATCATTTTATCAACATAGTTCTTTCAGTTATTTTTAATTATTCTATTTATGCAAACCCAGTTGACTGGTTCAACTTTATTTTAACATTATATTTTGTAGGTTCAAGCCCTCATCTAGATAACATAGCTTAAAATTTGCAAGTCAATAGGTTCAATACATTGTTAAAATCAATCAAAAATTAGGTTAATCAAACCAACTTTAAGTTCATTCTAACTAGCCTAGTTATTTCATTTTTTTTAATTTTAGTCAAACTTCAGTTCCATATTCCTAAATTTTTAGTTCTATAAAAACTATCACCTTATAGTAAATTAAGTCAACTAGATCGACTTAGTTTTTTAACTTATTTTTACCCAGGAAACTCAGTCAACTTGCTTGACTATGTTGTTATGGACTATCTTATAACAAATAAAGTTGATCGAATTGACTATGTTTTGTACTATTTGTATACTAGTTCGATCTAGTCAACCTAGTATTGTGTCTTTTTTAAGAAAAAGAAGTTAACTCACATTGGTATTAATTAATTTACTTTTCATTTATCTACTTGTTTTCTTATAATAATGCACAAAGTAAGTTAACTCACATTGGTAGTAATTAATTTACTTTTCATTTATCTACTTATTTTCTTATAATAATGCACAAAGTATAACTATTAAGGTTAATTTACTAAATCAGTCACTTTCTTCTTTCACACACTACCAAATCAAAAAATATCAAATAAGCATTCAAACACTTCTACGTAGGTATACCTACTTAGATTTCATCACCAAGGGGGGAAGCCAACTCAGTTTTTTAGCTAAGTATAAACAAGTGGTTGATGGTATTTATTAGCAAAGCACCCAACACACTTATCATTGTGAGATTATGAATTAAGGGGGTAAGCCCTCATACCAAGCTAGTACCATCAACAATGCATATCCCTTTCAGCCATAACACACCTAAAAGTAGATTTATCATACCTCTTTTAGTTCCTTTGTAAATCTAAATTCCCTATCACATTTTAAAACATAATCTAAAAAATATACGATTGTCCACTTATTATGTTAGAATTTAAATTTTATTATTGTTTTTTTATATTTTTAAATTATATTTTATATTGTAAAAAGTATACTATCTAGCATTGGAATAAGGTTTATGTTGTGTGTTGCAATTAGATCGACTTAATCGACCTAGTTGCATGTGTGTTTAGCTTATTTTTGTATAAAATTACTACTCGGCCATCTAGATTTATAAAATTCTAAATTTTTTCTCCTATAGAACATAGTTGACTCAGTCAACTTATGCTCTTACATGATACTCTGATTACTTTCCTATAGAACATATTTGACTTCATTAACTCAGTTTCCCATAGAGTTTTTCTATTTTTTATCCTACAAAACGTAGTCAACCTATTCAACTCTATTTTTTGCCCATTTTTGTGCTTACCTTCTTCCAAAATATAGTTGATTAGTTAGACCCTATATCATCTTGCTAATTTTTTACCCTTTGTCTGATTCAGTCCTTTTTCTAATTTCCTATCTAGCTAATCTGATCTAGTACATGGTTGACTTTGTCCAAATTTTATACTCTCTCTCTCTTTCTTCTTAGATTCCCATTTTGAGAATCATGAAATCCCCTATTAAAATCTTCTTGGATAGTCTTAAATCAATTTAGATGATACGTAGGTTATTCTTTCTTTCCTACCTTAGTTACCAAAGAGGATACTCACTCTTGGGGCACCCTCTTTCACCCTTCATCTATGGATTGTAATATGGTTCAAATTACCCAAAATGATGACATTGATGGATCATATCCATCAGTGTCTAAACTAATTTATTATATTGTAAGAGCAATCGACACAAGCCTAACAAATAACCTTATAGGAAATCCCTTAACAAATAACCCTATAGGAAATCACTTAACAAACAACCCCATAGGAAATCCCTTAATAGGGAACATTTCTCCTCTTACCAACACCAATATTCCTCCAAATACCAACACTAGCCTTCCCCCTTCAAATCCTAATAATCCAAATGCATAAATTGATACCACTCAAATCCTTGCACAAATAGTCCAATAAATGAATGTTATGCAAATAATAAATACATCTCATATGATGCCAATGTAGCAACAACTATTACACATGACTAATCAACCTTATCTTGTTTTACCTCAAACTAATCAAAACTTTATCCCTCCTTCTCTTAGAGATGCTAATGGAAATCATTTTGCAACCCCTTATGCATAACAAGACGCTTCAAAATATCCAAAATAAACATTTAACTCCCTTCATTATTTCCATTAATATTGAAAATATTTATCCAATTATTAAATATGATGAAATTAAAGACCTTTCATCCTTTCTTAAAGCATTTGGTAATCTCTATAAAGAATGGACTGAAATAAACACCTTTGCTACCACCAAACTTCAAGTTAAAATGTTTACAAGAGATGACCTAGAATGGTATAATCACTTACCTCAACATTATATCTAGCAATTAGAATGTTTTTTTAAATGCCTTAGTCAAAAAAATTCAATAGTATGATCTTCTTGAAAATTATCTTAGTCATTTTATCAATGCTAAACAATCACCCTTTGAATCAACCCATGAATTCATTCAACGATGGAAATATTTGGATCATATAGCAAATCATAACATGAATTATGATAATCCATTTAAACTCTTTATAATCACATTAACACCCTCATTTAAATATAAGGTTCAAACTTTTTCTCCATAAAATCTATATGACACAATTGATCAAGCTAAAAGACAAGACTTTCTTATGAAAAAAATTGAGCCAAATAATAAAATCATCAAGGGATATTTCCAAAATTCCACTAATTCTATTACTAGTAATCCTCCTTAAACAAAAATGGGAGTATTCAAACTAGATAATCCCCTTTTTCCCATACACTGTTAACAATCCAAAAAATGGCGTAACTATTATCTCCCTGTAAACTTTTCACCTATAATAATACCCCAACTTCATGGTATGACCCTAAAAAATTATGTTGCTTCCATGTTGATGTGGGTTATTCTCATGAAACATATCATGAACTCCTCAAATTCATTGTTTATCTTATGTTAGGAGATACATTTAACCATGATACTATGATCAAATTACATCATCATGACTATGTTAAAGCCTCTCAAGAGAAACATTTTACCAAACCTTCATCATCCAAAAATTAAAAATATTTCACTACTTCTAACCCATAACATTCCAACAAGGATATTTGTGCAATCGATGTTTATTATGACCAATATTATACCAATTCCCAATATTTGAATACCACCAAGTTTAATTATAGATGCAAACATGCTCACAAAGATCCAATCACTAAACTTAAAAAACCATCAATTTAAAACCAAATAATTAAATATACCACCACTAACATACCTTTGAAACCAAATGAGGAAACATTCCCATAACCAAAACCTCAATGTACTTCTATTCTTATGAAAAACATTATACCTCATAAACCTCATGTTGGTTCTTCATCTTCTAAATCACATTGGAATTTTTTGGAAGAACTCAATTCAATTCCTTGTAAAATACCCATCATTGAGTTATTTTAGACTTTTCCATATCATCATAAATTTCTAATGTAATAACTACAAAACATTCAAGAACCATCATCCCTCGATTTGGAAAATTCTCCTAAAGATCTGTCACCTACAGAAGTACATACTATTGAACCTATTTTTAATTATTCTAAACCATCCATAGAATTTATTAACAATGAAATTATTATTCGAGTCAATGATCTATCCCTATTTATTAAAATTTTAATCAATAACACCTTCATTCAAAAATTATTAGTAGATGAGGGTCAGTTATTAATGTCACCTCTCTTTGGTTAATATAATAGATCGGATGTACCAAAGGTAATCATAAACCCACTTGTCTTACATGTAGAGGATTTTATAAAACAAATCAAAAACCACTTGGTTGTATTTAGATCCCACTCACTATTAGACCCAAGATAATATGCACTAAGCTCATGATTTTTGATTTACCACTATCTTATAACATGATCCTAGGTCACCCATGGACACATCATATGTAGATATTTCCTCCTCAATTAGTCAATGTATTAAATTCATCCATAATAGAAAATTATTAAAAAAATGAGTTTGATCCCAATCCATGAAATATACAACTACCAAATCCCAAATCCCAATATCAGATTCTAACCACTCCATGCATTAACAGTACACCTTTACCTAAATTTGTTAACATGAATCTAGATTTACAGGTCATTCTTATTGATTTTGATGAAGATGAACCTAATGACTTAAAAAATACTTGTATTACCACTAAATTACCTCCTTAAAATTTTGGAGTGGCTTCCTCCTTATTTACTTCCAAGTGATAATACCATCCCTCTAGTTGATGATATCACTAAAATTCATCCTCCATGTAATGCATATGAAGCTTCTTACATAGAAGATGATTTCACATGTGATTAATATGGAGTGGCCAAATTATTTAAATATGCTTTAAAACTATCTCTACAAAAATTTAACAATTCAAGCATAGCCACTTCTGATTCTCCCATAGAAATGAATGAATGCACTATTTCCCACACATATAATGATAATTATATCATGCCCCAAGCTCAATCATAAGACTTAGATGTACAAAAATATCAAAAAACATTATCCAAAATTCATGCCTTCAATCATGATGTCCATGTCATTGACATATCAACTGATATTGAATCAATCATGAAGGTCATGTATCTCCCCTTAATCCTCCACTATTAGATACCCCATGGATACTTGAAAAACTCTCAACTCTTGAACCTTCTACACTTTATACACAACCAAACATTTTACAAACTATCTATACCATTGATACAACTAATTCTATCCACCTCAATATAATTTAAGGTTCATCTATAATAAAAATTGACACACCTATCACCAATCCAGTTGACACCACTCAACCTAATACCCCTCAAATCAAACCTACACCCAAAATTACCTTAGACGCTAAAGCCACAGATGTATAAAAAATGCATTATGAATATGATCATCATGGTAATAAAATAATTTATCTCAAATTAGATGTTGAATACTATGGACCATAACCCATGCTCCCTAGTGATGAAGTTATACTTGAACTAATCCATACTAGAGAACCTCAGCTTTCCCGATAACATCATAAACTTAGAAAATTTATGCATAAATCTCATTATTTTAATAATTTCATTGCTAGTGTAGATCATAGAAAAAAAATCCTATTTATTCTCTCCCTTGTTCCCCATATCATTTCCAAGATGAAAATGTTATGCTTATTGAATAAACTACAAAAATAAAATATGGTGCTCTAACATGTCCTCAACCTATTATTGTCTCTATAGAACTCCCTCTAACATAGCATGATAACTTTATATTATTCTTTGAAAATTATTGTGAAACATTTACTTGGTCATATGAATATATGATAGGTATTAATCCTATCATCTTCATACATAATATCAATACTTACCCAAATACCAAACCTATCAGACAAAAATAACAAAAATTTCCACCTAAAATTTATACCTTATGTCATAGAGAAATAATTAAACTTTAGGATGACAAATTCATCAAACATGTTGACTAATTATAATGGGTATCAAACATCATTCTCATACATAAAAAATTCACCATGGTTATTATCATATGCATCAATTTTTTAAATCTTAACCTGGCATGTCTAAAAGATAAATTTCCCTTACTATCAATAGATGTTATAGTCGATTCCACCACTGGATATGAATTTTTATCACTTATGGATGGTTTCTCAAGATATAAAAAAATTCACATAGCTCTTGAAGACCAACATAAAATAATTTTTACTACAGAGTGGGGCACGTATTATTATGTCAAAATGCTTTTCATCCTTAAAAATGTTAACACAACATATCAATATATAATGACCCACATATTCCATGATCTTATCCATAGGATAATGTAAAACTATGCAGATGATCTCATTTCAAAATCTAAAATTCATACAACACACCTAACTAGTTTATCTATCATTTTCAATTGACTAATCCAATATAAAGTTAGACAACCCATATAAATGTGTATTTGGAATTACATCTGGTAAACTGCTAGGGTTCTTAATCTCTCTTTGAGGCATTGATGTTAATTTAGCCAAACTAAATTCCATCATAAACAAGCCTATTCCTTCCTTCATTCCTAAAATACATACTTACTTTTTAAAACTTGAGTCAATTTGAGGGTTCATGATAAAAATGGCTTATCATATATATTATGTTAATTCACTTCTCAAAAAAGGTAGTGCTCTAGAATGGACAGATTCATGCCAAAAATATTTTTATAGTATGAAGGAATATTTTCTCAATCATCCTACTCTTTGACCACCTTCAAATTATTATCCATTAATTTTATATACCTCCCCTACCCCCATATCAATTGGGGAAATGCTTTCCCAACAAGATGATACTGGTAGAGAATGCATTATCTATTAAACTAGTTGAGGACTCACTAATTAGGAAAAATGTTAAACCAAAATAGAACATGATTACCTTGCTATATATTTCATAGTTTAAATACTTTGTTATTATATGTTATACCAGACCACTTATGCCATTATTCATTCTGACCCATTTCATCATTTCTTCTATATAGCATTCTTACCTAGAGATAGAATTGGCAAATGGATGGTCCTACTAATAGAATTTTATCTTCACATTGTTACATAAATATATGTCAAAGGACAAGTCATCACCAACTAACTTGTGATGACACCTTTACCAACCCTAAATCACCTTTAAGGTAATCTCCCTGATGACAACATTTTTTGCATTGAAGGTCTTAACCAAGCTATCTCTCTCAAAGATTATTTTCATAATTTCATTATTGATTTAGAAGAAAATAATCAAGAATATAATAATATCACTCCTAATACTACTAAAACTAAATCAATTATCAAATAACTACTTGAAGTTACCATTGATTTACATGAAGACACCTGGACACTTCACTTTAATGGTGCAAAATGCCTGCAAAGAGCTAGGGCAAGATGTATTCTAACAAATCCATATGGTAAGATCATACTTTTAGTATTTCAATTAACTATTTATGTCACTAATAACATGGATGAATATGAATCTCTAATATTAGGCATGAAATTTGCCATCAACATAGATATCCCATATCTACACGCTTTGGGTGAGTCACAACTTATTTTTCACTAGTTTGATGGAGATTATCAATGCAAAAGTGAAAATTTAATCACATATCATGAAATTTATATTACACTTGCTAGAGAATTTGCTTATTTTACCATTGAACCAATTCCAAAATATAAAAATACCATAGTTGATTATCTTGATTCATTAACATCTCTATTTCACCCTCATAAAGTAATTAATGATTCCTAATTTATTATCCATATTATAAAATCACATTCTTATATAAAACCAAGTGATTTGATAATATATCACACTAAGGTTGTCACTATTTGACAAAACCTATGGTATAAAACATAATCTAATTTATTGAAAATCAAACTTACCCTCCAAACATGGATTCATGTGAAAAGACTCAAATACATAAATAAGATTTCAATTTTGTCTTACAATACAATACCCTCTACTACCATAATTCAAAAGTAACTCTTATCCATTGTGTAATGAAATAATAATTTCCTATTCTCCTAGAATAAAAACATGGGGGTATTTGTGGTGGTCATTGTATCAAACATGTTATAGCCTGTACATACTTGTGTATGGGTTAATTTTGGCCTACTCTATAAAATGATGCCATTAATTTTGCTAAAAAGTGTAATCTTTATCAACTCCATGATGATCTAATCCACTCACCACTAATTGATCTCTAAACAGTGGAGTCTCCTTGGCCATTCTCTATGTGGGGATTAGACCTCATAGGCAAAGTATCACGATCACAAGATCAGCATATCTTTATCATCATTGTTACTAAATATTTTAGCCAGTGGGTAGAATCTATGCCTCTTGTTAATGTCACAAGAACCACTATTTCAAAATTTATCCTTAACAAAATCATTTGTCATTTTGGAGTTTCCCATACGATCATCCCTGATAATGGTGTAAATTTCAAAAATAAAGACATGAAATAATTATGTACCAAAATTTAAAATTTCCCATAAATTTCCCACACCTTACCTTCCTCAATGTAATGTCCAAGTAGATGCTACTAATAAAATTTTAAATACAATATTACAAAATACTATTCAATAAACTTATACAGATTAGCACCTTCATCTATATCCCACATTTTGAGCTTACCATACTAGCATATATATTTCCATTGGTGTAACACCATTATCACTAGTATATGATTTTGAATTATTATTACCATTATAATTTGAACTCCCATCATTATGTATATCTATTCATGGTATAATTCTTGATAAATAATAATGTGAAACTCATCTTCATGCTTTATATTTTCTTGATGAACATTGCTTAGCCACTTTACAACATAACCACTAATACAAGGTTCACATTGCTAAACAACATAATAAAAAGGTAAAAATCTAAACATTTAATTTTGGTGACTTTGTCATCAAAATAAATTACATACATGATAAAGAAGTAAAATATGCACAAAAATGGTGGGGTATTTTCTGAGTAAAAGACATTCTTGTTCCTAATATCTATCCTCTATAAACTAATGAAGGTCATGTTTTCAAAGAACCCATCAATGTGAAATTTTTGAAGAAATATTTTGATTAAATATCTCCCTCCTTTTCATAATTCTATATAGTGTACATACTAGCACTTCTTATAGGATTTCTTCAATGATCTTTCCTTTTTAGCAATCTATTTTATAAAAAAACCTTAGTCTCCTTCTTTGGTCTTTTGGTTTTTTCCTTTCAATTAATTCATGAGTTACATTCTAATATCATGGATAAGACCCAATTTTCCTCATGAATACCTTTAATTTTCATACATTAATTTTTAACTCTTTTTCTCTTCAATCATAAGTTTGTTACTTTACAAATATTTTTCATTCTCTTCTTTCTTTGGTGAGTTGCATTGTAAGATCATGGATGGGAATAGGAATTCCTCAAAAATACCATTTTACACCTACTTGAGTTTATGTTTTATGAGTTACAACGTAAGATCATGGATAGGGACTAGGCTCTCCTCATAAAATCTATATATATTCTTTCAAACCTTTTTGCAAACTGAGTGTTATTTTTAGAATGTTAAGAAATAGTCAACAGTTTGTGATTCCATTTTCTCAACCTTGGTTTTTATTTCTTTGTGGATAAAAATTACACAACAAACTATGCTATCATGTTTCCCTATACTTACATCCATTCTTATGATAAGGAATCATACTTAATTGTCATTATATCCCTTTCACATTGTCACATTTTTTTGTGATTCAAGGTAACCCAAATCATTTCATGTTCATTTTCCTTGACCTCCCTTTCTTTCATTCCACTTTGGATATATCAAGGTCAAAGTCAAGACAACACTCTTATTTAACATGAATAAATGAGACTCTTAAACACCATGCTCTCCAAGTCTTATTTCTTAGCAACCAAGTTTAAATTTTTTGAATGATATTCATTTTTAGCACCCATGTTTGGTTCTTTAAATCCATATAGAGTAAGAATAGTGTAAGTCATCAAAAAGTTAAAATCCAAATCATTTAAACAATATGAAATGATCAAGAGGCAATATAAAATCAAAAATTCAACGTCACACCAAAAGACATGATTCATATCACTTCTCATATTCCTAATCAAAGCTTAAACTCCATAGTTGGCCTCATAATAGAGGCAAAGTCCATTGGGGTGTGGTAGGCTAGTGGATTGGGATATAAAAATTCAAAATTATTTATAGAGATAATTACTTTTTCACACAAGTACCCAATCTTCATAGTAGATTGATGGATTTGTAAGGGGTCTTGAGGAATGAGGAACATGTTGTGACAAGGTAGGTCCATTTTACTTCTCATGCATATAGCCTTCATGGGATGATATTCATACTTCATTAGATAACCCAATATTTGTGTGGTTAGGAGTAGTTATTTAGACTCTTTAATGTTTAAAGTCCTTTTTTTTTGACAAACTTAACTATAGTGTCTTTACTTAGATAAAGAGTTTCTCTACCTTAATTTTTCCTACATATCCACCACGCATTTCATTCGCTCCTTGAAAATAAATTTTAATTATAAATATTTTTCCCCACTTCTATATTCCCTATTATTCACATCTTTAAACACTCTAGGATTACTTTGTTTTAGTTTTATCTATCTTTAGAACAAAATATGATGCTTCTTAAGTCATTATGGATTGTTTCCTTTATACAGTCTCTTTCCATTTCTAAAACTTCCTTGGTTTCATTTAATTTTTTTTTTTTAAAATCCCTTGTCATTCTTTTTGTAGATAACTACATCTATTTTTCTATTTTATACTTTTTCCATTCATGACCGAGTTTGGATTGTTACTTCTCACTCATCAATATTGTCTTATTTTATGTTTATTTTCCCTATTTGTCTAAAGTTTAGTTTGTTACTTCTTTATACATTGATGTTAGACTTATCATATTACTTTCACACATCTGTGGTTTGATTTAGTTTGCCACTTGTATTACCTAAGGAACACATTTTGTTTGAGTTTTTCGATCATTTAGTAGCCTTGAATTTTTGGTTTCCTAATTTACTCTAATTTTGGCTTGGTCATTTTTGGTCCTAACTTAGCATTTATCACCCTAGCTTACCAAATATCCAAGTATGTCATGTCTACATATTTTAGGTATTTTGACTTCCTTGTGTTTATTTTTGCTCTTTAGTTTTGTATCCTTAGGGTTTGTCCAAAATATTCTTTGTTCCCTCACTATCAAAACTAAAAGTATAGTAGATAACCATTCATCAATAAAGGTAAGTCAAGGTACATATATATATTACTTATTTTTAGTTATTTCTTTAATTTTCATTTCAGTTATTATTATATATGATAATTTATATAACTCAATGTTGGGTTGAACTAGGTTTTGACATTATGGGGTTTTTAATCCCTCCTTATCTTTAAAGGTAAATCATGTGAGCAAGTATCTCAAAATTCTTGGTTACTAGGTCTTTGGTATACTAGTCTTTGCTTAGGTAGTTGATGTGTACTATTCCATGTCAAGGGTCTTAGTATTGATTATTTAAATCAAAATAATTAACTCTAACTAAGATATTCATCAAATTTCATACCTATAGGATTTAATTCCCTTCACCATTTGACTCTTTTCATTAGTTTATCATGTCCAATAATGCAACAATGCAACAAAAATCATAAACTTTTGAGACAATTTATATAAAAGCAATCAGGATAAGTGATTAGATTTATATTGTTGTATTTTTAGATTAAATTGATAATAAATAAAGAGTTAATGATAAAAATACTTCCTACAGACACAAGTGAAAATAAATTTATTTGACTATATGAATTCCCATTTAGACCAATATTCAATTGAGCCAAACCTAGCACAACTTTGATTGAATATGGTGCAAGAGTCTGGGAGAGAGAGTAATTGTAAGAAATAAGTGCATTACTACCATAAAAATGCATAGATAATGTCTTCATAGACTTAATAGTAATCCAATTATCAAAATTTTACTTTTGATTAACAATGTACTAAAATGTATACAATCATCAGACTCATTAAATAATTATATAAATAACAAGCTAAAATAAGAGAAGGGAAGAGATTATCCTAAAAAGTAGAAAAAGAGTTTGGTTTTATATGTTTCATTTCACAATAAATGAAGATCCAAACCTTATCATGAACAATATTTACCCTTAAATATTCATGTAGGCCTATGGAATTCAAATGCATATTCAAATTTAAATTCATCCCATGAGGCAGTTGTAGGAATCTTCGACATGGCTAGCCCACTTGAGGCTTGTTGGGAAAGATACCCATTCAATTACATCATGAGGATAGATACAAATGTGTTGGAATGGATGAAGAACAAATTCCCATGATAAATTTAGTTGGGATTGCATTGAGATCATTATTTTTCCATGTTTTATGTAGTTATGACCATGTTTTTTCTAAGGAAAATATTTTGTCTTGTATGGTCCATGTTTGATCCTCATGCATGGGTAAATTTTATTATTCATGCCTCCATAATTTAATTGGGTTAATATTTGATTATATAAATAAAATTATATTCGTGGTTCATTCTCAATCTATGATAATTTTGATGGCTAGACGGTTTATCAATTTTAATTTCATGTCTCACTGGTTGCACAACCAACATGTCCTTCATTCTGATGGGTTCCTTACCACAAGGCTCTCTTTTAAGTTCTATCTATTTTACCCTTGATCCATACTCATATTCTAATTTTACAAGCCCCAATTGACACTTGTCATCTCATTGATGCCACTAGGTTTCTTCCTTCTTTGTTCACCTTCATCTTCTTCCTAACCATGTGGCCTCTTTTCATTTGCTTTGGATCTTAAGTTCTCAGCCCCTTTATTTCCATGTGTCACTTTCTTAGACCTCTGGGCTTTAACCTTTATCATTTCAATTGGTCTTACATCTAGGATTATGGGATCTAGGATTTCTCCACATGGTGTCATCCCACTTGCCTGCTTGCCTAGGGATCTGACATTACTCTTAACCTACACAAAAATCTTTGGGTTAGCGGGGTAGTAAGATTATGCCATGTAGCATTATCTCACTAACCCACTAGCCTATAGGCTTTGCATAGGTACATATTGTCATAGGATAATAGGGCATCAATATTATACCACATGGAATCATCTTGCTAACCTAATAGCCTAGAGTACTATTGATGTCATCATCCTACCAAGCAATCTTCCAAAGAATAAATTAAGTATGTTGAAGCAACAAAAAAATGTCACGTGTCCCTGGATAACTTTTTATGAAATTAGATAAGTCCCACAAAGTAAAATTTTGACACATGGCTCCCAATAAAGTCGATGGAATGTCTAAGTTTTTTGAAATCCCTCCTTGCCTTCACAAAATTTTACACCTGATATCTGTAACTTGTATTGGTTAATGAAGTGGTGCAAAGTTTAGATCATAACCTATGAAACATGAGAGCATAAAAGTATTATTCTATGATGCAATGTTGACCTTTAGCCTTTGAGTGTGAGAAATTCCTTGAATAATAGTGTGCAAGAGGATTGGGAATTTTTATCATGCTCTTCATGAACCTATGTCTTCACTACTTGAATTATGGGTGACCCATGTGCTTGGACCTACATATTATTCCATCACTAGGTTGTATTTCACATAAAGGATGTGCACTGAAGGATACGCAGTCATACTAAAAGTTATGACTCTTTAATGAATTCATGGAAACTTAACACTTTAGTGCACAATAATTTTATCAAGAGAGTGCATAAGAGGAATGAAGATTAGGCTTCATGCACCTACTTTAGGAAATTATGCTCCGGTGCTAGCCTATCTACACAAATTTTGTCTTCGACAATTTTGATTTTTATAATAGGCATTCTAACTTTTTATGCATTTTCCTTGAAGACTTTTCAAAAAAACTTGTTGAAGGCATTTGGTCTTTAGAATTTTAACTTTTACATTAGATTCCATGCCCAAATTATAATGCCTAAAAATGGTCTTCAAAACTTTTGTTTGGAACAAAAGTTTTAATTGTTTTCATTGTAATTTTTTAAAAATATTAAACCTGTATAATACCCATGACCTTTGCCTCTTCATGAAATTTTGCATTTAAAATTTGTTTTGTCACAAGTTTAGTATGGTATATTTGTTTAAATAATTGCCAAGAAGGTTGATTTGAATCAACAACCATAATGAATTCCTGAAAGGTATAAGACCAAACTCTAAAGCAAAAGAGGGTCCCCATTTTTTTATTGAAACTAGGGCATGTTGTGCAAGCAACAATAAATGGTGATTCCTACTAGGAAATACTCTTGACTATTTCAAGAATCTAAAATCTTTGATTTCATAAGAATAAAAAACATTAGCTGTAATCTATTACTCATAACAAACTAGAATTTAATAGAAACTAAATTTTATAATAAAAAGTGATATATTAAGCTATAATCTTATCAAAACCATCTATGTGTGTGATCAAGTGATGTATTCTAGTATTTGCATTTAGACATAGTGATTCAAATTTACATAAGGTCACAACCATTGAAGGGTAAAATATTTAAAATTTATCTTAGAGGGAAAGTGGTTTAGGTATTGATCTACTACCATCTATGTTTTTATATCCCTGATAGAGTTACCTATGATCCCTTACAAAGGCCTTTCTCCACTACCAACTAGGCTGAAAAGCCTATAGTGGAGGCTACCGAGATCACCCTTTTGAGGAGAATTTTAGATCGTACATTTTAACTCAATTCTTTTGAAATGAGATTTTTAAATTTTATCCATAGAGGTTTGGGGACCAAACCATGGGTAAAATTAAATCATCAAGTCCATGACAACTTAAAACAAACCAAAATTAGAAGAATGATACATTTTCTTTAGATATTTTATTATGTACATTAAATGGTTACAAATGAGAAAATAGTTATTATGAATACACAAGTTCTATTAAGAACCATATACCTTTAGAATTCAAGAAATGAACCATGCAATCATAGTAGTTTCACACAAAATCTTTAAGAAAAATTACAATTAGGATCTTTGAGTGCCATCTATGTTATTATTAAAACAACCCTTCATTTCATTCCATCAACTAACAAGTGGATCCTACGGAAAAAACAATTAGGATAAACCCAATGAGGAAGAAAACATAATAGAAACAAAAGCAAAACCTAAGCTAACAAATAAGGGAGTAGACAAAAAAATAGAAATAAAAAGAGAATTTATTTGTAGGGGATCCCAAACCACTCAATCTTGGAAGCAATGCTTGAGGAATTATCCATTGATAGGTAATGGGACATCCTCACTAGTAAGACATCTTAGGTGGAAAGCATTCTCACCTAGGATTTCAAAGATTTGCTAGGGACTGAACCATAATGCATCAAATTTTACATGTCCCTTTTGTTCAAGAGCCATATCCCATAAAAGAACTAGATCTAAGATCCAAAAGGCCTTCACTTTGGCTCATTTTTTCAAACTAGCATTTGAGTACCTCCTAATTTTTACTAAAGTGTAACAAGGTTACATCTAATTTTTATTCTAATTGAATGAGATTCAAGAGGTGGGCCTCTATTAGGTCATCAGTTCCTACATATTCTTTAGTGAACAGCAAGGTAGAAATATTTAGATTGGTTGGGAAGATAGGATCTTGGTCATATACCAAATGATAAGGAGAGGTCCCTAAAACAAATTTAATCCTAGTTATATCTAACCATAAAGAAAATTTAATATTGTTATGCCAATCCCTTGGGTTTCTTTCTAAGTTTTCTTAATCATACTCAGCAAATTCTTATTGTTGATTTAGCCAACCAATTACCCTATGGATAATAATTGGAAGAAAACTTAACAGTTACCTGATGATCATAATCCCATTCAATGAATTGTAGTGAGGATAAAGTAGGGCCATTATCAAATACCAGCATGGTGGGCATACCAAATCTTGTAGAAATGTGTTCCTCCAAGAATTGAATGACTATGTATGTGTAGTTATGAAATGGTTGGGATTCAGCCTAATAAGTATAGTAATCCATATCTATCAAGATAAATTAAAGTCTAGTAGAGGAATTGGCATTAATGGCCCCCACAAATTCTAGTCCCCACTTAGAGAAGGGTAGATCCTCAATGACTGGAAATAGTGGCATTGTTAGATTGCATTCATAAGATGTAGTGACTTAGTAGGTGTGGAAATTACTCACATGTAGGTAAGCATCCTTGAAAATATGCAGCCAATAATAACCTTCCCTCAGTATTTGAAGAGATGTATTACTTCCTAAACCATGTTTGGTTCCATATTTCCTATGGAATTCTTTAAGTACAATAGTTATTTCATCCTTATTCATGCATCTTATATATGTCTTCATGGTTTCTTCTGTAGAGAATGCTATCTTTGATCATGAAATGGCTACTTATCAAGCATATCACCCTGTGTTGCATGTAATTTAAGTGCCTAGGACACTCATTATTTAGTAGATATCCAATAACATATATATATCAAGCATCATTTGTGATGTCGCATACTGAGTATTGTTGGAAAATAATTTTGGGATCTACCCCAATAATGGCTTTATAGAGTCCTTAACCTCAGATAATATTCATTGACTACAGCTTTAGGTCAAAATCTTATATTATGGTCATCTATTTACCATGTCTTTCACCCTATTCATTATGCATTAGTAATGTCTTCATAGCTAGATCAAGTACCACAACAAACACCTTGTTGTGTATAATGTAATGCCTAAACTTCTTAACAAACTTGACTATGTCAAAGGATTGTTTATCTAGTGTAATGTATTTAATATCAACATTCCTAAGTGGGTTGCTCAAGAAAGACACTAATCTTTCATCTTCCATCTCTTTTTTATGTTAATATTATTTCAATAGAGTTCTCTGATGCAAATGAGTAAAGGTAAAAGTGATGTATATAGTCTAGGTTAATGAGCACTAGTGTTTTTACAATGGCAATCTTGATTTGGTCAAAATCCATCTTTGCCTCGATAATCTAATCTACCTTGGCATCCTTCTTCAACATGATATTAAGTGGTTTGATTATCTTATCACTCAGTAAAACTTGAGATAAATTTTCTCATGAAGTAAATTTTGTCAAAGAAACTCTTTAGATCCTCCTTAGTGTTGGGTTGTGGGATTTTCAAGATTGCCTCCACTCTATTAGGGGCTATGGAGATTCCCCTCTCAGATATAATATCACATAATAATTTATCTTCAATCACTCTAAATATGCATTTCTTGGGATTTAATAAAATCCCATGGTCTCTACACCTTGCAACACTTTCCTCAGATCATTTGCATGATATAATCTCTTCTTGGATAAAATTGTAAGGTCATCCCTATAAACAACTATGCACTTACCCATTAGGTCCTTGAAGGAAATATTCATGTCCCTCTAAAAAATGGCACCTATGTTGATCAAGACAAAAGGCATTCTTTTATAGGCATAGGTTCCCTACTTGGTAGTGAAATTTATTTTGATCCTATATTCATAATTGACTACCACTTGGTTATAGCCCAAGTACCCATCAAGGAAGGACATCATCTAGGTGCCAATTATAATCTACAACACCTCATCTAATGAAGTAAAGGGGTAGTTATCCATTTCATTAGTCTTGTGGAGGTTATATAAATCAACACATAGTATAATCTCCCCATTATTTTTCCTCACTAATATTTGGTTTTTAACCCATGTATAATGTCTCATCGGGAAGATGTTCCTTTCTACTAGTAATTTCTATACTTGTTTAAAAATTAGGGGTTCTAGTAGTGGATTTATAGGCCTCTATATTTATCTAAATGGCTTGATTTTAGGCTTGAGGGGGATACTGTGCATCAAATTGGAAGTGTTAAAGACCTTGAGATATTCATAAATCCATGTTATCATGTCCTTGAATTCCTTGAGAGTTGAATGAAATCTTGTTTCTATTCTATGGTGCAATTGGTTCCCAACATCACATTCTTTATTTCATTTGCACTACCTAGGTTATACTGATCATATAGCATACCCTTGGCTAGGGTGGACTTATTTTAATTTTTATGATAGTCCATGTCGAATAACCTTTCAAGTGAGACCATCCCTTTAGGTATGTTATTAGTTTTCAAGTTCATCATCTCATCCTCCTCCAACTCAAAGTATTCTCAACCATCCTCATCAATGATTGATTTGCAAACACTTTAGCATTGGTGATGAATTCCAATATGTGTTGGTCATCATTAAAGAATTAGAAATTGTTGATGTTATCTATAATTGAAGGGCTAAAGACTAATTATACTGAGAATATTCTCATTATTTATTTATAAATGGGTTCCAAGGTTCTTGCAGTAGTAGTTAATGCATCTGCTACATAATTCTTCTATTTAGGTAATGTTTGAATTCCAAAGGCATCAAAGTCTTGAATCAAGTTTTAGACATAACTATGATATCTCAAAAAATATTTGTCATTATAAGAATATTAGCTTCTAACTCATCTAACTACCAATATACAATCACCCAATACCTTGATGTTCTTCACTTTCTTGCCAATGGCAAATAGTAGACCATAAATCAATGTTGTATACTCAAATACATTATTGGTATAATAAAATTAGAGATGGAAGGTAGCAAAATAAGACCTTCCTCTTAGATTTATCAATTCTACCTTCACACTGCATCCATTCTTAGACTTTGAACCATCAAATTTCAACATCTATAAGTCTGGGACTATAGTTAGCATTGATGTTTTAGGGACTAGTAGTGTTGCTACAACATTAACCTCTTGATGAACTATCAACACCAAACTATCATCCCTTGCTATGTGGTGGCTTGGAATTAATTTTGTACAACATAAACATTATTTTCTTATATTTGATTCGTCATGTCCTAGGTTATCACATGCAAGAAAAGTATCTAAAAAGGATAACACCTCAAGTGTTTCAAAAAAATCTTATTCATCTAGTAGATCTAATTCTTCCACTTCTAGGGTCTATTGCACACTGGGCATGTTAATAGAGAGGGAATTATTCCTCCCTTATTCTTTATTCAACACATACAGTCCCAATTTAGATTCCTCATAGAGGACCTCATTTGTTCTATCATACTTAATGATCATATAGACCACCTTGGGTTCCCATTCTATTATGATCTGGTTAGGCAAATCACACCAAGGTAACCACATGTGGCTAAAATCAATTGTTACATAGACATTCAGAGTCCTCAACTAGTCCTGACTCAACCACATGCCATAAGCATCTAAGATATCCACCACTTGGATATTAATGAATTATTAGATATTTGGATTAGAATCCAATTGCATTCAAATATTATTTAACTCCCCAACTACCTTTACCTCTATTTTATCTAGTTGGACAAATTTCTAGTTTTATTTCATAGCTACTAAACCCAACTATTGGTAGATGGAATAAGGCATGACATTGTCAGAAGCACTTGAATCAACCAAATAGTTATGTAAGTTTTTGTCAAATATCCTAACTATTAAGAGGAAAGGGGAGTTTTAGTCTTCTCCTTATAAATAGCATCATGTGCCTAATAAACATTAGTAGGTTATTTCCCTTTATTACTAAATAACTCTTTAAAAATTAATTCCCTCTAATTATAAATTTGAAGCAACTCAAACATAGTTATATTGCCTTAGTCTTCTTAAGATCATATTTAGTATGATTTTTGGGTGGATAAGAGGTAAGATGTGTTTTGGGTATAAGGGGATTATTACCTAAATTCACATTAGGTGGAACCTAAGTGTTATTCAATGGATTATAGTTGGTTAATGGGCTAGCAGACTTACTCCTCAATTGGTAATTATTTCTTCTCTAGAACTATCTGAAGGCGTGGACCTCTTCTAGGTTATCTTTGGGCTTATTTTCATCTTTAAATGGAAATTCATAAGTCTCTAACACAAATGTCATGTCTTGGTTCCCTCCTTCCAGTTTCAGACTATCATTAGGATTAATCATGATATCCATATCCTTTTGTAATATGTTTGAATTAGTTATAAATTCCACATAGTTGGTTTCTACATGGTCGGCAGTATTGTTCAATCTACACTAAGTGTTTAAGGGCAATTTTGTGAAATTCATAGAATGGGGAGCATTTTTACTTTGGTTACCATTATCAAGGGGAATTGGCACATTTTCATTATCAAGTTGAGAATTAAATTGTCTATTGGGTCTTAAGAAATTTAAATTTCTACCCTAATACTAGTTATTGGTATTCTGAATAGAATTCTGAGGTTCTTGCCTGCATAGGTTAGTCATATCATTAGAGAGATTTAGATACAAATATTTTAGATTTATCACTTTAGGATATGTACTAACATTAGGTTGGTTCACCACTTGAAGTTTTAGGCTAGCCATAGGTGTATGGGGATGAGGGTTGCTAGCTTATGCTTGGGGATTCAAGTAGGATGAAAGGGTATACTTAGTATTGCTAGATGCAATATACCCACTAGTGTTATGTGTAGTTGTAATGCTATTATATGTAATTGGGAAAAATTATTGGTTGTTTGATTGTGGGATTACATGGTTAGGATGCATGTAAGGCAAACCACTAAGTTTATAATTCATTGAATTTAGGCTATAAATCATATTATAATTTGCATATAGGGCTCTTGGGATAGGATTCATCAATGGATTGTGTTGTTACAGGGCCTAATTAATCATTTGTATTTAGTTGTATGCACCTGGATTACCTAATGGAAGTAAAAGACCTATTCTATAACCTTATGGCACCATCTATTACTCAATATTGATAGCTTCAGTATTGGCTAATGATAATGATGCCATCGTGACTAAGGTTATTTTAAGGAACATAGACATCATTGAATATAGAGCCCCAAGGTAGCTCTATATGATAATTGCTTTAGCCTAAATATAAGGGTCTTTTAAACATTGATATAGCTTGTGAAACTAAGCATTGAACATACTCGTGAGTTCATTATATTCCCTTTTGGAAACTAAAAATTGATGATATAATATTTTAGGGTCAATGGGGATTCTAAAGTGGTTTACAAAACCATTTCTAGCTCAGGCCATGTAGTAATAGACCGAGTGGGTAACCTGAGGTACCAAGCATATGTTACTTCCCCTAAGGAATAGGGAAATAATCTATAGGAAACATCTTCATGTTAGACCTATTTTTTTATAAAAGCATCCTTTAAAGCTTGGATGTGCTCCTTAGCTATTTGAACACCTCTTACTATGAACTTGGGACATAGCTTGTCCATAATTTTAGCTAAATCATAAGCCATGCCTGGCCATGTTGGTAAAGGCTAGGGAATTATAAATGGGTTAACAAAAGGGGTATATGGAGTTAAACTACCATCTAAATGGATGGGTTCAAATTTTCCTTTCCCTTTTTTAGCTCTTAATGTTGGTACTCTATGGTCAAGGAGTTCTAAGAATTATAAATTTCCCTAGCAGACTTTGATCAGGTAGTGGTCATTCTATTTTCCATCTTAAGATAAGATTTGGCTCAATGGGATACATGATTTCCAAAATTCCTTAGCAAGTGATTTCAAATAATGAATTCAAGTCATGGTTAGGGTGGCCCTCCTTTTAGCACTAGAACATTTTGATGCAGGTTTTGACATGCAACCAATAATTAAGCAAGGGTTGTTAATCCCTCCCTCTCCTGAAAGGAAACTCATGTTAAAAATTCTTTCCAAGGTCTTAGTGTAATCATATAAAATGAAAAATTGGATGACTTAGGTATGACTAATAGCACCCAATCTATAGGTCCTCTTTCTTGCTAACTCAACCCTTCTCGGCTAGAATTTCATTAATTCCCAATCACCCATAGCTTCTTAGACTTAGCTTTTTGAGACTGAAGTAGCACTCTCAGACTTGGATCCTTCCCACTAGGGCTCATATTCCTAGGATAATAGCACCCAATTTGGATAGGAGCACTAGAATTTAGGGGTGTCTTATTTTCAATGCTATTATCTAAGTTCATTTTTACCTCTAATGGTTATGTTTTCTTGATTCCTTATCTTTTTCCCTGTTGGCCTAATACAAGTTCATTTAACCCATGATAATTAGTTTCCATATAAAAAGTCCACTCAAATTCCATTTATAAGGGCTGGCACTCATTTTCAAAAGAGACACAAGAATACAAGAAAGTAAACTTTATTGGGTGAATATTTTGTCATCAACTAACTAATGACAAAATGGGTATATCACCCATTGCACAATGAGATTTATATGAAAAAATGGGTATTTTTACCATAGCATAATGAGATAAATCTCTCCTCTCAGTAAGGGGAAGTTCCCTATAAACTATAATATACTAATATAAATTGAAAATAGACTCAGGAGTGAAATCATACCATCAATCTCTCTTTTTTTAGAGATGATGTTCACAAGGTAAAGGAGAATTCTTGTGTAATTACTGAAGGCATTTCTCTTATTTCAAAAATGATGTTCAACAAATAGTAAAAAAACTTCCTGTGTAGTAACTGGATCCACAAGAAACCCACAAAAGCACAAAGTTTTTCATTATTTCTCCTACTGATTTAGGACAAAGTAACACAGTAAGATTAAGTGTAGCCCAAAGTCTCCACCTAAAACTACAATAGAGTAAAAGTTTATGAAGGATAAGGGGATCTCAAAGTCTCTCAAATATCTTGAAATATAAAACACAAAGACTAAAGACAATTATGGCAGCATAAAGTCTCCCACAGTCAACTTCAGGACATCTTCCAAATTATTTCCACTTGTTCTACTTATTTGATTAAATGGAAAAAATTGTATTTAGGAAAAAGACAAGAACAATTTCCTAGATAACACAAGCTATTTCAACACAAAGACTAAAAGGTCACTTGCTTTCTCATTCACTTGATAAAATATGATTAACATTCTGAGCTCAAAGTCTCAGGAATGCCTTTCAATTTAGGTAGAGTTTTGCTTTTAATAACAGAGAGATATATTTTTCTATAAACTGAGAGATTATAATATATATCCTCTAAATAAAGAATTTGGCACTTATTTTCACAAAATGGCCTATGCTACATTAAATGCATTGGAAAGAGGAAGTTTTATGTAGGGGCCATGTTGGAATAGGTTATCAGGCTTAAATTTGGCATTCTAAATCATCTCAACTATCTCCTCTAAAGCATGGGTTCCCTAGTCTTCTTTATGATGCTTACACGGCTGTCCATTCACCTTTACTCAATGAAAAAAATAGGCTATGCCATTGAATGCTTGTGCTCTCTGAGGTCCACTTGGTGGATTGCTCCACGTACTAGAATAACTCTCCTACATAAATTTCTATATTCTCTATTTGATTCCCTCTTTCCTTGCTATATTTAGTCTCTTCCTGGTGATTTGATCTCTCGAGGCTATCTTCTCACCTTTTTATGGCTTCTTCAACTTATTTCTCAGTAGATAGCTGAGTTTGTCCTCAGGTCTACATTCTTTGAAAATCAATAGTTATTCTATTACCCTAAATGTAATGTCCATGGGGACATCACTGGTCGCTTGAACCATTTTGAACCTTGAACCTTTGAACCTTTCAAAGTTCACCAATTCAATGGTTCAACAGTTCAAAGTTTAACAATTCAACGGTTCAATGATTCAATGTTTTGCAAAGAGCTGCGTTCACTTAGTCTTCTTTAGGAGTTCAATGTATCATTGAACCAACTATTTGAACAATTTGGTTGAACCCTTTTCTAGAACCTTCTGCTTGAACCATTCACTCAAACCTTTTGTTTGAATGTTCCACTCGAACCTTTCGAACCTTAAACTCTTTGAACCTTTAAACTCTTTAAACCTTTGAACCTTTCAGAGATGGATTTCAAATGTTCAATGGTTCATTCCATATCATTGAACCCCACCATTGAACCATTTTGATTTGAACCTCAACGTTGAACCATGCTTACAATTTTTTAGGAAATGCCTTAAGTGTTTTGAGATTTTTCTTTGTGAAAGCCCACCTTTTGAACATACAATTTCCTTAGCTAAAAAGGCTTGTGTAATTAAATAACTTGACTACTCAAAATATTTTGAAAAAGAAAGAGACTATTTTGGCTTGCAGGACTAAAACAGTTGACATGTTATCCTTGAAAACAAGTGATGGATTTTGGGAACAATAGTTAGCTCCAATTAAGGAACTTCCATCTATTATATTTTGAAACAATCAAAGGGAGTAGAAACTAGAATCTAAATGCCTTCATCTATGCCATTAGGCTATAAAGTCATGCTATCCAAAAAGAAAAAGATGCTAAAAACCAAACGAACAACATGAAACAAATAAAGACTATACAAATGTACAACTAGACATATCTGATACTTCAAGAATTGAATTGCTTCAGATGCTACCCACTATGAGGTAGTGAAAATGGTGTGCCATCTTGATATTTTAGTAAGAAACTATTTTCACCATTGAATCAATGAATGGAAAATGGACATCTCCACAAAGAATCAAATTTTCCATGTATCCCTTTTGGTTCTCTCCTCTTATCCCACAATAAGACTTGATCTCCAATCTAAAAATCATGAATCCTTACTTTTTAGTTAAAGAGTTTCTTTACCAGACTTTGATGTGTAGCAATACGGTCCACCACCATAGTTCATTGCTCATTTAGTTCACTCAAGCACATGATCCTCTTGTCGATAGAATTTTCAAATGTTTGATCTTTGACTGCCTTCACCAACTTCAGTGTTGGTAGTTCTAGGGTGATTGGTATTTCTACATTCAAACCATACAGAAGTTGAAATGGTGAAATACCTATCACCCTTTTGGGTGTAATCTTGTCTACCCATAAAGCATCAAATAATGCTTTATGCCAGGTTCTTTGATTGTCATCTACCAACTTCCTGATAGTGGTCACCAGGTTCTTGTTGCTTGATTTTTCTTGACTATTTCCTTGTAGATAATAGTCAAATGAGTGGGAGAGGATAATCCCATAATAATAGCAGAACTGAGTAACCTCATGAGAAGAGAAATAGGTTGCATTAGCTATTACAATCTTGGTTGGGATTCTAAATTGGGAAATAATATTTTCCTTAAGGAAATTACATACCACTTCTAAAGTATCATGCTTGATTGGAATGGCTTCCACCCACTTGGTAAAATAGTATGTGGCTATGAGAACATAGTCATGTCTAGCACTCGAGGATGAGTTTACAGTGCCAATGAAATCAATACCCCATTGTTGAAATGGCTCTTCGATCACCAATAGTTTAAGAGGTAACATGGCTAACTTAGGTTTTTGAGTGAACTATTGACATAGCTCACATCTACGTACCCAAGTGTATGAATCTTGAAACAAAATAAGCCAATAGTACTTGACTCATAGAATCTAACAGGTAGTCACAGATGCAAAAAAATGTCCTCCATAGGCCAAATTGTGGAAAGATGCCAAAAATTTGCTCTGTTGCACTTTATACATGTAATGAAGAAATACCCCATCAAGGCTCCTCTTGTACAAATTATTGTCCCACAAGACAAAGTTAGTAACTTTTAACTTAACAATTCTCTTTTCTTTACGAGACAAGTGGGTAGGACACTTACCATAGGTAAGAAAATGAACAATATTGAAATACCACTCATTCATAGTAGTGACAAAGAGAACTATAGGCATGTCTTCAACCTCTGTTTCTTCATACCTTGCTTCCTCTGATATGTTATCAGCAATTAATTGGTAGAGACCTCTTCCCCACACAAGCTTCATAGGTTTGATAATAAGATCAAAATCTTAGATTTTAGCAATTTAATTGCCGCTTTTAGTTCTAAACTCCTGTTGAGTTAGAATAGACTTTACTTTTGTATCAGGAACCAGAGCAATAGTGTGTGAGTTCAGGATGTAGAAATGGAAGTGTTTTACCACCTTAACCATAGCATAAGCATGCTTCTCCATGTTTGAATATTTCATTTCATGAGCTTTGAGAGGACAACTCATGAAATATATAGGGGACTCCACATATTCTTTGTTCTGCTAAACCAAAATGGCTAAAAGTGTGTGTTCAAAAGCATAGTTATATACTATGAAGTCTTTGGTATAATCAAGACAAACTAAGATTGGGGCATGGGCGATAGCTTTTTTAATATTTTGAAATGCTGACTTGCCTTCTTCAGTCCAGTGGAAAATAGCTTTACCCTTCATCATGTCAACAATGTGGTGAGTCTTCTCTACAAATTTAGGAATGAACCTTCATAGAAATTTCACCTTTTCAAAGATAGAATGAACCACAGTCTTACCAGAAAGAAGAGTAAGCTCTTGGATGGATTTGACTCTTTTTGATTCAACCTTTATGCCTTCTTAGGATACAGTGTGACTGAGAAGTTTCCCTTCTGTAACCCCAAAAATTGATTTCTTAAGATTAAGGAAATTGCCATTCTATTGACATCATTCCATCACTTGTTGTAAAGGATGCGCATGATTAGGATGAGATTTGAAAAAGACATTCAAGTCATCAATATATACCACAATGAGTTTCTCCATTTCATTTTTGAAGGCAAGATCCATCGCTCTCTAGAAGGTGGAACCAGCATTGATCAGACTAAAAGGCATTTTGTGATATGCAAAGGTGCCCCAAGGTTTAGTGAAAGTGGTCTTATATTGGTCTGCTTCACCAACTTTCACTTGATTATACTCTGAAAAACTATCTAACATTGATAACATCTCTGAGCCAGTCACTGTCTATAGTAATTGATCCATGATGGATAGGGGGTAGCTGTCTTTTAAAGAGGATTGATTTAGATTTCTAAAATCAACACATAGGCAAATTTCTTCATTCTTTTTTCTCACAGGGTCTATGTTCGCAATCCAGGTGGAACGATGGATTAGAAAAATTATTCTCGCATTTAACATTTAATGGATCTCAGAAAGAATGGTATCTGATATCTTGGGGTTGTATTGCCTTTATTTCTATTTATGAGGTAATGACCCAACCTTGAGAGCAATTTCATGCCAAATTTCTTCAAGCCTGAGAGATTTTAGATCATCATACGAGTATGCCAAAACATCAATGTAATGGTGAAGCAGAGTAATGAATTTGATTTTTTCATCAGGAGTGCAACAATTCTCAATGTTGACCATTTTGGGATTATCTTCTGTACTCAAATTTATTTGATCAAAATCTTTGGAGGAACTTGAATCCATTTGTTGCTTTTTGATAAACCTATCATTCTTATCAAATAGCTTCTCAAGAGAAACTAACCTTTTGGGAATTTTATTCTCTTTGAGCTGAACGAACTCTTCACCAGTTTTTAAATTTGTTTTAGGAGCTGATTCCCGCATCAGAGATTCACTACCTTCAAAATAAAGCTCCTCAAAGCTATCCATCTATTCTATAAAAGTAATGATTTGGTTGTCACCATTAAACACTTGCCAATGGTTGGTATTATAAAATACACTTAGATGAAACACCAATTTAATAGTGTATTTGTTCCCTTTGAAATCTTGGTGGGGAACCATGAGAGTTCTAGAGATGGCCAAGGAATCTACTCAATCATTGAATTCTTTAGACACCACAGAAATACTGAAAGCCTCAAAACTTTCAAGGAAATCCCACACTAGATTGCGATAATGTCACAATATTTCATTCTTAGTTTGACATAGGTTCTTCACCTAACAAACTACTAGTTTAGCATCTCCTCAAGTGTGAAGAAGTTTAACATCTTTAGCTTGAGCATCTTTCAATTTGAGCAACAAAGATTCATACTCGACGGTGTTATTAGTATTGCTAAACTACAACTTATATGAATAGGGGAAAAGTCTCCTTGCAGAGATATCAAAACAATTCTAGCTCTAGAATTGGTAGAAGAATTGCTGCCATCAAATTCTAGAATCCAGACATCATTAGAATTTGATCTCCTTTCATTTTTCTCTTCATTAGGGAGGGAAGATCCTTTTTCATCTAAACTATGCTCTACCAATTCTTCTGATGTCTTGTCTAAATTTTTTAGATTATCACTTATAGAACTTTCATCTGATGAAATAGAAACATCTTCTATAGATAGAAAGTAGTTACCCATTCTTGAGGATTCAAATAGAATTTGAGCTTCAAGGGTAGATGTTTGGGTGACAATGTATTTTGACTCCTTCTTAGGACGTAACCTTTGCATGATGCCCTTGATAGGTATCCTCACCTCAGACAGGTCCATGTTCAATTCTCCACCAACATCCTTGTAAAATTTTTATCCAAATAGAATGTCATAGGAAGCTGGAACATCGGCCACCAAGAATGTCATTTTAATCTTTTTTTCTAGGAAGGTCACGAATACAAATTGGGCATCTTTAATCTGACCCAAAAGTGGCACTTGCTTGTTTTCCATGGAGAAATATCTCCCAAAAATTGTATTTAGAGTGAGACCAAGAGATTCTGCCACCTTGGTGGGCATAACATTGTCAGAGGCTCTAGAGTCTATTATGCAGTTACTCAGTTTATGACCATTTATCAAGAGGGAAACATAGAAAGGCTTTTTCTTCCCTGGGGCAATAGGAGGAGTAATGATAAGATTTTTTTGGGTGGATGTGTTCTTTGGAGGATCATGAGTTACCTTTGAAACATCTTGTCCTATAGGGATGGTTTTATTCTTGATGCATTCAACTAACCTATCCAATTGTTCAGGGTTGGCTTGTAAGTATTCAAACTCAGACAATTAGATCTTGGTCTTCCTAGTATGGTCAATTATATCAAATGACTAAAAATAACTAGGAATAGAGGAAGGAAGTCCATCATTCTGGGTTTTATTGGGTGTGGTAGTAGTCTGAGAAATTGAAGCAGAAGGTGCAGGATTGTTTGAGGTATTTACTTTCTTATTGATCACCAGGTTCTTTGATTAGAAACGTAATGAAGTCCCCCATTTAGTAATTGAAATTACTGGTTGAGATTCTTCCCCTATTTTTCCCTTATTAGCTTGTTGAGTTGACTAGTTCTGGGACTTAGTAAATACAATGTATGATTCATCAAACACTCCTCCCTTAATTTGAGCTTCTTCCTGGTAATTTAGGAAACTAATGTTGGAGTCATCAGCTAATTCTTCTTCCCCTTCTGCAAAGAGATTAGCATCATCTTCTTGGTCCAACTCAGGTTGGAAAGATAAATCATGTCTAGCTTCATGATAACCAACTACTGAGTTAGTTGGTGTTGTTTCAATGGCAAGCTTCTCTTGTGGGGGAGGAATATGATTTGGTTGCACTTGATTTCTGGTAGCAATTCCTTGATATGACTGGTTATGAAACATCCTCCTTGGTATATCCCAATAAAGAGGAGCAGACATCCCTTGTGTTATTTTCTTTTTCAAAGCTAGCAATTCATTTGCTAGCTTTTGCACCATAAGATTAGTGGTTCCTATAGAAAAAAATTTAGAAGATGAAGAAGATTTATTTTTATTAAGATCTCTTCTTATCTTTCCCACCAAGATAAGATCATCTTCAACCTCAGTGGCCAAAATTTGAGCTACAGTAAGATATATGCGGCTAGCCTACCTTAATAGGAAACTCACTTCAAAAAGTTGAGAATTGATGAAGAAGCACTTAAGATTTTTTGGTGTTGATTGAGCAATTATAGGAATCCTATTCCTCAACTTGTCAAATTTAGCAATGAAGTCTCACATGGGTTCATGAGGCTCCTTCTTCATTTGCATAAGCTAGGCTAACAAGGCATGTGCATCTTTTGTGGGTTTAAACCTAGCCTCAAACTTGGCCTTGAAAGTGTTCCAGTCAGTTACTATTTATGCTTGCACATGATAAAACCAGTCTATGGTAGCATCTAATAATGTTTCTACAAATAGTCTAACCACTATATCTTCAAATTCAATGCCTATCACATCATAAGATATGTAGAAAGCTACAATATTCTCATCAAGATGAACTCTCCCATCACCATATAACTTGAAAAAATTCTTTCTTGAACTACGGGGTAGTTCATGTAAAGGTGGGGTTAGATTCTGAGGGCCAAAAGTATTACCCTAAGGGCCTTGGGCTGCTATGATATGATGATTGAAAGGAGGGATAACAAACCTTTGCAGAGTATGTATAGACAAAGCTTTGCTAGCAGAGGAAAGAGAAGCTTCACCTGGTATTGATGACCTGGTGTTGGTAGGAGGAAAACTCTTGGCTTGCTGAAAGCGAGATTGTGGAGGAGAAAGGTCAAAATTATTTTGTTGCACAAACTTGAACACATAATCAACAATACCTTGAGCTCTTTGGCTTCATGTATATTATGGATCTACCAGAGTGCAAAATGGAAAATAACTAAAAATGCTTCAATTTGAAGTTTGAGGCTTCAAATTATGCATTATTTCCTAGTGGAGTCGCTAAAAACTATTGGGTGAATATTTTGTCATCAACTAATTGATGACAAAATGGGTATATTAACCACAGCACAATAAGAATTATATAGCAAAATGGGTATGTCTACCACAGCATAATGAGATAAATCTCTCCTCTCAGCAAGGGGAGGTTCCCTATAAACTATAATATACTAATATAAACTAAAAATAAACTCAAGGGTGAAATCATACCATCCATCTCTCTTTTTTCAGAGATGATGTTCACAAGGTAAAGGAGAATTCTTGTGTAATTACTAAATGTATTTCTCTTCTTTTAGAAATGATGTTCAACAAACAGTAAAAAAAATTTAGGTAGTAACTAGATCCACAAGAAACCCATGAAAGCACAAAGTCTTTCATTATTTCTCCTACTAATTTAGGACAAAGTAACACAGTAGGATTAAGTGCAGCCCAAAGTCTCCACCTAAAACTATAATAGAGTAAAATAGTATGAAGGATAAGGGGAGCTCAAAGTCTCTCCAATATCCTAAAACATAAAACACATAGCCTAAAGACAATTATGGCAGCACACAGTCTCCCATAATCAATTTCAGGACATTTTCTAGATTATTTCCACTTATTCTACTTATTTGATTAAATGGACAAGACTGTATTTAGGAAAAAGACATAAGAACGATTTCCTAGATAACATAAGCTATTTCAACACAAAGTCTAAAAGGTCACTTGAAATCTCATTCACTTGATAAAATATTATTAACAGTCTGAGCTCAAAGTCTCAAAAGTGTCTTTCAATTTGTGCAGAGTTTCATTTCTAATAACAGAGAGATCTCCTTTCTACAAACTGAGAGATTAGAATATATAGCCTCTAAAGAAAGAATTTGGTGCTTATTTTCATAAAATGGCCCATGCTACATTGAATTCATTAGAAAGATGAAGTTCTATGCAGGAGTCATGCTGGAACAGGTTATCAGCGTTAACTTTGACATTCTAAATCATCTCAACTATCTCCTCTAAGGCATGGGTTGCCTGGTCTTCTTTATGATGCTTACATGGCTATCCATTCACCTTTACTGAATGAAGAAAAATAGGCTACACCATTGAATACTTGTGCTCTTTGAAGTCCACCTAGTGGACTATTCCACCTACTAGAATAACTCTCTTATAGATATTTCTAGATTCTCTATTTGATTCCCTCTTTCCTTGCTATATTTAGTCTCTTCCAGGTGATTTGAGCTCTCGAGGCTATCTTCTCACCTTCTACTGGCTTCTTCAGCTTCTTTCTTAGTGGATATCTAAGTTTGTCCTTAGGTCTATGTTATTTAAAAATCAATGGTTATTCTATTACCCTAAATTTTATGTCTACGAAGACGTCACTAGTCATTTGAACCATTTTGAACCTTGAACCTTTGAATCTTTCAGAGTTCACCAGTTTAATGGTTCAATAGTTCAAAGTTTGATGGTTCAGTGGTTTGATGATTTAATGTTTTGCAAAGAGCCACATTGACTTAGACTTCTTTAGGAGTTCAATGTATCATTGAACCAATTGTTTGAACAATTTGGTTGAACCCTTTTCTGGAACCTTCTACTAGAACCATTCATTTGAACATTCCACTTGAACCTTTAAACTTTGAACTCTTTGAACCTTTGAACCTTTCGAAGGTAGAGTTTAATGGTTCAATGGTTCAATGTGGTTCATTCCATATAATTGAAGCCCATCATTGAACTATTTTGATTTGAACTTCGGCATTGAACCATCCTTACAATTTTTTAGGAAATGCCTTAAGTGTTTTGAGATTTTTCTTTGTGAAATCCCACCTTTTGAACCTGTGATTTTCTTAGCCAAAAAGACTTATACAATTGAATAAATTGACTACTCAAAACATTTTGAGAAAGAAAGAGACTATTTTGGCCTGCAGGACTAAAATGGTCGACATGTTGTCCACAAAAACAAGTGATAGATTTTGGGAACAATAGCTCTCTGACTACAAAATAGATCAACAATTCAAAGTTTGATGGTTCAACAGTTCAAAATAGATCAATAGTGCAAAAATCCACATTCACTTATTCTTGTTTAGGAGTTCAATGTATCATTGAACCAACTATTTGAACAATTTGGTTGAACCTTTTTTTGGAACCTTTTGTTTGAACCATTCACTCGAACCTTCCACTTGAACGTTTCGCTTGAACCTTTCAAACCTTGAACTCTTTGAACCTTTGAACCTTTTAGAGGTGGAGTTAAATGGTTTAATGATTTATTCCATTTTGAGAACAATAGCTCTCTGACAGCTTAATGGTTCAGAGTTTGATGGTTTAGCGATTCAAAGGTTCAATGTTTTGCAAAGAGCCACATTCACTTAGTCTTATTTTTCCTTGTCAGCCTAATACAGGTTTATTTAGCCCATGATCATTAGTTTCCCTATAAAAATTCCACTCAAATTCCATTTATAAGGGTTGGCACTCATTTTCAAAAGAGACACAAGAATACAAGAAAGTAAACTTGATCACTCCTTATTCTTTGCATACATCCTTCCAATATTATTCAAATCCTATTCAAGTCATTGCACTAGTCCCTAGCCAGCTGAAGCACATCCAATTTTGCATTCTAATTGCATTGATCATACACAAATTACACCAAGCACTTTAATGGAATAACTAAATTAGATTGATCTCTCTTCAGAGTAATGGTATGTAGGTAGTGTGCCCACACATAAGGTGTGAAGTGCATCTAGCATATCCTTTACAAACTAACCCCTTTTCCCATTTGTTGAAGTTTCCTCAAATTGCATAGAAGACACAAGTACATGAATAATCAGTTATATAGGGAGTTATATTCATATTTAAGACCTAAAACTTGGTACACAAGGTCATACTGATCATGTGAATAAAACCCATAAAAATTTTAGCCTCAAGACAATAGCATCAAAAGTGGACAACAACACTGAAAGTGGATAATAATACCAAAAAGTAGACTACAATACCAAGTAATAGGGAGTCCTGAGTATAGTGCTCCTATACAATATATAAATAGAGTTTTGGGTCCTATTTATGATAGTCTACCATCCCTACATAGTAATTTCCAAACCTTTCCTCTTCTATTTTAGCCCAAAATAAGCTAAGTTTGATTTCTTTACACTTCTTACTAATTTTAGAAAAAGGTAAAATACACATCTATTTACAGAAATAATTAAGCTAATTGAGACACATTTATTTACTGATTTACATTTAATCAAACTTTTATTTACTTAGGAATTAAATACCTAATTCCTAAAATAATAAAACATTTGGTGAACCTGACTTACTTCAAATTTCTACACAAAAACCCTAAGGCTAAATATTTTTGAATTTTTGCAATTTTTTCTTGATTTTTCTTGAATTTAAAAATTAAAAAACTATAAATTAATTTACATATTTTCAATAAATTCACCCAAACCTTAGTTTCACATACTAGGTCCTATTTGCATACAAACACTTTCAAACCACTAGGAAAAATATACTACTAATTTTAGAAATATTTTCATATTTTTTCTCAATTTTTCAAAATTAAAACTATAAAATTTTCAAATTATTGTACTAATTTTAGAAAAAATAATTCAAAACCCTAGTTGCAATAAATACATTCTCAGTTATTCTTTAGTACTTTTTGCATAATTTTCTAAAAAATTAGTTGCATATTTGACTCAAAAAAATCAATTTCAAATTCAAAAGTTCATAGTATTTTATAAATAATATTTTGGAAAAAACCCTAGTTATATATACTAGCTCCTTTTTGCTTGTTGAGGTATCACCTTACATATTTCAAAGTCTCGTATCCTTTTCATGCATATTCTAGTTCCTTGTTTAAATTATATCAGCTTAATCTTTTCTACTATTATCCGAGTTGTTTTCCTTATTCCACCTAAATTCCTTGCATATTTTCCCTTGTGACAGTGAAAAATTTAGTAGCAATCCTCTTGAGTTTACCTAAATTCCTAAAACTTTACCATATACCATGGATAAACAACCAATTCAGGTTCCAATCATAGATTCTACACATCCAGATTACACCAATTTTAATGAGGATAATTTTGACAAAGAGCAGTATAAAAATAACAATGATGATGTACACACCGATGCTCATGTTCTACCACATTGGACTACTGATCCACTTCCACCCATTGTTGATAATGAAGGCATACTCAACAAAGATTTGGTTTTACCAAAATTCAAAGAAAGCCTTAAGGAATAGCCTAAAGATCATACACTAATTTTATAATTTATCATGAAAATAAAAAAGGATAAGCAAGTTGAGTCTTCCAATCATTTAGAATAGCGAGTTGCAAATGACACTATGGGGACAACTATGTCTCAGCCACCCCTTATATTAGCCCAACCTTCTTCTACACCATTAGATGTAGCTAGTGCATCCCTATCTCTTGATGTAGCATCCGTTGTGCAAGAGATAAGATCTATTCAATCTAAAGGGAAGCATCTTGATCAAGGTACCACTAGACCTACACAGGCATTAGATTCTTTTTCACTTATGCATACACCATTGTCACATCACATTGCTTCTATACATTACTTTATATCTTACATAGAATATTATATCGACATTTCACTAATATTTATCACTTGTGTATCCCTTAGCATATATCTAGTCTTGTAATACACATGTTTTGCATACTTTCACATTTACTTTGTTTAGTTAGATGTGTTTGTACCCTTTCAATTATTACATGCTTTCTCTGATTTCTTAGCATAGCTTGTGTGATTGCATTTTATAGTTTTTATTTGTCTCTTACTTGTGCCTTAAGACATTTACCAATGTCCTTTGCTTCTTTGTCATGTGTGTCCTTAGGACATTTTCTAATGTCCTTTGTTTTTACTCTTCCATGTGTTTATGGCCTATGTGCCAATTTTGCTTATTTCACTTATATGTGTATGAGGCATTTGAATATGCCTTCCATGCTTGTTTCTGATTTGAGTGACATGTGTCCATGCCCCTTATTTTCATGGCCCCTTGGCCAACCTAGTATATTTATTTCTTCTTGCTTGTTTGCTTGTTGATTTTCAAATGTATGCACTGCCATGATCTATATCATGCATTTTCTTTGCTTTCTTGGATGCCATGATGGACATCATGCTCCATCCCTATAACTAACAACTAACAATTAATATTTCTAGTTCCAATTTAGTACATTGTTTATGCTCTTATATTATTATATCTATCTAGGCATACCCTTGTTGATCTAACAATATATTGATACAAACATTGTTATATCTTGAAACATATTGTCAAACATCAAATGATATATCATATATCTTTTCAAAATTAACACACTTGAAAGACTTTTTTCTTTTGAAGGTAGTCATTATAGGTTTATCATTCCTATCCTTAGAAGAGGGGCCATCAAATAGGGGCTTTGTCATAGAGATAAAACTTACTAGCAATCAAAATAGTAGTATTCAAAATAGTCAACATAGTTTTCTTAGATATAGGGGTTATCATGCACAACATGATGGTTCTCACTTTCAATTCAGATTGCTTAGTTATCATAACTTCCAATTCAGAATCCATGTTCTATACATTAGTGATTAGGGGCAATGTGCACAACATAGTGACATTCTTTTATTTTTGAGTTTAGTTTATTCCAAGCATTCTCAGTAGTTGTGTGCCTTACTCCTTTTGTAGATGGTTGGCATCACATTTGAGTTAAATTTTCATATAAATACTTGAGTTCCTGATTTAGCTTTCATATAAGCCTAGTACATCAATTTTGGAGTGGATTTCATACAATCTTAATCTCCCTCTTTCAAAATGGCCAAGAGTGGCCTAGTTTCCATCACACATTCGGCTATCCATGCCATAGTGTCAAATTTCTAGCACATTCATGGTCTCCATGAGCCATCTCATATGACATCTATTTTATATTGGTATCACTTCATAGCTTCACTTCATAGGGAAATGATGGAACCAAAGGGCCAACCTTTATATTCTTGAGCCACCTATTTAGATGGATTAAACATATAGTCCGGACATCGATTAGCACATGCATGATTTGATAACTTTACTAGTTGGTTACAATGGAACCAAAGGGCTAGCCTTTTCATACTTGAGCCACATTCTAGGGAATTGAGCACTCAGCTCTATTCATGATATTGCACTTGATTTAGCACATACTCAACACAATATAGCATCACAATAGGTTTTATATTAGTCCACATACTCGGTGAGGTGTATTTGTTCCTATCTTTTCCTTTACTCAGCTTTTGTACATTCTTATTTTAGATATAGCATATCTAGTAAGAACTAATATATTTCATGTTTTTATTTATAGATTCATACATCATAGTGTGTTATTTTTATGCACATCTAGCATCACATAGCTTCATGAGCTTTTCCCCTACTTGTAAGTTTAGGTATGCTTTCTCTTTTTCCTTTATCCTAGTATTATTCAAATCCCTTTCAATTCATTGTACCAATCCCTAGCCAGTTGAAGCACATCTAGTTTCACATTCTAGTTGCATTGATCATACATAAATTGCACCAAGCACTTCAATGGGAGAAATACATTATATTTATCCCTTTTTGAAGTATTGATATATAGGTAGCGTTCCCACACATAGGGTGTGAAGTGTCTCTAGTGTATCTTTTACACACTAACCCCTTTTCTTATTTGTTGAAGTTTTATCAAATTACATAGAAGACACAGGCATATGAATAATCAATTTTATATGGATTTATATTGATATTTAGGACCTAAAATTTTGTACATATGGTTATACTATGTAGGTGAATAAAACCCAAAAAAAAATTAGCCTTAAGACAATAGCATCAAAAGTGGACAATAGTGCCAGAAGTGGACTACAGTGCCAAGTAGCAGGGTGTCCTGAGTTTGGTGCTCCTATCCAATTTAGAAATAGAGTTTTGGGTCCTATTTACAATAGTCTCCCATCCCTGCATAGCAATTTCTAGACCTTGCCTCTTCCATTTCACCCCAGAATAAGCTATGTTTGATTTCTTTACACTTATTACTATTTTTAGAAAAAGGTAAAATATACATCTATTTACACAAATCAATAGGCTAATTGAGACACATTTATTTACTGATTCACATTTACTCAAACCTTTATTTTCTTAGAAATTAAACACCTAATTCCAAAAATAATAAAAACACTTAGTTACCAGGTCTTAGTATGCTAATATTCACTTAGTTAATTAATGTGTATTATTACATGTCAAGAGTCTTAGTATTGATGATTTGAATCAAAATAACTAACTCTAACTAAGATATTCAGCAAAGATCATGCCTCCAAAATTTTATTTCATTCACCAATTGACTCTTATCATTAGTTTGTCATGTCCAAGAATGTCATAATGCAATAATAATTATAAACTTCTAAGACAATTTGTATTGAAATAATCAAGATAAGTAATTAGATTCAGATTATTGTATTCTTAGATTAAATTGATCATAAAGAAAGAGTAAAAGATTATATTTTAAATAGAAAAATACTTGATATAGACACAAGTGAAACTAAAGTTATTTGACTAAATGAATTCCCATTTAAACCAATATTTAGTTGAGCCAGACTTAGCACAACTTCAACTGAATACGGTAAAAGAGACTGGGAGAAAGAGTAATTATAAGAAAGAATGAAATTACTACCATAAAAATGCACAAATAATGTCCACATATACTTAATAGTAATCCAATTATTATAATTTTACTTTTAATTAACAATGTACTAAAATTCATACAATCATTGGACTCAAAAAATAATTATGTAAATAACAAACTAAAACAAGATAAGGGAAGAGATTATCCTAGAAAAGTATAAAAAGAGTTTGGTTCTATATGTTTCCTTTCACAATCCATAAAAATATAACCCTTATCATTAACAATATCTACCCTTAAATAGGCACACAGGCCTATAGAGTTCAAATGCAGATTCAAATTCAAATTCATCTCATGAGGCAATATTAAGAATCTTCAATGTGGCTAGCCCAGTTGAGGCTCATTGGGAATGATCCCCATTCAAGTGCATCATGAGGATAATTGGAAATGTGTTGGATTGAATAAAAAATAAATTCCCATGAGGAATTTAGTTGGGATTGCATTGAGATCATCAGTTCTCCATGTTTTGTGTAGTTAAGAAAATGTCTCTCTAAGGCAAAAAAATTATCTTTTATGCTCCATGTTTGATCCTCATGAGTAGGTCAAGTTAATTATTCATATCTCATACGTAATTTATTTGGGCCAAAATTAGATTCTATGAATTAAATTAGACTTGTGCTTCATTCTTAGTCTTTGATGGTTTTGATGGTGAGACATGCCATAAATTTCAAGTTCATGCCTCACTAGATGCACAGCTAGTGTTTCCTTCATTTTGATGAGTTCCCAACCACATGACTCTCTTTTGGGTTCTCTCTATTTTTCCCTTACTGCACACTTGGCTTCTAATTCTACAGGCCCTAATTGACACTTGGAAGCTAATTAGCACCTTCAGAATTCATCCTTCTTTGTTTATTATTATCCTCTTCTTGGCCACATGGTCTCTTTTCATTCACATAGGCTATTAATATCTCATCCCCTTTATTTCCATGTGCTACTTTCTTATCCCTCTAAGATTTTTCCTTTCTCACCACAAATAGCCTTGCCTTCATGATCATGGGCTTCAAGATGTCACCACACAGTGTCATCCCACTCACCCACTTGTTTAGGGATCTGACATTTCTCTTCGACTACATGAAAATATATGTGTTAGAGGGGTAGTGATATTATACCACATAGCATTATCCTTCTAACTAGCTAGCCTAGAGGCTTTGCATAGGTATGGACTATCATGGGATAGTAGGGTAATGGGATTGTGCCATGTGGCATCATCTCACTAGCCTTATAGCTCAAAGAAATGATACATCATCATCCCATCGAGTAATATTTTAAAGAATCAAATAAGTCTTTTGAATTAGTAGAAAAGTGTTACGTGTCCCTAGGTAACTTTTGATGAAAGTGGCTAAGTCATGTGAAGCATAATTTTGACATGTGGCTTTCAAGAAAGTTGAAGAAACATCTAGGTGTTTTGAAATCCCTCCTTTCCTTTGTAAAATTTTGTGTCTGATATCTATAACTTATACTATTTAACTAAGGAATTGGTACACAATTTAGATCATAGCCTACAAAACATCGGAACACAAAAGAAGAATTTTGTAACCTACCATTGAACTTCAACCTTTGAGTGCAAGGAAGTCCTTAAATAATAGCATGTAAGAGGATTAGGAATTTTGAGCATGATCTTAATGATTTTTAAATACTCCCCACACACTTCTCTCTTTAATTCTTTAAGTATGGGATAATGTTGTACCCATACCTACCTATTATTCCATCACTTGGTTGTATTTTATGCAAATGGTGCATGTTGAAGGCTATGCAGTAGGACTAAAATTTATGGCTCTTCAATGAAGGAACGAAACCTTAACACTTTGGTATGAAATAATTTTAGGAAGAGAGCATAAAAGAGGAATGAATATATGCACTTCACATGCCTACTTTTAGATTTTCTGCACAGGCATTGGTCTATCTTCACAAGTTTTGTCTTCGGCATTTTTGTTTAGAATAAGCATTCCAAATTTTTTTTTACATTTTTCCCCAAAGAATTAACTTTAAACAATATTTTTAAAGTCAATTGGTCTTCAACATTTCAACTTCAGCATTGGATTCCTCATGCAAACTCTGACACATGAAAATAGTCTTAATAACTTTTATTCAAAAGAAAAGTCCTAACTGTTTCCACTATATTTTTTTCAAAAAGATAAACACTTAGAATACTCACAACCTTTGCTTTGCCTCTTCATGAAATTTTGTCTTCAACATTTGTGTTATCATAAGTTTAGTTTGAGATATTTATTTGGAACTTTTTTAAATAAAACTTTTGACAAATTTTTAACACTTTTGTTGAAGGTTTGAACCTCAGACACTTTCTACATAGTCTTCAAAAAATTTGTTCAGAACAAATGTTTTGACTGCTTTTTGACATTTTCGCTGAAGAGTAAAATAGTTCAGCAATTCCAGTGAAGGCCAAAGGGCCAATTTAATGAACACAAAGTATAAGGGTTAATTCACCAAAAACAAAGTCTAAGGGCCAACCTATAAACAAAACATGCGAAACAAAAGTTAGCAAATTAGGTTAAAAAACCAACATCTATGAATTTGAATTCAAATGGCTAAGTACAAGGTGAAAAAATGACTAAGTATAAAATAGAACCATGCACAAATTTAGCCATTTTCTTGATTTAAAATGGTATTTCATCCATTTACATGAAAATTTATTAAATTAAAAAGTGAAACATTATAAACATTTAACCACTTATAATGAAATTAAAGTAGAAATAGATTGAATTACCCAAGAAAAAAAGTAATACACTTCTAAAAAATTTAGATAATATGCATAAACCTGAGGTGAAATAGCCTAAAAATAATTTTTAAAAAGTGTTTAAAAACATAAGCAAATAAATATACTAAGACTTAGTAAACTTATGCAAATTTAGGTATTAAATGAATGTATTTCTAAATGAAAGCTTGGACTGAATTAAAGAAATACAAAGACATCAAACTAAAACATTCAATCTCTTAAAACTTAATCATTTAGATAATTTCCAAGAAGGTTGATTTAAATCAACAATCACAATGAAATCATGAAAGATATAAGACCAAACTCTAAAGCAAAAGAGGGTCCCCATTTTTTAATTAAAATTGGGGTGTGTTATACAAGCAACAACACATTGTTTATTGCTATGTTATTTTCCTAAAGCACCATCCCATGTTATAAATATATGACACATGATGATATTTGAGTGGTAAATATGTATACACATAATATTCTTAAACTTTATCAATTATTTATGCTTTCTCTTTTATAGTAACCCATCAAGACTCAACCTCTTTGAGTGCATGTTTTAAAAGGTGCACCAAGAAGGGGTGGGCATGCATGTTGACCAAATTTAACCCTAGGTCAAATTAGGTCAACCCCTATATATTAAAACTTCTTAAAGGGTCTTTATAGGTCATAAAATGGTCACATGGTCATGCCTAAGGTCACTTGATATGTTTAACCTTAATCATTTTGGTCATTTGTCTTAATATTTCCTTATGTCACCTTTTTTACCTTTCTAATGACTTGTATAATTTTCAAAAGAATTCAAGTGTGTCAAAGTGTTTTCCAACATAAAATGTGTTATTTTAGTGTCAAATGGAAGTGTGTTAACTAATAAATGCAGTTTCAACATGGAAAGGAGGAGATCACTACAAAATAGGTAGTTAATGGTAGTTGTATGGACAAGGAAAGTACACTTGGAACATAACAAGGCTTATGAGTATCCCTTTAGGTTCTCTTAGTCCATTTCCATGCTTAATAATTGATGATAGGTTTAGTTCTATCAAAAATTGGTTCATCTTCTTTATTTCTCTCCTAGACAAGGTCATACAAGTCAATCAATCTAATATTGGTATGAATAGTACAGGAGGAGTTGAGATTAATACATTTTCCTAGTGATAGTAGACTTTATTGGATTCCTTTTCATGTTAATATTTCCTAGTTTGATATAAAATTCTCCATGAATCATCTTTAAGAATGTTGATGACTCAATTCTACATGTTCATCCCCACGACCTATACTTTTCTTATTTGTTTGCAATTGTATGATCATTCAAAGAGTTGTATTTGTTTTTTAAATATGTTCTACCCCATTCATGATGTTTATAACATGGTTTTAATAAGTTTTGTGAATAATATATGCATAAACGTCTCATTCTATTAGTAAAGGATTCCATTACAGTCTGCAGACAATGTTTCAATAGTTGTAATGCTTGTTTTCCTTTTTTGGTCTTCAATACAAAGGATATATGTTGAATACAACCTCTCATAATAATGGTGATAAATTTTCCTTTTGAATGTTTGGTCTCAAGAGTGTTCTATATGGATTAAAAGGACCAAGACACAAACACAGTTAGAAAACCTATGACTTTCACTTACAGTCAAGTGACAGGAAGCCTTTATCATTCATGTTGATGAAGTAAGGAGGTTATAAAATGGTGAAGGGAATCTCAAAGTGGAAATATTAAGAATAAACTATCCAAGTGTTTAGAGATTGGTTTTTAAGACCAATTAAAAATACATAGTCATATATGATAATACCTATAAGAAGTGTTCATCAATGGTCTGAATTCATACCACAGAGGTTTGAGTAATGTTAAAGGGTATGTGTTTGAACTCCTTGAGACCTTAAATCAAGATAGGGAGAATAGAGAATATCAAAGTGAAAATGGTGATTTCATTACATGTAGGTAGACTTGAATTCATGTTCACAGGAAAATTGTAAATGAGACACTTTACCTTAACTTCTCTAAATCATGTTTTGTTCATACACTATGTTACCTCATGGTGAATTGCCTTGAAGTATAGACAAGGCTAGTTGTTTCCATCTTGTATCCAAAGCCTAAGGTCAATGCCTTGACATATAAAAGTGGTTTCATGATTAATATGGAATGGTTTTGAGTGGTTTCTAATTTAGATAGGTCATGACCTGAAACACTCAGTAAGCATTGTGTTAAAATGACTAAAAGTAACAAAATTTATAGAAACCTATAGTAGTAAGTGAAACTATAATCTACAAGGCATGAGATGAACTTATATAGGTCTACAATATTCTAGTGACCTCAATAAGGATCATATAATATGAGTCTAGTTCCAAGGATCACATCATCATCTATAGAAAACCCTTGATTCCCTAAATAGAGAATTTATAGTCTGACTGCAGACCCACAAGGTTGATGATGAGAGATAAGAGGTTGAGAGATTGCAGACCTAGATGTTCATTCAAGTTGAAAATTATCTAATGATATGATAAAGATAAAATAGGAACTAAATAAGTATTCAGACACAAATGAGCATCTACAGAGACTCTTTGAACTTTCCCTAGCTATCACCTATAGGTGATACAGTCAACATAACCTACAGACTAGTTCATCCAATGAAGGATGCTAGGTAAAGGTGAGAAGAGGGGTAAAATTAAGTTAGATATAATAAATCAACCTCATAGTGATATATCACATTCCATGTGATTTTAAATCATAATATAAATAGAGCAATTACTAGGTTTTGAACCTTCACCAATAGGCAGTCCAAACACCTACGCAGTCAAGTCATAAGAGCTAGTTTTGAGAATCAAAGATGTTGAAGGCTCTAGGAGTGGAATATAACCATAAAAAAAGTTTCATATGGTCTTCATGACCTATTATATCTATTAATTTTCTTATTTTATTTTTATTAATAGGTTATATTCCCTTTGTTTTGTCTTAGACAGAGGGCACTCCGTGAGCTAGGCAACCTATAGGTTTGGTATGAGAAAGTGAAATGGATTAAAGAGACAATGTTAAATAATTATGGTATGTTTTATAAGGTTTATTTATAGGTAAAAAAACATGGATAATCACCCATAGTCATAGGAAACCCTTATAAGGGTCAAACTTGCATAAAACACAGTTAGGCCTGTTAGGCCTAGAACTAGACCTAAGCCCTACAGGCACCTAAGTTGATCCATATGACCATGAGAGATTTTCCAAAATATTTTATGACCTTTAGGAGAGATTTTAGAGTCCAAAAAATCCATTGGTTTGTATATAAGTAGCACAAAGTGGTCAATTTGACCTAAAATTACCTCAAGGGTATCCAAAATGCATGATAGAGCTCGAGAGGCCATGTTTAACTACTCATATCTATATAAACACCAAGAATGATGCATTAATTAGATAGGTTTCATTTGATAGGTTACTATACCTCAAATTTGTGAAATTGGTTTCAAGGATGGACATCAAGATTTTATGAAAAATCCAAACCTATTAAAACCCTCTTAAAACCATTACTAGGACCCAATGGAGAAAGATGATTGGATATACATTAAAGAGGGGTTATTTGGGAATGAAACTAATTTTTACATGTTTATAACTCTCCTAGGCTCTATGACATACAATTTGGTTATATTATCATCTATATGGATAGGGCTAACACTGAATCTCTTGTAATATTTGAGTTGTTTTTCATGTGTAAAGGAGGATGGACAGGTGAGAGCCATTATGGGAGGTATTTAGAGACTTATCTTAAACTTTAAAACTCATTTATCACCCTTTTTGAACATGAAAATAATTCTACTATCTCATTCATAATAGGTAGTTTAAACAGACAGTGAAAAGGCAAAATGACTATCAAGTGATGGAAGTGAGAAATGTTCTATGAGTTTTATTAAGGTCTATTAGATATAGCAAAGGAAAAAGGATATTCATTTGATTTTCCTATAATCTCTTCAATTCATTTATTTGAGAAACTACAAGCCATTTGGATGACAAGTGTGAGGATAGACCTAGAGGACTAGTGATAAATAACTATAAGTAGTGAATGACAAATGATAAAGATAAATCCATCAGTTAGGAATGACTAGATTGCATGCACTAAACTATTATCTACCTTCTCATGATATACCATACATTTCTAGTATTTATATGGTAGTTTTGGACACTCAAGTGCACTCTTCACCATCCTGAAGGTGGTTTTAAAGCAAGGCAATGGAAGTCTATGCCAACTTGAGGAAGATGCTCTATTTGAGATTGACACGTGTTCATAACAACCTCATAACTTATTTTCCACTTAATTCCATGTCATTTTAGCTATTTTTTTAAGTTTTACATCTGGTCTTATGACCCTTGAGCTTTACTCATTCTCTCTCCTCTTCTAAGTTGTATATATTCAAGCCTTTTTGGATTTATAATAGATACATAATGGGTATTGTGAATCCTTGATGGTTTTGACACCTTATTTGCCTTTGAATAAAAATTTATAGTTTTATTTCATTCTCTAAAATATTTTTCTAAGGTGTGTTAATTTGTTTAAGTGGTTGAAAAGTGATGAACATGCTTTCCTTGCTTCCATTCTGCTCTTGCATATCTTGTGTGATTGATATCTCTTCTAACAGGTTTCATAAAGTGTATTATTTGTTAAATGTATCTTAAAGTGTGAGAGGTATTAATAGTGTCTTGTAGAAGACCTTATTTTCACCCACATCTATATAGTCATAGCAATCTACCTCTATGATAAATACTTATGCTAGAAGGATATAGGGTTGAGTTCAGTTTGAGTATTCTTCTTTCTTAAGTACAAATGCAAGTGTGTTATGTGGAGTTATCTTGGTGTATCACCTCATTATCATAAGTTTATTTTATGTTTCCTTATTCCCTTTTCAACCTCAATAATTATTATCTTAGTATACTATGAACCTAAGAGATAAATCAAGGGAATGATCCCTTTCAAACCTAGAGATATATCTCTTGTAGTGGTTTGTCTATGAAGGGAGATAGTTTCATGTTGTCCTAAAATTGATAAGGTATAATTGACTTTTATAGGGTGAAATTTTAAGATACAATAGTTTTGGCATGCCTGGTGGGACATGAAGTCCATGAAGGTTATTCAAGGTAGATGTTAGATTTGAAAATAAGGAGCTATAATAGTCCACTTTTTGCAGCATGTGGAAACTCCAAAGTTTCAATCTTGGTTGCAAACTAGTGCACCCCTTTCATGCCTAAGGTAAACTAAGGTCTCTAACCAAAGGCATACATTTTTAATTTTAATATATTCCTCATTATTCTTAAAAATTAATTATATTTGAGTACTCTCATCCCTATCCAAAGATTTCCTATATTTTTCACAAACCCATAAGAAAGTTCTTGATTCATCCATTCTTGCAAAGTCCTAAGATTACCATGGCAATGAGCCATCCTTTTGTTTCATTCAATTGTTATATCCCTCTAAATATTTCTCACTATGATTATATCCCCATATCTACCTTCAAAAGTGTTCCATCATACACTAGTGAGTCTTCGATCACAACATTTGAGCATATAACGAATATTGCTAACTTATGTAATATCCATCACATCAAAGAGGAGAACATTAAAATAAGGTTGTTAGATATCTCCTTCAAATTAAAATCTCTTAACTGGTATGGAACATTTGCACCTATATCAATCATAACTTGGATGAGCTAGGAGATGCATTGAAAAGAAGATTTGAGGACAAGAGTGATAACTTGTCACTAATGGAGTAGATGACCACCATTTGAAGAGCACCTTAATAAGTCATTCAAGACATTAGTACAATATGTTAGAATTGTTGACCAATATTTTCCCAATAGGCCAAATTATTCCCCTTCTATCCCTACTATTCCAAGCCATTTCATTTTTTGATTTTGCATGAATCTGTCCATTTCTACGGACTCTACAGGTCTAAATCTATGGACTCTGCAGGTCTAAATAATAGACTCTACAAGTTTTGGATTTCTATGGACTCTATAGGTTTTGGATTTCTATGGACTCAACAGGTTAGTCTTTAGTACATGAAGGATCAGTTTTAAAGAGTGCTAGTTTTTACAAGGCTTCTTCAGGCTCTTGTCTAAAGAAAATCAACCTTGGTTCAATCGGCCTTGGTTCATTCCAATTGGTTCAATGCTGGTTCAATCGGCAAGTTCATTAGCTTGGTTCAACACTTCAAGTTCAACCATTAGTTCAATGTTTAAGTTCATTGACAAAGTTCAAGGCCTAAGTTTAGTGGCTACAAGTTCACCAATAGGTTTAACAAATCTATTCATCGGCCTTGCTTTAATGTTTGGTTCAACCACTTGGTTCAATCGACGGGTTCGTCAGATAGTTCAATGAGCTCGGTTCGAGGGGCTCGGCATGTAGCATTGAAATATTGAACTAGTTCAATGGACTAGTTTAATGCATTAGTTCAATGCATCAGTTTAATCATTCAGTTCAAGCACGACCGGTTCAAAGGGGTTGGTTCAACAAAGGGCTTGACACATAGCATTGAACCGTTAAACTGGTTCAACGAGCAGTTCAAGTGGATGGTTCAATGGGTTAGTTTAATGAAGAAACCTAAAGCTAAAGGGAAAGTACCCTTGCAAAGGGCAGTTTATAAGTTTAGAAGCCCTTGTGGAGGACAAGAAGCATTCCAAAGGCAACCTAAAGATAGCCAAAGAGCTCGAAACAAAAAAAAGGACAAAAGACTTAAGCGATGGGCTGAATTCTTTCAAACTTTTTGTTCGAAGGAATTCCTTCAAAAAAAAGACCTAACAGATTTTTCCAAGGATAGTGATGTCCTGAAAGCTATCAAATTTAAGGAAATAGACTAGCCATTGAGTTCAATTTCAAGGTGACGATTGTGTGAATGCCAAATTTAACATAGTGAAGTAGCCATTTATTTTTGAACTGCCTAAGCGCCAACCATGGAATGAGCCCAAGGAATGTAGTGACCCACCAGAAGATCACTCTCGAGGGCTGAAAGAGCAAGAAGAAGATAATGAGTAGAAAGGACAAAGCGTTCAAGTGGCATAGAGGAGGTGAGTTATTGCCAGATGAGCAGTGCGACTTATTTTCTCTAATTAGCATTTATGAGGGGAAAAACTGCAGTCTATTTGTAGAAAAGAGGCATGGCCATGTTTTTACATTATTGATTGAATGCCAAATTCAATTTTGGTGATTGTACAACATGGTTCTAGAAGAACTCTTCTGAAGAATGACATCAGTAACGGTGGTTTCCTCTTCCCAAGGTTTAGAATGCACATGGGCCACTTGCAAAAAAAAGGGCACCAAAAAAACTTTCCCAGGAAGTGCCAAGTTCTCTTCCTCTCTCTATATATAGTAAACTTCTCTTTTGATAAGGGATCCACTCTCAGCCTTAAGGAAAAACTCTACCCAAAAATCTCTCAGGGCTTGTAAGGCAGAGCTGCTAGAATTTTACCTTGAATCGAAACATAGCATTTTTACCTCCATTCTGAGTTTTGCATCTTTAGTATGTGTTTATGCCTTGATTTTTTGTTAAGTCATTTTCTTAATGCTTTTTCAAAATGATTTTAGCATGTCTGGTGCATTTTTTGAGTCTCCTTTTATAGGTTTTTCAGAAGTGTCTCTAGAGGAGTATAGGTGAAGTGGATAAGCTACTGCAGTGTGTCTCAGAATGCCTCTATTAGTTATTTCCTCCCTGTATCTCCATAGACCCTTGACCCACTAATGTAGAAGGTTTTCTCATGTCAGATGAAGTGTATGGGAGTTGGTTCTCGGTGGAAACTATATGTTCAGGTAGAGTAGATCAACCTTTTCTAGTGTATCACCTTTTCCCTTTTTTAGGCTTAGGTTTTATTTTCAGCATCTCTCTCTCCCTTTTCATCCCCCCCTTTTTCATTTTATTTGTTAGTAGTAGGAGAAACTAGGGCATAAAAGATACATCAGAGGGATCTAGCCCTCATCTAGAGACTCTCCCCTCTAGCTTCATCAATCCCACAGGCGAGAGGGGAGTTTCGATTGTTGCGTGTGGAAAGGCAGGAGCTCGGCCTCCTACCCCAGGTGCAATCCACTGTGTCAACAAGAATACATGGGATAATATCCCAATCTTGGTAAGTCCAATAGCTTACCATGCTTTCCTTTATTTCTTTAAAGCATTTGATAGTGGCATTTTAATGATGATACAATCTATGGGAGGTGATACTCTACCTAATGTCTATGAGGTGGCCATTATGGTAGATAATTGTTTAATTCAAGCTATGAATATTTCCCCAATACCTCTCATGCCTTTTTTTCCTAAATTAAAAACTCCTACACCTATTTTTTCCTCCCATTCTTGCAACTAAAAAAAAGTCTTCTGCCCCTAGTCAACCAAACAAACCTAATGAGGAAAAAAGGATGAGAAGAATGGAACAAGAGATCCTAGGTAAAAGAGGATCATTAAATAAAAAAAAAATTAGCCCTTCTAAACTAAATATTATCCAAATTAGTCCTACCATAATTATTAAGGCAATAGACCTCCTTTCCAATGTCAAGGATAGTTGGTCCAATCAAAGCCATATGGTGGTTACAATCCCAACACTCCTTCTACCTCAAGGACACTAGTTCCCACTCAAAATAATCTTTCCCAAGAAAACAACATTCAACCCTCATTGGATCAACCTATGATACATATTCCTATGTTAATGAGGCTTTCAACTAACCCTTCATAACAAACTTGGGAAGTATGCTAGCTATAACATAATATGAAGTATCAAATGGAGGAGTGACTAATGATAAGGGTGCTCAAGTGGGGATTACATTGGTTAATTAGTATCAAGATGATTCATGTGCACTCAATCATAAAGGTAATTTAAGTATAGATACAAGTTCTATATAAGTAAACACAAGGAGTAAGATGAAGGTTGTTGAAGAAGTTTAAGGTATTACCAATGGTTCTCCAATGAATGTTCAAACAAGTATAAGACTAGGTATGTCCAATGTCATTCTAAGTGCACAAGTAATTCAAATAGATCAAAATTTTAGGCATGCTTTTATACATCCAAACTATCAAGGTGTAGGTAGCATGATTACTTCTAGTGGGAAAGCAAGAGTTAGTGGTCCTTTCACTAACATTGTGGAGCAAATGAAGAGGTCTCAAGTGAATGCATCTATGTGGGATACCTTGGTTATACTTGGAAAAGTATACTTACTTCAAGATGAGTTATCTAAGCTTAGTTTGACATAAAAACATCTTATCTAAAGAGATGCATCCTTGACAAACACCATGGAGTCAAGTGAAGGATAGTCAAGCAAATTTAAAAAGGTAGACAAACCTCCTCTATTATATCTATCCATCATTATTGGAGATTATTTAGTACATAATTATCTCATTAATAGTGTAGCTAGCACTTGTGTCATGCCCAAGATGGTAGCTGACAAACTAAACTTGAAGTATGAACCCCATGCCAAAGGAGTTCTCCAAATGGATGGGTCAGCTACCAAGACTGTTGGTATAATCAAAGGTTTGAAAATCATTCTCCATGCTTTTCCTACCTTTACCATTTCTTAGGATGTTGTAATGGTTGATGTGCCTCTTCATTTTGCACTTTGTTTGTCTAGAGATTTCATTACTAAAATTGGAGGTTATTTGACTTCAAACTAGTCTTAGATGGGTTTTAGGACTGGATATGGTGAAAAAGTGACAATTAAATTAGCTCCTCTTTCTAGTTTTTATGTTAAACCCTATGTTCCTTACACTTATAATATGAATTTCAATATGATTGAAGAATATGATCATCTTAATGATCACCTTGATGTCATATTTGATTTGTATCTTGATGAGTGAGGAGCTGACCAAGGTGGATTTGAATAAAATGGACTTCGAACTTACATAATTCATGAGGACATTGATAGAGTCCTTGAGGTAGTTCATGACAGCATCCTAGAACAAGTTGCATTAGGAAAATATATTGTAAATGTGGATGGTAATGTGAGTATCCCAAGTTTGTTAAAATATGATAGTCCTAGTAAATAGTCCATTATACCTACAAAATAAAAAATCACTCTTAAGCATGAACATCATGAAGAGGTAGATGACATGTGGTAGAAATACTATGCCATTATTCAAGAATTTAAGGAGGTTAGAAAACATTTAGTACTTAAATAAGAGTGTAGACCTGATGCTATAATCAATCATATTTTAAATGAACACAAGGAGGAGCTTGAGATCTCAATTAAGAAAGAAACACCCTTGGTAGAATATGAAATGTTTGATAAGCATTCAAAATAATTTTATATCTCAGTTGAATAAGAAATAACCATGATGAGCCAAGAAGTGCTTAGTAGATCTAAACATGGTATTAATGACTTCCAACAGTAGATATATATTATTTCAAGTATACATGAAGTTGTAGAAGCTTTGATGATCTCTAATAACTAGATTGAGGAATACCAAATGAGCATGTCAAACTTTAGGCATGTTTCCATCTCAACCAAGCCTCCAATGTGAGTTATATGGAATGTTCTTAAGAGCTCAAAGTGGCATACTTGTAGTCAATAGAAGCTACAACCATGGTAAGTCTCTTAATTACCTTGAAAATCAAGTGTCTATGGAAAAATATTCCTCACATTATAGAATATTTTCTTGGAGTAGCAAGGATACAAGGAACATTATCTTTAATCTTAGTTGAAGCAATGTAGATGATTTTTATTCACCTCAAGTGTTGAGGTATTATACAGATTAGGATAGGTGCATTTCTTTTTAGTTGATTTGTATTTTCCCTAAATGTTCATGAGAACATAGGTGTGAGTTTTGTTTCTTGTTTATTTGTTGTGTGTGGTGTGTTTCGCATCCTTTCAAAGGTTTGTTAGTGTCAATATAGTTTATAGGTAACTCCATAGCGCAATGGATAGGAGAAGACTATTAGTCTTTAGCATAGTAGGCTTACCACCCTTAGGAAATCACCAAAATATTAATCAAATTTGACCCTAGGTCAAATTAGGTCAACCCCTATATATTCAAACTTCCTATAGGGTCTTACTAGGTCATAAAATGGTCATATGGTCATGCCTAAGGTCACTTGATATGTTTAACCTTAGTCATTTTGATCATTTGTCTTAATATTTCCTTATGTCACCTTTTTGGAATTTTTAAGGACTTGTATGGTTTCCACAAGAATCCTAGAGTGTCAAAGGGTTTTCCAACATACAAGGTGTCAGTTGAGTGTCAGATGGAAGTTTGGTAACTAAAAAATGTAGGTGCAACATGGAATAGAGTAATATGAAACATGAAGTTAAGGGTAGTTATATGGGCAAGGAAAGTATACTTGGCATGTGGGAAGGATCAAGAGTGTCCTTTAGGTTACCTCAATCCATTAACATGCTTAATAAATCATCACAAGTTTAAATCTAGCAAAAATTGGTTCACCTTCTTCATCACTCTCCTAGATAAGGTCATACAGGTCAACCAGTCCAATATTGGTATGAATAGTATAGAAAGATTTGAGATAAATTCATTTTCCAAGTGATATTAGACTTCATTAAATTCCTTTTCATGTTGATAGTTCCTATTTTGATGTACTATGCCCCATAGATCATCTTTAATAATGTTGATGGCTCAATTATGTCTGTTCATCCCCATGGCCTCTGGTTTTTTTATTTGTTTACAGTTGTATGATGATTTTAAGAGTTGTATATGTTTTGAAGAGATGGTTTATCACCTTAATGATGTTTATAACATGGTTTACACTTTTGGTGTGAATAATGTAGGCATAAACATCTCATTGTATTGGTAAATGACTCCATTACAGTCTATAGACAATATTTCAATAGTTGTAATGTTTGTTTTCATGTTTTGGTCTTCAGGACAAAGGAGATATGTTGCATCCAACCTCTCATAATACTGGTGATAAGTTTTAATTTTAAAGTTTTGGTCTCAAGAGTATTCTATATGGATTGAAATGACCAAGACACGAGCATAGTCATAAAACCATGTGACTGTCACTTACAGTCAAGTAGTAAGAAGCCTTTTTCATTCATGTTAATGAAGCAAGGAGATCTTAAGATGGTGAAGGGACTATCAAAGTAAAAATAGTAAGAATAAACTATCCAAGTGATTAGATATTGGTTTTTAAGACCAATTAAAAATACACAGTCATAAATGATAGCACCTACAAGTAGTGTTCATCAATGGTCTAAATTCATACCATAGAGGTCTGAATAATGTTGGATGGTAGTTGTTTAAACTCTTTGAGACCTTCAGTCAAGATTGGGAACATAGATAAGATCAAGGTGACAATGGTGATGTCATTATATGGAGGATGACTTGAGTTCATGATCACAAGTTTGGAAAGTTATAAATGACACACTTTACCTTAACTTCTCTTAATCACATTTTGTTCATACACTATGTTACCTCATGTTGAATTGCCTTGAAGTATAGATAGGCCTATTTGTTTCCATATTATATCCAAAGCCTAAGGGTACTGTATTGACATATAAAATTGGTTTCTTGATCAATATGGAATGGTTTTTAGTGGTTTATAATTTATATATATATTGACCTAAAACACTTAGTAAACATTGTGTTGAAATGACTAAAAGTAACCTAATTTGAAGTAACCTATAGTAGTGTGTGAAACTATGGTATACAAGGCATGAGATGAAATTATATAGGTATGGAATGTTATAATGACCTAAATAATTATTAAATAATATTAAATCTAGTTTAAAGGAACACATCATCATCTAAAGGAATCCCATGATTCTCTAAATAGAGCATTTATAATCTGACTATAGACCCACAGGGTTGATGATGAGAGACAAGAGGTTGAGAACTTGTAGATATAGATATTTAATTAGGTTTATAATGATCCCATTATAGTAACTAAGGAATTATTTAGACACAAATTATCATCTATAAATACTCTTTGAACTTTCCTTAGCTATCACCTACAAGGGACAAAGTCAACATAACCTGCAGACTAGTTCATGTAATGATGGATTCTAGGTGAAGGTGAGAAGAGGGGTAAGATGGAGTTAAATATGATGAATAAACCTCACATTAAGATATCACATTTCATGTTATTTTCAATCATATTATAAATATATCAAGGACTAGGTTTTGAAACTTCACCAACATGCAGTCTAAAACCTTGCGTAGTCAAGTCAAAGGAGCCAGTTTTGAGATGAGAGATGTTGAAGGCTCTAGGAGTGGAATATGACACTAAAAAACTATGAATATGGTATTAATTACTTAATATAAATATTTATGGTCTCATTTTAATCTTATTAATAGGGTATATTCCCTCTATTTTGTCGCAGATAGAGGGCACTCTGTGAGCTAGGCAACCTACATGTTTGATATGAGAAAGTGAAATGGATGAAAGAGATAAAGTTGAATGATTATGGGATGTTTTATAAGGTTAATTTATAATAAAAAATATGGATAACCATCCATAGTCATAGAAAACCCTCATAAGGCTCAAACATGCATAAAACATAGTTACGCTTATTAGCCATAAAATTAGGCCTAAGCCCTATATGCACCTAACTTGATCCATATGACCATAATATATTTTCCAAAGAATTTTATGACATTTATGGGATAGTGGAGAGTCTAAAACATCCATTTTTTTTAGATAATTATCATAGAGTGTTCAATTTGACCAAAAATCACCTTAGGGATATCTAAAATGCATGATAAAGCTTGAGAGGCCAAGTTTAACTACTTATATTTGTACAAAAACCAAGAATGAGACCTCAATCCCATATGGGTAGTTGTGGAGGATCTTATACCTCAAATTTTTTAAAATTTTTATAAGGTTAAATGTCAAGATTTTATGAAGAATCCTTAATAGTCCAAACCTAGTAAAACCCTCTTAAATCCCTTGCTAAAACCCAATAGAGAAAAGATTATTATATATGTGTTTAGGAGGGGTTAGTTGGCCATGAAACTACTTTTGACATGTTTTTAACTCTCCTAGGATCCATGACATATAATTTTGTTGTATTGTCATTTGTATGGACTAGGCTAACACTGAATCTCTTACAAGATTTGAATTGTTTTACAGGTGTAGAGGAGGATGGACATGTGATAACCATTGTCAGAGGTATTTATAGATGTATCCTAAATTATGAAACTCATTTCTCACCCTGGTTGAACATGAAATTTTTTTTTATCCCATTCATAACAGGTAGTCTAAACAGACAGTGAGAAGGCAAGATAAATATCAAGTGATGGAAGTGAGAAGTGTTATATGAGTTTCATTAAGGTCTATTTGATAGACCAAAGGATAAAAGATATTCATTTGAGTTGTGTATCATCTCTTCAATTCATTTATTTGATAAATTTCAATCCATTTGGATGATAAGTGTGAGGATAGACGTAGAGGACTAGTGATAAATGACTACAAGCAGTGAATCATAGATGACAAAGATGAATCCATAAATCAAGAATGATTACATGATATGAATTGACATCTTATCTACCTTCTCATGATAGACCATATGTGTCAAGGCTTCCTATGTAATTTTTGGACACTCAAGTGTACTCCTCACCATCATGAAGGCAGTTTAAAAGAAAGGCAATGAAGGTCTATGTTAACTTTAGAAAGGTGATCTATTTGAGATTGACACATGTTTATAATATCCTCCTAACTTCTTTTCCTCTTCATTTCATGGAATTGTAAGTAGTTTCTAAATTTTTACATCTGGTCTTGTTACCCTTGACCTTCACTCCTTTCTCCTCATCTAAGTTCTATATATTCAAGCTTTTTGGCTTTGTAGTGGATCCACAATTGGTATGGTGAAGCCTTGGTGGTTTTGACACATTATTTGCCTTTGAATAAAACTTTATAAGTTTATTTTACTATCTAAAATATTTTTTCAAGTGTGTTAACTGGTCTAAGTGGTTGATAAGTAATGAACATGCTCTCTTTTCTTCTATTCTACTCTTGCATATCTTTTGTGATTGATATCTCTTCTAATAGGTTTCATAAAGTGTACTATTTTTTAAGTGTGTATTGAAGTTTTAGAGGGATTAGTAGTTTCTTGTACTAAACCTTATTTTCACCCACCTCTAGATAGCCATAGTAGTCTACCTCTATGAGAAATACTAATGCTAGAAGGACATAGGGTTGAGTTCAGTTTGAGTATTTTTATTTCTTTTTGAGTATTTTTATTTCTTAAGTGCAGATGCAAGTGTGTTATGTGTATTTTTCTTGGTGTATCACCTCATTAGCATAAGTTTATTTTATGTCTCCTTCCATTTTCACCCCCAATGGTGATTAGTTAGTGTAAATTAAACCTAAGAGACAAATCAAGGGAGTTATCCCCTTCAAACCTAGAAATCTATATCTTGTAGTGGCTTGTCTATGAAGGGAGATAGTTTCATGTTATCCTAAAATTGATAAGGTCTACTTGAATTATCTAGGGTGCATTTTTAGGCTACAATAATGCCTTTAGTACTTTATAATTTTATTGTTCCCTATACCTCAACCTAAAACCAATGTAAACCCCTCTTATACATTTTTCAAAGTTTTGACACCTCCCTCACACTCTTTTCCAAGTAATTTACCACCTTAAATAGCCCTTACCTAGGCCAAAACTAGTTTTTACCACTTTACCAAATGTATTCTATTGGGTTAGCTTAGTTATAGGAATTGAGCACATTACAGGACTAAGTCAACCCAGCTAACTTAGTTTGAGACCTTATAGCTCTATTTACTAATAAACTAGGTTGATTGGTTTGACTACATCGTCTAAAATTATATAAGGGCTTAGGGTCAGATCAAGGTATGTATACACTTCTTTCACCTCATTTCCAATAAAGAGAATCATTCATTTATGACTATTTGTCTAATTTTTTACCATTCTACTTGAGGAGTCATTATTTAGGGTTTAATGCTTCTTAGAGGAGAAAATTTATCTTGTGAAGGTTGTAGATTCACTAGGAGGTCCTTAGCTAGACTATAGTCCATTGTCCATCCTTATTTTATTCAACAATACACAACCACCTCTTATAAATCACCATTGGCTAATGCAGAGGTTGAGGCTCGATGGCTTTATCTTCAAGGTAAGTATTCCTAACTCTTACTATTCTATTTTAGTAGATATTTTTGCATGTATAATAGCTAATGAATGGATTGTCTCTCCTTGATTAGGATTACCTATGCATTGACTTGATTAGATTTCTTCTTTTCATTTTTATTTTTTATGCTTATCCTCATTTGTGCCATAAGATTTAGTGAGCACTAAATTATATTTACTTTACTTTATTATTGCATTGAATATCAAGACCTAGCTAGGATTATTATGTGGTGTTGCTTGACTGGAGGCTTTGGAACCTTCTCTAGCCATATTATATGATAAGAGATCCTTTAGGTAGGTTTATTAGATCTATATTGGTCATGACCCTAATTATCTAAGTATTACTAGAGATATAGTTAGCTAATTTATCTTCTCCAACTTAGGATTGATTTGTATATCATCTTCACTTTTGATTACATACAATAACTATTGGTTTCTATTCTTCCCTCACCTCAAAGGTGGGAATATCAGTGGAGACATGTCATAGGGGCATGTTATCCACACTTGGTAAAATTTTTAGATTTAGTGGAGGCATGCTTTGGAAGCATGTTTTCCACACTTATTCAGTATTCAACATTTTCAAATTTAGGTGGGGCATGTTTTGGAAGCATATTCTCCACACTTTTTCCTTATCCAACATCTCCAAATTATAGCAAGGACATGTTTTGGGAACATGTCCTCCACATTGGTACTTATTACAGTTTTTAGATTTCTCTATATATATTTAGGACATGCTTCGAAAGCATATTCTTCACTTTTACATAATTTTTGAATTGGCTAGAGTACATAGTTATATGATTTAGATTCATAGTTATGGAAAAATCTTATACATTAATACCATTATTATACACAATTTAATGAGGTGTATATAAGGTTCATGTGGTATGTAATGTGCACTTAATATTTTAAAATCTAAATCAGATTCAGATTTCAAAGCTCTTAAGGGACTATCACCACTGACCAAGTCAGACTTTTACAAACTATATTGATCCAATTTATTGTTATATTTGATTCATTTTTGGTATGGGTAAGGTGATTAAATCACTCAATCCTTCCAAATTTTCATGTTTTAATTTATTATATCATCCAACCTCACTAGGTTATAAGTATCATTAGGTTGCACAATTTAGCTAATCTCAACTATCAGGTAGAAACTCACCATTTCTCCAAGGTTGAGACTATGTCTCTTCCAATCTCTCTCTATCTCTATCTCTATCTCTTTAGATATATGCACTTTGTGTGTGTGTGTGTGTGTGTGTGTGTGTGTGTGTGTGTGTGTGTGTGTGTGTGTGTGTGTGTGTGTGTGTGTTCTAACCTCAATTTTAGCTATTTATAATGATACATCTTTTCATATCAACTTGCCAATAGGAAAGGCTATTACATCAATACGTAGTTGTACCCCTAAACCTTACTCTTTAATTTCAATTTTTTCAATACTTTCAATTTTAGATTATATGCATTGATTATATATTGTAACATCATCTTCATTTCAGGTCAATCACTAGTAACAAGTTGAGCTCACGTAAAGACAATGTGTGTCATACACACCCAAGTACACATTACTTTCCTTTAAACTACATATTTTATTACTAAATTAAAAAGGGAAAAATGTAGATGATATTTTATGAATTATAGAGCACTTCAGTCTTGTAAACTTGGAAAACTTATACCTTGGCTATTCCTCTTAGTTATAGACCTTTAGCACTTTCAAAAGTATGGAATTTGATCTATCTTATGCCCCTTGGCCTATCTCTTGGTCTGACCAATCTTATGTTGATGAACCAAACCTACTATCTTACCAAAAAATGCTTAAAATATGTTTATCTTATGCCCCTATAAGTTACGAGCATGTAATTACTCTCCTACTAACTAGACACTAGCATCCTAGATAGACACATGCATTGACACAAGTGTTTTACTCTGACACAAGTGTTTAGTGCCCTAAAGTCAACAAATTTACAAATGAAATATATCCTAATGGTTAGCCTAAGTGATTTAATGTGATTTATTTTTCCATAGGTATTTATATAAATACAAGATCAACCCTCATTTATTACTCACCTAGAAACTTCTTACCTACTCACCTAGCTTACAAAAGGTATTCAATCAAGCACTCAAGTGATCAAAGGTTCCTATTTTCTCTTATTTCCATATCATTCATAGGGATAAAACATACATAGTCTAAATTACTGAAGGAGTATCCTACGATTTATATTTTTCAAAGTTATAAGATATGTCATTATTGTACTTGCTTATCACATATTGCATGATTCACACTTAAGCCAACATGTAGGGTGTTGATGCCTGAATATGTATCACAGGTGCCTAGAGTGTTCAATAATACTTCGCATTTTATAATTCTAGGAGTTTAGCACATGAGTTTTAGGTTGTGATAATCATGTTATATGTTGATGGAATAGATTCAAAGCAAGTGGACTATTTCACAATATTTATAATGTTTGGTGGTTGGGAGCCACCATGACCAAAAGTTAGTCTATGAAAAATATGAAATATGTTATACCAAGAACTATGAATTATGATCAATAACTAATCTAAGATGGATATTTACAATGATAATTAAGATAAAGTGATTTGGTTAAAAAGGAGTAAAAATAAAGGTAGGGCAAAAAAGAGATGTTATTGATCTTCATTCCAAACACTATGACAAAGTTCAAATATCATCCACGTATGCACTTAACCAATGTATGACATGAAGTAGCATAAGCTCAAATCCTATCATACATCAGGCTAACATCTAAGTATGGTGTGGAATAATGTAAATAAGAACCAATTTCACTTTAAAGATTTACCCCTACAAGCAAACAACATTACTCCAAATGCAAGAAGAATAAGCAAATGAAATAAACCTAAAAGTTTTTAATTAACCTAGCATTAGCACAAGTTAACAGCTTTGCATTAAAATGTACACATCAAGAATTCATAAGAACCATTAAATTTTAGAAATAAAAACAAACAAGTGAGAGAGAAGCTAGGATAAAAAAGACAAGCAAATTTGGATAAACTTAGAAAAATTCCTTGCTTATATTAATTACTCAAAAGTTTTAATTAGCTCTTGTCCCTAATAACTCCCCCCCCCCATTTTTACAATTAACAATGCTCCTTTTATAAGATGAAAAGAAGCATGTCAATCAGTTATATCCAATTACAAAAGTACAAGTGTTAGGATAGATATCCTTTCCACCAATGTTCTAGAATACACTAGACTTTCCCCAATGGACTGACCTATAGGCAAAGTATTTTACAAGTTACACATGCCTTTACAAAAGAATATTCTCTTTTCAAAAGTATACAATCTCAATTATAGAAAAGAATATTCCTATCTTAACTAACTTTAAGGCCCTTGTGTTGTCGTAGTCTTTTGTTTCTCCTGTAGGATCTTCATTCTATAATGTTGTTCACTGATGAGCTAGAGATCAATGATAGGTCTCATGAATAACTCTTATTCTTGATCTTATAGGATATTAAGATCACTCTTAGCCCTTTACAAAGACTGCTTTATGCCCCTGGCATTTCCTATCTTCTCCTCTAATGATAAAATTAGGCCCATGACCTTATTATTATTTTCCCTTGTCCTTGATTCCTTACTTATTGCATGAATTTATTAGTTATGTGCTTGAACTCCTCATCGATTATTAGACCCAAGGGACTAAGTGTGGTAGGCTCTTTCATCAAGCTATCCAATATGTGTAATAATTTATCTTCTTGTTACTTGAGGTCCTTGGAAATGTCCTCCATCTACTTGGACCAGCTACTCAAGGCCTTGATCTTATCAATTAATATAGCCATATCCATATTTAGGTGGGCTAGGCTAACTATCATAAATTTGGGGATTTGATTTTTAGTCAAAACCTTGATCTAATCCTTTATTTGGTAGCTTAAATCTTTCCATTGGCCAACTTGGCCTATAGCCTTAGTGATTTATTTGTTTATTGCATCCTTCTTGGTTCTAATTGACTTTAAAGAATTAAATAAATTAGTCATGGTGTCTTCAAATTTCTTAAATCTATATTTTTAAATTGACAAGATAGTTTGCTCTTTTAGGTTCTTACTTTATTGTAGGATTCCATTGATCATTGTCTGTAATTGATCTATTTGAGCCTGAGCCACTTCTAGGAAATTTTCTTTAAATATTAGATCCTTGATATGATTTTATCATTTAATTGGAATCAATCCAACAAAAGGTTCCACTTTTTTAAAAGTGAATTCTTCTCTACTAATCATGGATTTCTTCTTAGTTACCCTTTGCAAATTGGCAGTGGTTGGGTCAAATTTGACACCAACTAAAGATTTTCACTTTAGGAATTGGGGTCTCCATTTGTGTTCCACTTTATTCTCTTAGATTAGTCATTATTTTATTTTCTTCCTTATACAACGTAATTATCTATGGTTTTGATTCTTCATGCACTAGAATATTTATTGTTTGCATCAATGCCCAAGGATGGTGCATGGTAGGTACCTTTTACAATTTTCCATAGATGAACCATTTAGGAATGGTTGGATGTTGAATCAATTTTTCCTCATTGAAGATATTAACTTCACTCAAAGGATAAGTGAAGTTCACTTTGGGCTTCTTAACCTTCACTAGGACAATGGCCAATTTAGCTTTTCTTTTGGGGGGATCTATAGGAACTAGGTCTAATAATTCCTTCCACTTTTCCTATTTGGCTATCTCCATTTCTTCATCCTCAGACTCATAGGCTAATGATAGTAATTTTAGATCATCTTCAATTTTTTAACCAGGGTCTAGTGTTACCACATGGATTTCCTCCATTGGTGATCCATGTTCCTCTATTTGAGTTGAAGAAGATGCAATTTTATCAGGCCTTCTCTCCTCTAGCCTTTGCTCAAATTATGCCTCAAGTTTGGATTTTGTCTATAACTGGGCTAGTGGAGGTCTAGAAGGTGTACCACTCAACAAATGGGTACTGTTTTGGACCCAATTATCATTTTTCATCATCCCCTTTTTGCTCCCTCTACATTTTGGACTCTAGTTTGATGTTATGCTTTTTTAACCTAAAGATGACCTCAGAGAATGAAGATGATTTTGTATATATGGGGTCAAAAGCACTAGGTTCATGATCATAGGGTATATTAATTCCCTTGGCCTTCAAGTGTTCTTTAACCTTTCCCTGTGGATCCCACCACCTTGGATCGTCCACTTGGAGATTGAAGGAGGTCTTATGTTTGGAAGTAGCTTCAATGTTATCCCATTGTGAAAAAATATTCTTTCTAATGGTTAAGGGGAAGTTATGAAGCAATCCTTTCCTCTTGGTTTTGCACAAACCATCTATTCCATTGTACATTTGGTAAGCCACCTTCTATTTAACTAACTTGTTTGGCACATGGACTGGTAATCTAAGGGGAGTGTATTATGTTCCTTAAATCCTAATGATTGTGTAATTTGGATACAACTATATGTCTCCCATGGCCTCAATTGATTTTTTGGTCAAGGGGATAATTCTTGGCATTGGATTCCTAGTTATGGCCTCAGTTAGGGCTAGATAAACACAGTCACATATGAATTAGATGTGGTCCTTGTATTTGAATATGTATAATTTTGAATTGTATTGGGAGATTATTTGTGTCCCATTAGGTGACCATTCTCTTAGGTTGGGGATCTTTGTGGTAGTAATCAAGGCAACTAGGAGGTATGGCAACATGTAGAATTGGTTCCTAGTTTTCTTCTTGACTTCAAATATCCATCTACTTGAACAAGTGTTGACTACTTCACCAAGGGGAGGGTTGAGTTGTTTCTCAACCATAAAATAGACTAAGGGCACCCAAATCTTATTTACATATGTGGTGGTTAGATTTCCACATAACCTATTCATCAAAGTCCTGATCATTCTTATTCTAGGTCTAAATTGACCAATGGGAATGTTACCATTAAAATCAAAAAACACTTAATTTCTAGATTATAACCATAGAGCAAGGATGGTCTTCAAGTCATTTTCCTTGGCCTAATTATTGATTGTGGTTTGGTCTATTTGGGGCTTAGCCAGTTTGTAATAGTTTTCAAATGTTATGGCAAAGATATAAGCTATATTTCTATGAGTATGTTTAGTGATTAACATGCCTTTATAAATTTTACCATCTCTAAAAATAAGAGAGAGAAAATCTATATAATTTAGTACCTTGGGTTTTGTTATAGCTTAATGGAGACCCATCATTCGAATGGCAACTATGTCATAGTAGAGCCTTCTTTCTGACACATTCTTTTCCTCTTCTCTCATGATGGGTTGTTGGTTCTCAATAGTCTAGAAAAAGCTCAACCAATTATTGTCCCTAGTATTTAAAGTTGTGATATCAAATTATGTGTCCTTGAAAACTCTTCCATATTTGTGGTCAATAGATTTTTACACATTTTCTAGAGATAATTTTATGGGATGCCATGGTTGTAAGTCTCCTTAAATTACTTATCAGTGGTATGTAATTTAATTCTGGATCAAATTATCTTTATTTAGATGATAATCAAATCTTTCTTGGCTTGATTATGATGGTCATAGGATTGAACTAGGGCTTCCAAAAGTGCTATAATTTTTCTAAAGGTTCCTTACAATGCTTTAATGATGGTGTCTATTTGAAATTATGTGAGCTTCATGATTTATTTTGTGTTTGGATCTTTGTAATTATACCTTTTCATTTCTTAAGTCCCCAAAATCTCTAACTTGGTACATTAGCTTATGTGGATCCGATGTGACATCATTGTGGCATCCTGATCATTAATATTTAAAAGGTGACCATTATCTTTTGGAAATTCCCACTTGATCTCACATCATTGAATCATCCCTCCACAGATCAATATAGACCATTGATCTTGATCTGATAACTTGAATGCCATTGGTTTCTTGTTACATTTCTTGTAGTTGTGACACTTGTCACTTCCACATTCACCCTAACTTTTCAATGTTTGTTATGTACCATTTATCTTGATTGCATGGAACAATTGCACTCAATTAATCTCAATCTACCTAATTGTACCTCCTACTCTATAGATCATTGATCAAAATGTATACGTTGCATCATGTACCATTAATATTTGAGAGATGTTTGAGCATTAATTTATGACCTGCAGGTATGCCACATGTTGTCTCTATATTTATCCTTGACTTTTAAATGTTTTTTATGCACCATCTGATCATATTTATATGAATAAACATGGACCATTGGATCTTGATTTATAGGGTCAAATATCATTGGCTACTCAATTTTGTTTAGCTACGAGTGTGACACTTGTCACCCTCTCACTTGTCCTGGGATCCATTGAAGTCTTGACTCGATATGCAACATTGGATCAACCCTGCCTGAGCAAAATCATGTCATTGATCCTTAGAAGATGTTTAAGATTTAACTTAAGGTTAAGGTCTTCTAATTTAATCTCCCATCATTGGATCTTGATATTTTGAACAAATTTTGACCATTGATCCTACAAATAAAAATGATGTTTAAGTCAGTGCTTGGGGAACATAAAATTTAAGCTAAAGTTTGAGACTAATGTTTTCATTTGTATTAATAAATATGAATAAAATTTTAGGATAAATTCTTAAGTTAATTTTTAAAACATGTTAAGGGAGACCTCATGAAATAAAATACCTAGCCTAAAGTCTTATCCTAAGGTTTGTATTAATAAATATGATAAACCTTAGGGTAAGGCTTTAAGCTAAGATCTATAACAAAGGGACCATGCACTTGTTAGATGATCTAAGAGGATCTATGTTTTACTCTAAAATAGAAGTCATAAAATTACAAAATGATTTATGGCATAGTGTAGATCTCATTGAGATCATTTCAGTGTAATTTGAACACGTTGATTTTGAGCCCGTATGCACAAGATATCGCACATTGAAGTTTCAAAATCAAACAAGGAAAAAGATGACATAGGGTGTCATAGTGTGTCACAAAGGACAAGTGGCATAGCTCAAGCAAGTCACATAGACCTATGGTATAGTGACATGTGGTGGCAAGTTCATATAGGAAAATAGTTGGTTTCATAGTTAGTCTTTGATAGGCATAAAAGGCAGGCTATGAGGACCATAGCTGGTGGAGTCCACTTTTGTCATGAAGGGGGACCCTATCACTAATAGAGCTATGGATCATCCATTTGGATGTTGACAAGTGTCACATTAGGATTGGTCCATGTGGTGGTTCCTCAAGCCACCATGTGGTTTTCTACCACTCAATTATTTCCATGGTCTAATTTTAATAGTCACATAGTGACTATAGTCTTATGTAATTATTCACCATGCCAAGTGGAAGCTCGAGGCATCCCAACTAATCAAATGTTTCATGCCAACTGAAGGTTTCATATTAATGCTAAGTCAGCCACACAATCCACCCAACTTGCCATGTTTCAAAATCCATGGATCATGTTGAAGACCAAATAACATGCCCAATGCCTACGTATAGGCATTAACTACCATGAATTTCATGGGATTTTTACATTAAGCCAACCCACATATTCTCAAATGTGGGATACTATTGGGATAATAAATAATGCCTATGATATGGGTTTCAAACCCTACCATATTTGGTAAAAAGATAATGCTTTCAATGATACACCAGTGAGCCTAAGCACTATATAAAGTGCTTGAGGTTCATTTTAAAGACATTTTTTTTCTGGAAACCAAGCATAATGTAAAGGGTGTAAGAAATGTAGGGGTATTTTTCATTGCCTCAGACTCTGTGAATTAGTTTGAGAGTAATACTCAGGCAAAAAGTGAGCCCATAGAGATGATTTGAGCAACACCTTAATATTGTATGATATTTGTGACAATTTTTAATAAGGAGTGATCCCCATTTAGAATAGATCTAGAGATAGGTTTTTAAGCCAAACTCTGTTATCAAATCGGTTCGGTATTTTTCTATCGATTTGCCTCTTTATTCATTTGCACTCATTAAAAATAGTCTTTGATGAATTTTTAATTCCATAATATTTTAAAATCTTGATCTTGTTAAATCATTAAATAAAGCTTTTGATCTATTAAAAGTGTGTTTTTCATAATTTATAACACTTATTTATTGTCGATTATGGATTAGATTTTGGTATCAAAGCAAAATTATATTTAACCATGTGGATTGGTAGTGTATGTTGACAAGGTCAAAATCTAGGTGGGGTGAAGAAGAATTGGCAGAATATGATCTAAAGGTTGGGTAAGACATACTACAGAAATGGGAGATGACTTCGAGTCTGAATGAGATTTATGATAGGCCTTCTTGGAAATGAAGGATATGGTTAAAGAGACTTATCATGAAATATGAATGAAGATGAAGTATGACAAAGATGGTAAAAATTATAAGAAACCTTCCTCCTCTTTGAATGATGGTAAAGATAAGAAAGTTGTTGAATCTCTTCCTTAATTAAAGCTAGATATTAAATTTGAATTGTTGATGTTTAATGGTGAGATTAATGTAGATAAGTTGGATAAATGGATAGAATAAATTGAAGTATATTGCAAGGTCCAAAAGATTTTACATGATGAGGCTAGAATTCACTTGGCTACTCTTCAAATGGGAGGCACATCTCTCATCTGGTGGGAGAGTAATTTGAATGAAAATGAGCTTAACACAAGTAAATCAATTTTTACTAGGATTGAATTTGTTGATAAACTCATAAAGAAGTTTTATCCTTTAAGATATATATAGCAAGCCATGATGGATTGACAATATTTCAGACAAACTAAAGGCCAAAGTGTTTGGGAATATACACAAGAATTTAGGGAAAAGGCTTTACTTTTGTATATTCCTCTTCATACATAGGAAACATTGCTTAAGTATATAGGTTATTGCATAGTTACTTGAAACACATGATTCTTTTTCTCAATCCCACTAATCTAGCTATAGTTTGTGTTCAAGCCACTCACTTATAGGCTAGATGAAAATAGACAAAAGAATATTATCCTAATGTTAAAAGTAATCAATCTGAGATTAAGCATTCTAATGGGGAAAGTTTGGGAAAGGGTAAATAAAAATACACTTTTACTATTTGTTAAGAAAAGAGTAAGTCAATTTGCAATCACTTCAAGAAAAATCATGATGAATCTAAGTGTTTTAAATTACATCCTGAATTAAAGCCTAACAGGTTTAAGAAGAAGGATAAGAAAACTAATGTTATTGTTCAGGATCTAGGTTTAGATTTAAGAGATGAAATAAAGATCATAGTCATGAGTATGCAAAATTATTCTTCTCTTTTTTTTTCTAGTGCTAAGTCATTTAATGTTGCTTCCTCTTCAAAATAAAAATCTATGCATGATGATAAGAAAATAAATGAGTTGTTCACATTAGGTTTGTTTCAAAACATTGTAAGATTGACACTCTTTTTGATAGTGGATCACATGCAAATTTGATTTATGTGGAGATTGTTAAAAAGTTAGGCTTATAAACCAATCCCTATCTAAAACCCTATCCACTTGGTTGGGTGTGTGATGATGCAAAAATGCAGGTAACCAAAACTTACAGATTGAAATTTTCCATCACATCCAAGTTCATGGATGAAGTTGATCTAGATGTAGTCCCTCTAGACATATATAGTATTATTTTAAGAAGCCCTTATCTTTATGATAGAAAGGCAATATTCTATAAGGAGGAGAATAAGTACTTGTTTTTTAAGGATGGCATTAAATATATAGTCAAATCACATCACATTAAGATGAGTCTTTCCTTAGTGGTAGTAGGGCAAATGAAAAGACTAGTCAATTCAAGTAAGACTTTTTATCTCATGTTGATTAAGTCTAAGGAAAAAGAATATTTTCAGGATTTAGAAAATTGTGATCCTAGACATAAGAAAGAATTGGTTTAAATCATTTCAAGTTATGATGATGTGTTTTAGGATCCTAAAGGGTTTCCCCCTAAAATTGGAGTTCAACATGAAATTCAATTGTTACAAGATTCTCTTCTCCCTAACATTGTCATGTATAGGTTATCAGTGGTGGAAAATGAGGAAATCAAAAAGTTGGTAATGGAACTTTTGGAAAGGGGTGTTATTAATCCAAGTACATCTCCTATTGGTTCACCTATTATTTTAGTGCCAAAGAAATATGGCACATGGCAAATGCATGTTGATTTTTGTGCTCTAAACAAAATTACTATTAAGAATAGTTACCCTCTTCCTTGTATTGATGATTTGCTTGATCAATTAAGAAATGCTATTTATTTCACTAAGTTAGACTTGAGAAGTGGTTATCATCAAGTTAGGATTATGATAGTGATGTGTGGAAAACTACTTTTAAGACAAAATAGGGATTGTTTGAATGGCTTTTCATGCCTTTCAGGTTGTGCAATGCACTAACTACATTCATGCATTTGATTAATGATGCTTTCAGGCCATTCCTTGATGATTTTGTCATGGTCTACTTAGATGATATTTTGATCTTTAGTCAATCTTGGGAAGATCATGTGATTCATATTAGGAAAGTCATGGATGCATTGAGAAGGTAGAAACTTTATTTGAAATTGTAAAAATATGAATTTGGAAAGACCTCTTAAGTTTACTTGGGTTATATTGTAGGACAATGTGAGTTGAAAATTGAACCTATAAAAGTAGAGGTTATAGTTAAATGGAATAAACCCAAAAATGTAACTGAGGTTAGAAGTTTTCTTGGTGTAGTATAATATTAGAGAAAATTCATTACTAATTTCTCACTTATTGCATCACCCTTGCATTCTTTGACCAATATTAAATAGGTCTTTCAATGGGAAGGCAAGTAGAAAAAGGCCTTCAACACTTTGAAGACAAAGATTAGTATTGATCCTATCTTGGCACTTCTTGATTTGCAATAGCCATTTGAGATCGAGATAGATGCAAGTGATTATGCTATGGGAGCTATCCTGATGCAGGGAAAGAAGCTAGTATGCTATCATTCTGAGACCTTCATAGGTGCGGTAAAAAACTATCCAAATTATGATAAGTAATTTTATGCATTGGTTCAAAGTGTTAAGAAATGGAAACATTACTTGATGGGTAAAGAGACAGTTATACATATAGATTATCATCCCCTCTAGTATCTACAGACAAAAGCCAAGCTACAATAGTCTAAACATCTCTATTGGATGGGTTTCCTATAGCAATTTCATCTTATGATTAAGTATAAGAAAGGTATGTAAAATAAAGTTGTTGGCATGCTTTCTAGGCCTCTTATGGTAGTTGCATCTATTCTTTTATAGAATGGTTCTTTGCCTCATGAAAGTTATAAATAAAAATATGTTGATGATGTTGATTTTAATGTGTATAAAGAATTGATGAGTGGTAAATAGGTAGAAGTATCAGACTATCATGTGCATAATGGAATTTTGTATCATTTGGGTAAACTTTGTATTCCTCAAAATAAAAGGGCACACATTATTAGGGAAGCACATACTTCTCTTATTTTTGGTCATTTTAGATTAGGTAAAATGGTTGCACATTTGAGAATATATTGGTACTAGCCCCATATGCAGGAAAATGTTGCCAAATATATCAAGGGGTGTGTTTTTTGTGCCACAAGTAAGCTTAGTAATAGGAAACTAGGACTTTATACTTCCTTACCTATTCCTACCCATCGTTGGGAAAGTATTTCCATGGAATTTATAGGGGGCTTACATATGTCATGAAGGAAACACAATTACTTGCATGTGGTACTGGATAGATTTAGTAAGATGTGTGTTTTGAACCCTTACACTAAGAAAATTATAGGGGAAGGTACTGCACACTTGTTCTTTCAGCATGTATGGGTTCATTTTGGTCTACCCACTTCTATTGTTTCTGATCAAGATTCTCAATTTCTTAGGTAATTTTAGTCAACACTATGGGAATTAATGGACACTAAGTTGAATAAGAGCACTACATTTCATCCATAGATTGATGGTTAGACAGAACTTGTGAATTGCACAGTAGCACATTTGTTTAGGGGTTATTGCAATAAACATCCCAAGTTGTGGGATGAGCATTTGTGTTATATTCAGCATGCTTACAACTATGCACTTCATTCTTCTACTATGAAATCTCCTTTTGAATATTGTTATGGATATTTGCCTAAATCTCCTCTAGATGTTTGCTTTGGGTAAGATTTAGCTGCTAATGAATGTAATGATGTTATTAAATCTAAGAAGTTCATTGAAAAGATATAGTAGGTACACCAAACTATCTGAGATCATTTGGAGAAAATTTAAGCAAAGTATAAATCAAGACATGACAAACATCATGTTGACCACCATTTTTCTACAGGTGATTTGGTATGGCTTCAAATCAGTAAGGAAACACTGAGAGGTGAAGGTAAAAAGTTGAAACCAACCTAGTATGGTCCTTTTCAGATTACAGAAAAGATAAGTAAAAATGCTTTCCAATTAGAGTTACCATCTTATATGCATATTTATTCAGTTGTGAATGTGGAAAATCTAAAATTTTATAAGCCTCTGATGATTATAGATCATGATGAGAGCGTATCCATTCCTTATATTGATGATTTTGCTCCTAAGTATCTAACATAATTGTAGGAAGATACAATTCTTGACAGGAATGTTCAAACTTCACAAAGGGGAGATGTTGAGTATCTTCATGTTGGTCTCAAATGGATGCACCCAAACAAGGCCAAATGGATGGAAGCCAAAACATTTAGGGAGAAATACCCTAACCTCTTCACCAATTAATCAAATTTTGGAGGTCCAAAAGCTCTTAGTAAAGAGGATTGATCTAGGAGGATCTATGTTTCTCTCCAAATAGAAGTCAAATTATATGATAGATAGCACAATGTAGAGCTCATTAAGAGATTTTTAGTGAAATTTGAATAGGTTGATTTTGAGCCTATATGCACAAGATATCATGCATTGAAGTTTCCAGATCAAATAGGGAAAAAAGATGGCACAAGTGTCATAATGTGTCACAAAGGATAACTAGCATAGTTTGAGCAAGTCACATGGACCCATGGTATAGTGACATGTGGTGATGAGTTTATATGGGAAAATAGTTGGTTTCATAGTTGTTCTTTGACAAGTGTAAAAGGTCAACTATGAGGACCGTAGCTAGTGGAGTCCACTTTTGTCATGGAGGGGGACCCTGTCACCAATCGAGCTATGAAGCATCTACTTAGACATCAACAAGTGTGAGATTGGGAGTGGTTTACGTGATGGGCCCTCAATCCACCACATGGTTTGCTACCACTTAATTATTTCCATGGTCAAATTTTAATACTCACATAGTGACTATAGTCTCATGTAATTATTCACCATTCCAAGTGGAAGCTTGAGACATACCAACTAATTGAATTTTCCATGCCGATCAAAGGTTCCATATTAATGTAAAGTCAACTACACAAACCACCCAACTTTCCATGTTCTAAAATATATGGATCATGTTGAAGACTAAATAACATGCTCACTGCCTACATATAGGCATTAACCACCACAAATTTCATGGGATTTAAACATTAAGCCAACCCACATATTCCCAAATGTGGGATATTGTTAGGATAATAAACAATGCACAATGCATGGGTTTCAAACCATTCCATCTTTGGTAAAAAGATAATGCTTTCACTGATAGACCAATGAGCCTAAGCACTATATAAAGTACCCAAGGTTCATTTTAAAGACATGTTTTTGCTGGAGACCAAGCATAGTGTAAAGGGTGTAAGAGACTAAGGGGTATTTTTAATTACCTCAAACTTTTTGAATTAGTTTGAGAGTAATACTTAGGTAGAAAGTGAGCTTATGGAGATGATTTGAGAAACTCTTTAATATTGTATGCTATTTATGACACTTTTTAATAAGGAGCGATCCCCATTTAGAGTAGATCCAAAGATGTAGGATTTTAAGCCAAACTTCATTATCAAATCAGTTTGGTATTTTTCTATCAATTTCCCTCTTTATTCATTTGCACTCATTAAAAATAGTCTTTGATGAATTTTAAATTTTGTAATCTTTAAAAAAAATGATTTTGTTAAATCGTTAAATAAAGGTTTTGATCCATTACAAGTGTGGTTTATACAATTTACAACACTTGTTTATTATTGATTACAGATCATTAGACCATGCCAATAATAAAATAGACCAAGAGGTCATGAGACATAGAGGAGCCAAGCAAAATATTTTAGCATAAGTTTTGGTCATGTTGAAAAATATGACTAAGCCTTAGGATAAAAATTGAACTACGTCCATTGTATAATTGAAATGTTCCTATGTAAAAAGTTCCCACCAAATTTGAATTAAATTAAAATGGCATAAGCTAGGGTAATTGGAGATAGGGTTTTAAGTTGATTAGACATGAATTTGACTTGATTTCAATAGACCAAAGGCTAGTAAAAGATCAAATCATTATTAAATCATAAAATCTAAACATTGTTCATTTCAAATGGACTCCATTGGAGTTGTGACCTAAAATATAAAGATTAAATGTTAGCAACTTTAGATTCATGAAGAAATATGCCAACCAAATCAGGTGTGGACAATCTTTAAATAAAGATATAGTGCAAAACATTCTAGTGATACTCTGATCAAATGAATTTTTGAATTTAGGGTACAAATTTAGACTTTTTTAACACAAGGGTCCCCATTTTTTAGAAATGAGGGTATGTTAACCTCAACATAGGGGAGAGATACATTAGTTTAAGGCCCTCTTTATGATTCACACACAAGCTAACACCGTGAGCCCACTAACCCATTTTTTCCAAGGTCATTATGAAGATGAAGAACTAGGGTTTTACAATTTCATGATGATCGATAGTCCATGACCTAGATCAAAATGCATAAAAGTAAAGGTGAAGACAAACCCAAAAGCATCTAGGTAGTTGCATCCTTTTCTAATATGTATTATTTATAAGACATCTATGTCAGGTTTAGATAGTAACATTGATACAACCATCCCAAGATGATGCTAGTATCTATAGCTCTAGAGGCACTCAACCTAGAATTTGGTGGTTGTTTTAGAATCATATTCCAGTCTGCTTCCTATCTATTCTATATTTAGAACTATGTTATCATCATAACCAACTAAATAAATTATTTATTTGCCATTTCCATATATATCATAAATGTACTTTCCATTTTTAGCCTATTTTAGTTTAATAAATTTAACATATGTTATATCTAAATTTAACATCTAACAGGTCTATTATAGGTCTGATTATAATCCTTATATATTGTAATTTATATATTCTTAACCCTATTTTACCCAAGTAGGATCCACATCTAAATCTAGGGTTAAAAAACAAGAGTGCCCTTCCTTTTATTTTAATCACACAACCACCTATACCAAATGAACTAGTCAAGTTATAGACAGAGAGATGTCATGATCACCTTTTACACATATGGGGTTTAATTTAAATCAAATAAATTTTCTATGTGATTGATTCAAGTGAGTGGATCCTTATCATCAAACTTGTGTACTTCCACTTTTGGAATCATGTTCTTCAAATTAGTATTGGAATTATGATTGTTCAAAGTGAGCAAACCCAATTAGAGTGATGGAAGATTATTTTATGAAATTTGAGCTATTATATAGTTCAAAAAATCACTCATAAATGACAATTTATCATTCATAGAATCCATTTCCAATTTTACTACATGAAGATCATCCTTCCTCACCATGTATATATGACTCAATTTGTTGAAGTGCCTTAGATATCGATGGATTTGAAGCTCTGAACTCTAATTTCATCCTTGTGAGGAGTTTTTGGAGTATCTTAACCTTTATTACATCTACGAGTGTTAATAAAATCCATGCACAAACCCTAGGATAGAAAGTTTTGGGCTAAAAAAAAGTGTACCAACATATTATACTATTGTAGTTGTCCCATCAAGATGAATCTAAAGATTGTTAATTTGTACATAGTGAAAAAAATTAACTTTTTTTCAAAAAATTCTCCAAACAATACTGTAGTAGAAAAAAAATTAAATTCATCCCAAATCACAAGTTATGTTTTTCCAATCCTCTAGCTCTTTAGATTGTTGCAATACTATATATAAAAATAAATCCATAGAAAATAGCTCAAATCGATGCTCTAATACCAATTGTAATGAAATTACTTGGATGTTTCATAATAAGGAAATAATGTATCACAAAAATAAGATAAAAATAGTTATATCTAAAACAATGATTGACAAAAGAGAAAAGTACTTGGTAATTATGACTAGGTCATTTCGAGGGGGAAACCTCCAAATAAATGCAATAAAAATAAATTTTTTAATATAATCCTAAAATAATAACCACTACCCCTAGGTATGAACTAAATTTAGATGTGCAAAGAAAGTAAACTAATTCTAATCTAAGTTAAATTCAAATTATGGTAGATCAACAAACAAATAAAATAACCATCACAAACTTTACATTTTGAATGCAAAAGCTTTATCCATTGCAAAATACATTCAATTTGAACTTTTAAATTATGTGGTGCTCATTCCTTCAATGAGAAAGAGAATGGGAAACATTTTGGTGCAAAAATAAGTCTTTGATTTGCATTGATTCACTTTGATTTGCTTGTGTGGAGCTCTATTAGTATAAGTCTAGATTCTCCAAGATGTGATTTTAGGGCCCTTAAAAAGGATGGTTTGTAGGTTTATTGATTGATTTTTAGAGAAGGATCTAATGGTGGAGGATCATTTAGACTTTTAAAATGATCCAAATGATCAACAATGACTAATGAGTCCTCACTCATGAGGATGAAGGCTAATTCAATTTTATTGACAACTCAAGGGATAAGTCATAGGAGGTTGGGATTTTGTGGATTTGGTTGGAATGAGGGAGAAAAAGGTGGGAGATGTTTGGATGAGGTGTAAAATCCATATTTTATTATATTAAAATAAGGATTTAAGTGTGTATAATTGATTTATTCAATATTTTGAATTATTCAATTATTTGAATTTGGGAGGAAATGTGATTTATTAATTTAAGAATAATTATTAAATAGATTTAGGTGAATTTTGACACTAAATGAAATTTAGGTGTTTACATCTAGATATACTCTACTTAGCCATGGCTACTCCATAGGCTGACTAAACTAAGAACTTATAGAAATGCAATAAATAATATGAAAGGTATGTAAGCCACAAATCAACCACACATATCCCTATATGCACTAGAAGTTAAGGGCATAGTACCTACTTTCTCTATCATGTCTGATGACACCATAGTCTAGACAAATCAGTTAGGATGTTTATCCTTTTTTATCACAAGAATAACATTCGTTGTATCATTGTGCATTATACACATATTTAATTTTACCTATTCTTTCTATTGAATAGAAGTGGCACCATTATGTTAATCTATGTGTTAATTGTGTAATGTTTTTTTTTGCATGTCTTAGATTCCATTACATATTTCAAAATTATGCAACTTTATTTTAAATTTACTTCCACATATAACTACCTTAAATCCATTGTACTCTTACCTATTTTTTTATTGAATACAAGTGGAACCATTATGTCAATCCCTATAGTAATTGTCTAATGGTTGTTTCCACATATGTCTTAGATTCCATTATATATTTTGAAATTATGAAACTCTTTTTTAAATTTGCTTCTGCATAAAACTGACTTAAATCCATTTAAGTAGGTTATCCACTGGGTCTACTCGTGGACCTCAAATCAATTCCCCCATATTGAATCACTATACCATCCACATCTAATGCACTGTAGTTACAAACTTTCTCACCCCATGAGACCCACTCACATAAATAAAGGCCATACTAGTTAAACACCAAAATATGAACACTGTCTATTTAACCTATTAGCTAAAATTAGCTACCATAGGCAATTATATTCAAAAATTGGTCTTTATCCTTTTAAATTTGTTGATATTATCTAATATACCATGGTTTTTATGTCATATATATCATTAGGTGATGTCTTATTCATTGGTCCTTAGGTTATCTCAAGGTGTTAGAGGTCTAGCCCAAGTTTAAGATTCATAATCTCATGTTTCATAGTCAATTTCCATGTTCTCAGTCCTCCCATGAAACACTTAGCATTATTTAAGGTAAATTTGACAAGGTTAAGGTTATTTTGTGGAGTTTAATTTCATGTTTGATCCAAGTTGAGATAATGGTGACATGATAACTCTTCAAGAATGCATGTTAGGTCTTGTCAAGCTTAGAATCCATGAGTTAGTCACTTCATAAGGTTTTTTTAGAAAGTTTTAAGGTATGATTGAAAATTTTAAGGTAATTTATCCTTGTTTCATAATTTTTTAAGTTATTTCAACATGCAAGTAGTGATGGAGCCAAAAAAAGGCTAAGAAGATGGAATGCAATATTGAAATACACTTTTCAAGGCTCCCAAAAAATAGGTTTCAACCTAAGAAAGGGAAGTTTTTCAACATGTGATGATGTCAGCATCCTTAGATGTCTTCAATTAAAAGCTAAGCTTTAGAATCCTTGGCAGGCCCACAAAAGGGAGAAAATTTTCTCCATTTCTCCATTGGGTTTTTGGTAGGTCAAAATTTGCACTAGTACACAAAGGAGAGAGAGAGTTGGGTCAAATGACCTTGGTCACACAAGGGGACCATTATGAACTTAAAATTCATGGTATAATTTTAGGGTTTAAGGCTTCCATATTTATGAATCATCACTAAAAAATTTAGTTATCCTTAAATCCTCCTAAAACCCCATAGGCATAGTTTTCTTATCTGAGTGAGTTTAGAAGTTTATGGATAAAAATGGATGGTTTTGTGTGTTAGAAAAATTAATCTTAAGTGGTCTTATATGTCCCTTAGCCTTGGTAATTATTAAATAATAAATAATATATTATTAAGTAACTTGATGTATAAGCATTGAATAAATAAATAATCATATTTAGTTGTTTAATATTTACCAAATATTAATTAATTGGTTCTATCAAGATGGATGGACCCATTATTTTTGAAATGATAACTTCCCTTGATATTTCACTATAAATAGGGATTTTACCCTATTGTGAAATCATATCACAAATATGAAATTATTTGATTGTATTCAATTTGTGAGTTTTGTGAAACACTGCGTGAAGAAGTAAGGAGAATTAATGTATTGGGTGCAGAGTTTCTCATATTTAAATAATTATCATATTTTGGGTTTTTCACCTCTTTGAGGTTTTCCCACCTTAAATCTTTGTGTTTTGTTAGTTGTGTGCTTTGATATTCATATACACTTCTAGATCTATCTTGTGTATGCATATTACATTACATCTATCTTTTCATGGTAATAGAGCCATCTGAGGGGTATATGTTATTAGAAAGCAAGTCAATATTTTGTATTAAATTCAAAATATATTCATTTATTGGTATCTAAGGATATTTAAATATTCTTTTAAGCCTGGTACTATCATAGTATGGCCTTGGAAGGAAGTAAAATCAACTATGGAGTATGTGATGAATATCTCAAGTTTTTAGATCAATCTATCATCTAGATATCCAAAAATAAGCAACTTAGAAGCATTAAAAGATTTTTTTTTAAAGCCAAATCTCAGATTTGGGCACCATTTTTTAGACTTGTATGGCCTCATGGTTGAATACATTTATAAAAAATTGTTTACAAAGCTTTTGGTGTTTTTTTTTTTTTTTTTGTGGTATTGGACATTATTTTTTCAATCAAATTGAGTGATAAAACCCCTATCAAACCCTAAAAAGACTACCTAAATATTCTAGGATTATTTTTTTTACATTTGGATGCCATTGTACAACCCATGTATGGCATAGGCAAGTCAAAAACATAGTTAAGTTTATGTTTCTTGTTATGGTTGTTGGTAATCCTTTTGTAAGTGACTAAATATTAAGATTTATGTCTACAAACTCTCCTTCAAGAGCTTTTGAAGCTGTCTGAGCAAGTTTTCAATTTTTTTACTCCACTTGTGCACCATAGTATGGCCTAGGAGGATGAATTTACTTGATCTAGCGTCAAAATCAAAATTTGAAAGCTTGGTTGGCATTACACAAAGATTTCATGGTGATCTATAAATTTTAAGGGCCTAAGAAGGTCTCTGTTATTCTCCAACTCCACCCCTACTTCCTTCCCTACACCATTGTTAGCTACAAGCAGAAAGTAAGATATAGTTTAGTGGAAATATTTTAAAGATACTTTAATTTTTTAATTCCAATATTTCCATGTAAAAGTGGGTAGGCCCCACCCTTCTTTAAAACCTTTTTTACCAAAAAGTTAAATTTAATAATATTCATTCACTATTTCTTTTTACATGAATGTATTAATTATTATTTTTTATTTTATTTTTTAAATAAAAATTAGATTTAAAAAGGTTTAAATATAGATTAGTGCATGTAATGTTTTGAAAAGTCTCCTATAAGAGTTGGTGGTCTAATTTTTTGCTATAACTTATAACTAAGGAGGTCCCAAGTTCAAAACCCTCCCTTTTTTATTTGACTTGGTCAAAACACATTTTTTAAATTTATTTTAATTTTAAATATGATTTTTGGTTCATGTGCCAACTTTTCTCACATGTAAACCTCTCTCTCTTATCGACCTTATGACATTTGATCTAGTCAAAACCTTGTCAACCATAGTCGTGTGACCAGTCGATCTCTAGGTTTTGAGATGTTAAGGATGCATTGGATTGGCCAATTTTTTATTTGAAGTCTCCTACTATATTTTTCTACACTTTTTAAATAATAGTGTTTTGGTGGTCATTTTGAGTGTGATTCTTTCAACACTTAGATTTGTGCAACTTTAATTCAACTTTTTATATTGTTTGGCATCTAAATTATGTAATTAGATATTTATAAATACGTGATTTACTTTATTTTGTAAAATATTTCAATCAAAAACTCATTAAAAAGGGTTTTTTTTAATAGTTATATTTTTTTAGTATTTTTGTGACACTTATGACACCTTATTTTGTCACAATCTTGTATAATATTTTTACTTTATCTAACATTGAATTAAAAAATTACTATGTATTTTTAATTTAAATTTATTTTCATAGTTAATTAAGTTAAAATTCACACTAAAAAAGGTTCATTTTTAAGCATTTGGTTACTATCTGTTTAAAGGGAAGCTATGGATTTGTTTCAATTTTCTTTAGATAATTCTCAAATGCTTAATGGAAATAACTATAATATATAAAAAAAAATTGTGTTAAATTTGAATTTATGGCCCATAAATTATGGAATATTGTCATTGGGACTAAAAAATCTCCTTTTAGATGATATGTAACCCCTAAGCTTACTAATGCATTTCAATAAAAATCATAGGAAGCTATGTCCATTATCTTGTGAAGTATTAAAGATGAATTCTTTATCCACATTGGTAATCAGGAGTCTCCTAGTGATGATTGAAAACTCCTTGAGTCCATTCATGAAAGAACTCACCTTTCAAAGATCATTAAATTAATCCTTTAATTACTAACTATACCTATGAAGGGTGATGAAAAAGTTGTTAATTTTTTTACTAAAATTAAAAACATTAAAGCTTAGTTAGATGGATGTAATTATAATTTGATTCAAAATCAGTTGATTTATTTTATCATTCAATTAAATATTCATGAAAAGTTTAGAAATTTCATTTCAATTTTGAATTCTAAGTATCAAATTGAGCAAGATATCCCTGACCTTACCACCTTGTCTACTCTCCTGATTCAAGAGGAATAAGTGATGACCAATTTTGATTCTAAGGAGAATGCCACTTGTGAACTTCTCACTCTTAATGATATTTTTGATAACACTAAAAACTAGAAAATCTAACCCTAATTCTTCTAAAGGCAAATATGGGAACAAAAAATCTGATAATAAGAATCATACACCTAAGTTTAATGGAAATCACAATATGTGTGATAAATTTGGTCATAAGAGGGAAACTTGTTATGAGAATAAGGATAGAAATAACAATAAAACTTCTAAAAGTAATAAAGGGAAGAGATCTAATAAAAACAAGCATAAGAATCAAAACCCTAATCAAAATAACAATTAAGATTCAAATGTCATTGCTTTATATGTTACTTTATGTGCTTCAAATGAAAATGAATGGATTTTAGATAGTGATGCAGCACACCGTATGACATGATTATCTAATATTTTATATGATTCTAGAGATATCTCTGAAAGAATTTACTTAAGAGATAATTCTTTTTTAGAAGCAACTAAATAGGAAAAAGTAAAATTTTCTAATGTTGTTATTAATTTTTTATATGTACCTAAGCTTAAAAAGAATGTGTTGTCTTATTCTCAACTTACAAATGATAATTTCATTGTACCATTTCTTAAATATTGTTGGTCCATTATAAATTGATATGGTTTATTGATTATTGAAGGTGTTCAAAAGAATGGTTTATATATCTTTTCTCCTTATTTTGCATGTTGACTTTCATTGCATAATAAGAATGAATCTTAGTTATGGCATAAAATATTAGCATATGTTAATTTTATAAGTTTACATGATATATATACAAATAATATTGTTGTTTTTCTTCCTTCTATCCTCTCTAATCATGAAACTTATGAGGGTTGCTTACATGGTAAGCAACATACTAATCCTTTTCATAATAATAATGATGTGAATTCCTCACATCCTTTAGAATTGGTTAGTGATGTTGTGGGACCTATTTAAGTTGTATCTCTTAATGATTATTTGTATGTTGTTACTTTTATTGATGATTATACTAGAATGATCTGGTCTTATTTTATTAAAAATAAATTTGATATTTTTTCTAAGTTTAAAAAATTTAAAGCTTATGTTGAAAATGCATCTATTTTTCTATTAAGAGATTAAGAACTGATAATTGTGGTGATAATGTTAGTAAAGAGTTCTATTTTTTTAGCATTAATTTTGGTATTTAATAGAATTAACAACTCCATATAAACCTAAGCAAAATGGTATTGTTAAAAGGAAAAACTGCACCATCATAGAAATGGCTAGAACAATGTTGTAATCTACAAATATTCCTAAGTTATTATGGGTCAAAGCTATGAATACTACTATTCATATTTTGAATAGAGTTTCTACCAAATCCTTACATCTTTCTACCCTTTTATAAATGTGAACTAAAAAAACCTAGTGTAGCTCATTATATGATTTTTGACAGTCATGTTTTTATCTGTCCTTAAAGTTAAGAGGAAGAAATTTGACCCCACTTCCTATTATTGCATTTATTTAGGTCATGGAGGTAAGATAAGAGGTTTAAGAGTGTATGATCCCTCTAAACATTAGATTATTAATAATAGGAATGTTCTTGTTCTTGAAAAATCCTTTTTTGAGCCTTATGTGGATCCTCCTCAGTGTTCTTTTGTTAATGAACCTAACTCTTATGTTTCTCCTTGTGATGAAATAGATACCATTAAGTAAGTTTATCTAGTTATAGATAACTTAGAGTTTGATAAAACCCATGAGTTTCAAAAACAATCTAAAATACCTAGATGGGTAGAATCCCTAATTTAATCTTCTAATGTTGATAACCTTAAATAATTAACTAGAATTCAACATTATTATTATTTATTAATGATTGTGTATGAATGTGAACCTCAATCATTTAAAGAAGTCACTCAAGATGATAAATGAAATGTTTCTATGAAAGTTGAATATAATGTATTAATTAAAAACAAACTTTGGATCTTGTCCCTCCTCTACCTAAAATGCATATTGTCAATTATAGGTGGCTTTATAAGATCAAACATATTTCAATTCATAAAATTAAAAATTTTACATTTAGATTAGTTTCTCATAAGTTTACTCAAAAACTCATGATTGACTATGTTGAAACCTTTGCTCATAGTAAAAATGATTACTCTTATCGCTCTTATAGCCTAAAATAGTTGGGTTATCCACCAAATAGATGACAAGAATGCATTTCTAAATGGTAATTTCTAAGAGGAAATATACATGACTCAACCTAAAGTCTTTAGTGACCCTAATAGAAAACATTATGTATGCAAGTTAAATAAATCTTTGTATAGTTTAAAACAATCTCCTTGAGCTTGGTGTTTTAAAATTACTTCTTGTTTCAAAGAGTTAGGTTTTTTTAACTATTATTCAGACAATGATCTCTTTGTTAAAGTTAAAAATGGTCATTTTATTCTAATTGTATTTTTGTTAATGATTTATTAATTACTAAAAATATATCTAGTTTAATTCATAAATATAAGGATAAACTAAGTCAAATGTTTGAAATGATAGATTTAGGTATTCTACATCAATTTTAAGAAACAGCAATATTTCAAGATAAATATTCTATTATTGTATTACAATCTCAATATGATCATAACCTTCTTGTTAAGTTTAACATGCTTGATTGTAAATTTTATTCTACTCCTATTGAAGTTGGTGTTAAACTTGATACAAAACATACATGTGAAAAATCTAACCCTACTTTGTATAGATATATTATTATAATTTTGATTTATCTAACCATTACTAGGCCAGATATTGCATATGTTGTTAGTGTTGCTTCTATATTTATGCAAGATCTTTATTTGGATCATTGGAAATTAGCTAGACATATTATTTATTATATCAAAGGAACTATAAACTATGGTTTATTTTATTCATCCATTAATAATGCTAATTTATATGGTTATTGTGATGATGACCATGTTGGTGATACTTTATATTGCAAATCTAATTTTGGATATGTGTTTAAGTTTGGTTCAGGTGTTATCACTTGGAGCAATAAGAATAAACTTATTATCTCTCTCTATTATACAAAATTTGAGTATAAAAAGGCTATGTAAGTTGCTAAAGAATCTATGTGGCTATGAAGGCTATTAGGAGAACTTCATTTGGATGTTTCTCAAAGTACCATCTTTTATTGTGATAATCAAAGTTGCATAGTTTTGGCAAAAAATCCAATATAGCAGCAAAGAACTAAACACATTGAAGTTCATATGTATTTCATCTGATATAAAGTCTTTAATGGTGATATTAATCTACATTTATATTCTACAGATGAAGAAGTGGTAGATATCTTCACAAAACCACTTGGTGCTACCAAAGTGTGTTAGTTTTTTGAAATGTTAGGCCTCTTGGAGTTGCCATTAAGGGGGAGTGTATATGACAATGCCACTTCCTAACATCCATGTGATTCTTCTCTTTCTTTATACTTCTCATTTTAAATCATTGTAAACTTTGTGTGGAAGTTATTTGATTTGAGTAAACTTTATGTGGAAGTTTTAATTTTGTACCCCAATACATTAAAAAACATAATTTGTAGTGGAGGTCTTTATGTTATAAAAGGCTCCAAATATTCTTAGATAATTATTCAAGAGAAACTATGAGATGTAGTCTCACGATCATGTTAAACTAAACTTACTTTTGAGTAGTTTATGGATTATATTTCTTTTTGTTTCAAAAGGTGATGTTTGGCATGATGAAGGTTCTTAAATCCTTCAATTGTTTACATAGTATAATTATTTTTCTTCAAGTGAATATGACATTAATCCCCACTTAGCATTAAGGGAGAGTGTTAGAATAATTAATCCTAAGTGGGCCTATATGTCCCTTAGCCTTGGTAATTATTAAATAATATATTGTTTATTAAATCAAGGTATAAGCATCGAGTAAATAAATAATCATATTATAGTTGTTTAATACTAAATATTAATTAATTGGTTTCTATCAGGATGGATGGACCCATTATTTTCACAATGGTCACCTCTCTTGATATTTCATTATAAATAGGGTTTTTACCCTATTGTGAAACCATATCACGAATATGAAATTATTAGATCATATTCAATTTGTGAGTTTTTTGAATTACTAAATGAAGAAGTGAGAAGGAGAAGTTAATGTATTGGGTGTATATTTTCTCATATTTGAGTAATTATCATCTTATGGGCTTTTCACCTCTTTGATATTTTCCCACCTTAAATCTTTGTGTTGTGTTATTTATGTGTTTTGCTATTCATATACACTTCTAGATCCATTCTATGTTTACATATTAATTTACATTTATATTTTCAGTGTGAGCCTTTCAAGGGTCTTCACATACATCCTTCACCATCACTTGGCACATGTGGGAATTTAAAAGGCAATAAGTCTTCATTTTGAAGTAAGTTGCAAGCTAAAATCAATGAGGTTTTGATGATCTTAGAGTTTCAAACAGATGAGAGGATGTTGGTGAGATATCACACCACCTCCATATCTCCATAATTATTTTCAAGTTCACTATGAAATCTTCTCAATGCCTATAGGGCCTAAAACTCCTCACAAGCATAGTGTTCCTTTTAGGTTGTAGGTGTATGAATGAAGAAAAATGGCATGTTGATGAGAATATGAGATATTTTTAGCATGGGAGTAATAAATACAAGTTTTCAATAGGGTATTTAGGCTTATCAAACAATCTTAAAACCTCTCCAAGGTGTTAATAAACATTCAGTGACCAAGAAAGGTCTCAAGGGTATACTTAGCACGATTGGGTCAGTTGCTAGAGTGTGAAGTGAGATTTCTAAGCCCAAAAGGGACCAAGTGCATGATGGAGATCATCATTAAGATTTAAATAAATTTCCATCAATATCTCACACTCTTTTTATTAGTTCTCTCAAACCTAATACCACCTCCAAAGAAACCCTCTTATATTAATTCAACATGCAAACCTCAATGTGAGAGATACACAGTCTAGAGGCATACAAGGTCACATTGAGGAAATCATAGACCTCAAGTGAGGTTTGGAACATCATTTACATGAGCATGAGATATTTTGAGAGCCATAAAAAAAATTTAAGCATTAATGGTCACAAAAAATGGAAATTTTCGTAGGTAACCATTCTTAAGAGCCTAATTCTAGTGATTGGAGTGTATATAAAAGGGACAATGATAGGCCTGAGTCAAGCAATGAGACTCTTAGTGTTTCCATATCAAAATGATCATCCTTAATTCAAGGTAGGGTAATACAATATAGTAATAATGTATCAATAATATTTTAGATTAGAGGATAAAGATACAAACATATAAGAGAAGAGGGAAGCTTTTCAATATAGTTGTAGGTTTGCATTAGGTCTAAAGGAGACCTAAGAGGTCAATATGGCCATCTAGTTTATAGTTTGAAGAAACCAATAATTAAAGTTAATCTATCACATATTTGAGATGATTTACAATGCCCATAATAAACCTTTGATATATTGACAACCTAATATTCACCAATTCAAGAGCAAGTTTAATGGGCTAAAAACCCAAGATACACACCTACAGGTTTGTATGAAGCAAAGGGATAAAGAGAAGAAAATACTGCATAAATATGAGTTTTAATGGTTAATTTAAATTTTAAATCCATGATTAAGTGTTTATTATGTTTTTATAGGTGAAAAATAGGAGAAATCACTTAGGGAAGAGTTGTTTTTATGCCCTAGTTTAGCAAGGTGTTAAGCCTAAATGAAGACCTACAAGTCTGCCTGCAGAAGACAAGGAAGTTATGCATTTTTGTCATTAATTTAGTGGTATGAGATTTATGTGGGTAAATAATTATCATAGATAAGTTTTATAATATGATTTAAGACCTTATAAAATCAAAAAGACACTAAAATAATATTGTTAGGGTCAAAGTTCCAAATCTGCCTACAAGCCCTCATTGTGGATCAGAATAGGTTTTAAGATTTTTGGGGAGCTAAGATACTTGTATAAGTGTTTGGAAATATTTTTATATGTTTTCCATACCTAATTAAACTATTTATAAGTAAGGATAATCAATTTTACACCTAATTTTTCTAAAAACACTCTCTCAACCTTCTTAATAGGCTTGAATATTCAAGAAAGTCAACTTTATTCACATGTGAAGTACATGGAGAATATGCATGGGGTAAAATGGTGTTATTGGATTTTTAATAGCTCTATATAATCTTAATTAATTGCATTAGTTCTTGTGAATATTCCTTGTTCTCTATGAATGATTGTTAAGATCATAAACTACTCTAAAACCTTATTTTCCCTAAAGAAGCTCGAGAGGCCTGATAACTTTGCATTAAAACTCCAAGGATAATTTACATGGGTTCCTATTATATTTAGGAATATGGTGGGGTATTTACACTAAAAAAAAATTGTATTGTTATTGATCTCAAGGCTGAATTTTTTATGAATCAACCTTAATAAGCAACATGGTCTAAAACCCTACCAAGACCTCAATTAAATATTGATGGCTAAAAAAGGCCTTATAAGTGATCTCAAACACTCTAAAATGGCTTGGAAATACATAGGTAACACCTACGCATTTCAAATACACTTGGTGGAGTAAAATTTTGGCATGTGTTGGTAAGAAAACACAAGGAAATGGCCTAAATTTATGGGTTATATGCCTAAATCAAGGTATATAGATATATGGAAACTGTTTGATCATTTTGGGAGGTATATTAATCCTATATAAATATTTTTGGGTCTCCATAATTTTTTCACAAATTTATCAATGTGCCAAAAGATTTTTTAAGCTATATTTTGTCTTATAGAAGACTGCCTTCTTGATATCATAAAGATAAAGAAGTTAAAAACATGAACTATATATTATCAAGGGTAATGGGAGTGGTATGTAATGAATACCAAGACTAATACATAGTGTGGAGGTGGAAATTACACCAAGAAGATCAGGCTCATGTGTTAAAACACTAACTCTAATCAAGAGGGTAGTTTGTAACTCCAATCAAGAGGGAAGTTTCAAATGAAGAGAGAGGAGTCATGAGGAGGTCAAGAGTCACTCTATGACACCTTCTTGAAGAGGAAGATTAGACCAAGATGACACATTTTAAAGAGAGTTCATATACCTACCTACTTGTAGTCTTTCTTATTTGTAACTTACTTCATCATGAGATGATAGTCATCATTGATTCTCTATGTCTACCTTCTCTCCTCTTTTCTCATTTATATATATGTATGTCCTTGTAAGGCTTCAAAAATTATTCTTCCACCAAGAGTGTGGTGAATCCCTACTCTTTTTCATGCCTTCGATCAATAATTATTATTTTTTACCTTGTTCTATGGTTTTATGCAGTGTGGAGTTATGAATGGTTGTGTAGAATTAGCTCTCCTTGGTTTGTTATCCTATTCATCTTGCCTTCATGTAATTTGATTCTCTATTGTAAGTTTTAGATAGTGTCATCAGGGGTTCCATGAGAGTTATAAGTGGCATGTATATTCCCTCCTAGTCTTGTATTACCTTGCCTCTCTAAAAATCATTGATGTAATAGTTTCTTTTTAGGGGAAGTGTATGTTTATTACAATCTTATAGGTCTTAGTTAACATGAAAATCAGTGGTAGTGGTCATGAAATTTGGTGTATCACCCCCCTTAGTTCATAGTTTCTTTCTCTCTTTTCCTTACAAGTTACTATATTAGTTATTGTTCATAAGTGATGCATCAAGAGATCTAGCCCTTATCTAGAGGTTCAATCCATTATTTAGGTCACCCACAACCTAGGATTGTTCCCATGTGTAGCTTAGATGAGAGGACTTGAAACACCCTCTCAAAGGGTGAAACTTTAAGTTATGATTTGACCCATGGACTAACAGAACCCATACCTCAAAAAACTAACATCCACCTTCAAAAATTATCTTCAATACACAAACAACACTTGGGTATCATTTTTTATGATAGTGCCAATCAAGTTTGGATAGAGAGATGTGTTGTCCTAGAAGAGGCTATTCAAAAATTAATATAGAATATCTCCAAAGCACATACACAATATGATATGGATCCAAAATGGATATTAGAACAATGCCTTCAAGATATAGTTTAAACGTTGATCAAACATCAATCATTATCAAAGGCAAGGACACAAACCATCTGATAAATTATGGTGGAAGAATTTTAATTTCAAAAACACAAAACCATTTGTAAAGAATGCCAAATAGTGAATCATATCTAAGACAAGTATTGCTTCCTTTAAAAAATAAATTTAAGATGTTGAAAACTAAGTTGAATTCACTCTAGTATGTCCAACAAGAACATAGGTATAAAATAAAGCTCTAGATGTTTTGTAGGAAGAATTGAATCAAACCATTGCACAATATGACATCACTAAGGAACCTACTCGAGTAGAAAGAAATTTATTGTTAGATTTTGGGGATCAATTATATTCCAAATAATAAAAACTAGCTCACCTAATCACAGACCTTGAATAATTTGTATGCATAATTAAGCCATTCATGTATAAATTGTAACAAGTCACTAAGGAGATTGAAATTTCTTACAATTTACTTGCTAGCCAAACCCCATTATAGTACATTTCAAACTTGATCCCTGAGAACTTTTTATTGGATAAAAAATCACAATAGGAAAATGGATACCTCATAGTATGGAAATATTTTGAGACCAAATTAACTACAAAATATCAACAATTTTTACAAACAGATAAGAGTTTGTAGCATAGCAGGATTCTTCATTTTGGTTGTCTCAAGGATGACAAATTTTAAAGTCTAGGTATGATATTGGCAGGATTATTCATTGGAACATATAATATAAAGTTCAAATCATGGAAGATTATGGTAAGTTCATATCATCAAACATATACAAACATATTTCATGACATCGATGTATTTCATGGCATCCCATAGTCCAGAATAGATAAGAATATCCACAAAGAAGAGTTCTATCTTTTGAAACTTTGAGTGTAATATTGTATTTAGATTTAGTAGTGAATTGAATGAAAGCATCTCGATATTTTGAACTAATCTTGATATAGATATATGTATTTATGTTCCATATATTAATGAGAATTGAATCATGCATCATTATTTGTATTATACATTATCAGTTTTTTTTATTCACATTTAACTAAGAAAATGAATGTTAGATTAACTTAATTGATACTTTCCTTGTACACATCAACACTATCATAGACATCAAACTATGAACTCATAACTTGATGTATTGTTTATGTCAACAATGCTCGAGTGTACCTAGGCAGGGGTGATTTATATTGATAGATGACTCTACATTAATACATTTTATGACTGACCCATAAAAAATTCCTATGCCAACATAATGGATACTTCCCAATGTGAAAAATAGTCGATGTGGGTCCATTAAAACTGTCACAAAATAGAGACACTTATTATAATTAACACTAATTGATTTTTTTGGTACTATCCTAGAAGATAAAAACAAGGATTTGAAACATCGAGATGATATATCTAGTATTTTATAAGCTTCATGTATAGACTCAAATGATTTTTAATAAATGTATTTTTAAAATAAAGGTGTCTAAGACATTAGATGGGTAGATGAATAGAGGGAAAGTGTACTCAAGGTTTAAATATATGTGCAATGTCTAAGCATGTCAAATTTGATGTAGCCAAAGTGTTGAGGACCAAATTTATATGTCTACAACTTTACCTAAGAGGTAAAGGATCACTTAGAGGGAATATAACTGACATAATACAAATAAGACTATTATTGTCATACTACAAATGGAATTGACATCATCAACATTTAAGAGCACATTTACAAATAAGAGAGAATGTGGATAACATAATACATAATAAGGTTGTTATTCCCATACCAAATAAAAATGAAATCAATATTATTGACATTTTAGAGAACATCTATAGATTGAGAGGGGATAACAATGTCATTACCATGTCATAGATTTTTAGAACAAATTTTTGCACTCATAGCATCAGTTATTTTTAGATTCATGTAAATAAACAAAATAACCCTAAATGTAAAAACTAATCTTAAAATAGGCCTTAAATGTCTCATAAAGGTGATACGACAACTTGGAAAGGTATTGAAGGAAAATCTAAAGTGTAGCCTAAAAATTAATCTAAAAACAAACCTAGAATATCTCACAGAAGTGATATGACTGATTAACCCTAAATTGAGATGGGTCAATATAATTTAGGGTTAATAATATTAAAATGAATAGGAAAAAGGGTGAAAAATATATTTATAGATGGTAAATTAATTTGAAAACTCAAATCAACAATTTTCTCAATTTATAATACTAAGATATGCTAAAAATATTATGTAAGTATAACTATTAATTGATATAAAAATGAAATTGAAACAATAATACTTAGCCAGATTACTATGTGTTTGTAGATCTGATATGGAACAAGCTATAAACTGGTTAGATCAATGCCTTGTATCAATCATCATATTATATAAATTTGACCTTTGTAGCCTTGGATACTTACATGGACACTTATGTCTAACTTGGATTCAAGTGTCTAGTATAAAATACTTGTTGCATCTGGATGTGACTATTATCAATCTAATTTTCACCCCTAGGAATTTTGTTCAATCATCCTAACTAGATGATATCATTAAATCACTTATATTTATGGGTGGCCTAATTGGTGAAGTGAATCTGTAGATTGGGCTAGTTCCCTTGATACTTCACCCAAAACTACAACTAACCTACTAAAATTGCAAAGAAAAGGGATAAAAGAGGACTAAAATTAGAAAAAAAACATGGAGGTAATTCACAAAATGTAGTTTCCTCTAATTTCCAATGCCTTCAATATGAAATGATAAGATTACAACTTCATTTCATAACTTCAAGATAGTTCCTCCCACACAAGTGTTTTTATATGAAGGTTATAGCTAGTACAACAGCCAAGGTGATTAATCAAGAGGCATAAAATAAGACACTGAATTTAAAAATTTAAAATAAAAAAACCATTTGATACACTTAATATGACCTATGGAAATATGATTAACTCACATAAAGGCATGAATGGAAAGGACAAATGCAAGGAATTAGTACAACTATCACTAACATTCATCAACAATTCATTTCAAATTCATTAAATGCAAGACCAAGAAAGTGTAACTAAGATTAAATTTTATTTTAGAGGCCATAAAAAGTATCAAATTTGGAAGTAATTTTCCATACACATTTATAGGTTACATTCAATGCCTTTCAAGGCTTCATTTATAGAAAAAGAGAAGGAAGATATAGAGAAGAGAGGTGTCAGGAGTCCATCATGACTGTAAATCTATCATAGGGTCAATTTCATACAAGAATTGGAAGAGATAAGAGAATGAGTTTATGATACTCTTTTCAATTTTTCAACTCAAAAGGTAGAAATCTTTAAAATTTTGGTGAAGATATGAGGAATAAATACTCATTGTGCATCTTAAACTGATCCATCTTCTTGTATGAGGAGTTATGAACTATTTTTAGCGAGTTACTCCTTTGTCTTGACACCTTGTGGATTATTTATTTCTCCCAACCTAACAATTCAAGTTTAAAATTCATCATGAGGGGTTTAATAATCAAGTGAGGCTCTTGAGTTACTCCATACTCATTTCAAGGATACTTGTAAGACTAGCATGACACCTTTCACCTTGTATGATCTTGAGGTTACCAAAAAACCTAACTCTAACTACCTATTCCTAATTATTATAAATTTTACCATATTTTTTAATCCTCCATAATTACATTAGGTGCTCACTAAGATGATCTTAGGGTTCTTTGATCCTTGAAATAGGTCTGCAACTACACTTGATTGATGCAAGAGTGATCACACTCTCCTCATTGAGGCTTGACATTGATTTGAAACCTATATAATCATTGTGAATACTTATAAAATGAATTTTTAAGGACCATCATACCTCTATTTCAGCTCAAGGATCCTCTAAAAATGGCTAGAAAGATATATTGGCCTCAAAACCTTGAAAATAGGCTCAAAAAGGCAATTTTAAGGCTAGTTTTTTATACATTCTAGCTCACACCTGCCAATATCCTACTATATTATATTCCTAGGATAGGAATAAGGATAATCCAAGATTTTTAAAATCCATCCCAATCTATTATTTTCACTTAGAAGACTAATCTTCTCCATCAAATCTTTTGAGAGGTTTTAGCAAGGTTTTAGGGTCATAACTTGTTAAGGATTGTTAAAAAACAATAGATACTTGATATCCAAAAAAATTCCACTATGTTTGATTAGGAATACCATATTAAATCCTCTAATATCCATTTTCACCCATGAAAATCCTCATGCAAGTTCACACATGATGAAGTTGGGCTTCTCGAACAAGACAGGCTTGTAGGTGAACTCGAGGGAGATAAATTGATAAAATAGGTCATAAAAGTGATTAGTTTGAATTGAGAACACATATATAATGTCTTAAAAACATCACATGATTTTTTTAAATTGTCTTATCAACTCATTGATCCTTTAAACCCTTTTCAACCTATACTAACCCACTATTAGGGTTTAAAGATAACTTTATGGAAATGAACCTATCAATCCTTATTGAGAATTTTATATCTATTTTAAAGGGTCTAAACCTTTTGGTATTATATACCAATTTCCCATAAACCTCATGAGATTATTCATACTTCATTTTTTCCAAAACTTGCATAACTTCCTCATGTTTCATGAGCAGGCATGTAGGTCTCTCCTTGGGCTTCTTGACTATTGCACTTTAAGGTTGAGTTCTCAATTAGTTTTGGAATTATATATTATTATATTAAGTATATAACCTTAAATAATCATCCCTATAACATATAAAAACCTCTTTTCCCCTTTAATAAACACCATACATATGTTTTTCTCCATTTTTCCTATGACAAGCATATAGGTCTATGTTAGGCCTAAGGGTCTCTTTCATGTGTTTTGACCTCTATAAGCCTATTTGAACAATAATTATACTATATACAAAGTATTTCATGTTTAATTATCCTCTTCACATGATTTTAGTTATTCAAATTTAACTTTATCAAACCCATTTAGTCTTCACCATGATTCACACAGTCTATTGAGTGTTCATTCCTTACACGACTTCACCATTTTGATATGTTGGAGGTTTGAACTATGACTTAGATATATCCATCCTTATTATGGAGAGTTAAATTTCATATTTAATAGGTTCAATTTATTTTTATATGTTCAGTTTGTCTTCTTCAATTCCAAACTACCTATGTAAGTGTCATGAGCTTGGGTCTTATTAAGTTCCCTATGTATAACTGAATATACCATTATTCCTTAAAGATTGATCATGATAGTCTATTAAAAACGTGTTTTTAATCTTATTTAATATTTATTGACCATTTATCATCATGATAAACCAATTTATGATTTGTTTCTTGAGGTTTCAACTCCTCATGCACAAAAAACCTCTTTCTAGGCTTTATAAACATGTTATCTTCTCTCAAGTGTTCTTGACCACTTTGATGTTATCCTTGATTCATATAGAATATTTAACCTTTCCAACTCTTTATCTTGGGTTTCTCATACCTTATTTGGCCTCTCAAACTCATTTCCCATCACAAAACTTGTCTAGTTCATCTCTACTTGCAGGCATATGTGTAGGTAATTGTTTTAGGCCTAAAACTCTCTTCATTCACTATGTGATTGATTTCCTTTGATTGAATGATAAAATTGAAGGTATGTTGAATTAAAATATTCAAATTAAGACTCTTTTTATTAAGTAAACATGTATTACTTATCAAGCATCCTCACATTCAACTTGTAAACCTATAGCCTATTGTCATGCATAGCTACATTACCGCTTGGTATCTTTGTTCTTCACAAGCCTAGAAGAAGTTTGATATTTTAGTTGATGTTTATCACTAAAATTGACATATCCAAGTATATTTATACTTGATCATCACTAAAACTCACCCAAGTATGCATTTTAAAACTCATTCATGAGTCACAGACATGTAACTCTCCCTTTCATACCTAGGATTTTGTTGTAGAACCTTAAGACCAATGAATTTCAAGGTTTGACATATACAATATCCACTTGAGGGTGATCTTAGATGGTTTCATTAGGTTTTATAGATATATTGGGAGTCACTATAAGATGAAAACATCTAAAATCAACTAAAACCTCACATGTAGCTTCTCAAATAGGTTTGTAGGTCATTCAAAGTAGAGATTTTATCCTTCTAATACTAGCACATACCAAATAGATGCTAGAAAATGGTGTGAGAACACTATTAAATTCCTACATGGTCTCACAGCATCATAAATTTTCAACAAAAAGTTCACAAATTCTCTAAAACTACCTAAATCTAAGCTAATGGGATTTTAAGACACTATTTTACACCTTAACTCCTTCATGATTGTTCATAAAACTAAGGATCTTGATCATACAACTAGTACCACAAAATGGAAGGCAATTAGGTTTCCCTCCTTTTACCAAGATCTTTGGATCAAACTCTCTTTCTTATCCAATAACTAACCTCAAACTATTGGGTTTTCTTGATCTTACAAGTAGAATTTTGAAACTCGATGGAGAAATGGCATAGGTTTTTGCCTTTTTTGAGCCTATCACTTCTTATCAAGCATGGATTTGAGTTTGAGGAGACTATACAAAACCTTGGATATTCTTATAAGTTGATCCTCAATAGAAAACTTTTTAAAATAGACCTTAATAGACCTTCTTAACATGTTGGAGCTCATGAACTAGTTATCCATGGTGTCTCCCTTGACCTATACGATGTTAGAATGATGTACCAAAGAGTTTCCCACCTTTCTTCCCCTATGAATTCTTCAATATCTCTCATTTAGACATTATAAAATGATGAATGGGAAGTTATAAAGGTTTTATAATGTTAGAAAAGCATTCTTAAGACATTTTTAACAAGATGTATGGCCAAATACATGTATCATGACATTCCACAAGTGTTAAATGACATGAGAGACCCAGATTCAATGATATAAACCTTCACTTTTGACCTTTTCTCAAAACATCATATTACAACATTACAATAATAAATACAATACATAATTAAGAAACCCTTAAACTTTCTAAACACACCTTAACTTTAACAAAATGCTTAAAATTAAAATGTTATCAACTTACTAGTTATGCTTCTTGGTCTACTTGTTCAGATTGAATATATTCCTCCCTGAAGGTTCACCCTTCTTATTTGACCATGATTCAAGATTGACCTTGAATTCACACTCAAGCGTTAAACTTGTCAAAGTTACCTTAACTTATGCTAAACACATTAGAAGTGACCATATTGACTTACTTGATGAAAAGACTGGGTATTTTGACTTCACTTCTAGCTAGACCATTTTAAGAGACTCTAAAAACTACCAAGAACAACACAAAACCTATCACTATGAGACAAACATGACCATGAAAAATCCCTTTATATGGCTATCAATAATGTTAGGAACATGATGACCAAAGTTTTAATGCTACTCACCCATGGTGGCCAATTTTGGCTAACATCTTTGGTAATCTCCTGGGAATGCATGATTTTATGCATCTATACTAGTGGCCTTGAGAATCCATTAGGTTATGGGGTCATGAATGCTACTTAACTTTAAGGCAACCTAAAACTTGGACTTGATAATAGCTTGGAAACAAATTAAAAGCTAAGATAAAACTCAAGACATACACCAAACACACATGTGTGTCATCAGACACTTGGAAGAAAGACAACAATAAAAGCAAATAAACAAACTTGTGCTCTAAGAACTTATATAAAACAAATACCTATTATAATATGTATAAATTTACAAAATTGACCAGATTAGCATGGTTTTGAATTTATTCCATTGACTAGGATGCTCAAATCCTCTCCATTTAGCTTGGCAAGCTAAAAGGCATTATGTTGTTTTCAACCAATGATAACATAAGGCCCACTCCACAATGTATCAAACTATGTATGCCTACGAAGTTTGGACCTATCTTCATCCCATTTCAACACAAGGTCTCCTTCTTGATATGCTCTTGAAATAGCCTCCTATCAAAGGTATTCTTCACTTGGGCTTGATGGTACTCCATGATATGCATAGCATGATTTCTTGTCTCCTCTAAGGCCATTAACTCTACCAACCTTATTACCATGGGATCAATCTCCATAATCTCATGTTGATGAGCTAACTCTATAGCTGGTAATTTAAGATAAATAGGAAGCTTAGCCTCTCTCCCATAAAAAATCATGTAGGGTGAGTTTCCAACAACCTCTTGGGGATGATCTTATCAGCCCATAAGGTTGTCTTAAACTTGGTGTGCCAAGTCCTTTGATTTTCCTCCATTGTCCTCTTAATGATTCTAATCAATTTTTTATTAGTGGAATCAGCTAGTCTATTCCCATAAGGATAGTATTTTTAATAATATCTTAGATATATGCCATGCTTGATATCCCATTCAGTTATTCTTGTTCTACTAAATTCGATTGTATTATCAGAAACTATTGTGGAAGGGACTTCAAATCTAGTTACTAACCCTTCATAGAAGTCAAGAACTAAATTTAATTAGCCTCCTTGAGGTATATTGCTTCTACCCATAATGTAAAGTAGTTAGTGGTTGTAAGCACCCACTTATGGCCAACACTTGAAGGGGGGTTTATCATACCAATAAAATCAAGACCCCATTACATGAATAGCTATTCCACTTGAATATAATTTAGAGGAATGGATGCAATCTTTTATTTCCATATGAAAAATTCACACATTTGACACCTCCTTACCCAAGCATAAGAGTCCTTGAACAAGCTAGGCCAATAATACCAAGCTCTCACTATTTTTGTTATTGTAGTCTTGGGTGCAAAATGACCTCTTCCAGGTCCATCATAAAATTACTCTAAAAGCTTGTCAATATAATCAGATTCAACACATCTCAACAACATCCCATTAAGATCATTTCTAAAGATAAATCCATCCAAAAGAACATAAGGGATGTACTAAAATCTAAAGTACCTTATTTTTACTTGATCTAAACCTATAGGACACTCATCTATTTGAATAAATCTTACCATTTATTGTATCTAACTTGGAAGGAATGAAGGTAAAATTATACAAGGATCATCTTGCAATGCCAAAATAGCTTATTCTTCCTCTTCTTGAAGTTCTAATGCCAAATGTTCACATATCACTCTTCCTCTTATCAACTTGGTAGCTTTGATCTTTGCATCATAATCCATGACCTTGGTTATCCACTTAGCCCTTTTCTCATTCAAATCCTTGTTCAAAAGGAATTCTCTTATGCTTATATGTGTCACCATAAAATTATTTGATTTTATAAACCATATGCCTAAACTTCTTAAGGATTATTATAACTACCAATGATTTCTTCTCAATAAATTTGTGTCTCTCTTCATAATCCTTTAGACCTTGAATAAAGAAGGTAATAGGTTGCTTAAGACATTCACCATTCTACTACATCAACATAGTTGAGATAGTGTCAATGTTAGATAAATCATATAAGAAGAAATCCTTTGATAAATTGGGATTGATCAGTGTAGGTGCTTATGCAATGTCTTACTTAATAGCCTCAAAACTCTTTTTTCCTTATTTGATCCAATTAAAGACTTGGTGCTTCTTCAACATGGATGTTATAGGATTCACAAGGTTAGAAAAACTAGGTAAGAACCTTCTAACAAAATTAATCTTTCTAATAAATTTTTGCAAACCTTTTTTGTGTTTGGGCAAAGACAAGGCCAATATGGCATTCACTCTCTCAGGATCTATGGCAAGTCCATATTTTAAGATAATGTGATTGAAGAAAATACCCTCATGAACTGAAAAAACACACTTCTTAGGGTTTAGAGAGATCCCATATTGCCTACATATTTCAAAAATTAATCTAAGATGAGCTTGATGATCACTATCATTGTTTGAGAAAACTATTATGTCATCAAGATATATTAACACCATTTCATTAATCAAGACTTGAAAATCCATATTCGTGGCTCTTTGGAATGTAGCCCCTACATTAGATAGCCTAAATGGCATTATTTTATAGGCATATATGCCCCATTTAGTAGTAAAGGTTATCTTGTATTGATCTTGTTCCTTTACCAAGACTTGATTATAACCAGAGTAGCCATCCAAGACAGAGAAGCATTTAGAACCTATAACAACTTGAAGTATTTACTCCATTTAGGGTAAGGGGTAATGATTTATCAAAGACACCCTATTCAAATCTTTTAATTCTACACACAATCTGATCTCCCCAATCTTCTTTATCATGGGGAGTAGATTAGCAACCCATGAGGAGTGCTTAATATGGAATATGATGTTTGACTCTATCAATTTAGTTAACTTTTTCCTCATTAAAATATTAATCTTTGGATTTATAGGTATTTGTCTTTGTCTTATAGGCTTGGCATTCGGATCAAGATCTATGATACGTTGGGCTAATCTAAGATCAAACCCCTTAATGTCACTATATTCCCAATCAAAGATATTAGAAAATTATTTACACAACTCCACAAATGCAATCCTTTCAGCTAAAGTACATACCTTTCCAAGCTTAATAAGCTTATGTTTGAAGATAGTAACCCTTTCATGATGTTCCTCTTTGGTAGACATACTCAACTTATCCTTTCTTATTTGATCACTCTCATTTAAGATGTTCTCAAGAGTTACTAACCCTTTGGGAAGCTTATTTGATCTCAATTATACAATCTGATCTCCATATTGATGATGCAATTGAGCCTAATTTTTACAAGAAAACTCAGCTTCTTTTTTAATGAATCATGTTATTTGCTTGTCACACTCAAAAACTTGCCAATTGACATCATTATCTGATATTGATGGCCTTGCTACCACCTTGATATGTGGTTGATTTTTTGAGTTCTTCGCATCATTAGGAATGTCAAATAGAGATCCCATTGAAGCTAACCTATCAGAACATTTTGATTCTTTGCCCTTGGAACTAATTAGATGTTGAAGGCTTTAAAGTCTTCAATAAGGTCCCATACCCTATGTTTGTAAGACTTCAATGATGGATTCTTGATTGCATTATGCCCCTGCACTTGATGGACTAATAACTCACTATCACCAAAGACTTGAAGTTATTTCACCCTCCCTCTTTCTTGCCCATTGAAGCCCATGTATAAGAGCCTCATACTCAATTGTATTAAAAATACAATTGAACTAAAATTTGATTAAAAAATAGTACTTCTCATTGGAAGGAGAGACAAGGATTACACCCACCCTACTCCATTATTACTTCTTGAACCATCAAAGAAAAATTTCCATATACCATCATTATCTTCACTTGACTTAGAGAGAGTTGGGATGGTTGCACCTTCTTCATGTAAATAGTAAACACCTATACCAACTTATTTAATACCTTTATAAGGATCATACTTATTGATATTTTTGTGCCAAAAACCTCAAAACACCCTATGCCTTAGAGTATACCTATAAAATTTTCTAAGTAAAAGCTTCATAATGGCCTAAGTACCCTTTTTCAAGACCCAGGTCAGAATTGGAGATTTATGTGCACTTTACAACTTTCAAAGTTGTAAACTTCACCTAAACCTTCATTTTATGCTCACTAAGGAACAAGCAAAAATCAAAGATTTATGTGCACTTTGAAAAGTTGTAAAGTGCACTTATATATCCACTTTCACACTTACCGATTCCCAAGTAGAGACTAGAATTCGCATTACACTTTGCAACTTTACAAAGTTGCAAAGTGTGATGCAAACTCTACTTCCCACTTTTCATTAAGATCTAAGCGGGAACCAGATTTCCCACTACACTTTGTAACTTTACAATGATGTAAAGTGTAATCTGAATTCCCCTTACCACTTCCTAAACATATCCACCTCCAAAACACCTTAGCCATAAGTAGCAAGCAAAAAGCAGAGAATGAAAGGCATATTATAAATTTACAAGTGTGTAGAGGTTTTCTAAATTTTTTACTACCAAGACAAGTGGAAAATAGAAAATTACAAACATATTTCAAGTTGCAAACTTGCAAGGTGCCTCCAAAAACTTGCATTTCTACCTATTAACCCATCTACCTATATTATTAGCATGCTTGGCATTAATTAAGGGTTTTGATATATATTTTAGGTTTTTCACATCATTTTTAAACATTTTAAACCAAAGCTCCATTGCCAAGCGATGCCATGACTAGATTACATTCACCTCTAAGATGAGTGACACCATGAACTAGAGCTTTGTTTCCAATGAACAAACACTAGATCCATCACTTATAAAACCCTACACATGCATACCTAGTATTCTTCTAGGTCACATATATTTTCCTTCAATCCACTCTATATCATTGGCCACCATTATTCTTTTTTTGTTAAGTTTAAATGTTTTACCTTGCCATACTTAGGGTTTTTTCTCTAAAATTATTAAATGCATCATCATTTGACCTTATATTACTCATAAATTTTAAATTTTTTACATTCACATGTTAACATCTTATTGAAAGTTGTCTAGATTCTTGTTACAATTAATTTAGGTTTTTTATGAAAGTTTTTTCATCAATTATGATTCCTCCCCCTTCAGCTTGTTTCAAAAACTCAATAATATTCCCAAAGCTTTAGTTGAATCCCCACTCAGATCTATGTGAAGATTCATATTATTTTCTCACCTTGAGTTCCCATCAAATATATGACTTGTAAATACAACTTGTATTCCTACCAAATCTTTAGTCATAATTTTCAATTGTGAATTTCACCCCAAAACCCTGGTGGAGATTCAAACAAACTTTGCAAGTGCTTTTGCAAGTTAAAACCCCATCATGCATTATGTCAATTTTTATAGTTTTTATTGCATACCATATTCCCATCAAAGAATAAACCCTATAGAATCATAATGAAACTTCACCAAGTTAAAAATAATAAAATTACCTGCAATTATAAACCCAAAGCCCAACTAGCTCTATAGTTAGTTCCCTCACACATTTTCCTATTGTATATGTCTGGGAAGGAGATGAAGTTCAAATCAAAAGAACCTGGTGTCCCTTCCAAGTTGGATTCTAATATTAAAGAGATAACTGACACCAACGTAATACCACATAAACCTTGCCAACTTCTGGACTAAGATCAATGTAGAATTCAAAAATGACTAGATTTAGAGTCCGTATGATAGTGGTTTACCTCAGGTTGTAGCCTTTCCATTCTCAATGCAAATCCCCAATCTTGTGCTCATTATGGCCAAGCATTATTATGCAAATAAAAGATAGGTAGTAAATGATAAGGGGGTAAATTCTTAAACTAGATCCAAATTTCATTAACACTATGTTTTTAATCCTAGAGTTCAAAAGTCATATAGATATTACTCCTAACTCCTCCAAGAAATTATACCAAAATAACACCTCAACCTATGCATGGATTATAAACAAATAGTGGTTGAAGACCCCTAAATCTTCAACCTCAAGATTGCCTAAGATCTTGGCTAAGATAAAATTCAAAGATAAGGTAGGGGACATCATTGTACTCTTACATAGAGTTACAAGAAACCATAATGCAAATAACTACCAAGATTGGATATACCAGTAAATCTAGGTAATCCAATAGAATAAACAATACATCTATTGGGCTAAATTAATCAGTGATTCCATTCATAGATAGTTTGTAGAGGTTCAAACTACTGGAAAATCATACATGACCTCCTACCACATCTATGCTTTGGCAAATGGGAAGGCATTCCCAAGGTTAAACACAATGGCAGATTAGGTTAACAAAGTTTATAATTACTATCATAATCTCACTTTTGATAGAAGTAAACAATAATTTAAGAGAGTTAATGATGCCTTTATCTACTATATCATAACTATATTCAAATAAGAACTAGGGAAGATAAGGTTTTCTCATGTTGAAACAATAGAGATTGCAAATTGGGGATCATACTTCATCCATTTCCCCACATTTTACTATATCAGAGTTGATGGTTTTAGTGGGTACCCTTACACCCTTCCCATATATGTGAATGATAAGTGGGACCTAATGGAACTTGTAAGACAACTAGTAGAAACCCACAAGTTCCTGTCAAGCAGGCACAAAATAAGCATACACTTCCCTATCAGTATAGGGAAATACACATGCCCTTCCTTATCCAAGGCCAAATGTGTAAAGGAAAAAATGACTCAAATGACTTTAATAACCCTTTAGGCTAGGCCCCTTTATGATGTTATAGGTTTTTTTTCTAGTTTATTGGGTTCCTCATTTACTCACATTCCTTTTTATGAAGATTATTAGGAGGACATGCAGGATGAGGAAGAGGTTAGGTTGAGGGATTATTCCAGGATGACCCTAAAATAGATTAGGAACTATGACATGGCACTAGTTCTAGATGAGTTGAAATATGAGGAATAGCTAGTGGATAGGGTTTATTATGATAATCATATCTACCTTTAACCCTTTCTTCAAGTCAAGTGGTCTACACCCAAATCCTTTTCTTTACTAGAAAGACTACCCCAGTCATCAATAGGACTTTAAACTGATTAAGAAATAAGGGGGTAAAGTAAAAAAAGAGATATTGAACATCATGGATAGGTTCAATAAGGTAAAGGATAAAAGGGTAGAGGTAAAAGTAACATAGGGTTGCAATAGTGGCACCTAAGTAGATAAGGTAGTGGGACCAGCCATCTCATACAAAGGGAAGCAAAAATAGAAGATCAAAAGGGTTGTTCCTATCACCCAAGTGTTAGTAACCCAACCACTTGAGCAAGCACTACTAGTTTCTATAGGAGACTCAACTATTGTAACCCCTCCTATTTCTACCATCTAACTTGTGTAATTAATTACTCCCCCATCTACCTCACAAGTACAAGTGATCCCTTTGGTAGTGATCTAATCAATGTAGTTGATTATCCCAACTCCATCCTCACATCCCTCTTCCATAATCATTTCAACCTCATCCCCTATATCTACTATCACTTGATCACCAAAACCATCTAGTAATAGATGGCTCCCAACTCAGTCATTATGATTATAGTCCCACTATCCAACATAGCCACTGGGTCAATAATAATTGCATCTTCATCTTCTATCACACTACCCACTAATTCTACTCTGGTCATTCCAACCACACTACTAGATTATTTTATTTCCTTGTGAACCATCCTTCCACAAGTTCCCTTATTACCCATTCACATATCCTCTCCTTCTCCCACTCTCACTTTAATCCAAACACCCACCAAGGAGGTAGAGATAGAGAATCCAACTAACACAACTATGGCTAATCAGCCCACTAGTGTGATAGAGATATCTAAATCATTATCCAAAGACTCAATAGTAATTCTAGTGGTAGATACAACACTTATTACAATAACTACCAATATGGAAGCTTCAATCATAGATTCATATGTAATAGTGGCCATTGGGATAGGGAAAGACTCATTGGTAGCCACTCCTAGTAGACTTGCACAATCAATGTTTAATAAGAGGAAGCAAATGATATCTCATAACACCCTAGATTTTGGTCTATTAAAATCATCTAAATGACTAAAGAGAGGTCTAAAGACTATTTCTAGAGTCTCTTATGATACAATAGGGGAGAAGTATGTAGAGATAACAATTCCCCCACTTGATAAATAGAAAGAAAAATTAGTGGTGGGGGATTATCATGTACTAATTGTATAACTTGGTCATCTAATGAGAGAGGATATAAAACTTAATGTCCAAACAAGCATAAGTTCTCTCTTTGAGAAAATGGGCAGTTACAAGGTCACCAAAGATGAGTTGAAGAATAAGGTAGATCAGTTGATGACTACCTTGAGGAAGGTCATAGACCTAACACATCCACTCAAACCAACCTAGATGACTCAATATCCCTCTCAGTTCCCTAATAAAGAAACATTTGATACAATGATAGAGATTGGCACAATGGGCAGAGCTACAAAGAACTGGGCTGAAGAACTAGTCAATAAATGGAACAAGGTGATAGGGTTGGCAATGGATTATTATAAAACATTAAAGGATGACCTTGAAACTTTAAAGGTATAAATAGATAAATATGAGGAACAAGTTGAAATGCCAGGACTTTACTCTCCCAAGTTTCATTCCATTGACCAAATAAAGAGCGACATCCTCATGTCCAAAATGATATTCAAAAATCCTTTGGAGTATGATGAGTTAGAGAGGGAAGCCAAGTTCTGAGTTAGAATACTTAATAAAAGTATTGATAAGGCCAAAGACACAAGTGATAAGGCCACTGATGTATTGTAGAACATCAAATATTCAATTTATAAATTATCATGTGAAGCAATAGATTACCAAGATGAACATCTTCCTGTTCAAGTTGTCTAGGATAAATTCAAGGAGGTAATTAAGAGGGAGTTAGCACATGACACAATTTTCAATTTGGATTCCATCCACCGATTTATCAAGTAATATAATACACTTGTTTAGATGGGCAAAGATATCTAAATCTACAGAGCTTTTTCCATATAATTATCCAAGGTAATGGAAGAATTTGACATCAATAATGTTTACACAATTAGTCCTGATGAAGAGCACCTATAAGAAATATTTGTAAGCTTTGATGTTTACATAGAGAAGATACAAGTATAAAAGGACAAGGAATCCTTTGATGTTATTGTCATTGATTACTTATCTAATTATTTAATAAGAATGCATTCTGTAAATTAAAAATTTGTAAGCTACATTAAAAAGATGTAAAATTACAAGTTGTAAATTGTAACTATCATTTTGACAGCTATTAGTTTTTAATTTGAAAAATTATACTTGTAATTTTCAATTATCATTTCATCAAGTTTAATTTAAAAAAGGACAACTTGTATTTTGCACTTTTCTTTTTGACAAGTTGACTGACTTAAAATTTGTAAAAGCTCACATTATAATTTACAAATCCTTTTTTATCAAGTGACTTATAAGTTGAAAAAGTCTCAACTACAATTTATGAGTTAGGCTTTACAAGTAATGTTTTAAAATATTCAAATATTGAAAAAATCATTTAACTTTGTTAAAAGATTAACCAAGTCATGAAGTTTCATTTTGGCACCCATAAGACTTCTTCAACTGAGCTGAAGGAGAGATGGTTCAAATTGAAAACTCCAACAACATTTTTCTCCTTCTTCAACATTCCACAAAGTGTCCAGCTTCTTTTAGATTCCTCTTCTTCCTTATACTCTACCAAAGATGCCTCTTCAAGTGGATTTGTATGAGCACTCCCTAATTTCTTGCTCCATGAGTAAGTGTAAAAGTTTTGGACTTCTTCTCTCTCAAGAGAGTAAGTGTTTTGTATAAATATGGGTTTCCTACATATCCTATGGATATTTTTGCTGATAGATCATTTTTTCTACTTTTGACAAGTTCATATACATGTAACCTAAAGAATATCAATACACTGAAGTTTTATCTTCCTTATTTTGTGTCATCCTTGTGTATGTACAGATTTTGTTACATTTGTGAATGATATAAGTCTTATTTAAATCATATAGGATCATTTTTGGTATTTATTTTTCCCTTTTGAAATCTTGTAAATAAAAACTGAGAACTTTGTTGCTTATTTGATAAAATGGCTAAAATTACCTTTGATTTCATACTCACGTAAGATTGCGTTTCAAAATATTTTGGTATATTATTGTTCAAATTACGTTCGATCAAAGCAAGAAATAATTTCCACTAAAACCCTTTGGTGCATCACCATTCCTAGTTATAAAACTCCTTCAAAACTCTTTTCCTTACAAATAAAACCCCAGTTATGAGTAAAATCACAAAGAAGCTATAGTTAGAAGTGAGTTGGCCATGTATCTGTTGCACTAAGCTTAGTAAAAAAAAGTCAGCCTTCACTAGAGTTTCACCTCAATTTACCAAGGTCCCATAACTTGGAGGTGATCCCATTGTGTCACTAGATTCCTATGTACTACAACTCCTACAAAACATAACGGGTGTAAAATCTAAATGATACCAATTTTTGACATGCCCAATGGGACACAAAGATCATAACTAAGAAATTAGTACTATTCTCATCAATCATTGTACAAACTTAGTACACATATCAAGAGTACCTAATGACTCCATTGGATAATGAATTTAGTAAATTCACATTTAAGTATGCCAAAGATATAGACATGATCATCTACTAAAGGTAAGAGGATTGTCTTGCAAGAATTATCTTTTCCATATAAAAAGAAAGCTAGATTAGTTTTACTTAACCCTAGAATATATCCTACAAGTCTATCTGTATCTCTCAAAAATACCCTTAGTTTTTACATACCTCCCACTATGGCACAACAAAATCAGAATTTTGAACCATTCAATGAAGGTAGGCCACTTATGTTGGCCCAATATGATGATATACCCACCTTAACTCCGAAAAACCTTCCATATTTTACTAGCAAAACTACCACCACACCCATCAAACACATTCAGGATGTTGCTAACATATGTTTGGTTCATAACATTGCACAAAAAAGTGTTACGATCAAACTTCTTACCTCATCATTTAAGGGTAAACCTCTACAGTGGTATAGGAGTATGCTTCCCAATTCCATCCATGTTTGGAATGATTTAGGGTATGCCTTATGCATAGAATTTGAGGATAAGAGTGACCACATCTCTCTAGTTTAGTAACTAACCACCATTAAATAGGATCCCCATGATTTCATGAGTGACTTTAATTTTTGCTTCCAAAAGACATGGAATAGGATCCCCATTTTGGGAAAACCATCCCCAAACAATGCTTTCTTGTAGTATTTAAGAAATTTAAATAGTGATATAGCTATCATGATCTAATCAATGGGTGGCATCACACTCCCTAATGCTTACAACATTGTAATAAGAGCCAAAAATTTCCTCATTCAAGCTAGGAAAATTACTCCTCAAGCTCCAATATCATTGTTCGCAAAATTGCCTCCCACTCAACCTATTGTAGGCCTAATTCCCATAATAAGTAATCAACCAGCTTTACCTCCTATCCCTTTTAATGATTTATATGAAGTTAAGTCATTACTTAAAAGCTTTGGCAATGAGTTGGTAGCCATGAAAAGGCAATAATCCCAAAATTACAAGCCTTATCAACCACCTAACTAGGCATATCAGCCCAATAGGCAGCCATACCAAGGAAATTCATAAATCCAAAGCCAAATCATGCAAGTGAAACCCTAAATAACCATGTTCTACCTACCCCAAGTACATCTAAGGCCATCATTCCCATCCAGAATAACCCGGCCCTGTAATACGAGTGGTGTTATCCTTGTGCCCAACCACATAATCAAAATGCTTTCCCTCATGGTGTCATTAGTCAAACTTTGATGGTACAAAGTGTATCAACCCCCCAATGGTAGAAAGAGGAAACTAATACTCAGTAGGAAGAGGTTTAGGTGCCTATTCAAATTGAGACCACTCTTTTAAACTACCAAGAAGAGTATTTTTGTGGCATAAACTAGGAGGAACTACTGATCAATGGTGGTAGTTTAGTGGTGGCAAATGTGCGCTCTAAGAAGAGGGAAATAGAAGGTGATCATCCCCCCAAGTTTGAATAGGCTACAACTTATAAAGTTGTACAAGAGGTTTAAAAAGCAACATAACTCAAAATCTATCCAATGTGTTGATGGGTCAATCAAAGTTAAGACTGTTGATCCCAAATCTCTTAAAATAATATGTATCTCCCATGAAGGCACAAGGAAAAGTCTATAGTATTCCTTTCATTTCTATAGAATAAATTAAAATGACTAACTTAAATGTTACCATGTGGGAAGTGTTGTCACTAACTCTTGCCCCCTAGAAGAGGGTGTTCAAGCCTCTTCCAAATTTGGGCAACATGGGAACACTTCTAGGTATGTGGGTGTACCTATAATGGAAGTGAGACTCTAGATTTAAGGGCTAGCTCCCTGAATGTATCTTGAAATGCTCACACCTACTTAACTAGTTACTTATAGGGAAAAGAGTTAGAAGTTATATGAATTGAACCTAATCTAAGGGGCTGATACACCAAGATTTCTTCCATATGATTGTCATGCTTTCTTGTACTAAGAAACAAGCCACACAAACTAACTTCCAAGTCCTATGGATTCTAACATGAGTATTTCAATATGGAGGTGAGATGCATGAGAGATATCCAAGATAAATAACCCATAGGCTAGTTGTAGATAGTAAGGCTCATTATACACTTAAAATATAGGCTCATACACTTAACAACACTTCATATGACCTATTATAATAGGAACTCTTGCATAAACATAAAAGGATAAGGGAAGAAAGGATAGATAAATATCACTTTGCATCACTATACATCACTTGCACACTTAGACAATTGTTCAAGAACTCAAAATAAGATTTGTATTAATGTTCAAAGGCAAAATATGACATCATTCCACTAATGCTCTACCATACATGGGGTGGAATTTATTATAAAGGCCAAAATGGCAGCTACTTATAGCATTTTAGAGAGAAGTGGGAAAAGAAAAGTACAAAATGGAATCAAATGAGTTAAACTTCATTTGAATCATAGTTACAACTGCTTCTATAAATATGCTCATTCAAGCTTTTTGATTGATCGAGGTCACTTTAGTCTATTACATAGTTACATTATTTCTTCATTGATGTTCCCTGGTGTTTGCAATGGTAGGATCAAGTTGTTTTGAGCTAATTTTTGACATCAGTACAGTTACATCAATTAGATCCATCTATTATAATTTTGTCTTGTTGTTAACTATTCCTAACTAGTTTATCATGATGTGCAAAAGTAGAGAGAAGGGTCCATTTCATGTAGCTAGTTCTGGTGATGAATTATTAGGGTCTACATGTATGCCTTCATGGCATCCTTTGAAATGTCATCTCTTATCCAAAATGTATCATGCTCGAACTTGTCCCCATGTTTATAGGTCCACTATAGATGGAAAACCAATCTCAGACTATTAGTTTTCATATAGTTATCGCATTGATGCAGACCTATAGACTATATAGCCCCTCTCTTGATAATAATAGATCCAAATAGACCCACTTGGTCTCTATAAAAATTGAGGATTCACCATATGCATAGATCCTCTTTAAAAAAGTTGAACACAATCACAAAACTAACCCTGCAAGCTATAAAAGGTTTGAATCAAAAGTCCATATTTAGCTTTAATGGCATCCCTTTATGTTCTTTATACCTAATTTTATGGATATGTTTTCTCATTATCATTTGATTGAGCTCTAATGGAGGAAAAATAACCCTACAAGATTTGTGTTTGCCTTGGTCAAAAACTACTCCTTTGATTCAACTTTGTCTATCAAAAACCAAATCCTACCATTCAAATTATGCTTAGTTATCTCTATTATTGGTCCCACAGATCCTTACTACCAGATATTTCACTCATGCCATTTATTTAATTGTTAGGAATGAATGAGGTCCATTGATTTCCTACCATGAATATCCTTTGACATGTTGACTTTCAGTTGCACTATTAGATCCAAATGTATAAAGTAATACGAGCCTTTAATCTACCTGGGCCCACTTTCCTACCAATCCAACTTGCACTACTAGATCATTGATACAATTGAATATTTATCATTAAATTTACTTGGACCCACATCCTTATCAATTAAACTCACACCATTGGATCTATGCTTGGTTGATTTGCATTATCAAATCTTGTCCAACTTGTAGCTCTTTAAAGGTCCTTAACCTAGGGACCTTTTGACTTATTTGACCCTAGTGTAAACTATTAGATCTTAAGTTTCATTATGTGATCTCATGAATATTTTTAGATCTTGATCAACTTTAAAACTCTTAAGGACTTTTTGAACCCAAATGGTTACTTTACAGAACTCAAACTTGATGTTAGTGTGAATGTCTTATGTTATAGGTCCAACTTTGGATGCTCATAAATTGAGATAAAAATCTCACGTAGACATGAATTTATCAGAGCATGTCCTTGGTATGAAGAAAAATATGGCACTATAATATCTTAGCTCATGACTATTTCTAAGGTGCATTTATAAAATTCATAAACAAGTTGACCAATGTGTTTCCATGTGACGTGCAGGATGGCCTGGCCCTTTAGACTTCTTGAGCTAAACTTTGAAAGATTAGATCTTGAGATAGAAGACTCATCAAGATATGAAAATTGTAGATAATGATTTTGGAACTAAGTACATTAATCATGCATGGTTTGATGTTCACACAAGGCCTTCTAAGCATATTTATAAATTACACAAACAAGTTATCTAGTCTAGTTCTTCATAATGTCCTGATGACGGTCTGGCTTCACAAAATTTTGTAGCTCTGAATGAAAGATAAAAATAACTTCTTGAGGATTGTGTGAACTCTTTCAATGATCTTAAATTATTTGACACCATGAAAACCTACCACTTACATATATGATTCTAAAATGACCCCTAAGACACCAAATGACATAACGACTAATTTAGACCATGACCAAAGCTAGAATGGCATATGAAATGACATAAAATGAACTAAAACATATGATATGACATTAAATCCCCTATACAATATTATGACTATATGGGGTTGACCCATTTTGGCCTGTGGTAAAAAATGGTCAACATTCTTGGCAATTTCCCAAGGGTAGAATGTTTGTTATGCCATGACCAATTACCTAATCTTGTCCATTGGGTTATGGAGTCACATGTGTAGTAGGTTTGACATAAAAATTACCTTTGATAACACATAATAATGATATAAAACAAGAATAAAAAGACAAAAAATAGAAACACACATGTATTTCATGAGCACTTATGAAACACAACACAATAAGAAAGGAAACACACACTTAAACAATCTGACTAAAGAACTAACTAACATGAGATGAAAAATTCCTCCAGGATCAAAGGGGAAGTTTGAAACCTTTCTTGATTTATGAAATGAAGGTTTGAATGAGACATGTAGACTTTTTATCCTTAGAATTTATGCCTCTATATTCTTCATGGTATTTTCCAACTTCATTAGCATTATGTTCAATAAGAACCAAGCAACTCCAAAAAGGCTAGCTATGGAAATGAACTCTTATTTCATCCCAATAGCTTTAAATTTCTCAAATATATCCTCAAATATGACCTCTAATTATTATTGAATAAGGCTTTCCTTTTTGGTTTCCATAGTGTCCTCAATAAGATTGGGTATCTCTTTAGCTGCAAGTTCTTCAAGCTCATCATGGAGCTTTGCAGAGTTTACCCAATCTTGGTCATTGACCTCCATGGAAGATTATTTCTTCACCTTATCATTTACTTAGATATTAATGTGAAAATTTGAAGATATGATAGTCTTATCAGCCTTACACTCCTCCTTGATAGATTTTACTTGACGCTTGGAAGCATCAAGCTCTTCTTCTTCATGATCCAATACCTTTGGATATAGCTCAATATCAATTGGGTCTCTTAACTATTATTGAGGTGCAATAACTTTTGCCTTTCCCTCACTTTCCACATCTATAATCTCTTGGACACTAGCATCATTAGATTTCTTTATGATAGTATATTTTTTATCAGTAGAATGGCATTCATCTTTATGCTTGATGGAATACCTTTCAACATGATCATTAGTATCATTATCAACCTTGCCATTAGATATAGAATATTTTGGAGGAAAAGTAGACTTACCCAACTTGTTAAACTCTTTGCATATGGCATTGACCTTTTTCCATAATTCCTCTTCATTTACAACATGAGACCTTTATCCATGCTTATTGAGATAAACATCAACATTCTTGTTAGAGGCATTATCTAAATCAGATGTAGACTTCTTGCGAGAAGGAGTAACCTTACCGAGCTAATCAAATTCATGACATATGAAATCAAACTTTTGATACAAGTCATTTTCACCCACCTCATGACTGTCATCTTCAAGATCCATCTCATCTATCTTGGCCTCATAAGACTCTCTTAGGACTAAAACTTCTTGAGGAGTGACTTGACCTTCTTCCTTGATAGTCACTCCACTTCATGCTTGAGATGGTCATCCACAACTTCATAATCAAACATGGAGTCTTCTTCAAATGCCTCTCTCATCAAGTCTAGGCCACATTCCTCATGTACAGATACAAAAGAGTCTTCAATATGTTTCTTTTCATCTAAGAATGTAGGATTAAACTTTTGATCACCAAAGGGAGTCCATATGGTGATTTCTTCCTCATAATCACTCATGACATCCTCTTGGTTAGCCTTGGCTTGGATTTTTTCCTCTTCACTGGCTTCTCTCAAGATGGGCTCATGTAAAGGAGATAGAATATGAGATGTAGTGGAAGGTTTATGGAGTGGAAATAAAGTGTGAGTGGTAGGAGAGGGTTGTGAGTTGATTTAGGAAAGAGAAAAGTACTAGTAAGCTCATAGGGAAGTGATGTCTTGGACTTATTAGAAGATAAAACACCTACATCAACATGAACCTCACCTTGTTAATAGCTTTCTTGAAATTATTCAATATTAGAATGTTCATTTTTGATCTCTTTATCCTCCCACATACTTAGTCTATCTATTGAACATTGAAGGCACTTCTTTTCCAAGTCCATTTGTTCCTTGATCTCCCATTGAGTTCCTTCTAGTTCTTCAGATGTCTCCAACTTTTGCATATAATTTTGGGTAGTACCTCTCAACCATTCCATGAGATGATTAGGGGGCACATCATACTCATCAACCCATGTTATCATTTCATCTTCATTAACTAGAAACTGTGGTATAGATTCCAACAAAGACCTGATAAAGGATGGAAAAAGTGAAGGAGGAGGAGGGTAATGATGGGGATCAAGACTAGCTTCATTTTGTTACATTTTAACCTATATGAATCCACATCTTGCCTTGTAATACCTTTGTGTACAATTCATGTAAACATCTGATTCCTCATGGAAAGACTCATAGGAGTACTCTTGAGGTTAATAGGCATCATGGTATGGTAGGTAGGACTCATATTGGGATTGATAGGGAGGAATTTATTGATAGGTGTCTTGATAGCCTTATTCATAGGTTTGTCCAATAACATGGTGTCTATATGGAGGGAAAGTGGAGGATTGTAGGGCTTCCATGGCTCATAGGGTTGATAGCGATTTTGATAGGACTCTTGGGGAGTATATTGTGGTTGATAACAAGGCTAATAAGGAGGTCCATGGTAGGATTACATAACATAGTTATTCATGTCAACCTCATGTATCAAAGGAAATGTAAAAAATTGATCAAAACTTTAACTAAAGATACCTTGACTACTTACAGCCAAAATTTATCATTTGGAGTCTCCATTGGTGCTAGGTTGCTTACTTCTGAAAGATGGTAGAGGAAAGACACACCAACAATATTCCCACTCTTTTGGACCTAGTCCCACCATGTGTGTTATAACAATTGTCACCAAATCTTGTACCCTAGAAGAGGGTGTTCAAGCCTCTTCTAAATTTGGGTAACATGGGAACACTTCCGAATATGTGGGTGTACCTATAATGGAAGTGAGACTCTAGATTTAAGGGCTAGCTCCCTAAATGTATCTTAAAATTCTCACACCTACTTAATTATTTTCTTATGGGGAAAAGAGTTATAAGTTGCATGAACTGAAACTAATCTAACAGGGTGATACACCAAGATGTCTTCCATATGACCATCATACTTTATTTTACTAAGAAATAAAGCACACAAACTAACTTACAAGTCCTATGGATTCTAACATGAGTATGTAAATATGAAGGTGAGATGCATGAGAGATATCCAAGATAAATAACCCATAGGCTAGTTGTAGATAGTAAGGCTCACTATACACTTAAAATATAAGCTCATACACTTGACAACACTTCATATGACCTATTATAATAGGAAATATTACACAAACATGAAAGGATAAGGGAAGGAAGGATAGAGAATTATCACTTTGCATCACCATATATCACTTACACACTTACATAATTGTTTAAGAACTCAAAATTAGATTTGCATTAATATTCAAAGGAAAAATATGACATCATTCCACCAAGGCTCCACCATACATGAAATGGAATTTATTATAAAGTCCAAAATGATAGCTACTTATAGAATTTGAGAGAGAAGTGGGAAAAAATAAGTCCAAAAGGGAATCAAATGAGTTTAACTTCATTTGAACCATAGTTATAACTAATTCTACAACTATGCTCATTCAAGCTTCCCAATTGATCTAGGTCACTTCAGTCCATTGCATAGTTACATTATTCCTTCATTGATGCTCCTTGATGGTTATAATGTCAGGATTAAGTTGTTTTGAGATAAGTTATAGCATCAATGTAGTTACAATAATCAAATCCATCCACTATAATTTTATCTTGTTATTAATTACTCCTAACTAGTTTGTCATGGCATGCAAAAGTGGAGAGAAGGGTCCCTTTCATGCAATTGGTTCTAGCGATGAATCCATTGGGGTCTATATGTATTCCTTCATGGTATCTTTTGAAATGTTATCTCTTGTCTAAATTGGATCATGCTTGAACTCATCCCCATGTTCATAGGTCCACTATAGACAAAAAAAGAATCTCAGACTATTGATTTTCCTATATTTATCACATTGATGTAGACCTATAGACTATATAGCCCCTTGATAATAATAGGTCCAAATAGTCCCACTTTGTCTCTATAAGAATTGAATATTCACCATATGCATGGATCCTCTTTAAAAAAGGTGAACATAGTCACAAAAATAACCTTGCAAGCTATAAAAGGTTGAACCAAAAATCCATATTCAGCTTTAATAACATCCCTTTATGTTCTCTATATCTGAATACATGGATATGTCCACTCTTTGGTGTTTGATCAAGATCTAATGGTGTAAAAATGACCCTACAAGACCTATTTTTTCCTTGGTTTAAAATTTCTCCTTCCATTTGACTTTATCCATTGAAAATTGACTTAAACCAATCAAATTGTGCCTAGTTGTCTCTATTATTATTGGTCCCATAGATCATCACTACCAGATTTTTTACTCACACTATTGATCTACTTCATATGAATGAATGAAATCCATTGATTTCCTACCATGAAGATCCTTTGACATGTTAACTTTCACTCATACCATTGGATTCATATGTATGAAGCAATATGAGCCTTTGATCTACCTAGGCCCACTTTCTTGCCAGTCGAGATCACATTATTGGATCATCGATATGATTGAATGTTGATCATTGATTTTACTTGGACCCACCTCTTTATCATTCAATTTCATGCAATTGGATCTTTACTTGGTTGATCTGCACCATCAAATATTTTCCAACTTGTAGCTCTTTAAAGGGCCTTAACCTAGGGACCTTTTGACTTGTTTGACCCCAGCACAAACCATTAGATCTCAAGTGTTAGTATGTGAACTCAAATGAACCATTAGATCTTGATCAACTTTAAACCTTTTAAGGACATTTTTAACCCAAATAGTTATTATATGAAGCTCAAACTTAACATTATCATGAACATCTTATATTGCAACTCCAACTTTGAATGCTCATAAATTGAGCTAAAAAGCTCATGTAGACATGAATTTTGTAGAGCATGTCCCTAGTATGAATAAAAATATGGTGCTACAATATCTTGGTTCATGATTATTTCTAAATTATATTTATAAAATTCTCAAACAAGCTGACTAGTGTGTTTTCATGTGATGTGTAGGATGGCTTGGCCCTTTAGACTCGGTAACTTAAACTTTGAAGGCTTAGATCTTGAGATAGAAGAATCATCAAGATATGAAACATGTAGATGATGATATTATCACTAATTACATTGATTTCATGTGGTTTAATGATCATGTGAGGCTTTTTGAGCATATTTATAAATTATACATACAAGCTATCTAGTTTGGTTCTTCATGACGTCCTGATGATGGTTTGGCTTCACAAAGCTTATTATTAAACTTTTTTAGCTTTAAATGAAATATCAAAATAACTTCTTGAGGATTTTTTAAAATCTCTCCATGATACTAACTTATTGAACACCATGAAAACTTGTCACTTGCATATATGATTCTAAAATGACCCCTAAGACACTAAATAACACAAGGACTAAACTAAACCATGACCAAAGATAGAATGGCATATGAAATGACATCAAATGAGATAAAACATACCCTATGACATTATAAAAATCCCCTATACAAGATTATGACCATAGGGGGTTGACCCATTTTGGCCTGTGGTAAAAAATGGTCAACATTCTTGGTGATTTCCCAAGGGTGGTATGTTTGTTATGGCATGACCAATTGCCTAATCCTATCTATTCGGTTATGGAGTCACATGTACAGCAAGTTTGACATACAAATTACCTTTGATAACACATAATAATGATAGAAAACAACAATAACAAGACAAACAATAGAAACATGCATGTGCTTCATGATCACTTATGGAACATAACACAACAAAAAAGGAAACACACACCTAAACAAATTAACTCAAGCACTAACTAACCTGAGATGAAAACTTGCTCTAGAATCAAAGGGGAAGTTTGAAACCTCTCTTGATTTATCATATGAATTTTTGTCAAGTGTATGAGCCTATTTTTTAAGTATATAATGATATTTAGTGTCTATAACTAGCCTATGGTTCACTTACCTTGGATAGCTCTCCTGCATCTCACCTCCATATTGAAATACTCATGTTAGAATCCATAGGACTTGGAACTTAGTTTGTATTCTTTATTTCTTAGTGTAATAAAGTATGATGGTTAAATGGAAGACATCTTAGTGTTCACCCCCTCAGATTAGGTTTAATTCATGAAACTTTTAACTCTTTTCCCCATGAGAAACTATTTAAGTAGGTATGATCATTTCAAGATACATTCAATGAGCTAGCCCTTAAATCTAGAGGCTCACTTCCATTATAGGTACACCCATATACCTAGAAGTGTTCTCATGTTTCCCAAATCTAGAAGATTCTTGAACACCCTCTTTTAAGGTACAAGATTTGGAGACAACAAGAAGCACTATCCATCCCAGCACAAATAGACTTACTTCAAGAAGCTCTAAAAAATTTCCAACAAATAGAGAATATCTCAGCTAAGGGACCCACTACTATGGTTAGCTTGTGTCAACCTCAAACAGACACAAAAGTAAGTAAAAATGGTAAGCCCCCCTTTTTAACTTTCAGTTGTAGTTGTAAAAAGTCTTATCCATAACTATATGATATAAGTTGGGGATATCAACTATGTTATGCCCAAGAAAGTAGAAGATGCATTGGGTGTTGAATACATACCTATCACAAAAGGCATGGATCAATTGGATGGAACTATTGTCCAAATAGTTGGGGTTATTAAGGGTATATACCTTAATATCTATGTATGTCTAATCTTATCCATATCCCAAGACATCTCAGTGATTGACCTACCCCTTCTTTCTCCATCTTCCTTTCTTGATACTTCACTATAAAAATGGGAGGGTACCTATCTGTTGATTGGTCACATATGTTTCTCAAGACAAGATATGGGACTAGAGTGACCATAAGGGATAAACTAATTTCCAAAGACCACATTGTACCATACACTCCTATCCCTATGGAAATTAATTTAACATTGCGATACCAAGAAGAGTAACTTAACCATGATGTTGCAACACCCTTGGAATAAATACCATACACTCAGTTTGACAAATGGGGATCAATTTTCTAGTTTGACCCTTATGACTGTGTCAAGGAAATAGGGTTGGGTATGTATTTCATCCATGAATACTATGTGATCATCCCAAATCTTGTTAAACCATCCAAATATAATAACGGAATGTGTAAATTATACTTTTATGGCTCAAGGAGTAGAAATGGTGCAAGTATTGGTATTGTTTTGGTCTCTCCCCAAAAGGAGAGTTATTTTTATTCCTTTAAATTATAGTTTAGATGCACTAACAATATGGTAGAATATGAAACATTTATTTGAGGTTTCTAGTTGGTAAAGGAAAGGGGGATTCAATCACTATAGGGTGTTTGGTGATAGTGAACTAATTATTCATAGGTAAGATCAAGAAGCACGACCAAGAACAACTTGTTGAGATTTTAAAACATAGGGTTTGGGACCTGTTTAAAGATTTTATCATTTTAAAAATTCAAGTGATACTGATAAAACAAAAAAATAATGTTGATCAAATGGCCTCAATGTGCTCTCAATATAATATACCTAAATATATTAAGAAGGACAACAGTCACCATGTAAAGATGATAGTGAGACCATCTATCCCTGACAATGCAACCAATTGGCAAGTTTTTGATAGCAATGAATAAATTGTTAACTTTTTGTGAGATGAGGCTAAATACTTCGAACAAAATCAATCAAGGATCCAAGAATAGTATGGGGATAAAATAATTTAGTTGAAGACTAACAAGTTACACATGGGTCTTGTTACTTTAGAAAGTATTTTCAATTATGATGATCAGTTGAAAGGTGAGAACAAAAATCTCAGAATCAAGGAGAAAGACTATGAGTCATTATTCATATTAGAAGGCAAGGCTTTGAAAATTAGAAAGTTATGTAACACCTCTAAAAAACAAATGTTTATTAAATTATGTCAATAAATTGATGATAACTTTGCTTGGAGTTATAAAGATCTAAGGGGTTTTGACCCTAGCCTAGCCCAAAACACAATAGAGCTTAATTTGAATACTAAATGTGTTAGAAAAAAATAGAGGCCAATAAAGCCAAAAATATATCCTTTGATGAGGAGTGATCTATCTAAGTTGATAGAATCCAACATTATTTCCCCCATTAAACACTCATCATGGGTTGCTAACTTGGTCCTTGTTAGGAAAAAAATGGTGAAATCGAGATTTGTGTATATTTTCATGACCTAAATGAAGCATCCTTAAAATACCATTATCCCCTTTCACCCATGGAGAAAATCCTCCAAATAATATTTAGAGCTGAGAGGTTTTCCCTTCTAGATGGTTATTCTAGATATAACCAAATCCTAGTCTAGGAATCGAACTAGTTTAAGACCACTTTCACTATCAAATGGGGCACATATACCTACAATAAGATGCCTTTTGGTCTGACTAATGATGGTACTACCTTCCAAAGGGTCATGGATATGGATTTTAAGGGTTTGATTAATGAAATGATCTTGGTGTATCTATATGACATCATAGCTTATTCAAAACAAGCTGGTGACCACCTAGATCACCTTAGGAAAGTTTTTGAAAGGTGCAGAGATTTTGGAATTTCCCTCAATCCAAACAAATGTGTATTTTTAGTTCATGAAAGGAAACTATTGAGACACATAGTCTTGAAAGAAGGCCTTGTAATAGATCTAGAGAGGGTAAGTGTTATCTCTTCACTATCACTTTCTAACCATAAAAAGGGGTTACAAAGTTTCTTGGGGAAAATTAACTTCATGAGGAGGTTCATTCTAAATTTTGTTGCCATGTCCAAACCCCTTACCATTATGCTTAAAAAGGGGGTCAATTTTAGTTGGACAAGGGAAAGAAAGAATGGCTTTTAAGCCATTAAGTGAGATTTTTCTCAAGCTTCGACTCTTGTAAATCCTAACTACAAGAATGAATTCGCTATCCATACTTTTGGAGGGGAAGGAAGTGTAGAATCTATTCTAACCAAATAGAACAAATATCAATTGGAATAGCCCATAACCTTTTTCTATCAATCCTTAAAGGATTATGATGAAAGGTACAATTTTGTTGAGAAACAAGTGTATGCAATAATAAAAGCCCTAAAAAAGTTTAGTTGCATGTTTTCAAACAAAAAAGATTCAACTATTGGTTAGTCACCAAAGCGTAAAGGAGTTCCTTCTAAGCTAGGAAATAAATGATAAAATAGTTGGTTGGATCATGAAATTCATGGAATATATGTGATCATTAAAATAAATAAGCTCATAAGAAGAAAAGGCTTATGTGAGCAACTTGTTTTTGACATTAAGGTTGATGATTTAATATAGATTCTATAGGAATTTTAACCAATGAATCCTCATCTACTTAATAGCTAGATCTATGACATGACTACCTTCTTGTAAAATGGCAAATACTCACATGAGCCCCAACAGGGGCTTCAAAAAAGGTATTGTAGGCTCTAAACTATTCCTTATGCTCTCATTAATGAGATCTTATTTAGGAAATATATTAATGGAGTGATGTTTAGGTGCATCAATCATGATCAAATCTCCAAATTACTCAAAAATATTCATGATGGCTCATTAGGTGGCCATTTTTTGCAAGTACCATTGTTATCAAAATAATGAGGGCAGGATACCATTGCCCTGACATGTTCAAAGATGTTCATAGATGGGTGTGAAATTATAAGAACTGTGCCTACTTTAGGGGTAAGTAAATATTATCATCTCTTCCTCTTCAACCAATCCAAACTGACCAACCATTTGCTCAATCGACCATCAAGCACTAGATATAAATGTGTCCTTATAGTGAATGATTATTTTACTAGATGGACTAAATCGATTGTATTAAAATATGCCATGAAAGCATATATCTTATAGTTCATGGACATCATCAATAAATTTGTTATCCCTTACATGATTATCTCAAACAATGTCAAAGCTTTTATGGGAACTCAGGTGAGAGAATAGGCAATGAAACATAATATATACTTAAATACCTCATCTAATTATTTCCCACAAGGTAATGGATTGGAAGAATCTACCAACAAAATTATCATAAGGATTATAAAAATGAAAATGGAAGACAACCAAAAGACTTGGCACACTAAGCTAAAATCAATACTTTGGGTTGATAGGATCACTCCCAAAAGAGACATTGGTAATTCTCCATTTATGTTGTTCTATGGAATTGAAGCTAAACTTTTGTTGTTAATAGAGTTACCATATCTATAACTCACTCAATAGTTAGAATTAACTAAAAATGATGTGATGACCATGCAGTTGGTATAACTCATGGAGCTGGAAGAGGTCAGGAATTAGTCAATGCAAGTTTTGGAAGTAAGTCAAGCTCAAGTAAAGAGAAATTTTGACAATAAATCATCTAAAAATATATTCAATGAAGGAGACATGGTTCTCAAATGGGATGCTAAAAGGGCCAAGCCAAGTAAGCATACAAAATTTGATGCAATATGCAATGGTCCATACATCATAACCCATTACAAAAGAGACAATGCATTCCAATTATCCAAGCTTGATGGATTGAAACTACCCATCCCAGTCAATGGGATATACCTCAAATCATGATTCTAAGGTTGTAATTCTTTCTAAAACCTTATACATATTAAGATTAGTTAGTTTCCTACAAATAAGTGCTTTTTCACCCTCTATAACTCATTAGGAGTTTTGCTTCCTTAGTTTGTTTCAATTTTTGTTTTCCCTATTTTGTTTCTTCTTTAGGGCAATTCCCAATTCTATTTCTTCTACAAGTAGGATGTGATAAACTTCAAATGACTCCATGCCCAGTGAAATAGAAGGATACTGGGAAAAAATTGATTAGAAATCAATTACCATGCAAAGATCACAAAAAATGTTGATATTTTTGTGCCAAAAATCTCAAAACACTCTGTGCCTTAGAGGAGACCTATAAAAGTTTCTAAGTAAAAGCTTTAGAATATCTCAATTACCCTTTTTCAAGACCCAAGAGGGAACCAGAGATTTTTGTGCACTTTGAAACTTACAAAGTTACAAAATACACCTAAACATCCACTTTTCACTCACCACATAACAAGTGGAAACTAGAGATTTGTGTACACTTTGCAACGTTACAAAGTTAAAAAGTTCACTTATAACTCTACTTTATTATGTATTGAGTCCCAAGCAGAGATAGTTATTTTCATTACACTTTATAGATTTAAAAAGTTGCAAAGTGTGATGAAGACTCTGCTTCCCATTTTTCATTAATACCTAAGCAGAACAAGAATTACCACTATACTTTGCAACTTTACAAAGTTGAAAAGTGTAATCTGAATTTCACTCCCCACTTCCTAAACATATCCACCTCCAAAACCCCTCAACAACAAGTAGAAAGTAGAGAATGAAAGGCATATTAAAAATTTACAAGTATGTGGAGGTTTCCTTGAATTTTTGACTACCAAAATAAGTGGGAAACTAAAAATTACAAACATATTGCAAGTTGAAAACTTGTAATGCAACTCTAGAAAGCCACATTTCTACCTATTAACCCATATACTACCATTATTGGCAAGCTTGGCATTAATTAAGGGATTTGGTATATATTTTAGGTTTTTTACATCATTTTTAAACATTGTGAGCTAGAGCTCCATTGCCAAGCAATGCCACAACCATAGCCCATTCACCTCCAAGATGAGATATGCCATGAACTAGAGCGCTATTACCAATGAAGGAACACTAGATCCATCACTTTTAAAACCTTGTGCATATATACCTAGTATTTTTCTAGGTCATATATATATATATATATATATATATATATATATATATATATATATATATATATATATATATATATATATATTAGTCTACTTTGTATCATTGGCCACTATTGTTCTTTTTCTACAAAGCTTAAGTGTTTTTCCTTGCCATACTTAGGGTTTTTTCTCTAAAATTATTAAAGCATCATCATTTGACCTTATATTTCTCATAAATCTCCAATTTTTTACATTCACATGTTAACATCTTACTAAAATTTGTCTATATTCTTGTTGCAATTACCTTAGGTTTTTTTTGAAAGGTTTTTCATCGATTATAATTCCTCCCCCTTCAACTTGTTTCAAAAAATTAGTAATATTTTCAAAGCTTCAGTTAAATCCCCACTCAGATCCAAGTGAAGATTCCTTTTTTTTTCTCACCCTAATTTCTCGTTGGAGATCTGACTTGCAAATACAAACCATATTCCCATTAGACCTTTGGTTAGAGTTTTCAACTATGAATTACACCCCAAAACTATGATAGAGATTCAATTAGACTTTACAAATGATTTTTTAAGTTAAAACCCCACTGTGCACTGTGTCATTTTTTACAATTGTTATTACATACCATATTTTCATTAGAGTAGAACCCCTATAGAAGTATAATGAAACTCAACCAAACTAGAAGCAATAAAATTTCTTGTAATTGCAAATGCAAAGCGTAACTATCTCTATAGTTGGTTCCCTCACACATTTTCCTAGTGTATATGTCTAGGAAGGAGATGAAGTTCAAATCAAAGGGACCTAATGTCCCTTCCATCTTGGATTATAACATTAACGAGATAATTGACACTAACCTAGGCCACATAGACGTAGTCAACTTGTGTACTAAGATCAATGTAGAATTCAAAAATGATTGGATTCAAAGCATATATGATAGTGGTTTACCTCATGTTCTAACCTTTCCATTCTTAGAGCAAAGCCATGAGCTTGTGCTCACTATGACCAAGCATTATGATGTAGAAAAAAGAGAGGTAATTAATGATAATGGGGCGGGGGGAATATGAAATTAGAGCTAGATTTCATTGACACTATGTTTTTAATCCTAGAGTTTAAAAGTTATATAGATATTACTCCTAAATCCTCCAAGAAATTATACCAGCACAACAACTCATCATGTGCATAGATTATAAACAAATAGTGGTTAAAAACCCCTAAAGCTTTAACCTCAAGACCACCTAAGACCCTAGCTAGGATAGAATTCAAAGATGAGGTAGGGGATATCACTGTACTCTTACATAGAGTTACAAGAAACTAGAATGCAAAAAAATACCAAGATTAGATGTACAAGTATATATGGGTAATCCAAAAAAATAAACAATACATTCATTAGGCTCAATTAATTAGTGATTCCATTCATAGATAGCCGGTATAGGCTCAAACTACTGGCAAATTCTACATAGCCTCCTACCTCATCTATGCTTTGGAAAAAGGGAGGGCATTCTTAGGGTTAAACACAGTGCCAAATTAGATCAACAAAGTTTATCATTACTATCCTGATCTCACTTTTGATAGAAATAAACAATAATTTAGGAGAGTTAATGATGTTTTTATCTACTACATCATAACAATGTTTAAACAATAACTAGGGAAGACAAGTTTTCTTGATGTTGTGATGATAGAGATTACAAATTAGGGATCATACTTCATCTAGTTCCCCACATTTTTTTATATCAAAGTTGGTGGTTTTAGTGGGTGTCCTTACACCCTTCTTAGATATGTCAGTGATAAGTGGGCCCTAATAGAACTTGTAAGATTATTAGTGGAAACCCATAAGTTCTTGTCAATCAAGAACAAAATAGGCATGCACTTCCCTATCAGTATAGGGAGATACACGTGCTATTCCTTATCTAAGGCCAAATGAGTAGAGGCAAAAATGACTTAGATGACTTTGAGAACCCTTGAGGATAGGCCCCTTTATGATGTTATAGGTTTTATTTCTAGTTTATCTCACATTCCCTTTTATGAAGATTATTACGAGGACATGTAGGATGAGGAAGAGGTTAGGTTGAGGGATTATTTTAGGATGAACCTAGAATAGATTAAGAACTATGACATGGAATTGGCTCTAGATGAGTTGAAATATGAGGAACAACTAATGGATAGGTTTTATTATGATCATCATAAAACCTTCAACTCCTTTCAGGTGGTATACACCCAAATCCTTTTCTTTACTAAACAATACTACCCCAGTCATCAACAGAACTTTAAACTAGTTAATAAGTTAGGGGCAAAGATAAAAAAGATAGATTGAACATCACAGATAGGTTCAATAAGGTAAAGGACAAAAGGGTAGAGGTATAAGAAATAGAGGGTTCTAGCATTGGCACCCAAGCATATCAACCAGTGGGAACAATCATCTCACACAAAGGGAAGTAAACATAGAAGATCAAAAGGGTCGCTTCCAACACCCAAGTGCTAATAACCCAAGCACTACCATCTAACCCCTCCTATTTATACCATCTGGAATCAACTATTGTAACCCCTCCTCTTGTTTCTACCATCTAACCTATACAAGTAATTACTCTCCCATCTAGCTCACTAGTATAAGTAATCCCATTGGTAGTGAGCCAATCAATATAGTTGGTTATCCCAACTCCATCCTCACCTCCCTCTTCTGCAATCACTTCCACCTCATCCCCTATATCTACTACCACCCCAATGATCACCAACACCACCCAAAAATACATGGTTACCAACTCAGTCATTCTGAATGTAGTCCCACTATCTACCACAGCCACTAGGTCAGTAATAATTTCATTTTCATCTTTCATCACACTACCCACTACTTCTACTCTATCCATTCCAACCACACTGCTAGATTATTTTTCTACCTTGGGAACCATCATTCCATAATTTCCCTTTTTATGCATCTACATATCCTCTCATTCTCCCACTCTCACTTTGACCTAAACTCCCACCAAAGAGGTAGAGATAGAGAAACCCACTGACATAATTATGTCTAGTCAACCCAACAATGGGATAGAGACATCCAAATCATCAGTTGAAGACTCAGTAGAAACATCAATAGTAGATATGACACAGATTCATAGGTAATAGTGGCCATTAGGATAGGACAAGATTCATTGGTAGCCACTTTTAGTTGGATTGCACAATCAATGTCTAATAAGAGGAAGCAAATGATATCTCTTAACACCCTAGATTTTAGTCTATTAGAAGCATCTAAATGACCAAAAAGAGGTCCCAAGACTATTTTTAGAGCCTCTTATGATGTAACAAGGGAGAAGTATGCAGAGATAGCAGTTCCCCCACCTAAAAAATAGGAAGAAGATTTAGCAGTGGAGGATTATCAGGTATCCATGGTACATCTTGGCCTTCCAATGAGAAAGGGACTGAAATATGATGTCCAAATAAGCATAAGTTCTCTTTTTGATAAAATTACAGTGATAAGGTCACCAAGGATGAGTTGAAGAATAAGGTAGAGTAGTTGACAGCTACCTTGAAGAAGGTCATAGACCTAGCACATCCACTTGAACCAACCTAGCTGACTCAATCTCCCTCTCAATTCCCTAATAAAGAGACATTTGATATAATGATAGAGATTGGCATAATGGGCAGAGCTGCAAAGAATTGGGTCAAATAACTAGTCAATAAATGGAACAAGGTGATGGGGTTGGCAATGGATTATTACAAAACACTAAAGGATGACCTTATAACTCTGAAGGTAGAAATAAACAAATATGACAAAGAATTTGAAAGGCTATGACTCTACTCTCCCAAGTTGCAGGCCATTAACCAAATAAAGAGTGACATCCTCAAGTCTGAAAAGATACTCAAAAATCCATCAAAGTATGATGCACTAGAGAAGGCAACCAAGTTCATATTCAAAATAATTAAAGAAAGTATTGATAAGGCCAAAAGCGCAAGTGATAAATTCACTGATGTAATGTATAACATTGAATTTTTAATTTTTAAATTACCATGTGAGGTAATAGATTACCAAGATGAACATCTTCCTATTCAGGTTGTCTAGGATAAATTCAAGTAGGTGATTAAGAGGGAATCAACACATGACACAATTCTAAATTTGGATTCCATCCAATAGTTTATCAAGTACCAAATACACTTGATCAAATGGATAAAGATATCCAAATCTATATAGCTTCTTCCAAAGAATTATCTGAGTTAATGGCAGAATGTGACATCAGTAATGTTTACATAATTGGTCATGATGAAGAGTGGTTACAAGAAATATTCAGTAGCTTTGATGCTTACATTGAGAAGATACAAGTGGAAAATTATAAATAATCCTCTAATGTCAATGTAATTGATTAATTATTTAATTATTTAAGAATAATGCATTTTGTAAATTACAAATTTTGTAATTTACATTGAAAATTTGTAAAGTTACAAGTTGTAAATTGCAACTATCATTTTGACAGCTCTTAGATTTTAAGTTAAAAAAGTGATACTTGTAATTTTCAATTACCATTTCTTCAAGTTTAATTTTAAAAAGTGTAACTTGTATTTTGCACTTTTCTTTTTGAGAATTTGAATGAATTAAAAGTTGTAAAAGCTCACATTTTAATTTGCACATCCTTTTCTGTCAAGAAACTTATAAGTTGCAAGAGTCTCAACTACAATTTATGATTTAGGTTTTACAAGTTATGTTTTAAAATATTCAAATATTGAAAAAATCATTCAACTTTGTTAAAAGATTAACCAAGTCATGAAGTTTCATTTTGGCACCCCATGAGACTTCTTCAACTGAGTTGAAGGAGAGATGTTTCAAATTGAAAAATCCAATAACATTTTTCTCCTTCTTCAACATTCGACAAAGTGCCCAGCTTCTTGTAGAGTCCTCTTCTTCCTTATACTCCACCAATTATGCCTCTTCAAGTGGAAAATGAGGACATTTGTATGAGCACTCCCTAATTTCTTGCTCCAAGAGTAAGTGTAAAAGTTTTGGACTTCTCTCTCAAAAGAGTGAGTGTTTTGAATAAATATGGGTCTCCTACATAGCCTATGGATATTTTTACTGATATATATACTTTTTTGCTTTTGATAAGTTCATCTACATGATATACCCTGAAGACTATCAATACACTAAATTTTTATCTTCCTTATTTTGTGTCATCCTTGTGTATGTATGGATTTTGTTACATTTGTGAATGATATAAGTCTTATTTCAGTCACATAGGATCATTTTTGGTATTTATCTTTCCCTTTTGAAATCTTGTTGAGAAAAAACTGAGAACTTTGTTCTTTATTTGATAAAATGTCTTCATACTCATGTAAGATTATGTTTCAAAATATTTTAGTATATTATTATTCAAACTATGTTCGATCAAATCAAGCAATAATTTACACTAAAACCTTTGGTGCATCACCATTTCTAGTTCTAAAACTCCTTCAAAACTCTTATCCTTATAAATGAAACCTCATTTATGAGCAAAATCAGAAAGAAGCTATAGATAGAAGTGAATTGGCCATGTATTAGTTAAACTAATCTTAGTGAAAGGAAGTCAGCCTTCTCTAGAGGTTCGCCTCAACTCACTAAGGTCCCATAACTTAGAGGTGATCCCATTGTATCATTAGATTCCTATGTACTATAAATCCTATAGAACATAGTGGGTGCAAAATCTATTGATCAAAATACTCATGATTTTATGCTCCCCATTCATCAAGGAAGAAGTTTGAAATGTCTTCAAGAGGTACAATCAGTTATTGATGATTAGGATGATCCTCTTCATCAATGAAAGTGAAATTCACATTTGAGATATTTGTCTTGTATGTATCAAGATGTAATTTATACATAGGTTCATATTTAATTATAACCTCAGTGTCATATCTAGTTCTAAAATCCATGTATGACCAATCAGATGACAAATAACCCTCAATCTTGGAGGTGAAGTATCTTTAAAAGTATACAACAAAGTATGGTTTCAAATCCACTATAAAAATATCTTAAACAATAAAAAAAATTAGACAAGCATGGAGATTAGGACTCAAACCTTTGATCACACCCACAGTCTTAGTAACTAAACCATCGAATTATAAGACACCCTTGGTATTAGTCTCATACTTTAGTCTTAACTTATTAATTATTTGTTTAGGCATCATTAAACTACTTACCCCACTATTTATCATGCAATTATGTACTAATAAATCTCCAATAATCATATAAACATAAAAACTATGTGCTTTACCATCTTTTCTTAACTTCCCATTAGTAGGTGTAGGTGTTTTTGTGAAGACTAAACTTTCTCTTCTCATTGGTGTTTTTGAAAGGCTAATTTTATACAACTCCTTCTTGAGTATCTCCTTTTGTCTATGGAGATCTAATGTTTCCCACATACGAATACTCACATTCAACCTCTTCATTTGGTCCACAATGTTGATGCAAGGACCACCAATCCTTGTTTATCCTTTAGTTGTCAAACTATTTTGAGCTTACATAGTTTGAGGAATAAGAACACCCTTTACATTCTAATTTTTCTAAGTTTATTGGGGCTTATGGGCTACATTAGGTTTTTTTATTCCTTGAGACATAGGATTCATGACTAGATTTTTCCCAACTTCTTAAGCATATTCAACTTGCCTTCTCTTGGATCTAGTATTAATTGTTATAGAGGTATCAACAACCTTCCTTATGCCTCCCAACTGATTTACTACACACCAATATTCCTCTTGCCAATTTACAAATGTAGCATCAAATTGAACTTGCTCTTTATTTTCCCTTACTTGATTAGTAACTTTAGCTTATGTCATAGAGGGAATTATTCCATATTGGGCCATAACAGCTTGATTAAACACCTAATTTTGATTGGTAGGATGATCATGAGGCTAATCCCATTAAGAAGACAAATCATGCTCTTGCACAAGGTTTTTTTAAATAGGTATTAGAGATCTAGATGTAGAGGAAGCATTTGGATTATAACTGTTATATGTTCTAGCATTAGTAACTTGCCCTTGTCCTTGAGAATTGGCTTTAAAAGGTGGTATTTTTAGTTGATTAGACTGATATGATTGCTAAGGTCTATGAGACTGATTTTACAATTGCCTTTTGAAAACCATCATCTAATTTGTTATAGTTTGAGTAATGTTTTATCTTCATCATTTGACTTGTTTGATTGACCAGGAGTAACCAACTCTTGACTAATTAGTGTAGTAATAGGAGCAAGAATTAGATTAGGAGGTTGTATATCAAGAAATAATGGCATGGGTATTCTTGGGGATATATTTCCATCTTGTATAAGATTATTCTCAGCCTTGATGGTAGCATCATAGGCATAAATATGGTCTCTCCTCCCATAGATTATATCGTGATAATAATATCCCTATTCAATTCTTTGAAATAATAGAGAATGACATAGTTTGTAGTAGTTATCACAAGAGGGGGAATCATATCCCATGTCTTATAAAATCTATAATTGAAATATTGCATAAACTCTTGTGGGTTTCTCTTGATGGTAGTTAATTTCTCAGCTACATACAAGTGATCACTCTTGTCTTCAAACCTCTTACTCAACTTTTCTCCCAATTGGTCCCATGTATCAATGGAATTAGGAGCCAAGGTCCTATACCAATCCAAATATTTTCCCTTAAATGAGATTTCCAACAACTTGATGGCCACATTCTTTTGATTGATATTGTGAATACTACAAAAATTGGACATATCTCTAATGTGCTTAATGAAGCTAATGGTGTTTTCTCCACTAAAGTATGGGACACTTTTAAGAGCTACCACATGGATGTCATCATATCTTGAAAGTTTTAGGTGGGATCCACCATTGAAAGTAAAAAAGGTTAGGTTTATATCCATCTTGCAAGATTTAGGAGAATTTGGAGTATAATGGAAATGGAGTTTCCTTCTAAGAGTCTTGGTATAAGGGGAAAAACAAAGGAATCTCTTTCTCTTGACTAAAAATGAAAGTAATTCAACAAAATCAAAAGGAATACCTTTGGCCCTTGACCTTACAGTCACATTTGGCATGAAAATTCAATTACTAGTCTACAACCAAGAGATAAAAACTTGTTGGAGTCGCATGTTATTACATGAAGGAGGTTATTACAGCTATAAAATTATCAATACTAGCATCAATCTTGGATAACTTTGTTGAAATTTTATCCCATCGGGCATGCCAAAATTATTATCAATCTAATTTGCACCCCTAAGAAGGTTTTTAAATCATTCCTAATTAGATGATAGCATGGAATAGCTTTTAGACTGTGGGTGGCCTAATTGGTGAAGTGAATATCTAGATTGGGCTAGTTCCCTTGATGATTTACCTAAAACTACAACTAACCTACTAAAATTTCAAATAAAAAGGATAGAAGATGACTAAAATGAGAAAAATAACATGAAGGTGATGCACCAACTATAGTTTCCTCAACTTGATAATGTTTTCACTATGAAATGATAAGATTACACCTAATTTCACAAATTCAAGATAGATCCTCCCACACAAGTGTTTCTATATGAAAGTTATGGTTAGTGCAACAACCAAGGTGATTAATCAAAAGGCCTAAAATAAGACACTAATGACTTTCAACACTTAACTCAATAAACTAATTGATACACTTCATATGACCTATGCAAACATGACTAACTCACATAGAGGCATGCATGGAAAGGACACATTCAACTAAGTAGTACAACTATCACTAACATTCATTAATAGTTCATTTAAAATTAACTAAATACAAGACTAAGAAAGTGTAACTCGGGTTGAATTTTATTTTAGAAGAAATAAAAAGTATCAAATTTTACAAGTCTTCACCATACACATTTAAAGGTTACATTCAATTCCTTTCAATACTTCATTTATAGAAGAAGAGAAGTAAGACAAAGAGAAGAGAGGTGTCAAGAGTCCATCATGACTTTAAATTTGTCATAGGGTCAATTTCATACAATAAGTGGAAGAGATAAAAAAGGATTTTTGATCCTCTTATCCATGTGTCAACTAAAAATGTATATATCTTCAACATTTTGGTGAAGAAATGAGGAAGAGACACTCATTGTGCATCTTGAACTGATCCATCTTCTTGTATAAGGAGTTATGAACTATTTGTGGTGAGTTGATCCTTTGTCTTGATACCTTGTGGATTCTTGCTTTCTCCCAACTTAGAAATACAAGATAAAAATTCATCATGAGGGGTTTAATGGTCAAATGAGGCTCTTGAATTACTTCATACTCACTCTAAGGACACTTGTAAAACTAGCATGACACGTTTCACCTTATTTTATCTTAAGGTTACAAAGAAATTTGCTTCTAACTACCTATCCTAATTCTTGGAAATTTTCTTACGTGTGTGAATCCTCCATCATCACATTAGGTGCTCACTAAGATGCTCCTAAGGTTCCTTTATCCTTGAAATAGGTTTGAAACTGCACTTTTTTTATACAAGAGTGATCACACTCTCCTCATTAAGGCTTGATAGTGATTTGAAACCTTTATTATCATTGTGAAGACTTCTAAAATGACTTATGAATTACCATAATACATTTTTTTGGCTCAAGGATCCTCTGTAAATGGTTAGGAAGACCTATTGGCCTCAAAACCCTACAAACAAGCTCAAAAGGGTAGTTTCTAAGCTAGTTTTATGTACATTCCAACTCACATGTGCCAATATCCTACTATATTAGACACCTAGGAGAGGCATAAGGATCATCCAAGTAGTTTTAAATCCATACAAATCCATTTTGGGCACTTAAAATACTAATCTTCTCTATCGAATCTCTTGAGAGGTTTTAGCAGGGTTTTAAGGTCTTAACTTATTAAGGATTGTTCATAAAGAACACATCCTTGATCTCAAAACCAATGTCATAGTGTTGTACTATGAATACCCTATTAACTCCTCCAATATCCATTTGTACCCATGCAACTCCTCATGTAAGCTCACACATGATGAAGTTGGGCTTCTCGGACAAGACATGCTTGTAGGTGAACTCGAGGGAGCTAAATTAATATAATAGGTCATAAAAGTGCTTGGTTTGAATTTGGAATACATTCATAATGTCTTTGAAACATAACATTAGTTTTGAAAATATTTTTCTCAACTCATTTACCCTTTAAACCCTTTGTAACCTATACTAACCCACTATTAGGATTTATAGATAACTTTATGTAAATGACCCTAGTAGTTCTTGTTGATCATTTTAGCTCTATTAAAATGGGTTTAAACCATGTGGGATTATATACCAAGGTCCCCTCTACCTCATAAGAGTTTTAATACTTCAATTTTGTCTAAAACTTACATAATTTCCTCATGTTTCATGAGCAGTCCTATAGGTCTCTCCTTGGGATTCTTAACTATTAGGCTTTGAGGTTGAGTTCTCCTCAGTTGGATTTTGAATTATAGATGATTATAGTAAGGATATAACCTTTAATCATCATCCCTATGACCTCTAAAAACCTCCTTGTCCCTTTACTAAACACCACAAATGTGATTTTCTCTATTTTGCCTATGATAGATAAGTCTCTATTAGGCCTAAGGCTCTCTTTCATGTGTTATACCCTATCTAAGACTATTTTACCAATAATGGTACTATATTTAATGTATTTCATGTCTAATTATCCTATTCACATTATTTTAATTATGAAAATTAACTTGATAAATCCATTTTGTCTTCACCATGATGCACATGGTCCATTGAGTGTCCTTTCCTTACATGACTTCACCATTTTGATATGTTTGAGGTTTGAACTATGTCTTGTGTGTGTGTGTGTGTGTGTGTGTGTGTGTGTGTACACTTCTTATGGAGAGTAAAATTATATCTTTAATAGGTTCCATTTATGTTCTATGTTCATTTTTTATTCTTCAATCCCAAACTGCCTATCTAAGTGTCTTGAGCTTGGTTCTTACTAAATTACATGTGTACAGCTGAGTATACCATTATTCCTTCAAGATAACTCATGAAAAAAAATTTAAAAACTTTTTTATAACATTATATAATATTTATGGACCATTTATCATCATGATAAACCAATATTTGATTAGTTTCTTGAGGTTACAACTCCTCATGAATAAAAAACCTCATTCTCAGTTTTATAAGCTTGTTATCTTTTCTCAAGTGTTCATGACCACTTTGATGTTCTCCTTGCTTCATATATAATCTTAAACATTAAAAACAAATTCTTTGGTCTCTCATATATTATGTGGCCTCTCAAACTCATTTCCCATCACAAAACTTGGCTAGTTCATCTCAACTTGTAGGTAGATCTGTAGGTGACTGTTTTAGGCCTAAAGCTCTCTTCATTTACCATGTGATTGATTTCCTTTACTTAAATGATCCAAATAAGATAAAATTGAATTAAAATATTCCCATTAATACTATTTTCATTGAGGAAATATGTAGGACTTGTCAATCATCCTCTAATTTAACATGTAGACCTATAGCCTACTACCATGCATAGCTACATTATCCCTTGGTATCTTTTGTTCTTCACAAGCCTAGAATAATATTAGAATTTTGGCTAATGTTTATCACTAATATTGACATTTAAAGTTATATTTATACTTTATAATCACTAAAAATCACGTAATAATGCATTTCAAAACTCATTCATGAGTGACAGACATATAGCTCTCCCTTTCATATTTAGGACTTTATTGTAAAACCCTAAGACTAATGGATTTCAAGGTTTACCATCTGTAATATTCACTTGAGGGTGATATTTTAGGGTTTAATAATGTTTTAGGGATATCTTTATATTAAATAGAGGATTAAAACATCCAAAATCAACCAAAACCTCAGATATAGCTTCTCAAATAGGTCTGTAGCTCATTCAAAGTAGAGGTTTTGTCCTTTTAATGTTGGCATGTACCAAATAGATGATATAAAATTGTGTGATAACACTATCATGGTCCTAAATAGTCTCAAACAATAATCCATTTTCAAAAATTATCTAAAAAATGCTATAAAACTGCCCAAAACTGAGCTATTGAGATTTTAAGGCACTATTTTACACTTTAACTCCTTAACAATTGTTCATAAAGCTAAGGAACTTGATCAAAAAACCAATGACACAAAATATAATGGCATTAGGTTCCCCTCCTTTTCCATATAAATTTTGATCCAAATCTCTTTCTCCTCCAATAACTAACCTCAAATTGTTGGGCCTTCTTGGGCTTGCAAGCAAACTTGTGAAACCCAATGGAGAAATGGCATAGGTTTTTGCCTTTTCTGAGCCTAACACTTCTTCCTAATCATGTATTTTAGTATGAGGATATTATATATAGCCTTTTATAGTCTTTTAAGTTGATCCTCAATACAAAACTTTTTCAAAGAGACCTTTACAAGCCTATTCTCCTAAAAAAATCACTTGTTCTGCCTTTTTGACCTATTGGAGCTGATGAACTAGGTGGCCATGGAAACTCCCTTGATCTGTAGGGTGATATAATGATGTATCAAATCATTTACCACCTTTATTCCCCTATAAATTCTTTATTGTTTCTCATTTAGATGTTATAAAATGATGAATGGGTAGTTACAAAGGTGTTCTAACATTAGAAAAGCATTCTTAAGACATTTTAATCAATATATACAACCAAGTATACATATCATGACATTACAAAAGTGTTACATGACATGAGAGACCCATATTCAATGATATAGACCTTCATTTTTTACCTTTTCTTAAAACTTCATAATACAACATTGCAATAAGTAATACAAAACATAATGAAGAAAACCTTAATCTTTCCAAGCATACCTTAACTTATCCAAAATGCTTAAAATTACAATATTATCAACTTACTAGTTATGATCCTTGGTCTACTTATTTAGCTTGGTATATATTCCTCCTTGAAGTGTCACCCTTATTCTTTTTTGACCATGATTGAAGGTTAACCTTGACTTCACACTCAAACCTTAACCTTGTCAAAGTTGACTTATGCTAAACACATTAGAAGTGACCACATTGGTTGACATGATGACATGATTGGGTGTTTTGAATTCACTTCCAACTAGACCATTCTAAGAGACTCTAAAAACTACCAAGAACAACATAAAGCCTATCACTATGAAACAAACATGGCCATGACAAAGCCCTTTAGATGGCTATCAATAAGGTTAAGATCACGATGACCAAAAATTTAAATGTTACTCACCCATTATGACTAATTTTAGTTAACAATGATGACTTGTACTATTTTAGATTATGTGTCACCTTCACCATAGTGTAATTAGATCCAGATCATGGGTTGTCACTCCTTATAAAATATCCAAACACTAGTTCTTCATCTTCATAGTGGTTATATAAAAAATGGCCTAGTGAGCTCACAGTTGCAAGCTAACCCCAAAGAGCCCTCTATCAGTGGGTGTTGTCTATATAGCCACCACTTTGAATAGGGCCTCATACTGATATAGTTATCCCCTGCATGTTAGCTTGTGTTTGTACAAAGATGTAATATATAGAAAGTAAATACAATAGTGACCTAGCTTGTAACTTAGAAAATATGATTCATGGAGTGATCCTTCAGTATTTCAGACCTGTAGATATGTCTCATTGTGATTGATATAGAAATAGATAAAAATAGGGAAGTTTGCTCACTTGAATACTTGATTGAATGATTTTGGTAAGATGCCTTGTGAGTTTTTAATTATATACTAGGTGAGGTATGATTGAGGGTTGATATTGTGTGTGTGTGTGTGTCCCTTTAAGAAATATCTCACATTAAATCGCTTAGGTTGATCTTAGGTATACGTTTCATTTATAAATTTTATGACTTTAAGGCACTAGACACTTATGTTATAACATGATACTAGCATCGATGTAGGCATCTAGATGGGACGTAAGTGTCCAAGAAGCTAGAAAATAAGTACAAGTCCAAAACTTGTAGAGATAACATAAATAGGTTTGTAGTAATCTGAGCACAATATAAAGCTTGGATCATTAGAATAACACTGGTCAAACTAAGAGATAAGTAATTTATCTTAGAGAGATAGTGTATGCAATTCTTTCGATAGTGGGAAGGTCTATAAGCTAAAGGTACATCTATAATATGTATTTTTCAAGTGTATAAGACTAGGATGGTATATAATTCAGATTTATTGTCTTCATTTTTCACCCTTAATCTAGTAATGAAATTTCTAGTTTAAAGTAAAATAAATGTGCAATTGGGTGTGTATAACACACCTTGCCTTTATTTGAGTCATGCTTGAGTATTTTGCTGGTGACTGACCTACAATAAAGAAAACATTATAGTGTACAATCAGTGTATATAAATTAAAATCGAAAGCAGTAAAATAATTGAAATATAAGGAGTAAGATTTAGTACACTTGTATTGATGCAACTATTGATAAAATTAATAGAATATAAAATATATATGCAATATAGATTAGATATAGATGAATAAATAATGACAAAGAGCACATATAATTGGCATAGTGCACAAAAATTTAAAGAGCACACAAAATTGACACAGTACACAAGAATTTAAAGTGAAAAAACTTTCAAGAGGTAAAAAACCCATGAAAATGATATTTAATAAATTGAAAAACTTTGTACCCCAATACAAATCCTTCCCTTCTCACTTCTTCACATAAGCCTTCACAAAACTTTTGTAAATATTTACCACATGCAAATATTAAATTCATCAAGTGTGTTTGCAATGAAAAATACAATAGGGGTAAGACCCTATTTATAATAAATGTGAGGAGAGGTGACCATTGTAACCAATGAATTAATCCTTCCTACGAATCATTTAAATTAATTATTTAATAATAAATCATAGTATTTTATTATTTATTTACACAAAATTTTTACCTTGTGTTTAATAAATAATAAACTATTATTATTTAATAATAAACTAAAGTATGTTAAGTGTTTAAATTAACCCACTTAGACATTAAATGTTTTAACACTCCCTCTTAATGTTAAGTGGGGATAAATGTTATAATCACCTTAATACAGAAATTATATTATGTACATAATTAAAGAATTTAAAAATTTTTATCATGCCAAACATCATTTTTTGAAATAAAAAGAATTATAATCCATAAACAATTATAAATTCTAAGCTAGCATAATTGTGAGACTACATCTCACAATTTCTCATGAATAATCATCTAAGCATATTTGGAGACTTTTATAACATAAGGATCTCCATTAGAAATTATAATTTTATGTATTGGAGTACAAAAGTAAAACTTCTGCACAAAGTTTACTTAGATTACATACCTTCCAAATGAATTTTACTTAAATCGCATAACTTCTACATGAAGTTTACAATGCGAAGAAGTATAAAGAAGAAAGAATACATGGCTATTAGGAAGTGGTATTGTCATGCACACTCCCCCTTAATGGCAACTCCAAGAGACTTAACATTGCATGAAATTAGCAAAACTTGGTAACACCAAGTGGTTTTGTAAAGATATATGCCACTTACTCATTCGTAGGATAGAAATACAGATCAATATCACCATTGAGGACTTTCTCTCAAATAAAATGCACATGAATTTCAATATATTTAGTTTTTTGATGTTGCATTAAATTTTTTGTCAGATCTATACAACCTTGGTAATCATAATGAAAGATGATACTATGAAAAATATCCAAATGAAGTTATCCCAATAACCTTCATAGCCACATAGCTTTTTTTATAACTTCCATAGCACTTTTGTACTTTGCTTCAGTAGAGGAGATAGAAAAAATATGTTACTTCTTACTACTCTAAGTGATATCACCTACACCAAACTTAAACACATATCCAGAAGTAGATTTATGATCTATAGTATCACTAATATGGTCAACATCATAATAACCATATAATTTAACATTGTCAATGAAAGAATAAAATAAACCAAAATTAATTGTATCTTTGATATAACAAAAAATTTATTTAGCTAATTTCCAATGATCCAAATATAGATCTTGCATAAATCTGGAAGTAACACCAATAATATATGAAATATCAAGCTTAGTAATGGTTAGATAAATCAAACTACCAACAAGTTGTCTATATAAAGTAGGATTCACTTTTTCACATGTAGTTTTTGGATCAAGTTTAACACCAATTTCAATAAGATTGGAATAAGATTTACAATCAAGCATGTTAAACTTAACAAGAAGGTTATGAGTATACTAAGATTGTGATACAACAATAAAAAATTTATCCTATAATATAACCATATTTAAAAAGGATGTAAAATATTTAAATCAGTCATTTCAAATATTTGACTTAGTTTGTCCTTATATTTATGAATTAAACTAGATACATCATCAATAATCAATAAATCATCAACATATAATAAAATTAGAATCAGATGACCATTTTCAATTTTAATAAAGAGATTATTATCTGAATAGCAGTGAGAAAAATTAATTTTTTTGAAAAAATAAGTAATTTTAGAATACCAAGTTTGAGAAGCTTGTTTTAAACTATACAAAGATTTTTTTAACTTACATACATAATGTTTTCTATTAGAGTCAGTGAAACCTTTATGTTGAGTCATGTAGATTTCTTTTTCTAAACCATGATTTAGAAATGTATTCTTGACATTCATTTGGTGGATAACCTAACTATTTTGAGCTACAAGAGTAATAAGAAGTCTATCAATAATCATTTTTTCTACAAAAACAAAGGTTTCAATGTAGTCAATCCTAAGTTTTTGAGTAAACCCATGATTAACTAATCTAGCTTTAAACTTTTCAATTTTATCAATTGAATTATAGTCAATCTTATAAAACCACCTGCGACTGACAATATGTCCTTTAGATAAAGGAAGGACAAAATCTCAAGTCTAATTTTTAATCAAAGCATTATATTTAGGTTGCAATCAATATTTCATCTATCATCTTGAGTGGCTTCCTTAAATGATTGAGGTTCACATTCATACATAGTTATTAATACATAATAAGATTGTTGACTTCTAGTTAATTTATTAAGGTTATCAACATTAAAAGATTAAATTAGAGATTTTGTTCATTTAAGTCTTTTAGATTGAACATAAAACTCAGGGAGTTCTTCAGACTCTAAGTTGTCCAAAATTAAATCAAATTCATCAAGGGCATATATTTCATCTCTAGGATAAACATGAGAGTCAAGTTCATCAATAGAAGAACATTGAAGAGATTCCATAAAGGGATCACAAAAAGATTTTTCAAGAATATAAATATTCTTAATCTGAATGATCTGACATTTATAAGGATTATACACTCTTAAATATTTTGTCTTACTTTTATAACCTGAAAAAATACAAGAATTAAAAGTGGGATCGAGATTTTTTCTTTTAACTTTAGGAATAAAGATAGAAACAGGACTATCAAAGATCTTAAGATGAGACAAACTAAGTTTCTTTTTAATCCACATTTATAAAGGAGTAGAAAGATGAAAATATTTGATAGGGATGTTATTTAGAATATGCACAAAAATATTCATGGCTTTCATCCATAAAAATTGAAAAATATTTACAAATTACAACATTAATCTAGCCATTTTTATGATGGTACAGTTTTTCCTTTCAGCAATACCATTTTGTTGAGAGAAATAGGGAGTTGTTAGTTATCTTTTAATACTAAAAATAATGTAAAAAGAATCAAACTCTTTACTAACATATTCAACATCATTATCAATTCTTAATCTCTTAATATAAAAATTATATGTATTTTCAACACTAACTTTAAATTCTTTAAATTTAAATAACACATCAGATTTCTTTTTAATGAGAAAAGCCCAGATCATTCTAGTGTAATCATCAATAAAAATAACATAATACAAAGAACCATTAATAAATACAATTTTAAAAGGTCCTACAACATCACTATGAATCAATTCTAAAGGATGTGAGGAATTCACATCATGATTCTTGTGAAAGGGGTTAGTATGTTGCTTACCACATAATCAGTCTTCACAAGTTTCATGATGAGATGGATAAAAATAAGTTCAAAAATAATATTATTTATAGACATATCATATAAACTTCTAAAATTAATATATCCTAATCTTTCATGTTGTAATTGAGATTCATTCTTATTATGTGATGAAAAAAACATGCAAAAGAAGGAGAAAAGATATATAAACCATTCTTTTGAACACCTTCAACCATCAAAGAACCATATTGATTTTAATGGACTAAATATTTTTAAGTAATGTTATAATAAAATTATTATTTACAAGTTGAGAACAAAATAGCAATTTTTTTAAGCTTAGGTACATAGAAAATATCATTTATAGTAACATTTGAAAATATTGATTTTCTCTATTCAGTTGTTTCTAAAAACAATTATCTTCTAAGTAAATTTTTTTAGAGATATCTCTAGAATCGTGAAGAACATTAGATAAGCAATTCATATGATGTGATGCGCTATTATCTAAAATCCACTCATTTTCATTTAAAGTAAATAAAGCAACATACAAAGCAATAATATTTGAATCTTGATTGTTATTTTGATTAAGGTTTTGATTCTTTTACTTGTTTTGATTAGATTTCTTCTCTTTATTATTTTTAAAAGTTTGATTGTTATTTTTATCTTTATTTTTATAATAAGTTTTCCTCCTATAACCAAATTTATCACATAGATTGTAATTTCTATTAAACTTAAGTTTATGATTTTTATTACTAAATTTTTTATTCTCGTATTTGTCTTTCACAGAATTAAGGTTAGATTTTGGCTTTTAATTTTATCAAAAATATTATTTAATGTGAAAAATATTTAAGTGACATTTTCTTTAGAATTAAAATTTGTCATAACTTGTTCTTCTTGAATTAGGAGAGTAGACAAAGTGGTAAGGTCAGGGATATCTTGCTTAGTTTGATACTTAGAATTCAAAATTGAAATAAAATTTTCAAACTTTTCATGAATATTTAAATGAATGATAAATAAAGTAATTGATCTTGAATCAAATTAAAATTACATCCATCTATTTGAGCTTTAATATTTTTAATTTTAACAAAAAAATTCACAATTTTCTCATCACCTTTCATAGGTTTAGTTAGTAATTCAATGATTAACTTAATAATATTTGAGAGATGAGTGCCCTCATAGATGGATTTAAGGAGTTTCTAAGCATCTCTAGAAGACTCTTGATTACCAATGTGGAGAATGAATTCATCCTTAATACTCTGCAAGATAATATGCATACCTTCTATAATTTTTTTTAAATGCATTGGTAATCTCAGGGGTCACATGTCATCTAGAAGGGACTTTTCAGTTACAATGACAATATTCCATAACTTGTGGATCATAAATTTAGCTTTAACACAAAATTTTCATATATTATAATTATTTTTCATTAAGCATTTGAGATTTATAAGAAAAATAAGGTGAAGCCATAGCCTCCCTTTAAACAAGACAATAACCAAAGTGTGAATTTTAACTTAATTTAATATTAAAATAAATTTAAAAGTACAAACACATAATAATTGTTCAATTTAATGTTAGACAAAGTAAAAAAATTGTAAAATATTGTGAGAAAATAGGGTGTCGTAAGTGTCGTAAAAATACACTAATGTAAGAACAATTTTAAGAAAAAATAACCTTTTTAATGAGTTTTTGTACTATAATTATAAAATAAACTAAAACACAAGTGCAACTAAACTTAATTACATAATTTAGATGACAAATAATGCAAAAATTTGATTTAGAATTGCACAAAATTAGGTATTGAAAGAGTCACACTCAGAATGACCACCTAACCACTATTATTAAAAACGTTATAAAACTAATAGTAGAAGATTTAAAACATAAAATGGACCATGTAAATGTGTATGGTGCCAAAACCTAAAAACTGACTAGTTACATGACTATGTTTGTCAAAATATTTACTAGGTCAAAGGTCAAAACAAATTTGATAGGCAATTAAGGTTTTAGGTGTGTGAAATGTTGACATGAAAACTAAAAAAAAAGAATTTAATTTAAATTAAATTACAATTAATTTTATCAAGACAACCAATAAAATCAAAAAAAAAAGTTTATAAAGGGTTTTGAACTTGAGATCTTATTAGTTGTAAGTTTTGGTAAAATTAAGATCACCAACTCATCTATGAATTTAATTAAATATTTACATGCATTAATTGATATTTATTTATTATTTTTTTAATAATAAAAAATATAAATAAATATTTATTGTGCATATAAAATTACCAGTAAATAACAATTACTTTCTTTTTAACTTTCAGAGTAAAAAACAAAGCAAGTGGGAGCCACAAGTCTGTGTAGATAATTCGATGTTTAAATAAAAAATTATTTTATAAATAATTTATAAAACTATATAAAATAAGTTACATATATGTAGCTTTACAATGGTTTCCCTGTAAAATTTTAAGAGCTCAATTTTTTTTGCACAGGTCTCGGATTTGCTTGAAAATTTAACAACCTTCTTATTTTTGTTTGATAAACACAATTGGACCCTAAAAATAGATTTTTTTATGAAGAATTTAGTATTTTGAATTGCCCACGTTGAAGTATGGCACCCTTGTAAATGGTTGGGAGATCCCATAAACTTGTACAGGTACTAAAAAAAAATTAAATTTGTTACAATCTTTCAGAATTTTTTTTAAATGATGAAGGAATTTACAAAATTGAATTTTGACTAAAAAGTCAATTTTTGAGTTTTTCTAGGCTAGTTATGTCGCCTCTATGAAAATAGTGTCAAAAAGAGGTTTGAGGATGATATTTGGTTGCTTTGGATGCTTGATGGAGGTCTTAGAAGACCCAATGTTAAGATGTAGGGCTACACATAATAAAGAATGATCCTAAAAAAATATGATATGCCTCTAAAGTCATAAAAAATATCATACCAGGCTCAAATAAATAAAAAATTTGTTTGACAAAGCTTTGAATCTTCCAACAAAAACCTCTTGCCAATCACCCAATCATCGCATGACTCTGATTCTATAATAAAATTAATAGAATATAAAATATATATGCAATATAAATTGGATATAGATGAATAAATGATGTCAAATAACACATGGAATTGATGCTGCACACAAGAATTTAAAGTGAGAAAACCTCCAAGAGGTAGAAAACCCAAGAAGATGATATTCAATAAATTGAGAAACTCCACACCCCAATACAAAGCCTTCTCTTCTCACTTATCCACATAAGTCTTCACAGAACCTTTGTAAATATTTGTCACACGCAAATATCAACTTCACTAAGTGTGTTTGGAGTGAAAAATACAATAGGGATAAGAATTTATTTATAATAAATGTGAGGGGAGGTGATCATTGTAACCAACATGTCCATCCTTCCTGAGAATCATTTAAATTAATTGATTAATAATAAATCATAATATTTTATTATTTACTTATACGAGGTTTTCACCTCATGTTTAATAAATAATATATTATTATTATTATTTAATAATAAACCAAAGTATGCTAAGGGTCTAAATTAGCCCACTTATACATTAAATGTTATAATAACTATCTTACCTTCTGGTAAGTTGATTTGAAAAGATATATCAATATGAACCATTTAAATTGAAATTAGGATAAATGTAAATTTGAAAGTTTGTGTATATATAGAGAGGTTAAAGGACAAACTTTCCCTTAACCTAGGAAAAAAGGTGAGTTACTACCCAGTAGTTGAAATTAGATCAATCATACAACCTAATCATAGTTATAATTTGGTGAGTGTGATTTGATCCAAGTCAACCCATACTATAAAGCTGATAAAGTTAGATGATGTAATCAAGTCCAACCTATAAAATTTGTAAGATTGAGTGCTTTAATCACCTCAACCGTACCAAAATTGAACCAACTACTATAGTAAATTGGCTCGATAACAATATAACTTGGTGAGCTAAAGTTTGTAAAAGTATTTTGAAATCTAAAAGTTGATTTTGCATAGAATTTGCACCTTATATATGTCTCAGACTTAAACCTAGGTATAACAATGGTAATAATGTATAGAATTATGCCACAAATGTGTATTTGAATCATATAATTATAAAATTTGGCCAATTTTCAACTAAGTGTGGAGAACATGTTTCCAAAACATTCCCCCACTGAAATATAAATTTGAGAGATGGTATTAGTGTGGATAACATGTTTCTATAACATTCCTCCAGTGTATATATGAATCTGTGAACTATAACAAATGTGAAGAACATGTTCCCATAACATGCCTCCACTATATATCTAAATTTGTGAATTATGATAAATGTGGAGAACATGTTTCCATAACATGCCCCCACTATATATCTGAATCTAACAAACTATGAAAATGTGGAAGCCATATATTTATAACATGCCCCTACTAATATGCCCCCTTTTGAAATGAAGAGAAGTAAAAATGGTAGTCACCTTACCTCAAAAGGATAAAATAACTGTATAATTTGTGTATAAAATATGTAACATATAAGAGAAACATGTCTAGGTAGATATATCATTAAAGCACGTAGAATGTGATCACAATAAACCCAAAGATGCATGACATAGATCATGGCAATGTTAATACAATCTCAATAAGTAATCAAACACACACAAGAGCACTTAAAATTAAATCAAAATACAATGGTCTAAAGAGACCTCAAATAAGGAGCATGTTCAAATGTCGCATAATCAAAGGGACGTGACTTAGTCAAATATCCATAAAGTAAGGAATAACATATTCAAATGTTCATATAATAAATAATGACATATGAAAATATCAAAATTAGAAAACAAATGAATAAGGGTCGTAAACAATGGAGCATATTTAAATGCTCGACAAGAAAGACAAGACACTCAAGGAAGTGCATAAAAGAATAACATAAACAACCAGCATAAACATAACATACTGGCCCCTGGATATGTGTTATAAAAAAATGTCAAGTACATATCATATCAAGTACACTATGAAAGATATAAGAATGAATAAAGATGTGTAAGTATATAATCTCAAACATGATAATGGAAAGTGACCATAGAACCATAGAACCTATGTATATCATTATCAAAGAATTGGATGCCCCAAATGTTTATATGACACAAGTAGAAAGAATGTCCAACATCTGTATAAGAAAAGATCATGTATATGTTGTGTATGCATGTATCACAGTCAAATGATGTGTGAAACACAGGTGTATATAGAAAGTATAAATATGTCATCTACCAACACGGAACCAATAGCATAGATGCCAAGGAGCCAATAGAACATATAAATAATGAAAACATTTTTTGATTTTTGATTTTTAATTTTTTTGGAACATTTGAGGTATGGAACCACTTAGTCCAAAAAGTTGTCAAATTTAGGAGCTAAGGTACTGTGTGGTGGCCTTGTTTGCCAAAATTGTTTATATTGCCTTATTGTTGATTCCTTTGTATTTGCTAGTAACTCTCTACAATCAGTTGCTGGTATCTAGATGCCATCATATCCATTATGTGGGATATAGATTTATTTGTTGTCATGCTAGAAAATAAGGTATTGATTTGTAGTACTACTGGTTGATTTCATATCATTCACCCATTGTTTTTTAAGATGTAAAGTCAAATCTAGTTATTGTTCCATTACCCATATAGCAAGGTTTACTACATTCGGTCCACACGCAATGTGTAGTATAATGTACCCACGAGATATTGGGAAAGATGGAGAATAGTGTAACTCATGTATATTATACATCCCATCTACTATAGTGTAGTAATATTGCAAGTTGTGTTCCAAGTGTTTTTATCTACCTTAAGATGATGGTAATGAACCGGATTCGATATTTATAATAATAGTGAATGATTCATGCCTTGATGATTTCAAAGGATGCTCTCTTCTAAAAAATTAGAATAATTAAGTCTTTTTCATTTATCGGACACAATTTGGATGTGTCCTTCATTCTTGTATTCTTAAATTTGATTTTGCAATACCTCACATTGATTTGTAGGGTGGCCAATGATTTGATGATGGTGACAATATGGTAATCCTTTAAGAAGAAGTATGTCATGTGTTTTATGTCTAGTAGAAGGTATAGAATCATTATGTGTTCAAGTAATATATAAAATATTATATCTAGAGTATCTTGGATTGTTGTGATTTGCAAAGTTTATTGTGGAGTCTTATGAGATCCCTCTACATGATTTACCTAATGTATCTACATTTGACCCTTATAAGGTTGATTTAATGTGTGAAGCCATGAGAGATGTATAGAATAATAAGCATTTACAAGCTCATATGCTATTTTTTATATTCCCATATCTAGATTTGGTTTTGTATCCTTTGAAGATGGATTTAGCTTATACATACCAAGACCTGTAGGTTCGAATAGGTTATGTGAAATATGCTCAAGTGGATCAAAATTTAGTTTTTACAATTTGTATCATAAGCATAATCATTATCACTATCATAGTAATCTGAAACATGGTTATCTTTTTGCTTAGTATTGACCAATAAAGGAAGCTCAAATGTTGGATTTTCTTATGGTTTTAGTATTATTGGTTCCTTTGTTAATGGTTCTTGTTCTTGATGTGTATCCATGTGCTCCTCAGTGTGTAGTGTCTTAGTTGCATCTAGAGATAATGGGGCTATTGTACTTGATTCACCCACTTCATAAGTTGGGATATTCTCAAGAGGAATACATTTTATAGGTTGTACCAATGTAGGAATGCCCTCTATATCAAAATGTATCATTTTGTAGAATTTGAAATGCTCGTCATCCGCAGACATTGTTAATAAAGTCCCATCATGTATGATTTTTATACATCGATCTAAATTAGATGGGACGACCTTCATTGTATGTATCCAATGTCTACCCATAACTAAATTATAATGTAATGATTGTGACATTACCTAAAAAGTGGTTGGAACTATTTTTGGCCCCAACATTACATCCAATGTGATTTGGCCAATCAGAGGGCTATGTGAATTATCAAATCCCTTGATATGCATAGGTAATTTTTTGAAGAAGATTGATGTTAATACCCATGGTGTTTAGAAAATTTGTACTACAAATGTTTAAACCTGATCCATTATAAATGAACACTCTTTTATTTCCCTTGTTATGCATAATCACTTGTATGAACAAAGGCAAGTCTTGGCTAATAATATCTTTGGATGGTAAATTTTTTGAATCAAGGTTTTGCATTGTTTTTGAGGTCTTAAAAAAATATTCACAAAGTAAGTTGGTTCAATATCACTTGAAACTTGGGTTTCACACAATGCTTCATATAGGATGATAAGCTATCGTTATACCTCTCATTTAACCAATCAATGGATTGGTGTCATTTTTTACCAAAGCTATATGCAATGAGACCATTGGGTATTTGAGTTTTATAGTTCATTATTTGGGGGGTTTTACTCTGCTATGATGTCTAAATCTTAAGAATAGCATATAAGACTCTACTCTATTTTGTATAAAAGTAAATCTAGGAGGTTTGCTAACTAAAGATCTCATATGGCATTCACACCATCAACATCCAAAACTTAAACATTTGGCATAAGCCATTATGGTATCCTCACTCAACTTGTCCAGCTGGGTAGGACAATGTGATATTCCAGAATGTGGATGTTGTCTATTGTCACTTAAATTGCTCCTGACAAATTCTGAATGTGGAGATGATTTAATAAACTTCACTTTTTATGAAATTGAAATAGACACTTTTGCATATAGAAATAACTCACTTGTATTTAATTGAAACAACCTTTGCATTTAATAGAAACACACTTGCATTAAAAGGAAATTCACACTTTGCTTTGAAAAAGAAATCACACTTGCATTGAAAAAAAAATCACACTTTGCTTTGAAAGGAAATCACTCTTGCATTTAAAAGTAAATCACACTTTATAGTGAATGAATTATACCTAGATTAAAAAAATACTTCTACATTATAATCTAAAAGTACCGATTTGTCATGATCTTCGGAGAGAAGTGGGCTCAGAACAGGATCAACTTTACTCAGTAATGAAAAGGAATGCTAAATTTTATTTTATTATGAAAGGAACATATACAAATATATGAAACTACATTAGAATGCTTCTTGTAATTTCTAATTACAATTGATTGACTAACTCATTAATTAACTAGCTTTTCTAACTATCTGGAATGAGAATGAGACATGTATTTAAAGCACATCTCAACATCTATTCACAAAATACAAAATCTGGCAATCTAAATGACTAAATCTGCTTATTTTGATCTAGGAATAGGATCCCATGCTTTTAAAAAGGTGTTAGAATTGACTCAACTAATAATAGACGAAAAATAACTAGCATAGATCCAAAGAGATTATATCTGATTTTACAAAATAGAAATACAAATATATCTAGATCATTTTAGACCATTACTACAAATATTAATGTCTAAAAATAATATATCTAAATATGGAACGCATATTTATATATAATAGATATATTTAGAATTGCTATCTTGATCTACATGATCCAGCTGGACATCTTTAGAGCACGCTTGGACATCTTCGGAGCACTCTATATAGGTCTTTGGAGCATCTCCAGAGCATCTTCAGATCACCTTTGGAATGCCTTTAGAGCATCATCAAAATTTCTTCGACGCTGCACATCTTTAAAGCTCGATGTATTCTTTGTCGAATCTTCAAAAATTGTTGTGAAAAAGGGTTGCTGAAACTATTTGATGTCTCCTCAAAATGATCCTGTCATAGGGATGTATTTTTGTACATAAAGTTGTGCTTATTTCATCCAAGTTAGATACAATAACCAGATAAAGAATCAATAATGTGTCACATATAAACAAAGGATAATTGCATTCATTTCCTACATAGTAACTATTAAATGCAATGCAATATATAACCAAAAGGCAACACTTATGGACAATTTGTATTAGATATAATGAGCTATATGAAATGGTCATCATATGATATCTGCATAGATAGTGGATTACTTTAATAGTTTGAGAATTGATATCTTAGTACGTGTGTTGTTCAATTGGTCAACAAGGTCATATCCCTTATATTTGATCATAAGTTTAGGTTTATGAGGTACATGTTGTATATTAACAGGTTGTGGATTAGGTTGGACACCCTTACCTTTTCGAGTAGTGACAATATGGACCGTAGAATTCAATATAAGACATGGGTGAATAATGGGTGTGGGATGGTGGTTATCACTCGAATAAGATATAGGTGGAACAAATGGTTGAAAGCATGCACGTTGGCATCTAGATGTTGGGTCTATGGTATTGCAAAAAGAGTTATGAAGAGATGGTAAATATTGCTTTTATTTTAAGAGCCTCTCATTCAAGTATGATTAAGAAATTATAATAACAAACAACAATTATAATAACAAATCGAAGCCCAAAATGGGCTAAAAATGCGTCCATATTATATATAGTTGTAATAAAATGAACCTAATTTTTACCCTATGAAATCTTGTTAAATCAAAAATTAGCAACAGAGAATCAGTAAATCTCATATCAATATCTAGGGTTTTTAGGACTAAAGGTCAGATTCACTAAATGTTTAACTCTACATTGAGATGAGTCAATATAGTATAGGGGTAAGAATATAGAAATGAATAAGCATAAGGGTGATAAATAGATGTATAGCAGGGCGATTAATTTACAAACTTAAATCAACAATGTTCTAAATTTATAATACTGAGATATGGTAAAAATAGTAAGTACAACTATTAATTGATATAACAATGAAATGAAAACAATAGTACTTGGTTTAATATGTGTATGCGGATCTGATAAGGAACAAGCTAAAAATGAACTAGATCAAGGCCTTAAATTAGTCGTAAGATTCTAGAAATTTGATCTGTGTAGCCTTAGACACTAGCACCGACTTCAAATGGTTGTGTCGATGCTTCTGTTTGACTCGGACGTAGGTGTCTAGTATGGAATACTTTCTGGATCTGGATGCGACTACCTACGATATTTAGGGATATGTGTCACCTTCGCTCTAGGGTTTTTAGATCTGGGTCATGGGTTATAGCTCCCTGTCAAATAGCAAAATCGTAGTTCTTCATCTTCATAGTGGCTGTGGTAAAAATGGGATATTGGGCTCACGATGTCGAGCTAACCCCAAAGACCCCTCTATCAGTGGGTGTTGCCTACATAGTCACTGAGAGGGCCTCAGACTAATGTAGTTGTCCCTACATGTTGAATTGTGTGTGCACAATGATGCAATATGTGGAAAACAAGTACAATAGTGACATATCTTATAATTTGGCAAATATGACTCATGGAGTGCTCCTTCAGTACTTCAGAGCTATAGATATGTTGTCCTTATAATTGATACGAAAATATGAGAAAATAGGGAAGCTTTGCTCAATCAAATGCTTGATTGATTGCTTTTGATAAGTTGTCTTATGAGTTGTTAGGTCTATGTTAGGGGAGGTATGAATGAGGATTGGTCTTTTATATATACATATCAATTTATTTAGGAAATATCTCACATTTAAATACTTAGGCTGACCATAGGTATATATTTCGTTCGTAAATTTGATGACTTTAAAGCATTGGACACTTGCATTAGAACATAAAACTAGTATCAATATAAACGTCTAACTGAAACACAAGTGTTTGAAAAACTATAAAATAAATACAGATCTAAAAACATATTGAAATAGAAGATAAACAAAAATACAATAATGTGAGCACGATAGAAGGCATGGAACATCCTCTTTACAATACCGAATAATAAACCAAAAAGATTAATTGATGCATTAAACGTGTGTTTATTCTACCTTTCTTACGAGTCATTGAAGACTCATAAAATAGTAGATGGACTAAAAAAACTTTAGTGATGTGAAGGTAAGGACACGTTATCATTATACTTTGGTTTGTATGAGATTGTTTGTTACGATACAAATGACTCTCCAAATTGGTTTGTACGTATTCAAGAAAAGAATAAAGAATAGAATTGTGTGCATATGAATGATTATGCGCCTCGTCCCCCAAATGAGACCATTGGCTTCAGGAGCTAGGACTGACTTCTAGAAATGGAATACAAACACAAGCAAGTGGATTGAGAGCCTTTGTTGTCCAACCACTTCTCCCATAATTAAAAAGAAAGAAGAAAAATCCAAATCCTAAGCACAGCGATTTTGACAAAACAATACAGCGGATCCTTTTTCCTAGGGAGGACTGGAATTTAATACAAACCTTCTAAACAAGGCAGGACAGTGCCGCACCGCGGATTGTCAGCGTCCGCCCCGCCCTGTTCAGCAAGACTCGAGACACGCTTTCATGTTCGTATCCCATCACACACACACTGTTATTTACATGGAGCAAAAGCCAAGGAAAGAGGAAGAACAGTTCCAAGTGGCAAACATGGAGTCTGAAGTGGACGGGGAGGAGCGCGTGATTGCGACGGCGGAGCAGATCGTAATGAGCCTCGGCACCACGCACGGCATGACACAAGACATGCTTCACATTCTTTCCGCCTTCGACCACCGCTTCTCCAACATCACGGACCGCTTGGAAGCGCACCTCGAAGAGCGCCTCCTGTCCGCCCAACAACTGCTTCTCCGATGGGAGGGGAATTCCGCCTCCTCCCGTCACCACCCGGCCCCCGCTATGATCTGGGACGGCCCGCCCGACCAGGCCCGGACTTACCTAGAAGCTGTCGAAGAAATCCAACACGTCATGAAGGCGCTTCACGTGGCTGACGACGATAAGACCAACGACACGCTGGAGCGCGCGCGGAGCGTCCACGCGGTGGCCATGGGGCGGCTGCTCCAGGAATTCCGCCACGCCCTGCTTCATCACAGGGAGCCCCTCCGCCCCGACAGTGTCTTATCCCTCCCTTCCAAAAGGGTTTCCTTTCACTTACATTCACATCGGGAGGAGGAGACTGAAGGAGAAATAGAGGAGGGAGAAGACAGGGTCACGGTCGCATGCGACAGCTTCAGGGACGATGACGAGCTGTCGATCGATTTGGTCCGCCCCGCCGCCGTGCCTGCCCTCAGGGACATCGCAAAGCGCCTCATTGCAGGTAATCCTCTGATTGCTTTCCCGATGTCCTTCCAGGATTGCAAAGAGCCTGGTAAGATATTATTTAATTGTTTATAAGGACTCAAATTTTAACTGGATACGATTGTTCCTATTAATCCCAATTCTACAAAGCACCAGTTTGTAGGTACGATAGAATTGCTTATAAGGACTAAAATTGTAACTTGCTCTTCACATCGCCCCCAATTGTTCCCCATTGACATGCCAAATGCGCCTGTTTGCAGCCGAGATAGTATTATTTACAAGGACTCAAATTGTAACTCACTCATCACATTGCCCCCAATTGTTTTCCATCGATGTGGCAAAAGCGCCTGGTTGCAGGTTTAGAGAGGATTTTTTCTAAGTACTCAAATCGTAACTTGCTCCTCGCATCACCCTCAATTGGTCCTCCGCTGACATAGGAAAAACACCTGGTTGCAGGTAAGATAGGATTGTTTACAAGGGCTCAAATTGTAACTTGCTCCTCACATCGCCCCCAATTGTTCCCCACCGGTATGCCAAAAACACCTGATTGCAGGTAATAAGATAGGATTGTTTGTAAGGACTCAAATTGTAACTTGCTTCCCATATCATCCTCAATTGTTCCACCATTGACATAGGAAAAGCACATGGTTGCAGGTAAGATAGGATTGTTTATAAGGGCTCAAGTTGTAACGCGCTCCTCAAATTGCCTCCAATTGTTCCCCACCCGCATGCCAAAAGCACCTGATTGCAGGTAAGATAGGATTGTTTGTAAGGACTCAAATTCTAACATACTTCTCACATCGAGATGATTGTTCCCATTGATCCCAATTCCCAAGACATCGCGAAGTGGCTGATTGTAAGGGCGATATGATTTCTTTCAAGGACACATTGTAACTTAAGCTTTGCAGTGCCTATTTTTCCTACTAATCCTATGGGCATCACAAAGCACCTGACTGAAGGTATGATAGGATTGCTTATAAAAGTAACTTCTAACATCACCATGAATGTTCCTGTTGATCCCAGTAACATCACAAAGCACCTGAGTGTAGGTACAATAGTAAGGACTCAAATTGTAAGTTACTTCTGATATGACCAGATTTGTTGTTTTAAATCTCAATTTACAGGGATATTGGAAACCACCTTATTGTAGGTACTATATAATTTCTTGTAAGGACTCGAATTTTAAGTTGCCCCTCACATCACCATGATTGTTTCTGTTGATTCTAATTTCTAGGTATATCGTATGGCACCTGGTTGTAGGTATGCGATGTAGTCAAGGCATGGGGTCAACTGAATGAAAACCTTCTTAACCTTGCTGCTTGCTCAAAGTGCAGAGGAAATGAAAAGCTTAATTTTTCTAAGTAAACTTTCATTCAATACAAACTAAGAGTCATTTTACCTTTATGACACTCATTTTACCATTGCACGCAACACTAAGCTCTTGGCTGTAAACAATTTTTTGAATTACTATAATGGCTTCATCCATAGTACTAGAATTCTCACTTCTAGACTTCTATTATGTTCCTTCATACATTACAGTAAATTGTTAATAAAGAAAAACAGTTCCCCTGTATAAGTTGGATGTAAAAAGTGACAAAGGATTGATTCGAAATCCTCCTTTGCATTTTTACCCAAAATTTTCTTGGCTTCCTAGATACTGCCCTTTCAACAGTGTGCATTTGATTTAAGGAAACAAGGAAAACAAAGAAATAGTTATAATTGGGGCTAATCCGGTGCAATTGCCCATATGCTTGACGAATTTGGTGTAAATGGGGTCAATCCAGTGTTATTTCTCAGATATTAGAACAATTGTGTGTAATTAGAACTACCCAGGCCCAATTGCTCTTTAATTTGAGTACATGCAACTAAAACAAAGACCTCTTGTTCAGTTTGATTACCCCAGGCTACTTCATTGACTGAGGAATGAGTTTCAACAGAGAATGTTTCTAAAATCACAACTATAGTTGTGCGTTGCTTGCCTGTATTGACTCTTGAGCTCATGAGAGCGAAATGACATTTCAGTTTTAAAAGTATTTTTTCTCAATCTATTGAGTAAAAGTTTGTTTCAAGCAATCATTTTCTTCTTTGTTTGTTTAATTTTTATTTTGCAGCTTATGAAAGGGAAATACTGCTTCGGTGTTGCAGTTTTTTTCCGAGTTTATTGAATCAAAGTTTCTTTCAAGCAATTTGTTCTGCGTTTATAAGTTTTTATCCATGCACAGTTTCTAGCCTAGTTCTAATATCAATGATTATTGCAGGTAAACACGAGCAGGAGTGCTGCCAGGTTTACTCTAGTGCTAGGCGTGTCGTCCTGGAGGAAAATCTACTCAAATTAGGTGCTGAGAGGTTGGGCATTGAGGATATTCAGAAAACCGGGTGGGAACAATTAGAGGACAAGATAAAGAAATGGATCCAGGCAATCAAGATTGCAGTTAGGGTCTTGTTTGCCAGAGAAAAAGATCTGTGTAATCAGATCTTTGAGGACTTGAATTTGTTTGCCATAGAATCTTGCTTTTCCGAGGCGTGCAGGGCTCCCATGATGCGGCTTCTGAGTTTCAGCGAGGCCGTTGCCATGAGCCGCAGGTCGCCGGAAAAACTTTTTCGGATTCTGGACATATATGAGACCCTCTCAGATCTGGTTCCTGATATCAATAATATTTTTTGTGAGGAGGAATCCATCAGGGAGGAGGCCTTGGGGATTCTAGTCAGACTGGGCGAAGCTGCCAGATTTACATTCAAGGAGTTTGCCATTGCAATTCAGACGGAGACTTCCAGAAGACCAATCCCTGGAGGTGCAATTCATCCTCTGACTCGCTATGTTATGAATTACATTAGATTTCTGTTTGATTACACAGATACATTGAATTTACTTATTGTTAGTAAAAAAGAAGAGCGGACTGGTAGTCCTCCTAGGAAGTTCTTCTCTACTGATCCTGGAGGAGATCGTAGGGCGCCAGTAGGAAGCTTAGGCTTTGCAGATGAATATCGATATAATGAGGATGAAGCAGCCACGAACCTGTCTCCTCTGGCTCAGCAGTTGTTTTCAATACTAGAGCTTCTGAAATGTAACCTAGATGGCAAGTCCAAGCTGTACAAGGACTCTGCACTCACATACCTTTTCTTGATGAACAATGTCCACTATATTGTTCAGAAAGTCAGGGGCTCTGAGCTTATAGTCCACCTGGGTGACGACTGGGTTAGGAAACACAGTGGTCAAGTCAGGCAGTATGCAACAAATTATCAGAGAGCTGCCTGGAACAAGGTATTAGGTTGCCTCAAAGATGAAGGGATACATTTCACCGGCAGTTATTCCAGCAGTGTATCAAAGGGGGCACTCAAAGAGAGGTTCAAGAGATTCAATACTGTCTTTGAAGAGGTTTACAAGATTCAAACACATTGGACAGTCCCTGATCCTCAGCTTCGCGAGGAGCTGCGGATCTCCATCACTGAGAAACTTCTACCGGCTTATCGATCCTTTATGGGTCGATTTGGGATGCACTTGGAAGGTGAGAGACATGTAGAAAGGTATCTTAAATATACACCTGAAGAGTTGGAGAATTACCTTTTAGATTTGTTTGAGGGATTGACAGGGTCCATGCAGAGTCAGCGTACCAAATCCTTGCCATAGCATTTTTCTGGCTGTCTAGTGTTTGATCTTGTACCATGCCTTGGAGTCTTTTGTTTATCTGAGGACAGATTAGTACTTCCAATCGCCATTCCAGCCTTATTTAAGGAAAAGCCATAAGAAAGTTTTCTTTCGTATGCTCATGACATTGTTGCCGAAATCAATCTGTATTGTTTCTATTTACACAGTGACATCGAGGAACCGGGTTTACTTGAATATCCTAGCACAATGGCAGGTGGTGTATTATACTGTATCTATAGAAAGCTCCTTATTTATTTCCTTGTTTTATCCCTCGGTTGTTGACGGGTCTTTTACAATTCCAGCTTTCACATGAGAATTTTGTGTACATGAGATTTTTGTTTGGAATAAAATGTATCCAATGTTGTTTTGCTGGAGCCATCAACATTGAGACTTAGGCCTTTTGATTATGAGATCGATATAACCCAGCTGCTTCTATGTTCACAATTTATTTGCTCTTTCTGGAGATATTTCTTTGGGTCACTTCCAGAAAACTTTTAAGTTATTTATGTAGTCACCCTTGCATAGAAAATAAGATTGATAATGAACTATTATAAATTTTCCAATACAAGTGATTTTCCCTTTGAAATTGAATATAGGAAGTCAATTTTAAGTTATTTATGTAGTCACCCTGTATAGAAAATAAGATTGATAATGAACTATTATAAATTTCCCAATACAAGTGATTTTCCCTTTGAAACTGAATACAGGAAGTCAATTTTCAGTAATCTGAACTGATTCTGAGTCTGAAAAGGGCCAATAATTCATTACAGACCTTGTACAGCCAAGGGTTTAGCTTGCGACTTTGATTGCAGAGAAGATTTAATTGGAAATGTTGTCTCCAATAATATGTTGGTCAGCAAAACAGTCTAATTTTCATTGTATATTCCTTTGCATCCCTGAACATTGAACATGTCTTGTTTCCACATATATGTTATTGTCATGCACCAGTTAACGTTATGGAGATATCATTCTGTAAGTTTCTATAGATGGATGTAAATTCTGTTGCATCCATTCGGTTTTAGTAAATCCCAGGAATTGGACGATGAATTACTGATTGGTCCATTTTCATAAATGATTCTCTTTTCAAAATGTTCTGTATAATTCATGGGATCCTCTGCCTCCTCCGTCTGCCACCATGTTCGCTGCTGCTGTTTAATGAGCCCCTAGTTGTTTGTATTTTTATCTACCTTTTTTTTGGCTGATGTGCACTTGAGTTAGATTAACTTTGGTTTGTGTGGCCTTGGGTTGGCCCTTTTTTTTTAATAGTCTCAGGAATTGGATGATAAATTACTGATTGATCCGTTTTCATAAATGATTCTCTTTTCAAAATATTCTATATAATTCATGGGATCCTCCTCCTCTGCCTGTGACTATGTTCGCTGCTGCTGTTTAATGAGCTCTTTGCTTGTGTTTTTATCTACCCCTTTTTTGGTCGATGTGCACTTGAGCTAGATTAGCTTTGGTTTGTATGGCCTTGGATTGGCACTTTTTTTTTTGTAATTTTGTACTCTTCTTGAGGCTTGTTTAGCTCGGTGTGGTTTTGTTTTTTGGGTGAGTTTTTCATCCATCTTTTTTGTATGACTAGTGTTGTATTATATCTTGTTATATTAATAAAAGTGTGTTTTTCAATCAAAAAATACTTTGTATCATTTTGGTGCATTAAGATCTTATGAATCTATTTGAAAAGATGTTGGAAAGTTAATCCATGATTTTAATTTTTCGTCATCATTCTCATACCCTTCTTTTACTCCTCTCACATCGCTCAGATATACACTTCAACATTGACATAATCCACTCCACTCACTTTAGGTGTATATAGACAAACATAGGATCATACATCCACTCCACTCTGTGAATATATATAGACAAGCATAATCTCAAATCCACCTGCCAATGCAATCTGATAGTCTCCCTTCTAATTCCAATGGAAAGAAGAGAATTCCTAATCTCACCCTAGTCAATTTTTACAACTTTTTCTATTTTATTTTGAGTTAGTGACCTCTGAATCAAGTACGACAACAACCTGAAAGTGGACAGCTTACAATCTTGTCTGCATATCATTGGTTGAATAAAATTCTTTTTAAAATAATTTTGCTACACTGAATAATATTCTTGTTTTAACAATTATGGTAGAGTTACATTCTATTCATGAATTGTAAGAAAGTCGCGGTATATGGCAACTTGTTTGTAGACTTATATATTTACTAAGATAAGTATAAATGCATATTTCAGTCAGAAAACAATGAACACTAGCATACAAGTATTAGCCACTTGTAGACCTATGTATTTACTAAATAAGATAATTATAAATGAATACTTCAGTAACAAAACAATGAACATCAGGATACAAGTATTTGTCAAAGGAACTTGTAGGTAAATTTATATATTTATTATATTATTATTATTTTTTTAAAGTAACAAAACAATTAATTCTAGCAGAAAGTATTGGACAAAGAAACACAACAAAAGAAAAAGGTTGAAATGAAAAATAATTTCTAAAGAATAGGTGGTTTGGAATAAAAGGGTGCACCAAATGCCAAAGGAGTCGACTAAGCATCTTTAAAAGAATGGAATGAAGAATGACAGAGAAACAACCAACACTATCGAGGTTAAGTTAATGATTGAGAGAGTTTTGTTTAGTTTACTTTGGCCTTATTTTTAAAGATGAGGTTTAATGTCTTACTATTTAAAAAAGAAAAAAAAGGAAAAAATTGATATTAAATTACATAATTTTTAAATATGTAAGGTCATTTATGTGTTGTTAAAATTGTGTGATTTTAACATGTTTGTATATTTGTCGATTATTGGTTTACATTAGGCATGATTAATATGTTTTGATGTTTTTGAATGGTTTTGAACCCTTTTTTCAACACCTTTCAATGGTCATCTTCTATTTCTTTTGATTTTTTACTTTTCAAAACTTCTTTTCTAAAGTGTTTAGATAGCCTTGGGGATTTTTCAGAGCCTTTGGATGTACATGGGACTTTCTGTGGTCCCTTATGGTTAGAGTGTACTCATTTTCTTTGTCTTGTCTTTTTCAACTTGTGATTATTTGATGTCAGTTTGTGTCAATAGTGTCTTAATTTGAATTCAATTTGTCTATAAATACACAAACATGTAGTTCATTGAGACATACAACATTTACATAGTCATAGAAGATGGGGACATGGATGAATCTCAGAAATAGAGATGTCAATTTTTAAACATTGGTTATACAAACTAAAATATATTAAATTCATATTCTTTATTTTTGGCTTAAAATGAAGAACAATGAGATGAATGGAATTATTGTAGGATACTTTATTAGGTTTTTATCATTCAACTTCAAGTTCATGTTTTAAAATTTTAATATTAGAATAACATTTGTATTTTTTTTTTTTTTTGATGACAACCTTACGTTTACACGGATTAGGTGTACAGAATGCTTCTTCGGCTTAGTGCCCAAGACTGAGGAGTATTCATTCCGTGAAATTCAGTCGAGGCACGATCCCAACCTCATCTTTTGTTTGTATCTCCTAGGATTTGTACCTTGGTGGATGGCTAGGCATCACCATTTACACCATCATCCTCACCATTGGACTACAACCCACTTGATAAATATCTATAGTTTAATTTAAGGCATGCGACATGAATTTTTGGAGGAGACACCCATAGGAAATACACAATATTCCAAATGAAGACTTCAACACTTTACGGATATCCCTACCTCAATATCATGTCTCTGAGAAGTGTTTCTTATATTAAGAGGTGTATCTTCCGGTTTTTATGAGTATTTACCTATCATTCACTAGAATCTGATGAGAATTTGCAAGCATTTTAGAGGAAAATCAAACATTCATTGAAGCATAAGAGTTTATTTTTAGACACACACCACAAGACACTTGTTTGCATGTTATTGGAGCTTCTCCAATCATTGAGATATGTTATTTTTGATATTGTTAATGTCCAAGGCTTGAAAAATATCAATATAATTTGACCATTCTCTAGTTAAATGTAGGTCCCAAAACATAAGTTGTTTTCTTTGAGTTTTTAAATAATGACAATCAATTAAGGTAATAAGAATAATTTTGTTTTGTTTGTGATTAGAAAAAATAAAATAAAAAAACTAAGCAAGGTTTTTGGAGGTTATAACCAAAGGAACACATTTGTCAAATTGTTTTGGGTTTGTCTATACTTTTGTCTAGAGAGATGTTAAAGTGGAAGTGTATTGTCTAGACAAACTTCTCTAGTCATTATTAATTTTTTGGGTTATCTTCTTGGCACTTCTGAACGTGCATTTCAATAGTCATATTCTAACAATTACTATCAAATTATGAAACTAAATCAGAAAATTCAAAACCCTGCATTTTCCCTACCTACAAATTTGAAATAAATTAATTTAACTTGATCGTTGTTTTGTACATATTATTTAACTTAATATACTATATTTTGATATTTTTTTTACAATTTAATTAAAATTCATTTATCCATATTATATTTTATATTTTGGTGAAACCACATTTATCCATATTATTTTTATAAGTTTTAAGTTTTTTATATTTTTTAGTATGAATTAAGAGAATAAAACATGCAATCATTTCTTAAGAAAATTAATAAAATAAATAGCATATTATATGAATTAATAGAACAAAACATGAAAAATGAAAGAGACATAATTTACTATGCCAACCATGGCTTCTTTGTGTTTGCTTTTAAACCTTGGGTGATTGTTTAAAACCCTTGGACACTTTTATGGTGTGTATGTTCTATTTTTTATTTATGTTATCAAAATTAATTAGGTTAAAAGGTCTAATTAGGAAGAGTGTTGGGATTAATAAAAAAATTGTTGAGTATATTGAAATTTCTCTAGTTAATTATAGAATTTGCTTAAAAAATAAAATGGAATATGAAAAGATGGCTAGTATTTATAAGATTCCCTCAAAAATGGACATCCAAGATTGATGAATGATAGATCGAACATATAAATCCATTGAAGCTTGGAAATAAATAAATGAGCAAAATTATAATAGATGTATTCAGAAATGAAGATGGATTACATACAAAGACTCAAAGTTTACAGTGTATTAAGCTCACAACTCTCAAAGTTGTTACAACTCGCATCTCCTAGTTAAGTAACATAATACAATCCAAAAGACTCCAAATATTCTATATGAGTAAAGCTTACAAAGGGATGTATATGTAGGTGGAAGTTAGGAGAATCCTGACAATACCATGCATGTGGGATTAATTTCCCCAAAATAAGTGGAAGAAAGGTAAGGATCTAGCATCCCAATACATGTGGGATAAACTTCTCTAATATACAAAGACAATTGAAAACGCTAAATAGTAGAAAATAAATATCCTACACCAACACCGCTCGTAAGCGTAGCTGAGGTGGGTAGAAGAATTGGGTCCCAACAATGAACCCTGATGAGGTACCTAAGTACATAAAAACTCTCATAAAATAGAGAAACGAATAAAACTCGTAAGAAAAACTTCTTTCCAAAAGAGAGGAAAAAAGAAGACTAATTCCACTTGATAACGAGCCCCATCACCCTGACGAAGTCTATCTCCATTGTGCAGATGATGACCTCCAAGTAGAGTAAGTGATCAATGTAAGCAAGAAGGAAGGAGAAAGATTGTTTTTGAGGGGGTCTGGCCTCCTGCCAAACCGGGTATGATGGATGTATGACTTCGACATCCATCACCCACGTTCATGAGGTGGTATGTGTTGATCAAGTGAGCCGTTAGCTTTCTTTGTGTAGTGATTTGAATGAATGCAAGTTTGGACTGGCGAAGTGTTGAAAAGTGAAGTGTTGTGCACTCTGTCCTAAGTTGTTGTTAGCAGTGGGCATGCATCCGTGCAACATCATGCAAGTGTTTGTGAACAATTATATTGGTCTTAGATTTTGTGAAGCAGGGGCTGGGTTGTCCTAGGCAAAGAGTAATCAGAGCTTGGAAGGGAATTTTTCATTCTAATTATCTGAGTGGTTTCAAGCATTATTGGCTGAGCTTGACTTAGTGGTTGTTGTGTGTGTGGCTATTTTGCTTGTTTATTGTACTCTGGACCATTTTGTCCTTCAAGAGTAAATAAAATACATGTTCTCCCAGTTGTTATAGCATTGTGTGAATGCTCATGTGTGTTTGAGTTGATTTCTTGATCTTTGCAACTGTTATGTTTGACTTTCTCTACTAATCCATTGAAATACAAGTAGAATACAACTATGTTGTGCGTGTTCTTATGCAAGTAAACACTGAAGGCATAGTCTATAATTCTTGCATAGTTTCATTTCCACGAAGGGACTCAAGTGAGAGAAAGTGACATTGCATAGTTTTCAGCTCTGTCGAGCTGACCCTATGATAGTTGGTATTAAAGCACACGATTTGTATCTTGGTTGGGTTGTGTTTGCCTAGTTAAGTTGTGTTTTACACCTTCCCCTATCGAGTCAGTTTGGTGTGTCGTGTCTAAGTCAGTATGGTAGGAGATACATCTGAGGCATTGCTCGAGAATGTGATCGACAATGATCGAGAGTGGATTAAAGACAAAGGTGAAGGCGGTGGCAATCACCACATGAGTAAGTCAAAAGTTACTATTGTGGAAGAAGGCCTTGTCGAGAAAGTCAGTGCTAGGTTCCAGTCTATGGAGGAGTGTGTGGGTATGAGATACAGTGAGCTTGCAGAGAAGGTGGAGACCATGGAGTAGACGTTTGTGGAACTAACTGCAAGGTTAGAGGAGAGCTTAGTGTTCTAGACTAAGTTACAAGATGAAGTGACTTTGTGTCGATCAATAATATTGAGTTTGGTGAAAGCATCAAGGTCTAGCTCTTCAACAATTTCAAATCTCCCCAAGTTGAAGGAACCAGAGTGTTATGATGGTGCACAAGATGACCGTCTTTTGAATAATTTCTTTTGGGACATGGAGGAGTATTTGACAAGTTTTGGGGAGTCAGACACATAAGAGGTGCGTGTTGCAACAAGGTACCTCACAAGTATGAGAAAGATTTGGTATAAAACCATGGCTAATGACATTGCATCAAGGAGTTCTACAAGGAAGTTGGACTCTTAAGAGGATCTGAAGAAAGCCCCTGGAGATCAATTTCAATCTAGGAATGCAACATGGTTAGCTAGGACCAAGTTGTGTCAACTGAAATAAGTTGGGGAGATGAGAGAGTACATTGATTCCTTCCAGAGCCTTTTGTTGGAAATCATCGACATGTTTGAGGCAAATATATTGTTCCAGTTTACTCATGGTCTTCAGTCATGGGATCAGGTGGAGCTTCATCACCATGAAGTGTCCGAAGTTAGCAAAATAATTGTTGTATTAGATATTCTTTTTGATTTTAGGGATGAGTTTTCATCCAAAAGCACCCTGGAATCTTGTGCATCCATGGGTGGAGGCATTGGTAAGGGGTCAATTAAGTCTTTAGGAAGCTAGTTGGTGACCAAGGAAGGAAGGCTACTTCAGAGTCGTCAAAGGGATCTTTAAAGGCTTGGAGCACCTCCAAAGGTGGCAAGAAGAAGTCATAAGATGGAGAATCAAGTGAGAAGTGGTTTCATTTGAGGTGTTGGACTTGTGGTGCAGATCATTACAACAGAGATTGTCTGAAATGGTAGGGGGTGTTTACAGTTCAAATGGAGTAGCTAGATGAACTATGTGAGCAGATGATTATGTGCTCATAGGGCTCAATGCCAGGTGAAGCTTGGGTCTGGAGATGCTCACTGTAACTTGTTGGGTTAAATATTGTGGAGGTGGTGATCATGTGTTTGAAAACCACTACGCTTGTGGACTCAGGTATGCCCTACAATTGTGTTGTCAGCCAGTTAGCCTTGTAGCTTGGTCTCCAGTCCTCTAAAGGTGTGAGAAGGTTTAAAGTAGTTACAAGCCATCTAATTAGTCTTGAGACAAGAATTTATCTGGTAGTTTTTCTCCATCTTGGAGTTCTTTTATGTTGGACCCATTGTAGTCATGCGTGGTGAAGACTGTGTAGAGGAGTTAGACATGGAAGATGAAGGGGTGTTTAGTTGTGAGTATGTAGAAGATTCTAAGAATTGATGAGAAGTCAGTGTATCTTGCATTTATTGTTGACAGTTGGGATGTTAAGGGGGAGCAATAGGTTCCTTTTCCCGTTGATGTGAGGTGGGTTATTTATATCCAAGTAGTATTCTCAAGGAGCTATCATCTTATTTATCACCGAGAAGATCAATTGATCATCGCATCGAATTGGTTCTAGAGGAGAGTTCATTAAGGGATCCATTCCTGTTATTTGGACCTGAGATGGTTGGTATGAAGAGTTGTCTTCATCCATTTCACTCTTGTTTTAGAGAATTAGTACTGTTGTGGAGGAATTTCGATGGTTCACTTAGGCTTTGTAGATTTTACAGAGTCTTGAATAGGTTGATCATCAAGAACCATTTCCCTCTACCCCTCATTGAGGGTTGGCAATATCAGGTTGATTTTGTGAAGATGCATTTGTTGGGTGTGGATTGTGTAAGCGTGTCTACATGCTGAATTTATTGGATATTCAGTTTGTTTCTCAATTGTAACCACTTGAAACCTTTAGTCGTCGATGAAGGCAAACCAGTTGGTTCTTGCCTAAGCACCCTTTTGTGTACGTGATGGGTAAACTAGAGTGGCAGTTGGAACAATTTGTTGAGTTGAAGATAGTGGGTTATATAGTAATTTGAAACGGAGGGAGTTTCTATTGCATTGGAATGGTGGTTTTTAAGCAAGCTGGGAACAGTAAGAAACACTTAGGATCTACAAGGATAAGGTCAGGGAGTTGGCCTTAGTCTCTTGGCTCTGTGTTGAATCTGAATAGGGGACGTGTTGGTCTCTTGGCTCTGGTTTGAGTCTGAATAGGGGACGTGTTGGTCTCTTGGCTCTATGTTGATTAGAGGAGCTATGAATAAGGAATCCACGAGGGGAGATTAGTATTGTGTTAGTAAGCCAAAATCAAATCCAAATAAACACATTAAACACTAACACCTCTAGCCTAGACACTAGAGAGAGCATAGGTAACAAGCATGCATATGAAACACAACTAAAACATAAAAGAAAACCTTCTTCTACCTTCCATGGAGCTCCAAATGGCCTGTATAAATGTCTTGCTCGACTTGTGCATCAAAAAATATTCATTAATAGAGCTTTGTTGGCTTCACCTTTCCTTGGCACCTTGGTTTGGCTGCTTAGCTCATGAATTTGGCATGGTAACATTACATGCAAGGCTTATTTGCATATATTTATGCATTATAACATTACACCAAGATATATTAAATATCAATGTGTATGGCCTTATATTTATAGCTTCAAGAACTAACTCTCACCCAAGATGAGTTAAGGTTGATTTGAAACTAACTCCAGTTGAATTAACAATTGTTATGCAATTGTGATTTTTAGTTACTAGTCATAGTTCTCAAATTAGATATTTTAATATATTTTGAGATATTTTGACAACTCATAAAGGTAATAATGAAAGACTTGATATATATATATATATATAATTTTCATTTTTAGATATTCATTAATTGCAAATAGATAATTCAACTAAGCATTTAATCTTGTTTAATTAATTGATTTTGATTAGCCTTTTTTCTTTTTTAAGATTTGATTAAGTGCCCCAGTTAATAGGTCCATAGGCCAAATTACTAGTTGTTAGGTCACAAGGTGATTGGAGATGAATCCGTGAGAGGTTATTGTTGTGTATGGGCTAGTACCGTAAATAGAGATGCCTCAACATGATTCTAAGCATTGATGAATGATGCACGGCTAAAATTAGGATGTTTAGTGATTCCTAGGCTTAATTTGTAATGGTTGATAGAAATCATTCTAAAGTTCAGTTGGAACCCAGTTGTGGCTAAAATTGGGTGTCTATAGTTTGCCCCTATATGGGAAGGTGTTGCAAGCTATAAGAACAATAACGTCTTTTCAAAGAATAAAAAAGGCAGTTAAAAAGGAAAGACGATAATGATTGAATAATAAGCTTTAAAAAACATTTGGAAAGCCTATAATGATGCCCCCTCAAGGGAGTGGCAAACACATACTATTGATGGGCAGTCCCTTGAAAAGAAGCAAGAAAAAGAATGAAATTAACCTATGTGTGAGATTAATCCAATCGAGATAATGCTTGCACGCATTGATTAAAAAGTACCGATTTTCACAAAGGCAGTTATAATCAATAATAACAATTGAACACTAATTTGCCCAAAGGTAGTTTTAATCAGTGGCATAGACGCATGCCTCATTAGGACATACAAGTCAAAATAATGATTTACCCATAGATGATTATAATCATTAACAGGTCCTGGATTGAATAATGATTTTTGATTGTGTCCCAATAGGGCAGATTGACAAGCATAATTCAAAGATATAACCTGTCATACAGATTAAAAATGAGCAGGTGCAAATGTAGATGCGATGGTCTAATAATTGAAGAAACCACAAACAACCAAGCACATGAGGATGCACAAAGTGGTGAAAGAGATGATTGGAAGAATAAGAGTCATTGAGCTGACCTGAGATACATCATGTATCTGAGCATTGCATACATAGTCCAAATAGACCTCAGGCCAATGTAGTTCATCCAGAAGTGGGAGAAAATAGAATTAGAAATAAAAAAAATAAGAATTGATCAATGTAAATGATCTAATTGTACTTGCTAAGACAAAGATGCTTATCCTTATTAGCATTGATACAACTAGAATGGTCAAAAGGTTAATTTGATCAAGGAGGGTGGGAGGATTTACCAAGGTTAGCAAGGAGAAGCTTTTGTGGCACCATTTCTTGTAAGATTTCCCAAGATGATTTTTGCTATAACACGTGATAGTATGTGGCATGATATAACACCAGGATAACTTAGCCAAAATATGTATAAGGACTGATACGTGATCCAATAAATAATTGAAAACACTGCACTAATGATAAAAACCATGATGAAAATGTTGACGTATGAATATGGATAGACTCAAGAATAATGCATAATGAATCACCCAATTAACTCATATAGACTGAGTCAAGGCACAACAATGCAAGTAAACAAACAAGCAAATAAATAAATAAATAAGCAAACAAACACATAGAAAGCTTGAAAGTTAAAGCAACGAAAAGCATCTTGTCATCAACCAAGTCAATATCTACATGTGTAGACTCAATGGAAGGATAAACAAGTGGTGTCCCCAAGCAAGGATACATGTAAAGGGAAGGTCACACCCCCAATGGCAGTGGAATGGATTAGAACCAACAATGGATTTACCCCAATAGGGTGGAGCGAGAATGACTAACTAGGTTTAGACAGGACAAGTGTTTTTGGATTATTGAGGCTTTATATCTCTCTACGAGATTGTAAGCTGATTTTCTAATTTTTAAGATTTTGAAATGTTTCAAATGTTTTTGGAATTTTTGGTGTATCTTAACTTGTTAGAGATTGACAAAATACCACTCGTAAAATGACAAGAGTGTTGACTTAAGTTTCTCACAAAACAACAAGAGTGTTGTCTTAGGTTTCTCTCAAAATGGTGAGAGCGTTGGCTTAGGTAGTGACAGAGGCTGACCACAACATGAATCAAACACGACCTACATAATCCCATTAGGACCTCAAGTTACTGTAGTTCCACCTACACAAAAGGCAGTGAAATCTGACCAGGTAAAAACAAGTTCTCAAATTTAGGCCAAATGGCAAGGCAAATGATAATAATAACGGCAAGGTGATATGATAATGCATGGTAAAGGTGTTGTTCCTAATTTGCCCATAGGCAGTTATAATTAGAAAATAATGGCATAGGTTAGTGATACTAATTTGTCCATAGACGGTTATAATTAGTAACATAAGGTGGAACATTGATTTTTCCAAAGGTGGTTATAATCAATGGTACCAATCAAGCTTAAATGAAATATGTAATTGCTAGATCCACTGTCATACTACTATCATATACTACCATTTAAACACAAAATTTTGAAACTACTGAATCTGGATCAGAATCTCTTCACGGAAGGTGTTTGAAGAACCAATGGAACCAAGATTAAAAGAGCTAGGTATGGAGGGCAAAAACAAGTTTGGTTAATAATGAAGGTATGGTAGGAAGGTATACAACATGGCATTATTCAAGGATGGTGATGCTATGACAATTAGATATAATGGTAATAGGGTTTCCCCCAAGGGATGAGGTGAGGTAAATGGTAGGGTATGAAATAATGACAAAATGAATGGAAAACAAAAATGTTTAGGTAAATGGCAAGGCAAATATATGGTTTTGTTGTTCCTACTGATGTGGAGATGCATGTCTTGTTTAACAATGATACAACCAGAATAACCAATCATGGAAATTGCTACCCCACACCTTTTCTGAATAATTGCTCTGTCAAGAACTTGCTGTGGATTTGGATTCCAATAATGTTGTGATCTTTGTTGGTCATTGATTATGTTTCCTTCAAACGTCGAGATAAGATGTCTTCGTAATCTCTACAAAGGAAAGTGTGGCCACGGATAGTAAATATGGATCAATATTGGATGATAGGTCTCATTTAACAATGTAAAGGTGGACGATAATGGAATTTATAATGGTTAGGCAACAAATGAAGATTGAAATTTTTAGGCACACACAATGTTGCTAATTCTATATTTGACATAAATTTGGATGGGGTGGGGCCAAAGGCTTTTGAATATGCTCTTGATAAGACTACCAAATTTTTTGGTAGCTTGGTCCTAAGAGTGGCTACCATCTGATTATGTTGTAGATTGGAAGATGTATTGATGTTATCTTTAATAATGTCTTCATAAAGTAGTGAAGAACGGTTGTGCTCAGTTATTGGTACCTTGAAGAGGTTTTCACTAATGAAGTTGTCTTGATTGTCCCATAGTGCCTCTGAGAAGGTTTCACTAAGGAATGTTGACTTACGACTTTGATTGTTGTCTAGTGCTTCAAACAAGGTTTCACTAGAAGATGTTGAGTTTGGACTTTGATTGCCCCCTACCACATTTGAAAAGGTTTCATTAAGATATTGTTATTATTCTACATGAATGTGTTCTCGATTCTCCTGATATTCTACAACTGATATGTCACCATGGATGCAGTTCAACAAGGTGTGATTTTATCGGTCCTAGTCGACACTTGTGGGAGAAAAAATGTTAATATAGTGGCTATGTTGGGTGGTATTAATGGCATGTGGAACAATAATGGAATGGAAAGAGACATCACAATCCTCGTAGAAGATAATAGGAGAACTTGTATCGAAATTGAAGTAATCATCTTCAAAAATTGTGAAAGGATCACAAATATATTAAAATTGATCCACAAGGTATGTGTAACCAATGTTGTAACAACCATGAATGTATTCTGATTTTGAAGTTAAGTTTGACCCTAGGGACTCTAAATTTGATGTTGAGACTGATGTTGATTCTGCTTCTGATGCTAAATTTGATGTCAGTTCAAGAATAAAACCTAACTTCAATGTTGATTCTTCATCTAGTGTGGATGTTGCTACAATGATGTCTAGTTGAATGTTTGGAATTGGATAAGTAACAACCTATGATGGCATAATGGGCTCACAGAGACTGGTTTGTCAAAGTGAGACTCCTCAATGAGGGGGAAAATGTCAAGAGACAACTCCACATAGGTTGGTTTGTCAAAGGGAGGCTCTTTAAAAATAGGACAATGGTCAAGATAATGATTTACCCAAAGGAGGTTATAATCATTAAGAAGTGAATCAACAAAGACTAGCTTGTCAGAGTGAGACTCCTTAACAACAGAGATAGTATCAAAAGGTGATTCATCACAAGTTGACTCATTACAAATAGGTGTTTCAAAAAAAACATCATGGATTGGTTGTGATGAAACAACAAAATTTCCAACAGGCTAAACTAGATGTTTTGAACAAATATTTAGTGATGAACAAAAATCTCTCGTAAACAGGAATAAAATATATGTTTTGACAAATTATTTCCTCAAACATAGAATATCATCTGGATTATGGTAACCACAGTATCAGAAGCAGGAGGAGGGCCGGAAACAACAACAATGGGCAAAGGAACAAGTAGCTTTGGTAAGAGGAGAAACAAGATACACACACTGTGTGTGAGGTGTGGAAGAAGAAGTTTTCACATCCAAAAGAGCAGATGCTCTGCTTGTGTGTATCCAGCTGCACACATTCGCAAGTATAATTGGAATGCAAAGACTATTCGAAGGAAGACTTACTGGGACCGGGCGAATGAAATACCTTCATCATATGCCACGTTGCTTCAAGAACAATTTCAGAGAGGGGACTCAAGCTACGCCCAGGAAGAAAGATTGAAACTCCCAGCAGTCATATGCGATTCAACAAGAAACTCTTCACAAGTGCATTGATTCATATGCTTTGTCATATAGCACAACCATTTTTAAATATTCATTTTAGAATCGATTTCATTCAAATGGGCATTCAACACAGACCCAAATACAGACCCAACATTAATTCGATCTAGAATCGATTTGCAAACATCACACAACCTCTTCAATATTTGATCTCCATAGATTTTCACACACAAAGAATACACATTTTATTTATATTACCAGAGAATATACGTCTGGGGTATATCTGCACTTTTCAGATCTTTTTCCACATCCCCCTTCTCTCTTTTTCAACATACATCCCCTATTTTTTCACACAAATCCCCTTTTACCAAAAACCATATTTCTCAATCTAGCTAATTAATTCTAACCTAGGTTGTACGCAACAATCTCCCAAAATGAGTAAAACAGTCTCCTAATATAAGAAGATTCAAATTGCTTAACAACTCGCCCAACAAACTATAGTTTCAGGCTTAAAGAATATTTAATTTTTTTTGAAAACTAAGAAATGGAGGGAAAAACAACTTAATGAACTTAAACATGCTAAAACTCAACCAAAAATTTGATAAATATGTTCCTAGTGTGAGGATGCTCCTGCATCATTCTTCCAAGGAACAGAAGAAGTATTCTTCACTTGTTTTTCTACATCACTTCTTCTATACTTGTGCCCAGCTTAAGGATGTCATTCGCAGCCAACCATGTTGCATCTTCAGCTGGTAGATTCTTCCACTTAGATACTGGAAATATTCTTTGTCCCTTGTCTTTTTAACCACTTTCTTGTCTAAAATACTCTCAATCTCTTTTGGCACTTCCTTTGGTAGTTGCTGCTCCCATTGGATAACTTCATCTACCCCTGTTTTAGTTTCTTTGGCTGGTTGTCCTTCATCTTTGTATGGATATAGATCTGCAACATTAAAGATTGGAGAAATTCCAATTCCTTTTGGCAATTCTATTACATATGCATTATTTGAAAACTTTCTTATTACCTTGCATGGTCCTATTTTCTTTACCCTTAGCTTGTTGTATTCCCTTTTTGGGAACCTCTCTTTTCTGAGATGAGCAAGAACAAAGTCTCCAATATTGAAACTGACCTCTCTTTTATTTTGATCTGCCCTTAGCTTGTACTTGATGGTGTTTTCTTCAAGCTTCTTCTTTACCTGTTCATGCAAATTTTGCATGGCATTGGCAAATTCTTCTGCATCAGCACTTCTTGTCTCCATGCTACTTAGATTTCTTAACTCATACACACCTCTTGGATGCATTCCATACATAATTTTAAATGGGCTCAATCCTGTACTTCTGTTAGGAGAATCATTATAGGCAAATTCAGCTTGTGCAAGTGCAAGATCTCATTGTTTTGGATGCATACTTACCAAGCTTCTCAAGATGTTGCCTAAGCTCCTATTGACAACCTTTGTTTGGCCATCAATTTGGGGGTGGTAGGCTGAACTGAAACTCAATTGTGTACCCAATTTCTTCTATAAGGTTCTCCAAAAGTGTCCAACAAATTTGGTATCCCTGTCAGAAACAATGCTTCTAGGAAATCCATGCAATCTAACAACATCTTGAAAGAATAGATTAGCTATGTGAGTAGCATCACTTGTTTTGGAACACGGAATAAAATGAGCCATCTTTGAAACCTATCTACCACAACAAATATGGAATCATGGCCTTTTTGAGTTCTTGGCAAACCAAGTACAAAATCCATGCTTATTGAATTCCAAGGTCTATTTGGAATGGGTAGTGGCTGGTACAACCCTATGTTTTGACTACTTCCTTTGGCATATTGGCATGTTTTACATCTTTCAACAAATTTCTTAACATCAATACCCATACCTGGCCAATAGTAATGAGCACTCAATTGTGCTAATGTCTTATTCTGCACCAAAATGTCCTGATAAGTTGCCACTATGCTTTTCCTTCAACAAATTCTCTCTCATGGAACTCTTGGGAATGCAAAGCTGGCTACCTCTAAACAGAAGACCCTCTTGGACCATGAAATCTATCCAAGGACTTCTATCAACCCTACTGGATTCATGCAAGCTTCATATGGTTCCTTGTAGTCTGGATCTTCCTTATATAGCTCCTTCAAATCTTCAAATCCCAAAATACTTACTTGAGATTCCTGCATGATCAGATTCCTCCTGCTTAGAGCATCTGCAACCTTGTTAGATTGTCCTTTCTTGTGCTTAATAGTGAATGTGAAGCTTTCTAAAAATTCAATCCATTTGACATGCTTTTGATTCAACTTATTCTGATTGCTAATGAACTGTAAAGCATAATTGTCAGTGAACAAAACAAATTCTTTAGGCAAAAGATAGTGCCTCCATTTCTTCAAAGCCTATACAAGAGCATAGAATTCTTGATCATAGGCTGAATACTTCTTCTTAGCATCACTTAATTTCTCACTAAAGTATGCTATAGGCTTCCCATCTTGGCTTAAAATAACACCTATTGCAGTTCCACTAGCATCACATTCTACTTGAAAAAGCTTATTGAAATCAGGCAAGGTTAGAATTGGCTCTTCAGTTACCTTCTTTTTCAATAATCTGAAACTCTTATCAGCAGCCTCAGTCCAACAAAAACTTCTTTTATCACCTTTGATTGTCTCTATCATTGGAGCAACAATCCCACTAAAATTTCTTATGAATTTTCTATAGAAGCTAGCCAAACCGTGAAAGCTTCTTACCTCATATGTGCTCTTGGGTGTAGGCCACTCAAGTATAGCCTTAATCTTTTCTTTATCCATCTTCAATCCTTCTTTTGAAATCACAAACCCCAAATATATCAACTCTGTTTTCAGAAAACTGCACTTTTTGACATTGATTAGCAATTTCTCCTCATGTAGCTTACTTAATACCATCCTCAAATGTTTCAAATGATCTTCCTTAGTTTGACTAAACACCAAAATATCATCCAAATATACTATCACAAACTTACCAGTGAACTCCTTCAGCACTTCATTCATCAGCCTCATGAAGGTGCTTGGTGCATTGGTTAGTCCAAATGGCATAACTAACCACTCATAGAGTCCATCATTGGTATTGAAGGTTGTTTTCCATTCATCCCCTTCTCTTATCCTAATCTGATGGTAACCACTTTTCAAGTCTATCTTAGAGAAATATGTAGCTCCACTTAAACAATCAAGTAAATCATCAATTCTAGGCAATAGAAATCTATACCTGATAGTAATCTTATTGATTGCTCTGGAGTCTGTACACATTCTCCAACTCCCATCCTTCTTAGGACTCAACACTATGGGGACAGCACAAGGACTTAAACTCTCTCTCACTAATCCTTTGTCTAACAATTCTTGAACTTGGTGCTTGATCTCTTCATTTTCCTTTGGTGTCAACCTGTAGGCAACCTTGTTTGGAAGATTTGCTCTTGGAATCAAGTCTATGTGATGGCTAATGCTTCTCAATGGTGGTAATTCATTAGGTAAATCATCTACCACAATGTCAATGTACTCATTCAACATATCTTGAATTGCTAATGGCAAATCAATCAACTTAGTACTAGTGACTACACTCCTTGGCTTACCAATCACAACAAAGTTTACATTTTCCTTCTTCATTTGATGCAGAAACTCTTTACCACTCACTATCAATACTTTAGAATTCTGTCCAACAATAGCAGCAGCCTCTTCTTTCAATGGTGTGAGTGTATGCTTGATCCCATCCTTTCCAAACATATATGTATTCTGCCTTCCATCATGCATGGCCTTCCTGTCAAATTGCCAAGGCCTTCCAAGCAAGATATGACATACATCCATGGGCATGACATCACATAAAATCTGATCCTTATATGTTCCTATTTGAATATCTACTTTACATTGTTCACTTACCAGGATTTTGTGTCCTTTTTGCAGCCAAAAGACTTGATAAGGTGTAGGATGTACCTCCTTCTTCAAGCCTAGTTTCTCCACCATTTCAGTTGACACAAGATTGTCAGTACTCCCGCTGTCTATGATGACCTTGCAGCATTTCCCCTTACTTTTACATGTGGTTCTAAATAAAGTTTTCCTTTGAGGTGGTTCTACAACTTCTTTATTTGGCTTTAACAAGATTCTTTTCATTAAAAGAGACTCATCTTCTTCTGGGGTATCTTCATAAGCTGCTGCAACTTCTTCATTTTTTTCTTCACCTTGAGTCACATGTACACCCCTCTCATGGCTGGTAGAAGGGTTCTCTGGACACTCATATGCCCTGTGTCCTGCATACTTGTTGCACTTAAAGCATTTGCCCATGAATCTTCCTCTTCCTCTTTGATATCCTTGGTATGGCCTTCTTCCTCTTGGTGTATAGCTGCCTCTTGAGCTTTGTGAGCTGCTGGCCTCTTCATGAGATGTTTGCAGCTATCTTCTACCTCCTTGAAATCCTCTACCTCTGATGGATCTGCCCCTTCCTCTTGAGAAGGATGTTTGTTTTCTTGCAATCTTCTCCTCAGCTTTCAAGGAAAATTGATATGCTTCTTCAACTATCTTAAGAATGAGAAGACTAATCTCATCTTGAATAGAAAATTTTAAACCATTGGTGTATCTGGCTACCTTCTCTGTGTCATCCTCAATATGACCTGATCTTATAGTCAACCTGTAAAACTCTTTAGTGTATTCTTTCACAAACATTTTTTTTTTGCTTCAAATTTTGTAATTGCTTAAAAAGATTGGCTTGATAATCTTTAGGCATAAACTTACCTTTCATTTTTGCTACCATTCTGTCCCAGCTTCTGATCTTTGGCTTCCCTTTCCTTCTCCTTTCCTCTTGCACTCCATCCCACCACAGGGATGCATGGCTCTTAAGCCTTGTCATGGCATACTTGACTTTCTTATCTTCTTCAATTCCTTCATACTCAAAATATTTGTCTAATGCATTAATCCAATCTATTAATTCTTCCACATTCAAATTACCTTCATACATTGGAACCTCCATTTTTGGCTTTGTGTTCACCTTCATAATGGCTCTAATCAACCTATCTTCAGCTGTTTCTTCTTCCACCACCAATTCATCTTCTAGTGGCTCCTCTTCTCTATCATTGACTTCACCCATGTCAGTGCCTCTTCTTTGAGCCATCTCTAGGTCTTGTAGCCTAGCTGTCAGGTTCCTAATCTCTTTTGCCAATGCAACCTGTCCTCTAGGTCTCCTTCCTCCAGCTCTACCTCTGTTCCTAATTTTCATGGCCATCTTGCTTCTTCTCTTTGACTTGGATCTTTAGATTGTGCACAATCCCTTGAGCTCTGATACCAAATGATGAAACAACAAAATTTCCAACAGGCTAAACTAGATGTTTTGAACAAATATTTAGTGATGAACAAAAATCTCTTGTAAACAGGAATAAAATATATGTTTTGACAAATTATTTCCTCAAACACAGAATATCATCTGGATTATGGTAACCACAGTATCAGAAGTAGGAGGAGGGCCGAAAACAACAACAATGGGCAAAGGAACATGTATCTTTGGTAAGAGGAGAAACAAGATACACACACTGTGTGTGAGGTGTGGAAGAAGAAGACGTTTTCACATCCAAAAGAGCAGATGCTCTGCTTGTGCGTATCCGGCTGCACGCATTCGCAAGTATAACTAGAATGCAAAGACTATTCGAAGGAAGACTTACTGGGACTGAGCGAATGAAATACCTTCGTCATATGCCACATTGCTTCAAGAACAATTTCAGAGAGGGGACTCAAGCTATGCCTAGGAAGAAAGATTGAAACGCTCAGCAGTCATATGCGATTCAGCAAGAAACTCTTCACAAGTGCATTGATTCATATGCTTTGTCATATAGCACAGCCATTTTTAAATATTCATTTTAGAATCGATTTCATTCAAATGGGCATTCAACACAGACCCAAATACAAACCCAACATTAATTTGATCTAGAATCGATTTGCAAACAACACACAACCTCTTCAATATTCGATCTCCAATAGATTTTCACACACAAAGAATACACATTTTATTTATATTACCAGAGAATATACGTCTGGTGTATATCTGCACTTTTCAGATCTTTTTCCACGTCCCCCTTCTCTCTTTTTCAACATACATCCCCTATTTTTTCACACAAATCCCCTTTTACCAAAAACCATATTTCTCAATCTAGCTAATTAATTCTAACCTAGGCTGTACGCAACAATCTCCCAAAATGAGTAAAACAGTCTCTTAATATAAGAAGATTCAAACTGCTTAACAACTCGCCCAACAAACTATAGTTTCAGGCTTAAAGAATATTTAATTTTTTTTGAAAACTAAGAAATGGAGGGAAAAACAACTTAATGAACTTAAACATGCTAAAACTCAACCAAAAATTTGATAAATATGTTCCTAGCGTGAGGATGCTCCTGCATCAGGTTGGTTCTCTTGGCTTTGGTTTACAAGTAGTTGTAAAATATCAGTTTTGAACACATCTTGGTCTTCAAATGATTGGATCTGTTTTAGAGGTACTAATTGGCTCTATTATGGCTCAAAGACTAGCATCGATTTTTTAAAGTGGGGGAAGGCAGGCAATGAAGGAAGAATAATCGGTGGTTGGGTAATGATCTCTTTTTAAATAGGCTCATCTAAGATGGGCTTACCAAACACTGGTTGCCAGTCTAGGATGGTAACTATGACCCATCTAGTCATAATTTCACACCCTTGTTGGGATAATGAGCTACCATACTTGGAAACACCTAGAATGGTAATGGCAGGGCATTATGAAGCTTGGTTATTGTTGTGAGCCAAAGGACGAGGGCTTGGAATAGTAATGGTAGGGTATTGCGAAGTAGACTCAAATCTTAACTCACTTCTCACCTGGCCACGATTGTTCCTATTAATCCCAATTCTACAAAGCACCAGTTTTTAGGTAAGAAAAAATTGCTTATAAGGACACAAATTGTAACTTGCTCTTCACATCGCCCCCCAACTGTTCCCCATATACATGCCAAATGCGCCCGTTTGCAGTCGAGATAGTAGTATTTACAAGTAGTCGAATTGTAACTTACTCCTCACATCAGCCCCAATTGTTCTCCATTGATGTGGCAAAAGTGCTTGGTTGCAGGTTTAGATAGGATAGTTTCTAAGTACTCAAATCACAACTTAGTCCTTGCATCACCTTCAATTGGTCCCTCGTTGACATAGGAAAAACACCTAGTTGCAGGTAAGATAGGATTGTTTACAAGGGCTCAAATTGTAACTTGCTCCTCACATCACCCCCAATTGTTCCCCATTGGCATGCCAAAAGCCCCTAATTGCAGGCAATAAGATAGGATCATCCTGCCAAAAGCTAATCCATGATTTTAATTTTTTGTCAGCATTCTCATATCCTTCTTTTACCTCTCCCACATCACTCAGATGCACACTTCAACATAGACATAATCCACTCCACTCACTTTAGGTGTATATAGACAAACATAGGATCATACACCCACACCACTCTCTAAATATATATAGACAAGCATAATCTCAAATCCACTTGCTAATGCAATTTGATAGTCTCCCTTCCAATTCAAATGGAAAGAAAATAATTCTTAATCTCATCCTAGTTGATTCTTACAACTTTTTTATTTTTATTTTGAACTAGTGACATTTGAATCAAGTATGATGACAACGTGAAAGTGGACAACCTAACTGCTTTGTTTGAGGCGCTGCAGTTAGACAAAACATCATTTTTTGAATCAAAATTCGAAAATCCAACATAAAAAAGTGAATGATCATTGTACAAAACTATTAAAATGCCCTTGAGTCAAATGATTATACTAATAAAGATCACTCTTGTTGTTGCTCTTAATCTCATAGACTACTTACTCTTATAAATATTATTAAAATCTTTCCTTCATTCATTCAAACAAATCCCAAAAATACCTAATCTTTCAATAAGTTATTCTCAAAATTTGTTAACAATAGAGATCGTGAAATCTTGAGGTCTATAATCTTATCATTGTCTTCCTATTCCGTTTTAAAAGCTATAACACACTGTTAGCTTACAAGACAGACGAATTCATCCCCGTCTCTGTAAAATTAGCCGCATATCATTGATTGAATAAAACTCTTCTTAAAATAATTTTGCCACGCGTCTTTGACTGAATGATATTCTGTTTTTTTTAAAATAATTGTTATGGGATCGAGGGACAATTATGGTAATTACATTCTGTTCATGATTTGAAAGAAAGTCGCCGTATATGGCAACAGACTTGTATATTTACTAAATAAGATAATTATAAATGCATACTTTAGTCACAAAAGAATGAACACCATGATACAAGTCTTTGTCAAAGCAACTTGTAGGTAACTTTATATATTTATTATATTAAATAATTATGAATGAATATTTTAGTAACAGAACAATTAACTCTAGCATAAAGTATTGGACAAAGGAACACAACAAAAGAAAAAGGTTAAATTGAAAAATAATTTCAAAGGATAGGTGGTTTGGAAAAAAAGGGTGCACCTAATGCCAAAGGAGTTGACTAAGCATCCTTAAATGAATAGAATGAAGAATAATTGGTCTTATTTTTAAAGATATGGTTTAGTGTGTTATTATTATTGAATGAAAAAAAAAAAAAAGGAAATGGCATTTGATTATAAATTTTTAATTTGTAAGGTTATTTATTAGTTGTTAAAATTGTGAGATTTTAACATGTATGTATATTTATCGATTATTGGTTTATATTAGATATGATTAATATGTTTTGTTGTTTTTGGATAGTCTTGGATTTTTTTTCAATATTTTTCAGTTGTCTCATTTTATCCTTTTTGATTTTTTAATTTTCAAAATTTCTTTTCTAAAGTGTTTAGATAGTTTTGGGGAATTTTCACAGCATTTGAATGTATATGGGAACTTTTTGTAGTTCTTTATGGTTAGAGTGTACTCGTTTTTTTTGTCTTGCTTTTTTCAACTTGTGACTATTTGATGTTAGTTTGTATCAATAGTGTCTTAATTTGAATTCAATTTGTCCATAAATACACAAGCATTATAATTCATTGAGACATACAATATTTACATAGTCACCAGAAAATGGGGACATAGAAGAATCTCAGAGACAGAGATGCCAATTTTTAGACATTGAGTATGGAAGTAATCAAAGATTATAAAAGAAATAAAACAATAATATATATATATTTAAATTCCTAGAAACTAAAATATATCAAATTTATATTCTTTATTTTTGGCTTCAAATGGAGAACAAAGAGATGAATGGAGTTATTGTAGGATATTTTATTAGAGTTTTATTATTCAACTTCAACTTTATGTTTTAAAAGTTTAGTATTTAAAAAATATTAGTATTTTAATTTAAGGCATGAGACGTGAATTTTTGGAGGAGACACCCATAGGAAATTCATGATATTCTAAACAAAGTCTTCAACACTTTGCGGATATCCTTACCCCCATCTTGTGTCTTTGAGAAGTGTTCCTTATATTAGGAGGCATATCTTCTAGTTTTTATGAGTGTTTATCTATCATTCACAAGAATTTGATGAGAACTTGCAAGCATTTTAGAGGAAAATCAAACATTCATTGAAGCATACAAGTTTATTTTTCAACACACACCGTAAGACATTGGTTTGCATGTTATTGAAGCTTCTCTAATCATTGAGATATGCTATTTTTGATATTGTTAATGCCTAGAGCTTGAAAAATAACAAGATAATTTGACCATTCTTTGGTTTAATATAGGTCCCAGAACATAAATTGTTTTCTTTGAGTTTTCAAATATTGATACTCAATTAGGGTAAGAATAATTTTGTTTTGTAAGTGATTAGAGCCAAATAAAAAACAACTAAGCAAGGTTTTTGGAGGTTATAATTAGAGGAACACATTTATCAAATTGTTTCGGGTTTGTCTACACTTTTATCTAGAGAAATATGTCAAAATAGAAGTGTACCGTCTAGACAAACTTCTCTAATCATTATTTATTTTTTGGGTTATCTTCTTAACACTTCCAAATGTGCATTTCAATAATCATATTCCAATGACTACTATCAAATTATAAAATTAAATTAGATAATTCAAAACCCTATGTTTTCCCTACTTACAAATTTGAAATAAACTAATTTAACTTGATTGTTGTTTTGTGCATATTATTAAAATTAATTAATTATATTTTTTTAAAATTTAATTAAAATTCATTTATCCATATTATATTTTATATTTTGGTGAAACCACATTTATCCATATTATTTTTATAGGTTTTAAGTTTTTTATATTTTTAGTATGAATTAAGAGAATAAAACATGTAGTCATTTCTTAAGAGAATTAATAAAAGAAATAGCATATTATATGAATTAATAGAACAAAACATGAGAAATGAAGGAGACATAATCTACTATGTTCCTAGGTCCAATAGCCATGGCTTCTTTGTGTTTGCTTTCAAACCTTCGGGTGTTTTTTAATGATTTTTTAAAAAACCGTTGGACACTTCTATGGTGTGTATGTTTTATTTTTTTATTTATGCTATCAAAATTAATTAGGTCAAAAGGTTTAATTAGGAAGTGTGTTAGGATTAATAAATTTTTACTGAGTTTATTGAAATTCTTCTAGTTAATCATAGAATTTGTTTAAAAAATAAAATGGAATGTGAAAAGATAACTAGTATTTGTAAGATTTTCTTAAGAATGGATGTCTAAGATTAATGAATTGAAGATCAAACACACAAATATGTTGAAGCTTAGAAATTAGTAAACGAGCAAAACCATAATAGATGTATTCACAAATGAAGATAGATTACATAGAAAGACTTGAAGCTTACAACTCATTAAACTCACGACTCATTACACTCACAACTCTCACAACTCTCACAATTCTCAAAGTTATCATAGCTCACAACTTACACAACTCCTAGCTAAGTAACACAATACAATCTAGAAGACTTCAAATATTCTATATGAATAAAACTTACAAAGGGATGTATAGATAGGTGAAAATTAGGAAAATCTCAAAAATACTTTGTATGTGGGTTAACTTGCCCAAAATAAGTGGAAGAAAGGCAAGGAACCAACATCCCAATACATGTGGGATAAACTTTCCAAGTATACAAACACAACTAAGAAAGCTAAATAGTAGGAAAAGAAATATCCTACACCAACACACCCTCTTAAGTGTAGCTTAGGTGGGTATAAGAATTGGGTCTCGACAATGAGCCCTGATGAGGTACCCAAGTATATAGAAACTTTCATAAAGTCGAGAAAAGGATAAAACCCATAGGAAAGAATTCCCCCCAAAAAAGAGAAAAGAAGAAGACTAAATACACTCGATAACAATCCCCATCACTCTGAAGAAGTCTATCTCCATTGTGTAGATGATGACCTACAAGTAGAGCAAGTGATCAATGTGAGTAAGAAGGAAGGAGAAAGATTGTTTGCTTGTGAGGGGGTTTGGCCTCCTGCAAAATCGAGCCTCACCCTCTAGTCTTTATCAAATGAGAGAGAAAATGTGACAAGTAAATACTTTTAATAATCTCCTTATATCTCCCAAAAAATATCACAAATATTGTTTTTATATTAAAAAAAACTAAAAAATATACAAGATATTGTTGTTTTTAATTAAAAAATAATAAAAAAATACAATATATTATTTTTAATAAAAAGTAATAAAAAAATATCATGCCCCACCATGATTATGTCTCCCATTTAATAAAGTCAAATCCACTAATTTGACAAAACCACATGTATTATCTAAGAACCATAATTGTATGGGAAAATCATGATTTACTAAAAAGGTGGTTTTCTAACCCCTCTTTTTGTGAATAGTATCATTCAGTAAAAATCTGATAACTTTTTCAATTCTCAATAAAATAAAATAAATGATATAGAAAGCTAAAAACAAGGTGCACAAATGCAGAAATGGTTTAGAGCAATGTTTATAGTTTGAGAGCAGTTTGAAAAAACACAGGTGTTTTTATAAAAAAATAGATTTATAAAAAAGTGACAAGGAACTTTGATTAAAGCCCTGGGAGAGAAAGCAACTGAGTCTTGGATGGAGCAGCTATCAAGAAATTTACTTGGCCCAAGACAATGGTTAAAAAACTAGAATTCAAACCTAAAAAATTAAACTTGGTTGCCCTAATATCAACATATACAAAGAAGAGAAAAACTATAGATGAACACACTAACCATAGAGTACCTTTCAACAATTGATGGAGAATGAAAAATAGAATATTTTCTTAAAATTTCAAAATATATAATAGATGAAAATGGTGATCATTTTACCAGTCCTAAAACTCTAGTACCATGTAAGATTCACCCAAAAATGGACGTCTAAGACCGATGAATGGAAGATTGAACACACAAATCTGTTGAAGCTTAGAAATTAATAAATGAGAAAAATTACAATAAATTTATTTAAAAATGAAAATAGATTACATACACATACTTGAAGCTTAAAGTTCACTAATCTCACATCTCTCACAACTCTCAAAGTTATCACAACTCACAACTTACACAACTCCTAGCTAAGTAACACAATACAATCTAGAAGACTCCAAATATTTCATATGAGTAAAACTTATAAATGGCTGTACATATAGGTGGAGTTAGGAGAATCCCAACAATACCATGCATGTGGGACTAACTTCCCCAAAATAGGTGGAATAAAGACAAGGAGCCAATATCCCAATACATGTGGGATAAACTTCTCAAATGTACAAACACAACTAAACAAGCTAAATAATAGGAAAAAAATATCCTGCACCAACAATATTGCTTCAAAAATTATATTATGTGTTGCAAATGATAGAATTGATGTGCCTTTGAATTCCAATGTCATGAATGGATCTCAAATTCATAATTCATGTGAAGTATATAATGATCAACAAGCTCGCCTAGATGAAGAGCTGAAAACATTGCACACATTACGAAACATGTTATAAAAAACCTCTGTGAAATAGTTGAATCAATGAAAGTACTAGAAGAAGTTGCAAGTCAAAACATAGATTCTAAGCCAAGGGTTCATAATGGGGTTAGAATTGAATAAATACCATATAAGGTAGAACATGGATATATGAGTGCTCATAATGATGATTATGCTTCAAGCTTTAGAAACTTTCTTTCAACACACCCTGATTAATTCATTGTTTTACGTAATATCATTCAAGAGTTACAAATTATGTCTCCTCATGTAGTCATTTCTCAAATTTACTCTAAACCTATCAATGCTCAAGTTTTTATATCTTTTGTTCTTGCTCCTACTACTAAACATGCTTCTCTTATTTTTCAAAATGCCATGCTTTCTCAACATGTCCCTATTGATTCTCAAGTTCTTAAAATGTCTTAATATGTTTATAAGATTCATATTTTTCAACCATCTCTTGCTTATGAGGAATCTCAATTTGCTTCACATGTTGCTAATCCTTCTATTTTGAGAATTTTTCCTATTCCAAGTTATTCTACTTTTACCTCTATTCCAAATCCAAAAATGACTACCATGATGCATACATTACATGAATTTTAAAATCAATTCAAAACTATTTCTCAAGGATCCCAAATATTAAATGGTAGGGTGAATTCTAATGTTTAAACACCTAAAAATGACACCTATGCATTTATTAGTCATAAAATTACATTATTCTAGGGTAGATGTGTGTTTGTTAATTATTGGTCCAAATTAGGCTTTATTGGCATGTTGTCATCTTTTTTATAGCATGTTCCCCTATTTCTTATCTCTCCCTTTTCTTCTCACTTACCTCTCCTTTCCACGTGTTTTTGGTTATACCCTCAGAACCTACACTATACGTATATGGGGGAGTGTGATTAGTCGATCCATTTGGGTGCACTTGATTATCGCGGTCCTATCTTGTCTAAATTTTAATCCAATTTAAGTTAGATTGCACACCAAAAAGGGTCTTAATTTTAAATCAATACATCTATAAATACACAGGCACATTAGTGAATTCAAGACATTGATCAATCAATATTTCCAAAAATTTAGAGAAAGGTATCTAAAAATCTAAATAAATATGAAATCAAATCTAAAATTTATTGTCATTTCATTATATTGAACATTATAAATGAAATCAAGCATTTAGAGCACATTCATTGTAGCATTGAAGAGCATGGTAATAACACACTTGAATTACAACCCCAAAATTAATGAATGAAGTTTTCATATCGCTTTTGCACGTGTTATTTTCCAAAAATGTGTAGTCCATGATTATGGGGCCTAGAAATTTGGAGTGTATGGTTCTGGGGAGGTGTTTAGGTTTCAATGAGTTTTTAGGGTTCTCATTATCTTTTCACAAAAACCATTATTTTGTTGTCAAAACATGACAATTATTTCCATATTTCCCACAAATCAAGATACTCTTTTAAACCCTCTTATTCATTCATTGCTTTGAATTTAGAACTGATTAGGCTTAAATAAATGTGTATATAATGATATTCTCTTAAACCCCTTAGCTTATAAAGTTTTTGCATACCCCTTTTTATATAGTGGAACAAGTAAAAAGTACAATATATCAATAGATCCATTGAGTCACAAAGAAAAATTAAATAGAAATGAAAATGTTTATATGTTGGACAAATGAAAACATAAAAATGTGCCTATGGATTATAAACAAGATCCACTTGATGGTTTTATTATAGTAGTTTATTCAACCAATAAAAATAAAATACCTATTATGTTTACATAAGAGGATATTCCACACAATGATTCATATGAAGGACTATTATGTATAAGAGAATATACAAATGGAAATGAAAAATATGGCACAATGGTTGATGATGGCCATAGTTTGAATATACATAGTGAAGAGTTTATCTATAGCCATGGACTTGGCCTAGATGACCGAACATATACTCCTATGATTATCATGAGATATAGTGGTATCGTAAGGGAATTTATTAGCCGTGTTATTTTTCCTATTATTGTGGGACCAAAGAAAATTCAAACTTTATTTCATGTGGTGCCTAACACTTGATCATACAATGCTTTTCTTGGAAGACAATGGATAGATAAGATGCAAGCAATCACCTCTACTCTACATTTAATGTTTGAAATTTGGGCATCAAGGTCAATTGGTTACAATTCATAGAGATTCTAGTTTTCCAAAAAAATAGTCTAAGGATGAAGTTTTAAACATAGAAGCATCTCAAGAATTATTACAATGTGTTCCTAAAGAAAGAGCACATACAAATACAAGTGCATAAGTATATCCTAACGAGTGTATGTTAATCATATACAATGTCTCCAAGACAAACACATGATCATAAAGAAAATAAATATATGAGAGAAATTTAATCATCAGGATAGTTACTCAGTGAAAAATGTGACAAAATTAATTAAAAATAATGATTACCTATCCTTATATTCATGGGTGTCACATTTCTCTATACATATTGGTTTAAACACTTAATTTTGGTAAAATCTATGTAGTCACAATGTCTTTTTTTATGTTTTTGTGTGCTTGGATAATTTTCATATATTTGGCTCTTTTTGGTACATTTACCATTCACATTAAACCCTTCATAACCTTGTGTCATCCACATTTTCCCATGAACACCTTCAAATTTGTCACTTTTCTACATCAGGATCCATTTTGACATCTTTAGTTAAGATTGATATTTTGTGGTCTTTTTCCAACTTGACGATTTTCAATGGTGGTAAAAATTATTTTGACCACTTTCAACCCTACTAAAAATGGTCAAGTTTCCTTTATGGGTCATTTGCACCATGTGCTGATATCTTATAGACTAATTTTGGTTCTCACTCTTTTCCATGGTTGTCATATGCAAAAATATATTTAGATTTGAATTCAAAGGAACACACACACACACACACAGACACACACACACACACACACACACACACACACACACACACACACACACACACACACACACACACACACATGTATATTAAGTCATTTTTCATCAAGTGATCATCTCCCAATCATGAATTAAATTGATCATATCTTATGAACACTTGTCAAGCATTTTACAATTTGATCATATTCTACCCTCATCATATCTTTAAGTCTTATGGATGCACTCTTAAAAACAATTAAGCTTGCAACAAGGAGCATATAGATATATCATTGATTAATTTAGGGAGAGAAGGTGAAGTAATTTATCTCATTTGGGTTGGGTCACTCACATTCATATAACTACATGAGCCATTATTTTTAGTGTGCATGATATGTAGCTGCAACCCTTAAGTGGGTCCAAGCCACTAACTTTGTACATTTTCCATATTATTGTGACATTGTGGTGAATTAGGGTTACATCAAAGGAGAAGATATTCAAATGACTATGCATAATCATTTTTCTTAGTGAAGCCAAATTCCCATACCTTTGCTAGTAATGAAACATTCCAAAAAAATTTAGTTTTGAAGGATCAATAGGGCCATATTATTAGTTGCTTTCCACTTACAATCATAATTTCCATTTTCACTACCTACCAAAAGTGGGTAACCATATTCAATTCCTATTGAAAGTGGTCAACATTAGAAAGAATAATTTGCTTTCTAGGTGATATTATGTTTCATTCCATAGTATATTTTTCTAGCATTTCAATTACTTTTAGAACTGAAGTACACATTCTCTCTTTACCCACCCCTTAACATTTTTACTTTACATTTACCAATCATACAATCTTTCTATTTCCAATTTCTGCACTAGGGCAGGGATACTTTACTAAATTTATCATATTTAGTTGTATCTCCCTTGTGAAATTGTTTTAAAATATTGGAGTCCACCTTTTCTATATTACATTTTGGTAAACCACTCTATTTTCAAACATATAAACCCTAGGATTTTATGCTCCCTTTTTCTCTACGGTTTTCTAGTGTGGTTATTTCAAATCTGGATTTTCTAGGGTTTTTATTTATTATTACAATATAATTAGCCTTAACTTATTTCATGCTCTATATGTTTACATATTATGGAAATTAAGAAATTTATATCTAAAATCCCTACTAGGCAAAGTGATAAAAGTGGTGCATATACTTATTTGATTTAAATTCCTTTGATTAGTACTTGTGCTTGTTTAAAAAAGAAAATGGCAATTGTTGATGAAATTCCCACTAATTTCATGGTTGTTGATAAAGTAAATGGTGAATATTTATATTTTGAACATGATTAAAATTTTCAGATAATACTTATGATGATAATATTAATGCTTATAATGCCAATGCTTCCAATGGTGATTGTTTTCCGAAATTTGATACCATGGATAAATCTAACTTTTAAAAATATATTGTGACTATTCCTAAATAAATAGATGCCATGATTTATGTTTTTAAGGATGAACAAAATAAGTTGAAATTGGCCAAGGAATCTACACCGAAGAACACCTAATTTATAAATGGATCTTTTAATTCTTCTATTCGACCTACTATAGGTTTTCTTTCTATAATAGATCAAGAGGTTATTGCTCCTAACACTCCAATTTGTATGCCTCCACCTACTACGTCTACTCAGGTTGCCCTAGCTATTCTTCCACATCCTACTAATTTTTTGCCTTTGAATAATATTATGCCTTCTATACCTGCTTATAATGGTACATATAATAGTTATGGTCTTGAAAAAAACACTACTTTGGCTCCTACACATGCTACTCCATCATACAATACATTGTTATAACAAGTTATCAAGATATGTAAGTGAAAATCAAACAAATTTCTGAAGGATCTAAAATAACTAGCCACATAATTACTTCTCATGATATATTATGTAAGTCATTAAATCATGAATTCATTATCTATCTCTTGACTATTGGTTTCATTGTGCCTAAATGTTAAGTATAGAACAAAAATGGTGATCCTTCACATTACTCGATCCTTATATTATTCATGCTTTGGTTTTTTAAATAATGCTTTATTGATGATAATATATTTCCTAGAAGTCTCAAGGACTATGCCTTGGATTGGTTATATGACCTACCATCGAGATATATGCATCATTTCGATGATTTTGATGATAGTTCATTAGCTTATTTTCCTATCAACATTAGCCAAACGGTCACATTTTCAAAACTTGCTCAACTTAGAAAAATACCTAATGAGAATGTTCTTAAATAAAAAACTATGATTAAGGACATGTCTCACCAATTGCCTAATAGTGAGTTACAAAGCATTTTCTACAAAAATTTACTTCAACCTATTACATAAAAAGTGATGTTCAATATGTATCCATCTTTTGATGAGCTTTTCCATATGGTTTGTAACTATGAGATCGAACATTTAGAGGCAAACATGCTTAAGTATGAGTGTAATTACGCTACCTCTAACAACTCCAAATCACAAGGTAAATCAAAATTCAATTCTAAGACTAATGATACTCCTAATTTTCAATCTAATAACAAGGTAAAAACGTAGTAAATGAGGTATAAAAATCACCTACTAGGCTTGTTATTCCTTCCTAAAAGCATAGGAAATTTACAAGGTTACTCAATAATCCTCATCAAGTTCTTGAATGGTTTCTTGAATGTAAATTTTATCTTTACCTCTATTGCATGAATTGGATACATCTTGGCCTTTATCTAAAACTATGATGTGAATGCATATTGTGGGTATAATAGATATTTAGGACATACTATCAATAAATGTTATACATTGAAATAAAAGATAAAATATATAATTGATAGCAATGTTATTCAAAAACAAGTAAAAAATAGTATATTAAATGAATTAGTCCCTCTACCGAATCAACATTTGAAAATATTCCACAATCCACTTCCAAATCAATTTGGAAAGACCTACAAAAAAAGATGATTTTCAATACCCATGTTTTAGATGGTGTCATAGGAATGGTTACATGTTTGTAGAAATAAGTTTCTTTTCTTACATGTTATGACAATGAGATTCTAAAAATGGTCCATTATTTATATATGAGTTTATTGATTCATAACCTAAGAAGAAACATGGCATTATGACTGGTAATAGTTCTTGTTCAAACTTATGCACAATGTCATTTATCGATAGTAGAGGGTATGCTCAACAAGACTTGATTGATACAATCATGGTTCTTAAAAGTTATTATGATATCACCCAAACTCCTCTTCGAGGTATCACATTACCTATCATTGAGGTCCCAAAACCCTTTTTAGTATCATTTCATGTATTGTCAGATAATGAGACATATGATCTACTACTTGGATGCCCATGGGTAAATGGAATGAGAGATATCCCATCCACACTATACAAATGTCTTATGATTGTACATGATAACAAAGTATTCACTATGAAGGGTAGGATAACACTAACAATAACGGAGGAGCAAAGCATGTCGACAATATTTGAAACTAGTTTTTTCCCACCTGGTTGGGCCCCCTGAGTGTGACAGGTGGGACCACGGATCCAATGGAGGTCACTATGGGTAGCAGTACCTCTGGGGATCTATCCAAGAATGTATTAGGGGATAGTCCATCCAATGGATGGAAGAAGACACTCATAGGTGAAAAGACGTGTCCATCGAAAGGCATGTCAAGCCTCTCTGTTCTCTTGGAGGGCAAGGCGTTGAGTATCTCAGATGATCTGGTGGAGGAAATAGTGGCATCCATGGACCTTACGCTGGTTGGTAATTTTTTTAATTTCCATCCTAATATCAAAATTCTTAGAAGATGGATTCTATCTAGGTGGAAAGTCAAAGGCAGTGTTTCAATCACAGCCATGGCTAGAGGTTTATTCCTTTTTAGATTTACGAATAAGGAGGACATGATCGCTACCCTTGCTAGAGGTCCCTGGCTGTTTGGACCACATTCTCTAACCTTATGCTCATGGAAACCAAGATTTGATCCTAACTCAAACCTCAATAAGATAGCACCTGCTTGGGTAAGATTACCAGGATTCCCTTTGGAATTTTGGGATGAAAAAATCTTCACAGCCATTGGCAACTCTATTGGTCAATATGTCACCTCAGATCATATAACCATAACTAAGTCCAGATGTGTGTTTGCTAGACTCTGTGTTAATGTTGAAATAAATAAGATTCTCCCTACATCCATTGAGCTAACCTCTAAATATGGAACCTGGACTCAGCCAATTACTTATGAGAATGCTACCACTTTATATCAAACATGTAAGAGGAAGGGACATCTAATGACACAATGCAAAGTGAAGCAAAGGGGGATGAAAGAGGATTCCCAGAAGGTAGAGGAGGAGCAGGCAAACAACAAGCAGGAAATAGAGAATAATGTGGAAATTCTTGACAATACAGGAAAAGGAGAGGAGGGGAAGGGAAAGGAGGCTACCCCTAGTAGTGAAGGTGAAGTTGTCCCAAAGGAAAATATAGGATTAGATGATAGTTAGAAGGCTACAGAAGAAGGAGAGGAGAAGAGAAAGGAGGATATCATCAGTAGTGAGGGAAAAGAGGTCCCAAAGGAGAATATAGTATCTGACGACAGTCATAAGGCCACATTTAACACAGTCTACACTTTAGAAAAATAGACTAATATGTTTAAGGAAGGTGAAGGAGGGGACCTTTTGATAAAGGAAGTCAATGAAGATGACATAGTTTCAAGGATTGGACAGGAAGAAGTAACACCTGAAAGTCACACTCAATGAGTACCAAATCCATAGTCAAATACAAACTTTTTCCATGATCTGGAAGATGGAGGCCAGGTAGGAAACTACTTGGCAACAGGGGTAGTAGGAGAAGATGGCAGCAATGAATAGGAAGAATGGGTTACCCCAAAGAAAAAGATCTGAAAAGGTAAAAAATATGCAGATGTTGGTGCTGAGCCCAAACAAGGGAGGCCAACCCTAAGAGAAACAAGACAAAGAGAGATTGCTAGGGAGATTGCCAGTGGAAAATAGAAAACACTGGAGTCCCAACCCTCCAAACTCTCTAAATGAGAATATTATCATGGAATTTGAGGGGATTTAATAGTCCCTCAAAGTAGTTTGAGGTTAAAAATTGCATTTTAGATAATAAACTAGATATTCTATTACTCCAAGAAGTCAAGATGAAAGAGGAAAATTTTGCAAAAATTGCTGACTATATATGGCCTAAGGTAGCTTTTTGTATTGGTCCTGCTGAAGGGGCTTCAGGAGGGATTGTCACTATGTGTAATAGTGCTAAAATCCAAGGATCTCTTATGGCCCATAATAAGCACTTTTTGATTACCAATTTTTCCATGAATTCCTTGAGTTGGACGCTGGTAAATGTTTATGCACCGAATAACAGAGCTTTGAGATAGAAATTATGGATAGATTTGAGTAGCTACAGGAATAATCCTCAAAATTCTAAATGGATGTTAGCTGTGTTGTTCCCAAAATCAGCTGCGCTTATTTTTAGAACAACCCCTACGAAACTTGTTCGTTTCATTTTTCGTCTCTCTAAGCCCATTTTTGAGGTAGGTTTTTCTCATTCTCGTGCCTGCTCAACTAACATGTTTCTAAGTTTGTGACGTCTTTTCTTTACATTTTTCTCAAAAGGGTGAAAGTTGTTACGGTCCCGGTGCGAGTAGGAGACCAATTTTTGGCTTTTTCAGAGTTAGTTTTTTTATCCTTCTATTTTCCTGCAAAGGTGGTAAATTTTCCCACCATTGCATATTTTTATGCAAAGGTGGGGAATTTCCCCGCCATTGCATATTTTTATGCAAAGGTGGGGAATTTTCCCGCCATTGCATATTTTTATGCAGAGGTGGGGAATTTCCCCGCCATTGCATATTTTTATGCAGAGGTGGGGAATTTCCCCGCCATTGCATATTTTTATGCAGAGGTGGGGAATTTCCCCGCCATTGCATATTTTTATGCAGAGGTGGGGAATTTCCCCGCCATTGCATATTTTTATGCAGAGGTGGGGAATTTCCCCGCCATTGCATATTTTTATGCAGAGGTGGGGAATTTCCCCGCCATTGCATATTTTTATGCAGAGGTGGGGAATTTCCCCGCCATTGCATATTTTTATGCAGAGGTGGGGAATTTCCCCGCCATTGCATATTTTTATGCAGAGGTGGGGAATTTCCCCGCCATTGCATATTTTTATGCAGAGGTGGGGAATTTCCCCGCCATTGCATATTTTTATGCAGAGGTGGGGAATTTTCCCACCATTGCATATTTTTATGCAGAGGTGGGGAATTTTCCCACCATTGCATTTTTTTATGCAGAGGTGGGAAATTTTCCCACCATTGCATACCTTTCCCTCATTTTTGCTATCTTTGGAAAATTTTCATTTTCCATGCCCGCTCCCCTTTTTTTGCTTTTGGACCTGCTCACGTCTCATCCCTTTCAAGCGCATTTCCCTAATCGTGACCAGCAAATGTGCAGTTCTCCCAGATCGCTACTTTCTTCTCTTGACTGCATAATCATGGTTCCTGCTGTAGTTTCTGTGAAGGATCCCTCTTCATCGATGTCTTTTCAACAAAAGTGCTTCCAGATCACTGAAGTTTCTCTGAAGAAGTCGAAGACCATGAAATTGAAGTTGTTCTTCTGTGCTTTATTCAAAATGCACTTTGTAATTGTCTTGGGACATTTTTACATGCAATTTTGTAATATGTAATTACATGTAAATATTTCGGAAAAATATCTAAAAGTCAAAGATGAGTCATCTTTGACCAAGATATTTTATATATTTTATTATTTTCTATTTTTGAGGATTTTCTCCCTATATATAGTGGAGACCTCATTTGTAAAAGGATCTTGGAAAAATAGAGAGCAAACACTCTGCTAAAATTGAAGCAACTTTTGAGACTTTGTGCTCAGATTTGTAAATCAGATTTTGTCAAATGAATGAGAAGCAAGTGATTTCAGACTTTGTGTTGAAGTTATCTGTGTCATCTAGGAAATGGTTTCTTATGTACTCTTTCCTGATAACCTCTTATTTATCTGACTTAATAAGCAAAGTGAATGTGTTGATATTATCTAAGGGCACTTTTTGAGGGTAGAAGATAGACTTTGTGCTACTTTTACTTTTGAGATTCTTTTATCTTTTGTAGTTTCAGGTGAAGACTTTGTGCTTCACTTCATTCTACGGTTATACTTGTTCCAGCTCTGTGGAGAAGCTACGGAAGACTTTGTGTTTGCGTGAGCGTTCTTGTGACTTTGTTACTTCAGGTAATCTCTTGCTCTTCATTTGATACCATTCCTGAAAGAAGAGGAGTGTTGTTAGCTTTAGATCGGGGATTTTCCTCTTTTGTCCTTCATACATTACTTCTGAAAAAAGAGAAGTAGATGTTGTTATACCACCCCTATGTGTTATTTTCTGCTTAATTATATATATATGCTTATAGCACGCAAATACTGATAGGGAACCTCCCCTTGATGAGAGGAGAGATTTACCTCGTCTAGATTTGGTAAAGCCACCCTCCTCGTGGTGTAAATCTCCCTTATGCTGTGGCTGATATCCCCATTTTGCCATCAGTTAGTTGATGACAAAATATTCGCCCAACAGTTTTTTGGCGACTCCGCTGGGGAATCGAATGTGCAGTCTGAAACCTCAAGTTTCAGATTGAATCAGTCCCTACCCTTCTCCATTACATAATCTGGTGACTCCATTTCATGTCTTACCCATTATCATTTTAGCTTTACCAGCCGCCTCCATTATATTATCTGGTCTGCAAAACCAGAGTTGCTGAGAAGAACGCACATCTTGGAGCCTCAAGCTTCAACTTGAAGTAGTTTCGGTCCCATTTTTGTTTTAAAAATCTGGCAACCCCACGCTATACCAGAAGTCAGAGATCTGAGGGTGTTGTCGACCTTGTGTTTGAATTAGCACAACAGAGTAATTTTGATCTGTTTCCTCCATCAGCTTCTCTTCAACAGTCCAAGAGTTTTCCTTCCAGCATTGTTAGGTCACCAACACAAGGTAGAACTCTTTTTCCCGCTGTCAATCGCTGCCTACCTATAAACACTCCACCAAGGTTTGTTATCCCACCTTTTCATCCCCTTATCATAATGGCTCAAGGCCCATGGGGTAATTCTTTCGGTCCCCTTAATTTAACCCCACCTCTACATGAACTACCTCGTAGTTCTAGAAAAAATTTCCCTAAGTTTTTTGGTGATGGAAAGGTTCATCCCGACGAGCATATTGCTGCTTTCTCCATAGCATGTGGTGTAATTGGTGTAGAATTTGAGGACGTGGCAGTAAGACTTTTTGTGGAGACTTTGCAAGGTGCTGCTGTGGATTGGTTCTATCACTTGCAGGCTGGGTCAGTGACTGACTGGAATACACTAAAGTCCATATTTGAAGCTAGATTTAAACCCGCTAAAGATGCACATGCTTTGTTAGCTCAGCTAACACAGATGAAAAAAGAATCTCAGGAACCCATGAGGGATTTCATAGCTAAATTCAACAAGTTGAGAAACCAGATTCCAACTGTGGCTCAGCCTACTCTGGAAAATCTCAAGTGCTTTTTTATCAACTCGCAGCTCCCTGAAGTAAGTTTTTTATTGAGGCGAGCTGGTGCTATGGATCTAGCATTGGCTCAAAATTTGGCTACTGAGATTGAGGATGATCTTATCCTGGCAGGTAAGATCAGAAAAGACCCAAGTAAAAATAGATTCTCTTCATCTGCTAAAAGCTCTTCTACAGCTACTACAGATCCTATGGTACAAAAGTTAGCGAATGAAATGCTAGCTCTCAGAAGACAGATGGCCCAAGTTATGTCTACTTCTCCTGATCAGGATATGCCAAGGAGGACATTTCAGAATCAAGTGTACCAAGGCAATGCTACTAGGAATCAAGGGCAGCCAAATCGTCTTCCTCTCCCACAAAGGAACCTCGCCCTTGAAGCCCCTCCAACTAACTCAGTGGTTGGATATCTGGAAACAGAACACGCTTCCCCTTTCCAACCTAAGTTGGACCAACAATATGATGCTAATCTCTTTGAAGAGCAAGAAGAAGAATTAGCTGGCGACTCCGTCATTGGCTACCTAAATTATCAAGATGAACCCATAAGTGAAGGGAATGCAACTGAGGGATCATATGCCATATTCACCCGGTCCCAGAAACAGTCAGCCCAACAAGCTGATAAAGAGAAGACAGAGGAGCAACCTCGGCCAACAGTTTCAATTGCCAAGCGGGGAACCACTCTACCCTTCCAACCAAAGGACCCGGTGACTATTGAAAAGGTACGTACCCAAAGCATCCCTGCATCTTCTACTTCAACTTTGCAAACCAGCCCTCCCCATCCCAAAAACCAAAAGAGTGAACTCCCATCCTCTGTCCCTAGTCTAATTCAGACATTTGACATAATTGAGCATGCCAAAAAGACTAAAATTCAAATGTCTGAATTTGAATTTCTACAAGCCCATCCTGAACAGTTGGACATGTTGGCAGAATATGTGAAAGGTATAGCCATCCCTGTAAGACAACAAATTTTGAGGGTAACTCATGATCCCCCAAAGAATGTATCCACCCAGAATAATCTTACCGTGACTCCTCCAGTTGCTCCTGGGAAAATAGAACCTTTCTATGTTTCTCTGTTAATAAATGGTTGCAAGTTGAGCAATTGTGTCATCGATTCTGGTGCATCTGACAACGTCATGCCTGCTAAAGTGGCAAAATCTCTTGGTCTCACATTGACTAAAACTTTTGGGAGATGTTTCTCTATGGAGAACAAACAAGTACCACTATTGGGGCAAATCAAAGATGCTCAATTTGCATTTGTAGCATTCCCTGACAAGAAGATCAAGATGACAGTACTGGTGGCTGACGTCCCAGCTTCATATGGCATTCTACTTGGACGAAAATTTTGCAAGGATGTTGGAGGAGAATTGAGCATGGACTTATCCCAGGGAAAGATTCCTGTGAAAGGTGTGATGCAAAGGTTGCTTCCTGAGAGAGAGGCAAAGTACGTGGTCACCCAAACGTCATCTCCTACGGCTCAGATTCTATTTGAGTCCTCAGGCAAGGGTAATTTTTTTTGACCACAGAAGAGGTTCGTGAAGAGCCTATTAAAGCCCTTGAGAATGCCAACCAAAAAATTGGTTCAACTGAAATAATGACAAGTGGGCCTGATAGTGCCAATCAGTGGCGGGTGTCAAATAAAGACAATCAAATCAGATGCTGGATAGAACCAAAAGAGCAACCAATTATGGTAGTTGACCATGTTGCTACACGTCATGATCAGAAAAAAGAACTCTTCACCAAGAAAACAAAGATTCATGGTTTTCGGGTCAAAAGACAGATCTTGCTGTGGAGCAAGAGGAGAAAACCAAAGGGAAGGCACAGGAACTTGGTTTTTTTGGTGGAGATTTCCATTCACACATCATCAATTCTGGGGAGAAAATGGCCTTTTGCTAGTTTATCAGAATAGAACACCATTGTCACTGCCTCTTGAGGGGCAGCATTCAAAGTACTTCAATTTTTGAAGTACCAAATAAATTCACCTGTATATTTGTATAGTCTTTTTGCTTTGTTTTGTTTTCATTTTTGGAGCCTTTCTTTTTGAGTAGCTTGACTCCGTGGCCCAATGGCACGCTTCTAAGGCACTGGAGATTTTGGATTCTACTCCCTTCAATTACTTTTTGCAATAGAAGGTAGTTCCCCAACAGGAGCCAGCTGTTGTTCCCAAAATCAGCTTCGCTTATTTTTAGAACAACCCCTACGAAACTTGTTCGTTTCATTTTTTGTCTCTCTAAGCCCATTTTTGAGGTAGGTTTTTCTCATTCTCGTGCCTGCTCAACTAACATGTTTCTAAGTTTGTGACGTCTTTTCTTTACATTTTTCTCAAAAGGGTGAAAGTTGTTACGGTCCCGGTGCGAGTAGGAGACCAATTTTTGGCTTTTTCAGAGTTAGTTTTTTTATCCTTCTATTTTCCTGCAAAGGTGGTAAATTTTCCCACCATTGCATATTTTTATGCAAAGGTGGGGAATTTCCCCGCCATTGCATATTTTTATGCAAAGGTGGGGAATTTCCCCGCCATTGCATATTTTTATGCAAAGGTGGGGAATTTTCCCGCCATTGCATATTTTTATGCAAAGGTGGGGAATTTCCCCGCCATTGCATATTTTTATGCAAAGGTGGGGAATTTTCCCACCATTGCATATTTTTATGCAAAGGTGGGGAATTTCCCCGCCATTGCATATTTTTATGCAAAGGTGGGGAATTTTCCCGCCATTGCATATTTTTATGCAAAGGTGGGGAATTTCCCCGCCATTGCATATTTTTATGCAAAGGTGGGGAATTTCCCCGCCATTGCATATTTTTATGCAAAGGTGGGGAATTTCCCCGCCATTGCATATTTTTATGCAAAGGTGGGGAATTTTCCCGCCATTGCATATTTTTATGCAGAGGTGGGGAATTTTCCCGCCATTGCATATTTTTATGCAGAGGTGGGGAATTTCCCCACCATTGCATATTTTTATGCAGAGGTGGGGAATTTCCCCACCATTGCATATTTTTATGCAGAGGTGGGGAATTTTCCCACCATTGCATATTTTTATGCAGAGGTGGGGAATTTTCCCACCATTGCATTTTTTTATGCAGAGGTGGGAAATTTTCCCACCATTGCATACCTTTCCCTCATTTTTGCTATCTTTAGAAAATTTTCATTTTCCATGCCCGCTCCCCTTTTTTTGCTTTTGGACCTGCTCACGTCTCATCCCTTTCAAGCGCATTTCCCTAATCGTGACCAGCAAATGTGCAGTTCTCCCAGATCGCTACTTTCTTCTCTTGACTGCATAATCATGGTTCCTGCTGTAGTTTCTATGAAGGATCCCTCTTCATCGACGTCTTTTCAACAAAAGTGCTTCCAGATCACTGAAGTTTCTCTGAAGAAGTTGAAGACCATGAAATTGAAGTTGTTCTTCCGTGCTTTATTCAAAATGCACTTTGTAATTGTCTTGGGACATTTTTACATGCAATTTTGTAATATGTAATTACATGTAAATATTTCAGAAAAATATCTAAAAGTCAAAGATGAGTCATCTTTGACCAAGATATTTTATATATTTTATTATTTTCTATTTTTGAGGATTTTCTCCCTATATATAGTGGAGACCTCATTTGTAAAAGGATCTTGGAAAAATAGAGAGCAAACACTCTGCTAAAATTGAAGCAACTTTTGAGACTTTGTGCTCAGATTTGTAAATCAGATTTTGTCAAATGAATGAGAAGCAAGTGATTTCAGACTTTGTGTTGAAGTTATCTGTGTCATCTAGGAAATAGTTTCTTATGTACTCTTTCCTGATAACCTCTTATTTATCTGACTTAATAAGCAAAGTGAATGTGTTGATATTATCTAAGGGCACTTTTTGAGGGTAGAAGATAGACTTTGTGCTACTTTTACTTTTGAGATTCTTTTATCTTTTGTAGTTTCAGGTGAAGACTTTGTGCTTCACTTCATTCTACGGTTATACTTGTTCCAGCTCTGTGGAGAAGCTACGGAAGACTTTGTGTTTGCGTGAGCGTTCTTGTGACTTTGTTACTTCAGGTAATCTCTTGCTCTTCGTTTGATACCATTCCTGAAAGAAGAGGAGTGTTGTTAGCTTTAGATCGGGGATTTTCCTCTTTTGTCCTTCATACATTACTTCTGAAAAAAGAGAAGTAGATGTTGTTATACCACCCCTATGTGTTATTTTCTGCTTAATTATATATATATGCTTATAGCACGCAAATACTGATAGGGAACCTCCCCTTGATGAGAGGAGAGATTTACCTCGTCTAGATCTGGTAAAGCCACCCTCCTCGTGGTGTAAATCTCCCTTATGCTGTGGCTGATATCCCCATTTTGCCATCAGTTAGTTGATGACAAAATATTCGCCCAACAAGCTGGAGATTTTAACACACCTTTATACCCTTCTAAAAAATAGGGTGGAATTATTGATTACTTGAATAACATGTTTGATTTTGCTGAATTCATCAATGATTGGGGATTATTGGACATAGAGCTGCAAAACCATAATTTTACTTGGACCAATAGAAGAAGAGGAGATCAAATGATTTAGGTTAAATTAGATATATTTTTGATATCAAGCAAATGGAATGATTATCAGAATATGCAGGCGCAGGCTCTACCTAGAACCATGTCTGACCACTACCGGATTATCCTCAATTGGAGAGATCAGGGACATCATGGACCTCCTCCATTCCATTTTGAAGCTATGTGGATTAAAAACAAAGGTTTTAGACAAATGGTGGCTCAATGGTGGAATATTCCCATTCAAGGTACTCCCATGTTTAGAATAGTCAAGAAACTCCATCACATTAAAGAAGAAGTTTATGGCTGGAATAGATACAGTTTTGGGCAGGTTTTCCAGCAGAAGAAAAATATAATGGGAAAACTCAAGGCTATTCAAAAATTGATTGATCAAGGGGATGAATCTAAGGGCACCTTAGAAGAAGAGAATAGTCTATCTTCAGAATGGAAGAATCTGATGGAAAGGGAAGAGGTTTTCTGGAAAGAAAAATCCCGTGTTCAATGGCTTAAAGAGGGTGATAGGAACACTGCTTTTTTTCATCTCTTAGCTATGAAACATAGAAAATCCAACTCAATAACTAAGCTTGTCCTGGATAATGGAGACATTATTACTGAGGATAATGAAATAGGGGAGCAAGCTAGGGTGTTCTTTCAAAATTTGCTTACGGAAGAAAACAATAATGATAGAATTGATAGATCTATGAGTCAATTCATTGATAAAATCCCTTGTTTGATAACAAAAGAAGACAATCTAGAAATGTTAAAGCCTATATCTGATGAAGAAGTACATGCTATTTTATTCTCCATGGGCACTTTTAAAGCCCCAGGTCCTGATGGCTTTCCTCTTATATTCTTTCAGGAATATTGGGAGATTGTTGGAGCAGACCTCACGACTGCAGTTTGTGATTTTTTTAGATCTAGAAAACTTTTGAAGCAAGTCAATAATACCTTCATTGTACTTGTTCCTAACAAATCTCAACCTTTACACCTTGCTGATTTCAGACCCATTAGCTTATGCAACACTGTGTATAAGATATGTACTAAACTACTAGTTTTGAGAATTCAACCCTTGCTTGACAAAATTATTTCTCCTGCTAAAAAAGGTTTCATCTTGGGTAGACAGATTCTTGATGCTGTGATCACCACACATGAGACTATACACTCCATGGATAAGAGCAGAATCCCTGGGATGGCCCTCAATCTTGATATATCTAAGCTTATGATAGAGTCTCATGGACTTTTCTATTCCAAGTGATTAGAAAATTTGGGTTTAATGATAAATTGTCTTGCTTATTGTGGAATGCAGTCTTTTCTGTTAAATTCTCAGTGCTGGTTAATGGTGTTCCTAGAGGGTTTTTCTCCTCCTTGAGAGGAATTCATCAAGGAGACCCTCTCTTCCCGTACCTATTCATCATTATGATTGAGGCACTGGGAAGATACATACAAGCTGATATAGTTTCAAAAAAGCTAGTACGCATCAAACCTGCCTCTTCCCTTCATCCTATGGTTATACAACAGTTTGTGGATGATACCATCTTATTTGGTATCTCAATGGTGATCAAAGCTAGAACATGGAAGAATATACTTAATGACTATGCCAAAGACTTGGGACAAAGAATAAATTTCCAAAAAAGCAATGTGTACTTCTTCAACACTCCCAATGAACTTAGACATATAATCATTGATATCTTAGATTGTGATGAGGTTGGCCTACCAGCTACCTACCTAGGTCTCCCACTCTTGATCAAAGAGGTATCTTCAAGTTTTTGGAATGGTATTTTGGAACGTACACGGAGGAAACTTCTTGGGTGGAAGGGGAAACTACTCAGTAGTGTGGGTAAGCTACAACTTCTTCGGGCATCCTTGCAAGGTATTCATACTTACTTCATGTATCTTTTTAAAATTCCTACGTATTTTGCTAAAAATATGGAATAGATCCAAAGGAAATTTTTATGGATGGGAGTGGAAGACAAACATAGAATGTCTTTAGTCAGATGGGAAAACGTGTGTCTCCCAAAATCTCATGGTGGACTTAATATAAGATCCATTAGGAAAATGAATAAAGCCCTCCTCTCAAAAGTTAGTTGGAATCTGATTCTCAATAAAATTGAGTGGGGGAAATAATGTATGCCAAATACATGCATAACATTGATGATTCCAACTTTCTTCAACATGCGGGATTACCCCAAGGGTCTGTGATATGGAATAAAATGCTAAAAAGTAGAAGTCTTCTCAAACAGGGAATTAGGTGGAAGCTTAGAAATGGCTGACAGATTAAATTTTGGGAGGATAATTGGTTAAGGGACAAGCCTCTCATCTCCCAAGGAAACTATGGAGAAATTATAGTCCTGACTACTCAGTTCTTTAGTGATAGGGTTAGTGATTATATGGAAAATAACAATGGGATAAGGAGCTGGAAAAACCTTTTGGATTGCTGTGTGCACAGGCCTGAGCTTATCCCAAGAATTTAGGAGGTCCAACAATGTGTTCAAGAGATTAGAATCCTGCTCTTCCCTCAGGAGGATGAAAAATACTGATGGTCGGATAAGAATGGATCATTCTTTGTCAAATCTGCCTATCATTTGCTTACACCTGAAGCTCAGAATAAGGAGGTATGGAAAAAGGTTTGGAATCATAAACTCATTTTTAAGATTAACTTGTTTTGGTGGGTTGCTATCCATAACAAAATCCTTACTTAGGACAACCTTCAAAAGAGGGGGTTTACTTTGGTCGATAGATGTTTTCTGTGTGGTTCTAGAGAGGAATCAGTTTCACAACTACTCATACACTGTGAGTTTACTCGAGATTTATGGGGCACAATACTTAACAACTTTGGCATTGAATGGATTTTCAATTCTAACCTTAAAGAAGTAATTCTTAGCTGGAACTCAACCTTCACACATCCCTGGATCAAGGAATTATGGAAGCAAGCTCTGCCATGCTTGAGCTAGACTTTATGGAAAGAGCAAAATCATAAAATTTTCAGGGACATTGCTAGAAATGCTGCTTAGGTGTTTAATTCCTTTGCTAGGACCATCTTGGAAAGTGTTACAATAGCTCATATTAGTATTGTAGAGAAACCCCTATTTGAATTTGAAAGTCAAATTGCTGCCAAATGGAAGGTTTTAAACCTTATCCCTGGGCATGATAATTCCAAAATTCTTCAGAGACTTCATACTAAATGGATACCACCTAAACCTAATTGGATGAAACTCAATTTTGATAGGGCATCCAAGTTGAGTGGTAAAGCAAGTGGAGGAGGAATAATAAGAAATGAAAAAGGAGGGATGTCTACTGTCTCTACTGGTGGCATGGGTTACCAGAGCAATAACTATGCTGAAGTTATGGCCTTACTTTGGGGATTAAAGTTACTTATATCCCTAGGAATTAGAAATTTGAATATTCAGGGAGATTCTAAGTTGATCATAAATGCTATTAATAAAGCATCTAACATTGGTATCCATCTAAAAGACATCATTATGGACATCCAGTTTCTTTTACAAAAGTTTTTTGAAGCTGAGCTTACCCACACCTACAGAGAAGGTAACAGGGTCACTGATGCTTGTGTCAACCTTGGTCAGTAATTCTCAGGATGGAGGGTATGGTTACAAGGGGCTCATATACCCCCAAACATTAGAGAGATCATTCAGAAGGAGATGACAGAGCATGAATGATGCACATTGATGACAAAGATACCTTTCGAAGGCGATCCATGTGGAGAAGGCCGTTACGGATCATGGAAAATGATAACCTTAGTGCTTCCTTGATTGTCATGATTAATTCCTTGTATCATGAGGTGGAGGTGTGAGAGTCGCATCATGAAAACTAAGGGGGAATTATTTTCAAGCATGAAAGTAGACGTCACTGCGGTGGGCCATTTTGTAAAATGAGCCTTCACATCTGCATTCAGTGTAAATAGAACTGAGGGCTTATTACTTGTTCTAAGCTCAAGGTGGTAATTGGGAATTTCATCAGCTAAGTCTGCAATTACAGAATGGGGGGAGATCATATTCATACTAAACTAGTCTCCTATTATGAATTTAAGGACAACACAATAGTTTGGCATTATTGTAAAGAAGGAGGTATCAGCACGTACTTGGAAAGGCTGAATGGTTATGATGAAAATTTGTTTGAGCAATTCACAAGATCTTGGTTGAGTAGGCAAGTCACTATGGGGAGTATTAGCTTTGAAATATTTGAAATGGTGATTTCAATGGCCATGAGAATGGCCATGTAGGGTTTAAAGCTCCAAAGGAAAACCAAAATCATGGATTTGGCTAGTCACAAACTTTTTTTGGGTGAAGGAGAAGAACTCGTCCCGTATCAAGGAGGGTTCGAGCGTGCCAAATTGCTAGAGCCATGGGATGGTGTCTATTTCATTATTATGAAATACTTCACTCTCAAGGGGTGATATACTAGGATGAAGAGTATGAAGAGCCAAAAATTTAATAAATTTTTGAGGACACTGGTGGGAAATAGGCTTCTCGAGTTTTTGAAGTCACTGAAGAATAGGGTGCTGATTCTAGGGGAACTACTGATAATAAGGAGAAGATGCATGTAGAAGAAGCTGGTGAGGGTTCTGTTAGGTTGTGGAGCTAAAAGCTTCAACCTTTGCAAACTGAGAAACAGATGGTTGCTGAGTTCTACAGTAACTGGCGTCGGCATCAGGACCGACGTCGGCAGAGACCAGTGCAGAAGGCCACCGGCGACCGCAGGAAGTCGGCCGACGTCGGCAGAACCAGACAAGCAGGGACCGACATCGGTCGCCTGTGTGTTCCAGAACTGCTCGTTTCACGGACAGTTAGTTAAGTGAACGAAGAGTTTGCATGTTGAGACCAGTTAGAGTCTTGTGCTGCGAGGACAATTGTCTAAATTAAGAGTCTAAGTTAGTGTTTGAGTTAGGGATCTATTTATAGACCCATTGGCATGTATTGTATAAGGCATGAGATAGAAAGGAAGAGTTCCTTCTAGTTGTAAGATCTGTGAGTTGCAGGTTGTTGCAAGCTCATTGGGGATCTACATGTAAGTTTGGTCTTTGAATTGCAGGTTGCAGGTTCATGAGAGATCAGCTTGAAGTGCTATAGAGTGCTTGATGTACTGGCAGGGTTATTACTGACTGGTTGGTGAGGTGAACACCAATTCTATGTGTGAGTTGGTTGTTGGGACCGTTTTTGTGTAGGAGAGTGTGTGTGAGAAGAATTACTGAACACTTGAGGTGTGGCGAATCTCTGTAAGGTGAAAGAGTGTGGCGGCTCTTTGTTGTATTCTTTTCTGTTAGTGTTAATACAAGATAGTGTATTGTCTCTCATATTCTGTGCTATTGGTGAATTCTAGTTACTTGTGTTTCTGGTTATTTCCGCATATTCAATTGCTTATATTTGGTAATCATACTGTGCTTTTTCTGAGGAGCAAGATCCCAACTAGTGGCATCAGAGCATGTTTGTTGTTCTAGATTCCTGACAACTGGTATCAAAGCCTTGGTTGTAGGTTCTTAAGCTTGATACCAACAATTGGTATCAGAGCTTTTGGTTGGGATACTAACAGATTGGTGTAGATCTGGGTAGTGTGTTTTGATTACAGGTTATCATAGAGTTTCTGTTTGAGTGGGAGTTGAGCAATGACAGAAAGCAGTCAACTACGAATGGAGAAGTTTAATGGCAAGAACTACCAATTATAGAGGATGCAGATTGAGGACTATCTGTATCAGAAAGATTTGTACTTACCATTGGGTGGGGTTGCTAGCAAACCCTTGGATATGAAAGATGAAGAATGGGAGGTTCTTGATCGGAAGGCTCTGGGATCTGTTAGATTGAGTCTTGCATCATCTGTGATTTCCAGCTTATCACAGTGTAAGACAACGGTGGAGTTGATGGAATCTTTGGCAAATTTATATGAAAAATCCTCAGCTTCGAATAAGGTATTTCTTATGAAGCGTTTATTTAATTTGCAAATGTTGGAAGGTGGATCTGTTCATAGCCATCTTAGTGATTTCCATGGTTTAGTAAACCAATTAAGTTCAGTCAATATTGTATTTGATGATGAAATAAGAGCTCTCTTAATCTTGTGTTCATTACCTGAAAGTTGGGAAGGTTTGGTAATGGCAGTTTCTAATACTGTGTCTCCTTCAAAAGTCTTAAAAGTGGATGATATTGTGAGTGTAATCTTGAACGAAGAGATACGCAGGAAAAGCACAGGTGAATCATCTGGAGATGCTTTGAGTGTTGAAGGAAGAGGAAGGCCAAGAGAGAAGATAGAGCGTGGGAGATCAAGGTCGAAGACGGGCAAGAGATCCAAGTCCAGGTATGGCAGAATAACCTACTGGAAATGTGGAAAGCAAGGGCACTTAAAGAGAGATTGCAGATCAGGTACAGATCAGCATGAAGAACATGAAGAAGAAGCAGATGCTGCAGGTTACATTGCACAGGATGCTCTGGTATGTTCTTTGGATAAAGTAGAATCTTGGGTATTAGATTCTGGTGCCTCTTTTCATGCATCCCCACAGGGAATTTTTTCATGAGTATGTCCAGGGAGATTTTGGAGAAATTTGTGTAGGGGATGGTAAGTCTTGTCAGATTGTTGGCAAAGGCAAAGTGAAGCTGAAACTGCAGATAGGTAACACATGGGTGTTAAAGGAGGTCATGCACGTCCTAGTTCTGAAGCGGAATCTGATTTCTGTTAGAAGTTTGGGTGAAGAGGGTTGCACAGTAACTCTCACAGTGGACTCTTGGAAGGTTACCAAGGGTACACTTGTTATAGCTAGAGGTAAGAAAGTAGGTACGCTTTATCTATCTACTTGTTTTACTGATTCTCTTTCTGGGTTATCTACTTCAGTTGTAGATTCGGAGATGTGGCTTGATAGGCTTGGTCACATAGATAAGAAGGAGATGCTGGTTCTTGAGTCAAAGGATATGCTTTCGGATTTGGAAGGTATGGATCGTGGTTTCTGTATGCAGAAGAAGAAGGTGAGATTTCTTGAGGAATTCGATGTTAGTGACAAGAACAGGAAAGCCTTGGTTTTCAAGGAGAAAGTGACAGACAGAGTTCAGTACAAGGTGCAGAGGAATTCTGAGTAGAGCAAGGGTGATTTGGACAAGGGTTTGATCCAAAAGGAGCTCGCGGGAAAAAGTCAGGTCTCACAAGAAAAACACAAAGACCGACGTCGGCAGGAAAACTGGCGTCAGTGTCCAGACAGGGACCGATGTCGGCTATGTGCAGCCCGACGTCGGTGACTCGGGGCAGACAGAGACTGGCGTCGGCCAGGGGAAAACGACGTCGGTGGAGAGGCAGTCGCAGGGAACCGACATCGGTCGGCTGTAGACTGAGATGTGACCGGCATCGGTCACTGAGACGAATTTTGGGTGGACAGCAAGTTGTCATGGAGTCTCAAGCGCCCATATGGAGGACTGAAGGTGTAAGTAAGTTCTTAAATTCATCATTTCCCTTCTTTACACTACTTGTTGCTCACTTATGGCATAGGACCAGGAAGTTATTGAAGAAGCAGAACAGGTAGATCCAGGAAACAGTGGAAGCTAGGCATGGATGAGGATGTGATTCCTTGGAGGAGAACCAAACAGGTGTTTTGGGTAGTGTGGCCAGCTGGAAGTAAGCACTGAGAGACAAATGGATGTTAAGGATGAAGAAGAGCGGAAATAGATACGTGAGATGGAAGATCAGGGTATTTGATCTTGTATTAGCTGCAGGGCAATGGAGGTTTGTTCATTGTGTTTCTCTTTACTAGGTTGGATAGTATTAGCTACACTATCCTATTTTCTGTATGATGTGCTTGTTGCAGGGTTACATATACAGGTATTGCTGAACTAAAGGTAAAGCTAGTTCAGGGGTTTGTCATGGAGAATCTGGGAGCAGCAAGATTCTTTGGCAAGAGTGCGTTCTAGAGACATGGTAGGTCATTTGTTGACTTTGTTTCAGGATGATTGTGTGAAACTGGTTTGCACGCCGATGGTTAGACAGTTCTATGAACAGGTGTCTTGATTCACATAATGAGGTTGAGTGCATGGTATGTACTAAACCTGAGTTTTCCCAAGCAGTGGGAGTTGTCACAAGTTAGGAGCCAATCTGGGAGAGAACCATTGGAGGTCAGTTCAGTGGATTCTTATAGAGACTAGTAGCAGGTGCACATGCTATGCAAGTTCAGGTTTATTTCTACATGGTTGTAGATGTGGATGTGGTAGGTAATTTGGATGACAGGTTTTGCATCATGGATTTTGTGGTGGTTGGTCTTCAAGGATGATCTTGAAGATGGATACATAGCCAAGGTAACAAACTAGACGGTGTACAGGTATATGTACAGGTTGCAGCTGTTTATCTCCAAGTGGGAGATTGTTAGGTTATGGAGCTAAAAGCTTCAACCTTTGCAAACTGAGAAACAGATGGTTGCTGAGTTCTACAGTAACCGGCGTTGGCATCAGGACCGACGTCGGCAGAGACCAGTGCAGAAGGCCACCGGCGACCGCAGGAAGTCGGCCGACGTCGGCAGAACCAGACAAGCAGGGACCGACGTCGGTCGCCTGTGTGTTCCAGAACTGCTCGTTTCACGGACAGTTAGTTAAGTGAACGAAGAGTTTGCATGTTGAGACCAGTTAGAGTCTTGTGCTACGAGGACAATTGTCTAAATTAAGAGTCTAAGTTAGTGTTTGAGTTAGGGATCTATTTATAGACCCATTGGCATGTATTGTATAAGGCATGAGATAGAAAGGAAGAGTTCCTTCTAGTTGTAAGATCTGTGAGTTGCAGGTTGTTGCAAGCTCATTGGGGATCTACATGTAAGTTTGGTCTTTGAATTGTAGGTTGCAGGTTCATGAGAGATCAGCTTGAAGTGCTATAGAGTGCTTGATGTACCGGCAGGGTTATTACTGACTGGTTGGTGAGGTGAACACCAATTCTATGTGTGAGTTGGTTGTTGGGACCGTTTTTGTGTAGGAGAGTGTGTGTGAGAAGAATTACTGAACACTTGAGGTGTGGCGAATCTCTGTAAGGTGAAAGAGTGTGGCGGCTCTTTGTTGTATTCTTTTCTGTTAGTGTTAATACAAGATAGTGTATTGTCTCTCATATTCTGTGCTATTGGTGAATTCTAGTTACTTGTGTTTTTGGTTATTTCCGCATATTCAATTGCTTATATTTGGTAATCATACTGTGCTTTTTCTGAGGAGCAAGATCCCAACTAGTGGCATCAGAGCATGTTTGTTGTTCTAGATTCCTGACAGGTTCAAAGAATGAGAATGATTGTAAAACAGATATTAGGGCCTTGAAGGTCTGCATTCAAAAGCTGGAAAAGGTCTTTGCCAAAGGCCTTCGAAATAACATTCTGTTGAATATGACTACGTTGGAAGCAGTGGGTAATCCAGGGAATGCAGACAATGTGGACAATGAGAATCTTAAGGATCTTGTTAATTCTATAGTTATGTAGTTTCATCCTTTTTGACTCTGGTCTTTCCAGTGTTTTATTTTGCTTTTGACTTTGTTTCTCGGCTGTGCTGTTGGTTCAGTGCTGGCATCTTTTGTTTGCCAGCCTTCCTATCTTTTTTGACTATATAGGGTTTGAACCCTAGTTTTCCACCTTAATTAACCAAAAACAAAGTATTCACTATTCATGGCAAACCTTATGAGTTACCTATAAAACATCAACAATAACATGAGGAATTAATCAAAGTGCTTTGTAAACAATAAATCACACAAACTCAAGTAATGGTACCTATAACTTTAACACAATTTAACACTATGCCATATAGAGTTAAAAATATTACAATTACAACATATAGAGCTACAATACTGACTCATCCATATCAAAATATAGTTTTATCTTAACCTTTTGCATATGTTTAAGCTAAAGCATCTCATTCAATTTTCAACAGGTGGTCCAAAAATGTGCTTATTTTAAAGAGGTTTATGAAGCTTCTCTAGCCCATAATTGAAATGAATTTCTTAAAGATGATGATTTAATTTACCATAAAAATTGAGATCACATCTCCAATACTACTATTGATGATTTAAATTACCATACATCTCACACTTATACTTTAGATAATTTTAGTACCACATATGGCTCCTCACATCCATGGTCCATAGGATCCTCAAAAGTTTATAATGAGTAATAATGGGTAAATGATTATGGATATTTATATGGGATTATTAGTTAACATTTCTAGATTATTTCATGTTCTTTTATAGAATAATCTACTTTACATAGCATATTTTTCCTTTTTCCTCTATTTTTCATGCAATTTGTGTGTGTTCTTCTTCTAGTGTTGTGTTTATAATTTGAATTATTCATGCTTCCTTATATATTTTCATTAGTTCATCCTTTGATATTCTCCACTTTCATGCTTCTTCAAGGTTTTAAATCTATGTTATCATCTCATTTTGTATTACCATTCTTCTAGTCCCTTGGTTTTTGTTTCTTGATTTGTTGCTTTGTCCCATTCCCCTTTTGATTATTGTTCCCATTCCAAAATCCTATATGGAATTTGCAATGGTGAGAAAATATATATAGAGGCCTCCTACCTCAAAATTCATTGAGTTTTGATGGAAATTTTAGGTTAGTAGGTGATGAGGCCACCAATTACTTACTGTTATAGCCTCATCCATTCTTAGTCTATATCCTTTTCCATGTAAATCTCATAACTATCTGTCACTAATGAAAATGAATGAATGAAGTTATGATTTTGTATGTTCATTAGTGTGTGTGTGTGTGTGTGTGTGTGTGTTATGTTATGAACTATTGATGCTTTTCCTTGACTGAATTATATTGGTGTGACTTTATCTAACAAGCATTTGAAGGGTCATGTAAAGCTACATATTCTTACTAAAGTCATAAATTCTATAGGCTACCCATAAAAACTGTGGGATTTACCTATAGGTTGTTTGCAATAACTGTAGAGTGCCCACATCAACTATAGGATTCACCTACAGTTTACTTGTAGCCACTATAGAATACCCACATCAACTGTAGGATTCACTTAAAGATTGCATGTAGCCACTATAGAGTGCCTGCAAAAACTATAGGCTCCACTTATAGGTTACCTAAAACCATTGAAAAATGCTCGTAACAACTGAAGGTTTTACCTAGAAGTTTCCTGTAGCTACTAAAGAGTGCCTATAGCCACTATGCAAAGCAGAGTCATTATTGAAGAGACCTTGTAGACACATCCAACTATCTTAGGAAATTAAATGAATGATTGGGAAGAGTCATAATTGTTGTATGAGTTCCGTATATGCAAGGCAAGATTAGATGTGCTACCAAGGATGGTAAAGACATAATTAATGATAAAAAACAAAAGGAAATAAAATAACAAAATCGTATGCCTTGTCTCTAACCTAGTCAAACTTAAAAAAAATAACTTTGGTTACTAACTACTTGAAGGTCAACTAGGGTAGTTTCTAAGTATTTGTATTCTTTCCTAGTTTCGTGTTTTTGGTTAAGAGTTAATAAACTACCTTTTATATTTAAAGGCAGAACCTAGATCATATTAGGAGTTAGATAATTTTGAGGAAATAATAGCAATTTTTTTTACTGTATCCTTTGTTTCCATAATTGAGTAATGAGAAAGTTAAATTTGTTAAGTTTGTGAATTCTCTTAGAAAAGGATTAGAGCTCAGTTCTGAATGAGGAAGGCCCCCCTCAGAATAAGCAACTATGAAGATCCTAACCCTCTTTAATTATTAGTGTGTTGTGTAAGTTGATTTTACTGTTAAGTTTGATTATATGAGTGTGATGCATGTGTGATACATAAGTGTGGAATAATTTTGTAATTAGGTCATAGAAATTTCATAATATATCTATTTGGTAAATTCAACATAAATTTATTATACTATAACTAGAAAATCAGGTTGATTTTTGAATCAGTAATTCATATATAGTGTTGACACGCTTAAAAAACTTACTCACCCAGGGTTGACAATTAAAGTTTAATTAGACTAGTGAATCTGGTAATCACTAGGTAATTAGTCTGCACAACATTTTGGTGCCATTACTGAGGAGGGTGTCAATTATTGTTTTTGAAATCAATCATTAACTTTTTTTTGGTTAATACACTATTCTACCCAGCTGAGTAAGTCGAGTGAGGACACTATGGTGTCTTAATCTAGATGTCTAAGTTCTTGGACATATAGTTCCAGCTAGGTAAGTCGAGTGAGGGCACTATGATGTTTTATACCAGATGTCTAAGTTCTTAGAAGTAAACAATGCATAAGTTAATTACCTCTTGTTTTTAGAACTTATTTCTTGCAAAAGTAATTTATTTTTGGCAAAGTGTGCTTTAAAATTTCTTGATTTCTAGAATAAAGTTTTCTACTTTCTAGAATAATTTTTCTTACTTTATAGAATAAATTCTCCTACTTTTTAGAATAAATTTTCCTACTTTCAGTAGTTAATTTTTATTGCTTTCTAGAAGTACAATTTCAATTCCTGTTGTTTTGATTTCAACATTCTTTTAATTCTACATTATTTAAAAATAAATAGTCTGAAATAAACCCTTTTAAAACACACAAAAATGAAAAATAACTAACTCTATGTAAGAAGGGACAAGACAACTGAAGGAGTGTAATAACATTTATGCAGAGAGAAATAGATTCTTGAGGGAGATTCCTACCAAACAAGCCACAAATTATTGCTGGGAAAGAACCACAAATACCTATAGTAACTAAGAACCTTGTTGAAGAATATACCATAAGTCAGAAGGCTCTTCAAGAAGAGAACACTATAAATCGAAGGATGTAGCTTGTAGAAGAAGCACTATTGGCTCTGAGAAAGGAAACAAAAGTAGAAGAAACATTAGTTGAGTTGGTAAGAAGGAACAAAAGAGAAGAACTACACGAACCATACACTCCAAAAAGTAACATATTTACAACATTTCAACAAGGCTTTCTTGATCAAATAAAAGAAAACTCAAGAGACTATGAAGACCCTTCGTCTAGTAAGTAGACTGAGGATCAACAGATAAATGTTTATTATCATGCTGGCCAAGGAATTGACATAAAATTTGAGGATGAGATATTGAGTACCTTTGGTATCCATATCACAAGAAAAGCCATCATGATTAGAAAAGGAGACTTTGTGAAAGATAATGGGACTCTAGATAGTTAATTTTAAATTTTCTATTCTAGATGCAACAGGCATAACACAAATGAAAACAATCCCACCCTCAGCCTTGCCCAATTTTAGAGGTACATTTTTAGAAGACCCAGACACATTTTTATTTGAATTTGATATCCCCTGTAAAAGCTATGACTATAGGCAAGATGCACAAAAATTGAAACTTTTTTTGGCTACTCTCAAAGACTCAACACTTCGCTAGTTTATGGAACTGGGTAGTAATCCGGTCCGCACTTGGGAGGACAAGATTTTTTTTTTGACCAAGTATTAGGAATATGGAAGAGGAAGAAGTTATAGAATAAATGACATCTTCAGAATGACTCAGGAGGGGGATGAATCCTTGGAGGATTATGTTGAAAGGTTCATGTTCAATGTATAAAAATTCAAGTAAAGTGTACTTGGAGAAGAACCTTTGAAACTCATCTTCTTGAAAGGAGTTAGAGAAGATTGTCTAGAAGCCTTAAACCTAATGAGTGAAGGGGATATTTCTCACCTACCATTTTTAGATATCAAAGAGTTGAGCAAGAATTATTTTAGATCTACCATAAACAAAGTCAGTGGCAACAAGCTCCCAGTGGTAGCTACAAATGGCCTATCAAAAACTGAGGTGAGTAACCTGTTACAAAATATGAAATAAGATATCATTAGCCATTTGACCACCCAACTAGATAGCCTGCACTCAAGATAAAAGCAAGACAATTTAGATTAAGCCTTGACCATTTAGTATCCAAACTATAAGAAGAAAAGGGTTGATTGTAGATGTCATGAAGTTCAGACTAAAGTAGCTCAAATAACAGTTGAAGAACCAAAAATAGTAGAGCTACACACTGTAAGAAGAGATTGTGATCATGTTTTCTATGTTGCACAAAGAAGGCCACGGATTTAATGACCACCTTATCAAGGTATGGGATAAAATCCACCTTTTTCAAATTCTACCTCCTTTAATTCATAATTTTCAAATGCTACTCCCAATTGGACTAGCCATTGGATGAACATTCCACCTCCTAATTCTAGCTGGTAGCCACCTCAAACAAGCTACCCCACCACCTATTGGTAGCCTCTAAAAAATGTATCCCCATCTTAGATGCAAGCTTGGCAACCACCCCAAGGCCCACCCTTCACAAACCAGTGGCAATAACCCTAGAGACCTAACCAACCATGGGGTATCTCTCTAGGAGGATGTCCTCCATAATAATAATAACAACCTCCTACTCTTATGCCCAATGTGCAGGTTACACCCAAGCCTAACCAACTACCTACCCAACCCATACAAAATCATGAAAATAAACCAATGCAATATACATTTAGTACTGAGCCTATTCAATACTTGACATATGTAATGAACATCAGTGAAGTTCACCTCTATTTAGGGAAGGTTCTACCACCCCCAACACCACCCATAATAAGGGAGTCAAATGATGAAACCCTAGAAGAACATGCTAACCCACTACCATCACCTCAAGAACTCTTTAAACTAGCACATAAAGCTATTGATGAAATAGCCCCGCCATTTATAGAACATCTCAGCCTTCAATGCCATACAATTGAACTTGAGTTTGATTTCATGGGATATCTTAAGAACCTTTGCATCAAAATCCCTCTATTTCAAGCCATCAAAGATGTACCCATATATTTCAAAGTTATTGGAGACATCAATCTGTGAAAAATAGGAAGGAAGAAAAAAGATTCCAATACTATGCATGTGATTGGCCAGCTAGTAGACATCATGCTAGGGAATACCCTACCAAAGAAGTATTCAAATCCTAGATGCCTGGTAGTAACAGTCCAGCTCTATGACCATTAGCTTTTCAACACATAAATCAACCTAGGGGCTACAATAAATGTAATGATAACCAAAAATATGCACAAATTACAGCTGAATAATATTAATCCCACATCTAAAATGATGTAAATGGTTGATAAATCTATAGTTAGACCAGAGGGAATAAATGAAGATCTTGTCATTATTGTAGATTCCTTGGGAGTATCTTACATATTTCATTATGCTATAGCCTAAGTCTAATTTGGGTGGATACCCCCTTATCTTGGAATGGCCTTAGATTACCACAATAGATGCCTTCATCAGCGATAAAATAGGTAACATGATGATATCCAATGGCTACCACACTAAGCAGTTGATTCTTTATCCCCCAACACAACTAATTTTTTACTAGAGCTTTTATTATGGGCTAAAGAAGAGGAGGTAGATCAACCTTCCTTAATTCATATATTTACCATAGACCATGCATGCACATTGATTGATTAGGAAGAAGATACCATTATCTCCAATATTCTTTAGCATAATTACTAAACTCCTATAGATCTCAACCACTTGCAACGTATTGAGTGCCCCTTTTCCAGCTTCTGAGAATTAGATAGTTCTGATGCATTTATACAAGAAACATTCTACCAGCTACAACCTCATATCTGTAGCCAAAATAGATCCATTAGCAATATGGAAATAATGAAAGCACTCTCATAATAAATTAAAATCTCTCTAGGGAAAATATTACTTATTAATAACAAGTTGGAATTAAACGAGGAAAAGTGCCTAGTCAACATGTTGTATGTTAACCAACATGATTTTGCATGGAATTATGAGGATATGTAAGGAATCAACCCTAAAACATGTACACATCATATTTACATCAAAGAAGAGTGCCAACCAATTAGACAACCACAACGTAGGATGAATCCAGCTCTTCGAGAAATCATCAAAAGGGAATTATTAAAACTTTTGACTACTGGATTTATATATCCTATCTTTGATAGTGAATGGGTGTCACCTTTGTTAATTGTACAAAAAAAAGGAAAATGGTGTATATGCATCGATTATAGGGAACTCAACATAGCAACTAGGAAGGATCACTTTCCTCTACCCTTCATTGACCAAGTGTTGGACACAATAGTAGGGAAGAAATATTTTGTCTTTCTAGATGGCTTCAGTGGTTACAACTAGATTAGAATTTCTCTTGAGGACTAGGAAAAGACCACCTTTATGTTAGGTTGTGGAGCTAAAAGCTTCAACTATTGTAGACATGGAGAGGTTGCTAAAGTTTTAGAAGTATCGGCGTCGGCAGTGTAACTGACATCGGTCACATACAGTGCAGAAGGCAACCGGCATCGGTAGGGAGTCGGCCAACATCGATCAGCACTAAACAGATAGGGATTGATGTCGATTGCCTGTGGCAGTTCTAGAACTGCTGTTGACAAACAGTCAGTTAAGTGAAGTGAGTGTTTACATGTTAAAGGGCTAATTATAGTCTCGAGCTGCGTGTCTAATTATTGTAATTAGAGATCTATTTTTGTATGCATGGGATCTTATTTAAAGACCCATGAGGCATGTATTGTAATTAAGAAGGCAAGTAAAAGCATTGAAGCAAGGAAACAAGGTCAAGGAGATCTACAAGCAAGTAAGGTCAAGGAGATCAGCTGAAGCATTCAAGGAGGGGATAACAACTCAGGTTGTTGAGTTGGTTGTGGTTGAGCAAGAGAGAGAGGGAAGAAGGTCTTGAGGTGTGGCAAGCCTTTGAGGTGGAAGAAGAAGTGGCATCTTCTTTATTGTATTTTCTTCTAAGAGTATTTAATACAAGATTGTGTATTGTCTCTCAAGTTCGTTGTTGTTTCAAGTTTCTAGTTACTTAATCATTCGGGTATAATTTTGTGTTTAATTGCTTATAAGAAAAGTAATCAATTGTGCTTCCTTGGAGGGGTTCCTAATAGTTGGTATCAGAGCTACAGTTGTAGGGAGTAGGTTATTATTTGATTACAGGTCATTCACAGGGGTTTTTGTTTGAGTGGAGTACATCAATGGCAGAAGAAAGTAAGCTATGAATGGAAAAGTTTAACGACAAGAATTATCAACATTAGAGGATACAGATAGAAGATTATCTGTATCAGAAGGATTTGTACATACTGTTGGGTGGGGTTACATGCAAGCCCACAGATATGAAGGATGAAGAATGGAATGTTCTTGATCAGAAGGCTCTGGGATCCATAAGGTTGAGCCTTGCATCGTCTGTGATTTCCAACTTATCACAGTGCAAGACAACGGAAGAGTTGATAAAATCTTTGGCAAATTTATATGAAAAGCCCTCGACTTCAAATAAGGTATTTCTTATGAAGCAGTTATTTACTTTGCAAATGCAAGAAGGTGGATTGGTACATACTCATCTTAGTGATTTCCATGGTTTGGTAAACCAGTTAGCTTTAGTCAATATTGTTTTTGATGATGAAGTAAAGGCTCTCTTAATTTTATGCTCTTTACCTGAAAGTTGGGATAGTTTGGTTATGGTAGTAAGTAATTCTGCATCTGCTTCTAAAATATTAAAAGTTGATGATGTTGTGAGTGTAATCTTGAATGAAGAAATACGCAGGAAAAGCACAGGTGAATCATCAGGGAATGCTCTAAATGCAGAAAGCAGGGGAAGGCAAAGAGAGAAGGTCGAGCAAGGAAAATCAAGGTCGAAGGTGGGAAGGAGATTTGAATCCAGAGGTGTCACCTGCTAGTTTTGTGGAAAGAGAGGACACACAAAGAAAGAGTGTTGGTTGAGGGATAAATAAAATCAACATGAAGGTAATGAGAAGTAAAGGATGCAGGTATTGTGGCATAGGATGCTCTCATACTTTCTTTGGATAGTCAGATAGAATCATGGGTTTTAGATTCTAGTTCTTCTTTTCATGCATCCCCAAACAGAGATTTGTTCCATGAGTATGTCCAGGGAGACTTTGGAGTGCTTTATTTAGGGGATGGTACGCCTTGTCAAATAGTTGGCAAAGGGAAAGTGCAGCTGAAATTGCAGATAGACAACACATGGGTGTTGAAGGAGGTTATGCATGTCCCAGTTTTGAAGTAGAGTTTGGTTTCTGTAGGAAGGTTGGGTGATGAGGGATGCACAGTAACCCTCATAGTAGATTCTGGGAAGGTTACCAAGGGTGCACTTGTTTTAGCAAGAGGTAAGAAAGTAGGTACTCTTTATCTATCTACTTGTATTACTGATTCTACTTCTGGTTTATCTACTTCAGCTGTAGATTCGAAGATGTGGCTTAATAGGCTTGGTCACATGAATAAGAAGGGAATGGATGTTCTTGATTCAAAAGGTATGAGTTCAGATTTGGAAGGCATAGATCAAGTTCATTACAGGAAAAGGAAATTTGATGCTTTTGACAAGAACAGGGAAGCCTTGGTGTTTATGGAGGAGATGATGGATAGAGATCAGTCACAGGGGCTGAATAATTTTGAGCAGGGCAATATGGATAAAGTTTTGATCCAAGATGAGCTCGTGGATAAATAATTCATCACTTACAGGAATACACAGACACCGACGTTGATCACTTGGAACCGACGTCGATCAGGTAGATACTGACATCGATCATGTGCAGAACAGTAGGGTCGATAGAGTCGGGCAGAGAAGATCAACGTCAGTCAGATAGGAACCAACATCGATAGAGGGGACATCGGTGTCAGCCAAGGAAATGACATCGATAGTCAGGGTTAGTTCAAGGAACTGACATCGGTCAGTTGCAAACTGGGAGATGGCCAAGATCGGTCACTGGAATGGATGTTGGGCAGACAGCAAGCTGTCAAGGAGTCTCAAATGCCCATATGGAGGTTAGAAAGGGTAAGTGAACTTCATATTCATTGTTCACCTTCTTTATATTGCTTACCGATGGTCAAGAACTAGGAAGATGTGAAGAGGCAATGCAGGTAGAATCCAGAAACAGTGGGAGCTTGGCATGGATGAGGAGTGTGAGTCCTTGGAGAAGAACCAAACAGGTATTTGTTGGTGGAGTTATCAGCTGGAAGAAAGCACTGGAAGAGGGATAGATTCCCAAGTTAGAGAAGAGAGTGGATGAACATGTGAGACAAAAGGCTAGGGTATATGGTCTTGATTAGGCTGCAGGACAATGGAGGTTTAACCATTGTATTTATCTTTACCAAGTTGGGTAATATTAGCTACATTATCCTGTTACTGTATGTTGTTGCTTGTTGCAGGGTTACATATGCAAGGAGTTTATGAGCTAAGGGTAAAGTTAGTTCAGAGGTATGTCATGAAGAATTTGGGAGCAACAAAATTCTTTTGGCATAAGAGACATGGAAGATCACAGGTTGATTTTGTCTCCAGTGGGAGTTGTCAGAAAGTTCAAATGTGGCAGGGGAATTGGATGATAGGGATAACATCACAAGTTTTGTGGTGGTTGGTCTTCAAGAGTGATTTTTAAGAGGGATACAAAGCCAAGGGAACAAACTAGATGGTGTACAGGTACAGGTATAGTTGCAGCTATTTATCTCCAAGTGGGAGATTGTTAGGTTGTGGAGCTAAAAGCTTCAACTATTGCAGACATGGATAGGTTGTTGAAGTTCCAAAAGTACTGGCGTCAGCAGTGTAACCGATGTCGGTCACATACAGTGCAGAAGGCAACCGATGTCGGCAGGGAGTTGGCCGATGTTGGTTAGCACCAGACAAAGAGGGACCGACGTCAGTCACCTGTGGTGATTCCAGAATTGCTATTGACGAACAGTTAGTTAAGTGAAGCGAGTGTTTGCATGTTAAAGGGCTAATTATAGTCTCGAGCTGTGTGTCTAATTATTGTAAGTAGAGATATTTTTTTGTATGCATGGGATCCTATTTAAAGACCCATGAGGCATGTATTGTAATTAAGAAGGCAAGTGAAAGCATTGAAGCAAGGAAGCAAGGTCAAGGAGATCTACAAGCAAGGTCAAGGAGATCAGTTGAAGCATTCAAGGAGGGGATAACAACTCAGGTTGTTGAGTTGGTTGTGGTTGAGCAAGAGAGAGAGGGAAGAAGGTCTTGAGGTGTGGCAAGCCTTTGAGGTGGAAGAAGAAGTGGCATCTTCTTGATTGTATTTTCTTCTAAGAGTATTTAATACAAGATTGTGTATTGTCTCTCAAATTCTTTGTTGTTTCAAGTTTCTAGTTACTTAATCATTCGGGTATAATTCCATGTTTAATTGCTTATAAGAAAAGTAATCAATTATGCTTCCTTGGAGGGGTTCCTAACACTTTACTTGTCCCTCGGGTACTTATACTTATGATGTATTACCCTTTGGGTTATGTAATGCTATGACTACATTCCAAAGGGCTGTTATGAGTATCTTTGCAGATATGGCCAATGAATGTGTTGAAATCTATATGGATGACTTAACTATCTATGGAAAGACATTTGATACATGCCTCAACAACTTGGAAAAAGTGATACACTAATATCAAGAGAAACATTTGTCTCTCAACCACAATAAATGCTACATGCTTATAATAGAAGGTATTGTCTTGGGCCACCACGTATCTGTACAGGAATTAATGTTGACCCTATAAAAATCAACATCATCAAAAACCTTCCTGTTCCTCAAAAATAGAAAGATGTTAGGAGTTTTTTAGGCCATGCTAGTTACTATAGAAGATTCATCAATAATTTTAGTAAAGTAGCAACACCATTATTCACCCTTCTGGCTAAAGATGCTAAATTTATTTGGACTTTTGCTTGTGATATAGCCTTTAAATAATTGAAGGAATTATTGACCAACACCCCTATTCTACATGGTTCTAATTAGAAGATTCCCTTCCACATTCACACAGATGCTTCAGATGCTGCCCTTAGAGCTATGCTTGACCAAAAATAGGAAGCACTCAATTATGCCATCTATTTTATGAGTAAAAACTTGTAGGCATCAAAATTAAATTACATAGTTACTAAAAAAGAGTTCTTGGTGGTAGTTTATGCTATCAACAAGTTCCATCACTATATCATAGGGTATTAGGTCTGTGTTCATACATACCATGCATCTATTCAATAACTTATGAACAAACCAACTGTTCTAGTCAGAGTGATAAGATGGTTGCTTTTATTATAGGAATTTGATATCACCATTTTTGATAAGCCTAGCAAGGACAATGTAGTGGCTGAATTTTTATCATGCTTGTAAACCCTTAAAGAGGATACCATAGTGGATGACTCATTTCAAGATGATCACCTGTTCTCTCTCACTCTTACCACACCCTAGTATGATGATATTGCTAACTACCTTGTTACAGGGTTACTTCCATAACACATCCTCCCCAAATAAAGGAGAGCATTGATTCACAAAAGTGCCAGATATTCATGGTTATCTGGATTCCTTTTCTATACTGGGCTTAACTCTATCATCAGAAGAGGTCTCAGAGAAGATGAAGTTCTAGATGTCCTCAAAGCCTACCATGATGAACCCTATGGAGGACACATTGTAGCCAAGCATACAATAGTTAAAATTTTGAATACAAGATACTATTGGCCCTCACTCCATAAAGATGAAATAATATATATGGGACATTTTGATAAATTTCAATGTATGGGGAGACCCACACATTTAGATGAAATGCCTTTGCAGCCTCAGATGGTGATTAAACTATTTGAAAAGTGGGTCCTAGAATTTATAGGACCTTTTGATCCCAAATCCAAAATCAAAGAGTACATCCTTATTTGTATTAACTATGTCAATGAATGGGTGGAATTCAAGGCTCTTACACATGCCAAGAATGAGAAGGTGGTAGATTTCCTCTATGAAGAAATATTTACTTGATATGGTGTACCACATGAAATAGTCACTGATAAGGGACCGCAATTCACTGCTAATTTAATTACTACCTTAGTGCCTCAATATGAGATTAGGTATAAGAAATCAAATCCATATCATCCATAGTCCAATGGATAGGTAAAAGTCACCAATATGGAGTTATAAAATATTTTGATGAAGACTCTTAGTCTGTTCATAAGGATCAGGAGGCTAGGCTTCCTAAAGCTGTGTGGGCTTACAGAATCACATGGAAGACCACTACAGGATTCACTCTATATGAGTTGGTCTATGGAAAGAAACCTATCTTTCCCATAAAATTTGAGCACAAGACCTTATGAACAACACTAGAACTTGGGATGGATATATCTAAAGCTCAAAAAGAAAGGCTTCTGTAGTTGAATGCCTTAGATGAATATAGACAATAGGCAATATAGATCATAGAACTTGTATAGTAATAATGAATTGGATGGCATGATAAGCATATTAAGACCATATAATTCCATATCAAAGATTGGGTCCTTCTTTTTGACTCCAAATACAAGGACGACATGGGTATACTCCAGACTAGATGGCTTAATCCTTTTGAGATTGAGCATGTTTTTGATAATGGAGCAATTCAAATCCAAACCATTGATCTAGTAAGATTTTGTCTATTGGTCAATGACCATAGAATAAAGTTGTATAAATAACCACTTACTCAAGAATAATTTACCATTCACATATGATAGTAGTTACAAGATGGATATAATTATGTCCTGGTTAAGCAGGTTTCTCAACCAGATAATGAGAGCACTAGTACACACTCAATTGAAGAAGGATATGAGGACATCCTTGCCCTCCTTTGGCATGATGAATGAGACTCTCAATTGGTCATTGACAAGTCACATTTCTAGGTGACTTGGTTAGGACCACTGAATAAATATTCTACTACAAATAGCAGTTAGAGTAAAAAAATAAAAAAATCTAATAATGAAAACCCATTTTTGGGTGTTATTGATAGCTTCTGAGTTGAAAAGCAATATGTTGGCTACCTAGATCTATAAAAAGGGCCTAAATAGAAAACTAATTTTCTAGCTATTTAGGGGTAAAAAAATTATAACTAAAAATGGGAACATGAAGATGAAAGCAGAGAGAAGGCAATCCCTCAAATTCCTAACTTTCATCATTGAAAATGCCATTCATTATTATAATATAGCCATATAGTATTAATAAAGCATATTTAATTATGACTTTAATCATTCATTAAAAAGTCTGTCACCTCACTACTAAACCCGCACTACTCCTCATAATGACCTATCTCATCCCATACTCCCTACTCTGTCCACATCACCTGAGGACACATGATAACTCAAGTGGGGGGAGATGTTATAGGTTAAAACTCATGTGCCATAAGAACCCTGCAACCTCACACTCACCATTTGTGAACCAAACCTTGCAACTCATAAACCCCATATTTTTCCATTTTAGACCTAAAACCTGTTGCACATAGATTTCCATAAGTTTGAAGAGTATGTAGTTGACTATTGACTGAAGGGATTGATAGATAAGTTAAAATGGGAGGGTTAGTCATGCAAAGAGAGCCCTCAGACCAAAAGCACTTAAAGGGAGACCAAGCCAGTTGGGATGTCTTCCATAGAGCTGGTTGGACTACCTATTTTTTATAGTTAAAAAATTATTTAGAACCTCTTGCGAAGGCATTTGGAGGTTCTTTGGATGGAAACCAAGCCACTATATGTGGCATCACATTTCTAGTTACTAAGACTTTGGTGAGCCAAGCAATTGGGCTACCAAGCATGGAAGAAATTAGCAAGATAGACCCAATGTTCAAGAGGCTAGGCAATAGTTTTACCAAGAAGATGAAAGATTGGTATTAAATAAGGGAGGTGTGTAAAGACTTAGTTTACCTATATAATGGAGAGAAATAACATATATTATCAAGTACATGCCTTATGAGGGAAGGTATTCCCTCATTTACACTCTCTAGTTTAAAATTTTAAATCATTTAAGACACAATAGAGTCATTAATGTTCTCAATTTCTTATGGAATATCTTGAAAAAAATGTCCAAATAATATCAAAAAGGCACTGGAATATCCCTATTTCACCACTACCTGATATGGCTCATAATTAAACAAGGACTAACTTCTTTCAGACCTGACCTCACTTGGGTGCAATTTTTGGCCATAGAAAATATTGCACCCCAAGAAGCATAGGGCACTAATGAGAGGGAATCTCCTGAGGAACAACCCCAATAAACTATTTAAGAAGATGTTGTAGGCACTAGTGCTGTTGGTCAGCCCATAGCCATTGAAGGTCCATCTGGGACTGTTATGAGAAAGAAAAAGAGTAGAAGACTGGTCTTATCCCCTTATAACATAAAGGAAGAAAGCACATAGTAGCATAGCCCTTCTCCCATTATGTCCTCACCTCAGGTTGATTCTTCCACATTGTCTCCTGCTAGATAAGAAGTTCCCTTGTCAACTGATGAACAAGAAGAACAAATTCCATCAGTCACTCCTCATGTAAGGAAAATGAAATCTAAAGGGAAGAAGCCCATGGTATCAAAAATAAGGAGACCTCATTTAAGGAGATCTCAAACGATGAATAAACAAAAGACCTCTTCAGCCTCCTTAACCATAGATATCAGTGATGATGAAGAACCAAGGAAAGAGCCCAGGCTTAAGAAAGCCCTTGATGGATTTGAAATAGAAGAATGGTTTATTGATGAAGTATCTACTAAATTAGAAGAAGAAGAATGATCACCTCTTCCATCTAGATTCACTAAGGAAGACATTGATCTCCTCAAAAAAATTGGATACACAGAAGAGGAATTGAGAAAGGTTATGGAAAAAGGAGATGAAAAATTGATTGAAGAAGAGGTTATGGAAAAAGGAAGAGAACAAGCAAAATTTTCTCATGATCAGGAGTTCCAAACATTGGAACAAGCTATGGAGGAAATATATAGACTCAAAAATAAGATAATAGAAGTAAAAGGAAAATGAGGCATTGAAACACTTCTCAGAGTAGTAGAGTTTGTAAACCCTTCTAGGGATAAAGAGAAGATAGTGAAGGAACTTACAGCTGCATTCATGGAGGAACCTATAACATCCTCAGCCACCTTGGTCATAGGAGCCCCTACAACAGAGGATGTTATAGCTTTGGTACCCTTTTGTCAAATATTTCCTCCTCCCTTTCCCACTACCCCAACACCTAATGTAGAATAAGTCATTGATGTGGATTTGTCAACCACTACTCTAGTAGAGACTGATGATCTTTTGATTTTTTGGAAAGAAAAAATTAGTAATAATGAAGCTTATCACAAAGAATTGGTCCATAGATTTAAGGGTTATGTTGAATCAAAATAAGAAAATGATTAATTAAAAGAAAATTTGGAATTTGGTGAAATTAGGACCAATTATCTAAAGGAAAAGATTGGCAAATTACATGAAACTACTGAAATGCTAATGGATTGCAGACCACCTTCTAGGCTATATGCTATGTACTTGAAAGAAAAATAGTTGGAATTTAGGTATGATAGGATTTATAATGATCAATATTTTATGGTCTATGACCCAAAATCTTTCTTTTAAGAGTATAGACATGCTGATCCTAATATTCAAGCGCAACTAAGTGAATTCTACATTCACCAATATGTTGTTCCTAGTGATCCAAAATGGAATTCCAACATCTATTTAGGGTATGTTCTGTTAAATGACTTTTCTTCATATTTTTTGAATGAAATTGGAAGGGGAAAAAAAATGGAAGGATATCAAGCAAAATAAAAAAAGATACCCTGATGATTAGGAATGAAGCAAGGGATTCAGATGCTGTGATAGATGAATGGATCTCCTTTATGAATAAAGACACTCCTCAAGAATGGATTGCCAAAAAGCAGGTAGAAGTTCAAAACCATTATTTATGTCTTATGGAAGGAGATGGCAAGCAAATTTTTGTTGCTTATTCTCACAGGTGGGTAGAGCTCTCAGATGCCTTGAAAAGAAAGGAACCATACTCCCCTCAAAACCTTAGGGAGGTCATCCATAAGGTATATTTGTATATTGAACTTGTTAGAAAGTAGAGAGTACAATGGTTGGGTTTGATGTTTCAACCTCCTATATTTTGGTTCCCAATTCCTAACTAGGAGGGAAATGTTCCAACTAAGAGGGAGAAAGAGAAGAAAACATGGAGTGACATCGAGAATGCTAAAGGTTTTTACATCTTTGAAGGGGCAGGCTACCTTGAGGCCCTAGATTTTAAAAAAATTTATGGTTTTAGAAAGCAACCAAGGCTTGCTCAAGGTTGAGAAAGAGATTAAGTAGGGGGTGCGATGAGGCCACCAATTACTTACTATTATAGCCTCATCCATGCCTAGTCTATATATTTGTCCATGTAAATCTCATAACTATCCATAACTAATGTAAATGAATGAATGAAGTTATGATTTTATATGTTTATATATATATATATATATGTTATGTTATGAATTATTGATGCTTTTCCTTGATTGAATTATATTGGTGTGACTTTATCTAACAAGCATTTGAAGGGTCATGTAAATCTATAGATTCTTGCTAAAGCCATAGCTTCTACAGGCTACCCGTAGCAATTATGGGCTTCACATACAGGTTGCCTACATCCACTACAAAGTGCTCGCAACAACTATAGGATTCACCTATAGGTTGCCTATAACCATTGTAGAATACCCAAAATAACTGTAGGCTTCACCTATAGATTTCCTGTATCCACTTAGAGTGCTTGCAACAACTGTATGATCCACCTACATGTTACCTATAGCCATTATATAATGCCTATAACAACTGAAGGTTTCACCTACAGGTTTCCTATAGCTATTGAAGAGTGATTTTAGCCACTATGCATAGTAGAGTCATTATTGAAGAGACCTTATAGAAACATCCAACTGCCTTGGGAAACTAAATGAATGATTGGGAAGAGTCATAATTATTGTACATATTACTTATATGTAAGGAGAAATTGGATGTGCTGCCAAGGATGGTAAAGACAAGGATAAGGAGAAAATACAAAATAAAATAAAACAACAAAACAATATGCCTTGTCTTTAACCCAGTCAAACCTAAAATAGGTAACTTTGATTAATAACTACTTGAAGGTTGACTAGGGTAGTTTCTAAGTATTTGTATTCTTTCCTAGTTTGGTGTTTTTGGTTAAGAGTTAATAAACTACCTTTTGTATTTAAAGGTAAAACCTAGATCATATTAGGATTTAGATTACTTTCAGGAAATAATAGCAAAAGTTTTTATTATATCCTTTGTATCCATAATTGAGTAATGAGAAGTTTGAATTTGTAATAAGTTTGTGAATTCTCTCAAAAAAGAATTGGAGATCAATTTTGAATGAGGAAGGGCCCCCTCAGAATGAGCTATTGTGAAGATCCTGACCCTCTTTAATTATTAGTGTGTTGTGTAAGTTGATTTTACTATTAAGTTTGATTATATAAGTGTGATGCATGTGTGATACATAAGTTTGGAATAGTTTTGTAATTCTATCATAGCAATTTCATAATATATCTATCTAGTAAATTTAGCATAAATTTATTGTACTACAACTGGAAAAGCAAGTTGATTTTTGAATCAGTAATGCATATATAGTACTAACACTCTTGAAAAGCTTATGCACCTAGGGTTGACAATTAATGTTTAATTAGATTGGTGAATCTGGTAATCATTGGGTAATTAATCTGCACAATAGTAGGAATCCTCTTCTTCTTTATTCTTCTCACTTTCACCACTTGGCTTGTGTCTTATTTTCTCCTTATTCCACATATTATTCAAACAAGGAGTATTTAGCCACTACCAAAATAATAAAAATAGTGTGGGATATGGCAATGATTTAATTAAAGTATGATATTTGTGTTGTACTACTTGAAAAACTCATGGAAAACTTATTGAAGATAAGATGTTATAAGCATGACTTTTGTTATGGATCCCTTGTCACTATCTTAGCAATATATTTCAATAGAACTCCACCAAGAGTAGGGGATGTGCCAAAATGGGATACAAATAATACCATAGGGGAACAAGTAAAGAAATATTTTGATGCATATGTGGATGGGGTAGAGATCATAAATAATGTTAAGGTGTGGGAGGATTGGATTAAAGAACATGGTAGCAAGAAGGGCCAATATTAGTGATCTAATAATATATAAGGATAGATTTTTGTTTAAGTTAGATATGGATAAAGTATATTTGTACCCACACTAACCACAGGAAACCCTAATCCCCCCACTTCCTTTTGAAACATCAAAATAATAGATAAAATTTATGATAAAAACCATTAGGGCACTATCAATTGATCATATGATACTACCACCCCAAAGATGGAGTGAGGAGGTACTAAAAGGGTCAAGAAAATTTAAGTATTTGGAATTTTCACATGAGGAGGTTATTGAAAGCATGGTTTTTGCTTAGACCTCATAAGCTAGTGGATGAATAAGTATGGCAGTGCCAATTATTTTGGATTTGGATAGTTCTACCCTTGAAACAATTGAAGGAGGAAAATAACATATCATAGAGATGATATGATGGTTAAAACAAATTATAACCCTTAGTATAAAGACAAAAAATACATAAACAATATAAATATAAGAGATACAGTGTGGGACTCCACCACAGGGAGGGTGCTTCAAGCTAACATATGGGGTCAAAAGAAACCCCTTCATATTCCTTGAGGATAAGGAAAGGATAAAATAGTGAGATAAGTACATCTAATATGATTTGAAAGATAGAGAAAAAATAAGATCAAGAAGTATCAACCACTTCATCAATGGAGGGAATAGGGGAAACATTGTTACAAATGAGTGGGGGTAAAATAGAGAGGATCCCCTTACCTGTGAAAGTAAGAATGAATAAAAAGAAAGAAAACATAAATATTTAGATTTTTCATGAGAAATCATGGTCATATCCATCCACAAGGGAAGGGTTGGTGCCCTATTCAAAATTGGATTATTTAGGAGAGGCATAAATAGGGAGCAAGGAGGCAGTGATCCATGCAATATTGAGGAAGAAGAAGAACATGTTGGGAAGATGATACTACATAAAATGACACTTATTTTAGAGCATCGTGATAAAGGAGGGGTATCTATAGTGTGGAATATTTATGAGATATACAACAAGGTGGTGAAGATAAGTGTGATTCATGTTTTGTTAGAGTATATAAAAGTGATCCAATACACACTAGACAATATTGTAAAGATAGTTATGGACACCCTAAAAAAACCATTAAGAGATAAGAGAATATAAAATAAGACAAGAATATTCCCCAAGAATACCAAGTGGAATCCCTATAAAAAGTGTCATTAGAGAAGCAAATGTCATCTAAAGATTAGGAAAATTTAAGAAAACTTCAATAAAAGAGCTAAGAAAATAGAAAAGAATAGAAATATTTAAAAAACATTGGAGTAATAAAGGTAGTTGGAAATGCATAAACAAATGAAAAAAATGGTAGATCAAAAAAAGGATCAAATAAAGAAATATATAGAGTTGGCCATGTAAGTGGAGCAACAAGATATTGAAAAGGAAAAAGCAAAAAAAGAGAGAAAATCATAGGAGAAGAAAACTTATATTGGGGTTCTTTTATCCTTAGTTTCACTAAGTAATAGTCACACATATAGAATGAGGAAAAATCCAATGACCTAGTGCACTAAAATATCACTTTATTAGTGACCTCATGCACTCACTCGAGGCACATAGCCTAGACTGGTTCCCATCAATTCTATGATGTAGTGGTGGATAAACAACGCTATATTACTTAGGCACTTGAGTTAGCACATTTAGTCTTTGTTTCAACAAACATCACTCTATAAAGTTAACTATTGATTTATTCACATGGTCTATGCAATTATCTAATAACATAAATTTAGAATTAACACCAATTAGATTTAACACATCAAGATTCATAATTAAAGTATTAGTTCCATCTCATTTTATAAGATTACAAAGATACTTCATTCAGTACTTAGTCTCTCTAGATCTCTATATTGAAAACAACACATCTACATCTAATAACACTTTCTAATCAAAGATAAGGGGTATTTATACATAAGATAACCCCTTCTTGAGTTGAATCATTAATGCATTATAGATGACAAGCCAATGTTTTTTTCAAAAAAATAATTCATGGCAATCCATCACAATTAATTTCCTTTTGATTTGGGTGTAACAACCCCTATATACTCTCTCGATGTTATATATTTGATTTTGTGTTCCTATTATATCATGGAATAGTACTATATTTGTGTTTGAGTAATCTCTGATGATTTCATGAACTAATTTACAACTACCTCTGCTTTCCACACCCTTGTCCTAGTCTTTTGATTTTCCAAGTCCTGTGTCTTATATTCTTCATTATTTATTTCCTTATCTTTTGTAACTCGATCTCTCACACTTTTCTTCCATGTCTCTCTTCTACACTATTCTCTCCCATGCCAATGTCCTCTACGCTACTCTCACATCCTTACATCTTTGTGTCATGGCTCTTAAATACTTAGAATATATCATTAAAAAACTCCATAATCACCTTAGACTACAATAGTCCATCTTGGACTACACTATAGTTTCTTCAATTATCAAAAACTCAAAACCTGCTTACTAAAATTTGTGCTTGAACTCCTCCCATTGGTTAAGGGTAGTTTAAAGATTAGAAATAATAAATTCCACTTTGCCTCTCAGTCATTTCATTTATTTAGGTTGTTCAAGAAAACCATCTGCTTGTGTTGTCAAAATATCAAGCTAAGCAGTTATAACTTTATAGGCATATTTAAGTGCCTTAACCTCTACCAAAATCTATCCTCAAAGCACTAGAAATCAGAAATTAACTCCTATCGATGGGTACTTATTTTTTTGTAGTTCTTCAACATCCTAAAATAGTTTCATGTACCAGGCCCTATCCTTGATATTGAGTGCGTTATCAATCAATTGCTATCACTGTTGTTCCTCAGGTAATGGTCATACTTCCAAAATTTAACTTGGTTATGTCAAGTTGAAAAAAACCCCATCAAAAATGGGAATAATGGTGCTTAATTTATTCAAAAATGCATGGTAGATGTCCATGGCCTCTATAAATTATTCAGTGCCCCACAACTTATCTTGTTGTAGATTCACCATGTTTTTATATTTTTTCATCAAGAGGTCCACGAGCATATCTAATTTGTTAATGGCCTCACTAGTAATGGGAATACCACTCACAAGCATTATTTTACCTATCAAAATTGTCTAACAAAGGCATAATGTCCTAAGTCAAAATGCCTCAACTGCATCCTATTGGCACTTGAGCACTTTAATATCTTCCTCAAGATTGCATTGTTTTGCATGGCCTTCTCTATACATGTGGACAACCTCCCTATGCTTTTAGTGAAGTTGTAAAAAATCATGGCTATGAAATTTTTTTGCGTAGAAACTTCTAGGGAAAAATTTGTAAGGACCATACTTGCTTGAGTCGAAAAGGATTTCAAGGGAACAACATAAAATATGTTTAAAACACCTGCCACTTATGGGCCTATATCAGTGTTGGTGTTTGGGAGCTCAAGGAATCTTAATTATGATATACCTCCATTATAAAGGAAAACTCACTCCATGTTTGTTTAGTGGATTCATGTTTGGGAAAAAACTCCCACAAATATAGTTTCTTGTCTGGTATATCCAATTGGAACAAGGTGAGAGTGGGAGGGTCCTGATTTGTCTACTACTACTGTTATACCTCCTACATATGTTCCTTATTATTTTAGGGGTTGTACTATATATATAACTTTAGGACTATTTTCCTATTGTTCACTGGTACCAACACCAAGGTATATGCTGGGGCCTTCTCCTCTTTCTACTTCTTTAGGTTTGGAACTTTCAATATCCATTTATTACTCAACACCAAGTTATCATTCACTTAGATCAAGAGTGGGTTCTTTTATAGGTTATGATTCTGAAGATGATTCACCTATTTTAGAAATTACCACTCAAGGCAATTAAAGCTCATGCCCTGACTAGGCAGCTGGTTGGGATATAATGATGTATTCTTGTTCTATAGGTAACCCTTAGGATTTTGTTGATGATGAAGCCTACCATTGTCATTTTGGAGTGGCCTTGGGTTATTATTACACCTTGTTATAACTAATGGCCTCAAGTCTTAGCCTTTTATCTTTTTTTCATGCCCTTTATTTTGTGCATTTTTTTGGTTGTGGGGGGAGGGGTTCCTTCTCTCCCTCGTAGCTTCCTAATCTCCTTCATGGTTTAATAATTTAATAGACCAAACATATTTTACCTTGAATAACTATTCTAAAGGGGTTGATATTAGTTTTACCTGAACCATGTCGCTTGATATAAGATTCCCTTCTTATATATACATAAATATTATGAAGAGTGTGAATTTCAACATGAATCTTATCAGCATCAATATTGACCAGGTGCACATTTGTAATGTAGTTGATATAATCCATGAAATATTTGGTTGTGAAGGTGTATGGCAAATCAATCCATCTTGATAAATTATCCATGGTCATCAACTAGATCTACACTAGTGAATAGTGTTGATTTACTACAAAATTGGTGTAGCTTCCCATCTACATAGTTAAATCCTTAGGCACACATCATTAATTTCTGAAGGCTTCCTTCATCCCCTCATACCAACCCTTCATATTTTCTTTATAAGAGGGTGTGATGGTGATAAAATAGGTGAACTATTTAAATCTCTTGGTAGGGGATTTATGTTATGGTGGGTATACCCACTTTAATTCTTTTCCAAAATACTCTGGTATGCCAATCTCATAAAAAATAAGTAGTAATAAAATTACTCCCCAAAGGAATTTATGGTTAGGTAGGTGATGTATCTTTATAGTGTCTTCTTCAATTTTCTCTATATAGAATTGGGAGTAGTTGTGCTTGGTTCCCTTGGCCATTTGGATCATAGCATTAAGGTGGGCCATATTTACCTCATTATACCTACCTACACCTCCTATCTTGGTTGAGGTAAAACATAGAACTACCTGAATGGAAAGATCTGTAAGACTATTATACACATGGTGTGGCCTTCTTTCTTATATTTTAGTGCTACCACCTTTTACTCAATTGTTGCCTAATCATTGAGATCTACATTGACATATAATCTAGATAGAGTATCCCAGTTACCTTAATGATTTAATGAGGGGTGATCCTCATTTTACACCCTACAAAGTAGATATAATATTCATGGATGTGCAAGATCAATAATCAAACCACCTTGTGGGGTTTTCAAAGTAATCTAGTTAGAATAGTTGGAGCACACCCACATCCCCTAGTAGGTTGTAAATTATGAGATCATAATTGATCTCATACCTTGTATTATAACACTCCACCTAGTAGTTATGCTATAAGTCACCTTAATTACCAGTTTGGTCATGGTTATAATCTAGGACTTGATAAGTGGAACCCTTAGACCCCAAGATGTCTACATGTATAATCATGTCAGGGTACTAAATTTCCTCAATCATAATTAGTGGTGGGGGTGATGTTGTGTCTTATTTATTCACTACCCATGCTATACTTTATGCTTCTTCATTATATCATTCTTCTGTCAGCTTGGTAGGGTCCTTTCCTTGCGTGTTATGTACACTACGTGCTTCTTCATGGATATAAAAAAAAAAGTTTCTTCTTCTATGCCATCATACTCCTCTACTTTAGGAATGACTATTAGTGGATCCTTACTTCCTTTTTTCATTGGTCACATCACCAATTGAGGTCCTCAAAGGTTAACATGTGGTCGACTAACTCTTTTAAATAAACATGCCTTGATTCTTTTATCCTAGAGTTGAAATAATTCAACTTCTTGCTTTACCCTCTAATGATAGTCATAATATTTGTAACCTAAGACTTCTCTTAGACCCACTCCTATGATCACTTTACCACTTATTTTGTTTAATTATCTTCACCACAATATTTGCTTTACATTTTGTCATTAAAAATACCGTGTAGTTACCTTCTCTTGTCACTTGTTCATGCTTTGTTTGAGCTCTGCAATCACTTATAAGTTTTTAATAAAAAATAAAATGGAATTTCTCAAAGTCTTTTATAGGTAGATAAATGTTTTAGATTAACACCCCCTATGTCTCCATCTATCATTTCAACCATCAATACCTCAAATGGTCATTCCTTGGTGCATATTTTACCTACTTGCCATTTATGCCATTATGTAATTAATAAATTCATGCCCCATCATTTATTTGAGATTTTTTCATTTATTGAAGTGCATGCTAGCTATAAAAATTCAAATTTATTAGTTTATTTGTGGGAATAGCCTTTTCATTTTAACTCACCTTTATAATGATGTTTCCTTTGCCATCTTCATTCCACATTCTTAGGTCATGTACCACCTCTTGCATACCTCTTTCATGTATCTCCTCTTACATGCCTCCTTTGTGTTCCTCCTCTTGCACACTTTTAGCTTAAGTATCTTATCCATACTTAAAACCTACCCCACATTAAAACATGTGCATGGTCCTCTATGTCATATCTTAGTGAAATTCATGTCAAGAAAGAAAGAGAAATAGAGTTCTAAATACCAAAGATCATCAAAAAGTACAAAAAATAAATTACAAAAGGTGAAAAAATAATTCCATGCCTATTCCTAAGTTAAATAAGTGGCATACACCTTATATTGATGAATTACATAGAATGGTAGGGCCTGAAGTTGACTACTATTGAAATGGTATGGTAAGAATTGGCCATCTAATATTTTCAACTTGAAGACACCTGTTAGACAGATGTCATGAATGATTAAAAAACCATCCCAATGGATCCATAGTTTACGTATATGGCACACAAAATTTGAATCATAGACCAAGACATGCATACTAGGATGAAAAACTTTGGTTTTAATGTTTTGGTCATGCCAGGGTTTTTATTTTTACTTTTCAAAGTCCTTGATTCCAATGTGTGAGAATGTGCACTTAACTCAACTAAATTAAAGAATTTAAGTGGTATTTGATGGATTATTCTTTATTTAATCATACAATGCATTTAATACATAAGGAAGTCATAAGGAACTCTACTTGTGAAATTGATTCAGTGCTAAAGATAAGGTCAAAAGGAGTATTTTTGTTTAACCTTTCGTATGTGATCTAATAAGTCCACAAGACTACTAAAACTTGATCATCATAATCAGTTCACCTAATTTTAAAAATCTTGGTTAGGTTATTACCAAGGACATTTTTAAAAGCTTCAATTTTGCCATTGGATTGAGGGTGGTATAGTGTGGTCTTATGGTGTATAATAATGAACTCAGCCAAGAGGATGCATAATGTTTCATTGAGAAAGTGAGTGCCAAAATCACTTGTTAAAACTAAGGGGAATTCATACCTTGTAATGATATTTTACCATATACATATGGTAACATTAGTGGGAAGTACAATACCATGTGAATTTTAATTTAACCCAACTTGTGAGATAATCTATAATAGTAATGATGTAACGTGCACAATCCTTCTTATAACAAGTTGAATGGGGCCAATAAAATCAATATCCTAATTCTCAAAAGGTTCATGATTAAGAACTAGATGAAGAGGCATAACATCCCTTAAATTTAGTGTACCTATGTGATGATAAATATCACATTAGCATGCATAAACTTTAACATCTTTGAATACAATGAGCCACCATAACCTGACTAATAGAAATTTTCATGCTATTGCATCACCAACATAATATCCTCTTGCAACACCTTCATAGAATTCTTGAAGGAATTCAACATGTTCATGTTGCATTATGCAGCTTTGTAATACCTCATCCCATCCTAGTTTATATAGGTCTCTTCCAATAAGCTAGAAAAGAGTAGTATGGATATCCAACTACTTTTTCTCTTAGGTGCTAAGGTAACTTGGCATTGAGCCTGTTGTAAGAAAAGTCATAATTTCATCCAATTATTTGGACATGTGTGTAACTTTAAAAAGATATACATTAGGTAAATCATCCTTTATGGTACATGTTGGCTCACCATATTGAATGTGTAAGAGGTGGTTTAGACTAAAACTACCTATTCCTAGTTCATGACCATGGAGAACTAGAACTCTTAGAAGAGGATAATCCATCGATAGATGTGTTCATGCAATACTAATTTATTTAATATATAATCAAGTGATTCATGATCTATATATAAGATAAATGGGGTGTCCAAAACATATTGGTAAAACTTATAAAGTACATAAACCATAGACAAGGTCTCACAGTCTACCATAGAGTAGTTACATTTTGCTAGTGTGAGCTTATGACTAGAAAAATAAATAGTATGATCAAGTTTTCCCTCATCAAGTTATGCTAGGATAACACATACTACCATGCTTAAAGCATTTACATGCACATGAAATGTTTGGGTTTAGTTTAGGAATTAGAGAATGGGTGTAGTCATCAGTTTCTCTTTCAGGACCTCAAATGCCTACTAGTTTTGAGTCATCTATAAAAATAGACCATTGTGCTTGAGTAGTTATACCATTGATGCTGATATGTTAGCATAACCTTGAGTGAAATTATAATAGTACCATGTGTGACCTAAAAAGGTATGTACATCTTACTGAGTGGTTGAATTTGAGAGTTGGACAATTGACTATAATTTTAGCCAGATCCACCAATAGTCCATCTTGACAAATAATATGCCCCAAAAAAGTCCCAAATGGGGTGGAAAATATGTAATTATTTAAATTCAAGGAAATATAAATATGGTAAAAATGTTTGAGCATGAGACAGATTATCATAGTGGTCACACACTAAACCTTGCTTGGTTGAGTCATCCAAGTACACCTAAAGGAACTTGTGGATGAAATCTTTGAAGGATTCCACCATAATGTGTGAGAAAACTAATGATGCATTATTGAGGATAAAAGGCATAAAATTATTTGAAAAATAACCTCATTTAGTTATAAAGGTCATTTTTTCCTTGTATTCCTCAGCAATTTAGACTTGGTGATAGTCATAAAAACCATCGATGAAGGTGTAGATCTCATGCCCAAAAACACCTTCTGAAATTTCCTCTATGAAAGGCATTAGGAAAGGGTATGTTACACATACAATGTTTAGTAGCCTATAATACACAAAAAATCAAATGTGACCATCTTTCTTGATACTAATCACCATTGGACTAACCCATTTAGATTCATCAATAGAATAATAACTCTAGCATGCAACATGCTATCAATTTCCTCTTTAACTCAAATGTATAGATTTAGGTTCATTTGATATGGCCATTTTTTCATAGGTCGAGTGCCTTCAACCAACTTGATGTGCATCTTTCCCAATGATGGATGCACTCCCTTCATATCCATGTAGTTCCAAGGGAAAATATCTTTATAGTCCTGCAAGAGTTTAATTTTTTTGTTTAACTCAACCTTAGACCAATAATTACCCACAATGGCCATTTTAGGTGTGTCCTCCATCCCAATATTATGCTAAAATATATTTGAAGTGGCATGGAATATGGTTTCTACTCATCTTTCATTATATATTTAACATCATGTACCCCATGTTCTATTTACATATTTAAGTGGTTAAATTTTGGCTATGGGAGATCATAATTGGTTCCTTCATCAACCTAATACATGAACTTTTGGTTTCCTTGTCATATCTATTCCCAATGTGCATCTTTTGATTGAAATTCAAGTTCCAACCGATCTATGTAGGAGTATTAGTTTTATGTAAAATGGGCAAGTTATCCTTATGTGCCCCATGCATATTCCATATGAAATCTTCGATTGGTACCTAGTCTCTTATAACTACCTGAAAAATTAATTTTAAGGACAAATGCAAATCCATTCATGGAGAAGAAAATGAAAATGTTGTAAGTAGACCATGCGTGATGTGTTACTTGGTATTTGTCTCCCTATAATTTTCTTGATGGATATGCCATACTTTATCTTAGGCATACAGAGTACCATAAAAATCATGAATCCATAAGGATTCTAGTAAAACCATGTACTCCATGTTCCAAATTATTTCATAGGATGTTATATGGTATTTTGGGGAAGCAATCCTATCATAGTTCAGGGTGTCATGAACGTTGTTATATGGTGGAAGTGATAATGCATGGATACATGCAATTATTCCCATGTGTGTAACTAGTATCAATGAGTAGAACACCATCTAGCAATGGTTCCTTGAAGTAAAAATTTGAGTGCACACAAACATTCACCTTCATCAACATAATAATTTTCTAGTTGTTGAAAATACTCATTGACCTCAATTTGACCATGGAATTAAGGTGCATGGTCTAACCTCAATTGTGGTAGAACAATGAGGTTAAATTTTTTATGGTATCGAGCTAAATTTTGAGGGGAGCTTAGGTGGCTATCAAGGGCATGACATACATGCCTCGTAAGATCATATGCACATTGAATTGACTAGTCACGAATGATACTCATAGTATTGGAAATAGACTATGCATAAGATCCATATTTTATTTTCCTTAGGTAGTGATGTTATAAATTGTGTTGACATCCTCATCAACATCAATGGGTTCCATAAAGGGGGGTCCTTGGTTGTTATTTATAGGAATGACTACACATTGAGTATAATTCTCAAAGATGATGTAACACTTTTTAAAATGCAAGTCAACATTATTTGAATAACACCAAGGTTAACCAAGAGAGCAGGGAAGTCACTAGCTTCAAAAATCTTGATTACCTCAAAATCACCCTTGAATGTGACACCCAAGATGTTAATGGTGGCATATTTAGGAATGCCTATGGGTAGTGCACGAGTCTTATTAGCCATGAAAGAAACATGTGGGGAAGGATTTAAAGTGGGGCTCCCCATATTTTTCCAAGCATGTTTGGTTATAACATTAATCTCCATGTTAGTATTCACTAGGATATCACAAATCATCTAGCCATTAATGGATGCATTGAAAAGGACCTCTTTGTCACATTATGGATTTGATTGAAAATGGGTTTCTTTTCATCAAGCATGGTTCAAAAAATTATCCTATGAATGTTTTTTTATTTTTGGTCATATCCAATTATTGAGGAGGGGGATGATGTCCTGATTAAGAAAGAATTTGCATAGCTCTCATAACTCATCATGCCTCAAGTCTGTGGGTATCATATTTATTTACATCTCAGACTACATGTTAGCATCCTTGTCCTTTAATAATTTGATTTGACCTTGTAGTTCCCATACCAAGGTCATTATGTTATGTAACACTTCTTTTTGACATTGAACATTGAGATAGTGTTATGCACGAGGTTATTCATGCTATAACTTTTTAGGTGGATTTAAAACTAGTTGGGAATGAGTGCCACTCCATGTAGTAATATTTACCTTGGGTCCATCTAGAGTGGTAGGGCATGGTCTCTACTGATCATTTGGATTTTTTATAACACGTATCATCTAAGCACCCTTCTCATTCCATTATTTAGTAATGGTAACATAAAACTTTGAACATTCTTCCAGTTGATGCTTATTTTTACAAAAGGCACAAGTTGTATAGACCATGTAATCATGTTATTAGTGGTTTATAAAGCCACAATTATAACATGTCTAGGTATAAAATGACCACCTCCTCATCTATTAACATGCCCTTGACCTCTAAAATACTAACTTACACCTACCTTTTGGGTGTTATCTATATAAGTCTAGTGAGTACCTCAAGTTCATGCTTCATGAATATCATTAATGGCCTATTAGTCATTCGTATCATGTGTATATACATCATATATTTTATAGTATAGTGAAAATTTGGCTTGGGTGGCATGCTGAAGAAAGGGACAACTACTCACATCATGATATTATTCACAAATCTCTTAGGACTATTTTAATACAACATGAACATTCTTCCATGGATAGTTGTTCTTGTTTTGACCTTCCACTTTACAGTCAACACACACAAGCCATTATGGGTGTCATGAAAATTAGTGGCCATAAGATTATCTAACTAAAAATCCATAGTAGTAATGAGAGACTCTATAAAGGGGTTGATCCCTATATATATACTTCCCATGGCTTTGGCATGGAGGGTGGCTTCCAATGCCTTTCACAGTTTAATGAAAGTTTTGTGGGATAAGGTTCATCAGAATGGAGGTAATAAACCTCCCAAAAACCATTGAGCATGTTGCATTGGGTTAAACCAAAATGATAGCTTTGAAATAAGCATTTTTAAACATTCATCATATGCATGTACACTCTCAGTAAGCTCTTATTTTGTATCTTTTAAGGAAATAATACTTTGCTACTCAAACTCAAGGATATCAAATTTTTAAAGGAATGAAGTTTTCAATAGTTCATAATTCACAATGGATTATTGAGGATCATACTTTCAATACGATTTGTGCACATGATATAATAAAGTACTAGAAAAATTATTTACCTTTCACTAAGTATAAGTTATACCCTGCACCTGCCAAATGAGTAAACACTTGTGAATATGTTTCACTACATTTTTGACACCTAAATATTCAGGTAGGTGAAGTGTCATCCCGTAGTAAACTATAGGTACACTGAGTGGTTATAGTGAAACTTACTATGGATCTCTTCTAGTTCCTCCTAAACCTTGTGGTGGAGGTCCACCAACTCCTTCTGAGCTATTTCTTGATCATACTCTAGCTCCAATAGAACCACCATTAGTACTGCCTCCCACCCTTCCTACAGTTTTAGTTACACCAAAAATATTAGGCACTGAGGAAGGTTTATTAGTTATCATTGGGTTTGTATTTTTCCTAGTAATTGCATTTGATCCACCTAGAATTCCAAGTTGAGCCATAGGTCTTACTTTCAATGGAAAAGTAAAGGTTAATGGTAAATTACTATTTTGAACTTGTACTCCTAGAGATTCCTCTAGATACTTAGCTTCAAATTCTACATTGTTAGTATCCTAATTTATTACAATAATTCCATCAATTCAAATACATGAGCATGCACTGTGGTGGAGGAATTAGGTCTATTTTGATTGGGATCTACAATCATCAATGCTTGTCCTGCTTCTTACGCATGTACATGTGTTAGTAACAGGCATGGACCTATGGTTAAGGAATAATCACCATGCCTTTCAACCCTCCTATAGATTTTTGCAACTCTTATAGTATCCTCCCATTTTCCCCAAGGTTCATTGACTCTCATATCCTTACGCCTAGCTGCATCATACTTACACTTTCACAATTCTCATTGATGGACTTCGATATTGAACTACTAATCCCATACCAATGCATACCCCTCCATTTACCCACCAGTCATTTTGATCATGCATGAGAGAGTTTAATCATCCACGGGGAAATTATTGAGTCTAGAATCAACCACAAGTTTTTCAATTTATAAAATAAATTGATTGAGATACCTTCTGCATGGTTCCCTTAGGGAGTTGAATTGTGCTTCCTCTAGATAAGTGTATGTAAAAATAATGTATTCTAAAATATAGATATTGAACACTCCTTTCCTACACATGTCCACTGCATGTGTCCAAGTAGATTTCAACTTTGATAAGGTTTTTTGATGGTACACTGACTAAGGAGCCTTCCATCTATAATTTCTTAAATAGTTTTAAACATATACCAAAATCTAAGCATGCAAGTGAATGGGTAATTATATAAAGAATGTACCATATAGAGAATCATATGGGTGATAATCTACCCATGTACATGCAAAAACTCATGGTTCAATATATTGAAGCAAATTTCTCTTCTACTCTACCAACCCAATGCTTGACATTTTCTAAGGGTAACTACTTGAGAATACTTCTACCATCATGCTAATAAGTGAAATGAGTCCCAAAAATGGAACCAAAATGTTAGGGTTTATTTATCCTTAGTTTCACAAAAATAAGTACTATTTGTGTGCTTATAAGGAGGATAAATCTAATGAGATAGAATGCTAATATATCACATGAGTAATGACCTCATGTGCTCACTTGAGGCACACAACCTAGACTGGTTCCTATCAATTCTACTATGCAATGGTGGATAGACAACTTTATATTAATTAGGTTCTTAAGTTATCACATTTAGTATTTTTTACTATAAACATCACTCTATAGAGTTAACTATTGGCCAATTTTGGCCTACATACATAGCTTGACATTGCAGTAAAGATTTTAGAGGTCTCAGTGTGAAGCAAGAAGCTGAGCAGAGTTCATGTTGAACAAAAGATCCAATAATAGGAGAAAATATCTCATTTAGATTGAAAATATTTTGAAACGTTTTAAGTTAACTTAAAGTGTATATTGTCTAAATTCAAGAAAGTAGGTCTCCATAGTGGTCATGGAATTTAGGAGTATGAAGTAGGTTTTGCATAAACCTCAAGAGTTCATTCAAGCCTTGGAGATTCAAGCAAAAGATCAAGCACAAGTTTAAATGAACCAGACTATCATCAAGATGTCATGTAAATATAGATTAGAATAGTTCACTTATTTATTTTATAAATACACCTTAGATAGCCTTATGAGCCAAAATATTATAGCACCATAGATCTCTTCATGCCAAGAACATGCTTTGCAAGTTTCATGTCTACACGAGATTTCTAGCTCAAGTTATGGGGATTCAAAGTTAGACCTATAAGGTAGGACATTCATGCAAGTGTTAAGTTTAAGCTTTAAAAATGACCTTGGATTCAAAAAGTCCTTAAAAGGTTTAAAGTTGATCAGTATCTAGCAGTATGTGTGATCTCACATATTGACAACATAGATCTAATGGTTCACGCTTGGGTCAAATAAGTCAAAAGGTCCCTAGGTTAAAATACCTTAAAAGGATATAATTTAGACAAGATCCAATGGTATAGGTTTAATGAGTAGAGATCTAATGGTGCATGTTCACTTAAAATAAAGTGGACCTAGGTGTACCAAAGGCTCGTATTGCTTTGCACATCTTGATCCAATGGTGCGAGTGAAAGTTAACATGTCAAAGGATATTATTGATAGGAAATTCATTCATACCAAGGATATCAATGATGCATAGGAGGTCAAAAGGTCAATACTTGACAATGAGGATCTATGAATCTAATGAGAGTAAAGATAGGGTGGAGTAATTTGATTGACCCTAGAAATATTTGATGAACAACATCGAACCAAAGGAGTAGTTTTTGATCAATAAAAATAAGTATTGCATAGATCATCATAATATAATTAAAGCTCATTTAAATTACATTAAAGATCCATAGTGATGTAGTCAAGGTAATCAACAATAAAAGAGCACCATTGAAGCTAAATATAGATCTCTGGTTTGAAGATTCATGGAACACAAGGTTCATTATTGTGACTGTGTTCACCATTATTTAAAAGAGACTTGTATTTGCTAAACTCATCATTTTATATAGATACTCAGAGGAAAAAATAGGTCTATAGACCTCATAGAGATCAAGATCAAAGCTATGCAATCTATAGGTCTGCATCGATATATGTTGCTATAGGAAAACCAATAAAGGATATTGGTTTTCTATCTATAGAAAAGATCTGGTCCATATTTGATCAAGGGTAGATATCCATGATCATGAAGAGGCTCCTCATCCTTCAGCATGGCCATATTTTTGACATATAGCCATCTAAAGTAGATAAATTCATGATTCTATCAGATCCATGAGCATGAAAGTTTTGTCTTCAAGTATGAGATGGCATGAAGTATTGAGAAAAGGATCTGGTGGTTGAAGGTTGTAAATAAGAGCATTCAATGCATCCTTGAAGCCTATGGGGACTTTTCCAATTGGTAAGTCATGAGAAGTGTCCTAATTGATCAAGAGGGTGGTAGAGCATTCAAGTAAAAGGTGGTAACTCAAATTTCAATTAATGATCTGAGACAGTGTGTTCCCTCTCCGATGATGTGTTTCCATATTCTTTCTCTATCCCCCTTCTTCTATATATCCTAGTCTCATTCCCATTGAGGGGATTTTCAGCTCTTAGATCTTTTCATTATTTTTTGGGACAAGGATACACATTAAGACTCTTGCAAAAATATGTTTATTTGATATGGTTAAACCCTATCAAAATATTTTAAGAACTAACTTTTGAATTAATATAATCAATTCTTTGCTTATCTCTTGTCTTCATCAGTGCTTAGTATGTTTGTGTATGGTGAACTTGTGAAGGAAGGTATTCCTAGTTCATTATCCTTATTATTACCTATTTTAAGGTGTTTTCAAGATAACTAGTAGGTCTAGATTAGTGTTCTACTTAGAACCTATTTTATGAAATATTTATGCAACTAGCAAGATTGTGAGGTTGTGTGAGCTATAGTTGTCTTATGTTGATCCAGTTTGGGTTCAAGCTTATATGAGTGTCTAATTAACTTTGGTGCATCACCTTTTAGCCTTCTTAGGAGCCCTTAAACCCTTTCCAACCCTTTTCTTAGTGATTTATATTAGTTTAGGTTAGCATTAAGAGGAATTCAGCCTTTTCTGAAGGTTCAACCCCATTATAAGTGACCCATAGCCTAGGGTTATCCCCATTATGTAGCTCAATTAGAGTGAGCCTAAAGAACTCTCTCCAAGGGTGCAGATTGAGCCTACAATAGTTTCTAGCATACTGAGTGGGACTATAGTTCAAGTAAGATTGATTGATGTTGATACTCAATTGATTAAATTTGTAGCAGTTAAACTCCCAAGCAACAACATATGGTGAATCCAAAAGGAAGATTCAACATTTTGGTAACAAAGCAGTGATTTCATCTCATGCCAAAGGTCACAACATAGCCATCTTCAAGAGGTATTCCATTTGAATTTGTTGAACAACCTTTAAATTTAGAAAAAAGATTAAGGTTTGCTAATACACATCCATATCAGGGAACCTTTTATCTTAGGTCAATTTCAAGGCCTAACCATGCAATAAGACATTTGTTAAACCATTTTATTACCATGGTAGCCCATAGACATTTCCACTTCATGGATTCTACTAGCAAGAGTCCTATGGACCTTTCTCAATATGATCCTATCCTAGTTGTAGCCCTTAAAATCATTCCTTATTATACTAGAGACCAAACTACAACACCTTCTAAGTACCTCATGGATATAGCCAATTTTTTCAATATCCATAATGTCATCAAGGAAAATATATCAATTAGGTTATTAGCTACTTATTTCAAAGGAAAATCCTTAAATTGGTATAGATGCCTTGATTCTAATTCCATTCAAACATGGGACCAATTAGGTGATTCCTTATACAAAAGATTTGAGGACAAAAGTGACCATTTATCAACTTGTGGAGCAACTAACTACCATTAATAGAGCTCCACATGAAGTTATGCAAGAATTCAACACAAGGTTACAAAAAAATTGGGATAGAATCCCAATCTTAGTTAGACCAAGCCCTAACTTTGCCTTTACTATTTAAAGGTTTTAAATTGTGATATAGTAGTGATGATATAATCTATGGGAAGGAATATACTTCCAATGCTTATGAGGTGGCTAATAAAGCAAAAAATTACTTGGTTCAAGATGGAAAGCTTACATCTAGACCAATAATGCCCTTATTTCCTAAAATTAGACCACCTCCTATTATTATCCCTCCACTTGATGTCATTCCTCCTGCACCAACAATTTTTACAATACCTACACGAAAACAAGAGAAAACTTACACTAGTGTATCTAGTGATTCCCAAGAGAATTTTTTTTTCAAGAGCTCAAGAGCATGTTTCAATCCTTGGGAAATGAGATAGTAAATGTTAAGAGGCAACATGCTTTCAATAGGCCTTATCAAGGTTTGTATCAACCTCAGTAATAAGCTTTTCAAGAAAATAGGCCACCATACAAAGGGAACTACCAAGGCCAAGGCCAAGGTCAAAACCAATGACAAAGGTAGCATGGATACAATAGGAAAAATAAATACAATCACAATGTTGTAAGCACTTCCAACTCCTTAGTCATAGTTCAAAATAATGTGGATCAAGAAGATGAAGGTACCATGCCTTATAATTAGTCTTTTGGGCAATCCATTATCCCAACCATTAATTTCACCCAAGATTTCAATGATTAATGGTAGCATGCTACTAATTTTGGATACAAACAAGCTCTTATTGCCCAAAACACATAAGTGCCTATGATGACCAAGCCATAAGAGCCTCAACAAGGTTAAAGGACTGATCAAGGATCAAGCCAGTTGGGTGCTATAATGGTGAACTATGAGAAAGAGGAGTGTTATACACTCAATCGATAGGATAGATCTATCCAGGGATACATTCTAGTGGCATCAAATACCAAATTCTAGAGAAAGAACATGGATAGTAACCAAGAGATAGTCAAGGAGTCTCTAACCATTATTCCTTCAATATCAAATCCAGTTGGACTTGCTACTATTCCAAAGGTTCCAATAGTTTTAAGGATTCAAAATCAAGGAAATGTATTGGTCCCTCAAAAATCATAAGCTCAAGATATAGTTGTTGCCCCTAAAGCACAACCAAGGTTGGTGGTTCACCCATCAACATTGTGCAACAAATGAAAAAGTCAAATGTGAGTGTGTCAATATGGGAAATGCTCTCCATGCTTGGTTAAGTGGATACCCTTTAGGAAGGATTATCAAAGATCAATATTACTAAGAAGACACCAAACAAGGAGAATGTGGTCCTTACCAATATAGCCAAAAGACCAAATGAAGGGAAATTAGGTAAAGTGGTCAAACCTCTTCCATTCTATATTTTAGTGATCATTGGTAATTATTTGGTGCATAAATTCCTAGTGGATAATGGGGATAGTACCTTAATAATTCCAAAGTCTATAACTAATTATCTTGGTCTAGAATATGAGCCCTAATTCAAAGGAGTGCTATAACTATATGGTTCTTCTACCAAGCCATATGGCATAATTATAGACCTCAACTTGACCCTACATGCTTGTCTTAGTGTCTCAGTAGTTCAAGATGTTTTGATCCTCGATGTGCTTCCTCACTTTGCACTATGCCTATCAAAGGTATTCACAACAAAGATAAGAGGTTATCTTACAACAGATTGGTCATATATAGCATTCAAACAAGATATGGGGCCAAAGTATAAATCAGGCTGAACCCATTACACAATTCCATATAGAACCTTATGGGCCAAACAACATAAACCTCAATTACACCATCATTGATGAGGATGAATTCATAATTTGTTAAGACATAAACATTCATCTAGAAGAGATACTAGACATGTTCTTGGATGAACTATGGAATGACAATAATTTTATTGATTCCTTGGGGGGAGTTGAATAAAGGGACTTAGGTGTTTTACATGAAGAGATCTAGCCCATGCCATCTCTCATGAGGCCTCAAGAAGAGCTTAGTGGTCTATGAAAGTTGATCTTTGATGGTTCACGGAGAAAACATGGACTGGGTGCAGGTGTTATGCTAGTATCCCCTTCAAATGATAGATATTTCTCTCTATATAGGTTCTAATTCAGCTACTCTTATAATGCAATAGAATATGAGGGCCTTATTCATGGCCTTTAGTGGGCTAGTAAGAGAAGGATCAAGAAATTTTAAGTCTATGGGGAGAGTGAATGATTGTGTACCCAGTTAGAGGCTAGAATGTCACTAATAACCCCTTAATAAATTCTTAAAAACATATAATGTGGGACCTAATTGAGGAATTTGAGGCCTTTAATATCCAATCAGTGCCAAGGAGATAGAATGAGCATGCTGACAAACTAGTAGCTGTGGGGGCTCATTTTGATATCCCTAATGAATTGAAAAGGACCAAGGTGCAACCACATGTCAAAGTGGTAATAAGACCATCAATGCCAGATAATGAAGCTCATTGACAGGTCTTTGAAAGTGATAAATAGATTGTGTTTCTTTCAGCAAGAAGCAGAGTTATCCTCCATCAACCAAGGAAAGTTGTAGCATTAGTATGAGGAGCAGATTGTTCAATTAAGGTCTAATAATCTTCCTAAAGGGATAGTCACCCTAGAAGGTATCTTTCATGAAGGATACCATATGAGGGAGGATAAAGTAGTGATGTCAACAAATGAAGAGAACTATGAGAAATTTCTTATCCTTGAAGACAAGATCCTCAAGCTTAAAAAGGTAAGCACTAAAGCTGAAAGGCATGCCTTCATAGAGCTTTGTAAATAATATGTAGACATATTTTCTTGGTAATATAGTGACCTAAGGGGATTTAATCATAAATTGGCCCAACACACTATAGAACTAGAAGCTAATGCCAAACCTATCAGGCAAAAGTAGAGGCCCATAAAACCCAAGATTGAAGAGCTCATGAGGAAGGAATTTACCAAGTTAATTAAATCCAAGACTATTTTTCCAATTAATCACTCCTCATGGGTAGCTAATCTATGCCTGTTAGGAAGAAAAATGGGTAAATCAAGTTGTGTGTTTATTTTAGGGATTTGAATAGAGTCTTTTTGAAGGATCACTACCCACTATAATCCATGGAGTAACTCCTTCAGATAGTTGTTGGTTCAAAATATTTCTCTCTTGGATAGGTATTCAAGTTATAACCAAGTGCTAATGAGAGACAAAGATCAGTACAAGACTGCCTTCACCACCAAGTGGGGCACATTTGCTTATCGAAAGATGCCTTTTGGATTATCCAATATTGGGGAAACCTTTCAAAGAGAAATAGACATGGATTTATAAGGGATATTAAATCCAATGGTATTGGTCTACTTGGATGACATCACAGTCTTCTCTAATAAATCTAGTGAGCTCATGGACCATCTTAGGCTGATATTCTAGAGATGTAGAGAGTATGGGATTTATTTAAATCTCAATAAGTGTGTGTTTTCCATGCATGAAAGTAAAATCCTAGGTCATATTGTTTTAAAATAGGGACTATCTATTGACCCTGATAGAAATAGTGCCATGTTAGCCTTGTCTTTACCAAAGCACAAAAAGGGGATCTAGATCTTCCTTGGGAAGATCAACTTTTTGAGAAGGTTCATTCCTAGTTTTGCAAACTTGGTCAAACCCATCACCACCATGCTAAATAAGAACCAAGTTTTTGCTTGATTAGATAAAGGTAAGGCAACCTTTAAGGCCATCAAGAAGGCCATTGCCCAATCACCCTCACTTATGAATCCTAACTTATCTAAGGGCTTCATATTATACACCTTTGCCAATGTTGACAACATATCAACTATGCTGATGTAGAATAATGGTGAGGGAATGGAGCAACCAATTGCCTTTTTTAGTCAAGGGATAGAAGGATATGATTTGAGGTACACTTTTATTGAGAAACACATTCTTATAGCCTTGAGAAGCCTTAAAAATCTCAGGCCAATACTCTCTAACAACAAGATATATCTAATGGTGTCTCATCTTAGAGTTAGGTACTTCCTCTTAACAAGGATTTGAATGAGAAGAGAGCAGGATAGATTACCAAGGTCATGGAATATAATGTAGATATTAAAGTCACCAAGATGGTTAGAGGTAAAGACTTATGTGAGCACATGGTAGATGACCTCTGAGAAGACAAGGAAATTGTTTGGTGACCCAAGAAAAATCATAGGTAGGTGCACCTCCACTTCAAAAGAGCTAAAATCAAGATATGGATCACTTTTTAATAATAGCAGAATGCCCCCAAGGTTTGGATAAAGCTAAAATAAGGTATTTTAGGCTTCAATCCATACCTTATGCATTGGTGGATGGAGTTATTTTTAGAAGGAACCTCAATGGGGTACTCTTTAGGTAGATAAATGATAACCAAGTGGCAAGGCTCATGGATACATTTCATGATGGGACTGTAGGAGGCCATTTTACACCTAGAACCATAACAACAAAGGTAATGAGGGCTAGTTATTACTAGCCCAATATTTTCAAGGATGCTCATGTATGGGTTAGAAAATGCCAAAAGTGTGCTCTCTTTGTAAGAAAGTAAAAATTAGCATCCCTTCTACTCAAGCCAATTCAAGTGGAGCAACCCTTCATGTAATGGGGGTTAGACTTCATAGGGATGATCAATCCACCATCAAGTATAGGGTATAAGTGGGTGCTTATTGTAATTGACTACTTCACTAGGTGGGTAGAATCCATTACTTTGAAGGAGGCCAATGAAGGTGCATTTTTGGACTTTTATGATAGAATTATGACCAGGTTTGGTGTTCCAACCACTATAATCTTAGACAATGCATTATCATTCCTTGGTATAAAGACTAGTGAATGGGCACTCAAGCTGGGCATATACATCAACACATATTCCAACTACTATCCTCAAAGAAATGGACTAGTAGAGTCCATAACCAAAATTTTTTTAAGGATCATTAGGAGGACCATGGAAGAGAATCAGAGAACATGGCACACCAAGCTAAAGACAACCTTATGGGCTGATAGAGTGACTCCTAAATTTTCCATTGGTAATTCTTCATATGTTGTTATGTATGGAAGGGAAGCTAAACTGCCTATCTCTCTTGAGCTTCCTGCATTAGAATTATCCCATCAGCTTGAGTTGATGGAGGATGAGCCCATGAATGTGAGGACGATAGAGGTCATGGAGCTGGAAGAAACTTAAGGACCTTACAATGAGAGCTTTGGATTCACATCAAGCTCAGGTCAAAAAAGCCATTTAAAAGAGAGGTATAGAAAGGAATTTCAAGGAGGGGGACCTAGTCCTCAAATGGGATTCAAATGAGGCCAAGCCAAGAAACCATACCAAGTTTGACAACTTATGGAGTGGTCTTGATTTGATCCATGGATGTAGATAGCATAATGCTTTCTAGCTTGCCCAATTAGATGGAGAGGCATTACCTATCTTAATTAATGGCATTCATTTAAATCCCTATTATTAGAAGCATTGCATCCATTGTATTATATTATACATATTAGAGTAGTTTTTATGCTTTCCTCTAAGTACCTTGTGCACTTTTCTTTTCTGTTATGTGCTTCCTTTTCAATAAGTGCCTTGGGCTCTTTGTTGTTCTATTTTATTTTTTTCTTGTTGCTTCAAGAGAGGTTCCAGATAGGGATATATTTGGACTAACTTCATGATCAATTAAGAGAAGACTTGGGACTCCATATGCCCAATAGACTAGTCTAACGCCATTAGTCTTGCATAACAGGGATGTAACCCCATGATGTTATCGGAAATGTTGGCTAATTTTTGCCTACATATAGATCTTAAAATTAGTAAATATTCCAAAGGTTTTAGTGTGAAACAAGAAGCTGAGCAGAGTTCATGTTGAATAATGGATCCAATAGTAGGAGAAAAGATCTCATGTAGCCTATAAAGTTTTTGAAACACTTTAAGCTAACTTAAAGTGTAGATTTTCTAAATTCAAAAAAATTACGTCTCCATGGTGGCTATAACATTCAGGAGGATGAATCAAGTTTTGTAAAAACCTTGGGAGTTTATTTGATCCTTGGAGATTTAAGCAAAAGATCAAGCATAAGTTTAAATGAACTAGACCATCATCAAGATGTCACACAAAAATGGAGTAAACCAGTTAAATTGTGCATTTTATAAGTGTAGCTAAGATATCCTTTCAAGCCAAAATATTATAACACCGTAAAATTCTTCATGCCAAGAACATGCTCTGTAAGTTTCATGTCTGTACGAGATTTCTAGCTCAAGTTATGGGGATTCAAAATTGGACATATAGGGTAGGATGTTCATGTGAGTATCAATATTAAGTTTCATAAATAATTGTTTGGATTCAAAAATTCCTTAAAAGGTTTAAAGTTGATCAATATCTAATAGTTCACATGAGCTTTCATACTGACAACATAGATCTAACGGTTCACACTTGAGTTCTACAAGTCAAAAGATCCCTAGGTTAAAATCTATTAAAAGGATAAAATTTAGACAAGATCCAATGGTATGGGTTCACCAATCAGAGATCCAATGGTGCATGTTCACTTATAATAAAGTGGACCCATGTAGATCAAAGGCTCACATTGCTTCGTACATCTTGATCTAATAGTACGAGTGAAAGTTAACATGTCAAAATAACTTCATGGTAGGAAATCAATGGACCACATTCATTCATACCAAGGAGATCAATGGTGTGTAGGAGGTGAAAAGGTCAATATCTAATACTGAGTATCTATGAAGCCAATAGGAGTAAAGATAGGATGGAGCAATTTGATTGGCCCTAGCAATATTCGATGGACAAGGTCAAACCAAAGGAGTGATTTTCAACCGATACAAACAAGTCTTGTAGAGATCGTCACACCATCATTAAATCTCATTCAAAATCCATTAAAGGGCCACAATGATGTAGTTAAGGTAATCAATGATAAAAGGGCACCATTGAAGCTAAATATAGATCTCTAATTCAAAGATTCATGACACATAGAGTTTATTCTATGATTGTTCACCATTCTTTAGAGGAGACATGTATATGATGAATTTATCATAGTCTATAGATACTCAGAGGAAAAATTAGGTCTTATATAACTAATAGAGATTAAGAGTAAAGCTATGTAGTCTATAGGTCTACATTGATATATGTGTCTATAGGAAAACCAATAAAGGAGATTATTTTTCATTTTTAGAAAATATCTGGTCCATATTTGACTGAGGGTAGATATCCATGATCATGAAGAGGCTCCTTGTCCTTCATCATGGCCATATTTTTGAAAAAAAACCATCTAAAGTAAATAAATTCATGATTCTATTAGATCCATGAGCATGAAAGTTTTGTCTTTACTAGGAGATGGTGTGAAGGATAGATAAAAAGATCTGGTGGTTGAAAGTTATAGATAAGAACATTCAATTCATCCTCAGAGTGTATGGGGAAGTTTCCACTTGGTAAGCCATGAGTAGTTTGTTAAGTAGTTTGGTGGAGCATTCAAGTAAAAAGTGGCATATCAAGTTTCAATTAATGATCTAGGATGATGTGTTCCCTCTCTAATGACATGTTCCCACATTATTTATCTCCCTCCCTTCTCTTATATATCCTAGTCTCATTCCCATTTAGGGGGTTCTCAGCTCTTATAATTTTTCATTTTTTTCTGGGACAAGGATACTCATTGAGAATCTTGAAAAAGTGTGCTCATTTGATATGGTTAAACCCTATCAAAATATTATAAGAACAACCTTTTAAAGTAATAGAATCAACTCTTTGCCTATCTCTTATCTTCAATCATTGCTTAATACATTTGTATATGGTGAATTTGTGAAGGAGGGTCTTCCTAGTTCACTATCTTTTTTCTTGCCTCTTTGAAGGTGTTTCAAGCTAACTTTCAAGTCTAGATTAGTGTTCTACTTGCAATCTCTTCTATGAAATATTTATGTAACTAGTGAGATTGTGAGGTTGTGTGAGCTATAGTTGTCTTATGTTGATCTAGTGTGGGTTCAAGCTTGTATGAGTGTCCATTTTAACTTTGGTGCATCACCTTTTAGCCTTATTAGGAGACCTTAAAACCTTTATAACCATTTTATTAGTGATTTACATTATTTTAGGTGAGCATCAAGTAGAAGCTAGCCTCCTCTAGAGGTTTAACCCCGTTATAGGTGACCCATAGCCTGGGGTTGTTCCCATTATATAGCTCAATTGGAGTGAGCCTGAAGAACTCTCTCTAAGGGTGAAGATTGAGCCTAAGACATTAACCATTTCATTCATTCACATAGCCCATGTATTTATATAATAACATACAAGTATAATTAACACTAAAGAGATTTAGCACATCAAGATTCATAGACAAAGTATTAGTTCAATTGATCTCATTTTATAAGATTACAAAGATATTTAATTTAGTACTACATCTCTCCAGATCTCTATCTTGAAAAAAACACATCTATATCCAACAACATTTTCTAATCGAAGGTAAAAGATATTTATACACAAGCTAACCCCTTCTCAAGCTGCATCATTAATACATTATAGTTGACAAGCCAATGACTGTTTCAAAATAAAGAAGACATTGTGAGTCATTATAATTAAGTTCCTTTTGATTTGGGCCTAACAACCCTTATATACTCTCTCTATTCTATATATTTTATTTTGTAATCTTGTTATCTCATAGACCAGTTCTAAATTTGTGCTTGATTAATATCTGATGCTTTTGTGAACTACTTTACAACTACCTATGTTTTCTACACTCTTGTCCTAGTCTTGCACTGTTTTGAGTCCTGCATTTTATGTTCCTCATTATTTTTTTCCTTGTATTTCATAACTTGAGATCCTATATTATTCTTTCATTTTTATCTTTTGCATCATTATCTCCCATTCTAAGGTCCCCTACACTACTCTCACACCCTTGCATCTCTACACCATTGCTCCAAAATACTTAGAATATATTATTACAAAATTTGGGGTTAAACAATTTAAAAAGAAATGAAAAAAATAAGAGGACTTGAAACAAAAAAAATTGAATAAGGAAGACAAGTTAAAAAATAAAGAGGAATAGAATACGGTGACTAAGGCAGAGTACTAAAAGAAACAAAAAATTATGGCTAAAGATAAACACCTAAAGAAACTGCAGGAGGAGAAAGAAAATAGAAAATCATTAGGTGTTTTACCCTATTTTTGATTTAATAGTGTGTAATAGGTGTAAAACATTAAAAGATTATTCAAATTATAATATACAAAATTTAAAAATAAATATGAGCATAAATCAAAATTGATTGAAATTAAATCATAAATGACATATGCTAAACATATTAAGTATAGCCAATAAAGAGATACTTAGATTTTTTATTTTTTGGTTGAATGTAGTAGGTGTCTTATAATATAAAATATGATGAAACAAGTATGTGATAGATCAGGTCTAGGAAGAGAGTTTACGAATATATCTAGACAAGTTTGTGCTCCATGGATAGGTGCAAAATGCAATATTGTCCATTAATTATGATTTTTTCCTAAGAAATGACAAAATTGTGATTTATTTACCACTATGCACATGTTTGTTGATAGCACTGAGATATTCAAATACTATTAATGCCACGTATAAATCTATGTTTTCCTGATCCTTACCTTAGAAACATTAGGTGTACTTGTGAGAGCTAAAAACTTGAAAAATAAAGGAAGTGTAATGGGTTGAGCTAACCTCAATCACCCTAATTGATTATTGATCATTGCCTATGTATCTTGATATTTTGAGGGAATCAAGCCACACATACTTTCCCTATTTAGTGTAATTATGTAATTGTGATCATTTACTATATTTCTGCAGCTAGTAATTTGGATTTGATAATTGGAAATGTTATCTCTTGACTTGATTTTAAATGCTTTAGACTTGACTTGAGACTAATTATAGTAATTGATATTCAATTTTGAAATAATAGGTCATATTTTATCAATATGCATTAATATAAAAGTCCAAAGTTATAGGGATATCTAGTTGATAATGAATGAAATTTGATTTGTATTTATAAGAGTCCAATAGAATAATTTATTTTAGCTGAATTTAAATGTGCAAGATGAACCACACAAATATTTTGAATTTTGGAAGCTAGTTATTAAATGGTTTGGCAAAAAGGCTACGCTAGGTGGATAGGTCTATGATAATAGACTTGTCCTATAAAAATAGGGACAACTCTCCTAAGGATGGGAACAATCCAAAAGTGATATAAAGTGGTCTGATAAAAGCCTTAGGAATGTTTATATATTAGTGAAAACAAACAAAGGCTTGAAAACCTCATATAGATAAAATGCTAGAGGAATGGTCAATAAGAGTCATACATTCGAGTGTAAGTCAAGTAGTTTAAGATATGTTAAGAATTGATATTTTCAAGTATATTGAAGAGATTTAGGTATCTACATTAGCCCCCCCCTTATTCTAGTAATTAAATTTATAGAGTAAATGAGAAGTATATACTTGAGTACATATAATACGATTTTTATTTTGATAGGAAGCTCTAATTGTGTAAGACACTCAATTTAGCAAACCCTGCAACAACACATGAAATAGTAAATGTCCATATTTGAATTTAAAAATCTAAATTTTGATTTTTGAAATTGAAAGGAAATCAAGGAAGGAGTACAACTTTAGGGAGATGATAGCATGTTTCCCTATATCTTGTAAAATGATGTTTTCCTATTATAACATTGGATAAATGTGCCCCCTTATTGAAGCACTTAGAGAGATGGTTCCTCATGTTGAGCAATTAGTGAATTGAATGTGATTGAATCCTAATTTTGAATAACTTATCAATTCCTTGAGTTATAAGTATGCATGATTCAACTCTCATGAATGGAGAGAATTACCTAATGTACTAATCCAAAAGAATATGGAACCATGATAGGTTCAATAGAAGTGATGCCAAGTTCATCTAGTGTCACTAGACTTGAATGCACATCACTCATAATATAAAGTGGAACCACACAATGGGTTCACTATAAGAAATTTCAAGTTTATTGAGTGTCTCTAGAATCAAACATATGTCACTCATAATAGAATGAATCACACCACTTTATATGGATATAAAATCTATTTACATGATCAAAAGAGAATGAAAAATACTCATGCCCCCATCATGACCTCATTTACAATAGATTTAAAGTGAAAATAATAAAAATTTACCATTAAATCTCTAAATTTTATTGTAGTGTATATGTGATTGAACAAATACATGGATTTTAAATTTTAGTTTTTTTATATATTTGCACGAACCAGCATAATGATTTTTGAATAAAAAAATATTATATATGTGCATGAACCAGTATCATGCCACTTAAATCTATGTCAAATGATATAGAATGCCATGTATATATATATATGATCAACTACAAATGTATGTGAAACCTATGATTTATGTTCTTAAAATTGTTTTGCACATGCCCATGCATATGCATTCAAATTTGTATGAATTTTTACTTGAGTCTCTATAAAGTGAATGTATATGAATGTCATATGTCCCCATAAACTATATCATAATGCCAATATCTGTCATGTGTCTAATTTTTAAATTACTTTGAATCTTTGAAACCTATATTCTATCATTAAATATTATTTTTTTGCTCATAGAGGCTTTAATATATAAGATAATCCCACTAAAATTCCCCTCTTTGAGATGAGAAATATAGCCTACAAGTCACTCATTTCAAAAGGAGAGTTAATTATATAATGTGATAATGATATAATAATGTTTAATCATTTCAACATGTGGAGAGCATGTTATCATAGTATAATAATTTTCATTAAATCTTATATTTAACATATTGAATGTGAGGCATACAAGTGTCATGTATATAAAGATTTAGTCATGATGAAGGTAGAAAGTAACCATCTCTAAATAAGACTATGTAGTAAAAGTGTAATGTATGGATCATGGCACCACTATTCAAGCTCAATAATAAGAAGTGTAGATGTAAACACTAGAAAAATGTACACTATGTTTCTAGATGTTGCATTGACCTTTAGACCACCCCTTGACCCCCTAAGGACAAGTTCCTAATCATTACACCACCAATCATTAGAAGAAATGGATAAACTTAGCCATTTTTGATTGTAACCTCGACCGTCAATAGTCAACCTCTAACCACTGATGGTTAGCCTCAATCATCGATAGTTGATCTTCAACCACTTCAAGGGTTAACTGCCACTCAACTAAAAATAAAACTTTTATTATTAGATATTTTATCCATGTGCATAATCAATGCATGTTAATGATAAAATTAGATAGCTTGCTGAACCTATTATTGAACCTCTTGTTTCACCACTCCCTTTTCCTTATATAAAGAGAAGAGGAGGAGGTGAAAAAAGGAGGATAAATTAGAAATTATTAAAGTATTGTATAATAGAGATTCTTGTGCAGGTGTTCTTATCGCCCCTAATGAATCTAAGAAGGCTTCTAGTGAACCAACAACCATGACAAAGATCAAAAGTGATGTTGTTCATCAATTAATAAACAAGGCATCATCACTCTGCTATAATTACTCTAAGGCCCACAACAAATTTTCAGCCACTCACCTCAATGTTCTTTAGACCAACAATAACTAAGTATTTATTTTTAGTAATTATTTCCTTTGTTTATCTCCTAACCTACCCTCCAAAATTTCTCTCTAGCCTTCCCAACCAAACTTATTTTTACCCAAGCCAAACATAATAATAACTAATGATGGTAACCTAATCACGAACAATTTTTCCCTAACCACCAATGGTCACCTAACTACTGACATCACCTAATCGATGATGATCACACCCAACCACTGATGATCACTATGTGTTAATCCCAACAACAAGATTATTTGACCTATCTGACCCTAACCAAATCCTACTTTCTAACTTTCTACCTAGTCATAAAATATCACTCTATTATCTCAACCATGTCTAATTTATTTAGCATTAATATTTAATTGTTTATTGTTATAATTAGTCAATTTCATCTCTTTTCAAGCACTTCTTATATTTAATTTCAATAGCTTCTCTTATTTATGCAAGTTATTTATCTTTCAATTTCAAAACTTAATTATTTAAAAGTGTGGATTGACAACCTCCTAGGAAGCCTATGCTTCTTGAATCTAGCTCACACTAAGAAATCCACCATACTATCCAACCAATCAACCACTTATTTAGTGATTTATTATCTATAGGTCATCCTCCCCAGATAAAGAGGAGTCTCCATAATCATTTGGATCAATGCATGTGTAACATATCAGATTATAATAACCTTAACCTTCTTTCAAGCTTTACAACTCTCTAAATAAAATAAGAAAAAATTATGTGAAACATTTTGGCATGCCTAGTGAGACCCTTGAGTCTTTTCTTGGGTTCATAGTTGCATATAGGTTCTTCTTATTCTTATTTTCTACTCATACAATAAAATCAAATTTTCATTTTGAGGTTAAAATTAACTACATACATTTTTTGATTTCTTGTTTTAGCTCACATAGCTTAATTAATCAAGTGAATTAATCATAGCTTCAGTTTTATCACACACACAAGACTAAACCACTTATACATAATAAAGCATAAAAATATTGACATAAGGCTCAACTAGGATTTCATCACCTAAAAATCACCTTTCCTCAGATATTCTACTTGGATTTCACCACCAAGGGGAGAACCAAGTTAGTATGTTGGCTGAAATCTCTATCAACTCGGTATATCTTGGCTAAGCACGTGACACCCTTATTGATGTAGTGTGTGAAGTGAGGGGGTAGGCCCGACATTAAGCCACATACCAAGTTCTAGTATATATCTTTAGAGCCTTTAACTACCTGAAACCTTCTTTATATATCTTCTTCTAGTACCCACTCTACAAACCCAAGTTGGTATTCATAACTTCTTTAAAATTGAGGCATAAGCCTAAAGAGAGATAATAAAGCATCCTAAGCTTTTTATGCACATTAATGTATCTAGTACTTTCCTTGAAATCTTTTTATTTTGATTGCTTCTCTTTTGAGTTGTGAGATTGCTTATATCTTCCTTTTCCCCTTATTTGCATGGTTTTAACAAGGCAAAAACTAAGAGACCAAGTAAATCATGATCCATCTCCTAATCATCCATCTTCCTCTTCTCCTTCATCCATAAAGTACATCTTAGATGTAGAGAGTTCTCCCCATCCTTCTAGAAGTCCTAATATCCCTCAGATGGTTTCCCAAGGTGATATAGATTTTACCACCTTTTTAGATAACAACCCATAGCTCTCCAACATTACCTTAACACTGTATCCCACTGTACCCCTACTTCTATTCGACCTATTGACCCACCCTATGGTATATTGTCCCACCTTATGGGAAATAACTCTATTTCCACCATTCCTACCCAACCTTTAGTTACCCTGGCATCTTATTATACTAATAATCCCACCAATACCACCATCCAAAACCAACCAACCCATCCAAGCAACACTTAGACACCTTCCACCCCAACTAATAACCCTTATAGTATAGGAGCCACCCAACTTTTGGGCACCGATACTCAGACTTACTATGAGAGCACCCTCTATTAGTGATACCACTCTTCCTATTATTTCCAACCCATCTACCTCTACTCCATTATAGAGCTTGGTGGTTTTCATACCTTCTACCCTTCTACCCATTAGTACCAAGATTACTACCCATCCTCAACTTGACCATACCTCTAACCCAACCCATGATAATTATTCAACAAGTTCTTATTGCACCTAACCTAGGATATATTCCAAACCCACAGGGGTATATAAATCCATCCTCTACCTATCCTCTTATATCCACCTATGCATTCATGATATCCTCCCAACCACCCATACCCACACATCAATATGTGACAAACTCCTAACCTTCCACTAGATATCCATATACTGCACCTACCCAAACCCAACATAATTTGCCCTATAACTACAGGGGTGTAAAAATGTAAACAATTCTTGTTAAGATGCTAATGTATAAAATGACCACTTTAGATTCATCTATTTCTAGTGCCCATAACCTCTTATCATATGACCAAATTTGTAATGATCTAATTCACCCATCCATCCCCATTCAACCTTATCCACCTCAATGAGAGCTTCTAAAATTCTCAAAATTTTATACCAAGGAAGACCCTCAACAACATCTGAGAGCATTTAGACACTCTTGCTATTTGATTGCCTATGATGATGCCCTCCCTCTTCATACCTTTCCCATGTCTCTATTAGGTCTGACACTAAGTTATTATAGTGCTATTACCAAACACTCCCTCTTCTCTTTTGCCCAACTAGCTCAAACCTTTTTAGTTCACTTTTCCATAAACATCTCTAAGAAATTTTCCTTCATTGATCTTTAATCCATCTAGATATTTGATAATGAATCCATTACTAACTTTGTATCCCATTGGAGAAGCTTGATAAATCAACTCTCTTTCTCTTTGCCCCAACCTAATTTTATTGAACTCTTTGCTCAAGCTTGTGTCAAACACATTTCCTCCACTTTACAGGTTTAGACTTTTATAACCTTTGATGAAGCTTTCACCATGCCATGTAAGTTAAATAATAGATCCATTGATGAGGGGAAGTTAAAATTGAGAAACAAGAATTCCACCTTTAAATCAAATAAGGATTCCTCCTCCAAACCTAATAATCAAACCACCACTAAAACCAAAAATAAGGGAACCACAAATGTGGTTGTCCTTAAAAATGCTCCTCCATTAGTTGTTAACAAACCCAACTCTTCCAATTCCTCCAGTCAAAACACTAGAAACCAAAATCACAATAACCAAAAATGATTTACTCCACTAGGGGATTAATATGATTCAATCTTGGAAAAACTGTTAAAATCAAATATCATACAACTCCCATCGATCAAACCTCCACAACAATTCAATTCCTCTCATCCTATACTTGATTGGTAGAAGGAGAATGAATTATGTGCCTTCCACCATGTCATTGGGAATGATGTTAGTATGTACAATAATTTCAAAAACATTGTCCAAAGTCTGATTGACAAGGGGGAACTTATGTTGGATAACCCCAAATGCACCCATAAATCAATCACTTAACATCTTTAGACAACCATTCCCTAACCATACCCCTTCCATGAATAATGAAAACAATAGAGCATATTCTTCTCACAACCATGAGGTCCATATTGTTAACATAGTTCTTAATGAACTCATTATTGAGGGAACCATTTCCTAAACCACCTTTCCTTCCCCTCCACTTATTGAGGTAGTGGAGTCACTTTCTATTCCTTTGAAAATTGAGATAAAGGAAACAACCACTCCCTTTTCTCCACTTATCAAGGTAGTGGAGCTACTAACCTATAATTTGTAATACATAGTAGAAAAAACATCCATTACCACCACATCCTTCTCTTCTATCATACAACAATCCACTCTTCCTTTGGAAAGCATTCATAAGGAAAAAGTCACTTTACCTTCCTCTCCTATAGAAGACTCATCTTCTTAAACCTTGGACCCTTTGATTAAGGAAAAGGATGAGGTAACCACTCCTCTCTCTCCACCCATGGGTTTTTACTTTGAGATCAATACTAAAGGGATCAAACCTGTCTATAAGCCTTTTTTTAGACTAGTTAAAAACTTGGAGTACCTATCCCAACCCAACATAGATTATGCCACATTTTGGCACCATCTCAGGCTTCCTTACCCAACCAAGCAAGATCCTATAACCATGCCATTATCAACTTAGCCTTCCTCTTCCACTATTGAACCCACCATCATCCTAACCAAATCTTTAGAAACCTCTACCCCTCAATCTATAATTGAACTGATCAAACCAACTCCCTTTGAAATAACCTAAGTAGCTTCCCCCATCACAACTAAAGCCATCCAAAACTTAGGCATGTTCCTTACTCAGAGCCTTAGTCACCCTTCACTAAAATTGGATTTAGTACTACCTATACCATCAAAGGAACCCAAAATCAAGCCAACCAATAATGAAAAGCCACTTAAGATCCCAAAATCTAGAACCTTGCCACCTATTTCTACCTTGCCTTCTATTTTTGGACCACGCCCTTCTTCCCTCCTAGGACCTCATCCTTCGATTAAGAAAGTACATCTTTCAAAGATAATCTAAACCCAACCTCCTCTCTCAGATACACCCCTACTTATTATTTTTTCACCCTCTACCTCTAAACCCTCTAATACTAAATATCCTACTTTTACCCCCTCTATTTTTGAATCACCCACTACTAAACCTACCACTTCCAAAACTTTAGCCTCCAAACTACCAATCGCCAAGAATATTCCACCACCCAAAAATCTTGATACTAAGCTACTAATAAGAAGGCTTCCACCCCAAAAGTCAAAGCCAAAACTCCAACATCCCTTCCACATTTACCTGAGTCTTACTCAACCATCCTACATATATATTTCAAGTTTCTTGCTTAACTTTGCCTCCCATAAAACCATTTGACCCCCATAGTCCTAAGCCATCTTGGTTTTCTCATACCATACAATGTTAGGACATGATATGGAAATTGTAAAGCTCTCCAAGTCCTAGTACATCAGCTATATGCTGATGATGACCTATTATCAGAAGAGCCACCTATAACCCCATATCCACTCCAAGAACCACACCCTACCACCCCAAACCTACTTGCTCTTGCACTCTCATCTAAGAGTGCGGAAGAACTAAAGTAGTCATTTAACCCAACTCCTCCCCAAATCCATACTGTCCATGTGTTTACACTATCACAAGCCCAACAAAAAGATAAGGGGAAGGTAAAGATGTCCATTTTATGGACATACCATTCTTCTACCACCCAACCATTCAACCAAAACCAACCATCCATACCCTCTCCCAAACCCAAGATATCTATCTTGGGTAACCTTCAATCTAACCCTTATTGGTCAATCCAAAGAGTAGTTCTCAAAAAAATTCACCAAACAGTGATGAAGATGAGTTTATATGAACTAATCAATACCTCACCCCATCACTATCAAGTAATGATAGAATCTTTGTAGTCTATATAATTCCAACTTAAAGATCCAAAGCCTTTATTATCCTTTATCAGATCCCTCCACCTTTCTACCCTTATTACCTTCAAAGATTTGGAAATACCTTCTATTCATCCCTAAGATTTGTATCCTCCTCTCTTCATTAATGCATACATCAACCAAAGCCACATCAAAAGGGTTATGCTTGATGGGGGGCTAGTATCAACATTATCTCCTCCCACACGTATGACCATCTAAAATTACTAGAGATCATTATATTGGAAACCATAATAATACTCTATTACTTCAATGACACTATGGAAATAACTCTAAGAACTATCATCTTCCATATTCATTTAGAACCTCACACACTTCCCAAAGTCTTTTACATGGTTTAAGGTGAGTTATAGTACAATGTTATTCTTGGACACCCTTGGATCTATTCCATGAATTATGTACTATCTACCCTACATCGGTGCATCAAATTCAAGAAAAAGGGCCAAGTAGTTACCATACAAACTAACCCAAGTCTTTTTACATCATGAAACATGATGTACCACCCAAATGATGTTCTCCTTCTTCCCACCACCAAGTCTTCATCAACCCATAATGATTCCACTTCTTCTACCAACTAAGCCTTAACTAGCTCATCCATTCTTTCTACCCAAATCCCCATAGATGACCCCTTAGAATCCACATTCTAACATCTCTCACTTGGGTAATATTACCTCTTAGCCTTGGATGCCTTCCATACTCTCCAAGAGTATGGTAAATTTGACCAAAACCCTTGTTATGACCCCAAAATTGAAACCAATATCTTCTTTGGACCTCCCAATCTCTAAAAAAATCTTATCTATGGGGGATTCAATCAACAAATTTTCACCTCATTGACCTCCTCTTCTCTTTGACCATTCTCCTCTAATTTCTCATACTTGGATAAATTGGAGTTTACTAAGACATACCTTCATATGTGTGTTTGGATTAGATTTGGTCTAGGTTGGTCTGAACACAGACCATATGAGTTACCTCCATGTAAGACTCAAAATCCTCATGAAATATTTGGTCTCAATTTTGATCCACCCAAATAACCAATAGACTCACCTCCCATTACCGTCATTGATAAGGAAATCCCATCCTCATCATCCACTCTACCATCGACATATGAGACTTTTGAAATCATCTCCCCTAACTTTTTTTTCCATCAACATGATCAGTCTTAGACCCCTAACTTATCAAAAGGAGGGGGAGACCACAACCATTCCTTTGACTCATCCAGAGATGGTCAAAGATGACTATCCTACCATTAATACCATTTGGTGTCAGGATGATGATTTAATTTTTGCCTATCTAGGTGTCAAGAATTCTTCTATCCATATGTCCCTTCCTCTCTAAACTTCAACCATATTGAACAAATCCACCATTGATATCAAATTGGGTACTCTGAATAACCTGCACTTTGTCAAAATCGGCCAATCGCTAAATTTTGAGGAGCTTTAAGATTTCCCCTCCTTGAAAGACCAAAACATAGCATTTGCTTGGTCTTATAATGACATGTTAGGAATTAACCCCTCCATCACCACCCATAATATTATCACCAACCACGATGCCAAGCTAGTGAGGTAAAAACTTTGTCAGATGCACCCTCACATAACCCTTCTCATCAAAGAACTTTAATGTATCTTATCTATAAATTTCATTCAACCCATTTATTATCCCCAATGGGTCTCGAATGTCATCCCTATCACCAAATCCATAGGGAGACTTTGAATTTGTGTAGACTTTCATGGCCTTAACCTTACTTGCCAAAATGATGACTTTCCATTGCCAAGCATTGACTAGTTTGTCAATATTATAGCCAACCACGAGATGTTATCTATTATGGATGGGTTCTAAGGTTATAATCAGATCTTAATTTCTCTTGAAGATCAACACAAAACCACCTTTATCACCCCATGGGAAAATTTATGCTATAAATTCATGCTTTTTGGTCTAAAGAATGCTAGTGTAACCTACCAACATGCTATGATCTACATCTTCCATGACCTTATTCAAAAAATAATAGGAGAATATGTTGATGACCTTCTTGGAAAATCCAAATGTCATAATGATCATTTGGCCATTTTTAAGATTATCTTTGAATGCCTCATCCATTACCATGTTTGCCTTAACCCTAAGAAGTATATTTTGGGGTCTTATCAGGAAATATCCTTGGATTTATCATCTCCTTCAAGGGATTGAAGTTGATCCTCCCAAAATCAAAGCAATCCTTAAGATGCCTCCTCCCACCCACATCAATAAAATTTTTAGCTTGTATGGCAAGCTCCAATCTATTCATTGCTTTATCTCTTAGCTTTCATATCAATTCCAACTTTTCCACCACCTTCTGAAGATGGATGTATCTTTTAATTGGAACACATACTATCAAAATGACTTTGATTCACTTAAAATAGTACATTCTATCTCCACCCATTCTCATTCTTCTTAAGGAAGATCAACCTTTTTACCTTTATATTTTTACCACTGACCACTCCTTAGGGGTAATGATGGCTCATCAAGATGAGTAGTATAAATCATAAGCCATCTACTATATAAGACATATGATTATAGAGTATGAGACTCGGTATACCCATACCAAAAAGCTTTGCCTAGCCTTGGTCTTTGTTGCTTCCAAACTTGCTATTACCTTCTCAACTATAAGACCTATGTCATAACCAATACCAACCCACTCAAGTATATGCACTCCAAGACATACCAAAACTAGTGTATGGCTAAATGGATTATAATCTTAGATAGGTTTGACCTTGAATTCTTCTAGTATAAGTCAATTAAAGGATAATTCATTATCGACTAATTGGCCACAACACCTTTAGTAGACAATCAACCTTTTCCTCTCAAGTTTCCTAATGAGTCCATCATGACTCTTTCTTGAGTAGAATTTACCTACCAAGTGACCATGTTATTCAATGGATCAAAGTGTCAACATGGTGGGGGAGGTGACATCATCCTTATCCCCCTTCACAGTGAACCTCTTCCTTTATCCTTCAAGCTAGATTTTGAATGTACCAATAATATGACTGAGTACAAAGCCCTAGTGATAGGTCTGCAGACTACTTTAGCCTTGGAAGTCAAAACAATCATCATCTTTGGTGACTCCCAATTCATGGTCAATCAGATCAATGGATCTTATCAATGTAAGAATGATGTTTTAGAATAATACAAGTAACTATCTGATATACTCTTAGCATCATTTTAAAACTACCATATACAAACCACTCTATGATTTATGAATAATTTTGTTGATAAAATGGCTTCTCTCGCTTATTATATCCCATCTACACCCTCTAACCCTAAGCTATTTTTCATTATCCATCAACTCACAAATCCTTCTTATATCAAATTAGACTCTCCTACCATCTCCAATGTGAAGGAGACCCAACCTGACCTTTGACTATCTCAACCTTACCATCATCCCTTCCAACCTTTTTAGGAATGCTCAAAGAGAATTTATTCAGATCACCTCACATTATACCATACTAGGGGGAATTATTTATAAACATGGCTTTGATAGTCTCCTCTTTCATTACCTATGCAGTCACAAAGCCTCTCATGATATCAATGAAATGCATGATGAGATTTATGGAGGACACTTTAATGGTCTAACTATCACTAAATGTATCCTTCACCTTGGCTACTACTACCTACTCTTAACCAAGATTATTTTAATTATGTGAAGAAGTTTGTTAATGTCAACAACATGCCAATTTACATCATGCACCTAACCATAGTATCTAAGTATCTAAATATCTCTAGCCCTTATCGTAATGGGGTTTGGATCTTATTGGTGAAATTAACCCCCATTCTTCATGACATCATTCTATCATCACTTCAATCGAATATTTCACCAAATGGGTAGAGGCTATTCCTCTCATCTCCACCAAAGCTAAAAAGATTGCTGATTTTATCAACCATCACATTATCTATCTTTTTGGTGTTCCTCATAAAATTATCATCGATAATGGTAAATATTTTAAGAACAATCAAGTCTAAGGTATTTTTGACATATTCAAAATCAAGTTAAGTTTCTCATTTCCTTATCATCTACAAGAAAATGAACAAGATGAAGCTTCTAAAAAAATTATTAGCAATATGCTAACTATAATGGTTAATGCATCTAGTCAAGATTGGCATTTACACATCCCCTTCACTTTATGGGCATATGATACTAGCATTTAAACCCCTAGGGGTGCTACTCCTTTCTCTCTTATGTTTAGAGTAGAGGTTGTATTTCCTCTCAAATTAAAAATTCCCTATCTTCACATATCCCTATGAGATTTCATTTTCTAGGGAAATTATAATCAAGAATGTTTAGCCCAACTTGAGCTAATTGACAAACGTCATTTGAATACGCTTACCCATCTTCATATCTATCAATAACACATCAAGCACACTTATAAAAAGCACTTCAAAATGTGAGAATTAAATATTAGAGATCTCATTTTAAATAAAAATCAACATGTCACCAATATGGAGAAAATCAAGTGGGGTAAGTTTGATTTCAATTGACTTGGACCTTATATCATAATGCACAAGTATGGATTGGGATCTTATCAGTTATCCTCTCTTGGAAGGAAACCTAAACCTAAGCCCATCAATGCTTCACATTTGCATCCTTTCTTTTGTTAAACAAGATCAACCTCACCTTTTGTCTAACTTAAGCTCATCCCTTATTTTTACCCACATTTATCTCCTTATTTTAAGGACAACTAGTTAAAGTGAGATCATGTGATTATTTATGACAACCTTAGCCTAATCTTGAACATGGGTACGACAACTCTAGCCATGGCATTATTCTAATGGTGCTTTCCATCCATTTATAGGATGGATTCCCATGGTTATTTTTGCTTAAACCTATTTTACCCATCATCAACCTTATCATGCTCTAGTTTTTCATTCATTAAGGTGAATTTTTTTGAGCCTATTTAAGCAATTCCATGTCGCTAACAAAAAGAAAATTGATAAAAAAAATCACAAAAAACAACTCATATATTCTTTAAGTAATTCCAAGCATTCATAGACTACTCCCTTAGAGGACACCTACCAACACCAATCAAAATTTCTCAATGTAAGGTAGACTACTCCCTTAAAGGAAAACTATCAAAATACTTTAAAAAATCTCACAAACTTGGAACACTCTCTTAAAGGATGTCTAAGTAAAGTACTTGTCAAAGCATAGAAGTTCATGAGAAGCTTCTCGCATTGATCAAATTCCTAGTAAAATGACCCATTATCAAAATTAGAAAAAGGCAAAAGTAATTTTGGAAGCTACAATCAACTTTCATAAGTAGACTTCTTGCATTGATCAACCTACACCTTATATGACATGGACTTGTTTATATTGGATCTTTGGTAACTTTCATAAGAGGCATGCTAGTCTCATAAGAAGTTTCCATTATCATTCATCTTCCCTTTGTACCCTCTATAATAAATAGATTTTTGAGCTTAATTGACATTGGGTGGTCAATAAACTTTTTGACCAACTAATAAACACTAATGCAAAGCATTTGAAGGGCTTATGCTCATAAGTTGATCTCATTTAAGTTTGTCTCAGTCCTTGCCAATGAAAAAACATTGTTGTCCCCAAAAATAAGGGACATTTTTGGGACAACCTATGAACTATTTTAGTTTAACAGACCAAAATCCTCTCTCCCCTTTTCAAAAATTGTTATGAGCCTTCAAATCCTTCATTTTTCAAGCTTTTTCAAAAAACTATGAAATTTGCAGGCTTGAAACTATGAACTCCGCAGGCTTGAATCTACAGACTCTGCAGGTAGGCTCAAATCTATAGAATCTTTCAAGGTTAGATAAAACTATGGACTTGGTTTCTATAGACTCTGCAGGCAGGTTCATTTCTACAGACTCAAATTCTATGGACTTTGTAGGAAAGAAATGGGTTCAACACTTAGCCATTTTTTCAATCGGGAAGTTCAAAGGGGTCTTCCAAGAGCTGAAAGGACAAATGCCCTTGCAGAGGGCATGTAGGAGCCAAAATGGACCCTTGAAAATTTTCTAAAAGGCAACCTTGGAGGTCAGACAGCCCTTACGAAGGGCAGGTGGGGAGCAGGTGGACCGTTTCAATGGCCGAGCGAGCAAAGGAATTCCTTCATAAGGAAATCCCATAAACCCAACGGAAAGTAGAAGCAAGTGAGAAGAAACAACTAAGAAAAGTAACATTTCCTTTGGACAAAATGTTTGAAGGAATTCCTTCAGACTTTTGTTCGAAGGAAAAGCCCAAAGAAAAGCCCATCGAAGGAATTGTCAAGGAAAGCGACGGGCCCATAGATGTTAAATTCATAGAAATGAAATAGCTATAGATCTTTGAAGGCTTGAGCATGGGCTCAAATGCATTTAAAGGTCAAAATGACAAAGGGAAGAATCGTTGATGGAGGAGCTAAAAGAGCCAACAAAGCTAAGAATATAGCCTCGAGGGCTCAGTTTCTAGGAAAAGACAAAACAAAGAAGAGACAAAGAGGGAAATATCTATGTGGAAGTTATTCTGGTAGCTGGAACAGTTAGCAAAGTAGATTTTCAAGCTTACAAACATTGAAGGCATGGCCTATTGGTCTCCTTTGGAGTAAAGACAAAATGTATAGCTACGCAGATGTCAGAGGGGACAAAACATATGATCTAGGCTTAGGAGAAGACTTATGGGATGAAATGACACACCATAGTTAAGATAGACACCCTATTTTCAATGCAGTCCTTTGAAAAACCTAGAAATACATTCAAGGCATTGAATGCACAACATGGGCTGTTTTATGGAACAAAGTGCCAAGTATTTCTTAGCTGCTATATATTGTAATCTCTTGTATCATTCTAAGGGAGATCTTCCCCATACAGAAGCAAAACTCTACCCAAATTGAAAGGTGAATACTGAGACTTTGAGCTCAAATTTTTGTTCATATCATTTTATTTGAATGAGAAAGCAAGTTGTTTGCAGACTTTGTGCTGTTATAGCTTGTATCATTTTAGGAGATTGTTCTTATGTCTATCTTCTGAATGTGTTCTTGTTTATTTAATTTTGCAAGAAGAACTAGTGAAAGTAATCAATAAGGTGTCTTGAAGCCAACTGTGGAGAGACTTTGTGCCCCCATAATTACCTTTAGTGTGTTTTCTTTCTATTCCCGTGTACAGGATCTTGGGATGACTTTGTGCCCTCATTATCCTTTGTATTTCACTCTTGGGAAGTTGAGGTGGAGACTTTGTGCTACATCTCATTCTGCTAGTTACTACGCACTTGGTTACCAGTTACTTGTCACTACGTAAAATAACTCTTGATGTTCCCTGCAAGAACACTTCTGAAAGAAGAGAAGTGCCTTCAGTGTTTTCACCAAGATTTTCTCCTTTGTTTTTGAACATCATCTCTAAAAGAAGAGAGATGGATGGCTTACCCTACCACTGAGTGTTATTTTCTGCTTATAGCTATAGTATATAGCCCCTTCATACTTATAGGGAACCTCCCCTTGATGAGAGGAGAGATTCATCCACCTCTGATGTAGTAAACTTGCACACTAGGCTGACCAATCTCCTTTGTTGTGGATGATAAGACCTATTTTGCTCAATCAGATAGTTGACTGACAAAATATTCGCCCAACAAACATCATGCCACCTTCTTATTTCTCTCATTCCTACTTGTTGATACATTCATTAAGACATTTGTATTTTTATTGTCTTATCTTTTATCATATTTAGTTTTGTTATCCAACTTACTCTTTGTGTTTTCAGATTACTTCACCTTCATATAAACAAATGAAATTCATTAAAAAAATTTAATTGCTAACCATGTGTTTTATTTAATGATGGAATTCTTACCTTATTTGTTTAAGCATTTTTTCATAAGAACATTTTAATGAACTAACCATCTAATAAATCAAACATCATCTAGTGATCAATCACATCAACTAACCATCTATCATATCTACCACAATTTAATCATACATAAAAAATGAATGAGTCCTTCACATATGCTATCCACCACATGTATAATCTAGATAAGGAAGCATAAACTCATTAATTCAAAGCATGAGCATAATCATCATGAACATAATCATATCAACATCATAACATCATAACCATAATCACAACATGAACATAGACTTCCATAACCATGATAATAATCACAAACATCATAGCCATGTCCAATAAAACATAACATGCTAATCATCATCACATAAATAACATCCATCAAATATCAACATCATCATGAGCATACATCAAAAACATATTCACCAATAAACCATAACCACATCATATCATAAACAACATCGATCAATATCAAATATCATCATGAGCATAAATTAAATAGCCACATTATCACATGCTTAGCTAGGTGAGTACACATAGACCTTAACATCATAATCATCATAATATCACATAATCACATAAGTAATGTCACATCCATAACCATCAATGTAAACCATAAACCATGATCACATCTATATATCATGAACTCTTAAATAATCATCATATATACAATAATGTACATGTCTCTCAATAGGGTATATACATCTCATTACATCAACTTGAAAGCTGGTATCAGATCATATAATACATCAAAATATAAGGTTTCATGAGAGTCTAAGACCTTAGAGCACCACTGCCTCTTGGATCCTATCCACGTCCTGCTCCTACCTGTCCACTTATAGATGTAACCCACTAACCTGGTGTCACACTACTAGACTCTTTGGTGATCTTTGCTCTGTACTTACCCTATCTAGGCTTATCTAGAATATGTGTGAAAATTAAGGCCTCATAATACCTTATCTCCTTCACTGTCACTACATATCTCACTATGGAGATAGTCCCTAAAGGTCTTGTAGGAATTGGTACTCACCCTCTTACCTATTTGAGAGAATCCCTCTCTTTTGTAACCATGTCTAGCTGAGATCTAGCCTGATCCCTTTCCCTAGTAAGAGCGGCCACTTATCCTTGTGCTACATCCCTCTCTTAGATTACTTTTGCTAAATATGCATGTGCTGTAGCTAGTTCCATCCATGCCTAATCTCTCTTAGAAATTAGTGCCCACCTACTAGGGGAATCTACTTCCATTTGTTCTCCACCACCCTCATCTCTATCAACATTCATGTCCTATTGACCATTATTTCCTCAAAAAATAGCTGCATCATAATGTGCTTGAAACCATGTAGGGTAGTCATTAGTGACACCTACATCATCAACATTAGCCCTCACTGATAGCTCCTCATGATTAATGAACACATCCTCTAGCTCTAGAATAGGCAATGGGAACTTTGCATCCTCCCTCTTATATCTTGAAAACTCCCCCAAAATATCTTTGACAAGCCCAAACTATCTCCTCACCCTATCAAAAGGGATGAGCTCCACCTCATGGTCTCACTTCTTAAACACCCACTTGTAGCTCTGTAATGATAGAGTATTTATGAAATAACTCACCCATGCTATAAATCTAACATAGGGGTGCCAAATGACCTCACCCTCCATAAATTCTTCTAATTGATATTTTTACCAATATAGGTCTTGAGCTCCTCTCCCTGATCTGGTGATAGTGTAATCACCTCTCCATCATATGTAACCAACCCTAAAATCCATCTAAATAAAACCATGCCATGGTAGTCCCTTGGTTCTCAGTACCCTAATGTTCTCATAGACCCAAAAATGTAGCATGAAACTAAATTTGATCCCATATCTCATGTGGGCACAGTATCCCCACAACTCTTGATAGATCTAAATTAATAATATAGGTGCCCATGCAAATACTATATGATATAACCACATATCAACTGGTACCCCTAACAACAAGTATGGAAATCTCCCATTAATTGAATCTAGTAGTGCATAATATGTGATAGCAATCATCATCATCATAAATAAACATCTCACATCCCTATCCATATGGTACAACAGTGTGTAGTGAAAATCTCTAGAATGCCACCTCACTAGCACAAGGTCCTATCCATATAAATGATCCATATACCCATCTCTCTCATCACTACCAATATGGTATATCAACTCACCCTATATGGGTAGCCATACTATCTGGTGGATGTCCTCAAGTAGAATGGTGATCTCTCTTATCAATAGTAGGAATGTTTTAGTGGCTAGGTCCCATCTTTTGATGAGTGCCACTAACATAGATGTTTCTTGAGGAACATGATGGTAGTACCTCATGCCTCCTAGGCCTACATCAATCATATGATCCTAATCATGGTATATCATGCCTATATGTACCTCATTGAATATTTGGGGCACTTGATCATGCATACGTAACTACTCCCTTGTATGTAAGGATATACTGGTACATTAGTTTATCTAGTCTATCAAACATCACCTAGGAATTCTACCTATTACCTTTACCTCTTACCTTACCTTAATCACCTCAATGACATAAAATCCACCTAATCCAACCTACACCTAAGACCTACCTTCAATTTTACCTAACCTACCATAATTCATCTACATAATTAATACCCATAACCCTTTTCCTACCACAACCTTATACCCTTTCTATTCATATTCCCTTAAGCTTACCTAATCTTACCTATAAAATGTATCATTTAGACCTATAATATATCACCTTACCCTTATGGTACTAAAGCCTTATAACATGGGTTACTATTACCTTAATAGCCTTATCCAACATTCAAAATCACTAACCCATTTAACCTATCTTCACCTTATATATCGACCATCAACAGTCGAGTGTCAACCAATGATAGTACCTTTTAAAACCATCACTGATTAACTATCAACAACTAATAGTTAGGTTGTTGACCATCAATGGTCCACATGTTGGCTATTCGATGGTCACCTATCAACTAATGATAATCGATAGTGACCACCAATAGTCACTGTGTGGTAACTATCAATGAAACTACCCTGGCCCTAACCTCCCAAAACTCTAAATTAATCAATGAAAAACACAAAAAACTACCCAAATTACTTTAAAAAATCCCCTACATCATCTATATAACCTTTTCTCCCTCAACTCTACCAATTTCACATTAAAAACTAAACCCCCCTAATTTCAAACCCAAACCCTAACCCTAGGTTTTACCAACCTATAATCAACCAAACAAACAACATATTCACCAAACATAAATAAATTCAATTTTAATGCCTACCTCATTCCTTGACCATCATCATGGAGGAGCTTTAAGAACTATCATCTCTTGGCCCCATGCTCTCCCTCAACCTCTCTACATCTTCACTAGTCAAGCCTCTAATAAATCACCTCAGTCAACCATAATAACTCAATCACCACTCAAAATCCAACCAGCACCATTTTCTTTGATAAAACCTCAAGTAAAGTGTCATGGGTTATAATTTTATAAAATGAGGAAATGAACCCTTGGTGGACCCTTTATAGTCACCCTTTTAGGGCTAATGTATGACTATCAATGGTCATTATGTGATCACTGATGGTCGACTTGTTTAGGGTTTTTTAACTCACCCTACCATCTCATTTCAACCCATGATCAAAATATTTTGAAAAACCTTACTCAAACCCTTCAACCATTAGAAATCACCTTATCTACCAAAAAATTAACCAACCAATTCAATTAAAATAGGCTATTTGGACCTAAATTTTGCATGTTTTATGATGACCTTATTTTGGTCATTTTAATCGCACTGACTACATTGCCATACTAAACAACTTGAATTGGCATTAATTTTACACACTGACCTATTTATGTCTTCTTGAGAGCACTTCCTACCTTATATATTTGTGAATACACTGACCTTGCCTAGGAGACTTGCATTTATGAGTGCAACCTAATCACCATGCCTAAATATGGTCACTTGGTCCACTTATCACTTGTCCTTCTAGTGATGACATTATTTTTACCCACCTACCTCAATTATGACAAACTAGTCTATACACGATCTACACTATTGCACTTAGTCACATTTAATGTGCATGTTTGTGCTTTAGTTCCCAAACCTATCATCAACCTACCCACTTATCAAAACCACACCCAATTTGGTTTCACCTCATAAATTTTTATTTTGAGGGGGAATACCTCCTCTCATACTCAAGGTAGCCAAAACTTTGACCCATCATTTAGTTTTTGTTTTGTAGCTTGTTGATGCAAACTACATAACAAAAAGAGGCAAAATGTAGACACTAGAAACCATACACTATGATTTTAGATGTCACACTGACCTTTATACCACCCCTTCACCGCTAGAGACCACTTCCTGACCATTACCTTATTAGTCATTAAAATAAATGGCTAAACATATCCATTTTTTATTGTAACCTCAACCACTGATGATTGACCCCTAATTACTAATGGTTAGCCTTGACCATCGATGGTTAACCTTTAACCACCTCAAGGGTTAAGTGTCACTTAACTACAACTTGTTTTTTTATTTTTAGCTATTTGATCCATGTGCATAATCAATGCATGATAATGCTAAAATTAGATAGTTTTTTGAACCTCTTATTCCACCATTCCCTTTTCCCTATATAAAGAGAAGATGAAGAAGTGAAAAAAGAGGAAAAATCAGCAATCATCAGAGTCTTGTGCATTAGATCTTCTTATGTAGGTGTTCTTCTCACTCTTAATGAATCCAAGAAGTCTTTTAATGAACCATCAACCATGATAGAGATAAAATGTGTTGATACTCATCAATCAATAGCCAAGGCATCATCACTCTACTAGAATTTCTCTAGGGCCCACAACAAGTTTTCAACTACTCACGTCAATGTTCTTCAGACCAATAATAAAGCTAAGTATCTATTTTCAATAATTAGTTCCTTTATTTCACTCTTAACCCACCCTCCAAAATTTCTCTAAATCCTTCTTAATCAAACTTCTTTTTACCCAAGCCAAATCTGATAGTAACCATCGACGGTCACCTAAGCATCAATAGTTTGTCCCTAACTGCCAATGGTCACCTAACCACTGATAGTCACACCCAACCACCGATGGGCACTATGTTTTAATTCCAATAACAAGCTTATTTGACCTATCATACCCTAACCAAATCCTATTTTTTGATTTTTTGCCTAATCACAAGACATCACTCTATTCTTTGAACCATGTCTAATTAATTTATCATCAACATCTAATTGTTTATTTCTATAATTAGTCAAATTCATCTCTTTTCAAGCACTTCTTATATTTGATTTTAGTAGCTTCTATTATTTATGTAAGTAATTTATCTTTCACTTTCAGAACTTAACTATTTAAAAGTGTGGATTGACAACCTCCTAAGAAGCATGTGCTTTTTAGATATAGCTCACGCTAAGAAATCCACCCTACTATCCAACTAATCAACCATTTTTTTAGTGCTTTCTTATCTACAAGTCATCCTCCCTAGACAAAAATGAATCTCCATAATCATCTGAATCAACACGTGCACAACATACCAGGTTTTGCTAACCTTACCCTTCTTTCAAGTTTTACAACTCTCTTTCTAAAGAAAATAAGCAAAATTTACATGAAATAGTAGACACCTAAATTTCACCATTTAGTGTCAAAATTATTTGACACACTAACCCATTACCTTCTCCAATTCAAATTCAAATGAACATCATTTTCCTCCACTTTTAGAATAATTAATTAATTAAACCATGCACACTTATTTCTAACCTCCTCCTCAACCACTTCAAGAGTCATCTTAGACCATTTCAACCAACTTGTGAGTCATCCATTAAATTTTCAACTATCTTGACCCATTCATGTTGAGTCACTCAACTACCAAATAACTCTCTTCTTTTTCTCAACAAATGGTAATTAGTAATCATCCACTAAGATGATGACTCAAATCCAACTATTGATTATTTAAATAATTCAAAAAATTTAGACTATTATCAACTGTTCATTTCATCACCCTTAAGCCAATAAATTGACATGCACTCTTACACTCAAATAATCAAACTTCAAGCTAATGAAGTGTTATCATTTTTTAATAAAGTCCATCAAGCATCCAAGCCATTTATGACTACATGTTTCCTAATTAATTTTGTATGGATAATAATTAAGCATCAATATACATTGAAATAGTGATCAAAATGATCAATAGATACTTTGAAGTAAAAATAAACTATAGTGAATGCTTTAAAGATATCTTCTAGGAGATACCTTGAAGGTATTACAAGGCCCTTCAAGATATCACCTAATAGTGCCTTCAAAGTGGATGAAAATTCTGTTTATGTGCATGTTGAAGGTATCTCCTGGGAGATACCTTCAATGTCCCCTTAAATGTATGACAACACCCTTTGAGGTATCTCCTAAGAGATGCCTTCAAGGACCTTGTAATAATTTCATGGGGAAGGTATCTCTGAAGAGATACCTTGAAGAAAAATCCACTATTGTGCATGTTTTAAAGGTATCTCCTAAGAAATACCTTGAAGATACCCTTGAAGGTATTATAAGGCCTTTCAAGGTATCATACATTAGTGCCTTAAAGGTGAAGTAAAATTCCACTCTTATGAATGTTGAAGGTACCTCTTAGGAGATATTTTTAACATCCCCTTGATTATATGAAAACATTATTCGAGGTATCTCTTAGGAGATGCCTCCAAAGGCCTTATAATACCTTCATGGGTAACTTGAAGGTATCTCCTAAGAGATACCTTGAAGGTACCCTTGAATGTATTACAAGGACCTTTAATTTATCACCCAGTAGTGCCTTTAAGGTGAAGTAAAATTCCCCTTGTGTCTATGTTGAAGGTATCTATTAGGAGATACATTCAAAGTCCCCTTTAATGTATGACAATACCCTTAAAAGTATCTCTTAGGAGATTTATTCAAGGTCCTTGAAATACCTTTGTAATACCATCATGGGTAACTTGAAGGTATCTTTTAGGAAATACCTTGAAGGAAAAATTCACTTTTGTGCATGTTTGAAAGGCATCTCCTAAGAGATATCTTGAAGGTACCTGTTAAAGGGCATTTTGACACAAAAATCAATTGTAGGCTATTCTAGAGTTTTAGTCCATTGCAAGCCTCTCATAAAAGGAAGATTTCCCACCAACTCCTACAAAGAAGGGGTAGGGGCACTTCCCCAAAGTTTATTTCACCTGGTTTAGGTACATTGAACCTCACTTAGTGGCTCATTGTGACCATTCCATACAAGGGGCCTTTATTGGTTTGAATTGAAGGTACTTCAATAATTTTTACAAGTTTTTGAAACACTTTAACTTATTCACCTAATCTAATAAGCTCAATTATATTATTCATTGAATTCACAACTGATCATGGCTTGTCATTCTTCATGGTTTCAATAATACTTTAGTGAGAATAACAAAAAGGGAGAGCATGAAATCAAGATAAAAAAATAGAAATAGATTACAACATACTTCCTCATAAAAATCCACAACAATTTATTAAGTTGAATATTTGAAACATACTACCCCTCTTCTTTCTCCTTTGAAATAAATATTTGTGGATTACTTTGCCTATTAGTTTATATTGGTTGGTGTTTTTATTTACTTATAATCCTTGACACATTTTATAGATGTATGTAAAATGTCCTCCACTTTGCTATGGTTAGTCTTACTTTGGATAGGATATGTCTTCATAGGCCTTGTCATAAATTCAATTGGATGTTGAAGGTATCTCCTAGGAGATACCTTAAAAATGCTTATTAGTGAAAAGGATAGCTCAGTAGTGACTATTTTTTTAAAGTACATCTAGTTCACTAAGTTAGAACCCTAAGTAAGTATGGTGTTATACTTTTGTGATATGTTAAGTGCATGATATGTTATAAATGGAAGTCAAATTTTAGGTAATTCCCTTTGAATGAGTTTTACATCTCTCTATATATAATTTATTTTGTGTTGGTTCATGATTTTTTAGTTTATGTCTAAGTTAGTATATTATAGTTTAGATTCACATTTATTGATATACAACTACTCACTAGTTAATAATAATTAATCTCATAAGTGATATAATATTTAATGTATATTTTACAAAATATCAATATTTAATTCATTTCAATTTATTTGCATAATGTCTTCAGGCAAAAAATAAATTCCCTCACTTAAAAGGTAGAAGAAGGCCTCAATCTAATAAAATTTGGATATAGTGTCATTTAAATTATCAAAAATAAAATTAAATCTACATCACCATCTTCCATTTTATGGTGGAGATAAAATTCTTCTTATTGATTGGTATTTTGAGTTGTTTAATCTTACAAATATGTATGCAGATATTTATTTTTTTAGTACTATACCTGGAAAAGAATCTTCTTGGATGGAAATAATCCTTGCCTGCTATAAGGATGAACTTGAAGATGCTAATCAATTCTGACTATAGGTATGTAATAGAGAAGAGGGAATTCTCTATTATGCTACATGTAATTTCAATAAATTTACACGCATTAAAATGGAATTGACAAAAATGAATGTTTCTCTTTTTTGTGAAACATTTGGGTTTCATTTGAATAGTTATAAAAACCTTGAAATGTTTGGGTTGATAGATAGAGATAATTTGGTCCTTAAAATACAAAATATGTTGAAATAAAAACATGAATAAAGAGCAAAGACTTCTTTTATTTTCTACCATGTAAATATATATTTAATATACCCTGCAATCATGACAGAAAAAACATTATAGTAAACAAGAGAAGCAAGGAAAACATATTTTATGTAGATTTGAAAAAGGCTATACAATTACTCACACCAGTGGAGAAATATAAGATTGAAAACAAGGTTGATACACTTTTATTGGCATAAAATCTTGATAAGGCACATAGTGAATTCTCTACATGGTATATTTAATCTTGCAATTACACCTTGAATATTCTTTAGAGATCTATGAATTGGGAGATGCTAATATCAAAATAATAAATATAAATGAAAGAGGGGAGAATGCCATAATTCATTTATTCATAAAACATAATGAGGTTCCAATAAAAAATGCTTTGTTAATTTCTTTTGACCTAGATAACCCTCAATGTATTATCGAATCAAAATATATCCTTGAAGATATGATGGAGAAAAAAATTGTAGGGTTTAAAATTGTAGATGGCCAACACACAATTACATTAAAACAGAGAATTTTTTCAGAGGAAGAATACAATTTACTATCATTGATAAAAAAATATTTTTTTAGAAGGGCAATATTTCTGAAAATAGCTACTCCATTCCATATTGTTCACAAAACATGTGACCAATATAACGAAGTCAATAAAATAACATATAAAGCTTCATTTATAGAAAGAGTTTGATCTTCACATTACCTTATCCAAATGAGAAGTTGGAAGAATCTTGAAATGGAAAAAAGGACAAAAGGCATACATGAACAATATAGACAATTGTTCACACAAATGAATTTCTCAACCCAATAACTATAGGAGATAAAATGCCTTATTTTAATGGAACAACCCATTTAAGATTGTTTTAATAAGGCGTTTAATTTGTTTAAAATTGGTACTTTAACTAGTTCAGATAAATAAGATTTAAATCTGATTGGTACAACAATACTTAGAAATATCCAAAGGCTTTTAGATGAATAAAAAATCAAACTAGCATATTTATTGGAAAAATGGTCTATTTCCTTCTTGAAAGCCCTTGGGTGCAACAACATGGACACTTAGTGCAAAAATGTGAAGTTGTAAAGTCACATGTTATCAAAAATTATAAATTATTTCACCAATCATGATTTGACACTTCTAGCATAAAAAACAATCACACCTGAAGAAGTAATGGAGCATTATACAATTTATATGAAAAAATTTAATGATTTGTGTGTCTTGAATGAAAGTATTTCAAAAAATAAACAAAATTGGGAAGCATTATCTCTATATTTAATAAGCATATTCAAAAAATATCTAGATAGTGATGGAGGTCATCTTCCTAGGACAAACACATAAATTTTTAGATGCCATTATGTCCCCCATGTCTTTGGCCATTCATTTTAGAAGATTTTAGTGTAATGTTCATTGTTGGTGTGAATGTTGATTTGATAATTATTTATCTTTTGAATGTCATTGAATATTTTATGGAAGAATGTCCTCACCTATTTATTCAAATATTAATTAATACAATTATTCTTGGGGCTTTCAATGTATTCATCATTCACAAACTTAACAATTTTTTTTCATTTAGATCTCTTTTGGAAAGTTGTGTTGGTCATTTCCATTATATGGAAAATATAGGTGTCATACTTTGGGGTCCAGATAGTGATATATTTAATTGGACTCATATTATAGGTATCATTTTTTCTCAATATCCCACTAATTTTTTGCTTGAATATTTCATCCTCCATTCACAACAAAGTAAATTAGAGGAAGGTGTTGACATCAGTAAAAATGTACCAACATTTTAAATGATTGGTTCACATAAAACAAGAAGACCATTCAAAAATGAAATAGATAACTTCTTTTGGGAGAGGCTTATCTCTCCTTTTAAAAATTAAGATACATGTGATGTGCTATGTGTATATACATGAGATGGATTGGTACATGTTTGTACACAATTGCAAAGGAATTTATTTTACATTACAAAAACTGAAGAATAAAAAGAATTAATGTTTAATTTCAAAATTGTTTGACAAATTCAGAGCCACCAATACCAAAACAACTACTTAAATCAGTACTGGTGCATAACATTATTAATTTATTTTATAATCATGCTTTATTTTTCAAATATAACATATTAATAATTTTTTGGTGTGTAATATTTATTTATCAAACCTAACAACTTAGCAATCTTTCAGTGTGTAGCACTAATGGCACTTAATGCAAGTGAAAAAATAATAATAATGGAAAATTAAATCAATGAACATGACACATTTCAAGTTGAAGAAGGTAAGATAATACCATTCATTTTTTTTTTAAATTATAGAATTTTTTATTTGTAAATTATTTATAATATTTACAAAATATTTTTCCTTCTATTTATGTCTCAATTAAAATAGTTCACAACATAGCTCTACAACTTTGTGTCTCCAACAAAACAACCCAAGACACAACTCTACAACTTGATGCTTACACAAAAATAACATAAAATAAAGCTCTACAACAAGACACTTTTTCAAGTACAAATATCAAATCAATTGATGATGAGAATTTTTCGTTACTACATTATATAATACCTTGAAAGGAATAAAGAATAAAAGGTTCAATGAAAGAGTGAAACTTTACAAACTATAAACAAGCCAAAAAAGGTGAAAACCCCTTTTAATGAATGTGTAATTATATAATTTCATATACTAAAATATATAGATTATTTTTATTTATTTAAACACATTACAATTTAATTTTTATTTATGGACATGAGAGTGTATAAGATAATAAAATATAGTACCTCAGCTTGGGATTTGGAAGTGTGGGTTGATTTTATTGTTGTGTCGACCTGAATGTGGTTATATTTAACCATTTAAATGTTGTTTAAATATTGAATTTACCCAATTTAAAATAACTCAATCTACATGATCTTTATCAATATAAAAATAATTTGTTTGAATGGACAAAAATATTGTGATTGTGAGAAATTTGATGAAGAATGGATTTCTTATTAAGAATATTTTGATGAAAATGAGAATATATATATATATATATATATATATATATATATATATATGATAGGTAAAATAAAGATGGTTTTACAAGGATCCAACAATTAATAGTTTAAACAAAGTAGAATAAATGTCATGAAACAAAGATTCATGGGCATCCAAACAGAAGACCAACATGAAAAACATACAAAAACTATCAGTAGGAAGGTAAAACAAACACAACAACAACAAAAAGAACCCCAAGCTAAACATTAAACCGCTTCCAAGGAGGAATTCACCTTTGAAGTAGCTCAATCAATGTTCTTATTTTTCTCTTATTGTAGATTCTGAATGGTATGCCCCCTGGTGCATTTAGAAGGGCCCTTCAAAATATTTTGTTTGACCTTCAGTTGAGGAATTCAGATTCTTCTTTTTGCCTTTAGGGAAGGCTGGATGTCTTCAACAAGATCATCACTCACTCTATTATTCCCATCTTTATTAGATTGAGAAATGTTCTTTTCTATTTATTTATCCATCTCCTAATTTAGATTAATAGTTTCAACCTTCAAATCATTCATCTTTTATAAGGGCTGAAAAGAACATCCCAATTCCTTCTAATTTTTCTAAGAATATCCCTAATTTTTTGTTCCACTCAAAATTGTCATCTGCCAAGCTGTTAAGGTCCCTACTTCTAAGACTAACCAGATCTTTATGTGGAGTGGTCAAGTTTGTGGATTTTTTAATCAAAAACGTAAGGCCAAATATAGAAGGGCATTAGGAGTGAAAAAGGGATGGGATGGTTTTAAAAGGGTATGGGCTAGGGAGCCTTCCTCATTTCTTGATAGTTTAGGATTTTCTTCAAGAGGGGCTTCAGGTAGGGAATTCTCAAGAGGGATGTCTTCCACAAGAGTACCTTCAGTCGAGGGGATGGATTTATTGCATAATATTTTACCATGTTTGATTTGCATAAGGATTAGGCCATGGTGAATAATATCATTTTTATCACTAAACTAGAAGTTGAGGGTTGTGGCTTTGAGGAGTTTTAATAGATAATAGGGCAAGCTAATTCTATAACCCTAGAAATGGTTAAGAAGTAAAAAGTGATGTGAAAATAATAGAGTATGTTTCCCTTTTAAGGTTAGATATTTCATAACATGTAAACATACATTTGGCCATCTACAAGGAAGGTCTTACCTTGTAAATCCCTTTTTATCAGTCTTAATCACAACATCTATTCTAAATTTTTTTTGAATTAACTCTAATTTTTGACTTTTATCTTTACAAGCTTTCTCACCTTTGCATGACATCCTGATGACTATGCCGATGCTTTGTTTAGATAAAATGATTTCAACCCCCCTCAATCTCATAGATAGTTTGTTCCATGTAATAATGAATTCCTTAGAAATAACCTCATCACAACTGATTAATCTCAGCATATATTTTATAAGGGCTCCTTTGCTCAATTTATTTTAGATTTTCTTCTTACCTTGCACCTCGACTCAAGATATTGGTTCCAAATGATTGCAGTCACCACCTATTTGAGACTAGTTGTTATTTATTATACTTCGAATAATGTGAATGACAAATTTGGAATGAAGCTATAATGATGAGCTTAGAAGTTAGATATTAATGTTGTTGTTGGAGGATTTAAATTTTTTTATTTTTGAATTATGAGACTGTGGGGGGATGAAAATATACATGCCTTGAGATGAAGTTCCCACATGTGGACTATGTCTTGTTAGAAGTATATGAAGGAGGTTCATATGTTACTAGGTGTATATTCACTTTAAATTAGTGATAGTGAACTTTGGCTTAAAATGAGTAAATCATATTTTGTTTGTTGTGGTGTGTTGTATAAACATATAAATATGTATTGGTATGCATAAGAATAGTTGATACTTAAATCATTAATGTATGAATATAGATGTTGGTTTTCCATGTTGAATTTTTATCAACATCTATGAGAAATGAGTTATGGCAAAACTAGATTGTTTTATAATATGATGAGTTACATATATTTTAATGAATGCATAAGAAGTGTCTGTTATAGTTAATTTATAAGGATTCATTATAAACATGTATATGCATATGTATGTTACAACACTAGTAGTAGAAATGATACATCTATGTATAATGAGTATAGTTACATGTGCTTGAACACATATATATTTTTGTATATGTTTATATGAATCTTTATAAGATTTAAGGAAATGTAAATAAAAAATGCATTGAATGAAATGTAATATGTTTATATGTTACAATATGAAATGCAAATCAAAAGTGCATCAATGATCAATCTAACATGTAAAACATTTTCTTATAAAATTTTCATGTTATATTTCTTATAATATAATATTGTTAATAAATTATTGCTTTCTTTTTTAATAAATTATAGACATTTCAAAGGAGGAACTAAAATTGACTTCTAAAAAACTATTGATTTTGGGGTTGGATGACTTATTATTTATTGTGCACAAAATAAAAGATATGCAAATGAATGTTATAGGAAGAAAAGAATATGATATAATAGAAAATATTTCATACTACATTCAAGATTATTCTAAAGAAATTTTGAAGTTGGCACTACAATTTTTTCTCATGTTGGCTTTTGGTCAATGATAAAGGACAATCATTTGAGTCTACTCCTTCAAGCCATGGATTACACAAGTTAAAATTTCATGTTTTTTTTGGGGAAAAAATATTATAAGTCCTTTAATATAAATATAAATAAATTGGATGAAGATATTTGTAAAGGGACCTTTGGAGATAATTTTTCAATTCCCAATATGGTGTTCATTGATTGTAATTCTCAAAATTGTGTTACAAAACAAAAATTGAAAATGAGTTATGTTACTTCAAGTACATATACTATAAATGGAAGTAAAAAAAATGAAAAGGATTGGATAATCAAAATGACATCTATCATCACATTCTTGGGAGAAAGCATAAAATCCATGACAATAATTGTGAAACATTGTTTAGAAGGATGTACATTCACCATATGATTGTTTCAAGTGTAGTTATTGATTACAAATTATAATTTTAGTAATATTATCATCAATTTCATACAAATTAATTCTAAATTATTTCAAATGTAGTCTAATTTATTTCAAATTTATGGATTTTAATTTAGTAATATTTTGGTCTCATTTCATCACCTATGATTTGGTGGACCTATGACATCATGTATGATTGATGGGACTTTATAGAATTCTATTAGTATTACTGCATTTAATTTTGGGCATAGTATAGATTCAACATGTGTAAATGGATTTTTACTTCATGATTGCACATTAATCCCTCAGGTGTGAAGTGTTTTGTCATGATAGGTGACAACTCAATCAAAGTGATTAACTATTGGAATTTGTCTCTCCTTATCACATTTATTCTTGATTTTCTCCCATGTTTCATTTGCCTTTACTACAAAGATGTATTATGTTGTGTTAAGTTTGTTCATTACCACCCCTATTTTGTATCTCCATGTAGAGCATCTTGAAATGGATTTTCGATATAGTGTCTCATATCATAGAATCCATTTGATGTTTTGGCTTCCAAATGTGGAGGTTTTGGAGGTAATTCAGATTATTATTAGTGAGGATTACCTTCATTCTATTTGGAATAACAAAACCACTATGGATGTGGCATTATATTTTGCTAGTAATATAATTTGAGTAGTCAAAAATAGGGAGTAAGCTCATTAAATGGTAGAGGCCTTAGTATGGAAGGAGTTTTAGGGTGGCCTCATTGGTTGGATGACTCATTTTGAGCTAGTAATTGGGCCCACTCTACCTTTTTTTGGTTTACACTACCTTGGTTTGATTACTCTAAGTGTCTTTAGGGAGTTGAAAGCTTGTTATGTTTAGTTGCATGATCATTACATAGCTGTGGTGGAGGGCACGTAGGTTGCTACCCCTTATATGCATTCCTATGTGGAATTGATACCATCTTCATTCCCATTCATTAGAAAATTTATCTTGAATTCCCTTGTATCATCATCCCATTATTTGGTCAACTTGTATTCAAGATGGGGTGTAGTGCCCAATTTATATGCAAAAAATTCTAAGTCACAAGGTGGTGGTCACTACAAGGATTCTTGACTGATTCAAAATTGACTTAAATCTATGGTGCTCTCCATGAGGTTGGGTGGTGTATATGGACCAAGTAATTATAATGGCTTGGTGATTGTAAATCTTGAACCTGCATTCAAAGTAACATGATCCAAATTCATCTTTGATATGTAATGTTTTGCTATATTACTCTTTGTGATGTAAGCTACTTGCTTCTATTTTATCTTTGAGGTTATGCCTTTATTTTTTTTTCTCTCCCTTTTGAGATTTGCAATTTATATGTCGATGTCTACTCAGTTTGGACCAGATTCCATTTTGTATTTTAGAATATATTTTTGTATGGGAGAGGCCCCTTGCATTCAATATGGATTAAAAAAATCATTTTTTGATGTCAATTCAGTTACCTTGGACTCACACAAACCTTAACAACTTGATGAGAATGTAATTGTAGTCCCTAATAATGTTGCCTTGGTTTTAAAATTAAATGGTTATCCATCAAACCTAGCATATTTTTGATGACTAAGCAACCTTGGGAAATGACTATGTAGGTATAAGTCCAAACTATCCAAAATGATATATGCCTAAATGGTTTTAAACAGTCCAATATATTTGGAATATAGAAAAAAAAATCTTGGAGTAATTTTTCTCTAGTCCACTTAAGCATGTATAAATCCAAATTACTTAAAATAATCTAATTTATTCAAAATTATTTGTGCCCAAATGGTTTAAAATAATCCAGTTTATTTAAAATATAGAAAAAATATTTTTGGAGAAAATTTTCTCCACTCCACTTTGGTGGGTATAAGTCTAAATTATTGAAAATAGTCTAATTTATTTGAAATAAGTTTTCTATATTCCAAATGGTTTGAAATAGTCCAATTTATTTGGAATATAGAAAAATTATTTTTGGATAAAGTTTTCTCCACTCCACTTTAGTGGGTATAAGTCCAAATTATTCATAATAGTGTTTTTTTCAATAAAATCTTTCTTGCCCCATTACATTATTCCATTCTATTAAAGCCATTTCAATTTTTTGATAGCATCTGCCATAAAATTAAGGATTGTGAAGCTAAGCTCCTTGCTATGAATAAGATAACAATGGGTCCAATCCTCCAAATAATTATGGTGAATTTTTAAAGGTAAAACAAAAATTCAAATCCAAAAATAATGATACAAAAGTGAGGCAAAATTAATCATTAATGTTCTATCATATACTCCTAACTGACTAGTCCTATCAGCCCCATAAAAGAGGAAATTTACATAATTATCCAAACCTCCTCATAAAACAATACATAAGTTAAATAAATACAATATATTATCTATCCATACTCAAAAATAGGTTGATATGAATAGGGTAATATATATGGGATTCAATGTCAATATATACTATGATTATCAAGATATGTGGGATAATATTCAAATAAATATTTTGGATTAAGACATAAGATTTAGGATCTAATCAATGACAATATTATTCAACTCATTGATATTATAACATTTAAAAATAACCCAATTGCACAACTTAATGGGAATGTTAAGTTGAAATTGTTTTTCGATCCCTTTCTAAATCATATAACAAAAGAGACTAAGACTAATCCTGAGGTGCATATGACTTACATAATATGTCCTCCTCCTACTTCTTATAATTTAAAGACCAAATAAAAGTAACATAATATACATGGTATCATTTTTACACTTAAGAACATATATACATATACCTAATATTACATTTGATGAACATGATATTGTTTACAATGATTTTATTAATATACCATTGTTTACACATATTTTCATTGATTTTAAACATATACATATTATAATGGTGGACAAACAAACAAGTGAAAATGTTTTCTCTAATATATTGGTTACAAATATTGGATACATGTTGGAGGATATTATTGACACATCAAAGATAATGAATGGATTCGATGGAAAGATACAAAACCCTCTTTAGAGCATTGTTCTACCACTTATGGTAGGGTTTACATAAATTTTCACTTTTTCTTAATTCTGCATAATATGGGGTATTCAACATTTTTATAATGCATTAATAGGTACATAACATGCATTTTATATAAAATTTGGTACATTAATGTGTGAATTATATCTATATTAGACAAGTTGTTACCATTCTAGGTATTCCATATGAGAATCCTATTCAGTCAGAGACATTTCCTTATAAATATCCATCTTTGCTTGGTATAAATTTTTTAAGAATTCATTCTACATTATAAATTTAATGAAAGTTAATTGATATTCATTGAAGACTAGTACATTAGTTTCCATTAAATAATAGGTCTATTTAGCTTTCACAATAAACTTTACCTAGTGCATCACATCCTAAGTTGGTTTCTAGGCTAGTCAATATGTTCCACAAATAACACCATCTTATACTCCTTGTATACATGATAGTTCACAAGTTACTATGGTTTTTAGATCTACGTAGCATTTAAAAGACCATATTGGCTATGATGGCAAGATGGATATGTTATAGTGTGTGATCACTTCTTATATCTAGATATAATATTTTAATATTCATCCACTGCATGTAACACATTACATGATCATTATAGAACCAACATGTGATCATCCCATTGATAGAATTATTGGTTAGCATGAGCATATTTAAAATTAAAAAAAATATAAAAATCCAAAAAAATAAAAACTAAAAAATCAAGACCTATGCATGACATGTCTTACTTGTTTCACAATTCATTAATGTTATTTAACATATACATTGTAGATTACATATCCATTTTATACACACTTACTTTTCATGGTATACATGATTGGGATGTAGGACATATATTTTATATATAACATAAGGACATTCAGATATGAGACACTCTTACACCTAGAGGTTACCTTTATATACTAGGGGATATGCCTATAATATGGCATCTTGGTACATTATAAAGCTTACATATTGATATGACCATTTTATTGGATCATATTTAGATACTTAAACTAATTAAACATGAACTAATCTTATGTATACTATTTAGAGAGATATATGTTATGAATAATGTGCTTTGTTATGTACAATGATGACATGGATTTATATTATTTGTTATGTGTATGTTTGAGGCCAATGATCGCAACATGGTGTGACCAATGATTATGTATTGCATTGTATCATGATTATTGTGCCTAAAATTATGGGTTTCATTATGTGACCATTTAATATTACATTACAGGTATCCATGAGAGATTATTGTTGATTGTTACATTGTGTGAACATTTATGTATGTGACATCTAGCGTTATCTTTCATGTTTATATGACTTTAATGATTGTGTAGTGTCATGTCATGTATCAATTGTGTCAAGAATCCTCTATTCTATCTCATGGCCATGTTTTCTATATCACATTAGAGTTATGTGATGTATTGAGTGCTTGTGTGCATCATGATCATGACATTTTGTGTATATTTGTGTGTGTATCTACATTTTTTTAGTTTTTGGTGTTGTGATTCATAACACACATTATTATACTTTTGTATGATGTCATGATTCATATCATGCATATTTTGCATGGATTATTACTACGTGTTTATATTTGTGATGATCATTATCATGATGACTATTAATACATGCCTAATTTCCATATATAATTATCACGACACTTTTATGCCTTAGGATACATATTTCATATATGTGTTTGTGATCTAATATTTCTACGATGACATAATCTAATCATGTTATCACACATGATTTACATGTTTTAATATTCATATATAACATGATGCATATAACTCTTTTATTTTTACATGAGTGATTCACAAGCTTCATCCATCACCTCAAAAGGGGGTATTAATAAGGGGCTTATCATAGAGATTAAAATTTTAATAGATTGATAATTCAAATTGAGTAAAATTACATGATTCAATATAGAAAAATTGGGACAGATAATGATTTAGATTAGGATATATTATGACTCATATTGGGTTAAACTATGATTTAGATTGGGATATATTGATAGATTCAAAAATATGTAGGACACATGTGGTGCATTTTATAAGACAAGGATGAACATATGATAGAATTTATGATATGATGAGACACATTACATGGATCATATTGAGCATAAATATGAGATTGCATGGGTTAAATTATTATAATGGGTTAGTTTTATTAATGTGGATGGAGTGAGATACAAATTTATGGAATTCTGTATTACATTGATGTACATACATATTAGATTTTGGGTCACGAATGTTATACGTACATTAAATTTTATATTTTATAAGATAGTAACAAAGGTAAATATGTAAGCACTTTGAATCTAAAATTATTATACAATGGTTGATTTTAGATTTTTCAGATTTATATACAAATCTGATGTGGGATTCAACTTTTTACATACGACATTGGTGAAGGGCTCCACTCTTAACATGTGAACTTGGTATAGGTTCCATAAAATTGATTATAATTATATTTTGAGTTATGTAGTTAAGGATTTAATTTTCTCAACTACTAACACTTCTCAACCTTTAATGAGGGTTTATGCATATTAATCTCAACCCATTGTTTAAGCAATTAACATATCCTTGGGGTATAACCACCTCATTCTATAATTAACTCAAATGGAAGCTTTGTTTACATCCTCATAGGAGTATTTGTTCCTTTCTTTTTCAATTTAAAAAAATTCAACAATCAAGATTGATTTAAATTTTATATCATCAGTGGATAATTATTATTGATGCTTCATTAAAGGCTTTGCATGGATCAAGTTACATATTTGGGGCATTATTCAATACACATAATGCGATACACTTGGGTACCAAATTTATTAATTTATCATTTTAATCTATAATTTTCAATGCTAGAATAAAATGGGGGAAGATGTAGACACACAAATTTAGTATTATAATCTTGAAAATGTCAGTGCTAACCTATCCTTGACATACATGACTTAAGTGCAAACATCTGTCTCTTGCTCACATATTTACTATCCATTCATCTATCTATGTGCTTGACCTTTCTAATTATATGTCATTCATATATAGAAACTATATAGTATATGATTAAATGTTATACCATCCTAATCAGAATCTCACCATGTGCCATATCATTATTTTTTCCATTCGGGATAGTGCTAGTAACAAATATATGCTACTATTTATTTTAGCATTTGCCTTCACTGATAATTTCCCAGGTTCTCCAAATGAATAATTTTAAAATTAAAATGATTCCCTTGGGTTGGCCCACACATTTTGCATGTCAGTTAGGAGGAAATTACACAAAGAGTCTTATATATAAACACATAAATTCTAAGGCTATTCATATCTAGCACTTATTTATCTTTCACTTGGAGATCATTTATAAACCTACTTTCAAGTTGAGAGATATAATTTCACATCCTTGAGGAACTATCATAAAGCATTCAAAACTCAAAATACATCAAATTAAAATTCCCTAAGTGAAGTATAAAAACCTAAATAAAGGTCAAAGTTGCATATTGTCAAGTGTCAAAAGCCAAATATCTTTATTACATTCTAATAAATTGACATTAAACACACATACACATAGGTATGATAACTACATGAAAATTGAGATCTATATGGAGTATTGGAATGTAGGAAACAATCAACCACTCAATTGAGTGTGGTTGGGATTATCCACCCCATATTTCTTACCTATTTTTACAATCCAAGAAAAGTTTTGAAATTGGAGATAGGGTTTAGAGGTGAAGGAAGACAAAAATGAATTTTCATACAAAACTATCATCTAAAATTTCATAGGAAATTTTTTGATAGGCATGTATAATGGGATAAGGAAAAATGCACTAGTAAAAACATATAAGACAATTCAGGTGGACAATAGACATATCTACCTACTACAAGTGTTTGATCATTACCAATAATTTCTTGGTAGATTCTAATAATCTATCTCCTTTTATGAATAACCATAGATCCACTCCAAGTTGTATTGAGTTATTTTTAGTAGACAATGATTATAAAATAATAGTGAAAATTATAATTACCATATCCTCTTGTCATTTTTATAAATAATAATCTTATTGTCAATATGTGTTAGGGTGTGGAGCTAAAAGCTTCAACTATTGCAGACATGAAGAAATAGGAGGTTGTTGAAGATCTAGAAGTACCGGCATCAGCAGCATGACCGACCTCGGTCATTACTAGTGCAGAAGGCAACCGGCATCGGTAAGAAGTCGGCTGACGTCGATCAGCACCAGACAGACAAGGACTAACGTCAGTCGCCTGTGGCGGTTCCAAAACTGCTATTCACAAACAGTCAGTTAAGTGAAGCGAGTGTTTGCATGCTTAGAGGCTAATTATAGTCACGAGCTATGTGTCTAATTATTGTAATTAGAGTTATATTTTTGTATGCATGGGATTCTATTTAAAGACCCATGAGGCATGTATTGTAAATTAAGCAAGCAAGTAAAGCATTGAAGTATTAAAGCAAGGTCAAGGAGATCTACAGGTGTAAGGTCAAGGAGATCAGCTAGAACATTCAAGGAGGGGATAACAACTCAGGTTGTTGAGTTGGTTGTGTTGAGCAAGAGAGAGAGGGAAGAAGGTCTTGAGGTGTGGCAAGCCTTTGAGGTGGAGGAAGAAGTGGCATCTTCCTTATTGTATTTTCTTCTAGTAGTATTTAATAAAAGAGTGTGTATTGTCTCTCAAATTCTTTGTTGTCTCAAGTTTCTAGTTTCTTAATCATTCTGGTATAATTCCATGTTTAATTGCTTATAAGAAAGTAATCAATTATGCTTCCGTTAGATAAGGGGTTCCTAACAATTGGTATCAGAGCTACGGTTTGTAGGGAACAGGGTATTGTTTGTTGATTACAGGCCATTCACAGGGTTTTTGATTGAGTGGGAGTTCAGCAATGGCAGAATAAATTAAGCTACGAATGGAGAAGTTTAACAGCAAGAATTATCAACATTGGAGGATGCAGATAGAGGATTATCTGTATCAGAAGGATTTGTACTTACCGTTGGGTGGGGTTGCATGCAAGCCCATAGATATGAAGTATGAAGAATGGAGTGTTTTTGATAAGAAGGCTCTCAGTTCCATAAGGTTGAGCCTTGCATTGTCTATGATTTCCAACTTATCACAGTGCAAGACAATGGAAGAGTTGATAAAATCTTTGGTGAATTTATATGAAAAGCCCTTGGCTTCTAATAAGGTATTTCTTATGAAGCAGTTATTTACTTTGCAAATGCAAGAAGGTGGATCGGTACATACTCATCTTAGTGATTTCCATGGTTTGGTAAACTAGTTAGCTTCAGTCAATATTGTTTTTGATGATGAAGTAAAGGCTCTTTTAATTTTATGCTCCTTCCCTAAAAGTTGGGATAGTTTGGTCATGGCAGTAAGTAATTCTGCATCTGCTTCTAAAATCTTAAAATTTGATGATGTTGTGAGTGTGATCTTGAATGAAGAAATACGCAGGAGAAGCACAGGTGAATCATCAGGGAATGCTCTAAGAGTAGAAAGTAGGGGAAGGCAAAGAGAGAAGATAGAGCAAGGGAAATCAAGGTCGAAGGTGGGAAGGAGATTCGAGTCCAGAGGTGTTACCTGCTATTTTTGTGGAAAGAGAGGACACACAAAGAAGGAGTGTTGGGTTGAGGGATAAAGAGAATCAACATGAAGGTAATGAAGAAGCAAAGGATGTAAATATTGTGGTACAGGACGCTCTCATACTTTCTTTGGATAGTCAGGTAGGATCTTGGGTTTTAGATTCTGGTTCTTCTTTTCATGCATCCTTAAACAGAGATTTGTTCCATGAGTATGAACAGGGAGACTTTGGAGTGCTTTATTTAGGGGATGGTATGCCTTGTCAAATTGTTGGCAAAGGGAAAGTGTAGCTGAGATTGTAGATGGACAACACATGGGTGTTGAAGGAGGTCATGCATGTCCCAATTCTGAAGCAGAGTTTGGTTTCTGTAGGAAGGTTGGGTGATGAGGGATGCACAATAACCCTCATAGCAGATTCTTGGAAGGTTACCAAGGGTGCACTTGTTTTAGCTAGAGATAAGAAAGTAGGTACTCTTTATCTATCTACTTGTATTACTGATTCTACTTTTGGTTTATCTATTTCAACTGTAGATTCAAAGATGTGGCTTAATAGGCTTGTTCACATGAATAAGAAGGGAATGGACATTCTTTATTCAAAAGGTATGTGTTCATATTCAAAAAGCATAGATAGAGTTCATTGCAGGAAAAGGAAATTTGATGCTTTTGATAGGAAAAAAGAAGCCTTGGTGTTTATGGAGGAGATGAAGGACAGAGATCAGTCACAGGGGTTGAATAATTCTGAGCAGGGTAGTATGGATAGAGGTTTGATCCAAGATGAGCTCACAGATGAAGATTTCATCACTTATAGGAACACACAGACACCGATGTCGGTCACTTGGGACCGACGTCGGTCAGGCAGATACCGACATCGGTCATGTGCAAACTAGCAGGGTTGTTAGAGTCAGGCAGAGAAGTCTGACGTCGGTCAAGAAGGAATTGACGTCAGCAGAGGGGACATTAGTCAGGAGCAGACTGGGAAATGGCTGAGATCAGTCACTAGAACAGATGTTGGGCAAGCTATCAAGGAGTCTCAAACACCCATATGGAGGTCAAAAAGGGTAAGTGAACCTCATATTCATTGTTCACCTTCTTTATATTGCTTACTGATGGTTAAGAACTAGGAAGATGTGAAGAAGCAATGCAGGTAGAATCTAGAAATAGTGGGAGCTTGGCATGGATGAGGAGTGTGAGTCCTTGGAGAAGAACCAAATAGGTATTTGTTGGTGGAGTTGTCAGCTAGAAGAAAGCACTGGATGAGGGATGGATTCCCATGTTAGAGAAGAGAGTGGATGGACACGTGAGACAGAAGGCTATGGTATATGGTCTTGATTAGGCTGCAGGACAATGGAGGTTTGACCATTGTATTTATCTTTACTAGGTTGGATAATATTATCTACATTATCTTCTTACTGTATTGTGTTGCTTGTTGCAGGGTTTCATATACAGGGAGTTTTCTGAGCTAAGGGTAAAGTTGGTTCAGAAGTATGTCATGAAGAATTTGGGAGTAGCAAAATTCTTTTGGCATAAGTGATAGGTATAGCATCACAGGTTTTGTGGTGGTTGGTCTTCAAGAGTGACATTGAAGAGGGATACAGAGCCAAGGGAACAAAGTAGATGGTGTATAGGTACAGGTACAGTTGCAGCTGTTTATCTCCAAGTGGGAGATTGTTAGGGTGTGGAGCTAAAAGCTTCAACTATTGTAGACATGAAGAAATAGGAGGTTGCTGAAGATCTAGAAGTATCGACGTTGGCAGCATGACCGATGTCGGTCATTACCAGTGCAGAAGGCAACCGGCATCGACAGGAAGTCGGCCAATGTCAGTTAGCACCAGACAGACAGGGACCGATGTCGGTCGCCTGTGGCGGTTCCAAAACTATTGTTGATGAATAGTCAGTTAAGTGAAGCAAGTGTTTGCATGTTTAGGGGCTAATTATAGTCACAAGCTACGTGTCTAATTATTGTAATTAGAGTTCTATTTTTGTATGCATGGGATTCTATTTAAAGACCCATGAGGCATGTATTGTAAATTAAGCAAGCAAGTAAAGCATTGAAGTATTGAAGCAAGGTCAAGGAGATCTACAGGTGTAAGGTCAAGGAGATCAGCTGAAGCATTCAAGGAGGGGATAACAACTCAGGTTGTTGAGTTGGTTGTGTTGAGAAAGAGAGAGAGGGAAGAAGGTCTTGAGGTGTGGCAAGCCTTTGAGGTGGAGGAAGAAGTGGCATCTTCCTTATTGTATTTTCTTTTAGTAGTATTTAATACAAGAGTGTGTATTGTCTCTCAAATTCTTTGATATCTCAAGTTTCTAGTTACTTAATCATTCTGGTATAATTTTGTGTTTAATTTTTTTATAAGAAAGTAATCAATTGTGCTTCTGTTGGATAAGGGGTTTCTAACAATATGGGTTTTACATTTAAATTTACATAATTTATGACATATCTTATATAATCTGAATTATTCTAGTTTTATATTATTTAGATTACTAAACCTAAAATAATTTAAAACACTCTCCAACATCATAAACTTATTAATTTTGAGGGCACCCCTCTTTATTTTTACAACTACATTACTAGTTTTGATTTGAATAGTACATTATATGTAACTACGGACACCTAAATTTGGTCATGAATACTTGATTATGTTAATTTTGGCCCTTTTCCAATTTAATTGACTTATCCACTTAACTCATAATTATTTTTTCACCTTGGCCTATCCTAAGCACATGTGAAAACCTTTTAATTTCTAATCTATCATATGTCACCCAAAAGATGTTTTATCATCTAAAAATAACCTTAAGCAACTATTCAGATTGACCTATACCTAAAAATTTGTATCAAAACCATCCAATTTGGGTCAGGAGTGGAAAACTATCCTAACCCTTAAGGGATGTTTCTAACCCTTGTCTTATAACGGTCAAATTTTAAGATTGAACCCTCCCTTACTTTTCCTTCCATGTTTTTAGGCTTCTAGACATGTGATGTTCCATTTTGGATTGATATAAAAGAACATTAAATTCATTCATTATTCTAATTGGCAATTTCAATATAGAGGCACATTTACACTATTACACATTAATCAAAGCTTCTTTATTATTATGATTATAAGTATTACAATCAATCCTTAGCAAATTCACAAGTCTATTTTACTCAACCTAAATAAAAACATGATCAAGTTATTTGAGATATTTTTATATGCCTTCATATAGTCAAAGGATAAAAATTATACAAAGAACTCTAAGGGGGAGAACTGGGTGGACTTGAATTACCTCTTTAGATTATTGTATACTTAGGTAGCATTAAGTCATCATGTGGGTGATTTGGGTTAGCTCAACCCAATTACACTTCACCTTTGTATATTTGTAGGGTTTCCACCTTGGATAAACTATTTTTAGGTCTTCTACACGATCCCAATAGTCTAAAATCTCATATATAGACCTAATTATGGTTGTTGCACATGATTGTGACCTGATTTTTCTATTTTATGAAAATTATCAAAACCATCTAGTTTAGGTTAAAAGTGGTAGATGGACCTGACCCCATTTGGATGGTCCTAACCTTCCTCATCCTTCAATTTTAGTTTATGGGTATCTACATGGTATGTTCCCATTTTAGTTTTCTAACGGTCAACATAGTGTGGATAGAAATAACTAAGTCTTTCATTTCAATTCATAGCTAATCTTTTTACAATCATTTGTATTTTTTTGAATTCCATTAATTTATTTCAATCTAGTTGTTAAAATTACATTTTTAACATTTTGTTATATTCTAATTATTTTATTAGAATTAGTTTTCATTATCTCATTAATTCAAATTTTAGTAGAACATATTGGAAAACTAGCTTAGTCATGCACTTTCATTGATTCCAAAAAAATTCCTATGGTTTAGATAAATTCCTGAACATCCACCATTAAAATAATTTTCTTTTGACCTTGGATCTAAATTTGACACTAAAAACACTTTATTTCGACCTCAGACATCATAGCTGACACTAAAATAAATTTATTCTAACCTTAAATATGATATTTGACACTAAAATTACTTTATTTTGACCTTTTATGTCATAAGAATTTATTAATCTCCGCACATAAAAAAACCCTTTTGTTGCTACCATTTCATTTCCTTTTTTTATCCAACATCCTTTTCCATGTTATTTTTCTATACCACCTGAGAAACTTTCTTTTAATCTTATCTAAAACCAAAGTGCTAAGTTAAGTGGGGCCTGTATTGAACATATTCAAACCCCTTTGACCACTACTACAATGGATTCTATTAATGCATGCATCAATTCTTCTTTTGATGAAAAAATTTCTAAAGAATGTTTTCAAGAAGATAATCATAATGAACAACCTAATCAAAATTATCTTAATTCTCTAGATACCCATTAAGGTTTAGATAGGATCCATCCTAATTAAACCAATGGTTTATATAAAGTACAAGTCTAATGCTTATCCATATTTTGAGAAGGACTCTATCAAATACCACAAGATATACCCAAAGTAATTTAAGTATGTTTAGACTCTAAAAGTTCACATAAAGAAAAAATACTCTTATTGTAAAACAAGAACCACTCTTTCATATTGTAAAACCTACATTAATTGTGGTTACTTCTTCTATTGACCATGTTATTACATCTAAACCCTTAGACTTGGTGGGAACACAAAGTTTACAACATATTTTTATGCCTATGCCTAACTAAATGACTCATACAAATACATTTATAGCTATGCACACTACATCACATACATTTACTAATGAACAATACCTCAAGAAAAATATTGAATTTTTTCATTCTAAGATGTTGTAATTAGATCAAATTATACCAAAATCTAGTGAATAATTGGATTCCCAAGTTTTAATTTATAATATGTTAGCACATGATATTGCATAATATCCTTTACCTATAGGATTTGTAGCTCTTAAAATTCCACTATATGAGGGTAAAAGAGACCTAGAAAAACATCTCAAATATTTTCATGCAACATGTTTGGACTGTGCTTTCAATGAAAATTTACTAACCAAGTTTTTTCCAAGAAGCTTAAAATATTATGCCTTGTGTTGGTCCTATGAGTTACCAGTTTAATCAATCAAAGAATTTAATCCAATAAAAAATATTAATCATTTTGATATTAATATTGATAAAATGCTTTCTTATACACAAATTTTCAAGCTTAAGAAAGGAAATAATGATATTATTAGTGATTATGTGCTTAATTACAAGACCACACTTGCCATAATGACTAACACATTGGTAGATAATAAATTACAAGGAATGTTAAAAAAAAGTTTGCTTGATCCATTCCATGATTCAATTATTTTCAATAAGTTTAGATCATTTGAATTTTTTATTTTTTTATAAAATAAGAGAAAGAGAGGTCAAGCTTCTTGAGTTTACTTATATTAAGTATGCACTTGCACCTACTTCAATTTTCAAAATGAAGTATCTATTACAAGGCTAAGCCAATCAATTCTAAAGCATATCCAAATATTACAGTTATTTTTATTTCTTAACCTGCTAACAATATTTTTATCAAATCAAACAAGGATGAAATTTTCTAAGTTACCATAGCCACCTCAAAAAATGGTTAAAAAGATAATTTAATGCAATATTATTACTCTATCTCCACCATTTGAAGTGGATATGAACAAGGCTCAAGAGAAATCATTTTGATAACAATGCATATTGTGAAATGCAATGGTCATTCTACTAATAGATATTTCTTGCTCAATCATATTATTTAGGTTCTCATTGATAATAATGTCATTGAATTGGGTACTCCTATAGAGGAAACTAACCCTCAACAAAATAAAAATGCTAAATTGAATAATTTTAGTGAGCTATTTCTAAATCATGAAAAAAACAAGGATAATTCAATAGTGTATCACATTTACATTGTTTTTACACCTCCTAAGTCATATGATCATCCATTATATGGAATCATTGGCATAATTAGTCAAGATTTTCAACCATGTCATATGATTACTTTTGATGATAATGAAATAGTGGATGATGACTCTAATTTTATTATTTTACGTATACAAGTTTATATCAATCAATAACCTATTCTTAGTGTACTAGGTTATAATTGATAAATTGAAAATGCATGCACAATAACATTACTTCTTTCATTAGGTTACTCACAACATGATGTACATGTAAGAAATTCAATGGAAAACAATAAACCACTTTGGGACATAATGTTGTGAGTAATGATCTGAATAGTTTACATATTGCACATGATACATTTTTTATTTTGGTATATGTAAATCTAATATATTTTATTTAAATAAATTAATTCATTTACCACTTATTTTAGAAATTTTTTATTCTTAACTTGATGGGATCATTGGTTATCTTGTAATTTTAAATATTCTAAATAATTTAAAAACATTTCTAATAATTTAAAAAGAAAATATTGTACATAGCTTCTTGACTATTGCATCATATTCTAGTTTTTATTGAAAATTTGAGCATTTAATCAATTATTATAATGCCTTATGTCTTATTTAGTTATTGGCCTATTGACTATTAATTTTCACTATTTAGATATAAATAGTCCAAAACAATGGTCAAATTTTCAAATTTCTACCATGTATCCCTTTGTTTTCACATTCTACATTAATAAATCTTGAGTTTATACCAAGTTGAAAACCATTTAGTAAAGGTCAGGAATGTCTACCATTCCTAACCCCAATTGGATGTTCATATCCTTCTCAAAATTTCACCTAAAAATAAAAAATAGAGCACACATAGCCTTAATACTTCCATTTCATTTTTTTTCAATCAGTTTTAGTATGTAAATAAGACATTATTCATGAAAAATCTTTATATTTCCATGCTACATTTACTATACATGTTGTAAACTTTGGCAAGTGTTATTTAATGAAATGAGGATGTACAATCAATCCTTTGCATACTTTTTAGTCTCTTACCAATTTATCAAGGTCACAACTCAAATACAATGGGGGCATCTTGTTCATACATGGCCATACCACCATTTATAGTGCATGCTTACATTGACTCATCTTGTGGAATGTTCATATCTTTCTCCTTTATTCTAATTTTGAACCTTTGAATGACACTAATTTCTACTATTTCCAGTTCATAAATTAATAAAAGTACAAAAACATTTTAAATATTGTAAAAATCAAAAGTCAAGACTTGAGCATGGTTAGACATCTAGTTTACATCATTGTCATATGTTATATATCACAGGATTAATAGAATCATATTCATTTTCTACCACACATGCATTCACTAGTAAACATGCATGTTATGTATGACATAAAAAATTTACAAGGATCAAGGTTTTGGACTTGCCTCTACTCAATAGCCTTACTAAAATTGAGGCATCTTATCCACATGTGATATTATACATAGTTTTATCATTATATGAATCCTATACTGTTAAGGTATTAAATCTTTATAAATTTCATTTCTAACATCTTTATTTACAATTGTGTACATGAATATGCTATTTTCTAAGATATGATCACATTTCATATGCATGGTTTAGACTAAATTTATGATTCCAAATTCCATTAATATTATTTACTTGTACCTAATAGATTACATCTTACTTATCTATTGTGTTTTTCCCTTGACCCTTGTGAGTAATTGTTTGATCCTCTCCATGAGATCTTGTTTATGTGTGTGCAACATTTCATCATGTCTATTTGATTTTAGCCTTTTTACCTATGTTGTGTGTGAAATTTGAACGTGCTCCTTATTTTTGACATCATTCTTTTCCTTTGTGTTCAAACTTTGACATTATTTGTATGACATTCACTTCATGTGTTTATGTGCTTGTTGATATTTTTAATTTTTATTAGTGCCATGATCCATATTATGCATTATGTTAATCAATATCATAATAAATTTACATTATATTATATGAGATTCAGTGATATACATTAATATAAGCCTTTTCTATTATGTTACACACATGATTCAAATAGCATGTATCTTACTATTTTAACATTTCATATGCTACATTATTCAATTATTAAATTTTACTACTCATGTTATAGTTAAATTTTATTTTGAGATGAGTGAATTTTAGGTTTAATTCCTTCACCTAAATTGGAAGGTATTTTAGTAGGCTTTTCATACATGAGATAAGCCTTTTCAATATAAAAAATTAGTTTTGGTATAAAATATAGTTTCAAAAGTTGCAAAACAGTTCAAAATCTAGTTATTATCACAGATCATGGGGGCATATGCACTCATATTTTAGGATCAAAGTAAAAATTCACATATTTTTAGGTGTATGATACAAGTTTCAAATAATATTACATAAATTACATCTACTTATAGTTTTATATTTTACATTTATCAATAAGGGCATGCTACAAGTTCATGCACATTATGTTATTTTTAAAAAAAATCAATACTATTGGATAGGATTTGGACATGATAGGAGCATGGATGTACTTAATTCTATTTTTATCATGTATTCAGGAACAAAATTAAAATTAAATGTACAATCCATCAGTAGTAGTTGATTCAATTTAAGTGCATAATGCATAACTTAGAGGTTTAGTGCCCTCTACCATTATGTCTACAAATCCATTAGAAATTTCAACATGTTTCAAGTCTTTGGGTTATAAATACCAACTAATTTAAATTAATTTTTTTCATCCCTTAATGGTTTCTATTTTCATATAAGTGAAAATTAAAATTTTGTATTTGATCACCCTAAAATTATTCATTTCGTTCCACTAGGGAATCAATCTCTCCAATGCTTCAATCTCTAAGGAAAGTCATAAAATCAATTTTGGTTTCAAAGACATAGGTGTATTCCTCACATGGTTTCATTTTTATTTAAAATTTTTAAAGATAAATCAACTTAAAAAATTTCAAGTTTTTAAACTTTAAGAAAAAATTAAAAATTCAAAGTTCGAGAAATTCCCAAATTTCAAATTCAATTTTTTTCAAATTTCAGTTTTCAAAATAACAAGTAACTGTTACATGTGATTTTTAGGGTTGATCAAACTTTGGTTCCTTTAAAAATTAGATTAATAGTTAAAATACAAAGTGTGTATTACACACTAATATATATCTCTCATATAATCTCATAATTTCTTTTTTAGACTAAAATTGAAGGTTGGTATGGAAGTATCAGAAGGTGCATCAGGGGGAACTCTGATGTTATGGAAGAAGAATTATTATTCTGGAACTATTATGATTGCTAGTAAATATCTTATGATAGCCAAAATTACTAGTGTTGACCAGAAGGAGGATTGGTATATTGTAAATATTTACGCTCCCAACATTAAGAACCTAAGGAAAAAGGTTTGGGAGTCTGTTTCCAATTTTAAAAGTAAGGACTATTCTAGATGATGGATTATAATGGGAGACTTCAATGTGCCTCTCTATGATCATGAGAAAATGGGAGGTAATGCTACCCAGCTGGAAGGAAGATTGGATTTACTGGAGTTTGTAAATAAAGAAGGTTTACTGGATATGGACCTCCATGGAATTCAGTTTACTTGGAGTAACAAGAGAGTTGGTAATGAATGTATTCAGGCTAGGCTTGATTGTGCTCTTATTTCTCCTGATTGGACAAAAGAATTCATTTACAAATTGGAAGCCTACTAGAAAATTGGATCGGATCATTTTCCCCTCATTTTCACTGCTGTAAAAATTAATCTTAAGAAGAATTATCCTTTTAGATTTGAGAAGATGTGGATGCAACACCCACAGTTTGAAAGTAAATTGGAAGAATGGTGGAGTATTGATATTGAAGGCACGACCCTCTTTAGAGTTGCTTCTAAGCTCAAAAATGTTAAAAGGTAAGTTAAAAAATGGAATAAGAACAGCTTTGGGAATATCTTTGAGAACAAAAATGCTATTAAGGAGGATATTCTAAAAACACAGGAAAAAAATCATAAGGATATACTCCTGACCTCCTCATTGAAGAAAATGAAAAGTTGGCTCAATATCATGACATCATCACTAAAGAAAAAATTTACTGGAGACAAAGATCAAGGTTGTTATGGTTGAGTGAAGGAGATAAAAACACAAAATTTTTCCATCTATCCACTCTTAAGCATAGAGCCAAAATTCACATATCACACCTAAAAAAGGGAGACTTGAAGATTATAGAGGATAAGGCCATCAAGGATGAAATGGAGAATTTTTTCTCTTCTCTAATGAAGGCTGATCCTAACATCAATTTGGATAGTTAGGCTGAAATCCTTAGAGTGATTCCTCCTTTGGTTTCAAAGGAACAGAATAAAATGTTAAGCTCAATTCCTAAGGATGAAGAAATTTTCAAAGCTGTTTGTTCTCTGGGAGGAGATAAAGCTCCTAGTCCTGATGGTTTCCCCATGTTTTTCTTCCAAAAAATTTGGAAATTTGTTGGTAAAGATGTATGTGATGCTGTGAAGGAATTTTATGGAGCTAAACATATGCTTAAGGAAGTCAACTCCACCTTTTTATGCCTGATTCCTAAGAAAATTGGTGCTGATTCTCCTGATCAGTTTAGACCGATCAGCCTTTGTAATTCTTTCTATAAAATTATTTCCAAAGTTCTTACTTCCAGACTTATTCAAGTGATTCCTTTAATTATTTATGATCAACAAAATGGCTTCATCCTACGTAGACAAATCCTTAACTCTATCATCTCTGCTCATGAGAATATTCACTCCTTATCTTGTTCTAACAATCAGGGGTTCATTATGAAAGTTGACATAGTTAAGGCCTATGACAGAGTTGATTAGTCATTCCTCTCAAATAGTCTATTAGCTTTTGGCTTTGACCAAAAGGTTGTTGGTCTTATTCATCAATTGATATCTACCTCCTCTATTGTTGTTTTGGTTAATGGAAGCTCATCTCATTTCTTTTATCCCTCTTGGGGATTGAGATAAGGTGATCCTTTATTCCCCATCCTTTTTGTTATTATGGTTGATTGCTTGGGGAGATATATTGGAGACTTGGTCCATAGAGGTTTCTTTAAGGGATTACAACCTTCTTCCCATCCTCTAATTTGTTCTCATGGACAATTTGTTGATGACACCATCTTTATGGGTAAGGCTGAAGTCAAGGAAGCTAGAAACTTGAAGCAAGCTATTAACTCATATTTTTCTGCCTTTGGTCAATTGGTTGACTGGAATAAAAGTGTTGTGTTCTTTATCAACACCCCTATCTAGAGGCAAAATAAAATTTCTAAAATCCTTGGATGTTCTATAGGATCTCTCCCCTCTTCTTACTTGGGTCTTCCTCTTGGCATGAAGGTCCCTGATGCCTTCTGGGAAGATCTTATTAATAAATTCAGTAAGAAACTTGTGGGATGGAAAGGAAATCTTTTAAGCTAGGTAGGTAAGTTAACTCTTCTCAAATATTGTCTTCAAAGCATACCTACTTATGCTTTAAGTCTCTTTATAATTCCTATTAAATTTGCTGAGTCTATTGAAAAAATTCAAAAAAAAATTCTATGGACTGGTACTAAGGAAAAAAAGAGAATGCCTTTAATTGATTGGGATAATGTTTGCAAACCTCTCAGTGAAGGGGGATTGGGAATCGGGAAAATCAGAAGTATGAACAAAGCTCTTTTAGCCAAACTAGGTTGGAGAGTTTACCATGATAACAAAGAGTGGAGTACAATATGGAAACATAAGTACCTCTTCAATGCTAAATCCCTTCCTAATTTCTTCTCTTCTCTTGATGTTATTCATCCCTCTTCCATAGGGGGGATGTTCAGGGGACCAAGAAAACTTTAGGAAAAGGACGTTCCTGGAAAATTGGTAATGGGCTTAAGGTGAAATTTTGAGATGATGTATGGTTAAAGGATCATCCCTTGATTGGAGATTTTCAAGACAAGGATTTAGTTGATCGATGCAAGCAGAGATATGGCATATTAGTTAGTCATTATTGGTAGAATGATTCCTGGGTGAATTTAACTGATGTTGATCAAGGCTTCAATAACATCTAATTATCTCTCAATGTTGTCTCTCTTTATCCTTATTTTGAGGATAAGATTATTTGGCATGCTGACCCTAGTGGCCAATTTAAAGTCTCTACTATCTTTGCTTCAAAGGAAAAGGGTAATCAACCTTTTTGGTCTCATGCCTGGATTAAGGGGCTCACCCCTAAAATTAATATCTTCTTTTGGACTCTACTTCAAAATAAAATTTTGACCCTTGACAACCTGCAAAAAAGAGGTATAAATGTGGTTAATAGATGTATTTTATGCAAAAATAGATTTGAAGATAGAGACCATATGTATTTGAATTGCTCTTACACCCACCAAGTTTGGACTGAGATTCTTAATTTTTGGGGTATTACATGGGTCCGTCAAAACGATGTGGAACTCTCTTTTAAAATCTGGTGCCTCCCCTCTAAGGATCCTGATGCTCATTTTCTTTGGAAACTACCTCTCCCTCATCTCTGGTGGGGTATCTAGAAAGAAAGAAACAATAGAATATTTAGGAGTAAAGAACTTCTAGGATGGGTGCTTGGTTAGAATATCATTAGAGCCATCAAGGAGAACTTTAAATCCCAGAGGGATTCTGATCAAACCTTCCAATTTGATAACCCTTTATGATCTAAAGGGTCTAATTTGAAAACTGATAATCCAAGATCGATCATAAAATGGAATGTTCCTCCTAATGGATGGATCAAAGGGAACTTTGATGGAGCAGATAAGGGAAATCTGGGAAGAGCGAGATGTGGAGGGGTATTGAGAGATCATGTGGGAAATGTAATTGATGCTATTGCTGTCCCAATTGGTAATTCGAATGGCCATATTGTTGAAGCTACTGCAGCCCTCTACACTATTAAATTAGCTATTGATTTGGGGTATTCCAAATTATGGTTGGAAGGTGATTCTTTGAATACTATTAACACACTAAATAATAAAAATTCAATCTCATGGTCTATTGAGGCTACAGTTATGGAAATCAAAGCCTTAATTCAAAAATTTGAAAAAGTGGCCATATCCCATACATATCGAGAGGCTAATGGGGTCACTGACTAGATAGCCAATCATGCTATTCAAATGGGGCATAAGGTGAGGTGGCTTGATGAATTAAATAAGCATGTTGATCTTAAAGTGCTTATTAATTATGATGCCATTCATTCCAAAGTGGGAAAGATTTGCTTGGATTAGCAATTTAATGATTTTGTGGAGTGGCCTTATGGATGTCAGATTACCTTCCCTGAAGAGGTACATTCTAGAGAATGTAATGTGGTCACCACATGAATCATCAAATAGGTGAACTCCCTAGTTCCATTTTAACCTTTCTACCTTCTGTGTTTGGGTTCTTCTAGTTTTTTGTTTGCTTTGCAATATGAGGGGTGAACCGTGGAAGCAAGAGCCCAAAAAATGTGATGACTGGAAGGCTAGACAGGATGTATGGAAGATTCTATAGAAAGGGAAGGTGGATAGTTATCTAGAGTGTTTACATGTATTTAAACCCCACGTCACTACCACCATCTTTAAAAACTGGGTTGATGACAGAGTTACTCTCCATGGAGTCACTGTGAAGCTTACTGAGGAATTCATTGCCGAGATCACGGGGCTTCCCATGGGTGGTATTAAGTTCTCAAAACAGACCAATATCTCCAATGTGGCCTACAAATTTTTTTTGAAGACGGATGTAGAGGAGAAGCAACTGGAAAGGAATGGAGATTTCTTTGATGTGGAATAGATAAAAAGAATTTGGTGAGAAGTGTTATGTTGTATCCATGAGTACTTTATCCTTGATGGTAGGAATAAAAGAGTTCACAAATTTCATTTTGTTTTTCTCAACCACTTCAGGCACAAGGATAGAATTTCTTTCCCTTTCTATCTACGTTTTTTGTTGCTTCAAATCTTGTATGCCCGTAGGAAGGAGTCTCACCCCATTTTACATGAAGGTTTGATACTTCTCATAGAGGGTTTTTGTAAAAATAAATCCATAGCTTTGACTTCTTATTCTGAGAAACATAAGGGCTCTTAGTCCAAAAAGTGTAAGAAGGATGAGAATGTTAAAGGGATAGAAAAGGCAAAACCAAAACCCTCTAGGTCTCAAAAACAAATTGTAGAAGAGGATTTTGAGTCAGAGAGTACTAAAAGCTCTGAGAAGGATGTCATGGAGAAAGATGAAAGGACGGATGTTGGGGAGTTCAGCTCCAATTTGGATGGATATCCAAAAACTAAAGGAAAATTTGAGAAAGGGAATGAAGGGGATACAATTGAGGTAAACTTAGAACAGAGTAATTCTGACAATGAGGGTAATCAGACTATGTCTGGGGGAGGTGTCAAAGATAAAGATGTTTTAATTGATGATCTAGTTTCTATGAGAAAGGAGGATCACATGGTTTTGGTTTCTACTCCTGCTATGGAGACTAGGTGATAAGAAAAGGAGGATCATGTTCAGCATGAAGACCCTGTTGAGACTAAAGAGGAGGAATAGATGGATAGGAAGGAACAAATTGAAAAGGTTGATTTCCATCCACATGAGATTGCTAAAGACACTTGTGAATCTCCACAGAGGGAAACCAAGCTTTCTTTCTTGCATTCTGCCAAGTTCAAAGCTGACTCTATTTTCCAAGTTGATTCTTGGATCTATAATGAAATAATGGGGTTGAAGAAGAAAGTGGAAACAATGCAACACAATTAGGATGTTGATCGGACCATAATCAACCATTTGGAGGTGCAAATGAGAGATGTCCCTAAAAAACTTAAAGATTATGAGCATAATCTTAGAATGCTCATCAAGGAAAGTAGAACAAAGATGGAGCAGGTAACATCAAGCATGTGTGTTGCTACAGCTAGCCTTGGTAAAAGAGAAAATGAAGAAATAATATCCTTGGAGGGTCTAAGTAAGAGGACAAGGTAGAGTTTGAGGAAGAAAGCATTGCAAGCTGCTGCAACTTCAGCTGTTAACTCCATCCAGGAAACTGCTACGATTGGAAAGGAGGATGTCAAGATGATCATGGAATTGCAATAGAAGCCTAGGGTCTTCTTTGTTGGTTTTGTTCCTATTTAGGTTCTTATTGCTGGTTGTTGTTACTGGTTCTTGTTTTTTATCCTGTTTCTTGGTTTTTGGTCTTAAACTTTATTTGAGGTTCCAGGTCTTTGTATAACTTGGGTACTTTTTTTGGAATATGCTTGTGGTTTCAGGTCCATGTAAAACCTAATTTTGATACTGTTCTTCAGTAGGTTTTAGGACTACCTTTCCTAGTGGCTGTTAATGTTTTATCTTTTTTGTTTTTGTTAAAGGGTTTCGGGGTCCCTTCAAAACCTGCTTTTACTGTAATCTAAAACTTGTCTTATTGCTTTAGTTTATCTAGCTTATCGATGGATTATTTTATCCTCTCCTTAAGGAATATTTCCTCATACATAATATTCATATGTATCCCTAAGAACCATTTTTATCTCATTTTTCTTCACACTTATCATGTAGATTAGCTCCTCCACCCCTTGAGGCATGTTTATGCACTTCACCTTGTTTTTCATGGTGTATACCTAGGAGGGAATCACTTTATGATAACATTATTATTTAGAGAGTCATGAATTGATTATATATGTCTACTTGGATAATTTTAAAAAAAATTATATCATATCCATGCACTCTGATAGATATTTCAATATGTCTTCACAATTTTTTAATTTCTTAGCAAACTCAAATTAGGCATGTTTGGCTTCCTCTTTAGCATTGTTGGCACCACTTCATTTTTTAAGAGTCATTAAAAATTATCACCATTTTCTCCATGGGCCCAAATTAGGTGACATAAATTCCATCAATCATTCTTTATTGTGTTTTCATGACCTATTCATAGAGCGTTGGGGCCTTGAATTCCATATCAACCAATTTATGTCTTTTCACTCTATGCATTTATTATTGTAATTCAAGTGTGTTTTCCACCTTGACCCATTTATTCTATTATTACTTAAGTTATCTCTTAGTTAAGGATTTCTTGTCCCCCTCTTCCCTGAGGGCCTTATCTAATTTCATCATGGTATCTTTTTATTTCTTACAAATCTTGATATTCATCAAGTTTTGCCTAATCACCTCCACAACTAGCTTCACGAGTGTGTCTCATTATTATGTATTACTCATATTCATATGGTTTAACATAAATAATTATATATACTTTTATAATTCATGGGATTAACATATTTTTACCAACTTGAGAAATTCAAAAAGGGATTCCTGTATGTAGTAGTCCATGGAAAAGGACACATGTTTATCTATCATTATTATTTTTTAATTGGGATTCATTATCTCCTAGAAATATAGCTCATCCTATTTCACATTAATTTGGATCCTTGCATATATGGTGTCATCTACATCTTCCTCTTCTTCAAATTTTCCTTCATGAAGGGGGATATCTTCTAACAAGATAGTCTCTTCCTCTACCTCCCCTCTTCATTCTTCTCCTTCTACCTTAGGTCACAGTTATTCTAACCTTTATTTAGTGGGTTGTTAATATTGGGGATCTACCATGGATTCCATACCCTATGCATGATGCATGGTTTTATATGTATACAAATGGAAATACAACTAGTCTATTAATCAATCTTAGCTTGGAGAAGATAAATTCTAATTATACTTTCAATTATTTATACATTAGATATTTGGGGTCATGATCAAGATGGATATGCTAGACCTAACCAAGGGATATATTACCATAATAACATCACTAGATAGGTTTATAAATCCTATATTCAATCAACACCATGTAATAACCCTAGCTAGGTCATATGTTTTCATAATCACAAAGTTTATTCAAAGTAAATTAAAATCTAAACTAGTACTCACCAAATCTTGTGGCACAAAGTAGGGGTAATAGACATAAAAAAGTAAATGTGTTTAGGAGAATAATAATTAAGCTATGTATAGGTAAAACCCTAATATATGGAGAGAGAAGTATATTCAAAACCCATTACTTATGTTACTTTTATCTACTAAAATAGAAGAGTAAAGTTAAATATGCTTACCTTGAAGACCAACCTACAAAGACTCAATCTCTCCCTTGGCCAAAGGTGCTTCATAAGAGGTTGTTTTGGCTTGTAAGGATCATTAATAAAGTCCAAATCATCCAAGACTTTTCCACAAGATAATATTCTTATTAAATTATAAACCCTAAGCTATATCTCCTCAAGTAGAATGGTGGAAGAGCAGATTGTAAAGAAGTGTAAATAAATAATTAACTCTTATATCTATCTAAGAAATGAAGAAATGATTATTTATATATAGATGAATCTAACCCTAAACCTTTCCTAAAGTTTAGCTAATAGGGTCAGTCCAATTGAATCTATATTTTTAATTGATAAAAATAAGTTAGGTCTCAGTTTAGGTCATCTAGAGTTGACCTAGACCTGCAATGTGCTTTTAACTATTTAAATACAAGGTTGATAGGGATGATAGTGTAATGTAAACCATAAAAATGGGTTTTAGGCTTAGGAAGTGGTTAATGAAGGTAGTGAAAGCTTGGAGGAGTGTGAAAGAGAGGAGATAAATATTAGGGAAGTGTATCGGAGATGTTTAGATTGATATCAAGTGGTAGTATAGGGGACAACAATCTTGAAAAGTATGAATGGTCTGCCCACTCCTTTCCTAGTGTACCCTTTAAGGTGTGCACTCAAAGAGATTAAGACTCAATGGGTTCCTTGAAGAGAGAAAGCATCATTAATTGATAAAGTTTGAAAATATTATGTGTATACATATGCCCCACTCAAAGCTCATCATGTGTCACTCAGTGTAATAGGGGATAATGCTTCGAGAAAAGAACATAACAACACACAAAATTGAAGCTAAATAAATTGAACTATTTTAAAGAATAAAATGATTGAAAGGGAAATAACTAAAAAATAAAAGTAATAAATGTATACTTGGACTTACCTTTATCATTGGATGGTTGTCTATTGTGTTTTTAGTTTTGATCATGGAGGGTGTAGAGATTGCTTTAGACAAACCCAAGGATGCAAAAATAAAGAGCAAAAATAGATAAATGTAGGAAAGCCAAGATACTTGATGTGATGTAAGCATGATGTAATTGATAATTTGGTAATATGGGGTGACAAATGTTAAGTTAGGACCAAATGACCAAGTCAAATTTTTAAAGTAAATTGGGTAACCGAAATACCAAGGCTACTAAATGACTAAAAAACTTTAATAATTAAACCTTAAGTAAGAAAGGTAAATAAAATAAGCCAAACCAAGGATACATGTCAAAAATGGTAATCAAACATAAATATAAAATCAATAACAACCCTTACTTAAACAAAGAAGGGTAAGAAATGGTAAAACAACATTGATAAGTGAGTGGTAACAATTCTTATTTAGTCATCAATGGAAAAAGTGCATGAAAAGGGAAAACAACATTGGTGAGTTATAGGTAACAATCCAAATTCACTTAGCAATGGAAAAAGTACATGAAAATATAAATGGACATAGTTGTTTGAAAAAAGGAGATAAAACAATAGAAAAAGGTAAAAAAAATCAAGTCAATTCTATAAATATAAAGTAATGGTGTAAAGAAAGTAATCCAGAGTTGCTCAAGTGTATTGTGTTGTTATAAAGATAGATAAAAATGAAATAAAGTAGTGATAACAAGTTTTAATATGTGAATAAAAGGAAATATAGAAGTGAGAAAATAGATTTATAATCAAACTTGCCTGTCAATGGGGGGAATGAAATGGGTGGAGGGGAAATGAAGGAAAAAACAAGGTAGAGAAACTCTTTGTCAAAGTCAAGACACTTAAAATAGGTTTGTAAAAATAAGAGTAATTTAAACATTAAGGACTTTGAATTATTTCTCCTAGTCAAAAAAATCTTATGTCATAAAATTAAGTATGAATATCATCCCATGAAAGCTATAAGCATGAAAAGTAAAAATGGACCTACCTTCCCACAACATGTTCCCCATTCCTCAAGACCCATTATAGAGCCATCGGTCTATTGTGAATATTTGGTACTTGTGTGAGAAATTAGGTAACACCATATATTATTTTGAATTATCTTATCTTAATCTATTGGCCTACCTCACCCCAATGGATCTCGGCTCTATGATGAGGCCAACTATGGAGTTTGAGATTTGATTGGAAGTAGATGTGTTATTAATCATGTCTTTTGGTGTGATTTTGAATTTTGACTTTATATGTTTCCTTTTGATCATTTCCTTTTATTTCAAATGATTTTGATTTTAACTTTTGATGGATTTTTCTATTCTTCCTCCATACGGATTTCGAGAACCAAACGTAGCTACTAAAAATGACTATCATTTGAAAACTTTGTACTTGGTTGCTAAGAAAGAGAACTTAGAGAGCATGGTGTCTAAGAGTCTTGTTTATTCATGTGAAATAAAAGTGATATATTTAATTTGGACTTATTTTATCCAAAGTGTAATGAAAGGAAATGAAATCAAGGAGAATGAAAAATGAAACAATTTGAATTACTTCAAATCATAAAAATGTGACAAAGGTGAAAATGGATACAATGACAGGTAAGTATGATTTTTTATCATAAGAATGTTTGAAGGTATAGGGAAATATGCTATCAATTTTTTTTTGTGCATGTTTTATCTACAAAATAAACACAAACCAAAGCTAATAACAAGGAATCATAAGTTTGTAGCCATTTCTTGACATTCTAGAAAAAGAACACTAAATTGATTAAAGATGGCGATTTTATGAGGAGGGCCTTATCCTATCCATGGTCTTATAATGAAACTTATAAAATAAAAACCTAAGAGGGTGAATAAAGCATGTGATAAATAAAAATGAGAAAGATGGTATTTGTGAGGAAGGCTTGGTCCTATCCATGGTCTTACACTACAACTCACAAAAGATAAACCCAAGAGGGTGAAAAAATTATTATAAAGTAATGAAACAATAAGAGAAAATGAAATCATGAGGAGTACCAAGTCTTATCCATGGTTTTACAATGGAACTCATGAGAAAGAGAAATCAAAAGACTAAGAAAAAGAACTAAGGTTTATGGAAATAAAAACTACTGTAGAGGATGAGACCCATGTATATGTCTTGCAAAAAGTGTTAGTAAGATAACATATAAAAAGCATGATAATATTGTAAAGATATAATAAAATTACTTTAAAATTTTTGCATTGGTGGACCTTTGAAAACATGGCCTTCATTAGTTTGGAGGTGATAGGTTCTAGGACCAAGTATATCTTTTACTAAATAAGGGCCCCATAATTTTGGGCATAGTTATCTTTTTTATCATGGGTATAGTCTAATTTAAGGACTAAATCACCAACATTGAAAGTGTAGACTTTAGATTTTTTGTTATGTTATTTGTAAATATGAACCTTATATTGGTGATTATGTTGGAGAGTGATGAGATGATGTTTATCAATAAGATCAAGAGCATGAAGGTGAGATGTACGTAATTCCTCATCATGTATGATATCATGAAGAGATATACGTAAAGAAGGAATCTCAACTTTTGATGGGAGGGTAGATTCAAAATGATAGACTAGTGAGAATGGTTTTCGTCAGTGGTAGTTCATATTCTTGTGCAATAGGCCCAAAAAGAAGGATATAAATGAATATGCCAATCCATACGAGTTTCACAGATTATTTTTTGGAGGATTTTATTGAGAATTTTTTTAGTGGCCTCAACTTAGCCATTGCATTATAGATTATAGGGTGTGGAAAATCTGTGAGATATTTTTAATTTAGCACAAATCTATTTCACGTCTTTATTTTTGAAATTATTTTCATTATAAAAAATGATGGTATGAGTAACTCCAAAATGACAAATGATTTTATTGAGGATGAATTTAGAAATAGTGGTTCTCATGACATTGATGAGAGGCATGGCTTCTACCCATTTGGTAAAATATTCAATAATCGTGATGATAAATACATGCCCATCCTATGATCGAGGTAGTTTGCCTATGGGATATAATACCTACATGAAAAATGGCCAAGGAAATTCCATAGTTTGGAGCTTGACTGGTGGAAAATGGATTAGATCATCATGAAGTTTATAAGAACTACAATTTTTTTCAAAATCAATAGCATCTTTTTAAAGATTAGGCCAAAAACATTCCATACGTAGGCATTTACATGTTGTAACATGTCCGCTATAGTGACCACTACAAATGCCCCCATTTACTTATTCAAGGAGAAGAAGAACCTCTTTTTTCATTACACAACAGAGAAGGGTGTCTTCAACATTATGATAATAAAGGGTGTTATGTTGAAAGACATATTTGAAAGCTAATTTGTGAATTTGAGTCTTTTTGTGGGAATCCATATTTGAAGGATAAGTTTGATACTCAAGGAATTGGATAATGTCTTTGTACCATGGGCTTTTTCAAATGGTAATAACCTCAATATGATACATAAGTGAATCTTTTAATTGGATGAAAGGTGGGGACTTTCTTATTTGAATAAGAAAGGTAGAATCAATGAAACATTGGTGCAGATGAAATAAGGATGATAAAGAAGAAAATGAATCAACCATATAATTTTGACCTCTAGGGATGGCCTTGATGGTAAAAGAAGCAACTTTTTTGGCAAGGGTAGTAGCCATTTGATGATAAACAATAAGATTTTCATTTTTACATTGATAATCACCATTAACATATCAATAGATGAGTTAGGAGTCACCCAAAGCATGTAGATATTTAATATCTAAGTTAAGTGTTTCTCTCATGCCTATGATTTATGATTTATATTCCTCCATGTTATTAGTAACATTAAACATAAGTTGAAATGCCAAAGGGATAATTTTACCATGAGGACAAGTGAGTATATAACCTACCCCAGCTCCTTGGAGACATTTGGCACCTTTAAAATGAAGGGTCCAAGTGTATCTATGTAAATTGACATTGATTTCTATAAGTTCTTAGATGACTAATTTTGATTAGTAGTATTGGGAATGATAGATGAATCTTATTAATTACCTACTTCTAAATCAATAATAAAGTTATGGAAGTAATCTTTTAGAGGGATAACCTGATTAAGACCTTCAATATGGAGGATGTTATCATCAAGGGGACTATATTGAAGGTGATTATTAGCTAGTATGGGTGTTGTTGTGATTTTCTCAGCAATGACTTGTTCTTTGAAAACTTTTTTCATGATGATACGAAGGTCAAATTCTATTAAAATAACCATCCACTTGTCAAATAATGATGGATCAGAATGAACTATGACATATGTTATTTGGTAAAGCATGTAATGATGGAGTTTTTTAGCTACAAAATAGATAGAAAGGCAATCACATTTTAATTTTGTATAACATTTTTTATAATTTACAAGACCTTGAATGATATAGCAGATGACATACTCTCTTACAGTATCATCTTGTTAGGTAAGCATTTCCCCAACCAATACGGGTGTGGAAATAGTGTACAAAATTAAAGGATAATCATTAAAAGGTGGTCAAAGGGTGAGCATATGGAGTAATGATTATTTCATATTATCAAATTATTTTTGACAAAGATTATTCCATTTTATGGAATTAACTTTTTTAATGAGTTAAGATAATAAATGTGATAAGCAATTTTATGGATAAAGCTTCGTACTACCCAAAGCTTTCCAAGGTAAGTATGAATGTCTAGAATGGAATGCGGAATAGACATGTTGAAAATAATGTTGATCTTGGAATCAACATCAATACCATAAAGTGATACTAATAACCCTAGCAATTTACTAGATGTGATGCCAAAAACACATTTGTAGGGATTTAGTCTAAATTTATATTTGATAAGTCATTCGAAGATGATAGCAATATTAGAAATATGAGTTTTTCAGCTTTTAGATTTGGTGATGAGACCATCCACATAGGTTTACACAATCTTATGGATAATTTCATGAAAAATGTGGGTCATATCCCACTAATAGGTAGCTCTAGGATTTTTAAGGCCGAAGGGCATTTTAACATAGCAATAGGTACCCTATTCCATGGTGAAAATTGTCTTGTGGTGATAAAAATTTGATTATATCCCTAAAAACCATCCATGAGGGACAAAATTTCATATCTATTAGTGGAATCGATGATGACATTGATCGAAGGTAATGGGAAGTTGTCCTTGGGACAAGTAAGATTAAGGTTACAAAAATTGATGAAAATGTGAATAACCATGGTGACGTTTTTGCAAATGGGGATAATGTTTGAGACCCATTCAAAATATTCCATAGGTTTGATAAATTTGGCATCTAAAATTTTAATAATTTATTTTTGGCATAAGTTGGAAAATTCAAGGGGAAATTTTTGTTGTTTTTGTCGAACAGGTTTGGCATTAGGATATGTGATGATGTTGTGTACCATGATACTAAGATCAATGCCAGGCATGTCCTCATATGACCAAGTGAAAGTCTCATGATATTTATTTAATAATAAACTAAAATTATCATGTTTAATTGGTATGAGATCTTTAAAGACTATTATAGGGTAAGGACATCAAGGGGTGCCATTTTTTATTCTTGTAGTTTCCTCGATAAGCATAATGATATGGCATGTTAAGAAGAGAGGAAATGGGATAGGTTTTAATATTAATTCTATAAATGAAGTTATTAAAATTAGGGGCCTTTTGCTTTAAATTCCTAAATTTATGATGCTACAGAGGAAGTTGAGGTTCTTGAGAATGGATCAATTTAAGGATGGTTTCATCATTAGGTAACATAAGTACAGGGCCATAATATTTCACATCTACTTCAATATCAATAATTTTGTTACTATGGTTACATTTGTGTCCTTAACATCAAGGGTTATCTCAAGAGTAGGTGAAATTGTAGAGGAAGGTTGATCATATTCAATTGGTTTGTTGTTATAATTATTGATGGGAAAATGATCGATTAGAATAACCAATGTGATAGGAGGTATAAAAGATTCTAGAAATTTTAAAGATATAAGGGGTAATATTTGTTCAATCACTTAAGGAGTATTGATAAGTGGAGAATTAACTGGAGGCACATGACCTTCAAGTTATAACTTGAAATCTATGAAAATGGTATGAACATCATGTTTGAAAGAATATTTTTGAGCTAACATTTTATGATAATGTTGAACATCCAAGTCTTGTGATTGAGCTTGGGCCATGATGTAGTTATCATCATAAATTGGATAAATTATACATTCTTGTGACTCAAAATGAAATTTGGAAGGTGAGATGCTTAAATCACTAAATTTATGTGATGACATAATTAAAAGATCTTGAAATAACTTGGCCACTTTATAATCATTACACATGAAGTCATCTTCTATATAAGATGCTTCATGTGCATTGTATAGAAGAGGAAAATCATTGATCTCATCTATGATCATGAGGTAATAAGGAGGGAGGTAAATAATTTAAGATGTAATGAGGGAGATTAGTAGTATTTCATGTATTTTACAAGTCATTGGGTTCATCAGCATCAAAATCAACAAGAGTGACAAGTAAATCAGGATTCATATGATGAATTCAGGTAAAGGGGCATTATAAATCTTTAGAATAGTACAATCATGAGGTAATAAGGAAGGAGGTAGAAACCTAAGATGAAAGGAGGTAGATTAATAGTATTGCATGTATTTTTTAAGTCATTGGGTTCATGAACATTAAAATCAATAAGAGTGACATGTAAATCAATATTCATATTGACAAATTCAAGTAAAGGGGCACTATTAATCTTCAGAATAGTGGGATATGATATTGAGGTTTAAGGCTAGGAAGATGAATACTCCATGGGTTAGGATCCACCTCATGTTTATACCTTTTTCCATTATCAAGGAACTTGATACATTGGCTATCATAAGAGGCAATAACCCTCATGCAATGAGTCAATAGGCATCTTAGGAGTATATTGTAAGATAATGATAAATTGAGGACCATAATATTAGTATGTATAGTTTTGGGTCTAATGCTAAAAGGGAGACAAATACAACCAAGTGGATTTTGATTAGTCTTGTTGAATCCATGACATGTCAAATGAGTTTGTTTGAGATGGTCTTTGTTATAGTCGAGTTATTGAATGAGCCAAATAAATGTCACATTAATGCCTAACCCTTCATCTACTAATACTTTAAGAATGAGGGTGGTATTAATGTTTATTTTTAATAAATAGGAGTGGATCATTGGCTCAAAAGAGGATTTCATCATTGATCATGTCTTCTTTGAGGAACACTATGGAAGATTTTTAAGGATAATGGTATGCATTCCTCTTAGTTGAGGCTCATGAGAGGAAGGTTCCTCTTCTAAATGAGATGGATCTTTGATTTCTTGAAGTTGTTGCATGAGGAACTTATGATGATAATGAGAAGTGTGAACAAACTCCATAAGAGGAATTTTACAAGGCATAAAGTTGAGTTCTTCTAGGAATTTCCAATGGGTTTTGGAAGAAGAAGAACTAGCACAAGGCTTAGAAGGTAAAATAGGTTTAGGAAGAAGAGAAGTGATTGGAGGTTCAAAGGGAAGAGGTAGCTCCTCATTAGTTTTTGAAGATAAGTGAGTAGTAGTAGTATATCTAAAAAGTTTCTCTTCTAAATATGGTTTCTTTGGTTTGGTGATAAGATCCTTATAGGTTGGTTTACATTGATAATTGACCTTAGCCACATTTGCATATTGGGAATTGGTATGATATTGATTATAATCGATGTCAATTGTACAAATATCCTTTTTTGTTTATTGAGGGTTAGATGTAAATAAATATTTTGGGTTGTTAGAAGAAGAAGCTTTGGGAACTTGTCTCTTTTGAGAAGTGTTAATGTAATCTTGCTGATGAATTTTGATCATGGCATAATGATTGAATGAATCACCAAGCATAAAAAAATAACAAATTTTGTAAGCCCTTTACATGTTTCATGGGAATGACCTATATCGATGTAAAACCAAAAAAATTGATTAGGATCATACCATTTAGGGGGATTATTGGGGTACATGAATGGTTTAGAGGATGATAAAAGTTATTTCATTTGTTACATGGCTAATGGCATATGAGAAGCTTGGGTGTTGTTAGATTTGGCTACTCCTGGTTTGGGTTTAAGAGGATTATCAATTATCACATTGGTTGAATTTTGAAAATATCCCTTAATGATTTTAGTATTAGGTTCAAACTATTTTATTAAGAAGACTTGGTGCTTATCTTGATCAAGAGCTTCATTTAACATTTGGGGACTGAAATTTTGAACCGTATATAGGAGTTAAGGTGTTAAAGTTATTATAAAGAGTTTTAAAAAGTTGTCATTAGTCATGTTATGATTGGTCTTATGATCCAAAGATTTAAATTTTTTGATAAAATCATGAGTTGATTCAGTAGGATATTGCTTAGCATTGATGAAGTGACTAAGGCAGTTTTTAGGAAGATCATTATGTTGAAACTCTTTAACTAAAGGATTGACTAAATCCTCTAGTTGCCATAAGAATTTTAGGTAAGTTGGTTATACCATTATAATACATCACCAATGAAAGTTTTAATTATAATTTTGGTTGTGGTGAAAGTATTAGTTTGGATTCACTCTTTATAAAGATTGTTGAATGCCTTAAGAAAAAATGCAGGGTCTTTAGTCCCATCATATTTAATATTTAGATATATATTACCAATGTCAATAGAAATAATGAAAGGGGATAAAGGCTCATTTTGTATGTTTTGAAGCATATTATTTTGCATGATAGGTTGGGGATCACATTACCCATGACATCTATAATAGGTGGAGGAATAAAGTTTTGATTATTTTGAGGGAGAATAATAGTAGGTTGTTTAGCCATGTTGATCAAATGAAGTTATAGTTGCATCATTTGAGAGGTTTTGTATGTTTACATTATGTTAATTTGTTACACTATTTTTGAAAGAATCTAAGTTATATCAATTGGTGGGTTAGTGTTTTTAGGAGGATTCCCTAAATTGGTATTCAGGAGAAGGTTACTAGGTGGTAAATTCTTTGTGGGGTTATTAGATAGATTTGTGTCAATCACTCCCACATTATGGTGAGATGTTTGAAGATCGAAATTTATTTGATAGGTATGAAAAGGATCTGATCCACCAATCTCATCTATTTGAGTGATTTGAACCATGCTGAAATCGAAAGATGAGGGAGGAAAAGAGGCACTTCCAAAGTGAGGGTCCTCGTACGAAGTAAAGGTAAGAAGAAAAAAACATCTTATACAACATATAAATGAATTTAGGTTGTCTAAAAATAATTTGATAGGGGATTTCATGATGCTTAAAGAAATAATCTGAGATCAAGAAATAAGAATGAAAAATAAAGACAAAGTTGGCCAGATAGAAAATGAGAGGATCCTCCTACAATAATTAATAAAAATGCACAAATAATAGGAATTAACAACATGAATTAAATCTAAAAGAGCACTTGAAAAGATTTAATTGATCACATACCACATTGAGGGGGTAACCTCTTTTGAGAAATCTCAATACAATAATTTCATGGATGCCTTCAATGGCCTCAACACTTACTTATATATGAATTCTAATCTAAGCAACTACTACTTCCCATGAATGTGAGATAAAACAAAATGCTCACAGGATGACTTACAAAGCATATGCGTCCATAGAAACTACTAAAATAACAAAGTAAAGAGAATAGATATCATGGGTTCATAACATCCCCTCCCTCTTAGAAAAAGCTATCCTTAAAGATTCAGACGTGGGAATTGGTGTTGAATCTGAAATAGTGGTTCCCATGTTACATCCTCTGATTGCATTTCATGCCACTAAATTAAAACCTTGGTAATGGAATGGTAGAAAATTTAGCATGTGTGCCTTTCCAAAATTTCCTTCAGCTCAAGAAGAATGGATCCTTTATTATCAAGTTCAAGTAAAATAGTCTTCACTCTAGTGTTTGTGCTAAGAACTTTCTTCAAACAAAAGACATGAATTATGGGGTGAACTCAAGAAGAAGGTGAGAGATTCAACTTATAGGCAACCAACCAAATATTTTGAAGAACCTTATAGGTCCCTTAGAACTTGTGTGCTAGCTTATGATGCCCTTTGAGTTTTAAGGAGGATTACTTGTAGTGTTGTTCACAAAGAAAAACCATATCACCTACTTGAAAAGTGCATTCATAATGGTGTTGATTTGCCTGTTGTTTCATTCAATTTTGTGCCATATGAATATATTCTCATAGGGTATTGAGGATTTGATCCTAAGTTTGGAGAATTGTGTCGACTGCTTGAACTAATGAACTATTGGGGTTGTATGGAAGGAGCACTGGTGGTTCTTAACCATAAATTACTTCATATGGAGTAAAGTGCATTCAGAATGGTGTTGATCTATCTATTATTTCATTCAATTTTGTGCATATGAATATTTTCTCATAGGGTATTGAGGATCTGATCCCATGTTTGGATAATTGTGTGAACTTCTTGAACTAATGAACTATTGGGGTTGTATGGAAGGAGAACTAGTGGTGCTTGACCATAAAGTACTTCATATGGAGTCATTTTTGTTGAAGTATGATAACAAGTATTGTACCACTATTCAGTGAGGGGGAGCCACTTTGCCCATTGATATTATTATTCTAAGGTGAAGCAATAGAGGAAAGTTTCTAAGCATTTGTTAACAATTTTAGTCTAGCCATCCATTTGTGGATGATAACCAGAACTCATCTTCAACTGAGTGTTGGTCTATTGAAATAGTTCTATCAAAAAATGGCTGGTGAAAGTTGCATCATGATCTAAGACAGTGGATGAAGGAATGCCATGAAGATGAAAAATTTGGTCCAAGAAAATTTGTGCAACTGTGGAGGTATTATAGGGGTGGTTGAGGGCACAAAAATGACTATATTCAGAGATACAATCAACCACAACCAAGATCATTGTTTTCCCTCTAGATTCAGGGATCCCCTTAATGAAATCCATAAAAATATCTATCCAAATCCTAGTAAGGATGGGCAAGGGCTCAAGCAACCCAAGGATGAGTATTGTTTCACCCTTGTTACATTGGCAGGTATCAAATTCAACCACCATCTATTGAATTGTCCTCTTCATTCCCTTCCAAAGGAAGTTACATCATGCCTACTCATAAGTTTTGAGAAACCCTAAGTACCTTATAGAAGGATAAGTATGGAGTTCATAGAATACAACCTGCTACAGATCTATGTTGTAGGGAAGCACCAGACAACCCTTGTATTGTAGAGAAGCACCATTCTAAGAATAATGTGTTACAATTGAGGGGTTAGTGGCCAAATGTTGAATGATTTGAGATAATGAGGATTAATTGACATACCCATGTATAGTGTCCAACCAATGTAGAATAGTCATGGAAATAGTTAAAAGGGAAGCTTGATCCACAAATGTGTGAGACAGAGCATCAGCCACAACATTATCTTTACCCTTCTTGTAAGATATCTTATAGTCATAACCCATGAGTTTTTCAACCTATTTTTGTTGTGATGGGGTAGAGACCCATTGTTCTAAGAAATATTTTAGACTTTGGTGATCAGTTTTGATGCAAAAATGATTACCCAATAGGTATGGCTGCCACTTTTGTACTATATGTAAAATGGCCATCATTTCATTCTCATAAGTAGAGAGCACTAAATTCTTGCTAGAAAGGGATTTTCTAGTGAATTAAATGGGGTGTCCTTGGAGGAGAACAAAACCTAGTCCATTGTTGCAAGCATCACTCTCAATACTGAAGGGCTTGGCAAAATTTGGCATAGCTAGAATAGGTTTAGTACACATAGCTTATTTCAATGCTTCAAATGCACACTTAGTAGCTTATGTCCAAGTAAAATCATCTTTTTTCAACATAGCTATCAATAGAGCTACAATATTCCCATAATCCTTGACAAACTTTTGATAGTATCTAGTGAGCCCCAAAAAACAATGGAGACTCTTGAGTGTTTGAGGATGCGGTTAATTTGTCATAGCATCTATTTTTTTAGGATCCACACAAACCCCTTGGAATAAAAAAATATGCCTAAGATACTCCACTTCATCCTAGCCAAAAGTACATTTGGACTATTTTGCATAAAGATGATGGTTAGAGAGAAGTTGTAGTGTGATCTCCAGATGTTGGAGATGCTTAGACATGTTTTACTATAAATGAGGATATCATCGAAGAAGATCAGAATGAATTTTCATAGGTAGGGCTGAAATATTTTATTCATCAATGCCTAAAATTTTAAAGGAGTATTAGTGTTATAATCCTTTCAATGTGTGTTTTTTCCCATTATCTAAAAATTGCATCTAAAGTTCAGTAAAATCCCATAAGATGGGTCCAAGTGTGCATAACCACTGGGCTCCTAAAACAACTTCACATCTACCTAAGGGTAAGGCAAATATGTTGAAACACAAGTTATAATCTCCAATAAAGATATTCACATTGTGACACTTCCCTTTTTAAGGTAATGTGACCATATTGGCAATCATGACTTCAAAGTTGGAGTAAGGATGGATAAAATAATCAGCCTATTTGGCGATCTAAGGGTCAATAAAGTTATGAGTGCTACTTGAATCAATGAATACTGTGATAGGGAACTTCTTGAAGTAACCCTTGACCTGCATGGTTTGTGGGGTAGTGACTTTGGCTAAGGCATGGAGAGAGATCTCTAGTTGGTCTTCATGAGAAGAAGGTTCCACAATCAGCTGAGCTTCTTTTGGATTAGCCATTGTATCCTGAACATCTTCTCAATCTTCAAGTTCAGGTGGAGAGTTCACATCCAATAGGTAGAGATTTTGCTCAACAAATCAATGTCCCTGAGTGAATTTATCATCATAGTTATAACATAGTACTTTTTCTCTATGGGTTATAGCTTTGCTTTAGTCAAACACTTGATAGGAGTGGTTCTAGGGGCTAGCATTGTTTGAGATCATTATGGAGCTATATTTTTTAGTGGAACAAAATTAGATTTGAGTCATTATTGAGTTGCAATGTCAACTTGGCCAACCCTAAGGCTCTATCATTATGTTGGGTCAAAACATTTTGACCTCAGATTGAATTACATCCTTCAGTCCATTAACAAAGCAACTCTTGAATAATTTATCAGATAATCCCTTTATGTGATTGGCTAGCTTTTTAAATTTACTTTGATATTCTCTCACTATTCCTATTTGGTAAAGTTTAGTGAGTGCTCCAGTGAAGTCATCAAAAGTAGTAGAGCTAAACCATTTAAAAATAAGAGTGAAAAAATTGGTCCATATGGGTTTATCATGAGCCTTGGTATACCAATGATACCATTGAAGGGCTTCAAGTTCCAAGTGAAAGGATGCAACTGGAACCTTGTTGGCATCAAAAGTATTATGAAAACTAAAATATTGTTCTACCTGATAGATCCACCCAGTTGGATTTGTACCATTGAATCAAGGAAAAGTAAGCTTCAACCCATGATAATTTTTGGAAGAATAAAATGCATTGTCTGAAGAAGACTCTGGATGTCATCTATTGTTCATGGTGGTATGTTGAAGACCAAGGCCAAGAATTTTTTCATCAAGATCTTTGATGTGGGACTTGAGGGTAGTAATTTCATCCTCCATGTTTTTTGTTCATGTTTGGGTTATGACCATGACCCAAATATAAGTTTTTCTTTGGAATGGATAGGAAAACTAGAGTTAAGACACATTTAGTAAGGAAGGTTTTAAATTTGGGTGAAAATGGAAGGGGTAAAGGAGATTTTAATAAATTTTTTGCACAGTGGGAGTATGATTGATGAAGATAAGGTTAATTTAGGAGTGAAAATAAAAAACTAAATAAATGGTCAAAGAGAGACAAAGGAGTAGAAAGAGATGATGAACATAGTGGAAATTTTTTGAGGCCAACAAACAAAAATAGAAGTTATGGAAAAACCTAAAAAAAGGTAAAATTACAATTTACAAGAATTAGGAGTGGAATCAGGATATGGGATCTCAAAGAAGAAAATGTAGGGAATGAAATTTTAGGTGTATGGATAAAGTTTGAGGATAAACAGGGCTATAAATGGAAAGATATTGAAAAATAATAATTTTTTTTGGTTTTTTGGTATTCTATCTAGCGACAAGTCCTCTAGAAGTCTATTAAAACTCTGTGGATAGTTTACAAATTCTAGGATCTATCAAATATCTACCTGCAAGTATTTTGATATTTTGTGGATATTCTACTGATTGATTATTTTGAGTCTACTAGAAATATTCAAAATTTGACAAAAATGGGCCCCAAATTTCAATGGCTACCTAAGGGTTTTAAAATTTTCACTCTAGCCACCAATGTTGTCTAAGCAAGTACCACTCTCTAGAATTTTTTTGGCCACAGATTTATCTCTTTATGATAGCTCTTAGTTTTCCTCATGGATGGGAAATACTCAATCAAGAAGGGACCATTACCTGTTTCACTGGCAGGTCCTCTCAATGGACTAACTACTTTGGGGTTCCTGTGATACCCCTCACAATGAGTTTTAAGGCTTTCACCCAAACACTTTCCATAGATATGCGGTCAGGTCTTTACCCCGATCCAAAATAAATTATTGTGTTATAGAAAAATATTGAAATAAATTATACATTAGAACAGAGTCATTTCTGAAAAATTATTATGCAAAAAAATAGAGTGAAGTCTTTTTGGAAAAAAAATTGGCCCTGAAAAGCACTCTAATACTAGATGAGAGGATCCTCTTGCAATAATTAATAAAAATGCACAAATAACAAGAATTAATGGCATGAATTAAATCTAAAAGAGCATTTGAAAAGATTGAATTGATCACATACCACTTTGAGGGGGCAAACTCCTTTAAGCAATCTCAATACAATAATTTCATGGATGCCTTCAATGGCCTCAACACTTACTTATATATGAATTATAATCTAAGCAACTACTACTTCCCATGAATGTGGGATAAAACAAAATGTTCATGGGATGACTCACAAAGCATATGCATCCATATCAACTACTAAACTAACAAAGTAAAGAGAAGAGATATCACAGGTTCATTATATAAAATAGTGTCAACCAACAAATATAGAGTTGATTAGGTCGATAAAGTAAGTGAATAAAATTCATAGAACATTAAAACAAAAGACATAGTTGAGCAGGTTAATTGTGTGCTATAAAGGATAAAATTAAAATAGGTTAAATAGATACACAATCATATGGGTCAATAGTGTACTACTAAATGTGGAACATTTTAAGAAATAAGAAGACATAATCAGACAGCTTGACTGTGTACTGCTTATATAGGGAATGTATAGGAAGATAAAGAGATAGTCAAATAGGTTGATTTTGTACTATGGGTAGATATATTGAACAATATATAGTAGACTATGTTGATAAGGATGATAATGTTCTAAAAATAGGGAAATGTTTTACAAGATAATATCTTAGAAAATTAAATTAAGCACACAAGTAATTGGATCAGTGTGATTGATCCAGTTAAAACACACAACACAAACCTTATACTAACACTAGCTACAGTGAAATTTTGTAATACAAAATACAATAATCAAAGAGAAAGTAGAAACTTGAAAGTAAATGCTAACCAATTGGTCATTCCTAAGTGTTATTAAATTATAATGAAGTTTAATTTTAATAGGATTGTGACGTTGGCTGTAATGAGGAACTAAAAAGCAATATAAGGTTGGTTTCAGGAAGTTTAGGCTGAAAGGGATCTATATTGGTGATGGTACTAGCTTGGTATTGGGGTCTACCCATCACTTCACAATCTTGTATTGATAAATGTGTCAGGTGATTTTTCAATAAATACCATCAACCACATGTTTATACTTAGACATAAAACCAAGTTAACTTCTACCTTGGTGATAAAATCCAAGTAGGTAGGCCTTGGGAAGATAAATGTTTAATATTTATTTGAATGTAAAATTATTTTTAAGTGTGTATAAAAGAGAAAACTAGTGTGACTAAATCAGTAATTTGAAAAACCACCTAATTAATCTATGTTTTTTACTCTAAACATATAAGCAACTGAAAGGAAAGGAGAATTAATTAGTAGTAAAAAGAGGTTAATTATTTGATCATGAAGAGTACAGAATTGGTTTAGGCAACACTATATGAAAATAGTGTAAAATAGAGTTGATGGTGTCATTATTATTCTAAAAAATCAAGATTTGGAAGAATATAGTTGAACAGGTTGACTATATGTTCTAGAAAGAAGATAGGCTATAGAACTATGTTGAGTTAATCAACCCAATTGGATGTAGGACTACAATTTTACAAACTACAAACTTGTAAAAAAATAGTATTGAAAAAACTAAAATAATAGATAGAGTAAGAATAAACCTTGGTGGGTTGAAAGATATTTATATTTCAAAATATTATGTTGTGATGCTCAAACATTGATTCAAAAATTTTGCTAATAGAGTTAACTAGTTCAATAGAGTTTGTAAAACCTATGTGCTAAAAAATAAGTTGCAAATAGAGTCGACTAGCTCAACTATATTTGGAGACCTATATGCTAAAATAAGATAATTATGAATATAGTTGATTGTTTTAACTATGTATGTAAATCTAGAACTAAAAAACAATATTGTGTTGAACTAATTGATTAGTTGTTTGTATTTGGAGAAGACATACACAGACAAAAACAAGTCATCTTGGAGCGATTATGTGTTAAACCTATGCACAAACTATTATAACTATACCAACATGTTTGATACAATACTACAAAAATAGAAATATATAATATAATGGTAAAATGAAAGCATGAAATAAAACCTACAAGGTTTTGATTCACGTTGGGTTCACCAAAATGTAAACAAAGGGAAATGAAACCGATCTATTAATAAACCCTAGTTTGAAGAAGATAAATCCTACTTACACTTTTAATTGTTGATACATTATATATTTGGGGTCATGACCAAGATGGATCTGATAGACCTAACCAAGGGATGTCTTACCATAATAACATAGCTAGAGAGGGTTTTAAAGCCTCTAGTCAAACAAAACCATACAATAACCCTAGCTAGGTCCTATGTTTTCATATTCACAAAGTAAATGCAAAGTAAAGTAAAATCTAATCTAGTTGCCAAAGATTTTAGCACAAAGTGGGGGTAATAAACATAAAAAAGGTAAACATGCATAAGATAATCCTAATTAAGCTATGTATAGGTAAAACCCTAATGCATGAAGAAATTAATATATTTAAAAACCATTACTTATGCTACTTCTATTTACTAAAATAGAGGATTAAATTTAGAGATACTTACTTTGAACACAAACCTGTTGAGACTAAATCTCTCCTTTGGATAAAGGTGCTTTGCAAGAGGTTTTTATGGCTTGTAAGGATTACAAAGAAAGTCCAAAGCATCCAAGACTTTTCCACAAGACAAAATTCTTCTCTAAGTATAAACCCTAAGATATAAATCCTCAAGTAGAATAGTGGAAGAGCAGATTGTATAAAAATGTAAATGAATAATTAACTCTTGTCTCTCTCTAAGAAATAGAGAAATAAATGTGTATTTATAGTTGAATCTAACCCTAAACCTTTTTGAAAGTTTAGTTGATAGGGTCAGCCCAATCAACTTTGTATTGTTAATTGATAAAAATAAGTTAGGTCTCGGTCTAGGTGGATTAGAGTCAACCTAGACCTGTAAGATGATTTTAACTATTTGAATGTAGGGATGATGGGGCCAATAGTACAATGTAAACCATAAAAAAAGGGTTTTAGTCTTAACAAGGGGATAATGAAGGCAATGAAATATTGGAGGAGTGTGTAATAAGGGAGATAATGCTTAGGAAAGGGTATAGGATATGGTTAGATTGATATCAAGTGGTAGTATAGGGGACAATAATCCTTTGAAGCATTAATGGTTTACCTACCCATTTCTTGAAGCACCTTTTAAGGCATGCACTCAAAGAGATTGAGACTCAATAGGTTCCTATAGAAGAGAAAGCATCAGTAATTGATAAGTTTTAAAATATTATGTGTATAAAATATCCACTCCTCAATTCATCATGCCCTCCATATTTTATGTGTTATTTTTCTCTTCTTTAGTGCTTCCTTTTATGTGTAGATTTAGATCTACACACATTTAGAGTGTTACTTCTTTCTCTTTTTCACCAGTGTTAGGGTAGTCTTGTGCTACCTATTCTAAAACAATCCCATGTGTATCTATGTGTAGGGGGTCTTGGGTATTTTCTTTTTTATCTCCTTTCCTTGTTATTTCTCCTTTTCTCATGGGGAAATTGGAACATTTTTCCTAAGTTCATTTGGTGGTACTCATTATTTTGACCTTGGAACTTCCTAGTTTATTTCCATGGTTGTTTTTATAGCCTTGGAAAACATGTCTAAGTATAATATTTGTATCATTTCCTTTTCTTCTTTGGATCTCCTCATTAGACTCATTATCTTTGAATTCCTTTAGCATAGGGCATGGCAACCTTACTTCCTTCTTCTTTAATTTTTAATTCTTTTTCCTTAGAGGCACCTATTCAGACTTTATTTCTTTTTTATTTTATAGTATAGGAGATGGTGGCCTTATCCCCTTCTTATTTTACTTCTTCACTTTAGAGGAGGCATGTGAAATGTTTGGTTTTGTTATAAGAGGTAGTTGTATCTCTAGTCCCTATGATTCTATGTTGACAATCATTTTCCTAGGCTTTATGTGTAGAAATCCCCTTATGTTAAATTTTGATATTGGGATAATAGCACAACTTATAACATCATCTTCATCATCTTCTTTATGTGTGGCCTCCTTATGGCTTACATATGTTATGCAGAGGGTGTGGACATATGCATCTAGTCTTGTCATGTCCATTTTTATAATATATTTGTTGGATATGCCATGCATTACATAGAAAAAATATTGTGTTATAAATATATAAGGCAAATTTATCCATCTATACATGTTTACATCATCTGACTTAACTTGAGCCAATGAGTAGTATTGTATTATTATGAATTTGGCTTGGATTTGGCACCCTAGAGTATGATAATATCATTAAAAAGTAGGGTTATGAGGATGTAAGTGTAATTTAAAATTTCCCCCATTATGTGAACCTTCTTTTCAACTTTAATGATAGCTCCATCTAGGAACTTGGAAATATTGAACAATGTTCCTCTAGCCATTTCATGCATGAGATATAGACAATTTTTGTTGGTCTCTCCCCAGCACCCTAATCGATGAAATTTATTACTCATCAATCATGTTAAAACCCTTATGGCTAGGCCTTTGATGTTTTTAATAGGGAATTTAAAACCACCATTTTTAATTCTAACTCCTTTTCCATGTGCTTGACTTCCTTGGTGTCTGCTAGTGATTCCTTGATGTTTTTCCCTCACTGGGCTAACATTATTGCTCAATGAATTTAGGCTGATGTGATATTCATTTTTTAGCAAATGAATTAGAATATATTTTAATTCACATGTAAGTTAAATAATTCATCCTTATCATTTTATAAAAAATTAGATTTTGTAGAGTTATATAATTCCCACTCTATCCAGTCTTTACTTGATGGTGTCATCAAAAATTGTATTTATGTCAAGAGCATTCCTCCCCATGTTCACCATATAAAAAAATTTAGGATTGCCTCATTGTCTCCTTATTAGTAATTTTATTCCTCCATCTTACATTTTTCTACTTCAATTTCCCATTATTCATTGTGCACTATATTGTTAGGGTACTACTTCTCATTGAAGCTCATCCTTATTGGCCTTGACCTGTCTCTTGTCTATGGTGCGATTAGCATATCCTTTCTTTCCCTAAAATTTAGAAAGATAATTTTTAGTTGTACCTTTGTTGAATTTTTAAATCTATTGGAAGCTTCCCATGCTTGTGTTATTGATGTTCCTACCAATTCTTCTTTTACTTCTTCTTTGATAATAGAATATGACACCTCAAACTGCATGTTATTGGATGATGCTTCTATTGCTTCAACAATGGGTGTTATAAAGTGTGTAATTGGGTCTATAATGTATCTTATCTTCTTTTAATCCTTATCCTTTGGTCTCATAACTAGATATAACCCCATCTAGTTCACCCTTGACTTCCCAATTTGTCCAAATCTTTGAATTTTGGCTAGCAAGCATTTTACTCTAGAAATAACACTGTCGGACTTAGCTCTAACCTTTATTAAGCTCCAATGGTGGTTGGTGACCCATGAAATATACAAAATAATAAATCTCTCCTTTTTACTCATAAAACCACCTTAACTTTTGGTATATTTGTTTGAGTCTTAATCTCACAAGGGTCTTGATTAGATCATCAAATGGAGTTTTACAATTGTTCTTGTCTCAAATTCATGGATATCTTCATTGATTTGGTTCATTCATGCTCTTGGGGTTAGTTAGGAATCTCAAATTCAAAGTGTTATAATAAGATTTGTTTGTCCCTTTTATTCTCCTTTATGATTTTTTTAATACTTGCCTTCAATGCATTAGATTCACATGTAATTTTCATTTAGCTTCCCATGCTCGAGCATTAGATTTTATCATCTTTGAATTAATTTCTAGTGTCTACCAGTTGTTCACAATAATTATTTCAAAATTTGAATTTTTAAGAGTGACATCATCTTTGTCATGTGCACTCTTCCCTTATGTGTTCCTTGGTTTGGCATTTCCTTTCATCTTATGAATTTCCTTACCACATACTTCCACTTTCTAGTAATTTACAATACCCCTACCCCACACTAAATTTTTTGCCTAGTCCTCTAACACAGTAAGTATATTTCTTAAGTATTTTCAAATGGGTAATAATTTTGTTGATAAAAAGTGTGATAAAAAATATCAAACTCCCATAATTTTTATAATAATCACCAAGGCAATATTAGAGTTGAGTCCAAGATCTGGGAAAGTTGAAGCATGAGTAGAGTGATCATATGAACTAAGTAGGTGCACACCACAATGTAGCCAAAAGCAAATGAAACCAATATGAGAGAATATTGCATAAGATAAAATAGGATTCAAAATACTAATCTTCCATTACCAAAGCTCAAAAATGTGAGATGTACATATAGGGGAGTGCATTTGTTACTCCTCCCTAAAAATCTCCATGAAAGTGGTTAAAGAGCCAAGAATAGAAGAGTAACTCCTATACCTAGAATACCCATTCAATGGAGTTACTTCCTATTCCTTAGATAAAATTATAACTCCAAGTACACCTAAGAAAGATTATCCATGAAATTAGGAAAAATCCAAGTGAGGGAAAAAATCCCATAATAAATAAATATGGAAAAATAAACAACCCCTACTCTAACACCACCCCATAAGCACAACTTAGGTGGGTAGTGTAAAAATAATGGGTCCCAATAACTAGACCTGATGAGGTACCCATGTACAAATCAATATTTTATAAATTAGAGAAAAAGATAAAAATTAAGGTAAAAAAATCCCCCTCCCAAAGAGAGACATAAAAAGAAGAGGCTAGAAGCCCCCGCCCCCCCTCCCCCCCCAAAAAAGATGATGATGCAATATCCTAAACCTCAAGAAGAGCCTACATGTAAATATACTTGCTCTCCAAGAAAGGTTTGGTGAAGATGTATGTTGTTTTCTTTGTCTTATATAAATATCTCAAATCAATGATGCCCTCATGAATGATCTCTCTGATGAAGTGCATGTGAATCTCTATGTGTTTAGTCTACTAATGTTGGACCAAATTCCAACAAATTTTAATAGTACTTTGATTTTCATAATAGATGATGGTAGATTATTTGAACTAGATATTGAACTCTATGAGAATCCCTTGAAGCTAGATGGAATCAGTAGAAACACTGATAGCCACCCTATACTCTACCTTAGTAGATTATAAAACAACAACATGATGCTTCTTGATTGACCAACTAATCAGACATGAACTAATGAATGAACTATACCCTAAAGTGGACTTGTGATTCTAAATATCACCAACCCAAACTAAATCAGTATAAAAAATAAAGTCAATGTTAATGTCAAATCTATAGTGAATCCCAAATTTTTGTGTGCCCTAAATTTAGTGCAAGATCCTCTTCATTACTTTTCAGTGCAACTCATGGGGTTTCTACATGAATTTGGAGACTAGGCCCACTACATATGATATGTTAGGTATGGTATGTGCCAAGTAGATGATCTAGAGGATATTCTTAGATGTTCCCTAGCTTTCTTTAAACATGTTCCATTATGTAGAGATCATCATGATCTTTCTAGTATTTATTGAAATGCAAAAAATAGACATCATATTCTCCAATTATCGTTTGTCAAATTTTGGTATCAGAGTAGCTAGGATGTTGGACTTGCTTTTGATTTCATGATATACTCTTGAATAGAGTTTTGAAATTAGTTTCAATATTCTATTTAATTAGGTTATTTATAGACTTTTTGGCTTATTTTGACCTTCCATTTGTAGTTTGTAATTGTGTTGGAAGTATAGGTTTTTTGCAGGAAACCATGGGGAAAGCCTTGAAGAGAGTGAGTCTAGAAGAGATAAAAAGTATCAAAAATAAAATTTAGGAAGAGAATGCTTTCCTAAGATGCAAGCTCTACTCCCTCAAAGAACAAATTACATGTTTGAGATCTGAGCTTGAATCCAAAAATGAAATCTTGATTAGATTTCAGTATGGTGAGCCAAAGGAGGATTTACATTCCAATTTAGATGTAAAAACCATGACTAATGAGTGCACTATAAGTTATTCACTATGTAATTATTATTCCTCCCATTTGGATTCAGATTCAGGTAATGATGCTTTTGGTTCATTTAAAAAACACACTAAAGGTATTGGATCTTGATTTCCATTTAAAATGGGATATGATGGAAAAGGCCTTGAGAAGAATGACCAAGGTTTGATTAACCCAATACAGGTAGAGGATAGACCTTGTTTTACAGGTTTGGGTTATGCTAGTGTAGATATGGAAACTAGAGAGAGTTCCAAAACTATTGAAGGAAGACAAGCTTCCAACAACCAAGTGGTCATGTCATTAGCTTTGTATATTTTTTCCATGTAGAAGAATGTGACATAATCATAGGGTGATGATAAAGTGTGTAAGAAATCATAGAAAAGAGGTAATGTAATACCACCTCCTCATACTTACACAAATCATAGGACTAAACATAATGGTAATTGTAAAAATTTTGATGTTCTCTTTTAGTTTAAACAATATGGATATGACATACATAAAATGTGGAATGATTTCCCATGTAATTTTTTTGGGTTAAGTAATCATTCTATGGCTAATTGTTGGAAAAGGAAATCTTTTATGAAGAATTTATTATCTTTTGTGAAAAACAAGGCAAGTGCTAAAGATCAATCTCATAATACAGAAGTGATAAATGATAAAAATATTTCCTCATACAAAAAGAAAGACAAAATAAAATATTGCAGTCATTATTATATGAGTGGGAACATGGTTGAAGCTTGTTAGAAACTTCATCAATCACTCCATCCTAAATATGGTAAGAAGAAGATGTTTTATGATCATATTAAAAAGGTAACAAATAATGAAGTTGTTAATTCATAGGTAGCCCATGAAGAAGCCCACCTATCCAAAGAAGATTTCATCAAGAGGGAACATCCATTAGATTGGATTGGTAAGAAATGGAGAGAATTTTTTCTAGCTAAGTTTTATTTAACATGCTTAAAAACACTTTAAATTCACTTATTTGGTTTCCATTGTTGATAAGCATTAAGTAAACTCACCATTTATATGAACAAGTGTGGAGGTAGATCACTCATTGAGAGTGAATATGGAGCAACCATCCAAGTTGAAAAGCATGCATGAGCAGTCCAACATAAGAGATTTGGAGTAGGACAATAATAGACATGTTGATAGGAATTATTAGCATGCCCATGAGTCAAGGTGTACTTATAAGATGGAGACAAATTGGCATCAACATGAAAGGTGCTTCCATGGTGATCAATACTCATTTAAAGCATTTTTGTTTATGGATGTATGTGGTCATCCATTTTTGAATTGTGTTATTTTGATGTATGTATATAATCATTGTATGCATATTTGTAATAGACACAAATTGCTCAATGTTTGTAAAACATGTTTATTTCATATAAGACCCCAAGAAGGGAAATGTTTGTAACATGTGTGTTATATTTAAGACCCCAAGAAAGGCAATACATTAGTTGTATGTAAGACCCCAAGAAGGGGAAAAATGCAAAAGTGATGACCTATTATAATGTGGAATTGGCCAGAATCTTGGATCCTTATATAGAAGATTGAGAAAATATACGTATGTAGAAATGAAATCACAAATAAATTGCAAAAGAGGAAGAATCTTATGTTCACACAACAATATTGTAAAATATGACTTGCTTGCATAAAATCACATTACCCTGTTTACCTTCCAAAGTGAAAAAGTGAGGTACATATAGGGAAAATTAGGGCAACATGAGGAAGCCTCTAATTTTCCTAATTAGATAATTACATTAAAATTAAATTAGCCTATGTGACCCTTTTATAACTAACCTAAGGAAGTTTAATTGACATAGAATGGCCATAAGGCTATGTAGGCAAAACCCAATGGGAAAAAACACTACACTAATACCCCCCCTTAAGTGTAGCTTAGGTGAAATGAGAATAGGGTCCCATCATTGAAACCTTGATGAGGTAACCAATTACATAGTGAAGAACCTCCATAGGAGGAAGAAGAAGGTGGAGAAACCTTAACCCCAATGAGATCTCATAGATGAACAAATTTACCCTCTATAAAGTGATTGGTTAGAATATTTACAATCTACTCTAATGTTGAATAGTATTGAATATCAATGACTTGCTCAGTGAAAATCTCCCTGATGAAGTACATGTGAATATCTATGTGTTTGGTCCTTTGATGGAGAATCAAATTCCTATAAATCTAGATAGTGATTTGGTTATCATAGTAGATGATTTTTGGCTTATGAAACTAGATACCAAATTTAGTGATAACCCCCTAAAGCCAAATTGCCTCAATGGTGGCATTGATAGCCCCTCTGTATTCTACCTTTGTAGATGATAAAGCAATTACATGATACTCCTTTCTTGACCAACATATTGAAATGAAACTAAGTGAGAAACTATAGCCTAAAGTAGACTTTTGATTCTAAATATCTCTAGCCCAATTTAAATTTGTGTATTTGATCAAATCAACCTTTGTTCTTGCTCCATAGTGTATCCCATATTTGTGCAAACCTTGAATGTAGTGTAAAATCTACTTAGATACTTTCTAATGAAATTCATGTGGCTCTTACATAAACTAAGAGACCATGCCAACTACATAAGATATGCCAGTTCTAATGTGTGTGAGATAGATAAGAATGCCTAGAAGTCATTGATATGGAGTTGCATCAACCAATGGTGTAGTATAATCAGCCTCAAACTTCACACTAGATAAGAAGGGAGTAGGAGCTGGCTTACAATAAACCATGTAAAACCTCAAAAGTAAATCAAGAGAATACTTGGATTGTGATAAAGTTATCCCATAATTTGACTAAATGATTTCAATCTTGAGAAAGTAATGTAGCAATCCCATGTCTATCATTGAAGATCTATTTGAAAGTGTAGTTTTCACTGTTAAGATGGATGATTGTGAGCTCCTTATAATCAACAAGTCATCCACATAGGGAACTAGGATCAATAGAGAATCATCTTGCCATAAGATGTAGACATTTAGATCTAAGTGGCATCTGGTGAACCTGAATATGAGGAGAAAGGATTTCATTTTGGCATACCATGCTTGATGGGCCTATTTGAGTTCGTAGATAGATTTTTTGAGTCTGCAAACCAAGGAGGAATCTTCTAAAAAAACTTGTGGTTACTCCATGTATATCTCTTCTTTGAGGTCACCATGTAGAAAAGCACTCTTGACATCCATTTGGTGAACATCCCACTAATGTGTGGTTGTAATGGCTAGAGTGAGTCTAATAGATGTCATCTTGGCTACATGAACAAATGTCTCAGTGTAGTCTATGTTAGGCACCTGAGAAAACCCTTTTGCAACCAGACAAAATTTGTACTTATCAATAGACCCATCTACACCAAACTTAGTTTGATAAACCCATTTTCAATGAACCAATTTTCTTCCTTTAAGAAAAGGGATCAAGTCCCATGCTTTGTTCCTGATTAGGGAACTATACTCCTCCTACATAGTAGAATCCCATTCTATAATGCCAGATGCCTCATAAAAGATTTATAGATATGAGATAATGGCTAGATAGGCATATGAAGTCCCCTAAAACTATGAATGTGTTTGCCTTGTATTTGATGGATTTGTAACCCATTTCCCAACACTTTGAAGTGTCTATTTGGCCCAAGTGGGACCACAATTATATGAGATTGGAGAATCAAGAGGTGAGTCATCATCATCTACAGAGTGAGTTTGAGATGGAGGAGGATAATCCTCATCACTACTTGCATCATTTGAACTTGAAGAATAAGAAGAGTCATCCTGATCATTAGGAAGATTTTGAAGTGGATCCAAGTCACTGTTTGAGGTGGAATCAATGTCCAATGAGACTTTTGACGAATCTAGAGTACCAATAGTGAATTCAAGTGGGCCCTTGTGAAACTTAACACTCCTTTTAATGAATAACTCATGAGTTTTGGGATGGAAAATTATGTATCCCTTATCACCCTTTAGATACCCCACAAAGATACAAGACTAACTCTGAGGGTCTATTGCATTGCATTTCTTCTTGGGAACACGGGCCATTTTTGGTGACAAAACACTCAAAAGTGATCCACTATGGGCTTGTGACCATCGTAAGTATCAAAAGGAGTGATTACTTTAAAATATTTATGTGGAGCATGGTTTTAAATATAGCACACCTAGTCAATTGTTTTGGCCCAAAACTTAGGAGAAAGAGACTTTGATTAAAGCATGCAATCAGCTATTTCCTTCAAGAAATGATTATTGCATTTGGCCACACCATTTTTTTGAGGACTGTATGGAACTATGTGTTTCATCTAAATCCCCTTTGATGTGAAAAACTACTCATACCTATTTTTGACATACTCCCCACCATTGTTAGTCCTTAAGATTTTTATGGAATAATCTGACTACTTCTCCACAAGTGCCTTGAAGTCCCTAAAGTGATCAAAGATATCAGACTTATTTTTAAGAAAAAACACCTTGGTGTACCTTGAAAATTCATTGATGAATGTGAACATGTATTTGGTCCTATTGAATGAATATTTTGTAAATGGACCTGCTATGTCAATGTGGATAATTTCTAGCTTCTATTTATCTCTCCTTCCTTTGCCCTTGTCATATTTCTCTTCTAGATGCTTACCAAGAATACATCTATTGCATAGGCTATCCAAGAATTTTACTTAGGAAACCCTAAAACCATGTCCTAATGACTGAGTTTCTCCACATAATAATAGTTTAAATAGCCAAATTATTCATGCCATAGTTTGCTCACTCCATCTACATGAGTAATTAGTGCAGCTAAGAGCTGATCTAGGGTAAATTATGAGAATGTATATAGCCTAGACTATTGATTGGCATTCCAATAAGCTATTGCAATGTCACTATGTATCTATTTGATAACCACTAAATTAGGTGTGAACTCAACTCACTTCCCTACACCTATGTGAGTGATTTGGTACACTGATAGAAGATTGGTGGATAGTGAAGGAACACATATAACATCATTGAAGGTCCCATCACTTACTTAAATTAATCCTTTACCATTGACTTCTATCAAAGTTTCATCACCCATGAGAATTAAAGGCACAGAACATGACTCTATTTCTAAAAATATATCCTCTAAGGAGGCCATGTGATAGGAAACACCCGATTCAATAACCCAAGTCGAAGGTTGAGAAGCTACTAAAATAAGTGCCTTGCCCTTATTTTTACCATTTTTTATCTTTTTCCTTTGCATAATCTTCTATGGTTGTGTTCTAAGTTGAGGATTTAGGAACACTAATGTTATTCTTTTCAAGCATTTTAGTTAAGGTGTCAATCTTATTTTTCATACACCGAGATTCATCATGCTCAAGTGTTTCACAAAAGTTGCATTTGAGTTTCTCCTTTTTAAGTTTCTTACTTGATGATGACTTGGGCTTGGCATCTAATTTTTTATTCTTCTTGTGCTCATGATTTGGTTTAGACTATTCTTCTCCATTTTGCCACTATTAAAAGGCTTCTTCTTATCCTGATTGACAATCAAGGCATGTGATTTTGAAGAGTTCAATACACCCATTTGGACTAGTTTATCTTGATCTCGAGTCAGATCTATAACAAACTCATCAAATGATGTCATTTTCTAAGTGTATCCAAGTACATGTTTAGTAGCATGAAATGTAGAGATGAAAACTGAATAGTTACGACCCAATTTTGCAATCACATATATAATCAACTAGTCATCTATTTTTTTAATGCCACATTATTTCAACTATAGTCTCAATGATTTAAACTTTGTAAATAAGTCTTATAAAGTGTCATAGTCACCTAGGCTCAATGTGACGATTTCATTCTCTATTTCATGACCTGTCATGATGTCTTACACTCCAAAAAACTTCTTTAGGATGGTCCAGACTTTGTTGAGAGTTTTTGTAGATTCAACATGACAAGAGGTTGAGAGACATTGACAAGCATACAAACCCATAAGAATCATCACATTTGTTATACCACTTAACCTTTTTTGCATCTATAGATGGCTCAATTTCCTCACCCATAGTGATTCGATAGAGTCCTTTACCTCTCAAGGTGAGCTATATTTTAGACTTCTAGTCGAGATAGTTAAATAATGTGAGTGGTTCAATCAAGTTTAGATCCATTAGTGCAGGTTAGATTTAGACAATTTATAGAATTGAGATGAAATCAAAGAATAGATTACACATAGTACAAGTACCCCCTTAAACTATCAATAAGAACCCTCTTTAACTTACAATGCAATATATGCTCAATATTGAATGTTGGGCACTATCGAGAATGCATCTATGAGTAATTAATGTGAGAGAGTACAAGAGGGATGTCAAGCACAACTAATAATGTGTCTACGAAAGGTAAAAATAGTTTAAAGTGAGTTTTAAGCCATTACACCATGAATAAAATGGATGTTATAAAGGGCCTAAAATAATACCACCAATGTTAGAACTTAAAAAAATATGCATTTTCAAAAGAAATAGCACCCAAAATGAAGCTATAAATTGAAAGTTATGGCACTTACAAGTTCTTACTTGTACACATTCCTGGACCCTTTCCAAAGGAAAAGATAGAAATGGCAAAAAAATGAACTAGAGGTACCCCACAACTCTGAGCAGTAATGACCCTTCAAAAGTTTGAGTCAATTTTGGAAGAGTAATTTAGAGTTTTCAAACTACTTTGTTTTTTCAAGTAATCAACTTTTGAAAACTTGAGTAAAGTAGTAATGACCCTTCAAAAGTTTGGGTTGGTTTCAGAAGAGTAATCTAGAGTTTCCACACTGCTTGACTTCTAGTAGTAATTAGCATTTGAAAACCCAAGTAAGGCTATAATGACCCTTCAAAAGTCTGGGTAAGTCTCAAAAGAGTAATTTAGAGTTTCCACACTACTTGATTTCTAGGAGTAATTGATGTTTAAAAACCTGAGTAAGGCAATAATGACCCTTCAAAATTCTAGGTCAGTCTTAGAAGAGTAATCCAAAGTTTTCACACTACTTGAATTTTAAAAGTAATCACCCTTCAAAAACTCAAGTTGGTATGTAGTAGTGTAATCTAGGTTTTTGGACCTAATTTGCTTAACTTCATGGATTTGCAAGTAAAGCAACTCCACAAGTATAAGTTGGTCTTCGAACAAGTAAGCAGACTTATCAAACAACTCAATTTACAAAAGTGAAGTTACTCACAACTGAAAGTTCAATTTGGTTTGCTGGCTAAGTAACAACCCTCCAAAAGTCTAGATTAGTCAGTAGATTCTCCAATGCATGCAACATAAAGTTGATCAACTGTAGACCCAAATTAATGACCACCTATAGATCTAAGTAATGCAAAGGTATGATGGCATGTAAATTGAGGCAAGCCAAAAATGTCCAAAATACTTTAGCAATAAAAATTATGTAAAAGACCCATTTAAGATTTTGACCTAAGGAATAAAACCCAAAAGACATTTTTGCATAACAACATAGGAAGTATAGATTTTTATATAAAATGAAAAATGGGGCCTTGGGATACCAAAAAGAGAGGAAAAATTGATTGTTTTAGAATTAGGTCATGTTTATAGTTGATCCAAGGATTTTGACATCTAAAACCAATGACACAACCATTTTTGAGATCTGAAGCTCTAGTAGAAATTTTTGCATGAATTCTCCAAGGAATCTCACCAAACCCTTATTTATGTTGGAATAGCGAATATAACAAGATTTCACTATAAAGATTGTTGCAATACTAGAAAAAATAGCTCTGATAACATGTCAGATTGGCCATGATGATAGATATTTGCATAGAAAATTGAGTAAATCTATGTATGGAGTGATGAAATCATAGATAAATTACAAATGAGGAAGAAGCTTGTCTTCACACAATAATATTGCAAAATATGACCTACTTGCATATAATCGCATAACCAATCTAACCTTCCAAAGTGGAAAATTGGGGTACATATAGGGAAAATTAGGGCAACATGAGGAAGTTTCTAATTAGATAATTACATTAAAATTAAATTAGCCTATGTGACCCTTTTATAACTAACGCAAGGAAGCTTAATTGACATAGAATGGCCATAAGATAGTGTAGGTAAAACTCAATGGAAAAAAAACACTACACTAACATATAACATCACTTAACATGAAACATAGTTTTCTATCATTGTGTTAATATTGAACAATAAGGAGATTACAAAAATTAGCCTCCAAAAGATAAATGCATCTAAGACAAGCACAAATAAAAATTAGGAGGGTGGAAAAGTGATACATTCACTTATTTCTAAGTAGACTTTTGGTGGACCAAAAGTTAAAAAATGGGGAGGTGTGATCCAAGAGGATTTCTAATAGTGACCAAATTATATGGTCTCAAATTTTTCCTAAACTATTTATACAATGAAGATCTCATCAGGAGCTTTCCAATGCATTTTATGGTTTGAAAAATAGACTCTATATGTAGTAGTTATGGCATGTTTAAGTTTTTAGGCAACAAGGAAAAAATGTACAGGTATAGTGACTAGATATGCACATGGTCCAATAGATTATTGAAACACAGACCAATGAAATCCTCACATTTTGAGTGTCCATAATAGCTCTAAAATATTCGCTAAGATTTTAGACAAATCCCACTTCTTAAGGCTTGAGAAATGGGATTAACTCCATGAATATCTCTTTCCCCACAAATGTGGGATATTTACCATAGAAATTGGGATATCTCCCATATAAATGCATGGAAGGTTTATCCAAAGAGAAAGATATGAAGGGTGGTTCTACCCATTGACACTTATCAACTTGTCACACCCCATTTTGGGAGATAAGGCTAAGAAGCTTAAATAAATGCTTGTATATGGGGATGGATAATGAAGAAATACATAATTGATGGGTTTTGAAAAACTATATAAACCCATGAACCTCATTTGTAAAATCATTCCAAGAGAAATCTAAGCTCTCACTTACATTGTAATTATTTGAGAAGCAAGCTCTCACTTGCATTTTAACTCTTCCATTCCAAGGTTTTGAAGCCAAGCGTCCATCTAGGAGGAGAAAGGGTTTTGATTGAGAGTTCTTCAAAATAATTTAGTGAGAGATCTATTTGTAATAGAGATTAAAAAATCTTATATCTTAGCCCTTTGCATAAAGAGTAAGAAATCTTATAGCTTAGCCCTTTACACAAAGAGTAAGAAAGATTGAAGCTTATCCCTTTGCATAGTAATCAAGTTGGTATGTCTTCATTGGTGGAATAGCAATTACAAGCCTAGATTTATTGCATAGACCACTTTTGGCAGAGACATTACATCAGACTTGTGAAAGACAATCAAAGCTAGAGCTAGACTAAAGCTAGTAGTCAGAGTTAGAGCTAGAGCTAGGGCTACTGCTAGTAGCTAAAGCTACAATGAGAGCCAGAGCTAGTAGCTAGAGATAGAGGATGTCAAAACATTTATTTATAGATCAATAACCCCTACTAGGGATCACAAACTTACAAAGTGATTTTTCATCAATAATCTATTGGTTCCACCTTTGAGTAGGACCTAGAGACATAGTCCAAATCGGGTGAACTCCGTTAACAACCCTGATTTGCATATTATCTTTTTGGTTTATTATCATTTTTAAATGTTGGTTTTAATTATTATGACAAGTTAATTAATGAAAAATTGATAATTTATAAAACATCCATATAAATAGATAAATTGGTGTAGTTTTGGATACTGTCTATTTACATATTAGTAGATAAGGTTTCCCATAAGTTATCAATACAAGGTAGCATCAACTAAAGGTGTAGTATAATATACATCAAGCTTGACTTCACATAGAAATGGAGTTAGAGTTGGCTTAAAATCAGCCATGTGAAACCAAGTAAGTAAATTGAGAGCATACTTAGGTTGTGCAAGATTGATCCCTAAATTGGACTAAGAAATATGAATCCCAAGTAATGTATCAAGCCCAAGTTTGTCATGGAAAATCTATCTAAATATCCATTTTCACTACTGAAATAGATGAAGAAGAGCTACTAGTGATCAAAATATCATCAACATAAAGAACCAAAATCAAGAGAGAATCACCTTGTCATAAGAGATAGACATTCAAATCTAAATGGCATCTAGTGAATCTTATTGTAATAATGAAGGAATCCATCTTAATGTACCAATCATGAGGGAAATTTTTGAGGTCATAGATGGATTTTAGAATACTCAACAAATCTTGGAGGTTTTTCCATGTAAATATCATCCTCAAGATAATCATGAAGAAAGACACTCTTCATGTCCCTATGATGAACATCCCAATGATTGGTTGTAGCAATAAAAAGTGTGAATCTGGTGGAGTTCATTATGGTGATTTGTGAAAATATTTTTATGTAGTTGATATCAGGAAAATATGAGAAAACCCTTGCAACCAACTATGCCTTAAAATTGTCAAATAACTTATCTACTAAATACTTGGTCTGATAAATCCCTCTGCATCAAACCATATTTCTTCCCTTAGTAATAAGTGTCAAATCTTGAGTATGATTCTTGATTAAGGAGTTACATTGACTCTTGATTAAGGAGTTACATTCCTCATACATGGAAGAATCCCACTCAATTATACCTGATAACTACTAAAAGGTATGTAGATCTAAAGCATAGGCATAGAAAGTATTTGGATCACTCTAAAACATTGAATATGTCTACTTGTCATCTAAAAGATCTCCAATCCATGTACCTGCATGTTGTAGTGTCTACCTAGCCAAAAGAGGATTAGAGTGGTTGATCAGGTAGAGAAACATCATCCTTTAAAGTATGGCTAAATTTGGATGAAGATTAGTTCCCCTATCATTACTCTCACTATTAGAACTGGAATAAGTGTCCTAAACCTATGGAATTTGGTCAGGTTGATTTGAGTTGTGAACTAGGAATTTGAATCAAGAGAGGAAGGTTAGTATCGTGTTAGTTTCAAAATAAAAACAAAATGAAAGAAACACACTAAATAGCATAACATCTCTAGGCCTAGACACTAGAGAGAGCTTAGTTAACAAACATGAATAAAACACACAACTAAAATGCAAAAGAAACCTTCTTTTACCTTCCTTGGATGCTCCAAAATTCTTATTGTAGTGTCTTGCTTGGTTTGTGCTCATGAAGTCTTCATCAAAGGAGGCTTGGTTATCTCTTCTTCTCCTTGGCACCTTGTGGATTTGGCTTGGCTTGGATTGGAATTAATTTTTCATGGTAACACTAATTATAATGGATTTTGGAATCATTTATGCATTATAACTTTGCACCAAAATAGCTTAGAAATGATGTTCATGGCCTCTCTATTTATAGATTTTTGTAAATGGCTAGAATCAACCTGAACTATCCATCTCAAGATTGAGATGTGTGCTAAGGAATAATTTAATTATGTAATTAAAATACATAAATAGGCTCATCAATATTTGGGATAAAGGAGCAATTAAGAGGCATGGAGGGCATTGATGAGGCATGGGAAGCATGAATCCTGATATTTATGGCATTTATGGCCTAGGGATGTCTTCCCAAGAAATGAGGTCACTTGATGATGCATATATTCAACATTCATTTCCAAAAATAAGTATTTAAAAAGTTTCCATGGAATTATTAATTAGGCTCTAATTTGGTTTAATTAGCTCTTAAGCATGATTAAGCACTTTGTGTACAAATTACTCAAATTGATTAGAATGCCTTGTTATTGGTCCAAATTTTGATTGGATTAGAATTGGAACGTCAATGTTAGCTAAATTAGATCCATTATCCCATTTAAGATGTTTCCAAGAACAAATAACAAAGGCATGTGTCTTGTGCAAGAGATTTGATAGGAAATAGCAATCTAGAACACCCAGGTGCAAAATTGGCATTTTGACTCAAAATGATTTGATTAAAGTTCGCTAGCCCATAAATTGCATTACCCCATTTATGGATACCCTAACCAAAATTGGCACTTTAATATGTTAATTTCAATTCATTTAATGTGATTTATCATTTTTAGGCCAAATTGTGCATTTTGGTAGAAATTGGTCAAAATCTTGGTTGGAGGTCATCGGTGGCCAGATTTAGGTGTCTACATGAATCATATAAATTGAATCTAAGTGAGTCTAATGAAGTGGGAGAGGTGTTAAGTGTTGAGTCTATGGGACTCTCCTGAAAGTGAACACATATCTAGATGAATAAATCATGTGTGTTCAAATGAAAAAAGTGGTACCCATTGACACCACCATCTAAATAACCTACAAAGATGCAAGGATTACTCTGAGGTTCCATATCCTTGCATTTCTTCTTAGGTATACATGCCATATCTGGTTATCTAAAGACTATAAATTTCTCAATTGTGGGTTTCCTATTATACCAAACTTCAAAGGGAGTTGACTTTTAAATCTTTGTGTGGAACCCTATTTTGAAGGTAGAAAGTAAAATTGATTAATTTGTCCCAATACTATCATGTAAGTGATTTAGAGTGAATCATACAGTAAATCATCTCTTTGAAGGACCTATTCATATGTTCTACAACTCCATTTTGTTGAGGACTACATGGAACTATCCACTATAAATCAATTCCCTCTATAGTTCAAAATGATCTAACCTATTATTGACATACTCACCCCCATTATCTATTTGAAGAACCTTGATGGATATCTCTAATTATTTTTTTTAAGAAACATTAAGTCTTGAAACTTTTCAAAAAAAAAAATAGATTTTTGCCTAAGGAAGTGAGCCCATGTGTATCTCAAGAAATCATCAATGAAGGTAAGGACATACTTAGCCCTTGTGAAAGATATACTAGGAAAATTCCCAAATACATCATTGTGTACTAACTCCAATGCCTATGAAGCCCTTCAAGCTTTGCCTTTGCCAAATTTCTCTTCAAGATGTTTCTCAAGGATGTAACCCTCACAAAAAACCTTAGAGAAATAGACATGAGGTAAGCCTATGACCATATCATTCATATTAAGTTGTTTTAGGTAGCGGTAGTTGAGGTGGCCAAATTGATCATGCCAAAGTTTGATAAATCCATCTTAATGAGTTAGTAATGTAGTCAGAGAAGAATCATATACAAAATGTGAGAAGGTATATAACCTATCTTGGTGATCTAACCTACCCAATGCCATTGTAGAATCATTATGCAACTCTTTGGTTATGACTAAATCTAGTGAAAATTCTACCCTCATGCCCTTACTAATATGAGTGATTTGGTACATTTATATGAGATTAGTTGAAATTTATGGAACACTTAAAACATTACTGAATATTCCTCCATCTATTTCAATAGATCCTCTCCTTGTAACTTCTACTGAAGTGCCATCACCCAAAGTGATATAATACATGTTATAAGGCTCTAAGGAATAAAACTCAACTTGTGAAGATCTCATGTGATGTGAAGCACTCAAATAAATAAACCATTAAGAGGTTGGAGCTATAACTACTACAAGATCCTTTCCCTTTTCTTTCTCTTTACCTTTGCCTTTTTCCTTAGACAAATCTTGAGTTGATAATTTTTTTTTGGATAGACTTAGGAACACCTATTTTGTTCTTTATAAAAGATGATTTAGGTGATCAATTTGTTTCTTCATGAAATTATGTTCATCATGACCATTTTTCTTGAAATAGGCACACTTAACCTTCTCTTTCTTAGGTTTATCATTGGAAGAGTAGATTTCAGTGGTTGTTTTGGCAGAAGTTGATTTTTTCCTTTTATCTTGATCCTTGTTCTTTTTCTTCTTCTATTTGTTTAAAGCCTTTGTATTCTAATTCCCAGTAATTAAATATTGAGGTTTTGAGGTTTTTAATGTGCCCATTTATATTAACTTGTCTTGCTTCCAAGTCAAGTCAATAACCAAAGGCATCTAAAGAGTTCATTTTCTATGTAGTTCTTAGAGCACTTTTAGTGGTATGGAAAGTAGAGACAAAGACCAAGTAATCAAGACCTAGCTTAGAGAGTATAGAAAGAATAATTTGGTCATATTTATTCTCTATTCCATATTATTTAAACTAAAATCTCAAAGACTTGAACTTGGCAAATAAATCTTGAAGGGTGTCAAAGTTGTTAAGACTTAGGCTGATAAGTTCATTTTCTAGTTCATGACCTCTTATCACATTTTGCTTCCCACAGAATGTTTAAAAAATGGTCCACACTTCATTGGGTGATTTGGTAGTTCTATATAAAATGGGAGATCAGGAGACACATAAAGACACATTAATCCATAAGCTTCATCACTATGATTGTATCACTTAATTTCTTCTATTTATGTAGTAGGTTCAGTTTCTAACCCCATTGTAATGCGATGTAAACCTTTGATCCTTAGAATAGTTTGCATTTTGATTTTCCATTCATGATAATTAAATGGTGTTAGAGGATTAACTAAACTTGTATCCATTATGCAAAAATAAATTTATCATAGTAGTAATTGAAGTTGTTTTTTGCTTCAAAAATAAAGGAACTGTAAGAAATGTGAAAGATGCACCATGACATAATAGCCCCCCCTAAAATTAATTTTGATTATGACACTTTATAATTTTAGAGAATTTTACAAAATAAATGAGACCAATGAATGGGACATGAAAAAACATGCACTTTTGAACAAAATGGTATTGAATTTTGAGTTACCAATCAAAAGTTATATAATATATCATTTTATTGTCTTTAATAGCCTATTTTAAAAAGCATAAAATTTATATACATTAATGGCTAAAAAATATATATGTCCTTATATATAGGGTATGGAATTAAATAAATGACCTCTATAGACACCCTTTTTTGGCCATAATTATGTTCCAATCAGACTTCATATTGATTTCTACCAAACAGTGTAAATTAAGCCTAGGATTCACTGAATATCCCAATTTTGACTACACATCAAACATTAGTGCTCAAAATCATGTTGAGGTATACCTATTTGGGATATTATCTTGTATATAATAGTAATCTCATATATTCACATCCATTCAACTTGTGACCTATCAAATTGATAGTTTGACCTTTGGACCCATTAAGCTGGGCACTTAAACAATTCATAAAGTGCAAAAATGCTAAGCAAAATGAATTAACTAAGTAAATAAAATTAAATGTTTAAGTTAAATTTATATATGAAATTAGTGAAAATTATTATTTTTTAAATTAAATTCCAATAAAAATGAGGCCATGATGATGTCATCATCCTCAAAGTCAAGGAATTAAAAATATCTCCCTTAAAGCCTTGGATTCAGAAATGGAGAGCCATGCTTAATAAATAAGATCTCTATCCCAAATATTAATTTCTTGTCCCCTACTTAACTCAACTAGAATAAATATAAAATTAATTATGGTTAACTCTAACCTAACTACACTTAGGTTAGAGTTAGTTTGGAAGGCTATAAATACAAGGCTTCACCCATTATTCAACAATCTCTTTTGGTGTAATGTTATGATGAAAAAATACCTTCAAAGACCCTCTTTGTAGTGTTATAATGCCCATTTATTGAGAGATCTAAGACAAATCCCAATCCAAGTACAACATTACCAAGGTGACAAGGAGAGATGATGTAAGGAGCATCATTGCCAAAGATTCTTTGATCACATGATCGAGTAGTTTCTTCTATGGCCAATACACAACTCTTGCTCTCAAGAAAGGTAAATAATAGTTGGTTTTTCTTCTATTGATAGTTAATTGTATTTTTATCTTGTTCCTTGAGTGTTTAGGCTTGAGGTGTTAAATTTATTAGTGTGATTTTGTTTATTTTTAATGATATTAACATCATACTAATCTCCCCTCTTGGATTCCTATTAATCACATAATGGAATACCCGATGGGACCATACACCCCATATGCATAAAGGGAGTATCTTGGGAGATTTTTGGAACCAAGAAGATTCATTCTAGAGCTTAGTTTTTTATTTTTCGCTAACTTCTCTATGTTTATCTTGTGACTACAAAACTATGAATTTGGTGCAGTAAACAGCAAAATTGGCGACCAAATTTGTGAAACTATCTCAAAAAATCATGAAATTGTACTGGTTTGACCTCGGCCCTAATAAATTGCAAAATGGGGCTCAAAAATAGTGAAATCATTGAGCAAAACTGTGAATTCATCTTACAAGAATATGAGGGTTTCCCTTTCCTTTTTGGGTTGATTATAAAGTTTTTTTACATTCATGAACTTATCTATTTTAGTTGAAAAATTACCATTTCAAGTAGTGAAATCACATTTCTGAGTAATGAAATTACATTTATAGGTTGTGAAATCATCATTTAGGGTTGAAAAATCATTTTCCAACTATGAAATTGCTAACAAATAATGAAATTATTGCTTTATATGTTTAATATTTTTCTACAAATTTTTATAGAGTTGTGAAGTCATTTCCAAAATTAAGAAATCACTCACTTGAGTTGTGAAATCATTTGTCAGACTAGCAAAAATTTCAAAATGAGCTACAAAATCATTCTAGAACCATGAAATTGCCCACTATAAGTCTTTATTGTATATGAGTTTTTTTGTATTTTTATGCCTGAACAATTTCATAGTTCATAGTTTACTACGTAGCTGTGAAATTATTCCAAAGAGCTAACTTTTATGTTTTCTTGAGCTAACTTATCGAATTTTAGCTTGGCTTAAAGAGTAAATTAATCCACTAACCTTGTTTGCTGAGAACTAAGCCAAGAAAGAGGAAGTTTGGGTTATTTTTAATCAATTTTTCATTTTGCAAAGTCAAACTTTACAACAAAGGTTAAAATTCATTCACATTTGGCTAAGGTGCTTAAAAAATCATTTAATAATTTATCTTTTATAATTTTCAAGATTTTACAAGTGCAAACATGACCCATGGGCCAAAATTTTGAAAAACATTTCAGTTTTGTGTTAGTAAAAATAAACTACATCTTTTGTTAGAGCTCCTAAGAGCATTTTTTATTCTTGTTTGTTCTTTAGCTAGTTTTTCATTACTTAGATTAAATTCTCTTTATTTTGGGAAAAAGAAACTATAGAGTGTATGTTCTCCCCCCATCCCCTTTATAGCACTTGGGTGACCAAAAATTCTTGGTTTATTGTCATTGCTTGTAAATTTATGTCATAAAAATGTTGTGTATGCTCTCCCCAAGTTCTGAGTGACTGGATGATTCAAAAGATACCTCTAAAGTATTTCCATTTTCATTTATTTATTTTTATGCATTTGTATTATATATGGGATTTCATCACCTCCCCACGAGTTCTTTAGGGGTGCATTGGCCTATGGATTCATGTCCCAACATCATACCAACCCCATTCCATGATGGGTTATATAAATTGGGCAAACCGTTGGATGGGATAGTGGTGAGTAGTTAACTTGACCATCGTAATGGGTACGCAGGCCATATGATAGCCATATATTAGACTTTAATAATAAGTACATAGATGAATTTATTATGCAAAGGACTAGACCATTGCATAACAAGATAAGTGGTTTGGATTCAATTGACATAATTATGCCCTTGTGTTAGCCACACTTATGACCATCTAGTACATGTGAAACTTATAGATTTTTAGTCAAACCCCACTTATTACAGAATTTCATGCCAAATGTCAGGTTTTCCTCACTCTAAGTTTGTGGCATGTACCGATGCTTGAGAGATAGAGGGGGAATTAAAAACTCTACCTACACTTGTACTTTAATTTTTGGATTAACAAGTAGTTCCTCAAAAGCATTGGTATAAAGATGGAAACTTTGGCTAAAGCTATGCACACCCATGTCAGTTATAGGGATAAGACGATCCATTTGTACTACTTCTATTTTATGTGATTTAAATGTGTGTTTTGAGACTAGAAATTATTTTTTTGTTAAAAAATGAGTCATAAAACATCACATGTTTTACACCACTTTATTATTCTATCTGTTTGGTGTCACACTTTTACCTTAGACTTTTCATTCCAAAAAAATTATGTATGCATGTCATTTATTTTAAAGAGGCATTGTTAGGCTACCTATTTCATCCCAAGAATTTGCCTTGGAATTTTGAATAAAAAATTGTTGTCATACATTTTGATCAAAGTAGCATCATTATTATATGACAACAATTTTGATCAAAGTAGCATCATACTTTGATCAAAACCATGTTGCCTTTGGTCTACAATTGGTGTCATCATGCCATCTATTTAGGTCTAGGACATTGTCCATTTGAAAAATTCAAAGTCTTTAAAACCAAGTTCAGAATTTGTCTTGTGAAGTTCAAATTCAAAATTGATTGTTCTATGCATTGGTCTTTGTTAATTTTGGCTCAGGGGTTTTCCTCTTACCTTTTGAAGTGTGCAACTTGGACTAAATCCTTTCTTGATTTAAAGACCCTTTTGCCTAGAACTAAAAAGAGGTCTATTTTCATGTGCCTTGAGTTGATTTATTGCCTTGAACGAAGGCCAAAATTCTCTTTTCAAGTACAACCTTAAGCATGCTTAGTTTACATTGGATCCTTACTTATCACTTGGGTTTGAATGCTTTACTCATCACTTTTTTAAAAAAATTTATTGAGAATGATTTTTCCAATTAGTTTTATAAATTTGTCTAGATTGAATGTATTATATCAAGGTCAAGTTTGTTTTAAAATCCATGTGCCAAGATTGAGTTAAAGTGTTTCAAATCGTTTGCCTTAGAGTTAGATTAACTATTTTACCTCAATATAGTGTGTTTTAAAATTCTAGCTTTATGTCTTCATACCAAAGACCTAAAATTTGCCTTTCAATTTTTAGACCTAATTTAATTTTAAGTCTATCTTTGTGCCTTCCTACAAAAGACCTAGCATTTTTTTTAGACCTAGATTAGATTTACACTTTGCCAAAACCAGGATTCAAATTTGCTATTCATTTGACCATTTTTATGCAAGACCTTAGACCTTGGAGATATTTGAGACCAAACTTACTATTGCTAATTTTGAGATAGAGATCCATTCTAGGCCAAGTTCAAACCATTTTCAATAATAGGCTGAATTTTCCATTTATACCAATTTTATAGATGTACCAGGTATCAACCAATCTTTTTAGACTACATTTCAGGAGTTTTGTGAACTTTAGACATTTTTTCATCGGACTTTAGTTATGGATTCAGATATGCCTTGATGCACATGTAGGGGGACCATGTACAATCTAGATTACAAAGACATGGTCACAAATGAGGCTTGTGTTCAAGACCCATATGGAGATGACATAGTTTATGAGATGGATTCATATCCCCCTTATACTGCTCAATATATGGAACAAGGCCAAGATCCATTAGCACACTACCTAGTCAATACACCTCCTTATCCAAGTCAAGAACAAGAACAAACAACTCAATACCTTGATAGTGTGTCATTTATTATCAAACAAGTCTAAAAACAACCTTACTATATTACCATGCCATCAACCTATGACCCATACTTGTTTGATAATCACTTTCTTGAAAACAAGGATGAGGTTTTAGTTAGAACTGTAGAGGTAGGGGACAAGTTTTCATAAGACTTTCCCCATGAAAAACTACCTAGTCTAGTTAGAGTGCCTCAAAATGTACATTATACCCAGACTATCAAACAAGCCTCTATTGGTTATCCTTTGGTAGTCATGTATATGTCACACCAAGATCCAAATATGCTTGCAAAAGGAAAGGGCCCAATGGCATGCCAATTCATGCAAATGCAATAAGCATATTAGACTTTCTTAATCTAGCACAAAATTTCAACACTTTGGCTATATCAATTACCCCACTTATAGAGCTAACTCCTTCAACAGGAGTGCCAATTGATTTGTTAGGTCATGCTAATTTGGGTGTGGACCCATTTTCCCAAAGTACTTTAGTAGGTGACATGTTTAATGTCCCATTTATTAAAGATGTGATTTTGTCTTCTACTTAAGACCATGTACCAAATGTAGTGGATAACACATAAATGTCTTCCAATTCAAGCCAAGGTGGATTAAATACACCACCAAACAATCTACAATAATAAGTTCCTCTTTATAATACCATGAGTGGTTTACAATAGTAGGGGGTAGGAATGACTAGTTCCCAACTGCAAAAGTTACTCCCTCTCCTCAACTAACTACTTCTTCAAGCATGCAACAATAGCAGATAAGTAGTCAAGTACCAACCAATGTTTTACCCTAATAAGTGGTGAATGTTATCCTACCTCAATAGGTGATGGTTAATATTCCACAACCACAAGCACAAACCAATTTACCACCTCAACAAAGGCAGAACACTATGCCACTTCAATAGGTGGAAATATATGTTCCACCTTAATATGTAGTGATAATTCTAATCAACAATGTGTTCCTATTGGTCAACAAAAAATTCCAAACACCTAAAAAGAATCTAGTTCACAACAGATGTTTGTCCAATAAAGAGATGTCAATATCCAGCAAGTACCTATTAGACAACCATTTCCTTTTACCGAACATATACACATATTCAAAGATAGGGCCTTGGTCAACAATAAGTATCATTTATTCAACAAAGTTTAAGTAGTTGACATCCATTTCCTACTCAAACTTAGTAGGAATAATACCTTTCACAAAGCCACATAATTTCATCCCAACCTTAATCTCCTCAAACCCAAGGTCATATTCCAAATCTAAACTACAATATTTACTAGCAACGCATGTAATATCAACAAACTAATCTTAATGTGTGGATGTATATTCCTAGTCAGTTGGTCCATCAAACTAACATTCCATAATACTTCATACCTCCACTATACCCTAGTCAAGGTAATCCACCTTTAACTACCCAGATACAACCATAACCAAATTTTCTATCAAGTTTCTTAGCCCAAGAACTGCAATAGATGAAGGATGCAATTGTAGCCATTAAAACATGAAAATAGATCAAGAAGTGCAAATTGGATGATGTGCATTCATTCCCATTTAACATGGAGTATCTATAGATACCATTTCCTCCAAGTTATGATCCACTAAAATTTGACAAGTACAAGGGTAAAAGAGATCCTAGAGAGCATCTAAAAGGGTTTTTTGTCGCTTTTCAGCCATTGGCATATAGTAATATCTACCTACTTATTATTTTTACTTGAAGTCTAGTTGGATAGGCTTTGGAGTGGTTTCTTAAGTTTCCAAAGAACTCAATATCTAACTTTGATGATCTCTCATATAAACTACTTACAAAGATAGAGAGTGTTTTCTAGTCACTCCACTCATAATCTACCAGATAAATAATTGGTAGTTATGTTTACCATAAAATTACCCAACAAAATATATTACTACTTAGAGATTCAACACTTAGAGCTTCAATGTACTCACACTTTCAAGGAGATCATTAAGAAATGCATGTAGATAAAAAAGGCCCTTATCAACAAATGAATTATCAAGTTATCTTTTTCAAACTAGATCAGAGCCAAAACCAAAACTCAAGACCAAGTCAAAACCCTAGCCTAGTCTAAATGCAAGCAGCTACACCTACTCAGGCTAATAATTATGAAAAAATCAATCTATACAACCACAACAAGAATGCTATCGATAATGGAGTCACTAAGTCAAGTCATGTTCAAATGGTATAAACATTGTTGTTCAGATTATGCCATAAATGTAGCTTATTACACAAATATAACATATCTAACAAGCACGGTCTATGCCTCAACCCAGACCATCTCCTCTAATGTTACAACCACTACTATTAAAAACCCCTCCTTCAAGAAGAAGACCCACTCTTAGAGTCTTCAATGACTTTGGTGAGCCTATTGAATTAGTGTTTCATAAATTAGCAGTGACCAATATCATTAGTTGGTTAATTTCATAACACTTTATTGAGGGTATGCCTTATCTAGATTGATATAAAGAGCATAAATTATATGAATACCATCATGTTTATGGACATTTTATATGTTGCTATGTGCATTTGAAGCACCTTATTGAAAATATGTGGAATAATAGAGCATCTACTTTTGATCAAAACCTAGGTATCTACCAAAATCCTTTTCCACAACATACCAGTACCAATCAACAATAACAACAATGAAGATCATAGCCAAAACAAAAAATAAAAATAGTAATAGTAGTAACAATAACAACATCAAATGAAAAATGGAAGTAACCAAGGCCAAAATATCCCTAATAATAGCAGACCTACCACACAATTACACATGACTGCAATAAATTTATAGGTCATATTATGGTTGGGCATGTTTCTACCATTACCATCAATACTAGACCAAATGCAAATAGACTAGGACCATTATCTAACAATGCACATCAACATACCAAATCCAGTAATCCTTCCTTGACCTATGACCTTAGCCAAACACAATAACAACTAAGGATTACCATTTCAGGACCTTATGCCAATAACTCTTCATTATCTATGACCATAACTAAGCACATTGGTAATCAATAATTATCCTCTCTGGCCCATCTCCATCATTTTCTATTTATGACAATCTTGTACCTAATCTAAATTATACAATTGTAAATTGATGGTATAAAATCACCATCCCAGGCTTATAACCCCATACCAATGAGCCAATCTAACCCATTATGCCAGCTAGGAACAAGCCAACTACCATTATTAAGTAAAAGACATGATATTATGGAACAACTCCAAAATACACTTGCACAAATTTTTATTCTAGATTTGTTATGTACGTCTACCATCCACAAGAATATCCTTACTAAACTCCTAGGCCAAAGCTAGGTGATAAATGATATTACACCAAAAAAATTTCAAGCTTTGGTTGGACACTTATCCTCAAGCCAATAGTTGACCTTTGACTAAAGTTATATATCTTCCCTTGGACCTCTCCATAATAACCCATTATACATTTAAGTTGTTATCACATGACACAAAGTTAAACATGTCCTCATAAAAAATGAATCAGGCCTAAATATTGTGTCTCTAAAGCCAATCAATCATCTGGGATATATAATAGCTAAACTTTAGCCAGAGACTATTATTATCAAGGACTATGACAATAAAGACCAAAAATCACAAGGAACCATTATTTTGTCAGTGATCATTGGGCCTTTGACCCATGATACACTTTGCCATGTGTTAAACCTAGATTTATGATATAATTTACTTTTGGGTAGACCATGAATACATGAAACTCGTGCAATAACTTCAACATTGCACTAGTGTATCAAGTTTCCTCACTTTGGGATGGAGGTAACTATCCATGGATATTTACATCCATATAAACACTACAAGCATTTGGAGGCTCAATATGAAAGCCACAATTACCATTTTGGTCTGGACCTAGTGCTAAATAATGATAAAGATAAAGAGATACTTGTTGAATTTTTAGAAATGAATTGTATAGATCCTGATAGCCTTATCTTGACTTCACATATGCCTCTTATTCAAATGTCTAATCATTTTACCATTTTAGCTAATGGTCCAGGAGAGTATTTTATCCATGACACCTTCCATATTTCCAAGCTTCCATAAAAACCCAAGTTCTATGAAAGGCCCAAAGCTAAGCCAATTTTCATGAAATGGTGACGAAAGGGAAAAGGAAAGCTTTATAGCCCTATGCCTATTATTTTTATACCTACCACTATCCAAGAATATGACCTACTTGTAAATGACGACTCTAGGTTATATAATGACAAATTGGTTGATTACTACTGAAGTACAAAGTATCCCATCCCTAATAGGATTATGGATAACCAAACATATGAAGGCAGAGGCCTAGGGACAAATGATTAGGGTACTATTGAGCCCATATCTATAACCAGATACAAAAGAACTCATGGCCTTGGATTTAAACTACCTAGGGGTGACCCCACACATTTTGTTCATGTTCCTACACCAATGACTAGTGATGATGATACCAACAATAAGGTAGAGTCTGATCATAGCATATACAAAGACCTTGCCATTACCAGATTATTCAACCCATATACTATTTATACTATCACATTAGTAATCTGACATTCCCCACTACCTTTTTATCATCCTTAACTAATAGACTAGGACCAATAAGAATCCATAGGACCTTTAGATGATTTTGAGAATGATGAGGCCTTTTGTGATTTTCTAGGCCTAAGAGACAATGTTTAGTTGGGAGACCACAAATCAGGGTTATCTATCGAACTAGATCCCATAATATATTTTGGAGAGTGGGTAAACACCCTTAGCCAAAAATAAAAGAATAAAACATTGAGGTCCCAAAGTGAAAACCTCTTTGAGGCACTTTTGGATCAGGGTAAAAATAAATAAAAAGGTCAGTCTCTTGGTGAAAACCTATTTTAGGCACCACTAGATGGGGATGTTCACCATTATTCAAATGAAGCTCAAGAGACCACCAACAATGAACTTGATTTTGGGTCTAAGTTCATTACACAAAAACATCATGCCTTTCATCAAATTGTCTAAGAACAGCCCACAGTATTTGTTACATGGCTATTACTACCATTAGGAGATTTAGATTCATCTTGCTTGGGAGAACGTGAAGAACTAGTTTGATCATAGGCCTTGTCACTGCTATCCAATTTATGTCCTTGCCAACTATTATAGAAGATGGCTCCACTCTCCTAGTAAAATATACTATGGTAGTCAACATTGGGACTCTAGAGGACCCAAAGTGGATAAATTAGGCACGTCCCTCATTGAGGAGGAATGCAAAGTTTTTACAACCCTTTTGAGGGAGTTTATTAACATATTTGCATTGGCCTATTTGGACATGCTAGGTTTGGACCTCACATTGGTTGTACACCACCATGTTTTGCATCTTGATGTCAAACACATGACAAAAAAAGTATGCAAAATGTATCCTTGTATTATTGTGTGAGTTAAGTAGGATTTGGAAAAATTCTTGGAAGTGAGATGCATCAGATTGATCAACTACTCAGAATGGATCTCAAACATTGTGTATGTCAGTAAAAATCCAAAAGGGATCAGAATCTACACCAATTTCAGAGACATCAACAAGGCCTTCCCTAAGAATGGCTTTCCTCTACCGAATATCAACATGATAGTTGACTCCATAGCTAAGTATGAAATGCTTTCCCTCATGGATGGATTTTTAAGATATAATTAGATCAAGATTGTGCTAAAGGAATAACACAAAATAATGTTCACCACTTCTTGGGGAACATTTTTCTATTAAGTCATGTCGTTCAGCCTCAAGAATGTTGGGACAACATACCAAATGGATATGACATTTATATTTCATGACATGATGCATGATATTATTGAGGACTACATCAATGACATATTGGGTAAATCTAAGACCCGTACAAAGCATCTAACCACACTACAAAGGATATTTTAATGGCTTCATGAATACAAAGTTTGACTCAATCTTAAGAAGTGCATCTTTGGTGTCACTTTAGGTAAATTTTTAGGCTTTATTATCAATTTTCAAGGCATTCAAGTTGATCCTACCAAGGTTTGAGCCATTACAAAATGTTGCCACATTCTACTTTGAAGTAGCTCTATAGTTTGCATAGAAAAATCTAGTTTATCAGATGCTTCATTTCACATTTGGCTAATAAATTACATCCTTTCACTCATTTATTGAATAAAGGTAATACATTTCTTTGGGATGCATAATTTCATAAATACTTTGAGTAGCTAAATGAATACTTAGCTAATCAATCATTTTTGTTACCACCAATGCTAGGGAGGCCATTTCTATTATACCTATCTTCCACTGGAAATGCCTTAGGGGCACTATTAGCTCAACATGATGAACATGGAAAAAATCATAGTACTATCTAAGTTGTAAACTAGTAGCATATGAACATAACTATACACCAATATAAAAATCTTATTTAGTTATGGTCTTTTCAGCCCAAAAGCTATGTCATTATATTCTCAACATAAAGACCATAATCATTACAAAAGTAGATCCACTCAAACATCTACTATCAAAAATAGATTTATAGGACTACATGGCTAAGTAGATCATGCTTCTGAGTGAATTTGAGATTGAGTATGTCAATCAAAATGCCATTAAGGGACAAGTACTTGTAGATTAGCTTGTTGAAGCTCTTTTTTAAGATATTAAACCACTCACTTTTACATTCCTAGGTGATCCCCTCATGACCATCATCGAAATGCCTCCTGAGGAGAAGCACTGGAAGCTATATTTTGATGGGTCATTCACATCTCATGGATCTAGATCAGGCCTATTATTTATTACACTACATGGGATTTTGTTCCCAAATCATTTTGTATCAACTTTCTTTGTATTAATAACATGGTTGAATACAAATCACTCATTGTAGGGATTCATCAAGCAGTACAATGGAACATTCAACATCTCTTGGTTCATGGTGATTCTAATATAATCATTGATTAGGTTATAGATCAATTCCAAACCAAAGATGATAAATTAGAACCATACAAGTCCATGGTGGACATTCTCAAGCAGCAAATATTATAGAAAGGGAGTCAATTCATCATTTATGGAGTCAGGCACTTATCTAGTTATCCAAATCAATTCTAGACTCATTACAACTCAATGTAAACATGGTATATTCCCATATCATTCAACATTTATCACTCAACTACACTGACATCAATTCACACAAGGCACAAGCCTTATGCGCTCACCTGAAGTGTAGTAGAGAAAGAACTGAGGCCCACATTAGGATAGTTGTGCCATGGTGCAAACTTTCACTATGGGACTTGGTTATTCAGAGAAGTCTTGTGATAGATTCATAAGGGTGTAAGATTTTATCAATATAATATTAGCATCATATAGGTGTTAGATGTGTCAAGGGGATGCTTTAGATCAAGTTCTCATGCTTAGGCTAGCACTTTTAGCAAGGATATCAATGCTTGGCACATGACCTATTGTATACTTAGACTAGTCCTACAAGACATGTTGACAACATCAATTTAAAAAGGGATGTCATTAACACCCTAAACCATAAGCTTGTAAACATCACACTTAATATAGTTATATGTAAATTACAACATTATAACCATTTTGTATTTAACTAGTGATTCCAAGGATGCTTAAACTAGGTTGAACATAATTTGAATTAGCATCCATCCTCTTTAGTGAAAGTTCAACTTAAATAGATTTTATGTTTATATAGAAACAAAAAATGATCTTGGGCATGTAAAAATAGAGCCTTTAGGGCATCTAAATTGATCCTAAGTTTTAATGGTGGTTAAAACACTATATATGGAACCAATTCTTCAGACATTTATTGCCTAAATCTGCATCTCTCCACTCACTAGTTTGAGCTCAATTTTATAGCACATAAGAGCATCTCCTTGTTAGAGTAGAGAGCGCATGTTGGGTACTGGGTTGGAGCCTTTATTGATCATTCTACTGGTTCCATCACCTTAAATCCTTTGCATTATGGTTACCACATGTATCCACTCTTGAAGATGCCCTAAAAATTTGGGTGCTAATTAATTGCTCATCAACTAGCATAAAATCTACATTGATTCCTCAAGCTGGCATAAAATATACCAAAATAGAAATCATGGCAAGTGATTGCCTTGCATCAAGATGTCTATCGAGTTAGCATGGATCTATACTTAGTCAAAATAAGGGCCCAACATTACCTCATATAAAATTTCTAGTCTACTCTCAGACTAAGCTGGCAAAGCCTTTGACGTGTAGAAATCAAACACTCTCTCCTTAAGTTTAGTGCTGAAGTACTCAAATCCCTTGATATTGAATTGATTTCCTCAACGATGCTATCTACCTCCATGGATGTGGCACTCAGCACGAGCACATATGTCTTCTCCATCTCTTTTCTAAAGGTCACAAGATTTTCCTTAGCCTTCATCACTCCTTCCTCAAGGATTGCTCCTTGTTCATAGGCCTTCATTTATAAGGCATGGAAGAGTGCTTCTAGGTTCTACTCTTGGTCCTTTATTTGTGTGCTCAACACATTGAACCTACCCATTATCTATGTGCACTTTGCCCTACTTGTAGAGTATACCTTTGCCATCAACTCTTCCTTCTCCCCCTTTACTTGCTTGAGGTGTTTGTCTATGATTGAAGTTTGGTTATAAAAGTTAATGAAGATGGTGTTGACTACATCTAAACCTTCTTGTAGCTTTATGAAGAGGTCTTCTACCTCTTCAAGATTGGAAACTAGCTATTTCTATAGCATGACACAAGGGTCTTCTTCTTCTTCCTATGCCAGCTCCACTTTCATCCTTGGGAACATATGCTCCACTAACACACATACTTTTCCAACCTGTAAGAGGTTTGATGTATCAACAGTGACCAAAAGGGATGTTTTGGTGGTATTTATATGCTTGCATAATTTTTTCAGCTTGAAATTCATGGCCTGTGCTTCTTCTTTGGCATCCTTGGTGATTTTTTTCCATTTATTCACCCTAATATCATTGATAATTTTCTTTCATGGGAATTCAATGGCCATCCAAATGAGTGCATTATCTTATCTAACTGGGTTCATGGTGTGCGTATTTATAATAAGGGAACCATATCCTTCTTCAGGTTTATCTGTACCCAATATGGCCTTTTGAGGTGCCTTAAAATGAGGCTTATCCATGTAGTTTTTGAATGTAAACAAAATTTGTTTACACATCCTATCTATGGTGGAGTCAGGGGATATGTATTCAAACATATAAAAATCTTCATCTGTCCACCCCTTATGCACCTTCTCTCTGAGGCTCAACTCTATGCCTTCAACTTCTACAATGGCCAACTATGTTTGTTCTTATTCCTTTTCATCAGTGTTACTGCTTTATTTAGTGCTTTCCTCAGAGGTGTCTTCTTCATGTTCCTATAGGGGTTATTCTTTGGACTTGTCCCCTTTGTCCACTTCTTCTTCCTGGGGTTTGTCAGCACTTACCTCTAGGTGTGTTCCCTTGGTGCCAACTTTGCCTTCCTCACGTTTCTGTCAGGGTTCCTCGATGCTCTTTGTTTGTTATTTTTCCAATGCACCAACATCACCTTCCTTTTTTCAAGTGCCCCTTCACTACTTTGGCATGCCTCTTATAAAGTTTGATCTACTTCACTAGTGGGGGTATTGGGTGCCTTCTCTATTGCTTCCTCATTTGGTTTCATTCTTGTAGGAAACTCCTTTTTCTTATTCTCTTTCTTGGTCTTTGCATATTTGGATGCCTTCCTTTTATTGGCCTTCTCTTCCTTGTATTTCTCCTCCTTGGCCTCAACTCTCTCAATATCTTCCTAAGCCATGTCATCTTCCTACATTGCCTTCCTCTTTTTCTCTAGTTCTAATGCAATCTCAATCTCTTCCTCTTTGTGGCCCATTTTCTTCCATAGCCTTCTCTTTTCCTCCTCAGTTCATAGGGGCTATGTGGAGGTCTCTTTGGATGAGGCACTAGGCAACTTCTTTATCTCTTTAAGCATGGTAGTAGTGCCACTTTAGAGGGCCTTATGAACTTCCTCAGCATTGGGCTCCTCTCCCACTTATTGTACAATGTACAATGGGTCCCTTGGACTTCTTCTTTTTTAACTTCTTACTAGAAGAAGTAGTCTCTGTTATGAAAGGCACGTGATTTTTCTTTGGAGGAAAAGGGCTTGATTCTTCACCAGATGTGACCCTTAACTTTATGTGCTCTTAAATTTTTGCAAGTGTATCTCCCTAATTTTTTTGGGGAAACTTATTTTACATTGATGACACTAGATTCCCATTATCACCACTCTAGAGGGGGAGGCCATCACCCTTCTCAGGGTCTACACCCTTCTTTTGCATCTTCATCTCATAAAATAATTTAAAGATGTACCCTATGATGATTTATCTTTATGTGAGATGGAGGTTTGTTACATCAGAGTCATCTTCCTCATATTTTATGGATTTACCTCTCAAGCACACATACTAGTGCCTCAACCTACTCCTTGCTAGGTCCATGACTTTCATGAGGATGTCTAGTTGTTGTACATTGAGAATCCTCCTTAGCACCTCCTTAAAATATTTAACAAAAAATACATAAGGGAGTTTGATTCAATCAGATAGGTTAGCATCTATGAGTGTTAGGTGCACTACATAGAAATGTTGCATGATGCTAAATGTTGCATGATGTTAAAGGTCACCATCCCAAACATGTGTTGGAGGAGATCTTATGAGATGTACCATTCTATCCTAAATGCTTCAATGTATTGAGTGCACCACCCCATTACTCATATCTTATATTTTTGGGAGGAGGGTTAGCAGGTGAAGTCTTAGTACTTCAGTGTCAAGGAGTCTTTATGTGTTGGGAAGACCCAAAGATTGTCTTCATCACCATCAAGAATGCCGATCTCCTCTATGACTATTAATATCAACATCGACCCCCATATGAAGGTCTCTCATTCCATGTGACACTCAAGCACATTCTTCACCATCTCTTTAATAATGAATTTAGCAATGTTGAATTTGACCCCTTGCACCATGTGATGGGTGATGCATAAGTAGGCCTTGCTAATGTCTATCCATCTTCCATCAGGGCAAAGTTTAAAACTCAAGAGGTGTGATATAGACCTTGTGCTAGGGTCCTTTATGTCCTTTATTAGGAACACAAATCCTCTTTTTTAGTAACCAAGGATTTTTGAAACCCTCTCCACCTCTACATCATCTACCATCATCAGGTGGATGTTTGCACCTATGTTTGGGAGCCTAGTAATTTTGACAATTAGGCATGTTGATATTCACATGCATCTAACTAAAAAGTAGAAGTAATCTTCATGGATGTATGAGAGGAGGAACTGCATGAGTTCCTTTAGCTTTCCAAAACATGAAAACTCATAGAGCTATGTTGTAGTAATAGTCGTAAGCCTGTCTTGGATGGAGACATCAAACACAATTGTGCTTGCCTCTATCTTTACTCCCATATCAACCACCTAGTCTTGGTTGATATCTTATGCATTGATTGATTTGTGATGGTTATATTATTTCAACCTATAGGTGTGTGTGAAGGACACTCAAGTCTCCCCTGTCAAGACCTCTAAGGGAAACTACATTTCCTTGTATGACATTTTAGTGAGTGCCTTAGGTTCAACCTCAAAAATGCTCACCCCTTCCACTAAATATACCTTATTCTTTGTAGTATTTTTCTCTTCTACCATCCATACCCTCTTGGCATCCTTTTACACCTATGGTGGACTAGAACTCATTCATTTATTCCCCGTTCAGAACTAGCTAGTGTTGAAGTGTGATTTGTTGATCTTGCCAAAGCTTGTAATGTTTCTTGGTGCATCCTCACAATTATTATATTTGTCAATATTACTTCAGCTCTCGAGCTTCATTCATCATTAATATTAGCCTTAGCATCATTCCAAATTTCTCATGTCTGGTTCTCTGTTAATCTCTTCTCACACACCTCTATTCCAATCTCAAATGAGACATAATCTCACTCCCTATTTACTCATTCTCATTCGGAGGTTGTGGGTGCTTAGGTCTCTTTGTGATAACATTTTCTTAGGCCAATAATAGGATAATAGATGCCATAGCTACCATTGGTTCTTTGATCTACAGCACAAATAAGGCAAAAAACTACCATTTCCTTGTTGAACATCTTCTAGTGCCTACTCATGAACCTTCAACCATTGAAATGATTTGTGATATTGTTGGTCTTAGTTTTATTTGGTGTTTATATTTATATAACTACCTTCACGACCAAGTCCTTCCACTAGACCTTTCATAAGCAACAAAAAGCCTTCACACACCAAGCCTCTTGATATACCCTACTTGGCCCAACCCTTTACCATAGAAGCTTTGATGTAACTTTGATTTATTATTTAAATTTGGTAGAAGTTGCACTAGTGTTGAGGGAAGTTCATGAAGGAATATGTGGAGCCTACACTAGCAAAGTCATATTTTCCAAAAAGCTTCTACATACTGGTTATTATTGGCCAACCATAGAAGTAAATGCAACTGCTTATGTAAAGAAATGTAATAAATGTCAAAGGCATAAAAAATTGATTCATGCTCTAGCCTGAACACTTAAACCAATGACTATACCATGGATGTTTTCAATGTAGGGACTCGATCTCATTGGGAAGATTAACCCTACCTCCTCAAATGGCCATAAGCATATCCTTACCACCATCGAGTAATTCACTAAGTGAGTTGAAGCTCTATCCCTCACGTGACTAGAAAATAAATTTCTAAATTCATCTTCAACCATATCATCTTCCATTATGATATCTTATCTGACATTATATCTGATAATGGCATATCATTTAAGAAAAATGATGTTAAAGCACTTTGTGCTGATTTTAATATCACCTGATATTTTTACACTACATATTACCCATAAGGTAATGGCCAAACATAGGCATATAACAAGACCATTGTCAATATTCTTAAGAATATTGTCAATGATGTTATTTGTAATTGGCATTTATAGATCTTTTGTGTTAGGGTGTGGAGCTAAAAGCTTCAACTATTTGCACACACATGAAGAAAGGATGCTGAAGAACCAGAGCCACCGGCATTGGCAGTATGACCGACGTCGGTCAGATGCAGTGGAGAAGGAGACCGGCGACGGCAGAGAGTCGGCCGACGTCGGCAGCACCAGACAGGTAGGGACCGATGTCGGTCGCCTGTGCGGTCCAGAACTGCTGTTTACGAACAGTCAGTTAGTTAAACCGAGTGTTTGCATGTTAAGAGACTATTTTAAGTCGCGAGCTGTGTGTCTAATTTTAGTAGTTAGAGGTCTATTTTTGTAACCATGGATTTCTATTTAAAGAACCATGAGGCATGTATTGTAATTATCATATTGATCAAGTAAGAGCATTGAAGCAAGCAAGGTCAAGGAGATCTACAGGTGTAAGGTCAAGGAGATCAGCTATAGCATTCAAGGAGGGATTGTAACTCAGGTTTTAGAGTTGGTTTTGTGTTGAGCAAGAGAGAGAGGGAAGAAGGTCTTGAGGTGTGGCAAGCCTTTGAGGTGGAGGAAGAAGTGGCATCTTCCTTATTTGTATTTTCTTCTAGTATTATCTAATACAATTGTGTGTATTGTCTCTCAAATTCTTTGCTGTCTCATGTTTCTAGTTTCTTAATCATTTTGGTATAATTTCCGTGTTCAATTGCTCATATATAAGTAATCAATTATGCTACCGTTGGATAAGGGGCCTCCTAACAGTTGGTATCAGAGCTACGGTTTATAGGAAGCAGGTTATTGTTTTTGATTACAGGTCATTCATAGGGTTTTCTAATTGAGTGGGAGTTCAGCAATGGCAGAAGAAAGCAAGCTACGAATGGAGAAGTTTAACGGCAAGAATTATCAACACTGGAGGATGCAGATTGAGGACTATTTGTATCAGAAGGATCTGTACTTACCATTGGGTGGGGTTGCATGCAAGCCCACAGATATGAAGGATGAAGAATGGAGTGTTCTTGATCGGAAGGCTCTTGGTTCCATAATGTTGAGTCTTGGAGCTTCTGTGATTTCCAGCTTATCACAGTGCAAAACAACGGAAGAGTTGATAAAGTCCTTGGCAAATTTATACGAAAAGCCCTCGGCTTCTAATAAGGTATACCTTATGAAGCAGCTATTTACTTTACAAATGCAGGAAGGAGGTTTGGTACATACTCATCTCAGTGATTTCCATGGTTTGGTAAACCAATTAGCTTCAGTCAACATTGTTTTTGATGATGAGGTAAAGGCTCTCTTGATTTTATGTTCTTTGCCTGAAAGTTGGGACGGTATGGTTATGGCAGTAAGTAACTCCACATCTGCTTCTAAAATCTTAAAGGTTGATGATGTTGTGAGTGTGATTTTGGATGAAGAAATACGCAGGAGAAGCACAGGTGAATCATCAGGGAACGCTCTAAGTGCGGAAAGCAGAGGAAGGCAAAAGGAGAAGATTGAGCAAGGGAAATCAAGGTCGGGAAGGAGATCCGAGTCTAAAGGTATTCCCTGCTAGTTTTGTGGAAAGAAAGGACATACAAAGAAGGAGTGTTGGTTGAGAGATAAAGAGAATCAACATGCAGGTATGGAAGAAGCAAAGGACGCAAACATTGTGGTACAGGATGCTCTCATACTTTCTTTGGATAGTCACGTAGGATCATGGATATTAGATTCTGGTTCATCTTTTCATGCATCCCCAAACAGAGATTTGTTTCATGAGTATGAACAGGGAGATTTTGGAGTTCTTTATTTAGGGGATGGTACACCTTGTCAGATAGTTGGCAAAGGGAAAGTGCAGCTGAGATTGCAGATTGACAACACATGGGTGTTGAAGGAGGTCATGCATGTTCCAATTCTGAAGCAGAGTTTGATTTCTGTAGGAAGGTTGGGAGATGAGGGATGCACAATAACCCTCACAGCGGATTCTTGGAAGGTTACCAAGGGAGCACTTGTTTTAGCAAGAGGTAAGAAAGTAGGTTCTCTTTATCTATCTACTTGTACTACTGATTCCACTTCTGGTGCAGATTCGAAGATGTGGTCTATTAGGCAGGGTCACATGAATAAGAAGGGAATGGAAGTTCTTGACTCAAAAGGTATGTGTTCAAGTTCAGAAGGCATGGATAGAATTCATTGCAGGAAAAGGAAATTTGAGGCTTTTGACAAGAACAGGGATGTCTTGGTGTTCATGGAGGAGATGAAGGCCTTAGAACAGTTACAGGCAGTAAATAAATCTGAGCAGGGCAGCATGGATATAGATTTGATCCAAGAAGAGCTCACGGATGAAGAATTCATCACTCACGGGAACACACAGGCACCGATGTCGGTTACTTGGAACCGACGTCGGTCATCCAGACACCGGCTTCGGTCATGTGCAGACCAGCAGGGTCGGTAGGTCGGGCAGGAGAAGTCCGACGTCGGTCATCAGGACCGACGTCGATAGGGGGGACACCGGCGTCGACCAGGGGTAACGACGTTGGCAGTCAGGATCAGTGCGGGGAACCGACATCTGTCGGGAGCAGACTGGGAGTTGGCCGAGATCGGTCACTGGAACGGATGTTGGGTGGATCTATGAGTCTCAAACACCCATACAGAGGTCAGAAAAGGTATGTGAACCTCATATTCGTTGTTCACCTTCTTTATATTGCTTACTGATAGTCATGAACTAGGAAGATGGAGGAAGCAATGCAGGTAGAATCCAGAAACAGTGGGAGCTTGACATGGATGAGGAGTGTGAGTCCTTGGATTAGAGCCAAACAGGTACTTGTTGGTGGAGTTTTCAGCTAGATATAGAGGGATGGATTCCCGTTTTAGAGAAGAGAGTGGATGGACATCTGAGACAGAAGGCTATGGTATATGGTCTTGAGTTATGCTGCAGGGCAATGGAGGTTTGACCATTATTTTTTATCTTTACCAGGTTGGATAATATTAGCTACATTATCCTGTTACTGTATTGTGTTACTTTTTGTAGGGTTGCATATACAGGGAGTTTTCTGAGCTAAGGGTAGAGTTGGTTTAGAAGTATGTCATGAAGAATTTGGGAGCAGCAAAGTTCTTGTGGCATAGGTGACATATATAGCATCACAGGTTTGCGTGGTGGTTGGTCTTCAAGGGTGACTTTGAAGAGGGATACAGAGCCTAAGGAACAAAATAGATGGTGTACAGGTACAGGTACAGGTTGCAACTGTTTATCTCCAAGTGGGAGATTGTTAGGGTGTGGAGCTAAAAGCTTCAACTGTTTGCACACACATGAAGAAAGGATGCTGAAGAACCAGAGCCACCGGCGTCGGCAGTATGACCGACGTCGGTCAGATGCAGTGGAGAAGGAGACCGGCGACGGCAAAGAGTCAGCCGACGTCGGTAGCACCAGACAGGCAGGGACCAACGTCGGTCGCCTGTGCGGTCCAGAACTGCTGTTTACGAACAGTCAGTTAGTTAAACTGAGTGTTTGCATGTTAAGAGACTATTTTAAGTCGCGAGCTGTGTGTCTAATTTTAGTAGTTAGAGGTCTATTTTTGTAACCATGGATTTCTATTTAAAGAACCATGAGGCATGTATTGTAATTATCATATTGATCAAGTAAGAGCATTGAAGCAAGCAAGGTCAAGGAGATCTACAGGTGTAAGGTCAAGGAGATCAGCTATAGCATTCAAGGAGGGATTGTAACTCAGGTTTTAGAGTTGGTTTTGTGTTGAGCAAGAGAGAGAGGGAAGAAGGTCTTGAGGTGTGGCAAGCCTTTGAGGTGGAGGAAGAAGTGGCATCTTCCTTATTTGTATTTTCTTCTAGTATTATCTAATACAATTGTGTGTATTGTCTCTCAAATTCTTTGCTGTCTCATGTTTCTAGTTTCTTAATCATTCTGGTATAATTTCCGTGTTCAATTGCTCATATATAAGTAATCAATTGTGCTACCGTTGGATAAGGGGCCTCCTAACATTTTGCACCTCTGGGCTTATCATTCTAATTATCATACTCTAACAAGAGCCACACCATATTTATTTGTCTATGTAACTGAGGCCATTCTTTACATCAAAGTCAAGTTACCTTCTCTACATATCTCATTGAATCACATCCTTGATGATGAAGATTAAAAAGTCACTCATCTACGAGAGCTAGAGTTACTAGATGAAAAATGCATGGCCACTGTAAACAACCTTCAAGCTTATTAGAACTAGTTACATGGTTAGTATAATAGGCATGTCAAACACAAAGAGTTCAAGCTTGGTGATCTTGTCCTCAGAGAAAACCAAAAGAACACCACAACCAAGAAAAAGAAGAAAGACAAGTTCAAGCCTAATTGGATAGGCCCTTATGTCATTATTGCTAATTATGGCTCTAGAACTTACATATTAGCTACATCAAAATGAGATGAAATTTATGATCCTATAAACATAATACACATCAATCATTATTTTTCTTGAGGCCTGATGTATTCTATATGAGGATCATTTATACATACCATAATATCACCCTTCTTGTACCATATTGTATATCATCCCTTACATACCTTTCTTAATTGGTTGAAGTTATTTTACCCTCCCAATCCCCACCCTTTTTGACCTTGGTTCCAATCCATTGGTTCTTCAAGCACTTTCAGAGATTAGATTTACATGAAGTTTTAGTAGTCGATTCGGTATTTCACAATGTAGTATCTTGGGGTAGTATGACAGTGGTTTGGCAATTTCATTCTTCATTGTTATCATGTTTTATCTCATTTCCAGTGATACTAATGATAACTTCCTTTGATAAAATTAGTATCATTGACCCATGTTATTGTTTACTCATTATAACTACCTTTGGGTAAATTAGGAACAACCCTATTTTTCTCCAAATTACCACATCATTATTTCCATACTATGACATTTGCCTAATTCATGAACTTGCTATTACATAGTTAGACTCTTTTGTTGTAAGGAGGAACTACAGTGACTTGAGGTCTCATTTGAGACTATGTAAACAACAATATATTTACATTGAGGTCGGCTTAGTCACCCCTTTGTTATGCTCTCACCATTTTATGAGAAATATAAGTTCCAATGCTTTCATTGTTTTATGAGCAATTTAAGTTTGAATACTCTTAGCATTTTGCAAGCAATTTAAGTTTGAATGATCTCACCATGTTGATAATATGTTTAAGGCACACTCTCACCATTTTAGAAATTGGACCATTTTGTATCTCATAATTGTCAATCAAGTTGAGATGCCTAAAAAAATTTAAAAAAAATCCTAAAAATCACAAAATCATGAAAATTGGCTTAGAATTTCCATGCAAGATATAAAGCCATAAATTTTTTTAGGATGGCTTAAGTTTATTTTTAGACCAGCTTGGTATTTTTCCTCTCATTTTTGGGAGAACTACATCGACTTGAGGTCTATATAGACTATGTAGACAACACTTAGCTACGTGGGATATCTCGGGTTAGCTTGCCTGCGCCTTCATTTATTTTTCAACCACTTTTTTGCCTTAAGGATTTTGGGACTCCTAACTATGTCACAAGTACCACTTGTCATTTAATTTCCCCATCATTATTACCCTTAGCCATATGCTCTCATTGTTTTATGAGTTTATATTGTGAGCATTGTGCACTCAACTTTAATGCACTAATGGCCACTTGGTTTTTCTTACGTTCTTGCCATTTTGTGAGCAACCATTTCCAATGCTATCTCCATTTTAAGAGTTATTTATGATCTCACCATTTTATGATCTCATTCTCATTTTAAACCTTAAATGTAGTAGACATTATGAATTACCAATTCAATTCATTAGTGGATACTCATCTCTTACCATTCAGTGTGTTTTTCCCCCTAAATCATACTCTTATGCTCACATGATTATTTGTGTTGATGCTTTCTTGATTTTTAACATCATCCCTCTCTATTTATACACACTCGCCATTTTGTGAGACCATCCCCATTTTCTTTTATAAGTTAATCATTTTTTCTTATCATTCATTTTCTTCTATCCCATATCTTGGAAGAACTACATTTGGTCTAAAATTCATATTGGATCTTGCATCCATGGAACTATTTAGGAAACATCCAATTACCTAGTGCATCTAGAGTCATCTCAATTACCCCTTCCTTTTCTTCTATTTCCCCCTTTCTTTTATTTTATTTGTTTTGTTGTCTCTTATAGCTTAGGGGTAGTGTTTTCCATCTTATTTGTGTCATTATTCCTTATAGTCTAGGCGCAACATTGTTAGTATTTTATTCTTGTGTTTTATACCTATGTTATTGCTATCTAGTTTTGGGGTCACCCTGTCGCCAAGAGTAACACCTCAATTACACATGCATAGACAATTTGTATTCTTTTTGCATTAACATTGTGATTAACCATTGTTTTTATATTGCCTTTATCTATTTAGAATAGTTTGTTTCTTACACTTTTCTTTGTTTTGGATTGTTTATTTTATTTGTTTGCGACCATGTTTATTTTATTTTATTTATTAGTGTTTTGTTGTGTGTTTGTTTTTGTTTATTGGTGTTTTATTTTGTTTGTTTGTTTTGTTTTTATTTTACCTCTTTGCATTTTTGTTTATTAGTTGTCATAGGATTATTACAATTTATTTACATTGAAGTCTTGATTACCCATATCTTGTACTTCAATTATGAATTAGTGTGCATTCTTACACTTAGTTTATTATAGTATATTTATTTGGGATTTGATTTTTCATAGCTTATGCCTAAGTGATTTGTACTTACATTTAAAATAAGTTTTCCATGCTTTGGATACACATCGTTATTATACTTATCTATAACTATGATACATAATATCCCATGCCACAACAAAAATCAATTTAGTGGAGCTTATGAGCAATGGTGCCGCAGTACTTCTCCTAGTTCACACTTGGAAAAAATCTCTGAGCTACCCAAATACTACCCAAATATAGAATAATTAAATTACAAATGAATTTTAAATCCCTGCTAGTTTGGATGTGTATCTCCATATTAGTAGTTAGCTCAAATTCATGTTTATCCTCTATACCGATTTACTCTTACTCTATGAGTACACATTTAATATGTAAGCCCCTTTTCTTGATTTACCTTACTAGGGAAAAGATGAATTATATCATGAATCCATCCTCCCTATTGGGGAAAACCACTATGCTGATGATTATAACCACCTTTGGGAAAATCATTAATTTTTGACCTATTCACTTTATTGGGGCATTTTTCATTGCGCTAATGATTATAATTACCTTTGGTCAAATCATTATTTTTTGATCTCTCCCCCTACTGGGGAATTTTTTATTGTGCCAATGATTATAACCTCCTTTAATCAAATCATTATTTTCATCTACCCTACTAGGGAACCTCACTATGCTAATGGTTATAACTACCTTTGGGTAAATCATTATCACTCATCAAACCTACTAGGGCACCTTACTATGATGATGATTATCACCGCCTTTGGGTAAATCATTATTTCTCTCAGCTCTACTAGGGTACCTCATCATGCCATTGATTATAATTGCCTTTAGAGAAATCAATATTTACACCCCTGTTACCTATAGGTTGCATCATTTCCTTCTTTTTGAGGGAATGTTTGTTGACCTTATTTGTTGCTTACTCCCTCAAGGGGGCATCTAGGGCTCATCCATTACCTTCTGGGGCATTAGCCAAGGCATTAATGAATTTTAGTTTATTTTAGATGACATTATTATGATTGTATCTTGCAACATTTTCCTAAATGGAGGAAAAATTTAGACACCTCATCTTGGCCACAACTGTGTTCCAACTAGACTTCAGATTGATTTCTATCAAACAATGCAAATTAAGCGTAGGAATCACTAAATGTCCTAATTTTGTTCACACATCAGAAATTAGTGATTAGAATCATGTTGAGGCATCCTTATTTGAGGTATTATCCTGTACACAACAATAACCTCTCACAGATTCATCTCTAGTCAATTTAAGACCTAGCAAATTGATAGTTTAGCTTTTGGACCCATTAAGCATGACACTTAAACAATTCCTAATGTGCAAAAATGCTAAGCAGAATGAATTAAATAAACAAATAAAATTAAATACTTAAGTGAAATTTCCATGTGAAATTAGTGAAAATAAATTTTGTAAAAAGAAAATTCCAATAAAAATGAGGTCATGATGATGTCATCATCCTCAAAGTCAAGAAATAAAAAATATCTCCTTAAAGCCTTGAATTTAGAAACAAAAATACATGCTTAATAAATGGGATCTCTATCCCAAATATTAATTACTTATCCCCTCTTTAACTCAACTAGGGTTAATCTAAACTTTACTGTGGTTAACTCTAACCTAACTGCACTTGGGTTAGAGTTAGTTTGGAAGGTTATAAATACAAGGCTTCACCATTGTTCAACAAGTTATTTTGGTGTAATGTTATGATGCAAAAATACTTTCAAAGACCCTCTTCGTAGTGTTATAATGCTAATTTGTTGAGAGAGCCAAGCCAAAGCCAAAACCAATTCCAACATTTCCAAGGAGAGATTATGTAAGGAACACCATTGCCAAAGATTTTTTGATCACACGACCGAGCACATTCCTCCAATGCCAACATACAACACTTTCTCTCAAATAAGGTAAATAATAGTCATTTTTTCTTATATTTAATTTTTAATTGTATTGTTCTCTTACTCCTTGAGTGTCTAGGATTGAGGTGTTAGCTTTATTAGTGTGTTTTTATTTGGTTTTAATCATACTAACACAATACTAATCTCCCCTCTTGGATTATTATTGATCACAACCTATACAAAGTAATTTTCAAGTCTTAACCAATATTTATATACACCTCTATATGTGCAACTCAATGATGAATTTCCACTTTGAGGGGCAAAATAAAGAACAAGCTATTAAAAAAAATTTAATAAAATGATTATTTTTAGGGCATAATAAAGATTGTTTGACTTAGTTTTTGAAAAGATAAAATCCAAAGGCCTTTGGTCTTGCTACTTGAATAATCCATGAATCTTAGTAGATCCTTAGCAACAAATTTTTTTTTTCATACACAGGTCTGTACTTTGAACCACCATAAAAAGAATCACAAAAAAAGAGTAAGGCATGGCTCAACACATCCATATGTTGTTGTCTTCACAAAACTAGACTCCAAAAATGCCATAATGGAGATGGAGCTCTACGTAGATACAAAACTAGAGAAAACATAACCTACTTATAAAATAAGAAATCCAACCCTCCTCATAATTTTGAAACACTATCACACTAGAACTCAAAAACACGAGATCTAATGCTCGTACAGAACTTTGAAAACTTAATACAATAAAGCTCAAGATTTCAAGTATAGCTTAACAATAATAAAAAAAATAGACACACAATTATCAGAGTGGCTATGATACCATATCGAAATTGAGTCCAAGGTCCAAATAATTAGAATGCACGAGTAAAGTGATCACATGAACCAAGTAGGTGCACACCACAATGTAGCTAAAAGCAAATGAAACCAATATGCAAGAATATTGCACAAGATAAAATATGATCCAAAATAGTTCAATATTTCATTACCAAAGCTCATAAATGTGAGATGTACATAAATAGTAGTGCATGTGTAACTCCTCCCTAGAAAACTCCACAAAAAGTAGTCAAAGAGCCAAGAATATAAGAGTAACTCCCATACCCAGAATAGCCGGTCAAGGGAGTTACTTCCTATTTATCTCATCAAATTGTAACTCCAAGTACACTTAATAAAGCTTATCCATGAAAGTAGGACAACTCTAAGTGAAGGAATAAATCCCATAATAAATAAATATGGAAAAATAAATGACCCCTACTCTAACAAAAAGAAGAAATGATACACACATTTAAAAACAACCCTAAATAATTCCAAACAAATATTTAAATGTGTGGTAAAAATATTCAAGCCTCTATATTTTAGAGATCTATAAGGTTTTACATCAAACTTCACATCACATATATCATCCTAAATTTAAATACCCACCTTAAAATTTAAAATATGTGATTATTTTATAAGCAAGTAATATTTTAAGTTTCATATGACACATGGGACTTGCATCTGTATCATCATCGACATCAATTGATTTATCTTTTTCTTGGATTTTTTTGAGTCCTATATTAGTATTAACAAAATCTACACTCATTATTCATGTATGGGAAATAAGTTGGCAAAATGTAACTAGACATCAAATTATAAGTAGCCTCTACTGTAATAGACATTATTGCTCCTTTTGCATTTTTCTTGGACTCATCAGATGGTGCCTTTTCGATTTGAAAATGATTATGAATCAAATTATCAAGATATTTGCAACCAGTTACAAGTACAAAAGAACTATATATTAGAGCTCAAAATTAACAAAATTGAGTCACATCCTTATTTTTTCAACGTCTCTTCCACTAACGTCTTTGCCAATTTGTAGTCATCACACACTAAAATATTATCAAATAACCAAATATTATCAATGGAAAATGAGTTACTACAATGAGATTGAGTTGACAACTTAACAAATGAAACAAATACAAAGCTTTTGTAACTCAATTCCAAGATGACTCAAATTAAGGTATATACACAGAGTCAAGATCATCCTTGAAATCTATTCACAATAAGTTAGTGTAAATAATCTCAAACACAAGATAAAGAAAAAGAATGGGGGAGATCAAAACAATTCAAAGGAATACCCAAATTCATAATGATGCAATTTGATTGAACATAAATAGATCCTAGATTTCTGAATCATTAGAGCCTTTAATTTGTCATAAAAGTTTGGATTCTTGTTTTTTTGTTCATCATTACATGGATGATTAGTTATAGGTACAAGCACAGGAAATAATAAGAATGAAACAGGGCCCTAAGAATGTTTTAATATCAACAGTTGATAGATTTTCCTACCTCTGTGTTTGGCTTCCAATAACCTTTGTATTTGGGATTGGAATGGTTCGAGCTTTCCACTTTCCATCTTCTTAATCATCCCAATCTTCTAGAAACAAAAAATAAAAACAAATTATTAGGTATTATCTTATAAGAGATTATAAAAATCATCAATATAATAATAGCTATGCTCAAGTCAATGTTGAAGTCGAACATGGATTTTTGTTCCATGTAATGCAAAAAGAAGAGGCAAGATGACATGCTGGGCATATTGAATATGAAGCAAGAGAGATATTAAACACTATTGAATACAGAGTAGGTCATATACTAAACACATACACATGTCGATGTAGAAGATGGTAGGCATTAAACCTATACATATACATATGCAACACACACACACACACACACACACACACACACACACACACACCAAAAACATTATATGTGGTGTTCTCTCATTAATCAAGTTTAAATTATTATTTGCCACTAAATATTATAATTAATAAATTATACCAACCAATAAAATCCAAGATAAATACCTCTTTAAAAACATTTAACCCTAAAAACTATAAAACAAACTTCAAATCTGACACAACACAATATGATTGAGTCACGACATTGGTTTTTAATAGTTACAATGAAACCTATGTTACTAAACTTCCCTAAAATCATAAGTGGAAAAACAATCCTATGGGCTTCTTGTGATATATAAAGGTTTCAAAGGTAGAGACAAGGAAACCTATGGATATTGTTTATATATAAGTATATTTAATTTATCATTTTCCATAGATTGGGTGACTTCCCTTTCACTTGGGATCTCTTTATCAGCTAATGACGATAAGGTTCACCACAAATGTTGGAATTAGAAATGATCAATTGGAGTTTCAACTTTCAATAGTCCAATTTCATAAATTTAAGTGACAGGTGTTTCAATTTTATTTTTCATTTGTTAAAGTCGAAACTTATGAGTTTTATCCTTTGGAATACAAAAACCTATGTTTTGTTTTTTATTCATGTTGTGCATCTAGTAGGGGTTTCAATTTTGAATTAGGGTATTGATTAATAAAAAATTTATAGGGTTTTTTAATCTTCTCCTTATCTTGATCCAAATATTAAAATATTACATTAGCCATTGGGAGATTAAAATGAAGTTATTGTATCTAAAATTTAGATTTACACTTTTTTTCTTTTTCTTAGAGTTTGACACTGAAACTATACATGGATTACTATTTACAAATCTATTTTTTCAGTAGGGTTTGACACTAAGATTATAGGTGGCCTCATAGTTGTCTGGGGTGAGACAGTGAGGTGTCTTAGTGTTGTGTGTGTTGAATCTAGATTATGCACTTGCGAATGTACCCATTTTCAATATTCAACCTCACTCAACCATAATTTAATAATATAAAACTTCGATGACATATCCTCTATTTCCTAGGCTACCTTGGTCCTTAATATAGTGTGGGGATTTGAACACACTTTTACCATTATGTGACAAACCTTTGAAATACAAGCATTTTTTTTAAATATAAAAGTGTACCTTGATTGATAAAAAAGTTATAGTACGATGCTAGTCATACAAAAAAAGATGGGTGGAAAACATCACATCCTAGAAACCAAGCCACAATGGGTGAAATAGACCAAAAGGCCAGAAAGAGAAAAAATAAAAGACAAAAATCAATAATGGCTAAAACTCTTATCAATAATATGACTTTTTTCTGCCCTTTTTCTTTTGAACCTCAGTTCAACACTTTGGATGACTAAAATCTATCAGACTAGCAATGACTATCGAAAGCTCATGATTATGTTGAGGATCAAACAAGGGTTGATCCTTGTCAGATTTTGAAGTTTTATATTCATGTGATTTCTTGATACCACCACCTGTAACATTGTCTACAAATGTCATTTGACAAGATAACTCTGAATTTTCTTTCTTCCCTCTACCAACTTTAGATTCTCTTGTGACCTTGGTTGGAAAGGTATTCTCATATGGTTGCCAACCTTTAGGATGAGAACACTGGTTTTTTTTTTGGCTTATCTGCATGCGGACAAACCCCTTGGAGATGCCCAATTTGGTGGCAAAGACGATATCTAAAAATAATGTTTTCATAATCCAAGATCTGGAACCAATGGAAATTATCATGTTTTAACTAGATTCGATCTGAAAACTTTGCTAAGATCAACTTCCACACAAATACAGGCATAGGTAAACAACCCTTGCATAGACCACTAGAAATCCATCTTGATGAATCTTCCAAGTGCATTACTGATAGCTTCACATATTGAGGGGTGACAAAAGGGAAGAGGGAGATTTGGGCATTGAACTCAACATTTTGGACACCACCATTGTTGAGGGATCAAAGTAAAAAAACCATGGGGTAACAAACAGGCCAACTCTTCTCCTAATCCAAGGTCCTTCCTTAAAAACTCTATGATAATTGTCAAACTCCACAAATTGAACTAAGAAAAACCCTTTAGAACATAAATGGATCACACAATTTTTGGTCCAGGTAACATCAACCCATTGATGCAACTCTTCTGACCGAGGCCAAAACCCATTAAATCTATAAAAAACTGCATAATCTTCAGATGAAGAAATTAACCCATTTACCTTAGAATGAGAGATTACCAGTGGAAGCATCTCATCAGATTTCTCCACAATATATGGACTGGGAAAAACAGAAGGTGAAACCAATGGAGCCTTGGGGGGTGCAACTTCTTTGTATGAAATACTAAAACCACTAATTGTAAAAAGCCCAGGCACCATGCCATAAAATAGGGAATGGTAATATACCGTGAACAACCACCGACCTGTCATAGACCTAGTCACCACCATGGACTTCCTCGCCCTTCGTTACCGTTTAGGGTTTCCTCGTGTAGCTTGTAAGTTCACCTTTTTCCCTTTAAAAAATATTAAAAATGTGAAATTCCCCTACAAGCATTATTTATAAATTAGATTAATGTGTTTCAGCATTTAGAGTCCATAATTACTTAAATAACATGGTTTTGGAAAAAATTGTGATGAGAAATAAAGCATTGACGTTTTAGATCTCAATGTGATAATAGATCTCGAAGGAGATCTAAAGTCGACACTTTACTCCTCTATTAATTATTTTGTCGAAAATCTTTTCTTTAAATATAAATTATACATTTTGCCTCAAACATTACTTAAAATACAGTTATTTACTTTATGTTTTGAAATTGACAAATTAACTCTATTTTTGTAAACTTATACTTGTATAAGATTAACTCTATTTTTGTAAAATTATACTTGTATGTATAAGATTAACTCTATTTTTGTAAAATTATACTTGTATAAGAATTCCTTCCCTTATTTTTTTCTTGCCCGAAACCTGTTTTTGGCGTCTTTTTGTTATTTTCGAGGGAAGCCACCAAAATGGGTGAGAAATAAGTACTTGCATCGGTTTCTTTAGGCCTTCTTATTCCTGTGAATGAACGCTTGCAGGGTTAGCACTTACCTAGCTGATTGATTACGTTCATGATATGTGCAATCTTAGCTGTAATTTGTCTTGTTGGTAAAAGGTTGTGTAAAATTCATGACAATATGAATAATTGAGACTAACCTGTCGAGTGATTGCTGCGTTTGGTAGGCAGTGACAATTACCAAAAGTGTTAAAGACATTGGGAGCTTGAATTTGGATCTGTCACGATGCCCGTATTTAAGACTCCCTTTAATGGGTATGCGGTCAAGTTCAGTCCCTTTGTGGAGACTCGTCTGGCTGTGGCAACGGCCCAGAACTTTGGGATCATTGGCAATGGTCGATAGCACGTGCTGGAACTGACTCCCAATGGGATCATTGAGGTTGGTGCATTTAATACAGCGGACGGGCTGTATGATTGTACATGGTCGGAATCCAATGAAACTCTGGTTGTATCGGCTAGCGGGGATGGCAGTGTTAAAATTTTGGGATATGGGACTTCCTCCTGCTGTAAATCCGATTGCAAGTTTGGAAGAACACGCTCGTGAGGTTTATTCTATTGACTGGAATGCTGTTAGAAAAGACTTTTTCTTAAGTGGGTTTTGGGATGATACAATAAGGCTTTGGACAATTGACAGGCCTCAATCTATGCGTATATTTAAAGAACACACTTACTGTATCTATGCAGCAGTTTGGAACCCAAGACATGCAGATGTTTTTGCTTCTGCTTCAGGGGATTGCACTGTGAGAGTTTGGGATATAAGAGAACCCAATTCAACATTCATAATTCCAGCTCATGATTATGAGATTCTCTCTTGTGATTGGAACAAGTACAATGATTGTATGCTGGTGACTGGATCTGTTGCTAAATTGATAAAGGTATGGGATGTTAGGACATACAAAACTCCAGTTACAGTTTTGCAAGGACACGTATGCAATTCGGAGAGTCAAAATTTCACCCCATAAAGAAAGTGTTATTGGATACGGTTCCTATGATATGACATTGTGTATGTGGGATTACAGAGAAGACGATGCTCTTCTAGATCGCTATGATCATCATACTGAATTTCCTGTAGGAATGGATATGAGCGTTCTTGTGGAAGGTCTATTGGCAAGCACTGGATGGGATGAAACTGATTATGTCTGGCAGTATGGAATGGATCCTCGAGCTTTATAAAAAGGTGTTTTGAACTATATGGTCTTGGCCCTGTTTATTACACAAGTCTATTTGCTGTTGAGTTTGCACAGATTTTGGTACTGTACTTTCATGTCACGAATAAGATCAGTGTTTGTATCAAGTATGTAATTACTATTCAGCATATCAGAAACAAATTAATTGTAATGTTGTAACTTGGAGAGCTCTGCAGAAACTTGTAAGGCTTGCTTCGTTTATTTACACCATGACATTGTGTCTGAAGAATTCAGGCTTGGTTCTTTCATTGGTAAAAGTGGTGTTATGCATCTGTAAGAATAACTTAGTAGTGCATCTTTAAGAATTACTTAGTAGTAACCAAACTAAACACCTACCTGACATGTAAACCCTTCAAATTTCTTATTTTAGATCAAATAACAGAACGTGTTTGGGTTATAAATCATAGGAAATCGTGTTTTGATTTGTTGACAACACAGATTAATCGAATCAACTTGTTCCTAGAAACCTTAAGGCTTAGGGCAACTCATCATTGGTTCAGGGAGTTGACATGACTGTCGAAGGCGAGAGACGGGGACACATTGACACAGTAATATTGCATTCAAGACTGCCTTGGAGTTGCCCTCTTAAATCTTTCGCCATATAAGGAAGTGGGCCTGAAAATTGATGGGCTGTAACTTGTTTTTGGTGTTTGAGACTCTGTATTCCAGTCAATAATCTTAACGGCCTGCAAATGTTTTCAGTGTACAAATTTAGTAAACTGTGCTTTATAATATAGCAATACATAAATATGAATTGTTTTTAACTCCTCCCCTTATAGTTCAAAAGAGTAGACACATCCGTCCTCCACAATGGATATGAGACTGCCTGCCAAATGTTTGCCGAAATATCCATCATCCCTAGCATGGAATAGTAATTATGTTTTATTTGTATCTGTAGGACTCAGGGAGCTGTGACAATTGAAAGTTATTTTATGTCCCTCTGGGTGGAGAACAACATCAGGACCTGCAACACGTCAACCCCTGTTTGAAGGGTGGTTTTCTACACATCTTGCACTTTAAATGGGAAGTGTTCGACGAAATGTTTAATCAAGTTCTACATGATTTTTCAACCCAAAGTAGCTGATGTTGGAGACTATTCGGCCTGGTTTGTTAGTTTTATGATCAGATTTGAAACAATCAAAAAATGCAACACAATGAACAATGAACACAATAATATACCCTGGGAAAAACCTTCAACTTGAAGGGAAAAACCCAGCAACAATATATCTCTTATATATTGAATGAGAAGAACAACAATTTGCTTTACAATGGCCAAATCCAAGGCCTATAGGTATGGCTTCACTTCTTGAAGCACAATGAATAAGTTCACACTTGATAAATCTGATTTGCTCTTGAAATAACTTGATCTACTCCTTATAAGTCTGCTCTGCCTTGTAATGTTATATTTCTCCTTATCTTGAACAATGAGAAATCACTCTATATATATACAAATGAGAGGAAAGAGACGCATCTCTTCAATCTCCGTGTCGGCCCCCACTAAACAAATTATGTCTTAAATAAGTTGAGCTGGAAGTGGGAGCCCGACACTACTCCTTCAACATCAACACTCCCTCTCAGCTAGGGAGGATACTTCCAGCTGCATAAGACATATCACCTCATCGTGATGTCAATCACAATGGCTACAACAATGTATAGATGTACAAGTGTTCATCACTTTACATGACATCCACCATGGTTCTCCTAGAGGGTGGAATCAAGGGATTTCACCTTGAACTTCTCTCACAGAAAAGAACTTATTATCAAGGGATTTCACCTTGAACTTCTCTCACAGAAAAGAACTTATTATCAAGGGATGTCACCTCGAACTTCTCTCATAGAGAAGAACTCGTTATCAAGGGATTTCACCTCGAACTTCTCTCACAGAGAAGAACTCGCTATCAAGGGATTTCACCTCGAACTTCTCTCATAAAGAACTCGTTATCAATGGATTTCACCTCGAACTTCTCTCACAGAGAACTCGTTGTCAAGGGATTTCACCTCGAACTTCTCTCACAGAGAAGAACTCGCTATCAAGGGATTTCACCTCGAACTTCTCTCACAAAGAAGAACTCGTTATCAAGGGATTTCACCTCGAACTTCTCTCATAAAGAACTCGTTATCAAGGGATTTCACCTCGAACTTCTCTCATAAAGAAGAACTCGTTATCAAGGGATTTCACCTCAAATTTCTCTCACGGAGAAGAACTCGTTATCAAAGCTTTGGCAGCTTCTACAATAGATCTGTTATGCCTTTCTGCAACACCATTCTGTTGAGGGTTGTAAGGGACACAAAACTCCCTCTTAATTCCTGCTTCAATGCAAAAGTTATGGAATTCTTAAGAGGTGTACTCCCCTCTGTTGTCGAATCTCAGAACTTTGATTCTCTTCCCAGGTAAGTTTTCTACTTAAGCTTTAAACTCTTTGAACCTCTCAAGTACTTCTTTAGATTCCATGGCACAACCTTTACAGGGACCTACATGCTCCTGGTTGAATTTTGGAAGACCCGTGACCATCTTCTCCATGATAAGTAGAGCCCGAAAGTGTAGATGGCCAATCCTTTGGCTTCTTTACATAAATAAAGAAGAGGGGATGGGCTAGTATCTATCATGCTCACGGTATCGGGGATTACTTTATAAACATAGTCAATTCTTCCTCAGTTGCCTTCCCACCGTATGGCAATCGGACCATGAATTTCTTATGTCCCACCTTGGATACATTTCCACACTATTTCTCTAGACCCTTCAATTTCACCTCCTCCAATTTTAACTTCTCATTCTTCTTTGTGAAGTTTAGCTTCCTCGGATCCACACTTACTTTTATGTTGGCAGGGCTCTTACCCGCACTCTGCACACTGCAGTGGTGCTCCCTATGTTGGCCAATGTTCTCATTTTCACCTGAACTAAGTTTGTGAAATTGAAGAGCACTGAGAAGGATGGATGGTTGAAATCTTCTGCCGCGTCCAAAAAAGGAGCCCTTGGATTTGTTGAGATCTCCTACACGAGATTGATTTGTTGCCCACGAGAATACCAATTTGTTTGGTAGTGTATTTGAGAGTGTAGAGGAAGTCAATATAATCATGAGGTGAAATGTCATAGACGAGCCCCAGATCCACTGTAGCTGCGAGATTTACATGACCTACGCCCAAAGCAAACACATCTGTTGAATCTGATCTTGCTCAACCCTTTTAAATGATTTGAATGAAAAACCCGGCCTTCGCCACCTCTGCCACATTATATTTGTTGAGAAAATATTGTCGACCGCTCGAGACTGGATGAGGGAAGAAAATACCACACACTGCCGCAACCATGTCTCTCAACATGGTTCTAATCTTCTGACTCAATGTGGGCGGAGTCCCAACCGTTTGATCTTTCTCAATTTCCAGGAAGGAAGAGACATATTTGTGCATGCATCCTAGCAGATGATGTTCCCCCTCATCTTTAACAGATAAATCGTGACATACCTGAAATGAAGACAAAGTAGCTATTCGAGAGAGAAAGTGTTGCTCAATCTCATTGTCCGTCTTCAGAGATTTGTCTATTTGTTGGAGAAGGAAAAGAGGGATTTGGTTTTCCAGCTTCAAAATGTCACATCTCACACTTGCCATTGCAAGCATGATATCACTGGACTCTTCAGCGTCACCATTGAAGCAACTTTTGAGAAAGTAGTAGAGGAATAAGGCATCTACCAATGCTCTTTTTCCTTTGTCATCACAATCACCATCTGATAGCTTTGTTCCAATGTCAAGCAGCTTTTACATAATATTTACACAACCATTCAGTAAAGATTGACGTAGGAGGTGTTCCCGATCCACTTTATTAAAATACGCTTCTGGCTGTTTTGACTTTGATAACAACTTTGCCAATAATTCTATATCTGTATCTGTATTGGCAACGACTATATCTAAAGGGCTGATTCCTTCTGTCTTTTAAATCGACTAATTGAGGGATATGTGGATGTTTTATAAGCACATCTGCAACTGCGTGTTTCTCTCTTTCAAAAGGCAAAGTGCAGGGCTGTCTTGTCGTCATTATCTCAAGCATCTAGTCTAGCACCATGTTCAAGAAGCATTTGAGACACATTTGCGTGACCATTCAGACAAGCCATGTGAAGAGGAGTCCTTCCACGTTCATTTTGGGCATCTAGCCTAGCACCGTATTGAAGAAGCATTTGACACATACGTGCCTGACCCCAAATAGAAGCCACGTGAAGAGGAGTGCGTCTGTATTGATCCTCGTCATTTGCATCAGCGCACTTGGTAAACAAATCTCTGGCAACCACTTTTGCATGATTTTCATCTTTCCACCCAACAACAAAGTGTAGGGCTGTTTTCTTTTCGAAACCTTTAATTTCACATGTTGTTCCTGGTTGAGCGCCGCATTCTAATAACCTGTTTACCACAAGGATATCAATACTCCTCTCCGTCCCAGAGCTAGCTGTTGCGCAAATTAAAAACTTGTTTAAAAGATCATAGTTTCCAATCGGGTCGTAGCACTCCACATTGCATTGTTTTGTAGTGTCTGGTTTAAAATGTTGAAGCTCAGCCAGCCCATTGTTTGATGCCATATAATCTTTGCAACGCAACTGTAGTCGCATTGATGTGCCAGGGGTGCGTGTATGATGTGCGTTCGGTTGGAGGAGAGATAAAAGAGAATGGAAGAGGCAATGATGAAACTCTTTCGGCTTGATGTTATTCTCTTCACATTACACAGGTTATTTAGCTTACATAGATCTATAAGACCCAAGGCTGCAAACATTTGTACTGCCGTCCCTGCAAAACTTTCAAACAAAAAGTTCTACATCACGTCGGCAATGGTATTCCATTTCGCATCTCCCTTAGAGGCAACATCATTAAGCCAGGTGGGCTCCAGCGACGACGGAAAAACGATCCTCCTTCCACCAAAATATTTTATAAAAGTGATCATCGCTATAGTATTGCTGGATGTTTTCTCGATCTACAATTTTGTGTTAGTTTGAGCCTATAGTCTCTTCAACTGCCTCACCGTCATCTCCAAAACATCTCATAATTTCTTATCTCTTGTCTTCTACGAACACTCAACTGGAAGCTCCAATTTGCTAAAAATAGGGATAGACAGGGGATTTAAAGAACAATATAGTATTGTTGCAATGATAAATCTGATCACAATCTTCTTCAAACCCGCTCTGATACCATGTTAGTTTTATGATCAGATTTGAAACAATCAAAAAATGCAACACAATGAACAATGAACACAATAATATACCCTGGGAAAAACCTTCAACTTGAAGGGAAAAACCCAGCAACAATATATCTCTTATATATTGAATGAGAAGAACAACAATCTGTTTACAATGGCCAAATCCAAGGCCTACAGGTATGGCTTCATTTCTTGAAGCACAATGAATAAGATCACACTTGATAAATTTGATTTGCTCTTGAAATAACTTGATCTACTCCTTAGAAGTCTGCTCTGCCTTGTAATGTTATATTTCTCCTTATCTTGAACAATGATAAATCACTCTATATATATACAAATGAGAGGAAAGAGACACATCTCTTCAATCTCCGTGTCGGCCTCTACTAAACAAATTATGTCTTAAATAAGTTGAGCTGGAAGTGGGAGCCCGACACTGCTCCTTCAACATCAACATGGTTCAGAGTCCTGGCTTTGCTTTTGGAAGATAATGGAACAGTAATAGTGGATGTATAGGTGATGATCGCCAAAGACTGCATTATTTAGCATTGGAGGTTGACGATTACACTATCAGTTTGAAGATTACGACTGGAAACTGGAGTGGTCTGGGTTTCGTTCTGTTATTCCTGACTTGTTTGGACATTGGAGGAGGCAACGAAAGTTTCATTTGTCTTCGACCAATCTCCCTCACGAGACCTCTATTTGTTGGATGGAAGGGATTTGTTTGGAGAGTGACAAGGATGATCCTACTGATTATTCTCAGGATCCTTTTGGTGAGGATAAGATTTTCCCTGACGATTCAGACCTGATTAATAAGTGGCAATTGGAGCGGGATATGGCACAAATGGATGGTCATGTTTCAGTTAGCTACGGACTGGATGTTCTCCCTGCGGATTTAGAGGAAAATTTTCAACATTCTATAAGTAATAGTCCTTATGATGGGGATTTGGGGTTTTTGGAGATTAGATCACGGGAATTGATCTTTAATTTGGATAGCAAAGAGGAACAAAGGGGAGTTTCAGTTGGAAAGGTGTGATGGCGGTAGCTTTCAGCAAGTCGAATGTTCTGGTCAACCTTCAGAAGATTCTCCTCCGCACGTCAGATTGGGTTCAAATATTAAGAAGAAGAAAAGATGTGTCAAGATGAGAGGTGGGACAAACTTGGTGTTAGGCCAAGACATCCTAATGCACCAAGTTCTGGAGATGGAAACCACGACATTAACTGGGAGATTCTTTGGTAGAGTTTGCTCAGCCAAGTCTTTGAGGAACTGGATTGATTCTGTGCGGACTTCCTTTTTAGGGTATATGCCTCAGTTTTTTTTCTTGGCTAGGGGCTGGTTAGCTTTTTCTTTTAAGTTAATTGAGGATTCAGTGAAGATTTTAAAGAGAAGATGGTTCTGGGATTTTTCTTTCTTTGGCCTGAAGAAATGGTCTCCATGTTTCGATCCGAGAAAAGAATCCAAAGTAGTACAGCCTATTTGGGTTAAACTGCCAGGGATACCTATGGAACTGTGGCCAACTAAAATTCTTCAAGAAATTGGGAATATGCTAGGAATATTTATGAATTGGGATGAGGAGAGCTTAAAGAGTAACTCTCGATCTTTGGCCAGGCTGTTGGTTGAAAGCGATCTTAGTGTTGGGCTCCTTGAGGTCATAGAGATTGAGATTTGAGGTATACACAGAATCTCGATTATTCAAAAGTACCATTTCGTTTCGCTCGATGTCATGTGGATGGACATCTTGCAGATGCTTGCATGATGAAATTCACTAGACAGAAGTGGAGATGAGATTTAAACCTTCTCCTCTCAGGATGTCAGAGAAGAAGGCTGCTGATACAACAGGTTCAGGGAAATACAATGATGGACATCGGGATTTATTGTGCCAGTTGGAGGAAGTACAAATGGAACCTGGGCAGGGTTTATCCGAAGCATTGGATCACTCTAAAAGCAATTTGGATACCTTTGCAACAGTGGAGGAGGTTACCATTCTAGGGAATATGGATATTCCTAATCCGGTAGTTTTGACAGAGGATGCAGCGGTGGTTAGAATAAAAAATTTGACTGAAAGTAAGGGAGGTAATGGTGTGGAATCGAAGGAAACTGAATCTTCTATGCCGACTCTTGAAATTTGGAATATCTATCAATCTAGCCCTCAAGAAAAACCCCATAGGTTGCCCATCTGATCCTTTAGCCTTGGATAAGGTGCTGCTATCTCCATCCCCACTTTCCTTAAACAAAAGCTTTGGTTCACTAAGTCTTTCACTTGATCAATGGTCAGCCTTAGGGGAAACTCCTTTTTGTTCTTCGAAGTCAAAAGGAAGATTGAGTTGGGTCCCATGAGACCTCATCTGCGATTCATAGTCAGCTTTTGGTCTTTAATCCTTATAAAATGGTATTGAATCCTATTGTGTCTCCTTCACATCCGGGTACAAAATCTTCCCTCAACAAGTCCTCAGATTAATCATCTTCAAGCTCGGAGGAAGGGGTTATCATCAGTGGAGGCAATAGTTATTTTCTCAAATCCAAAAAGAAGGCTGTTGGTGAGGTTGGAGTCATTGTTATGGGTGCTCTTAGTCTTGATTTAGAGAGGATGAAGTGCAAATCTGTTGTAGGGAGAAAGTCTCATTTTAAGAAAGCCCGAGATAAAGCTCTAAGGGATATTCAAAGGGGAAAACAATGGACTATTGGTGGGGTTCTTAGAGCGAGGAAAACCCCTGAGAAAGTTACATAATGTTAGTTCTCTCTCTCAACTCTTGGGGGATGGGCAGTTACTCCAAAAAAAGTTGTCTTGAGGAGGCTACGCAAACTTCACAATCCCGATATATTGCTTTAAGAAGAGACTATGACTGAGGGTATCAAAGTAGAAGGCATTTTAATATCTATTTTGAAAGATTGGGCTTTCATTTCACTAGATTCGGTGGGTCATGCCAAAGCTCTTAATCTGGGATGGCAGAAAAGAGCTTTCAAGCATATTAGTTATTTCTTTCTTGATTCTGGCTTAGGGGCTCAGCTACATTCTATGGAAAAGGGGTATGAAATTGTTGTTGTTAACATCTATGGGCCATATGAAAATAAGATCCCGTTTTGGGAAAGACTTATGGAAATGGATTTAATAAAAGAAAAAAAAACTTATTTTGAGAGGCGATTTAAACTTCACTTTGAACAGATCTAAGGTTTGGGGATCCTCTAGGAGACTTGACCTTTTAGCTGATTTCTTTGTTCATAAATTTGAGGAGGCCAGGCTGCTTGATGTTGAACCTATAAAAATTGTCCCCACTTGGACGATTTCATTGCCAAGAGATTTGACAGGGTCTTAGTTACAGAGGCTTTTATGGATGAGGGTGAACGAATCAGGGCATGGGTCGGAACAGGTAACGATTCTAATCATTTTCCTATTCTGCTGCAACCTGGGTTTGAGGTTAATAAACCTCTTGGCACTTCCAAGTTTAATCCTTCATGGTTGGAGGAGGAAGATTTTCAGGAGTTGGTCAAAGATTGTTGGAAAGGGTATGAATGTAAATTGAGGGACACAACATGTTTTTAGTTTACAAAAAAAATGTAAAAGGTTAAGTATGTTGTTTCTAAATGGCTTATAACAATCATAGAAGGCAAGATCAGACCCTTATTAATACCATAGTCACAAGGTTTGGAAATCCGAATCCGTTCGGGAGGGCAAAAAAATCTGAAATCCGGAATTTTTGAAAAAATTCAGAAAAATCTGATTCGGAATAAATACGTGTGTGTGTGTGTGTGTGTGAGAGAGAGAGAGAGAGAGAGAGAGAGAGAGAGAGAATAGTTTTAGAAATATGTAAAACTGACAAATACAATGATTAATAAAATAATATAAAATGTTAATATTATATGATATTTATGGTTTTTGGGCCTTTTTTGTGCAAAAAACCTAAAAAATAAAGTAAAATTATTTTTTTGAAAAATAATAGGGCCAACCCGGATGAACTTATCTGGGATGGCCAAAAAATCCGGATCCGGCCGGATTTTGTGCAAATCTGGCTGAACCTCATGACAATGATTAAAACTAATAATCAAATTGTGGCTTTTTATGCTTCTCAGGATATGAGGGTCTTTAAAGTAGAGGATAAGCCCATGATTAAAGAATTGGAGAAACTGAAGGGAGACATTTTATTAGCTTGTGAGGTTGCATGGAGGATGCAAAGTAGGGCTATTTGGCTTGAAACTAGAGATGAAAACAATAAATTTTTCCATAATTATGCTATTCATAAAAAAAAAATTTAATACCATTTGGGAGATGCCTAAAGAGGATGGATCCAAACCCAGGTCTTCCCTGGAACTTGTGGATTTAGGTGTTAAACACTTCAAGCCTTTGTATATGGAGGATGAAAAGGTCAATCTTGCAGAAATTTTGAAGCTTACTACATTCTTCCCTTATTTTTCTTTTATAGAAAATAACAAGATGATGTTGACAATGGTTTCAAAAGATGAACTAGAACTATTCTTTCTTCACTTCAAAATACCAAGAGTCCAGGACTAGATGATTGAACTATGGAGTTCTTCATAAGCTTTTATGAGATGATTGTTGAGGACTTGATAAGGGTGATTGGGGATACTAAACTTAATGGGAGGATCCCAACAGATATCAATTCTACCTTTATTGCTTTGATTCCCAAAAAAGATAGACCTAAATCCTTCGACGATTTTTGGTCTATCTCCCTTTGCAACTGTTGGCAGTATGATTGTCATTGATGTCAAAAGGGACACTATGGATGTCATTGATGTCAAAAGGATTAGGCAGGATTGATGGAGAGAAGAACATGTTTCACAGTTACACTATGCAAAGTTGTCATGTTTTTACAAAGACCATTTATGGATGTTTAAAGTCAAATAGATAGAAGATTCGTTATGGACTTTTTATGTACATTCTAGAAATATGGTCTGCAGGTTCAAAAGAGAAGGAATGAGCCCATAATTGAATTATATTTGCTCTTGGATTGGATAGGTTTTCTCAGTAAAACCCTGTTAGGTTGTGGAGCTAAAAGCTTCACCAGGATGCAAACAAGAGAAGTTAAGGAGGATCTAGAGATGCAGGGAGTTGCAAGAAAAATGGCGTCGGTCTGATCAACCGACGTCAGTCAGATAGCAAGGGGAAGCAACCGGCGTCGGTTACCAGTCGGCCGACATCGGTCATGGAGGTGCCGACGTCGGCAGCCTGTGTGAGAACAGGCAGTTCGCATGACGAATCCGGGAGAGTCTAATTTTAGACTGTCAGTTTGCATGTTGAAGGCTAATCTTAGTCTTGAGTTGCGAGTCTAATTATTGTAATTAGGTTGTCTAATTATTGTAAGCATGAGATCTATATATGGACTCATGGGCTGTATTGTTAGTGTGTGCTAGAAAGCCATAGAGCTTTTAGAGAGAGCTAGTGTAGCTCCTCCTAGTTCCAAGGGGTGCTGAGTGTGTATGATCAGGGAGAGTTGCAAGGTCTGCAAGGTCAAGGCGTTGATCCACTGGAGTACTGGTTGAAGAATCATAAGGACTTGGTGAGGCAAGGACAAGGGTTCTTCAGGGGTGTAGAGATATCTACATGGTGAGTAAGGTCTAGTGATTTGCAGGTAGCAGCAGAGAGCAGGAGATCTACTTGGAGTACGGTTGTGTACTTGGTGAACTGGCAGCGCGTTACTGACTGGTTGGAGAGGTGAACATCAATTCTATATTGGAGTTGATTGTTGGGACCGAGAGAGAGAGGGAAGAAGATCTTGAGGTGTGGCGAACCTTTGAGGTGGAGGAAGAAGTGGCATCTTCCTTATTGTATATTCTTCTATGTATATAATACAATTGTGTATTGTCTCTTAATTCCTATGTTGTTTCATATTTCTAGTTACTTATTGATTCTGGTATAATTCCGTGTTTAGTTGCTAATACGAGAGGTAATCATATGAGCTCTTATTGAGGTGGAGCAAAGATCCTGACAAGTGGTATCAGAGCCTTGGTTGTAGGTTCAAGAGCTGATACCAACAAGTGGTATCAGAGCTTTTGGTTGGATTGACTAACAGGTGGTTTCAGATCTGGTAGTGTTTTTTGATTACAGGTCACTCACAGGGGTTTCAGATTGAGTGGGAGTATAGCAACGACAGAAGATAGTAAGCTACGAATGGAGAAACTGAATAGCACGAATGGTCTGATTGATGGAAAGAAAGAGCAGGTAAAAAGAGATTGTTGGTCGGCAGCAGATCAACTGGTGGAAGCATATGTTGCAGGTAATATTGCACAAGATGTTCTGGATAAAGTGGAATCTTTGTTTACAGATTCTTTTGCCTCTTTCCATGCAGCCCAAAATAGAGCATCTTTTCATGGGTATGTCTTTGGAGACTTTGGAGAGATTTATTTAGGGGTTGGAGAGCCTTGTCAGATTATTGACGAAGGGGAAGTGAAGCTGAAATTGCAGATGGATGACTCACAGTGGTTGAAGGAAGTCATGCAGGTACCAGTCTTGGAGATGAGTCTAATTTCTTCAAAAAATTTGGGTGATGAGAGATGCACTTTAACTCTCACAGTGGATACACTTGAATTAGATGATGGTAAGAAAGTAGGTATCCTTTATCTATCTACTTATATTACTGATTCACCTTCTGTTGCAGAGATGTGGCTTTATAGGCTTGGCCACATATGTAGGAGGAGAATGCAGGTTTTGAAGCGGAAGTCAGATGTCTTTGACAAGCTAAAGAACTGGAAAGCCTTGGTGTTCATGGAGGAGATGACGGACAGAGATCAGGTGAGGAGACTGAATCATTCTGAGCAGAGCAGGGTTGAGTTGATTAGGATTTTGATCCATGGAGAGCTCGCGGGTAAAAAGTTGTCACTCACAGACAAACACAGGTACCGGTGTCGGTCAGACAATAACCGACGTCAGCTGCAGGAAGACCGACGTCGGTCATAAAGACCGACGTCGGTAGGAGGGACACCGGCGTCGGCCAGGGAAACGACGTTAGTAGTTAGGTTCAGTACAGGGAGCCAACATCGGTCGGAAACAGACTGGGAGATGGCCGAGATTGGTCACTGGAACGGATAGTGGGCGAACATTAAGTCTCAAACGCCCATGTCGAGGTCAGGATTGGTAAGTGAACCTCATATTTGTTGTTCACCTTCTTTATATTGCTGATTGATGGTCAAGAACCAGGAAGATGGAAGAAGCAATGCAGGTAGAATCCAGATACAGTGGGAGCTTGGCATGGATGAGGAGTGTGAGTCCTTGGAGAAGAACCAAACAGGTATTCGTTGGTAAAGTTGTCAGCTGGAAGTAAGCACTGAGAGACGGAATGGATTCCCGTTCTAAAGAAGAGAGTGGATGGATACAAGAGACAGAAGGCCAAGGCATATGGTCTTGAGGAAGCTGCAGGACAGTGGTACAGGTTTGACAGGTGGATGACTAAGCATGGCTTCAGTCAATGTCAGTGTAACTATTGTGGTTTTATCTTACCAGGTGGATGGTGATGCAACATCATCTTATTACTGTATGTGGGTGATTTACTAGTAGGTTTGTACATACAGGGATTTACTGAGCTAAAGGTAAGGTTACTTCAGAGGCGTGTCATGAAGAATTTGGAGCAGCGAAATTCTTTGGCATAAGAGACATGGAGATTTTATCTCCAGTGGGAGCTGATGTGAAGACGGTGTTGGCGGGGTTCATGATGCAGGATGCAGAATCAGAAAGCACACCAAGGGCTGGACAGTTCAAGCCTAGCTTGAAATAGGGTTTGAAATCACATGAGGTCTAGTGTAGACCTAAGCGTTTTCCCAATCAGTGGGGGTTGTCAGAAAGTATGGAGCCAATTCGGGGAAGGAGTACTGGAGGGCAGCTCAGTGGGACTAGCAGCAGGGTTTCTTGTTATGCAGGGTCAGGTTCTTCACTACATGGGTATGTAGGTTCGGATGCGGCAGGTTACTTGAATGACAGGTGTAGCATCACACGCTGTGTGGTGGTCGGTCTTCAGGGTTGATCTTGAAGAGGAATACAAGCCAGGGAATAATTTATACGGTGTACAGGTACAGGTACAGGTGCAACTATTTATCTCCAAGTGGGAGATTGTTAGGTTGTGGAGCTAAAAGCTTCACCAGGATGCAAACAGGAGAAGTTAAGGAGGATCTAGAGATGCAGGGAGTTGCAGATTCAGTTGCAGGAAAAATGGCGTCGGTCTGATCAACCGACGTCAGTCAGATAGCAAGGGGAAGCAACCGGCATCGGTTACCAGTCGACCGACATCGGTCATGGAGGTGCCGACGTCGGCAGCCTGTGTGAGAACAAGCAGTTCGCATGACGAATTCGGGAGAGTCTAATTTTAGACTATCAGTTTGCATGTTGAAGGCTAATCTTAGTCTTGAGTTGCGAGTCTAATTATTGTAATTAGGTTGTCTAATTATTGTAAGCATGAGATCTATATATGGACTCATGGGCTGTATTGTTAGTGTGTGCTAGAAAGCCATAGAGCTTTTAGAGAGAGCTAGTGTAGCTCCTCCTAGTTCTAAGGGGTGCTGAGTGTGTATGATCAGGGAGAGTTGCAAGGTCTGCAAGGTCAAGGAGCTGATCCACTGGAGTACTGGTTGAAGAATCATAAGGACTTGGTGAGGCAAGGACAAGGGTTCTTCAGGGGTGTAGAGATATCTACATGGTGAGTAAGGTCTAGTGATTTGCAGGTAGCAGTAGAGAGCAGGAGATCTACTTGGAGTACGGTTGTGTACTTGGTGAACTGGCAGCGCGTTACTGACTGGTTGGAGAGGTGAACATCAATTCTATATTGGAGTTGATTGTTGGGACCGAGAGAGAGAGGGAAGAAGATCTTGAGGTGTGGCGAACCTTTGAGGTGGAGGAAGAAGTGGCATCTTCATTATTGTATATTCTTCTATGTATATAATACAATTGTGTATTGTCTCTTAATTCCTGTGTTGTTTCATATTTCTAGTTACTTATTGATTCTGGTATAATTCCGTGTTTAGTTGCTAATACGAGAGGTAATCATATGAGCTCTTATCGAGGTGGAGCAAAGATCCTGACAAACCCTAAGGGCTTAGCCATGGCATCAATAAGTAAAGTTCTATTTTGATGGTGACTAGCTATAGCCTGGACCCGATAGCTTAAGTTATAACTTAAGCTTTTGTTGTTGTTGTGAAATTGGCCCCTCAACCTAGCAATTACCGGCTCCGAGCAATGATCAAAGGACTTTATATTTTTCTAAGTCTAAGACTTAATATATGTCCGATCTTGATCAACAACTCTCGCTTCATCATACACAGACGATCCAACGACGCGAAGCAAAGTCAAATTGTCAAAGGCTCCTCTGAGTAAACGCACTAGTGACAAGTTTCACATTCATGGAGCTTGTCAGATAGAGACCCAATGAGCGTAAGCTTGTCAGAGGTAAAAGTTCAAGCTAGTTGGAAGATCAACTATTTGTGCTTAAATGAACATTGGAGATCCAACAAAGTGTGATGAAGTCAAAATGTCAAAGGTCCCTCTGAGTGAACATGCTAATGCCAAGTGTCACAAGCACATGAGTATGTCAGATAGAGAACCAATGAGAGTGAGCCTGTCAAATATAAAGATTGAGCTTCTCAGAAGATCTGATGGTGCGCGGGTGATCGTGCAAAAGAGATCCAACAGAGTGAATGGACTCAAATTCTAATAAGTGCTCGATGTTTATCAACACAGCGGCAAGTTAAAGACTAAGTAGGTTCGAGAAGATCGACGGAGTGAAAGCGATCCAAAGATATAAGAAGTAACACAATGTGAGAAAGAGCTTGATGTTTAACGTCAAGATAGAAGCAAAGATCATGCATCTTCGGAGATCGAATGACACACAAAATCTTGGATCAAGAAGATCGATGGGCGCATTTTAAAGATGACAAAGATAAATTTCAGAAGCCTACAAAGATCTAATGGATAGCGTGATCTTGTCAGAAGGTGATCGAATGGATGCATTTTAAAGTTGAGTCATTGAGTATAGACCATCAGATCATGGCACCAAAGGCAAGATCAATGATCAACATTTAAAGTCATGTCCAAACAAACAGTTAGTTGTAGGAACATGCAGGAACCTGCGTATAAGCTCTATATCTTGACACAGACTTCAATATTGATCGATCCAATTGATCAAATCTACATTGAAGAGCTTATGCATCAAAACTTGAGTCTAATAAATGTTATTGATAGTAAAGAGACCTGCAATTACGATGTGATGCATGGAATTGAGATGCGAGAAAATTATAGTTTAAGTCATAATGAACTAAAGTCTAGAATTAGCATGATGTGTTGCAGTCCAAGTGTGAACACATAGAAGATATGGAACCCTAGATCATTTGTTTATAAATATGATATCTAGGATAAAGGAAAATAGTGTTGGAACAATTGATTTTGCTATTGAGCCAAATTGAATATAACTAGAGGCTGAGAGCAAAAGCCAATGAAGTGTGTCAAATAGAAAATCATAAAGACATAGAATCAGAGGGGGCAGAGAAGAGCAGAGTGGTTGGTGAAGCCAATGTAGTGTGTAAAATAAAGACACATTCAGACATAGAGGAATAGAGAGGAGCAGAGGGGAAGAAAGGCATAAAGAGAATGTGTAGGGTATGATCAATTGCAGATTAGACCTATAACAAAGAACAAAGATCTAGATTTATGTATGGATCTAATTTTTAACTTGGAGTTATAGCTCCGTAGAAAATTTTGATAGGTTGGTGCCATCAGATAAGCTGAGTGGGTGCTCAGATTAGGGAGTGGGTGCTTCCTTAGAATTGGTGCTCTTAAATCAGGGGATTGGTGTCTCCTTAGGATTGGTGTCCTTAAACATTGTAATCAGTGAGGTTGCTAGTGAGGCTTTGAACTATGAGGGTGGATTAGAATAATAGCTTCTAGCAGCTATTTTCACCATGGTTTTTCCCTTTGGATTTTCCATGTATAAATCTTGTGTCATGTGTATTTGTGTTTGTATGATCTCTATATATTTGATTTAATCTGCATAGATATTTAATTTGTTCTAAAAGGTATTAAATGACCAGCTTTAATTCATATACTGATTCAACCCCCTCTTAATATCTAGTTTTGTTCCAACGATTGGTATCAGAGCCTAGGGTTCCTTGAAAGAAGCTTAATCAACTCAGGTAGATCTTGGAATAGTGAACACAATGGCTAGTCAAGAAGGATCTTCATCAAACAAAGCACCTCTATTTGATGGATCTAACTATGCATTCTGGAGCATAATAATGGAAGCTTATTTATCTTTATTAGGTTTTGATGTATAGATGTCTGTTGTAAATGGATATACAGCGCTTACTACAATTTCTACTGATCAGGCTGCCAAGAAGGCATATGAGAGCAATGCTAAGGCAAAGAATGTTATTCTTTGTGGACTATCAAACTCAGAGTTTGTCAAAGTGATGCAATGTCAAAATGTTGAATATATCTAGAATAAATTGAAGAGCATCTATGAAGGTGATGACAAGGTAAAATAGGCCAAGCTACAAACTTACAAAGGCAAATTTGAGAGTCTTAAGATGAAAGAAGAGGAAAAGATTGTAGACTACCTCCTCATGGTAGATGAAATAGTCAATGCAATCAAAGGCCTTGGAGAAGAAATGATAGAGTCAATCATTGTAAAAAAGGTTTAAAGATCTTTTCCATCAAGATATGATTCTAAATTCTCTGTAATAAAAGAAGCAAGAGATCAAGATAAACTCACTGTTGATGAGTTACATGGGACCTTCACAACTTATGGGATGAGAATGGAAGAGAAAGACACTTTCAAGAGAGAAGTTGCATTCAAAGTAGCCAAGCAAGTAAAGGAAGAAACATCAACACCTGAATCTAAGGAGACTGATGAAGAAGAAGCTAACTTTGTTAGAAGACTAAAGAGAGGATCTAAAAAGTACAGAGGTAAGTTACCCTTCAAATGCTTTAACTGTGGTAAAGTAGGAAATTTTGCTACTAAATGCCCTTATGAGAAAAATGATAACTCTGAGCAAGAAGAGGATGGAAAAAGGATGAAACCCCACTATTCCAAAAGGAGGAACTTATTTGAAAGCAAGAAAAGATTGTATATAAGAGAAGATAGTAACTCATTGGATGATAGTGATAGCTCAGATGATGATCATGACTGTGCCTTTGTGGCTAAGGGAAATGAATCCCTGTTCATGGCATTATAATCAACTTTTATAGATCTAAATCAAGAAGACGTTGAAGATTCTGATGAAGAAGAGGAAGGAGAAGTAGACCTTGAGTGTGAACTCGTTTGTGCTCTAGATGAGATTGATAATTTGAGGAAAGAGAACACAAGACAAAAGAAGCTTGGACAAAAAGAAATTGAAAAATTATCCAAAAGTCTTAAAAGATCTGATCAGATGATAGTAAGCCTTAAGACTCAAGTTGAAGAGGCTGCAAAAATAGATGTAGTCAAAATTGAACTATAATTCAAATCTGATGAGTGTATGAGGCTAGAAGCAGAGAGTGGATTTGAGAAAAGAGCTTGAAAAGGATAAAGAACAAATAGACAAAGGTTTGAAGCTAAAAGGAGAATAAGATATTCTTGATGAATTGATCATCTCTCAAAAGCCATCAAAAGAGAAATCTGGTCTTGATTATGAAAAAGGAAAAAGTCCCATAACCAATATATTTGTTAAGTTATATGGAAACTTCAAAGCAAAAGGAGGAATAGGAGCAAAGAAAGAGAAAGCTTTTTGGGATACAAAGATAGATACAAACACTGCTGATGTGAAGAAGGCTAAAGGAGAAAAGAAGCCCTAAGAAAAGAAGAAGAATAATAAGTTCATCTCTGCAAATTCAAGGAAGATGCAGAAGACAAAGGTAACTGATGTAGACAATTACACAAAGGTGAGAAGACCAATAAGGCAACCTGACTAGGTATTACTCATATTTTTAAGGTTATTGTTATAGTTGTAATCAGTTTAGTCATAAGGCTAGTAAATGTAGAGTTATACCTATAAGGAGAACCAACTTTGTAAGAAAAAATTCATTTTCACCCTTGGTAGATACAAATGTAATGTGTTATAATTGTAATAATTTTGATCACGTAGTTAAACAATGTAGAACAAGCTTTGAAAGACAAAAAGTACAAAGTGTGAAGAAAGACATGCCTCCCAGTGTGAACAAATATTCAAGTCTCTGAAAAAGAGAAAAGTAAGCCCAACAGGACATATAAGCAACCCAAACATGTATGGAAAGTGAAAGATCAACCCATGATGAAGAATGCTATAGAGGTTGGAAAATGTCAAGAACTCTCAATGTTTGCACAAGTTGAGAATGAGAAGACAAAGCTCAAGGAGAAGTCCAAGGTGCTAGTCAAGGATAGTTCTGAGGTATGTACAAATTCAAGTGAACATCTTGATGCTATAGAGCAAGTATCAAGCATAGAACATCAGTCTTATGTGCTTAGTAATGAGATTTTGAGCTGTAAGAAAGATTCATTAGATGAAAAGGTGTGACACATGTTGTCTCCATGTATTGTTAATCCAAAGGAGAATACCATAGTGGATGAGCATGCTACTTCTCTTAAGCATAAGAAGAAGAAGAACCGAAAGCACAAGATGACCAAGGAGGATAAGAAATATGAGGAGTTGTGGGCAACTCCTAGTTTCACATTATTCTAGGACATTGTGAAGTGGGGTGTCTCTATCTATGCTTCTTAAGAGACTCCTTTCAGTAAAGACGCAAGTGGTGTTCTTCAGAAGATTCTAATGGCAAGAAATGAGTGCTCCCAGTTAAAGTTGGTGTGCCAAGATAAGAGAAGTATTGTGTATGCAGTATCTACAAGGACAGAATGAGTGTGTCAATAATGTGTTCATGGACTCTAGTTCTAAAGGCAGGATATGGAGACTTCCAAGTGTGGAAGTAAGTGTGTTTGCACTAGATCATCATACCAATCGGTACAGAGTTATGTAGATGATTGATTAGTCCTTTAGGCCAATACTATTTTGATATAGAATAAATGATCCTATATTGCAAAGTCTTGTATTGATCATTAGTAGGTCAGTGAAGTAAGGGGGAGCTAGATTGTTCAGTCTGTCAGAATCAAGAAAGCTCAGAATAGAGGAGCTTGTTTTAAATACTGTGGTGGCAGATTTGAAAATGCTCAGGTGAATGCTGGTTGAGACTTATCTATGTTGCATAACAAAGAATATCATGCAGAAGGTCTCCAAGTTTTGAAGATGAAAAGTTGTATATAACATGGTGTTAGGGGGAGATAACTCAAAAAGCTTGAATGGCTTGAGGAGCTATGCATGATGTGAAAAGGAGCATATGTGAGATGCTTCAATCATGATTGAAAGATAAGGTGTTGTCTGCTACAGATGTTAACTCAAGTAGGTTGAGATGATAACTTGAACAAACCAAGTCAAGTGCTTAGACAGTGTATTGAATCCTCGTGCATAAACAAAGTGGGAGCTTTATAATTGATCAGGTCCTAGGATCAGAGGAATATGTATGGAGACTTGAAGATGATAAATTGATGCAATGAGACAAAATTTGGGAGTGATGGCTCCTACACCACATCACTAAATCAATAGTGATAAGGCATGAGTCTAGGGGGAGTCTCATGGAAGCTTAATTAATCCCTGAAAGAAGAGAGAAAAGTCAACTCAGGTATGTATACTTTTGAAAACTACTATTGAGTTGATGGTTGCAGGTTCTTGGAAAAACTCCTTTATATGATAAAGGGGGAGAACATTTGGACAAATAGTAAGAAAGAGTCCCTTTGCCATTGATGTCAGAGGGGGATAAAAAGTGTAACTACTCTTAGTGAGAGAAGAAGAGCAAAATGCTCTATGCAAAAGTTTGGATCAAAAAGTGCAAATGTCAAAGAAGAAGTAGAACAAGTGTCCAAGATGAATTTAGGCAAATATGCCATTGCCTAAGGGGGAACAAGTTTGGTATGGACAACTTCAGTTCATACTCATCAGAAGCCAATGCAAGCAATGCTAGAGAAGGATCAAATTATTAGAAGATCAAAACGTTAAGTTTGCATCAAAAATTTAGTTTGTCATCAATGCCAAAGGGGGAGATTGTTGGCAATATGATTGTCATTGATATCAAAAGGGACATTATGGATGTCATTGATGTCAAAAGGATCAGGCAAGATTGATGGAGAGAAGAGCATGTTTCATAGTTGAACTGTGCAAAGTTGTCATGCTTTTATAGAGACCATTTATGGATGTTTAAAGTCAAAAAAATAGAAGATCCGTTATGGGTTTTTCATGTGCATTCTAGAAATATGGTTTGGAGGTTCAAAGGAGAAGGATGAGCCCAGAATTGAATTATCTTTGCTCTCAAATTAGATAGGGTTTCTCAGTAAAACCCTAAGGCTTTATTTATGGCATCAACAAGAAAAGTTCTATTTCGATGGTGACTGGCTATATCCTAGACCTGATAGCTTAAGTTATAACTTAAGCCTTTATCATCATTGTGAAACTAGCCCCTCGACCTAACAATTACTAGCTCTAAGTAATGATCAAAGGAATTTATATTTTCCTAAGTCTAAGACTTAATATATGTTTGAGTTTGATCAAGGAATCTCACTTTATCATATGTAGATGATCCAATGAAGTGAAGCAAATTCAAATTATCAAAGGCTCCTTCATGTAAACATGCTAGTGAAAAATGTCACATTCACAGAGCTTGTCAGATAGAGACCCAATGAAAGTAAGATTGTCAGAGGTCAAAGTTTGATCTAGTTGGAAGATGAATGGTTCATGCTTAATTAGACATTGGAGATCCAATAGAGCGTGATGAAGTCAAAATGTCAAAGGTCCATTCGAGTGAACATGCTAATGCCAGGTGTCACAAGCACGAGTCTATCAAATAGAAGTCTAATGAGAGTGAGCTTGTCAAATACAAAGATTGAGCTTGTCAAAATATTTGACGATGCACAAGTGATTGTGTAAAGGAGATCCAATGGAGAGAATAGACTCAAATGCTATAAAGTGCTTGATATTTATTGACATAGTGGAAAGTTAAAAATTGAGCAACTTTGAGAAGATCGATAGAGTGAAAGTGATCCAAAGATATAGGAAACAACATGATGTGAGAAAGAGCTTGATGTTTAACGTCAAGATATAAGTAAAGATCATGCATCTTTAGAGATTTAATGCCATACAAAAGCTTGGATCAAGAAGATTGATGGGCACATTTTAAAGATGATAAAGCTAAAGTTTGGCAGTGTACAAAGATCTAATGGATAGCGTGAGCCTGTCAAAAGGTGATCCAATGGATGCATTTTAAAGTTGATTCATTTGAGGGTGGACCATCAGATCATGGTGCCAAAGGCAAGCTCAATGACCAACATTTAAAGTCATGTCTAGACAAATGGTTAGTTGCAGGAACATGTAGGAACATACGTATAAGCTCTATATCTCAACACAGATAATGAGATTGATCGATCCAACTGATCAAATCTACATTAAAGATCATATGCATCAAAACTTGAGTTTAACAGATACTATAGATAGTAAAGAGACCTCTAATTATGGTGTGATTCATGGAATCGAGACACAAGAAACTTACAGTTCAAGTCATAATGAACTAAAGTCCAAAATTGGCATGATGTGTTGTAGTCTGAGTTTGAACACATAGAAGATATGGAACCCTAGATCATTTGTTTATAAATATGATATCTAGGATAAAGGAAAATAGTGCTAGAATAATTGATTTTGATATTGAGCCAAATTGAATATAGATAGAGGCTAAGAGCAAAATCCAATGAAGTGTGTCAAATAGAAAATCATAAAGACAGAATCAGAGGGGGCAGAGAAGAGAAGAGTGGTTGGTGAAGCCAATTTAGTGTGTCGAATAAAGACATATTTAGACACAGAGAAATAGAGAGGAATAGAGAGGAAAAAGGCATAAAGAGAATGTGCAAGGTATGATCAATTGCTGATTAGACCTGCAATAAAGACTAGAGATCTGGATTCATGTATGAATCTAATTTGTAAATTGGAGTTGTAGCTCCATAGAAAAGTTTTATAGGTTGGTGCCATCAGATAAGCTAAGTGGGTGCTCAGATTAGGGAGTGGGTGCTTCCTTAGAGTTGGTTCTCTTAAATTAGGGGATTGGTGTCCTTAAACATTGTAACCAGTGAGGTTTGCTAGTGAGGCTTTGAACTGTGAGGCTGGATTAGAACAGTAGCTTTGAGCAACTATTCTCACCATGGTTTTTCCCTTTGGGTTTTCCACATATAAATCTTGTGTCATGTGTATTTGTGTTTATATGATCTTTGCATATTTGATTTGATCTGCATAGATATTTAATCTATTTTAAAAGGTATTAAAGGACCAATTTTAATTCATATATTGATTCACCCCCCTCTCAGTATCTAATTATGTTCCAACAACAACTGCTTATATAAAATAATAGCAAAGGTCATTGCTAAAAGAATTATAAAAGTTTTCTCAAATTCTATTTCTGAAGAATATATTTTTTGATTGAAACTCTGCATTTACATGGATTAGGTATAAAGAATGCTTCTTTGGCTTAGTGCCAAGGATTGATGGGTATCCATTCTGCTAAATTCGCTTGGGGCATAATCTCAGCCTCATCCCTTCTTTGTATCTCTTGGTATTTTAACCTTGGTGGATGGCTAGGTAATACCTTTTACACCATCATCCTCACCATTGGACTACAACCCACTTGATCTAAAGAACACTTTGGGTTCCTAAGTGGGAGACAAATACATGATATGGTGGGCATTGCTCAAGAAGGTTTACACTATCAAAATCAAGGAAATACCTACTATAGTCATTAAACTGGATCTATCTAAAGCTTATGATAGAGTTAGCTGGTTGTATCTCAAATTAATGCTTCATCATATTAGGTTCAACCTATAGGATATCAATTGGATTATGGGCTACATTTCTTCATTCACTTTTTTTGTTTTTATTAACGGATCTGCCTCCATTTTTTTCAAGTTTGGCAGAGGGTTGTGTCAAGGCTATCCTTTAACTTTGATTCTTTTTCTTTTGGTTGTTGAAGGTTTAAGCAGAGCAATCAAGGATGCCAAGAGGATAGGGGAAATTAAAGGGATCAGAGTGGGAAGCTATATTTTCCTTACACATCTCTTATTTGTTGATGATGTTATACTTTTTTGTGATGGTTCTCTCAACAATGTGACTAGATACAAGGATATTCTAGAGACTTTCAATATAGGTATAGGGATGGAAGTCAATATGCATAAGTCTACCTTGTCTTGTTATGCTCTCTCTGACGATGAGGAGAGACATATTTTATGGATCCTTCCCTTTCCTAAGATTTATTTTCAATCTGGAATCAAATACTTTGGGTTTGTGTTGAAGCCCAATGCTTATGCGAAACAAGATTGCGAGTGGCTGGTTACCAAGATCGATAAGTGTATCAACCTGTGGTGTAATAGGTGTCTCTCTTTGAGAGGTAGGTTGACACTTGTGAATTTAGTTTTAGAAGCTATCCCTATATATTGGCACAGATTCACACATATTCTGGTTGGTGTCATAGATAAGATTAGGAAAAGATGTTTCAAATTTATTTGGACTGGCCAAACAACTAAAACAGATATTGCTTTGACAAAATGGGATGTTATAGACAAGCCAAGGGAGGAAGTTAGGTGGGGTTTGAAAAATATTAATTTCTTTAGCAATGTGTTTGAATCTAGGAGTCTCTGGAGACTTATCTCATAGGATAGTTTGTGGAGAAAGGTTATTAAGCATAAATATATGGATTCTCTTTCTTTAGAGGAGTGGATTAGGAATCCTAATAAATTCACTACTAATGTCTCTATTCTCTGGAAGGATTTAGTTCAAGGTTTCTCCTTGGTTGGTAACTGGTTATCTTGGAACATTGGCAATGGTGGTAAAGTTAGGATTGGGGCTAATCCTTGAGTGGGGAGTGGTAATGATTAAAAACTTCTTGATTATATTATTTATCAACTTCAGGACTCTGGGTTTTCTACTTTGTCACAAGATGATGATCCTAATACTACTTTTTGGCAACAAGGGTGGTCGAAATCTCATCATTTGGGTCTTACAAGCAGAGATAGAGAATATTGGGATGAATATGTTGGTATTTTGATTTACAGTCATGTTCATATTAGTAAAAGGGTGGAGGATGATATTGTTTGGATTAAAAATCTTGTTAAGGTGGATTACACAACTAAATTGGAATATAAAGTTATGTTTTCTCATGATGAACCTATTAATCAACTATGGTGGTGGAAATCCATTTGGAAGATCAATTCTCCACTTAAAAATAGAACCTTCATGTAGCTAGTTCTTAATAATAAATTCTTAACATGGGATGCTTTGATGTGTAGAGGTTGGCAGGGACCGGGTATATCTACCTTGTGTAAAGCTGATTCTTAAACCATAAAACACTTATTTATTGACTGTCCTTATATGCAAGAAGTGTGGGACAAACTGGTTATTTCATTTAGGAGACCTAGTGCTTGGCATGGTGTCTCTCTTGAAGCTTGTTTGCTAAACTGGTTTAGTATTAAGGATTTAAAGCCTTTCATAACTTTACCCTTTGTGGTGGCATGGAGTGCTTGGATGGAAAGGAATGTGGATATCTTCAACAATGCTTATAAACCTCATTTTTAGACATGTATCCAGATTTGTAAAGTTTTTGAAGCTCTACAAAGAGATAAGAAAATCAAGATTCCTAGATAGATTTTTCCAGAGGTGATTGCTCACTCTATACCTTGGGGTTTATTTGATGGGGCTAGCCAAGGTATACAAAAAAGAGGTGGTTCTGGAGGTGTTCTATACATCAACAATACTCATCTTTTTTAGTTTAAAGCTACTTTAGAAATGGGAACCAATAATTTTTACCATTTACTGGTTCTCAAGTTACTTCTCATGATTGTCTAGGACTATAATTTTACTAGGTTATACATGTTGGGTGATTCTCATATGGTTATCAAATGTATGTTGAAGGTGAATGGAATGGAGTGCCTTTATTTGAATCCAATCTTTGAACAGGTAAATCAACTAGCTAGGGTTTTCACCTATGTTTATTACAAACATGTTTACTGTGAATTGAATAATGTAGTTGATTTGTTGTCCAAAGAAGGTCTATTGATGGAAGAAAGACAATGGACAAGGATGGAGATTAAGGATGATATCTCACATCTTACCATCTCGGTAACTATTATGAACTTTAGGTTCATGATCATTATTTCATGAGGAGTGATTTCTTCTCACATTGCTCCTTCATGTTAATGTGTATATGATAGGCATGTCACTGTGGACTTTGTTTATTCCTATTGCTAGTGCCAAACTCACTTTATTCTACTCATTGTTGCTATTGATTCCCCTACATGGGATTTTTGCTTATTATGTGGATCATTCCTACTTGACCTGGTACTATGTGATGATCAAATTGAATTGTCATTTCTGACACTGATGATGTTTTGTCTCTTGTGCTATTCAAATTCATGGCAATAGATTTGAGTGTTAGAATGGTGGAGTTAATTTGGTTTGACTTGTTATGATCTATCATGATGGATCTCATTCTTCAACTTAGATGTATGCTAAGCTATATTTTGCTTTGGTAATTTTGGCTCACCTTTCTTTTCCATCTCATGATTAGGGGATGGTTTTCAGTTTTGGGCCTTCCCTAGTCTCATGTCTGCATCTTCTTTTTTATCCTTTCTGGGATCTTTTTTGATTGTGGCTTGCTTTGCCTTGTTATTGGCTATTGTACGCACCCCTCAGGGTCTTTTTTCAGGGTTTTTATTCTTTATGCTTTTGCATTTACATGTTGTAACTTTTTCCAATGAATAGAGTTAATATTTTTTCTTTGGAAAAAAAACTAGAACATGTATCTTGAATTATTATTTTGTTCTGTTTCTATCTCTCTTTTTCTTTCATCACACTCACTCAATATTTTTTTAAAAAATATGCAACTATAGGGGGTAATGTGCATAAATAACACAATACTTAGTTCTAAATGGCAATATGTTCTCACTCTCCCCTACCCTAAAAACACATAATATCAAGCTTTAACACCACAAGAAGGTGTACAAATACACTGATGTGTTAAATGTGAGAACACTAATGGTGAAGACAAGAGGGAATACAATGCCAACACAAGGAAACCCACAAAAAAACACTATTGCATAGATGAGAACACAAAATTCATGGAAAAGAGTGTGCAGGTGTTTCAAATCTAGCTGGCTCTATTTTCTCATCCATTAGAAAATGTGAAAGTACTAATGAACACTGCCAAAATCAATTCCAATAATCATTGCCTAGTTCCACAAGAATAATCCCTTGGTAAAAAAGGAAAATACAAGATTTAAGCAACTATAACTACTATTTGGCTCATGTGCAACCATTTCAATGGTCAAGTTGAGGTATTAATAGTCAAGTCAGTCCCTTTCCCATTTATGTTAGGTCACTCCTTTCTTTTTTTGTTTATAGGCATGTTTCTTTTCTAACTTTACGCTCATCTAAATATATATATATTTCTAGTAAGTTATATTTTCTTCTTTAAAGGTATTTACAATGTAATTTCATCTCTTTCTAATCAATTTAATGTTTTCTTGGTTATTGACTAATTCCTCATGATGAAATTTAAGTCAAACAAATACATTGGCACATTAAAAGGAATAAATGGAGAATCTTGCATTTGAATGTTGACTAATTAGCATTATTCTTGTTGGTTTTTAGTTTCAAAGCATTTAAATTTGATTGGGTTATGTAAATGGAGAAAATGATAATGCTAGTTTGGATTTCTTGGCAGTTGGGTGCACAATGATGTATGTTTTTCCATCTTGTCCCTTGAATTAAAACAAATTCAAGCATTAGTGTGTGCTAGATGCATCTAATGGTATCTTGTAAACTAGAGGACCACCCCTATGGACAATGTTGCTATTGCTGACATACCTTTGCATATTTTTTGGTATATCAAATTTGAACGTTAGCAAAATTGGTACGCAATACATCCTAAAAGTACATATATTTTAGGTTAATATGAGAATGAAATGGAAGTGATAAATTAATTTTATTTATTTTTTGGGATGAACTTCTTCTAAATTGATAGCTAGGCAAATGTGACTTTTTTTGGAAAAACATGTAAGTTGAGAACATACTCCTAATCCAGACTTACACTTTGCATGACAATTAAGCTCATGTATACAAATCAGTTCAAGCTAAAACAAAATACCTAATTTCTTTGTCATACTTGTAGACCTATAGAATTGAGACACCAAAGCCACTTTGGGAATAGGAAATGGAAAATTAATGAAGATTTATCTTATAGATGCATCTTTCTATTTCTTGGATATTTTTAAATATTACATATTGATGATGTTTTGGTTCTAGTACATATTGGAATGTGTGTTTGTAAGGTATTTGGCTTACTCAATTATTAAATGGAGAAGGAATTTTTGGAGGATTTGGTTTCAAGGATTAAGCAACATCTTCAGTATAATGACATTTTTAACATGTGGTCCCACTATCATACTAATAGGAAAGCTATCACACTGATATATCAATTATTGTAGTTTTTTTGAAAAAATAGGTAGGACTATTGGACATTTTGTATATTGCCATATATAGTTTTTGGCTTATTTGAACTAATAAAAGATAAAACTTCAAAGTAACATGGTTATAAATGGTGTCCCCATGATACTATTTGTAAAAAATATTATATATCATAATAAACCTTTTCAAGCCATAAGCAGATGGTAGAGCACAATCCATAGGCTTATTAGTGGGATCCAATTGTATACATAACCATAAATCCTGCATCCTCTCATTTGAGTTTATCTTATATCAATGTCAATTGGGATTTGCCTATTTCATAAGTCACGTAACCACTTGAAGAAATTGTTAAATTGGCCATTTCAAGAATATGATACATTTTATAACTGATATACATGTTTCATAGGAAACACTTATTCTTCCTCTTAATAGCTTTGTCAAAATCAAATTTTCCTATGACTTAAAATTGATTAGAGGAATTTGGAAATCTCCTCACCGATTCACATTTATAGTGAAATCTTTAACTAAACTGAGTAGCCCAAGTTAGCTACATATTAGCGTACTTCAACAAAAACTAGTGAAATAGACACCAACCACAGGTAGTGGGTTTTAGGGAGAGAAGTAATGATGGTGTCAAACACAATAGACACTAAGTACATGCAATGGATTTCAATGAGAAGTAATGATGATGCCAAACACTTTTTTGTTTGACATTTCTATGAGTGTCATTAAGATGCTTAGGTGACTTGATACTTAATCAACTACCTTAGCCTTGTACAAGAAAGCATCATCTGGCTCTATTGTCTGTAGTTACTATTACTATCATCCAAACAATGCTACACTATCAATGTAGCAGTGCTTTATTTATTTTACCAAGTTGAAAGGTTACCCTGAAGCATTCAGATCAAACATTTTTCAATTTTGAGGATAATTCTGATACAAGCTTTACAAAAGATGAACATTGATCTTCAAGAAGCTTAGCAGGGGAGTCATATTCAACAATTTTTCTTGAACACATAACAAATTTAAGGATATGAGGACTAAATGCAATCATTAAAATTAAGAAATTATAAATAGAGAGAGCAAACACGTATACCCTCACTAAGTACCAACACCTGATCACTGCCTATAACTATTGGAATTCTATGAGCAATAGTGATCATTGTGCACCCCTAAGACACTAATTGTAATATACGTTGGATATTGTTATCAGTTGCAGTATCCATTAAGGTTGTAGCCTCATTTAGGAATAGAATATGGATCTACTTTAATAAGGCATAACCCAAACTAACTAGCTGATATTTCCCCACGCTCTAATTCTCTCCATTTTTTGTCACTTAATTTATCTCATTTTGTTAACATTCATAATATTTTGTTAAACATTGTTATATACTTAAAACTTAAAATCTTTGATTTTTGTTTTGCTACTATCAGTTACAACCAAAACATAAACAACCAAATGGAGGATGATATATTAAAACTGACCTAATGTATCAAGCTTTTGTTTGCTATAACACATAATTACTCCCAATTGACATTTATCCAAAGCTTGAAACCACAAATAATAACTGATTTAGGTCCACCTTTCAAATCAGAATGAGATAGAAAAAAGAAACAAATGCATTAACTTATTATATTAGCTTCATCATCAATAACAACCCTAAAGGACATTTATACTAGCATGACTGTATTTTAATCATTAGATTTTTTTTCCAAATAGTAGAATTTTCACAAAATATAGCCACATTTTATTTTAAATACATATAAGTATATTATGCTTATATGAAAATTTCAAGGATTGGTAGGGAATTTTGTGTTTAAAATAACTTTGTACATACCAATGTATATATTTTTTATAATTTTGAAAAATAATATGATTATATTACATCTAGATGAAACATTTCATTCCTTAAAGGTTTCCATGTCTACAATTAGATTGGATGACAAAAGACTATTTTATTTTGCATTCAAGATCAAACTTCAGAACTTGAATTATTTTAAAGGCTAATTATCTTGTTCTATAAGGGCTCTAATATTTTTCCAGTCAAATGTGAGGACAACATAAAACCTTTAGTTTTGAAAATGTCTACCATCTGAAAAGATTTAAGTTTCTAGAGCTTACTTGTTTAGAATATATATCTATCAACATTTAAAATGGATGCAGTGGTCATTAAAATTAAGAGACTTGAACATAAAATGAAGATCATGGGCATCAAAACCAAGTCCTTTAAAAAAAACTTACCTCCCAGATTTTAGTGGTAGAATGTTTTTAAGTGGATTTAGATTGATCCGTATTGTTCCCTCAAAAGGTGTGGGACCTTATGGAATGATGCCCAATTTGGATCTTAAATAATGCAATCCAATCATTGAGATGTCTACCCCATCAATAAGAATTCTTCCTCCTATTATTTCTACAATATGAAATAGTTCTTGGAGAAGTGTAGATTTACCTGTCAGGAATCTAGAATAACAAACATGCTCTGATTCCACTGTTAGGATCCAGAAGCACAATTGATTACCATGTACAAGCAACTAAACGCAGAATTTAACTAGAATGCACAAGTAACTAGAATTCAGAAATAACACAGAATATGAGAGACAATACCCAATTGTATTAATACTCTTCTAGAAGGAAATACAACAAAGAAGATGCCACAGTCTTCTTCCTTACACACCTTTAGGGCTCCCACACCTCTAGGGCATAAACAGTAAATCTCTTCAAGAGCTCACTCTCTCTCTTACAATCCCAACAAGCAACTCACACACAGAGTTGTTCACCTCCAACTAGTCAGTATCACTACTGCCAGTACCACTAGTCAGTATCACTACTGCCAGTACACAAGTGCTCCATGCACTCCAAATCTGAGTACACACTGTACTCCAAGTACAAAATGTACTCCAAGTAGATCTCACCTGATCTTGCTCCTTGATATGTTGCTGTCACCTTTGATCTTGCTACCCTGCAGACCTCCTTTGACCTCGCACCCACACACCTGCAAATCAATGATCTTACTTACCATGTAGATCTCTCTACACCCTAAAGAACCCTTGTCCTTGCCTCACAAAGTCCTTATGATTCTCCAAACCAGTACCCCGGTGGATCTACTACCTGATCTTGCAACAACCTGTAGATCTACCTGATCATACACACTCAGCACCCTTGTGGAACTAGGAGGAACACACCTTGCTCTCTTCACTCTGAAGGAGCTAACCTTGCTCTTACTCAACTAGCACACCTTTACAATACAGCCCATGAGTCTATTATATAGATCTCATGCAAACAATAATTAGACATCCATTTACAATAATTAGATCCATAGCTCCAAGACTAAAATTAGCCTTTAACATGCAAACAACTGGTTTGTTAACAAATTGTCTGTGAAACTCGTAGTTTCAAACCACACAGGTGACTGATGTCAGTCCCTGTCTGTCTAGAGGTGACCGACGTCTGTCGACTCCTACCAATGTCGGTTGCCTTCTATCTACCCCTGACCGACGTCAACTGGCCTGACCGACGCTGGTGACTATGACACTCAGCAACCTCCTCCCATGTCTACATCAGTGAAGCTTTTAGCTCCACAACCTAACAATCTCCCACTTGGAGATAAATAGCTGCACTATACCTGTACCTATACACCATCTAATTTGTTTCTTGGATTGTATCCCTCTTCAAGCTCAATCTTGAAGACCAACCACCACACAACCTATGGTGCAACACCTATCATCCAAGTAACCTGCCATATCCGAAGTGCTTGACGTTGCATAGGAATCACTGCTACTGGTCCCTCTCAGATACCTGAGAACCCACTAAATTGCTTTTCAGTGCTTCCTTCCCAGATTGACTACAAACTTTTTGACAGCACCCACTGCTTGGGCAAACTCAGGGAGTACACATGTACTCAACCTCATCATGTGAATCAGGACACTGTTCATAGAACTGTCCAACCCTCAACGTGCTGACCAGTTTCACACAATCATCTAGAGACAAAATCAACCTATGACCTTCCATGTCTCTAGAACACACTTATGCCAAAGAATTTTGCTCCTCTAAATTATTCATGACACACCTTTGAACTAGCTTTACCTTTAGCTCAAAAAAACCCTGTATGTGTAACCCTGCATCAAGCAAACACACAACATACAGTAACAGGATGATGTTGCAATCATCACCCACCTAGTAAAGAAACCATAGTAATTACAATGACATTGACTAAAGCCATGCTTTGTCATCCACTTGTCAAACCTATACCACTATCTTGGAGCTTCTTCAAGACCATATGACCTGGCCTTTCATCTCACGTGTCCATTCTCTCTATTCTTTAACCAAGGAATCCATTCATCTCTCAGTGCTTTTATCCCAGTTAGAAACTCTACCAAATCTCCCATTTGGTTCTTCTCTAAAGAATTCATGCCATGCTCCCCCTGTTTCCTGGATCCTTCCTGCTCTCTAGTGAGTAACGAGTATAAAGAAGAGGAACAACAAATCTGAGGCTTACTTACCCTTTCAGTCCTCCATATGGGCATTTGAGACTCCTTGACAGCTTGCTGTCCACCCAAAATCCATTCCAGTGACCGACCTCAGTCACCACATAGTCTGCATCCGACCGACGTCAGTTCCATGCAACTGTCCAAGTCACTAATGCCGGTTATCCTATCGACGTCGGTCTTCACCTACCTAACACCACCAACTCCTCTGGTCTGCACATGACTGGCGTCGGTACCTATTTGTTCGATGCCAATTTTCCTTGACTGACATTGGTACCTGTGTTTGCTTGTGAGTGATGAATTTTTACCTACGAGCTTACTTTGAATCAAAACCTTGTCTAAATTGCCCTGCTCAGAAGTATCCAGCCCCATCCACTGATCTCTGTCCATCATCTCCTCTAAGAACACCAAGGCTTTCTAGTTCTTAAGTTTTTCAAAGACATCTGACTTCCTCTTAAGAACATGCATCTCCTTCTTACTCATGTGACCAAGCCTACAAAGCCACGTCTTTGCAATAGAAGAAGAATCAGTAATATAAGCAAGTAGATAAAGAGTACCTACTTTCTTACCACTAGCTAATTCAAGTGCATCCATTGTGAGAGTTCCTGTGCATCTCTCATCACCCAACTTTCTTAAAGAAATTAGCCACATCTTCAAAACTGGGACCTGCATGACCTTCTTCAACACCCATGTGTTGGCTGCTTGCAATTTCAGCAACACTTCCCCTTTGCCAATACTTTGACAAGGCACACCAGCTCCTAAATAAATCTTTCCAAAGTCTCCAAAGACCTTAACATGGAAAAATAATCTATTTCGAGCTGCATGGAAAGAGGCAATAGAATCTATAAAACAAGATTCTACTTTATCCAAGGAACATCCCAGAGCATCATGTGCAACAACACCTGCAACATTTGTTTCTTTAGTTCCTTCATGCTGATCTTTTACCAACCAACAATTTTTCTTTACCTGCTCTTTCTTTCCATAACACTGTAATTGACCATTCGTGCTTTTCAATTCCTCCATTCTTAGTGTACTTTCTTCTGCCATTGCTATACTCCCACTCAATCAAAAACCCCTGAGAGTGACTTGTAATCAAACACAAACCTGCTCCCTGCAACCTTAGCTCTGATACCAACTTGTCAAGAATATAGAACAACAAATATGCTCTGATTCCACTATTAGGACCTGGAAGCACAATTGATTACCATGTACAAGCAACTAAACACATAATTTAACTAGAATGCACAAGTAACTAGAATTCAAAAATAACACAGAATATGAGAGACAATACCCAATTGTATTAATACTCTTCAAGAAGGAAATACAACAAAGAAGATGCCACAGTCTTCTTCCTTACACACCTCTAGGGCTCCCACACCTCTAGGGCATAAACAGTAAATCTCTTCAAGAGCTCACTCTCTCTTTTATGGTCTCAACAAGCAACTCACACACAGAGTTGTTGTTCACCTCCAACCAGTCAGTATCACTACTGCCAGTACCACCACTCAGTATCACTACTGCTAGTACACAAGTGCTCCATGCACTCCAAATCTAAGTACACACTGTACTCTAAGTACACAATGTACTCCAATTAGATCTCACCTGATCTTGCTCCTTGATATGTTGCTGTCACCTTTGATCTTGCTACCTCACATACCTCCTTTGACCTCACACACACACACCTACAAATCAATGATCTTACTTACCATGTAGATCTCTCTACACCCTAAAGAACCCTTGTCCTTGCCTCACCAAGTCCTTATGATTCTCCAAACCAGTACCTCGATGGATCTTCTACCTGATCTTGCAACAACCTACAGATCTACCTGATCATACACACTCGGCACCCCTATGGAACTAGGAGGAACACACCTTGCTCTCTTCACTCTGAAGGAGCTAACCTTGCTCTTACTCAACTAGCACACCTTTACAATATAACCCATGAGTCTATTATATAGATCTCATGCAAAAAATAATTAGACATTAACCAAATCTGATATCAAGATGTATTAAGGAAACATCCATTATGCAAGATATCAAGATGTATTAACTCAAGATGAACTAATTACAAGCAAAATTGTCATAGATTATATGCAAACACTATAAAGATAAATACACCTAATTATAAAAACACCATTAGGATTCCTCCTAAAAATAGAGTGGAAAAACATCATTAGGACTTTCCTTCCTAAAAATAGAATTTAGTGGAATTCATCTTCTTAGAAAGAGGGGTTTCACTCAATTTTTTTCTTTAGGGGCATTATCTCTGAACCCCCATTAGGGGGGGGCTCCATAAAATGTCACCATTCCCCCATGAACCCCCTATGACAATAGTTGGGGGGGGAGGGGAGGGAAACGGGGGGGGGTTAGGGAATGTGGGCTACAAACTGGGTGTAAAGGGATCCAAAATTTAAGTTTGTTGTCACATATCTAATAATCTCCACCGTGATAGTAATTTCTACTTGATATATTGTTGATCAACTCATCACCTTTTATGCAATCCAAGAGAAGCCAAACACCATTTTATCTTCTCTAATAATACTAGTTTTGTGAACATATCAACACTATTTTCCTTTGTGTGAACCTTTTCAAGTGCTACTTTTCCTTCATCAATCGCCTGCTTGACAAGATTTTACTTAACCAAAATATGCTTTGTCCTATTGTGATAAGTTGGATTCTTTTCCAAATAAATTACACTCTGACTATCACATAATATCTTCATTTTTTATTATTCTCTTCCAAACTCACCCAATAGGGCCTTTAGCCAAATTGCCTCCTGACATGCATGATAGGCAACCACATATTTTGCCTCAGTATTTGATGCAACAATAATATTTTAAAGCTTTGACATCCAACTAATAGGTTCACTTACAAATGTAAAAATGTAACTAGATGTTTATTTTCTTTTGTCTAGATCTCCTACCAAATCATAATCAACATATCCACAAATATAATCACCAGATCTATTGTAAGTGATGCAAAAGTCACTTGTGTTTTAGAAGTAGCGAAACACCCACTTCACTGCTACCCAATGTTCTTTACCTAGATTTATCATATATCTACTGACAACTACAACTGCATGTGAAATGTCCATCATTGTACATACCATAACATACCTTAAACTTCCTAATGCACTAGCATATGGTATATGATATACTATTTTTCTTCGTCACTAATAGAACATAAACTTGAAGAAAGCTTGAAATGAGAAGCAAAAGAGAGAGCTATTGGTTTCACATACTTCATAATAAACATAATTAGTATATTTTCCAAATACCTCTATTGTGATAACCAAAGCTTATCATTTTTCTTGTCTCTATGTATCTCCATGCCTAAGATTTGTTTTGTTGCTCCTAGATCCTTCATATCAAATGTCCTAGCTAGATGAGCCTTTAAACTATTGATTTCTATCATGATTTTGCTTTCTACAAGCATATCATCAACATGCAATGCCAATATAATGAATAAACCATTATCCAAAAACTTGAAATAAGCACAATAGTCATGCTCTTTAGAAATTTTTGGGTCATTATGAAGGAATCAAATTTCTTGTACCATTTCTTGGGTGACTATTTTAGGCCATACAATGATTTTTTGAGCTTGCAAACAAATCCTTTTTTTCTATCTTGTAAAAAACCCTCAGGTTGTTCCATATATATATATCCTCTTCTAAATCTCCATGCAAGAATGTGTTTTAATATCTAATTTCTCCAATTCCAAATCAAGTAAAGCTAGTAATGCTAAGACAACTTGAATTGAAACAAGTTTAACAACTAGTGAAAAGATTTCATGGTAATCAATACCTTCTTTCTATGTAAATCCTTTTGACACCAATTTAGCTTTATACCTTTCAACCTTTTCATCAACACCTATCTTTCATTTTTAAATTCATTTGTAGCCAATAGGTTTTCTACCTTTTAGAAGTTATACTAGGTCCTATGACTTGTTCTTAGCCAAGGCATCCATGTCCTCTTGCATTTCCCTTTTTCATTTGGCACTATCCATGTCTTCCAATGCTTCTTGATGATAATTAGGTTCCCCATCATTAGAAATCAAAGCTATTGAAATATTGGGATGGTACTTACTAAGAGGATGCCTGACCCATGTAGATATCCATACTAGTTGTGGAGGTGTTTTTTCATGTTCTAACCTCCATTTTGACTATTGAGGTGTTTCCTCAAGTTTTTTTATATCTTCAACATCAAAAAATGATTGAATTTCCTCATTTTTCAAATATGAAGATGGCTCGATTTCAATCTTGAAATGTTGATGTTCTGGTTCCTATTATTCTTTCATCTTAGCATTTAATTTTAGGAAAGGAGTTTCATCAAACTCTACATATCTACTAGTGATGATTTTGTGGGCAGTAGGATCCCACACTCTATATCCCTAACACCATCTCCTTCACCATACCCAACAAAGATGTAATTCTTGGATCTTGGGTCTAACTTTTAATGTTCCTTCTTATTAGTAAGAGCATAAGCATCACAACCAAAAAAATTTCAAATTTGAATAATCACATGGATGGCCTGTCCATACATATTTAGGAATCTTACAGTCTATTGCAACTAATGGTGAATGATTTATCATATAGTAGATTGTACAAACTACTTTTGGCCATAAATGCTTATTCAAATTTACATTGTTGAGCATGTTGTTGGAATAATTATCATTGATGTCAAAGTAATTGCAATGGATATGAATGGAAATGTCAAATGGAATTATTAATCAAAGTGAATGGAATTATTTCTAGAAGTGAATGAAATTATTTCCAAAAGTGAATAGAAATGTTAAAAAAAATATCGATGGAAATTTTAACAGTCACATCTCTTGGTGAAGAGGTATCTCTTAGATGGGACACATCCTTTAAAGGCTCAATAAGGGAGATGAGATGTGGAAGTATTACAAGAATTTGATTTGATTGAAGATCATATAGGTGTGAGAGAGAAGGAAGAGGAGGGTAGAGCAGCAAATGAAATAGAATATCTCTTAAGAAAAGAAGTGTGTAGGGTAGATTTATTTTAATGAAGAATATCATTTAAGAATTGTGAAAGAGAAGAGAGTAGAAAGTATATATGAAAAATAGTGAGAGTGAAAATGTAAGAGAAATAAATCCATCATTCAATTGAAGAAGCAATCACAGATGGTGGAATCGATTTGGCTTGGGGTTGGTGCTCCTATGGGTCGATGCTCATGAATTGGCTGGGTTGGTGCTTGGCGAAGGGGATCGGTGTCTCTAGTGGGTGGGTGATCACAATTTGACTGAGTTGATACTTGGTTTGGGGATTGGTGTCTCTATTAGGTTGGTGCCTTCAAACATTGTAAAAGAGTTATATTTATATAAAATCAATATTTTGTCATGGTTTTCTCCCAAAAGGGTTTCCAAAAAAATCTTGTGTTCTCTTATGTTATTAATTTATAGATCTTGAATGTTTGTGGTTGTTATGGTTAAATAAATTGAAAAGATTATCCTATATTGATTCATCCCCCTCTCAGTATAAGTCTATGCTTAACAACTGGTATCATATCGATTGCTTCAGAATCAGTCTAACCACTGGAAGGTAGATCCTAGGAGCACACATGGCTAGTCATCAAGGTCAGGATGGTTTCTCCACAAACAAAGCACCATTATTTTATGGAATGAATTATGATTTTTAGATTATAAGGATGAGAACATATCTTATGGCTCTAGGATTTGATATTTGGTTATTAATAGTGATGGGGTACATAGTACCAACAAATTAGCCAATGGATCAGGCTAGAAAGAAGGCATGTGAGAATAATGTGAAAGTGATGAATGCCATTTTATGTGGTTTATCAAAATTTGAGTTTGTAAAAGTAATGAATTATGTGTCAACAAAATATATACGGGACAAACTTCATAATATCTATGAAGGTGATGACAAGGTCAAGAAGGCAAAGCTTCAAACACATAGAAGGCAATTTGAAAGTCTTAAGATGAAAGATGAAGAAAACATTGTTGCCTATCTTCTTCATGTGGATGAGATAGTCAACACCATCAAAGGGCTAGGTGAGAAATGGAAGAATCAATGATAGTAAAAAAATTACTAAGGTCACTTCCTATGAGGTATGATGTGAAAGTCTCAACTATTGAATAAATGAAGGACTTGGACACATTGAAGATGGATGAATTACATGGAATTCTCACAATATATGAAATGATGATGGAAGCAGAAAAGCCAACAAAGCATGAAACAAATTTCAAAGTATCAAAGAAAGTGAAAAAGGAAAAACATGAATCAAGCTATAACACCAATGAAGAGTTGGATAAAGAAGAAGCCCTATTTGTGAGAAATCTCAAAAAGGGATATGGGATATATAAAGGTAAGTTAACTTTTAAGTGTTTCAATTGTGGAAAAATAGGAAACTTTTCAAATAAATGTCCCCATTCAAAAGAAGATAGTAGTAATGATGAAGAGGAACATGATGAGAAAAAAAGTATCACAAGAGCAAGAAAAACTATAAATTAGATAAATAGGAGAAAAAGAAGAGATCTGATAAAGAAAAGAAAAGCCTTTATTAAAAAAGGGCTAGTTGCTCAAGTAAGGAGATTGAAGAAGTGTTAAAGATATTGACAGAGGTGAATTTTTGTTTATGGGTATAGAAGATTGGGATGGTGATGACCAAATAAATAGAGGACAATCTTGGAGTAATTCAGAAGCTAGAGAAGTAGAATTAGATCTCGAAGGAGAAATATTAAGTGCCTTGAATGAAAACAAAATGATTAAGAAAGAGAATCAGAAATAAAAGTGATAAATTCAAAAATATGAAGAAGATGACCAAGATAGAGAAAAAGAGTTATCAAAAATATGAGAGAAGTCTGAAATGGTCATCATGAGTCTAAATGCTCAAGTCAAAGAGGTGAAGACAATAAAGGAAGAGACTAAAATTGAATTGAAGGAAAAGAAGGAAGAATGTGAGAAGCTAGAGGCTAAGATTTTTTCCTTGAGAAAGGATTTAGAAAAGGCAAATGCTAAATTAACAAGCAACTTAAGATTTGAGAAGAGCACCGAGGTTTTAGATGAGATTCTAGATTGTCAAAGGTCACTATTCAACAAGTCAGGTCTTGGCTATGGAGATGAACAAAACATTACCAAGGAGGATGTTAAAATTTCTAAAGTTGTGAAGATAAAAGAGAAGACTTCCTTGAAGAATGAAGTTATGCAAGTAGAAGACAAAGGAAAGAACCATTGGCATGATAGAAGATCATTATTGCCAAAACAGTCTAACAGGTACCAAGGATCATTTATGCCTATTGATTTAATTGTAACATTTTTGGTCATAGAGAAAAGGAGTGTAAGAGACATGCAAGGAATGGATATGCATGGAATAATGGTAGAAATGTAGATATGAGGAATGGGCATGCAAGAAATGAGTATGCATGAAACTATGGCATAAGTGAAGGATGTGAGAGGAATGAGCATGGTTGGAATAGAAATAAAGATTCATATGGTTTCTTAGGTAGAAATACATTTAATCCATTATTAAAAGACATTGTATGTTATAATTACAATAGGTATGCACATATAGAGAGACAACGTGGAAGTAATTCTATAGACTAGAAAAAGAAAGAGGATGATCAAACAAAACTCAAAAGAGAATTCATGAAATTTTGGAAGCAGATGAAATATCTAGACAATTAAAAGGAGTAATATGTGCTTTTGCAAAATGCATAAGGAGAAATGACAAGGAGGCCATGATGGATCACAAAGCACAATAAAAAATGGTAGTGGAGATCATGTTGAAGCAAGAGAGATATGATGTGCACAATGGAAAGATGCTATGAAGAGGAAAAATAAAAGAAGATATTACAATAAGTGGTATAAAAGAAATTTAAGAATGCAACAAAGACAATAGAAGAAGATAATATATTTTTCATCTAGTGACTATGAGAGGAAACATCAACTCAAGGGGAGCAGGGTGTACAACCCTTTGCCATTGATGTCAAAGGGGGAGAATTGAAGATAGGGGGAATTCATAAACTAATTCATGGGGATTTCCATCAATAAAAAAGGGGGATATTGTTGGAATAATTGTCAGTGATGTCAAAGGAATTGTAATGGATATGAATATAAATGTCAAACATAATTATTTTTGGAAGTGAATGAAAATGTCGATGAAAGTGAATGAAAATGTTGACAAAAATGTCAATGGTCACATCTCTTGGTGAAGAGGTACCTCTTGGAGGGGACACATCTTTTAAAGGCTATATAAGGGAAAAGAGATGTGGAAGTATTACAAACATTCAATTTTATTGGAGATCATATAAGTGTGAGAGAGAAGGAATAAAAGAGTAGAGCTAAAAATGAAATAGAATATCTCTTAAGAAAATAAGTGTGAAGGGTAGATTTATTTTAATGAAGAATATCATTTGAGAATTGTGAAAGAGAGGAGAGTAGAAAGTATAAAAGAACATCAATTAGAGAGAAAGTGTAAGAGAAGAAAATCCATCATTCGATTAAAGAATCAATCACACATGGTGGAATCAATTTGGCTTAGGGTTAGTGCCTCATAGTCTAGAGGTTGGTGCTCATGTGGGTCAGTGCTCACGAATTGGCCAAGTTGGTGCTTGGTGAAAGGGATTGGTGTTTCCAGTGGGTGGGTGCTCACAATTTGACTGAGTTGGTGCTTGATTTGAAGATTGGTGTCTCCAGTAGATTGGTGCCTGCAAACATTGTAAAATAGTTATATTTATATAAAATTAATATTTTGTCATGGTTTTTTCTCGAAAGGGTTTCTACATAAATCATGTGTTCTCTTGTGTTATTAATTTCTAGATCTTGAATGTTTATGGTTGTTGTGGTTGACTAAATTGAAAATATTAAAAGGTTATCTTATACTAATTCACCCTCATCTCAATATAAGCTTGTGCTTAACACATGCTCCTTACTCTCTCTAGAAGAGTCTTATTCATGCATTCAGTAACCCCATTTTGTTGTAATGTATAACTTGTTAGGGATGGAAACCTAGAATCACAAACCTGGCTCTGATTCCAACTTGTCAGGATCTTGCTCCTCAATAAGAGCACAATATGATTACCTTGTATAAGCAACTAAACACGGAATTATACTAGAATTAAAAAGTAACTAGAATTCACAAATGACACAGAATATGAGAGACAATACATAATCTTGTATTAATACTCATGCCAGAAGGAAATACAATGAAGATGCCACAATCTTCCACACCTCTCAGATGTACAGATCTCTTTCCCTCAAGAGTTCACTCTCCTACCAAAAATGGTCCCAACACACAACTCAAACACAGAGTTGGTGTTCACCTCCAACCAGTCAGTAATAACCTTGCCAGTACACATGTACTCAAAGTACTTCAAGTAGATCTCCCATGAACTTGCAACAACCTACAACTCAAATGATCTTACTTACCATGTAGAGCTTCTCCCTGATCTTGCTACCACCTGCAGATCACCCGGTTATTACAATTGGAAGGATCTCTTCCTTGCCTTAATCCTTAATTATAATACATGCCAATGACTCTATAAATAGATCCCATACTAAATAATAACTTAGACTTATAATTTACAATAATTAGACACGCAGCTCAAGACTCAAAATAGCCTTTACATGCAAACAACTGGTTCAACAAACTAACTGTTCATCCAACAAGCAATTCTGGAACCGCAAAGGAGACCGACATCAGTCCCTATTTTCCTAGAGGTGACCGATGTCGACCGAATCTTGCCGATGTTGGTTGCCCTTCTGTTCACCCCTGATCGATGTCAATTTCACTACCAACGCTGATATCCCTAGAAATCAGCAACCTCTCCATGTCTACATACAGTGAAGCTTTTAGCTCCACAACCTAACAATCTCCCACTTGGAGATAAACAGCTGCACCTGTACTTGTACCTGTACATCATCTAGTTTGTTCCCTCACTTTGTATCCCTCTTCAAGATCACTCTTGAAGACCAACTGTTAGGGTGTGGAGCTAAAAGCTTCACCAAAGAGCATACTAAAATAGGTTCGGGTCTACACAGACGCCGGCGTCGGTCAGGAGCGACCGACGTTGGTCAGTAGCAATTGCAGAAGTGCCGACGTCGGCAGTATGGTCGGCCGACGACGGTCACAGGCGAACAGGCAGGAACCGATGTCGGTTACCTGTGTGTCCAGAAAGCAATTTTTGAGGACAGAAGCGAGTGTTTGCATGATGAGTTTGAGTTGTAGTCTCAAGCTCGCGTCTCTATTATTTGCAATATTATTTTTAGAGCCCTTGTTGAAGAGGCTTAACTATTTGTTGTAAGAGCATGCTCAAGTTTCCTATTTCTATATGTAGGAAAGATCTTCTTAGCTTAGTATGTAGAAGAGAATAGAACTGTAATAGTAGAACATTGTGAATGTTTGAAGGACAGTACAGAGTTGCATCAATCCAGGTTGTTGGATTTGATTGTACTTGAGAGAGAGCTTTTGAGGAATAGAGATCTAGTGAGAGATCTTGTGTGCATCTGAGAGAGGTGTGGAAGAACGAATTTTCTTCATTGTATTCCTATTGTAAAGAGTTTTAATACAAGTTTTCAGGGTGTTTTCTTGTATATCTTGTTCTGTGCTATTTATCATTTCAGTTACTTATCTATCTGATTTATTTCCGCGTTTATTGCTTTCACAATTGTAATCTATTCTTGGTTTGATCCCCCAACAAGTGGTATCAGAGCCTGGTTGTAGGTTCAATAGCTGATACCAACAAGTGGTATCAGAGCCTTGGTTACAGGTTCAGAGCTTGATAATTGGTATCAAAGCTCAGGTTCACTAACAGGTGGTTCAGATCTGTGTAGTGTGTTTGGATTACAGGTTGCTCATAGGGGTTTCTACAGGGATTTCTGTTTGAGTGGGAGAAGCAATGGCAGAAGAAAGTAAGTTGAGAATGGAAAAGTTTAATGGCAAGAACTATCAACACTGGAGAATGCAGATAGAGGACTATCTGTATCAGAAGGATATTTACTTACCGTTAGGTGGGATTGCAAAGAAGCCCAAGGACATGGAGGATGAAGAATGGGAAGTTCTTGACAGAAAGGCTTTGGGGTCTATAAGACTGAGTCTGGCCTCCACTGTGATATCTAATTTGTCACAGGCAAAAACAACGGTAGAGTTGATGACTACGTTAGCAAATATATATGAAAAACCCTCAGCTTCAAATAAGGTATATCTTATGAAGCAGTTATTTAATTTGCATATGAATGAAGGTGGATCTGTTTCTACTCATCTAAATGATTTCAATGGTATTGTGAATCAATTAAGCTCAATAAATATAGTGTTTGATGATGAGATAAAAGCTCTTTTAATATTATGTTCTTTGCCTGAAAGCTGGCATGGCTTAGTAATGGCAGTAAGTAATACTGCATCTGCATCAAATATTTTGAAAGTAGAGGATGTTGTTAGTGTTATCTTGAATGAGGAAATACGCAGGAAAAACACAGAAGAGGCATCCGGGAACGCTTTAAGTTTTGAGAGCAGGGGAAGGCAAAAAGAGAAGAGCAAGAAAGGCAGAGCAAGATCCAAGTCTAAGGGGAAAGGCAGATCTAAATCCAGAAATGGCAGGAAGCCACAATGCTGGAATTGTGGAAAGATGGGGCACATAAGCAGAGATTGCTGGTCAAAGCCTAAGGAGGACAATCAGCACGAAGGAAAGGAAGAAGCCAAGGTTGCAGGTATTGCACAAGATGCTTTAATTTTCTCTTTGCATAATAACATAGAGTCTTGGGTATTTGATTTTGGTGCATCTTTCCATGCTACCCCTAACAGAGAATATTTCAGTGACTATATCCATGGAGATTTTGGAATAGTGTACTTAGGGGATGATGAGCCTTGTAAGATTACTGGCAAAGGTAAAGTGTAGCTGAAGATGCATAATGGCAACACATGGGTGTTGAGAGATGTGATGCATGTTCCTAGTTTGAAGAGAAATTTGATTTTTACAGGTAAGCTAGGTGATGAGGGTTGTACAGTAACTCTCACAGCAGATTCTTGGAAGGTGACCAAGGGTGCACTTGTTATGGCCAGAGGTAAGAGAGAAGGTACTCTCTATTTGTGTAATTGTGTTACTAACAAATCTCCTTCAGTTTTATCTACTTCAGATGTGGATGCTAAATTGTGGCACTCAAGGCTTGGCCACATGAGTGAGAAGGGGATGTCAATTCTTAAGTCTAAAGGTATGCTTTCAGATTTGAAAAGTATGGATCTAGAATTTTGTGAGCATTGTGTATTTGGAAAACATAAAAGGGTTAGTTTTCTCAAGACTGGGTCTACTAAGAAAAGGCAGAAGTTGCAGCTTGTTCACACAGACGTGTGGGGACCGGCTCAGGTAGCCTCTATTGGCGGATCACGGTACTATGTTACATTCATAGATGACGCCACAAGAAAGATATGGATCTACTGTATTAAAAAGAAATCTAATGTTTTTGAGACTTTTAAGATTTGGAAAGCTATGGTTGAGAATGAAACAGGCAGAAGATTAAAGTGCTTGAGATCTGATAATGGCGGTGAGTTTTGCAGTCTTAAGTTTAACTGGTATTGTTACACTCACAGAATCCGAAGGCAAAGGACGGTTCCAAAGACACCTCAGCAGAATGGTATTGCTGAAAGGATGAACAGAACTATCATGGAGCGTGCAAGATGTATGAGATTGCATGCAGGGTTGCCCTTAGAGTTTTGGGCAGAAGCAGTTGACACCGCAGTGTACTTGATTAACAGAGGACCCTCTACAGCTCTGGATGGTGGAATTCCAGAAGAGGCATGGATAGGTAAAAAGGTAGATCTCTCATATCTCAAAGTTTTTGGTTGTGAAACCTTTGTGCACATAGATAAGGAAAATAGAAAGAAGCTTGATGCTAAGTCTATGAGGTGCATGTTTATTGGCTATGGCTCAGATGATTTTGGTTTTAGATTTTGGAATCTAGGAACTAACAAGGTAATCAGGAGTCGTGATGTTGTTTTCAATGAAAGAGTGATGTACAGTGATCAGATAAGGAAGCTAGATCAATCTGGGTAGAGCAATAGTGAATTGGACGAAGTTATGGTCCAAAATGAGCTCGTGGGAAAAAGAAACAATCACTTACAGGAAAACATAGAGACTGACGTCGGCAGGTTAGGAACCGGCATCGGCAGTACAAAAACCGATGTCGGTCATACAGAGACCGACGTTGGTAGACCAGGCACCGAGGTCGGTCAGGCAGAATCGACGTCAGCCAGAGACAGGTCTACAGGTGACCGAGGTCGGTCACTGTCAGAAAATTTGGGTGGACAGATTGTTGAGAACGAGTCCAAGACACCCATCAGGAGGTCTGAAAGGGTAAGTAAGCCTCCAATTAGATATTCTCCTTCCTTATATTATTTATTGCTAATCGATGGTGGAGAACTAGAGAGTTTTGAAGAAGCATTACAGGTGGAGTCCAGGAGTAAGTGGGAGCGTGGCATGGTTGAGGAGATGGAGTCCTTAAGAGAGAACCAAACATCAGATTTGGTTGAATTGCCAGCTAGTAAGAGAACACTGAAGAACAGATGGACCTATAGGTTGAAGGAAGGTGAGGATGGACTAATGAGATATAAGGCCAGATTGGTAGTGAAAGGATTTGCACAAAAGCCAGGTATTGACTTTGGTGAGATTTTTTCTCCTATTGTTAAGATGACTTCTATAAGGGTTGTATTGTCTTTGGTTACTTTTGAGGATTTGCATCTCGAGCAGCTAGATGTTAAGACAACGTTTCTTCATGGAGATTTGGATGAAGAAATATATATGGAACAGCCAGAAGGTTTCGAGGTCAAGGGTAAGGAGAAGTTTGTGTGCAGGTTGAAGAAAAGCTTGTATGGCCTCAAGCAAGCTCCAAAGCAATGGTACTTGAAATTTGACAGGTTTATGACTGAGCATGGCTACAGTAGGTGTCAATCAGACCATTGTGTGTATTTCAAGAGATTTGATAACGGTAGATATATTATTCTATTGTTGTATGTAGATGACATGCTGGTTGCAGGGTCTCACATGCAGGAAATCTCAGAGCTTAAGGTAAAATTAGCTCAAACGTTTGCTATGAAGGATTTGGGAGTAGCTAAAAAGATCCTTGGCATGAGCATTAAGAGAGATAGGAAATATCACAGGTTGATATTGTCTCAGGAGGATTATGTGGACAAGGTGTTGAAACGGTTCAATAGGTAGGATGCTAAACCGGTAAGCACACCTTTGGCTGGACATTTTAAGTTGAGTAAAGAATAATGTCCTAATTCACATGAAGAGGTAGAGTACATGAGTAAGGTTCCATATTCTTCCGCAGCAGGAAGTTTGATGTATGCAATGGTGTGTACTAGACCAGATATTGCCCAAGCAGTGGGAGTGGTAAGCAAGTATATGGCCAATCCAGGTAAGGAACATTGGAAGGTAGTTCAATGGATCCTTAGATATCTGAGAGGAACCAGTAGTAGGCACTTGTGCTATGGAGGTTCAGATACTTCTCTACATGGCTATGTAGATTCAGATATGGCAGGTGATTTGGATGGCAAGAGGAGCACCACAGGTTATGTTTTTACTGTAGGTGGAACGGCGGTTAGCTGGATATCTAAGTTGTAGAAGGTTGTTGCCTTGTCAACTACAGAAGCAGAGTATATTGCAGCCACAGAAGCTAGCAAGGAGATGATATGGATGACACGGTTCATGGAAGAGCTTGGAAGGGAGCATGGGAGTTGCAGATTGTATAGTGACAGTCAGAGTGCAATCCATTTAGCTAAGAACTCAGCTTTTCACTCAAGAACCAAGCACATATAGCTAAGGTACCACTTCATATGGCAGGTATTGGAAGATGGTGAGTTGAAGCTGGAGAAAATCCATACAGACAAGAATCCTGCTGATATGCTAACAAAGCCGATTACTAAGGAGAAGTTGAATCTTCATTCAACTTCTATTGGTATTCATGATTGAGTTGAAGATGGAGGAGCTAGAAGATGTTACTGTACAGGTACTGGTGTAGCTGGTTTATCTCCAAGTGGGAGATTGTTAGGGTGTGGAGCTAAAAGCTTCACCAAGGAGCAGACTTAAATAGGTTCGGGTCTACACAGATGCCGGCGTCGGTCAGGAGTGACCGACATCGGTCAGTTGCAGTTACAGAGGCGCCGACGTCGGCAGTAGGGTCGGCCGGCGACGGTCATAGGCGAACAGGCAGGAACCGACGTCGGTTACTTGTGTGTGTCCAGAAAGCGATTTCCGTGGACGGAAGCGAGTGTTTGCATGATGAGTTTGAGTTGTAGTCTCAAGCTCGCATCTCTATTATTAGCAATATTATTTTTAGAGCCCTTGTTGAAGAGGCTTAACTGTTTATTGTAAGAGCATGCTCAAGTTCCCTATTTCTATATGTAGGAAAGATCTTCTTAGCTTAGTGTGAGTGTAGAACTGTAAGAGTAGAACATTGTGAATGTTTGAAGGACAGTACTGAGTTGCATCAATCTAGGTTGTTGGATTTGATTGTACTTGAGAGAGAGCTCTTGAGGAATAGAGATCTAGTGAGAGATCTTGTGTGCATCTGAGAGAGGTGTGGAAGAACGAAGTTTCTTCATTGTATTCCTATTGTAAAGAGTTTTAATACAAGTTTTCAGGGTGTTTTCTTGTATATCTTGTTCTGTGCTATTTATCATTTCAGTTACTTATCTATCTGATTTATTTCCGCGTTTATTGCTTTCACAAGTGTAATCCATTGTTGGTTGATCCCCAACATGACTGATTAAAAGGTAGACATAACAAGTAACTTATTTATTCAAATTCCATCTTGTTTATTAAACTTTTACCAAGACAAGGTTGCTAAATTACAAGCATGTACTAACCTATTTCAAGATGCATCTAGTTGGGGTGGATTCAAAAAATAACATGGGTGCATGAAAGATGCATGTTAGCAAGCTTGTGAAAAGCCTCTCTGAATCTTCAAGTGTTGTAGTTGTGAGAAATAATGATCTTGCCAATACACATATGGAACTCCCAATCACAAGTACCATATATACAAGGAGAATCCCAAGCCATCCATTAATTGGGATGTGCTCAAACGCTTTACATTGTATCAGAGCACTTTTTTTGTGACATAAGTGTATGTATAAACTTTACCATAATGAATTTTTAGTGTTTAATTTATTATTAAAAACATGGTAAGTTTTATTATATCTTCAAAAGAAATTAAAACTTTTTTACTATTTTTTTTAAATTATGAACATTAAAATTGTATAAATTTATTCATTAAAAAGACAATTTACCATAAAATTGACCTTTTAAAGAATAAAATTTAAATCATGAATTACATATTTCCATAGCTCAACTCTCCTCTTTTATTGTTTTATCCTTTCTCTTCAAACTCTTATTTGAAATGCACCTTTCAAATAATCTTATTCATCTCTTATGTTTATTAAAGCATAATAAATCTATCTATTCATATTCATGGATCTATGTTTTAAAACATATATTTTTCTACTCAATTTACACTTAATTTACCAAATATTTAATTTTTGTTTTAGCCAACTATGGTTTATGGGTGGGAATTGTAACATCAATAGTGCCTTCTTTCTTTCTTTTTTTGTAGGGTTGGTGGGGTAGGTGGTGAGCAAAGAATCATCTAAGGGCATAAATTTTTGGCATCCCTACATAGGATGTAATATGGATCTTAGTAGATCTTTATCAACAAATATCCTTTTTCACACACAGAGTGAATTGCTAAAAAGGAGGAAGACATGACCCAATACATCCAAATATCATTGTATTCACAAACATAGCTTCTAAAATACCATAATGGAGATGGATCTCTGCCTGCATATAAAACCAAAGATCAAACAATATGCCTAAAAAATAAGAGATCTAACCTATATACAAGGGAAAACGAAGCTGATCTACAAATTAATCATAGTTTAGAGAATACAAATCACACTATCCCTTCTGCTTGTTGGTACATTTAGAAAATTAGGGTCATGACCAATATGGATCTACTAGACCTAACTAAGGGGTCATAATATCACTAGAAAGGGTTATAATCCCTGTAGTCAAGCAATACCATATGATAACCCTAGTTAGGTCACATGTTTTCTTATCACAAATAAATGACAAGTTAAATTAAAATCTAACCTAGTTCTCACCAAAGCATATGACACAAAATGAGGGTAATAAATATAAAAGTAAACATACATATAATAACTCTACTCAAGTCAATGTAGAGGTAATACTAATGCATGGAGAGAGAAACATATTCATAAGCTAATGAATAAAAATATATCTACTTAATAAAGAGGAGCAAGAGTTAGGAATACTTACCTTGATGAACCCATCGAGTCTCAATCTCTCCATTGGCCAAGGTACTTTGCAAGAGATTACGGTTTATAAGGATAACAAAGATAGGCCAAATCTAGGCTACATGACTTCTCCTATATACCCAAAAGTATTCTCTCACAAGATAATATTTATATCTTCTAGTGTAGCATTGAAACCCTAAGTAATGGCTCCTCAAGTAGAATGGTGGATAAACAAATGCACAAATAAATGATTAACTCTATCTCTCTATGAAATGGTGAAAAATATATGTTTATATATCTAGATCTAACACTAAAATTTTCCAAAGTTTTAGTTGATAGAGTCAACTCAATCAACCCTATTCTTTTAATTAATAAATAAGTTATGTCCCAAACTGGGTCAGTTGAGGCTAACTTAATCTTGTAATGTGATCATATATTTTAAGTACATGGTTGACCTATGCCAAATTTGTTTGATAAATGTCAAAAAGGGGTTTTGGCTTAGGTAGGGGCTGTTTGAGGTAGTGAAATGCTTGGAGGAGTAAGGGAAGTGTCAAATCTTAGGAAAATGTATAGGAGAGGTTTATGTTGATTACAAGTGGTGGTAAAGGGGACAATAATCTTGTGAAGCACCAATGGTCTATCTACCCCTTTTTAGGTGCACCATTTAAGGTATTCACTCAACAAAATTGAGACTTGATGGGTTCTTACAAGAGAGAAAATATTATTAATTGATAAAGTTTAAAAATATTGTGTGTATAAATAGACCCCACTCGAAGCTCATTACGTGTTATGAAGTTGTAAACATGGAATGGTGCTTCAATAAAAGAACATAACAACACATAATGCTTAGCTAAGTAAATTATAGTAAGAAGTGAATAAGATAAATGAAAGGAAATAATAGAAAACACATATATTTACTTACCTTAATGTTGTAGAAGAGGAAGGAAGTAAGAAAAATGTGAAGGTATCCAATGTAGGGAAATTGGTATCAGAGCCATTGTTAGCCATTGTTAGCCACTGTTAGCTATTGTGAAGGATTGTTTGATTTGTAAGAATTCTTAGCTCTGAATTTTTGAGTTCTTTGCTTTGAAAAATTCTTTAGGAAAAGTTTATTTCATCGAGTCTTCAACCATTTTAAAATTGTCATAGGCCTCTTTATCTTTGCATTCCTGTTTCCCTTACCAGAATTTTCTCGCTTACCAGACCTCAAATCTCTTCACTATGGAATTTGGAAAAGCCCAAACCACTTCCACAGTAGAAATCATTAATGAATCTAAATTAGAAGGAACCTATGAACTCCCTTCCTTCATTCCTAAACAAATATCTGACTGTCCAGATATTGAGATTATAGAAGAAAACCTTGAAAAAGAAAATAGCCTGTATAAACCTCTGCCTATTAAAGCTTCACATGTCTATAAGAAGTCTAAACTTCTTAAATATAAGTTTGTTTATAATTCTACATATATGTCTTTTGTCAAGCCTCGAATCAAATCTATTGAGTTAACCCTTAGTTATAAGCCAAAGAAAAGTTTTTAGACAAATTTACTATCTTTATTCCCTGAAAGAGATCAATTATATCAGGTCACATGAAGATGTGAAATTTGTACACTTTGGTCTTATCAGAATTCATATAACCCCTTTGATTCCCATCAATATAAAACCTATTATATATCTTGCTTTGTGTGATCATCGTCAAGTCAGTTTCAAGCATTCTTGTCAAATATCCAGTCTTGGTTGCTTGAACGATGAAGTTATTTGTTTTGAGTTTTGTCCTAATCTCTCTGTCACAGTCCGCGATAAGGGATGTAAAGAAGTCAAAAATGGATCTTTAGATTGTTGAGGATTATTCACCTCCCTTTTTGGTCTTGATATGTTTGGTGAATTTAAGTATGCTTCAATAAATATTTTTGTTGTCTATAGTATGACAAATACTAATCATCCAAAGATCTTAGAAAATCTACCTTATGCCAGAAGACTTAGTGGTACTGTCCAACTCCAGAAAGGCCATATAGAGTTTGTAGAAATACCTTCTGATTGGAAACTTGACTGGTTGAAAAATGTTTCTCCCAAAATAAAAGGTCAAGCCACAGTACATAAAAGTGATGGTAGAACTGTAAATATACTTCCCAGATCTTTGTCTGTTAATTCTTCTAACCTCTCTCCATCCAAACCATCAACTTCCTCTTCTCACAGAACTATCAAAATAGGCCATAATTTGATTGAAGATGAAGAAATTAACCAAGGGAATGATCCAAAGGATCAATTACCCTACACAATGATGAATCTTCCAAGAGAAGATAGTTTGGAATACTACACAGAGAACAAAGTTACTCTGTATAAAGGTAGAAGATGGCCACCTCATAAAGGAGTATATAAGCAGCCAGTAGGAACTATACAGTATTTTTCAGCTGCTTATCAAGGAGATGTTGAACCCTCAAATGAGTTCAAACAGAGAAATTATACTACAAGGTTCAACTCACATTTTATAGAGAATTTTGATGATCTCTATTGGGATGTTTTGTATATTAGAGATAATGTAGAGAAGATACAAAATCAAGTATCTTCTATTGATTCTAAATTAGATGCTTTAGATGATAGTTTAGATTGGCTTTCTAAATAGGATCAGCAAGCATAATCTTCTGCTAAAAAGCTCAATAATCCAATTTCTTTCGACTCCAATTTTAAGACTTGCAAAAACGCAGTCCAATACTACCCTTATGCAAAGAACACATGTTCACTTACAGCCTTTCTATATTAATATTGACGATCTCCTTAATCCATTGAATGAGATCACTGCATGGTGTAACTCCATGAGATTCATCACTATTAATGCACATTTAGACCAAGCTGGCACTACTTGTTTTGCTACAAATTTTTTTTGGGGTATTATTAATCAATGGTGGAATACCATGTCTGAAGCTAAATAGTATGAGCGTGTACATAATTAGCCTGATTCATTAGCCACATTATTTCATTTATTGATAAATGAGTTTGCACCTCTAGTTGCTAACAAAGAGCTGGAATCCAAAAAATGGCTTCTCAAGATGGAGCTATGCGATTTAAAACAATTTGATGCCTTTGCCAAATAATTTAGAGAATTGGCATATGAAAGCAAGAGTTTTTCATCCATTGAGATAAAGATCAAGTTTTTGCATGCTCTACCATATAATCTCATTGATAGAGTTATTTCTTATATTGATCTTAAGGGACTATCAATTGAAGATCTCTCTCTCAGATGTGATCAATTTTTCCAAGCAGCAAGCTATGTGCTTAGTCTCTGAGACTAAGTCTATCCAAAAACTCACCAAGCATCAAGCCTCTCAGATTGCTCCAGCATTTCTTAAAATAGCCCCATTTGGATGTCAGCCATTTACACAGCCTCGTAAATAGTAGAAGCAACATCAAAAACATCTTTCCTTTCAGCGTTGCACTTTTCCTCGTAAACATTCTTATGCACCTCCTCATTGTTTCCTCAAGAAATGATGCACTGCTTGTCCTCCATCCAAACAACCTATTTGCTACATCTGTCACAAACTTGGCCATATTGCTCCCTAATGTCACTACAAGAATCCTACAGTCAAAGCTATTTTCACCTCCAATGTAGCAGTGTGGTGGGATATTGTAGATTTTGATGAAGATCTTTACCTACAGGATGACATCTATGAGCCAATTCTAGATGATCTCCCTGAAGAAGATTCAACAGACTATGATGATGCAGCTACTCTTGAGTCATTAGTCGATGACTTGGAACAACCACTACAATGTGCAATGCCCATGGTACCGACCTCGGCATCGTGATTTCTCATAGCTACACTATGAAGCACATGGAACCTGGTCTAGACATCATCAAGAAGTACCAGAGAGACTAGAAAAACCAAAGACTAGAGGATACTCCAGAGGAGAAGGAACATCTAGAGGAAGACAAACCTCAATGCCAAAGATGACACCAACATTGCAAAGGCCTCAACATCCTCCTTTGCAATATCAAAGCTCTTTCAAGCCCAGTGATTCTTGGATCAAAAACAAATTCACCAACAAAGACAGTCCAAGAGAAATTCAATCACCAAAGATTGAGCCATAGTGGGATAAATTATTACCCACAGAAGAAGAAGAAGAAGAAGAAGAAGAAGAAGAAGAAGAGGATGAAGAAGTAGAAAGCTCTTTCTACTCAGATCAAGATTACTGCCTAGGTGAATGTAGTAACCTCCAAGAAGAAGAAGAAGTAGAACCAGAAATTGAGGATGTCTACATTGAACAATCTATTGTTCAGGATCCAAGGAGACAAAAACTAGTATGTACTAGTATTCCTCCTTTGGAAATTCTACAGCCAACTTATCTTACTCAGCTGATTAATGGAAAGTTTGCCCAGTTCATAACTTTAGAAATTAATGGCAGACTAGTAAATGCTTAGATAGACACAGGAGCTTCTATCTCCTTTGCTAAATCACAACTCATCCATGACTGGAAGACATTGGATGATGCTTTAGCTTATAAGAGCTTAGATATCCAAGGGAATAGTTTCATCTGTAATAAATACAAACATCAACAAACCCTTAGGATTCAAAACAAAATCTTCCATGCCGACTTTTTTGCTTTAGATAGAATGCCTGTAGATATTCTTCTAGGCAGTGCCTTTATTGACAGATACTCTCCCTATGGTTCGACCACTAAGAGTATCATATTTACAATAGAAAATGAAAGGCTTAGAATTCCTCACCTTATATATGCCACTGAATAATTTCTAAGTTTAATGACTCAAATACCAGAGATAATAATCCTAGCTGATATCCAAGAAATAGGAGAAAAGATTAAAGCCACTATCTGTTCTGACAACCCTTAGCAATTTTGGTCTAAATCTATGCCCAAGATGGACATAAAAATTCTCAAAGGCAAGCACATGAAGATTGGGAAAAAGATCCCAATACCTGCTCAGGATTATAATGATATGGAACTCCAGATCAAAGAACTGGAGGCTAATAGTTTCATTGAAAAATCCACTTCCCCTTTCTATTGTTATGCTTTTATGTTTAACAAACATTCTGAGCAAAAAAGAGGAAAGAAAAGAATGGTCATCAATTATCGACCATTGAACGCTATCATGCAACCATTTCCATATCCAATTCCAAGAAAATCTATCTGTTGGAGAAAATTGCAACATGTAAATACTTCTCCCAGTTTGACTGCAAATCTGACTTTTATCAGATTAGAGTCAAAGAAGCTGACAGGGCAAAGACAACATTTAGCTGCCCTTTTGGCCATTTCTAGTGGACAGTGATGCCTTTCGACTTGATGAATGCACCAACATATTATCAAGCATATATGGATAATATATTTCAAGGCACTTCTAACTTTTTGTGTGTATATATTGATGATATACTAATTTTTAGTAATAACCTTACTGACCATTTTACTCATCTCTCCAAATTATTCTAACTGGATCAAAATGTAGGAATAATACTTTCAAAACAAAAATTCAATTATGCAAAACTGAATGTAATTTCCTCGAAATGATAATCCAAGATTCTAGATTGCAGATATAGCCACATATAAAAGAAAAGGTCATCAGTTTTCCAGGCAAGCTAGATAAACCTAAGCTTCAAGCCTTTTTGGGATTGCTTAATTATTTAAATAGTTTTTATCCTAATTCTGGTGAAGACAGGTTCATTCTTCAAGAACTTCTCCAGAAGAAGAAAGCATTTTGTTGGGAAGAACAATATACAACAACTATTCAAAAAATCAAATCTATGGTTGCTTCACTCCCAGAGCTGCACATCCCAAAATTTGATAAAATAAAGGTTTATACTGATGCCTCCGACATTGCATGGGGAGGAGTACTTGTTTGCTTACATAACAATAAAGCATTCATTTGTGAATTCACCAGTGGAGTTTTCAGTACTGATGTTCTAAAATGGATTTCTTTTGATAAAGAAATCTATGCTATAAAGAAATGCTTAAAGAAGTTCATGTTAAAACTTCTCCATTTGCCTCATTTTATTGTAATTATCGATTGTACTAGATTTTTGACCTTTAAAGAAAAAGATCATGGTCGAAAGGATGGTCATGGTAAATATGTTAGATGGCAAGCATTTTTTAACCAGTTTAATTTTTCAGGAGAACACATCAAAGGTACTGATAATATTATTGTAGATTGGCTTAGCAGAAATCCTCCAACAACACTCATGCATCAACCCATTCCTGGTTTTAATCTAACCAGAATATATAATCAATGATTTCTTTCTTTGAACATTCTTGTTTAAGAACAGATCCTACGAGAAGGGTTGCATCCCAGATATACAAGGATTTCTTATACAGCAGGACAAGATCTACAAATGTCTTCAACAGCTACAATCCAGACTAATCGTCATCAAAATTCTGGAGTCATTTCTATTGAAAGACTAAATAGTGAATTCCTATTTCACCAATTCACTAAATTATTAAAGCATCCATTATGGACATGGCTGATAAAAATTAGGTCTCCATTGAATGAACATCTGTATCAGTGGATTGCTAGACATGGCCCACACCGTATTCATGAAGAGGAAAATCATGATCAAGACACTGTCATGCATACTATTATTAGAAGACAGCTGGAGTGGGAATCTTATTTCTATATCACTCCACAATATCATGCATGCGAAGCTAGACCCTAGCATTGGCATCTTTCCAGTACCTTCCAGCTCAGGTGTCTTTTCAATCCTATCAGTGAAGATGACTTATTGGCTGAAGTGGAAGCAATGTTGGACCCATGTCACCAAACATCATCATCATCCAGTGCATCCAACAACATTTCTCTGTAGATTAACTTTTACGCTATAAAGTATGATGGGACATGACATCACCTTGACAGTGATTTAGGCAGGACCTCCCAAAATACTATATATAGGCCTCTTCTCCATTGAGTTTACATCAAAAAATTTCTAAGCTTTAGAAATTTAGTAGCCTTGTTTCAAGAGTATGCTCTTCTCTTGCCCTTTTCGAAGGATCCTGAGAATCAGAAATTAAACAAGTGTTTGTAATATATTAAGTTTGAAGTAATAGTGTGAAGCCGTAGCCATTCGGCCCCTACCTACTGTCGCAGGTTTTCTCTAATTAAGCTGTAAAAGAAAGAAAAGAAGGAGGTGTCTATTAACGATAAAACATTAGATGAACCTATAAAATAAGTGAAAAATTGATATTTTTATAAAATGGTACATCCCGATTTCATCCTATGTTTTATAACCTTTGAATTCATAGATTAATATGGTTATCATCTGATTATTATTTATTTGATTTAAGTTTTATGACATATACTAGTGATGGGATAGTGATATGTTGATTAGTTTATATGATGTGTCAATTGTACTTTCTTATTTTGTACATTGTAGATGTGTATTTGTTCATTTTGCATCATTAGTTGATATATATGATGACTCAGACTAACTACATACTTGTTATGAAGTAGAGGTAGGATTGATCCTTCCCTAAAAGCATGATGGAGGGAGAGCATCATCTGAGAGAATGGAGTAGATGGGATGATTGGGGGATGACAGAGGAATTGTTAGTGACTCAACTCACACACCATAGTAGAATAACTTGTTAACTCTTTTGTTTGATCTAGTTAACTAGTTGGTATGGTTTTGAGTGTTTAAGTATTTATGCAGTGATCATATTTTAGTTTATGTATTTAAATGAGTGATTTCATTATTCTATAGCTTATAGTAGATTCGAATGATAATTGATTTATGATTGTTGTGTTTGTGATATGTTATTACTTAGAAAATTAGTAATTTGTATGACTTAATGTATTTAAAAAAAAAAGATAGTTAATGACATTGATACTAATATTTATAGTAGATTTGCCAAAAAAATTCATAACTAACATCAAAATGTTTAGATAGTAGGTTTAGCAATTATTATAATGTTAACATTTAATATATTAGCTAGTTTGGTTAAAAATTGGTAATGGCTTAGGCAATCCTCATTTCAGACTCATAACATAGACTTTTGATAAGTTGATATGCTAATTTACTATGTGGACTATCCTAGATAATGTTAGAGTGCATAGATAACAACCTACTCCTAAATGGACTTAAAAAGTATTGGTTATCATTGGCATTTTTAATGATTGGCATGATTATTTAGTTTATGCATGAAGTCAACTTTCGAAGCATATTGGTTTGGTTTCTGGAATTGATTATTAAATTGGAAGCTTCAAAAGAAAAAGGGTTTTTTTAACCTAAATTAGACTCGAGCTATCATTTGTTATCTTGAGCTTATGGGTTGGATTAGGATTGCATGTTAAATATGGCTATTGACTATAACTTAGGAGTTTTGTTGCTTCAAATTCAACATGCACTACTTTATTTAGCAATATTCTTCATCATTGATTGGGAATACAATGGCATGTAAAGATGATGGTGGAGACTGAGTCAGGAAAAAAAGGTTTTAAGAAGAAAGTTCTTGAAGTTTAAAAAGAGACAAGGTGGGAGTAAATAGAAAGTAGTAGGCATAATTGAAAGAAGTTTACGAAGTAAGAAAGAGCAAGACGAGTACTTTCCTTAGGAAAATAACTTAATGTAGGTTAGTGTTATACTTATATTTCTAGGTGAAATGTTTTTATGAAAATAGATAATGGGTTTTAAATTTTTCTTTGATTTGAATATAAAAAGAAAAAGGTTTTGAGTGGAGGAATCTGCAGATGGCTTGACCATCCACATAACCTTACACCCAAACCTGACCCTAAATACAAACCAATACTGTAGGTCTCTACCCTACAAGCATGGTCATGATTTTTGAAATCCAATTCAATTTAGAAACCATAGGAATTGATTGTCTTGTATTTTATTGAATGAATTTTGGGGCTTAGATGATTAAAAAAATGATTTTCATATTAACTATTGAGCTACCCTAGGAATAAAGGGATTACGCTTAGCCTAAACTAAAACTCTATGTTGGAAATTGGAAATTTTTTTGTATTGTGATGAATTTGGAAATACTGGTATATTACAATCAATTATGTAAAAATGTTTAATAGGCATATATATATATATATATATATATATATATATATATATATATATATATATATATATATACATACATATATATATACACACACACACACACACACATGTAGACCAATGGTCAAAATTTCCTAGTAGTAAATCTGTGTGTGTGTGTGTGTGTGTGTGTGTGTGTGTGTGTGTGTGTGTGTGTGAAGTATAGTCATGAATTATACTCTCAAACCTGAGTATTTTTATCTTAGTTTTTTGTAGTTAATAAGTCGAGTAGTGGTTGAGTATAAATTTTTTGTGGTACCTATTTTGTTGAGGAAGATTTGTAATATTGGAATGAATTTCTCAAACCTTAGTTGAAATTATAGATCCCAAAGTAAATAATCTTTTACATACCAAAATTCTGTCTTGAATCCAAATGAACTATATTGTAAATATATATATGGATTGTGCACTTATTTTGTATATCAGACTTGTATATGGATTAAGTCATGTGCATAGTATACCTTGAAACTGATAATATTTTTTGAACAAATATCATTTGGACACTAATTTTAAACTGGAAGTTTCTCAAGAGGATATTTTATGAACACTATTATCTAAGAGCCTAGTTTTTAAATCATTCACATCTTAGTTTTGTTGATTATGTCCTTAGTACCCTATTAGCTATTTGAGTGAGATTATTAAACATAGAGATCAGAGAAGTAAATGTAAAATTAAAAGGGTTTAGAATATTATACTTGGTTATTTCAATTGGAAACCTAGTACTGCTTGGCTGAGTGCATATTCATGATTTAGTATAGATGTGAAAACATAAAATAGTGGCATGAGTGTTATGTATTTTTAAGAGATTGGGAAGAGATCCTAGTGTGATAGTAATTTTGGATTGATTTGATATGTTAAATGAATACATAAAAACATGTACTTAGTAGAATAAAATAATTACAATGGATTCTATTTGAGTATGGAATTTATATTTTAAAATTATGTTTCAGTATTGATATTTTGATAACACACACACACACACACACACACACACACACACACACACACACACACACACACACACACACACACACACACACACACACACACACACACATTACAAGAAGTATGTATGGATATGCTTTAAGATCATTTTGAGGTAAACTCAGTTTGTAGTATGACTAACTTTGTATGAATGATTATGGAACAAATTTACAAACATAATACAAAATGAGTGCATTGGTTTTTTGTTTAACTTATAATAAGGCATAATATTATTTAGGCATACTTGATATTTTATTTTGATAATACAAATATAAACTTGGTTATGATTAGGGCCAAAAAGGGTTGTTTTATTAAGCAGTAAATTACCTATAATAGGTGAGAAATTGTTAGTCCTTGTGTGAAGCATACCTAGATGGTATGATCTTGTATGGATAGTATTTTGTTATATTTATTATATATGTAATAATAACATGTTATGAGATTCATTATATGCATTTGACGAATAAAATGAATGATTATGATTATTTTCATATTTAGTATGTTTTCACTTCTGGTAATAAGAATAATTTGATGAAATCTTTAGGTTTTTATACTATGATATATATATATATATATATATATATATATATATATATATATATATATATATATATATATATATATATATATATATATATATATATATTACATTGATGATGCTAAGTAGGTAGTGAGATGAACTTCACTAGCCTAGATAACACCACCAATGCTGGATGAGGGTAATCCAATCAAGTGGTGTGCATGAAATTGATTGATCCATTTGATCATATGTTATTTGAAAAATTTGGCCAAAGTAATGTTAGATAGACATTGTCATTTCATATGTTTGATTTACGTGTTTGTACGATATCATTTTAAAACATATTTTATTTATGATACACATCATGTAGTAAAAATCTTACAACACATGGGGTATTAAAATGTCTCTCTAGATTCCCACACCATCACCATCTACCTATCCATGAAGGGAGGGTCATTCCCTGATAGGGAATTATGTAGGGCATCAATGGTCTAGGGTTGGTATGGAAAAACATTTGAATGATGCTCTCCCTCCCCACTGCAATACTTACTTGGAGACCACACTTGGGATTATCAAAGATATACGAGTTGGTTTTACTTGAGCTTTAGAGACCTTGGTATCTATTTATTGTATTAAGACTAAATACCTAATGGAAATGTAATTGTATTATTTTATTATACTTGAATAATGTTAGCTGTATTATTGGACCATCCATGGCTGGATTTTAATGTGATCACTTTCCTAGTAGTTATGATATGTTGCATACAGTGTTAGAATTTAGAACTGTTACTATTTTAAGTTGGTGATAATTTAATATGATTGGCTAAGTTGCTAAGTATCACTATGAAATATTTTGAATGAATGAATGTCAAGTAATTAGTTTATAAAAAAAAATTCTGCCTTATTCTAGTACAACTTGAGGGGTTGTTACATGTGGTATCAAAGATTAGGCTCAAACTCTAGGACTTAATGAGTCTGCTAACATTTTTTTATTCTTTTATTCAGTGGGAAAGAAAAATGGTGAAAATAAGAGCATCATGTAAGGTTCCTTATAATTTCAATGATAATAACCCTCCAAATGATCCTAACCTAATTACCACTGAGTATTCAACAAAGTTGTATCAGATTCTCATAGCCATGAATGATACTAGGGATCAAATCACATCCCTCGAATAGGAAGTTCACAATGAAGGTGAGGAAAGTAGGAAAATTAGTAGGATGCAAGAGCTTAGGTAACTACAAAATTGTCCAAGGACATGAAAATGGTGAGTCCACCTAAGTTTGATGGATTATTCTAGATGATGGAACTGAAGTGTGATTGATAAAGATGGAGAAGTATTTCAAGATTCAAAACTAATTTGAAATCACCAAAGTAGTTTGGGTAGCTTACTAGTTGGCTAGTGAGATAATTACTTGGTGGGCCAATATGAAGTTGGAAATGAACCTTAACTTGACCACCATAAATTTAGATTAGTTTATGTTCAGGTCACGATGGCTTCCATAGCTTTATTTTGATCATAAGCTAATAAATTTCTATAATTTAAAGAAGGGAGACTTATTAGTGAATGAGTACTAGAAGTAGTTCACCAAAATTCTAAAGTACATACCTTAGTACTAAGAAGATGAGAGGTTCAGAATCAAGAAATTTATCATGGGATTAAAACTCCAAATTAGTGGTGAGGTAGATAGTCATAGACCTTCTACCATGGACTAGGTCTTTGAAAAGCCAATTAAGCAGAAGTTGAAGTCTCTTTCACAGGTCAGGGAAAAGTTTAATAAAAAGTTTGGAAGTTATAAGCCAAATTTCAAAAAGAATAATTGGAAGTAGAGGAGTGGAAACTCCAATGGATAGTTCAAGAATCAAAATGCCAAATGCAATAGTGGATTCAACAATAAGAAACTAGGCAATGGCTTCAAAGGCAGTTTTAAGGGAAACCCTTAGACTTGTAGGAAAGCTCCATCTAGAAGCTATTTTAATTATGGAGGAGACCATTATGCTCATGACTACACTTAGGACAAGCCAAATAACAAAGGTCCTAATCTTAAGCAGGGCAATTTTCAATAACGTATTCATGCAACAATTGATAATAAGCAAGCTAAATTTTAAACATCACCCATAGAGCTTTCATGTATTTTATTTGAACATCCAATTTATATTTTGATAGATACAGGGTCTACTAAATGTTTTATAGCTCTTAGAATGCTTAGTAAGTTTATTAGAAGAGCTTGGATATGTGGAAAATACATGGTCAGTATATTATGGGAATGACTCAAAAGTCATGGTTGAGAAGTGTCTAGTTGAAGCAGAGATTGAGTTACCTAAATTTATAACTGTAGTGGATCTGTATGTAGCACCATTAGGGTCATATGATGTGATCCTAGGAGTTAATTGTCTTGATAAACATAAGGCCAAGGTTGAATAATAATTAAATAATATTGAGTGTCTTAATGATTTTGGAAATTAGACATAAATTAGGGTGAAAAGAGAGAGTTGAGGCTCAATCAAATTTATGCAGTGAAACTTAAGAGGGCTCAAGGAAAAGGGTGCCAAGCATTTATCATCAAGATAAATGAAATAGAGGAACCTAATGAACCATCTCTTGAGGATTACCCATCTATTAGAGATTTTCATGATATTTTTTTGAAGAATTACCAGGTTTGCCTTCGAAACATGAGTTTGATTTATCTATCGACATCATACCTAGATTAGAACCATAGTCTAAGACACCATATAGAATGATAACCACTGAGTTGGTTGAATTGAAGGCTCAACTCTAGGAATTATTGTCAAAAGGGTTAATTAGGCTTAGTGCATCACCATGGGGTGCTCTAGTTGTCTTTTTTAAGAAGAAAGATGGTAATCTTCAATTTTGCATTGATTATAGGATGTTGAATAAGGCAGATATTAAAAATAGGTATCCACTACCTCGTATATATGACCTTTTCAATCAAATTCAGGGAGAAACAATCTTTATGAGATAGATATTAGAGTAGGATATCATTAGTTGAGGATTTAGAATCAGGATATTTTGAAAATAACTTTCAAATATCATTATGGACATTATGATTTTAGGGTGTTACCCTTTGGGTTTACTAACACACTAGAAACATTCATGAATCTCATGAACAATGTGTTCATAGATTATTCAGATCATTTTGTTTTGGTCTTTCTAGATAACATTATTATATATTCTAAGAATGAAGAGGAGCACCTTCAACATTTAGAACTAGTTCTACAATAATTGCGGAAGCATAAACTGTATGACAAGTTGTCTAAGTGCACATTTTTATAAGAGAGTGTAATATATAGGGAATATTATTTTTACATACAATATTTATATAGATCTAGCTAAAATAAGATCCATTATGGAGTAGCCAATGCCAAGGAATGTACATGAGGTAAGAAGTTTTATGGGATTATCAGGCTATTATAAGAAGTTCATTCTAAAATTTTCAAGACAGCTAATCCAATTATCTCCTTGTAAAAAAAGAACCAAAGATTTGTCTGGTCAAATAAATGTGAAATAGCTTTTCAAGAATTAAAAATAAGACATACTTCAGAACTAGTGTTGAGAGTTCTTGACCCCAATGGTCAGTTTTCAATGATCAAAGATGTGTCACGAGAGGGACTATGAGGAGTCCTTATGCATGATAGTGTAGTAGTGGATTTTGAATCAAGAAAGCTAAAAACTTATGAGGTGAATTGTGCCTCTTATGATCTTGAACTTGCAATAATTATTCATGCTTTGCAAGTTTGGCAACATTATTTATTAGGAAAACCATTTGAGCTTAAGACTGATAACTTGGGACTCAAATACATTTTCACCCAACCAAATTTGAATGTTTATTAGAGATGCTAGTTGGAGTTTCTTTTTGATTATGACTTTGATACCAATTACATTAACGGTAAAGAGAATAAAGTAACTAGTGCTTTTAGTTGTAGAAGATACATATCAACTATAACTACTATTAGGAGTAATTCAAGGATCATGTGGTTGATTTCTCACCAAGAGATGAATACTATGAATAGGTCAGAAAATCATTGTCTAAAAATGTTCAAAATCTTAGGTATAAAGGATTCAATTTTGAGATTGATGGTATTTTGCATTAGAATGGGAGGATGTATGTGCTAGATTGAGAGAATCTACATAGCATAGTGCTAAAGGAATTGCACAATACCCCATATTCAAGACATCCAAGAGTAACCAAGCTCATGGTAGATCTTAAACCTTATATTTCTAGAAGAGAATCAAGAAAGATGTAGCATATTTTGTGTCACATTGTCTAGAATGTTAGCAAGTGAAAGTTGAACATATGCACCTAGATGGATTGTTATTTGCATGATATATCAGAGTGGAAGTGGCAGGTGATTAGTATGAAATTTTTCCAAGGTTTACCAATGTCATGGAGTAGGCAAAATATGATATTAGTAGTTGTTGACAAACTCACCAAGGTGGCTCATTTCATACCAGATAATTTGATAGATGATGTACCTACCCTTATGAAGAGGTTCATAAAGGAAGTGTATAGGTTACATGAATTTATATAGATCATTTTAGATCATGATCTGAAGATGACTTATAGGTTTTGGGTGACTCTAATCTCAAATTTGGGTACACAACTAAATTTTAACACTACATATCACCCAGAGACTGATGGTCAAACTCAATGAGTTAATCAAGTGTTAGAGGATCTTCTTCATATGTATTGTATGGATCAATAATACAAATGGGAATATTATATTCCATTGGTTGAGTTTGCATACAAAAACTCATACTAGTCAACTTTGAAGATGGCACCATTTGAGGCACTATACGGATGAAGGTGAAGGAAACCAATTAGTTGGGATAGGTTAGAGGATAGGGTAGTCTTTAGACCCAAGATGCTTTCTGAAGTAGAAGATCAAGTTAGATTAATTAGATAGAGATTGGCTGAGTCTAATGATAGATATAAGAGTTATGTTGATATGAAGAGGATAGGTAGATGGTTTTCTATTGGTGATAAATTATTCTTACGAGTTAAGCCACAAAAGAGTTTGATTAAATTTAGGAAGTCAATGAAACTATCACCAAGATATGTGGGACCCTTCTAAGTCTTAGAAGTGGTTAATCCTATAGCATATAGGCTTGAATTGCCACTAGCCCTAGCTCTATTATATAGTGTTTTCCATGTATCTTATATTAAAAAGTATATAGTTGATCCTTCAAATGTTTTGGATTGGAATGCTTTACAGGTTTTGGATCCTGGGGTGGTTATGGTAGAACTAATCAGAGTAATTGACACTCACAAACTTTATTTGCATAATAGAAAAAGTGTCATAGTATAAGGTCTTGTGAGACCAATACTCTGAGGATAGTTCTACTTGGGAAGACTATGATGAATTCTACATGCTATTCTGGTATTTATTTGCATGATTTTATACTTGATACTATGTTCTTATTCTATTAATCTTTTTTGATATTCAAAATTATTGTTTGAATAAGTATCATTGAGATGATGACTAGTTTTAGGGGGGAGGATGTTACATCCTAGTTTCACCCTATGTTTTATAACCTTTTAATCCATAGATTAATATAGTTATTATCTAATTATTATTTCTTTGATTTGATTTTTATGACATATACTAGTTATGGGATAGTGATATGCTGATTAGTTTATATGATGTGATAACTTTACTTTCTTATTCTATACATTGTAGATGTAAATTTATTAGTTTTACATCATTAGTTGATATATATGATGACTCAGACTAACTACCTACTTGTTATGAGGTGGATGCAGGATTGATCCTTTCCTTAGAGCATGACAAAGGGAGATCATCATCTGAGAGGATGGAGTAGATGGGATGATTGGAGGATGACAGAGAAATTATTAGTGACCCAACTCACACATCATAGTAAAATAAATGTTTAACTCTTTTATTTGATCTGGTTAGCTAGTTGGTATGGTTTTGAGTGCTTAAGTATTTATGCAGTGATCATATTTTAGTTTATACATTTAAATTAATGATTTCAATATTATACAACTTACAGTTAGCTTCAAATGATAATTGATTTATGATTGTTGTGTTTGTGAGATGTTATTACTTAGCAAATTAGTAATATGTATGACTTAATGCATCTTTTTAAAAGGATAGTCAATGACATTGAGAATAATCTTTATATTAGATTTGACAAACAAACTCATAATTAACATCAAAATGTTTGGAATGTAGGTTTAACAATTATTATAATGTTAACATTTAATATATTAATTAGTTTGGTCAAAATCTGGTAATGGCTTAGACAATCCTCATTTCAAACTCATAGCATAGACTTTTGCTAAGTTGATATGATAATTTCCTGTGTGGACTATCCTAGCTAATGTTAGAGTGCATAGATAAAAACCTACTCTTAAATAGACTCACACAGTATTAGTTATCATTGGCATTGTTAATGATTGGCATGATTATTTATTTTATGCATGAAGTCAAATTTTGAAGCATATTCATTTGGTTTCTAAAATTGATTATTTAATAGAATATTTGAAAGAAAAAGGGTTTTTCTAACCTAAACTATGCTTGAGTTATCATTTGTTATCTCAAGATTATGGGTTGGATTAGGACTGCATATTAATTATGGCTATTAACTATAATTTATGAGTTCTATTTCTTCAAACTCAACATGTACTACTTTGTTTAGAAATATTCTCCACTGTTGATTGGGAATACAATGGCATGTAAAGAGGATGGTGGCCACATAGTAGGGAAAATAAATGGTTTTAATAAGCAAGTTATTTAAGTTTGAAAAGAGACAGGGTGGATGGAGATACAAGGGAGCAAGCAGAATTGAAAAAAGTTTACAAAGTAGGAAAGAGCAAGATGAGTACTTTTCTTAGGCAAATAACTTAATACAGGTTGATGTTGTACTTATATTTATGGGTGAAATATTTTTATGAAAAAATATAATGGGTTTTACATTTTTCTTTTATTTGAATACAAAAATAAAAATGTTTTGCGTGGAGGACTCTATGGATGGCTTAGCCATCCATAAAACCCTACACCCAAACTTGATAAACCCTAAATATAGACCAATACTGTAGGTCTATACCCTTTTTACAAGCACAATCATGACTTTTGAAACCCAATTCAATTTAGAAACCCAATGAATTGATTATGTGGTATTTTATTGAACAGATTTGGGGGCTTAGATGATAATAAAATGATTTTCATATTAACCATTGAGATACCTTAGGAATAAAGGGATTACGCTCAGCCTAAACTAAAACTATGTGTTGGAATTTGGAATTTTTTTGTATTGTGATGAATTCAAAAATACTGGTATATTATAGTCGACTGTGTAAAAAGGTCTAATAAGCATATATATATATATGTATATGTATATATATATGTATATGTATATATATATCTATATATATATATCTATCTATATATATATATATCTATCTATATATATATATCTATATATATATATATCTATACATATATATATATACATACATATATATATATACATACATATATATATACATATATATATATATATATACATACATATATATATACATATATATATATATACATATATACATATATATATATACATACATATATATATACATACATATACATACATACATATATATACATACATATATATATATATATATATATACATATATACATATATACATATATATACATATATACATATATATATACATATATATATATACATATATATATACATATACATATATATATATACATATACATATATATATATACATATATATATATATATATATATATGTATATATTCCCTCATAGTAAATGTATACATACACACACATTAATATATGTGTGTGTGAAGTATACTAATGAATTATACTCTCAAACTTGAGTATTTTTATTTTAGTTTTTGTAGTTAATAAGCCAAGTAGTGGCTAAGTATAAGATTTTTATGGTACCTATTTTGTTGAGGAAGATTTGTAGTATTAGAATGAATTTCTAAAACCTTATTTGAAATTCTAGATCCTAAAGTAAATGATATTTTACATACCAAAATTATATCTTGAATCCAATCAAACTATATTGTAAATATATATATGGATTGCACACTTGTTTTGTATATCAGACTTGTATATGGACCGAGTCATGTGCATAGTATGCCTTGAAACTGATAATATTTTCTGAATGAAGATCATTTGGACATTGGTTTTAAACTGGAAGTATATCAAAAGGATATTTTATGAACACTATTATCTAAGAGCCTAGTTTTTAAATCATTTAAGCCTCAGTTTTGTTGAATGTGTGTTTAGTACCATGTTATCTATTTGAATGAGATTATCAAGCATAGAGATCAAAGAAGTAACTACAAAATTAAAAGTTTTTGGACTATTATACTTGGTTGTTTCAATTGGAAACCTAGTAGTGCTTGATTGAGTACATATTCATGATTTAGTATAGATGTAAAAATATAAAATAGTGGCATGAGTTGTATATATTTTTAAGAGATTGGGAAGAGATCCCAGTGAGATAGTAATTTTGGATTGATTTTATATGTTAGATGAATACATAAAAACCTGTACTTAGTTGAATAGAACAAGTATAATGGATTCTATTTGAGTATGGAGTTTACATTTTTAAATTATGTTTTGAGATTGATCTTTTGATAAACCATATATATGTATTTATTACAAGAAGTATGTATGGGTATAATTTAAGATCATTTTGAGGTAGACTTAGTTTGTAGTATGACTAAATTTGTATGGATGACTATGGAATAAACTTGCAAACATAATAACAAAATGATTGCAATGGTTTATTTTTTAGCTTATATAAAGATAGACCATTTCTTACGCATACTTGATATTTTACTTAGAGAATACAAATATAACCTTGGTTGTGATTAGGGCCAAAAAGGGTTATTTTATTAAGTAGTAAATTACCTATATGATAAGTGAAAAATTATTAGTCCATGTGTGAAGCATAATCGGATGGTATGATCTTATATAGAAAATATTTTGTTCTATTTATTATATATGAATGATAACATTTTATGAGATTCATTATATGCATTTGATGGACAAAATAAATGATTATGATTATATCCATACTTAACATGTTTTCACTTTTGCTAATAGGAATAATTTGATGGAATATTTAGGTTTTTATACTATGTTACACACACACACACACACACACACACACACACACACACACACACACACACACACACACACACACACACACACACACACACACACACACACACACACACACACACACACACACACACACAAACTAAGTAAGTAGTGAGATAGACTTCAACAGCCTAGATAGCACCACCAATGTTGGATGAGGATAAGTCGATCAAGTGGTGTGCATGAAATTGACTGATCTGTGTGATCGTATGTTATTTGAAAATTTTGGATAAAGTAATCTTAGATAGATATTGTCATTGTATATGATTGATTTACATGTTTGTGTGACATCATTTTAGAATGTATTTTATTTATGATACACATCATGTAGTAGAAATATTATAGCACATGGGGGACTAACACATCTCTCTAGATTCTTGCACTGTCACCATCTACCTATTTGTGAAGGGAGGGCCATTCCCTAATAGGGGATTATGAGGGAGATTGATAGTCTATGGTTGGTGTGAAAAAGTAATTAAATGATGCTCTCCCTCCCCACTATAGTACTTATTTACAGACTATGCTTGAGATTATCAAAGATACATGAGTTGGTTTGACTCAAGCTATAGAGAGCTTGGTATCTATTTATTGTATTAAGGCTAAATGCATAATGGTAATGTAATTATATTATTTTTTTATACTTAAACAATAATAGTTGTATTATTGGACTAGTCGTGGATAGGTTTTAATGTGATTACTTTTCTTATAGTTATGATATTTATGTTGCATATAGGGTTAGAATTTAGAACTATTACTAGTCCAAGTTGATGATAATTGAATATGATTGGCTAAGTTGTTAAGTATCACTGTGGAATTTTTTGAATGAATGAATGTTGAGTAATTAGTTTTTTTATTGCATTATTCTAATATAACTTAAGGGGTTATTATATAAAATATACATGTAATATGTGGAAATATTTTATACGATGTCAAGATTCTAGAACATCTTTCGGTTCATAAAAAGAGCTAGTAGAAACAAAGTTATGCATAAAAAATGAAATTTGATTGTAAATAATTGATAGGAAAATAATTTTGAATAATAAATATAAATAGGGTGAAAATTAATTCATTTATTATTTTTAATATTCTGAGAAAATATTGCTCTGAGAGATCTAGTTGAGTCCAAAGAGAAACATGGTGAGGAGATGATAACTATGACATGGAGGACACCCAGCAGTTGTGGTGAGTGTAACTCAAGTAAGTGATGCATTAATTTCAATTTTTTGGTAATTTTAATTGAAATTAAGATAGATGCATAAAAGTAAATGTTAGGTAAAATGTAAAAACTAAAAATGACCCTAAGAATTATTTAGATAAATTAGGAATTAAATGAGATATTGGGTAGGAAAGAATCAAACCAATAAATTCCTAAGGCATTTATGGTAAATGGTTGAAAAGTCACCATAAACTAAGAACAAAGTTGGCCCTACTGACTTAGTTTTCAAGGTGAGAGAAATCAAGGTGGATGAATGCATAACAATGCGTTGTTTTAGTATTGTAGGGGTTGGTCGACTGCATAGTAGAGAGCTAATCCAATTATAAAAAATAGAAATGGATGACATAATACAACCTGGTTGATGTAGTATGTAATAGGTGGCTGACACAATCTATTAAATGGGCTGACTATGAGGCAAAGGGATGATATAGTATGATAGATAAGAAAGGGTTGATTTAATATCAGACAAGTTGATTGTGCATGTAGAAATGGGCTGACTATGTAACAAAGGGCCAATTTAGTATAGTAAAGAGGGGATATGGCCAATTTCGTATCAAATAGGCCAACTGTGTATGAAAAGAGAAAATAAGACAAAATGTTGATGAATTAGTTAATTTATAGTTTTTTGAGAATATTTAAGAATGTATTTTAATATTATGACATCAATATCTAATACATTCTCTATTATGTGATATTTTACAAAGGTGATAGACACTTGGTGGATGCATTCTAGATACCAAATTTGATGGAGCATCTATTAGACATGGATTAATATCAGATGGATACCTTGGGGTTTTGAGGCATCATGGAGATAAGGAGGATCTCATTGAGTGTTGATCTCGTTGTCATGTTCTTATGATCATGGGACCAATTGAATAACACTTTTTGATGGGAGGTGGAGGGGGACATAATAGAGGTGGGCATCACCTTGGAGGATATCCATGCCTTAGTTAGACTACCTATTATTGGGACTCTGGTTATATGTGATGTGCTAGAGATGGAGGATGAGAGAGGAGACTTAGCCCTTTGGGTAATAGGCTTAGATAAGATTTACCTTAGGTTACATGTGAGTTTGTTTGGTGTTTATATCTCAACCATTATGCATATTTGGAAGGCCTTGATAGGGATTGTGATAACATGAATATTATGTCATAATTTAGATGGGAAGGTATCATTATACGTGGTAGTATTATGTCAGTCCATCCTAGAGTAGGGTGCATTTTATGATCTTGGTTCTATCATTTGGGTACAACTCATGTAGAATATGTATGGGATATTGACCCAAGGGAAGAATACAATGGGATCTATCATTTTATTGAGTGTTTGAATCTATGAGATATTTATTATGTATCAATTTACTAGGTTACCCCATGTGTTTGATGATAAATTATCTTAGGTTGTTAGATGGAGGTAGGATCATGTAGTGCATGCCATGCTCCATATTTTAGCTTTATAGACTATTACATAAAGGCAGATAGTGTGGTAGTCATACACTGACATTAATACTATATGGCCATCTTGGGTGACTATTGTAATGGGTTTATCATGCATTCAGATCATGGGCCACTATACTGCATAAGTAGAGCTTCATCTAGTAGTTTATGTACCTAGGCAACTAGGAATAACAGATCTAGTAGCCCCTCTAGTAATGCCTACATATTGGGCATGACATGATAGAGAGCTAAAGGGAGAGGAGACATAGGGGTGCCTACCAAGATACCAATGATTAGGACTTAGTGGTCAAGACCATAGATAGGGAAAGTGCAAAAATAAGAGGTGATGAGGCCTAATGCTAAGGATGTGGATGTTATAGGTGTGGATGCAGAGTGGAGCCACATTAGGAGTGATAGTAGCCACCTCGAGCTCATAAAATATGGAAGAACCATCAATGAGAGTGGACATACGCACAAGAATTCACACATGGTGATTTGATGGTCGCTACAAGACACAACTGGTCAATAAAGAGGTCACTAAAGAGGGAATCATGACTGGTTTAGGTGGTAACTATTGGTTTTGCACTTGTGAAAAGGCAATTAATATAGAAGGTGATTGATGGGTGAGTAGACGGGGAGATCATGGTCGATGATATAAGCACTAGTGATAAATGTTTTGATTTATTAGGTTTTTAACATAGATCACTAGTTGCATTGTTGTTTATGTATTTAGTGATAGATAGATAATTTGAAATATATATACATGAGATATGATGTATATTTGGTTTTTGTTTTGTAGGTACTATAATATAAGATATAAGATGGGGAGTCATGATCATAGCTTCACACCATGATATCTTTGATGGGGTGCTATCACATTATGAGACATCTACCTTGGTAGATCTTATGGTTCTATTTGCCCCAACTTATGCTAGCTAGTTTAGACTAGTTAGCGAGGTTGCTTGACAACTATAGGGATGAGGAGATAGCTCAAATCAAATTCTAGGATTAGGAGAGGCTCAATCCTAGTAAGCATTAGTATAAGAGAGAGCCACTCATATGGTAGCCACTATAGTGCTTGGATGTGTGCAAGCCTAGGTGGATAACCTACAGGGTTAGATCCATGGCTTGAGATCCTGGACTACCTTATTATAGTGCACCATTTAGAGGGGTTAGTCATAGGCATCCATGGGTATCATGGATGGACCACAAGATAGGCATGACAAATCATAAACTTACAGATCTAGCTATTATATTTTGTACTTATATTGTATAAAACTCATGGTGTATATATTGATATGGATATTTCTTGGCCTATGATTTGTACTTGTATGTGTATGGATGTATGTATATATTTCCTTTATATCACATGTATTTTATTTTTGTTGTATATGTTACGGGAAATATGTGATGTATGTTTTCTTTTCTATCATTATGTGATACGCATGCATGGATAAAAATAAAATCAAAATGATTTGAAAAACTATAAATAATCATAAAATGTAATACATACTAAATCACAATGGGAAATGTGTAAGAACAAAAGATGAATCAATATAAGAAACCAAAATGGTAATGTAAAATGTAACAAAATGTTTTCAGACCATGTAAACAAATTAAAATAAATAAAATTCATACTATATCACATTGGGAAGTATGAAAATTTGTAATAAAATAGAAAATATATGAAAACCAATGATATTAAAACAAACAAACAATAAATCTAATCAATCACACTAGATCAAGATGGGAAGTATGAAAATAAAAATTAAATGTAAGTATAAATCAAATTAATCGTATTGAATCAAGATGGGAAGTTTGAGAAATTTAATAAAATGGTTGTAAAGATACATGCAATCAAAAAATAAGAAGATTAAAGTAAAGTGTTTATGAATTAAGCATAAAACATACTAAATCAAGCTGAGAAGTATGTAAATGATGTGTGAATCATAATGTAACACAAATTATCTCAAATTTGAAGCATACAATTTTATTGTGACTTGGTTATAGTATGAATTGGTTATTGGAATATCTGTGGGGAGGGCCTAGTCCTATTCATGGTCTTACATTGTAACTCATAAAGGGAAAACAATGAAGTAGAAATAACCATGGGAATAATTTAAAGTTATTTTATTATGATAATTTATGAGGAGAGCCTGGTCCTATCCATGGTCTTACATTGTAACTCATACGGTGAAACCCTAGGGGGAATGATCAGTTAACAAAACAATATTTTTCAAGGGGAAATGTTAGGATTATTATAATGAAATAGGGAATGTAAAAAAACATGATATAGGAATTTATGAGAAAGCCTTAGTAAAAATGAGGCATACCAATTAAAAAGGAGAGACACTAAGAGTCTAGTGAACATGAAAATACAAAAGATAGTTACTCAACTTTTGCTTGCTCAGGTTCCTCAATTCAAATTTTGCTTAGGTTCCTCAGTTCAACTTTTGCTTAGGTCCTCAATTCAAATTTTTCTCAAGTTCCTCAATTCAAATTTTGAAAGAACTTGAGCTGATCGGTGGATCATCGTACACCCGTATCCACTTACCCCAGCTCCCCTCAGAGGTAACCACCCACTGCTAGCACACAAGGGTTAATAACCCTAATATTTCATAGAGGTTAATAATAACACCCCTCCCCCCCGCCCCCCCTCTCCCCCCCCCCTTGATAGAGAATTTTGTATCATGCCTTATTTATGTCTCATCTCAATCAGTACACAACTCATCCCCATCCCCACCCATCCACCCTGATCGAAAATTTTGTATCATGTCTTATTTATGTCTCATCTCAATCAATACACAACTCATCCCCATCAAAGCTATATAGGTAAATAGGTAAAATACTAAGATCAACACATGAAATTTATATGGAAAGTAAAATGGACCTACCTTTGCAAAAAATGTTCTCCATTCATTTAGACCTCTTATAGATCCATCGATCTACTATGAAGATTGGGTACTTGTGTGAGAAAGTAGGTAGTACTTATTGATTTTTTTTCCTTTTTTGATTCTCTTATTCCAATCTATTGGCCTACCATACCCCAATGGATCTCGACTCTATCGTGAGGCCAACTGTGGAATTTGAGTTTTGATTAAGAATAAGAGATGTGTTATGAATCATGTATTTATGTGTGATTAGACTTTTTTATTTTATGTTGCATTTTGAATCATTTCCTTTTGTTTAAATGAGTTGGATTTTAACTTTTGTATGGCTTTTGTGATTCCTCCTCCATACGGATTTAGAATAACCAACATGAGTGATAAAAGTGATACACACAAATGAGATTTAGAATTTGGTTTAAAAGAGGCTAGGTAACTAGAGATATGACTAACTAAACAACTTAGGCTTACTTATGAACTAGTGTCCAATCTCACATTTCAACAATATATATGTTTAGTATTTGAAATGAAAATAATGGAAGAAATGAGATCCAAATAAATTGGTGTATAGTAGTAGTACCATGATAAGTCTTGTTTGATAACTAATCATATGGTAGGGATAAATACTAAATGAATCAGGATTGTATAACCAATTCACAATAATAATTATCTGATTTGAATATACAAGATAACAAACAATCATTATAAAGAAAGTAAAAGAGTCCATGAAAGAAATGAAATCATAAACATAAGTTGTGTAGTCATGAAATGAATGATAAAAAGCCATAATAAAAAGTGAAAGAGAATGAAACCACCTTAAAACACATAAAGCATAATATAATGGTCCATGTAAAATATATAAGTGAAATCAAATTTGACACATAGTCAAGAATATAAAAGTTATATAAATGGATCACAAATCCAATCCATATCATAAAAATAGAAGAATGTGAATGAACACCATGTTGTTTTCACAAATAATAATTAATGAAAGAGGGGAAAGGTTGGGATGCAAATAAAGGGCTTCCCCCAAATCCATGGGAAAAGGTAGGGTAGGGTGAATGGGGTTCTCCTATATGTGGTCCCACCATGAGATTATAGATGGTTGTAAGATATTTTACTCTATGTTGAGGGTTTTCACTGATGTAGAAGAGAATTGTTTTTATGTATTCAAGATCACACTCATCTTCTAAATAAAATAAACGGTTAATTGTTGATGAATAATGGGTAGGATTCCCATAGTTGGTAGTGTGAATGGCAACATGGATAATTTCTTTGATCCATAGTGGGTGCCACAAGATGTGTCTTAGGGAACCTCTTGGGGTTGGTAAAACTCATCATGTTTTATTGTTTCAATAATATATTATCTTCAAGTAATAAATTCATGATGAAGGAGGGAAACTAAATGAGGAAAATAAAGATCAACTGGTAGAATATAAGGTCAAACCCGTTGGTACTATCTTGTAGGATAATAAATAGAACATGATGCAAAAGACACAATCAAATTGGTCAACTATGTTTTGTAGATGGTAAACTGAGAGTGTCTTAAAGACACATAGTTGGATAGGTCAATTGTGTGATGAAGTTAAAATGAACAAATAGTCTTTAATAAACTGGGTCGAATAAAGCAATGGTGTTATATGAGAAAATAAAGACTATATGAAACACAATCGAGTAGATCAACTGTGTTTTTAAGGTAGAGACATGTTTTGAGAATTATGACTATAGATGATCTAGTGTTATAATGAATACTACTAGAAATAAACACATAAACAACTATATCTATCTATTCGATCCAGTTGTGGCACACAACACAAACCTTTCACCAATGTTGGCTGATATAAATTTTGTAATACAACATATAATTATAAGATAGTAAAAAACAAAAATATAAATGCTAATCTAAATGGCCATTCATAAATGTTTTAGATTATAATAATTTTTGAAATAAGTGTGATAGAGAGTTGGCTTTAATAAGGAACTTATAAAAATAATCTAAAGATGGTTTCAAGTAGTTAAGGTTGAAAAGGATCTGTATTGGCTTGGTATTTGATGACAATATTCAATTTTCATTCAACATCTTCTTCAATACCTTCATGTAATTTACTTGAAATTAAACCTCTCCCTGACTTTGTTGTTCTCACAATAATTTAAATTCAGATCTAGGATACTTGAACCATACTCTTGTTACAAAACCCATTTAACTGAATCTCTTATTTTGATGATGATCCAACAATTTGTATAAGCACCTTTAATTAAAACCCTGATTTATACTATCATAGGTATTGATGAAATTTTACTAGTTCAAAACTTCTAAGCAATCCCAAATCAAATACTTTTACACACATACATGACATACATAGTCCTTATTACTTGGTTCTTATAACTAAAAGATCCAAATTCACAAATAATTCCAATGCTATGCCTTCAAAGAGTAGTCAATGCACTTCATAACTTTGGAGTATATTTTATTGTAATAGCCCTTTACCATACCATGTTTTTCAAGTAGATGTGCTTCTATCCATACAATAATCAATGGAGTTTCTTTTGTTTTAGAGACACTTTTAAAATACAATCTAATCTTGGTAGGTTTTTTCTAAATATGCACTAAACCTTATTATGTCTGTTTGAGAGCAAATCAACTGTGTAATTATGTATAAAAAATTCTTATCTTTGGTTCATATTCAAATAAACTAATGAAATGAATACTATAAGCATTGGAAACTCCAATATACATTTGATTTAGTCTTAGTATTTACAAGACCAATTTGGCAAAGTAGGTGATACCCAATACTACTAGCAACCAATGAATAACTCAATTTAACAACACAAATGACTTGATTACCATAGTATTATTTATGAACGCTTTTCTCTGAGACATTCCTTAAAAAAAAACCAAATCTATGGCTTAATCCTTTCTCCTAGATATTATTGAAGAATCTAAACACAAACTCCTTTGATACAATCTACCAAAATTAATGCACTATTTGTGATACATAGAGTTGTTGCAGAGTTGTTGTAACCTCCAAAGATAAATCCATGTGGCCTAGAGAATTGATCAGATTTATAAAAAATAGTCTTGTCTCCAATTCTATTTTAAACTATCATTTTCAATGCTATTACCAACCATCTGATCTTCAGTTGACTTAAACTTATATATAGTCTCCATTATTTCTTTCCATAATCAATGAAAATATACATACCTCTTTACCTAAATGTGGTATTAATTTTTTAGTTTTTAAAAGCTTTCCACTCTTTGGTCATTTACAAACATAAAGAGGCTTTGAAACATCTTATAAATATTTTGTTCAAATTCCATATCGGCCTTTTCTATTTTCTTTCTTAATACTATGCATTCATTCTGATCAAGAGAAAATAATTTATATATGCATCTATAAATTTTTAATTAGGCTATATAACTTGTTAGTTGAGCAACATTAGAACAATTCAATTTGGTCTAGTATTGGTCTAAGACTAATTATAAAATGTTGATGCTGAATAATATTTCCCACAAAGACTAGAATTAGAGACCAAATTAATCAATAATCAATTGATTACCTCTGTATAATTCCTTGGTGCTTGTTAGACAAATAAAAAAATGATAATACTTGAATAACATTACCAAATCAATTTATATAAAACTAAGTAACATCTTACTCTTTTCTCATATCTGGAAAATTTATATTACCATTTAAGCCTGTGTAGTTACTTGTTCATATTTCAAGATCAACTCTTTAAAACCATCACCAATCTTACCATAATAGACCCAAAAATGCAAAAAAAGAATGTATACCAGATCATACACTCTTATTGTTTCAAGAAGATAAACTATTGAGTCTTAAAAGTGATTCCATGGTTATAAAATTATATGAAACTTGTTGGTTGAATATTTTGTTGATCAGCGTATTGATAAACAAAATAGGTCTGATAAGCCAAAGTAGGAAGATTAGTCATCCAAATGTGTAGGTTTACCACATCAGAAGGGGACTGATCTCTCCTCTCATCAAGGGGAGGTTCCCTATAGATAGGCTATATATATATATATATATATATATAAATAGAAAATAATACTCAAGGGTAGAACAAACCATCCATCTCTCTTTCTTTAGAGATGATGCATGTAGATCATAGGAGAAACTCAAGGAAAATGATAGAAAGCACTCTTCTTCTTTCAGAAGTACTATTCAGGAAGCCATAAGAATACTCCAGGTAGTAACAACACAATGTAGTAAAAGATGTAATAACCAACAAATCGAAATGCAACACAAAGTCTTCACCTGGATTGCTCAAGAGTAAGATACGAAGAACAATGAGAGAACAAAGTCTTCTCAAAGTCCTTTACATATAAATGAAAATAAAACACACTGAAAGGCAATTATGGGGGCACAAAGTCTCTCCACAGTTCTTTAGGATAGATTTTTGACTAATTTCACTAATCCTACTTGTTAAATTAAAGGAATAGAAAATACATCAAGGAAAAAGACATAAGAATAGTTTCCTTAACAACAAAGATATCACAACACAAAGTCTGAAAAACCATTGCTTTCTTATTCCAATAACAAAATATGATAAACAAACTGAGCTCAAAGTCTCAGAAGTGCCTTTCAATTTGGGCAGAGGTTCCTTCTCATTGTCAAAAAAAAGATCCATTTACAATAGAAGAGAGTCCCTTATATAGCCATTTCAAGAAAGACTCGAGAATAGTAACACATCATGCTGTGTTGGAATCTGTTAAGAAGACAAGCTGGAACTTGGGGGCATTTTACCCATTTGATTTTATCAATGTAGGGAAACAAGTCATGCTTATTGAAAGTGTGCAACTTTCAATGTCTACCTGGTGATCTGATCTTACCTTCATCATTCCTCCTTTCTTGGTTAATTGAATCGGGTCCTGGATTTAGTTTGTTGTTCTATTCCTTCCTCACTTTCTATTGGTCTTGGCCTTGAATTCTAGGAATGCATTCTGGTCTATAAGTTCAAAGGATCAATAGTTATTTTGTTGTCTTCAATTTGACATTCACATGCCCGTCACTATGTTTCCAACGGCTAGTTGGCTGTGTTGAATTTGACGTCTTCGGGCACGTCACCCCTTGGTCTTCTTTTGGCTTTCTGCTTGGTGCTTTTTTGGATTAGACTTGCCCTTTTGGGCCTTGAGAAATGACCCATTTTGAGTCGAAATAACCTCCTGCAAGGGTATCTATCCTTTGGGCAATCTTTAAATAGGCCTCAGACTTCTTCAGGAAACCCTTTAGCTTTAGGAAGTGTCTTCAAATTGGCAGCTGAGAATCCCCTGCAAGGGCATTTGCCCTTCAGGGTCCTTCGATGGCCCTTCAAAAATTCCCCTGGGCTTTTTTTATGCTTCCTCTCGTGAACTTTTCTCATGGACATTTTCCCCAGGGAAAGTTCCTGTGGACATTTTCTTGGGGAAAATTCCCGCGAACAAAAAGTTTGGGGAAAATTCCCGTGGACAAAAAGTCCATGAAATTATTTGTTCTGCCAAGTCTTTGAACAAGTCTTCAGATTTTTTGCCTACATTCACTTCTTTGATTTCTTTTAGACTTTTTGTCCAAAGGAGTTCCTTTGGACAAAAATCTAAAAGAATTATGTCTTAGCCAATTTTAAATGCCTTAAACAAATCTAAAAGAATTACCTTTCAACTTCCTTGAAAATGACCCTTTCGAAGGGTGATTTTGTCAATTAAGTGTCCTCCACAAGGGCACTTGTCCTTTGGGAAGCTTCCTTTTGTATTGAATCACCCCTTTAAACTTTGGTGATGAACCATTATGTTGAACTAAGACGTTGAACCAATCGGTTGAACCAAAAATGGTTCAATTGAATGAACCAAGCCGATGAACTAAGCATTGAACCAAACATTGAACTTGCCTTTGAACCATGTCTTTGAACCAAAATGTTGAACCTTTTCATTGAACCAAGACATTGAACCAAGTTTTGGTTCAACGGTTCAAACAAAGCTTTGAACCGACTGACGAACCATTTGATTGAACCAAAAGATGCTAAAACAAAGGGAATGAACCACCTGAGTGAAATAAAGCATTGAATTGCTTGGTTAAACTGAGCCATTGCATCATTCCTTTGGTTTAACCCACCGTTGAATCTTGAACCTGTTGAACCTTTGAACCAAAAGTGGTTCGATGGTTCAACGGTTCAATGGTTCAAGCCGCCTTGATTTGGCCAAGTGTTTTGAAGTCGATGAACCAATTGAAGCATTTGAACTTTGAACCTTGATGAAGTGCTTAACTCTTGCCAAAAACATTGAACTTGTTGAACCTTTGAACCAAATGGTTCAATGGTTCAAGTCCTTTTTGCTTGAATGCTTGCTGATAGACATTTTTGATTGAACTTAGGCTTTGAACCAATCCTTTGAACCAAAAGATGTTGAATCAAAGGATGAGCCAAATGTTGAACCTGCTGCTGGTGTTTGTCGATGGAGATTTCTATTTGAACCAAGGCACTGAAATAGTCTCAAAAAATGAAGTGTTGAAAAACTGATTCTTTTGACTGAAACCACCTGTAGAAGCCTTTGAACCTGTAAAAATGAACCTGCCTGCAGAGTCTGTAGATTTTCCTTTTCCTGCATAGTTCATAGATTTTTCTTCCTATTGAGTCCTTATATTCAAGATTACAGAGTCTGTAGATTTATGAAAAGCTTGAAAACTAAAGAATTTGAATGCCCAAGACAAATTTTGAAAAGAGAAGAGATAATTTTGGTCTGTAAGACCAAAATAGTTCAAATGTTGTCCCAAAAATGAGCTGATATTTTTGGGGGACAACAAAACTTACTGACAAATATAAATTTTTTTGAGTTCTTCCTCTTGTCATGTCCCACAATCATCCAAAATTTAACAACTTTTTCTTATAGACCTACGTTTAAACCTCTGTACTATAGACCTCCTTACCTTTTTCTTAACTCTCCTCTACTCTATATACACATAGATTCTTTTATTAGTATCTTAATGATAAGATTAAACCCTATCTTCCCTCAACAAATGCATAAATATAAGCTTCTTGGTAAATAAGAAGACAAAGTCTCCTTCTTAACATAGAATATACCTAGTTTATCTTCTTCAACATATCATTGAATCTTCTAAATACTTGGTGAATTATTTTTCACCTTTTACATATTTTAGAGGCTTTTACCATTTAAATATTTAAATCTAAACAGTTATAAGTGTCCTTGAGAAGACTTTGATGACTCAAACACCTTTAAATGACCTTTATAGACTCTTTATATCACCTAGGACCTATAATATTCTTTACATAACATGACTTGATTTTTTTTGCCTTCACAAGATTATTTTGACCCACATTAACTTTATTTAAAAACATGTACATGGGTGAGTTGATGTTCCTACATTAATATCGCGGTATACCCCCTCACTTCATAATAACACAACAATAAGGGTCTCAGGGGCTTTGCCAATATATACCATCAACCATGTGTTTATACTTGGCAAAAAAAATAAGTCGTCTTCCCCTTTGATGATGAAATCTATGTATACCTTGGGTAGAAGTTGTTTAATGTTTTTTTATGTTATGTGGTTTGGAAGTGTGTGAAAAAGAAAAATAGTGAGACTAAATTGATATATTAAAAAGCTCCTATTTATTCTATGTATTAATATAACCAATAAAGAAACAAAAATGAAAAGTGAATTAATTACTAATAAGATAAGTTAAATCCTTTATTTGAAGAATATAGGGTTGGTTAGGCGACCATGTATGCAAATATTATAAAACATAATTGATTAGGTCGATGTTGTCTATTGAAGCAAGATCTAGAAGAACATAATCAAATAAGTTGACTAAGTCTCCCAGATGGGAAAGTAAGCTACATAACTGTGCCAATTTGGTCAACCTAATTCATTATAGGGTTATAATTTTGTCGATTGAAAACTATGAAAAATAGAATTTTAAATGAAGAATACAAATGATTGAGAAGGTAAAAATGACTTGATAATTTTTAATTATGCTGAAGTTATTTTATACTATGTTATTCATATGATGATTTTTATACTACTAACAGAGTCGATTGGGTCTGAAAACTTATGTGTAAATAAGTGAACTAAGTTGAGTTGATTAAACCAGTTACTTGTTGTTGAAGATGACCTACACAAAGAAATACATAGTTGATTGTAGTGACTGTGTGTTAAATCTATGCATAAAATGTTAGATTGCATCAATGGATTTGAACTAGTACTGTAAAAATAAAAATATATAATGAATGATAATAAATGAAGGCGTGAAGGAAAACTTGTAAGGGTTAGTTCATGTTGGGTTCACCATAATGTATACAAGGGAAAGTGAAGATAATATACAAATCAATCCTAGCTTGGAGAAGATAAGTCACATTATCCTTTCTACTTGTTGGTACATTTAGACAGTTAGGTTCATGACCAATATGGATCAACTAGACCTAACTAAGGGACCTCTTACTACTCGATATCACTAGAGAGGGTTTCAGATCCTCTAGTCAAGCAAATACCATATGATAACCTTAGATAGGTCCTATGTTTTCTTATCATAAATAAATGACAAAGTAAAGTAAAATCTAACCTGGTTCTCACCAAAGCATGTGGCATAAAATGGGGGTAATAAACATAAAAATAAAAAATGCATAGAAGAATTCTACTCAAGTCAATGTAGATGTAATCCTAATGCATGAAGAGAGAAACATATTCATAACCTAAAAAATATAAATCTATCTAATTAATATAGAGGATCAAGAGTTAGAAATACTTACCTTTGAAGATGAACCCACCGAAACTCAATCTGTCCCTTGGCCAAAGTGTTTCACTAGAGGTGGTTGTCGTTTGTAAGGATAACAAGGATAGGTTAGTTTTAGGCTACACAACTTCTTCTATATGCCCAAAAGACTTTTCCCACAAGACAATATTCATATCTCCAAGTGTAGTATTGAAAACCTAAGAAATGGATCCTCAAGTAGAATGGTGGATAATCAGATGCATAAATAAATGATTAACTCTATCTCTCTTTATGAAATTGTGAAAAATATGTGTTTATTTATCTATATGTAACACTAAACTCTTTTGAAGTTTTAGCCAATAGAGTCAACCCAATTGAACCCTACTCTTTTAATTAATAAATTAGTTAAGTCCTAGACTGGGTTGGTTGAGTCTGACCTAATCTCATAATGTGCTCATATATTTTAAGTACTATGTCAGCCCAAGTTGACTTTATTTAGTAAATGTCAAAAAAAAAAGGTTTTAGCTTAGGTAGGGGTTGTTTGAGGTAGTGAATTGATTAGAGGAGTGTGTAAGGGAGGTGTCAAATCTTAAGAAAATTTATACGATAGTTTTGTGTTGATTACAAGTGGTGTTATAGGGGGCAACAATCTTATAAATCACTAATTTTTTACCCACCCCTTTCTTAGTGCACCCTTTAAGGTATGCAGTCAAAGAGATTGAGACTCAATGGGTTCCTGCAAGAGAAAAAGCATCAATAATTGCTAAAGTTTAAAAAATATTTTTTGTAAACATAACCCTCATATTTTTGAAACACTATCACACTAGAGCTCAAAAACATGAGAGATAAAAAGATTGTACAAAATTTTGAAAATTTCATACAATTAAACTCAAGATTTCATGTATAGCTTAATTAAAAAAAATTGGACATGATTATTTGGGTGGATCTAATACCATATCAAGGTTGAGTCCAAGATATGGGTAAGTCAAATTCATGAGTAGAGTGATCACACAAACCAAGTAGGTGCACACCATAATGTATGTGAAAGCAAATGAAACCAATATGCAAGAATATTACACAAGACAAAATAAGCGTTGAAATACCAATCTTTCATTACCAAAGCTCACAAATGTGAGATGTACATATAGGGGAGTGTATGTGTAACTCTTCCCTATAAAGCTCCATGAATAGTGGTCAAAGAGCCAAGAATAGAATAGTAACTCCCATACCTGGAATAGCCAATCAAGGGAGTTACTTCCTATTCCTTTAACCAAACTGTAACTCCAAGTATACCTAAGCAAGCTTATCTATAAATGTAAGAAAACTCCAAGTGAAGCAAAAAAAACCATAATAAATAAATATCAAAAAATAAATAACCCCTACTCTAATAAAAAAAGAAATGATACACATATTTAAAAACAACTCTTAATAATTCCAAACAAATATTCAAATGTATGGTAAAAATATTCAAGCCTCTATATTTTAGAGTTCTATAAAGTTTTACATCAGAATCCACATCACATTTATCATCCTAAATTTAAATGCCCATCTTAAAATTTAAAATATGTGATTATTTTATAAGCAAGTAATATTTTAAGTTTCACATGACACATGGGACTTACATTTTTATCATCATAAACATCAATTGATTTATCTTTTCTTGTGTTTTTTTGATTCCAACATTAATATTAATAAAATCTACACTATTTATTCATGTATGGGAAATAAGTTGGTAAAATGTAACCAAACATAAAATTATAAGTAGCCTTTAGTGTAATAGACATTATTGTTCCTTCTACATTTTTATTGGACTCATCAAATGGTGCCTTTTTGACTTGAAAATGAACATGATATTTGCAACCGGTTCCAAGTACAAAAAGAAATAAATAATAGAGATCAAAATTAACAAAATTGAATGACATCCTTATTTTATTTGCATGTCTCCTCCACTAACTTATTTGCCTATTTGTGGTCATCATACACTAAAATATTATCAAATAGCCAAATATTGTCAATGGAAACTGAGTTACTACAAGAAGATTGAGTTGATAAATTAACAAATGAAACAACTACAAAGGTTTTGTAACTCAATTCCAAGATGACTCAAATTAGAGTATATATGCAAAGTCAAGATCATTTTTGAAATATATTCACAACAAGTTAATGTAAATAATGTCAAACACAAGATAAATAAAAGAATGTGGGAAATCAAAATAATTCAAAGAAATACCTAAATTCATAATGATGTAATTTGATTGAAAATAAATAGATTTTATATTTCTCAATCATTGGTGCCTTTTATTTGTCCTAGAAGTTTGGATTCTTGATTTTTTGTTCATCATTACATGCATTATCATAATAAATGATAATTAGTTATAGGTGAAAGCAATGGAAATAAATAAGGATGAAATAATGTCCTAATAATGTTCTAATATCAATAGTTGATAGGTTTTCCTCCTTCTGTATTTGGATTCCAAGAACCTTTATATTTTGGATTTGGATTGGTTGGAACCTTCCACTCTCCATCTTCCTCATCATCCCACTATTTTGGAAACAAAAAACAAAAACAAATTATCAATGATCCTCTTATAAGAGATTACATGAATAATCAATTTAATAATAGTTATGCTCAAGTCTATGTTGAAGTTGATTATGGATTATTGTTTCATGCAATGCAACAAAGAGGCAAGATGGCATGCTAGGCATATTAGATAAGAATCAAGACATATATTAAAGACTATTTAATACAAAGTAGGTCATATAATGAACACATACATATATCAATGTATAAGATGGTAGGCATTAAACCTACACACATGCACATATGTAAAAACACATAAAAAAACATCTACCTGGTGCTCTCTCATGAGTCAAGTTAAAATTATTATTTGTCACAAATTAATTTTTTAAATATAATTAAGAAATTATACCAACCAATAAAATACAAAATAAATACCTCCTTAAAAAACATTCCCCCCCCAAAAAAATAAAATAAATAATAAATAAATAAAATTATAAATCAAAGTTCAAAACTGACACAACGTAGTATGATTAAGTAACAATATTGGTTTTTAATAGTTATAATGAAACCTATGTTACTAACCTTCCCCAGAATAATAAATGGAAAAATAATCCCGTGGTCTTCCCATGATATATAGAGGTTTCAAAGTTAGAGACGGGGAAGCCTACAAATATTTTTTATATATAAATATATTTAATTTGTTATTTGCCATATATTGGGCGATTTCCATTTCACTTGGGATTTATTTGTCAATTAATGATGATAAGGTTCACCACAAATGTTGGAATCAAAAATGGCATAAAACCTTCAGAACCTATTAGTAGTTCAATGTTTTTTGCATTTTTAAATATATTTTTTTGCCTCTTATTTCAAATTGATATTATCTGCTAAATTTTAAACTTTCAATAGCCTGATTTTGTAAATTTAAATGACATGTTTTTTGATTTTATTTTTCATTTGTTAAATTCAAAAAGTATGAGTTTTATCCTTTGGAATACATAAACCTATGTTTTGTTTTATATTCATTGTATACAATTGATAGCTTTTTCAATTTTAAATTAGGATATTGATTAATGAAAAATTTGTAGGGTTTTTTAATCTTCTCCTATCTTGATCCAAAAATCAAAATATTACATTGTCCATTGGGAGGTTAAAAAGAGAAGAAATTTAGTAAAGTTATTATATCTAAAATTTAGATTTGCATTTTTTTTCTTTTTCTTAAGGTTTGACATTGAAATTATACATGGACTAATATTTACAATTTTTTTTTGTAGGTTCTAACACTGAGACTATTGGTGGCCTTGTAGTTGTCAAGGGTGAGATAATGAGGTGCCCTAGATTACATCATGCTGGAGAAAAGCCTTTGTGAAGCTTCAAGTGTGGTAGTTATCAGAAAAAAACTGATTTTATCAATACATATATGGAACTCCCAAATGCAAGTACTATATAAATAAGAAAGAGAACCATGCTAATGATTGTGTTTTTTGGTTTTGTATTGGGGGAGAAGGCCAAGCCATCTAGTAATTGGTAGGTGCTCTTGAACTTTGCATTGTATCAGAGCACTTTTTTCTGTAACATGAGTGTATGCATAAACTTAACCATAATGAACTAAAATAAATTGAGCACTTTATATATAAATGCTCAATTTATTATGAGATCCATGGTAAGTTTTATTATATCTTCAAAGAGAATCACAATTTTATACTAAATATTTTTTCATTATGAACATTAACATTGTATAGCTATATTCTTAAAAAAGATAACCCACCATAAAATTAACCTCCTTAAAAATAAAAATCAAATCATGAATTACATACTTCAAAAAATCAACTCTCCTCTTTTATGTTTTATCCCTTCTCTTCAAACTCTTATTTGAAATGCACCTTTTAAGAAGTCTTATTCAACTCTTATGGTTACTAAAAGACAATAAATCTATATATTCATATTCATGGATCTATGTTTTACAACATTTATTTTTCTACTCAATTTGCATTTAATTTATTAAATATTTAATTTTTATTTTTGCCAAGTATGGTTTATGGATGGGAATTGTTACATTGATAATGCATTTTTTTCATGAGGTAGGTGGGTTGGGTGATGAGCAAGGAATCATCTAAGGGAATAAATTTTTGGCATCTATACATAGGATGTGATATGGACCTTAGTAGATCCTTAGAAACAAACACCCTTTTTCACACATGGGTCTACACTTTAAATGGTCACAAAGAGAATTTCCAAAAAAAAGGAAGGCATTAACCAACACGTCCAAATACTATGGTCTTAAAAAACCCAACTTCCCAAATGAAAAAATGGAGATGGAGCTTTGCCTGCATACAAAATGATAGACCAAACAACCTACTTATAAAACAAAAAATCCAACCATCCTTAGAATTTTGGAACACTATCACACTAGAGCTTAAAAGCATGAGAGATTCAATGCTCGCACAAAACTTTGAAAACTTTATACAAATAAAACTCAAGATTTCAAGTATAGAATAATAATAATAAATAACCAAACACATGCTTATGAGGTGGCTCTAATAAAATATTAGAGTTAAGTCTAAGGTATGGATAAGTCAAATGCACGAGTAGAGTGATCACACAAACCAAGTAGGTGCACACCATAATGTAGCTGAAATCAAATGAAACCAATATGCAATAATATTTAAAAAGATAAAATAGGATCTAAAATACCAATATTTCACTACCAAAGCTCACAAATGTGAGATGTACATACAGGGGAGTGATTTTGTAACTCCTCCCTAGAAAGCTCCATAAAAAGTGGTCAAAGAGCCAAGAATAAAAGAGTAACTCCCATACTAGGAATAACTAGTCAAGGGAGTTACTTCATATTCCTCTAATAAAACTATAACTCTAAGCACATCTAAGTAAGTTTATCCATACAAGTATTAAAAATCTAAGTTAGGAAAAAAATGTATAATAAATAAATATGGGAAAATAAATAACCTATACTCTAACATGTACAAATTAATCTTCAAGCTTATATCATTGTGCACTCTTCAAGTTGTCTATACTATCAAGTTACAATTAAATTAGAGAAACACATTTACAAAACATGTGTGATGGCACTCACTTATAAAATTAGACATCTAACATAAGGCTTCCAAAGGAAGTCACTCATGCAAATCACTCGACTAGTATTACATGGTGTGCATCTAATATTACAATGACAATGAAAAAATATTTAATGTAGAAGCTAACCTAATAATCCAAAAATTATAAAATAAAAATGGCCTAAGCATTATTACAACATGGCTAAAGTATTTTAAGTATGATATGTCTTGAGTTGGTTTAACTATTGAAATGCCCAGGGATAATTTCACAATCTAATGTGTGCATCTTGCACATGCTAGTATCCAAAATGTTATAAATGATTTAGGGACCTAACCATTTAATTTGAAGCTTCCATGGATGCTTCAAATAGTTGGAATCATCTAGAAGGACATGGGTGCCTTCTACCAGTATCTTCCTATTTATATGTTGGTCATGCCTATCCTTTTGTCAAGCCTTCTTTGTAGTTTATATTTATTGAGTAATTTTGAATTATACATCCATATTCATCAAGTATAATAGACACATGTATAAATAATCATTATAATTGAGGTAACCCACTTAGGCCATGTGTATAGATATAACCAATAACTCCATTGGTATTATAGGCTTTGTCCCAAACACTAGATGGAAAGGTGTGGACTTGTTCATGTACTTGTAAGTGGTCTGATATGCACACAATATTATTGAGATTCATTAATCTTAATCCTTATGCCTTATATTATAGATATTAATTAGGTAATTTTCCAAAATATTATTTAAGGCCTCCGTAGTCCCATTCACCTAGAAATGTTATGGTGTTGTCTTATGGTTTGCGATCATGAAATTAGACAGTAAAATGCACATGGTTTCATTGATGAACTTAATGATCCAATTTTTGATAAAAATTAGGGGCATCCATATCAAATAATTATGTTTTCCCAAAGAAATCACATCTTTTTTATTGTAGTAAAGGTTTTAGTGGGCACAACCTTGACCCATCTTGTGAAATAGTTAGTTGTAACAATGATGTAGTGTATGCTAGTCCTACATGCAATTGTGGAGAAAGTGTCCACAAATTTTATGGCCCAATTTTCAAAGGGTGCCTATATAATAATTATAATTAGAAGAATAATTTACCTATGATTGGTATTTCCTAGTCCTCTGGCACACATCACATTTCTACATGTATTCCTTTGTATCTTTAAACACAATAGGCTACCATAGGCCATATAATAATATATTGTGGTTAGTGGTTTCACCAATTAAATTTCTATAAGCTATACCTTCATTCCCTTATTTCAACATGCCATTGCACTCATGCTCCAAAATATATCAATGTAAAACTTCATTTCACCCTAGCTTGTATAATTCCCCTCCAACAAGTCGATAGGGGTCAGTGTGGATAACTAGTTGTTTCTTATATTTTGTGGAGTAATTTTCATGTGAGAATCTATAGGTTAGGAATGTATTAATATTTGCTAGATAATCTAGGACTAACTATAATTTATATAACTAAGAATCTATAATTTCATCTTCAATATGATGCACATCCTCTCTAGTGTTGAGGTGTGATAAGTGGTCTAGGACAAAATTCTACTTGTTTGGCTTTATGACCACTAAAATTTAGAACTCTCAAAATAGGATGATATGCTAAAAAATATGCCCATGGAGGATTGGCTTGTTCACCAAGTACTTCCATGCCTTATGATCTGTGAAGAACATGAATGTAGTGGCCAATAAATACTGTCAAAACTTTTGAAGCATGTAGATTATCACTAGTTCTTTGAGCTTGGTAGTGATGTAGTTTTGATCATTTAGACACTAAAATTAAATCAAAATATGCTTAAAAATACTAATCCTTAACATTTATACCTTACTTTGTCAACTGTCCATTATGATAACCATTTATCTATATGAGAGCCTTTCGAGTTTTGAAATTTCTATGAACATATTCAAGACTTCCATAATATATTCCTAAAATTCCCTAATCAACACACACTTCTTCATCAGTTCAATTTAAAAATAATTTGTCTAATATATACAAGTGTATACTAGTTAGACATGGGTGCACTGCACACCTGTCTACTAGTCTATAATTGTCCCTCACACTCCAATGACTAGTTTTTCAAAATAACATGCTTCCTAATTGATCTCTTGCATGATCCATAAGATCGGTTAATATAAATAGTTCAAAGGTCTTCCTATATGATCACATCAAGTTCCTCATTTCAAACCCCTTAGTTACTCTCTAACACTCTCTTACAAAGGAAATTTCAAAAACACTTATTTATTCAACAAAAATCACTACTGTAATTTTATTTTACTAAAACAATAATTGGCTAATTTATATTATTTTTGTATAGGTTAAAGGTCATTCTTTGTCAAGAATCCTAATCAAATTTATAGTTTCATTCATTACATTTATATGATTTTTTCACATAAGGAGAACTATATCGGCTTGAGGTTCACATGGACTATATAGACAACACTATACAAAAAGGGTCTTTTGAGGATAACTTAGCCATATCCCACTTTCCCATCCCCCGCTTTATATTTGATCTTGTTTGTTCCTTGTGCAGGCTAGGGTTTTATCTCTTCTTTATTATCCACATGTTAAATCAAAGATCTAAAAAAACATTGACCTATAGATAGAGGCAAACAACCTTAAATTTTTTGATTTAATGCATACATAACATAGACAAAGTCACAATAGAGGATAATGGGGCACTATGACCTTGTCCAACTATTGCATATTTGCCCTGACATATAGTGAATATTTTTTTTAATTAACACTATGTTTGCATGTATTTATGATTATTTTTACAAATTCATAGTTATTAAAAGCATAATACATAAATAATAAACCAATTTTCAAAGACATCTCTCTAACCCTAACCTTGGTTTCTATATTTAACAATTTATAACTTCCTATAAATTTTGTATACCATTATGTGTTTATAGTAGGCTACTTTATTTATCTCTCTTAAATCAGATTTAAAATTTACAATATTTTAGAGTTAATTATAACACACATAATTAATTTTAAGGGTAAACATTTTGGTGAACTTGCTTTTATAATAGAACATTACTTGCACTTCTTGCTAATATTTTACTTAGGGTTTAAATATTTATTCTATAAAATAATGACACTAAAATAACTATGTTCTCAACTTTGGATATTATATATATTCACTCTCTTTCAACATTGGAGTAATTTCAACACTGAAAAAGCTTGTCTCTAATATATAGTAACATAAAGACTCTTTTCTTTTAACTTTTGGTGGAATTTTGTTGTGTCCCAAATCCAAACATATTTCTTTTTTTTTTAAACTTTTTTTTTCTTATTTTAGAGATTATATTCTGGCAATCTATAAACTCCTAAATACTATCATTTTGGGCTATGTGGTGTCTTGTTTACAATCCTAGTCTATTGTTTATAGACATCTTGATGAAGGAGATTGATCCAAAACTCATATCCATTGTATATGTCTAGTCTCATATTTTAGGATCCCCTTGTTTACACCAACTAGGAAGTTATACCATATGTTTGATTTTTTAGTGCACAAGTAAGTGGTTAGCTCCAAAAAATTACTTCCATTTTATCCTAAAAATTGAGTTTAGTGGACTATGGGTATGGTTTTACGTCCATACTTAATGTTCAAAAATATTGGGTTGACACTTTCCAGTGGACAAACAAGTATATTTGAGAGCCTACACATCATTCAAAACCCTTCTATATTACTCTTTCATTTTTTATTTTTGCTTGCACTATCTTTTTAGATCATACATTTGCTTGATTCTTATTGTAAAAATAATAATCATTTTATTTAATTTGTATTAGTGTACATAATATTATATATATATATATATATATATATATATATATATATATATATAATCATCTATTTAATTTAGATATCATTATCATAAACAGTCTTAGTTTTTTGTAGATATTATTGCACATTGTCATTGTTGAGAATATCTAGTATGAACATGTATTTAGTGTGAGCATTAATAATAGGTTGTGAGTAATAATAACTAATACTATTATAAGTGATTTGTTGAGAATAAAATCATGTAGAGATAATATTTGGTTAGTAGGTTGTAAGTTTTTAGAACAACTTACCTATATTCTAGGTGAGTGATTATTGGAAGATTCCTATAAATATGTAAACCTTATTATTGTTTAATGTTGAATTATGAATGATTGATTGAGAATAAGTGAGAGTGTTTTGAGCCTATGGAGCATTTTATATATTTGATATCAAAGGAGGCATCCTAAGATCTTGTTCTTCAAAAGGATTTTGGAGTGAAGACCATGTCCATTGCCCTTACCATTTGGAATAACTTCTTTCTATTTGACAATGGTAATGTAGTGCAAACCACTATAAAGTCTGTTGACACTCTAAATTTTTTTATAAATAAAAAAATATTATATATATTATTTTATATATTTGTATAGTTTGTAATATTTTACCATGTGCTCTTATATATATTGCAAAATTGTGGATTTAGATATACAAACAGGTCATACAAGAACATTGGTGAACTAGATAATTTTTTCCCTTCTTGTTATTTTTTTAAAATTATGACAAGCATGACAATGTCAATAATATTGTCTATGCTACTATTAATTCAAGCAAGATGTCACGGTTGCAAACCCAATGGTATAGTGTACGTTCTAGATCCATCATGCGAGGCATATTCATTTGATGTTAGGTGATGTATAATAAATTAGGCTTATCCTATATACCATACTCTACATGACATGAATCATCCTATGAATGAGCTTTGTCCCTAATATTTTTTCACCACGAATTCTATGGTATTTATTTTGAATGGTGCTCGACATGGCTTCACACCAAACAATGACTCTATCTCAGCTTATACTCAGACCTAGTCCCAAATTGACTGTAGATATATGTTTGATGTCCCTCAATTCAACCTTACATCCCTCAACATTCAATTGTTCACATTGCCATAGAATGGTATTCAAATGCTCAGCCCACATTCCTCTATTTTGCCTTTGAATAGTAAGGCATATGAAATTCTATGTAAAGGCATAGATAGAAGCTCTAGAACAGATTATAAACCATTGGATTGGATCACTAAAAACATTCACTTTAACTACTTATGATTTTGATTCATCACCAATACAAGCAACTAATGCAACAATTCGATAATCCAAAACCACCCACTATAGAATATTTGAAGCCATGCAACTGTAACTCTTTCCATCTTCAGATCACCATCCAACACATTTAGTCTATCACCTTGAATCCCCAGTCATCGATTCCTTATTTATTTCTACTCCATTGGCTTCCTCTTAGAAACCTTGCCCATAATGAGTTAGCCACAACCCAAGCTAATCTCTGCCCATGGTTTTCCACTCCATAAATTCTTAGGTTAGTTTTTTTTATAGTACAACTCATGGGTTTTGCCTATTTCATGGAATTAGTTTTATTTTTATAATATAATTCATGGTCTAGGTTTAGGTTACATTTTGTTAGAATATGATTCATATTTTGTGTGTTTAGTCTTTGTTTTTAGTTTTTTAAATTAGTATTTTGTTGAAACATTTTTAGTAGTTAAATTAAAGTCAATTTTAAATGTTTAATATTTTATGTCAAATAAAAATATGTTTGTTATTGTTATATAGCTTACTTGTGTTTAGTTATTTTTCATTATCAGTTACTGTTAATAAACTTTTTATATTTAATGTATAAATTTTTATTTGTTGACAATAGTTCATTGTCATGTTTTTCATTATTTTGTATTATTTTTTTAGTCGTTTGTTATTGTGTATTGTCAACTTTTAATCATAAACCATTAAATAAGCTTTTGCCTTGTCAAATTTTAATTGTAAACCATCAAATAAGTCTTGTAAGGCATATTTTTTTAATAAAATAGGATTTTCAATATAATTAATCTCATATTTGTAATGAATGCATTTTCGAGTGAACCCAACGTCCCTAAGTTCACATTAAGGAAGAAAATGTTGAGAATATCTAATGTGAACATGTATTTAGTGTGAACATTAATAATAGGTTGTAAGTAATAATAACAAATATTATTATAAGTGATTTGTTGAGAACAAACTCACATATAAATAATATTTGGTCAGTAGATTGTAAGTTGATAGAACAACTTACTTATATTCTAGGAGAGTGATTATTGGAAGACTCATATAAATATGTAAATCTTATTTTTGTTTAATATTGAATTGTAAATCACTGATTGAGAACACATAAGTGTTTTGAGTCCATGACTTTCACTGAATATGGAGCATTTTCTATAATTAAAACCCTAAAACCTTACTAGATTTTTTTAAAAATAGTTTTGGGTCAAATCAAATCTATTTTCAAAAATAAAATAAGTTTTTATTTCTCATAAAAAAATAAAATAAATTCTTTTCCTTAGAAAATTATGGCATGTTTTCTCCAAAAATTGTAATTTACTATTTTTGATAAATGCTCACATAACTAAAAATTAGTAAATCTAATTTTCAATTAATTTATGGGTTTTGTTTATTTCATATTTTTACGTAAAAACTTATATCATGTTTTATAAATAGTCAATGCTTTCCCTATAATTTTATATTTTCTACTTTTCAACATCTAAATTTTATCGTAATTCATTTGAAATCACTATAATTTATTTTGCTCATAATAGCTTCCAAAAAGTTAAAATTAAAAAAATATTAAATGCTGTTTCTTTACATACACACACACACACACAAACTTCTTTCTTATTTATAAAATTTTACATATTATTTTTAGAAATGACATTTTACTATTTTTAATAAATATTAACATAATAAAAGTTTGATAAATCTATTTTAAAATTAATTTATGGGTTCTATTTATTTACTGTTTTCTTAAAAACCTTCTTTTAATTCCTCAAATAATTTTTTAAATATCCATAAATTCATAACTCTTTGTTGTGAAAAATAATGGGTTCACTAAATGAAAGTTTTTCCTACATTGTACATAGATTTCTTCACTTTCTTGTTGAAACATCTCACTTTTCATAATACAATACTAAGAATACATTATTTCATGATTCCAAGAATATATTAGAACAAATTCAGCCAAATAATGCACTTTCATTTACAAAACATACACTTCATTGTGTTTATGTAGTTAACCCTAGATGAGGAATATGTCTCCATATACTTCGTCCTCCATTAGAATAAGTTAATCAACCAAAAAGTTTTGATATCCTATATCAATTAAATAATAACAATGTTAAAATCTCCCTCTTAGAGCTTTTACAAATAACTCCAATGTACAAGCATATCTTATATGAGGATTTGCATACTATTATTTTGCCAAATAATGTTGAACCTCCTTATGTAGCCTTAATAATTAATACTCATATAGATTGAGGAAATCATTTCCTTTGAAAATGAAAATCTTCCTCCATGTCATATTATCAACAGGTATTTACTCTTGTATATCTAGGTTTTTTTATAAAAATAAAGTGGTAAAACAAGCACTCATCGATAATGGATATCACTTGAATAATTTTAATATATATTTATTAACTTTATTAGGCATAACTGAAAATGACTTTACCCTTTTTGATATGAATATTTACAGATTAGATAATATTCCACATCAAATACTTAAGAAATTTACATTGAATATCACTTTAGGTCCATGTACTATTTATATGGTATTTAAAGTTATGCCCAATGATCTTAATTAAAATTTGTTATTAGGATGTCCTTGGATCCATAACATGAATGTTTTACCTTCTACCTTGCATGCATATCTCAAATTTAGTTATTAAGGTATATCTATACATGTCATTTGGGTTAGGAACCTTTTAAATATTTTGTTCTAGGACATCCTATTGATCTTTATATCCCATATATGTAACCTTATTTTAAGGACATTCCAACATTTTATCAAAATATTGAAGTCCCTTTTCTTGAGCAACGTTCAATTTAACTCTCTACCTATTTTAAACCCTATAGTTTTGGGCTTAAATATTTACAAAAATATAATTATAGTATGGGAAAAGGAATAGGTAAGCATGCTCAGGGTATTGTTGAGACTATTTTGCCTTTTAAAAATAAAGAAAAATTAGGCCTTGGTTATAATGATGCATCTACTAATCATATACTACATCCTACTAAGTAATCCCCCATGTTTTTATCTACTTCTATGGTTTATAATCAATTTAACCACATTTCAAAATTATATTTAGTATATCTTGAGCTCATTGATGATTCTATTTCACCTAAAATCCTAACATTGGATGATTTTTTAAACGACGAGTCTCTTTCAAATTACCTTTGTGTCTATGAATATCTCCCTTATTTCCATCATAAGAAAATATTTCCACATACAACTAATGCACATGCTTATTTTGGAGAAAACAATGCTTCTATTCCACAAACACAATTAGATGGTCCTAATAATATTCCTACTACCTCATTTGTAGAAGATAGATCAACATTGCTTACTAAAGAAAGTATTGAGTTTCACTTTAGCACTAACAAATACGCATGACAATACTCTTGGCCATTATGTTAAGATATGATGAAGGTAAATCTATTCAACATGGTTTACATGATTACCTCTAATTATTTGCATGGGAATATAAATATATGCCTGGAATCGATCCTAAAGTGGATATGCATAACATTTTATTATATCTTGATGTCAAATTAGTGAAACAAAAGATAAGATAAATGCATCAAAAAATTACTTTTTTAGTAAAAAGTGAGGTTGAAATACTTTTAGATGTTGGATTCATTTGTGTTGTTAATTATCCTAAATGGGTCTCTAATATTGTCTCAATAATAAATCCTAATGGGGACATTTACAATTATATAAATTATTAAGACCTCAACAAAACTTGCTCTGAGGATGATTTTACACTTCCAAACATTGATATCATTGTATATTCCATAACAAGATATGATATGTTGTCATTAATGGATGTTTTTTTGGGTATAGCTAAATTAAGATAAATCCTGCTAATAGAGAAAAGACATAATTTATCATACCACAAGGAATATTTTATTATATTGTTAAATCACACCTTTTGGATTAAAAAATATAGGAGAAACTTATCAATGTTCCATGACTTATATCTTTCATGATTACATTCAGAAAGTAGTTGAAGATTATGTGGATGATTTATTAGTAAAATCTCAAAATTGACAAGATCACGCTAGTGATTTAAGGTAAGTATTTGAAACAATGAGGAAAAATAATATGCATTTAAATCCCAAAAGTACATTTTAAGAGTTACAATAGGTAAATTACTGGGTTTTATTATCTCTCAAAGAGGCATAGAAGTTGACCCTAAAAAGATAAAATCTATATTTGATATGCCACCACCAAAAAATTTGAAGCAACTCCAATTTTTGTAATGACACATTTAAAAATGTTGTTTTGTGGCTCAATTAACAAATAAAATGATTTATTTTAGACATTTACTTAAGAATGAAACCAAATTTGTGTGGGATGATTTTTTCAACAAATTTTTGATGCACTTAAGGAATATCTTTTAAATCCATCGGTACTTATGCTTCCCATTCAAAATAAACAAATTTTATTATATATTTTAGATACTGATCATACCTTGAGTAATTTTCTTACACAACATGATGGAACTCACCATGAGTGTGCCATTTATTATATTAGTTTCACACTTCTTGATTATGAGAAAAACTATACTACCATTGAAAAATTGTGATATTATTTGTTTCACAATGAGACTCACATTATTACTAAATTCGATCCATTTCAATAGCTCATGGAAAATCCCCATATTTTAGGACACATAGAGAAATGTGTTATGTTTATTACTAATTTTAACTTAAATTTTGTTTCATAGAATTCCATTAAAGGGTAGGTTATCTCAAATCAATTAGTTGTTTCTCCATTAGAAGACCTAATTCCAATCAATGCCAAATTTCAAGATGAATTTACCTCTTATAATTGATAATAATATTTGGATCATGAATTTAGATGGGTCTAAATGTTCCATAGGAGATGGAACAAGTATTATACTCCTTACCCCTTAGTGTTTTCCTCAGCCCTTTGATTTTCACTTAGGATTTATGTGGACCAATGATATTGATGAACATGAAACTCTCATCCTTAGATTATTAACAACACAAAATTTGAATATCAAATCTTTATGTGTGTATGGATATTTTTATATTGTCATTAATCAAGTATAAGTTATTTATCAAACTAAAGAAGATAAGATTATTCCTTATAAATATATGCTCTAAAATTTAATTGAATCATTTTCTCACTTTACCATAGAGATCATTCCTCACAAAGATAATCATTGTGTAGATGCAATGACTAGTGTTTCTACTTTAATTCTAATTAAAATCAATCATTATTTGTAAATGTTTAAAATCTAACAACTATATAATCATTTTATGGATACAAATGTCATCAATCCATTGGAAAAACTTGTAATCACTAGAAGTGTTGACAATCCTAAATGGCATACTGATCTATATAATTATCTCTATAAATATACTATTCCATAAAATACTACTTGTGAAGAGTTTGCATCATCAATAAATGCATCATGTTCTCATTAGCATATCTATTTTCAAATGCTCTTTTTATGGAAAAATCTTATGATGTCTAAGTCATATTGAATCTCAAACATCTATATTTGAGGTGCATGATTATGAATGTGGTGGTAATTTTAGTGGTAAGGCCATGTCTTATAGGCTCCTCAACTAGGGATACTACTGGCCACAATGGAGAATGATTATTATGAACATGTCAAATTATGATCTCAATTTCAAAAACATAAAAATATTAATCATGTGCCATCAAATTCATTGCAACAAATTATTTATCCATGGCCTTTTTCTCTTTGGGGATTTGTTCTTGTTGGAAAAATTAATCTCAAATCTACTGAAGGGCATACATTTATTATTATCACTATTGAATATTTTATAAAATGGGTGGAAGATATCCATTTAATATCCAATAAAGGTAAATATATTTTAAAATTTCTCCTTACACATATCATATCACACTTTAGGTTTCCCTAGGAAATTATAGATAATGGTTCTTCTTTTAAAAATAAAATGGTAAAAAAAATTTGTGCTAAGTTTAAAATACATCATACTTTTCCTACTAATTACTACCCACAAGGAAATGGGAATATTTAGGAAAATAATAAAATAATTTTCAAGATCTTAAGAAATATTATTGTAAACCATGGGGCTGATAATAAATGCATACAAGCTCTTGAGCATACAAAAGTTTATAAAACATGCATTACTAGAGCACATGGAAATAACATTAATGTTTGAGAGTCTCATGTTAGTGATATTGTCCCTAAATAAAATCAAAAAAATACTAATACTAATAAAGATAACAAAGGGAATTTTAAGCTAAATTGGTTGGGGCCATTCATGGTTACTGAAAAATCAGTGTTGGAGTTTATGGCCTAGCTACACTTGAGGGAAAGCCTATTAAGAATCCTATGAATATTACTCATATATGATGTTATTTTATATAGATAACCTTATAAATTTTAATTATTCATGCTTATTTCCTTTCCAATATGCAAAATAAAAAAATATGTATGTATGCAAAAAATACCAAAAAAATCAAAATATTCAGTAAAAATAATAAAATTAGGAATGGTAGGCATCTTTGTGTGTCACTAAATGTTTTTTTCTTATGTCATATAGTTTTATGTTTCATTATATAACATAATTTTAAGGTATAATACATATCAAAATGTATTCTAAGGGTGTAACAGGATAAAATATATAGTGTAAATTAGTCTTCGTACATATCACAAATTACTTCGATCAAATTTTTTCTAATATAGTCAATTCAAACAAATTCACAATAAACATAAAAAAACACATTATGGACCTATCCCATACCAAACACCTATCCTTGTGCATCTTCACTCTCTTTTTTGAATGGAAACCTAGCAATATGGACCTCTATCTTAGTTTTTATATAGATTACAATATCCACACTCATATATTAGAATTGTTTGGCATCTAAACCACACCTTTACATGGTTTGATGTTGGTCAAGCCTTTCACCCAATAACATAGCTTCCTTGAAAGTATCATGATGTTATAAATGATCACCTTATAGGTTTTACATACTTAAAATATTTTTTTCCATGTTGATGTATAAATATAAATGAAACTTCTTTAATGTTTCACTCTTTTTACATATGCCTTGATAAACATGCTACTTGTTAAATAAAATCATATATACATATGCATTAACTATTATTTATTCAACTAATATATGAAATGTATGATAATTTAAAATATTTATTTTAGTTTCTATCATACTTTTACAAACTTTTTTGATCATTGTATGTAACCTTTTGCCTTGTGTGTGTTCAATATACACCTCAATTGTATGGAACAACCATGCCTTGTGTGTGTGGCCTTATATTAATTATGTGACATGTTAATGTCCTTTATATTTAGAATTGTAAATCAATGTATACATTTATAATTCATTTTACACTCTTGATGACATCTTACATGCCCCTTGTATGTGGCCTTTAGGATCTTTTTTCATGACAATTGTGCAACTTTGATTACATGATTTATATTAGGCTACTATGGTGCCATGATTAATATCATTCAATAACTCTCTCTCTCTCTCTCTCTCTCTCTCTCTCTCTCTCTCTCTCTCTCTCTCTCTCTCTCTCTCTCAGACACACACACACACACACACACACACACACACACACACACACACACACACACACACACACACACACACACACACACACACACACACACACACACACACACACACACACACACACACACACACACACACATGTTTCCATATTATACAACATGGACAATACTATCTAAATGCTTCAAACGATTTAAACTTTTCAAAACATATCTCATTATTACATATTCAAAACACTTGAAAATTCCTTATCATGCTTCATTTTCAATACTACAATGCAATATCAAACTTATATTATGCAAGAAAGTCTATCAAAATTTCAAATAATTAAATGATACATCTATTTCAATAAAACATTCAGTCTATGAAAAATGATTTTCAGTGCTTTATCTATGTTTCACGAATGCTATCACCTTTTTCTTTTGAGATAAGTGATGTTGCAATTAATCTCACTCATCTCAAAAGTGGGGAACCACAATGGACCTTTTCAAAGAAATACATTTTCATTTTTGGAAACTTACAATATGTAAAAATTATAAATTTTCAGTCTATGGGGGCATTCAGCTGGTTTATGTTTTCCATTCTTATAGTTACTTGAGCACAAACACACTTGTGTGAAGATGGTACAAGGATTTAAATAGGTTTTAAAAATATCACACTTGGAAATATACATATTATAGGGAGAATTATATAAATTCATGGCCATGCTACTAATTTTGAAAAATAAGTCTTATCTCTTATAAAAACAAAAAATATCAAGTAACTTTACAAATTTTACAATTTGAATCTAGATTCATCTACAATGGTGTGATTCATATTTTTCAAGAGAAGCAACACTTAAACTTAGCTATGATCCACACCTGGTTGTAATTTTATCAAACCATATACTTAGTTCCCATATTATTCTCCTTCAAACTTTACAAGTGGACCAATGCTGAATTTAGTAACACTTCAAAACTAGTTACATTTTAAGCGAACCACTTTTTTGGTTCCCATATCTTTGCACATTTTTAGATTACTCTATGAGGTTTGGAGAATAAATATTTACAAATCAAGCATATACATCGATTCTTAAACTTAAGACTTGATCACTCTCAATTTATCACTTTTATACATGCCTCAACAAGGGGGCATGGACATCTCTGAGACAAAGACAAAGTGTGTTTACACACTTAGGTACCACATTTCTTTTATCCTAGTAATTTATGCATCACTAGAATAAGGAGTGGGGTAGGTGGAATTAGACATTAAAATTAAATAAACAAATACTTAAAAATACTGGTCCTTGACATTTTTACCTTCTTTGGTCAACTCACCATTCCAATAACCATTTATTCATATGAGATCCTTCCAAGTCTTAAAATTTCTATGAATATATTCTAGGATTTCCCAATATTTTCCTAAATGTCCCTAATCAATAAAAACTACAATTCCAATTTAGTTTCAGAGGCCTCTATCCAATCTAGATAAGTGTTTCCATTAGTCAGACAAGGGTGGATTTTGGATCTATCCACTAGTGCAGACTTGTCCCCTATGCTCGAAAAACTAGTTTTTCAAAATGACATGCTTCCTAATGGATCCTCATATGATCCATAAGGTTTATTATTATAAACAATTCAAATGTCATCCTATAAGAGCACATCAAGTGCCTCACTTCAAACCCCCTCCAGTTACTCTCTTACACTCTCTTGAAAAGGCAATTTCAAAAGTGCCTATCTATTCAACATATATCACTATGATAATTTTGCCATATTAATACAGTCATTGGCCAAATTATATTATTTTCATGTAAGTTGAAGGCAATTATTTCTCAATCATTCTAATGAACTCTGTTAGTTGAATTATTTACACTTATATGATCTTCCCATTAGGGATAACTACATAAAATTGAGGTTCACTAGACTACGTAGACATAAATCAATAAACAAGGATTTTTTTGAGGATAGCTCACCCATATCTTGCTTATCCACTTTCCCCCTTTACATTTTATCTTTCTTATTCCTTGTGTAGGCTAGGGTTTTATCTATTGTAGGTTATTCACATGTCAAATTTAATATCACATAGAAATAGTTGACCTATAAAAGGTGAATAACCTCAAATTTTAGATTAAATGCATAATAAACATAGACAAAGTTATTGTAGAGGACAACATCTCACTATGACTTTGTCTATATACTACACACTTGGCTTAACATAAAACAAATAAAAATTAAAATTAAAATTATGTTTTTAGGTCTCTATTATCAGTTTTACACAATCACAGTGAGAAAAAGCATAATACATACAAAAAAATTAGTTTTCAAGGACATCTCTCTAACCTTAACCCTAATTTCTATATCTATCAATTTACAAATTATGTATCTCACTATGTGTTTACATTAGGTTGCTTTATTTATTTCTCTTAGATTAGATTTAAAGTTTACAATAATTTAGAGTTAATTAGAACATATATAATTAATTATAAGGTTAAACATATTGGTTGACATGAGCTTCCTACTTATGAAGTAGATAGCGTGGTAAATCTTAGTTTCATCCAGTTGAGACGAAATATCACCAATTTTTTAATGCCTTAGTGTGCACATGAAAAGGAGTGCTCTAGTTTAGGAACTATAATTTTGGTGCTCTATCTAGTTTCTACTTCAGTCTCTTGAACCCTTCTTATTGTGCTCTCCCCATATTAATGTGTCATTATTGAACATGATCTATTCCATTAGTGAATCTATCTTATCATAGTGCCAAATAAACTTTTGGTAATAATCATCATGCGCTAATAATGTGTTGATGTGTGCTTCTAACTGAATGATGATTGTAACCTTGATAAAGTCAATAAGGAGACCTTATTTATAGATGTCATGTCTGATCAATTTGTCAAAATGTGTTACAAAGATATGTTTCTTCAATTTTAAGGATATTTGGAGTTGGTGATATTTATCAAACATGAATCTTAGCTTATCATGGTGATCCTTCACTTGCCCATAGACTATCTAATCATCTAGATATACTTAGATAAAGTGGTGGATACAGTATTTTAAAGCATTGATGACTATTCAAGAGAATATTAAAGGCACATTATTCAAGCCAAAAGGCATTTTATTGTAATAAAAAGACCCCCATTCAGTCACAAAAGTAGTTTTGGGTTTGTCTAATTCCTTGATCTACATTGGGTGATATATTGAGAAGCCATCAATGAAGGTGTATACCTCACAACCTTCTAATCCCTTAAGGATTTATGTAGTGAATGGGGTAGGAAAAGGGTTAGTGACACACATGGAATTGATGATTTGGTATTCCACATATATGTAGATGTGGCTACACTTATTGATGCTAATGACCACTGGGATTACCCACTCAGACTACTCAACTAAATAGATCATGTTGGATACTAACATTTTTTCAATATACACTTTTACCTTGGCATGTAGGTTAAGGTTCATACTATATGGTTTTTATTAATTGGAATCACACCTTAGACCAAATTAAGCTTTATATTCCCTAAAGAAGAGTGCACTCCCTTCATTCTCTATAAATTTTGGGTAAGACATCTTAAAACTTTCAAAGTAGTTCTATAATGTGTGATAGCTTTGCATCAGAGCCATGATATCCAATGGTGGTGATATTAAATTCTTCATTTGAGCTTATATTTATTGAAAATATCTTCAAGGGCTCATGGTAGTATTGGTGTTTCTTGGATTTCATATATGATACTTCTTGCTCTCCTTTAGTAATTTCTATATGTAAGTGGTTTAACTCACCCACTTGAGAACCCTCCTCTACTTTGTTCACCATATTTTGTTTTTTAGTCATGAAAAAATTATTGTGTATTGTAAACACCCTAATGTCATTACCAATTTATATTCATCAAATATATCATTAATTATAATTAATCCACCCTAATTATATCACTAATGCACTAACACCACCACAATAATCAATTATTTACACCATGAACCTATTTAACCCCATTAATTATGCCTCATGAATAATTAGCTAATTAATCACTCTTAACTAGTTAACTAATTCCTAAGTAATTCCGTGCACAAATAATTATTAAAAATATAAACTATCCACGCTCTGTGTCATCACACCATGTGACTCCTCATTAAAAATCAAATCTACCCACTCATTAATACTCCCAATAACTTAGCTCCTTGACATATGATTGCCTATGAAAACCTTAAGTTAAGGGAGTTAATATCATTTATCCAAAATCAAAGTTAATCTCAATCGTTCATCCTCCCATATATAAATATAGAAATTAACCCTTCATCCTTCATTTTCACTTATTAGATTCTGGTAATGATATATCTAACATAGAAAATCTTAGACCTTTGAAAAATATGGAGAATTTGTATCATCAAATATAAGTACATGTTACATAAATCTTGAAAAAATCCTTGAGTAACCATAATCATTAAACAATAATAATAAAATCCATGTAACAAAAGAGATATTTGTTTGGTAATTGAAGGTATCATTTTTCTCCTTTATTGGCTCAATCTAAGGTTATGTTAGCTTTATAATTAGGAACTAGTTTTTAGTTATTACTTTCATAGATCTATATTTTGGAATATTCACACACTCTACACTACATCATCATCTTCATTAGATTTGATGTTTACTTCATACACTTTTAATAACTTAAGAAGGTTGTGTCCCTTCTCACTATGCATATTTATAACATATTATTCTATTATATCCTCATCTTCCATGATGTATCAACTAATGTACCACAAGGGTTTTACTAGATCCAAATTAGATGAGGAGAAGGAGAAAGTGTGAGTGAACTTATCCTTTAGAGTTTCCCAATTACTATATTCCAAACATGTATCATTGATAATATACTAAATGTAGGCATAAGTATTTAGGGTTTGGTAGAAATCATGAATACATAGCTCAATTGGAACATAAGGGGTGTGCATTATCCATTTGTCCTCATATTCATGTATATGTACCTATGGGTCTTGTTGATGCTTGGATTTTCACCCTTGAGGAGATGCTCAACTTTCCTCATCCAAGTGGCAAAATGGAATCATATCTCTTGTTGTGGGTGACAATTTCATTGAGATGAATCTCTAGATTAGGGGATAGCTCCCCTTAATGCACCTTTAAAGATCTCTCTAATCTATCAATTATGTATGAAAAGGGTTAAGGAAAACAACTAAGAAAACAAAAAATGGTGATGCACCAATGAATAATGTCCTCCCAATTTGACTAAAAATATAATACTTAAAGACCAACAAAGATTATTTCACACAAAACTCACAACTCTTTGTGCATTGTCACATCAGTGTTTCACATGTTATATTCAAGAAGGAAATTGACATCCAAGAGAGCAATAGACAATTTCAAGAAGGAATATAGTCTTAAACCACTTCTAAAATGTCTATGCATTTAAGAAGGAATAATAACAAGGATCTGTAATAATACTCTTTTTTCACATTTGGTAGGTAATTGAGGATAACAAGTTAGGAAAGATAAACTCTCACTAAACTTGAAAAACATGATTTGTACTGATACATAATAGTAAAACATGTGAGTGGCAAAAACTTGTATTATTTCTTCAAGATTTCTTTGAGTACAAATCTAGCTAGAGTTTCACCATAACTAGTGGAGGCTATGAAATGAGCCAAGATAATGCATATATATAGCATTAAGAGGTAGACAAACCAAAATAAGTCCAAGGGTCACTTGGATGTGTGTCATCCTGAAAGAATTAGTTACATTTGCATGGGAGAGAAGTGGGCAAGCTATGCCATGTCACCAAATGGATAAGTTACAATGAGTTATAACTAAACCAAAAGCATTAGTTACATTTATTACAACTAAACCAAAGCCTTAGTTATATTTTTCCATTTTTTATCTCATTTCCTCACCTTCAGGATCTCACTGATCCTTTCTTTTAAATTCCAACGGCTAGTTTTCATAGTCTAAAATTAATGTTTTGCGATCCATCACCTTTCAGGTATTTCTTCAAGCTTTTTTGTCTTAGACTTTTATTTCCTTTGTATCAAACAATTTTTTTGAAATAATTCCTTAGACAATATTTTTGAAAGAATTCATTCAGACTTTCCATTTGGCTCTTTTGGTTCTTTAAAATGACCCTTCAACAAAGTGAAAAAGGCTTTTTTTGAAATAAACATACCCTTCAGCTTCTTACAAGTGACCCTTCAAAAGAGTTGAAAGTGTCCTTCAAATTTTGGAAATGATCTTTTGAAAGGAAAAAATACCCTCTAGATTTTTTGAAATCACCCACCTTCCTGTGAAAACAATCTTTCAGACTTTTGAAAACATCTCTTCGAGAAAGTTGAAATGCCCTTCAAACTTTTTGAAAAGTACCTTTTAGCCTTCTTGTGAATGAACCTTCAGGAAATTTGAAAGTGTCCTTTAGCTTGAAAAATACATTTGGAAAAGTTGAAACATACCCTTCAGAAAAATTGCATGGACAATTTGTTTGAAAGATTTTTTTTGGATTTTCTACTAAGTTCCCTCTACAAAAATGAAAGTGCCCTTCAGCTTGTTGAAAATGTCCCTTTAATTTTTTTTTAAGGCAACCTTTAGAAAGGCAAGCATCCTTTTAGAAAAAATGCAAGTGACCCTTCAAAATATTTGTAAGTGTCCACTTTCCAAAGAAAATACCCTTCGAGAAAGTTAGAAATTACTCTTAAAAAAAATTGAAGTGGACCTTTTCGCGAAAGGAAAGTACCCTTCAGGAAAGTTGAAGTGGATCTTTTCCTAACAAAATATACCCTTCAAAAAAAATGAAGTGGACCTTTTAATGACAAAAGATGCCCTTCAAAAAAATGGAACAAAGTTGAAGTGGACCTTTTACTGACAAAAGATACCCTTCAAAAAAATGGAACATACCCTTCAAAAAAGTTGCCTCGGATAATTTTTCCGAAAGAATTTTGTCGAATGAAAAGTCCAAAAGAAATACACTTAAGGAAAAGCTTCGAACAAAAAGTCTAAAAGAATTTGGTATAAAATGTAGAAAAAAACCTAAAAAAATTAGGCAAAAGCTTATTAAATACCAAAAATGAATTTTTTTAAAGGAAAAGACTTGTACATTTGTTAGGGCTTTGACAAAGAACACTTCTTCTAAAGAAAAGCTAAGTACTAGACTTGGCCAAAGATACAAACTTAGATAATTTTTTACAAATATGGGTGCCTAATTTTGGCCTAAAGGGCCAAAATTTAGTCAAAAAAATGGTGACTCATAGGGGTAGTATGCCTACTATATTGACTAGACTAGTAGCCTAGTCCAACTTAGGGCTGATGGAGTCAATGGATTCTTGAAGATGACTAACAAGGATTATGCCAAAACAAAACACAAGGAAACACACCACAAAACAACAATAAGACCAAGAAAAAACAAAAAATGATAAGTACAAACTCACACATGTGTATAACTACTTAGGGAACATATGAAAAATATGAAACTATGTACAAAGGAAAAGGAATTTTAGTAACAATGCTTTAGGTATACCCCATTCACTAGGATATATAACTCCTCTCTATCCAATTTTGAGAATTGGAAAGCATTGTGTTATTTTCACTGTGTGATCACATATGGGCCTCCACAAAGCATCAAACTTTGTGTGACTTATAGGTTTGTCCCTATCTTCATCCCATTTTAGGACAATCTCTCCTTCTTTGAAACTATTTGGCATCAACTTCTTGTCAAAATACTTCTTTGTTTGTCGTTGGTGAGTAGTCATGGTGTGCATAGCTTGATATCTTGTCTCCTCAAGCTCCATCAACTCACATAATTTAACTTCCATGATCTCATTATCCATCAAATTTATTTTATATGTGAGGTCTAAAGCTGGTAACTCAAGTAAGATGGGAATTATAGCTTCCCTTCCATAGACAAGTGTGTATGGTGAGTTCCCAATTGCTCTCTTTGGGGTGATCCTATCAGCCCAAAGGTCTATCTTCAGCCTGGTATGCAAAGTCCTTTGACTTTCCTCTATTATCCTCTTTATGATCCTAATTAAGTTCTTTTTTATGGACTTAGCTTGTCCATTACCCTAGGGATAGTATTTGGAGGAGGTGCTAAGATAGACGCCATGCTTCAAATCCCATTCACTTATCCTTATTCCTAAGAAGGCTAATGCATTATCTAAAATGATTGTTAAAAGATCTCCAAACTTGGGTAATATACCTTCATAGAAGTCCAAGACTGAGTTTTAATTTGCCTCCTTAAGAGTTATAGCCTCCACCCATCTTGTAAAATAATCAGTGGCTGTCAATACCCACTTGTGACTAGCACTAGAAGGAGGATTGATTAGACCTATGAAATCCAAACCCCATTGCATAAAGGGTTGCTCAACTTGGATTGGATGAAGAGGCAAGGTAGCTAGTTTTTTTATGCCATAAAAAAGATCACACTTTTGGCATTTCCTTACCCAAAAGTGAGTGTCCTTAAATAAGTTAGGCCAAAAGTAGCTAGCTCTCATAATCTTAGCAGTTATGGTTCTTGGAGCAAAGTGGCCACCAGCTGGTCCATCACGAAACTCATGCAACACTTTCTCAATATGATCCAAATCAATACACCTCAAAATCACACCTAAAAGGTCCTTTCTAAATATCACTCCATCAACAAGTATATAAAAAATGGATTACAACTTAAAGCACCTTCTCTTGGCCCTATCAAGACTTGGTAGACACTCACCGATTTGAAGGAAGTGAATCATATCATGTGTCCAAATCCTCATGGTTGAAAATAAAACTACTATATGGTCATCATGGAGTGCCAAAACAACCTCCATTTACTTTTTCAAGTCTAAAACAAGATGCCCACATAGTCCTTTTCCCTTCACTAGCTTGGTTGTTTTGATCTCCACATCATACTCCATCAGTTTGGTGATCCAACCTGCCCTTTAATCATTAAAATATCTTCTCAATAGGAATTATTTCACACTAGGATGATGCACAAAAATGTTAATCTTTTTATTAGACAACATATGCCTAAATTTATTTAAACTCCTTATGACTAAGAGCACTTGTTTCTCGACATATGTATACCTTATCTCATAGCCTTCCAAACCTTGACTAAAAAAGGCAATAGGCTATTCAAAATTTTCATCATTTGCTTGGGTAAGCATGGAAAAAATTACCTCTTCATTCCCAAAAGTTTACAAATTGAATTCCTTTGAGAAGTTTGGACTTGCAAGAGTAGGATCTTGGGCAATGATTTGCTTGATCTCCTCAAAACCTTTTGTCCTCCTTCTTGTCCAAGTGATGATCTCATCATTCTTTAGCATGGAGGTCAAGGGCTTGATCAGGTTATAAAAATCAAGAATAAACCTCCTAATCCATTACCAAAAAATCTTTGTAGGCCCTTCTTATGTTTAGGTAAAGACAATACCAAGATAGCACTTACCCTTTATAGATCAATAGATAGACATTTTTTGGAAATAATGTAGCCTAAGAGTTTTCCTTCATGAACAAAAAACACACACTTATTTGGGTTTATAGAGATCCCAAACTCTTTACACCTCTAAAAAATCTACCTTAGGTTATTCAAATGATCTTTTGATTCCTTGGAGAAAATTGTCACATCATCAAGATATATCAATATAATGTCATTGATTAATCCTTGAAAAGTCATATCCATTGCATGTTGAAAGGTAGATCTAGCATTTGAAAATCCAAATGTAATCTTCCTATAGGCATATGTGCTCCGTTTGGTGGTGAAGGATATTTTGTATTAGTCACTTTCTTTCACCAAAATCTGATTGTACCTAGAATAACCATCTAGGAGGGAAAACCTCTCACTACGTACCACCACTTGTAGAATTTGATCCATGGAAGGGAGGGGGTAATGATATATCAAAGACACTCTATTCAAGTCCCTAAAATCTACACACAACCTGATCTCTCCATTATTTTTTCTAACAGGGACTAAGTTGGCTAGCTAAGAAGAATGTTTGATGGGAAAAATGATTTTGGACTCAATCAATTTGGTGAGATTTTTCCTCATGAGAGGCTCAATATTAGGATTGATTTGCCTTTGTCTTTGTTTGATGGGTTTGGCATTTTCATCTAGATCTATGGTGTGTTGAGCCAAGATTGGGTCAAAACCCTTCAAATCTCTATACTCCCATGTGAAAATATCACTAAACTCTTTACATAGTTTAATGAAATCATGATTTTCTTGACTAGTGCATACCTTCCCAAGTGCAAGTAAATTATATTTAAAGATTTATACCCTTTCATATTTCTCTTTCTTGGTTGACATGATTACCTTATCCTTCTTGAGTTGGTGATCCTCATCGAATATGCTTTTGAGAGTTACTAGGCCTTTGGGAAGCTTACTAGAGTTTAGTTGGACAATCTAACCTCTATATTGTTGCTATAGTTTAGATTTATTATTGGAAGAAAACTTAGAATCTTCTTATAAAAAAGGTGCTATTTTTTGTTCACTATTAAAGACCTGCCAATTGATGACATTATCTGGTATGGATGGTCTCACAATCACCTTTAGATGGGGATAATTTTTATCTTCCTTTATGCCCTATGGAATATCAAATTGAGCACAAATATATGCCAACATATCAACATGCTTATTTTATTCCCTTGGAATAGATCTGATGTTAAAATCCAAGAAATCTCTTATAAGGTCCCAAAATCTATGCTTATAATATTTGAGCAGGAGTTCTTGGTCACTTCAACACCTATGCCCACATTAATTTTACATACAAACCATTCATTAATGTCTGCATCCATAAGTAGTTCATCTTCATAGCCTATATTTTAGATAATCCCTAGTTCACATCCTCATTCCTTATCTGGTGTTGATATATCAATGAGATGATTTCTATTATAGTCATCCAAAATATTATTTAGCATAAGCACTATTACTATATGCCCCCAAAATTTGTATGATATGATATTCTTAGTTTGATGTCTAATGACGATGCAACAATCTCCTAATTTATGATCAAATAGGTTCTCTCTAACACCCTCTCCATTTTACCTCCATTTATCTCTCCTAGACCCCTCAAACACCCCTTTTAGAATTTTTATTTCTATCTTGGATTATTTTAAAAACCTTTTAATAAGAATAGAACCACCCTTCTCTAGGACAAAACTATCACGATTCATTATAAAATGCCTCATAGGTTACAAAACCACCCAGACAGTTCTATGAACCACCCTGATGGAACCTTTCCCAATAGGGTGGTACCAAACTACTATGAAATAATTATGTAATTTCATAGGGTGGTTTAATTATGATATCCAATAGTTTCATAACTTCCCCCTGTAAAAAGGGGGATTTTATCACCTTTTATCGACCTTCCAGATTTAGCTTTTAGAACTAAAATTGTGATGCATTTTACATACTTATTATCATGTTTTTTGATCTTTAAACCTTGTGCTTAACTCCATGATAGCCTAACTCATTCTCTCTTCTATTTTTTATTATTTTGAGACTCTCCTAAGTTATAGTCCTAGTTTAACTCAGTTAAAATCCTTCATACAACCTTCTTTGATTTTATACAAGGTAATTTTGGCTTATTTTTCATCCTAAAATTTGCATTAGAGCCAAGATTTTTGAATTTTTTTAAATCCATATCCTACTTACCATTTATTTTTAGCATTTATTTGATCATTTTTCATGTCAACTACATAATTATAAGCAAGGAGAGTCATTATTTTGGCAATCATATCTTTGAAAATGATGTTATTAACTAGACATAGTCATTTGCTCTTTGTTTAGTGTTGTGTGTCCCTCTTTTATCCATATTTATACTATAATTTTATCATCCTCTTGGTTAGAGAGTTACTTCAATCATCATTGATCAAAGTATCTAACACACTGAGGACCACACAACATATACTTCTCTTACTTTTAGCTGATCTACACCTTGACCAAGTTGGGGGTTTATAGTTTTAGTTTCTTTCATTTATTTAGTAGATTAGATTAAATTATTTTCCTTTATTTCATTATTTTAAATATTTATTTATAAAAATGCAAAGTTGAGAGGAAAAAAATAATTATTCTTGCTCCTATCTTTACATAAAAATATTATCCATTTTGATTGGATCCATACAATAAGTCCTTTCAGAGCATTTATATTTAATTCTAAACCCTAGGTAAATATTGCAAAAATAGAACAAACACTTTTAGTTTTAGCCACTGTCTATTTTCAATTTGAAAATAAGTTTTTTCTTACACAAACTCACACTCTAGCAAAGAGCAAAACCCTCATCAAATATAAGTTATCACAAGGTATTATCTTGCTTCTAAATTTGCCCATTAAAGTAAATTAGAAACATTATTTTTTAGTTTACTAATTCATAAAATTGGAATTTAAATATTCACTTTTATTCAAAATAAATCATTCAAACCAGTGTGCATTCATCCATAATCACTGAAAACTTGTTTTAGCTTTGTATATGCAAGAGAACTATTGGGTGTTTAGTAGTATTTTATATTTAAGATCCAAATAATATTTTGTGTTAATTTAATGTTAGTAAAAACATATATTTCATATTATATTCATCCATATATATTTTATAAAAGAACAAAAATAATTGCATTTAGATTGCATCTAGGAAAAATAAAATTGACACTTACATTGTTAAAGTAGATTTTGTTTCCTTGTCTTGCATGTATTGAAAAATTAATTGGAAATACAAAAAGGAAGAATTATTTAATTTCAATTTTAGTTATTTATTTTCAGAAAGTAATTATCTTTCATTTGAGTAAAATATTCCAAAAAATAACAAAAATAATCAAGATACCAAAGCCTTATCAAGCTAAGTACAAGCATCCTAAAACCTTGATTCAATAGTACAATGAGTATTTTCATAAAACATTTCCAAAATAAGCTCATACACTTATACCTTTCCTTGTCTCCTTTGGATGACACTTTTTGATACAATTGGTCTTGTCAGAGAAGGCCTTTTCCCTAGGGTTAGAGACCCAGTCCTATGACCAACATATAATCAAATATAAATGAAAAATTGAGACTTGAGGTTTTCTATGATATAACTATCCCCCAATTCATTCTCAGTACTATTAGCTCCTTAGAGGAATAAGAACAAAATTTCTATCCATCCATCATCATCCTCTCCCAAAATTAGGGCCATCAATACAACATGATCTAGGCTTAGATTCCCATCTACACTCCCCCTTATTTTCCTCAAGTCTAGCTCATCATATATCATTCAAACTTGTGTATGACATTGATTGAGAAAATTCAAATTGATAGATTTAATATCATCCCTTGATTCATTTATCATGATCATCCCCACTTCACTGGTATTAGTATTGATAAATAGCTTTGCCTCCTTGTTATCTTAGACACCAAAGGACCTTGAAGTTCTCTTCTACATAGTTAGATGTTCTTACTGAGAAACATGATAGTAAAAAATCTTATAGTTTCATCATGATAACCCCTTGCCTTTTATCATCCAAAATCCCATTCCACCAAATGATTAGTCTAATCCGTAGTTCTACCCATCACCCATCACCCATTCATTACATCAGTTATCTCAAATTGACCTTGAGAAAATTTAACATGTGTTATTCATGTGCATATAAAATGGTGAACCTAACATGAAATAATTTCATATTTTTCATTTTTGTTTTCTTATCCTTCTTCTTTCTCCTTTCTCCATCCTTCACTCTCCTTCCATTTATTTTGTGGGTATCCATATACCCCCATATTATGTTTGAATATGACCTAACCATATCTCTTAGCCTGTAGGGATATAAAAAGATATAACATAAACTTAGTGAGGATTCAATGGTAATTTGGAATAATCCTAATTTAAAAACCAATGTAGATTATCAATCATGTGATTATCCTCATTGAAATACACAAATTAGGATTAAAATCCCTATTCATAAAGTATGGGCCATATCTAAAACCACTAGCAATCATCCTAACTCCAATGCTATAACCCTCACTAGAGGGAGTAACACCACTCCTCTTATTGCCACTAGACCATTGGTTAGCTTACACAACCCATATGCAAAAAGCTTTGCTAAGTATGACCACTCTCTAGGAAGGATCTGCTATTTAGAGAATGAGGTTAATCGTATATCAATGATTACATATCCATCTAACAAGAATTAAAATACCTATAACACATGTGTGTAAGACATAACCATTGACATTAAGGATCCCTATCCAAATAAATACCTTCACACTAACTAATCTCTCACCTATACCCCTCCTATATAGGAGACTCCTAGACCTAGCATCATCATTGACCCGAATGAGCTCATCAATACCTTGGTAAGTTTTATTCTTGATTTAGAGAAAAACAAACAATCTTTGAATCATGGAGTAAGCACAAATCCTCATACTTGATATAATTCCTTTTCTTTTCCCATCCATATAATGGCTCATAAAAAACATAAACTACAAACTTACATGCTCCCATTGCAATGAGAGCATACATCTCCACCAAGCCATGCATCTAACCAACCCCTTGAGGACATCCTTACTTATAGAGTCCCTAACCTAGACACCTCTAGAATTATTCCACCCTACCAAGCACCTACCCCAACCTTGATTGGAGGTGTTTTCACTTACACTCCACACATATAGGATAATAATATACAACCCCCCCTATATTTACCTCCTTGAGTTATATACCTCCCATATACACTCCTCTTATGCAAACTAGCCATGTGCCACCCTACATTCCTTCAGGATATGTGCAAACCATGTATACCCTACCTCAACAAATCACCAACCCTTATACATATAATATTATTCCTCCCTATTTACATATATTCTCCAAGCCTATTCAACTAGATTACTACTTTCTATATTATTTTGCTTCACCCTATCAAACCTCTTCCATTCCTCCTAATGGTTATCTGAGTAACCCCTATTTGATCCCACCTTTATAGTATAGTTTGTCCACATCAATAATCAACTTCAAAAACATGGGGACATATGTTTAGTACCTTAAGTAACCCATCAATGTCAACATATTTATGAAACATTTTTCCATATCCCCTATAGGAAATTCCCAAGTTCAAAGGGGAAGGGGATCCAAATGCACACATCAAAGATTATGCCACATCTATTAGGTAACTCCTACCTTGGGATGGGGTTTTTGCCAATATTTTACATAAAACACTAGTATTAATTATTCTTGATTGATATTATCACCTCACTAAGGGGTCCATTCATTTATTTAGATAATTGATGATTGAATTCATTAAGGCCTTTGACATGAAAAAATTTCAAGACTGGCATTCGATAATTCCTTCATATCAAATAAGAACACAATGAATCAATTTCCCATTTCATCACAAGATGGTAGTAGGTTATATATTCGTCTACTAGTGCACCTCACATGGACCATAGGGAAATGTGTTACATTTGCCTTCATTTAATTAATAAAGATACAAGTGAAGACATCCAAAAGGTTCCCTATCAATATTATGAATAAACCATTAAAAGTGCCTTATAAATTAATAAATCAATCACTAATAGTGGTTGTTGGACCTATGGGGCCAATGAGCACATTATCAACCCAATAAAAAATAATTTGGGATTTCAAATTTTTAGTTAGAAAAAATTCAATAATTAAGTCCTCAAAATCTTTAACTAAAATAAGAATGCCACCATTGATGGTGTGATTGATATGAGAAATTGCCAAACCTAGTGAAAAATAATGAATCTTTGCCCATGAACAACATCAACATGAATAATAATAGTGGTGTTAGGAAAAAAACCATCCACCTATAATTCATGTAGTTAACTTCAAATGATCTCCACCCTAAAATATGTAATATCAAAACCAATTTTAGCATGTTGAGCATTTTTTTCTAGTTCTAAAACTAACCCTAGTATAAAAGGAATAATAAACAAGGGTTTTGTTAATAAAGATAGAACCAAATGATTGGGGAATATGATCCCAACATCTATTGTCTCTTTCATCAAGTTATCAACCATGATACTCAAAACTACAAGGTGTATAACAAGTTTATCCAAAGGCTCCTTGAGGGTCAAAGGCAAATTTTCATAGACATGTTTCTATGAAATGCAAGTGTAACCCTCAGGCCATTCAGAATGATCTTGTTACACTGTAGAACCAAAATATCTAGATTTAACATAACCTTTTTCCGAACCACCAAACATGAACTTCCCTAAACCAAACTTAGGGTAACTTGTATAATCAATCAATTCATCATAATTAACCTATGTAAGTTTGTACCAATGACGTCGAGGCTTCCACTTCTAGAACTACTAATTATTGAATAATTAATATTATTTGGGTCCTTATTTATGTTTCTAGGTTTATACTAAGTCTTAATTATGTGTTAATTTATTATATTTATAAATGTACTTTATCCTAGCCTTTTGCATTGTCAATCACCTCTTTAGTCCACTTGTTGGATTTGGGAGTTAGTCTCACAAGTAACTCCTCTCTCCACATATCACACACATCCTGATCACTTGTAAGATGATTAAAACACTTGGCGTACATGTTCAAGGTTGCACATGTAACTCTTTATTCCTTCTTGCTCTATTTATTAAGATCTTCTCTATCATTCTTCATGTCTTACTATCTTGATACTGCTCTTGCTCTTGCATCTTTGGGATAATTTTTCATCTTAAGGTCATTATATCTCTATCTCTCTTAACTTATTCTTGCTATGTACTTAGAGATTCATTATTTCAAGACTTTTAATATATTCTAGGGTTTTTCTCTGTTCAACGATTTCCTCACTTATCAAATCTATTACCTTAAATTTGTGGTTTGATTTCAATTCAAATTAACATTGTTCCTTTAGTTTTTTCATTGCTTATTTAACATTTTTTAATTTTATCTTTGGTAATATTATTTCATGATATTGTAGCAAGTTATTTTTTTAATGTTGAATTTGAGTGGGTGTAGGTGTTTTGGTGGAGAAATTCAATTTTTTTGACATTTTGTTAGCAAAGGTTTAGACCATTGGAAACCATTTTAAATTATTTTACTCTTTCTCTTAACCCATAAACTAAATATTCTTAGTTTCATATTCTATTTCCATTCTAACTTCATGTTGTAGGTAGCTCAATCAAGTAATTTTTTGAGTAATTTTTTTATAATTTAGAGATGTTTTAGTGTAAAACCCATATAAAACATGAGTATATGTTTTTATTGGAAATATTAAATTTCAATACTTTTCTAAGTTTTAATACATCTAAGAACATACTCTAATTTTTTTAGAAAAACACAAATCACGATTTTGCATAAATTATAAAAAATGTACCTGATACTTTTTTCAAAAAATGTGGTTAAGTTTTTTAATTTTAGTTGTTTTTTCTCATAGTTATTATTATAAATATTTTCATGATTTTATGTTTTAATATATATAATGACAAACACATATTTTTATGGTTTCAAATCCTTTATTTAAAAAAAAAAGGAAATATGTTATTTTTTCAATCTTTTATCTTAAAATAATTTCATATCATATGAGTTATAAATTCCAGTATTATTTTAATAACGCTTAACTCTTTTTTTAATTAAATTGGCAAAAAAATTTCAAAAAGAAAAAGTCATACTTTAAATCTTAAAATAATATTTTCATCTATCTTTGTTAAAGTTATTATTTTTTGGCAACATTAATTTTTATAAGGATTTTATTATTAATGACATTATAAAAAATGGTTATTAGCTTTAAAATAATTTTATTTGGTATGTTGATGTGGACTTGCATTTATAATTTAATCATTAATGGCCTTTGTGACTTTTTTGCAAACTTAAAACTTATATATTTACGTGCAATAGCATTCAAACTAGTTATTTTTTAAGCTTTTAAAAAGTTTTCACATCAAATTGATTTGAAAAATGATGAATTTGGTGCGCAAATTGCATGTTAAAATGACACGTAAATACTTTACAAGCATCTTTTATTGAGTAAATGTAAACTATAAAATCTTCTATTGATGCTTTGAATGCTAAATTTGTATCTTTTTCACATGATAATAGCTTTAATGTTGAAACTCATTATGTTTATACACAAACTAAAACTTCTTTGAACATTTCTATCAAATCTAGTTTAAAAATTATGCAATATATATATTATTCAGATGGTGGACTTGGTAAGTGTCAACTTGATATTCTTGAACCTATTTTAATTAATTCAAATTTAAATTATAAAGGTCTTGGTTTTGATGAATCAACTGCTTTTCATGTAAATTTGGCATCTTATTATTTTCCTCATCAAATGACTTATAATGCAACTTATTTTGCTTATAACGATTATAAAACTCATACTTTGGTTCAAAATAATAAATATTATTTGGATTGTGGAAAACATGATCATTGTATCTCTATATGTTAGAGAAATTATATCCATGTAAATCTTGAGGTAAATCTGCTCATGACACTTTATATTGTTGGAAAATGATTATTTCTCATACCTCTAAGGTTAATACTATTTATATTCCTAAAAGTAATGGATCTTCTAGAGACTTTGATGTGCCTTCATGTGATGCTTATTCAATTATTTTTTAATGCATATATTTATTAGAGACACATGTTATTTGTCTCTATTTTGATTAACTAGATATATTTTATTGTATTCCTTGCTTTTTATTACACAATATATATGCTTTGGTTATGTTCACTAACTTCTTTTCATGCAATATTTCACACTTTGTGATGGAAGTTGTCTTTTCTCTTTTTGCCTTGTTATACATCTAATTTTATTACTTTAAGTATGTAGATCATATTTAGGTGGTAAATTTATTATTTAAATTGAAAGATTCGTGTTAGCTTTTTTGTATTATAGGTTTTTTGGATCATTACTCCTTCTTATTAGTCTTTGTTCCCACTATTCAAAAAGGATCCTTAGAGACTATTGATGATCATGCTTTCATCCTTGTGAATTTTTATGACACCTTCTCTTCTTCTTTCTTCTCTCAAACTATTATAAATCCTATTGAAAGAAGTTTCTATTAAGGGGGAGTATTATGAAATTTCAAATCTCTTTCCTGTTTGTAAAAAGTTTTCTCCACTTTTGTAACCCCAAATTAAGATTAAGTGAGAGTGTTAGAGAGTTAATCTTATTTAGGAATTTATTTATGTTTATAGGTGTATCCTAAGTCTTAGTTATGAATGTATTTATTATATTTATAAATACACTTTATCCTAGCCTTTTGAGGTGTCAATCACCTCTTTAGTCCACTTGTTGGATTTGAGTTACTCTCACAAGTAACTATTCCTTCCACATAACACACATATACTCCTCACTTGTAATAGGATTAGGACACTTCACACACATGTTGAAGCTTTCACATGTAACTCCTTATTCTTTCTAGCTCTATTTATTGAGTTTTTATTTCTTAATCTTCATGTTGTACTACCTTGATCTTTCTCTTACTCTTATTTCTTTGTGATACTCTTTTAGTTTAAGGCCTATTTCTCTCTCTCTCTCTCTCTCTCTCTCACACACACACACACACACACACACACACACACACACACACACACACACACACACACAGCTTCTTCTTGCTATGTACTGGGAGATTCATTAATACAATAATTTTAATTTATTGAGTTTTTATCTAGTCGATGATTTCCTCACTTGTCAAATGTATCACCTAAATTTTGTGGTTTTATTTCACTTCAAGGTTGCTTCCAAATTAAGATTCCAAGGTAAAATCATAATGATATAATTTGTGGAGTTAGAATTTCAAAAGGAAATAAATATAATTAATCACACCATGGAATATCATCCCATGACTCTTCACCCTTAAAATATCCTATATACTAAGACCATCCTTAAGCCTATGGGAAATTATGATTTGATCTTATAACTTACCAAAAAATTATCCCACATTTCCTTCTTTGAATTTATCAAAAACTCATCTACCCATCATTTAACATTGTTGGATGATTTAGGATTGGGGTATTTAACCAATATAACTTCCTTGCCATAACATCAAATCATTCACATTGATTTAGATATGTTTCCACCTGAGCAAGATTCTTAGGATGCTAGTTATTTCTTTGACCTTATTGGTTTCCCTCTTAATTATGAATTGGAAAGGAAGAGGATTCACCCTTGTTTTTATAGGTATGGATCTATAATAAATACGTAAAGAGAGATATGGTTGATGATAGGGTAGTTGTGAACATCATCTCCTTCGCTTTCTTACATAAACTTAGTTAAGAGAAAACCAACTATTCCATAACTCGTAATACATGTATAACCTTAAATTGAGATGTGTCAATATAGTATATGTTTAATAATATACAAATGAATAAGCAAAAGGGTGATAAACAAATCTATAACATACTAATCAATTTTAAAACTCAAATATAAAATATTTTGAATTTATAATATTAAGATATGCTAAAAATTGAAAGTATAACTATTAATTAATATTAAAATAAATTAGAAACAAGAATAATTAGATGATTTACTTTGCACATGTAAATCTAGGATGAAATAGGCTAGAAGTGGAATAGATCAAGATCCTAGAATAGTCATCTGATTTTAGAAATTTACATTCTAAGGCCTCAAATGCTTGCATCATATCTAGATGCTTGCATCAATGTTACTATCTAACTTAGATGTGGGTGTACAATATGGAATATCAACTGTATCTAGGTAATACCATTTGGAAAGTTATGAATTTTTGGTCTCCTTTACTTTGGTGTGATCAAATCTTATGCATAGGTTTTAACTCTTTGTCAAATGATCAAACCTTAGATTTTTCACCCTTGAAGTGACTGTGGTAAAAATGAGTTAGTGGGCACATGATGTCATGTTGACTCAAGGACCCATTTATCAATTTGAATTGCCTACATAAATAATAATATAAATAGGTCCTTAGACTTATGTATTTTTCTCCTACATGTTGGTTTGTGTGTTTATAAGGATGCAAAGTGTGATAAGTATGTACATAAAGTGACATATCTTGTAACTTGGAAAATGTGACTAATGGAGTGCTCCTTTAGTGAGTCAAACCTATAAATGGGTTGTCCCTATAATTAATATTGAAATAGGAAAGAATAGGGAAGTTGTGATAACTTGAATGCTTGATTGGGTACCTTTGGTAAAATTTTTTTGGAGTTGTTAGGTAATAAGTGATGAATAAGTGAGGGTTGATCTTATATATATATATATATATATATATATATATATATATATATATATATATATCTTTTAGAAATATCTCACACAAAATCATTTATAAGGACCATAGGGATAAGTTTCATTTTCAAGTTTGATGACTTTAAGAATCTGGACACTTAGTTTGACACAAGACACCTGCATCGATGTATGCATCCAACTGGGATGCAAGTGTCCAGGAAGCTATAAAATAGTTACATTTCCAAAACTTATAGTGGATGATAATAAGTAGGTTATATAATTTTAAGTAGTACAAAAGACTTAGTCATCATAATAACATATGATTATATTAAGATATAAGTAATAGGCACAAGTGATAGAAGATGTGAGCCTCTTAGCAGTAGGAAGGTCTTAGGAACTTAAAGGTACAACCATGAGAAATAATTTCCAAGTATTCAAGACTGAGGTGCTATATAATTTAAATTTAGTGTCTAAATTTTTCCTCCTTTAATCTAGTAATGAAATTTATAGTTTAAAGGAAATGAAATGTTTGCCTAGTTGTGTATAACACACCTTGTCTTATGTGAGTCCCACTTGAGTGCTTTATTTTTGACTGACCTAGAACAAAGAGCATGTTACAATATATAATCAATGCATATAACCTAAAATTGAAATAGATTAAAATGCTTGAGAGTACAAAGATCAAGGTTAGGATTACACCTATGTATCAATGCAACCATATTGCCTTTAGGAATTTGATTTGAAGAGATGATTTATCGTGAAGCTTTAGAGTTGAAATTAGGACTATATATATATATATATATATATATATATATATATATATATATATATATATAATAGAGGGAATATTACCTCAAAACTTGGATAAAATGTGAGTTTCCACTTGAAACTTGAGTTTAGCTTAGCCATGTAGACCAATCATACTTCTAACCTAGTGAGTGTGAGTGATCCAAGTTAACTCACATTATAAAAATAGTGTAGGTGGATGATTTTATCACTCCATCCTTTAAACTTGGTAAGATTGAGTGATGTAGTAATCTCTACCTTGCTAAAAGTGAACCAAATTTTATAGTATATTGGATCAATAATAATCCATAAGATTCCCTCCTAGTGTAGGCTAAATTCCGTAGAAGTTTTTGAAATCTAATATCTAATTTGATTTTCATAATTTAATATGCTCTTTTGCATGGTATATTCACCTCATATATGTCTCAAGCTAAAACTAGGGTATAACAATGGTACCTATTATCAACCAAAATTTCACCCTTTGGAAGGTAGTTCAGGCCTTCTAAATTTGGAATAACATAGAGATAATCCTAGGCTATGGGTAGCCTAAACTTGGATTGAATCTCTAGGTTAAAGGGCTAGCTCCCCTTGATGTACCACTTAGGCTCATTCACCACCCTACCAACTTTCTAGGAAAAGAGACAGAAACCTAATCTAATGGAGGTGATACACAAAATTGATTTGACCACTACCAACTAGCTGCAAATGCACTTCAACCATGAGACTAACCTAAAATAAACACTTCTCTAAATTTATTCCTCTACATCAGCATTTCACATGAAGGTTGTGAAGAATACTTTGGCTAGGAGGATTAGTCAAGAGGTCATGAAATGAAACTAATGAAAAGACAACTCACTCAATCTTCACACCTCACTTATACACTTCACAAGACCTACAAAAATATTTCAAACTGAATATGAATGATAGATAAGGACAATGTACCAAGGAAATAAAGATAATCACATGATAAGATCTACAAGACATGCACACACATTGAAACCAATTAAAATAGGAGGTAAAACTATAATTTTATCATTTATCAAATGATTTTAAATGGTTAGTGATTAACCATACCTAGGTGGAGGATACAAACATAACCTATCCAAGTTCAATTTATAGAGAAAGTGAGAGAGAAAAGAAAAGAATGTCATAGGAGAGAGAGGTGACAAGTGTCTCTCAAGATAATTACAAATGAGTTATGAAATAAATCTATTAGATATTTAAGAACATGTGTTTCATCCTTGATGATGCATCTTCTTGTAAATGGTGTGGAATTTATTCAAGTTGCTTGAAACCTTGATCTCCTCTTCAAAATTTCCCCTTCTCTAGGTTTGTGAATGGATAAGTGGCACTCTTTACCATGGGGTTATGTTTAATTTATATATATATATATATATATAAAATATTTGACATATTTCATCTACTTAAGATCTCCTCAAACTGACATCTCAGTGGCAATCATCAAGTAACTCCTTAGGTGTCTTAAAATCCCTATGTCTCACTAGGTATTTCTTGCTTAACACCTTGATCTCCTCTTCAAAATTTCCCCTTATCTAGGTTTGTGAATGGATAAGTGGCACTCTTTACCATAGGCATCAATAGCTTTCATTAGGCCTAATTCCTTGTAACCCTAAAAACATGCAAACCTACTTATGTAGAAATGTACAAAGGATATCTAGAAAATGAGAATATATTTTAGGAAAAATTATCCCTTTATAACTCCATTCCAATTTTTAAGACATAATTTTGAGTGGAAGTGTCATTTTTTTGCTATTCTCTATCTGTAATTAGGCCTCAATTATGCCTCCTTACCTAGAAACTGAGTTTTGGCCCGAAATCACTTCCACACATGTGAAACTTCTATAAAATGTTTTATTCACTATCCCCATGAAAATAACATCCTCCATGTTAATTTTTATCTCTTGAGACCCTGTACATATATGTAAACCATGAAATGGTCAAAAACCCTAGTTTAGGCACTTGTGCAGGCATGAGAGATAGTTGGAGTGCTTGGAAATAAATTTTAAAGATGTATTAATTTTAAATGATTTTTTGAGGTCTAAAACATCATTAGGAAACTCAATCCATATATTATAGTTCTATTGAAGTGTTTTATAGGCCTACATATAAGCCTTTTAACTTGCATAATAATACATTCCTCTCTTCTTAACTCACTTGACAACTTATAAAGATTATAAACCTTATTATGAGACCAAAAATTGTGTGTGGATTGTTTTGAAACATTTTAAAAGTCATTATATACCTATATGATTGGTTTGGAAATCATTTCTAACCTTGCTTCTTCACACACAAGCCTACAATGCTATATTTTTTAGCAATCCATATAATTATGTACCTGCACATGCCAACTAGTACCTTGAAATGGTGATAAAGAGATTTTTTAATTTCATAAAGGTAATTATATGGTTAAAAAAAAATTTAATGCATTTTCAAGCTCATTTATTCTATCAGTTCACTAAAGAGCTTATTGATAGCTTGTGAATACTTCAAGGTCTTAACAATGACTCATACAATACAAGACACTGACTTAAGAACCAATTCCAAAATTTTTGAGGGAATGAACATTGATAACCACCACTAATATCCTTGGACACCATTCATCTTTTCAAGGAAGATCCAAACAAGATTTGGTGCCTTTCGGATAGCTGAACATGCATTCTGGGAGGCCAAGAGAAAGATGAAGCCTGAAGGTGGTGTCTTGAGGTTTGTTTTTGAATATAAACACTTAAGGGATATCTATGAAAATAAAATTTACTTGTTTAAATAGTCATACTATAATTTCCATCTATTTAACCCCACTTTAGCCTTCAATTACTCAGGCTAGGGTTCTCAACAATACTACTATTAATGAACCCTAACTGTGTATGTTGGCATTTTTATTAATTTTTGAAGGGTCTAAAACCATTATGAAATGTTCCAATGAAGTATAAATTAGTATATAAATTCATAATTATATGATTATGTTATCATTTCACCCTCATCAAATAAACTCTTCATAATTTAGCATACACAGGCTTGTGTGTTTATTCAGGCTTATTAGGCATAGGTAGATCTTTATAAACCCTGACCTTGCCTTAAAATATCTTGAAGACCATATAAAGGTCATAATATCATTATATATTCATTTTCACATGGTATTTTTCTTCCAACATACCTCTTCTCTAACCAAAACAAGTGTGCATCTTCACTTGATAAAGTAGGCCTGTAGGATATCAATTTGATTGTGGGTACAAGGGTTTCAAGTGACTATTTGAAAATCCTTATCTAACATTCCTTTGTTTTTCCTATGAAATCAAGTTAATATTTTCATCTTATTCATTCATCTACCTAACTGAGCTCGAACTCATTGTTCTTCATTGCATCTTCTCTCAAGTTTGAGACCAACCGAGCTACCTAGGCAAATTTATAGTTATACAATTGGGGTTTACCCTCTCTTCATGAAATCTGACAATTTAGAGAACCTTAAAAACTTTTGGAAAGTCACATTAATGTGGTTTCTCCTTTATATAAACTTTTCAAACTTTAACCAAGTGATTACTATATGCAATCAAAATTACATGATGCACAAATTAATTAATCCTAGATTGAATAAGATAGAGCACAAATACACTTATGATTGGGAATACACTTTTTAAGAAGGAGCATGACCAATATGGGGATATAATAGACCCAATTAGGGGATCACTTGTATCACTTGTCATAACACATCGTGCTAAGAAGGGATACAAAGCCTATAGTCTAACACAATGACACAACAACCCTATAAGAGTCATATGATTTGATGTTCACTTATGTAATAAATAAGAAATTAAACTATTATAATAACAAGAAAATTAAACTAATCTAGTGCATACCAAAGATGGTGGCACAAAGTGGGGGTTATAACAAAACAAATAAACAACAACTAAACTAAACATGCATAAAATACATATACTCACATCAATGTATATGGAATCCTAATACATGAAAGAGAAGAATACATACTGCTTTACCTATCTACTCTTACAAAGGAGAAATAAAGTTAGGAATAATTACCTTTGAAGATGAACCTATCAAGTCTCAACCTCTCCCTTGGCAAAGGTGCTTCATAAGAGATTATTGTGGCTTGTAAGGATAACAAAGATAAATCAGCTCTAGGATACACAACTTATCTAAGCATCCAAAAGACTTATCCATAAGACAAGATCATAGCTCCAAATGAAATTATTAAACCCTAGATATTTATTCCTCAAGTAGAATGGTCAATAAATAGATGTTTGTTATCACTTCTTCATTTAATTATTTACTCTCTTTCAACCCTTATGAAATGGTGGTAAATGACCTTATATATATAGTATTATCTTACCTAAAAACTATTTAGACATGTCAATTGTACTAGGTCAATTGGGTAGATCTAGTACATTCTCATGCTAATGCCTAAAGTCTGTGCTAGGTTAGTAGGAATGGAAACAAGTCAAAATAGTTAAAGTGTCCCTATAATACACTAGGTCAAACAAGTCGACCTAGTGTACTAAACAGGTAAAAAGGGTAATAAGGTAAGAAATGAAGGAATAAATCATGATGATGATTGAAATGGATAGGAAAGAGAAGAATAAGCTTAGGTTTCATGGTTTTAGGGAGATAGTGTGTAGATAACAAGTGGAAAAAGGAACAACAATCTTATGAATCACTGATGGTCTACTCACCCCTTTCTCAGTGCAACCCTTAAGGCATGCACTCAAAGAGATTAAGACTCGATAGGCTCTTGCAAGATATGAAGTGTCATTAATCAATAAAAGTTTGTAAATTTTATTTGTATACATATGCCCTAGCCAAAACTCATCACATGTCATGTAAGTATAACACAGGATGGTGCTTCAGAGATAGAACATGATAACACATAACATTGATGCTAAGTATGGTATAGTAAGAAGTAAATAAGATAAATGAAAGGAAAAAATTGAAAAACACATATCTTTAACTTATCTTAGTGATATAGATAAATAAGAAGACTGTAAGAAAAATGAAGTTGTCCAATGTCGAGTACACTAGGTGAACCTATAGAAGTTAGTACAAAAAATAGATAAAAATAGAATTTTGGTAAATGGTCATATAGTGGTTAGATTGAGATTTTAGGAAAATTTAGAAAATTGGGATTGGTAAAGCAAAGGCTAGAATATTAAAGGCAAATGATTGACAAAATCATGGTAAATGAATGACAAATGATTGGAAATAAATGACAAATGATTGGCAAAGAAATGAAAAATGAATGAAAAATAAATGACAAATGATGGAAAATAAATGAAAAATAATTGAAAAATATATTAAATCATGAATGGAAAAAAGGAATGTATAACATACTATATCACATTAGAAAGCATGTAAAACATGAAATGACAAATGAAATATCAATTCAAGAAAACTTGAACAAAGATATGTAAGAAGGTGAAAAAGAAAGCTCATGTAAGATAGGCATGAAATAATCAAACATAAAGAAGAATATGAAATAATTTCTAATGAAATGTAGGTAAAGATGTAAGACAAACATTAATAAGACATATATAAAGAGAAACATGTAATAATGGAAAAAGGGGTGCGAACTGAGCTACCCAAAACAAAAGGGTAGTATAATAATGACAAATGAAAGAAAAGAGTGATCCATAATTACTCAAACATGTTTTCATTCTAAGGATAGATAAAATTGAAACAAATTAATGCTAGCATGTTTTCAAGAGATGAAGAATAAGGAAATAATAAGAGGAAAAATAGATTTGGAATCAAAATTTTGTTGTCAAGGGGGGAAATGAAATGGGTGGAGGGGAGAATGAAGGAAATACCAAGGTAGAGGAACTCTTTATCAAAGTCAAGAAACTCAAATTAGGTTTATCAAAACAAGAGTACTTTTAACTTTAAGGACTTTGAATAAATTCTCTTAGATATACAAATATTAGGTCAACAAATGGAGTATATAGATCATCCCATGAAGGTTATATGCATGAAAAGTAAAATAGACCTACTTCCCCATGACATGTTCCCTTCTCTTCAAGATCCCTTACAAAGCCATCGGTCTACTATGAAGATTGGGTACTTGCGTGAGAAATTAGGTAGCACCATAGATTTTTTTTTTGAATTCCCTTATTCCAATTTATTGGCCTACTACATCTCAAAGGACTTCAGCTCTATGTGAAGCTGACTATGAAGTTTGAGCTTCAATTGGAGATAAGAGACGTGCTTGTAATCATGTTTTTTGGTGTGATTTAGACTTCTAATATTTGTATGTTTCCTTTTAGATATCATTGCCTTTTGTTTAAATGATTTGGATTTTAACTTTCTTGATGGATTTTTCTTATTCCTCCTCCATACAGATTTGGAAAACTAAACATGGGTGCTAAATATGACTTTCATTTGAAAAATTCAGACAAGGTTGCTAAGAGAGAGAAATAAAAAGAGCACGGGGTCTAAGAGTCTCATAAATCTAGGTGAAATAAAAGTGCTATCTTAATTTTGACCTTGTTTTATCCAATGTGGAGATGAGAGAAAGGGGAAATCAAGAAGAATGACACATGGAAAAATTTGAATTGCTTCAAATCATAAAAATGTGATAAAGGAAAAAAAGGGATACAATGATAGAAAAGGTGTGATTCCTTATCATAAGAGGTAAGGAAATGGAGGAAAACATGATAACGTTGATTGATTGCGAATTCAATCTAGCAAAAGAAACAAAAGCTAAAATTTAAGAATAAGGATCAAGAACATGAAAAGAATGGTAATTTTATGAGGAGGGTCAGGTTCTATCCACCGTCTTAAAAATAAAATCATAAAAGAGAGACCCATGAGGGTGATAATAAGCAAGAGAAAAGCAAAGTGAGGGAACCTTTTTACAAAGCACCTCACAAAAGAAAAACCCAAAGGATGCCAAAATAGTATTGGCAAACAACAAAATGAGAAAAATAAGTAAAAAAGATGGTAATTTTGTGAGGGATGTCAAGTCATATCTGCAATCTTATGAAGCAATTCATGAAATAAAAACCCATGAGGGTGTCAAAAGAGAAATTCCAAAAGAAAAAGAAGACTATGGTACATCAAGAAGTTAATGCTAAAGAAAGGGGAAAAATGATCACAAATATAATAAGGCAAAAAGTGACATAAAAAGACAAAAGGGCACACTAAGGGCACACTTGATTACCTTTGTATTAGCAACTAAACATGGAATTTAACCAGAATGATAAGTAACTAGAAATATGAAACAACACAGAATATGAGAGACAATACCCAATTGTATTAATACTCATTCAAAAGAAAATAAAATAAAAAAGATGCCACATTTCTTCTTCCCACACCTCTAGAGCTCCCACACTTTACAATACAGCCCATGAGTCTATTATATATATCTCATGCATACAATAATTAGACTTTCTTAATTACAATAATTAGACTCGCAACTCAAGACCAAAAATAGTCTTTACATGCAAACTACCTATCCAAAAATAGACCAGTCTGGAACTTGCATGCAAACTACATGCACACACAGGCTACCGACATCGGTTCCTCACTAACCAATGTCAGCCAACTCATAACCGATGTTGGTTGCTTCTGCACTATAATATGACTGACATCTATGGAGCTAAAATCTTCACTGATGCAAACATGGAGGAGGTTGCTGGGTTGCTGAGTTGCAGAGCAAGTTACATAGGAACCGACATTGGTCAGGCCAATTGACGTTAGTCATATTACAGTGCAGAAGCAACTGACATCGGTTATGAGTTGGCTGACATTGGTCAGTGAGGAACCGATGTTGGCAGCCTATGTGTGCATGCAATTTGCATGCAAGTTCTAGACTGGTCTATTTTTAGACAAGCAGTTTGCATGTAAAGACTATTTTTGGTCTTGAGTTGCGAGTCTAATTATTATATGCATGAGATCTATATAATAGTTTCATGGGCTGTATTGTAAAGTGTGCTAGAAAGCCATTGTGTTTGTAGAGAGAGCAAGAGTAGCTCCTCCTAGTTTCAAAGGGGTGCCGAGTGTGTATGATCAGGGAGAGTTGCAGGTTGTGCAAGTTCTGGTAGAAGATCCACTGGGGTACTAGTTCAAGAATCATAAGTACTTGGTGAGGCAAAGACAAGGGTTCTTCAGGGTGTAGAGACATCTACATGGTAAGTAAGGGCTGGTGATTTGCAGGTTGTTGCAAGAGTAGGGAGATCTACTTGGAGTACGGTTGTGTACTTGGTGTACTGGCAGTGTTGTTACTGACTGGTGGAGGTGAACAACAACTCTATGTTTGAGTTGATTGTTGTGACTGTAATTGAGAGAGTGAATTGTTGAAGAAGAATTACTGGTGAACCCTAGAAGTGTGGGAGCTCTAGAGGTGTGGGAAGAAGAAGTGTGGCATCTTCTTTATTATATTTTCTTCTGAATGAGTATTAATACAATTGGGTATTATCTCTCATATTTTGTGTTGTTTCATATTTCTAGTTACTTATCATTCTAGTTAAATTCCATGTTTAGTTGCTAATACAAAGGTAATCAAGTGTGCCCTTAGTGCGTAGTAGATCCTGACAAGTGGTATCAGAGCATGGTTAAGTACACTAACAGGTGGTTAGAGCGTGTTAAGTGTTTTGTTGATTACAGGTCACTCTCAGGGCTTTCAAATTGAGTGGGAGTATAGCAATGGCAGAAGAAAGTAAGCTACGAATGGAGAAATTGAATATCATGAATGGTCAGATTGATGGAAAGAAAAAGCAGGTAAAGAAAGATTGTTGGTTGGTAGTAGATCAGCATGAAGAAGTAGATGTTACAGGTGTTGTTGCACAGGATGCTCTGGATAAAGTAGAATCTTGGATTATAGATTATGTTGCCTCTTTCCACGTAGCCTGAAATAGAGCATCTTTTCATGGGTATGTCTAGGGAGACTTTGGAAAGATTTATTTAGGGGTTGGTGAGCCTTGTCAGATTGTTGGTGAAGGGGAAGTGAAGCTAAAATTGTAGACAGGTAACACATGGGTGTTGAAGGAGGTCATGCAGGTCCTAGTCTTGGAGATGAGTCTAATTTTTTCAAGAAAGTTGGGTGATGAGAGATGCATAGTAACTCTCACAACAGATGCACTTGAATTAGATGGTGGTAAGAAAGTAGGTATCCTTTATCTATCTACTTATATTACTGATTCATCTTATGTTGCAGAGATGTGGGTTTGTAGGCTTGGTCACATATGTAAGAAGGGGATGCATGTTTTGAAGCAGAAGATAGATGTCTTTGATAAACTTAAGAACTGGAAAGCCTTGGTGTTCATGGAGGAGATGATGGACATAGATCAGTTGAGGGGACTGAATTATTTTGAGCAGGGCTGTGTTGATTTGGATAGGGTTTTAATCTAAGGGAGCTCATGGGTAAAAATATCATCACTCATAAGAGAACACAGGTACCGACATCGGGCAGGAGAAACTGACATTGAATAGATAGGTACCAATGTCAGTCATGTGTAAATTAGCAGAGTTAGTGGTGTTAGGTAGGTGGAGACTGATGTCGGTCAGGGGGAACTGACGTCGACAGTCAGGGTCAGTCACAGGGAATCGACATCAGTCAGGTGCAGATTGGGAGATGGTCGAGATCGGTCATTAAAACGGATGTTGGGCAGACAATAAACTATCAAGGAGTCTCAAATGCCCATGTGGAGGACTAAAAGGTTAAGTAAGCCTCATATTCATTGTTCACCTTCTTTATACTATTTGTTGCTCACTGATGGTCAAGAACTAGGAAGACGTGAAGAGGTAATGTAGGTAGAATCCAAGAAACAGTGGGAGCATGGCATGAATTCTTTAGAAGAGAACCAAGTGGGAGTTTTGGTAGACTTGCCAGTCAGGATAAAATCACTGACATATGAATGGATTTCTAGGTTAGAGAAGAGAGTGAATGGACACATGAGACAGAAGGCCAGGGTATATGGTCTTGAGCAGGCTGTAGGACAGTGGTACATGTTTGACAGGTGTATGACAAAGCATGGCTTTGGTCAAGGTCAATGTAACCATTGTGTTTTCTTTACCAAGTTGGATAATGGTCGCAACATTATCCTGTTACTGTATGTGGTGTGGTTGCTTGTTGCAAGGTTACACATGTAGGGAGTTGCTAAACTAAAGGTAAAGTTAGTTCAGAGGTATGTCATGAATAATTTAGGAACAACAAAATTCTTTGGCATAAGAGACATGGAAGATCACAGGTTGATTTTGTCTCCAGTGGGAGCTGATGTGAAGAAGGTATTGGTGGGGTTCAATTTGCAAGATGCATAACCGGTAAGCACACCAAGGGCTAGACAACTTAGAACAGTGTTTAAAATCACATGAGGTCTGGTGTAGACATGAGTTTTCCCAAGTGGTGGGAGTTGTCAGAGAGTTTGGAGCTAATTCGGGGAAGGTGGATTCTTAGGTATCTAAGAGGGATTAGTAGCAGGTTAACATGTTATGTAGGGTCAAGGTCTTCACTACATGGAGTTGTAGGTTCGGATGTGGCAGGTTACTTGGATGATAGGAGGTGCACCATAGGTTGTGTGGTGGTTGGTCTTCAAGATTAAACTTAAAGAGGGATATAAGCTAGGAAATAGATTAGATGATGTACAAGTATAGGTATAGGTGTATCTATTTATCTCTAAGTGGGAGATTGTTAGGTTATGGAGCTAAAAGCTTCACTGATGCAAACATGGAGGAGGTTGCTGGGTTGCTGAGTTGCAGAGCGAGTTGCATAGGAACTGACGTCGATCAGGCCAATTGACATCGGTCATATTATAGTGTAGAAGCAACCGATGTTGGTTATGTGTCAGCTGACATCGGTCAGTGAGGAATTGACGTCGGTAGCCTGTGTGTGCATGTAAGTTCTGGACTGGTCTATTTTTAGATAGGTAGTTTACATGTAAAGACTATTTTTGGTCTTGAGTTGCAAAGTAGAATTATTGTAATTAAGAAAGTCTAATTATTGTATGCATGAGATCTATATAATAGACTCATGGGTTGTATTGTAAAGTGTGCTAGAAAGCCATTGTGCTTGTAGAGACAGCAAGAGTAGCTCCTCCTAGTTCCAAAGGGGTGCTGAGTGTGTATGATCAAGGAGAGTTGCAGGTTGTGCAAGTTTTGGTAGAAGATCCACTGGGGTACTGGTTGAAGAATCATAAGGACTTGGTGAGGCAAGGACAAGGGTTATTCAGGGTGTAGAGACATCTACACGGTAATTAAGGTCTGGTGATTTATAGGTTATTGCAAGAGCAGGGAGATCTACTTGGAGTACGGTTGTGTACTTGGTGTATTGGAAGCATTGTTACTGACTGGTGGAGGTGAACAACAACTCTGTGTTTAAGTTGATTGTTGTGACCGTAATTGAGAGAGTGAATTGTTGAAGAAGAATTATTGGTGAACCCTAGAAGTGTGGGAGCTCTAGAGGTGTGGAAAGAAGAAGTGTGGCATCTTCTTTATTGTATTTTCTTCTGAATGAGTATTAATACAATTAGGTATTGTCTCTCATATTCTGTGTTGTTTCATATTTCTAGTTACTTATCATTCTAGTTAAATTTTGTGTTTAGTTGCTAATACAAAGGTAATCAAGTGTGCCCTTAGTGGGCAGTAGATCCTGACACTATGGTACATCAAGAAGTTAATGCTAAAGAAAGGGGCAAAATGATCACAAATATAATAAGGCAAAAAGTGACATAAAAAGACAAAAGGGAAAGAGACAAAAAATGAAAAAAAATGCCAAATTTGATGTATAAGAAACCGAAAATAACATAAAGGAAAATGATGATGCTTAGGAAAGTGAACTAAAAGAAGAAAAAGGCATAAAACATAGAAATATGAGACAAAAAGAACAAGTAAAATCTATGTTAACATCTAAATCAAAGATGAGAATGTGAAATACAAGTCTATAAGTCTCAAAATGTTTCTTGAATTTGGATGTGTTTGTTGTTATGCATTGGACAAGAAGAGAGGGCATCATAAGATGCCCCAAAGGGTAAGTGGATGCAAGGATGGGCTTCACAAGATACCCCAAAGTTTGAAGAGATATGTGGATGGGCATCACAAGATGCCCCAAACTCTGAGTTGGAATGAGGTGATATTGAACCATTAGAATGATTTGCATTGCGTTGATAGGTGCATTTGGAAATAGGTAAATGTGTTAGTTTGTTATATTTTAAGGAGGTTGAATGTGACATATGATGTGTAGGAGAGGTATGAGGAGATAAAGGAGGTAAAGAAGGACCATGTATGATATGATTTTGAGTATGCATTTGAACTAGGTACTCTTTTGGTTTATGTGACCTAAGAGGTTGAAGTTCAATGGATTCCACAACATGGTTAAAGTTGTTCATGTTAGCTATCCTTTCCTTATTGGTATAAGAAGAAAGATCAATTGTTATTTGAATAAAATTATCAAATGAGGAATAGGTATGGGATGATTTTTTTTGTTCATTAGGTATTTGATGTTGATGTGATTGTGGTTCTTGAGATTCAATATATGAAACTTTAAGATAATATTGATAACATTGTTTTGTGAGAGTATCAATATAAAAATGTGGAACAAGCTAGAAAAAAATAAGAAATCGATGAAGATCATGACAAGACTCATGATAATGACATATAGTAACATGCTACCCACAAAATTTATCCACATTGTACCATTTTGGAAGAGGTTTGGAAGTATCAAAGCTCATGGGTTTAGAGGATGACAATTTCATCATAAGTTATTCTAGACTCAAGGGAGGGTGGGTTGGGTTAAAATTGGTTGATTTGGATGCTCCATTTTGAGGTTGGGGAGACTTGGATGAATCAATGGTATGAGAATTAGATTGGAAAGATGATTTATTATTTGTTTGAGATGGTTCAAATTGATTCATAATAAAATCTTGTATTTTTTCTTGGTCTAAGGCTTCTTCTAAAGTTTTAGGAGAAAAGATTCAAACTTTGTATTAAAAAGAACGTTTAAGAGTAGTGATAAATAGTTTTATAAGAGTGTCATCATTCATGTTATGGTCTAACTTATGAGCAATAGACTTCCATCACTTGATGAAAGTATGAGTTGATTCATTAGGATGTAGTTTTAAAGACTAAAAATCATGAAAGGAAAGTACAAAATAGAAAGATACAAAAGAATAAAAACTCACTTGATGGTTTAGAGATGGAAATGAAGGAGATTATTGATCAATAAACTAGGATAAATCTATAAAAAACCTACAAACAAGGTTGAGATGGTTGACCAAGGAATATAAAAACCTATTAAAAAATTGCTGAAAATGCATTAGGTCAACTTGGTCAACCTAGTAGTCTAAAAACTTGAAAACCTACATACAAAGATAAATATCTGGGTTAACAAAATCAATCCACTAGGTCAAAATATATGATAAAAATAATGAAATAAGTGAAATAAAAAGTGAACAAATCTTACAAGGGTTTGATTCACGTTGAGTTCACCAAAATGTATGAAATCAAAATTACATGATGCACAATGAATTAATCCTATATTAGATAAGATAGATCACACCTACACTTACGATTGGGCATACACTTGTTAAGTGGGAGCATGCCCAATATGGGGATCTGCTAGACCCAATTAGGGGTTCACTTGTATCACTTGTCACAACACATCATGCTAGGAAGGGTTCCATAGCCTATAGTCTAACATAATCACACAATAACCCTAAAAGAGTCCTATGATTTGATGTTCACTTATGAAATAAAAAATAAATTAAACTATTCTAATAACAAAAAAATTAAACTAATATAGTGTGCACCAAATCTTGTGACACAAAGTGGGGGTTAGATAAATCAAATAAAAAACAACTAAATTAAACATACATAAGAGACATATACTCATGTCAATGTATATGGAATCCTAATACAAGGAGGAGAATAATACATACTGCATTATCTATCTTCTCTTACAAAGGAGAAATAAAGTTAGGAATACTTACCTTTGAAGATGAACATGCCAAGTCTCAACCTCTCACTTAGTCAAGGTGCTTCGTAAGAGATTATTGTGGATTGTAAGGATAACCAAGATAAATCAGATATATGATACATGACCTATCTAAGCATCCAAAAGGCTTCTCCACAATACAAGATTGAATCTCCAAATGAAAGTATTCAACCCTAAAGCTTTATTCCTCATGTAGAATGGTCAATAAGTAGATGTTTGTTAGCACTTCTTTTCTTAATTCTTCACTCTCTTTCAGATCTTATGTAATGGTGGTAAATGACCTTATATATATAGTAGTATCTTTTATAAAAACTATTCAAACATGTCATCTATAATAGGTCGATCGGGTCGACCTAGTACATTCTCATGCTAATGCCTAATGTCTGTGTTAGGTTAGCCAGGATACAAATAAGTAAAAATAGCTAAAGTGTCCCCAGAATACACTAGGTCAACTAGGTTAACCTACTGTACTGAAAAGGTAAAAAGGTTAATAAGGTAAGAAATGAAGGAATAAAGCATGATAATGTCTAGAATGGATAGGAAAGAGAAGAAGAAGCCTAGGGTTCATGGTTTTAGGGAGCTAGTGTGTAGATAACAAGTGGCAAAAGGAACAAAAATCTTACAAAGCACTAATGGTCTACTCACCCCTTTCCTAGTGTTCCCTTAAGGTATACACATAGAGAGATTGAGACTCAATAGGTTCCTTCAAGATATGAACTGTCAGTAATAAATAAAAGTTTGAAAATATTATGTCTATATAAGTACCTCTCTTAACAAAACTAGACAATCCTCAAGTTGCTTGTATTTGGCCATTCTGCCTATAGGTATATTGACTATAGTTTGAGGTTTCGAATGTACATTTAAGTTTAATACCTTTACAGATTACTACACACTTAAATTAATTTAATCACAATGTTGAGGGTTTAGAACTTTTCTTTCTATCCTCTACGTAATTCTTTAAGGACTCTCATCTTCAATAACATACCCCTACTTTCTTACATCTACTTGTAGATGGTGATTGGTGTTTTAAGCATTGGTATTGGAATATACACCTTTTATTTTAGTCTTGATACTTAACCAAGCATAAAGTTATTACATTTCCTTCATTACTTAGGTTTACAAAATAATCTTGAGACACATTCTAATGTACTTCACATGAAAATAAAATGCAAACCTATAGGTCTTCATTACTTATGATTTCAACTTTGAAAAGGTGGAAACACGATCTCTTGAGCCTTGAGATCACTAATATATTGAATCCTCATCCTCCTTGTGAAGTCAAGATATATTTTTTCCCCTTACACAACCATATAAGACCCTTACAAACCATTTTTATGTAGACAACCTTCTCTCAGTCTCAAACCAAGATATGACATACTACTTGGAGACAATATGGTTGGGGTGAAGCAATGGAGACATGATGGAGTTTTAGATCAATATGAGGAGTGACAATATGGTTGGGGTGAATCAATGGGACTATGTAGGTAACATCCTCTTTCCTAGTGCATTTGGAGTCAGCTTGGTCACCCCTTATTTTTCTATTCCCCCTTTACATTTTTGAACCATTATGCATGTTGGACCTAGTGTCCATGAGTAATACTTATGATATAAAATGTTTAGTTATTTATGCTTACACCAAAATATAGTCTTAGACATCAAACATAAAAATATGCCAAAAAATTCCAAAAATAAAATAAAAAAATCAACACATTCCAAAAATGTTCAAAACAAAAGGAAAAAATCTTTTATTTTATTTACTATGCAAGGCATCACAAAACAAATATAAAGAGGGATATCCACCAAACACATGGTATTAAGATTACATTAATATTACCTAAAGTATATACAAATGTTTTTTACTACTTAGGCATTATGCCTTCATTTGGTTATTTTCCCAGTATTGTACTAAATATACAATGACTCATTCAAATAAATCCATCCTCCTTACTGGTTGCTTACTAAATTGGCATCAACAACATTTATCCTTAGACATGTTTAGATTTCATGTCTAGTTTCCCCATAGTTTTTTCACACTACTATAGGTTGTACTAGTTGATCTATGTTCCTTCTTACATTAATGGATATCAGTGGGAGTATTTTGATCCCATATTCTTTATGCCTCACATTAGGAAAAACATTGTACTCCACTCTTTGTCTTGCATCTTACTCAATTGATGTAGCCATTGCATCCATCTACTCATTTTGTTGAGCTTACATGAGTTGTACATGTCATTGATTCATCATTCAACTTCTTGGACCATGGGGATTCCCTCTATGAAAAACTTGTAGTTGTTCATTTTTCACTAGCCTTGGGTTGTGCTCTCCTACTCTACATCTTGTGTAGTGAAACTCGCACCTTCTTCATTATGACTAAGGCTAAGGTTTAGGTTGAGGCCAAATCTTCATCTCCTATTATTATTTTAGTAGTTCTTATACAAGGTCCATAACTTGGTACAACATATGAAATATCCACACATTCACCTCATATATCATGTCAGGAAGATGTGGTCCTCGATCATCTCCACCTAAGTTCCCATTTTTTTCATTATGTGTCATTTTCAATCTTTCACACTTCTCTACTTTATTGAAACCTTGAAAAATAAATGAATTCATGTTAGAAGTTTATTCTCAAAATGATTAAATAGGTATCCATCATGATCATTATTCCTTGATGATGTGTTATACACTCCATCAATTGAATTCATCTTATGACATCATTGATTCCATATAATAGTCACACTACTTGAAATGGTCTCATCAACACAACTTTCAACATGGACACATAACCCCCAGTCAAATGGTCATCTCGATAAGGTAATTATACGTAGTCATGATATCCTTTATTTATCTTGTCATAGCACATTGTAGATGTCCATGTCATATGATCCACATCTAATTTTTTTTAATGTTAATTCTACCCCACCTTATCCAACTATATAAAAAATATCCTTTGTCATGAAGCTTAATGCTGGTAAGGTCCCACTTATTGAAACCCATAGATGATTGATACCAAGGTACTAGGATAGGGGATGCATACATAGACACCTTTTACCAAAAATAGATCTACAACTCTTGAATTAGGTGTAATCCATCCCATATATCTCACCACATTGATAAATATTTACCAAGTTAAATATGTGAGACCTTCAAATAAAATCTTTGTAGGTCTCCACTCAACTACAACCCATAAAACTTGGCTTGTATCAATGATGAAATTTTGCCAAAAAGGCTCTATAGATACTGATAGATACCCATCTTATAAAAGTTAGATCTTAGTGATAAATGCTACCACTTTTCTTATGCCCTCACACAATTTAAGAAACCATAGTCTTCTCATGAAGGAACCTCTCCATTGAGTAATCTCCATACCATTTATGGTGCATTAACTTTATTTTAGGCTCTTATTTATCCTAGCTTATCCTTTGGTAGTCCCTAATCTTTCCAAATGTGATATTATGACACTAGCTTGTTACTATTCATTTCTCATTTGTTCCTTACTTAAGGGCACTTCTGGGTCTGTATCTTTTTATTACGCTCTTGCCATTTTGTGAGCATCCTAAGTCACACTCTCGTTGTTTATGAGTTAAATTTTTTTGCATCTCATAATCCTCTATTGCATTAAAACCCCCCAAAAAATAGAAATACCTTACAATCTCAAAATGAGATATAAAGCCCCAAAATCCAAAAATATTTGTCTTATCCTAAATCTAATCATAATCCTTAATACAATCATTTTTGGTCATAAACCATTGTTGGGATGTATCATTATCAAATCTACCTTACTAGGTTAACCTCATGATTAGTTCCAATTATTTTAAAAATTATTGGGATGTGTCATTCCTTTGCATGTATCCTTGTTTGGGGGCACCATCCATTAATAATTATCATTGATTCTTCACATGTGGATTTGAACTTGGTTAAATAAAAATATGCTTTCTATTGCATTTATTTTCAAAGTTTATGTGTGTCTTTTTGCTTGTTTCTTTCCTTTTTCTAGTGTTACCTTGACTCGGTCTATTGTGCTAATAGGTTCATCATCATGGTGATTCATGTTACATAGTTGTACTTGATTCCATCCATTCGATTCATCAATAGTATTATCATGGTTTTTATCATTGGTGTATTGTTGTCAATTATCTATTGGATCAGGGGTAAGCCTTTATGCACATTACATTTCAATCATCATGGTTTTTTATATCATGGTGCATAATTTTAGGTGTTATATCAATAATCAAGTGCTCAAAGTCTCATCAACAATGTCACAGCAAAATATATCCTTGTCTATTACCTACCACAATCTGTTAACTTTGTGAATGAATTATATTCTACTAATGATACATCTAAGCATATACATATAGTTGTGATCATTTTATTAACATTCTTCCAATCCAATCACATCATTCTTCAATCATTTTCTTGTTCTTATGATTATCATTTATCTTATCACTTTGACCATTCACAGGTGCATAGTTTGTTTTGTGGATTCTTCATTTTTGAAATATCATTATACCATTTTACCTATGTTTGTGTCACTTCTCTCATTTGTAATCTGTGTGATAGGTTAAATCCTTGAGTTATGCTTGCCAATCAATTAGTTAACCATTTACATAGTTTAACATTGAAATCCACCCAACTGGGGTAAATAATTTGAACCTATCAATGTTTACATTCATTCTACTTCGGCAATCTATTTCTATATTTTTTCCATCATCTTTAGTACCATATACCATCATTTTTCCCTAATGGGAAAATTCTTCTAATTCTAATCCCATAGAGTTTCACCTTATTTGGGGCCAGTTAAAGTGTGCCTCTTGTTTTGGGATGCATCCTTCCCTCTTCTCCTAACCTTGTGGACAATTTTACTCTACATACCATTCTCAATAATTATGATTAAAGTGTGCAAGCATTAACTCATTTGGATTAAGCTTATCTATGAGTTAAGTTCACCATTCTTATTCTTCTCTTTTTCGAGGGCCTATCCACATCCTACATGCCCTCTCGAGGGGGCATGATGGATCACTAATTATTTATTCATCTAACATTTTATTGAATTCTTCATCCTTTGAAAATTCATTACTTCATTTGTGTCTCACAATGACTTCTCAAAGAGGAAAAAAATGTAGAAACTTAAAATCAAACACTTTGTGTTTATTTTAATCATCCCTAATCGTCATTGGGTTCCTCCAATTCTAATTCATTATTACTATTCATCATCACTATTAATGGTTTATTATTCACATTTTTATGAAGAAAATTAATCCAAATTTATTAACTAATCCTTCCTTAATTAGAAATTCCATGGAATTTGAATATTTAAAATTTATATAAATCCAAAAATCTAATTATCCTCACCTCATGAGGTCATCTTCCACTCCATTTCCCTTTCCAAATTTCAAATATGACCTAGGCCCCACCTATCCCCCATTATTGGAATTTTATAATATTATATTCTTCATATTTCCAATTTAATAATCCACCTCATATTCCACTTAATTCCACTTTCCAATTTTATATTATATCTTCCTCCCAAATGCATTTTATATTCATTTATGAGTATCACATGTTATCCACTCTAATTTTTAAGTCAATATTCCCATTTTGAGTCAAAAAATATCTTTTATTTTCATCCCTTGATTCTCATCTCTAGATGGATGGTTCACATTCATTTCAAAAGTCTATAAATTATAGAGTATTCCTCCAATTTAGAAAAGCTTCTCTATCCTAATCTTACTGCGCCAAAATTCCTTTAGTAAGATCCAATATTTGTAAGGTTATTATGCCAAAATAAGCTTAAAATCTTCAATCTTATATCAATTGCAAAATCACACCAAAGCCACAACAAATCAAGGTGAAAAAGGAGAGATGTTGCCCACAAGGAATTAACATTGCCAAATACTTCTATCTCACAAGCCGAGCTCAACATATACAAATCAATTTTGAATCATATCTTTAAGGGAGGTAAGATTTTTTGTTTTATCTTTTCAATTACATTTCATGTTTGATTATCATAGCTCAACCTAGGGATTAGACTTGAGAAGTTATTTCTTTAATTTTTTTTTGATTTATTCACTAAAAATTGACTAATATCTATTGTGTTTTTGATCTACATTTATGATAGTTACAAGAATTGAAATGGTTCCATTAGGCCTCCTCTATGAAACATTTAGTGGTCACCACTTCTTTGCATGTTGAATATGTTTAAGAAACTATCTAACCCTCTACAATGGCCATGGATGTGGAGATTGATCACCTCAAGAGATAGTTACAAAGGTTTAATGATGGTGCATTAACTCTATATTGTCCTTATATGCCCACAAACATCCTCATTTTGTTGGTTAATTGGGCCTACTAGACAAGTAGTCTAGTCGCTCACCTAAGTAATCTATTTCAATGGTTGTGAGAGCTGAATCAAACATTTAGCTAACTAAAGGAGATTGTTTCACATCTGAACCAACCCATTATAATAAGAGTTGGGGCTTCCAAGCAACTCACACATTCACTTTTACCTAAGATGATTAGGTCACATCCTTCATACTTTACAAGATTACCTATTTGGTGAAGACATTCATAAGAATTTATAGGTAGATTTGTGAATATTTTATGATTTGAAAATATATAAGACATATCATATTACATCCCCCAGTGATCTAAAACTCTTCATCAACTTTGCACCTTGAAAATACAATAAAAATTTACAAAAAATAGAGTTTTTAGGGGTGTCTGTACACAGTCCCTATAGACTAGTACCAGAGCTAAGGTATCCTATAAGTGAAATATAATATCCAAGTGTTTACTAGGTCATTTTAATGAATTTAGATGTATTTTATCCAAGATCTTTTCATTCGAGTCCTTATTAGGCTTTTAAGGATGTTTAAGGGGTTTTGGACTCTTAGTAATGGTTCATAAAGATTAGGTAGTGTATGTAATCAAAAATGTATCATGTCCATAAATCAATCCTAGATCATATGGTATAGATCACACCTACACTTATGATTGGGGGCATATAATTGTTAAGTAGGAGTATGACCAATGTGAGGATTCACTAGACCCGAGTAGGGGATCACTTGTCACAACACACCATGTGAGATAGGGTTCCAAAGCCTATAGTCTAACATAATCACATAACAACCCTAAAAAGTCTTATGATTTAATATTTCACTAATTTAATAAAAATAAAAGTAAATATAATCTAGTGCACACCAAAGCTTATGGCACAAAGTGGGGGTTAGAAACAAAACAAATAAACAACTAAACTAAACATGTATAGAAGAAATATATCCATGTCAATGTATATAGAATCCTAATACATGGAAGATAAGAATACATATGCTCTATCTATCTACTCTTACAAAAGAGTAATAAAGTTAGGAATAATTACCTTTGAAGATGAACTCATCGAGCCTCAATCTCCTCCTTGGCCAAGGTGCTTCGCAAGAGATTGTCATCGTATGTAAGGAAAAATAAGATAAATCAAATCTAAGATATATAATCTATCCAAGCATCCAAAATAATTATCCATAAGATGAGATCGAAGCTATAAAAAAAGTATTGAACCTTAAATCTTTATTCCCCAAGTAGAATGTTTAATAGGCAGATATTTGTTTGTACTTCTTCATCTAATTATTTGATCTTATCAAATGGTGGTAAATAACCTTGTATATATAGTGGTAACTTGCCCTAAATTTTTTTAGGAACATCAATTGTACTAGGTTGACCCAGTTGACCTAGCACATTTTTGGGGCTAACTCTCTAGGTATATGCTAGGTTGGCCAAGAGGCCAATAAACCAAAAGAGAGCAAAATTCCCAAAACTATATTAGGTTGACTTGGTTGACCTAGCACAACTAAAACTTCAAAAGGGTGATAAGGCAATAAATGAAGGATAAAACATAACAAATGATGGGAATAGATATGACTAAGAAGAATAAACTTGGGTTTAATGGTTTCAAGAGGCTAGAGTATGGATGGCAAGTGGAAAAAAGAATGAAAATCTTATGAATCATCGATGGTCTACCCACCCCTTTTCTAGTGCACCCATTAAGACACACACTCATAGAGATTGAGACTTAATAGGTTCCTACAAGATAAAAAGTGTCAGTAATCAATAAAATTTTAAAAATATTATGTGTATATATATGCCCCAGCCAAAGCTCATCATATGTTACATAAGTAAAACACAAAATGGTGCTTCAGAAAAAAACATGATAACACATAATGTTGATGCTAAGTATGGTGTATTAAACAAAAAATAAGATAAATGAAATAATTGTATTGAGATACACATACATTTAACTTACCTTAGTGCTGTAGACAAAGAAGTGGACTGCAAGGAAATGAAGGTGTCTAATGTAGAGTACACTAGGTGAACTTGTAGAAGTTAGTGTAAAAAATAGCCAAAAATCATTTTGTTTGAAAGATAGACATATGATATTGAAAATAATCTCTACGTAATCATGATTCTAATGAATTTTATGATTTTTGAAAATGAATGAGCAGAAACAAAGATAGAGGGAAAATAAGGAATCTACTTCAAAATAAATGAAAGAATTTGAATTTGAAAAAGTGGTTTTAAATAGAAAAAAAGATAATTCATTTTATATTTTAAATTATGAAAGAGAGAAAAGGATAGGATGGTGAGGGAATGATAGGCTAGATGATAAGGACACCTAGAGGTGACAACAGGTGCACTACATGTATGCAACTATGGATCTCAAACCAATTTTTAAAATTTGAATTGAATTAAGTGAATTTTTGATAAAATTTATTTTTAAGAATTTATATATGTCAAAATTGAACAAACTTAGATTCTAAGGGTAGAAAAATAGGAAGATGGGAAATGGGTTGGAAGGACTTAAGAAGAAAATGAGAAAAATGCACATTTTGGGGAAAATGTACTGGATCAACACACATAACATACTATGTCAACCAGGTCGACCTAGTAGGTTGAAACAAGGTAAAATCCATATGGTCAACCCAGTAGGTATGGGTCAAACTAGTGTAATCTACAGGCTAAAAGTTACAATGGAGTGAGAAACTAGTTTGTAAGGACCAAAATGTAAACTCAAAACTAGGGAGGGGAAAATAAGAGGGTTGACTTGAAATTTGAAGTCAACTATGACAAAAATAGGAAAAATTTGGTCAAACCAAGCTGACTAGGGAACCATAATAAGCACAAAAAAGTATGTACAAAGCCAAAAGAGGGATATGATGGCCCAAAATGACCAAAGGAAGGCAAGAGGGACCAATCAAGCTATAAATAGGATAGCATGAATAAGGAAAAAGAAATTGGCTTATTTTAATTAAAATTGTAAAAAATATGTAAAGAATGTATTGTGATTATACATGACATGGAATAAATAATGCATCCTTTGTTGCTTTTTGGTTGTAGAGATGATTGAGATTCTGGAGGTTGGTGGATGTGTCTTGGTTTCTAAATTTATTAGAAAGATTAACAGATGGAGATCAAGCTAGACTAGTAGCCATAGGTCTAAGAGGTATAGTGAAGATGTGTAGGATCCTCCTTAGTATTGACCTATTAGTCATGTTCCTAAGATGTTGGGAATAATTAACTAACACCTTCAGATGGGAGGTGGATGGGGATGTGATAGAGGTGGGTATCACACTAGAGGATGTGCATGCTATCTATGGGCTACCCATAGCATGAAAATCGATGACCACAAGGATACTAGATAGCTTAGAGGAGAGGAGAGCTTTATCCATGTGGGTTATAATCTCAAAGATGATATTGATAAGATGGAGAGTTAGTATGGATGACATAAATATATTATACATTTTGGACATCTAAAAGTCAATGATAGGCATTGTGACATAGTGAGTGATTTATGAAAAGTTGGACAACAAGGTACCACTATTCATTATAGCCTTGAGTAAGATGATGCTAGAGGAGGGAGTATTATATGATCTAGGTTCTATCATCTGGATCCAGCTCATTCATGATCTATTCAAGATGATAGTCAGAGGGTAGAAGACTATGGGATCGATCATACTACTAACAACATAGATATATGAGAGATTCCCCATGTATCAATTAGTTGGGTTACCTCATGTGATTGATGATAATTTACCTCAAATACATATATGGTGGGAGGATGAGGTAATGTGGGTCATGCCCCATGTTTTAGCACTACAGTTAGTAAGATGTGTGAACAGTATGTGTCAATCACATGGACACATAGCAGCTATATAGGCAAGCTAGCACATATTTGCACTAACTCTAGAGAGGTGATTGGTCACTATACATGGTGGAGAGAGCCACATGCAATGGCATGGGTGCTAGGAAAAATGGGCCTACCTCATCTAGTAACATCGATATTCATGCCCAACTAGTGGGCTTGACATGTGAGGGAACCATGAGGGAAGAGGGGATTTAGACCACTTATAGTGAGGCGAATATTGAGGCCATATTAGGAGTGACCATGGATTAGTTAGGCATGATAAGTGGTAGAGGAGGAGGTGGATAGTCAGAATAGGATTCTTACCATAAACTAGCTCATATGAAGTAAGACTAGTTGTGGTTTTCTAAGTGATTTTATAAGCCTAGACTGCTTCTAGAAGATGAGTTAATCAATATTTTCTTTGTAGACTGACAGTCTTAGTAAGGATATTTTTTACTTCTCAATTTTTCACTTCCACCTAATCATTTGATTGAGGATGGTAACGCATAGAATTCTTGTGTCTAATTTCATATTCTTTTACTAAGGCAACTTTGAGGTTTGATGTGAACTATGGGCCTTGGTCTATGACTATTTCTCTTACTACTCCATAGTAAGTGAATATTTATTTATAGAGGAACTCAACTACCTTCTCATCTCAAGCATGGGTTAAGGCTTTGACCTCTACCCATTTGGTGACATAATCAATGCACACTAGTATGTATTCCTTATTGTTGGATTTAGGATCAATGGGACCTAAAAAATCTAGTCCCCATTTGTCAAAGGATTCCAAAACTAGATATGGTTGTAATAGAATTTCATCAGAGTTATTGGGTTTTCTCATACACTGGCATTAATCATATCTAAAGGTATACATCATGGCGTTCTTATGTAAAGAAGGCCAATAATATTTTATAGTAAGTATTTTTATGGCAGTTCATTTAGAAATAAAATAACCGCATAGGGTTCATCATGATAGGATCTAAAAATTTCATAAGCCTCATCTTCTCAGATACATTTTTTCATAACTAAATCTGGTCTAGTGATAAAGAGATATCTTGTAATCCATGAATAATGTTTGCTCTTTTAGATCAGGGGTTGTTTGCCCCTAGGTGAGAAATGTTGTGGTAGTGATCCTATAGCAAGATAGTTAGAAATATCTGTAAACTAAAGAGATTAAATTTTTATAGAAAATAAATGTTCATCGAGAAAAGAATCATCAATAATAGGATTGTGTTCATCATTTTGCAATCAAGATATAAAATAGGATACTATATTATCCTTACTTGGTATGTCCACAATGATAATATCAAACTCCTATAGAAAAAGCAACCAATGAATTATCCTACCTATTATAGAAGGTTTATTCATTAGATACCTTATTGTTGCATGATCAGTGTGTATGAATACGTGGTAACCTATAATTTAGTGTCAAAATTTATTGATGGCATAGATGATGCCAAGAAATTTCTTCTTTATTATAGTTTAGTTAAGTTTATCCCCTTGAATATTTTTGTTGATAAAATAGATTACATAACTTAGAGATTCATATTTTTGGCCAAGGATAACTTTTTAAGTGGTGCCAAATGCATCTATATGAATGTGAAAAGGATTCTTCCTTTTAGGACCTCTCAGAACAAGAGTTGTTATGAGAAGGTTTTTGAGTTACTAAAGGTAGCTTGACAATCATTAGTCCATGTAAATTTGGCATCCTTAATAATCAATCCAAATAATGGGGTGGTAATTTTACTAAAATATTTGATGAATCATATATAATAACCATCATGTCCTAAAAACTCCTAACATCTTTTTGTTTTTTTTGGTATGGGTAGATCCTTAATAATACTTATCTTTGTTGGGTCAACTTGAATTCTAGAAGGGGTTATGTGATGTCCCAACATAATCCCTTTAGTCATAATCATGTAACACTTTTCATTACTCAAATATAATTAATGGTCTTGGTAGAATTGAATAACTTTCTCTAGGTTGGTCAACATTTTTTTGAATATCTGCCCATAGATAGTGAAATCATCTATGTAGATTTCAACACAGTCATGGGAGAGATCAAAAAATATGCTCAACACATCCCTTTGAAAAGTAGTTGGGGCATTACGAAGACCAAATGGTAAGATGACATAGGCATATGTTCCCCAAGGGCAAGTAAAAATGGTTTTATCTTGGTCTTATAGAGCAATTTGTATTTGATTATAACCACTACAGTTGTTTAAGAACGAAAAGTACTTCTTCCTTGCTAATGTATCCAATAATTGATCTATAAATGGAAGGGGAAAGTGATCCTTTCAAATAGAAGCATTAATTCTTGGTATTCAATGAAAATACATCATTTTCCCCCTTTTTTAGGGATAATGACCAGGGGAGAGACCCACTAGTTGTCCAAAATAGGATAAACAAATCCTGCATCCAAGAGTTTTTGTAACTCAGTTTGGATAATGTCTTTGACTATAGGATTCATTAGACGTTGGGATTAGTGAATAGGTTTGCATTCTTATTTAATTTAAATATGATGTGTGCATAAATTTGGGAGTATTCCTCTCATGTTATGGTAATCCTAGGCAAAAAAAATTATGTGCCTTCTTAGTATTGTAAGTAACTGACTTTCTTGCTGGGGTGTTAAGGAAGTGTTGATGTTGAGAGGTTTCTTTAGCAGGACGTCTACTTGCTTTGTTAAAGAAAGCATAGTCTCTATATTGGTAATTAAAGGAGCATAACTACATTAATGGGGAAGTAATTGATGGAATGTAAAAATATCTCTTATGGTTTTAACAAAATCATTCTGAGGAAAGGTATTCTGAAGAGGGCATGGTGTACATTCTAATAGGTTGGTAGCTACAGGATCTTATCAATAGGTGTTTTTTAGGATACCAATAAGGATAGTGTTTTCTTCTTAGGCCTACAGAGCTAGACTTCAAACAATAGTGCAAAAATTCTAAAATGAGATAGCTTCTTCAAAGTCATCAATCTAAGGGATTGGTCTATCATTCAAGGAAGGTTGAGCTGGTGGATACAACACCAATTTATTGGTGTCATTTACATTGGAAATTAGCATTTTTGTTGACCTAAAACCAATAAAATCATCAAAGGTGGCCAACCATGGGTGACCAAGGCTGAGAGGATAACCCCCCAAATTTCTCTTTGGCTACAAGACAATAAAATATTTTAGATATTTCCAAGAACTCACAGTGATAAGAAGCTCCTCAACAATCCCCTTAATAGTTGATCTATTAGCCATTTGGAGGATGGTGGGCATTGTATGGAGAGTGGTAAGTTTCATTTGTTGCATAGTCTCCATAGTCATCACATTGATGGTTGTACCCAAGTTAATTAAAGTATTGTAGATGAGATAGTTGTATAAGACTTCTCATATCAAAATATTTCAGAGGAACTATATTACCCAACATAACACTTGCTAGTTGGCCAATGACTTGTACTGTTTTAGGATCCTTCTTCTTTCTTCCTAGTTTTTTCAAACGTAGGTCTCTAATAGCTTTATTATAGATAGGAACATCTTCTATTTCTTGAAAGAGTGGGATGCTTATGTACACATTCTTGAGTTGTCCTAAAATATCAAATTTAGGCTCTAGTTCAAGACATGATATGTTCAATCTCTCCAAAAAATAAGGATTGTTAGTTTTTTTTAATTTTTAGATGGATTTGGTTCAGGATTGGCCATGGGTGGCTGTGGATTTGTATGGAGTGGAGCTAGTTAAAAGTGTTCTATGATTATGGGTAAGGTGGGTTGTGGAAGAACACAACTTGAGTGAAGTTGAACTTGATTAATATCTAAGATGTATGTTGGATATTGCATTATTTTAGTGGATTGTGTCAGTTAAACCAATTTATTGGCAAAATTGGGGATGGGTTGGGTGGGTAATTGAGTGGTTTGAATAGGCTACTGAGTGTTTGACATTATGGAAATTTGTTTTTATAGTTTTATTTTTTAGGGAAATCTTTGATTACCTTTCCATCATTGTTTCCATGGATTAGAGAGATAGAACCATTGTTGGTTTTAGAATTACATTGGTTGAGGTTATTGTCCATTCTATTGCATCCATAACTAATTCTGGGGTAGCTACCAACTTGTTTAAGATCAATTTTGATTGGATACATTCATCTAAGAACCATATTAAGGATTATTTAATAATTGAGAATTTTCAAACATAGAGTTTGATGGTATACCTGATATTTGTACCCATGGTTTATATTGAGCCATAAAAAAAACACCTGATTCTCGTCTTATCTTATGGCATGAAGCTTCACTATTTTAGGATTCTCCTTGGCTATGTTGGCTATCCAAAATTTCATGGAATGGCATGTGAAATCCACCTTATTCTTTTTGCATTCAGGGTAATAGGTGGCTAAGGTTTCTTTATTTCTTCTTGCTTCCTCCATGTATGTAATATACTAAGCTGAGTAGCTAGGTGATTGATGATGTTATACTTCATGTCTTAGATCAGGTTGTTAACTTCACCTTTAGATAGTCTTATAGTATATGTTACAGGAAGGGTTTTACCCCTACTTTTGTTTATAGTTGATCTAGAGTAGTTCATACATAGAACTATTAGTTCATCAAATGGTAGTGTAGTAACATCACCACCAGACATTAGATATAGTACCTCCAGACAATCATCTCTAATTCCTTTTAGGGATATCATCTTGATTGATTTCTTGCCCATTATAGTTTGCTTGGATTTTTTCAAGCTAGATAAAAATCTTTCCATATATTCCTTCAATGACTCGTCATGAGCTTGTGTCATTCAAAAAATGTCATCTCTCCTGTAGTTTTTGCCCCTATAATAGTCTTGGTATTTCATCAAAAAACTTCTCCTTCATTTCTTCCCAAGTAGAAATGGCATCATTTTCAATCACCATGAACCATATAAGTGCTACATCTTTGAGTGCTTCTAGAAATATTTTGAGTTTATGAGCATCTTGATTATAATCATAGTTGTAGCATAAGATGTTGAACTCAAAAAGAAATGTATCTAGATCCTCAAACACTTTTATTCTAAAGTTAGGGAGGCTAGAGTGAGGGATATTCTTCATGGGTGTGTTTCCATCAAGAGTAAGGATAGGAAATTTGAAAGTAGTATACTCATTAGTAGTGTTTTCTTCCTGGGGATCCCCCATGAATACTCTTTGATTGGTAAATGGGAGGTTGTTTCTACCCATGGATCCCCCATGAATACTTATACCTTCTACCTCATTTAGATGTCAACCTGAGGATGTAGACTTGATAGGATGATGTCAGTGTATGTGTACACTCAATCTCTAATTTGACATTCTGCTAATTGTATCTAAGACATTGAAGTGTAGTAAATGAAATGCTTGAAATAGAACATAAAAAAAGTATTGTGTGTTGTTTCTAGAATCTGTCACTTGTTTTTGGGGACAACATATCAACTATTTTGGTCTTATAGGCCAAAATTCTCTCTTCCCTTCTCAAAAAAATGTTCTGAGAGCTCAAGTTCTTCAATTATTCAAGCATTTTCAGTCAAGGGACTCGCAGGTTCAACAGGTTCAACAACTTCAATAGGTGAGCTCTCACTAAGGAACAACTTCCAAACACTTAGGCATTTCAAGGCTGGTTCAACACCGGGGTTCAATCAAAATACTTAACGGCAAGCTTCAAACAAATGGAATGAACCATTGAACCATTGAACCCCACTTCAGCAAGGTTCAAAGGTTCAACGAGTTCAAAGGTTCAAAAAGAGTTAAGCACTCAACGACTTCAAAGAAGTTCAACCGCTTCGAAGAGTTAAACAAGTTTAAAGACTTTGGAAACTTCAAAAAGTTCAACAGACTTAAAAAAAAGAAGACTTCAAAGAAGAAAAATTGAACTGTTGAACCATTGAACCTTGAACCAAAAGAGTTCAAAGTTCAAAGGTTCAATGAGTTTAATAAAGTTTGAGAGACTTAGAAAAACAAATGATTCAAAGAGCAAAGAATGAACCATTGAATTGTTGAACCTTGAACCAAAAGAATTCAAAGTTCAAAAGTTCAACGAGTTCAACAAAAATGAAAAGGATCTAGAAAGTTTGAAGGACCAAAAGATTTAAATAAAGAGAATGAACCATTGAACCTTGAACCAAAATGGTTCAAAGTTCAATGGTTCAAGGAATTTCAAAGTTTGAAAGGAAGCTTCAAGCAAAGGAAGGAAGTGAAATATTCTAAAAACAAGTTCAAAGAAATGCTTTAACCAAAGAGGAAAAGAAATTGAATGTGGCCCTTCAAAAAGAGCCGATTGAACCAAAGAGTTGATTGAACTGCTTGAACCATTGAACTGATGCACTTCAAATGGTTCAAAGGTTCAAGGTTCAAAGTGGTTTAAGTGCCTAGAGACCAGTGATGTCCCCATGGATGTAAACTTCATAAGTAATGAAAAAATTGCTGATGTTCAAATGTGGCACAAACTTGAGAACAAACTCAGCGACCAACTAAAGAAGCTAAAAGAGCTAGCAGAAAGGGAAGAGATAGCCCAAGAGCTCAGATCATGAAAGAAAGGACAAAACATGGCAAGGAAAGAGAGAAAAAACTATAAGAAATCCAAACATATCTGTAAGAGAGTTATTTCCAGTAGGTGAAATAGTCCACCAATTAGACATCATAGCATAGACACTCAAGGACGTGGCCTATTTTTCTCCATTGAGTAAAGGTGAAATGGATAGTTGTGCACATATCAGGAAGAGGACTAGCTGGGCCATACTTTGAAAGGAGATACTTGAGATGAATTGACATGCTACAGTTAAGGCTGATGCCCTGTCCTAGTAAGGCCCCTTCACAGAACTAAAAATACATTCAAGGCATTGAATGTAGTATGGGCCATTCCATGAAACAAAGCTCCCAAGTCTTTCTTGAAGCGCTATATATTATAATCTCTTATTTTATGCAAAGGAGATCTCTCTGTTATTAGAAGAAAAACTCTGCCCAAATTGAAAGGCATTTTTTGAGACTTTGAGCTCAGATTATTAATGATATTTCTTTATTTGAATGAGAAAGCAAGTGACCTTTCAGACTTTGTGTTGAGATATCTTGTGTTGTTTAGGGGATTACTCTTATGTTCTATTTCTTGAATTCCATCTTGTCCATTTAATTAACTACGTAGAACTAGTGGAAGTAATCTGAAAGGTGTCCTAAAGCTGACTGTGGAAGACTTTGTGTTGCTAAAATTGTCTATAGTGTGTGTTTTCTATTTCTATGTAAGGGATATTGGGAAGAATTTATGCCCCCATTATCCTTCATAATATTTTACTCTTTGGCAGTTGAGGTGGAGAATTTGTGCTACACTTCATTTTTTTATGTTACTATGCCCTATTTTAGTGAGGGAAGCAACGAAAGACTTTGTGCTTTCATGGGTTTCTTGTGGTTACAATTATTACCCATGAAGAATCATGTTGTTGACTGAATATCACTTCTAAAAGAAGAGAAGTACCTTCAATAATTACACCAAAATTCTCCTCTGTCTATTAACATCATCTCTAAAAAAAGAGAGATGGATGGTGTTATCCTACCCTAAGTGTTATTTTCATCTTATATTTATAGTATATTAATATATAATACCTTATAGTTATAGGGAACCTCCCCTTGATGAGAGGAGAGATTTGTCCCCTTTTGATGTGGTTGACCTGCACATTTGGCTGATAAATCTCCTTATGCTATGGTTGAAATATCTATTTTTCCCTTAGTTAGCTCGTTATAAAATATTCATGCAACAGTTTTTGGTGACTTTGCTAGGGAAGAACAAGCAATTTGGACTCTCAAGCTCCAAGCTGAGGTAGGGCTAGTTCTTTTCCATTTTTATTCTACAATCTGGTAGCTCCATGCTATATAATAAGCTAAAAATCTCAAGGTGTTGTTGACCCTATTTTCTAGTTGGTGTAGCAGAGAAATTTTGATTTGTTTCCTCCATAACCTCACCTTCAATGAACTAGGAGTCTTCCTCCTACCAACACCAGGTCACTAATACAAGGTAGAGCTTCTTTTTCCTCTACTAGCAAAGCTTTGCCCATACATACTCCACCCAAATTTGTTAACCCTCCTTTCCATAGTCATACAATGGCATCTCAAGGCCCCTAGGGTAACTCTTTTGGCCCACTCAATTTAACTCCACCTCTACATGAGCTACCACATAGTTACAAGAAGAATTTCCTCAAGTTCTTTGGTGATGGGAGAGTTCATCTTGATGAACATATTGTAGCCTTCAGCATAGCCTGTGGCATAATAGGTGTGGAGTATGAAGATGTAGCAGTCAAGTTGTTTATGGAAACATTGTAAGGCACTGCTAAAAATTAGTTCTATCATCTGCAAGCACAAATAGTGACTGACTAGAACACCCTCAAAGCCAAGTTCAAAGCAAGGTTCAAGCCTATAGAAGATGTGCATGCCCTGCTATCCCAACTCACACAAATGAAGAAGGAGCCTCATGAACCAATGAGAGATTTCATAGCCAAGTTTGACAAGCTGAGGAACAAGATTCCTACAATTGCTTAGCCAATAGTGGAGAATCTCAAATGCTTCTTCATCAATTCTCAGCTACCTAAAGTGAGTTTTCTATTGAGATGTGTTAGCCACATAAACCTTACTGTAGTGCAATATTTGGCTACTGAGATGGAAGATGATCTCATCTTGGTAAAGAAGATAAGGAGAGATCCTAACAGAGGTAAATCTTCTTCATCCTCTGAATATCCATCTATAGGCACCATTGATTTAATGGTGCAAAAGCTGGCAAATGAGTTGCTAGCTCTCAAAAAGCAAATGGTATAAGGGATGTCTACTCCTCCTTTGTACTGAGATATACCAAGGAGGACATTTCCCAACTAGTCATACCAAGGTAATGTTGCCAGAAATCAAGGGAAACCAAATCATCTTCCTCCTCCACAAGGGAAGATTGCCATTGAAGCATCTCCATCTAACTCAACAGTTGGTTATCATGAAGCTAAACATGATTTCTCTTTCCAACCTGAGTTTGATCAAGAAAATGATGTTGATCTGTTTAAAGAAGACCAAGATGAATCAGCTGGTGACTCCAACATTGGTTTTCTAAATTGCTAAGATGAACCCAGAAGTAAAGGTGAAGTATTTGATGGATCATGCGATGTATTCACCTGGTCTCAAAACCAGTCAGCCTAGCAAGCTAATAAGGAAAAAACAAAGGAGTGATCTCAACCAGTAATTTCAATTGCTAAGCAGTGAACCACTCTACCTTTTCAATCAAAGGACCCAGTGATTGCTAAAAAGGTAAGTACATCAAGTTTTCCTTCATCTTTTGCTTCAAATTTGTAGACCAGTACCACCCCTCCTAAACACCAAAAGTATGAACTACCTTCCCCTATTCCTAATTCATTTCAGACATTAGATATAGTTGACCATGCTAAGAAGGCCAAAATTCAAATGTCTGAGTTCAAATTCTTGTAATCCAATCCTAAGCAGTTGGATAAGTTAGTTCAATGCATGAAGAATAAGACCATCCCTACAGGACAATAAATTTTGAAGGTAACTCCTAGTCCTTCCAAGAACACATCCACCCCAAATAATCTTGTGATTACTCCTCTAGCTACCCCTAGGAAAATAGAACCATTTTATGTTTCCCTGCTGATAAATGGACACTAGCTGAACAATTACATCATAGATTCAGGTGCATCTGACAATGTCATGCCTACCAAAGTGATAGAGTCTCTTGGACTCATGTTGACCAAGACCTTTGGGAGGTGTTTCTCCATGGAGAACAAATAAGTGCCACTATTGGGACAAATCAAAGATGCCCAATTTGCCTTTGCAACATTTCTAGATAAGAAAATTAAGATGACAGTCCTAGTGGCCAACGTCCAAGCCTCATACAACATTCTTTTTGGGTTAACTTTTTACAAAGATGTTGGTGGTGAGTTAAGTATGGACCTGTCTAAAGTGAGGATCCCAGTCAAAGGCATCATGTAAATATTACTCCCTGAGAAGGAGGAAAAATATGTTGTCACTCAAATATCAGTGCTTGAAGCTCAAATTTTATTTGAGTCTTCAAGGATGGGTAATTACTTCATGACTACAAAGGATGTTCCTATCCTAGCTAATGAAACTTCTAAAAATGACAATCTAAAAATTGGTTTAAACAGAACAACAGAAGGATTTGTAGAATGTAGTATAAATTAAAAAGAATCCTCCCCTCCAATTAAAAGAAAATTTGAGGAAAGCATAGTTCCTGATGATGTATGGATACCAGAATTTGATGGTAGTTGTTCTTCTACCATCTCTGGAGCTAGGATTGTTCTAATATCTCCTCAAGGAGATATTTTTCCTTTTTCATATAAATTATAGTTCAGTAACACTAACAATACTACTGAATATGAATCACTGCTGCTCAGATTAAAAGCTGCTCAAGACAGGGGCATCAAAATCTTTCACGCTAAAGGAGATGCTAAACTAGTGGTTTTTCAGGTGAGGAACCTGTATCAAACCAATAATAGAAGATTGCATCATTACTGTAATCTAGTTTGGGATCAAATTGAAAGCTTTGATGCTTTTAGAATCTCTACAGTGCCTAAAGAATTCAATGACCGAGCTGAAGCATTAGCTATTTTGGCAGCTCTCTTGGTTTCTCACCAATATTTTTAAGGAGACAAGTACACCATCGAACTAGTCTTTTGACCAAGTGTTCTTGACAATGCCAATCATTGGCAAGTGTTCAATGATGACAACCAAATCATCACCTTTCTAGAACAAAAGGATAGCTTTAAATAGCTTCATTTCAAAGGCAATGGACCACTACCATGGAAATTAGTTTAAGAAATAATTCTAGATGTAGGTGAAGAATTCTTGTAGCTCAAAGGGAATAAAATCCCAAAAGGATTGGTTTCTCTTGAGAAGTTATTTGATAAGCACGATAGATTCATCAAGCAGCAATAAAAATATTCAAGTTCCTCCCAAGAGTTTGATCAGATAAATTTGGGTACCAAGGAAAATCCTAAGATGGTGAACGTTGGGAAATGTTGCACTCTTGAGGAGAAGCTCAAATTTACTACCCTACTTCACCAGTACATGGATGTTTTGGCATACTCCTATGATAATCTAAAATCACTCTGACGTAAAGAAATTCGCCATGAGATTCCTCTCAAAAGTGATTCATTACCTCACAAGTAGAAATCTAGGTAGTACAACCCCAAAATATTAGGTACTATTCTATCTAAAATTTAGAAAATGTTAAAAGCAAGGATAATTTTTCCAATCCATCATTCCACATGGATTGCAAACATAGTTCCTATGAGAAAAAATAATGGCAAAATTCACCTCTGCATGGATTTTAGGAATTTGAATCAATCTTCCTTAAAGGATAATTACCCTCTACCCATCATAGATCAAGTCCTTCAGATAGTGACTGGTTCAGAGATGTTATCAATGCTAGATGGTTTCTTAGGGTAGAATCAAGTGGAAGTTGGTGAAGTAGACCAACATAAGACTACCTTCACCATGCCTTGAGGCACCCTTGCATATTAAAGAATGCCATTTGCCCTGATAAATCCTAGTGCCACTTTTTAGAGAGCAATGAACCTTGATTTCAAAGATGAAATGGGTAAGTTCATTATGGTGTACCTTGATGATTTAATAGTCTTTTCCAAGCATTGTCCTGATTGCCTACATTATTTACAATAAGTGCTGGAATGATGTTGATAAAATAGCATTTATCTAAATCCCAAAAAGTCAATTTTTGGGTTTACAGAAGGGAAACTACTTGGACATACTGTGTCTCAGGAAGGCATAAAGATTGACTTAGAAAGAGTCAAATCCATCCAAGAGCTTACTCTACCCACTAGTAAGACTACAATTCACTCTTTCTTCAAAAAGGTGAATTTTCTACGAAGGTTCATCCTTGAGTTTGCAGAGAAGACTTACCACATTATGGACATGATGAAGGGAAAGGCTACTTTCAGCTGGACTGAAGAAGGCAAATCAACATTTCAAGACATCCAGATAACTATTGCCCATGCCCTAATTCTAGTTTGTCTAGATTACACCAAAGTATTCATAATGTATAGTTATGCTTTTGAACACACACTTTCAGATATCCTGGTTCAACAGAACAAAGAAGGTGTGGAGTTTCCCATATCCTTCATGAACTGTCCTCTCAAAGCTCATGAGCTGAAATATTCAAACATGGAGAAGCATGCTTACACAGTGGTAAAGGTGGTAAAGCACTTCCATTTTTACATCCTAAACTCACACACTGTTGCCATGGTTCCTGATGTAACAGTCAAGTCCATATTAACTTAGCAAGAGTTTGGAACCAAAAGGGGAAATTAGATTGCTAAAATCTAGGAGTTTGATCTAGTTATCAAACCAACAAATCTTGTGCAGGGAAGGGGCCTCTGCCAATTGATTGCTGACAACATATCGGGAGAAACAAGGCATGAAAGAATGGAGGTTGAAGACGTGCCAATAGTCCTCTTTGTCACCACCATGAATGAGTGGTATTTAAATATTACTCATTTCCTTACCTATGGTGAGTGTCCTGCTCACCTATCTCATAAAGAAAAGAGGATTGTTAAGTTAAAAGTTACCAATTTTGAGCTGTGGAAAAATGGTCTATATAAGAAGAACCTTGATGGAGTATTTCTTAACTACATGGACAAAGTGCAATAGAACAAACTTTTGGAATCCTTCCACAATTTGGCTTATGGAGGAAATTTTTCTACCCTTGTGACTGCCCATAAGATTCTATGAGCTAGGTATTATTATCCTACCCTATTTCAAGATGCATACAAATGGGTACATAAATGTGAACTTTGTCAGTAGTTCGTTGTAAGACCCAAATTGGTTGCACTGCCTCTCAAACTTGTAGTGATAAAAGAGCCATTTCAGCAATGGAGAATTAATTTCATTGGTGCTATAAACTCATCTTCAAGCACTGGACATGATTTTGTCCTTATAGCCATAGATTACTTCACCAAATGGGTGGAAGCTATTCCAGCCAAGCATGCTACTTCAGAAGTAGTATGCAATTTCCTCAAAGAAAACATCATTTCTAAGTTTGGGGTCCCAACCAAGATTGTGACTGATAATGCAACCTATTTCTCTTCTCATGAGATTACCTAGTTCTATTTTTATTATGGGATCACCCTCTCCCACTCTTCTGACCATTTTTTGCAAGGAAATGGTTAGGCAAAATTGAGCAACAAGAACCTGATGACCATTATCAAGAAGCAGGTAGATGAAGATCAAAGAACCTGACATAAAGCATTGTTTGATGCTTTATGGGTAGACAGAATTACACCCAAGAGGTAAATAGGTATGTCACCTTTCCAACTTTTGTATGGTCTCAATGTAGAGATACCAAACACCTTAGAATTTCCAGCACTAAAATTGGCAAAGGTGATTGAAGATCAGACATATGAAAGCTCCATCGATAAGAGGATCATGTGCTTAACTAAGTTAGATGAGCAGTAAACTATGGTGGTGGACTGAATTGCTATGCATCAATGTTTGGTGAAGAAGCTCTTTCATCAGAAAGCAAAAACTTATGATTTTTAGATTGGTGATCAAGTTCTATTATGGGACAAGAGAAGAGAACCAAAGGGAATGCATGGAAAATTTGATTCCTTATGGAGAGGCCCATTTGATATTCATTAGCTCAATGGTGAAAATATTTTCCTATTGAAGTATTAAGATGGCACATCCTTTTCTCTACCTCACAATGGATAGCATTTGAAGCACTTCAATTCTTGAAGTATCAAATAAGTCCAGTTGTACATATGTTTATTTGTATAGTCTTTAGTTTTATTTGGTGCTTTTTGTTTTCATTTTTTGGCGCCTTTTTTTTTGGGTAGCGTGACTCTATAGCCCAATGGCATACTTAAAGGCACTGGAGATTCTAGATTCTACTCCTTTAAATTATTTTTACAATCGATGAAAGTTCCCTAATGGGAGCCAACTGTTGTTCCCAAAATCTATCACTTATTTTTGGGGACAACATATCAACTATTTTGGTCTTACAGGCTAAAATTCTCTCTTCCCTTCTCAAAAAAATGTTTTGAGCACTCAAGTTCTTTAATAATTCAAGCATTTTCAATCAAGGGACTTGCAAGTTCAACGAGTTCAACAACTTCAATAGGCAAGCTCTCACTAAGGAACAACTTTTAAACACTTAGGTATTTCAAGGTTGGTTCAACATTGAGGTTCAATCAAAAGACTTAGCGACAAGCTTCAAACAAATGGAATGAACCATTGAACCCCACTTCAGCAAGGTTCAAAGGTTCAATGAGTTCAAAGGTTCAAAAAGAGTTAAGCAATCAATGAGTTCAAAGAAGTTCAACCACTTCAAAGAGTTCAACTAGTTCAAAGACTTTAGCAAGTTCAAAAGTTCAAAAAGTTCAATGGACTTAAAGAAAAGAAGACTTTGAAGAAGAAAAATTGAATTATTGAACCATTGAACCTTGAAACAAAAGAGTTCAAAGTTCAAAGGTTCAACGAGTTCAATAAAGTTTGAGAGACTTAGAAAAACAAAGGATTTGAAGAGCAAAGAATGAACCATTAAACCTTGAACCAAAAGAGTTCAAAGTTCAAAGGTTCAATGAGTTTAATAGAAAAGAAAAGGATCCAAAAAGTTTGAAGGACCAAAAGATTCAAAAAAAGAGAATGAACGATTGAACCTTGAACCAAAATGGTTCAAAGTTCAAAGGTTCAAAGGTTCAAGGAATTTCAAAGTTTGAAATGAAGCTTCGAGCAAAGGAAGGAAGCAGAAGATTCCAGGAACAAGTTCAAAGCAATGGTTCAACCAAAGAGGAAAAGAAAGTGAATGTGGCCCTTCAAAAAGAGCCAATTGAACTGCCTGAACTATTAAACCATTAAATTGATGCACTTAAAATGGTTTAAAATTTCAAGGTTCAAAGTGGTTCAAGTGCCCAGAGACCAATGACATCCTCGTGGACATCAAATTCATAAGTAATGAAAAAACCATTGATGTTTAAATGTGGCACAAACCTGAGAACAAACTTAGTGACCAGTTGAAGAAGAAGCTGAAAGAGTGAGCAGAGAGGGAAGAGATAGCTTGAGAGCTCAGATCATGAAGAAAAGGACAAAATATGGCAAGGAAAGATAGAACAACTATAAGAAATCCAAAAATATCTATAGGAGAGTTATTTCTAGTAGGTGAAATAGTCCACCAAGTAGACATCAGAACGCAGACACTCAAGGATGTGGCCTATTTTTTTCCATCGAGTAAAGGTGAAATGGATAGCTATGCACATATCAAGAAGAGGACTAGGTGGCCCATACTTTGAAAGGAGACATTTGAGATGAATTGACATGCCATAGTTAAGGTTGATACCCTGTCCCAGCATGGCCCCTTCACAAAACTGAAAATGCATTCAAGGCATTAAATGTATCATGGGCCATTCCATGAAACAAAGAACCCAAGTCTTTTTTGAAGTGCTATATATTATAATCTCTTATTTTATGCAAAGGAGATCTTTCTATTATCAGAAGAAAAACTCTGACTAAATTGAAAGGCATTTCTTGAGACTTTGAGCTCAGATTATTAATCATATTTTTTTATTTGAATGAGAAAGCAAGTGAACTTTCAGACTTTATGTTGAGATAGCTTGTGTTTTTTAGGGCATTGTTCTTATGTTCTATTTACTGAATACCATCTTGTCCCTTTAATTAAATAAGTAGAACTAGTGGAAGTAATCTGAAAGGTGTCCTGAAGTTGACTATGGGAGACTTTGTGATGCTACAATTGTCTTTAGTGTGTGTTTTCTATTTCTATATAAAGGATCTTGGGAAGAATTTGTGCCCCCATTATCCTTCATAATATTTTACTCTTTGGTAGTTGAGGTGGAGACTTTGTGCTACACTTCATTCTACTATGTTACTATGCCCTGTTTTAGTGAGGGAAGCAATGAAAGACTTTGTGCTTTCATGGGTTTCTTGTGGTTATAGTTATTACCCAAGAATAATCCTGTTGTTGGCTGATTATCACTTTTGAAAGAAGAGAAGTACCTTTAGTAATTACACCAAAATTCTCCTCTATCTATGAACATCATCTCTAAAAAAAGAGAGATGGATGGTGTTATCCTACCTTGAGTGTTATTTTTAGCTTATATTTATAGTATATTAATATATAGTACCTTATAGTTATATGGAACCTCCCCTTGATGAGAGGAGAGATTTATCCCCTTTTGATGTGGTCGACCTACACACTTGGACGATAAATATCCCTATGCTATGGTTGAAACACCTATTTTTCCCTCAATTAGCTGGTGACAAAATATTCACCCAACACTATGAAATAATGCTTATGCATTGGAAGCTTCCTTAAACAAATATAAGAAATTATGTAAATCACATAATTCAAAATTAAATCACACAATGCATAAAGAAATCAAATAACATGCTTACTTATTAAATTGAGTTGGATTGTTATTGTAAGGCTTCCAAAGAGGGCCCTTCTTCCTTCCATCTTTAAAATTTAATCCTTCCTCTCACAACACTTAATTGAACTCAGAAATGCTTGTTCATATTAATCAAAATTGTAGCAATAAATTATTGCAAAAAGTTACAATAATTACTACTTGATAAAATGTACTTATGATAATCTCTAATCAACATCAACTACATCTCAACTCTGTTACTAAATATTTATATACCATAGAGGATATTATTTTATGAAAAATAATATACACATTTTATTGTAAGATACATTTGATTTAGGATAACCAAAATTGGTTCCTTTTATTAAAGTCATCATTCATGGGAATTCTGCATTATTATTTTAGGATAAAAAAGATTATTTCATTCTTAAACCCCTTCCTTATTGATCTCTAAGGAGGTTAGAGTCATTTTTGTGAGTCAGTTGGAAGAGAATCAAAATCTATTCATCCACCACTTTTGTCATGTAGTGGTTGTAGATGGTTTGTGTAATGAGATTCCTTTGCTGCAAGATGTTTTGCGCTATATACCAATCTCTCCAAAACATCCTTAAAACATATTATAGAAAAAGTGTCCTAAATAAATACATAACCATCATATATTTAATTCTAATACATAATTTCAACTATTTAAAAGAGTATAGAAACATAATGCTATGTGGCTTATGGAAGTAGGAAATTGTATGGAAAAGTGTTCAAAAGCATGGTTAACAAGTAGGGTGAGTACAATAGATGGACACAAAAACAAGACATTTATGGGGCTCATCATGGGACTTATTACACATGTTAAATAATTCATATTCATCCCTAACCACCTTTAACCATGCCAAAATAGAAGATCAACCAAGCCAACTTTAAGCATACTAAGACAAGAACATTTCACACTTTGTCATTATCACTTAGACTATAAAAGCACTTCATCCATTGACTTGGACACCTCTATGAGATCATTGATACTCTCCAAAAATTGAGACCAAAGACTGTGAAGGATAATCATGATCAAGGTGGACTGCTTGCTAAAGCAAAGAAGGAATTAGATATGAAGAAGATATAGAATTTATCTTCTATCTAGATAGAAAAAGAAGATCACAATGATCATCAAGTAAAAGGTATGAATGATATTGTTTGTTTCAGTTGTCATCGGTATTAAAATAATAGGTTGAATGAGTTCCTAAATAAAAATAAGGTGTATAGAGCTCTTAATGTGTAAGGAAGTTGGGTATGGAAACCTAATCTTATTAGAAGAGATTAGACTGAGACCAAATATGGTTTGTTTGCCATGATAGACATGAAGGAAAGTCAAGAGTTTATATTGACAAAATTTATTGACAAATTTGAAGGAAATAATAATGTTAAGTATTCATTCAAAATCAAATAGAACTACAAGTTAGATGAGATTATGGAGATATGGGACTCTCCAGAGTTTTGGGACTTTTAATCTCTCTTTGTCAAAAGGGTGTCTCTGTAAGCTTTAAGGGGACACTTTATATAAAGAGGAAGCATGGTGGATGTTGCTTGGGTCTTGATTGATGTTGTAAGACAAAGAAGGTCATGAGAAGATGTTTTAGCTTATTTTGAAGGAATTTATTGATTTGCAAACCTATGTGTCAAGATACTCTTTGGTGGATCAATTTACTCTTAGTTTTTGAATAGCTAGCCTAAAGGATGAAAGGCAGTGACTTGAGGGTTTGATGTCTACAAACCCGAAGGTATGTGTTCATGATGATAATGGCTCAATTTTGGTATATGTAGCTAAGTGAACATCAGGTGGAGAATATGCAATTTTTTCATTAGTTTGTGACATGCTTGTAATGCATGGTTGAGCCCAGTTTAGTGTTTTTTCTCATGAAAAAATGTTGGCAGTATGTACAAGGTCTGCAAGCAAGGTTATAATGGGTGTTTCCAAATGGCATAGTAATATCAATGAAATTTAAAAAATATTTTGATGCTTAAAATTTTTGTTTGACCTTATTATAGCTTTCTCCAAGTGGTTTTATGGTTTGAAGATATGTTACGGTCAAATTAATGATTTTTGAGTGCTCTTGGTTTTCTCAATTTTGGCTTAAGGATAAGTAGGCCTAAAATGGGTTATAGGATGTATGGGTTCCCAAAGATGTGAAATTTTATATCTTGGTCTAGAAGTGTGTAATGGTTGTTTCTAGGTGTATAAGAAGTTTTATAGGTGGATATTGACTAGAAAGGTTTGTTGACTCTATTTATTTTGAGATTCTAGGGTTTTGGGCTCTACTAGAAAAGTGGTTTGCCTTATGAGTTGAGATATAAGGATTATTAATAGGTTTAATGGGATAAATGGGTTGTAAAATAAAGCTTCATATAGATCTAAAGGTTTGTGGATTTTAATTTATTCATGTTTTAAGCAAAATGGAGGCCTAATTGGCTAGTAGGTTTGTGAAGAAAGTATATTTAAAAGGATGAGATAGGCATTTAAAATTGGTGTTATTGAAGGTGCATATGATAATGCTCCATATATGAATTTTTAAGTCCTGAATATGTGTCTAATGAAATTTGTGGGCTTTTCAAGTTCTAGGTAAGGTTACAAGGAGTCTAAACAAGCCCAATATGAAGATTTTATGTTTTTGTTTAATTTTTACATATGATAAAGGCATGAGTATTTCAATTTAATTTATCATGTTGATTTATAACATGTTTCATATTTGATGAGTGGAATGAAGTTTTTTTGGTAGTCTTTGAGGTGGCTTGAGAGAGAAGGCTAGTAAGCCTATGTGATGGTTCTTCATAGGGTGTGGAGATCTAAAGATGCTCAAGAGGTGTAATGGCTCAATGATCTTATGGGGAGTCCCTTTTTAATTATTATAAAGATTATTTAAATAATTTATTGGTGTTTAGTCCTCATTGATAGTAGTGCATGATCAAAGGAGAGTGTTGTCATGAAGCATGGTTGAGAAGTTTAAGGTAAGAAGTGGTATGCATAGTGTTAGGGGAATTTTGTATCATCTCTCATATGTGTTACTTTATTTTTTTGGTAAAATTATTACATTATATGGAGCATGATGTTAGGGGGATATTTTTAAGCTCTGTGGATAACTTGTTATCTCCAAGGATCATAATAGTCTAATTTTAGAGTAGAGATTGATATGATGACTTGATCAAACCAAGTCATATGTTTTAATAAGGTAGTGGATTTTCATGCATGAGAATAGGGATCTTTTGAGTTATACATGTAAATAGGTCCAAGGATCATATATGCTGAAGTTCAGAGTGATGAATGTCAAAGGGGGAGCAATTGTTTCATATGTGCTATTAAGTATCCTGAGCTCTTAAAAGTATATTTGAATACATTCTTGATGTTAAGAGGAGTTTGGTGGATATTTATTCCACTTTTTAATTTAAGGAAAATGGGGATAATTAAATGAAGAGGAGGTTTCCATCAATGACAAAGGGGGAGATTATTGGCAAGTGTTGTCATTGATGTCAAAGATTTATGTCATGTGTGCTTTGATGTAAAAGGTAATGACAAAGTGTTGATGAATGTTATAGATGATGAAATAATTTTGAGGGGTCCTATCTGATGTAAAGGGTTATTATAGATATTTTTTTCATAATTGAAATTCATCTAGTAGTCCATAGCTTTCATTTAGACATTTTGGGTCTAGTGGTAGAAAATCTTAGGCAGTTTGTTGACATCATAATTGTCATGTGTGGATGAGTCAAGGGGAGTTGTTCATATGGTTATGATAAAATTAGTCCCAATTTGATATTTTATAAGTCTAAAGTCATATAATAAAGTGAAACCAAATATATGTGTGTGTAAATATTGTCTCCTAAGCATTTTGATAGTGTTTTCTATGTTTAAACAAAGTCAAGTAAGCAATTTGGTGATGTCATACTTCACATGTATGAAAGTTTTAGGAGCAAATTGATATATGTATGAATTAACATATGATATAATATATTATAAAATAAATATTATGTAATGTGACTAAGCATGAAAAAAGATATGCAAGTGCAAAGTTGGGCTCCCAAGTAGTTTGACAATGTGACATTTTGATGTAGTCATTTTTTTCATGTGTGGTATTTTAATAATGAATTGATCATATGGGTTTTTTTTAATTTTTTTCATAATTATTATTAAGTAATTTTCAATTCATGTGATTAAGTGCATCAAAAGATATGCATGTGCAAATTTGGTCTTCCAAGCAATTCTAGGCATTGTTGACTCTGTAGTAGAAAAATTTGAGTGAGTAGATTAATGGTGGTATATATTTTTAAAAAAATATATACCACCATTAATCTACTCACTCAAATGGTGGTATATATTTTTAAAAAAATGTTATAATATTATATTTATATATGGTTTTATTATCCTATGTTATGAGATCATATGGTTCAAATTTTAGATCATGCATCTAAGTGAAACAAAATTTATTGAGGTCCAAAGTTCCCATAGTTGATTTTGCAATAGATAAAGATAAGGACCAAATGAAGCTCCAAAAGTTCATATAATATCATAAAATATTGATCTAAGGGTTTTTATTCAGTGATATGGTAAGAAGTATTTGAATTTTAACACTGAGCAAAGGTAAAGGATGAGAATCTAATGGTTTATGTTTAATCATGTGATTGAGATTGATGGTACAAGTAAAGTCAAAGTGGTCAACCTTTTTGAAGTTTAAAATTTTGGTAGTGGCACACTATGAAGTTAAATTTTGAATAATATCAATGGTATGTGATTAATCTAAGTAGTTAGGACACAATATGATAGCATAGTGTTTGATGTTTAACTGTGACTGTTGGCATTTGGAATTTGCAAAGGGAAAAACTAGTATGTGGTTTTTGGACCATATCTTTTGATCCAAGATGAATTTTCTCATGGTGTAAAGATCAAAGTGGTGTAGGAATTTAAGGCAAATATATTAATATATATTTAAATATCTGAAAGTGTGTATAATCAAAGATATTTAGCTCCAAATTTGACTATGTATTTGACTGTGTTCTATAAGTGACCCAAAAAAGATAATTGAGCTTATGTTGATGTTGTTCCATGTTTTATTATCTATTGGAAAGTGTTGTTAACTCCATGAGGGTAATTTGCATGGTATTTGGAGGTTTTACAAATCAATATTATGTATGAATAATGCTTAATAAGTTGATTGTGTGTTTATTCATAATGTTCATGTGCACCAGGTTAGTGTTTAAGTTGTTTGAGCATACACAAAAGTAAGCAAAGATGAATATGATCATTTGAAGAAGTTTAAGGGGTCATGTGGAGTGGACCTATGCATTTGGAAGTGGTCTTATGTTCTTATTTTTCTCAATGAAATGCTAAATGGGTGAATAAGTCTTCATGAGACCTATAAGAACTACAAGGGCCTAATTGAAAGGTGTAGCTACTTAAGAGTGACCCATAGATGCTATGGCCAACATATGAAGATTGTATTGAGTAGTGTCTTTGTATGATAGATGCCTTAATGTTTAATTCATGCCTAATTACTAACCAAGATGTTGATAATCTTGAATTCTTTATAAATAGTGAAACCAAATGTGATGGTTTCTAAACTTGTGAGAGGCTTTGGTGAGCTTAGATAGCATTGGTATGAAGGAAATAAGAGATCATGTGTGCCCAGTGCATGGATTAATGAGTAGATCAATTTGAGGACTATGTGTATGACCTATGGGTTATGTTTTTGATGCTATAATAGTGCTCTTACAAGTTCATGATGAACAAAGAGGTCTAGGGTGATCCAAAGGGATGCTTTAGACACTTTAAATTTCATAAAAGGATAAATGTTGTTTGTGTGAGCTTGGTGGTTGATATAAGAGGAAGATCAGAGTGTGGTCTATGTGGATGACCTTATGGTCATGTCATTGTTGCTATGATAAATATATTGTAGGTTTGGTGGTTGTATATGAGCTAAAGAGTGGAATGATCCAAAAGGTGGTTTTGGATTCATTATAAGTGTGTGAAGAAGGTTGTGTTATCAGAGGTCCATAATCAGGTGTTGAAAACATTAATTTAAAATTAGAAGTATTCATTTCAAAGGAGGGTCTAAAGGACTTGATCTTCCTTAAGGGTAGTTGCTCCTTGTGAAATAGATGTCTCACTAAAGTCCTTTCATCAAGAGGACTTGATCAAGGTTTTGGGTCAATAAGACTTGACCAACAGGTGGTCAGGAGGTCTTGATCATCTTAGGGGTAGGTGCTCCTTGTGGAACAAGTGTTTCACTAAATCCTAGTCAAAAGGACTTGACTAGTCTCTAGTTTGTAATACCTTATAAGACATGTAGTTCAAGTGATTATAGGCTTAAGAGTGGATTTTAATCCCCAAGAGGGTTTCCCACATAGATGATGTGTTGATGTGTTGTATTCTCTTGTTCATGCTTTAGATGAATTTGCTTTCATGTTTATATTCCTATATCAATTTTATGTATGATGGAATGGTTTTAATTTAATGTACATTATTGTATACTAATTCACCCCCGCTCTCAGTAGTTACTTCCAATACAACACCCCTAAGAGGGCCTCAGACTCACCTATAGTTCTCCCTCTTATGCATGTGTGTAGAATTGTAACAATATTAATATATGCTCTTTCTCATAGTAACCCTTGGTACAAGTGATGTAATTTGACCTTTTGAATGCTTTAAATATTTGATTCAGTCTTGTAGTGCAATTTGATAGATTGAAATAAAATAGTACTTTCATATTAGAGAGTTACCTTATAAAATTAGTACGTGTGTTAGTTAGATTATAGAATTTATATATAGGAACCTTTTGAATTTGAATTATAACCTAGTTAAATGCTAAAATATGACCGTAGGATGGGAAAAGAGGGATAAAAAATAGTCACAAAGTGAAATATATGTAAAAAGATAAAAAGATAAGCCTAGATAGTTGCATCAAAGCTAGACACTAACATCAATACTAGTGTCCAAGACAAATGCAAGTGTCTAGGGGATATAAACATATATAAAATAGGTATAATAGGTAGGGATCCTTGACATACATTGGATAAAGATAAATAGACACAACACACATGCCCAAAGGATAGGTATATCAAGTGAAATAATATGGAAACGAAGAGGTCCATGAGAGATACGTCACTAGATGTAAAATTCTTAGTGAAAATATATCTACATACAAGAAGACTAGAAATATGTGTACTTATACCAAAATGAGTGTCTATATTTTCCCCTTTAATCTAGTAATGCAAGAAAAACAAGAATTAATAGTTTAAAGGAAAAAAATGCATATCGTGGTGTGGACAATGCACCTTGTCTTTGTTTGAGTTTTTCCTTCAATATTTCATTTTTTGAACATTACCTGAAACCAATAATATACCCAAAAAAAATTGATGTATATAATCTATATGTATTCAATAATAAAAATTAGCATAAATAAAGAGCATGGATAAAGTACACCTATGTATGTGTCGCATAGTAAATGGTTCTAGAGTGATAAAAATTGGAGAAGTAGATAAGGGGATTGAAACCTTATCCATATTCTAGCCAAGAAAATGAGTGAGTATACAAGTGGTAAAGTTTGTTTTACCATGGTGGTGTTTTACCTAGAGTAGTGAGAGTTGAGAGGTGATTATGCCCCCAAATCAGAGTAGGAAGAGTCGTGCTTCACCCATCAAGAGTATCATTTCCTAACGAACACAACTTGAGTGTAATATATATATATATATATATATATATAGGGTGAGTGTTGTAATCAAGTTAACCCAAAAAAATTAATGAGACCTAATGATTTAATCCCTCCAATCTCATAAAAAATAAGAACCAACCATTATTGATAGGTAAGGCTCAATACAGTCTGTGAACACTTGATTGGGGTATTACTATGTATAATTTTTGTGCTCTTGTAATAGTCGATAAAATATTTTTGTAATTGTTAAACTAATTTGGATTTTTATATATTAGGCACACATTACATAACATATGCACCTTGAATATGTCTCATGTTGAAATTGTGTGTAGAAAATGGTATCAATGTATAGATTTTTTCCATAATTATGAATTTGGATCATATACTATGTATGTTTTTTCCAATTTGGAGAATGTGTAAAGTGTGGATAACATGATTCCAAATCATGCCCCCACTATATATAGATAAATATAAAAAATTATATGAGTACCAATGTGGAGGACATGTTTTATAAAACATACCCCACTATAAACTGGGAATGTTGAATATTGAATAGGTGTGGACATACTTCCAAAGCATGCCACAATTGAATATGGAGAATGTGTAGACTGTAATTGAGTATGTATAACATGTTTATAAAAATTCCCTACTAATATTCCTCCTTTTTGGAGGAGAGGATATAGGGTATGCTGGTGGTTTGTTTGTAAAAGTAAAATATATGATATGTTTTATATAATTTGTTTGATATTGTTCTAAAAGTATTGTGGATAATAACTTGTAACATTATTTTTGGTAGTATTTGGAATCTAACAAAATATTTTAATGTAGAGAAAATTTTAATGATTTTTGGTAGTGTTTTAAAATTTTCAAATTTGGTATAATATGGTGGGGCTCATTGTCTAGATCCCAATGTGACTTAAAGTTTTAAATTTGGATACCCAAGAATCAGGATATGAGTATTTTAAGTTGGTGTAAAAGTGGTATATTATGTGGGTTGTAATAGAATTTTGAAATCATTTGCAATTTGAAATTTTGAGAATTTTGATCTTTGTGTCTAGATAATAACAATGCCACATAATAAATCCCATTTCTTGATGTGATTTGATGTACTCTAGACTACCTTAGCTGATGAGGATTTTTATGAGATGGTAAGTAGGCTTTTATTAAAATTTATTGGTAATGTTGATTTTTTTAAAATTTTGCATTTTGATGTGTTTTTAGCGTATTTTCATAGGATTTTAGATGATTCCATTGACATCTTAGATGCTTGCATCATCACCTCAATGCAAGTGTCCTTTCTCAAATGCTAGCATCTAACATATATGAGAATTTTGGCATGGGTGACATTATTCAACATTAAAAGAGATAGGTTTGAATGCAACTGAATGGGTTGTTATTGATTAGGTAAGATTGGGAAATGTGGCCCATTTGGGATAGATATTGTATGATATCTACCTCTTCATAGCCCTATCTAAGAGGTGAAATATAGATACATGCACATTTTGGCTTCCCACTGGTGAGATGACCATCACATTAGAGAATGTGTATCATATTGTTTGGCTACCATTTAGGGTCAAGAATGTTTAGGTTGTCAGATATGGTGTTCAAGGCTATATTTAACATTCCCATGTGTATTTTACCAATCAAAGGGATCTTATTAAAGAGTCGAGTAGTCTAATTTTGTTTGATATCATTATTAATGGTGATGTTCCATGCCTATAGAAATTTATTTACTTTTTACTAGCATCATTTGTAGTTTTATAGGGTGGGTCTATTGGTATTCTTATCATATGCATCAAGTAGTGCATCACATTGAGCTTAACTAGACTAGGTATTTATGGGGTTATATTATACTAGCCCACTTATTCAAGGATATTTACAAGTTTACATTGGATAGTCATGGTGGGGGTATTGGAGAAATGACTCTATTGCATGTCTAGGCTTATGAACATATCATTATGGTATAGATAGTTGGTGGTCTCCTCGTTAGATGGGCTCATCCATAGGTTTTTATTGAGTGGTGGGTATTCCTAGGTGGTAGAATTCATACCATAATGGATTATTAGATTACCTTGGATAAGTTTATCTCCATATTAGATTGTTTGGCATCCTTATAGGACTTTTGTTGGGTGGCCCAAAGACATACATGATTTACATAGGGTCTACATTAGTATGTGTTTGGTTGATTATTTTCCTAGTGTCTATGAAATATTTTAATATAATCAAGTTTTAAGATAGTTTTGGATTGAGTATGGAGTGCCCTTGTCATTGTATCCATGGCATCAGATAGTATGGAGTGGTCATAAGTGTCATGATATCTGAGTACCTACTATTATAGATCTATCCCTATGCCCAGGTGATGATCAATATCCCATGCTTCCTTTCACAATAAGAGATGATATGAGGTGTACTGACAGGTATGGATAGTCATGGGTCAGATCTTGATGGCCTTTACTTTTTACTATTTTAGTTTCATCTCCAAGTGTCATTCCTATAACACAAGGTGGTGGTGTAGGAGAGATAGGTGGTGAGGTAGGAGACAATGTTCTTACAGGACCAGCAATGGTAGATGAGGAAACCATTAAGACCACATGTGAGTACCATAGTTTTAAGTTATGCATTTGATTTTTTTATAAAATTATTTTGTATTTATATGTCACTAAGTGGTGTCGTATCTCAAATGTGTGTAGGTAAATAGGAGTGGACCATGGTGGATAAAGTGATAAAGGATCGCAATCACAACATGCCTATAGATATAGCCAGAGATGGATTTATTTAGATATTTGTTGACATTGATGATTTGTATGCACCATTTTTTATCCTATTATGAGAGTTGTGGTAGCATACCATACTACAGCCATAGAGCATGGGGAGTTACATGCAGATCTAGATAGACAGGACATCCCACAATGGAGTCCCACTAAGATTATGTAGATGCTCATTTATCACTATGATACTTTGATATAAGATAATGAGGAGATAGTGTGGATACTAGGTGCTTTTGAGGAGAGAGTATGTGTTCTATGACATGCACATAGACCATAGTTTGGTCCTAGTATATCTACATTTAGAGGTGCTAGATTTGTAAATGTTGATATTGATCAGGATTATACCCAAGGGATGTGGCTCCAAATAATGATTGATATGCTTATTTTTATAAAAAGTGTCTATATATATGACATTGTTCACATCAGTTTTATTTGGTATCAAATAGATTTGCACTATTTAATTCTTTATTGGTCATTATATATTTTTAATTGCATTTATTTCCATGGTGTATGTTAGGATTTAGTAAATTTGTGTAACAACTATGTGTATTTTTTATGTGTGGATTAGATTTATAAAAAAAATCATTACATGTAATGAAATTTGGATGGATATAAGAAATCCTGAATATAATGATCATATGGAAATGGGAATATGGATTGTGTTTTTATAATCAACTATGAAGTACTTGTAAACATAGCCTATGAATCTGTATATATATTTTTAGGTACTCATAGCTACTGTATAAGTTTTCCTTCATCTGTGTCTCTATATGAAGGACCTAATTTATTGATGGTTCTTTAGTAGGATCAGTGTGGGAGAGATTACTCATGGGAGAGAGTACACTAGGATAAATAATTCTACTAGAAGTCATCTTCTATGAAGGCCAATGCACCCTATTTTCCTCATAGGGCTCAACATGGGATGTCTCAACCTTCTTAGATGAGCCTCTAGGATAAGTATGTGGAATGGGTGTAGATATGTCATTTTGATATGTAATGATTTTGTAATCGGCTAACTATATAAGCTTTTTATCAAGATAAAAACACTCATTATCTTGATGACCATTAATACCATGATAAGTTCAAAAGTGTTGTCATTTTACCATCTCAAATTTGTGAGATGGGTAATGTAAATTAGGAGGGAGTCTGATTAATCATTTATCCAACTAGATTTGTAATATGGCATATGGTCCATCTCGATTCATATCAAGCTAAAGTGGCTACTATTTGGTAATGGTATATGGTCTAACTATGGGAGATACTCTATAAGCATGCTCTTTTCCTCTATTCAACACCTTTATTGTTTATTTTGTGACATATGGGGCTGGATATATAGAAGGATTTTTAAGTTGTGTAAGATTTTTTGTAACTTGTTTATTTGCCTTGAAAACAAGATTTTTATCATGTGCAAGTTTGAATGGATAAATAAGTATCTTGATTTGTGTATTCATTAGATTGCATGCATACTTTTGTACATCCCAATATAAAATCTCAAATGAATCAAAGGGCTTATGTAATGTTATTTCTCGTAGTGGAGAAAGAAAACCTCTACTAAATATAAATTATATTTCCAAATCTAAGGGTGTGTAATGTAAGGAATACAAAACATCCTTAAATCCAATAATATAATATTATATAGGCTTATATTTTTTTCATGTAAATGTTTAAAAATGATCCAATGGTAATCTAGGTAAGGTAACAATGAAAATTTGATATAAATACATATTCTATTTGTTTAAAAGTTGATAATATACCATTTGGCAAAGTACAAAACTAGTCAAGAGCCCCTTGGTTTAAGCTACGATAAAAATCCTTTAATAACAAGATTCTATTATGGGCCTAATGTTCAAAAGAGTGTGTATGTTATTGTAAATGAATAAAAGGATCACCTTGACCATCAAAGGAGGATAACTTAGGCATAACAAAGTTTTAAGGCTAAGGATACTCAAACACTTCCCTTGCAATAGGTTGCTCTATTAATGTGTTTTCCTCAAGAATAGATTCATGAGAAAAAACTTGTAATTTTAGAGTATTGAATTGTTGTTTCAAATATCCAATGGTATTCATAATAGATAACATGTCATAAGAATAATTTGAGGCTTTTACTAGTGGTTATAAACTACCATTCATGTAGAACATAGGAATGATGGACTCTTTCTCATTCTCTAAAATAAGCTCATCACATGATCTTTAAATATTTTGTAACAGAACATCCATGTCTAAAGATATAGGTATATCTTGTGGAATAGTTTAAAGTTTAGTATTATTATCATTAAAAGGTGCTACATTGATTTAAATTGTGTGACATATAAGAGGAGTAGGAGGGATAATTTCATTTTTAGGTGCACTCTCATTTTCAAAAGAAAATGCAAAGGAGGAAAGGAAAGAAACATTTGTTATGTCATGTACCACATCAAGATATGTAAGGATGTCACTTTCACTTTGAGTTTTAGTGTTTCATCCTATAGAAATAGGAGTAAGTAATGCAATATTACTATCTACTTTAGGTTCATCATTATTATGTGAGAAAGGAATATTGACATATCTATCATTTACATCCTTGTTATTTTTCTTAAGAAATTATTTTGTTAGGAAACCTTTGGGAAACATGGTATTTTATTTCTTGAATTTATGTGGTTTTACCTTTGTAAAACATACATCAAATATATTTCATACTTTTGTTGTGTCCCTAAATAATGCAAACTGTGTAGTTATTTCCTTAATGTTTTCATATGCACTCTCATTTTTTTATTCAATCAACACAATGGGAGATATGAGACATGCAATTTGTTTCTCACAAATTATAGGGAAAGAAGAAAGTTGACTATTATCATTTGAATCATGCAAATAAGTAATGGAATTTTTAAAACTAGAATTGTTTGTGGAAGGATAAACACACTTGATTTTGTCAATATTTTCATTATGAGAGATAATGGAGGAACATTCAACTTCTTTGGCATTTTTAACATTGGAAAGGGGAGAATCACATTCACTTATTGAAATAACTAAAGAGGGTATGGATGTAATAGTTTGATTTTCAATATTAGGAATGGTATCATTTTACATATTTGTTGGCTTTTTAGTATCATAAAATAGAGGAATAGGAGAGGTGTCATAACCAAGGGGAATTTTCTCACATTCATAACCAAGAGTGGAAACATCATGATCACTACTTTGCTTAGTTATATTTGAATTTTCATAATTAGTTATTTCATTGTCATGGTTGTGATCAAAAGTGGCTTTATCAAAAATTTTGAGTTATTCTAGGTCTTCATATGCAATACATTGATCATAAAGTTGATTAAATAAATAATCATAATTTAACATATGTGCATAACCTTTCATTAATAACTCCATAAAGGTTTTAAATTACTTTAAGATGACTACCAAACACACAACTAAAAGGACCAAAACAATAATGTAATTAAGCATTCCTAATCTATGCCCATATAAGTGGAAGAAATTAGATCTAAAAATAAAATGCATAAATCTAAAATGAAATTTTAAAGAAGGTGAAAATCCTAATATGCAAACTAGGGTTTTGGTTCCAAAAACATAGGATAGGTTCACCAAATGTTTTTAATGATTTTGGATTCATAATAAAAACATACAAGCATTAAATGTGTTTGAGTTCAATCAATTACTACTCAGATTTTAACAATTACAATATAGTATTTTGACAATTTATCTCATTTAGGCATGTGCAGTAAATATAATAAGTACTAAGCAAATAAGGGATAAAGGGATCATATCTTGTTTTCTATTTTTTTTCTAGATTGTGGCAATGATTAGGATTCATCACAAAGTTGTCTTAGATATTTGGACTTTATTCATTCTATATTCTAACTATTTTTTACCTTCATATAGTTGTGTCAATCAGGTACAGTAACATCAATACATATTTTTGTATCTAATACAAGTGTCTAGTGAGATATATACATAGGAGTGACTTAAAATTAAGATCAGGCCTATTCTTCCCACTGTGTAATTATTTTATTCCTCAAATTATGTTTTTATGTGTTCTAGATATAGATAATAAGTACCCCTAGTTCCTCTACATTATGACTCTTGTAACATGGTAAAAAGGGTTAGTAACATGAGTCAAGCTATCCTCGAAAACCCATTTTTTCTAATACTAATAGGGCCTTAGAATCAAAATCACATGTAGTTATCCTAAGAGGGCCTCAGAAGCACATGTAGTTTTCCCTCTTATGCACGTGTGTGGAATTGTAATAGTATGACTATATGATCTTTCTCATAGTAACCCTTCATATAAGTGATCTAATAGTATTTTTAACCTTTTGAATGCTTTAATATTTGATTCAGTATTATAATGCAATTTAATAGCTTGAAATAAAATAGTAATTTCTTATTAGAGATTTGCCTTATCAATTGGTAGGTGTATTAGTCAGACCATAGCCTTTATATATATGAACCTTTTCAATTCGAATTAAAACCTTGTGATATGATAAAACCTAACCATATAATGGGAAAAGAAGGGTTAAAAAGTGACAAAAAAATATATGGATAAATATAAAAATATAAGCCTAGATAGTTACGTCTAAGCTCAACACTAATGTTGATGCTAATTTTTAGGACAAACATAGGTGTCTATGGGCTTAAAATATATAAAAATTAGGTACAATAGGAAGGTATCCCTAGCATACATTGGATAAATATAAATAGACACATCACACAGTCCCAAAGGGCTAGTACATCAAGTGAAATAAGATGGAACTAAAGATATCAATGAGATATTGTGTCACTATGTGTCTAATTCTTATTTAAAAGGTATATACATACAATAATATTGAAATATGTGTACTTTTACCAAAATGGGTGTCTATAATATCTTGTATCTACATCCTCTTTGTGTGCTACTTATTCTTCATCTTCTTCTTTAAATTATTCCTCTACCTCTCCACACTTGTTTCTTCTGCTACCTCCTCCTCATCATTGTCTTCTTCCAATGGTGTTTGTAAAAAAAAATACCAAGCCAAGTTGGGTCTCTATCTACTCAGAAATCTATGAATAATGAGTTAAATGAGGTAATGATGGGATAATGACTTGTGTTTACCTTTTTGATACTCCTCACCCATTTTATTTAACATATTAAATAGAACATTGTGCATGCAATCAGAAATGCATCATGTCTATAAATCAATCCTATTTCAGAGAAGACTGATCATACTTACACTTCTGATTGGGGATACATTAGATAATTAGGAACATCACCAATATATGGATCCACTAGACCCAATTAGGGGATCGTTTATCACAATAATAATACTAGGGAGGCTTCCAAAGCCTCTAGTCAAGCACAATCATATAATAACCTTAATTAGGTCCTATGTTTTCATGTTCATTAACTAATAAAAATTAAATTCTAATCTAGTGCTCACCAAAGCTTGTGGCACAAAGTGGGGGTAATATATGACAAAATTAAACATGCATAAGAGACATATACTCACATCAATATATATAGAATCCTAATGCATGGAAGAGAAATATAAATGCATATATATCTAATCTTACAAAGGAGGAACAAATTTTAGGAATACTTATATTTAAATATGAACCCACTAAGCCTTAATCTATCCCTTGGCCAAGGTGTTTTGTAAGAGGTTGTTATTGTATGTAAGGATGAAAAGAAGAAATCAGCTCTAGGCTACACAACCTATCAATGTATCTGAAAGACTTCTCCAAAAGACAAGATATATCTCTAAATAAAGTATAAAACCCTAAGCCTGATCTTCAAGTAGAATAGTGGATAAACAGATGCATAATATATCTTAATTCTTCTTATCTTCTCTAAATAATGGTGAAATGATCATGTATGTATAGTCAAATTTAGCCCTAAGCCCTTTTAAAAGTGTTGGCTAACAAAGTTGACCCAGTAAACCTAGTACTATTATGAAAAAAAATCACTAGGTCACATGCTAGGTCAGCCAAGAGCTGACCTAGACCCTAAATTAATTTCACTGATAAGAGTATAGGGTCAACCTAGTCGACCTAGTACTATAAATAGTTGAAATGGGTTTTAGGTTAGGAAAATGGGGATGAAAGGTAGGCAATGACTGAGGAGTATACAAGAGAGAAGAATTACTTAGGTAAATGGTTTTCAAGAGACAAATGTGTAGATAGCAAGTGGTAAAAAGGACAAGAATCATGTGAAGCACCAATTTTATACCCATCCCTTTCATGATACACCCCTTAAGGCATGCACTTAGAGAAATTGAGACTCAAAAAGTTCTTACAAGATAAAGAGAGTTAGTAATTGATAAAAGTTTAAAAATATTATGTGTATACATATGCCCCACTTGAAGCTCATCACGTGTCACAGGATAGTGATTTCGAAATTAAACATGATGACACATAATGTTAATGCTAAGTAAAATGTAGTAAGGATCAAATAAGATAAATGAAAGTATCCAATTAAAAAACACATACCTTCACTTACCTCAGTGTTCTAGATAAATAAGGAGACTATAAGAGATGTAAAGGTATCCAATGTGAGGAACACTAAGTGAACCTTTAAATATTAGTGCAAAAAAGAGAAAATTTTTGAATTTTTTTGAATATAGGCATATAGTAGTGGAAAAAATTCTCTATGATGTCATGATTATAGATATTTTTATGATTTGAAAAATGAGTGAGTAAAAATAAAGATATAATCTAAACAAGAAATCTGATGATAAATATTTGAAAGGTAAAGAATTTTGAATAGTAACTTTAAATAGGGCAAAAAGAAAGTCATTTGATATTGTTTGACTTATTAGGGGAGAAAAATAGAGCTTTGAAAGACTAAACAAAATTAAAAAGAGCTAGGATGATGAGGAGATGATAGTTAAGATGAGGAGGACACCTAACAACTATAGCGGGTGCAACACATGTAGGCGACTAAGAATTTCAAACTTATTTTGAGTATTTTAGTGGAAATTAAGTGTTTTATAGAAATTTGTAATTCGAACCATTTATAAAAGCTAGAATGAACCCTAGAAGGTTGATAAGGGTATTAAAGGCCAAATAGGAAAATAGGTTGAAAGGATTAGAGTAATAAATGCTGCAAGCATTTATTACAAGCAGGGGAAATAGTCGATAATCTAAACCAACTAGGTTGACCCAATCAACCTAGTAGGTTAAAAATATTGATTCCATATTTTTGAATTAGTAGGCATGGGTAGACTTGGTTGATTGAATTAGGGTGATGACTTAGTACCTCTGTGCTGTAGACACCTAAATATAGCCATTGATAATTTCCAATCAAGTTTTTTACCAATTTCCACCTAAAATATGCAATTTGGCCTAAAAACACTAAAACATGCTAAATGATGTGAAACTAACATATTCAAGTGCCAATTTTGGCTAGGGTGTCACTAAATATGGCAATGTAATTGATGGGATAGCTAACTTTAATCAGATCATTCTGAGTCAAAATGCCAATTTTGCACCTAGGTACTATGGATTGCTCTTTCCTATCAAATATCTCACATGAGATATGTGCCTTAATTATTTATTATTGGTAACATCATAAATGGGAATATAGTTCTAATGCATCTGATAGTGACTTTCAATTCTAATTCAATTGAATTTTGGACAAACAACAAGGCATTTTGATCAATTTGAGTAATTTGTGCACAAAGTGCTTAATCATACTTAAGAGATAATTAATCCAAATCAGAGGCCTAATAAATAATTATATAGATATTTTTGAATATATCATTATTGGAAATGAATATCTAATATTTTTATCATCAAGTGACCTCATTTCTTGGGAAGACATCTGTAGGCCATAAATGACCAAATATTAGGATTCATGCCCTCCATGTCTCATCAATGCCTTCCTTGATGCCCTCCATGACTCTTAATTAACCATTATTATAATGTCATGATGAATATAATTTTAAAATTATTTTCAAAAATTGAATTAATCCTCAACCACACATCTCAATCTCAGGATGGATGGTTTAGGTTGATTTTAGACATTATAAAAAATCTATAAATAGGAGGCCTTACCACATCATTTCCAAGCTATTTTGGTACAAAGTTATAATTCACAAATATCTTAAATAATCCATTGAAATTAGTGTTTCCATGCCAAATTTATTCCAAGCCAAGGCAAGCCACAATCCAAAGGTGCCAAGGAGATATGGAGGTAACCAAGCTTCCATTGCCAAGGACTTCATGAGCACAAGCCGAGAAAGCCACTATAACAAGCATTTTGGAGCATCTAAGGGAGGTAAAAGAAGGTTTATTTTGAATTTTAGTTATGTGTTTTATTTATGTTTGTTAACAAAGATCTCCCTAATGTTTAGGCCTAGAGATGTTATGCTAGTTAGTGTGTTTCTTTCATTTTATTTTCATTTTGAAACTAACACCATACTAACCATCTTCTCTTGAGTCAAATTCTTAGACCACATAATGGCATACCCGGTGGGACTAGATGCATCCCACACATGAAGAAGAGCATTTTTTAGCTTTAAAATATTAATTTGGATCACTAAAACTTTTACAAATTGATTTTCTAACTTTATTTTATTGTTTTTGTTTGCCACAGGTTTACACAGTAACCAACATCATCTAGTAAGACTAACATCAGTTGGATAGATTAACCAATGTTAGCTAGTAAAATTAACATTGATTAGATACCTATCATTTGTCACATTGGTATAACCAATTTCGATTAGATAATTGTCATCGGTTAGAAAATGTAACCATCATTGGTTATATAAATGATGTCGGTCACTGTGTTTTTCTTAAAACACAAACATGAGATCTCTTTTCTAAAATTTCATTGTTGCAAACCTAAAATAGCTTCAAGGCTAAAGGACATGCTAAAATTTTTGTTACAGGACAAAGCTTGACATTTGTTAAAAACATGTTTAGATCACCTTTTGCATGCTTAAAAATCAATTAGGAATGTTGTTTTGATGTTTAAAAAAAAATAGATGTTTATGGTGAATGTTTTCAAATTTTGCAACTAATACTAAGGGGTAAAATGAACACCACCTCATTTTCCATTTGGGATTAAAAATGAACACACCTTTTTAAAGATTTTTGTGTTTAATTAGTTGTTTAGATTAAATTTTTTACTGGAAAAAAGAGGGATGTTGCATGTATGCTCTTCCATTTGTCCCCTTTAGGGAACCCTTGGAATGAAAATCAACATTCCTATTGCAAGTAGCCTAGTCCAAGGCTTAGAAATAAAGTCATCTAAAGCACTCCCCAAAAACTTGTCAAAGTTTGGGTGACCTTGAAAATGACCCTAAAGTATTTCTACTTTCATGCTTTCTATATTTTTATCCAAACTTGGCTTGGAAAGGGGACTTCATCAACTCTCACAAGTTCTTTAGGGAAGATTTGACCCAGAGTTTCACCTCCTAGCATTGAATTCATTTGGCTCATAATTGGAGCTACACATAGGATGTAGTGGCACTTTGGACATTGCACTACACTGAATGAATAGTAAGATGTAGTGGTTATTAAAAAGACTAGACCTTTTTACAACAAGCCAAGTGATATGGACCCAAAATCCATGCTTTTATTTTTAATTGTTTGGCATGAAAGTCATTGTACAATTGATTCCATGAGAACATTCAAAAACTTGTTAGATCTTAGACAAATCCCCACTTGATATGGAAGTATTGTTGGTGTAAGGTGTACCTCAAGGTCCATGTCGTAGTACTATCATTTGAGAGAAGGGGGGTATAAAAACCCTACTATAAAATGTGCATTTAATTTTTGATGAACACTTAAAATCATCTCAAATAATGTATATTGATAGATTCCAACAAAACCAAACAACTTTGTCAGTTTAGGATTTAAGAGCGATTAATTAGTTAGTCTTGTCCTAGATTAAAGTCTTGTTTAAATTTGAAACTTGGTGTAAACAAACAATTCAAACCAAGCACATATTCTTAATTTTCCTTTAAATAAAGAGGCGTTATGCTACCCACATGAGATCATCAATTTGCCTTGTTTAAAGTTCATCAAAAGCTTGAGAGTCATATCATCTACTTTGGTGTAGTTATGTTTCCCAATTGAGTCTAGACCTTTACCAAAGTTTTTTAAGTCCTTCACTTATAATATAAATTCAAAATTTCACTTTTATAAGTTCATAGGGTTGATGTGTTAAGTGGGTTCACCATTTGTACTAAACTTGAGGGAACTTAGGTTTAAATTCCAATTTGGGTTGAAGGTCATTTAAGAGTCATAATCATTGTCATCACTTAATATACTTAAGCCATTTTGTGCTAAACACTTGCACTTTGAGTCTATGTACCACAATATTTTGAGTCAAGAAAAGTAGTTTTATGCTGTCAAAATTATGGGAAATTATCTTTGACTTAGAGAGCTTTTTGAAACAAACATTTTTGTCACACCTTTTGGGTAGAGTAGTATTGTTACACTACCGAAAACATTTCAAATATTGTTTCATAGACCCTCTTGCTAGAGTTCAAATTTGTTCCTACATTTTCAGACCAATCTAAGTGTACTTTCATGATCTTTTCTCTAGCACAGTTATACTATTCACATTTTTCTAGCTTGTTTGTCAAACGAACCAAGTTTTATACCATTATTTATGAGAAAATAAACTATCTCTAAAAGTGCCTTTTGTTTCATACCTTACACCTAGTTGATCAAGTTCATGACCAAGAATCAAATGCCTAGTGTTTGTTACAAGTGCTTCAAATTCATTAGATTAAAACTTTCATCTATTTTAAAGTCTAGCTTTTGACGTCATTTGGACAAGAGTCCTAGTGCATGCCTTGTTTGAGCTTAGCTTTTGACATCGCGTTTGGCCAAAAGACATAGTAACTTTTAAATTCCTAGATTAGATTGATTTAAAACACCTCAACGTTAGAGTTTGGAATTTTGATTTTCAGTCAATTTACTTACTTATCTTTGTGTGAATAGTGAAATGTTAGATACTTCATGCTAGCTTGTTTTTGCACAAATCTTTACATAAACCTTTTGATCCTTTTGATTAATCTAAACAAAGTTGGAACTTCATAGGTTTTAGATTCTATCCTTTTTTGAGTTTATAGAACTCTTTAACCTTTTATCATAAAGCATTGACAATGGATCCCAACATGTATTCCTACACTCATAGTGGACTCATGTACAGTCTAGGGATTAGCAATGTAGTTGCATAGGATGAAATGGTGTAAGACCCCTATGCAGATAATATTGCTTATGAGATGCATTCTTATCCCTCTTATAATACTCAATCAGGGGCACAAATCCAAGATCCATTAGTTAATTATCTGGTTAGCACACCACCTTATTCAAAACAAGACCAAGAACAAACCACACAATAGCTAGCTATAATACACACAATAGATGAACCAGTTCTTCAATAGTCATATTCTACTAGTATATCTTCCACGTATGATCCATTTTTGTTTGAGAGACATTTGTTAGAGAAAAAAGATGAGATTTTGGTTAGGTCTGTAGAGGTAGGGGCCAAGTTTCCAGTAGACTTTCTCCATGAAAATTTACCAAGTCTAGTAAGAGTGCCCCATAATATCACTTATGATCAATAGGTTTCTTCTAGCAATCCTATGGCTCTAATCCAAATAATGTATCAAGATCTTAATATATCTAATCAAGGTAAAGACATCATGGAAGATCACTTTAATCAAATGTAAATAGCATATCAAACCTACTTAAATATAGCACATGATTTCAATCAGATGAACATGGTGAGTAAGCCTCTCATTGACCTAGTTCCTTCAGCAAGAGTGTTTATAGAGTTAACTAGTCAAGAGAATTTGAGTTCTACCCATTCATATAAACCACTTCGATAGATAACTTGATATGTATGCCCATTATTGAAGAAGTGTCTTCAGCCTCTACACAGAATAGTGAAGCAAATGTAGTGGATAATGTGTAAACAATGTCTAATCTTGATCAAAGTGGTACTAATGCACAAACAACTAGCCAACAACATGTGCCTATAGTTCATCCCATGAGTGCATCATAATATCAAGGAATATGAGTTTCTACACCCCAACCTCAATCGACTACTTCTTCAAGTGTACAACCTATGGGATTAGGTAATTAAACAATGGCTAATGTTATGCCTCAATGATAGAATATGATGAACCCTACTCCTCCTCAATAGGTAATGAGTAGTATTCTACAACAATAAGCACAATCTAGTGTATCAATGCAATAGAGGAAAAATACATTACCACCTTAATTAGGGGTAAAAAATGTTCCACCTCACTAGCTAACAATGAACATACCTCTTCAGTTATAGACCAATATGCCAATTCAAAACCAAGTAATGACTAGTCAATAATGTGTAAATATTGGTTAACGACAGATGTTGAATCTATAACCTATTTCTAGTTCCTCATAGGGATTCATGCAACAAGGAGGTTCCCATGTTTCTAAAGTACCTACTAGACAACCATTGGTTCAAAATGTGCCACAAATTTAGAGATAGGGTCTTGGTCCACAAGTTTCCACTCCACATCAATGTTTGAATAGTTGGCAACATATCCCTTTTCAACCATAGTAGGCATAATATAGTTATATCCCTCCATCCCAACTACAAAATCCTCTAATTCAAACCTTTATTGTCAACCCAAATGGAATATCATGTAACTAATTATGCAATTTCAAGTACATCCTAATCCACATATGCATATTCTTAGTCCATTCCCCAACCAAACCAATGTACCCCAATAGGTATCTCCATCATATGTTGGTCAAAGTGTCCCACTTGTGACCTCCCAACCATCTACCCAAACTAATATTCTCCCTCACACTAATGTTCCTTCTAGTTTCATATCCCATGAATTGTAATAGATGAAGGATACAATTACTGCCATTTAAGCAGGTAAATAGATTAAAAGTTCAAATTGGATGATGTGTGTTATTATGCATTCAACAAGTGTTCTTATTTAGGATATGAACCACCAAAATTAGACATATACAAATGGAAAGGTGACCCTAAGTCTCATTTAACCAAATTCTTTGTCACATGTCAACCAGTGGCATATAGAGACATACCTTTTACTATTGTTCCGAAGGAGCTTGGTTGGACAAGCCTTGGAGTTGTTCTTAAATTTGCCCAAAAATTTAGTAATGAATTTTGATGATATTTTTGATAAGTTTGTACAACACTTTTCCTATAATCTTGAGCATGAGATTTCATTAGTGGACTTAATGCAAGCAAATAAAAAAGTTGGTGAGAGATTTGCAAGTTATTTATAGTGATGGAGAGCCCTTGCAAGCCATTTCACCCATAGTTTACCAGATAAACAATTAGCTACTGTGTTTACTAAAAAATTGCATAGTGAGATAGTTTATCATTTAAAATTACAATATGCACATACTTTCAAGTAAATCATCAATAAAGGATTATTGATTGAGTGAGCACTCATCAATAAAGGAGTTATCAAGCTTAATTAAACTAATCAAAATCAAGGTAACAATTAATAAAATGACCAACATCCCATTCAAGTGCCAGCATTGCAACTGACACAAGCCAATAACCATGAAAGACTGAAGCAATTCCATCACAATAAGAATGTTGTGGGAAATGGAGTAACTAAATCCCATCATGTCCAAATGGTGAAAATATCATCTACGCCACATTTTGAGATAAATCCTACCTAGTAACCTCTCTAAGAAATACCATAATCACAATAACTAAGACCTACACAACAAATACAACAATTGGTGCCATTACAAACCCCTCTTCCTAGGAGAACCATGCCTGCACATCATGTCTTTAGTGACCTAGGAGAACCTATTGAATCTATATTTTGCAAGATTTTTACTAATAATCTAATTAGTTGGCCTATACCAAATCATTATCCACAAAGCATTCCTTATCCTGATTGGTACCATGAAAATGAATTCTGTGATTACCATCAGGTCAATGGGCATAATCTATGAAGATGTGTCCAAGTCAAGAATTTAATTGAGAATATGTTAGATAATGGGGAGATAAAATTGGATAATGGTGCTTCTACTTCCAATCAAACTCTTTGGATTTATCAAAACCCCTTTCCCTAACATAATAATTAGTAGTAGTAAAATGATCAACAATAATGACATGTAGTATCAAAATCAAAGGCCAAACTAATAGAATCAACAAAATCATTAGCAAAACCCATAATGATAAAATAAAGGACAAAACCAAGGTCAAAATGGTAACAACTAATAAACCTACCATGTAGTTTCACATGAATACAATAGGGTTGTGTGTCATGTCATAGGGGGTAGCATTATACCATCTCCATTAATCCTAGACCAAGCACTAATCAGTGTAGATTGTTGTTAAACAAAAAAATTCAACCAAATTACATGGATAATCCTTCTTGACCTAGGGGTGCATATAGACAAACCAAAAAACTAGGACTTTCCATTTTGGACCTTATATCGATAACTCATCCTTGCCATGTGACCACATGTGAGTGCACCGACAACCAAGTCTTATCATATCTAGTCCCACACCATTCCTAACATTTGTTAGCAATAATGGTCCAATATTTAATCTTTATTGTGTAATCATAACTTGGAGGTCAAATATTACTATCGTAAGCTCACAACCATCCACCACTTTGTCATCCAACCAACTCTTCAACCTCAAAATAAACTTTTCACTATTGACCAAGATAAGAAGTTTGACATTATGGAACAATTGTAGAAGATACCAACATAAATTTATATTTTAGATTTGTTGTGAATGTCAATAATCCACATGAACATCATGAATGTGTTTTTGACCCAATTCACTATTGTTAGTGACATATCCCCTGATAAATTTCAATCTTTGGTTGGACACCTAGCTCCAACCCAACAAGTCACATTCAACCAAAGCAATATGTCTTCCATTGGCCCACTCCATAATAATCCATTATATATAGAATTTTACATAAAGTGGCATAAAGTGAAATGTTTCCTTATAGACAATGGATCTGGCCTTAACATAGTGTCTTTAAAGCTCATCAAGCTTCTTGGGTACATAAAGGCAGATCTCCAACCAAAAACAATAACCATCAAAGCCTATGATAATCAGGAAAGAGAATCACAAGGCACCATTAGTTTGACAGTTATCATTGGACCCATGATACACTTTTCCATGTTCTTGATCTTGATTTATCATACAATATGCTTCTAAGAAGGCCTTGGTTACATGAGATTCATGTAGTCCTATCAACGTTGCACCAATGTATCAAGTTTTCCCACTCAGGGATAGAAGTAAATATTATAGGAGATTTACACCCATATGAACACTACAAGCATCTTGAGGCCAAATTTCAAAGCTATAATTATCAATATGGCATGAATCCAAGTTCCAAAAAAGATAAAATAAAGGTTATACTTATTGATCCTTTACCAGATAATTGTATAGATCATAATACCTTGGATTCCCTTTCTCGCATGCCACCTCTTGAAGCTTTCTAATCATTTCACCATTTCAGATAATGGACTGGGAGAGTATGTGACCCATTATACATTTCATATTTCTAATCTTCCTCATAATCCAAAAACCTTTGGTTGACCTGAAGTCACCCTACATATGCATTGGCAACAAAAGAACAAAGATAAGGGACCGGTCACATTTGTACCAGAATCTGGCCTAGACTTGACCCTCTTGAAGGGGATGAACCATGGTTATACAATGACAACCAAGAAAATTGTTATAAAAATTCAAAGTATCATATTCCCAATAGGATCATGGAGCATCATAATTATGAAGGAAGAGGCCTTAGATTGAATCAATAAGGAACCATCAAGCCAATTTTCATGACTAAGTATGAAAGACCTTATGGACTTGGATTTAAACTGCTCAAGGGTAACCCCACATATCTTATTCAAAATCCATCACCAGTGACTAGTGATGATGATGTTGATAGTGAAGTAGAGTCCAATCATAGTCTCACCTTTAATGACCTAGCTAAAACCAACCTGTTTGATTACAATGCCATTTGTACCCTTACCTTGGCAATTCATCACAACCCTTTGCCATTATATTAGCCCCAACTAATAGATTAGGACCAACAAGAATTCAATTTACTAATTGATGAGTTCCATAATGATGAGGCATTCTATGAATTTTTGCGCCTTAGAGATAAAATTCCATTGGGAGATCACAAATCAAGATTCTTAATCACATTGGATCCTATAGCCTATTTTAGAGAGTGAGTGAACACCCTTAGCCAAAAATAAATAATTAAAACATTGAGTTCCCAAAGTGAAAACCTCGTTGAGGCACTTTTTGATTAGGTAAAAACTAAAGATAAAGGCCAGTCTAGTGGTGAAAACCTATTTCAGGCACCATTAGATGGGGGTGTTCATTTTTCTTCAAATTTAGACTAGGAGATTACCAATGATGAATTTACTTGTGGATCCAAGTTTAACTTTGAGAAACAATAAGTATTTGATCAAATTCTTCAAGAATTTCCAACTATTTTTGTCACATGGCTAGATCTCCCATTAGGGGACTTGGATTCATCATGCCTAAGAGAAGTTGAAGAGCAAGTCCTAATGGAGGACCCTGACATAATTCAATAGTTCAAGTCATTACTCACTATCCTAGAAGACAGTTCAACCCTTCTAGTTAAAGATACAATAGAGGTCAATATAAAGGCTCCATCAGACTTCAAATGGATAAAATTAGGCATGCCCCTCACTAAGGAGGAACAAGACGTCTTTACAGCTTTGTTGAAAGAATTTGTAGATATCTTTACATGGGCCTATTCTGACATGCCAAGTTTAGACCCCTCCTTGGTTTTACACCACCTTGTGGTTAATCCTGATTCCAAACTGGTAAAACCAAAGCTATGTAAGATGCATCCTTGCATTATTGTATTGGTAAAGAAGGATTTGAAAAACTCTTAGAAGTAGGATGTATCTGATCCATTGACTACTCAGAATGGATCTCTAATGTGGTACCTATTAGTAAAAAGCCTAAAAGGATCAAAATTTGTATTGATTTTTGGGACATCAACAAAGCTTATCCTAAATGTGATTTTACCTTTCCTAATATTAAAATTATCATTGACTCCATGGTAGGTTATGAAATGCTTTCACTCATGGATGGATTTTTAGGATACAACCAAATCAGAATAGCACCAAAAGACCAACATAAAATAGTGTTCACCACTCCATGGGGAATGTTTTGTTATCACGTAATGCCATTTGGCCTTAAGAATGTTGGAGCGACATATCAAAGGGCCATGACTATAATATTCCATGATATGATGAATGATATTGTTGAAGACTGTGTAGATGATATATTAGGAAAATCCAAAACTAGAGCTGACCATCCAACAGTGCTATGTAAGATATTTGAAAGATTACGGGAGTAGAAAGTCAGACTCAATCCAAAGAAATGTGTGTTAGATGTAACTTTAGGTAAATTACTTAGCTTCATCATATCTCTTAGAGGTATTGAAGTCAATATGGATAAATTCCATGCTATAATCAAGATGCTACCACCAACTAATTTAAAGCAACTCCATAGTTTACAGGGTAAGATCTAGTCAATCTGATGCTCCATCTCTCAATTAGAAAACAAGTGCCATCCATTTACACACCTTTTTAAGAAGGGAGTTATATTTCACTAAGATGATCACTGCCAAACAACTTTTCAACAACTCAAAGACTATTTTGTTAATCCACATGTTTTATTACCTCCTATGCTAGGAAAGCTATTCTTGTTATATCTATCAATGACCAACCATGCTCTGGGGGGCACTCTTGGCTCAAAATGATGACAATATAAAAGATCATGTCATAGACTACCTAATCCATACCTTGGTTACATATGAACATAACTATGCCCTTATTGAAAAAGCTTGTCTAGCCATGATCTTCATAGCTCAGAAACTACACCATTACATGTTGAATAATAAGACCATGGTCATTTCAAAAGTAGATCCACTAAATTATTTACTATATAAAATAGCTTTGAAAGGTAGATTGGCTAAATGGATCATGCTTATTAGTGAGTTTGACATAGAGTATGTCAATTAGAAGGCAATCAAGGGATAAGTTCTTGTAGATCAACTTGTTGAAGCACCTCTCATAGACACACAACCACTCACATTTTAATTTTTTGATGAATCCTTAATGATCATCATTGACACACCCCTTGAGGAGAAACCTTGGAAACTATATTTTCATGGTTCATTTACTACACATGGATAAGGGGTAGGCCTATTGTTTATTACACCGGCCTATTGTTTATTACACCACAAGGGGATTTAATCCCTAAATAATTTAGAATCAACTTTCCTTATATAAACAACATGGCTGAGTATGAAGCACTTATTGTAGGACTTCAACAAGTAGCACATTAGAATATATCTCATCTCCAAGTTTATGGTGATTCTTAGTTAATCATCAATCAGGTCACAAATCATTTTTAGACCAAAGATGACAAGCTAGTTCCATATAAAGCCATGGTCGACAGTCTTAAGCAACAAATTACCAATATTTAGTTTGAGCACATACCAAGGGCTTGTAACAAAACTGTAGATGTCATGGATACTATTGGCTCTCTAATTTGACAAACAAATAAAGCTAGAGAGTATTAGTTCCTTGTCAATAATTTGTTAGCACTAGCTCATGAACCTTCAACCATTGCCATGATTTATGATATTTTTGGTCCTAATTCTATCTAGTACTCAGACCTCTATAACTACCTTCATGACCAAGTTCTACCACCTAACCTACCTTTAAAATAAACCAAAGCCTTCATTCATCATTCCACTCATTATACTCTACTTGGATCCACCCTGTACTATCATAGTTTTGATGGAAATCTACTTCGTTGTTTGACTTTGATAGAGTCTACACTAGCATTAAGAGAAGTTCATGAAGGAGTATGTGGAGCTCATTCTAGCAGGGTAGTCCTATCCAAAAATCTCTTGCATACTAATTATTATTGGCCCACAATGGATGTAGATGCCACTGTATATGCAAAAAAGTGTGATAAATGTCAATGACATGCTAATTTTATTCATGCCCTATAAAAAACTTTAAAACTAATGTTGACACCATGGCCATTTTATACATGGGGACTTGACCTCATTGGGAAGATCAACCCTACTTCATATGATGGCCATAAATATATCCTTACCACCACTGAGTATTTCACTAAGTGGGTTGAAGTTATACCCCTCACTTACATGACTGCAAAGTAAATTTCCAAATTTATTTTCAACCATCTCATTTGCCAGTATGGTATCCCCTCTGACATTATATTTGATAATGGTAGATCATTTAAGAACAAGGATGTAGATGAACTATATACTAAATATAAAATCACACAATAATTTTCTATAGCATATTACCCTCAAGGTAATGGCCAAGATGAGGCATCCAACAAAACCATTGTCAATATTATCAAAAATATTGTCAATGATGTTGATCATGATTGGTACTTATAGATATTCCCTACCCCTTTGGCATACCATACCAATCATCATACCTCTAGAGGAGCCACTCCATACTCACTTGTTTATGGTACTAAATCCATCCTTCCCATTGAGGTCAAATTACCTTCACTACACATCTCTTTCAAGCATGTCCTAGATGATTATGACTATCGATCATCTTGCCTGCAAGAGCTAGACCTACTTGATGAAAAATGCATAGCTACACTCAATAATCTTTAAGCATATCAAAACTAACTCAAAGGCCACTATAATTGACATGTTAAGTATAGAACATTTGAACTTGGTAATCTTATTCTTAAATAAAATCAAAATAATACCATGGCTGAGAAGAAGCATAAAGGAAAATTCAAACCAAATTGGATAGGGCCTTTCATCATTACTAAAGATTATAGATCAGGAGTATATAGGCTTGCCACACTAGATGGAAATGAACTTCTTGAGCCAATGAATATTATTCATCTCAAGTGGTACTATGATTGAGTGTTAATGCATATTGTCTTTAAGGACCATTTTATCACTATTCTTCTTTATACAAATATCATCCTTATCCATCCTCTTCATCATATCCACTTTTCACTTCTGACCTATTGACCTAGTGTGTACTGAATCCTAAACCATTTGACCTTGGTTTTTTCCATTCATTACACACTTTCATCATCAAGGTTGATTATTTTTATTAGTTGGTTTAAGTACTTCAAATAGAGATCATATTTTGGGATAGTGTGATAGAAGTTTTAGTAGTTGCATCCTTTGTTTGTTATTCCTTTCCTACCACTAGTCTTGCTACTAATTATAACCACCTTTGGGAAAATTAGTACCATTGATCTATGTCATTATGTCTTGGTTATAACCTCTTGTGGGTAAACTAGGGGAAATATTAAGCCTTGACATACCAACTTGCCACTTCTTATAGCATACTATGCCTTTTTACCAATTGTACCTATTTTGTTTGAATTAACCACTACATTAGTCAAATTTCTTCATTGCAGGGTGGAACTATAGTGACTTGAGGTTCTACTTGGGGATTATGTAGGTAGTGTTCGATACTTGTTGAGGTCAGCTCAGTCACCCTTTTCCCCACACTCTCACTATTTTGTGAGTAACTTAAGCCATGCTCTCGCTACTTTACGAGCAACCGAAACCACACTCATCATTTTGTGAGTAACCTAGGCCACACTCTCACCATTTTCCAAGAAACCTAAGCCATGATCTCATCATTTTGTGAGGAACCTAAGCCATGCTCTTGCCATTTTGTGATCAACCTAAGCCACACTCTCACTATTTTATGATCAACCTAAGTTTAAATGTTCTCACCATTTTGTGAGCTTGAACCATTTGGTGTTTCATCATTCTTGATCGAGTTTAGATACTTCCAAAATTATAAAAACATCTATAAAAATGGTTAAAAAAGAACAAAAACATTAACCACTTCTTTGCCTTAAAGATTCTAGGAACCCTACTAAGTTACAAGCAAATCACTTATCATTTAGTTTCCCCATCCTTTTTGGCTTTTCTCTCATGCACTTTCCATTTTACAAGACCATTCCTATTCTTCTATCACATATATTCTATTTATTTTCCTTAATTATCACATTCTTCCCATTCCTTGGGAGAACTACATTTGGCCTAAAGTTTTTAATTGGATATTACATCCATGGAACTATGTAGGCAACATCCACTTGCCTAGTGCATGTGGAAACAGCTCGGTCACCCCCTTCCTTTTCTTGTATTTCCTCATTTAGTTCATTTTTTATCACCTATTTTCTAGGGGCAATGTTCATAGGGTTTTTATTGCATTATTTGTTTGTTTTTGCTTATTTTGTTTGTTTGTTCATTTGTTTGCTTTCAACATTGTTACCTTGATTCAGTTTATATGTGTTCATTGGGTGATTCCTTTCCCACCCTTATTCTCAAATCCATCCATATTCATATTTTTACATTGTCATCATGGTTTATATCATTGGTGTATTATTTTCTATTGAGTATTAGATTACAGGATTTAGTCCTCATGCATATTTTGGCCAAGTCCTCATGATGTTATACCATGATGCCTACCGACACATGTTATAACAAATCTTAGATTCAAGAAGTCTATTCAATAATGGTGGCATCTCTTCGGCACTAAAATCTTGATTCCATCCTAATAATATCCCAAATAGAGTAATTAAGCATGAAATAATTTCAATCTTTATTAGTTTAGATGAGAATATCCCTACTAGTAGGTTGTTTTAATTCATCATTACCCTCGGTGTTAAGTTATCATCATAATCAGGGTCCAATGATTATAACCACCTATGGAAAAATCATTGCACGTAATCCCACCTGAATTTCTCAATAATTATAACCACCTTTGGGAAAATCATTGTGTTGTTGCCACTTTACTTTTTTTGCCTATATAGAGGCATGTTATTATCTTGTTTGTCTATCTTAACTGGGGCAGCTCCATCTTCTCAATGATTATAACCATCTTTGGGAAAATCATTGTGTTATCATACCATGTTGACACTATTAGGGTACAATGTTTATAACCACCTTTGGGCAATCCATTTTTCACCATCCCACTTGCATTCTCAATGATTTTGACTACTTTTTTAGTATCATTATGTTTTCACCCCATAATCTTTCCTTTATTTGGTCCACTTATTTTGCTTCTTTTTTTTCCAGGGACTGTTTATTGACTTACTTGTGCCAACCATTCCCTTAAGGGGGCATCATACAGTTAGTTTATCATTATTACAATTGTAGGCATACAAGACCTTTTCATTATTTGAGAAGATGTGACTATGATTATAACCTAAAATTCCTTCCCAAATAGGGGTAAACTATAGACACTTACATCGGGCCATTGATAACCTCCAATTAGGCATTTGCTAATTTCCACCCAAAATGTGCAATTTGGCCTAAAAATACTAAAAAATGATAAATGATGTGAAACTAACATATTTAAGTGCCAATTTTAGCTAGGGTATCACTAAATGGGGCAATGCAATTTATGGGCTAGCTAACTTTGAGTAGATCATACCAAGTCAAAATGCTAATTTTGTACCTAGCTACTCTAGATTGCTCTTTCCTATCAAATCTCTCACACACAATATATTCCTTCATTATTATTTTTTGGTAACATCCTAAATGGGAATACAGTTCCAACACACCTTATAGTGACTTTCAATTCCAATCTAGTCAAATTTTGGACTAATAAAAAAGCATTTTGATTAATTTGAGTAATTTGTGCACAAAGTGCTTAATCATGCTTAAGAGATAATTAATCCAAATTAGAGGCCTAATCATGAATTCCATAGATCTTTTTGAATATCTCATTATTGGAAATGAATATTGAATATTTTCATCATTAGGTAACCTCACTTCTAGGCCATACATGCCATAAATATTAGGATTCATGCCCTCTATGCCTCATCAATACCTTCCATGATGCCCTCCATGCCTCTTAATTTCCCCTTCTTCCAATGTCATGATGAGGATAATAATAAACTTAATTCCAAAAATTTAATTAATCCTCAACGACACATCTCAATCTCAAGATGGATGGTTCAAGTTGATTCTAAATATTCTCAAAAGTCTATAAATAGGAGGCCTTACCACATCATTTCCAAGATATTTTAATGCAAATTTATAATGCACAAATGATTCCAAAATCCATTGAAATTATTGTTACCATGCCAAATGGATTCCAAGCCAAGCCAAGCCACAAGCCAAAGGTGCCAAGGAAAGATGGAGGTAGCCAAGCTTCAATTGCTAAGGACTTCATGAGCACAAGCTGAGCAAGCCACTACAACAAGAATTTTGGAGCATCCAAGGAGGGTAAAAGAACTTTATTTTAAAATTTAGTTGTGTGTTTTATTTATGTTTGTTAACTAATCTCTCCCTATTGTTTAGGCCTAGAGATGTTATGCTAGTTAGTGTGTTTCTTTCATTTTGTTTTCATTTTGAAGCTAACACCATACTAACCATCCTCTCTTGAGTCAAATTCTTATATCACATGTGATGAATTAGTAGGTTAATCCATACTAATAACTTAGTACTAAGGGGAAGATGAAAGGGTTGACTTAGTTAATTAAGTCCACAGGGTTGACCCAATACTATTCTATAAACTTAGTGTGTGACTAAGTGGCCGGTATAGTATTAAAATGCAAAAAATTAGCCAAAATAGTAATTTGAAGGGCTAGGGTGACTAAGTAAGTATTAAAATGGCCAAGCAGGCTAATAATAGGTGAAATTGGTTGAAAATAGATAAATTAAGGTAAATTAGTTTTTTTATAAAATTTTAAAATAATGTATTTGATTATAAATAATATGGAGGTCTAATACATATTTTATTGTTTGATGGTTTTATGGGCATCACAGATTCTAGTGATTAGTGGATGTAGCATGGATATAAAACCTATTAGAATGGTTTATAGTGGAAGACTGAGCTAGGTTAGTTACACTAGGTCTAGGAGGCATCATGGAGATGTGTTAAGTGCCACTGAGCATAAATTTTTTAGTCATATTCCTAGGAGTCTAGGATCACTTGAATAATACCATTAAATGGGTGGTGGATGGGGATACCATCAAGGTGGGTATCATAATAGAGCATGTCCATGTTATCCTTAGAATTTTGATAAGAGGGATGCCGATGATCATGAGGATATCGAACGGGCAAAAGGAGAGATGAGCATTAGCTTGATGGGCAATTTGCTCAAGTAGGATATATTCATGCTTGAGAGTGATCCTTTTTGGCATGTATATAGCTCAAATTATAGATATCTAGAAGGTAGTGATAGGGCTTATGATAGCATGGGTGTTGTGTCAGAAGTCAGATGGTAAGGTACCACTATATGTGATAGCCTTATGCTAGTCTATTTTAGAGCAAGGGGTACTATATGATCTAGGTTTAAATTATGCATGGTATGTATGGGATATTGTTTAGAGGGAAAAATACCATGGGTTCAATGATATTATAAAGTATTTGGATATACATACCAGCTAGGTTACCCCATGTGGTTAATGATCAGTCGCCTTAGGTGTAGATATAGAGGTAAGATCAGGTGGCATGATCCATGTCTCATGTGTTAGTGTTATAGATAGTTATGTAGGTAGATATCATATGGTATCCATATGCACACATCATGATAGTTTGGCTGAGTTGGAGTACAATGGCACCAAATTTGGCATGAGCACAGATCATAGGCCACGATACCTAGTGGATAGAGTCACATCTAGTGGCATGCATACTAGGATATTTTGGACTCTCACCTAGTGGCTCTGATAGTGGTGCCCACATTTTGGGCTAAAAATGTGAGAGAGTTGAGAGGGAGAGTAGGAGAGGGACCAATAGTTATGAGATTAGAGATTAAACTAGACATGTGAGAGAGTTGAGAGGGAGAGTAGGAGAGGGGCCACTAGTTATGAGATTAGAGATTAAACCATGACATGAGACTGTGGATAGGTCAATCATGATAAACAATAGATAGAAAGGATATGGATGTGGATATAAGAGTGTTGTAGGTACCATAGTAGGAGGAATGAAAACCACCTCAGTTGTACCATTGATGAAGATGTTAATAGTGAGAGAGAGCACAAAACATGCTCATCTAGGATGACCTGTCAGTTGGCCTAGAGTAGAGCTAGTCTATAGAGGCACCACTAAGGCATAGATTGATATGGGCATGGGTGGTGACCCCATGGTTTGTATTGGTTGGGAGGTGTCTCATAGCTGAGGTAATCATAGGATAAGTTGATGGGGAGACTGTGCTCAATGGGCACACAGTTGGGGAGATAGTGATAGGCAACATTTAGATAAGTAATAAATGGTTGAAATTTTGCTTAAGTTTTTTTAGATAGATTATAAATAGATAGATTTTGAGATATATCTATGATCTGATATCTATCTAGTTTTAATTTTTTAAATCTTGTGGAGGAGGAAGAGGAGACAAGATGGGGATCCCTAGTGAGGGGAGCAGTCCATGAGATCTTGGATGGGCATTGATGCCATATGACCCTGCTACATTGGTTGACTTCTTGTGGTATTATCTACCCTAGCTCAAGCAAGCTAGTTCATACTAGAAGGAAAGTTTGTGAGGCGATTAAAAATATTTAGAGATGAACAATAGCCACCAATATGGGTGGGAAAGAGAGAGGTACATACATGTTATGCCTTGGCTTAGAAGAGAGCTATCCATATGGATATCATGAGTCAACTAGCATAGGTACATGCCTAGGTGGAAAACCTATAAGGATAGGTGATAGGCTTGAGATCTTGGATAGCATCTTTATAGTGTACTATTCATAGGGGATTTTTTGAGGCTTATATGGGTAGCATGGTTAGGCCACGAGATAGATAGGATAGACTCCAACCTTAGAGCTAGAGAGATGTATATTTTTATACTTTTTATCAAAACACACACACACACACACACACACACACACACACACACTATATATATATATATATATATATATATATATAGTTGAATGTTGATCTTATGTGTTTATATCATGATTATGGTTGTGGATGCATGGACATATTTATTTCTAACACATGTATTTATATTTTTTTGTATATGATATAGTAAATGTATGTGTTGTGGTTTCTTTTCTAGCATTATTTAGGACACATGCATTGTTAAAAAAATAGGCAAAAATATTTGTCTACGTATAATCAATCAAAAACAAATGTACTACACACTATTTCACATTAGGTAATGTGTAATAACAAAAGATGACTAAGTATAAGAAATCAAAGAGTGGTAAATAAGAGAGTAAAAACGTTTGTTTTTTTAAACCATAAGAAATATTTGTCACCAAATTAAAACAAGTAAAATCACATTAAATCATGTTGGGAAGTATGAAAATAATGTAATAAAATGGAAAGCATGTAAAAGAATAAAAGGTATAAAAAAACAAATCAATTAAGTTAATCAATCATACTAGATCACATTAGGAAGTATAAAAGAAAAAAAATGGCAAAAATTGGTCTTAAATTTATCACACTAATTAAAGCTGGGAAGTATGAAAAACTTAAAAAATGGTTGGATTATTACATGCAATTAGAAAATAAGAAGATAAAAGTGAAAAGATTAACAAAATAAGCATAAAACATAACAAATCAAGATGGAAGCATGTATATTATGTGTAATTTCATAATAAATCACATATTATTTCATATTTGACACATGTAATTTTATTGTGACTTAGATTATTGGAAAATTTTGTGAGGAAGGCCAGGTCCTATCCATGGTCTTACACTACAACTCACAAAAAGAACACAAATGAGGTGAAAATAATGTGAAAATCTAGTAAAATGGGATGTTTTTAATGGTAATGTGAATATGTGGTAATTTGTGAGGAAGGCCAGGTCTTATCCATGATCTTACAATGCAACTCAAAAATGAAATCCCTAGGGAAGTGATCAGGGAAAAAAATAATATTTATCAAGGGGAAATATGAGGGCTTTAGGGGGTGAAAAAGGGAATGTAAAAATCATAACTTAGTTGTCTTATGATAATAAATTAGGAGACATGAGGCATACTAAAGACATGAGAAGACACTATGTGACTATTGGCCATCAATGTACAAAGGAGACCTATTCACTATGGACACAAAGCTATGTAGTAAAATAAGTGTGCTACTAAGATCAACTCATGAAGGTAGTTTACCAAAAAAAATTAAAATATACTTACCTTCCCATAATGTGTTCCGTATTCCTTAGGACCCCTTATAGAGCCTTTGATCTACTGCGAAGATTGGGTACTTATGTGACAAACTATGTAGCACTAAAATATTTTTTTATTCTCTTTTTCTAATCTAATGGCCTACCACACCTAAATGGACCTTGTATTTATTGTGAGTCTAAATATGGATTTTTTTCTTCAACTAAAAAAATAAATGTGCTTATAATCATGTCTTTTAATGTGATTTGACTTTTAAAAATTATAATGTTGCCTTTTTGGATCATTGTCTTTTGATAAATGATTTTGCTTTTGAATGTTTTATGGATTTTAATATTCCTCCTCCATATATAATTTTAATTACCAATCATGAGAGATAGATTGATACACACAAATGAGTTGTAGGCTTTGGCTAAAGGAGCTAAGTATCCAAAGACAAGACTGACTAGAACACTTAGGCTTAACTATGAACCAACATGTTATTCAAGTTTCAACAATGTATATGCTTAGTTTGCAAAATGGAAGAAAGGGGAAGAAAGGAGATCCAAAGTGGACCAGTAAAATGAGATTATAATGAGATTAATTTTCACTTTTTAAAGAAGTGACTAAAGGAAACAAGGTTTATATAACCAATTCACAATAACAATTATTCATGTCTATAGAGATTACAGAGAAAACAATCATTAAAAAAAAGACAAAGGAGACATAAGAAATAAATTCATAAAGAAAGAAGGAAATGATATATAAATATATAATAAAACATAATGACATCATAATCAATATGTAAAGTGTGAAGCCAAAGGCACCATGTAAGATAGATGAGTATTTGACACAATGTCAAATGATATAACAAAATAGATAATGAAAAAGCTAGAGCACATGTCCAATAAAAATGAAAATGTAAGAACACCATGCATGTTCTAATAAGTATTGATATTTTTGTCAATGCACATTATCCATAACATCTGATAAGTCTTTATGAAGTTGAATATGAACTATAGCTAATGTCTCATCAATCTTCAGCAAAAGCTAGGAAAATACTTCACAGCAAATATCCTCAATTGGAAAGGTATGAATGCTTGAAGGATCATTTTGGTGAGGGATATTAGGCAAGGGATGGTTAGTACAATGCATGGAATTTTATTTTATAGGAGATGATGGGGCAGGATCCATGGGTGAGGGGCTCATAGGTGGAAAAGGATCCACGGGTGATAGAAGGTCCATAGGTGAGAGACTCACGGGTGGAGGAACAAAAGGTGAAGAAGGGACCATAAGAGGAGATGGGGCCATAAGAGGTGGAACCATGGGGTAAGAAATTGGATCCTTCTTGTGAGAATTACTTGTGGGAGGAATGAAAAGAGGTGCAAAAATGGTTAAGAGGTGATCTTTAAGATGTTGTTGAAGGATGTGATAATTATCAGTATGATGTGTGCCACATTAGTGCCAAAGGTAATATACCTCTCCATACTTAGTAATATACTTAAGGAGTACCTTTAAGGGAGGTATGGCCTTGTCTAAGGACTAGGGAATAGTGGGATGTCAAGTGTCAATATATTATCTTAGCTTATGACAATGCATGGATGAATGGTTATCTATGTTGTGGAAGCAATAGATGCACCTATGAGTAGTCTTGGGAGAGGTACTCATAGAAGGAGGTGTAACTGAAGTGGAAAGAACTTGTTATAGGGAACAATTTATATTCTAGTGATCTATAACATTATGAATGTCACAATAAGGTTGATCAGCACATTTGGTGGATAAAGGAGCTAGTTATGGCAAAGGAAGTAAACCATCACCAAGATAAGGTGGGTCTGGTGGATAAATTAGAAGAGGATTGAATGCAAGAGTGATAGGAATGGAAGTAGGAATATATTCAACTAAATCAAGAGTGGGAATGGGATCTAAATTGGGCTCTACTAAGGGAGTGGTAGGTTCTATAAAAGGCTGAAGGAGATTTGCATACATCTCAAGGATAAGTAGGTTATAAGGGTGATGATACCTAGAAAAGTGATAGGGCCCATTCACAACACAATCCATAATCATACTCCTACAAGGATCATCAAAAACTAGGGGTGTCAACACCATCTCTACCCTTGGTGGGTTGGAATATGTAGAGGAATGTGAGATAACTATTGAAATGCCTTGAATGTTACTTGAAAATTCAACCATGTTAACTAGGTCGATATAGTTCTATAGTTCCCTATTTTTAAAATCTTGTAAAGATGACTATACCATCCTGGTCGACCTAGTATGTTTTCTAGAAACTTAGAAGATGACTATACTAGCCTGGTCAACCTAATATGTTTTTTGAAAGTTTGTAAGAGTATTATACCAGACTAGTTGACCTAGTATGTTTTTTGGAGTTGAATAAAAGTACTATGTTGACCTATTCGACCCAATAGCCTATTTGGAAGTGAAAAAGAGTATTGTGCCAACCTATTCGATCTAATAACCTATATCTAATGAAGACCTACATAGAAAGAATAGAGTCATCGTAATGTGATTTTGTGTTAATAGAAGTTAGAAACTATATTGGCACTATCGACCTAGTATCACAAATATAGAAAAATAATAAATAAAATGATAGAAAAGGAAAAACATGAGAGAAAATCTGCAAGGGTTAGATTCATGTTGAGTTTACCAAAATGTATGAAATCAAAAATGCAACATGTCTATAAATCAATCTTAACTCAAAAAAGATAGATCATATTTACACTTTCAATTGGAAATGCATTAGATAATCAAGAACATGACCAATATGTGGATATGCTAGACTCAATTATCACTATATTATAATAATAATATTATGTAGGGTTTTAAAGCTTATAATCTAGCATAATCACATAATAACCCTAACTAGGTCCTATGTTTTCATATTCACTATAATAACAAGTAAAGTCTAGTATGGTGCTCACCAAAGCTTGTGGCACAAAGTGGGGGTAATAAACAATAAAATTAAACATGTAGAAGAGACATATACTCACATCAATGTATACAAAATCCTAATACATGAAAGAGTAGTATAAATTCATATCTATCTACCCTTACAAAGGAGGAACAGAGTTTCAAAATACTTACCTTATAAGATTAACCCATCAAGCCTCAATTTTTCCCTTGGCCAAGGTGCTTCGCAAGAGGTTATTATGGTATGTAAGGATGACAAGGATAAATAAGCTCTAGGATACACAACCTATCAATTCATCCAAAAGACTTCTCCACAAGACAAGATCCATATCTCCAAAGAAATTATGAAACCTTAAGCTTGATCCTCAAGTAGAATGGTGGATAAGCAGATGCATAATGTATATTACTTCTTATCTTCTCTAAATAATGGTATAATGACATTTTATATATAGGTATATTTAACCCTAAGCCCTTCCAAAAAATTTATCTGATAGGGTTGACCCAGTCGACCTAGTACTGTTATGGACAAAAATTCACTAGGTCATAGGCTAGGTCGGCTAAGAGTCAACGTAGACCCTAAATGAATTTCACCCAAAAGAGTATAGGGTCAACCTAGTTGACCTAGTACTATGAAAAATCTAAAGGGATTTTAGGTTAGGAAAGGGGGGTTGAAAGGTAAGAAATAATTGAGGAGTATACAAGAGAGAAAAACAAACTTATGGAAATGGTTTTTAAGAGATGAGTGTGTAGATAACAAGTGACAAAAGGGACAATAATATTATGAAGCACCAATGGTCTACCAAACCATTTCTCGAGGCACCCCTTAAGGCATGCACTCAAAGATATTGATACTTGCTGCGTTATTACAAGATAAAAAACATCAATAATTGATAAAAGTTTGAAATTATTATGTGTATACATATTAGGCACAATTATCCTTACATTGTGCCTTAAGTGGTTGATAAAATTAAATTGAGTAGCATAGAGTATTGAGTGTCACCCCTCACAAGTAAAGTATTTGAGAATGAATAAAGAAACTTGTCCCTGTACTTGAGGTAGTGATAGATGAAGTGTTCCCTACTTAGAGAGGGTTAAACACTCATTCCCTTCAAAAAATATTACATTCTTTATTTTAACACTATCTCTTTGATCCCATAGCTCCCCTATTAGTGGAAGACCAATTATTTGGCTTAGGAAGTTATCAGTAACCCTTATCTTTACTCTCTTCATAGTAGCCCCATTATCTTCAAATGTGTTAGCAAATTCCTCTACAACGTCCTTATCATACCCAATAAATTTCTCAAAGTATGAAAACTATCCTACATCTCTAAAAATAGTGGTGACATCCAATTGTGTTAATAATGGGGTAAGGTCTATGGGTTCCCTTTGTACATAATTTCCTCCCATGGTGGCTTGAGGATTTTTGTAGGAAAACATAGTTAGGGGTTTTTAAAGATATGATGGGATAAAAATACACATGTGTTTATGCATTATGATCATTATTTGTGATAAATGTGCTAATTATGATTGCATAAATCAATTTGTTGTTTGTTGTAAAGCATGTAGTTATTTTAAATGCATCTATGGTAACCTACCCCAAATATATTATCATTTTCCCTTGAGTTAAGGATAAAATATAAGATCCACATATAAAAAAGGTGAATGGATAATAGCATTAGAGTATTGGTGGTGGAGGTGGAGGATCAAGGTTGATGAAATATAAAGGTTGATGGGACTTATAGCTAAATTGGATATTAAATTGGCATAGGATATGCCTGTAGCAATAATTTTTCACATAATTTAACATGATAACATTATTATGACTATGTTTAAATAATAATTTATTATTACCTTGGAAAAGAGAGTATGATTACCTATACTTCATGGGATATGGCATTATGGAGAGTTATGCAAACACCATAAGGGAGTGTTAGATCTAGAAGACATGAAAGAAGTATGATTTCATCATGATGAAACATGTGAAACATGGGATGATGAATATGTTGAAGTATAAATGTCTATGTATTCTGGAAAAATGTGGTGGAGTGCAATGGTCTACTACTATTGAAATATAGCAAGGGTGATAGGGAGAGAGAAGTCATGAAATCCTCCTTCTTGTAGTAGGTTCTTCATGTTTGGTAGCAACTTATTCTAGTGGGATTAGGTGTACTTCCCATTATGTGAGAGTAAAGAGATAGGAAATGAGAATTTACATCTAATTTCCTCATGATTCCATCATCATTGATTGATTACTACTAGTTTCAGAGTATGCACAATGCTTCCTACAACAACTATTGTTCAGCTCATAGTAATTGAATTGGCATCTTGTATAAACTAAATTGACATCTTGTAGAAAATAAATTTGAATATTATAGTAACTAAATGTACATCCTATATAAAATAATTTACAAATTGAGGCTACTTATAATGGGCTAAAATAGCTATGTCAGGTATAGGAAGGAATGATAATCAGGAGGATGTTTGAAAATAACATTTTTGTGGCTTTGATTTTTTTTAGATACAAGTATTAGCTAACCAAGAAATAGTTTTATAACCAAAATCCATCATAAATTCTTAGACTTTTTCATTACTAAAAATCTTAATTTTGTTTACCCTAAATGAATAACTAAATAGTCTAATCAGTTAGAATGTTTATTCATCATGTAGCCACCCTAACAGATGTATGGTGGATAGTTTATAATGAAGTTATTACCCTTTTTGAATGGAGAGAAAGGGTATATTTTAATATCCTATTGAGGTAAAATCAATATCTCTATAGGGATGAGAGGAATACAAGGTGTGTCCTTCTAAAAGTTGATATGTGAAACTCTCCTTGGAAATAAATTTTTTGTATAATTTTTTAGGGTGTGGAGCTAAAAGCTTCACCCGAATGCAAACATGGAGGAGGTCTGAGTGTCACAGCTGCTGACGTCGGTCAGGGTAACCGATGTTGGTTAGGGGAAGATAGTAGGGAAGCCGACATCGATTAGGATCGGCCGACGTCGGTCATCTCCAAGCAGACAGGGACCGATGTCGGTCGCCTGTGTGAGTGTTACGGATAGTTTGTTAATGAACCGGTTGTTTTCATGTTAAAGGCTAATTTTAGCCTTGGAGTTGCAGATCTAATTATTGTAATTAGATGTCTAATTATTGTTTGCATGGGATCTATATAATAGCCTCATGGGTTGTATTGTAAGTTGTTCTAGTTTGAGTTGAGCTTGGTTAGCTCCTTCTGAGAGTGAAGAGAGCAAGTGTAGCTCCTCCTAGTTCTACAGGGGTGCTGAGTGTGTATGATCAGGTTGGTCTGCAGGTGTTGCAAGATTAGGGAGAAGATCCATTGGGGTACTAGTTTGGAGAATCATAAGGACATGGTGAGGCAAGGACAAGGGTTCTTTAAGGTGTAGAGAGATCTACATGGTAAGTAAGACCATTGATTTGCATGTGTGTGTGTGTGTGTGTGTGTGTGTGTGTGTGTGTGTGTGTGTGTGTGTGTGTGTGTGTGTGTGTGTGTGTGTGTGTGTGTGTGTGCGCGCGCGCGAGGTCAAAGGTGATTTGTGGGGCAGCAAGATAAAAGATGACAGCAACACAATAGGTAGCAAGATCAGGGGAGATCTACTTGGAGTATGTTAAGTACTTGGAGTGTGTGGAGTACTCAGGTTTGGAGTGCATGGAGCACTTGTGTACTGGCAGTAATGATATTGACTGGTGGTACTGGCAGTAGTGATACTGACTGGTTGGAGGTGAACACCAACTCTATGTTTGAGTTGTGTGTTGGGACCATAAGAGAGAGAGTGAGCTCTTGAAGAGATTTACTATTTATGCCCTAGAGGTGTGGGAGCCCTAGAGGTGTGTAAGGAAGAAGACTGTGGCAATCTTCTTTGTTGTATTTCCTTCTAGAAGAGTATTAATACAATTGGGTATTGTCTCTCATATTTTGTGTTATTTCTGAATTCTAGTTACTTGTTACTTCTGGCTTAATTCCGCATGTTAAGTTGCTTATACATGGTAATTAATGGTGCTTTCGGGTCCTAACACAATTTGAGCCTATGACCATTAATAAGTAATCAAAAGTGTATAGCATCAATAGTGTATAGTTTGACATCTCCATTCTAAAAAATATATCTATTTCATAAGTCTAAAGACATTTATTTCTCATCTTTTCCTTTTCATATTCATACATGGAATCAAAAATTAGGGCCCGATATCCTAGCTAAAAGTCTTTTATATTGATTTACTTGTCATGCCATATTGTCCTTTACTACTCAAATACTTTAGTATGATGTAATGCCTCTCTTAATATTTCATCCAAATAATTTATCTACATGACTTGTTCCTTCTATTCTTATAAGATATCTAGGATAAGTTCTAATGTTGTCCTCAAGGTTTTATGCTCAAATTTTGTGGGGATGACATGATTCTTTCCATAGAGTAATTCATATAAGGTGAGGCCAGTTATGGTCTTACATGTAATTCATTATTCCCAAACTAATTTAGGAAGATGAGCCTCCAAATCTTTACTTTGCATGTTGTTTTTCTGGTGAGGATATTATCCAATTTCCTATTTATAACTTCTACCTATCAATTGGATTGAGGATGATATGGGGTGGATTTTTTGTGCTTGATTTCATATTATTATACAAGGGTAGATATGAGATCAGATGTAAATCAAGGCCCATAATCTATAATAATCTCTCATGGTACTCCATAGTGGGTGAAAATTTATTCATAATTTTTTTTTCAACTTTTGTATCTCTTGCATGGGTCAAAGCTTTCACCTATGCCCATTTAGTTACATAATCTATGCAAACTAGTATGTACTCTTTATGGATTTGGGATCAATTTATCTAGAAAAATCAATTCCCCACTTATAAAATGGTTCCATAACCAATTTAATCTATAGTGGCATCTTATCTAAATGTGTGGGTTTCCCCATACATTGGCATTGATCACACTAGCAGGTATATTCCAAGGCATCCTTATGCAAGGTAGGCCAATACTATATTATAGTTATAATCTTGATGGCAATCCTATTTGTAGAGAAAAGACCCCCATAGAGTTCATCATGATGTGATCTAAGGATGTAAACAACTTCATCTTCATGGATAAACCAATGCATGAATGAATCAGTTCTAGTGACAAAAAAATATCCAAAGATCTATGAGTGTGGACCACTTTTGGTGACCAAATTATGTCTCTCTTTTGGAGAGAAATGTTGAGGGAATAATCCTACAGCCAAGGAATTACTAGTGTTTACATACCAAGGAGTGTTAGAGGTTAATTAAAAAATATGTTCATTAGAAAGGAGTCATCTACTACTAGACTTTGTTTATTTGATCATAAGCATGATAAATACTTGCAACTACATTATCCTTTCATGGTATATCTACCATAGTAATATCAAATTCTTGTAGCAAAAGTAACCACCTAATTATCCTTCTAGTGATTGTGGGTTTATTCATTAAATACCTTATTGTTGCATGATCATATAGATAAAAAATTGATAATCAGTAATGTAATGTTTAAACTTATTGATAGCATAGACTACAGTAATAAATTTATTTTTTGTTACTATATAATTTTGATAATCCCCTTGAAGGTTTTTGTTGATGAAGCATATGGAATAACTCAAGGACTAGCCCTTTTGACCAAGGAAAAATCCTAGTGTAGTATCAAAACCATCTATATAGATATGAAAGGGTAATGTCCAATCAGATATTCTCAATACTAGAGTTTTTAGTATATCTTTGAGTTCTTGAAACATTGCTTGACATTTTTCAGTCTAAATAAAATCAGCATCTTTAGCAAGTAGAACAAACAAAAGTGTTGCAATTTTTTTGTAATCTATAATGAATCTATGGTAATAGCCAGTGTGTCTTAAGAAACTTCTAACATATTTTTGATTTTATGGAATTGATAAGTCTTTAATTATGTTGATTTTGGTAGAATATACCTTAATACCTAAAGGTGTGATGTGATGTCCTAAGACAATGCCTTCAATCATCATCACGTGGCATTTTTCATGACTCAAGGATATTTGGTTGTCTTTATAACATTAAATGAATTTCTCAATATTTTATAATAATTCATCATATGTTTCCCCAAATACTATGAAGTCATCCATGTATTTTTCAATGCAATCATGGGATAGATCAGAAAAGATGATTAAGATAGCCCTTTGAAAGGTGGCTAGAACATTGCACAAACAAAATAGAAGTAAAGCATATGCATAATTACTCCAAAGACATGTAAAGGTAGTCTTATCTTAGTCCTCATGAGCTATTATAATCTAAATGTATCCACTAAATCCATTAATAAAGGAGAAGTACTTGTTTCCTACTAATGTGTCAATAACTTGATCAATAAAAGGGAGAGGAAAGTGATCTTTCCTTGTAACTAAATTTAATTCCCTATAGTACACACATATATGCCTTTTAACCCCCTTTTTAGGAACAATAACAAGGGCTGAAACCCATTGACTATCATAAATAGGATAAAAAAACCTTGCATTTAATAGTTTTTATAACTCCCTTTTCATTGTCTTTGACATTAGGGTTTATTTGATGTTGTAGTTGGTGAATGGGTTTACATGCTTCTTTAATGTAGATATGGTGGTTATATATATTCAAAGAAATTCCTCTCATATCATGATAATCATAAGCAAAAGTTTTTTTTTTGTTGGCAACCATCTTGGTTTCTTGTTGAGGTTCTAACTTCTTGTTGATATTGAGGGGTTGTTTTGGAAATATTTCCACATGTTCTTATAGAGATAACATCAATTTTATGTTACCCAACAATGTATAAAAAATGTAATCATGTGGAAGTAGCTGATGAAAGGTTCTAATATCTCTTACATAATCAAAGGGACTAATTTTAGGGAGAATATTTGTGATAGGAAATGGTATACATTACAAGAGATTATCTATTTTTGAATCCATTTGATAAATGTTTTGTGAGATATGAGAAAGGATTACATCTTACTCTTGATCTCTCATGGATATACTACAATGAAGTGTGCATAAATTATGCAAATAAAATTGTTCCTCATGCACCTCTTCTACCCATAGAGGTTATTCTAGTTCATAATAAGGTTTGGCTAGTGGGTATAGCACTAATTTCTTAGTGCCATTTCCATTTGAAATCAACATGTTTCCTAATTTATAGCCAATAAAAGGAACAATTATAGTTAGCCATGGTCATCTTAGGATAAGTGGATATCCTCCTAGGTTTCTCTTTAGTTGTATGATGATTAAATTAGTTGGATATTCCCATGAATCCATAGTGATGACTAAATATTCAATCATTCATTATGGTTTGATTATGAGTCTATTAGCCATTTGTAGAACTATAGGTGTTGGGTGAAGTTGTTTTCCAATTATATGTATAGTCTCCATAGTCATGATATTTATGGCTACTCATAAATCAATTGACATATTAGGTATGAGTTTGTCATAAATGTTGGCATTAACTACAAGGCTTTTAGGATCGGAATACTTAGGTGGAACCACTTTGCTTAACATGATGTTTTCAAGTTGTCCAACTACTTGGATAGTCTTGGGATCCTTACTTTTGTGTTTACATTTATTTAGACATAGATCACTAATAGATTTGGTGTATATGGGCACACATTCTAGGCATAAAATAATGGGATATTAACACACTCATTTTTTAATTATCCTAAGAAATGAAATTTAGGTTTTGGGTCTAGATATTGAATTTTAAATCTTTTAGGGAAAGGAGGGCTTGTAGGCCCTTATTGTGTTGTAGTGGATCTTGGTTCAAGAATAGTAATGGGTTTCAGTGGTTGTAGATTAGTATGAGTGTCTAAAATATCCTTAGGAGATTTAGTGATTATAGGTGGAGTGGGTTGTGGAATAATACATCCTGAACGAAAGTGGACTTCATCGATATCCATAGTGTAAGATGGATATTACATATTTTTGATGGTTTGTGTTGGCTAAACCAACTTATTGGTTAGGTTTGGTACATGTTGAGTAGGTAATTATGGTTTTTTAGGAGTTGGTTGTGTATTTGATATTAATGTGGGTTGTTGTGGTTGCAATTATTACAATTGGGGAAATCCAACATTTTAGTTAATCCAAGGTTGGTTACTCCTCCATGGTTGATGCCATGGATTTGAGGGTTGTGGCCATTGTTAGTTCTAATTTGGAGTTTTTTGAGGCATTTTTTTTGTGATGATTGTGTTTGCCAATTTTGGGATGTCCAAGGTTGAGTTTGGGGTGGTTGATAGGTAATTGGGACTAGGATATCTAGTTACAACCAATTCTAGTTTTGGGGTTTCAAATTTATCAAAGAACTTGGTCCATAATTAGTAATAGCTAAGAATTGAGAATTTTAAAATGCAAAGTTTGGTGCCATATCTTGATGTTTAAGCCTAGGTGTCCATTGTCTTCATTGTGTTACATAGAAAATATGATCTCCTTCTCTACCAATTTCATGTAATTTTATTGTCTCAAGATCTTCCTCTATTATGTTGGCCACTTTCACTCTAAAAACCTTACATTTACAATCCACTTTCTTCTTACGGTAGTCTAGACAATAAATTGGCAAAGCTTGCTAGGTTTCTTATTTATTTTTCCTTTTGTGTAATGTATCTAGTTGAATAACCATATGAATAATTATATCTTAGTTCATATCCTATAGAAAATTACTTACCTTAGTTTTTCAGAGTCTAGTTACAACTAATTAAGGGAGTATCTTGTTGTAGGTTTTGATCATTCCTACATAAAAGTGTTAGCTCATCAAATGATAACATTGAGACATCTCCTCTACTCATCAGGTCTAATGCATCCAACCAATATTTTATAACTCCTTTAAATAATATTAATTTGATTAATTATTTGTCCATTATAGTCTACCTAGATTTTTTAGGCTAAAAATAAATTGTTCCATGTAGTATTCTAGTGATTCATCCTCCTATTGTGCCATCCTAAAGATGTCATCTCTTTTATAATTTATTCCTCAATAATAATCTTGATAATTGGAAAGGAACTTATCTTTAATTTCATCCCTAGTGGAAATTTTATCTTTCCCTAGTCTCATAAACCATTTAAGGGCTACATACTTGAGTGTTGTCAGAAACAACTTCAGCTTTTGAGCATCTTGGTTATAATCATAGCTATGGCATAAAAAATCAAACTCAAAGAAGAATGTATCTTAATATTCACTTGATTTTCCCATAAAATTAGGAATGGAATAATGAGGGATATTCTTCATAAGTGCATTCCTTTGGGGTATGGATGGGGAATTCAAAGGTTGAAGATTCATTGGCAATTTTCTCTTCTTGATGGTCCTCAATGAATGTCCTTATTGTGCATAGACCAGAAGCTTTTGTCACCCACTCTTTGAATTCTTCATCAATCTCTGTAATCCTTGTTGAGTAGTAAATGGAAAATTTGGTATTTTTTGAGGGAAAAAAGTGTCTCCTATATGGGGGTGAAAGAGTGGAGGTTCTTGAGGATTTTATTGGTTGTCCAATAAAGAGATTTTCTAATCCAATAGATTCTTCAATTTTGATGTTCCTCTAAGGAGACAAAAAGTGTTTTGAATGCTCTCTTGACAAGAAGTTTGGGTAAGAGTGGAGAGAATTGAATACCAGATTATTGAGTATGAGGTCTCCAAGTAGGAATCCCAAAAAGTGGTGTATAAGGGTCTTCTTCAGGGGTATGAAAATCCCCTTCCTCCTAATTCTCAACTTGTGCTACCAGTCCAATCAAGAAATCTTCCTTCCTTAACTCTTATAATAACCATTATGGATTGCCTTCATATATTTCCTCATGATATTCAATTGTTTTAAATTGTCATTCTATTCTTGTAGTAAATGTCAATTGCTTAGGCAACAATATACTTAGGTAGTCTTGTTCCCACTACATACAAATCAACCAACTTCTTTTTATATTTTTCCTTGCCTTACCATACACAATATTAGTAAAGTATGTGTTTTTGAATTTTTCACTAATCTACTTTTTTAAAAATTGAAACTTATGTCTAGAAAGCAAAAATGTAACTAGAAAAGTAGTAATAAAATGCATTAAATATTTGGAAAATAAAATAATTTATCAATCTTGGAGATGCAAGTGTTGCGACACATTCCCCGATAATGGTGTCAAAATGATGAGCATAATTTTGACCACCAATTAAACTAATGTGGACCAATCTCTAAACATACAACCCGATCTTATAAGATGGGGAAACCACTTGGTTTATAAAATAATACACTTCATTTACTATCACCCAAGGTGTGTTTATCTTGGACATGATGTCAGCACTATATGTACAACACTTACTCATTTGTTGATTTTTGTCAATTACAAATAGGAACTTGCTTGAATAAAGGAAATTATATGAATTAAAAGAGCTTGGAAGTAAATCACACTTGCATGAATTAAATGATCTAAATTGAATTAAATTTAATGTGCTATAAGCTTCCTCTAATAAAGTAATAATCATTCAAACTTAATTAAATAATGTAGGAATTAATCACAATAATTAGCTCACACACATGAAGAATATAAAAGGTACAATTACATACTTGCATACCAATTCTAATTTACTAATCTAATGAGATAGAATATTCACTACAACTCCTCTTGAGGGGGCCCTCCTTGCTTAAGCTGAGTTCCAATCCTTCTCATACATTTTAGCACTTTTACTTTAGAATATTGACTTAATTAATAATCTTGTAGAAGTTAAAGATTACTAGAATAATGGTTACAAAGAAAACTATTGAAAATAATGTTTTTCACACTCAAACTTCCTATTACTCTATTACCCATGGCATAAGTCTATGTTGTATTATATACAAAGATGGTCATCTATTATTGCTTAACAATAAATGCTAAGAGTACAAATTAGAATTTAGGAATAAGTATATTATAAGATAATGCTACTATTAATGGTTAAGGAAAACATAACATGGGAAGTTTTGTTTGAGAGCTAATAATAATAAAAGTTTGGTCTAATGAATAATATCCATTACCTACTTCCTTCAACCATAAATGTCATATCTACACATGCAATATATTTTCTTAACTTCTTCCATCATGGATAATAGCCTAAATATATTGTTAAAGCTATTACAATTCAAGACAAACTATTGGTAGTTATTACAGGTTTGACGTGGCAGTCTTTAGGTAACTACAAATTCATCGCTTAGTTTCTACATGCTATCATTGCCCAGATTTGCTACGAGCTATAACTACCTAGAAAGAATGTGTGTTAGTCATGTTTACTCAAATTTATTGAACACATAAATTATAAATAAACCAATCATAATAAAGATAACTATATTCATCTTAATCACAAATCAAAACTATTTCATTCATATAAACATAGGTAGCATATACATCATTTTTTGTTAATGATTTGGTAGGAAAATATAAAAAACATGGCTAAATATTTTTAGAAATGGGAGGCCAAAAAAAACGTTTATGTGGTTTAAAATTACACCAATTACATGGCTCATCAACAAAAATACAAAAAACATTAAAATTTTTAAAAAAATACCAAAAAAAATCAGCATGCTCTTAGTTGTACTATTTCATATGCATATATTGTTTTCTTCATGTTAGTATATAAAATATCATTCTTTTCCTATATACACATATTTTTAATGCTTCATTTGAGTGTGATACATACGTACCCATATATATGATATATGTGCATATAGATATTTGGATTTCCCTCCACTCATGTCTAAAGTACATTGGTGTCATCTACTTCTTTGACCATAATACACGCAAGTTATATTATTTTATGATCACTTTACATTATCATGTTTAAGATTATATACTTACGCATGCCTCTATCCATGATTATAACTTTCACAATGTAGTTGATGTGATATGCACTTAACATTTCTTGTAAAAACATATGTTCAGGAAATAGTATGTTATGTTCACATTAGTTGCCTATTCTCCTTGTTTGCTATTGTATTACATTGTATTGCCTATGCTCCATTGCTTGTGGCCTCCTACCATGATTTATTTTTATAATTTTAATATGTTATTTTTTGTTGTCTATGGACATTTGAATATGTCATTTTATGCTTACTCCATATTTGACTAAGTCATGTTCCTTCGATTGTGTGGCATTTGAACATGCCCCTTGTATGAGGTCATCTTGGACCATTTCTTATTACTTTGATTTTGATTGATCTTGTATGTGTTTTTGATTTTTTATTGAGCTTGTATTTTTAATCTATAGATATTTCCATGATCTACATCATGCATCTTAGGACTTGATGTGATCACATACTGTGTGCCTAAATGTTATATCTACCTAGACATATTACCTATATATGTTACATGATCTATACACAACTTATATATTTATATTATCCTTTTAAGGTAAGGTTAATACCATATTATACTTCCCCTCACCTCAAAATGGGTGTAATATCAGAGGGGTAATGTCAAAGAGGCATGGCTTACACACTTTCATAGATTTTATAGATTACAATTGGGACATTTTATGGAGACATACTCTCCATTTTTACACTAGTACTCAGATTATCTAGATTAAGTGGGGTCATATCATAGAAAAATTTCCACACTTTCAATGAGTTTAGATTCAGTATATTTCATATTTATATGATTCAAATACATATTTGTGGCAACATTCTATACATTGATATTGTTACAATACCCATATTTCAGCTTGAGACATATATGAGGTGCATATGCCATGGAAAGGGCACCTAAAATTAAAAAATAAAATCATTATCTAGATTTTGAATACTATTATGGATTGTTATTATACCCAAGTTGGAATTTTATACACTGTTATTGAGCCAACTACTACATTAGTTGGTTCAATTTTGGAAGGTTGAGTTGATTAAATCACTCATTCTTACCAAGCTTATAATTTGGACTTGATTAAATCATCTAACTTTACTATACTTATAGGTTGTGTTTTATTTAATCATCCACCCCTAATATATATATATATATATATATATATATATATATATATATATATATATGTATTGTGAGTTAATTAAATCACTCACACTAAGCAGATCATGCACATATTTGGGTTATATGAAATAAGCTTAATATACATGTTGTAACTCACTTTTACATCAAATTTTGAGGCATGTGTCCTCAAATATATATATATATATATATATATATATATATATATATATATATACACACACACACACACACACACACACACATACACACTTGTAGATTCAAATTTTTCCTAATCCCAAATTTAATGCTTCATAATGAGGCATGTTTTTAAATCAAATTGAAAAAAGGCAAGATGGTTACACCAACACATAAGTGTAGTCCTAATCTTAATTTTTCTACTTTCAATCATTTCAAATTATTTCAATTATATATTTCATACACTTATTATATATTTTAACATAATCTTGGTTGTAGTTCAATCAAAAATAAAATCACTCAATTTGGGCTCACACAAAGACAAGGTGTCTTATACACACCCATGTATGCATGTTTATCCTTTAAACTAGAAATTTTATTACTATATTAGGGGGGTAAATGTAGATAATAAAATATTATTTATATATTACTCTAGTCATATGAAATTTTAAAATATCCATCATAGTTGTATATTTAGGTTATAGACCTACTAACTACCAAAAGGCTCACATTCACTATCCCTTTATGCCTAATTCTTTTTTTTATCTTTTTATCTAATCATTATTATTTTGATGACTAGGCTTTCTAAATTATGCAAAAATATATAAACCTGATCATTATCCTTCATTTTCAATTCTAGACTTGTACCTATTTTCTAGCTTCTTAAACACTTGCATCCCAGATAGACACTTGCATCTATGTAAGTGTCCACTTTTCCTATAAAGTTTCAAGTGCCCAAAATTCATCTAATTTACAAATGAAACATATATAAAATGTTGGCCTAAGTGCTTTAGTAAAATATATTTTCAAAATGGATTGGTATATATACAAGATCAACTCTCATTCATTCCTCACCTATAAATCACATACAACCCACAAGGTCATTTACCAAGAAGCACTCGATCAAGAATTTAAGTGAGTAAACCTTCCCTATTCATCCCTATTTATATATAAATCATAGTATAAATATTTTTATAGGTCTAAAGAATTCAAGGATCAAGGATATTTTCTAAGTTATAAGGTAAGTCATGGCAGTTCTATGATTATCACACATTACATCCTTATGAAAATACAAGCCAACATGTAGAGGACAACTACATAAGTATGAGACCCTATTCGAAGTATTGTCTATGTAGGTAGTGCTCATTGATAGAGGGATTCTTGGGGTAGTTCAACACCATGATCCCATTAAAACTTTTTCCATAGTCACTCTAAGGGTGAGGAAACTAGGGTTTGATCATTCGACAAATATATATTAATTGTGCATGTAATATGAAGACATCAAAATAAAGAAGATAAAAAACCAAAAAAGATATAGTTGATCACATCTAGATCTAATCAGTATTCCATACATGACACTTGTGTCGATGTTAGACACCTATATCAATACAACCATCCAAATATAATGCAAGTGTTTGGCTCTATAGAAATAATATTCTTAGGATATGAGGATTTTTCTAAAATCACCTTCCAAACCACTTGCAACCTATTCCAAATTAGACCTACATAAGCACGGTAAACTAGCCAAGAATCATTGTTTTTCATTATAAGATATCAATAGTTTTAATTTATTATTTTTATAAATCTTAGTTGTATAAATTCATAATATTATTTATTTGAGTTTATATTAATTGGCCTACTCATTAGGTTAGTTCACAATCCTTGTGTAAAATATAATTTAATGCCCCTTATCCCTAGATATCCCCTTATCTAAATTTAGGGTTAATATACTCATGGAAAATGTAGTGCTAGTGTTACAATCTAATCATCTTCCTCTATGATTTTTGATGATGGAAGTGATTAGGATCCCAAGCAACCCAATTAACATGGGAAGAATTATGATGTAATTCCATCAATTGGTAAGAAGCTATGAGCCAAAAATTATGTCATATTATAATCCTATTCTCTCCTTGGAGAATAATATCTATTGATTATAAATACCAATTGTTGAGGTCAATAATCTCCCATCTCTAAAAATGGGGACCCTTGTTTTAAATTTGGAAAATTTGTGTTAAGAATTAAATATTCAACTTGATCAGGAACCGGTATTGAATAATTATGTTGATCTAATTTACATGTTTTTGTTAACACATATCATCATTTGAGCTTGATATTATTTGCTAACCTCAGATCTCTGTGTTTTAGGTTACAGGATTAATGTAATCCATTCGAAATGGACAATGTTTGATCTTCATGATTTAATGCTAATTTGACTCTTTACTTTGAATAACCCTTGGTCTTTAATTACTTAATTGAATCTATGTCTAAATCATATAAAACCTTAGTCTAAATTTTTTTATCTTAGGTCTTTTAAAATATGATTCAAATTTACATGGGTCATTTTATTTAAATTTCAATGGGAAACACTTTATTATAAACTTTGTTTAAACTTTAGCCTAGGTATTAATACAACTCCGAACTTGGTTTAAATTTTAATACTAAGTCCTTTATGTCTTAGGGTTTACAAGATAAATTGAATGTGGGGGATTTTTTATTATACAAAAAAACTAGGCTAAGGTTTCTATCCTAATTCATTTATATATACCTGATCCCTTCATTTATTTTATTGTTCACAAGAATAGGTTGAATGACAGACCACCAAGTAGAAAGTTCTCAAATCCTAAGTCAAAAGTCAAATGATACGCAAGCTTTTGCCTAAGTTAAAAGGTCAAAAGACATCAGGACTAATGCAAAGGCTCCATGTGGTGAGATCTTGGATCCCAATACAAAGAAATCAATGACTCGTAGAGGGTTAATAAAGTTCAAAGGAAGATCGATGGTGCATGTTTATTTTTGCACTAAATATCTAATGGCATGGGGTAGAATTATGAAGTCATCATATGTATGAAGTGACTTGAGCATGCCAAATGGAAACATCTTAGGAGCTTAGATGGTAGATCAATGGTCTGCATGCCCTTATCAGAGTCAACAAGTCAATCGACTGAGATCCTATAGAGATACCAAGTGGTACACCTGAAAGCACTTCTATTATATTTTAAAACTTATTTTATATTTTATCTTAAGTTTTTTTCATCATGTTTATTAACATGAATAAAAAACATAGACTATAATTATGTCCTAAGTTCTTTTTTCAAGGAACTTTATTAAAGTTCTATTAAATATCAACAGGAACAAAGTAAACCCAGATGTGACAAGTGTCACCATATCAGTGGGAAACCTAAATATAGAACAAAGAGTGTAAGTTAAAATTAAAAAACCCTAATACAAGTGAGGATTTTCCAAGTGGCATGATCTTAGAACTCAATGGTAAAATCCTACAGAGCACATTCACTCAAGTGGATAAGATCTGATGGACTGCATCAACTTAGGTGAGGATGATATAATGGCACAAAATGAGGGTTGACAATTCAAAAGAGCTTAAATTGAATGAGAATATTCCACATGGTGTGATGGCATTTGAATGATGAAAAGAGATCAGAGAGCTTATGGAGCTTCCAAGTGGCACGCTCCCATTCAATCATGTAAAAATAAATTGATGGTGCATATTTAATCTAGGTTCAATAGAGCATGAAGTAAGGACACATGTCCAAAGGAAACAATGGTCACATTTTTTAATCAAATGTATAGCTCAACATGGGCATTGCCACATTGAAATAACACATTGGATTCCTAAACTAGTGAAGATCAGGAATATGAGCACATGTGTTTTAGACTTAATTTGGTTAGTGAATATGAAAAAGAAGATTGTAGAAATAGAACAAGAGAATGCTATAGTTATAAAGGCATCTCAAAGGTCAATTAAGTTGACATGATATATTCTTTTGAGTAAAAGACCTTGTAAATCCTTTCAAAGGAATATTCTAATCTATAAAGGCATGGGTAACATATAATGCATAGTCATGTTAGGTTAGTGATAGTTATATAGGGTCATGAGTTATATTAGCATTAATAAAGAGATACTTGTCTATGACACTTGTCTAATTTCATGTTGAGAAGTAATGAACATCATATCTCATGAATTGTATATATAAAGGAGGTATTTCCAATTATAAAAATGGAGGAGTTCTTAGTGCCAAAATTACTTTGTAAACTTGGAGCAAGAAGTAAAAGTAAGGAATTCTTCAAAGTTTGTCTAATAATTTTTTGTGTGTTTGTTATCATGGGTGCTTCCTCAGTTTTTTGGTTTGATGTTCATATTTGAATGGTTTTCATGAATTCTAGATGTGTTAATATGAATGCAGAGTTTCTAATTTGTGTTAATGTTGGATTAGATGAAAGTTATTAGGTTTACTTTGCTTTCTTTTCTCTTCTTGCATCTGGGCTAATGTTATTTGCTTGTAGGGGTAAGGTCTTAAAATGAATCTTGTTCTTATTTGTATCTTTTCATACCTTCCTTATATGTGTGCCTAATGTGTGATAGGATTTGAGATTATGCTACTTCATGTTACACATTGGTTAAATGCATGTTTTGATGAAATCTAAACTTTTTCATAATGTCTAGGTTGAAGATTAGACATCTTCTTTCTGCCTTACTCTCCATTTTGCTCCTTTTTTACTAATTCACTTTAGTTTAGCTTGTCATTTTAAATATCCATATTATCTTAGGGTTTAGACTTTAGGTTTTAGATATCATTAATTGGAATTAATTTAGATCACTTTCATCTTCATAAATATTTAGGACCATGGTTTCCCCCAACAACCATTTACATGTTCATTTTATGAAATAGTCATTTAGCTTGGCCTCTACTCCACCAAAGATCTTAGGAAGATCACAAATAGTAACTCATGCAATGGATTCTTCAGATCTAAAAATGAGAAGTGTTTCTTAAACATTATATGAACATGCTGATACATTTAGTTTCATTAACACCACTCAATAGTATCTTACCTCTACTCAATCATTAGTTCAAAAGGTATCTTTAGTGAGTTTAAAGTGCCTATTATTACATTTCCTTCACCCCTGATTTCTCCATTTGTTCCACCCCTCCAAAATATTCACCTCTGAATCAACCTACACAACCACCTTTAAGCACTTAAATGATTAGCTTCAATAAACATTTATTTCAATGTATGCAACCAATGTTAAACAAAATGAAGAAGGTGGTTGAAGTTGAGATTCCATATTTTGATTTTGTATCTAATCTCCTTGAAACTCCTCCTACTAATATCCAATCTCATAACCATAAATAGATTAGTTTATGGATATTATCGAGCAAAAATTTGATAAAATGAGGAGATTAATACAAGATTTAATACTTTGAAGAGAGTATCTCTTAGAGATCCAATTTGGGAGAGTGAGTTTTACAAAAAGGATGATCAATAGCTTTGATTAGGATGAACTCACTCAATATCAATTTAAATACCAAGTTTGACATTTGGTTGGGTATATTAATTACTTATTTGATCAGTTGAAGTACCAATATTTATCCAATTAGATGTTCCTTTTCAAGTTCCCAAAACTAGTAAGAAGGCCATAGCCACCATCAGCAGACACAACACTTATAGTAAAAATCTTAAATCTTGGTTTGAGGAATTGATATTAGATGACATGAAATATATTGAGGATGTTGTAAATCTAAATGGGATAATTAATTCTAAGATTTTTAATATTAACTAAAAAATTAAGTAGCGTATGATATTGAGCTAAAAGTTTAGGAAAATGTGATAGGTTATGTTCAATAAATGTTAAACATTGACTCTAAACTGATGGTCAAGTTTGAGACTTTTGAGAAGGTATAAGATGATACCTCATGCAAATGGTTACAATACATCCTTCATAAGATATAAATTATAAAGTGATCCATAGGTGAGTTGTAAGAGTAAATCAAAGTTGGAAGATAAAAATTAAAAAAATCTCTTCTAACCTAGGGAAATTACATTATGACCTATTGAGATATGATGGAATAATCCCATTCACTATGGAAAATTTTAAGGCTCAATTTAAGAAGCTGATAAAAGAGGATTTACTCAAGGAAAATTCCTTCAATGTAGCCTTGATGACTTTTCTCAATGAAATCCATGGTTCACTTGATGAAATTAATAGTCAATTGATTAAACTTTTAAAATTCCCAAACACTATGATATTGGTGTATGATATATGGATGACATTTTGTCAGCATGTAATTTTCCCTAAAGGGAATATAATCATCAAAGTAGTAAATAAATTCAAAAAAATTAAGTCACCCAAGTGAAATAACAATCCATGAGCTCTTTTGCTACTCTAAGATCTTCAACAATAGTTGTTACTCTCATAAAAAACATCTTAGGATGATCAGAGTTGTTTTCTATTTTTCTCTATTCTTCTATTTTGGGAAATTGTATTTTTGTTTTTCTAAAAATTATAAAATTAGTAAAAAATATAGCAAGACAAAAATGTGAATATGAAATGGCATATGTAATATGAAGGGTCAGTCAATTTCTTCTTATCTATATAAATAGGAAAAATGGCAATTGTGCAAGGGTTGTTTGATCTCTATTGTATTTTTTCTTGAAAGGAAGGAGAAAGAAACTTTGTGATTGTTCTTCAAATTGAGAACATAAGGAAATTACAAAACTTTGAGTCTTGCCTTTCTTTATGGATGTGTATTTTTCGTATATTAATGCATATAAAACCTTAGTCTAAAACTTTTTTATCCTAGGTCTTTTAAAACATGATTAAAATTTACATGGGTCATTTTATTTAAATTTCAATGGGAAACACTTTATTATAAAATTTGTTTAAACTTTAGCCTAGGTATTAATACAACTCTGAACTTGGTTTAAATTTTAATACTAAGTCCTTTATGTCTTAGGGTTTACAAGATAAATTAAATGTGGGGGATTTTTTATTATACAAAAAAACTAGGCTAAGGTTTCTATCTTAATCCATTTATATTTACCCGATCCCTTACTTCATATATTTTATTGTTCACAAGAATAGGTCGAATGACAGACCACCAAGTAAAAATATCTCAAAGCCTAAGTCAAAGGTCAAATGATATGTGAGCTCTTGCATAGGTTAAAAGGTCAAAAGACAACAGGACTAATGCAAAGGCTCCATGTGGTTAGATCTTGGATCCCAGTACAAAGAAATCAATGACTCATAGAGGGTTAATAAAGTTAAAAGGAAGATTGATGGTGCATGTTGATTTTTGCACTAAATATCTAATGGCACGGGGTAGAATTATGAATTCATCATATGTATGAAGTGACCTGAGCATGCCAAATGGAAACATCTTAGGAGCTTAGATGGTAGATCAATGGTCTGCATGCCCTTATCAGAGTCAACAAGTCAATAGACAGAGATCCTGTAGAGATACCAAGTGGTACACCTGCAAGCACTTCTATTATATTTTAAATATTATTTTATATTTTATCCTAAGGTTTTTTCATCATGTTTATTAACATGAATAAAAAACATAGACTATAATTATGTCCTAAGTTCTTTTTTCAGGGAACTTTATTAAAGTTATATTAAATGTTTACAGGAACAAATTAAACCCAGACATGACAAGTGTCACCATATCGGTGGGAAACCTAAATATATAACAAAGAGTGTAAGTTAAATTTTTTAAAAACCCTAAGACAAGTGAGGATTTTCCAAGTGGCATGATCTTGGAGCTCAATGGTAAAATCCTACAGAGCACATTTGCTCAAGTGGATAAGATCTGATGGACTACATCAACTCAGGTGAGGATGATATAATGGCACAAAATGAGGGTTGACAATTCAAAAGAGCTTAAATTGAATGATAATATTCCACATGGTGTGATGGCATTTGAAAGATGAAAAGAGATCAGAGAGCTTGTGGAGCTTCCAAGTGGCATGCTCACGTTCAATCATGTAAAAATAAATTGATGGTGCATATTTAATCTAGGTTCAATAGAGCATGAAGTAAGGACACATGTCCAAAGGAAACAATGGTCACATTTTTTCATCAAATGGATAACTCAACATGGGCATTGCCACATTGAAATAACATATTGGATTCCTAAATTCACCTAAGAAGGAAGCTATAGATAAGATAATTAATAACAACATGACATGATTTATTCCTACTCTTTTAGTTTTGAATCAACCCATCTAAATTCATATATTCAATGATAAATTACGTGTTATTTTATGCATTCTCCTTGATAATAGTTGATCACATTGTCTTCTAATCAAAATCACCTTACACATCATCTAAAACAAATAAGGTAAAGATCATTTTATAAATATCATCACATCAATGGCATAGAGTTAAAAATTGTTATACATTTCAAAATAAAATTTAAAAACTTGTGGATAGTTGTATCATTAGATTTGAATAATCTACCAATACTTCCATAAGTTTATATTCTCAATCTTCTTCTATTTCACAATTTATGAAATTTGATCTATTTTATGTAGTTCCTAAAAAATAAACAATGGTCATTCAAGCTCTTAAATAAGGTGAACATATAAAAAATAATTTTCATTTATGACAAGGTACAATAAATTCATACACAATTAATTTTATCAAGGATCTAATATTTGATGAGAGTAAGTTAAAACATACGACCACCTATGAGGAATTAATTGGGTATACTACCATACCAATTTATTTTGGGTCTAATATAGTGAAGACATTATTTTTGTGAAGCCTATCATTACACAATTCAATCCAATAATTTAAAAATCATATTTAAATAAAATGGAAGCAATATTGGTTAATATTAATAAGCCTATTTCATTTTATTTCCAAGGTGGTTTTCTCACATTTCAAAGAGATATATTTGAAAATAAAACTTATACTAAGATTACAATTACGTCTCAAAGAATACATGCATGAATGAAAAATCAAAATAAGAAAATAAAAAACTAATAAAATAATTAAGTAGAGAGTACTCATACTCCACATAAAGAGAAAGAAAACAAATAATTTACAACTATTAGTATTGGCCAAATATCACTACGTGAATTATCCCAAATAGGTTTAATAGAAGTATCAAATAAAAAAGAAATTATAAGTTTTTCAATGAAATTAATGACAAATGTCCATCCATAGGTTTAATTTACTCATGATTTAAAACATTTAATTCAATGTTATACTATATGTGATGAGGAATTATTGTATGTACATGGTTGATCAAATGATTCCATCTCAATCAATTTTTCAAATTTTGATGAGATAATTGGTTATTTTCACTTGAGATATATGTTTTTATTCAATAATATATCATTCACACATCACATATATCCATAATATCCTTTTAAAATTTAAATTCTAGATGCTAATAAAGCATATAATATATGAAAACATAAGAGATATTATTGCATATCTCAAATCCCTGACATAGATACATATAATGCATAATTAAAGATCATATATAAAAGATAAGGTAAATTTTTATCATGATAACATTAAATATAGTATGTCAAGAACATCACTCAAATATGGCACATTTTGACCCTCACCCACTATATCACATCCTCATCTTGATCCTTAAGTTTAAGAGCCCTTAAAGATGAAGTCTTGTTATCATCTTGATGAGTATGCGATTGAGACCTACTATGTCTATATATATCCTAATATATATATAATATATAATTTTTATTATCATGATCCACCATTAATTTTACATTCTCCATCTAAAGTTACACATTCTCCAAAAATATAGTGTTTCCTAGATGATGCAGGAGCGTTCTTTTGTCTTGTGTTTGTTTACACACTTTTGGAGTGATCAAGTGTTTAGGAGTCATATATCTTGATTAGGATGTGTTATGGGATTTATGAGTCATAAATTATGCTTTATAATCTTCTTACGGTTTAAAATTATGCTTAGGATGGATAGAACTTAGACCTTGGCATTTTTCGGCCAATTTCCTTGATTTGAATTTATAAACTTTCTTGTCAAGTTTTGGAGAATTCAATCATGTATAAAGAAGTTTCAAAATTATAATTTGTTTAATTAGGATATATAATGGGGTTAGGTTTGTTTAAATACATACATGTATCACATTATTAGTCATTTTAATGGTCATGATAATGGTTAGGATAGTTAGGAGTCTTTCAACATTCATGGAGTTCAAAATCAGTTAGATTAGTTATAGGATATATAAAGAACTTGTATATGTTATGTTGGAGGTAGTTATTTGGAATGAATTCAAATTTAAATGTATAATAACCCCAAATAAGTGGACGGATAAGTTTCTCATTTGAAGACAAATTGATAGCATACCATGTATTTCCTGTATATATGCATTGGAACTTGACTATGAATGAATGATCAGTGAAGGAAGATGTAATAAAAACAAGTTTCTGATGATATGAGTGAATTTTTAAGTTTTATTTCATGTTTCATGAAGTTTATTTACATCATTTTTAATTTTATTTCACAAATATCGTTGAGAAACATAACACAAACGTGTAGTTGCTTATGAAACCTCACACAATAAAACTCTAAATAATATGAAATGGAAAAATAGTGTTGATATTGAGGTATTTAATGATTTTAGGAGGTGTATAATGTTAGTATAAGGATTATTAATCTTTTAAATATATTTTAAACCCTTTAATAAACCTAAAACATCATTTTGTTCCCTCTCAAATGAATACAGTCTTACAATCAAACATAGAGTATGGTGAAAGCAAGTAATAATGACATCAAAGAGGGAAACTAATGCTTCAATAAGTTTTTTGGGACATGTGATAACATTAATAAATAATTACAGTATCTTGAAACCTATTTAAATTTTAAATACCTCAAATTTCTCCCTCTTGGGTGTCTGTAGACTTTGCAAACCCTGAACTTAGGTTTAAAAATCAAAAACAAGTTTCTAAACATTTCAATTAGTCAAAAGTATCAAATTTTTGGTATTAGTTGGGTTTTGATGTTGTATAACATATTTTGAATGTTTTATCCTTATATGGATTACTATGCACGATTTTGGTACAATTGTGTATGTATTAGGGTAAAGAATGCCTAAAAATAGCCTTAAAAGGATAGAAAAGTGATCTTAGAGTAGATTTAGGTCATAAAACTTCATGAAAATAAGGAAAATGATAGAGGGTGATAAAATCTAACTTTAATTTTCCAATATCAAATATTTCTTGACCTTACAAGGATAAATTGTCTAAAAAAAGTCTACAAGGAAGCCTGAAGAAGAGAAGGAAACAGTGAATAGTGGCAAGTTGAGTCTTCAGGGTCATGAAGTTGAGTTGGAATGTTAAAATTAATATGAAGAGATAGTTAAATAAACATGAAAACATTGAAATGCATTTTAATAGTTGTGAACAAGAATTGAGATCTTTAACCCTTTGAACCAAATTGAGCAAAGCAAAAATGAATAAAATATAGAAAAGTGGATATGTAGAGAACAAGATATTGACATCAAGGTGATGAAGAACAGAGCATAAACACATGAGGTGTGTTTTCAAGTATGGGAAGAGGTTTGAAGACTCAAGGATAGGATTGGTATTCTAATATAAACAAGATTACTAAGTGATTAGAGAGATAAGGAGTTTTAAGATAGAATACATAGGTGGTTCAGAGCTAGGTATGTTTGCAGAGGTATAAAGTATGAGATTATGTTTTGCATCAATAATAGATAATATTATAAAATAACTATGCATCATTTGGTATTAAAGCTGGTAATATTTGTGGATAAGGTATGTTTTTGTTTTTAAAGTGTTAGTTGCATTTGCATGAAGATTCTATAGAATAAGTATTGGAGATTGTTTGGAGGGTTGCTTTGAAATGTTGTTATGAAATTGCTAATGAAGGTTGACAAAATGATAGAGAGGCAAAAATATATGTGAAAAAGTGAGAGTTATGTGGTTGAATACCTTAATCCAAGGAGGCTTAGAAAGAGAGAGAGTATAACTAGTGAAATCTCAAAAGGAGAAAGCTTGAGAAGAGCTAAATATAGAAAGAAGCGTCTTATGTGAGGATAGGAAAAAAGAGTAACTCTAAGAGAGGGAGAGTCAAGTAAGAAGACCCAGGTGAGATCAAGGAGGTAATTAAGCTTGATAAGAAGATAGGTCCATGTGAGACCTAGGGAGAGAGTGAAGATAAAGACAGTGTGAAGAGTGAAAGAAAGATGAAGGGCTTAAAGAATGAAGATTTCCATAATAATATGGAAAAAGAAAAAAAAGTGAAAGAAAGAGAATTAGAGAGAGAAAAGGAGATTTCTGAGATGAAGATGATTTTGGCAAGGTTACAACAAGTCTTGGAAGAGATAAGACCAAGATTCCTTGTATACATCAAGAAGAAAGTGAGATGGCCTCTCAAGCAGACAAGAGAAGAAGATAAATGATGAAGATGTTATCAAGGTAGCTTAAAATAGGGGAAAAAAGGCAATGAACCCTCAAAATATTATAGCTAATGATTTCTCGGTATGTTTAAATATAGGTTAAATGATAGAGATGTTATCAAGGTAGCCTAAAATAGGAAGCAAAGAGGCAATGAACCCTCAAAATATTATAACTAATGATTTCTTGGTATGTGTAAATATACGTGAATATTTTAATGAAGATAAAACCCATCTTGAGTACATAAGATCAAAATATGTCAAAAAAGACAAAGAATGGATGACAAGAGAGAAGCACAAACATCATGCTAAGGTTGAAAAAAATTGATTGGATAGCTACATATGGTGATATAGTGTTATGTTATCCTAAATAAGCGAACATCTTGATGAAGAAGAAGGAGAGACTGAGTATGTAGCAACACAATACCTCATGGTAAGCATGAAAGAAGAAGGTTTGAGTCAAGAAATATTTGAAGAGAGCAAAGAATCACAAGGTAATATTTTCATATTTTTTTATGAATATGTTGATAGGCAAGTTGATGAAGATGAATTATATGAAAATACATTAAATTTAATGGATATGATAATGAAAGGAACCAGTTTTAGCATTGAATTCAAAGAAGGATCAATTGAAAACAAGTTCCAAGAGGAATAAGGTGGAGTACAAGTTGATAAAGAAGTGAGATAAGATAGTGTAGTAGTTGAAAGGGGTTATAAGGTATTGATTGTAGGTAGGAAGAAATTAGTAAAGCCATCCAAGCATGATGAGATCATAGGGTTTTAGAAAGCTTTGATAAGAAGGATGGTGTGTTGAGATAACTTGTGACTAATCAAATAATGAGTGAATAGTAGACAGAGAGCAAGAATTCAATAAAAGAGGTTGATAGTACTACAGATGAGAAGATTGAACAATAATAAATAATGCAATGGGAAGAAGATACAGTGAAGGAGCAATCATAATTTGAAGAGAAATAAGGTGAACCTCAAGAGTACAATTAAGGATCTATTTTGTTTGACTTGTTTTCTTCATGTATAGGTCTTTGGAGGAAAAATAATAAGTAGCAGTTGCCCAAGATCAGTTTGGAGATCCATAGAAAGAATTATATCATCAAGGGATGGGCCATAATAACTTTATGCAAGAGTAAATAAGGTATAAGTGCTTTAAATAGGCCTTGGGATCTAGGAAGACATGCAATTAAAAGAGATATGATGAATAGAACATCAATGCCAGATCAATTATAACTTTCAAAGGAAAGTTTCTTTTGCTCCTTAGTAGTATGATGTAGGAGCATCCTTTTATCTTGTGTTTTTCTTTTGGAGCAATCAATTATTTATGATTCATGTATTTTGTTTAGGATCTGTTATGAGATTTAAGAGTAATAACTTACTGATTTAATAGTTTTAGGAATATTAGAGTATTTTCCTAATTTAGTTAAGGGTCTATAATAAATAAATTAGTAAATAATATTGCACTAATTTAAATACTAATTTCTATAATTTGTTTGACCTTCATATCTTTCAAAAAAAGTAATAAAAGAGGATAAATGTAACTTATTTTAAAACTATGATGATACGACTAAGATCGAGGTTGATACCAGCTATGTAAGACTAAGACAGTGTCGTGAATAAGGATCTAGTTTTCATTTAGTGAAAGGACAAGAGTGATGAAATAAAACACTTTAGGGTTTGATGTTATATTCTAGCTCTTGCCACTATTTTCCAAACTAGTCATAGAGATCTGAGTTTTCTAGGTTTTGTCCACTATCCCTACATGATCCTGTTTATGAAATTTTGGATCTTGAATGTCAATGTATATCCTTATAGAGAATATTTAATATTCAAACCCTAGACCTTCATTGTGCTTGAATGAAACTTGATAAAAAGGGGTGTTAGTGTGTGTAAGATTCATTGAATGTGTATCCACACCCTTTATATGGGCACACTACCCACATACCAATACTTCAAAGAGAGATCAAGCCATATGTAGTTCTCCCACTTGATGTGCTTTTTGAAATAGTGTTATGAAAATGTAAAGAGGCTAAACTAAGTGTGTTTGAAGTGTTTAGGGATTGTTGTGAGGGTTTGAATATGTTGATGGATATATTGGATGGATGTATGCAGAGAATAGGGAAATTTACCTCAATGGTCTTTCTTGTATTCTTGATTTCTTTTGTAATATTTTCCAACCCCTTCTAAATAAACTTTGAATGAGCTTTTATAGATATATATTGGTCATGGGTTAAATGTATTCATGCTAATCTGGCATAATGAAGAATATGAATCAAAAGGAAATGATCATTTGGGCTTAAAATGTGATTAGATAGGAGCACTAGAAATGGGACACCCTAGGTTTTAAATCTATAGTCCAACTCAGTGCTCTTTCTCTCTAGGCTCAGGACCTAGGCGGATGGAATTAGTATGGGAAGTGTAGCCTAGTTGAGCTAGAATTAGGCCTCAAAATTTTATGGATGACCAATTATAATCAAAAATGTTTTTGGAAGGGTCATGAGAGAATGTAAGAATGACCTATGGTTTGGGTGTCACAATCCACACTCAAGTTACCAATTTGGACATTTTATATGACTATATTTACCCCCCCTTATTCTAGTGATGTAACAAAGTGAAATACTACGATAAATGAAAAATAGAAAGCATACCTAAACTTACCTATAAGGGTGAAGCTTGTGAATTTGTGTGATGTTGGGTGTACATAGAGAGAGCATATCTAAAGTGTAAATTTTCAAAATAAAATCAAGATTAGATCAGCTCTTACTAGATATGCTATATCTAAAATAAGAATTTACAAAGCTTGATAAAAAAGAGAGGAAAATAAAGGAACAAAGACACCTCACCAAGTATGTGAACCAATAGAAAACCTATTGTGATGATGAGTAATTCTATATGATGTTGAGTAATATTGGGTATGTTTTGTACCAATAGTAATATCATGAATGGAGTTGAGTGCTCAATTCCTTGAGAGTGGCTCAAGAATGCAAAGGCTAGCCCTCTGGCTCCATCATCACCCACTAAGTGAAGATATGTGATCATTCACATGTTAATCAATGTTTGGACTATGTGTCCAATCCCTCTAAGTAGGTGGCTAAATAATACAAAGGCTAGCTAGACCTTTAGCTCTATTGTTGTCCCATGAAATGAAACTATAAATTGATACTGATATGAATGTGTGTTGTATGAGATGGCTCCTGAAGCTTATGAATGCTATGTAATATAAAAATATGACATGGATAGTTGAATGTGTACTAAAAACTAGGCCAATCTTAGCCAACTCTAGAAGGAGAAGATTAGGCTTGTATAAAAGCTACTCTGAAACTAGAAACTAGGCTTATGTAGAAGCCATTTGAGAATGTGGAGGTTAGGCTTATATGAAAGCCACTCTAAAATGATTCCAACCACCTGTAGATGGAGTAAGGCATGTAACTACTAAGAATGCATGGGTAATATATTAAACTTGAAAATAAAAGAAGTGAAATATCCTGTGCACATTACCCCTAATCACTGGTGTCTATAACATAGATTTTGATCTAGAAGTTATACCAATCAACCAATTTGAAATTGGAAGTGAGATCCATCATGTTATGCATGATGCACCCTATACCTGGATTATTTGAGAAAAATTGTATTAAAACTATTAAATTTGGACTAATTTGTATCTAACAAAATTTTATTTGAGTTGACCTTTCTACCTACTTCTAGAAAATCTAGGTTTTTTGCTATTTGGATAAGAGTGACAAAAATAAGACACCCTATTATCTATCACTATTGTCCATGTATGGTGTTATTGTCATTTGTTGAAACTAATGATTGTTCTATAATCATCATTATTTTTCTAGTTTGTTCTACCTAGTTTGACTTTTGATTGTTGTTCTGATTGTTTTAAAAACTATTTTTTTTATCGATAGGAGCACTGATCTCTGTGATAAACTATTTGTTTCCCCCTCTTCTAAGGGTAGGAATAAAGACCTTGAAATTAATTACCTCATAATAAATATCCTTTTAAGTTTTATATGCTATGAAATACATGATATAGCAAGGATAATTGAAAAGATGTCTCAAGATATAACATAATTTGTAATGGAGATTATTAGATCAATAGGGGAATGCCTAGATAGATGTAACAATGTAATAGCATGTGTAGTGTACTAAACTAAACATAGAAATATTAGTTGTTATTTATTAGTTTTCAAGGAGGGATGGAACATGATGTCCATCATGGAATCCAAAAAAATAAGATAATGCATGAAGTGGATCATGGCATTGCAAATAGTTGAGAAGCAAATAAGAAATAAGCACACAAGGCAAGAAGCAATAAGCACACAAAAGTGGCCAAGGGGCCAACCAAACAAGGGACATGGGCATATGTCATTAAAACTAGAAAGCAAGCATACAAAGCATGTTTAAATTCCACATATACACACAATTAGAAAAAATCAAGGTTGGCACAAGGGCCACAAACACATAGAAGAGTAAAAGCAAAGGACATTGGAAAATGTCCTAAGGTACATACAAGAATAGAAACAAAGGACATTGGAAAATGTATTAAAGTACATGCATGATACAAAATAGGAACTAAGAAATTCAGTCACATCTACCTATACAAATTAAGAAAGGAATGTAATATGTTAGAAATACAATCGCATCTAACTAATCAAATCAAGAAGTGAAATTATGCAAGACATGGAGTATAAGACTAGGTATATGCTAAGAAATACACAAGTGATAAATTATATAGAATGTCAATAGAGTAATCTATGTAAGCTAGTAAGTAATGTACATCAACATGATAAATAGAGTGTGTGGTGTATGAATGACAAAACTTGGATGGCATAGTCACATATAATATGCCCCTGGTGGGTAAATATATAGATGTATGTCTTAAATGTAAAAGTAGGATGCCCCCTCAATGGGTAGAGTTAAGCAATTAAGGATCAAGATGTCATTTCACACACTCATAGAAGATCAAGTGAAGCATGGTAATGTAGATAAATTGAGAAACAATAGCATAGAACAATAAATGTAATTCTAGTATTGTAGTAGAAATATAAAGCATGGATAATGCATACAATTGAATTTTTCTTGTGTTTTTGAATTATTTGAATGTTTTTGGATTTTGACATATTTGAAAGTTTTTATATTTTTTAAATAATAGATGTGTAATCAATCATGAGAAGACTATGTACAATAAATACTGAGAAACTATGTACAAGTAAGCAAAAATAAACTATGTAAAAGCAATTAAAAGAAAGTTATATACAAGTAATTTAAAATAAGAAATATGTACATAATGTTATAAAAGACTAGGATGGAGGGGATAAAGGGTCCAAGGATGGAGCTCATTTTGGATGAAGATGGAGGAAGGGATTATGGACATCATCAAATGCCTCAAGATCATCATCATAAATATCATCATATGTAGTAGATTATGTATGCATGGTGGTTATCTCCTTAGGTGTCAGTAAGATTTATGTTCTTTATAAAATTAGAAATCTATCACTTATAATGGTTTCATCCTATCGATGGTGAACTAAGGGTTGTTCTGGTGGTGAAAATGATGAGTCTTCTTAGGGACATTTAGGTCTAGTAATAGATGGCTTCAATGGAAGTGGTGAAGCTAGTACTGGTGATGATGCAATCTAAATAATACCCTAAGCCTATAGTTTATCCAATCTTTACTGTAAAGTTGTACATGAATTTGTATCATGGCCTATGATCCTGTGAAAAAGACAAAATGGTTGACCATCTTGTTGTGATAACCTACTAATAAATCTATGTCATATTATAGGTAGTGTGATTAATTACATGATCAAGTAACATCTATAATATAATCTGTGGTTGAAGTTGTGTGTTGCCTATCTGAATCTAAATGACTAGATCTATATCCATAGAGGTAACCATGTAAACTATATGTTCCAAGTGATCTATTTATGGCCACAAATGTGGAGTGTATCCTAAGAGTGTAGTACAAGATGCTAAGAGTGATGTAGGATGTGTAATGAGAGCTCTAGAGTCATCTTGATACTCTCTTGGACCAACTAGTGTAAATCTCAATCCACACAAATAGTCATCTATGAGTGTGGGTGTTGTATCATCATCTAAAGTATCTTGGGAATCTATATCAACATCATGTACATATGGTAACTTAGAATTTACCACAAGGGGTAATTATGATATGGGAGTCTCATCAATTGTAGTAATAGAAGATGGTGGTGTTATGAGATTATCTATAACTTTCAAAGGAGTTGTATCTATATAATCAATTGGTACTACTATAACTATTGTCAGTGATTGTATAATTGTAATAACTATAGAAAATATGACTGATGGAGTAACTATAATGGCTAAAGTTGATATGACTGGCTAAGTATCTAGATCTAGGGACACAACTATAAGTGGAAGAATGTGAGATGTGTTAGTCTCTCCTACCTCATATGTATGTATCTGATCAAGAGAAATGTGATGATGTGGTGACTAGACTATGATATGAGGTGACCCATATGGAGAAATAGTTGAAGATGATTCCATAATTCAATAATATATGAATGGATAGTTATTTTTTGGGCATGTGTATAGGTATCCTTCATGGAGAAACTTAACACATCAATGAAGAGTATAAGGAATTGCCCCCATAGCATGTATCCAAGGTCCTCCAAGTAAAATATTATAATGAAGAGGACTTGGCATGACCTGTAACTATATAGAGAGGGTTTTGGGCCCTACCATGATATCTAAAGAAATGGTACCCAATGCCTATCATGGTATATCATCAAACCCTCTAATATTCTTATATGATTTTTAAATGGATGCCATATCTATGGTCATGGTCTAAAAGAATGTAATATTACATATATTAAGTCTGAAACCACTATCAACTAGAACTCTCTTAACTAAACTATTTTTGACTTGATCTTGTATGAACAGTGGTAAATTTTAATCACTAACTATTTGAGATGGCATGTCCTCGTGATACAAATAAATAGCATATTTTATAGTTCTTAACAAGTTGACCACTGATGCAAAATAAGAAGGCTCTAAATCAATGGGCATAGAAGTCTGAGTGAGTGCCTGATAAAGAATTTCCTTAAACACATTGGCTTTCTAAAGTAGTTCTAGCATGGATCAACAATATCATATGCCTTGTGTGGATTTGCCTATGTAGGTGGGTTGAGCCTGGGATGGGAAGGAATAAGAGCGTGGCAGGGCTCCTGACTAGGTGGGAGAGGCATGGTGGCTCATTGAGTAATAGCTCTAACCACGTTATCTGCTATATATATAGGACTAGTAGTAACTACGAGAGGAGAGAAAATATAATTAATAGGTCAAGGTGGTGGAGGGACAAAGGGTGTCAACTGGGCCCTTTGGTGATGGGTAGTGACTTGGGAAAGATTAAAATAAACCATGCAACATAACTCGACATGGGATAGAGGCTCTAAGGGAGGTGAGGAAAGAGGTATGTTAACATGTTTATTATTGAATTTATTAATATCATCCCATATTATAAAAATAAGCATTAAATGCAAAGAATGAAGCTTTGTATTAACATATGGTAAAATTCATCATTCATGTACATGATAGGACCAAGTATGGTCTCATTGTTATTTGCAATAAATGTAAGAAATATTTTTAAATAAATGAGATCCATTTTTGTTTTTATGTGAAATCTGATTTTAGGTGTAAGGTGATACCTCAAGAAAACAAAGGGACCTAGTATATGCATCTAGGGTTTTGAAAAATGATATTTTTAAAATTACTAAGGAATTTTAAATTTTAATTTGAATTTTTGATATAAATATTCAGGTAAAAAATCAAAAACTTCATAGAAAATTATTGATTTAAAGGAACCTAGTATATGAAACTAGGTTTTGGAATAAAATATTTTTAAAAAATTACTATGGATTTCAAAAAATTAAATGTTAATTTATGATTTAAAATATGCAAGAAAAATTTTAAAAATATTGAAAAAATTAGCAAGGAATTTACCCTAGGGTTTTTATGTGCAAATGAAGTAAGTTGAGTTCACCAAATGATTTAACAATTTTTGGAATATTGGAGTCTTGTTCCTAATTTAGTTAAGGTTCTAAAATAAATAAATTAGTAAGTAATATTGTAATATTTTAACTACTAATTTGTATAATTTATTTGGCCTTCGTATCTTTCTAAAAATAGTAATGAAAGAGGAGAAATGTAACTTATCTTAAAAATGTGCTAATATGACTGAGACCGAGGCTGATACCAATTGTACAGGACTAAGACAATGTCATAAACCAATATTTTACTTTCATTTGGTGAAAGGATAGGAGCACTATAAATAGGACACTTCAATGTCTAGTGTTATAGTCTAGGTCCTACCGCTATTGTCCAAACTAGTCATAGAGATATGAGTTTGCTAGGTTTTATTCATTGTCCTTGTGTGAGCTTGCCAATCAAATTTCAAATCTTGAATATCGATGAAGCTCCTTGTAAATCAAATTTAATATTTAAACCTTATACCTTCATTTTGCTTGAATGAAAATTGAGAAATAGGGGGGGTTAGTGTGTGTAAGATGCACTGGACATGTATCCACACCCATTGTGTGAGCACACTATCTACATACCAATATTGTAAAGAGGGATCAAGCTATATGTATTTATCCCACTTGATGTGCTTTGTGTAATAGTTTTATGCGAATGCAAAAATGCTAAACTAGGTGTGCTTGAAGTGGCTAGGGAATGGTGTGAAGGTTTGAATATATTGGTGGCTATATTGGATGGTTGTATATAGAGAATAAGAAAATTTGTCTTAGTGGTCTTGCTTGTATTCTTTCTTGCTTTTGTAATATTGACCAACCCCTTATAAATTAACTTTGAATGGGATTTTATAGAGATATATTAGTCATGGGTTAAATGTATTCATGCTAGGCTGACATAATCAACAATAGGAATCAAAAGGAAATGGTCATTTGGGATCAAAATATGATTGGATGGGAGTGCTAGAATGGAACACCTTAGGGTCTAGCATTATATTCCAACCCCAACACTCCTATCTTACAGGCTCGAGACCTATGGGATGAAATTAGAATGGAAAATTTAGCCTAGTTGATCTAGAATTAGGTTTCAAAAGTCTACAGATGACCAATTATAAGTAAAAAGGTATTTGGAAGGGTCATGATAGCATGTAAGAAGGACCTATGGTTTGGGTGTCACAAGCCACACTCAAGCTACCAATTTGGACATTTTATATGACAACACTTACACTTGATATTCTTATCAAGGTGCCAAAGTATGTTTAGCATGGATATAACTTGGACCTTGGAATTTTCCTGCCAATTTCCTTGATTTAAATTTTCAAACTTTCTTGCCATGTTATGGAGACTTAAATCATGTCTAAAGAAGTTTCAAAATTGTAATTTTTTTTATTAGGATATAGAAGGGGGTAAAGGTTTTTTCAATACATACATAGATCAAATAATATTTTCAAAATTTTATTGATTACTGACACTTTGTATCTTGCAGGAACTTATCGAGTCTCAACCTCTTTGAGTGCATACCTTAAGGTGTGCACTGAGAAAGGGGTGGGTAGACCATTGGTGCCTTGTAAGATCATTTTCCCTTTTTCCAATGGTCATTTACACACTTGTCTCCTAAAACCATTAACCCTAAGCTTATTCTTCTTAATCCTACCTATTCTAGTCTTTTCCTCTTTCCATCCCTCCTTTTCTTTCCTTAACACCCTTTTGAACAATTGGTTGTACTAGGTCAACTAGGTCAAACCAATATAGTTTAGGGGTATGTTTCACTTTCTTAGCTTGTTAGCCTTTCAACCGACCTAGCTCAAATCTAGCGAATTGCCCTCGAAAACACACTAGGTTAACTTTTACAGCTAATGTTTTTGGGAGGATTTAGGGGAAGATCCACCTATATATACAAGTTCATTTCCCACCATTTAAAAAGAGAAGAATTAAGAGTGAATAAGTTTGAATGAACATCTATGTATTTACCATTCCACTTGAGGAATAAAGCTTAGGGTTCCATAATTTCTTTGGAGATATGAATCTTTTATTATGGAGAAGTCTTTTGGATGCTTAGATAGGTTTTGTATCCTAGAGCTGATTTATATTTATTTTCCTTACATACCACAATAATCTCTTGTAAATCACCTTAGCCAAGGGAGAGATTGAGGCTTGAGGAGTTCATCCTCAAAGGTAAGTATTCCTAACTTTATTTATCCTTTGTAAGAGTAGATAGATAATGCATTTGTATTCTTCTCTCATGTATTAGGATTTTGTATACATTGATGTGAGTATATCTCTTCTAATAAATGTTTAGTTTAGTTGTTTTATTGTTTCTAACCCCCAATTTATGCATCAATATTTGGTGTGCACTAGATTAGATTTACTTTCTTGTTATTATAATAAGTGAATGTTTTAAACCTTAGGACTCCATTAGGGTTGTGTGATTGTGTTAGACTGTAGGCTTTAGAACCCTTCCTAGCATGATATATTGTGACAAGTGATCCCCTAATTAGGTCTGACAGATCCCCATATTGGTCATGCTCCCACTTAACAAGTGTATCTCCAATCAGAAGTATAGGTATGATCTATATTTCTTAATCTAGGATTGGTTTATAGACATGATGCATGTTTTATTACATAAATTATAGTGAACTTGACATGAAATTAACCCTTACAAGATTTTTTTCACTTTATTTTATTCTTTTGATCATATATTTTGATATACTGGATCGATTATGTCAACCCAACTATTTTTATCTATGCACAAGTTTATAGGAATAGGCAACTAGATTGACCTAGGTGACCTAGTCTAGGTTTCTAACCTTTCAAACACCCAGTTCAATGTACTAGTTGACCCAGTTGACCCCCTTATAGTTTCAACACTCTATAGTAGGTTCCTACATAACTTGATCAATATTATCGACCCAGTTTGCAGGTTTCTCGAGCATACTTCAAGGTTATTCATCAATAATATTCTTTCATTGCATCTATGATCCACCAAGGTTCCCTTCTACTTATCTATTTCTTTCTTTTTTGTCTTTCTTTTCACATTTTTCAGTCTTAAAAACTACCGTTGCATAGTCAACTGGATCGACCCTATCGACCCAGTTCATTTTCAAACTTTTATTTCACAGTACATGTTCAACCCTATTCTATATTTTTTGCATATATTGTCAAAATTATACCTTGTTTCAAAGTTAGAATTAACCTCATATCTATTAGTAATTATCTCACACATTTCTTTTCTTATTGCTTGCATGCTTAAAATAGCTCACATTATTTAATTAAGGGATTTTTAATTAATCACTTAGTTTCACTATTTTTATTTTATGTACATACGACCAAATCACAAAAACATAAACATAAATAAGCACTTTAACATTTTTTCCACCCTAGGTCAACCTACTTGAATTTCATCACCAAGGGGGAAGCTGACTTGATGCTCTGATCAAGTATAAACCATGGTTAATGGTATATTCTAGCTAAGCACCTAACACCCTTATCATTATGGTATGTGAAGTGAGGGGGTAGGCCAAAATACCAAGCATGTATCATTTCCACTATAGTCCTTTTTAACCCAAACTAACTAAACCCATCCTTAGATTGTTATCTAGTTCCTTGCTTATAGCCAACTTCCAATCACATTAAAAATCATATCTTAATAATCTAATAATCATTCAAGTTGACCAATTAGTTAGATCCTTGCTTTTCAAGTTGATTGTTTACTCTTTTTTTAATTATGTGCAAAAAATTTTGCATTAGCCAATGTTAGTGCAAGATTTTATTTGGTGTGTTTCAATTAGATTGGTCAGCATTAATCCAATTGACTATTTGTTTCCTTTCAATATTTACTACTTTTCATTACTTTCAAAGTTTTCTTGTTTCATTTTACAAATATATTTTTAGGCTTCTTGAATTCTTTGTCTATTGTATTTGATTGATCTAGTTGACAAGTATCTTTTCTTCCTTCTATACACTATACTAGATTAACCTAGTCGACCCTATATAGTTTTACAGTCCCTATTTCTATGTTAGGTTGACATAGTCAACCTTGTACTATTTTAGTCACCTTTTTGTCCTTTGCTTTCTCATCCCTCTTATTTTCCCTTCATCATGGACTTTCTATTGGATAATTACACTAAGTTACAGTCAACAAACATGATGAAATTTACCAATCCTAAGAAGGTCTCCCATAGACAAAGTAGGGCTCCTCTTTTGGATGCTAGTAATGTTCATATTGCCACTCACACAATGAAATATGGGACCCTTCCTCATACCTCTTCATATCATAATCCTTTTTTCTCATTAGAAGGCCAACCTGGGTAAGTGTATACCCCCAAGATGCTTTTATTTATTTCTTTGTTTCCTCAATATAGAGGAAATGATCTTTCTACCATTTATAACCTCATGATTATTGGTCAAACTGAAGAGCCTCATCCACCTACTCCTACATTCTCAATGGGATTTTAAGGTACCACTTTCTTTGGTTCTCATCCTCTTCCTTCAATTTTGACTCCTTCTTATGCCATGACATCTTCTTCTCTAACCTCTTCTACCTCCATTCCTAGTATCTCAACTAACATGGCAGGTTTTACATCTAGTGGGCCTCTCATAAGACCTACTATCCTTAATTATTTCAATATTTCATCTACTTATACCCAAGGCAATCATGCTTCTATTGTTTATTCCTCTCAACCATTCACTAGTCCATCTTTTGCTTCACAAACAAATTTTGCCACTAGTGCATCACACTCTCACAAATCTTCTCAAGCTCATATCAACACTAATAGTGGTACCCAAGCCACTAATACCAACATAATTAACAATTCTAATGCTTTTAATTTTAATTAGATACATCAACTTTTATTTCAATCTCTCAATCAAATGAATACCATTCAAGCTCATAACATAAATCAAATGATGAGAATGCAAAACCACCTTCTTAATCTTCAATCTTACCCACAACCAATGGTTTGGGGCACACATAACCAAAATGTTCCCCCACCTCATCTTAGAGATTCTCAAGGAAATCACATTCCTCAACCTCCTTTGGTTAACAAAACATCCAAACATCTACAAAATGAACCTCTCACTACTCAAATTGCTAACATTGATATGGGAGGTATAATGCCTACAATTTCTTATAATGGGTCAACCGATCCTACCCTTCACCTCAAAACATTTGGAAATCTTTACAAGGATTGGGTAAAATTAAACACCTTTTCCACTACCAAGATCCTAACCAAAACCCTCATGGGTGATGCCTTAGATTGATAAAATCAACTTAGAGTTCATTCCATTTCTAGTTTGGAGGACTTAGTAAATGTTTTAGTGCAAGAATTCCAAACTAATGATCTTCCTGAAAACACTTTAGCACATTTCATTAATTATAAACAATAGGAGAATTAAATTTCCCAAGCCTTTGTTAAGAGATGGAAGACTTTGTCAAACAAATGTGAACATAACATGGTGGATGATAATCTTTTTCATCATTTACAAATGCTCTCTTTCCTAAATTATAATATCAAGTTTTCACTCTCTCTCCACGTACCTTAGAGGAGGCTATTGACCAAGCTCAAAGACAAGATTTACTAATGCATCAATTTGAGCCACCCAAAGCTTCTATAGGTCCTTGTCTATTACTAAATAACAAAAACCATAATGTTACCAATGATGGTGTAACTAATTCTTATCATACCATTCACAATGTTTAAGCTGTCGTTCCTAATCCTTCTTTGCAACCAGCTCCTTAAAAATATACCAATCATCATTTTTCTTCACCAAATAACATCAACATTCAAAAACCTCTATCATCGGTTGAATTGCTTAAACATCTACATAGGGATCTTCTACGAGAGCTTGACCCTATTCATCCTATGAAATTTGGTATTATCCTAACAAGTTTTGTTGGTTTCACGCTAGTTGGGGTCATTCTCATGAGACCTATAGAAAACTTCATCATATAGCCATGGATTTTCTTCTTGGACCTAATTTTGATCATGATTCCATCAATTATACACATCAAAAAACCTATGAGATTTCTTTCAAGGACTATAAATCACATGACAAAACTCAATCCTTGAATCAAGCTAATGCTCATTTAGCTATCTATAAAGATACTTTACCTAATAATCAACCTATTCAAAACAACTAATACAAGCCCACCCCTTCCACCAATAATGTAGAAAGTCTTATTGAACTAAATTTTGAAGATAATATGGTTAGCATGACTAATATGTAAAGGGTGGTGGCTTTCATTGATTCCTAACCTATCTACACTCTTCTTTCACATAAGACATACCATGTTATCTAAGATTCTTCTCCAACTCATTTAAATGATTTGGGGAAAGAAGACCTTATTACTTTTGATGACCCAATTTTTTATTCCCCCTTGGATAACACATCCCATACTATTTATAACACTCTTTCATCATCTTCCAATACTAATGATAACCAAGCTTCTACTAACACTTATTCTTTTAATTCTCAAAATCAACTTTAACCAACTACTTCATCATCTCAACATGATTTATCACCTTGTTCCAAATCTTCTTCTCATTCTTATAAAAAAAAATCCAATGTATTTTGGTTCCTCCTTTTGAGGACCTTCTTAACCATTACACACCTATATCTAATAACCTTTTTATGGGCTGAAATGAGTGGTATCCCATTGTAGAGCTCACTAATCTCCCATCTTATATTACATTCTTTGAGCTTATGAGGACTTCCCCACATCATATAAACTACCTCATGTAGCTATTATTTGATATGAATGTCCCTCATCCTCCCCTAGAAGGACAGGAGGTAGCCTTATCTCATTATGAAGATAGTATTTTACAACAATGTGAAGATATGTCTATCAATGTTCATGAAACTATAGACACATCTCTTTTTTAATGATTTCCCATAGCTTCTATGATTCTCAATGAGATTCTGCTTCATGCAAATGATCCTCCTTTATTTATTAGTGTCTAAATAGGTGATATCCAAGTTAATCATGCATTTATTAATGAGGGTTCCAACATGTGTGTCACTTCTCTTGATTTCATTAATACCCTTGGATATTCCAAATTTAATCTTAAGTCTATATGTAGCACATGTCAAGGATATAATAGACATCAAATGCCTCCTCTAGGTTATGTGTGGCTTCCCATTACCATCTCCCCAATTATCATCCATGTGAAGGTGGTGATCTTTAACTTTCCCCTTTTTTATAACATCTTGTTTGTTAGGCCATAGACTCATCACATGAGAGCTATTACTTATTCCACCTGCCAATGCATTAAGTTTCCTCACAATGGATCCATTTATTATATTTAAGGTGACACTAACCCTTGGAATTTTGAACAATTCCAAGATTATGGTGTCTTCAAGATTCTTACTCTTTAGTCTTTGCTTAGTGACTCTTTTCATGAGTCTCAACATCTCAACTTTCTTATTAACTCAACCTGAGGATACAATGGGAATCCTTAGCTCATTGGTAGCATTCCTCCTAATATATTAGAATATGATGATGATGAGATTAAATTAAAGATCAAAACTTCTAATCTTTCACCTCATCTCATCTCATAGCTTCCTACTTCCTTGTAGCCTTATTCTTGCAAACCTCCTTGTGATGACATTTTCGTAGTCTTAACCAAGACTAAGAATTTTACTCACCATGCTTTATAGGATGAGAAGGTTATCCCTACCTGTGTTAGTGATCTTCATACCCCAAATTATGGAGATGGATATTCCTTAGATTATCCATTATTAGGTGGTCTTATTAGGCCATGATGCTAATATTATCTATTATCATTCTTTTTTACTTGATTATTTTTCATGCATCTCATCATTTTCCCTCACTTATAGTTCCTTATTTTTGCATTTTTCCTTTTATCATAGGGTAGAGATAGAATCAACACCTCTAGTTTCTAAGGAGACACATAAGACTATGCTCATGGATCATGCTATGACCAAGCCTTACCATTTTACTAGGTACCCTGACCTCATAGTTGGTTTACCCCTGAGGTTAGTGAAACTCTCCTTAGACCTTCTATACATCCCACTCATCCCTCAGTAGAGCCTACTATAGTTGATCCCATTTCTGATCCTACTATTGTCAATCCTATCCCTAATTCTGATACTATCGATCCTTCTATTGAGACTAGTTATATTCCTTCCTCATCACCACCTTTCCTTGGTGATGGTTTGCTTCATTTGCCTAAGATGGCTCCTCTACCCACCAAATGGGTCAATGAGTGTTCTCTAGCTTCTTTCACTCTTGTTTTACCTCCTTTCATGAGTGCTTCCACTAAAACCACTCACAAGTATATATGCTTCTTTCATGGGATAGATAATCATTCTTTCACCCATTGTTACAAGTTATGATAATATATTGATACCTTACATCTTTTTGCCCCATCATCAGATAAAGCCATACCTCCCCCGATGGTACTTCATGAATATTTCCCAAGCATGTTGAGGTATATTGTCTATGGCATCTATGTGGCACACATCATATAGATCATTGTTGCATCCTTCACTAACATCTCAAGGATCATTTTATATCCATTCTCAGACCTTATACCACTCCTCCCATAGGTCATTCTTGCAAGAAGGATTTTCCTTCTTCTCTCATGGCTCCACCTCTAGTGGTTTCATTCCCTCTTGTGGTCCCTTCACCACCTTTTATTCCTCCACCTGCGATTCCTTCACCTATGGACCTTCCCTCACCTATGGATCCTTATCTACTGATGATTCCTAAATTTCCCTTAGAGCCTACTCTGATGCATTCTCTTGACCATCCTTTACCTAATTTTTCTCCTCAGCATGATTCCTATTTTTTCAATTGAGGAGATCGAAAAAGAAGTATAATCCAATATTCATTGAATATTGATGAAACTTTAGCAGTAGTTCACCTACAACTTCATAGAGACTTATTTAATGTATTAGATAATCAGTGTGGATATATTTACCAGTATTTATGAGCTAATGCATGGTGCTTTCACATTTATATTTTATTGAATGTGTGCTCCAATCTTATTTATATATATTATATCATTTAACACTATGTTAAATTTATACTTATCTTATCATGATTTCTTACATGTATTATATCTTGCTTATCTTATCATTTAAATTTTGCATATGATTGTCTTTTCTTTATCATTGCTTTCCCTTCCCTTTTCCCTAGAATTTTTCTTGAAACTCTCTTTCTTGTATCTTTATGATTATTTTTCTTTACTATCATTATATTTTACAAATAATTTTTCATAGTGATTTGGTTATATAAACCCTATTCCCCTTGGTTATTATCTCCCTTTACCATGTGATTAGTTAGTAAAAAAACTATCTCATTATTATCTCCTTTTACCGGTCTACTTTAGATCTCCTTTCCCCCTCTTCCTTTATCTACAAAATAAGAATATACATAGTTGAGACTTGAGATCATGTGTTAGTTCATTGTCAATCCTAAGTGTCTTAATTAGTCTTTATCTTTGGTTATGTAGACACTAGAAAACTGCACACTTGCAGTTCTAGGTGTTTGAATGCCTTGGGACCACCTTAAATCCTCCTAAAACCTTAATAAACCCTTCTACCACCCTCCTACCTTAACCAAAGTCCCTATTATACCCATTTATATTCAAAAAGTATTATTTGAAAACACCATTCAAAAATAGTTTTTGAAATCGCTATTCATCATCATTATTCACTATGAGACCCACTTTTACTATTCATGATGACATGGCATATGACATGGAAAGTGACATGGAAAATGACATGGCATGTGACATATCATGTGACATGTCATATGACATGACAAATGACATGGCATGTGACATGGCAAAATGATGTGGCAAAGTGGCATGGCTTGGTACCCCACCTTTAGCCCCTTTTTTCAAGATGCCTAATGACCTCATTTAAGCATCACAATGGGCCCAACTTGAAATGGGTCGAATTTATTCTCAAGTGTAAGTCATTTGAATTGGTTTTGCATTTTCACATGAAAATAGCCTTCAAAATTGACTTACCTACCCCTTTCACACCTTGGGAGAGACAAAGAGTCCCCATTTTGGACTTCTTATCCCCAATAAGAGACTTATCAGCCTAAATTGGTATCTTCACCCACCTCACCTTGACTCACCCATGCCCCCTTGAAAAATTGCACCATATTTGGTGGGAGAACTCTTAAAAGTCATAAATGAGGACAAATAAGGGTGTAACAAAGTCTTCGGTCCCATTTTCAAACCATGTACACAATTCCTTTTAAAATTGGACTTGCATGAAAGGTATGGATACTTGAAACCCCCCATAAGAATCTTCCACAAACCCCATCCTTGAAATTGGGGTAAAATGTGTCATACTTCTAAGATGCCCTCTTTTGGCATGTTTCCTCACAAAAAAACTACAAATACCCCCCTCTCCTTCACCCAAAGAGGAGGTTGCTACCCAAATTTTATGTCAGGTGTTCATGCATTTAAATTAGGTAATTAATCTTCCACATCTTGGAGGAAAAAAATTCAAAGTAATGAATCTCTACCAAAATTGCCTTAAGACATCTTTGTCAACAATCTTCAACAAACCATCTCCATTAGTAAGCATCTACAAACGTTGAGGTAATATTTTATTTTGTTATTTAAATTTATTTATTAATTTCCTTTTGGACCCCATTCCCTTAACCTTTTCACTCCCTTCACCATTCTTGTCTTCATCCCTTCCTCATCTTACCATTTGCCCTTTTACCCCTTTACCCCATTTTGCCTCTTTGCAATATTCCTCACTTGACCTTTTTCACTTCTTCGCCACACTGGACATATCATCTTCTTTGAATAATATATCCATTTAACCTTTTGTTTATTTTAAGCCTTGATAATTTACCCAACCCAAAAAAATAGACCTTTTGACCCTTATCATTTTAACCAAACCCCAAAACTATGGCCTTGCCTTGACTAGTTTTAGCATGTGCTAGAGTTAGTCATTTTTCTTTGAATAAGTATTTCATTTATTTTTATAATTAGAATTTAATTTGTAATTAATTAAAATTAAATTACCTTTATTTTATTTTATCATCTTCATTTTTTATTATGGGAGTGGATTGACAGCCATCCAAGGAAGCTTTAGCTTCTTGGATCTAGCATATGCTAGGCGGTCTACCCTGCGATTTTATCTAACCAACAAGCTTGTGGTAGTGTTGTCTTATTATAGGTATTTATTCCAAGAAAAAAATGAGTTATCTCTTTTTTTGGTCATCAATGAGTGCATGTTTACCAGGTACACACCCTTCATCTTGTGTTTCTATCTTTTCTCATAAAAAACTAAGAAAAAGGCAAAAAAATTATAGAAATAGGTTCCTTAGTTTCCTTTAGCCTTAGCCTAAAGATCATTCGTGTGTATCACTCTCTCTCATGATTTTTAATTCCAAATATATATGGAGGAGGAATCTTAAAAATCCTTTAAAATAACATTGAAATCCAAATATTTAAACAAAAGGAAATGATATTAAAAGGCAAAAATATTCTTAAAAGTCTAATCATACTAAAAGACATTATTCAAAGCACATCTCCTTCTTTTAGTCAAAACTCAAATTCCAAAATTGGCCTCATATTATATCCAAGGTTCCTTGGGGTGTGGTAGGCTAGTAGATTAGAAAAGGAGAATAAAAAATCTTTTAGTGCTACCTACATTCTCACACACACAAGTACCCAATCTTCATAGTAGACCGATGACTCTGTAAGGAGTCTTGAAGAATGGGGAACACATCATGGGAAGGTAGGTTCATTTTAATTTTCTTTTTCCAATATACCTTCATGATTTGATCTTAGTAGCACACTTATTTTCCTATAAAGCTTTGTGTCTATAGTGAACAGGTTTCCTTTGTACATAGATGACCACTAGTCACTGAGTGTCTTCTCATGTCCTTAGTATGCCTCTTGCCTCCTAAGGTCTTCTGATAAGATGTCTAAGTCTTTATTTTTACACTCCCTTTTTCACTCCTTATATCCCTTATATTTCCTCTTGAGAAAAATAATTTTTTCTACTGATCACTTCCCTTGGGATCTCATTTGTGAGTTGCATTATAAAACCATAGATAGGACCCGACCATCCTCACAAATTATCATCTTTTTCTTCCTATTACCCACATCCTTGATTACCTAATTTTTAATATTTATTAAACCCCAATGGTGTTCTCTTTGTTGAGTTGCAGTGTAAGACTATGGATAGGACCCGATCTTCCTCAAAAAAAATTCCAATACCCAAGTCACCATCCAAGTTACATGTGTCAAATTTGAGATAAGATTCGATCGATTATGAAGTTACAAATCATAATACATGCTTCCCATATTGATTTAATATGTTTTATGTTTATTTCATTTTTCTTTCACCTTCTTCTTATTTTTTTAATGCATGTAAGATTTCATCCATTTTTTGAATTTTTCATACTTTCGAGCTTGAATTAGTATGACCGATTTAAGACCAATCTTTTATAATTTTTTCTTTCTTTCATACTTCCCAGCATGATTTAGTATGATTTATTGACTTAATTAATATGTTTTTATTATCATTTGTGCCCTTTTGCATACCTCCCATTTTATTATTTTATCATACTTCCCAATGCGATATTAGTATGATTTTACCTGTTTTAATTTGGTGCAAAAATATTTCACATTGGTTTAAAAACAAATTCCTTTTTACCTTCTTGTTTTGTTATTTCTTGGTTCTTTATACTTAGTCATTTCTTATTATTACACATTTTCCAGCTTGATATAGTGTATATTACATTTTCTTGATTAATTATATTTTACCAAGTCCTTTTTGCTTGTTTATTTTTAACCATGCATGTGTCTTTCATAATGCTAAAAAAGAAACCAAATCTCATATATTTCTTATAGCATATATAACAAAGCTAAATACATGTGCTAGAAAGAAATATATCCTAAGCATCCAAAACCTTAACCATAACGAATAAACTAAAATCAACCATAATGACAACATACACATCCAACAACAATATGCCAAATGATCCATATATATATATATATATATATATATATATATATATATATATATATATATATATATATATATATATATATATATACATACATACATACATACATACATACATACATACATCATGATTTTAGTATAACAAATGCAACCATAAACAATACTCCATATCTATGGCTAGGTCCCATTCTATTCATCTCATGGCCTAGCCATACTACTTGATGAGGCCTCGATCTGACTCCTCTGAATGGTACATTATAAAGAGGTCATTCGATATCTCAATCCCTCTACCTATCCTTATAGGTGTGTTGCCCACATCTATGACTCCACTAGCTAGGTCTAGATCTCTATCATCTATGATATTATAGCTAGATGTATAGCTCTCTCATTTTTTAGGGCCTACCATGCTTATATCTTCCAAACTTGTATCTGCCTCACTACCTCTCCAGCTAATTTGAACTAGCTCACCTAAGCTGGGTAAGATGGTATACTTAGATCCTACAGTGTCATGGGGTCATATGGCTACATAGTCTCATCCAAGATGTCATGCAGTGCTCCCCTCACTAGGGACCCCCATCTCTCCTCCTCATCCTCACCTACACCTATAAAATCACACTAGATCGATATTAGATCATTATTATATCTCAAAATATCTATCTACCTATACTTCAAAATAAAAAAACTTAAATCAATAATTTAACAATATTTTATTACCTATTTGTGTCTTAACTACTATGGTCTCACCATCTACATGACCACCTAGCACAGTTTCCCTATCTATGCATCCTACTAGAACCTATTCTATAAGTCACCTCCTTAGCTAAAACCTAGTTGTCATGGCTCATGTTATTCTTACCTACATCTAAGTGGTCTTTATTTCATCTCCTCTATCTCACCTATGGGGTCATCTAAGATGAAAATAGTCTCCACTCTCTCCTACTACCCATGCCTTCATCAATGTTGTGTCCTTAGTGGTCATTATTCATCCTACTATGGAATTAGTAGTGGTACATCTGGTATCTCTACCTCTACATCCATATCTTCATGTTCAACTCCTCATCATGCTCAATCAGTCCATGGTCACTCTCGATGTGGCCTCAATGTTTCCCTCACCATTAGTGGCCCTAGTCCTCTCCTCCCCTATGGCTCCCTCACATGATAAGCCCATTACTCAGGCATTGGTATTAGTGTCATTAGATGAGGTAGGCCCATTTTCCCTAAAACCTATACCACTGGATGTGGCTCTATCTACCATAAATAGTGTCCAATAGCCTCTGTCCTCTTTATTGTTAGTGCAACTATGTCCCAGCTCACCCATGTAACTATTATGTGCTTGTATGGTTGTCACATGTGTATTTACATCTCATTGAATGTAATGTTGACACATGTAGCATAACCTCTGCTACCTAGTCCTCTTTCCATCTACATACCTAAGGTAACCTATCATCAACCATATGGGGTGACCCAACCAGTTGATACCTAAGAAACCTCTCGTATATCCAAATTATCAGAAATATGATTGGTCCCATGGTCTTTTGCCCTCTAACTAACATCTCATACTATCATGTATCAGTTAGACCCAAATAATAGAGCCTAGTTCATATAGAACTCACTCTTCCAAGATCATCCTACACAAGGCTACCATGAATGATGGTACCTTATTATCTGACTTATGACATAACACCCATTATGTCACAAGGCCTATCACAGGCTTCTAGATGTCTAGAATCTATGTTGTATAGACATCAAACATACTCATTCTCCTACCTAATAATATCATCTATGAGCCTGTATCCCAAATGACTAAGGCTCTCCTCTCCTCTAGGTTGTCTGGTATCCCTATGGTCACCTATGCTCCTACTATAGGCAGCCTCAAGATGGCATGGGCATCCTCTAGTGTGATAACCACATCTACTATATCCGCATCCACTTCCCATCTAAAGGTGTTAGTCAATCATTCCCAACAATTGAGTAACATGACTAATAGATCAACACTAAGGGGGATCTGACACATCTCTATTAACCCACCTAGATTATGAATCCTAGTCTAGCCATATCTCCATCTAATAACCTATCTAATAATTCTGGTAACCATGTCGTGTCCACAAGTCTCCAAAATCTCCATCATCCCTAAACCCAAGAAAAAACAAAGGATGTATCATTTCCTCCATGTCATGTATAGTCATAATACATTCTTTTTATATTTTTAAAGCAAAAACAAGTCTAAATTACTTCATTTTATTCTTTTTATCCTATTTCTAACCTACTCGGTCCTTCTTGACCTTAATCATTTTGGCCAATCTAGCCCTCTTTTAACCTTTTGTATGCTTTTTCATATCATTTTAGCTCTTTGGTCAAACTAATTTGACTAAAATTTTCCTATCTTTTTTCCTTGATTGACTCAAAAATCTGAGTTAACCCCCTTTTCTTCCCTTTCCTAGTGTTAAGTTTCTATTCTAGACCTTTCAAATCACCTGGCAACTCCAAACTAGGCCTTCAGCCTATAGAATGTATAGGGTTGACCCATACCTATTGGGTTGGCAAAATGGATTTTTCCCATTTATATCCTATTGGATCAACTAGGTCAACCCAATGCTTTTTGCCTGCTGACCCCTTGCATTTTCTTGAAAAAATGCAATTTTCTTATTTTCTACCTAAACCCTTCAAACACATTTCCCATCTTCCTATTTGCTACCCCTATAATCCAATTTTGTTCCCTTTTGACATCTAGAAATTCTTAAAATTCAAAATTAATAAAAATTCACTTAAATCAATACAAATTTCAAAAAATGGTTTGAGATTCTTAGTTGCATACCTGTAGTGCACATGTTATCATCTCTAGATCCTCTACGTATCTATCATGTTGTCTCCTCACCATTCTAGCTTGTTTTATCTCCAGAGCTCTTTTTCCTTTCTCTCACAAGGCAAAATAACAAATGACTTGTCTTTTCTCCTATTTCAAAACACTTTTCAAAATACAAATCTTTCAATTATTGTCCTGCAGATTCCTTATTTTGCTTATATATCTTTTTTTCTACTCATCCATTTTGCAAACCATAAAATGCATTAGATTCATGATGATGTAGAGATTATTTTCCACTACCATATGCTTATCTTCCAAAAAGATTAATTTTTGGCTTTATTTTTCACTAAATTCTACATGTTTGTCTAATGTTCTCTACATTGGACACATTCACATTTTTTATAGTCTACTTCTTTATCTACAACACTAAGGTAAGTTAAAGGTATGTGTTTTTTAATTCATTCCTTTCATTTATCTTATTTTATACTTATTTCACTTTAATTAGCATTAGCATTGTGTGTTATAATGTTTTAGCTCGAATCACCATCCCATGTTTTACTTACATGACACATAATAAGCTTCAAGTGGGGCTTATGTATACACATAATATTTTTAAAATTTTATTGATTATTGACACTTTATATCTTGCAAGAACTTTTTGAGTCTCAATCTCTCTGAGTGCATGCCTTAATGGGTGCACCAGAAAAGGGGTAGGTAGACCATCGATGCTTCATAAGATTGTTTTCCCTCTTTCCACTTATCATCTATACATTTGTCTCCTAAAACCATTAACCCTTAGCTTATTCTTCTCAATCCTACATATTCCATTTTTTCCTCTTTCCATCCCTCCTTTCTTGCCTTAACACCCTTTTATACAGTTAATTGTACTAGGTCAACTGGGTCGATGTCATGTCCCCTTTTTTAGTGGACATCGTCAGAGTTGATGATTAGCCTATTATGCGACCTTCGTAGGCTGATAGGATGAATAGAGGGTCATGATGGAGCTTGGCTTGGATTCGATTAGCAAAATTTCTATAGTTGGCTTTCATTCGAGCTCTTTTAGACACATTTTGCCTGAGCTCCTATTATTTAGGGACTTTTGACAAACAGTGGAGCACCCTTATTTTGGTATGGTCATGTGCAGAATCATTCCCTGGTTCTCCAGATTTAGACGGTTCGAGAATCTGACATGTATTGAGGGAGATTTTAATATTTGATTGATTTAATCAAATATTAATTATTTGGTCTAATTTTAATTTAGAAACCCTAATTCTAATTTAATAAAACCCTAATTAGGGCAAGCATATCTTTTTGAGGGTATAAGGGTTTCTCATGGGAGAGAATTGAATTATGAATATGATTACTGATATTGATTGTTGCTAAGAATTCTTCTATGAAGACTGAGCCAAAGGTTCCAAGATTCCATTTGCATTGGAGAATGTCCACTCTTTAGTGTGTGTGATTCAGAGGCTGTGAAATATCCACTGATCTATTGCTGATTTGAGAGATAGCTTCATACAGAAGTTATCACAGAGGTTTATAGATTTGAGAGGTAACTTCATACAGAATTTGTCACAGAGTTTTCCAGGTATTTATTTTATTAAGTTTTTGATTCAATAAGTTATACAGATAGAGATCTTCTGTATTAGAGTCATATATCTTGAGATCAGGGGTCCAACAAATAGGGTGTGTTATATTGGTGGCCGTACGAAGTCCATACAGATCTGTGTAGAGACCAACATTGGCAGGCAGACGCTGATAGAAACTGACATCGGCTGATGATAGACCGATGTCAGCAAAATAGCTGACCGAAATCAACCAGCATTGACAGAATATCGATCGATGATGGCATAATAACCGATGTCGACAACTGTGTGTTGACACAGTGACCCTAGCAGTTCCAGATTTAGGGTTTATTTCTAGATTTGCAAAAGCCCAAGTTTTTAAGACCGTATTTGAATATTCTTTTATATGTATGACAGAGGACTTCTATGGTAATCATCTAGATGAATAATAAGATTAGTGATTTTCCAGTTAAGAGATTTACTATGGTTTATTTGTTTATTTTAATTTATCTTGAAAAATCATATCTTTATTCAGAGCTTTTGTCTTTCTATAGTCCCTATTGACAGGGGACATTATAGTGGTATTAGAGCCAAATTCATGCCATCCTGTTGGGTAGATCAGAGCCAAATTCCTGCCATCCTGTTGGGTAGATTGGTCATTGAATCAACTAAGTACCCATGATTACTTCAAGTAATCAGAAATAGTGGGACAAGGATATGAGGAAGTTGAAACAAAGTTTGAACCAGTTGGTTGAAACCCAAAAAAGGATGAATGAAATTCTTTCAGACCCTACATTCGAAGACAAATTCACATGGTATATGACAGCGAATGAGGAGTGGGAGTTATTATCACCTGAGGTTTGGGAGAGGATGTCTTTTGATCACTTTGTTAAGCTAAGGAGAGAGCATTATAGATCAGTTAGATAGGATAGCAGCATGTCCCATGATTTTTATGAGATAGGAGATGGTGACGATGAGATAGTTTCAGCAACAGCTTCTTCAAAGTTAGATGAGGATGAGTCTGATGCTTGCACTTAGAGTGTAGAGGTGTACTCAGATGTTAGTACACTGAGTGTTGATGATCTCTCAGATATGGCAGAGATTGTAGAAGAGTCCTAGGATCCAATTGTTGCAGATGACACCTAAGAGAATGCAGTGGATAGTTTTGAGGACTTAGTTTCCTCGGCAATTTCTTTCGGTATAGAGGAGTTGGAAAACGATGCTATAGTTGTTGATACTCTATATGTTGATATGAGCTATGGAGTTGATTCAAAGAGTATGGATGGTAGTATGCCAGAGATTAATGATTTTGAGTCTACTCTTTTGGACCATGCATCAGAGGAGGATTGTAAGAGACAATCTAGCCAGTGCCACCATGTGTCTAGTCAACTGAGAGTTAGTGAGTGAGACATTGCTATCGCTTTCAAGTATTTCGATGCTGCTCATCAATTGTTAGTAGTTTATGGATGGGGTTCTCCTACTAGCATTGAGTAGGGAGGCAATTATTTATCCTTGACAAAGATCCACTCTTTATGGGAGGCTATCCAGATTCTGAGACAGGATTATATGCAGTTGGTAGCCGACAAAGATTATCTTATGGAGTGGGGCAGCATAGCATATGATGCATTATTGGCCAAGGAAGATAAGGTGAGTGAGCTTACTCAGTGGCTCGATGTGACTTCTGAGATTCTTGAGAGTACACAGTTGGCTTTCAAGGAGTCACAGTTTCATTTGGCTGAGGTGACTACAGAGTTGGAGCATTTGCAATCTTCACCAGCGCCAGACCCAGTCCATTTGTATATTGAGATGGTTGGTGGTGAGTACATTCTTGCAATGGTTGCTGAGGAACATGTTGTTGGAGATAACACACATGTTCAAGATTTGGGAGTATCGGGTCATGATGAGTTTGGCATACCAGTGGAGTTGAGTTTCCAGATTGATTCTTCTCACACCGATGACAGTGTGGTACAATTGGTCGTGCCACCTTTACAGAGGGATCAATTATGGGATGGATTGGCACCATCCTTTATAGATGGAATTGGCAATTTGAGTTGTCCATTCTATTTGGGTTATGATACTTTGAGAGTTTGTTTCTCATGGGTTCCTAACTATGATAGTTGTGCTTTTAGAGTTTGGTTAAGTTGCATTTGCCAGTTTGATTGTGGATTCCTTTGGGTTATATTCCTGAGGATATTGTAGGAGCTTACATTGATTAATAGCAGTGCAGATCATAACTACATATGGGATCCAGGTGGATTGGTTGGTTTGTTGTTCTAAGATTGCTTGGGGATAAGCAATTTCAGGAGGGGCGGATTGCCATGTCCCCTTTTTTAGTGGGCATCATCAGAGTTGATGATTAGCCTATTATGTGACCTTTGTAGGCTGATAGGATGAATAGAGGGTCATGATGGAGCTTGGCTTGGCTTCGATTAACAAAATTTCTATAGTTGGCTTTCATTCGGGCTCTTTCAGACACATTTTGCCTGAGCTCCTATTATTTAGGGACTTCTAACATGCAGTGGAGCACCCTTATTTTGGTATGGTCATGTGCAGAATCATTCCCTAGTTCTCCAGCTTCAAGCGGTTTGAAAATCTGACATGTATTGAGGGATATATTAATATTTGATTGATTTAATCAAATATTAATTATTTGGTCTAATTTTAATTTAGAAACCCTAATTCTAATTTAAGAAAACCCTAATTAGGGCAAGCATATCTTTTTGAGGGTATAAGGGTTTCTCATGGGAGAGAATTGAATTATGAATATGATTATTGATATTGATTATTGCTAAGAATTCTTCTGTGAAGACTGAGCCAAGGGTTCCAGGATTCCATCTACATTGGAGAACGTCCACTCTTCAGTGTGTGCAATTTAGAGGCTATGAAATATCAGCTGATATATTGTTGATTTGAGAGATAGCTTGATACAAAAGTTATCACAGAGGTTTACAGATTTGAGAGGTAACTTCATACAAAAGTTGTCACAGAGCTTTCTAGGTATTTATTTTATTAGGTTTTTGATTCAATAAGTTATATAGATAGAGATCTTCTGTATTAGAGTCATATATCTTGAGATTAGGGGTCTAACAAATAGGGTGTGTTATATTGGTAGTCGTACAAAGTCTATACAGATCCATGCAGAGACTAACATCAGCAGGCAGAGGCTGACAAAGACTGACATTAACCGATGATAGACTGACGTCGGTAGAATAGCTAACCAAAATCGATCGGCATCGGTAGAATATCAACTGACGATGGCATAATAACCAATGTCAGCAACTGTGTGTTGACACAGTGACCCCAGCAGTTCTAGATTCAGGGTTTATTTCTAGATTTGCAAAAGCCCAAGTTTTTAAGACCGTATTTGAATATTCTTTTATATGTATGACAGAGGACTTCTATGGTAATCATCTGGATGAATAATAAGATTAGTGATTTGCCAGTTAAGAGATTTACTATGGTTTATTTATTTATTTGAATTTATCTTGCAAAATCATATCTTTATTCAGAGCTTTTGTCTTTCCATAGTCCCTATTGACAAGGGACATTACACTCGACCTAGTACAATTTAGGGTTATTTTTCACTTTCTTTTCTTGTTGGCCTTTTGGTTGACCTAGCTTAGACATAGTGAATTATCCCCAAAAACACACTGGGTCATCTAGGTCAACCCTATATAGTCGACATTTTTGGGAAGATTTAGGGCAAGATTTGACTATATATACAAGTTCATTTCCCACCATTTAAAAAGAGAATAATTAAGAGAGAAGAAGTGTGAATGAACATCTACTTATTGACCATTCTATTGGGAAAATAATAGAAGCACACAATTGATTACCAAATACAAGCAACTTAATATGTGGAATTAACCAGAATCAACAAGTAACTAGAATTCAAAAATAACATAGAATATGAGAGACAATACACAACTTGTATTAAAACTCTTCCAGAAGGAAATACAACAAAGAAGGCTGCCATAGTTCTTCTTCCTTACACACCTCTAGGGCTCCCACACCTCTAGGGCATAAATAGTAAATCTTCCCTCAAAGCTCTCTCTCTTAGGTCCCAACACACAACTCAAACACAAAGTTGGTGTTCACCTCCAACCAGCCAGTATCCACTACTGCCAGTACTCCAGTGCTCCACACACACCACAAGTGCTCCACACACTCCACAAGTACAAAATCATACTTCAAGTAGATCTCCCCTAAACATGCAACAACCTGCACCTCAAACGATCTTACTTATGGAAGGATCTTCCTTACCTTCCTCTTTGCTCTCTTTCTGAGTACGCATTGTACTCCAAGTAGATCCCACCTGATTTTGCTCCCTGTTGTGTTGCTGTCTTATCTGATCTTACACACCTGTAAATCAATCTGGTTTTGCACACCTGTGAACCTTAGACCTTGCACACACATACACCTGCATATCAATGATCTTACTTACCATGTAGATCTCCTATCATAGCCATGCTCACCTGATGACCAAGATCATACATACATGAAGAACCCTACTGATTCTCCAATCCAGTACCCACACTTGGTACTGTGGCACTAGGAGCAACACACCATGCTCTCTTCTCTCTAAAGGAGCTTATATTTTGCTCTCTTAATCTCTAGCATGCTTTACAATACAACCAATGAGTCTCTTAAATAGATCTCATGCAAACAATAATTAGACACATAATTACAATAATTAGATCTGTAGCTTCTAGTCTAAATTTGGCTCTTGACATGTAAACACTTGGTTCGTTAGCTAACTACCCATAACACACGTAGCTAGAACCGCACAAGTGACCGACGTCGGTCCCTATCTGCCTGGGGGGTGCTGATGCTGACTGACTTTTGACCGACATCAGTTTCTTCCTATCTCTTCCCTACCGATGTCGATTGGCCTGACCGACACTGGCGACTGTGACAACAGCAAACTCTCTGCAACCTCCTCCTTTGTCTACATCAGTGAAGCTTTTAGCTCCATAACCTAAAACATTCTAATTTAGTAATAAAGCTTAGGGTTCCATAATTTATTTAGAGATATAGATATTGTCTTTTGGAGAAGTCTTTTGGATGCTTAGATAGGTTGTGTAACCTAGAGCTGATTTATCTTTATTATCCTTACATACCACAACAATCTCTTACGAAGCACCTTGGCCAAGGGAGAGATTGAGGCTCGATAGGTTCATCTTTAAAGGTAATTAGTACTAAATTTATTTATCCTTCATAATATTAGATAGATAATGCATTTTTATTCTTCTCTCATGTATTAGGATTTTGTATACATTCACATGAGTATATGTCTTCTAATACATGTTTATTTTAGTTGTTTTATTATTTCTAACTCCCACTTTGTGCCACAAGATTTGGTGTGCACTAGATTAGATTTACTTTCTTATTATTATAATAAGTAATTTTTTAAACCTTAGGACTCCATTAGGGTTATTGTGTGATTGTGTTAGATTGTAGGCTTTGGAACCCTTCCTAACATGATATTTTGTGACAAGTGATCCCTTAATCAGGTCTAGCAGCTCCCCATATTGGTCATGCTCCCACTTAACAAGTGTATCCCCAATTAGAAGTATAGGTATGCTCTATCTTCTCTGAGCTAGGATTGATTTATAGACATGATACATTTTCTATTTCATACACTTGGACCTTGGCATTTTCCCACCAATTTCCTTGATTTAAATTTTCAACCTTTCTTTTCAAGTTATGGAGATTTAAATCATGTCTAAATAAGTTTCAACATTGTAATTTATTTGATTAGGATATAGAAGGGGGTAAATTTTGTTTCACTACATACATGGTTCACATGATTAGTCATTGTAATGGTCATGATAGTGGTTAGGGTAGTTAGGAGTCTTTTAGCATTCATGAAGGAATTCAAAATCAGTTAGATTAGTTATAGGATATATAAAGAACTTATAAAATTTATGTTGGAGGTAGTTATGGGGAATGAATTTGAAGTTTAATTTATAATAACCCAAAGGAAGTGAATAGATAAGGTTCTCAATTGAAGATAAATTGATAGCAAACCCTGTATTTCCTATATATGTGCATTAGAACTTGACTATAAATGAATGATTAGTGAAGGAAGATTTAATTAAAAAAATTTTTTTTGATGATTTGAGTGAATTTTTAAGTTTGATTTAATGTGTTATGAATGTTCTTTATGTCCTTTTTAAGTTGCTTTCACAAATATTGTTGAGAAACCTAATACAAACTTGTAGTTGCTTATGAAACCTCATACAGTCAAACTCTAAATAAAATAAAATGGTAAAAAAAAGTTGTCAAGGAGGTATTTAATGATTGGATGAGGAATATAATGTTATTAAAAGGATTATTAAGCTTTCATAGAGATTTTAAACCCTTAAATAAACCTAAAACATCATTTTGTTCCCTCTTGGATGAATACAGTCTTACAGTCAAACACAAAGTATGGTGAAAGTGAGTAATAGTGGAGTCAAGGAGGGAAACAAATAATTCAAGAAGTTGTGTGAGATATGTGAGAACTTGAATAAATTGTTACATTACCTTGAAACCTATTGAAATTTTAAATATCTAAAATTTATCCCTCTTGGGTGTCTGCAAACTAGGGTTTAGAAACCAAAATCAAGTTTCTAAGTGATTTAACAAGTAAAAAGTCTCAAAAGTTTGGTATTAGTTGGTTTATTATGTTTTATAACATATTTTTAAGTTTTTATCCTTGTACAGATTACTATGTATGATTGTATTATGATTGTGTATGTATTAGGGTAGAGAAGGCCTAATTAGGCCTAAATAGAACCTAAAAAGGGTTAGAAAAGTGATCTTAGAGTAGAGTTAGGTCATACAACTTCATGGAAATAAGTTAAATGATATATGGTGATCAAATATAATTTTATATTTCCAATATCAAATAGTACCTGACTGTACAAGGAGAAATTTTCTCAAAAAAGCTACAAAGAAGCCTAAACAAGAGAAGGAAATAGTGAATAGTGGCAAGTTGAGTCTTGGGGGTTATGAAGTTGAGTTGGAATGAAAAAAGGAATATAAAGAGATAGTTAAATCATCATGAAAACATTTGAATGAAATTTAAGAGCTATGAACAAGAATTGATATATTTAACCCTTTAAACCAAATTGAGCAAAGCAAGAATGAATAAGATATAGAAACTAGACATGTAAAGCAGAATATAGTGACATCAAAGTGATGAAGGATAGATAATAAACACAATAGGCGTTTTTTTAGTAGGGGAAGAGGTTTGAATACTCAAGTAGAGGATTTTTAATCTAATAGAAATAAGAGTACTAAGTGCTTAGAGAGATAAGGAGTTTGAAGATAGAATACACTAGTAATTTAGAGCTAGATATTTTTGTAGAGGTACAAAGTATGATATTATGTTTTACATCCATAATATATAATATCATTAAATATTTTTTCGTCGCTAGATATATACTTGGAGCTAGTGGAATAATTTGATGGCCAGCTAGATGACCTTTCAACTATATGACCTCTTTCCTAAGCTCATCACGCTCGAGTGCAAACATAATATAAGTAGTCATGTCATGTGCCACATGATTAAAATTTGAAAAATTTATTCCTTTAATGTCATTAACCCTATCTAATTAGTCACCATGTACTACATCATTAGGATTATCTCATATAAGAACCTAAAAAACACCTTACTAATCATAGTCCAATACTTGTCACATGTATAACACATAAAATTTACATAGTATTATCAAATGATAATAAAAATGTGAAAAAAATATTATTATTTCTAGTCAAATGAATGTACATACTTTAACCAATAAAATGGGAATTGGGTTATCTACTCTCTTATCTAGCTTCTCATTGATTTTCTAGGACAATGTCAACATGTGCATCATGGCATGTATTAGCTAGTTCTATAACAAAATAAAAAATATAGCCCAAGGTGACTAATTACACCATTAGGTGTAATTTTTAGTATATCTTAGATAGTCACCATCTAAATTTATAGTTTGGGTATTTACCCACCCTTTGGTATCATAGCTAACTCCAGCAAAGTAGGTTAACCTTGCTCCTATTAGGAATGGTAAAACATTCTAATAATATAAGATTTGAAGAGTAAATAAAAAATAAATAACACATGAATATGAAAAAAAATGAGATGAAAAACAAGTCAAATCAAACGATATTCATAAAAAATAGATTCAAGCACAATAGGAATCCCTTGCATAAATAGGCAAGGCAAAACTAGAAACTAGCGTAAGTAATGTGGGATAAATCCTCATATAAGTCAAACTAGGAAAAAAATTAAATACCTAGCTATAGCCTAGAAAACACAAGAAATACATACTCTAACACTACCCCCCTGTCAAGTGAAGCTACGGGCTAACAATAGCCCAAAAGATATAGTGGCATATCCATAGTATGAGTCCTGACAACTAGGCCTGATAAGGTACTCATGTACAATATATATCCATGAAGAAGAAGGAAGATGTCCTCATGAACACACCCAAAGGACAAATTCTAAAACCCTAATCATGCCACAAAACTCAAGGAAATGAGGTGATGTAAAATGCTTCATGAAGATGTTTGCAACTTTTTGTTAAGTTAGAATGTACTCCAAGCTAAGAACTCTATCTTGAATGCGCTAATGAATGAAGTGAATATGTACCTCAATGGGTTTGGTCTATCAGTACTCAACTAGGTTATAGGATATGTGAATTTCACTATGGTTTTCACACCAAAGTATAGTAGGTGAAATCTTGTGTGAAGCTAAACTTTATCAATAAATAATGAAGCCAAAGAACTTAATAACTCACTATAATTGTTGCCCTGTACTAAGCCTCCATAGATGAAAGTGAAATAGTATGTTTCTTCTTGCACAACTAAGCAATAGGTGAATAACCAAGATAAAAGATGTATCCAAAAGTGGAATGCCTATCATTAAGAGAACCTACCCAATCTAAATCACTATATCCAGCCAACTAAATAGAAACCCTGGTGTAGTGTAATCTAAAATGAGTAATGCATCATAGATATCATAAGATCCTATTGGTAACCTACCAATGATTTTTATGAGGGGCATATTCAAACTTATATACAATCCCAACCACAAATGAAATGTTAGGGTGAGTATGGGTCAAATAAATAAGACTCCTAACCATCTACATATACAATGTAGGATCACAAAGAGGAGTAGTATATGTGGTACTAAGTCACTCCAGACTAAAAATGAGGACTTGGATTGAAATTAGCCATGTTAAAACACTGAATAATATCAAGGGTGTACTTATGATTACTCAAATTAATCCCTATATTTGACTATGAAATATTTAAACCAAGGAAGAAGTGTAAAATACTAAGATCTATCATATCAAACTACACCAAAAGTGCTTATTGAATAGATTGAATCTAAGAAGAGGAGCTACCTTTGAGAAGTAGATCATCAACATATAAGATCGGTATAACAATGTCCTACCTAATACACTAAATATACATTATGGGATTGGAGTGGCAATGAACAAAACTAATAGTGAGAAGAAAATAATTTATCTTCTCATACCAAGCCCAAGAGGCCTGTTTGAGATTGTAAAGAGACCTTATAAGTAGACAAATAAGAGAAGAATCATGAACAAACCCAACAGGTATCTCCATATAGATTTATTCCTATAAATCTCCATGTAATAAGTCACTCTTAATTGTTAGGTTGTGGAGCTAAAAGCTTCACTGATGTAGACATGGAGGAGGTTGCTGAGAGGTTGTTGAGTTGCAGAGCAACCGACATCAATCTGATCAACCAACATCGGTCATATCTAGTGCAGAGCAAACTAACATTGATCAGGGATCAGCTGACATCGGTCATCTCTAGCCAGACAGGGACTGACGTCGGTCACCTATGCGGTTTTAGAACTGTCAGTTACACGAATAGTTAGTTAACAAACCAGTTGTTTGCATGTTGAAAGGCTAATTTTAGTCTTAAGCTGTGGATCTAATTATTGTAATTAGATGTCTAATTATTTTTTGCATGGGATCTATATAATAGACTCATGGGCTGTATTGTAATTTGGTCTAGTTGAGTAAGAGTAAGGTTAGCTCTTTCAGAGTGAAGAGAGCAAGGTGTGTTCCTCCTAGTTCCACAGGGGTGCCGAGTGTGTATGATCAAGTAGAGCTGCAAGTTGTGCAAGTTCTGGTATAAGATCCACAGGGGTGTTGGTTTGGAGAATCAGAAGGGTTCTTCATGTATGTATGATCTTGGTCGGCAGGTGTGCAAGGCCAGGTTAGGAGATCTACATGTGTAAGTAAGATCATTGATTTGTAGGTGTTTATGTGTGTAAGGTCTAAGGTGGATTTGCAGGATAGCAAGGTCAAAGGTGACAGGCAACACAGCAAGGTGTAAGATCAGGGAAATCTACTTGGAGTACGTTGTGTACTTAGAGTACGATGTGTACTCGAATTTGGAGTGCATGGAGCACTTGTGTACTGGCAGTAGTGATACTGACTGGTTGGAGGTGAACAAAAACTCTGTGCTTGAGTTGTTGTTGGGACCGTAAGAGAGAGAGTGAGCTCTTGAAGAGATTTATTGTTTATGCCCTAGAGGTGTGGGAGCCCTAGAGGTGTGTAAGGAAGAAGACTGTGGCATCTTCTTTGTTGTATTTCCTTTTGGAAGAGTATTAATACAATTGGGTATTGTCTCTCATATTTTGTGTTATTTTTGAATTCTAGTCACTTGTTACTTCTGGTTTAATTCTGCATGTTAAGTGGCTTGTACATGGTAATCAATTGTGCTTTCTAGATCCTAACAGTGGATTCAGAGCATGTTAGTTGTTCTAGATTCCTAACATTTGATATACTAGCCAACCCTATGATGAAGAAAGAGAAAGTATAAGGTGAACAAAATCCATCTTGGCAATGGGTGCAAAAGTCTTAGAGTAATTAGTACCTTTGACTTATGAGAACTAATTGACAATAAGATGTGCCTTATACTTATTAATGGACTATTGCTTATTTGGTGTAGTATATCTACTTGCACCTAACCAACTTTCTTCCCTCAGGAAGAAATACCAAATCCCAAGTATGATTCTTCATTAAGGAATAATATTCATCTATCATCACATCATCCCACTCCTATATCCCATGAGCTTGTGAGAAATATTGTGGATCCCTAAAGAATGCTTGACACTAAATTTTGGTACCTATAGAATGTGTTTGATAATGTCTAGTAGGTGGAATATCCTATATAAAAGGTGTTTCGTTAGAAACTATAGTATGAACCCATAATGGCATGGTGAAAACATCAATGAAAATAGGATACTCAACATCTATAACCTCCTCAAGGACCTCTTAAAATATCTCTTCAAAGAATGAATCCTCAAGAGGAGGTGATGAATCATTAAAATAAGAAGGCATGGAAGAATATGAGAAATCATGAGATGTGAAGTTCTCATCAAACTATACATGTGTTCAAAAATGAACATCATGAGTATTAGGATCTAAAAGATGATAATCTCTCATGTACTTTCAATACCCTTCAAAAATCAAAGGTTTTATCTTCTTATCCAATGCTTTCCTTTTCTTCTTTGGGACAAACACCCAATCATGGCTCCCAAAGACTCTTAAAAATGAGACATCAGGCTTAATTCTAGACTAATCCTCCTCTAGAGTCAAATACGTAAGTTCTCTCTGTGGTGTGTGATTTTGAATTAGTTCACACAATTAACTACCTATGCCCAATAGATAGGAGGTAAATCCTATGAATACATCATGAAGTTAACCATCTCCTTGAAAGTTTAGTTCTTCCATTTTACTAAGTCATTCTATTGTGGAGTATGTGAAATAGAATTTTGGTGAACAATACTATGAGCTAAAAAAAATTAGATAACTCTTGACTGAAGTACTCCCCCCATTATTTGTACAAATCTTCTTGATGAAACTAGAATATTGTTTCTCAACCAAAGCCTTAAGTACTTTAAATTGATAAAATACATCACTCTTGTACTTGAGAAAATAAACCCAAGTACACTCAATAAATTATCAATAAAGGTAAGTGCATACTTAGCTCCATTGAAAGGAGTAGTAGAAAAGACCATCAAATCATTGTGAAAAAGCTCAATAGTGAATATATCTTGGACATACCCTTAGGAAATATATCTTGGTGTTATTTACCTAATGTACAACCAATGCAAACTCCATCAATACATGAAACTTTATGAAGATAAGTATCATCAAAACCTTCAAATATCTATAATTTATATGTTTAAAATCTCTCATGCCAAAGCCTACTCTAAGAATTTGGATGAGAAACCAAACACATCCCTAAAAGAGAAGTATCATCAAAACCCTCAAAGTAATAGATTCAATAAGTATGATCAATAACACCCTATGTAATAAATGTTTGGGGCTCTAACAAAGCTCAAATTTCATCACCCCATGGTGTGAAAGTCATTGTCTTGCCCTAATCAAAATGGCAAATCTAATAACTAAAATTAGATTGGTGGTAATGTCTAGAATATATAGTGCATCATTAATGTGGCCACCATCTATCTATATGTCACCCTTTACCTTAAAATAAATAAAGGAATAATATCTAACCTCAATTTTGGAAGTATAACTCAAAACATGAGATAAAAATGACTCCTTAGAAGAATTCATGCGGTGTGAAGCACCAAAATATATAACTCAACTATCTAAAATAAGTGAGTGTGATCTCCCAACAACAATAAGTGTTTTCCCATGATCATAAGATGGAGGAGTGGAGATAGAAATCTTGTGTTTCCTGATGACATCCTCTAGGGATTGCATTCTCTTAAAACACTTAGACTCTTCATGACCAGTCCCCCCACAATAAGAGCATGATAGGTTGGACTTATTCTTGGATTTAGAAGATAAGTTGGGTTTTGATGTGTTGTTGTTGTGCTTAGGTGCACTTTGAGATGGAGAAGAAGTTTTCTTATTATTACTCTTTTTTCCTTTCTCTTAAGATGTGATGCTACTAATGCTTTTTGAGATGTGGAAGACTCAAGGTGAGATAATTTGGATTCCTCCCTAGTAAGCCTCTCAAAAAATAACTCTAAATCAAGAATTTTGAATGTGGTACCTAAGGCATCCATGCTAGATAAAAAGGTACAAGAATTTTTTTGGAATGGACCACTTAACTTGGATAGAATCAAGTATACACAGTCTTCATCTTTCTTGTCTCATCCACTTCCCTTCAATTATGCCAATGAATACGTAAAATTAGAGAGGTAGTCTATAATAGAGGTAAAGTCATTCGGATTGAGTGAAGTAATCTCCACTTCAAGCTATATGGCTCTCATGTGATCTACTTTCCCAAATAGGCCCTTTATCTTAGCCCACATTTTGAATAGATTATCACACCCATCCAAATGAAAAAATAAATTATCACTCACATAAGTCCCTATCAAATCCATGCACTCATCAAAATTATATTGGTGCTGAAATTTTACATATTCTCTTGTGAACTGTGGTTGAGTTTCAAGCATTAGGGACCATAATCCTTTGTGTTAAATGATTGTTTCCATTATAGGTCTCTATGAATGGTAATTATGTGCAGTAAAATGCTCACAATGATTAATATTAGAAGTATAATCCATGTTAGTGAATCACCAAAAACAAAAAATGCAAAAAAGGTTCGCAAATCACACTGAGACAACCCCCCAAAATATTTTTAAGGACTCCCCCCCCCCCCCCCGAAATTTTGGCACTTTATAAAATTAGTGATTTTTTACAAAGTTATGACACTAATGGATAAATAATTTAAAACCATACACTTTTGGAAAAATATGGAACTCAATTTTGATTTACAGGTCAAAAGTTATAGACTTTACGAATTCTTATAAATGGATCAAAAACATTAAAAATTACACTAGAAACTCATTTTAGTGACTAAAATAGAAATTAAGGTAGGCTTACAACCACTTTTTGGAACACAAATTGAATTATGAATGTTATCAAGCAATCTAAAGTGAAAAACAATTAGCCAGGTGACCCCTATGCTTGTACAAGTGAATGACACTTCCTCTTTAAGGAAAAATATAGCTTGTAAAATAAAATAACTCTTTTTAAGAGGAAATAAGATGGCTTTTAGGTGTCACAAGCATAAATATGAAGTAATACTTTGACACTTGTCTATAGGTGCCTCCAAGTCCAATCTTATCCTCCATGTAGTAGAAAATATTTCCACTTAAAGAAAATTCCAATGCTAGGCTCCAACTTAGAACTCCACAAAGGACACTGGGTAATACCAAAGCATAGATAAGACAATAAAATAGAATATATATAAAGAATAACTTATGAGAAATTAATACAAACCTAGTAGATGATAAAAAATCTAATTACAATGTAGGCAAAAAGAAGACAAGGACCCAACTATTTACAAATAAAGGTACAGTCTAGATCCAACATAGGTCCTGATGACACTTCAATGCAATCTTTCACACTAAAAACAATTCCCAAATTCCAATAGTGCTTCAATGTAATTTTTATAGAATTCAAACTTCAATGCTTTAATTCCACACTCTACCTCTACAAAAAACCAATAATCTCCATCCACGCTCCATAGAAGCCTCTACAAATTCTAACACATAAGATCAAACCCCAATGCTTCCTCCTACACACCACATGTAGAGATTCCATGCATCCTCTTAATACTACTCAATCCTACCAAAAAGAGTGGCACACCAGTCTAAAAGGAGATAATCTTCCAATGCATCTATTGTAGGGCAGTGCGCCAAACTAGATAGAAGTTTTAAATAGCTTCTTCAAACTTTCAACACCTCTCAAGAAAAAACAACATTGATCTCCTTAAAGAGTAAATGCTTCTACCAATAGAAAGCCCTGGAAAATGAATTTCCCAAATAAGGAATAAAAGGTTGAGGATTATTGTTTCCAATGGATGGCAAGAGGAAATAGAATAAAATATTTGAAAATTATAGCTGCAAGGATGGTTGAAACTCTCCAATGCTCTGGTACCATGTTAAGAATCATAAAAACATTCCAATAATCAAATATCTAAAGAGTTAATCAATAATAAACATCACATTAATCTATAAATAAATAAGATGCAAAATAAGTAAAATCAAATGATCAATTTAAATAAAAGAGTTTTTACTACAATAGGAAGCCCTTGCATAAATAGGTAAGGAAAAACTAGAAACTAGCTTAACTAAGCACTGTGGGATAAATCCTCACATAAGACAAACTTAGAAAAAAATGAAATACCTAGCTATAACCTAGAAAATATGATAAATACATACTCTAACATTTCCTCTAGATGATCACCCATTCTATGTGTGTGTATCTTGGCCATATGTGTTGGGGGTACCCTATATACAATCTAAAACCTTGGTTATGCACTATTACTAGAAGAATTCATTTATCTTAATAAATATATCATGAAACTAATAGATAACACATTTATTTCACAACTAAATACATCCTCATGTCATCTAAAAAAGCCTCAATAAGGTCTCCATATGATATAATCCATGGTCAATCGATCCAATAAAATCATACAATCCATGTTACTATGACCAAAAACATGTGGGCTACCAATCCATCTCCCTCCATACATTTTTGGGTATGCCCACTTTTCCAAAGGACAAGCTAAGGATATATTCTCATAAGCTAAACATGTATTAAAGTGGCTAATCTAAGGTTACCACTAAAATCATTGCATGTAAACTAATTTAAGTCTCTATTTAAGTGAGCAAACATAAGATTACATGGTGGCATGTGTCTCAATATCCTTATCAATAGCATGTATACGGTATGATGTATCTACTCTACCTCCATTCATAGTTATGAAAAAAGCAATTAAGATAGATAAATACTTTTGCACCTATGGATCATTATAAATAACAATCTCAATAAGTATAATGATGGAATCATTAGGTTCATATTGGTCTCCCCAATCATTCCTAGTCATAAACATATGAGCTTTCCCTTTTAGGCCCAGACCCTCTGCAAACTATAATACTACATGAGTTCCTACATTTATTATTCATAATATACACCATACATCTTCTAAATTAATTTCCATCTCCCTAGTGGGGATTCAAAAGGTACAAGTGTTTGCATTTCACATCTCATATAACATAGTCATCAAGTACATGGCATAGGGAGTTTCCCCCAATCTACCCACATATCTGAGCCTTACACTATCAATTAAATGTTGCTCAACATCACTAAGAGTAAGACCTAAAACCATATCTATATGGTTTCCATGATGAAACGCTTCAACATGTTTATCCCCCTAGAAAAGCATTGAACCAAACAAATACAAGATCATGTGTATGGTTATTAAAAACAACTATCAAAAAGACCAAAATAACGTTATAGTAATTAATCATGTTTGGAAGACACCTATGGTAGTGAAAATATGTTGGTGACAAGGTTTGGACATTGTTAGCATCCAAATGGCATTATTTTTAATCTTCTATTACATCTAAAAATGAATGAAAATAGATGAAAATAATAAGTATTTTTTTTAAATATTAAAAATGGATGCAAAATTTGACTTTTTCATAAAATACCAAGGCCTTCGGTTATTATGCTTCTAAGTTATTCTCTACGTGCTCAAATATCATAGGGTAATGTCTCATTTCATAAATGTGGATATATTTCATAAAACAAAATTAATAACAAACAAAATCAAATAAATCCTAAAAATAAAATAGTCAACTTATTTATACCAAATGAATTTTGGTGTCATAATACAAAAATTTTAGTTTATTATTAATTTGTTTTGACATGGAATGCATGATATATTGAGACTTTTATATCCATTCTACCTCCCATTATTTATGTTAGAACACGTGTGGAGTGTTCTTCCATATGGTGACACTTTTTAGGTCATTTATTACTACACTACAATATGGAATGTTATATACCTATTTCTACAATATATACACATTTATTAACATATATCACACTATCATGAAATTACTACGATTAGGATAAAATTCAAGAACATCCTACAAAATGAATCGATATTACCCATGAATATTATCTACAATCAAATTAAATCTTATCTAGATGTCATAAAAAAATTATCATTCACCTCCCCACTAGGGGAAATCCATGTAGCTTCAACTATTGTGAATGCACCCACTCACATAAGGGAAACAAACATATAATACAATTATAAATATCACCAATATTTCAATATTAAAAGCTTATAAAATACACTCAATGCTTAATTACATTAGCAACTCTATACACTAGCGTACAATGGTTACATCTAGATTACAAAACCAATTTTTTCCTTGGATTACATGTTATATATGTTCTTGCAATAATAATAAATATATATGATGACATATATTTTCATGTTGGTATATTTACTTTACTTGATTATATTTTTCTATATAACACATGATGTGTATAAATTTGGTATTTTGAGATGAGTGATTAGCATGATTCATCCCTCGTATAAAAATGGGGCATACATTAGGATTTTTTCATAGATTCAAGGCATATCAAGTTGAGCAATTATATTCTAGGACATATTATATGGTTCATATGGGCTATATTGAGCAAAGTGAGCTATATATGGTACATTCTACTTAATTTTGATAAACAGATGAGGCTTTCTATGAAATTATGACACAAATTATATGGGTCACATTGAGCTGATTTAACATATTACATGATATAGATTAAGTATATGTATTAGATTAACTAGATTTATCAGATTATATGGTTCATATTGATTAGATTGATAAAAATTATATGACATTATGATAAATATATGATGTCATTCTATATTACTCTAAAATAAAAATAGATTAGATTGGGGACATGAATGTTGTTCATGTAAATATTTTTTTCTATTTTAATATATTGAGGATAAATGTGGAATGATGGTACATTATAATTAGTTTGGATATAAAATTCATCTACAGTGGTTGATCTAGAGTTTTAATGTACAGACAAACTTGTTTTAGGGTTCCATTACTAAAAATAGTTTTTAAACACCTTGTTCAATTCTCTAGCCAAGAAGAGAGCAAGGCTAAGAGAATATTCTCCATATGTTTTTCATCATTTAGGACCCATAACATATCCACTCCAAATGGAATGAGCACGTTCTAGGAGTAAAAAAATACTACATATCAAATGGCATAATCATTATTTTTATCAGTTTCAAGTTTTCATTTCAAATATATTACTTTTAGTTGGAACACTAATCTATCTAATTATATACATTCTTGTTTGAAATTAAACATTGGACATTAAGTAATATTGGGACAATGAAAGATCTAAATTAAAAAATTACAATGCAATTTTACATTTTCTTTTATCACTTTAAAATAATATTTAGCATTACATTTAAATAATAGATTAAATGGAGGACATTTTTACGACACCCTTTGTGTTAGTTTATTTTATCATTTTGGGTCATGTTGGGTAAACTTGTGTATGCCAATATTTCTCTAATTAAAATTTGAGAGTGCTACATATGCAAATCCCCTAAGAGAAACTAAAAAAAGAGCATTCATTGTAAGATAAAACATATAAATATAAAATAGACATCTAGCTTATTAATATTCTAATTTAACATAGATATAAAAATATTTAAAGCAATAAATTTGATTGCACATAATAATTGTATGTTTATACCTAATGAAGACCTAGGTGAAATTGTATTTAGACTTGCATTCACTTTATTTGCGGAACACACACATATTAGTGATATAAATACGTATGATTTAATCCCTCTTTATAGTATTTGAAAGTAGGCAATAGTCAACTATTCAATGTGGAGCTTTTGAGGTTAGTATAACCCAAAGAGATAACCCATTTTTTCAAGTCATCTTAGTTGAAAGTTAAATTAGGGTTTTGAAACAAAGAGAGGGAAAATAAATATCCATGTGCATTAATAAATAAAAATGCACACACAATATATATCTACAAGTGTAGGTGTAATGGTATAAAGTCACAAATACTAGTGAAGTCAACTAAAATAATACCAATAGAGATTGGACAGTAGTGGTAGTTTTAGGGGTCTGAGTTTTTCATTAACATCCACACATGGTTTTAGCTCTTATTTCGTGGTCCCAATAGTCATAAATAAAATTTAAAAAATGATTTAAGGTTTTAGATGAATATAATGAGCAATAAAAATCACAAATAAACTAAGTTTTATCTCATATATTTATCTATTAATTATAAATATAGTAATTGTAATATCAATATCCCTTTTACATTTAGATTTATAATATTATAATTATATATTATATAATATGGATATTCATATATTTATCTTATCTATATTACATTAATCACAAAATAAATAAAACACATACATTGAAACCTATCATAATTACAAAGAATACATCTAGATATTTCATCTCTTGATTTCTTTTTATTATATTTAAGATGTAGTGTTGCATACTTATACCAAAAGAAGGACTAGTGAAAGAGCATATGGAATCACCCTAGTTGAATTATGTCCTATATCATATGGATAATGGGTGGAACTATCATATACATAAATCTTATTGTTAACATGCATGCGAGTTATTTTCCAACCTGTCATAATTTAGGGGGTTGACCAAGGTAGGACACTAAAAATAAAACCAACTTGTTTATGTATTTGCAAGGTCTCATGGTGTTTTACCCTATTTTTTATCAAACAAAAAATGAATTATATTATTTAATATATAGGTGTAAAACTATATATCATAATGCTAAAGTTATACATATTTAAATATTTTGATTTTTACAAATAACTAAATATGGAAAACTGATATTTTGGGAACACAATAAGAACAAAAATAGTTTATCTTGTACATGAATATTTGTTGATTGTTTGAAAGTGAAAACTAAAATAAAAGGTTATAGCATATCCTTTAGGATCAGAATCATGAAAATAAATAAAATCTATATAGGTCAACTATAAATGGATGATAGTGTAGTGTGTTTTAGTTTATTTATGGTAGACTTATCCCAATTGACTGTAACAAGTTGTTAACAAAAAAAATCAAAGAAAATATAATTCTATAAATGGCAAATCAGACACAGAAGAATTATATATCTTTGGACACCAGCATAGTAAGTGGAAATTAGCACATTTCACTTGAGTCCATTGATTTTGGACTAATCCCTATTTATTGTGATGTTGAACCAAATATTTCACCACCTACACATGCATTTATTGCAGTCATATTTGCATTCTCAAACCTTTAATGTCTATAAAAATACATGTAAGTAAAAATCATTATATTCATGCAAAAAACCAAATTGGAATCAAATGGGGTGGGGGGGGGGGGGGGGGGGGGGGGGGCGCGGGTGCAGCGTGGGTGGATCGGTCAAAAGGAATTGACTTGGACTAACCTTGGTCAATCCCCGTCGAAAGGCCATGTATTATATTACATTGCCAATAGTCTAAAGAGGGATCAGACTTAAATGTAGTTCTCCCACTTACATGTGTGTGGAATGGTGAATGCAAACCTAGATGTTGTTTCTCTTATTTTACCCTTGGTATAAGTATGAAGAGGAATATTTAGCTATAAATATATATTTAACATACCTATAGATAGAACATGAAATTTTTTGAATAGATTTTGAAAGTGAGAAGAACCATCCTTAATTCCTTAGAGAAGCTTATATTTATAGGTATTTTTAATTTTAATTTTGGACCTATTGGTACACAAAATCAAACCCAAGATAAGATCCAATAGACAATAAATAATAATAAAATGAAGCATTCCCTAGTTATGCCTAGACAAGTGTGTGCTAAATAGACAATAATGCAGGTGGGTCTTGTCTAATTACCACAAACTTGTCAAGAAAGACACAAGACCAAAACTATGGTCCCCTTGATAATTTTTAAAGATAAATAACTAATATCAAAACTTATAATCAAAATAGAGAAAAACTCAAGTTAAATATGCCAATAGATGCCTTATTCATTATCAATACTATATGCATGAAAAGTTTAAATAAATGACATAAAGGACAAGATTGTGCCAAATTTTGGCATCTACATTCATCCCCAATTTATTATAATAATGAAATTTCTAAATTTAAAGAAATAATTTAAACTTGAGTGTGTATGTAACACTTTGTCTTTAGAGACATTGATTGTGTCAACTACATCATGATAGAATCTATAATAACACATGGATTAGTTGCTATCTATATATGAAATCTAAAATATTGAATATGTAATTGAAAAGGGTAGAAATAAAAGAGAGATTACACCTATATATGTGTGTTGTATTATGCAACTTGTGGATAATGCCCATGGTGAACCAAGTGGAGATAGTATGCCTTCAGTCCTTTTCATTTCATGGCCAAGGAAAAGAATAGTCCCTCAAGTGGTAAAGAGAAGGTAAATATGTCATTGAGTTTCACTATACACATGATCATATTTACCTAATAATATTTTAGAGAAAGATATGCCCCCTTGTTGAAACACTTGGAAAGTGTAGTTACTTATGTTGAATTATTTAAATAATTGAGATCGATCAAGTCTCAAATTTTAAATGTAACTAAAAAACCCATGATTTGGGAAGATGCATTATTCTGACTCTTAATAATGAGTAAACTTACTCATACTAATTCCCAAAATGTGGAACCAATCTAGGTTCTCTATATATGATGTTAACACTATTGAGTGTCCTAAACTCGAACACACATCACTCACACATATTCAAATCACACCACTATAGACAGATATAGATTCTTATTTGCATGATAAAAAAGAGAATTAAGTGTATTCATGCCCCCATCATGACCACATGCTCATATAATTTGCCTTGGAATATATTTTTTTCCTTTCGATCTAAATATTTTTATCTTTGAATTTGCATATTTTGGTTTTGAAATTTGCATATTTTGTTATTTGAAACTCCTAAGTTTTTGAGATTGAAACTTTGAAACATTAATTTTAATCTAGGTTCTCTATATATGATGCTAATACCATTGAGTGTCACTAAACTTGAACATACATCACCCACACATATTCAAATCACGCCACTACAAATAGATATAGATTCTTCTTTGCATGATAACAAAGAGAATGAAGTGTATTCATGCCCCCATCATGACCACATGCTCAAATAATTTTCCTTGGTATAGATATTTTCCTTTAGATTTGAATATTTTTATATTTGACTTTGCATATTTTGATTTTTTAATTTGCATATTTTGTTCTTTGAAACTCAATTTTTTGAGCTTTAAATTTTGAAACATTATTTTTTTCCATTTTACATGTTTGAATAATCTTGAGGATGAATGGGTATCATGTCCCCTCTATATATGTGCCAATGATATATAAATTTATGCATATATATACTTAATTTTAATTATATTTGTAACTCATTATTTTGGTCTTGTAATTTTCTTGTGCATGCCCATGCATATACATTCAAGTGTGCATAATTGTATACTCATTTTTTGTAAGTGGGTGAATATACCTATCATATGCTCCTAGAATTTGTATTAATGTGCCAATATCAATCATGTGCTTTATTTTTGAATTATTTTGAACCTTTTGAAAACCTATACTCTATTATAGAATCTGATTTTGTCTTATTTGTGTTTCTATGATATGAGTTCTTAAGTGCACTTGTATGTCATGTGCCCCTATTATTACTCTGTATATTCTTGAATCTATCATAAAATTTTAGCATGTGATCAATTTGAACCATTTTAAATCCTACATGATTTATCATGTAATAAGCCTAATAGATGCCCCCCTTTCGATGTGAGGCATGAGATAATCAACTGCATTGTATTGAAGTAAGGAGGTGCATGTTTTGAAATGTGTTTGAATTAACAATTAATTTCCTCTTTAATTGATTTGATCCTAGAATATTTAATATTAATGGTATGATGATTTATTGTATTTGGAAAAAGATTTTTGAAGGTCAAAAAATATATGTTATAATAAAGTGAGCATGAAATTTAGCATTTTTAGAAAGGTTGGTCGATGTGGTAATAATAATACTATGCAGAAGAGTGTGTTACATGTGTTCCAATGTAGCTCATGGGGAGTGATTTAAATATATATTATTTTAGATATTGTGTGCACAATTTTATATAATTAATTAGAAAGGTTTTGAATTTTTGAAAAGAACAAGTCAACACATATAAATAGAATTGTTGAAAAATAAATTGTACTTCATTTATACATTAAAACTTTATCATTTTGAGCTCTGATAGCCATAGAGAATATTTTCAAGATTGACTTAGTTATAACAATTCATGTATAGATTTTAATTAGAGGACACACCACCCCTTCTAGGTCTAAAAATCTCAAATATTGACTTATGTAGATTTTGAAAAATTAAGTGTTTTATATATTTTAAATGTTTGTTTGATGTTCATCAGTCATGTTCTCTCTAGGCTAGTCTTGTCTAGGTCTCATTTAAGGCATATTGTGCTAGTATGGGCTCATTTGTGAACTTGTCTACCAACCGTTAATTCATCCATGAAGTTGTTTAGGTGGTAAAAGACCTATCGGTAGAGTTGTCCATAGGACCACAATGTTGTCCATGGAAAAGTGCTATGTTAGTAGCTTTTATGCTTTGAAATAAGTTGATCAAATTTGTATATGAATTTTTTTATGTTTATTTTTTTGAACTTTTAGTTGTAGGGTGATATGCAAGCTAGATAGATCCATCATGGTCACATGATGAAGACTATTTGAGTTCTACCATTGATAGATGATAAATGCATCTATTCTTTAGAACATTGGGTAGTTGGCACTAATGTCATATGATAGGCACATGATGAATGCCCTAATTGAGTGGTGGTATTCACATTCATATACCTTTTATTTACCTATAGGGGAGATGACTATCACCTTAGAGTATGTATGATAGATCATGTGATTATCGATTATTGGATGGCAGGTTACCCTATAGGGTGCAAGTGGGTTAGTCCACATTGTTTATGCCCATTTATATATGATAGGACATGCTCATGGGGAAAAATATGCCCCTAAAAATACTATTATCTTACTATCAAAGATTATGTTAGAAATTTTTTTGTGCTTACAAAAAAATGTATGTACCTTTATTACATCATTTATTGTAGCTAAGGATGGTTAGGTTTCCATTTCATATCAGATGCATAGATTTGTTTGTGATATTGAGGATCACAGTGTGAGATACTCTTGGGGCTGCACCATGTTAGACCACTTATACATGGACCTTCATAGATTTACTCAAGAGGATTCTGGTAAAGGATTTGGATAAGCTACACTTATTTTTTTGGGCTTATGAGCACATTAGAGTTATCATCCTTAAAGGGATGCCTCATTATGGGTGGGCGCATCTCTAAATATATAAATAAAGGTGGGTGGGGATATCCTAAGTGATGAGAGGTGGTATGATGGATTATTTCTAGATACTTTATAATTTATCTATTGGTGATATTATATGGTCTCCATACAATGGGTTTGTTGGATATTTAGAGGATGGGGTGGAGTTGAGCATATTTGAGTCAACTATTAGATTGACTATTGGTCAGATGTCTATGAGCATTTCTAGTTTAAACATGTTACTATACATTGGGCATTCCATAAGATGTTCCCATATATCATATATATGGATATGATCTATTATGGATCCAGAGCAAGAGGGTGATATGGGTCATCTTACTCCTATAGACCTATTTCCCATACTCCTAGTAGATGTGGTTCTAGTTATTTAGACACCTGATACAAATGATGTTGGTTTTACACTATCCTATACATGATGATGGTCATCCCATAAGCTATCTATTTTTTTCCCTTAATGTTGGATGGTCTTTCATCATAGGGTGTAGCAAATGTAGGTGGTGTGATAGTTAATGACCCCTAGGGTCCACCTATGAGTAAGTGTATGCATATTTTAGAGTTTTTTTATATAGTTTTATTGATTTTGGTAACATTGATATTGATTTTATTTTTCAGAAGTACTAATTATTGTAAAATTATTATAAATACAACCCTACAAGTGCTCACATGGCATGCACCTAGTGAGATGGTTTCTGGTGGGATTTTGGAGTAAGTGATAGGCATTGTGGGAGAGCATGCTCCCTTAGTTGATCATGTAGCTATGTCCACATTATATTATGTTACAAAATCTATAGATCGTGTTGAGGCAATAGCCAATACAGATGAAGTTATTTTGGAGTGTGACCAATTGAGAGTGAGCTCATGAAATAGTAGATGCCACCTCTAGCTCCATTGATGGATCTAGGCTAGAGATTTTTTGAGGAGTATGTGTAGTCACAACATTAGCATGTGGAAAAAAGGACAAATTGGTCGTATATGATGATCATGAGCATAAAATTTTATCTCACTCAATATTCAGAGTATTTGATAGTGCAACTTCCTATTTGCATTGTCGATTATTAGTAGAGCGTGTTATTGATGTCCATGGAGATGAGCCCATTATAGAATGATATTTGATCATGTTATACTTGTATAAAAAAATTGATATATAGGAATATGGATTTTGCATTTTATTTTCTCTTATATTGAACTCACATGGAATATTTTTACTTTGTATATAGTCATTATATTTTATTTGTACATTAATATAGAAAATCATGTGATTTTAAGAATGTTGACGAAATTTAATTTTTAATTTTGTGATACATGTATGTATTTATTTTAATTTCAAACTATCAAATGAGGACCATTCTGATGTAAATAGGAATTATTCACCATATTGAATATTGTTCTTAGTTATCTTGTGATACTATATTTGTGTCTCTGTAAAAATGCTCACATCTATTTAACTACTTGTGTTACATGTATTTGATACTCATCATTTGATAGTGCATTTTTATATCTCTAATATGCATTGTGATGTGTTTAATTTGGTATCCAAATTGGAGATGCACTGTTATAATGGATTTTTGTAACTTTATTTCTAATTATATTACTCTAAAATGTGATAATCCCTATATCGGCAAGTCATGTAATATGTTCATGCAAATACATAACAATCATTGTCCCAATTTCCATTAATACCATGATGACAAAATGCCTTTCCTTTCCTGTACTTATAATGATGAGTTGGATGATAATAATTAGGAGAGAGAGTGATTACCTTCTCATCCAACAATGTATGTATAATATCATGTCATCAATATTTTAATCTATCAAATTGGAGTGATGACCTCTTGTTGGAGTTATGTTTATTCAATTTAGGTGATGCTTCATAAACTATTTCCTTTATTTTATTTAATACTTTGACTTGATCTTCATTGATAGGAACTCTTTTGAGTGCTTCATATATATTATAAATGACTTGAAATTGATTCTTTCTATTAAATATTAAATTTGGAGTTATCTATTTATGGATAATTATTGGCTTGTATGGTGATGATTTTGAATCAATACATTTTTGTATTGTGGAACTTTGCTCACATGCATAATTGAATACATACATGTATAAGTTATAAAAAGAGGTGTAAAATTTATGTGTGGCTCATTATTTGATTGGGGATAAGACACCCCTACTAGAGATAAATTACTTTTCCAAATATGAGGATTGATAGGTTATAAAATGAAAAGTATTTTTGAACCATAAGATATAGTCTTAAATGAGTTCATTTTGACCTTGTTGTAAACTTTGTATATGGTCCAATGTGACCTTAGGTATCAAGTACTTATGATAATCATATAATAATGCATCTTCTAATTTCTTGAAGTTAGATAAGGATACACTAGCCAAACTATAGAACCAATTTGAAGCTTCTCTAGTCAGACTTCTATGAAAATATTATAGTAAAATGTGTCTATCTTTCTCCCATTATATGAAAGAAATGGTATATTAAATTAAACAAGTATAAGGATCTCCACAAACATTAAACAATGGTAGTGTAGGCATAACACAATATTATGGATATGGATTCTAGTGTGTTAACCTTGTAAGGGGTTGTCTTAGGATATCATTATCTTTGATATTTGCACAAAATGATCTATTTTGTAAACTAAGATCAAGAACTTGATTTTGGATCTCTCCAATGGAACTAGTGGAAATGGTAGTGGTTTTGAAAGGCTTACTTATGGGTTGTAATTGATTATCCATTTTAAACATTGGTATAAGAGGATCATGATAACTATCATTACATGATTGAGGATTGCATTCTAAGACAACCATAGTAAAAATTTGAGGATTATTAATTAGATTATTATTTTGAATTTTCATAGTATTAGAAACTTCACATTTATCTTTATTAGATTAAATTTACTTAAGATTGTGTAAAGAATCTTCATAATTTATATTATCATGTAACTCATATTTAAGGGGTATAGGTGACTATTGTGAGAATTATTGCATAATATTTCAATATCATTGTTTTGTAAGTCTAGATCCATAATGTCACTTTCAATTTTTAATTCCCATTCATTAGAATATTATAATATTTCAAGAGAGGTAGATAAATTAGTATCAGTATTCATTTATTTCAAGGGAGGATGGAGATTATCAAAATCTTTCATATCATTAATTATGACTAAAGGAGAATATGGAGTATATGAATCTACATCATCTACCATTTCTAGAGAAAGAGGGAGTAACACATTGATTTGACATTTATATGCAAGGGCTATGATTTTGTAATTTATATTGACTAATGTGATGTAATGCAAGAGCTAAGTCAAAGGGTAAACAAGGTTACATAATTATCATGTTGTCAAATGTTTATCCTTGTGAGAGATTAAGAGAGAGAAGATATTGTATGTTATTTTTGTTCCACTTTTTATAAAGAGGAATACAAGGAATGGGTTGTATAATGTATAAATTAGTTAGCTCATTGTCCTCTTCACTATATTCTTCTATATTGTACCATTCATATTAATTTTCATAATTTTAATCATATCTATAATGTTTTACATATGTGTAAGAAGCATATGAAATTATACAAGTATGATCATTTGTTAATTCATTATCACAAGCATAAGTTGTAGCATTGCTATAAAAATGAATCTAAAGGATGACCATCATTAGGAATTTTGTATTTGGATACATATTTAGAATCTTTTTTTTATTTAACCCTAGTATAGAAAATATGACCAATATCAAGCTCATTGCTAACAAAAACCAATCATATGACAAAAATAAAGTCTATTAATGAGTACAACTATGTAATGTGTTTACTTTTCCAACTCTAAGATATATAAATCTCAATCACAAATAGTGAATATAGCCATTAAGGCACTAACCATTGAGGATCCCACCATTTCCATAGCCACACTATCCCATATCTAGGGTATGTTGAGAGTAACTTTATGGGGTTAATCACTTGTTGTCACACTACAAGAGCAAATGGTTGAATGCTTCTTATGGATGAAAAATAAACACTCAAATTTTTTTGATATACCATGAGGTACATGAAAACTAAATTCAATGAATAGTGATTTATAATGATTGAGTATTGGGGTAGTACCCCTCACACTAAGGCTCAAGTAAAATTGATGACTATTTTCTCAAAACAACAACTCATATAAGTTTTAAACTATTGGAACAAAGTTTCTATAAAAATAAGGAAAAATTAAAGTTAAAATTGAAATATGAAATTAGAAAGAAAATACTTGAAAATAATAGTTTGGGTTCACCAATATGTAGAACTATTTTGATTTTGAAAAATTACTAAATATGAAGAACTATTATTTTGGGAAAACACTAAGAATAAATATATTTAACTCACACACATATACTAATTAGCTATTTTGACTATTTTAAATTGAAAAATGAAAGAAAATGTGACTTTATAGGGATGGGATCAAAATCAGCAAGAGAAACTAAATTTGGACAAGTCTGTTGTAAATGGATGATGGCATAGTGTGTTTTAATCTATTGACTATAGACTTCTCCCATTTGACTATGATAGGTTGCTAAAAGAGAAAATAGAATTATGGAAATAAGTAGAAGTATCTAATATATTCGGACACTAATGAAATAATTGGATAGTAGCATAGTGTACCCAAGTCTATTGATTGTAGACTAGTCCATGTTAATTATGTCATTGAACTAATTATTTCACCACCTATGCATGCATTTATTAAGGTCATGGATGTGTTTTCTAACCTATATTTCCATGAAAAATGCATAAAATGACAAAACCATGGCTTCTTGTACATAAACCAAATTATAGAATCAAATTGGGGGATTAGGTAAAATGGATTGAGTTGGACTAACCTTGTTCAATATCTGTTGAAAGACTAAGCACTATACTACATTGCCAATACTATAAAAATGGCTCAATCTAAAATGTAATTATCCCACTTAATTGTGTGTGTGGAATGGTGAATGCAAACCTAGATGTTATTTCTCCTATTTTACCCTTGGCACAAATACACAAATTAATATTTAGACTTGTATATAGCTTTAGAAAACCTATAGATAGAACCTGAAAATCTTTGAATAAATTTTGAGAGTGAAAAGAAGTGTCATTAATGCCTTAGAGGAGATTTATATTTATATGGTTTTCTTTTTTTAATTTTGAACTTATTACCATGCCAAATTTAACCCAAAAAAAGAGCCAATGAACAAAAATAAGAATAAAATGAAACTTGCCTTGAAGGAAGTTTTGAAAGTTATGCCTAGACAAGTTCATGCCAAATAGATAAGGCCACAGGCTGGCCTATCTAGTTATCATAAAATTATCAAGGACACCTAACCAAAATTTAAGGATACTCATGATAAATTAGAAAGATAAACAATCAATATAAAAACTCATAATCAAAATAGAGAAATACACAAGTAAAATGAGTTATTAGATTTCTCATTCATTATCAATTATTGGGAGAAGAAATCAGATAGTAAACTTGTACATGTATTTATCTATATTCATGTGTTATGTATTCAATTTGTTAGATATATGTCTGTTTTATCCTATCTCCATGACTTGTAATAGGTTAGAATATGAAAAAACTCCACTTTTGGTGCCAAGTACAAGAAGAATATGACTAGTCATAAAATGCAAATGTCTATATATACTTGTATTTGTATGAAGAATAGAGTTCCACATTTTAAGATATCAATAGAGATTATTTTGGTTATGGTTACCTATTGTGTTTATTACTTTGTTCCTTGTGTGTGTTCTCATGTATAATGTTATGCTTACTTTTTGTTTAATTTAATTTGAATACTTTGTAAATGTTAATGAAATACTAGTTATTCCTACTTCCTACTTAATGCACAATAATTCATTTTTTCTATGCTTCTATTTTCCAACCTTGTGTATGAATACTATGTACTATCTATCATATGCACTAAAGTTTAACCTAGTTATCCTCATCCTTATCATGTTCTAATGCTTCAAGAAACTTTGCTAACAATGGTATGGTGAGCATGGAATAATCCTTTTGGAGGAAACTATGCTAAGATGGATAGAGAGACATTGAGACATGGTTAGACCAAAAAGTATGTAATTTCATAGAAGAAGAATCAAAATGGACTAGTCTTACCATACAATAAATCATTTGAGAGAATATCTATGGAGAGATTTATGAAATTTTTTTGGTGTGATTTACTTGAATTACTAGCTAATTAGTCAGCACAATTGGAATACTATTGATTTAACCCAAAAATGAAAGAAACAATCATATGGATTGAAGAAAAGGTAGACTGATTGCATAAATTAGAAACTGACTAGACAAGAGCAATAGACTATTGTGTTGCTACCACTATAGATGGATATATAACCAAGTTTTCAGTACAAGGATACATAAATTTTAAATCTAAATAGGAATTTTTTTTTTTAAGAATTAGATGGAAATTTTTGTAGTGACTACCTCTCCTTGTGAAGATGTTGGTTTTGGATAAGGCCATGGTGCCTACTCCAACCAATATGGAGTAGTCACTTCGGGCGTATAGGGGTGTGTGTGATATGATAATGAATGATGAGTAGATGAGTTGATGACTAGATAAGGCTTGACCCTGAATCTATAATGGATACATGAGGGAAGAAAAGTTTGGATTTAGACTATGAACTATGATAACATAACATATGGAATAAACAGAAGAATACCCAGGTAGATGCGAGTAGAGATAAGAGTAGTAGTAAACTAGGTTATGAATGAGTAAGAAGTGTGATGAGCAAGATGTAATATATGAAGGATGAAGAATGAATAAATAATATGATGAATTCTAGTAGATAAAAAAGTGATGAAGAATGAGATGTTTGAAGAAGAAGGCCAGAATAGTGTATAAGTAGAGCAGTTAGATGATAGATGTAATGTGAAGCTAAAAGAATGAGTATTATCAGAAGAAAGACATGAATAATTTAGCAAAAAATTAGAACACAATCACAAATTAATCATAAGTTCAAGCACAAAAGAAGAAGAAATCATAGGAAAGAATCATTCACCAAAAGAGCACACATCACCACAACCCAATTTATTATATTCCAATAGAATTTTTCAACCAAGCGAACAACAAAAAAGTAATTGGGAAGGTCCATTTTTAGAGAAAGTGCATCATTGGGGTACTAAAATTAAAACAACATCAATTTGAAAGGCTTTTAAGGCCATAGGATTTGTTGAAACCAAGCAAAGAAAAGAAAGAAATGCAAAAAAATAAGTGCACATGTTGACTCTCCTAGTGCATAGATAAATCTTAGTATTGTGTAGGCAGGATCACCTAGAACTTAGCCTCCTCTTGTAAATTTATGCAATAGATCCCCTCCATACCAATTTACATAATGGGTTGTATAGCAGGATTTATAAACCTATCAATGTATGATGGGTCTATGAACCTTGAATAATAATTACTAACCTATGAAATGAGATGGTAAGCTAAGGACATTACTGATGAATTTATCTAAAGGTATGAGTTAGTAGGGGTACTAACCAAAAGAGCACTTGAGTACATATATTTTAGATACATTCAGTGAATAACTCTACAATAGGTTAAGGAATGGCTCATCATAGAGTTCAAGATAAATAAATAAATGTACAAGTTAGACTATTCATAACTTGAAAGAGATAAATCAAAAGTCAGGAGAATTAGTCTATGACTATGATCATATATTTTATAATGTTATAAATAAGGTGGAATTTACCTTAATAGATAAAGATAAAGATGTATGGTTTGTCAAAGGACTGCACTCCAAAATCTGATTTGCCACTACATAGACTCAATATGCTACTGAAACAGATGCTAGAGATGTTGCCCTATGAGTAAAATAAATTGTAGACCATGGAGACTATATTGTCATAAATTCCAAGATGGAAAACACATTGTAAGCTTTTATGAAGAGAATGGATCAATACCATGAGGTAGATAAACCTAAGTTGAATCTATGGTGTATAGAGTGTAGGAAAGAGGGACATCACAGGAATGATTTTCCTAAGATTAAGACAGAGTTATATGAAATATATAGAGTAGTGAGGCATGCAATAATGTAGTGCCATCTTATGAATCAGTACATCAAGAACCCATAGATTTTATATTGTAATTTATGTAAATTGTATAATCATAATGAAAAAAACTATAGGGCTTTGCAGGATCTCAAAGAAGACATCACCAAAAATGTATTCATCATTGTTGTACAACAAGTGTCCTTGGTCAAGAAAATGATTCCAAATCTAGATGTTGATAAAGGTTGTGCAACCTAAGTAAGTCCATAATGGATTCCTGGTTCACCATAATACCAGCCTCAAGATCTGACTAGTTAGACCCCTCCTTTATTGAGTTAGACACCACCATCTTTGTAATACCAGTATGCAGCACCTTAAAGCTCAGCCATGACACAGTAGCAACAAATGAGTTGAATTCCACCAGCTATATAATAACAATTTTAAATTGGAAATAATACACAATAACATCAACATTGTAACATAGTACAACAATAAAGAGGGTATAAAGGAGATTATCAATCCAACAAAGGAAGATCTAAAGCTAGATATAGAGGAGGTTACCAAGGGGGCAAAGGAAATAACTATCAATGGCCTCCTTTGCAATGCTATCTTTGTAGAGAGTATAATCATGTGCAATAAAATTACCTATTGAATTCTCAAAGACAGTCTTATTATGCATACTATAAAATATATGACCAACATGAGATAGAAGATTGTCCTATCTTGGAAAATTAAAGAAAGGATAAGGCCATCAAGAATGTGAATATGGTGAGTGCACAGCCTAAGGAGGATGCCTTCTTGAACACTATCACACAATATCAACATGTAAAAAGAGGGTTGGTTCCTCTTGAAATGCCTTAGGATCAGGGAATCTGAAAAGTAAAATAGGATAAATACTCAAACCCAACAATAGAAAAGGGGATCATGTATGAAGTTGCACAGATGTTGAAAAACATTCAACATCAAGACACTACTAAAGGAGATGCTACAGTAATAGATGCTCAAAATCATGGCCATATCATGTGCATTATACATCAAGATAGATTTGTCACTGCATTGATAGATCTACTAAAACTTTTAAGAACACTACGTAATGAACACATCTCTTAGGATATCAAAAAATTATTATATGATCTACTAGAGTACACATAATGAGGATAATAGAAGATAAAAAAATCTTGTTTGGTATGTTAAAATAAAGAAGCCCTAGGATGTAGATGCATGAATCAATATTGAGGTTGCAAGCTATGAAATTCTAAATGTTATTTTTTATTTTGGTAGCACAATCAATATGATTCCTAGGTCTACATGGGAGGCTATTAGATGACCAGTTCTAAGATACAACCCAATAACTCTAAGCTTAGCTGACTATAGATGAGTTGAACCCATTGGTAGATTAAAAGATGTTGAGATCAAAGTCACAAAACTAACCTTGTGAGGTGACTTTAAAGTCATCGATATGAAGATAGTAGTAACATATTACCTGCATTGATTGGTAAGAAATGGGCATATGATGATCAAATGACTATCAATACTATGTAAAATAAATTAGAGGTGCACCAAGGAGAATAGTGCACAAACCTTAATCATTCTAACTAAACCAAATTCTCCATATGTCATGCAAGAAGCCAGTTGGATGAAGGTAAAATCCAAAGAAAACCCAAAAGCTCTGCATGCATCCAAGTGTAACTTATTATATGAGAATACCAAACCTTAGGTACAATCATTACTCACTCAAGAGTTAAATACATCTAAATAAAGAAGGCCCAAACTAGTAGTTACTCATCCATTGGTAACCCAATTTATCATAGAAGAATGTGCATCTATGTCTATTAAATCCCCTATTCATTCAGAAGTTGACTTCTTCTATCAAGCAGATGATCATATGTAAGATTATATAGAACTGACTTGGGAAGGCACTTTGCTTTGGAAAATAGATTTATATATCAATGGAGACTCAAACACACACCTACTCAATTGGGTTTGAGGTGATCATGAACTATGACCTATGAGAATGGTCTTTACACATGAGAGATAACTTCTTGTGTACTATGCGACTGAGGATATCAATCAGTTTATTCAATGATTATAAGTTCATGTTACTACCATCAATCATTGGGTCAATGCTTTTAATTATGCTTTGAATGGAGTTGTGATGACATGGTGAGCAATTCATATAAATTATTAGCTCAAGTGGGATGATGCATGCACTCTTGTGATTACCAGGTTCCAACTACTACAAGTCATCAGAAGTAATTGGCCTTTCTTATAAGAAGGTGAGTGCCTTGAAATTCATGTTCATAAATTTGTTGAAGTCTAGATTGAGGAACGTGTGGCACTAAAGTATTCAGTTCACATATTCCATTATACACTTACTCCATTACCATTAGCATTGTATATGCATCAAGAGCATAGGAGGGAGATAAAGCACTAGGTGCAAGTATAGAGCAAATTTACACAAACATTTGTTTTTTAAGATGAAAACCCTTTGGTTCATAATGCACTACTAAAAATCAAACATTTCCTATGCCATGGGTTCACATAAGATTTAAGCACCATGATGGAATCCACTACATAGAAGAATGCAACTTCTAATCTCAATTCAACATTACAAAGATATAAAGTTGCAAAGAAAGAAGAATAATCTCTTAAATATCCATGCCACTAAATATAAGATGAATAAGAGGACATTGAATATGTATATTATAATGATGATATTGATTTTATTGATTATTTGAACCTAAATGGCCAACAAATTTAGTAATAGACACCGACACAGAACCTACTAAAGAAGACAAGCTGTATAAATAAAAGCATGGAAACAAATGATATAGGAATATGTTGATGAATAAAAGAAAAATATTTACCATCATCCCATTAAAAATCATGTAGAAAACATTATAACTAATGAGGTTCCCAAATTGGCGCATATAGGTGATTATTGGATAGAAGCTAAAATTTCTAAAGCTATGCAACTTCTATGAGATTATCAAGATGTGTTTCCCAGTAAATTTTTATAGGCCTAAGGAGTTGATCCATCTCTAGGTGAAATTCATATCAAACTCAAAGAGTGCACATGACCCATAAAGAAACAACCATATAAGTTGAACCAAACATGAAGTTGAAATTAAAGGCTAAACTCGATAGAATGTAGGACACATATATAATCTATCTTGTAGAAAAGGTAGATTGGGTTAGTCCCATGGTAGTGCAGCCTAATAAAATAGGAGAGATTAGAGTATTTGGATATTATTGCATTCTAAATGATGCATGTGTAAATGATCCATTTCTAATTCCCTTCATAGATGAAGTTTTGGAATATGTCACAGGACATAAAGTCTACTCTTTCATGGATGGGTTCAGTGGCTATCATCAAATACCCATCACAAAAGAAGACAAAGCCAAAATGAATTTTATTATGGAATGGGGATCCTTTACGTACAAGGTAATGCCTTTTGGCCTTAAAAATTCACCTATGGTTTTCTCACATTTAATGGTGACTACATTTATGGACTTCAATCATGACTTCTTAGAAGTTTATCTTGATGATTAGGCAGTCTTTTCCTTATTTAAAGAACATTTATCTAAATTATACCACATGTTTGAATTTTTTTGAGCTCTTTGCATTGCTTTGAATTTAAATAAATGTCTATTCTTTACACCTTTTGGTGTTTGCTAGGTCATGTAGTATACAGTGAAGGCATTTTGGTAGACTAGGCCAAAATTACAATCATTTTGATTATGCCTCCACTAGTTAGCTCCACATAAGTGTGATATTTTCTTGGCCATATAGGGTACTATCACAAGTTTATCAAAGGATATGCAACCATTTAATCTTTTTTGTAATCTTTACTACACAAAAGTGTGAAGTTTGTCTGGATTTTTGAGAGCTAAGCCGCCTTCATAGAGATGAAATAGATATTGGTTACTCCACCCATCCTCATCTTTTTAGATCAGAGCAAGCCCTTTCATGTGCATGTTTATGCTTTGGGTATCATATTCAGTGTTGTGCTTGTACAACTAGGAGATGGTAGACTTGACCATCTCATTCATTTTGGAAGCCACAAACTATCTAACATATAAAATAACTATATAACAACTGAAAGAGATGCATTGGCTATAATGTTCACACTATAGAAATTTTGACACTATATTCTTGTGACACCATTGAAAAATTTCACAAATCATCAAACTCTGGGCTACCTAGTCAACAAGCCAATGCTTGGAGGATGCATTTCTAGATGGTTAATGTTATTTTAAGAATTCTAATTTTGCATTAACATCAAGATAGGAAGAAAAAAATGAGGTTGAATCATCTTAGACACATTTCTAAGGGAAAAGAACCAGAAGAATTACAATAAGACTCTCATGATACTCATCTCTTTTGCATTTCTATGATTCCCGAAAATTTTGAAGCAATAACCAACTTCCTTGAACAAAGAGTATTCCCTTTGCACTAACAAAAAAGAGATAAGAAGAAATTTGTCACTAGAGCTTTTCCATACACCATCATCAATGGGCTTTTATATCATCTGGGGAAGGATGAAGTACTGCATAGGGTTGTTTTGGAACATGAACGACCTCAACTCTTGTAGGAGTCACACCAAAGAGGAGCAAGAGGACATTTATTTGGAGAGGCTACTACCAAGAAGTTGTTATATAGTGGATTATGGTAGCCAAATCATTTTTAGGATACACAAAGAGTAACACAACACTACTATATCTATCAATGCATGGGTAAACTAATACAAAAAGATGAAATGCCCTTATAGACTTTGTTAGCTTAGCAACCTTTTGAACAATGTGTCATTAATTTTATCAGACCCATCAATCCATCAAGAAAATGCATTAAAATAAGGTATATTATCATTGTGACTAGATACTTTACCAAATGGGTTGAATCTATTATGACACCAAGTTATGGTGCAAAGGATGCATCAAAGTTTCTCTATGAGAACATTATTATAAGGTTTGGATACCCCATCAAGCTCATTAACAATCAAGGAATGTATTTCCTGAATAACACCATCAAGGTTCTTATTGAGGAATTTATGATTTCTCATCATAAAAACACTTTGTACCATCCATAAGAAAATGGCCAAGCTAAAGCTTCCAATAAAGTATTGGGAAAAGTGTTGACAAAGATCTGTGATGTTAAGAGGGATGATTGGGAAGATTTCATTTCTACAATTCTTATGCCAATGGAATACTTAGTACCCAATCTATGCATCACAATGGTCATGCAACTAGAGGACCACGAGTCTCTCACCAACAAACTTCTTGAATTGAATAGGATGGATGAGTATAGATGTAGATATCATGGATGTAGGAAGTTCACAAGCATAGCCAAAAAGCATGGCATGATAAGAATTTTCACCATAAGGAATTTCATAAAGATCAACTAGTGTTATTATATGGCAGTCATTTCAAAGCATTTTTTATCAAATTATAGATTCGATGGAAAGGGCCTTATGTTATACATGAACTATCATAGTAGGTAATTATGATTTTGAGAGATATTCGGGGAACCATTTTACCAGGGCATGTGAATGGTTGTAGGCTTAAGCCCTATCGCCAATAGTCAAACTGATCTTATTCTGCTAAGTGAGTGGGTGTTGAATAGCACCAAGTAGATTACTATTTCTCATTTTTACATGTTTTTTTGTGTGTTTCTTTTTTCTATCTATATGTGTTTGTAGATGATTTCTTTACTATCATTCAAGAACCAAGATACCAAGCATAACATATGCCAACTATATGCAAAATAATCCATGTGTGCCATTATGGATGTCAATAGGAGCAAACAAAAGTAATTAAGTCTGGGAAAGGTAGGAATAAGTCATATAAACAAGATCTCCATTATATAATGGTCATCCAATAGAAGTAAATGCTAGATCCTAAGTTTGATTGACTTAATCTTCAATAAATTAGTGTCCCTTCAACATTATCTATTCATACCCCAATATGGATAGAAAATATCATAACAACGTATCTCCACACATGTACCAATAACTAACTATCTTAATTGTTAGATCAGACAAGATTTGCCACATCAACCATTGTATTCATGTCGAATGGATAGTTAAGCATGACATTTATACAAAAACCAATAGGCACAAAATTTATAAAAGCCAAGTTCAAGAACCAAGTTGGCATTTCATTCTTTCACATATTTTTTAAAACTACACATTCAAAGAGCCGAGCTAGTCTTATTATGCAAAGAGACACTATATTTTCAGGTTCATCACTCAATAATCATGGATACATCATGACTCATCAGGGGATTGACTGATGCACAAAAAAATTAATGGGCATCAATATGGCTCTTAGGTAGACCAACTTAAATGATCTAGAGCCATTAAAATTCCTTCAAGTAGTAAAATAGAAGTTATTTCATCCAAAACCCATCGATGTTGCACAACATCTCATTCTCACATCCCCCCATCACTTCTAAAATATAGATTTTGAGAGCCTAATTCATATGCTAACTTTTGATAACCTAGGGGAGATTGTATAAGTTCTACTCAATCGATACAATGATGGAAATATATACCTTTGTCTAGATGTCACCATTATCATTAACATAGAAGCCATGGCTTGAGCTTTGGGCATGCTTGCATGAGGAGAATCCCTTTTTCCATATAAGATGAGAATGCCCCTTATACTCTAGGAAGTCTACAATTTGTATGTTCAAGGATTAAGAGGGATCCCAATTGAGTAAAATCCATAATCATCCACTGTACATCCTCATTGAATGCATCATAAGAAGGTTCTGGTAGATGACCAAGTCTATAATACAAATCTTGGGAGCTGTGGACATCACCCATCATATGATCCATAAAAATGAGAAATTCAATTGGTTAGATTACTTCATTTAAGATCTGCTCACCAATATTGATAAGTGTCACACCTCTCTAAAGTAAACATTTTAGTACCAGTTTCTCATCTCCCTACTCTGCTTCACATAATGTGTTGGATGGTAGAGCTTGATCTTATTATAATGCCCAATTCTCGATAGGGGGTGTGTGGAAAAACTCCCCCACTAGGGTCACCATGGGGTGTCACCCTCAAAGCAAAATTTTGTTAAAAATGCATTATAAAATATTGTAATTTCTTAGTAAATCTAGACTGTTCACTATTAGGTCACATATCTAATGATAGAAATTATGTTTGTGCATTTTTTGCCCTAATATGTAACCCTCCTTTCATATGAGGGAATTGTAATCATGGTGGCATAGTGTGTGTGAGTGAAGAGGATATTATAGTGGTTGTATTGCAAGTTTTTTCCTTCATTTGTGTGGACATAACCCATATTGGGTGAACCACTTTAAATTTGTGTCTCTATTATGTTGTGTTTTCTACATTTTATTTCCATCTTTAATTCATTAATATTGCTATGTTCTATATTGTTAACACAATAAAAGTCCCCAGAGGGAGAAGTGCAACCCAACATAGATTATTGGCCAGCGCAACAATTCCCTAATCTCATCTAGATACTTGAACATGGAGCCCTAACACATGAGGCAAAATTCAAAGCATGGTGGGAGGAGTGTCTATAACTAATTACTACACATCTCTAGGTGCTACTAGACATCATGTAGTATTTGGACCAACATATTGATATCACTTTACTATCGAAGGGTGTATTCATACACATTCATGAGTTATCGTAGTCATCCTTTGCATTGCTTCCATTCTTTATCATCATGGACATGGTGCAGGAAGAAGTCACCATACAAAAATCCTTCATATCTAGGTATGTGACTCCTCTACAAGCCATACCACTAGGTGCAACCATTCCTACCATGCAGCAACTAGAAGAAGCCACCAGTTCACAAAAATAGAAGGTGAAGCAAAATTTTTTTATAGAGAATCAATCTACATCCCCTCCTTTGAAGTGCAAGACATGAATCATGAAAACTTGGTTAGATGACCCAAAGGTGCCCTAAATTTCAAGCTCTATAAATGGGCACAGATGAACAAGAAGTCTGCCAAGTGATGACTACTAATATGTCTAAAGACTTATACAATAGAGAAGAGGAGAAGGAATTCTTCTACTAGAAGGTTATGCACATGGTTTAAGTGCATAAGTAGGTTACTCTAGACCTATGGGTGGACCTTCCATTTTGTCCAGCATCCATTATCATTAATACCATATGAGAATAAGTAGAGTAATTATAGTGACGAATTGACTTTTTCCAGCCACAACCTACTCCTACCTTCATAATTAAGGATATATTTGTGCCCCTTACAAAAATTCCACTAGAATCACTCATGCACAAACCTCAAACTAGGATGGAGGCTAGGGTCTCCCTTACACTTGAAGAGTGCACATTCAAATGACTAGCTACCACACAAGAAGCACAACCTATTCCATCTTTCATTACATCACCACCCAAATGTAGGTTGGTCACCCTTGGATGTAAGAAATCATAGGTTTTTATCTTAGAGGTCTAACCAAGTGATTTTCCACTATCACAACATGCCTAGGAGGTCAAAGATCTCATACTTGAGCAACCCATTGTAAAAGAACTATATGCCTCAAGAGAAGAAGTAACTTGTGCAACAGATTGGTAAGTAAGGAAGGAGGAGAAGAATAAATGAAAAAAGGAGTAAGCATAACAACAATAAATAACTCAACAAGCCAAAGAAGTTGGGTTTGTAAAAAAGTCTATGGACATATAGGTTGATCAATAGAAAGTTATAGATGTGCCTAAGAAGGCCTAGGAAGTTGTTGATGTAACCCAAAAAGCACAAGATAAGCAAGTATGGAAGGAAAAGAAAACTAAGCTCACTATCAAAGCTAAGGTAGAGGAAGAAAAATGACATAAACATGATGCAGCAGCCCAAGCACAGTAGGCTATGGAAGCTGCCAAGCATATAGAGTAGTAAGCAAAGGAAGTTGTGAATAAGAAGATGAAGCCATGCACTAACAATAAGCATAGGCTGAGGCATAAGCATAGGTACAGGGTACATGGGAATAAGCCAAGGCTACGTCCCTAGTAAAATAAAATAAATAAGAATAAGAATGTGTTTATAAGTTGCATGCCATAGAAGAACAAACAAAGCAACAAGCTATGTAGGAAGAACTAAAAAATAAAACGTAAGAGGAGGAAGTAAAAATAAAGAAGGTTGAAGATGTTATGAAACAACTCAAGCTAGCAGCAGAGGCCACAACATAGTAGCAATAGGCACCTAAGCAACCACAAGTAGAAATAAGATAGCTAGCACAAGATGAACAACTAGTTGTAGCTCAAACAAGTCCTCAACTCCTAGAATTTCTGTTAAGAGGAGTTTGTCTTTAACATGTCCTAACTATTGGTACTCAGTGTACCAAATTTTCTCTCCCACTTGCCACAATGTCATGACTAGACCTTTAAACAACTATGAGTAAATTGTCTACACTTACACTCAAGTAGGAAGCTTCCTTGGATGTCTCTAGGCTCCCATTGAAGAAACAACTAGAGGGCACAACAACATTTCAATAATCCATTGCACAAAAGGCTACCCCTTTAGAGCTAGAGATGGATCAATCGAAGGTGGAGATTGTATATTTGAAGGCTCCCCTTCATTAAGATGTAAAGATGATCTAAGACACCTACCTAGAGTTGGTCATTTGATTAATAAGGGCCAAATCATATTCAACCAGTGCAGACTCAAGAATTTAGTCTCTTAGTTGACTAAGGATTGGTATGCAGCCTAGAAACTCCATGTAATCAACACATTGAGCCATGATGTGGAAAATGAGGCTACCACACTCATCCCCTTATTGGAGGAGTAATATAGCATGCTAGACATTGTTGTATTATATGCACAATAGGTTTTGTTCATTTTATTAGACTAGAAGCATCAACTAGATGACTTTTTAGCTAGTTCTAGCACAAACTTCACCATGGTTACAACCACCAAGACAACCATGAGAAATCACACCACTTTTATGGATGAAAATTATAGAGCACTATAGGACTTGATCAATGCTAGGGACAACGTGCATTGTAACATTTTAAACTAGCAGAGTTGGCTTCTACATAGTTCTTTCATAGGTCTCCAATCCCAATGTTATGCAAACAAATTGGAGCAGATGAATGGTGAGATCCAGATGAGGGTCAACAACACCAAGGTATCCATGATCATCACTAATGACTTGGATCTCAAATAGATCATTAGCTATCATGCACCATTATGCACCCTGTTGTGCATGGTCTATGAAGTCATGCTCGGTCGGCATGCATATAAGACCAATCTATCTCCATTTTATAGTGACGTTGCTTAGATCCTTAACACACCAGTGTACAAGCCACTATCAAAGCTCCATAAGGTCATCGCTTAGTACAAGGCTACACAGTCCAAGCTGAAAGACTCTTCTGGATAGTTGTCATCTACAGCTATGCCACCTCCATCAAGCTAAGTACTATGCAAGGTGCCAATTTTGTAAAATTTTGTAAAGAATTTTGTATTGAGAATGACTAGTAAGACAAGCAAGGATATGATGGTTTAAAACCCATAAAGGGTGGCCACCTAGTTATGATAGCCTATTAAAAACCTAAAGGGTGGTAGGTTGGTATGTTACTTAGTTGAAAACTTGAAAGGGTGGCTAAGTAGTGCGTAAGAGGTGAAAATTGAAAATGACACCTTGAATAATTACTACAACTCTTACTAGTCTAACCACTTCTTCAACTTCTACCCTTTGAGCAATTTCAAAAGATCCTACGATGTTGTCTCGAGATGAGATATCATTTTAAGTCTAGGAAAGTGTTGGGAGAATAAATTAGATAGTAAGTTTGTGCAATATATTTGTCTATATTCGTGCATTATTTATTCAGTTTGTCAGATATATGTTTATTTTATCCTATCTCCATGACTTGTAATAGGTTAGAATATGATCAGACTCCACTTTTAGCACTGAGTAAGAGAAGAATATGAATAACCATAGACTAAAAACATCTATGTATACTTGTATTTGTATGAAGAATAGGGCACCACCTTTGAAAAGATCAATAGAGACTATTTTGGTTATGGTTACTTGTTGTGTTTCTTACTTTGTTCCTTCCATGTGTTCTCATGTATAATGTTATGCTTACTTTATGTCTAATTTAATCTGAATACTCTATAAATGTTAATGATTTATTGGTTGTTCCTACTTCCTACTTAATGCATAATAATTCATTTTCACAATGCTTCTATTTTCCAACCTTGTGTATAAATATTATGCACTATCCTATGCACTAAAGTTTAACATAGTTATCCTCATCCTGAACATGTTCTAATGCTTCAGGACCCTCTACTAACATCAATAGTTTATCATATAAAGTTGTAATAAATGACATAAAGAGCAAGATTTTAAAAAAATTGGGTGTCTACACATGGTACATAATAGGATTTTATCAAAGGAGAAGATATTATGTTAGTTTCATGCACCAATTCATTGATTTGAGAGAGATTTCTGTAGATCAGTTGCAGACAAAAAGATTCATGTAGTTTCAAACCAATCTGATCAACACAACCACTACCAAAATAAGGATACCATTTTTGGGATGAAATGTCATTATTAGACTAATCTAATACTAGTCAACCTCTATTCATAGTATAGTTTTGGTTGCTTCATCAAATCATAGTCATCTATCTAGATCCTCTTCTACACTATTTTTGGACCTTTTCTTAGCACTTTTATCCTCTATTAGAATTTAAGTGAGCTACAAATTAGGTACATGTCTCTAAACTCCCTTTGTCAATTATCAACCATTCAAGGTACTTCCACTCATCTTTTTGGACTTTATGGAAGGTATTTATTTATTGTATTTAGATCAAATTGACCCTTGTTCTTATTTTATTGGATTAGTGTACTTTTACTTAGTGTAATATCTCTTTTAAGTTTTTCCATCAAAATAATATGCCACTTATGATATTTTTTAGGCCCAAATGTACATCTTATTTTTAACCAAGTTAAAGGTTCATGGTTTTCGCTTCATAGTACATTGAGGCACATCCCATGTTCACTTAAGGGAAACTTTGGGGGTAATATGCAACATGTCTTTGATTTGTTACATGTTATTATTACATTGATTTTTTTAATGCTACCATGATTATATAAAATGTGCTTATTTATGTATTTAATATGTATTCTCCATGGTATAGTACATTTTTTTTTAATATGTTTTCAACCCTAGTGTGTTCATCTACATGATTTTTAGTGTTTCATGTGCTTCTATATGTCCCTAACATACGTTGTATATTTATTTATATGTGTTATATGTTTTCTTTGCTCCTACTTGAAGTGCCTACTTCATGTTTTTCATTTATTTGTCATGTATTTTATCATGACTAATGTTTTTCTAGTGTGTTTGATGTGCCTACTATATTTTATGTTATCATGCAAAATGCCTTTACTATTTTCCTTATTTATCATGATTCCTGTCATGCATCCATTGGGGAAAATCTTATACTCATTTTTCACAGTGACAAATGGGGCATATTCTTCTTGATCTTACATTTCTTATATCATGGGATCATATGGGGAAATTCATCCATAACATATGTTATTTTAAGGTTATACACTAATTATTTCATGTCTTATCTTATACATGGTGCATCTAATCCCTTTATTTTAAGATGTGAGCCTCACAGGTTTATCTCGAATCTCAAAAGGGAGAGATATATTCCACTAATCATACACAAATACATGTTCTTTGGGCATGTGCACCATGTTATGGACAACACACCCCCATGTTTGAATGAAGTAGGGACCCATTGAATTAAGAATGAGTTGTTATGCATTTCTTGGGTATATGAATTATTCTTTTGATTTTTCTTGAATCATATTGTCAATATGTATCACTAGTTTGTAAGGTTTTCTCATATATTAGCATGATGTTGTTACTGATTTGACAGACTTCATTAGAATGCTCTCGTAACTCATCCAGCATTGAAGTTCCCAATTCTTTCTCTATTGTGTTAACCAAGTCAAAGAGATGAATTTTCATTAGAAACACTTGGTCTAGAAAGTTAATTTTGAGCCTCAAAAATGTGAGTTTTTTAGTGGGCCAAATTCACCAATAGAGTTCAACCTAGCACCATATTGGTCTACGGAGTTCCACCTAGCACCAAAATGGCAAACAGAGTTCCACTCAGCACCAAATCAACCAATAGAGTCCACCTAACATCAAATCAACCAACAGAGTTCCACCTATAACCAAATTGGTCAATAGAGCTCCACTCAACACTAAATTAGTTGATAGAGTTATACTAAGCACCAAATTGATTGATAAAGTTCCACTTGGAACCAAATCAATCAATGGAATTTCACTTAGCACTAAATCAATTGATGGAGTTCCATCTGGAACCAAATCAACTAACATAGTTCCACCAACACCAAATCAACCATTGGAGTTCTACATGGCACCAAATCAGTTGTTAATGTTTTAAATGACACTAAATCGATGGAAAATATTAGTTCTAAAACATTGTTAGTTCCCAACAGGGTCCCAAATATCGATCTGACATGTGAAAGCGCTCATAAAACTTTTTCAATGCCTGATACCCTTGATTTTTCTAATCTGATGCACAAATATTAACTCAAGGCTTAAGCACATATTAAATGGACTTCAACTACCACCTCAACATGCAACTTCCACTCAACTAGGAATTCCTAGATTACAAGCATGATCTAACTCACATGCAATTGAAGCATTAACGAAGTAGTTGTTAAAATTAAAACTAATTAGAGACTATTATTTTTATATATTCTTAAGTTTGTATCTAAATTTTAATTAAAGAGAACTATTGCATTAAACTATTGAATTGAATTTACATGAACTATTATTTTGAGCATGGTGTGGCCATTTAAGACTTATATAAACTCTTGTATTTTCTATTTTGAGGGGGGTGAAATTTCGGGAAAGCAATAGAAGCTCTGGTATTTTTTAGAATGTCCTATGAGTTGTGTTATTTTTCATTACTTTCATGTTCCATTTTCTAGAGTTAATATGAGATGCTAAATTGGATTGGTGGAGTGAATGAAATATACATGCTCAGGTTGTAGATTAGTTGAATTGAGTATTTGCTATTTTAACTAAATTATGTTTGATCTTTTGTGGGTACCTAGGCCTATTAAATGGATGTACAAAATATCTATCATGTAAGCCCCGAAGTATCACTATGGAGTTTAGTCATAGTTTAGTCATAGTCTATGTCTGCAACAGACCTTCCCTTAAACTGTTTATGTCATATTTATTTGAATATGAGTTATTTCTAGAATTAGATATATATTGGTGAATTGGAATTATATTTCAGTCATGTAACGAGTTCTATGACATTCTCTAGTATCTCCATAAACATCCTTCTTTTCTATCTTACCCTTCCCTCCTTTTCCTTTTTTTTATGAGATCTAATTACTGTAACATAACACCATTGTAAATAAGCATTATGGGGTGTTATTTTGATCATTCGAGTGAACTTTTCTTGTGGCCCTATAGGCCATACACTATTATTCCTATAGACTACATAGGAGAATCACAACCTACAACTTGTGCTCTAAGTCACTTTGTGATTCTAAAACAAGAGGGTGAAGCCCCATTGTCTCTAGTGTGCATAAAACCCACATCACCACACCACTACATCAAGAATTTAGACATTAGAAAAGTGTGGAGGTTCGAATATGATAAGACACCTAATCCATTCCATTTTCTATCAAAATCAGGGTTTTTTTTTAATTTTTTATATTTCGGTAAATTATAATTATTTATCACTCACCCATGCATGTGTATAAAAAGAAAGAATGTTTTTCAAATGCCAAAGTACATTGGATTTTGTTATTGAGCTCCGCACACATAAAAGTTTATGTTTGTACCATGTCTTCTTTTCTACTTTGATATATATGCACAAATACACATTGAAGTGGGATAAAATATAAACACCTAAAAATGGCCCCTGTGCATTTATTAGTGTCATTAAATTACATAATTTTAGGGTGTTTGTGTACTTTCCTATTATTGGTCCAAATCATGCATTAGTGACATATTTATTGACTTCTAATTTTCCTTACAATTTCTCCTTATGCCCTTCAAATGACTTTTTCTCTCTCTTATGCATTCCCTTCCACCTTAGGCTTTATGTCTGTAGGCCCACCAAGAGAATTAATGACATTATTCACCCTAGTGTTGTGGTCCATTCTAGTTATTGACTACATGACCCCTTCTTTGATATTTTTTGATTTTTAAGTGTTTGATAAAGCATAATAGGGTGCCCCACTTTTTGACATAAAGAGGTTGCATACACTTCCAATCTTCCTTCAAAATAACTTAAGTTTGGGTCGTTGATATTAATACAATATACATGTTTTAGCATATATATACAATTTACATTTTTCTAAATTTTTAAAAAATTGTCAAGTATTTTTTAAATTTTATTTTTAAATATTTTGTGTCCACTCAGTGGGACATGGTATTATGTTTTGACGTTGGGTGCCAGTAAGATTCTAGTTTGAATTCAATTTGTCTATAACTACACAAGTTTTTTAATTAATTTATATCAAAGGGAACCATAGAGCATTCATTTATCATTTACTATAATATATTGAGCATTTAAAATCATTCTAATGAAATGATGCAATCATTAGAGCATTTATTGAAGCCCATAAGTTTATTTTAGACGCACACTACTCAATAATGAGATTTGCATGCTCTTAGAACCATTCCAATTATGAGACTTTTTGTTTTCATTATTATGATTATCTCAGGGCCTCATAAATACCAAGATATTTTTTTTCCTTCTCCAAATTACCAGAAGCCTCAAAATACACGATATTTTTCTTAAAATTTAAAGTGTTGTTGTGCATCTACGATCAAAAGAAGAAATTTGTTTCATGCATAATCCCGTTGCTTTCCCGAAGCTTATTTAGCACGGTGTACTTTTGGACTGTGACTCTTCCACCCAATTTTTTTGTATGACTAGTTATGTTTTTATTTTGTAAATTTTTTATATAATAAAATGCACTTTTCAATCAAAAATTATAACATGAAAAATTAAACAAAGTTAATGGATACTAAATACTGATAAATGCAAATGTTAAATTATTTATTCATTGTCATTTATAAAAGTAATTATTAATGCTTTGGACATCCTCAAAAGTACAAAAGCATGCTTTCCGGAGACTCCAAGGTTTGTTTCAAATTTTGAAGTTAGGTCTCCGTATGAGAGAGTTTGCCCAATCCAACCTATATTTAAGTAGAGGGTTGGAAGGTTGGCTCAAGTACGGCCTTGTACTTCACTTTTCAACCATAGCCGTCAACAATCCCTGTAATTGTCAACCATTTTTGCCACCTTTCAACTACTAAAATGGAGGTGTGACAGGGGAAGGCAAATACATATTCAATTGATCGATGGTAGGTCTGATTCTCTAAAGCTAAGTTGCATCTAGCACACTGATTTGGTTTAGAAACATGGCACACAGAATTTTGAATGTACGGGCGAACAACTAGACATAAAACCTGCTGTTCAACTAAATATGCCTTTCCTTTCCTGCAAGCAAAATCGCCGACGGAATCATTTAATTACAATTTTTCGTGTCAGTGTTTTGCCGGCAAATCTAGTGCGTCTGTCACTCGCTTTTCTGGAAGTTTAGGAACTTGAGAAGAAAGCAAGACCGAAGTTAAGAGTGACCAAGACACTCTTTGGCGTAAGCCTTTTCTTTTAAACCATATATATATATATATATTTTTTAAAAAGGAGAGATTGTTTTTATAGTTAACTTTGGTCAGAAATTTTGATATTAATATTTTGGATTACACTTTTTGAGCTTTTGTCAAGTTGAGAATAGTATAATGATGATGAACATAATATCTTCTTTTATAATAAGAATTAAATTTGATGGCCATATACCCTGTAATTATATATATTTTTAATATTTCTAACATGAAAAAGATCAAAAAGTAGGTTCATGATATTCACGCTTACTACTTGTACTTGTCACCACTTTCCAAGTGTAAGTGGGCTTCCAATTTGGAGTAAAATTTGACTTAGATTAAGTAATATTTTATTTTATAAGTGGTTCAATTTTTTTTACTATCAAAATAGATGTTTTAAAGATATTTATTTGAAACACGTTAAGAGATATCAATTTTGGGACGTTAATTTTAAAATTTGTTACATATTATCTTGATTAATGACTATTATGTTTTATGAATACTTTTCAATGATTAATAATAGATGGCTTCAATCTAGTTGCACTACTCTGTCAGGGTCAGAAAAAAATTGGGACAAAGAATGGCTCCAAACTCTATCATAATCCCTACATATTATAATTTTTCAATTGACTTCAAGTAAGAACAACAAATATCAATATGATGATCAAATACATATTAAATGTAAGATCAAAATTAGCCTTTGATGATTAAATAAACGTCAAAATTAAGGTGGTCATTAATTGTCAACTTATAGTCATTACAACCCTACACCACCCTAGACCACCATTTTAGAATGAATATCAACATAATAAAAAAATATAAATTTAAGGGTAAATTGAGTAAAATTTAAGGATATATTGAGCACAATAATAACAACCTTGATATAATGGTTTTATTGGAGTTATGATAATAAATAAGCATTCTTATCAATTTTTGTGGTCATATTGTTGGATAAATAATTCTTTGAAAGACCATTACTCCTTCCACTTCTTTCAATCGCAATGCCCTTTCAAAGAGGGGTAGTCGCCAAATGTGAGATGACAAATTTGGGAAATGGGTTCTAGATATGTAAATTATATACTAAAATCACCTCAAATTACCAATCTATTATTAAAATCTAGAACTAATTAAGATTACAATGCAAAAACAAATGAAACATTCATACCAGTATTACATCCTAAAAGCTAAGTACTCTAAATCAAGATCAAAAACAAGATAAAGACTGAGTGATTTATAAATTTTGGATTAACTTTAGATTCTTAAGTTTAGCATGATATTATCTTGATCAAAAGACTTGGATAGAATGAATTCATGGATTAATTGATAGCTTGATGAAAGGATTAATGGATTGGTGTAGCATGAATTTCTCATTGCTCTTTGCATGGAGGATGGGTTGGTTATTTATAGAGAGGGAAGAGGGAAGATCAATGATCAAAATTCAAAGTTGGGTGTAGGAAGATCAATGGTGGATAATTAATCAAGGAATTAAAAATGCCTTGAATGATTCTAAAGGAGGGAATGTTCTAGAGGTAGAAGCCTCTAGAGTATTTATGGAAGCCTAATGATAATTAGTAGATGATTAGTCATGTGATTAGGGGGTTCTAGATAATCTAGGAGAGTAAGAGAGGCTACTCATAGGCTAGGGTAGGTGGAAAGGAATTTTAAATTCTCATATAATGGATAAATGGGTGTTAGTTGACAAATAATACATGATTAGAGGAATTTATTGATTTGTGGGATGATATAATGTCACTGCATGGATATGTATAATGAAAGGGGTATTAAAATAATGACTAGGAGGATTAGTAAGGATAATTTAGATGAAATTAGAAAGGATTATTAGTGATGTTAGTGTTGACTAATAATAATATTAGTGATGATAAACGAAGTGAGAAAATTCATGTGCATACAATAATGTCATTACCAAGTATATAGATTTATGAGTTGGGAAGTTTATATGGACCTCAATTAAAAAAAATGATTATTATGGAATGTTAACCGCAACCTTTATAGGTTCCATTAGAAGGAAATTCAGAATAACAAAGCATGATACTTGAAATATTATTTATATAAATTATGTATTGGATAAATAATAATTATTGATTACATCTCATATTCAAATCAGCCAATTGTTTCTTTTTCCTAAGGGAGGGCAGGGAGAGAAGTGGTTGGGTTTTGGGGCCACAGCGAGACAAGGCAGGGTAAGGTTTGTCACATGATTTTTAGCCACACCATCATTACTCTTGGTAAGAATCTTAGATTTTTTATTTTTTGAAAGGGTTGCATTTTAATTGTGTTGCATATGTTTAATCATCACCCTTTGGGTTGTCAATCTTTCTATTTAAAGTCCTCCTGATTGGTTATTATAGTATTTTTTGCATGTGTTTATGACAAAGCTATGGAATGCAATGGCATCAAAACAAGCAAAACAAATTGTTTCTAAAGTCTTCCACAAGGTAATGATCTTACCCCTAAAAGCCTCCCTAATGTTGTTTTATAATGTCTTGAATTTGATAAAAGCTTGAAATTATTTTAAGCGGTTTACTCTTGTTGCATACTTTGTTGGTCAAGTCCCTGTTGAAAGCTTTTTGAAATATTGGGTCCACGATACTTGGACAATCCCCCCTAATGGTGTTAAACTTGAGGGAGTCCAAAATATGACCAAAGTTTTTTTTTTAGGTTTAATAATGCAAACCACTATCAAGCAATTATTACTCATGCCCCTAGTTTATTCGTAACATGTTGGTCATGTTCTCTCATTGGACCTAAAACTTCATAGTCTTTGAACATGCCAAAATAAAAATTCTAATTTGGATAGAATTTCCTAGCCTCCCATTTCCCTTATGGAGTTTTGTGCATCAATTTAATAAACCCTTATGGCATTTCATAGGGTTTGAGTAGGAAATTTTTAATGTAGTATGACCTCACAAACATGTTATTTTTGAAGTGGATATCTTTGAGGATCTCAAGGATACCATTGATAATTAAATAGGGGATAAGTGTTTGACAAAATACGTTGTTTATATCAATATTCCTATCATTTATTACTGTGACCATGACACAAACCACAAACTCTATGATTTCATATTGATAGCTAACTCCATGATAACTCCGCCACCCAAAGCCTCCCCTGATGTGAATAAGAATTCATAAGTGTCTTTAGATGGATGGACTAATTTTATTAATAATAAAATTAACCAGTAATATCATACAATGGGAGATGCCCCAACTTGTGTGTATAAACCCACATGTGGTTCTTCAATAGTCACAAAGAAACTAACCCCTATCACCTAGTAGGGGTGGTGCCACACATTGTTCATACCCTGTAAGCAGCTACCATTTTCTCTAGATCCTAAAGCCAACTACTGATTTCTCAACCATCATAACCTCATCCTAAGGCAAAATAATTAGATGTAGTAGACCAACTGGTGTTTGATTTCAAATCAGTGTATTGATGAAAGCACAATCGGTCTCCACCACCTGAAGACGGTGGCTACATGCAAGATAAACATGATATTTTTAATTAAGTTAATTCATGAAGAGTAACCATCAGTCCTACTTGGAAAATAATTTTATGTTTTATTCAAGGTGGAGAAGGAAACCACTATGTAAATATAGGCTATTCAATGATCATATACTCTTAGAATGCATAAGGAGTTGACATGGCCCAAAAATACACTATAAGGGATTCATGTTAATTATTTGTCAACATGAAAATTATCTTCCTAAAAAAAATTAAGATTTATAGCTTTTCACTCATCTCCAAGATCAAAACAATTTGCTCGAGTGTTATTTAATAGATGTCAACTCGTGAGAACAGACATGGGGGTGTGATACCATTAATTTCCCCTTCCCTTTCACCTAATATTGTCTCTTGGGGATTGGACCCCACTAATTATGATGTGTGGACCCTTTTTGACTTTAATGGTCATTCTCTTAATCTTGTTAACATTTACGCCTCCAATGATGTAGTTGAGAGGACAAACTCTTAGCATTGGCTATCTTACCCACTCCTTGATGCTAACCGGATCATTTGTGACAATTTTAATATTATTAAATCCCCAAAGTACAATAAAGGGTTAATCTTCATATGGTGGTGTGTCAGTGAAAGAGAGGTGTGGTTTTACATGTGCAATAAACTCAAGATTTTTAATCATAACCACTATTACCACCTTCTTGCCACCTCACCTTGGCTCACATAGTAAAATTTGTAGTAAGGTATTGAAATACATGTTAAAAGGTTATGTCATTCTCTAATTTCAAAGAAAAATATTTTTACTCTCACCAACAATTTTGATGACCATATGGTAGTCATCCTTGATCCTTTGCTTTCATAACACTTTTCAATCAAATTTGAAATTGAATGGTATGTGCCTCAAACAAGGAATGTCAAAACTCAATTATATCTTAATATCACCCATTTGTAACATTCATATACCAAGAATCAAATTATTATAATATGGAACCTTGTTCCTCAATCCTCTAGAGGCTCAAGTTAGATTGATTGGTGGTAAAATGCCATCAATAAGATAGTGACTTTCCTCATGATATAAGATTGGTAAGCAATTGATTTTTATCATATAGATCATATGACTTGACACCATGATTTCATTTGAGTTTCACATAAGTAAGATCTTTCACCCTTCAATTAGGATCTATATAAGTAGGTTGCCTCATGGTAGCCCAAGATCAAGGCAAAGGAGCATTATCAAGCTCAAGAAGTCTAGATCTGTGCCCACATGCATTAGTTAAAAAATAAGATCTGAAGTTATTATTCACTCTCCTTTGTTCCAGGAAAGAATCTAATTGAATTAAATCCATCCAACAAACTAGTTCTCATACTACGTATCTTCCTAACATTTTGAAAGCCTTTGTTTCTCATTACCATGGTGTGTTTATTTCTCAACCTTCCATGGTTTAACAAAATCATTATTTTGGTATATGCCTCTAAGTAGTTTCTTATAAGCTGACATAAGGACAAATGGATGGCATGAGATTGATTTCTCTCTATTGAGAAACACTAGGAGGTGGTTATGTAAATGGATGTTGATAAGACACCAGGTATTGGTGGGTTTCCTTGTGAAATTCATCAAGCTTTATGGGATAAAATGGGTCTATATCTGCATAAAGTGTACTTGGAAGCCATTCAAACCAATTCCCTTGGAAAGATTATTAATCAAGGTAATATTAAATTCATTCCCGAACCTAAGGATTTAGAGCTTAGAATCAGTTGGAGACCTATCATTCTTATCAATGTCTCCTACAAAATTATTGCTAAAGCTCTTACTTCTAGGGTTATATACTTACTATTTCTTACTGTTCACCTTGATAAAATTGGTTTCATTCACAACATATATGTCCTTGATTAAATTATTATTATTTTTTAAGGGATGGAATGGGTCTAGAGATATCATTATAAGGTTTTATTTATCAAAATTGATTTTGAGAAAACCTATGATAGAATTGAATGGCCTTTCATTTTGGTTATGCTTCAAGATCTAGGGTTTGGCCCTATGTTTGTTAGCATATTTAAAATAATTTTCCAAGATGTAGGTGCCTGCATCACAATCAATGGCGTTCAATCTGAATAGTTTGGTTTATTCCCTTCCATTCACTAAGGTTTTTCTATATCCCTCTCACTCTATGTGATGGCTATTGAATGTTTCAGCTATTTGTTATAAAATTATAATTTTAGATGGGTTGGTCAAGGGGACCTCAATTTATTGGTCTCACAAAAAAATGGTCAATGGTTAATTTTCTAATAGTTCCTTCCACACATTAGCCGAGGAGAAAAACTCCATTTCTAATGATATGGAATATTTTGAGGTGTTTTTCTCAGCTTCTAGCTCCTCCATTTAATGGAGAAAAACCTAGTGCTACAACTAGTCTTTCTCTCCTTTGTCTAATTGTTTATTTTAGTATAAGTGGAATTGGACTCAACCCAAGGAAAAAATTAAGTTTTTTAGTATCCATTTTTCCTTTCAAGCTACATGTTCATATTTGTGGCATTATATAATCCAAATGGTTGAGAAAACAATTATCTCCTAGATCTCTAAACCACTATCTTTAGTAGGAAAATTTCAAATTTATTGGAAGGTGTTGGCTACGAACATGTCTAATACTCCTCTTATTGGGTTCCTTCTAAGGTAGCCTATGCCAATTTGGATAAAATGTTGAGGGACTTTCTTTGGGTGAACTCTAAAGTAAATTAGTGTTTCATTGAGTTTTTTGGGATATATGTTATAAGTCAAGATCTCTAGGAGGCCTTATGTATGTCAGATATCCAAATCTAAGGCTATTCCTTGTGTGGTAAGGTGGACATCCATGCATTTGATAATAAGGATTCATATTAAGTTATTCTTAGTAATTGCATCACTCAAGGTAGTCCTATGTAAAAGGGAGTCTCGAAGGGATTGAATCTCCAAACTCTCCTACTCACTCAAATTTTTATCACCATAGTGGGAAATTTTCTTTCCAATAATATCTAGAAGACCTAGGAGCTTCCCAAAAAGAAATTTATTTAGGATGGATATTGGTTTAGATCTAGGTTATCTCTCAATTCCCATTCATTTGTGGTTGTCTCCAATTCTTAATTTTCATGAGGTCCCTTTTGCTCTTGAGCCTTGGATTAAAAGTCTTTAACTTTTCATAAAGTAGATTAAAGTTATCTTTGACCTATTTTTAAAGCAAACTAGAGACCGGGTGCCTTGGCATATCTTAAGGAACCAATTCCATTTATAGGATAGTGATCAAGCATCTATTCAAGAAATCTATAATGCCATACTTGATATTCATCTCCACTAGATAGGAGTTAAAACACCTTATATATGGTGGGCTAACTGGAAACAGCCTATTCAGACCCCCTTCAGTATAAACCCAAGTTAGGTTATCAACTCCTTTATCCATAGTCTATTCATTTTTATGCTCTTAATTGAAAATGGAAAGTTAATTCCATAGAAAAAGTTTGTAAAATAATATTTGATTGTGTGTGGGTATCTATCATTGAGCCAAAACAAGTATAATTTTTATGGTGTCTTATGCATTAAGGACTCACAATTGGTACATGTAGGGTGTATCGTGGATTGACACATCTTATTTTTTATGAATGTAACCACCTAGAATATTTAAAGCACATTTTTAGTTTTCCAAGATTTCTCAATTAGCCAAATAGAGGATTCACACCCTCTTTCAATTGTTTAGTCTAATGATATTTACCTAGAAGATGGTGCTCTTAGGGGACTCAACCATGATTCTAATAAAATACACACAAATTTGGCATATATTTCATGCAAATATTCTCTTTTAATTATGAAATAATAGAAATGAATCTAATTTTAATCATGTTATTATTGATGATTACTTTTCCATAGATAACAAGATTAATGTTTATCTAATTTTATGCTTCAGATTCAATTTCAAGTGGAAAAATTCCTTTGAAGATGACTTGCCTCCAAACTCTATTAGATCATTGGGGTAGTACCCCATTTGATGCTAGTAAAGTCTGTCCCAAACTTCCCTCATCATCAATCACCTCCATGAGATCACGGTCATGGATAATAAATGAGAACTCATTCTAGCAGTAGGCCTCATAGTGGCTCCCCTCAGAGACATTTTTCTTCACCACCTTCAGGGCCTTAAGCAGGTGGTATTGGTGGTAGTGGTTGGGCTAGTGGTAGTGGTAGTGTGGCCACTTTAGGTGGTGTACACCTCAACAAGGGAAATTCTCTTGTTTGGCTTTAACTATTTTACCTACCATTCTTGATAATTACAAGTAAAAATATAAAGTAAAAGAAATGAATGGTTGGTATCCTATACTTGATCTTGTAGACCATCTGGCTAGTACTAGTTGGGGAGGTTAGGGGGATAATATGGATGATCCTCCACCTCCTCCCCCATTATTTATTATTGATCCCACTGCTTAGTTTTCTTTATGATTTGTAGTAGATTTTATATGACTCTAGCTCTTTATTTTTCCACCTTTTTTGGTTGAAAAGTAGTTCAATTTTTATTAAATTTATGATATAATATTTCTTAATTTTGGTTGATGTGACTTTGGAATGTGACTACTTCCACTCATTTTTTGTATGATTAGCTTTGTATAATATTATTAAATTAATATAATTTGATAAACTTTTCAATAAAAATATAATAATTTTAAGTTTTAAATATAATTTAAAAAAATATACACATATCAAACAAAATCATTTTATAAAAATTGATAACCATAAAGTGAAGGTTTAATGATTTAAAATCCTAAGAGAGACTTAGAATGTAAAAAGCAACATAATTTGTATTTATTTATTTATTTCATATTACAGCTAATATTTAATTTAATTAAAAAATATAATTTATATTTATCATAAGGTTATAAATATGATGTATTGAAGTTTTTAAATATTAAAAGCAAATAATAACATTGAACATATATGTATATATGTATGTACATATGTACATTAGAAACCATAACAAGTCAAATAATTGTAAGAAAATTATATTTCACATAAGATTTTACAAGATAAAATGGGATAAAACATAAAACAAAAGAGATCCATTGAGATATTTCACCTGACAACTCATGACTATTGAGTATAATAGTAGGTCTATTAGTGCCTCTGAAATTGAGGTTGAAGAAATGAGTCTATGGTTGAACCACAAAAATAAGAGTTACGTTGATGACTCTCATGGAGGTCAACTCTTTTTGATAAATAGGGATACATATATTTGACCCTCATAATGAATAATATCTCATAGAAAGCCTTGATTTCCTTTGAAGAAGTAGTAAAACTTGCCATGAGTCTCATAATACACTAGACACCTAACTACAAAATGCTCTTAAGATTCCAATATATTATTTTAAATTTTACACATGCATTGATGTCATAGAATAAAGTGATCTCACTCCATACAAAGCTAATGAAATCATACCCACAATTGGCTTAAAGGAAATATCAAACCAAAAGAGGGCCCATAGTGTACAATTTGGGAGTAATAATACGTCCATATTACATTTGAATATAGTACTCCAAGTAGTGATACATTTTTATTAACAATAGTTTTTATGGTTCAGTCCAAGTTTATTTTACAGTGACTTTATGTAAGACTTATAAATCTCATCCTTGATGCCTATATGAAAATATACTTTTTTGACATCACTATCAATACCATATATGAAATACATACATTTAGCAAACCATGTGTTCCTGATTCTTTGTTCACATAAATTCATATATGATTGAAGAGCCTTGAATAGATATCTATTATGCATAATTATTGTATCTATCATACATCTTAATCTATGAAGTAACATCACTACATGTAAAAAAAATGAAAGATGAAGGGGATATATCTCAAATTCAGCCAAAACATATGCATGTGGAACTGACTATTTTTCCCCCAAGTTTTTCAATAGCATGGAAATAATAACTCCATTAACTCAATCCCTATTGGTACTACAAATCATAGTTCCTTGAATCTCAAAAATATACAATACTATTGATGACACTAAACTATGGAAGATATATAATTTTGCTTTGACATCTTAAAATTAGAACTAGAAACATTATCTCTCAAGTGTACTAAGTGTAACACACCCATTGCATAATCTCTCTTATATAGTAGGGAACATATTTAAAGGATGTCATTTTAAAGGCACACTAATTTAGGTATAGGAAAAAATCAACTTAACAAAACTTTCTTTGGATATGAGATTAGTTTCATGTGCTTTTTCTTATTTATGTTGAAAATCATGATTGTTGTTTTACTCAAGTTTACTGATAAACCATGAGTATAACAAAATGAGATCAAAATGCCAAGATGCCTTTGTAGGTATATAAATTTGTATGTGACATGAGAATAATTTTATTTATAAATAATAAAATAGTGATGATTATATTATAAATAATATAATTATTACATATTTTCACTAAAATTGAAATTATATCCTCTGATTCATCTATGCAGAGACCAAAAAAAGTAGGAGAAAGTGGACAACCATATTCAACACCAATGGTGTTATTGATTTATTTTTTAAAGCCAATAAGAGTTCAAACTGGGTCAACCACCTTATCATCAAAAGAAAAACCAAATGTTCTGATCAAATGTCTCCCATAAGGTTTAATGTAATGGTTAACTCGCTATCTATAAATGTCCAACTCTTCTCCTATCTCTTGAAACATTAATGGTTATGAACTAGAATCAAAGTGTGAGCACTGTAGGTAATTACTTGTATAGTAATTGAAGTATCATAAGATAATTACATCTCTCCTTACTAAAAAATTGGAGATCTCAAGATAAATATCAATGAATGGTGATTCACCATCCCTTTCCATATCATATGGTGAGTCAGTTGGGGGGATGTAACAAACTGATATAAAATAAAGCCATTATATTATATAATAAATCATGTGAAACCTTATCTATTGCTTAAGAACTTAGCGTTCAAATTATATAATCCAATGGCTTTATAATAAAATATAAAGCCATTGGATTATATTTAATTTGGAAATAATGTCAAATTCCTTCTGACAATAAACAAGACAAAAGTAAATGTTACGCTTGTATGGCCTTAATTATTTGATTCCAAATCTAAGCATCAATATATGATTTATTGTTCAGTGATTATATTTAAAACTTGATTTCTATTTTTCCTAAATTTTCTTAGTCTCCACAAATCTAGGAACTATCCAACACTGTAACAAATACTAGCTTGCTCAAGTTGTGTCCAACTATGATGGTTCCATAATTATTTGGATCATGTTGGTTTCTTGATTTAAAAATGGGATGGAGGTTATGAGGTGCCCGTGCAGGTGGAAATTTATGAGAAGCCACTATATTTAAGAGAAATGAAAAATGTGTTGCTAAGAGAGTTGGACTATGATGAATACATTCTACTCTTAATTTCTCTATGTTAGTTGATTTACCTATCTTGAGTTTGAATATATATGGCAACACTATATAATTTGTGAAGATACACTTACTTTGTAAACTATTTACCACTAAAAATGAGACTTCTTTTGGAATGTTATCAAGTGAATATGCATATTTGGATCAATTTTCTTTATCAAATATGGTATATGAGGATTTACTTACAAGGAAGGTCTTCTAAAATATTTAGCACTAAACCTAAGCATTTCAATTATATCTCTTACTTTTTTATTCAAATATAATCTCTTATTATAAATCATAAGATATGACAATAATTTTTTTGAATAGACTTCTTCCTATGGGGAATATGGTGAGTAATGTGTGTTTGAATCCTATAGAGAGATTGATATCTATTGTCAAACCAAGCATTACGATGATGAAATCCAAGTGGTGGGTTACGGGTGTAGTAGAGCCTTGGGGGGGAGGGGTTTAATGGGGTGACTATAAATAGAATGAGTGACTAATATATGTGTTGTATTCTAGTTTGTTCTAGAAAGAAATTCAACTCTTTCAACCATAAAATAAATTTTATATTTATAAGTTTAAACTTCAAATTTCTAATGTAAGAATCATAAAAAGTATGGTTAAAGTAAATAGGAGTTGGAAAGAGGTGGGAATGAGAGGAAATAGTTACATCTCTAAGGCTAGGGAGTATGACCTTTAATGAAATCGGTACATGGTCTCTAAGTTAGGGAAAATCATCCAATAAAAAATGAGAGATTAATGGCCACAAAGATTTGTTGGTCAACATACACTCACTCTGCTAGTATAAGGATAACAAGTACAATCATTTGAACCAAGAGAGCAAGAGAGTCCATTTATCACTAACATGTCATTCACCAAACTCTGATCAAATGTCTCCCATAAGGTTTAATGTAATGGTTAACTAACTATCTATATATGCCCAACTCTTCTCCTATCTCTTGAAACTTTAATGGCTATGAACTAGGATCAAAGTGTGAGCACTGTAGGTAATTACCTGTATGGTAATTAAAGTATCCCAAGATAATAACATATCTCCTTACTAACAAATTGGAGATCTCAAGATAAATATCTATGAATGGTGATTCACCATCCCTTTCCATATCATATGGTGAGTAAATTGGGGATGTAACAAACTGCTATGAAATTATAGAACGTGAAACTCCTCTATCAACTAATATCCATATATTTCTAGCATTGTAGTAAAATTCATCCAAAAAATTTTCAAAGGTTAAAGTGTCATGCACAAGGCAAACAATACCATCCAAACCTCTAGAGTTATGACAAATAACTCTATATACATAGAGAACCATGTGAATCTAAATAAGTTTGGTATAGGTTTATTTTTTTGTTTCACAAGTCTTTATGAAGACTTGATCAAGTTTTTACCTTGGATAATATCACTTGAAGAGCCTAGACAGAAGAAAGGAGAACCTCAACAGTTTCATAAGGTAATTAAGATAGATGTGTGAGGACAAAGCTCCACCTTATGGCATCATGATATTTTAGTAGGCCATGTCTTGCTCCACCAAGAGGGTAGATTCTCAATATTATAAATTTACAATTTCTCATAAAAACCCATTTACCTTGATTCTTGTTTGAAACTAAGTTGAAATTTTCACATTTAAATTCCCATACTGCTACCTGATCATGTCCTCATCTAGGTATATTATTAGATTAGAACTGAAGAGATTCATTTTTAGTTTCAAAGCTGCTAGCTTATCATATAGGTTGTGTAATATAATGGTTAGAGAGTTTTTTAATATATTTCATGCCTTATCTATTGGTACTTTCTCAAGTTTTAGTTTATTTTAAAGGATGTTCTTAGTTTTTGCTAAATCTTGACATCTTCCTTGATAATGTATCTAACTCTAAGTTTTAAAACCTTGAATTCTGTTTGTTTATATTCTTCAATTTTAGATTATATTCATGACTCAATGATTGGTGGAGTTTTAAAACTACCTAAAACCATATGAGCCCATGACTATTTTGTAGTTACACCATCAAGCTTGGTTACAAGCCCCTTTTTATCTTCCTTAGTTGCAAGGACTACTTTATGGATATTTTTAATAACCTTCAAATAATCTTGTGTTGGTTTAACAATAATTCTTGAGCCAAGTTTTTCGATGTCATTTCCGATCATGAGATGTGTCCACACTGCATGGTAATTTGATCTTCATGTTTTTCAAGTTTTGATGCTTGCTTGTTAATAATTTGATTTTGTACCAACATTGTACATGTAAGTTGATCCTTCATGTTATGTTTAAGTTTGTGGATGAATTTTTCATTTCATCAAGTTTATTTTTAATGGTATAAGGTTCAAGTTCTTCATCATATTCATGAATGTAGATAAGATTGATTACAACTTCCTCGTTATCCTCTTTGTGATATCCATAATAAAAAATTATCTAAAAATAAAGGAAATCTAAACTATTTTACCCATGAACACACATGCATGGTACATGCACACACTTTATATAACATGCACATTTTTTTTTCAATTAATAAAGTACATAATATAGATTTAAAAAACTAGGTCCTAATGAACATGAATGGAATGGAACACCACCAAAATGATATATCTGATTTAATTATGAGAGGTACAACCCAATCTTGGAGCAAATCAAAAATTTATAGTAATACATATAATTCATGAAATCAAACACACACACACACACACACACACACACACAGAGAGAGAGAGAGAGAGAGAGAGAGAGAGAGAGAGAGAGAGAGAGAGAGAGAGAGAGAGAGAGAGAGAGAGAGAGAGAGAGAGAGAGAGAGAGAGAGAGAGAGAGAGAGAGAGAGAGAGAGAGAGAGAGAGAGAGAGAGAGAGAACAAACTATTATGAATTGTAACAAACCACACAATAGCTAAAATATGAATGAAGCTTTGACATGTAGATACAATCCATGTATGATATTTCCCTTGAGAAACCAAAGGGGTTTCACCCTCTAATATCCAATAACCCAAGGGGTTTCATCCTTGACTTATGTAGTTGAATCATAAGTACATCAAACCTAAAGAAAATTGTTCAATTGGTAAAAGATCCCATACTGATAAGGTCACCCATCTTAAATAAAATTTGGGCCACAAATCCCAATGTCCCAAATATAATATTTCCATATTCTATCTCTATCATAGATAATATAAAGTTTCCATATTCTATCTCCTCATAAATCCCACCAAAGATTTGTCATAGTTTACTTTTTATACATTGCTAATTTTGCCCATAAGATTCTACACTTCTACTCTCTCTCTTAAAACTATCATAGATTTTGTTATAATGTTTTTATATTAGATATGCTCTTTCAAAAATACATTGACTTTAGTTCCCACCATGAATGTTGTCATAACATATCCTCAAATTGTGCCTCAAATCATGTAAGGGTAAACTCAATGCCCCAATTGGAGAATAAAATCAATATTCTAATATTTAATGGCCCAAATTTCAAGAACATGAATTATAGTGGACTAAAATAATATTAAAATAAATATTTTATAATTAATCACATTAGCTCATCAAAAATATGGGAAATGAGCTAACTTTCCCCCATTTGGGTTCTATTGGAAATGGGACATTACACGTTCCCCCCTTCCCAAAAATTTTTGCCCTCAAGTAATGCAAATCTAGATGCTCCAAAATTTCTAGACCTTCCCAAGTAGCATCCTCAAATGGAAGATTTTTCCATCGAATGAGATAGTTTTTTATGCTCCTACTTCTCAGTTTCTTCACCCTTGTATCAAGCATAGCTTCAAGAATCAAAATTAATTTCCCTTCATCACCAAGTGGGGGTAAATCAATAGAAGGAACTATATGCATACCAACTAATTTATTCAGATGAAAAAACATGAAACACATGAATTTTGCAATTTTTAAGGAGTGCCAATTCATAAGTTACTTCACATACTTTCCAGATAATTTTGTATGGCCCATAAAATTTGGGCTTTAGTTTTTCCTTTCCATTAATTTTGATAGAAGATTGCATGCATGGTTGTAATCTTAAGTAGACCATATCACCCACTTCAAATTTCCTTTTTGTTCTCTTCTTCTCTACATATATATTCTATTGATTATATGTTTGTTGTAATTTTTCCTTTAGAGATATCAAGATGTCTTGGATTTGATTAACTAAGTCACTTGCTATAGGTATTCTACTATCTAAAAGTATCAAATCAACAAATTTTAATGCATCATAACCATATAATGCTTTGAATGGAGACATACCAATAGACATGTGATGAGTTGTGTTGTAACAATATTCTCCTATATGAAACCACTTGATCTAAGTTATTTGTTAACTTGAGTCATAATTTCTCAAATATCCTTCCACCCACTTGTTTACAATTTTAGTTTGTCCATCTATTTGTGAATGGTATCTAGTGCTTGGAGTAATCTTGGTGCCTATTAGATGAAATAACTCCTGCCAAAATGCACTAACAAATATATTATCTGTATCACTGATAATGTTCTTGGGTAACCCATGTAATTTGAACACTTCCTTAAAAAATAAATCAATAACTTGATGTGATTTGTAATCAATAGAGCTAACAATGAAATGTGCACATTTAGTCAATATATATATTATAACATACATTCAATCTTTTCCTTGTACCTTGGGCATCCCCAAAATGAAGTCCATGAAAAAACTTTTCCATTTTTGCTCAAGAATGGGAAGTGGTTTTAGCAACCCCATAAGAAACTCTTGCTCTCATTTATTCTATTGGCATGTTATACACTCTCGAATATGCACAATAACATCCTCTTTGATACCCTTCGAGGATAATCTCTCTCTAATCTATCTGTATGTTTTGAAGAAACCTAGATGTCCTATTAATGGTGCATCATGAAATGCTTTTATGATTTTGTTCTTCATGTTTGGTTCAAGAACAATGAACACTTTATTATTGAATAAAATCAGCCCATTTTCCATTGTTTACCTATCATATTTCTCTAATCCATCAAGAAATTTAGAAGTAAATGTATTCTTAACATACTCGGCCTAGATATAAATTTTACAATTTACAGAAATAGTAGAAAAGCTGCAAAGAGAGGGCATTTTAGAGAGGGCATCAACTAATACATTATTCTTACCCTTAACATATTCAATTTCAAAGTTATATTCTTAAAACTTACCCACTTTTGATGTTGATCATTCAAACCTTGTTGGCTTAGGAAGAATTTCAAACTATTATGATATTTTTTGATAACAAATGTCTCACATACCAAATAGTGTTTATATTTCTCCAAAGCATGCATTATAACCAACATTTATTTTTCATAGATAGGCAGTCCTATCTCATAACCTTTTATATTTATTCTTTTGAAATCTATGGGATGTTCTCTATGAGATAGGATAGCTTTAACTCTAACACCTAAAGCATCACACTCTACAACAAAAGGGAGTGAAAATTATGGAATAGCTAGAACTAGAAAAGAACTTATTACCTCCTTTAGCTTCTTAAAAATGGCTTGTGATTATTTTTTTCACTTAAATTATCCATTATTTATCAAATCAATAATATGAGCTCCAAGCTGAGAAAACCCCTTAACAAACCACCTGTAATAACTGTACAATCCAAAGAAACCTCTAAGTTGTGTTAGATTTGTTAGAGGGGGCTAATCCATAATGGCTTAGATCTTTTGTTGATCCACTTGAACCCATTTATCACTAATCACATGACCCAAGTATATGATTTTATTCAACCCAAAGTCACATTTGGACAATTTAGCAAAGAAGGATTATTCTTCAAGAATACCCAAAACCGTATCCAAATGCTTAATATGCTCATTCTAAATTTTTATATAAATCAATATCATTAAAGAAGAATAGAAAAAATTTCCTTACATGCTTACTAAAAAAATTATTCATATAGGATGGGAATGTGGCCGATGCATTGCTAAGTCCAAATGGTATAACCAGAAACTCAAAGTGTCCATAGTGACACCAAAAAGTAGTCTTATGAATATCTTCTTCTCTCATGCGTATTTGATGATACCTAGATCTCAAATTAATATTTGAGAAATACACAACATTATATATCTCATCAATCAACTCATTTATCTTGGGTATTGGGTATTTGTTATTGATAGTCTTCTTATTCAGGTCTTTGTAATCTATGCACATCTACATAGTACCATCCTTCTTCTTTACTAGCACTATAAAAGATGCAAAAGGACTAGAACTTGGTTTGATGTAACCCATATCTAGAATTTAATTTATCACCTTTTCAATCTCCTCTTTTTAAATTTTGGGATGATTATATGGAGTGGTCATGACAGGGCTTGACCCTGGTTCCAACACTATGATATGTTGAAATCCTCTATTTGGAGGTAATCCTAAAGGCATATCATTAAAAACCACACTATGTTTATTCAAAATATTTGGTATATCATCATTAATTAAATATGTATTACCCCTTGAGGAATATTTTGAAATCACTAAACAAATTTCAACCTATGAAACTTGGATTTTTCAAAAAATTATTTCCATCAATCTTACTATAACCTCTTACAGAGCTCCATTTGTCATTCCTTTCAAAAGTACCTCCTTCCCATTGGATTTGAATTTGAGTTCCATAGTTTAATGATGTGTTGAGTAATCCCCCAAAAAATAGAGCCACTGCACACCCAAAACCATATCAATATCACCTAAAATAATAACATAAAAATCATCACAAACCTTATGGTCTCCAAAGGCTAGGTCAAGATTCTGAATCTTCTTTTTGTATGGAATATTTTATCCATCAACTACAATGATATTGAAGCCTTCAAAATCCTCTGCTTGAAGTCTCCTTATTTTTACCAATCCTTCATTAATAAAATTATGGGTATCCCCACTATCAATTAACATAGTCACTCTTTATCCATCAAACTCTCCACGAACTCTAAAAGGATGGTATCGATGTGCTCCTGAGAGGGATACAAGTGTGCCACCATTATATTCTTTTTTTTCCTCTTCTTCATGGTGAGGATCTTATGGATCATAAAACTATTTTGATGCATCTAAATCCAATTCTTTGTGTAATACAACCTCAATATAATGCACTTGCCCTTTTCCAAGGCATTTGTGTCTTGGAGTCCATGGGTCCTTGCAAGAGAAATAGAGTCTCTTCATCCCAAGCTTATTCTTGGTTTCATCATCCACCTTCTTATGCACATTTGGAGGTGCATATTTTTGTGTTGGGGTGGCGAGATACTTCTTCTAAAAGTTCCCATTAGACATATTCCAAAGCGAGGGTTTAGAATAAGACTTTTGTTGAGGTATAATAATCTCCAGATCAAATGCCTTCTTGATATCTTCTTGTAAAGTGAAAGGGTTGAATTCCTTCACAAGGCCCTTGAGGTGCTTAGATAATCCTTATATAAAAATAAAAATGATCCTCTTCTTTGATATATCATTTACCATGATAGATAATTTTCTAAAATCAATAACATATTCATCTGCATTACCTTTTTGTTTGAGGCAAGCCAACTCTCTAAATTGTTCTTCAGGATCATCTCTGTTAAATATCTCAACCAACCTTTTATAAAATTCATCTTATGATCTGGTTTGATCATGATTTTGGGAAATTAAACCATGATACCACCAATCATGTACAACACCTTCAAGATGAAGGGTGGCAAACTTAATAGCTTCCTCATCTACCATTGTCTTGAGGGACAAATATGTGTCTAGTTTTTGCCAACCATGCTCTAGTAGTACATTTTTTAGATTCATTAAAAATAAAAAGAGTTATCTTACCTAAAGTATGCTCCAAATCCTTTAACTTTGACTAAAGTTTGGGCTCTTATGTTATTGCACCTTTGGTCTTCCTCATAGTCATGTAATTTTTTAATGTCATGGCCTCATGGATCTCCGCTGGGAGTGTTCTATATTCTATATAATAGTGAGAGATGTCTTTCTTAAATGTGATTTATTCTTCTGGAATCACTTTTTTCTTCAAATAAAATTGATCTTTAGGGGTCTATTTATGATTCCAGCTCCTAAACTTTGAGATTCTGCTTCTTTGCCCTTGTCCTTATTGTTTGCTTTGGAGGTACTAGCTTCTCTAGTGTTCTAGTTATTGATAGGCTTGTTTTGCATTAGTTGTAACATCTAGCTAAACATGTCGGTAAGGCAATTTTGCCATTGAATCATCTCATCAAAATTTCTTGTTGAATCTCCTTCTCTAGGATTTTCTCTATCTCCCAGTATCTCTTCTAGTTACAATTTCATTTGCTCTCTTCTCTAGTATTTGATTTCCCTGCCACTTGGAAGCATAAACAACAAAGTAATCTATACACTGGAAAGATCACATATTGTTGGGGGATCAAACCAACAATAGATTACACTTGTGAAAGCAATAAACGCGGAAATAAATCAGATAGATAAGTAACTGAAATGATAAATAGCACAGAACAAGATATACAAGAAAACACCCTGAAAACTTGTATTGAAACTCTTTACAATAGGAATACAATATGAAGAAGCTTCGTTCTTCCACACCTCTCTCAGATGCACACAAGATCTCTCACTAGATCTCTATTCCTCAAGAGCTCACTCTCAAGTACATTCAAATCCAACAACCTGGATTAATGCAACTCTATACTGTCCTTCAAACATTCACAATGTTCTACTCTTGCAGTTCTACACACACTCTACAATTCTAAGCTAAGAAGATCTTCCTACATATAGAAATAGGGAAACTTGAGCATGCTCTTACAACAAACAGTTAAGCCTCTTGAACAAGGGCTCTAAAAATAGTATTGCTAACAATAGAGACGCAAGCTTGAGTCCACGACTCAAACTTATCATGCAAACACTCGCTGCCGTCCACGAAAATAGATTTCTGGACACGCAGGTAACCGACATCGGTTCCTGCCTGTTCGCCTGTGACCGTCGCCGGTCAACCATATCGCCGACGTCGGCGCCTCTGCAACTGCTACTAACCGACGTCGGTCGCTTCTGACCGACGCCGGCGTCTGTGTAGACCCGAACCTGTTTAAGTATGCTCCTTGGTGAAGCTTTTAGCTCCACACCCTAACACATATCTGATACCATTTTGATATACTTAATAAAAATGTATCTAAAAATTAAGAAAATCTAAACTATTTTTATCCACGAACACACATGCATGGCACATGCACATACTTTATATGACATGCACACTTTTATTTCAACTGGTAAAGTACATAATATAGATTTGAACAATTAGGCCCTGAAAACTATGATAATGATCATGCATAGAATGGAACACCACCAAAATTATATATCTGATTTAATTATGAGAGGTACAACATAATCCTAGAATAAATCATAAATTTACAGTAATACATATAATCCATAAAATCAGAAACACACACATTGAGAAAACTACTATCCACTACAACAAACCACACAATAGTTGAAATCTGAATGAAGCTTTGACATGCATATATAATTCCTTTATGAGATTACCCTCAATAAACCAAAGGGGTTTCATCCTCTACTCTCCAAAAACCCAAGTGGTTTCATCCTTGAATTATGTAGCTAAAACACAAGTGCATCAAACCTATAGAAATTATTGAATTGACAAAAGATCCTAAACTAATAAAGCCGACCATCCTAAATAAAATTTGGGTCACAAATCTTGATGTCTCAAATAAATTATTTCCATACTATATTTCTATCATAGGTAATATAAAGTTTCCATATTCTATCTCCTCATAAATTCCACCAAAGATTTGTCATAGTTTCCTTTTTATATATTGTTAATTTTGCCCATAAGATTCTTCACTTCCACTCTCTCTCTTACAACCATCATAGATTTTGTTATAATGTTTCTTTATTAGGTATGCTCTTTAAAAAATCCATTGATTGTAACTCCCACCATGAATGTTATCATAACATCTCCTCAAATTGTGCCTCAAATCATGCAAGAGTAAACTCCATGCCCCACTTAGAAAATAAAATCAATATTTTAATATTTAATGGCCCAAATTTCAAGAACATGAATTACAAAATAGTATTAAATAAATATTTCCTAATTACTCACATTAGCTCACCAAAAATATTGGAAATGAGCTAACTTGCCAGTATTTGGATTTTATTGGAAATGGGATATTACACTCTTCACCCAAAATTTGAGTTTGTTCAAATTTTTATTATTGTTTTAGATTTGGCACTATGCGAGTATTTTGTCAAATAATTGAGCATAGGAATCTTTCTTATCTTTCTGCCAATTGCTATTATACAAGTTATCTTCCTTGTGATGTGCTATTGTAAAATTATTTACCAACAATTCTCTATCTTTTGACTTTGTGTGATAGAAAAATATTATCGCATTCAACTTAGTTTTGTGATACCTTTAGTGCCCTAATTCTATATATTCTTTGTTGGTTGATATGAACTTGCATTTCTCAATATAAAATTTATTACAACTTCCTCACTATCCTATTCATTTTCTATTATTATTTTATACTTATGTGACCATTTTATCAAATAATTATCTCAGAGACATTATAATGTGAGTATATAGGGGATACACCTTTTTGATTTGTCTCTAGATATTCTATATATATTTTAATGCATGTGTAGGGTGACATGGGTAAGCCCCAGTAAGCACGTGCATATGAATATTATTAATAGAGTCCTCTACAAATGGGGATGTCTTTAACGAGGTGGCAACAATTATTTATCGAATTTGACTATTGCCCCTAAATTTTATGCACCACTTTTCAACATGCATTTTGTTACATATCAGGGGAAATAGTAATTATTGTTAGTGCATTTTAGTTACTTGACCAGTGTGTCAACTTCTTTATACATATAAAATTTGGCTTGAAAAATAACCTCACAAGCATTTTATTTTTAATGTATCGACCCTCATAAGTGTTTCCATTCTCATATGTGTTTTTGGACTGAGGAGATTGTAGGAATGATTTCCATACATACGAAGAAGTCACCAATGATGCTCACAAGAAAGGGCAAATGATTCATCTTCATTTTCCAAGTCAGAAGGACGAGTCTGAGATGCTTGTGCCTATGTAGAGCCCTCGCTTGAGAGAAAATGCTAATTTTTTTTTGGAAAAAGTAATAAATGTTTCAAGTTTGGGCATCCCAATGGTTGCCATGATCACAAACATAAGGGAGAGAAAGAGAGAGAGCATGAACATATGCAATTTCCAAGGAAAAGGGAGCACAAGGACTTTTATTTTAAAACCATATCTATGCAGCCTGAACCCATGGAGTTTACTTTATATAAATGCATATGTGTGTATGTGTGTGTGTGCTTTACATGCATACATGCAACACACACACACACACATGCAAGTATCCATACATACATATTCCAATAATATTTATAGTTATAAATATATAATATAATTATTAATTGATATAGACTATATATTATTAAAATATAGTATTATATATAAATATAGATTGTGATACTAATTGGAGCCACACATTGAATGTGGAGCTTTGTTGCAATCAAAACTGTTTCCATGATAATAGAAAATAATGAATCAAAAATGTCACCACATAGAATGTTGTAGGCCCCTTTTGAATGGGTGCAAGCCATGTAAATCCACTATCTACGTTGAATTTGGGTTCAATATACAATATGGGCCTTATTGTATCCGATATCATTTGAAATATCTTGTCATTTCTCCTCACCATCACTGCGCAACTCATCTTGAAATATTTCACACTTTGCCAGTACTCAAACTCATTGTAAAATGCAATGTCTCCTCTTTGCACAACTCATTTTCACGTCGTATAAAGAAACACAATCATTTTATATTGTCATCTATATAAAATTATTTTTACTTAACACTTTGTGTATAAAAAATACTATATAATTATCAATAATAAATTTCAAGTAAATTAAAAACGTCAATTTACACTCTTTCATTTTACAAAAACCAAAAATTACATTCTTTTCCTATTAATTAAACATGATGGGCAACTCCAGATTTATATTCTTCATCCTCCTTTGTTGTCTTAATTACACAATCTATGCAAACTTTTGTGGAAAGTAGTTCAGTAGGTTCAACGCTTCTAGAGAACAACTCCATCTTCAATTTTAAATTGGTATTTTCACTTAAGATTAAAGTACCAACTTGATATTATTATAAGTTACGTTAGAATTTATTGTTATAAGTATTGGTTGTACTCGTAACTAACCAGTTCCGACAAAGTATCGGCACTGACTCTGTCAATCTTTAATACCAGTTGTATATTTTATTGTGATGATCCTTCAAGGGAGTGGAGTGGAGTGGTTGGACAAAAGCAGCGGGGGAAGCGTAATTTGGCAAGGAAAAAGGCTTATGCTCGAAAATGGGACGGGTGATGTTGGAAAGTGTTGTTTGCAGTGAGTTAGTTGGGAAGTTGACAGAACACAAAATCCGAGTTTGGTAAGGCAGTTAGAGTAGCCAGAGGTGCTCCAGTTGAATTCGGAACTCCCTACTCCAGTTAGAGTTAGTTTGGACAGCTGTATGTATGATATGTTGAGTAGCGGTGCCGCATTATTTTGTTTTAGTATGCGCAAGTCAAGCATTATGAGAGGATCAACAAGTGTACATCATTTTTTTTTCCGTCTGTAAATTCATGGATTCTGTGAATGTCTGTGTGACTGACGAGATGTCTGTAAATAAACAACGGCGGCCCTCTGATTTTAAAGACAGGCGCGTTGGCGATGATCTTTTATACGGAAACAGCAAGCTCGATGAAGATAAATTGCAAATTGAAGGAGGCGAGATTTTGAGGCATTTCTGCAAGATTTGCAAGAGGCGCTTCGCATGTGGGAGAGCCCTGGGCGGGCATATGAGAATTCATGGCGAAAAGGCAAACCCTAGGCTCATTAGAACAGAGGCCGAGATTAATGGGTGGGGCGAAGCAGCAGAGGGTGGTACATGCACAGATCCCTCCCCCGATAAACAGAGCCACACTGCACCGATGTATGGTCTGCGTACGAATCGTAAGCGGAGTTGGATGTTGGCAGACCAGAGTTGCTATTTTCTGAGCCCTTTCACCAGTGGGTCGGGCGATGCGGACGAGGATCGGTCGTCATTCTTGTTTAGCAATTCACGAGCTTGTGATGGGTGCGGAAAAGAATTCTCCTCATGGAAGGCTCTGCTCGCGCACATAAAATGCATTCATTGTTCCAATCCTCAAGAGATGGAGAGCCACAGCGTCGTTTCACGGATCCGCCAACTCCAACCTGCGGCGAAAGGCAAGCGATCGAAGCGACTGAAATTCTCAGAAGAAGACGATCCGGAGCCTCAACATTCTCATTGCAACGAAGAGGAAGACATGGCTAACTGTCTGGTAATGTTAAGAAAAAACAGCTCATCTGCGGGTTCCACAAAGGCAATTCGAGGGAAAAAGGCCGGATCAGAATTAGTTGACAGAATTAACAGCAGAAGGGCCAGAGATCCTTGTGAAAATATTGGCAAATCGAAGACAAATGGCAGGATGTACAAGTGCAACACGTGCGATAAAGTTTTATCTTCGTTTAAGGCCCTGGGAGGGCACATAGCAAGCCACGACAACAACTGGTCTGCATCTTCCAAGATGGGAAACGACAGCAGTTGCTCAGAAGAGGAAATCGTCACCTCGGATGAGGATCTCTTCACAGCAGAGGCTCATAATACTGCTCGAATTGCCCTCGCCGTTGTCGCTGCCGAAGAAGAAAACGATGAAACCCTAAGAAAGGCAAGGGTGCATGAATGCTCCATTTGTGAGAGGAAGTTCCCATCTGGACAAGCTCTGGGTGGTCACAAGAGGTGCCACCGCACCACCACCACCACTCCAACCACTGCTGCTGCCATGTCTTGTTCTACCCTTTACCACAGTGTTGAAGAGAAAAGAGCCCTCTCTCTGGAAGGCCACTTGATAGATCTCAACTTACCTGCTCCATGTCATGATGATGAATATGAAGCAGAGTATAGGGACAAAGTTGCAGCGCCCAATAATCTGGCGAACAATTTATTGACTGAAATTAGTTACTTTTAAGGCCCATTTCATTTCATTTCATTTTCCATGCTGCATCCTACCACAACCAAAAGGATAAGACTTTTTTCCTTCGCTGAGCAGCTAGTCCAACCCAAGTTAAAGTCGCTGTAGGCCCAGATGAGGCAGAGAGTACCAAAATGAGATTTGGTTCAGGGCATGTTGCTTCTGTATTTTTGGTTGCGAGCATCAGTCCAAGATTATCAATTGTCTGCTTTTCGGCATAGATTGAATTGTTTTAGCAGGGAAATACATGCGGCGGAGAGTCCAAGTGGATTTCCATGGTGATGAAAATTTGTTAATTGGCCCGTGCAAATGGCATTCATTGAAATTTTCTTGTTAGAAATATGGTTTTGAAGGGCCCATTTATGAGAAATTACATGAGCTAAAATAGAATGATCTGTTTGTGGCGAAATTTAAGTTTAGAGTTGAAAAAAGATAAGATTTCAAACTGAAACTTACTTGTATTGTTTAGGACTCAGTTATTCTGCCTTGATATGGGCATTGCCGTGTAATTTTCCGATTCTTTCTCCTCCATGTAAATAACTAATTTTATATATATATATATATATATATATAATTTGATTTGATTGTATTAAATTGAAACATAGGGATTAGAATGGTAAATTTATTTTATAGTGCTTATAATTTCCTTATAAGGGATGTTAAGCATGCAATGTTTCTTAAAAATATCTAATCTAAATTTTATGTAGTATGGAAGCATCAGATCTTTAATTTCCTGTGTATTAACTCAGTCATGCATAGGGAATTGTAATTTTATATCTTAAATTTTCAAAATTTGTTGAAATGCCCTTTCCTCTAAAATGTTAGGAGCCTGCAATTTATTGATTTGTTAATTAAACAAATCTTATTGAATTTTACATGTTTTTTAATGCTAATATGCTAATTATAAATATATATATAGAGAGTTGTTACTAGATTTAATATTAATATAAGTATATTAAATATATATTTTTGAAAAATAAAATATTGAGAAATATTAATTTTAAGAATTTTATTTTAAAATTCAGTACATTCTCCAATATTACAATCTTTCTATTACTCCTTTATTAACATTCTAAAATACTTAATATTTGTAAATTTCTATAAAAATTTTGAGTATTAATTTTTAATTTATATATATATATGTGTGTGTGTGTGTGTGTATATAATTAGTACATATATTTTAAATATATCTACTTAAAAAATATTGAGAAATATTAATTTCAAAAATTTTATCTCTGAATTTTTATGTCATAATTTTTTATTAATTTTATTATTGTTTTTAATTTGTTGGAGAAAATTGTGTCAATCTAATTATATCAACATGTCAATCTTAAAATAATATTTTTGACAAAAAAGGGGGGCTCTAAACTCTATGGTATGGCCAAGATATTACAATTTTTCAATTGAATTTTCCAAGAAAAAAGTAAAAAAATCTAAATGACGGTCAAACGGACTTCAAATTTAAGGTCGTAATTAAAGTGAATATATTTAATATATTACAACCCATCACAATCCTCGAATATCATTAAAACATCTTCTAACTTAAAAAGTAAAAAGAAAAAATTAAATAATAATTAAATGAACATCAAACTTAAAATTATAATTAAAAATGAATGCACTCACTACATTACAACCCACCACTATCCCCTTACAACCTACTAACATTCTCAAATGTTATTTTAAAATATCTCTTGATAAAATAACCTTAAAATTTTGATTTACCTCTTTATTATATTTGAAAACCCTGCTTTCCCATTCATATCACACATCCCTACCAAAAATTAATTGTCTATGATATAAATTATAAAGCTTTGGACCCTTTTTATCTACTCTTCCAACAAACATTTATGCATTCTCCATTTTATCTTCCTCACTCAATAAATTACAATACTTATTACATCATTTTCCCACACATCCCCCAAAAAAAATTAATTGTCTATGATGAGACTTAAAAAGCTTTAGGCCCTTTTATCTACCCTCCCAACGTTTATGCGATCCTCATCTAGTCTTCCTCACTCAATGAACTACAATACTTGCTTACGTCATTTTGCAATTTGTTTTTAGAGCAAATGGTTAAGGAGACACCCTTAGGATATAGTAAATATCATCTTTAAGATACGATAAATAATACGTTAGTGCATAAAGAAGTATTTTAAATTATAAATTTCATGTTAGTATATCGATTTTATGGGATGCAATTTATCTCATGGGAAGTTATTTGTCACCAACACTATGAGGACATAGTTTAAAATAGAGGTTTTAAAAGGAATGCCATGAATAACGTGATTTTAATATTAAGCACCTTTTTTGGTGCAAAACTTCATGTTCACATTATTGATTCTTTGTTGCTTTTAGTCTCCGATTTTGTCATTCCATGAAGTTAGTAATGTAGTTAATTTTGATATGATTTACATTTGAGGTTATGTTTATTTGTTTTTTATATCTTGTATTTGTTGTATTTTTGTGTTATGTTTGTTCAAAATGTGTTATGTTTTCATATCACAAACGTTTTAAGAAGTGTATTGTCTAAAAAATAAATATTTTTTTTCGACATTTAATGAGAAAGAGGTATCTGTCAACATCTTATAGAATTTTTAATTAATTCTTAACTTTTTTTTCGCTCATTTTTTATTTCCATCCCTACAATGATAAAATGTTAAGAGTCACTTCCTCTATTTTATCCATTTGTTGACTTTTGTTGAATCCTGGGAGTTATGCATGCTTAAGGAAATGCAATTACATTATATGTCATGAATCATGAACTCATCTCATGGAGGGCTATGCTTATCTTTGTTTATTGGTTCTATAATTGTGTATGTGCAAGAATTACAACTATCACTCAATCAAAAGATGAACTACTAGCCTTACGTAATCATCAACTATTGTAATAGTAATGATTGTATATATATTGTAACCCTCCATTCCATAAGGGCAAAGAGATAAGAGAGTAAAAATACATATCATAAATGAGTTTGTTAGCATGATTTTTGTGTCTAGCATTAAAACACATTCCTAGCTTTTCATTTAGTTTATAAAAATTGACAAGGACATTTATCCTTTATGATCACAAGAACTAGCTTTCCTAATCTTGTACATATTTGTACTTTCCCTATTCTACATATTGAATATAAATTACATTTATACATATCAAAATTCTAAATATGATTGTGTGATTGGTTTATTGTTTATTTATATTACCTTACACACACTCTTATAAACTATAACTTGCTGCTAAACACAACATTTTCCACTGCATCAGGGCTTAGGCCTCATGGTGTAGATCATTGGTATCATAGTGATAGCTCTCATATGCTTCTAAACACACGAGTCTATCATGCTAAATAAGGATTACAAATAATTTCTATTTCAGATTATCTAGAAGAATGTCATAACAAGAGCAAAATGTTTGATGCCTAGAGAAACACTAAGTCATCCCTAGATATCCAAAAGCTCATTTGGGAAACCGTCGAGGAACAACTCACCAAAATATTTGGCTAGTTATGTGAACTCATGATGCAACTTGGGACATAATAAACTCCTCTTGTGCATTATATTCACTTGTTGTTTCCGCAGTTAATCCCATTTGAAGTGCAAGTCAATCTTGACATCCTAGTGTTGGAAGATAAAATCAAAACCATAGCATTAGATGGTTGGATTAGAGAACTCAAGGCATAAGTTTTAGTCAATAAATTCATTAGTGTTAAAAGATCACCTTTGATGTATTGAAGATGTCTATTTTTATGTGTCACTCATGGTTTTTCCCCCTAATTTATATTAATAACTTAATCTAATTGAGATTGAAAATTGAATAGTCAAATTGCACAATACATAAAAATTAAGCATATCTATAAATGAAGAAGATTGAATTGATTTGGAATATAAGCTTAAGAAATATGGAAAGTAAAAAAAAAGGATAATATAGTTAGATTTATTCTATGTTATGCAGGACTAAGATAGGTGGTGGGTGGAAAGCAGGATTATGGGTCACTTGTTGCAAGATTTGGATCTTTGTTTGCGTTGAAAAGGTACCATCCACCTTAGGTCACTACCATCAAATGGTATGTCCCATCTTGGATGGTTATATCTTGGTAGGTTATACTATTTATTTTTGGCATAAATAAGTACACCAACTTATCTTTCAACTCTATGTGTGATTTCAGGCCTCGATCATATGTGTATTATCCATAAATCCTTATCCTTTTTTGAAACCCTAGGTCCTCTTGTGTAGAGATAAAAAATTTAAAAAATTGGGAAGTTTAATGGGTTGAGATGACCCCATTCACCCCTATTGATGATTGACCATTGCCTACATACCCAATACTCTAAAGAGGGAAGTCATGCTACACATTATTCTTAATTTTAATGTGAATATGTAATATTTATCCTTTGATATATGAATGCACATATAAATATGGATTTTGATACTTGAAAATGTTCACTCTTGACTTGGCTTGGTTTGTTTCACACTTGTTTGATGACTACTCCTAGTAACTAATTTGTAATTTGGGAGAAATAAGGTAGTTTTGCTCAATGTGCGATAGTGTATAGATGTCTGATAGATAAGTGATAAATGGATACTACGTCTACACTCGATTTATATCTATATGTACATATTTGGGTTATTTATCATGCTATCGACACACTATACAAATGGGCCAATCCATAAAGATGATTTGATTTTAAAAATTGACCATTATTGGGTGAAGGATGAAATTGTCATATTTGGATAATGTTTTTTGATTTTATCTAGGAGACATGAACAATAATATGATGATTTAGATATGTATGAGTATGTAAATAACTAGTTTGACATAGACTAGTGAAATTCTTGTAGGTGATTGATAGAAACTTAGAAATATTAGACCCATATTTAGCATGTGGATGTGAGACAATGATGAATAAGAGGCATATATGTGTGCACATGTATGTATGGTGACGATATGTCAAAATTGACATTTTCAAGTTTATAATTCTAAATTTTAGTATCTAAATTTCCCCAATTTTATTATAGTATTGAAATTAAATAAAAATACGAGAGTAAAAGGATAAAGTATACGTTAGAATGTATAACACACTTTGTCTTTGAGAGATGGATCCAAATATGTCACTTGACTCAAGAGAAACCTACAATGAGTATGCAAAAGTCAATGTCCATATGTGAAATCTGAAATGTAATTGAAGTTTGAAACTTAAGACTAAGGAAGGAGTAATCTTATATGTGGGTGAGCTAGTGTTGCCTTGAAAATTGTTGGAGATGATGCCTCATTATTGAAACACTAAATAATGGTTCCTCTTGTTAAACCGTTAGAGAACTGGAGCTGATCAAATCCCAATTTTGTGTACTTATGCAAGCCCTTCCATTAAGAATACAAATAACATAACCTTGTGAATGTATGGAGTAGTTATGTTGAGCGTTGTTGAACCTAAACCACATTAACTCAAATAGATAATTTGGCTTTGATCTTGTACCCCAAGATGGTAAGGTGAAAGACATAATGGGATTGCTATGATTAATGCCAAGGTTATTGAGTGTCATTGAATATAAACATGCATTACCTAAATAAACATGATTTAAATGCTAATAATGGACTTAAAAACTTAAGGTTTCTCACTACTAGGTGCCATTGAATTGTGTTTACAAAGAAACAACTATAATAGTGCTTATGAAAAAAAGTGTAAATGTGTATGAACAAGTATAAAACCTCATTGAATGAGTGCCAACTATAAAATATCATAGTATGTATGTGCATGAACTAGTATCATGCCTCATGAATTGGTGCCAACTGATATCTGTAATAGTATATAGGTGCATGAATCAATATCATGCGGATTAGTGACAACTAATATAGAATGCTATGCATTTATATGCCAAATCTAAGAACCTATATCCCACATGTATATGCATATGAAAAAATATAACTTTTACTCCTATAAATTGTGTGCACCTACATTGCATATTCACTCATTTACATCAAAATCTATATTTTTAAATCACATCTTTGTAAAGTGAGTGCATATGCATAGTATATCCCCCTAAAATATGTGTCAAAGTATGGATATCTATATCATATATGAACCTTTCTAACTCCCAAAATATGATTTTATGTTCATGAAGGCTTGTCTCTCTATGAAAATCCCACTAATATGCCCCCCTTTTGAAGTGAGGGACATAGCCTACAAGTCACTCATCTCAAAAGAAGTGGCAAATGTATCATGTCATATATAAAGACGTAATCATGTAGGATCATGTTAGCATGTGGAGAATATGTCATCATAGTAATGTATATTTCATCAAAGCATGTATGCAACATATTTAGTTTAGGGAATATAAATTTCATGTAAAGATAAATGTATCAATAAGACACATAGTAATAAAGATCGCTAATGTAATAGCTGAATAAAACTACATAATTAAAAAATGCATGATAAAAATCATGGAATCACACGTAAGGGGGAGGTGCATGATATATATTATGGAACCTAAAAACTTAGCAATCTCAACAAGCTCAACAATTTTAATAAACAATCCCAAATTAATCCATGCATAAATACATAATATCATGCATAATGCCAAGGGCCAAAACTAAGGGACATAAAGATGACACATTAAACAAGACCAATGGCCACACACACAGGAAATAAATATGTCATGCAAACAAAGGGCCAAGGGCCACACATAATGGACACAAAGATGTCACATACACAAGGCCAAGGGGACATACTCAAGGGACATAAAATTGTCGCAACAAAAAATTTCAAGGTGTCACAATCAAGGGACATAAAGATGTCATAAAAAATAAGGTGCCACCCTCAAGGGAAGTAATCATGTCACAATGAATAAGGCCAAGAGACAAAATAAAGATACATGAATATATCACAATAAACAAGGCCAAAGGTCACACTCAAGGAAAATAAATATGTCACAACAAATAAGGTCATACACTGCACATAATAGACAAGCAATGGCTAGCCTATCATAAAAAAGTAAAAACATTAATGAAACATAAAACAAGGGAAAATAGTCTAAACTATCCATGTATATCAACATCACATCATATTAAATTAGCTTATCCATGTAGTATTGTGTAAGATATGAATAACTAGAAAGACATGTGTAAGTAATCTAGGTAACTTAACATGGTAAAAGGTCATAGAAAGATATAATTTGTGATAATGTCACATATGGAATAAGATGCCCCTGACAATGACATGGCTATCAGGTAGAGTAAATTCCAACATATATGTGTCCATGTATGATCTATATGTCATACATCACTCATATACCATGAAATGCATGTGTGTATTAAAAATAATATGCCATCTACCAAACATGTGACAACTAATATATGTAAATAGTGTAATATAGAAATGATGTCTTACTTAAGTCCTAATTTTTAATTTTTGAATATTTTGAATGATTTTGTATTATTTTTTTTTTAACATGTTTTTGAATTTATCTAAAAACTTAAAATGGTGTTAACCAATTATCCCATCAAGGTCATGGGAAGTATCTATATCATATGGTGTAAGGGTCACATATCGTGAGCAAAAATTACCAAATGTAAGTGTTTCAATACCATAAAAGGAATTAGGTGTTATAATGTAGATGTCATCATCACTCATATGCTCATATTTATAATGAGTAACTCTAGAATGCTGAGAACTTTGTGGGATATGTTATATTGTAGGGGACTTATTGATGCCTATGTTCATTGTGGAACATGGTGAAATGTATATAATGATAACCTAGTGTGTGCTATAGTATATAATAGACTCTATGAGTCTTAAATAACTCTTTGATATGATGGATACTAAATAATTGACTATCTAGGATATCCATCTACTCTTATCTGAACATGGTGTATATAAAGATCCAAAATAGATGTCATCTTTATATAATGATCCTAAATAAGTGTAACAACAAACTATGGTGGTGTGTAGACACTATTTTTTAATTATATATCACTTTAGTCTTATACAATTGAAAAATTCATATCATGGATGTACCTTCAACTTCTAGACCTTTCCTACTTCTAAAAGGCTTGCATACACTATCTCTCTATGCCAAATTTCTTATCTTTTACTTTGACCAATTTTATTCTAATGACTCAGACCTTATATCATGCTTAGAATGTTATAAACCTACTTATCTTCTATTTCTATAAGTTCTGGACCTGTGCCTATTTTCCAAATACCTAAAAACTTGCATCCCAGTTAAACACCTACATTGATGTATCCTATCCCAATGTAAGTGTCCAGTGCCCTAAAGTCATCCAATTTTCAAATGAAATGTATACCTATGGTCAGAATAAGTGATTTAATGTGAGATCTTATCCAAAAGGATTGTTATAAATATATGATCAGTCCTCATTCATTCACCACCCAGCATAAACTTAGTAACTCACAAGGCAAAATACCAAAAGCATTCAATCAAGCATTCAAGTGAGAAAAAATTCTTTATTTTCTTATATTTCCATATTAGTGATAGGGAAAAAACATCTACAGGTCTAAATTATTGAAGGAGAATTCCATGATCCATATTTTATAATTTACAAACTAGATCACTCTATGTACTTTCTTATCACACATTACACCCTTATGTACACACAAGCCCACACGTAGGGGAAAAGTACATTAGTTTTAGGCCCTCTTCAAAATAGTGGATATGTAGGTAGGACCCACTGACAGATAGGACTTTGGGGTTAGTTCGACACATGATCCCACTAACCTGTTTTTCCCACAACCACTATGAAGATGAAGAACTAGGGTTTTTTCTATTTAATAAAGAGAGACAACCCATGATCCAAATATGAACAAACTAGAGTGGATGCAATATATAACTCAAAATATCTCTAGTGGTCACATCTAGATCTATCAGGTATTCCATACAAGACACCTACACCCAGGTTAGATAGAAGCATTGATGTAACAGTTAGAAGTTGATGCAAGTGTCCAAGGCCACAAAGGTATAATTTGTAGAATCAGATGACTGATCCAAAATTTAGATCCAATTTTACTTCTAGACTGTGCCATATCATATTTAAATATGCATAGTAATCTAACTAGTTATTTTCTTTTCATTATCATTACAACATCTATCATAGTTATACTTTCCATTTTTAGAAAATCTTAGTATTATAAATTCAGAATATTGTTTTATCTAAGTTTACAAATTAATTGGCTTGCTATGGAGATAGTTTATTACTGTTGTGCCCTAGGTTGTCTCTATCCCCTTTAACCCTAGATTCCCTAATCTAGATTTTAGGTTTAAACATGCATAAAATAAAAATGTTCAACCATGGGAATTTACTTTGAGTGAACTAGTACTAAAAGAAAATAAAAAGAATACCAATGCATAAAAAGACAAAAAAGGAATTTTCAAACCAAATTGATTAGGAAGATTTATAGTTATAAAATTTGTGGGAAAAAGCATGTATCACCTATCTAAAATTAAAGGAAAAACTCTCAAAATCCCAATGAATATTATGCACTTGCATAAATATCTTGTTTGAGATATCTCAAAATTTCAAAAAAATAACAAAAAAATTAAAAAAATCATAACAATTTTTAGCATTTACATGTTTTATTAGCTCCTTGGCATATATGTTGTTAGTTTCATGTTAGTGGATAGTATATCATTTATTTATATATACACATGATTTTCACTCATTTTTTGAGTGTGATATAGGCATACACAGATACATGATCTATGAACTTTTGAATGTTAAGCGTTCCTTTTACTCATGTCATGTGGACAATTGGGGTATATACTTATTTGATCATGATACATCTAGGTTATATTATTCTATGATAAATTTACATTATCATGTTTGAGCTTATAGACTTACACATGCCTTTATGCATGCTTATATATTTCACAGTGTATTTGATTTGATATGTACTTGCCATTTTTTACTAATACATATCCAGGGACTAGAGTATGATATGTTTATGTTGAACATTATGTTTTTCCTTTATGCACTTCCTTGAGTGTCTTGTATTGATTGTGAAACATTTCAATATGCTCCATTGTTTATATCCCTTGTTCCTTTATTTGCCTCTTTGACATTTGAATATGTCATTTCTTGTTGTATGTAAATTTGAATATGTCATGCTTGTTTTTTTGGACATTTGACTAAGTCATGTCCCTTGAATTATGCAACATTTGAATATAATCCTTTTTTGAAGTCTCCTTTGACCATTATATTTTGAGTTCCCTTGTGTGTGTACTTGATTGTTTGTTGATCTTGTACTGTTACTATCTAGATGTTGACATGATCTATGTCATGCATCTTAAGACTTGATGTGATTACATTTTGTATGCTTTAGTGATATATCTTCCTAGACATGTTTATCCATTATGCTACATGATACATTCATAGTTTACATGGTTATATTATTCTTTTGAGGTAGGGTAAATACCATTTTTTACCTTCCCTCACCTCAAAAGGGGTGGCATATTAGTGGGAGCATGTCATAAAGACATGGCTTCCACAAATTTTCATAGTTTATAGATTCAAATATATAGTGGGAACATGTTTTGGAAACATGTTCTCAAAACTTACACTAGTTTTCAATTTTAGATTATAGTGGGGGCATGTTATGTAAACACGTTCTCTACATAGTTTTCAAATTGGCCAAAATTCATAGTTATATGATTCTAATACATAGTTGTGATAGAATTATATACATTGGTACCATTTTTATACCTAGGTTTTAGCATGGGACATACATAAGGTGCATATACTATGCAAAGGGAACCTAAATTGGAAAATCAAGTAAAATTTCATATTTCAAATATTTATATGGTCTTTAGCTCACTAGGTTAGACTATTACGGTTTGTATTGAGCCAATTTACTATAATAGTTGGTTTGATTTTTGGTATGGTTGAGGTGATTAAATCACTCAGCCATGCTAATTTTGTAGGTTAGAATTGATTACATCATTCAAAATCACTAGATTTATAGTGTGAGTTGACTTGGTTCACTCATGCTCACCAAGTTATAAGTATGATTAGGTTTCACGATTGAGCTAATCTCAACTGTTGGGTGGTAACTCACCTTTTATCTAAGGTTGGGGGAATTTGTTCTCCAATATTTATATATTTATGCACTTTCCATATTTTATATTTGTCTTAATCTTAGCTCTAGTGATTCATAATGATACATCTTTTCAAATCAAATTGCTAAAATGTAAGGTGGTTGCATCAATACATAGGTGTAATCCTATGCCTTTCTCTCTTCCAACTTAAATAATTTCAATGATTTTGATTTAAGATTATATGAAATAATTATATATTATTACATGCTCTTGGTTTTAGGTTAGTCACTAACAAAACACTCAAGTTGGACTCATGTAAAGGCAAGCTGTGTTATACACACCCAGGTACAAATTTCTTTTCCTTTAAATTAGAAATTTCATTACTAGATTAAATGGGGGGAAAATATAGATAATATTTATGAATTATACATCACATCAATCTTACACACTTGGAAAATGCATATCATGGATGTACCTATAACTTCTAGACCTTTCTCGCTACCAAAAGGCTCGCATACACTATCTTGTTGTGCCAAATTGATTATCTTTTAGTTGATCAATGTTATTATGATGATTCAAACCTTTTATCATGCTCATAATGTTATAAACTTGTTTATCTTATATTTATACAAGATTTAGACATGTGCCTATTTTCCAACTACCTAGACACTTGCATCCCAATAAGACACCTATGTCGACATAAGTGACCTATTGTAATGCGATTGTCAAGTGTCCTAAACTCATCAATTTTGTAAATAAAAAACATACCTTTAGTTGGACTAAGTGATTTAATGTGATATATTCTCCAAAAATATTAGTATAAATACATGATCAATCTTCATTCATTCACCACCTAGCATAGACCTATCACAAATCGAGTAACACATAAAGCAAAATACCAAAAGCATTAAAGTAAACACAACTTCTATATTTTATCCTATTTCCATATTAGTCATAGAGATAACACATCTACAAGTATGAATTACTAAAGGGTCATTCCATAAGTTGTATTTGTCAAGTTACAATTTAGGTCACTCTATGTACTTACTTATCACACATTACATCCTTATACACACACAAACCCACACATACGGGAAAACTACATGAGTCTGAGGCCCTATTCAGAGTAGTGGCTATGTATAATCAACAACTAATCATGGAATATTTAGGGTTATCTCAAAACCATAAGGCCACTAACTCATTTTTCCCATAGCCACTATAAATATAAATAACTAGGGTTTTTATTATTTGATAAGGAAAAACAACCCATGATCTAGATATGAGCACACTAGAGTGAAGGTGAGATTAAACCTAAAATATCCTAGGTGGTCACATCTAGATCTAATATGTATTCCTTATTAGAAACCTACATCTAGGTTAGATAAAAGCATCGACATAAAATTATGAGGTTGACACAATTTTTTGAGTCCACTTTTAGAATCATATGACTGATCCAAAATCCAAATTTAGTTTATTTCCAACCTATGCCATATTAGATTTGAATGCGCATAGTAATCATGCTAAGTATATTGTTTTCATTATCATTACAATATCTAACATAATTGTACTTTCCATTTTCAGCATATCTCAGTATTATAAATTTATAATATTATTTATCTAAGTTTGAAAATTAATTGGCCTACTATAGAGATAGTTTATTACCCTTGTTCCCTAAGCTATCTTTATCCCCTTTAACCCTATATTCCTTAATCTAGATTTTAGGGTTAAACATGGTGATGGAGGTGGAAGAGGAGATGCCTTTGCTTGTTTTTGTATTGAAATGTGTATGATGATATGGAATTTAAGCACAATGCATTTATGTGTGAGACTAATTGATGAAGCCATCAAAATCAATCATCTGTGGTGAAAATAATGTATTTTCCCATTCACTTAGGAATAGGAATGTGCTGTAATCATATGTAGACAATTGATGGAAAATTTTTAGAACAAATTTAAATGCTTCCTTTTACTTATTTTTTTGTGTGATGTTTTTTACTTGTTTCACTTCTTGTTCTTGAATTGCTTGATTTGTTTATGATACCCATACTTACATTGGAGATATTGTAGCTAAATTTAACTTAGTGCCTACTTTATAATTATGATATGTAAGTAAACCTTCTTAGAAAGTAAAAGAGAAAGTGATATGAGTAATATAAAATATGATCCTTATTTTTTGTAACCATCACTATCTGAATGTGATGTTGTATTATGCAATAATATTTTTTACATATAATAACAAGTCAACTATTTTAGGCCCCAAAGAAATTAGAATGTTAATATGCCCCATGACACCCTCATGTGTATATTGTAAATTTTTCTCATTATCTCCCACATTATTAATAAAACCAATTGTGCATGTATTTCATTGTTTCTTGTCACTTATGTATGTTCACCTTTAATAAGGGATAAAATGACCATTGAATCCTTGAGATAAATATCCTAGGAAACATCAATCCTTATAGCATGTGAACTAGGAGAATATCTTATTTTAGTAACATGTTCTTTAGAATCCAAGTGGACAATTGGATATTTTTTAGGAATGCCTTGGGATATCTTTGTCTTTATCAAATGAGTAGTAGAAGAAAATAAATAAGGGGACCTTGTTGACATATTATCATTTTTTTGAATGTAATAACTCCTCTATCCACAAGTTTTTCAATATTTTATCATAATGCATATCAATTTTTATCTCTATGTCCATCGATACAATGATAATTATAAAATGGCCTTGCGTCCACTCCCTTGAGGCAATTGAGAGGGTGATAATACGTAGGAGGTAAATTGATTTGTTTCTTATCAAGTAATGTTTATATGATAGAACTTGGTAAATATACAAAACTATCAAAATTAAGCATTTGAATCTTATTTTTTATTGGTGCCTTTGTGATGAAATTGGCTTTGTAACCATTTTCCTTTGAATCTTGCATTTTGTTTATGACCTTAATTAGTTTTTTTTCTTTAGGAGGTAACACACTTGGTTTACCCTTCTTATCCATGACCACATTTATAATTTAATTTTTATGTATCTTATCATTAATTGCCTCATGTGTAACTTTATTATGAGTAACTTATTTATTTCCATGGTCATGAGTTTGAGATTATGCAAGCTTGTCCTTGAGTAAGGTTACTTTTAAACATTAAGCTTAGATTTGTTGTCGGAGTGCATATGTAAATTGCATCATAGTAATCATCCTATTTTTAGGAACAATGTGTAGATGATTTTTATGAATTATATAGCACCTCAATCTTTTACACTAAAACAACTTAGATCTTGGATTTTTCTCTTAGTTCTGGACCCTTCTCACTTTCATAAGTTTGGCATCTTCTTTATCTTATGCCCTTTAGCCTATATTTTGGTCTAACTAGTCTCATGTTGATGACTCAAACCTTCTATCTTGTCTATAGTGATTAAAATATGCTTATCTTATGCCCCTACAGGTTCTGAGCATGTACCTATTTTATAACCACTAGGACATAAGTGTCAGTCCTAGACCCCCATGTTACCACTAGTGTCTTACCTTGATGTAGGTTACCAGTGCCCTAAATTCATCTAATTTACAAATGAAATGTATCCTAATGGTCATCCTAAGTGATTTAATTTGAGATATTTCCTGATATGAGTGGTATATGTTGGGTGAATATTTTATCACCAACTAACTGATGGGCAAAATAGGTTGTTTCAACCACAGCATAGAGAGATTGATCGGCCAAATGTACAGGTTTACCACATCAAAAGGGGACAAATATCTCCTCTCATTAAGGGGAGGTTCCCTATAAATATGAGGTACTATATACTATATATATAAGCAAAAAATAACACTCAGGGGTAGGACAACACCATCCATCTCTCTTTTTTCAGAGATGATGTTCACAGATCAAAGGAGAAATCCTTGGTAATTGCTAAAGGCATTTCTCTTCTTTCAGAAATGATGTTTAGAAAACCAAAGGAAGACTTCCTGGTATTTAAAGTAACTAGATGCAGTAACAAGTAGAATGAGGTGTAACACAAAGTCTTCACCTCAACTGCCAAAGAGTGAAATACGAAGGACAATGAGGGCACAAAGTCATCCCAAGGTCCTTTACACAAAAATAGGAAATAAACACACTAAAGACAATTGTGGCAACACGAAGTCTCTCCGTAGTCAGCTTTAGGACACCTTCCTAGTTACTTCCACTAGTCCTACTTATTTAATTAAATGGACAAGAAAGCATTAAAAAAATAGACATAAGAACAATTTCTTCAACAACACAAGCTATTCTAGCACAAAGTCTGAAAGGTCACTTGCTTTCTCATTCATATAACAAAATATGATTAACAATCTAAGCTCAAAGTCTCAGGAAATGCCTTTCAATTTGGGCAGATTTTCACTTCTGATAACAAAAAGATCTCCTTTGCATAAAATAAGAGATTACAATATATAGCACTCCAAGAAAGATTTGGGTGCTTTATTTCATAAAATGGCCCATGCTACATTCAATGCCTTGAATGCATTTTTAGTTATATCAAGGGGCCATGCTGGAATAGGGCATCCACCTTAACTGTGGTGTGTCAATTCATCTCAAATGTCCCCTCTAAAGTATAGGCCTCTTGGTCTTCTTCCTGATATTTACACAACTATCCACTTCACCTTTACTTGATCTAGAAAAATAGGCTGCGTTATTGAGTGCTCGCATTCTCTGATGTCCACCTGGTGGACTGTTTCACCCACTAGAAATAACTCCTTCACATATATTTTTGGTCTTTCCCTCTTTCCTTGCCACATATTTTATCCTTTTCTTGGTGATCTAAGATCTAAGTCTATCTTCTCACTTTCTACTGGCTCCTTCAACTTCTTCTTTGGCTGGTCACTGAGTTTGTTTTCAGGTCCGCATCACATTTGAAAATAAATGGGCATTTTGTTACCTTGAATTTGATGTTCATGGAGACGTCATTGGTCACTGGTCACTTGATCCATGTTGAACTTTAAACCTTTGAACCATGAGAGTGCATTGGTTCAATGGTTCAATGGTTTGGGCAGTCCTATCAACCTCTTGGTTTAATTCGTTGAACCATCTCTTTGAACTTGTCTCTAGAATATTTTGCTTCCTTGTTTTGCTTGAAGCTTTCTTTCAAACTTTGAAATTCCTTGAACCTTTGAACCTTTGAAATTTTAACCATTTTGGTTCAAATTTTAATGGTTCATTCTCTTTCTCAAATCCTTTGGTCCTTCAAAGTTTCTGGATCCTTTTCTCTTTTGTTGAACTCGTTAAATCTTTAAACTTTGAACCTTTCAAGGTTCAAGGTTCAACAGTTCAACCTTTCTTTCTTAGCTCTTCAAATCCTTTATTCTTCTAAGTTTCTCAAACTTTGTTGAACTCATTGAACTTTTGAACTTTGAACTCTTTTGGTTCAAGGTTCAATGATTCAATGGTTCAATCTTTCTTCTTCGAAGTCTTCTTTTCTTTAAGTCCTTCGAAGCCATTGAACTTTCTGAAGCGGTTGAACTTTGAACTTGCTGAAGCGCTTAACTCTTTGAAGTATACCGATGTCATTGAACCTTTGAACCCATTGAACCTTTGAACCTTTGGAGGTGGGGTTCAATGGTTCAATGGTTCAATCTTTTATTTGAAGCCTACCAATGGACCTTTTGGTTGAACCTCGATGTTGAACCAACCTTGAAATTGCCTAAGTGTTTGGAACTTGTTCCTTTGTGAGAACTCGCTTGGTGAAGTTGTTGAACCCATTGAACCTATGAGTCCCTTAACTAAAAATGCTTGAATAATTGAAGAACTTGAGCGATTAGAACATTTTTTGAGAAGGGAAGAGAGAAATTTGGCCTGCAAGACCAAAATAGTTGACATGTTGTCCCCAAAAACAAGTGATGGATTTTGGGAACAATAGCTAGCTCCAGTTGGGGAACTTCTATCGATTGTAAAAATAATCAAAGGGAGTAGAATCCAAAATCTCCAGTCCCTTCATGTATGCCATTAGGCTATGGAGTCATGCTACCCAAAAAGGAAAGGTGTCAAAAAGAAATGAAATTGAACAACACAAAATAGAACTAAAGACTATACAAAAATTATACATATGTATAAGCTGATCTTATCTGATACTTCAAGGATTAAAGTGCTTCAGATGCCGCCCACTATGAGATAATGAAAATGGAATTACATCTTGATAAACTAGTAAGAAACCATTTTCTCCCTAGAATTGGTGATGGGTGAATGGAACTCTCCACTAGGAATCACATTTTCTATGCACTCCTTTTGGTTCTCTCTTCTTGCCCCATGGCAAGACATGGTCTCCAATCTGAAAATCATAAATCCTTGCTCTCTTGGTGAAGAGTTTATTTTCTTAACTTTATCACGTAGCAGTATGGTCCATTACCATAATTCACTATTCTTTTGGTTCAGTCCAGCACATGATTTGATTGTCAGCATCAAACACCTGCCAACGGTTAACTTTATCAGACATACTTGGTCGAAAGACCAATTTGATAGTGTACCTATTATCTTTGAAATTAGGGTGAGGAACCATGAAGGTTGTAGGGACAACCATTGAATTTGCATGATTATGAGGCTCTCTAAGCACTGTAGAAATATTGAAAGCTTTAAAACTTTCAATTTGATCCCATACCAGATTGTGATAATGACATAATCTTTTGTTCTTAGTTTGATGCAGTTTCCTCACCTAAAAAACCACTAGCTCAGCATCTCCTTTGGCATGAATGAGCTTAACACCTCTATCTTGAGCTGCCTTCAACCCAAGTAACAAAGATTCATATTCAATAGTATTGTTGGTGTTGCTAAACTACAACTTGTATGAAGAAGGAAAAATATCTCCTTACAGAGATATTAAAACAATCTCAGATCCAGAACCGGTGGAAGAATAGCTACCATTAAATTCTAGAATCTAGACATTATCAGAAACTAATATTTTCTCAGTTTCCTCTTGGTCAAGGAGGGAGGATTCTTTTGCATCTAAACTTTGCTCTACCAATTCTCCCACTACCTTGTTTGAACTTTTTGGATTATCACGTATAGAAATTTCATCAGATGAAATAGGGACATCCTCTATAGATAAGAAAAATTTACCCCTTCCTGAAGACTCAAATAGAATTTGAGCTTCAGGGGCTGATGTTTAGGTGACAATATATTTTGCCTCCTTCTCAAGAAGCAACCTCTGCATGACACCTTTGATAGGGATCCTCCCCTCAAATAGGTCCATGCTTAATTTGCCACCAACATCCTTGTAAAAATTTTGCCCAAGAAGGATGCCATATGAGGCTAGGACGTCAGCCACCAGGACTATCATTTTGATCCTTTTATCCAGGAATGCTGCAAATGCAAATTGGGCATCCTTGATTTGTCACAGTAGTGGAAATTGTTTGTTTTCCATGGAGAAACATCTCTCAAATGTCTTGGTCAGTGTGAGACAAAGGGATTCAACTACTTTGGTGGGCATGATGTTGTTAGACACACTTGAGTCTATGATGCAGTTGTTCAGCTGGTGTCCATTTATTAGCAGGGAAACATAAAATGGTTCTATTTTCTTAGGGGCAGCTGGAGGAGTAATGACAAGGTTATTGTAATGTCCCCAAATTTATGATAAAGTGATTTAATTAATTTAAGTTGTCCAAAAATTAATATTACTTCAAAAGGATGACTTTAATTAATTAATTTTAATTAATATGGAAATAAAATATTAAATAAGTTGGCTTCTTCTAAAAGATTCCTAGGAGCCTTTAAAAGAAGTTGAGGGCAAAGCAATTTTCATCTTTTGTTGCTTAAAAATTCTGATGCATTATTGTAAAGCTTGAATCTCTGATTCAGCTAAATCTCTGAGGACAAAAACCTTTAGCAGATTGGAGAAGAGTTGGATGAAAACCTAGCTCTTTTCAGGAGCGGATTCATGACAGAATTCACATCGAGCTCATTGGTCAGATCTGGGGCTTCAAGAACATTTGCTGTGGAAGAGCAATTTTTGAGAAATTTCATGTCTTCTTTGAAGGCAAAATTACCAGGGTTATATGATATTGCCAGGGGAAAAGTCAAAGAAGACAAGACATTATTGACAAGGTGCTTGTTTTAATATTTTATTTGCAGGCTTATCAAGTGGGATCTCCTCATAATTGTCTTCAGATCTATGCAGCATATTGTGGCTGGAAGAGTGGCACGAAGAGTGTTAAGGGAGGCACTTAGACAGGTATAAGGAGGTCACGTGGGTAAAAAAAAGGGGATGTGAATGCTATGTGTGGGTGTTGCAACCTAGCTACAATAGTGTGAAACAATAATGAAGGTTTTCAGAGGGTTGTGAGGAGGAGACAGGGACTGTAGAAGGAAGTAAGAACCTGCTGGGTGTGTATCTCTAGCAGCAACACATTTGATGCATATCTAGCCACCATACTCATGAAGACAACAACTATGCCCAGGTCTGATATGTTGTGTCCGTAATCTCATTATAGTGCTGAAGTATTAACAAGAGTTTCTATATTTTATTGTCATCGCTGTAGTGCCAAAGCTGGGCAATATATTTTTGTATCAGCATAATCTAAATGTAAACAATCAAATTTATATCATTGTCTTGTTTTATCATTGGATACGGTTGTTGTGAATCTTGGTTTCATGAAAAACATTGAAAAACATGAATGAATCATTATCAAACTATTCCAAATTAGTAAACTTAACCAAACTCAGAAAAAACAGAGAGGTGCCAACTATTTGATGAAATGCCTGCAAGTAGATGAAGTCAGTTTCGAAAGAAATTTGCATCCAAATTTAGTTTGGGATATTTAAGTGGTATCAAAGCCAAGCATCTTGCCAGCCTATAGGGGTGAATATATTTTATCTTTATGCATTCAAGAAGATTTGATATAACCCATAGATACTTTACACGCAAAAGAGCTCAGTACGAGCGTGAGTTGGGTATAGAACAAGAACCTATCATGCCAGAAGAATAGGGGGATGCTCGAAGAAATTAGGATGAGGTAGAGAGAGAGATGATGAGGAATCTCATCACTACTCAGCCCAAGATTGTTTAGGCTTTAGACCGATTACAGGATACCATGGAATGTTTGGAGGTGGATAGACATAGAGGCAGGAGGAATAGATCAGTTTTAGTGACAAGTAGTCATCATAGCCATCAGTCTAGTCAGCATAGTCATCAGTCCCATTCTTCAATTGGGAGCTCCCATCATTCCTCCAGGCGACATCGCCATCATACGCCTACTCCAAATAGGCCATTGCTTCCCCAGTTCATACCAGGTAAATAGCTAGTGTAGGTGGAACCACTCGAGGTTGGATTTTAGGAGTCAATTTTGGTGGTCACCGCTCAGTGGAGAGCTCTACCTCTGGAGGTTCAGGAAGTCTTTCCTCTTCCTTAGTATTGTGCATAACATAGAGATGTAGCTAGATTCAGAGGAGATCATGGTCATAAACCACCCCAACAACAGAACTATGACCTCAATCGAGCTACTGGGAAGATCACGTTGGCTACATATGATGGTACGGGTAGTATGAGTGCACGTACTTGGGTGCACAAGCTGGACATATATCTATCCTTAAGACCCATGCCTGAGTGTGAAGCTATTCAGTTTGCTTTCTTACATTTAGATGGGGTTGCCTATGATTGGTGGCATCATGGATTGGTGACCTAGGATCATGCCTTAATTTATTCCTATGCAGAGTTCACTGAATGACTCATTACCTAGTTTGATCATAAGGACACAGAGCTCTACTATAGAGAGTTGGCACATCTTAGATAGACTAGATAGGCAGAAGCATATGTTAATGAGTTTCAATGTATTTCAGTTATGGTACCTGATATGCCCCAGAGGCGTAGCGTGATGTTATTCATTGAGGGATTACAGGATAGACTTAAGGGATCGGATGTGCTTTCCAACCAGCCACTCTTAAGGATGCCATTGATGTGACATTGAGACTGAATAATGTTCCCACTTCTTATTAGACAGATAAGAAACCATTCACGGACTCTCGACCTACATAGAAGGCCAACACGCCACAAAATAAAGAAGGGTCATCTTTTATAAACCCTTGGATGAATTAGGAGATGAGGAATGACTTGAGGAGGAAAAAGTTATGTTTTTATTGCAAAGATCCATGGGAACCAGGACACCATTGCATGGGTAAAGGAAAGGTTCATTTGATTGAGGTGACTTCTGAGTTAGGGGATGAGGAGGTTCCTGATATTGATATTGAGGATAATACAAAAGATGTTGAGTAGGTTTAGACACAGTTGGAGTTAGACACCCTTGAGCCTTTGGCATTAGCCAAAGTAATTATGGCTACCCTCTCCAGTTATCCTAACTTTCATGCCTTTCAGTTGAAAGGTACACTTAAGGGCAAGTGGGTCGTGAGCTTGGTAGACACAGGTGCTACACATAACTTTATTGACCAGAAGTTAGTGGAAAGGCATGGATTATAGTATGAGAAGTTTGGTGGTTTTGGAGTAAAGGTGGCAGATGGTGCAGTTTTGGGTTGTACCAAACAGATTTCATAGCTTAGTATTCAGATGGGGGATTACACTTTGATCGATGATTTTTATGTGCTTCCTTTAGAGGATTATGATGTGGTCTTGGGCATGCAGTGGTTATAGGGTATTGGGTGTTACATTATTGATCACCACTATATGCAGTTAGAGTTCCTTTCTGGGGGAAAGAAGACTATCTTGAGGGCAACACTAGATGGAGGACCTAAGGAGGTGTCATCTCGCAGGATGGAAACTCATTTTATGGGTGATGAGGTAAATGATTCTATTTGTTGTATGACATTTTCACTCCCAATTATGAGTCATCATCCTTATGGGGATTTGGAGAGCATGATAATCAGAGTAGCACAATGGTCTTTTACGAAGACTAAGGTATGTGATGGTGAGTTTGTTAATTACATATTGAGAATTATCACACTACTCTCTAGGAGAAATAAGGAGAATTTATTCATAGATATTTTGTAGCATAGTGTTTCAGATAGTAGAGTTTGCAAATTTTTGAGAATGATATGGGATCCTGGAAGTTGGTGTTGGGTATCAGGGGCGAATTGCTTGAGGACAAGCAATCTCCAGGAATGGAGGACTGTAATGTCCCCAAATTTATGATAAAGTGATTTAATTAATTTAAGTTGTCCAAAAGTTAATATTACTTCAAAAGGATGACTTTAATTAATTAATTTTAATTAATATGGAAATAAAATATTAAATAAGTTGGCTTCTTCTAGAAGATTCCTGGGAGCCTTTAAAAGAAGTTGAGGGCAAAGCAATTTTCATCTTTTGTTACTTAAAAATTCTGATGCATTATTGTAAAGCTTGAATCTCTAATTCGGCTAAATCTCTGAGGACAAAAACCTTCAGCAGATTGGAGAAGAGTTGGATGAAAACATAGCTCTTTTCAGGAGTGGATTCGTGACAAAATTCACATTGAGCTCATTGGTCAGATCTGGGGCTTCAAGAACATTTGCTATGGAAGAGCAATTTTTGAGAAATTTCATGTCTTCTTTGAAGGCAAAATTACCAGGGTTATATGATATTGCCAGGGGAAAAGTCAAAGAAGACAAGACATTATTGACAAGGTGCTTGTTTTAATATTTTATTTGGAGGCTTATCAAATGGGATCCCCTCATAATTGTCTTCAGATCTGTGCAACATATTGTGGCTGGAAGAGTGGCACGAAGAGTGTTAAGGGAGGCGCTTAGACAGGTATAAGGAGGTCACATGGGTAAAAAAAGGGGATGTGAATGCTATGTGTGGGTGTTGCGACCCAGCTGCAGTAGTGTGAAATAGCAATGAAGGTTTTCAGAGGGTTGTGAGGAGGAGACAGGGACTGTAGAAGGAAGTAAGAACCTGCTGGGCATGTATCTCCAGTAGTGACACATCTGATGCATATCCAACCACCATACTCATGAAGACAATAACTATGCCCAGGTCTGATATGTTGTGTCCGTAATCTCATTACAGTGCTGAAGTATTAACAAGAGTTTCTATATTTTATTGTCATGACTGTAGTGCCAAAGCTGGGCAATATATTTTTGTATCAGCATAATCTAAATGCAAACAATCAAATTTATATCATTGTCTTGTTTTATCATTGGATATGGTTGTGAATCTTGGTTTCATGAAAAACATTGAAAAACATGAATGAATCATTATCAAACTATTCTAAATCAGTAAACTTAACCAAACTCAGAAAAAATAGAGAGGTGCCAACTGTTTGACGGAATGCCTGCAAGTAGATGAAGTCAGTTTCGAAAGAAATTTGCATCCAAATTTAGTTTGGGATATTTCAGTTATTTCAAGTGGATGCGTTCTTGGGGGGACTAGGAGTTACTTTCAAAATTTCTTGTCCTGCAGGGATGGCTTTATCCTTTACATATTGAACCAACTTATCCAACTGCTCAGGGTTGGATTACAAGAATTCAAATTTAGACATTTGAATTTTGGTTTTCTTGACATGGTTGATTATATCAAATGTCTGAAATGAATTAGGAACATGGGAAGGCAGTTCATCCTTCTAGTTTTTAGGGGGGGTACTGATCTACAAAATTAAAGTTGAAGGTGAAGGCATACTTGAGGTACTTACCTTTTTAGTGATCACTGGGTCCTTTGATTGAAAAGGTAGAGTGGTTCCTTGCTTAGCAATTGAAATTACTGGTTGAGGTCACTCCTTTATTTTTTTCTTATCAGTTTGCTGGGTTGACTGGTTCTGGGACCAGGTGAATATAGCGTATGATCTATCAATTGATTCACCTTTACTTCTGGGTTCATCATGGTAATTCAAGAAACCAATGTTGGAGTCACCAACTAATTCTTCTTAGTTTGCTACAAAGAGATCAATGTCATCTTCTAGGTTCAACTCAAGTTGGAAAGAGAAATTTGATTTAGTTTCAAGATATCCAACAACTGAGTTGACTAGTGCTACCTCAATGGCAAGCTTCCCCTATGGGGGAGGAAGGCGATTTGGTTGCCCTTGATTTTTGACAACATTGCCTTGGTATGACCAGTTGGAAAATGTCCTCCTTGGTATATCTCAGTATGAAGGAGGGGCATACATCCTTGTGCTATTTACTTTTTTAGAGATAATAACTCATTTGCTAGCTTCTGCACCATTGGATCAGTGGTGCCTATAGATGGATATTTAGAGGATGAAGAAGATTTACCTCTATTAGGATCTCTCCTTATCTTTTCTACCAAGATGAGATCATCTTACACCTCAGTGGCCAAATCTTGAGCTACATCAAGGTCTATGTGGCCAGCCTGTCTCAATAGAAAACTCACTTCAGGTAGCTACGAATTGATGAAGAAGCATTTGAGATTCTCAACTATTGGCTGAGCAATTATGGGAATCCTGTTCCTCAGCTTATCAAACTTAGCTATGAAATCCCTCATAGGCTCATGAGGCTCCTTCTTCATCTATGTGAGCTGGGCTAGTAGGGCATGCACATCTTCTATAGGCATGAATCTAGCTTCAAATTTGGCTTTGAGGGTGTTTCAGTCTATCATTGACCAAGCCTGTAAATGGTAGAACCATTTTGTAGTAGTGCCTTGCAATGTTTCCACAAACAACTTGACTGCCATGTCCTCATACTCCACACCTATTACACCATAGGCTATGCTGAAGGCTACAATATGTTCATTAAGATGAACTCTCCCATCACCAAAGAACTTGGGGAAATTCTTCCTAAAACTATGAGGCAATTCATGTAGAGGTGGAGTTAGATTGAGTGGACCAAAAGAGTTACCCCAGGGGCCTTGAGCCACCATTATATGACTATGGAAAGGGGGAATAACAAATCTAGGTGAAGTATGTATAGGCAAAGCTCTGCTAGTGGAGGAAAAAGAAGCTTTGCCTTGTATTGGTGACCTGGTGTTGGTAGGAGGAAGACTCCTAGTTTGTCAAAGGTGAGGTTGTGGAGGAAACAAATGAAAATTGCTTTGCTACACCAACTCAAAAATAGGGTCAACAACACCTTGAGCTTTCTGGCTTCTTGTATAGTGTGGAGCTACCAGATTGAAGAATAAAAATGGAAAAGAACTGGCCCTACTTCAATTTGAAGCTTGAGGCTTCAAACTACGTGTTCTTCCCTAGTGGAGTCACCAAAAATTGTTGGCATGAAGGTGGAGGAAAATGGTAATGGAAAAGGACTTCGAACAATGAAGAAAATGGATAAGGAAAAGAACTGAAATTGCTCATTCTTCCCCAACAAAGTCACCAAAAATTGTTGGGTGAATATTTTGTCACCAGCTAACTGATGGGTAAAATAGGTTGTTTTAACCACATCATAAGGAGATCAATTGGCCAAATGTGCAGGTTTACCACATCAAAAGGGGACAAATCTCTCCTCTCATCAAGGGGAGGTTCCATATAAATATGAGGTACTATATACTATATATATAAGTGGAAAATAACACTCAAGGGTAGGAAAACACCATCCATCTCTCTTTTTTTAGAGATGATGTTCACAGATCAAAGGAGAAATCATGGGTAATTACTAAAGGCATTTCTCTTCTTTCAAAAATGATGTTTAGGAAACTAGAGGAAGACTTCCTGGTATTAAACGCAACTGGATGCAGTAATAAGTAGAATGAGGTGTAGCACAAAGTCTCCACCTCAATTTCCAAAGAGTGAAATACTAAGGACAATGAGGGCACAAAGTCATCCCAAGGTCCTTTACACAGAAATAGAAAATAAACACACTAAAGACAATTGTGGCAGCACAAAGTCTCTCCACAGTTGGCTTTAGGACACCTTCCTAGTTACTTCCACTAGTCTTGCTTATTTAATTAAATGGACAAGAACATAATCAGGAAATAGACATAAGAAAAATTTCCTCAACAACTCAAGCTATTCCAACACGAAGTCTGAAAGGTCACTTGCTTTCTCATTCATATAACAAAAAATGATTAACAATTTGGGCTCAAAGTCTCAAGAAATGCCTTTCAATTTGGGCAGAGTTTTGCTTCTGATAACAAAAAGATCTCCTTTGCATAAAATAAGAGATTACAATATATAGTGCTCCAAAAAAGACTTGGGTGCTTTGTTTCATAAAATGGCCCATGCTGCATTCAATGCCTTGAATGCATTTTTAGTTTTGTCAAGGGGCCATGCTAGAATAAGGCATCGGCCTTAACTGTGGCATGCCAATTCATCTCAAATTTACCCTCTAAAGTATGGTTTGCCTAGTCCTCTTCTTGATATTTGCATAGCTATCCATTTTGCCTTTACTCGATCTAGAAAAATAGGCCATGCTATTAAGTTCTCATGCTCTCTAATGTCCACCTGGTGGACTATTTCACCAACCAAAAATAACTCCTACATAGATATTTTTGGTCTTTCCCTCTTTCCTTGCCATGTATTATATCCTTTTCTTGGTGATCTGAGCTCTTAGGATATCTTCTCACTTTCTACTGGCTCCTTCGGCTTCTTCTTTGTTCGGTCACTAAGTTTGTTTTCAGGTCCATGCCACATTTGAAAATAAACAAGCATTTTGTTACCTTGAATTTGATGTCCACAGGGACGTCATTGGTCACTTGAACCATGTTGAACTTTGAACCTTTGAACCATGAGAGTGCATTGGTTTAATGGTTCAACAGTTTAGGCAGTCTTATCGGTTCCTTGGTTTAATCAGCTCCTTGGTTCAATCAGCTGAACCATCTCTTCGAACTTGTCTCTAGAATCTTCTACTTCCTTCCTTTGCTCAAAGATTCCTCTCAAACTTTTAAATTCCTTGAAAATTTGAACCTTTGAACTTTGAACCATTTTGGTTCAAAGTTCAACGGTTCATTCTCTTTCTCGAAATCCTTTGGTCCTTTGAAGTTTTTGGATCCTTTTATCTTCTGTTGAACTCGTTGAACCTTTGAAATTTGAACCTTTTGAGGTTTAAGGTTCAACAGTTCAACCTTTCTTTATTAGCTCTTCGAATCCTTTATTCTTCTAAGTTTCTCAAATTTTATTGAACTCATTGAACCTTTGAACTTTGAACTCTTTTGGTTCAAGGTTCAGCAGTTCAACGGTTCAATCTTTCTTCTTTGAAGTCTTCTTTTCTTTAAGCCCTTCGAAGCAGTTGAATATTTTGAAGCGGTTGAACTTTGAACTTGCCGAAGCGTTTAACTCTTTGAAGTCTGCCAATGTCATTGAACCTTTAAACCCGTTGAACCTTTGAACCTTTGGAGGTGGGGTTCAATGGTTCAATGGTTAAATGTTTTGTTTGAAGCCTGCTGATGGACCTTTTGGTTGAACCTCGACGTTGAACCAACCTTGAAATTGCCTAAGTGTTTGGAACTTGTTCCTTTGTGAGAGCTCGCCTATTGAAGTTGTTGAACCCGTTGAACCTACGAGTCCCTTGACTGAAAATTCTTGAATAATTGAAGAACTTGAGTGCTCAGAACAATTTTTGAGAAGGGAAGAGAGAAATTTGGCCTATAGGACAAAAATAGTTGATATGTTGTCCCCAAAAACAAGTGACAGATTTTGGGAACAATAATATATATTCACAATCACTCCTCATTCATTCCTCACCTAACATTCATACCAAAGAGCATTCAATTAATCAAAGCTTGACTATTTATTCTTATTCTCATATTAGTCATAAGGGCTACATATATATAGGTATGAATTAATGAAGGATCAACCTGAGAGCCTAATTTTCCAAGTTACAAGTTAAGTCACTATTGTACTTGCTTTCGATATATTTTACCCTTGTACACATACAAACCAACACATGAAGAGAAAACTACATTATTGTGAGGTCCTTTTCAGAGTAGGGGCTATGTAGGAATCACCCATAGATAGAGGGGTCTCTAAGATTAGCTCAACACCATGAGCCCACTAACCTATTTTTCCCAAGGTCACTATGAAGATGAAGAACTAGTGTTTTTTCCATTTCATGAGTAGATACAGTCCAGGAGCCATATATGAATGCACCACAACAAAGGGAAAGACAAATCTATAAGCATCTAGGTGGTCACATCATTTTTCAACTAGTATTCTGTACAAGACATCCATGTCTAGTTTAAACTAGAGCATTGATGCTAATGTCCAAGGCTAATGCTAGTGTCTATGGATCTAGAGGCACTCAATCTAGAATTTGGTGGCTATTCTAAAATCCTCTTCTAGTTTACTTCCTGCCTATTCTATATCTAGAACTATGTTAACATATGAACCAACTAAGTGCATTATTTCTTTTCCATTTACATATCTAGCATATTTGTACTTTCTATTTTTACCCTATCTCAGTTTAACAAATTTAGCATATGTTATATATGAGTTTAGCATTTAATTGGCCTATTATAGATCTTATTATCACCTTTGTGCATTATCATTTCTATATTATTAACCCTATCTACCCAAGTAAGATTCACATCTAATTTAGGGTTAAACATTTGGTGAACTTAACCTATGAGTAATAAAACCTAGTTGGTTAAGGGTTTCGTGTTTCTTGTTTTCCTGATTATATTAATTTGTTTCAAATTCTAAATATTTCATTTGTGAAACAATGCTAATGCAAAAACTCATTTTCAAATGGAAGATAAAGAAGCATTGATCACTCATCTCAATAATAAAAAAAGATTAATGGATGCTTTTTTGTATGTTACATGAGATGAAATTAGTAAACATGATAAGGATAAGGCCTCCTCACCTAGTGATGGTGAATCCATAGAAGGTACTACAATTAATTCCATACATATCAACCTCCCTACATCTAGTGGAAACATGAGTTATGTTTTTAAACCTTTGTTTCCTGAAAACCAAAATACTATCATTACATCTATAATGGAATTACCGGTAGATTAAACTCAAATACTGATTTCTATGCCTACTCAAACCATGTTCACTTAACCATTGGTGACTACTCAATTTTATAATTTAAACCCAAATGGATTTATAGTTCAAACTTTCCTTCAAGTTATAAAGACCTTGGAGGACAAGGTTACAAACATTGAACAAAAGGATTTAAAGTTTATTCATTCTAATGATTCCTGAGATGTGTTGCATAACCATATTGCACTTGAGATATATTTTCATCCTTTTCTAACTATTTATTTTTCACCTAAGTTTCCATTTTATGATTTTAAGAGTGATCCTAAGCAACATCTTTGATCTTTCTATGTGACATGCCTTGATTATGCATCCAATGATAAAATTTTGACCAAATTATCTCCAAGAAGCATCAAGGATTATGATTTGAGGTGGTTCTATGATTTACATCTCCAATATATGAAAGCATTCAAATCTCTTGTAGATTAGGTTTTGACACACTTTTCCATTAATATTTATTAAAAGGTTTCCTATTCTCAAATTGCCAAGATAAAACAAGGAACAGATGAACCTATTAATGAATATGTCTTGAAATACAAGACAATGCTGGCTAAAATGACTAATCCTATGGTAGATAAAGAGTTACAAGACATATTCAAGAAAAGTTTGATTGTTCCTTTATATTAGTCCATTGTATTCAATAAGTTCAAATATTTTGATGACTTATGCCATGTTGTTCAAGACTATGAAATGAAACTTATTTCATTGAACAAACTTAAATATGTGGCAAACACATTGAATACATATACATAAAATGCCAAATTTACAATCAAACCAAGTGATAAGGTGAAAAATCTTGAGTCGAAAAAGGAAAAAACCACCATGGTTAACACAGTGTCACAAAAATCTAATTGGCTTGTTTTATCTAATGCATTGAGGAAACAGTTCTCACGTTTACCTGAATCTCTAGTTTCATTACTCCTACAATTAATAGAGTGTAAGCTTATATCTCTCCCTCATTATATAGAGGTTAATAAGAGATAACATCTACCCAAAGGATATTATGTAAATTCTTATTGTGATTATCATCAGGGACCAAGGCATTCTATGAACATATACTTTACCTTGAATCATAAGATCCAAGACCTCATTGATGACCTAAATATTACATTTTATGATCCACCCAAGGAATTAGGTTCACAACCTACTAATCACCGTAAGTAGAAATTATTTAAAATTCATTTACAAGATCATTCTAAGAAGGAACAAGAAGTGCAAATGGCATATAATGCACAACCTCCTCTATCACATTATGATCACCCATTAAATGGGATTATTGGTACCTATACAAGACATACACCTCCTATGGTTAAAATACCCTCTATTAATTTCAATGATAGTGAGGTTAAGGATGATGACTCTGACTTCATTCTTTATTCATTCAAGAATTCTTTGATCACCAACCTATACGCAGTGTTATGATTGATAATAGTGCAAATAAAAATGTTTGCACCATGACATTACTTGCACAACTAGGTTATAATAATCATAATTTTCAACCTTCTACTAAATCAATTAGGCATTTGATGGGACCCCCTAGAAGGTTATTAGCAAAATTGACCTAACTTTACAGGTTGGTCTTGTACATGTGATTACTTCCTTTTTAGTTATAACTTCCATGTGAATCTTTGATATGTTATTGAAAGACCTTGGATACATAAACTTAGAGAATTAACTTATATAATGTATGGGTCTATTAAATACATTCATTTCAATTATGTAATTATAGTTTCTATAATTACATATGAACATCCTCTTAAACACGAAAAATTTATACCCAGGCAACTAATTATCAAACTTGCTAAGGTTAACCACCATAAAAGGGTAAGCAATAGGCAATTCCATTTAATAAGTGACAAGTACTTGAGAGTACATTACATCAGTGACATATATTGGATTCCTTGAAATATTCATCTTTTATTTCGAATCATATTTAGACATCTAAAACACCTAAACATGTTTCTACTATTGTTATTTTAAAGAAACCACATAACACATGGATATGGGTTATATAAATCCGCATTCCTTTTATTAATACTTCATGACCTCAGAGTCATATTATAAATACAAAGATCATCACATATACTATAGTGATGGATATTATACCTATACATGCTCCTTGGAAGTACCACCAATTCCTTACATCGAGTTATGAGTGGGGAAATACCTATGAACATACTTTGGATGAGATCATAGGATGATCCTTACTATTCATATACTCAAAAATACCAAAAAAACTTAAAAAATCTTAAAATATTTTCAACATAATTATTTTCTATTCACTCCTTGGCATCTATGTGTTAGTTCTATGTTGATGGATGGTATATCAGTTACTTCTACATACACATATGTTTCATGCTTCTAATTTACTTTGATATAGGCATACATAGATACATGATCTATTCTTATTTTGGATGTTGGGATTTCCTTATACTCATGTCATGTAGACATTGGGGGCATCCACTTCTTTGATATTGATACTCATAGGTTATATGGTTCAATGATCATATTTCATTATCATGTTTGAGCTTATATGTACTTACACATGCCTTTATCCATGATTATATATTTCATAGGGTAATTGATATGCTATTCACTTGACATTTTTTGATAACACATTTGATCCATGGGCTATTATGATAAGTTTATGCTAGTTGCTTATACTTTCCTTTATGTACTTCCTTGAGTGTCTTTCCTTGCTATTATCTTGATTATTTGATCATTTGAATACACTCCTTTGTTTACATCTCCCATGCCTTTACTTGATTTATTTGAGATTTGCATATGTAATTGATTATTGTATGGACATTTAAACATGAAATTCTTGTTTTTGTGGACATTTGACTAAGTAATGCCCCTTGTTTGCAATCTCTTAGGACCATTGTATGTTGGCCTAATTTTGAGTGCTCTTGTTTGTATGCTTATTTATTTTTTGATCTTGTCCTATTAGTATTTAGATGTTATCTTGATATTTATCATGCATCTTAGTCCTTCATGTGACCACATTATTCTATGAACTTCAATGCTACATCTACTTAGACATGTTCTTCTATATGCTACACAGTTCAATTCATAAATTATTCATTTGTAATCTCCTTTTGAGGTGAGGTAACTACTAGTTCCTATATTACCTCACCTCAAAGGGGGGGAATATAAATGGGGGTATATCATAGAGGCATGTTATCCACATTTGACTCAAATTTCAAATTTAGTGGGGGCATTCTTTAAAAGCATGCTCTCCACACTTATTTAGTATTTGGCACACCCAAATTTAGTGGGGGCATGTTTTGGAAACATTTCCTCCACATTGATACTTATTTTAGTTTTCATATTTTTCCATATATAGTGGCAGTATGTCATGGTAGCATGCTACCCACAATTTTGAAACATTCCAAATTAGCCAAAGCACATAGTCATATGATTCAGATACACATTTTTAGAAGAATTCTATAAATTGGTACCATTGTTATACACATTTTTAGAATGAAACATATCTAAGGTGCATATGTTATGCAATGTGTGCCTAATGTTGAAAAATTCAAATCAGTTTTAGATTTCAAAAATATTATAAGGATTATCATCACCCACCAAGTCAGACTGTTATGAACTATATTGAGCCAATCTACTAAAGTAGTTGATTTACTTTTGGTATGGTTGAGGTGATTAAATCACTCAATACTGATACGTTTATAAGTTGGAATTGATTACATCATCAAGCCTCACCAAATATATGGGATGGATTGAGTTTGATAACTAATGCTCATCAGGGTATAAGTATGATTAGGTTACATGGTTGAGCTAATCTCAACTACTAGGTGGCAACTTACCTTTCCTCAAGGTTGGGTGAATGTGCCTGTAGACACTCAATTCTCACCATTACCATGTTGAAATTATAAGTCTAAATGAATTCCCATAATAAAGCATAAATTGGACCAAAACCATTGAAACACTCTGGTTCATTTGCACACATCACGTGCAATTATTTATTTATGTCAATATGTCCCTAAATGGGACATTACTTGTAATCAATCATTATCTTATTATAATTAATCTCTAGTTAAATTGTGACCTAGAAAATAGATGTTTTTGACTAATAATGCATGACAAACTAATCAAATTCAAGAAATTACAAAAGCTTAATCAGATTCACTTAATTAATTAAATCTAATTAAATGCTTATGTGAAAATCCCATATCAAATTAGTTAATATCTAATTTTAAAAAATTAAAATTCAATAAACATGTAAAAATATGACATCATCAGTCACAAAGTCAAAAATATAAGCCATGATTAATTAATGCAAATAAATATCTAATTTTTGCAATCCATGACTATTAAATGTAATATTAATTACAACATTAATTGCATTTAGTCTCTAAAGTTGAATCAATATTGGACCACACATATTGATATTGAGATGGATGGTTGATATAATTTTAGGAAAACTATAAATATATGTGTCAGGATCTTGCTCCACCAATAAGAGCACATATGATTACTTCTTGTATTAGCAACTAAACACAGAATTTAACTAGAAGTAACAAGTAACTAGAAATATGAAACAACACAGGAATATGAGAGACAATACACAATTGTATTAATAATCACTCAGAAGAAAATACAATAAAGAAGATGCCACTTCTTCTTCCACCTCAAAGGCTCACCACACCTCAAGATCTTCTTCCCTCTCTCTCTCAGTCCCAACAATCAACTCCAATACATAATTGATGTTCACCTCCACCAGTCAGAAATAATGCTGCCAGTACACCAAGTACACAAACATACTCCAAGTAGATCCCTTGCTCTCTGCTGCTACCTGCAAATCACTAGACCTTACTCACCATTGTAGATCTCCAAAAGAAGCCATGCACACCTGCTGACCAAGATCATACAAATACGAAGAACCCTTTTGATTCTCCAAACCAGCACCCACCTTGGTACTATGGCACTAAGAGGAACACACCATTGCTCTCTTCTCTCAAAAGGATCTTATTTATCTCTCTTACTCTCTAGCACTCTATTACAATACAACCCATGAGTCCATATATAGATCTCATGCTTACAATAATTAGACTATCCTAATTACAATAATTAGACACGCAACTCAAGACTATAGTTAGCCTTTACATGCAAACTCTCGGTTCAACGAACTAACTGTCCATGCAACGAATAGTTTTGGAACTGCCACAGGCGACCGACATCGGTCCTTGTTTGCCTGGAGGTGACTGACGTCGGCCGACCTCCTATCGACACCGGTTGTCTTTAGATCACACCTATCGATGTCAATTTCCTTCTGCACTACACTTTGCTGATGCTAGTTTCCCTAGACCTCAGCAACCTCCTCCATGTTTACACCAGTTAAAGCTTTTAGCTCCACATCCTAACAATCTCCCACTTGGAGATAAACAGTTGCAACTATACTTGTACCTGTACACCATCTAATTTTATTCCCTGGCTTGTATCCCTCTTCAAGCTTAATCCTGAAGACCAACCACCACACACCTTATGATGCTCTACCTGTCATCCAAATCTCTTACCACATCCACATCTACAAACCCCTATAGAAAAGAACTTGACCCTGCATAGCATGTGCACCTGCTAGTGGTCTCTCTAAGAATCCACTGAATTGCCCTCTGGTACTTCTTTCTCGAATTGGCTCCAAACTTTCTGACAACTCCCACTGCTTGGGAAAACTTAGGTCTACACTAGACCTCATGTGATTTCAAACACTTGTTCTAAGCTCTACTTGAACTGTCCATCCCTTGGTGTGCTTTTTGATTCTACATCCTGCATCATGAACCCCACCAACACCGTCTTCACATCAGCTCCCACTAGAGACAAAATCTCCATGTCTCTTATGCCAAAGAATTTTGCTGCTCCCAAATTCTCCATGACATACCTCTGAACTAACCTTACCCTTAGCTCAACAAATCCCTGTATGTACAAACCTGCTACTAAATCACCCACATATAGTAACTAGATAATGTCACGACTCATCATCCACCTGGTAAGATAAACACAATGGTTAAACCTCCATTGCCCTATAGCTTGCTCAAGACCATATACCTTGGCCTTCCATCTCACGTATCCATCCACTCTCTTCTTCAACTTGGGAATCCATCCATTTCTCAGTGCTTTCTTCCAGCTGACAACTCCACCAACAAATACCTATTTGGTTCTTCTCCAAGGACTCACACTCCTCATCCATACCAAGCTCCCACTGTATCTGGATTCTACCTGCATTGCCTCTTCACGTCTCCCTGGTTCTTAACCATCAATAAGCAATATAAAGAAGGTGAACAATGAATATGAGGTTCACTCACCCTTTCTGACCTCCATATGAGCGTTTGAGACTTGTTGACAGCTTGCTGTCTGCCCACCATCCATTCTAGTGACTGATCTCGGCCATCTCCTAGTCTGCAACTGACTGATGTCAGTTTCTTGCACTGACCCTGACTACCGATGTCATTTCCCTAGCCGATGCTGGTATCCCTACTACCAATGTCGGTTCCTTCATGACCGACGTTGGTCTTCCTATTGCTGACATCGATTACTATCTGACTGACGCCGGTACCTATGTTCACCTGTGAGTGATAACTTTTTACTCGCGAGCTCTCCATGGATCAAAACCCTGTTCAAATCAACACAGCCCTGCTCATAATAATTTAGTCCACTCCGTTGATCTCTATCTGTCATCTCCTCCATGAACACCAAGGCTTTCCAGTTCTTCATCTTGTCAAAAACATCTATCTTTCACTTAAGAACCTGCATTCCCCTCTTACATATGTGACCAAGCCTACAAAGCCACATCTCTGCAACAGAAGGTGAATCAGTAATATAAGTAGATAGATAAAGGATACCTACTTTCTTACCACCATCTAATTCAAGTATATCCACTGTGAGAGTTACAGTGCATCTCCCATCACCCAACTTTCTTGAAGAAATTAGACTAATCTCTAAGACTGGTACCTGCATGACCTCCTTCAACCACTGTGTGTCATCCATCTGCAATTTTAGCTTCACTTCCCCTTCATCAATCATCTGACAAGGCTTTCCAACCCCTAAATAAATCTCTCCAAAGTCTCCAAAGACATACCTATGAAAAGATGCTCTATTTCAGGCTACATGGAAAGAGGCAAAAGAATTTGTAGACCAAGATTCTACTTTATCCAGAGCAACCTGTGCAAAATCACCTGCAACATCTACTTCTACACGCTGATCTTCTACCAACCAACAATCTCCTTTTCCCTGATCTTTCTTTCCATCAATCAGACCATTCGTGCTATTCAGTTTCTCCATTTGTAGCTTACTTTCTTCTGTCATTGCTATACTCCCACTCAATCTGAAACCTCTATGAGTGACCTGTAATCAACAACACTACCAGATCTGAAACCACCTATTAGTCAACCCAACCAAAAGCTCTGATACCACTTGATGGTATTAGCTCTTGAACCTACAACCAGGCTCTGATACCACTTGTCAAGATCTTGCTCCACCAATAAAAGCACATATGATTACTTCTTGTATTAGCAACTAAACATGGAATTTAACCAGAAGTAATAAGTAACTAAAAATATGAAACAACACAAGAATATGAGAGACAATACACAATTATATTAATAATCACTCAGAAGAAAATACAATAAAGAAGATGACACTTCTTCTTCCACCTCAAAGGCTCGCCACACCTTAAGACCTTCTTCCCTCTCTCTCTCAGTCCCAACAATCAACTCCAATATAGAATTGATGTTCACCTCCACCAGTCAGAAACAATGCTGCCAGTACACCAAGTACACAACCATACTTCAAGTAGATCCCCTACTCTCTGCTGCTACCTGCAAATCACTAGACCTTACTCACCATTGTAGATCTCCAAAAGAAGCCATGCACACCTGCTGACCAAGATCATACAAATACGAAGAACTCTTTTGATTCTCCAAACCAGCACCCACCTTGGTACTGTGGCACTATGAAGAACACACCATTGCTCTCTTCTCTCAGAAGGAGCTTATTTAGCTCTCTTACTCTCTAGCACTCTATTACAATACAACCCATGAGTCCATATATAGATCTCATGCTTACAATAATTAGACTATCCTAATTACAATAATTAGACATGCAACTCAAGACTATAGTTAGCCTTTACATGCAAACTCTCGATTCAGCAAACTAACTGTACATGCAATGAATAGTTCTAGAATTGCCACAGGTGATCGACATCGGTCCCTGTCTGCCTAGAGGTGACCGACATCGGCCGATCTCCTACCGTTGCCAGTTGTCTTCAGCTCACACCTGTCGATGTCGATTTCCTTCTGCACTGCACTCCACCGATGCCGGTTTCCCTGGAACTCAGCAACCTCCTCCATGTTTGCACCAGTTGAAGCTTTTAGCTCCACATCTTAATAATATGGGCCTCTATGAATAATTATCAAGCTTCATTGTGCAATGATATAATGCCAAAATCATGCTAAAATTTTCACCATTCCTTCATCATAATTGATCAAAGCCATTAATAGACAAGGGGAGATGCCATTGAAATAAACACATGAATTAACAAAGACTCCTACTTCACAAAATGAGCTCAAGCATTTGAAAAATAGTTTCTTTATGGAGTCTTCAAGGAAGGTGAATGTCATGTTTGTATTCTTGTATTGATTTCCTTGTCAAGTGATTCTAACTCACCCTAGGGAAGAAGCATAGAGTGTTAGTTATTAAATTCATTTTGGATTTCTTTCTACTAATATTTTATTAATCCTCTTTGTTTCTTTTTATATATAATGGCATGCCTTGTGGGACTACACATCTCACAAATGTCATTTGGACCTTTCTAAGTCTTCTAGTTAAACAATCAAGCCATCTTTAGGTGTTGGTTTCCTTATTTTTCTTCTAAACTTATCATATTATTGCTTTTTGCTAATCGATGAAGTCAACCTAGGAAATGGTGAAGTCACCCTATGGGATGTTGAAGTCAGCCTATGGACCAAAGGAATCATTTTCATAATCGGCAAGGTAACCTTGCATATTGGTGAGATCATTTTATATTACTCTATGTGTTCTCTATTTATTTCATTGAAATAATGAATTCAATTTTAAAATATTTAAATTGACCTACATATCAGCAAGGTCAAAATGGAAACATTGAGGTCACTTTGCATATTTTCTTATATTTTCCATGAAAATAATGAACTCATTTTTAAAACAATGAAATCGATTTGAAAATAATGAATTCAGTCTATGTTTTGGTGAACTTGAAAAAAAATAGTGGAATCATCACAAGGTAAACTCGTGTCTTTTTGTGTTTTTTTAAAACATTGAACTCATATAATAATTGGAGAGGTCATCCTACTAATCAGTGAAGTAGGCAAAATTGCATTTTTAGTTCATTGTAGAACAATGAAGTTGCTTTGGAAATGGCAAAGTCACTCTGTTAAATGATAAAGTCACCTTGTGTCAAAAATCTTGAGAGCTAATAGTGTTAGAACTAACTTTATTGGATAGTTAAAACCTTAATTTGATAATCTAATCCTTTATTTTGTAAGTTTTACTATCTATTTAATTTATTTTATCTTTTAAAACTAACCTAAAAAGGTAAACTTCATTCATATTTGGTATTTAGTGCTTAAAAGGAACAAATCACCATTTCCTTTGTACTCTTAAGAGCATTTACTTTTTGTGTTTACTTGGGTTATTTGTATTTCAATTTTTATTTGTAAATCATTGTGCCTATGATCTCCCCTTGCCCCTTTTATGGAGCCTAGGTGATAAAAAACATGTTGTTTTACTTATTTTATATGTCTACCCAAAAAATACATTTTTTTGATATGATCTTATCTTACCCATTCATGAGGTCTTGAGAATCAAAATCGAAAACACATTTTTACTTACATTTTATTTTGACTTCATGGGGTGGATTTCATCACCTTCCATCAACATTTATGGGTGCATTGACCTAGGAAGTAATATCCTATTATCATATAAACCCCATTATTCAATGGGGTATATAAAGTGTGGATATGTCAACAATATTTTAGCTGGTGGTTCCTCAAATCTTAGTTGTGCTAGTAGTACTTCACTAAGACTCCAATAACTAAAGTGTTCATGAAGGGAATATACCCTTTGGTGAATGGATCATAAGAAATCATATCCACTTAATGGATTATTCTAAAGTGTCCACACACCATAATGTATATTGGGACCATTTAGTTTTCCAATAAAAAATTGGGGTTGAAAGCCACATTTGCCACATATATCTCACTGACACAGGGATGCAAAGGTTAATATCCCCCAAATATTACCTTTTAAATATGTAATTTTGAGAGAAGGGGGGATTAAAAACCCTACCAATTACATGTAATAATTTATTTAATGAAACTTTAAATTTTTTCCCTCTCAAAATCAAGTATACTGAAAGGATTCAATGACTATCATGTAATCCCTGTCAGTTTTCATGTGATTGTTTGAAGTATTTTTGTTGAAACTTGAATTGTATTCACAACCTCATTTGAAAAAAAATACATGAAATTCTTAGACCAAACAAGTTCAAACATATTATCACCTATTTACACATTGAGTATCTACACTATCTATATTTTTGAGCCAACCTTGGTCATTTTCATAATGTTTTACTTACCATTTGAAACAATAGCCTTTGTTTCATTTGGTAAGGTTATGCTACCCATTTATGTTCTAAATATAGACTTAGGTTTTCTTGTATTAACCTACACCCTAAGTTCCAAACAACCATTTGACCTCATTTCATTTTCATTTGATATTGTTATGCTAACCATTCTGTTTTTGATATAGATTTACATTTTCTTGTGCCAAACTGATTCCCAAATTCCAAACCATTTGACTCTATTTTGGTATAATTCTAAATTAGAATCAAATACCAACCAAGGTCAATATATTTTCTAGCCAATTTCATTTTTTAGAAAACAAAACCATTTGTCCTCATTCTAGTTTTGTTTTGGACTTTGATTTTCTTGTGCCAAACCATTTCTTACGCTAAAAGACTTACATTTATTGGGTCAAACACTTTTTAGTTTCAAATTCCAAAAACCATTTGATACTGTTCTATACTCCAAATATGAATCTGAACCAAGTTCACATTTGTAACACTTTCCAAGACTAAGTATAATTAAAAACATGTCGTGGTACAATCATAGTGGGCCCTCTTATGGCCCTAATTTCAAAGAATATTTTTAATGTTCCCTTTGGACACCTTATAAATTATGAATATAGAAAGGATGGAGAAGAACAACTCATTGTGTTTGAATATATCTCTCCCATTATTGGATTAACTCAAGGTCAATTCAATACCCAACCCATAGAAGATCAAGACAAAGTTCTCTTAAGGCTAATAGAATTCGGAGCTAAGATCCCACCCAATTTTCCATAAGAACAATTACATACCCTTGTTTGAATAGAGTAGTGACTACAAGAGGAACCTCATACTCAAATTCCAAAATTGACCATTGCTTCATCTAGAAAAAGAAAAGGTCCATTGGTTGATCCTTCCCAAACTAGCCATATTATAGAATCCACTGTAGAAAAAATTAGTTAACATTACATATATTAGTTTGTTATTGAATTAATAACTTCTTTGGCTGCAACTTTGTTTAACAATGCCACATTTCTATAACTAAATTAATTATATGAAAAAATGTAATAATAACTAGCTAATCCTGCATCTAGTGTAGATCCTTTGGCTCCTCTTAAAAAACTCGTACCAATGAATGATTCACAACAAATTATACTTAATACAAACATATATTTTTAAATCGTCAAGATATCCTTTTTGAGGTAAGAAAAGTATCTCGTGATTCATAAAAAGTGTCAGACCATTCATTATAGGTTGTAAAATATCCACCACCACATCAGGTAGTGTGTAATTCACAAAACACATTACCAATTTCTTCTAATTCATAAAAATGAAAACAAGTTCCTCTTAAAAATAAGCAACAACAATGACTTATTCTAAATCAACAATAAATTCCTCAAAACCAACAATAGATTTCACTAGAATAATAGTAGATCCCTTATCATTCACAACAATAGATTCTTCGAGAATAGTAACTCCTCACCTATTCCAACATGAATCTAAACCAACAGTATATCCATAATGAAACATAGAATTCAAGATATAGGTTTAATATCTCAAGCAAAACCATGCAAGGAGGAGCCATTCCCACCTATGTTAATACTAACCAAGGCCAATAATTAGGGTGTTTTTAAGGCCCCCTAGGAAAACCCCCTATGTAAAATTCTGGTAAATATTGAAAAGTACATTTTTAATTTTGGTCAACTAAAGGGAAATTAATTTCATTGAAAATGTGAATCTTATCATCATTTGACCACAATATTTAGGTGCCTTCATCTAGACCCTCTAAACGTCATCCAGACCTTGTGGATATTGTCTAAACCTTGTAGATGATGTCCAAATAATGTGGATGATGTCCAAACACTATGGATGACATCTAGATGTTATAGATAGTGTCCATACACTGTAGATGACATCTAAACCCTATGGGTGGCATCAAGACCCTATGGATACTAGACTACATACTCTAGATGCTAGACTATATGCTTTAGATACTTATTTAAAAATTAAAAAAAGGTCATAATTGATAAATTTTATCCTAAAATTTATTACATATTTGGATTCCACTCATAAAATTAGTCAATTTCAAAAAAATGAATCATCTTGATCTGAATCTGTATGAAAAAATTATGACCATTTTGAAGTTTTGGATGACAATTAGAGGCTTTGGATGACATCTAGAGGCTCTAGATGACAACCAAAGGCTCTAGATGACACTATCCAAAGCCTTTAGTCCACTCTAGATGGTTCCATCCAAAGCCTTTAGCCCAATCTGGATGACACCATGCAGAGCCTCTAGTCACCATGCAGAGCCTCTAGATGTTGTCTAGATCCTTTGGATGCCATCTAGAGGCTTTCTTCATCATCCAAAACTTCAAATGGGCATAAATTTCAGATCAAAATGATTTTTTTTTTGAAATTTTCTAGTTTTATAGAGGAATACAAACATGTGATAAATTTTAGGCTCTATATGATAACACAGGGGATAAAAATGTAGTGATAAAAATGTAGTATGATAAAAACATCATGATGATAAAATATAGAGAGCAAAAACGTTGCGGTATTGGTAATGTTGTAAAAATGTTGCGAAGAGCATAATTGGGACATTTTAGTGATTATCACATTGTTTATTTATTTTCTAGTTCATTTTCGTTATAGTAGTTAACATTTCATGGTGGAAAATTAATACACCAAATTTACAAGAAAAATGATAGAGGAAAATGTGATTTCATGAGTTTGGACCTTTAGTTGAAAGTTATTTAGTCTTTTATGTGAGCACATTCTTTACTATGTTTTATTCCTATGATGTTTTGTCCTCACTTATTTTTTTTGTGCTACATTTTATCCTCACTACATTTTCAATTGCTACATTTTTGTCTGCTACTTTTTAGTATGATGCCAAATTTTAGGATAAAATATATCTATGATGACCCTTTTTCCCATTTTTCAAATGAGTTTCTAGAGTGTGTAGTCTAGCATCTAGAGCATGGAGTCTATCATCTAAAGTAGGTAGATGAGTGTCTAGGGTATGCCCACATATATTGGTGAATGAGTAGAATTTCCTTCAAGGTCATGGTTATCTATACTCATAATTATAGAATTAGTTGTAAATGTTACGTGAGATGACCTATAAATCTAATTTACAACCCAAAAATTTAGGTGACCTAGTGCTCTTTACTAGTCTAAAAATTTCACCAAAACCAAATTTAAGAAATTGAAATATTCATGAATTAGTGAAGATTTGCCACTAAAACAACTATGCCAAAAATTCCCTAATACCTAGTAAAATTTCCCTCTTTTCATTACAAAATATGCTTAATATCCATAAATGGAATACATAAAGGAGATAGTTTCCAAACTTTAAGCATATAAGCAAGTACCCAGTAAGTACAAGTTTGATGTCAACTTTATTGAGGTACCTTTCCCACCTCACTTTAAAATTTTTAAATTAAACAAATATAAATGGAAAGGATATCTAAGAGAACATCTAAAAACATTCTTTGTGGCATGCCAAAAGGTAGCTTACAATAGTGTCTATTTATTATGCCTCTTTCCCTATGGTTTGGGTGGGAAAGCACTAGAATGACTTCTCAAATTACCTAAGGGATTATTCACTACTTTAAATGACATATTAGAAAAAATTGTTAACCATTTCTCTTAAAACAAAGAATATGAATTGATAGTTGTAGATTTGTGCAACACCTAGTAACAAGGATAAGAGAGCTTATTGATATACTTATAAATGTGGAGAGATATGGCTAGTCACTTCTTGCATAATTTTCATGATACATAATTAGTGGGTATCTTTACAAAAAACCTAAATGCCAAGTTTACTCATACTCTCAAACTCAATTGTGCTGACACATTTGAATAGATCATTGATAAAGGGGTGCAGATAGAAAAAAAAACTTATCAACAAGGGCCTTATAAAGATATAATCTCAAACCCAAATAGTAGTCCATAGCCAAATACCAAATCAAGTGCCAATTTAGACCACAACAACCAATAGTATGAATACCTTTGTTAAAAAAAAATGGTCAATAATGGGATTATAAAGGTAAGCTATGTGAAAATAATGCAACCACTACCTATTCAAAATGCCCCACCCAACCTTCAGCTTGCATTACAAAGAGCCCCTCCATGACAAGGATACTAAAAAGATAAAGTTTTCAATGACCTTGGGGAGCCCATTGAGGCTATGTTCCAAAAGTTAGTAATAACCAATATGATTATGCAGCCTATTCCAAAACCCTTTCGAGAGGTTAAACCTAAACCAACATGGTATTGTGATAATGAGTATTATGATTATCATCATGTATTTGTTCATTCAATCTATAGGTACATGAAATTATGACACCTAATTAATTTTTTTCTTGAGAATGGGGAAATTGAATTAGGGAAAAGAGAACCCAAAACCAATTAGGAGATGGTAATATATAATAACCCATTTCTCAAGCATAACAATTATTAGTAATGTACCAATCAAACCCCAGGATAGGGACAACATCAACAACAAAGACAAGGTCACAACCATAACCAAAACAATCATAATCAATATCATGATACCCAATCCAACCAAGTTGGATATATAAGTGTTACTTATGATTATAAAAATACCCTAGGACATATTTGTAGTAATCATGTAAACACTATCAAATCCACTCCTCGTAGGCTAACTACCACTCATAAGAGTGTTAGCCCTTCTATTTTGGGACCACCACCTTTGACAATTGGTAATTCTATCACATATCAAAACAATATGATTAAATCTTGACCATCATGAATTACCATTCTTAGACCTCCACTAAATTCTTCTAATTCACATGACTCTTTCCCAACTCAAAATTGTGTAGTTAAAACTAGACGACCAAGAGTTACTCTCTAAGGCCCTTTGCCTTCTTCCAATGCTAGTACCAATCCCAACTCTGTGTCATATGCTATGCCACCAAAATTTAAGCCATCTTTTCCTTCTAATGATAAGCCATATAATATTAGTGAACAATTAAGTAAAATACCTATGTATATATCCATATTGAACCTCTTGCATATGTTTGAAGTTTACATGACCATATTAAATGACTTTATCCAATAATGAAAAGTGCCTAATGACTTATATCTATAGCCCAGTTCCAAGTGCTAGTGGGTTATTTGTCCCTAGGTCAACAACTCACATTTGACTAAAGCGATATGTCATCCCTTGGTCCCCTTCATAATAATCCCCTACACATCAAGGCCATTATTTGTTACCAAAAATTCAAGTAAGTTCTTATAGATAATGGTTCAAGATTAAACTTAACATAATTGAAGCTGATCTAAACTTTGGGTAATATAGTATGTAGTTAGACACTATCACAATTAAGGCCTATGATATTATAAAGAGAGAATTTATAGGCACCATATTTTTCTAGTTATTATTGGTCCTATCATCCATGACACCTTATGCCATGTTACTGTCATATAATTTGCTTCTAGGTCACCTTTGGATCCACGAAGTAGGAGTTGTACCTTATACTTTGCATTAATGCATTAATCTCCCTCATTTAATGTTGGAGGTTACTATCCATGATGATCTTTAGCTACACCAGTATTACAAAAATTTAGAAGCTGAGTATGGGAACTACAACTATTATCCAAGAATTGAGTTTTTAGATAAGAAGAAGAAATCAAAGGTTCCCAAATCTCCAAGGTCTAATTACATCAACCCTAGGGACCTCACCTCCACTTCTTCCAATCCACCTTATGAGAAAATTTATACTCATTTTACCATTGAGGATAAGGGTATTTCCACATACCGCATCCAGGATGCCTTTTATGTTGGAAAGCTACCCAAAATCTCCTAAATCCTATGGAAGGCCCAAACCTATCTTTGTTAAGCCCAACATGATCTGGCAAAAGATATCCAAATCTTCTCTATAGGAGCCACTCATATTTGTACTAGATACATCACCCAATCAAGATCAACCAACCAATTCTGAAGTATCTTGGTTGTATGGTGATGACTTTGATAATTACTTTCAAAGCACTAAATACCCCATACTGAACAAAATCATGGACCATATATACTATCAAAGAAATGGTTTGGGGGAAAAATCCTAAGGTATTTATGAGATCGTACCCATAATAATGCATATAAGAAGTTGAGACCTTGGATTTACACTACTTGGGGGTAACCCCATTGCGTTCGAGAGTGATACTACTTCATTAATTGATTAAAAGACTCTTGACAGTGACACAACATCCCATTATAATGCCTATGATGAAATTGTAAACACTAACCTATTTATACCATGTCATTCTTACCATTACACCCTATTATCCTCTTTCCCTTCATCATCCTAGTCCAATCGATTGGGACTAACAAGAGTCAATTATACCTTTAGATGAGTTTTAAAATGAAGAATTTATTACCTAATTCTTGGGTCTTAAAGATAGGTTACCATCTAGTGATAAAAAATAAGAATTTAACTTCCACTTGGATCCTACTGCCTACTTTTGAGAGTAGGAAAACTTCCTTGGTCATAAAAAATGAAACATCGATATATTCAGGTGAAAACCTTTCTAAGGCACCTTTAGATCAAGAAAAAATAAAAACAAAGACAAGTCCATAGGTGAAACCCTATTTTAGGTGCCCTTGGACGGGGAAGTTTTTTAATCTCCTATGTAAGCTCAGAGTCCTCCTAGTCTAAGCATCACTATTGGTTCTAGTATTAGTTCATAAGAGCATAAAAATGTTTTACTGATATTGTTATTTCATCCTAAGATGCAGTATCTCCCCAACAACACCTGATTCAGACACAAAGACTAGTGAGAACACAATAAAATTATTTTTTTAACTTCAAGTAATGATAATCTATGTCAATTTATATATTTATATACACATATAGATGTAACCCTATATGTATGCTTGATTGGATTCTCCATCATGAATATATTCATAGTCACATAGCCTGAGACAACCATTTAGGTGACATGTAGTGAGTCTAGAATCATCTTTTTGAAAAAAATTATTCTTGGTAATACTATCATTTTTCATATATCATTTTAATGCATTAACATTTATATGTTGTGCAGGCACTTGAATGTTATGAGGTTGTGATAGAGACATTTGGTCCTTCACATGTTGAGAGGAGAGTTTCAACCTATAACGAGTCATGCAACACCCCCAATTATATATATATGGCAATGAGGTATAATTTATTTGGAGGTAATGAGCAATAGGAGAGTTAGTTATTGTGCGAGGGGTAGTTGTATGTAAAATCTATTTTATATAGCTATATGACCCACATTGTATGCCTATATGACCTATTTTTTATATGTATATTATGGTCTAGATTTTATCCTAATTTGGCCTATTTTTAAATGTCATTATGACATAATTTGGATACAGATACATACTATTTGACATATCTATGTGAATCATACACTATTATAATGTGTGTATACATATTTACTTCTTATGTCATTATTTTTTGTTGTCACACACATGTTATCTTTCTCAAAAGTATTCATAAATGAATAATTTTTCAAGCATGGGTGTGTCAATGAACAAATAGTTCAAATGTTTAGCTTTCATGAAATTGATGTACTGATGTTATAATGAACACAATGAAGTTCTTTTGTTGTGCACATTGTGTTATGATTGTTGATCTATGTGATGGTTTATTAGCATTATATTACACTTATTTAAATAAATAAATCATATTAGTGTCCATAAATGACCAAAAGTATATCAATGGGACTAAAGTAAACAACCATTATCAATAAAAAATTCTAGGAAGAGAGGACCAAAGAAATAAAGTACAAAGACATTTTAATTTTTTATACCATAGGAATAAATTTCAGTTATGTAATTTAATATTAATAAAATCAATAGATCATGTTATAATAATATCAAGTTCAACAAATAACATACTCACCATGCTGACATATCACTTAAACATGAACCTTAAGCATTCACCCAAGGTGCAAGAGAGATAAACTTGTCCCTTATTATAAGAAATACAAATGAAGACCATTATTAAGTATTAACCCTACAAACAAATCTTGGCATTCAATGAGATTCAAACCATAACACACATAATTAACAAGAAGGCATATCAACCTACAACATAAGCTTAGATTCATCACAATTATTAAGATATTGTGTATACATAACATGTGCATATAAATATTACACTTTTCATTATAAGAACCTTCATTAATAAATAATAACCATCATCTTCCTTTATTGATATATCTATCTCAAAAATGTCAATTAGAAACATATATAACTATATATTTGTAGAAACTATTTTATAGATTATATAGCACCTTAGTTTTGTACACTTGGCAAACTCAGACCTTGGTTTTTACTCTCAGTTAAGGACCTTTCTCACTTTATGAAGACTTACATTTACTCTATATTATGCCCCTTTGTTTATCTCTTACTCCAACTAGTCTTATGTTGATGAACCAAACCTTATATCTTTCCTAGAATGTTTAAAACCTACTTATCTTCCATATCTATAAGTTTTTAGTCTGTACCTACTTTCCTTCTCTCTATAACATAGCATCCAGGACACACACCTACATTGACATAGTTATCCTACCTCAATGTAAGTGTATAATGCCATAAAATCATCTAATTTTAAAATGAAATGTATCATAATGATAGGAATATGTTATTTAATGTGATTTACTTGTCTAAAGGGATTGATATAAATACAAGATCAACCCTCATTCATTTCTCACCTAGAAACTTCTTACCTACTTGTGAACAATAGGAATCCAATATGGAAGATAATATGGTGTTAGTATGATAAAAACCAAATAAAAACACACTAATAAAGCTAACATATAAATAAAAATCCAAGAGGGGAGTTAGTCAAATGTTAGTATGAAAAATCTCAATAAAAACACACTAATAAATCTAACATCTCAAGCTTAGATACTCAAGGAGAAAGAAAACAATAAAAGTAACTAATAATGAAAGACAAAACAAGTATTATTTACCTTCCTTATGAGAAAAAGTTGCATGTTGGCAATGGAAGAATGTTCTTGGTCATGTTCTCAAAGAGTCTTTGATAATGCTATGCCTTGCATCATTTCTCCTTGTCACCTTGGCAATGCTTTTTTATTAAAACACTACAAGAAATCTTTGTCTCTCAAAACTTGAACATTATAACTTTGGCTTGAGATTTTAGTTTATAATGGTCTCATCACTTCTATTTATAACCTTTCAAACTAACTCTAACCCAAGTGCAATTAGGTTAGAGTTAACTATGATTAGGCTTAATTTAACCTTAGTTAAGTTAAGGAGGGGACAAATAATTAATATTTGGGAGAGAGATCCCATTTATTAAGAATGGCTTTCCATTACTAAATTTAAGGATTTAAAGAAGATATTTTTAATTTATTGACTTTGAGATGATGACATCATCATGACCTCAATTTTATTGGAATTTCCTTTAACAAAATTCATTTTCACTAATTGCACATGGAAATTTCACTTAAGAATTTAATTTAATTTGCTTAGTTAATTCATTATGATTAGCATTTTTGTGCTTTATAAATTATATAAGTGCCTCACTCAATGGGTCCAAAGGAAAAATTGTCAATTTTCTAGGTCATAAGTCAACTGGAGATGAATTTGTGAGAGGTTACTATTGCATATATGATAATACCCCAAATGAGAATGTCTCAACATGATTCTGAGCACTATGTTTGATGTGTGCATGAAATTGGGAAATTTAATGATTTTTAGGCTTAATTTGCACTATTTTATAGAAATCAGTCTAAATTCCAATTGGAGCACATTTGTGGCCAAAATGGGGTGTCTATAGTTTGCTCCTAGTTGGAAAGGCATTGTGAGACACAGATAGATTAATGTATTCTCAAATATTGAGAAATTTAATGCCTTGGATAAGAATAAAAATCCATGCAATGATAGAATGATGCTCTAAATTTTTTTTGGGAAGCTTATGATGCCCCCTTGAAGGAGTGTATGACACATATGATTGATACATGATCCCTCAAAAAATAAGCAAGAATAAAAATCAAATTAACCCATGGGTGAGATTAATCTAATCAAGATAATACTTGAATGAATTAGTTAAAGGTATTGATTTTCCCAAAAGTGATTATAATCAATAACAGAGGTTAAGACACTAATTTTCCCAAAGGTGGTTATAATCAGTGGGATAAGTATGCACCCCAGTAGAATGGATGGTCTAAATAATGATTTTCCCAAAGGTGGTTATAATCATTAAGATAACCTAAATTCAATAATGATTTTTGGTTGTGCTTAGTAGGGCAGATTGAAAAGCATAACACAAGGATATAACTTGTTAGATAAATTAAAGATGACTAGGCATAAATGTAAATGTGATGGTCTAATGATTAAAGAAGCCATAAATAATGATACACATGAGGATGCACACAGTGATGAAATAGATGATTGGAAGAAAAAGGTGGGGTGGCTGTACTAACCTAAAATACATCATTTATCTAAGTGCTGCCTACATAGTCCAAATAGACCTCAGGCCAATGTAGTTTACCTAAAAGCATGAGAAAATGGAATTAGGAATAGAATTGAAGAATAAGATTTGATAGATGTGAATTATTTGGTTATATATGCCAATGTAGAGATATTCATCTTAATTAACATTGATACAACTAGAATGGTCAATGGGTTCATTTGATCAAGGTAGGAGGATTTTCCAAAGTGAACAAGGAGAATTTTTTTATAGCACCATTGCTTGTAAGTTCCACCAAACTACATTTTTTTTGTAGCACGTGATGGTATGAACCATGATATAAAACACCATGATGACGTATCCATAATGTGCATAAGGACTGACTCCCGATCTAATAAATAATTAAAAATAATCCACTAATGATAAAAATCATAATGGAACTATTGATGTATGAATATGAAATGACTCAAGTACATTATATAAGAAATCACCCAATGAATGCATATACACTAATTCAAATAACAATAATGAAAGTAAACAAACAAGCAAACAAAAAACCAAGCAAATAAACACATAGAAAGCTTGAAAGCAAAAGCAATAGAAAGCATCATGTATTCAACCAATTCAATACCTACATGTGAAGACTCAATAGAATGCTAAATAGATCCTTCCCCCAAGCAAGGATATATGTAAATTAATGACATGTGGGGATAATATATCTTTGTATAAGCTGCTAGCTTTAGTATTGCCCTAATAAGGTGAAAGGTAAGAGCTTGGCATAAAAGTGTGAATTAGATGGTTCCCCTAAAAAAGCATACATGTAAAAGGAAGATTACACCCCCACTGGCTATGGAATGGATTGGAAAAAATAATGGATTTTTCCCAATTAGGGATGATCAAGGATGGATGACTAGGTTTAGATAGGATAAATTTTTTTAGATTTTGGGGTTTTATATCTCTTTAGGAGATTATAAGTCAATTTTCAATCTTTATATTTTTAAAATATTCTAAATGTTTTTGGAATTATCTAGGCATATCAACTCAATGGAGAATTATGAGACACAAAATGGTCTAAATTTCAAAATGGTGAGCGAATTAGCATAGGTTTCTTACAAAATGGTGAGAGAATTCAAACTTAAACTAATTGTAAAATGATGAGAGTTCTAAAAAATGGGTGACTAAGGTAATCTCAATGTAAATTAAGTGATACCTACATAGTCTCGAATGAGACCTCAAGTCACTATAGTTCAAAATTATGGCAAGGTAAGAAAGGATGGTAAGGTAAGGCAAAGGTCAAGGCAAGGAATATGGAAAGGTATGAACTAATAACAAGGTAAATGGTAAATGGAAAAGACAAGGTAAATGGAAAGACAAGTAAATGGAAAGGAAAGGTATATGGTTATATTATTCCTACTGATGTGGAAATGATCATCCTAATCAAAATATGATACAACTAAAATAGTCAATTATGTAAATTACTTTCCCACAACCCCTTCTAAATATCTATTCTATCAAGAATTTGTTACTAATTTGGACTTCAATAATGCTATTTTGATCTTCATTGGTTATTGATTATGTTTCTTCGAGACAAGATGTATTCGTAGCCTCTATAAATGAAAGTATGGTCAAGAATAGTAAATATAGATAAATATTGGATAAATTTTTTAATTTGGTAATGGAGAGATGGATCATAATGGAATCTATAATGGTTGGGCAAAAAATTAATATTAGGATTTTTAGGCACACACAATGTTGTTGATTTTGAAATCAACATAATTTTGGTTGTGGTGGGGCCAAAGACTTTTGAATATGCTTTGATTAAACCACCATATTTTTTTGTTGTTTGGGCTTGATAGATGATACCATATGATTATCTTATAGAATGGAAGTTGTATTGATGTTATATTGGATAATGTATTCATCAAACAATGAAGAAATGTTTTGCTTAGCTATCGACACCTCAAAGTGGTTTTCACCAATAAAGGTCTCTTTATTATCCCATAGGACATCCAAAAAGGTTTCAATAAGGAATGATAACTTTTGATTTAATTATCTTCTATCACCTAAAATAAGGTTTCATTAGAAGATGTTGATTTTGGGCTTTGGTTTCCCCCTACCACCTTCAAAAAGTTTTCACTAGGAGATTGTTCTCCTTATCCATGAATGTGGTCTTGGTACCCCATATATTTTTGAATTGATACATTATCATGGATGTAGTTTAGAAATGTGTAATTCTATCAGTTCTAATTGACACATTTGGGAGGTGTAATGTCAATATAATTATTATATTGGTTAGTTTTAATGGCAAATGAAATGGGAAGTGGAAGCACAATCCTCATAGAAGATAATAGGATAAATTTTGTCGATGTGTAATTAATCATCCTAAAAAATTGTGGAAGGATCACAAATGTATTCAAATTGATCTTCAAGGCATGTGTAACTAATGTTGTAATAACCATGACTGTATTCTAATTTTGAAGCTGAGTTTGAATCAAGGGAATCTAAATCTGATGTTGAGACTGACATTGTTTCTACCTCTAATGTTAAATAGGATTTTGGCTCAAGAATAAAACCTAACTACAATTCTGAGTCTTTATCTGATATTGTAGCAAAGATAATATGTTTAATTCTTAGTATTGGATGAGTAATGTCCTGGAGTTGAATAATGGGCTCTTCAAAAATAGGCTTAATTAAGAAGGACTCCATAAAGACTAGCTCATCAAAGTGAGGCTTCTCAATAAAAGGGAAATGGTCAATATTCAACTCCATAGAGATTATCTTATCAAAGTGAGTCTCCTTTAAAATAGGGCAATGTCAAGATAATTATTTTCCCAAATGTGGTTATAATCATTAGGGGGTGACTTAACAATACTGGCTTTTCAAAGTTAGACACCTCAACCAAAGGGAAAGGATCATAGGTTAACTCATCACAAATAGGTGTTTCAATAAAATCATCATGGATTCGTTGGTTATTTTGGATTTAATTTATAATTGGTTGTAAAATATTAGATTTAGACACATGTTGGTCTTTAAAAGATGGCTCTTGGAGAGTTAATGATTGGCTCTATTGTGGCTCGAAGACTAGATTGAATTTTTTAAAGTGGTAGAAAGTTGGTAATGGATGAAGAATGACCTATGGTTTAATAATGATCTCTTTGTAAATAGGCACATATAATATGGGCTCAACAAATATTGGATGTAGGTCTGGGATAGTAAATATGATTTATCTAATCATAATTATACAACCTTATTGGGATAATGAGCTACTAGATTTGGAAGGGCCTAGCATGGTAATGAATGGGTGTTTTGGAGATTGGTTATTAATGCAAAAAAAATGTTGTATGCCTAGAATGATAATGATTGGATGTTATTTTTCTTGGTTTTAAGTTGAAGGATGAGGGTATGGAATGGTAATATTTGGGTGTTACATAGCTTGGTTGCTAATACAGGGTAAAGGAGGAGGGCCTAAAATGGTAATATTTGGGCACTGTGGAGTTTGGTTGCTAATGTAAGATAAAGGAGAAGGGTTTGGAATGGTAATGAATGGGCACTATGAATCTTGGTTGCTAATCTAGGCCAAAGGAAGAGGGCATGTATAGTAATCGTTGGGTGTTGTAGAGCTCAGTTATTTGTGTAGGCCAAAGGAGAGCCAAAAATAGTAATGAATCAGGTACCATTATCATTAAAAGGGTGAACTTGGTATTTTGATTATCCCAAATAAGGGCAATCTTGACATATGATAATTTACATGGCTAGGTTTGACAATTATCTCAAAGAGGGAAGTCTTGGTCTACAAAAATGGTTTTGAATGTGGTTTATGGAACTTGGCATTGGTCTAGGCAAAGTGAAATTAGTATTGGAAACAAAAATGGGATATGCATTTAAAAATCAATTTGATTGAGGCATGTTCATATCTATGATTAGGTTTCATGAAAATAAAAGGTCTAAAATTCACAAAACAATTGAAATATTATCTAACAAATTATTTGATGTTTGTAAACATATTAAAACTTGGTCTAAATGAAAAAATTGATCTATTGTTTTAAATGGTTTAAACTTGGCCTAGAATAGAAATCTTATCAAAAGCTATCAATGGAAATTTGGTCTAAAATATTTGCAATATTCTAAGGTCTTGCACATAAATGGTCAAATAAAAGACAAATTTGAATCTTGGTCTTGGTTAAGTGTTTCAAACAAATCTAATGTAGGTATAAAATGAAAAAGTGCTAGGTCTTTGGTAAAAATCACAAATATAGACTTTAAAAAGGCATGAAATAAGTCTAAATACTTTAAGCAAATGCTAGGTCTTTGGTAAAATGACACAAAGCTAAACTTCAAAACAAACTACGTTGAGGTAAAAACTTAAGAAAATTAATATAATTCTAAGGCAAATAGATCGAAACACTTTGAATTAATCTTGGCACATGGATTTTTAAAAAAAATGAGCTTAGTATGAAACATTCTATCTAGGCACCTGCCTAAAACTAATTAGGAAAGTCAATCTCAAGTGATCAAAATAAGAGCGATGAGTAAAGCAATCAAGCCCAAGTGAAAAACAAGGATCCAATGTAAACTAACTGTTCTTAGAGTTATACTTAAAAGGTGAGTTTCAACCTTAGTTCAAGGCAAAAAATCAACTTGAGGCACACATAAATAGATCACTTCCTAGATCTAGACAAGAAGGGTCTTTAAAGAAATCAAGAAATTAATCAAAGTTGCACAACTCAAAGGTAAGAGGTAAAGACTTGAGCTAAAATTATTCAATACCAAGGTTTAGTCTAATCAATTTTGAATTTGAAATTTGCAAGACAAATTCTAAACTTGGTTCAAACGACTTGAATTTTTCAAATGGAGAACATCCTAGACCTAAATAGATGACACAACAACACCATTTTTAGAGCAAAGATACACATGATTTAGAACTTGGTTTGAAATAATGGATTTTTTTTTTTTGGAATAATATGAGTAGTATAACAACACGCTTTCAATCAAATGGCATGATAATGGGTTTGGATTAAAAAACCCAAGGTAATTATCTGGGATGAAATGGGTAATGTAATGATGCCCCTTTTAAACAAGTGACACAAATTTTTTTGGGATAAAAAGTCTAAGGAAAAAGTGTGACACCAAACATATAAAATAACACATGTTGGGTAAACATGTGATAAAAACATGTAATGGCTATTACTCATTTTGAACAAACAAATAATTTCTAGTCTCAAAATAACATGTAAATAAAAGAAAATAGAAAAATTACAAATGGCTTATCCTATCCCTAAAATTGACATGGGTGTGCATAGCTTCTGCCAAAATTTACACCAATATACCAATGCTTGTGAAAAATTAAGTGTTAATATAAAAATTAAAGAACATGTATAGGTATAATTTTTATGTCCCCCATCTATCTTTCAAGCATTGGTACGTGGAATGAACTTAGAGTGAGGAACACTCGACATTTAAAAATAAATTATGCAGAAAGTGGGGTTGACTAAAAATATATAATTTTAAAATACATTAGATGGTCTTAAGTGTGGATAACACAAAGCCAAAATCATGTTAATTGTGTTCTTACCTACTAACTTACTATTTAAGGGTCTATTCCTTTACATAGAGACTCTAACCATGTACTGCTTACTAGAGTCCAATGTTTAGTAAGACCTGACCAGAGTTTTTGTTAGGATCAGAGAGGCTAGTCACTTAGCCCCCTGGTATCTTAGTATCATGTTCCTTGATTTATATACCCCACCATAGAATAGGGTTGATGTTATGATGTTAAGAGATGAAACATCAAGTCAACGCACCCCTAGAGAACTCATGGGGAGGCGATGAACTCCCAACCACAATCCAAATTCATAAAAATAAATAAATAAAAATGGAATGACTTTAGAGGTCACTTTTGAATCACCCAAGTCACTCAAATCTTGGAGAGAACATAAATGACATTCTTTCTGACAAGACTTAATAAATGATGGTAATAAACCAAATGCTTTTGGTCACCTGAGTTCCCTAAAAAGGATAGGGGGAAGCATACACACTATAGTTTATGTTTTGCCAAAATCAAAGAACTTAATCTAAATAATTGAAACTATTTAAAAAACAAATAAGAATTGAAAAATCTCTTAATAGCTCTAACTAAAATGAAGGTTCTTTTTAATAGCGCCAGCTTGAAATGTGTTTGAAGTTTGGCCTTTGTGAAAACATGAAATAAAAAAGTGAAAGTTGATTTGTTCAATTTTTAAAAAACACCAAAATAAATGTGAAATGAGTATGAATGAGTGTTGGGATGCAATATTGTTTATCTTTGCTTAAGAAAACCTAAAAAAAAAAGTTGTTAGAGGTTTGTTTGGACCAAAAGAGAAAAGGCAACCTATAAAATCAACATTAAAAATAAAACTAAACACAAATAAATAAATAAACATAAAACACATCAGTTAATGTTTTGACCATAAATTATAAAATAGAAAGCAATGCTTCACAAAATTTTGGGATGTTGTTAGTAGCTCATATTTTCACATCTCTAAAAAATTTCAAATTAAAAGATGGATAAACAAAATGTTATGAGTCATGTATTAGCCATTTTTAATAGAAACACAAAAAATAAAAGTGGTAGTCACTAATTTGATGATGAATGCTAAAATATAAATATATTTTTAATAAAAAAATTAGGTTATTTTTATAAGAAACATAAAAACATCGTTATAAAAATTTATAAAAGAAGTTAATCCATCCAAATTTATGATGACTTTATGGGCTTTTTTTTAAGAAAACTCATAATAACAGATAATAATAATAATTTGTAGGGTGTATGCTCATGAAGAGTTGTCCCACAAGGAGTGCCATTATGTGATCATTGGAATCCAAAAAGGGAGTTCGTAAAGCGTTAGTATGAAAAAAAATAAAAATATACAAATAAAGTTAACAACTCAAGCCTAGACACTCAAGGATCAAGAGAACAATACAAGTAACTATCAATGGAAGACAAAAAAAACATTATTTACCTTTCTCGAGAGAAAGAGTTTTATGTTGGTCATGGAGGAATGTACTTAGTCATGTGCTCAAAGAATATTTAACAATGGTGATCCTTACATCATCTCTCCTTGTCACCTTGGTAATGTTGGGATTGGATTTGGCTTTAGCTTGGATTTGATGTTTCTTTCTCTCAACAAATGAACATTATAACATTACACAAAAATATATTATTGAACAATGGGCGAGTCCATGTATTTCTAGCCTTTCAAACAAATCTAACCCAAGTGTAGTTAGGTTAGAGTCAATCATTGTTAGGTTTAGTTTAACCTTAGTTGAGTTAAGGAGGGGATAAATAATTAATATTTGGGATAGAGATCCCATTTATTAAGCATAGCTCTACATTTTTAAATTTAAGGCTTTAAGGGAGATATTTTCAATTCTTTGACTTTGAGAATGATGACATAATCATGACCTCAATTTTATTAGAATTTTTATTTTAAAAAAATTCAGTTTTACTAATTGCACATGGAAATTTCACTTAAAAATTTAATTTTATTTTCTTAGTTAATTCATTTTGCTTAGTATTTTTGCAGTTTAGAAATTATTTAAGTGCCACATTTAATGGGTTCAAAGGCCAAACTATCAATTTTCTAGGTTACAAGTTGACTGGAGATGAATCCATGAGAGGTTACTATTATGTAGAGGATAATACCCCAAATATGGATGCCTCAACATGATTATGATCACTAATGTCCAATATGTAGATGAAATTGGGACATTTAGTGATTCCCAAGCTTAATTTACACTTTTTGGTAGAAATCAAATTGAAGCCTAGTTAGAATAAAGTTGTGGCTGAAATGGGGTGTCTATAGTTTGCCCCTGTTTGAGAAGTGTTTCAAGATTCATGCATAGTAATGTCTTCTCAAAGAATGAATTTTTTTTTGATGCCTTGGAAAATGCCCCAAAAGGTGATGGATGAGCCATAAATGCCCCTTCAAGGGAACGAGCAACAAATAAGATCAATGAACATTTACTCAAAAAGAATGAAATGATGTGACTATAGGTAATGAGGGTGGAAATACTAATTTGCCAAAAGATAGTTCTAATTAGTGGCCTAGTGAGATGCCCCAGTAGGGCATATGAAAAGAATTATTTGACCAGAGGTGGTTAAAATCATGAGCATAGTGAGGTGCCCTAGTAGCATAGGTCTGAAAATAATGATTTACCCAAATGTGGTTATAATTCCCTAGTAGGGTGGATAGATAAAAAAAATGATTTGCCAAAAGGAGGTTATAATCATTGGCATAGTGGTTTTCCCTAATAGGGTGGATGGAAGCATGATATAATTTATGTTTGACCCAGTAGGGAAAATAGAGAAAGGGGTCTTATGTATGAAATCTATACTAATGGAATAAGAGTAAGTTGACGTAAAAGATAAACATGAATTTGGGTTACCTGCTAGTATGGAGATGCATGTCATAACTAGAAGGGATTACTATTCATATGTTAGTTAATTACTCTACATTTGGGTAGTGTTAGGGTAGGTCAAGAATTTTCTATGTGTGAATAAGGAGAAGTACTGCTTACTACATTGTTTGATAGATTCTTTGGCTTGATTTTGACATAGCTTAAGATATGATATATTATAGTTATAGATAACTATGATAACATTGTGTATCTAAATCAGAGAAAACTTAGTTTAAATGCAAGTACAAATCACTTAGGTATAAGATATGAATAATCAAATCCAAAATGAATATACTACAATAAACTAAGTATAGGAATGTACACTAATTCACAACTCAAGTACAAAATATGGGTAATCAAGATACAAGTGTAAATAAAGTGTAAGAATCTTATAACAATAGATAAACAAAAAGGTAAAAAAGGCAAATATAAACAAGATAAACAAACAATCAATCAAATAAACAAACATAAAAAATAAACAACAATAAAACACCAATAAACAAACAATAAAACATTAATAAATAAAAATAAACAAACAAAAAAACATCAATTAAAAAAAAAAACACCAACAAAAATAAACAAACATGGTCACAAATAAATAAAACACCATAAACAAAAGAAGTAAACAATGCAAAGCAAAGAAAAGTTTAATAAACAAACTATTCTAAATAGATAAAGGAAAATACAAACAATGGTTAATCTTAATGTTAGTAGAAACATAATAAAAATTGTTTGTGCATGTGTAATAGTGGTGTTACTCTTGGTGACAGGGTGACCCCTAAGCTAGATAACAATGGCACCGATATAACAATGTAAGAACAAATAAGACTAAAAATATTGTCCTTAGGCTATAGGGAACAATGCCAAAAAAATAAAATGGGGGAAATATAAGAAAAGTAATGAGTAGTTAAGATGACTCCAAATGCCCTAGGCAAGTGGACACAATCTACATAGTTCCATAGATGCAAGATCCAACATGAATTTTAGGCTAAATATAGTTCTCTCAAGATATGGGATAGAAGAATATAAATGATAAGAAAAAATTGATTGAATTGTAGATTAATATTGGAATGGTCTCGTAAAATGGTGAGTACATAGGAAAAAAGGGGGATTACACTCATAAACATGAAAGCGTCAACACAAATAAATTTCATGAGCATGAGAGTATGGTGTGGGCTAAAACCACACTAAAAGGCAATAGGAAACTGATCAGACAAGAGTTGGGTTTGTAATGCTTACTATGTCTAAGTCTAAGAGTGAGAATAATAAAGGTTGATGACTCACAAAATGATGAGAACATAAATAAGTTATAAAATGGTGAGAGCATTTTTGGATACAAACTTAAATGAAAGAATGATCCAAAAGAATGGTGAATAAAATCAATCACCAAAACTGATTGAGTTGACTCTAAATGCATTAGGTAATTAGACATTACTTACATATTCCCATGGACACAAGATCCAATGTGAACTTTAAGACAAATATAGTTCTCCCATGAATGGGATGAAATATGATAAAAAAATGGAACAAGCAAATGGAAATGGTCATGAAAAAATCTATGAGAATACGTCAATTATACTTGCTAACTAGGAGATGCACATCTTGACTGGTGAGGATACAATGTGAATGGTTATCCATACATCCATGTTTTTGGGTTTTTTAAAGCATCTCAACTCAATGGAGAATGATGAGACATTGAATGGGCAAACTCATAAAATAATGAGAGCGTGGCTTAAAGATGCTTGCAAAATGGTGAGAGCATTCAAACTTAAATTAATCAAAAAATGATAAGAGCATGGGAAAGGGATGATTGAGTTGACCTCAATGTAAATTTAGTGATGCATACATAGTCTTGAATGATACCTCAAGTCACTGTAGTAACTCTTTATATTGGAAGAATCTGATTAGGTAGCAAAGTGTTCATGATTTAAGTAAATGTCATAGTATAGTATATGCAACAATGTGGATAAAAGTGGAGTTGTTCCTAATTTACCTAAAAGTATTTATAATTTAGAAATAATGGCATGGGTCAATGATACTAATTTTACCAAAGGAAGTTATAATTAGTAGCATTGGGAATGAGATAGAACATGACAATAATGAAGAATACAATTGTCAAACCACTTTCATACTACCCCATGATACTACCTATTTGTGAAATACTAAATCAACTACTAAAAAATCATCTAAATCCACTCTCTAAAGGTGCCTAAAGATCCAATGGATAGAAACCAAAGTCAAAAGGGGGGTAAGGAGGGTAAAACAACTTCAGTTAATAGGGAAGGTATGGAAGGAAAAGTATACAGTATGGTATAAGGAAGGTGATATTACAATACATAATAAATAATCCTCATAGACAATATCTCATGTCTCTTAAGATAAACAACACTTGAGATGTATTATGTTCATGGTCTCATCAAGTTCATCTCCTTTTAGTGTAGCTAACCTGTAAGCTCCAAATCCATAATTAGAAATAATGACTTAAGGGCCTATCCAATGAGGCTTGAACTTACCTTTAATCTTTTTATCAGCCATGGTGTTCTTCTAGTTTTATTTTAAGACAAGATAAACAAGATTAAACTCTGTGCTTGACATGCCAGTTATATTGACCACATAGTCAGTTACGATAAGCTTAAAGACTGTTAACAATAGTAATGCATTTTTAATCCAGTAACCTATAGCTCTTATAGATGAGATAATCTATAATCATCATCATCAATGATATGATTTAATGAGATATGTAGAGAAGGCAACTTGACCTCGATGGAAATAATGGCCTTAGTGCCATAAACAAGGGAATATGATGTGTCTCTTTCTATAATATGATAATTAGTACATTAATCCCAAATGGCATTGAAGATTTGCAAATGCCAATCATGGCCAACATCATTGATAATATTCTTAAGAATATTGACAATGGTATTATTATATGCCTCTACTAAGCCATTACCTTATGGGTAATATGCAGTGGAAAAGTGTTGGGTAATGTTAAACTTGGCATATAGTTCTTTGACATATTTATTTTTAAATGATCTACCATTATTAGATATAATGTCAGATGGGATACCATAGTAAAAAATGAGATGGTTGAAAATGAATTTGTAAATTTGTTTTCTAGTCACGTAAGTGAGGGGTATAACTTCAACCCACTTAGTGAAATACTCAGTGGTGATAAGGATTTGTTTATGGCCATCTGAGGAGGTAGGGTTAATCTTCCCTAAAATATTGAGTCCCCACATTAAAAATATCCATGGTTTAGTAATTTATTTGAGTGTTTTGGCTAGATCATGAATCAATTTTGCATGCCTCTCACATTTGTTACATCTTTTTATATAAGCAATTGCATCTGCTTCTAGAGTTAGCCAACAATAAAAAGTACATAGGATATTTTTAGCAATGATATCCCCACTATTATGGGTTCCACAAATGCATTCATGAACTTCCCTCAATGCTAATGTGGCTTTTGACTAATTCAAACAATGAAGTAGAGTTTCATCAAAGCTTCTATGGTAAAATGGTTGGGCCGAGTATGGTATATCGAGAGGCTTGGTGTGTGAAAGTTTTTTGTTGTTTTCATGAAAGGTCTAATGTAAGGATTTAGTTGTGAAGGTATTTAAATAAGTCTAAATACCAAATAAAACTGAGACTAATAATATCATAAATCATTTCAATAGTTGAAGGTTCATGAGTAAGTGCTAGAATATGTTCAATGAGGAACTGGTAGTCTTTTTCCTTGTTTGTGTTATGGATCAAATAACTAATGGTATCCATGGCATCTGTTGCTTTGTTATCAGCCCATGGTTTATGTTCAAACTAAATGTGGGAAACATAATACTTGAGAATGTCCACCATGGCCTCATATGGTACCAACTTATCATATTTAATATAGAACTAGTCTATAACCTAAATGATGATTAGCTGAGAATCACCATGAACCAAGAGTGTTGAATGTTCCATTATACCATTTAACAAATCCCTTCGATGAGTGCTTCATATTTAACCATGTTATTGGTACAAGGAAATCTAATAATAAATGATTTGGGAATAAGATCCCCTTGTGGCGTAATCAATAACAATCTAGCCCCTAATTCATGAGATGTGAATGACCCATCAAAATATAGCTTTTATTGCTACTCTTCAGGAGGTGTTCCTATGATAATCATGATGTACTCATCTGGGAATGCAAAAGTAAGTCATTGAGTATTTGAAAAGGAAGCTTTAACAAGTTGATCTGCAAGTAATTGTCCCTTATTAACCTTTTGATTGACATAATCAATCTCAAATTCACTTAGAAGCATGATCCACTTAGCCATGCAGCCTTGTAAAGCTATTTTTTATAGTAGATACTTGGGTGGATCTACTTTGAAAATGACTATGGTCTTGTTGTTAAGAATATAATGATGTAACTTCTAGGCTATAAAAATCATAGCTAAATAAGCTTTTTTAATTGGCATATAGTTATTTTCATAAGCTACCAGTGTACGGCTTAGATAATACATGGTGTATTCTTTCCTTTGTTCATCATGTTGGGATATAAGTGCCCCTAGGTCATTATTAGTGGTAGATAGGTACATTAGGAATTGCATCCTTAGCATTGGTGTGAATAAAATAGGTGGATTGGCTAGGCATTCCTTCAGGTGATCAAAGGATTTCTAACATTATGCATCCTAAACAAATATAATACCTTTATTCATTAAATGAGTGAAAATATGGAAATTATTAGCCAAATATGAAATGAAGCATCTAATAGATCAGATTTTACCCTAAAAGATGGTAACATTTTGGTAATGTTTTCTACCTTGGCAGGATCAACTTCAATGCCTCAATGAGAGACAATAAAGCCTAATAATTTTCCTAAAGTGACATAGAAGATGCACTTCTCGGGATTAAGTTGAACCTTGTGCTCATGAATCCTTTCAAATATCATTTGTATTATGGCTAGATGATCTACATGGGCCTTATATTTACCCTTGTTGACATAGTCTTTGACAATATCATGCATCATGTCATGGAATATAATGGTCATATCCCTTTGGTAGGTTACCCCATCATTCTTGAGGATGAATGACATGACCTTATAGCAAAATGTTCCCTAAGGAGTGTTCAATGTTGTTTTGTGTCAGTCCTCTAGCATAATTTTGATTTGAATATATCCTGAAAAGCCTTTCATGAGGGAAAACATTTCATACCTGACTATGGAGTTAACTGTCATGTCGATATTTGGTATAATAAAGTCATCCTTCGGGTATACCTTATTGATGTCTTTAAAATCAGTGTATATTTTTATACATTATATCTTTTTACTAACAAGGATAATGTTTGAGAAACACTTTGAAAAGTTGATCGGTCTGATGCATCTTGCTTCCAAGAGTTTCTCCAACTCTTTCTTAACTAACATAACAATACAAGGATTCATATTACATATTTTATACTTAATGAGTTTGTCATCAAGATGTACAATGAGATGGTGTACAACCAAGGTGGGGCCTAAACTAGGCATGTCTAAATAAACCCATGCAAAAATGTCAATAAACTCCCTCAAAAGGGCAATAAAAACTTCACATTCCTCCTCTGTGAAGGACATGGATAATTTGATCCACTTTGGGTCTTCTGAAGTCCCAATGTTGAATTTTATAGTATCCTCTACTAGGAGAGTCAATCCATCTTCTATAATAGTTGGGAGGGATATAAATTGGCTTGCAATGATAAAGTCCTCTAGTTGGATTGGTTCTTCAAGTTCTAAGCAAGATGATTTTGAACCAACCAATGGTAGTAATAGGCATGTAACAAACATTATAGGACATTCTCAGATAGCTTAATCAAATGCATGATGTTATTTTGTACTAAAATCATACCTAAAATCAAGTTCATTATTGGTGGTCTCTTGAGCTTCATTCAAACAAGGGTGAACATGCCTATCTAGTGGTGCCTAAAAAGGTTTTCACTAAGATATTGGAATTTTTATTTAATTTTACCCTAGTCCAAAAATTCCTCAAAGAGGTTTTCAATTTGGGCCCTCAATGTTTTATTCTTATGTTTTTGGCTAAGGGTGTTTACCCGCTCTCCAAAATAGGTTACAGGATCTAGTTTGATAGATAACCCTTATTTGTGGTCTCCTAACAAAACATTATCTCTTAGACCCAAAAAACCATAAAAGGCCTCATCATTCTCTAACTTGTCTAAAGGTACCATGGATTCTTGTTTGTCCTAATCTATAAGTTAAGGATGATAAAGGGTAAGTGGGAAATGTTAGATTATTAGTGTGACGGTATAAATGGTATATGGGTCAAATAAGTTAGTACTAGAAATATCTTCGTATATGCTATGATCAAACTCTACTTCATTGTCAAGATCATCATTACTAGTCATTAGCGTAGGAAAAGAAATAAAATATGTGGGGTCACCCCTAAGAGGTTTAAATCCAATACCAAGAGTTCATTCATATTTAGTCATAGAAATGGGTTCAATAGTACCCTATTGATTTACCCCTAGACCCTACCTTCATATGCTTTGTTATTCATAATACTGTTAGGGATGGGATACTTTGTAATTCAGTATCAATCAACCAATTTATCATTATATAACCAAGAATCATCATTGGCAATTGGGTCCTATTCTTGGCTAGTGGCTGACATGAAAATAATAGGTGTTGGGCTATGAAGCTTTATTTTTCATTTTGTCCCGTTCCATATAAATTAGATTTGCTTTAGGTCTTCCATAAGATTTGGATTTCTATGGGAGCTTGGTTATATGGAAGGTGTCATGGATAAAATACTTTCCTAGACCATTATTTGAAATGATAAAATGATTAGACATTTCAATAGGAGGTGTATGTGAATTTGAGGCAAGGCTATCACGGTCTATGTGATTGGTCTTTGATAATTCAACAACTATATATTTGTCTTTATCCTTCCTTTGTACTAGTTTTAGACAAAAATGGTAATTGTAACTTTAATATTTGACCTCTAAATGCTTGTAGTGATCATATGGATGTAAATATCCTTAGATGGTTACCTCCATCCTAGAGTGAGGAAACTTGATACACTAGTGCAAGGTTGAAGATATTGCATGAATTTCATGTATCCATGGTCCACCCAAAAGTAATTTGTATGATAAATCCAGGTCTAACACATGTAAAAGTGTATCACGGGTCAAAGGTCCAACAATCACTAAAAAACTAATGGTTCCTTATGATTCCCACTCTTCATTATCATAGGCCTTGATAGTAATAGTCTATGGCTGAAGGTTAGCTACTATATATCCCAAATGCTTGAATAGTTTCAAAGACACAATATTCAGGCCTGATCCATTATCCATGAGGAAATGTTTAAATTTATGCCACATCATAACAACTTAAATTTATAATGGGTTATTATAGAGAGGGCCAAGGGCTGACATATCACTTTGGTTGAAGGTCAATTGTTGGCTTGGGCTAATTGTGTGACCAAAGCTTGAATTTTTTTCTAGTGTAATGTCATTTAACATTTAGGATTGGCCTATGAGGTTTATAATAATATTCTTGTGGATGGTAGATGTACACAAACAAACCAAAATAGAGAGTTGTGCAGTTGTATTTTGGAGTTGTTCCATAATATGATACATTTTTTTATTAACAGTGGTAATTGGCTTACTCCTAGCTCACATAGTGGGTTAGATTGGCTCATTAGTAGGGGTTGTGGGCCTAGGAAGATGATTTTAGAATGTTAAGTTGTGATTGTGCAATATAGATTAGGTACAAGATCATCATAACTAAAAAATGATGGAGATGCACTAGAGAGGATAGTTATTGATTGCTAGTGTGCTTGGTTGTGATCACAAAGAAATGAAGGGTTATCAAAATAGGGTCCTAAAATGGTAATCCTTGGTGTTGTTTCAGTTGGTTGTGGTCACAGGTCAAGGAAGGATTACCAACATTGGTAGGTTGATTGAAATTGTTAGATAATGGTCCTAGTTTTTTGACATTTTATCTAATATTGATGGTAATGGTAGATACATGACCACCCATAATATGACCTATAAATTTATCATATTCATGTGTAATTACATGATAAGTTTGTTGGTTATTGAGGTCATTCTAGCCTTGGTTCCATCCATTTTATGATTTATATTATTGTTGTTGTGGTCCTCATTGTTATTATTGTTGACTAAAATTTTTATGTTGTGGGAAAGGATTTTGGTAGATACCCATGTTGTAATTTTAAGTAGATGCTCTATTATCCAACTAGATCTCTCTATTTTATAACATATTCTGAATAAGGTGCTTCAACTGCATATAACTACATATAGAATATCCATGAACATGATGGTATTCATATAACTCATGCTCGTTAGACCAATCTAGATAAGGTATTCCTTTGAGAAAATGTTTTAGAATATGTTATATCCCCAACCAATAGTGACTATAGAAAGACAAAAGCTCTGATACCACTGTAATATCCCCAACCAATAGGGACTATAGAAAGACAAAAGCTCTGATACCACTGTAATATCCCCAACCAATAGGGATTGTAGAAAGACAAAAGCTCTGAATTGCTTTTCTGTGTATTCTGATTTTTTGTATGAAATAAGAACAAATTGTGAATTTTGCAAAATAATTTCCAAATAAATAAATAAACCACAATATTATCTCTTAACTGGCAAATCAATGATCGTATTATTCATCCAGATGATTACAATAGAAGTCCTTTGTCATACATATAAAAATAATATTAAAATACTATCTTAAAAACCTAAATTTTTTGCAAATTGGAAATAAACCCTGGATTTGGTTCGTCTCAGGTTGCTGTGTTAAAAACACAGTCACTGTCATCAGTTATTCTTCCACTATCGATGGTATAACACTCTAAAAACTATCGACATTGGTCTATGATGACCTGGGTTAGCCGATGTCAGTCGATATCCTGCCAATGTCAGTTTCTGAATTGATCGATGTTGGCCATTGTACTTCTCACGACACTTTTTGACTTGATGCAGAATGGTATGGATTTGTATAGATCTGTATGGATCCTGTATAAAAGCTAATTGAAAATAGTATGGCCTATATGCTATACTCCAGATCTTGAAGAAATATAGCCTAATACAAAAGATCTTTATTCTGAACAATTACTCAAACAAAACCTAATGAAATAAATACCTGTAAACCTCTGTGATAGCTTTTGTATGAAGTTATCTCTCAATTTGGCAATAGATCGGCTCATCTCTCACAACCTCTGAATTGCACACACTAAAGAGTGGGTGTTCTCCAATGCAACTGGAATACAGGAAACCCTTGGCTCCTTCTTCTCAGAAAAACTTAGCAAAATTCTTCAATATCAAAATTAATAATAATTCATCTCTCTCCCATGAGAAACCCTTATACCCTCAAAAAGGTATGCTTGCCCTAATTAGGGTTTCTTAAATTAGAATTAGGGTTTCTTAAATTAGACCAAATAATTAATATTTAATTAAATCAATTAAATATTAATATCTCCCTTAATACATGTTTGATCCTCGAACTGACTGAAGCTGGTGAATCAAGGAGTAATTTTGCATATGACCATACCAAAATAAGGGTGCTCCGCTGCATGTCAAATATCCCTGAATAATAGGAGCTTAGGCAAACTTGTTTGAAAGAGCCCAAATGAAAATCAACTATATAAATTTTGCTAATTGAAGCCAAGCCAAGCTCCATTATGACCCTCTATCCATCCTATCAGCCTATGAGGGTCGTATAATAGGCTAACCATCAACTCTAAACATGTCAACTAAAAAGGGGACATGACAATCCACCCTTCCTAAAATTGCTTACCCTCAAGCAATCGTTGAATGATAAACCAATCAATCCACCTAGATCCCATATGTAATCATGATCTATGCTGCTGACAATCATCGCAAGCTCCTATAATATCCTCTAAAAAATGTGAACAATACCAACTGACTATATGCAGCTGTCTCTTGTACCCACTACAATCATTAAATCTAAAGTGTGAATGCTAGACATACTCATATCAACATGTGACACAACTGTAGAAGAAAGCTGATTCCCTACCACATGTGCTACCCCCTGAATTGTACTCACCTCAAGACAAGGCTCATCCACATGTCTCTCCTGTATTGGTGCCAATGTGCACTCAGTAGTGCACTCTCCCATATTGTGTGGTATGAGTCTCTCCATCTGATGAAAAAACATATGTTTGAAGTTGCTGCCCCGTATTGCCTTAAGAATATGTGTCTTCCCACCAACATCAAAATGAACCTCCATGTCCTTGAGATGAAGAGTGACTTCCTCAAGGGAATGAAGCCACTTTATACCCAAGACTAATTTTATATCCCCCATGTTCACCACATAATAATCAGCCTTGAACTCATAGTTGTTCAAGTGCAATGGGAGGTCTCTAATCATCCGCTCACACCTAAGAGTGTGACCGTTGGCTACCTTAACTCTAATTCCCTTAAAATCCTTGGTAGTGAGCCCACGCTTCTCCACAAATCTAGTATCTATAAAATTATGTGTGGTCCTTATATCAAGAAGGGTGATGACCTTCTGTCCTGCCAAAACTCCACAGAGTCTGAATGACTCATCCGATTGAATACTGGATAGGCATTCCTCCTGTATGTGAAGCTCTAAATCTACCTCTACCTTAGGCTCTGAATCCTCTACCTCTGCCCCCTCAGAACTATCCTGCTGATCAGAATCCTCTGAATTCAAATCCTCATAATAAGCCCACATCACTCTATTGGCCTTGCCCTTAGGCCTCAAAGGACAATTGTGATTGGCATCATAGGGACCTTTGCAATAGAAGCAAAGCTTCTTCTTACGTAGATTGTTAAGAGCCTCTCGATCCAAAGGTGGTGCTGCTGGATTTGCCTTCGAATCATTCTTAACACCCAATTTATCTATGTTAAAATATGGTCTCTCTCTATTATTATTGAAGACCTTATTGTCCCTAGATGAAGAAGTACCTCCTGAGTTAGATTTACTGGATGGGGCTGCCATCTCCATACTACGGGCCTTCTTCATAGCTATCTGTAATGAAGGAGGATTAAAGGCTTTGATCCAACCTCTCAATGGTTCGGTCAATCCCTCCATGAAGAGCACTACAAGTCACCTCTCTAAAATATCAAGCACCATAACTGATAACTTTTGGAAGTCACCAATGTAAGACTCTAGACTGCCACTCTGGTGCAACTGAGCCAACTCCTTAAAATAAGATTCTAGATCCTTCCTGTCAAAATGCTCCACCAGTCTATCCACAAACTCCTGATAAGATGTGATTCGATCATGATGGAGTGTCACCATCCCGTGGTGCCACCAATCGTGAGCTACTCCCTCAAGATGTAGTGTCACATATCTGATAGCATCTCCCTCAGCCATCAGACGCAATGTGAAAAATGTGTCTAGCTTACTAATCCAGGCCTACACTGTGACCTTGCCACTATCGTCAAACATCGCTAGTGTGAGCCTACTCATAGCATGCTTCAGATCATTATTCTAGTGTCTAGGTCTCCTGTCTTGTCTAACCAATCTGTAGTGCTCTCTCCTTTGATTAACAAAATGATCAAATGACATATTATCCTAAACTTGAGGAGTTAATAAGTCCCACTCATCTTTTGTAACCATGAGAACATCTGCAAATAGGGAATATTCTACCTCCTCCTCTGTTGGAACCTCTAGTTCTTCTTAAACAAACGTAGGGCGTGTAGGTCTATCAGTTGTTCTAGAGTGGGCCTGCTAGGTTATCTGATTAATAGTAGCACTCCTGTTATCTCCTTGTTCCCCATTCTGTCTATTAGGTGGGTTCATCTTCCTTACCATAGTAGTAAGTGCCTATAGTGCCTGTGTCATCTCATGGTAGAGTTCTCTGGTATCTTGTTCATCATTATGTTAGTGGCCCCTGGGTGGGCTACCCTCACGCCTGTCACTCATGGTGATTGGTTGTTATTCTAACACCTAGGTACCTTCAAGCAAGGCTCTACTGCGTGTGTTGTACCTGTGTGGTCCCAACTCTTGTGGTTGCATAAGATCTATAAACCCTCAGGATGGCATGATTTAGCTTTGATCTACCCAACAAGATGGCAGGAATTTGGCTCTGATCTACCCAACAAGATGGCAAGAATTTGGCTCTAATCTATCCAACAGGATGTCAGGAATTTGGCTCTGATACCACTATTATATCCCCAACTAATAGGGACTATAGAAAGATAAAAGCTCTGATACCATTGTAATATCCCCAACCAATAGGGACTATAGAAAGACAAAAGCTCTGATACCACTATAATATCCCCAACCAATAAGGACTGTAGAAAGACAAAAGCTCTGAATTGCTTTTCTGTGTATTCTGATTTTTTGTATGAAATAAGAACAAATTGTGATTTTTGCAAAATAATTTCCAAATAAATAAATAAACCACAGTATAATCTCTTAACTGGCAAATCAATGATCGTATTATTCATCCAGATGATTACAATAGAATTCCTTTGTCATACATATAAAAATAATATTAAAATACTATCTTAAAAACCTAAATTTTCCACAAATTGGAAATAAACCCTAGATCTGGTTCGTCTCAGGTTGCTGTGTTAAAAACATAGTCACTATCATCAGTTATTCTGCCACTATCGGTGGTATAACACTCTGAAAACTACCGACGTCGGTCTCTAGTGACCTGGGTCGACTGATGTCGATCGATATCTTGCCGATGTCAGTTTTTGAATCGATCGATGTTGGCCATTGTACTTCTTAGGGTGCTTTCTAGCCTGATGTAGAATGGTATGGATTTGTATAGATCTGTACGGATCCTGTATAAAAGCTAATTGAAAATAGTACAGCTTGTATGTTTTACTCCAGATCTGAAGAAATATAGCCTAATACGAAAGATCTTTATTTTGAACAATTACTCAAACAAAACCTAATGAAATAAATACCTATAAACCTCTGTGATAGCTCCTGTATGAAGTTATCTCTCAAATTGGCAATAGATCAGTTGATCTCTCACAATATCTGAATTACACACACTGAAGAGTGGGCATTCTCCAATGCAACTAGAATATGAGAAGCCCTTGGCTCCTTTTCAGAAAAACTTAGCAAAATTCTTCAATATCAAAATCAATAATCATTCATCTCTCTCCCATGAGAAACCCTTATACCCTCAAAAAGGTATGCTTGCCCTAATTAGGGTTTCTTAAATTAGACCAAATAATTACTATTTATTTAAATCAATTAAATATTAATATCTCCCTTAATACATGTCTGATCCTCAAACTGACTGAAGCTGGTGAATTAGGGAGTAATTCTGCACATGACCATACCAAAATAAGGGTGCTCTGCTGCATGTCAAATATCCCTAAATAATAAGAGCTTAGGCAAACTTGTCTAAAAGAGCCTGAATGAAAATCGACTGTAGAAATTCTGCTAATTAAAGCCAAGCCAAGCTCCATTATGACCCTCTATCCATCCTATCAGCCTACGAGGGTCGTATAATAGGCTAACCATCAACTCTGAACATTTCAACTAAAAAGGGGACATGACAGAATAGACCAACTAATCAAATTGGCCATGACTAATTTTTAAAACACTACTTCATTAGGATCACCTAAGGCACTAAAAACTCTAGGAGTAGGTCTTCTTCTTAGAGGAGGGGTTTATAAAGGAAGTGGCTATAGCATTTAAGAAATTGGTCTGGGTTAAGGTATAGAATAAACTTGATGGATAGGCTACATTTATGGAATAAGCTACATTTAATGCATAGGTTGAGTAGATGGTGTTTGCAGTATAGGTTGAGTAGATGGTGTTTGTAGCATTTGAACATGACGTGACCTAGTGACTCTAATACTGACAACATTTTTGTTGTGGTTATATTACTTAGGTTTTTCATAATTATTATCTAGATTGGTTACATATGCTTGTACTTGGACTGGGATAGGGTTTTGACTTGGGCTTGAATTTTGTTTTTAGATCTGAATTTGGTTTTAGTTTAAAGAATACAACTTGACAATCCATTTGTTGATGAGGACATTTTCAACCCGTATGATTTTTTCAATGATCTCCTTGAATGTGTGAGAACACTAAAGATCAAAGTGATAAGCTATTTCACTATGTATATTTATGATAAACACAATTGCCAATAATTTGTCTGGTAGGTTAAGGGTGAAGAGAATAAAAATCACCCTTCATCTCTATAATTAGCTCACAAAACTCTCACCAACATTATTTTTAGCCTGACTTAAATCCACTACTGAAATCTCATGCTTGATATCATAGGATAAATGTTGTACAAAATTATCTAACATATCATCAAAGTTAGATACCGAGTTATTTGGCAACTTAAGAATCCACTCCAGAACCCATCTAGCTAGAATTTGAGGAAAAAGAATAAATATGTAGATGTCACTATAGGCCACTAAATGGAAAACAACAAAAAACCTTTTAGATGATCTATAGGGTGTCCTTTACTCTTGTACTTTTAAAATTTAGGTGGCTTATAACTTAGAGGAAATGGTATCTAGATATAATCCATGTTAAATGGGTATGAACACATGTCATCTAATTTTAACTTCTTAGTTTATTTTCCTATCTAAATGGCTAAACTTGCATCTTTCATATGTTACAGTTCTTGGGCTAAGAAACTTGATAGCATAGTTGGTTGTGGTTGTGGATGGGTGGTCAAAGGTGGATTACCTTTACTGAGGCATAATGGGGGAATGGAGTATTGTGGAAAGTTGGTTTGATGGACAAATTGACCAAGAATATGCATCCATGCATTATGATTAGGCTATTGATACTACATATGTTGGTAAATATTATGGTTTATATTTAGAATATGGCTTTGGGTTTTAGGGAATTGTGATTGTGATGAAAGTATGTGGATTTGTGGGAGGTATTATGTCTGCTGAGTTAGAGTAGGAACTTGATGTCGACTAGTTGAACCCACTTCTATAAATGGTACTTGTTATTGACTAAGGTCTTATCTTTGAATATGTGGCACTTAATGGCTAAAATTAAATGATTGCCTAATAGGTAGTTATTGGATATTGACACCTCTTTTTTGAATAAACACATGTTGTAAATTAATGCTTGTTGGGTGTTTGATATTTGTTGTTGACCAATAGGAATACATTGTTGACTAGACAATATTTATGACTATTTAGGTACATTAGTTTGAGTTTATTATGCTAGAACATTTATTTCCACCTATTGAGATGGCATAATATTCTTCCTTTATCAAGGTGGTAAATTGGTCTATGTCTGTGGCCATGAAATATTAGTTATTGCTTGTTGAGGTAGGGTGACATTCATCACTTGTTGAGGTAAAACATTGGTTGGTATTTGATTACTTATCCCTTATTATTATGTGCTTGAATAAACAACTGGTTGAGGAGTGGGAGTAACCTACTGAGGTTAGGAACTAGGCATTCCTACCCCCTGTTATTGGGGATTACCCATAATATTGGCAACACGCACTTATTATTATGGATTTTTGTGTGGTGTAAGTAATCCATATTATCTTGAATTAGAATAAATTTACATGTTATCCATTGTATTTGGCACATGGTCTTGAGTAGAATTCACAATCACTTCTTCAATTAATGGGAAATTAAACATGTCACCTAAGGATACACTTTGGGAAAATGGGTTCACACCCAAATTAGGATGAACCAAAAAATCAATTAGTACTCCTATTGAAGGAGTTAGCTTTATAAGCAAGGTACTCAATATATCCATAATGTTGAAATTTTGTGCTAGATTAAGATAAGTGTGAAATGCTTGTTGTGTTTACATGAATTGGTCCACCATGGGTCCCTTTCCATTTTTAAGAATATTTGGATCTTAGTTTGACATTGGTATGAGTGCTTGATGGTAACTAGTAGAGGCATGTTTGATGGTTCTAGTATAAGGTGCATTATGAGGCACTCTAACTAGAATAGGTATGTTTTCAAGGGGAAAGTCTTATAAAAACTTGGCCCTTACCTCTATGGATATAACCAAAACCTCATCCTTGTTTTTAAGTAAGTGATGATTAAACAAGTATGGGTTAGAGGTTGATGGAATGATAACATAGTAAGGCTATTATTGGACTTGTTCGATAACAGATAGCACACTAGCAAGGTATTGATCTATTTGATTTTATTCCTAACCTAGATAAGGAGGTGTATTAACTAGGTAGTGTTCTAATGGATCTTGGACTTCTTATTCATATTGAGTATTGTAAGGGGGATATGGATCTGTCTCACAAACCATGTCTTCACCATATTGGTCTTGAACAAAGGCATCATTTGTGACTATGCTTTCATAATGTAGATTATACATGGTCTCACTACATATGTAACAAGGCATATCTAAATCCATGACTAACGTCTCACAAAGAAAATGTCTAGAGTTCAAAAAACTCTTGAAACATAGTCTAAAAAGATTGGTTGATGCTTGGTACATCCTAAAACCTAGTCTAGATGGAAAACTTGGTTTATTGTTTGAAATAGTTTAAACTTGGCTTAGAATGGAGTTTTTCCCCAAAATTGTCAATGGTAAGCTTGGTATAAAATATCCCCAAAGTCTAAGGTTTTTCACATAAATAATCAAATGAAAGGAAAATTTGAATCCTAGTTTTTCCAAAGTGTTTCAAACAAATATAATCTAAGTCTAAAAATGAAAAGGTGCTAGGTATTTGGTAAAAAAGCAAAAATCTAGACTTTAAAATAAAATAGGTCCAAAAACTATAAGGCAGTGTTAAGTCTTTTTTAAGAATTCAAAAATCTATAGTTTGAAAAAAACCAGGTCTAAAAAATGTAAGGCGATGCTAGGTCTTTGGTAAGAAGGAATAAAGTGTTAGGTGTGCAGCTTGATTGTCTTCCAAGATCAAATGTTAGAATTTTGATGTTATTTAATTGAGGTTTTAGGTCCCATTATTTGTATCCCTAATGGAACAGGGGGTTATAAGGGGGGGGGATTTTGTAGTCAATTTGGGCTATTGATTAAAGGTTTCCAGATTTGATGGTAGAGGTTATGCTTAGGTGTTTTTTTCCCTAAAATATATTAATACATGGTTGAGATGAAAAATGAAAGAGATTACACACAAAGAGGAGGCATAAAAGGTAGAGAGGTAACAGGGTTTGTTATAGGATTTGTTTCTCCCTTGTATTGCTAGAAATAATATATTAGACAAGTTTGGTGGATGTAGCCCATCTTAGGTGAACCACGTTAAATATGGTGTCTCTTGTTTTGTGCATATTTATGTTTATTTTATATATGTTTGTTTAATTCATTTCATAGTTTCTCTTGTATGTGATTTGGGGATAATCTGAGTTTTAATTTATCCTAACATAAAGATAGATGTTAAAACACACTAGGTCAAAGTAAAAACTTACAATTAATTTAACTCTAAGGTAAACATTTCAAAACACTTTGACTCAATCTTGGCACATGGATTTTAAAAAAAAATTGACCTTAGTATAATACATTCTCTAGGCACAATAATTTAATAACTAATTGGAAAAGTCAACCTTAAATAATCAAAATAAGAGCGATGAGTAAATAATTTAAGCCCAAGTGGTAAGCAAGGCTCCAATGTGAACTAATTTCACTTAGGAAAATACTTAAAAAGAGAGTTTCAACCTTAGTTCAAGGAGATAAATTCACTTGAGGCACATGGAAATAAACCACCTCCTTGATATAGGTAAAATGGTCTTCAAATAAATCAAGGAACTAATCCAAGTTATATAATTCAAAGGTGAGGTAAACATCTAAGCCAAAATTAATCAAGACATAAGTGTAGATTGATCAATTTTGAATTTAAAATTCACAAGACAAATTCTAAACTTGGTTTAAAAGACTTGGATATTTCAACTTAAGAACACCCTAAAACCAAAGGGATGGCATAATGACACCATTTTTAGACCAAAGGTACAACTGACTTCAAATTTGGTTTGAAACAAGGCAACACTTTTGGAATAACATGAGCAACACAATAAAAGTCCTTCAATCAAATGGTATTACAATGGTTTTGGATTAAAAAATCCAAGGAAAACACTTGGGACAAAATAGGTAGTGTAAGAAAACCCTATTTAAACAAGTGACATACACAAATGTTTTTGGGATAAAAAGTCTAAAGCAAAAATGTGATACCAAACAGATAGAATAACACATCTTTGGAAAAATTGTGATAAAAACATGTGATGGTTATGATTAATTTTGAAAAAATAAATAATTTATAGTCTCAAAACACACATGTAAATTAAATATAATAAAAATAGTCCAAATGGCTTGTCCTAACCCTATAACTGACACATATGTGCATAACTTCTACCAAAGTTTCCATCGATATACTAATGTTTATGAAGAATTAGGTGTTAATATAAAAATTAAAGTACAAGTGTAGGTAAAGTGTTTATTCATCCCTTTGTCTCTCAAGCATTGGTACATGGCACAAACTTAGAGTGAGTATCCCTTAAAATTTGTCAAGAAATTCTTTGGCAAGTGGGGTTGACTAAAAATTTATAAGTTTTGAATGTACTAGATGGTCCCAAGTGTGGTTAACACAAGGGAATAAACATGTTAATTGGGTTTGTACCTAATAACTTAATATGCAAATGTCTATTCCTTTTCATAGAAACTCCAACCATATACTTCTTAGTAGAGTCTAATGTTTAGCAAGACTTGACCCAGGTTTTCATTAGGATCAAAGAGGCTAATCACTCAATCCCTTGGTAATCTTAGTATCACGTGCCCTAATTTATATACCCTATCATAGATCAAGGTTGGTACAATGTTGAGAGATGAATCCTTAGGTAAATTCACCCCTAAATAACTCATGGGGAGGTGATGAAATCCCACCACAATATTTAATATCCCCAAATGGGAATATTTCTAAATAGAATCAAACTAAAATAATCCAAACACACACTGATGCTAAAAGAATCAAATATGATATCCTTTATTCAAAACCCACACATGTATTGACATGCATACACTCTTATTATCACTTAAAAATTACACAATTCAATTTGACACCATAGACTTGTGAGAAATATAACATTACAAAAATATATATTTTATTTGCTTGTAGAGGTGAAACTAGTCTTCAAGCATTTCAAGAATATATCTATTACAAACATGTGAGAAAACATACATACTGAACCAACTACTAAGAATAATAATAGGAATTACCATAATAATGACACATTCCAACAATTGTAAAACATACACTAAATGAACTCCATATAGCTTCACTAGAACACCTACAAACAACACCACATACACTACACCATTGGATCTACAACTTTGGAAGCACACTCACAATCTTTGAGTGATATTTTCATACTAAATCAAAGGGGTTTCATCCTTTGATCAAATAAACCAAATGGTTTTCATCCATTGATCTCAGTATTCAATGGTGTTTCATCCATATAAGAGTCATGGATGAACACAAGTTCAAACAATATCATGAAAGAGATGTAAATTGTCAAAAGATGGTTTTTATAAAGGGGAGAGTGTATTCATATAAAATGAAGAATTTGGTAACTTGAGTTTGGATAATGACACCCAATCCATAGGCCCATCTTGCTTTCTCTCATGACCCTCACAGGCATGTTTTCACTGATTCCTCATCATCCATAGCCTCCCAGATTGAACCCTTTCAAACCCAGATTACTCTTTTCATGCTTAATATATCCCCCTAGGTCCTGTCAACCATGGATAATATCACCCAAACTTGGAATACAATGCTGAAACCTAAGGTGTCCTATTTTTGGCACTATTGTCCAAGTGCATTTTGGCTTCTAACGGTCATATTCTTCTAAATCCTTATCCTAGTTCATGTCAGCCTAATGCAAATTCATTTAACCCACAATCATTAAATCCCCTATAAAAGTCCATTCAAAGTCCATTTAGAATGACTGACACTCATTTACAAGATAAGCAAAAATACAAGCAAGACCACTCAAGCACTTTTCCCTATTCTCTACATACAACCATCCAATAGTATTTCAATCTTATTCAAATCTTTAAACTAGTACTTATTCATTCTAAGTACACCCAATTTAACATTTACTTGCATTTTCATCACACTATTTCACTAATCACTTCAATGGGAGAACTACATATAGCTTCATCCCTCCTTAGAGTATTGGTATGTAGGCAGTGTGCCCATACACGGGGTGTGAAGTGCATCTAGTGTATCCTTTACACACTAACCCCTCCTCTCTTTTCTCCAAATTTTACATTCAAGTTCAATAAAAAATAAGACCTAGGGTATTAAAGACTAAATTAGGTACACAAAAAGCTTCATGAACTTTCAGGCTTTGATATTTCATAGGCAGGGTTACATAGACCGAACACACAAAAAACCAAAAAATTTAGATCACCAAGACAATAGTGTTGAGATAGGACTACAATGCCAGAACCTAGGGTGTCCCACTTTTGGTGCTCCAATCCAATCAAGAAATGAACTCTAGATTCATATTTTCAATAGTTTCCCAAGCCTACACATAGATTTCTAGACCTTTTCTGAATCGAAACAACACAAAATAAGATAAATTTGATTTTCTCTCTCACTACTATTTTTAGAAAATCCCTAACTACAGTCTAATTTCACAAATCAATAGCCTAATTATTGAACATTATTTACTAATTTTATCTACTCAAACCCATTTATTATTTATGAATTAAGCATCTAATTTTCCAAAAATAATAAATCATTTGGTGAACCCAACTTACTTTGAATTTCACATAAAAACCCTAGGGTAAATTACTAGCTGATTTTTTCCATTAATTTATGAATTTTTTCTTGAATATTAAATTCATAAATTCCTCTCAAATTTTAAATTTTTTAAGTAAATTAATTTTTTTTTCAACCCCTACTTGTATCAACTAGCTCCCAATAATTTTCCAATCATTTTATGAATTTTTAGGTTGCATATTAAAATAAAAAAATCACTTCAAAATTTCAAAAATCCATAGTAATTTTAATTTTTTCTCAAACCCTATTTGCATCTACTAGGTTCCATTAAATCAAACACTTTACCATAAATTTCTGAATTTTTTCTTGAATACTTAACTTAGAAATTCAATTTCAATTTCAAAAATTCATAGTATTCTGACAAAATATTTTTGAAAATCCTTAGTTGCATGTATTAGCTCCTACTTTTCTTCTTGAGGTATCACCTGACATCCATACTCAAATTGAAAAAATGTTGTACATTTATTTACAATTTTTTCTTACATTTCTTACAAATAATAAGGAAACCATAATGTGCCCTATCATGTACATGAATGATGAAGTCTATCATATGTTAGTACAAAGTTTCATCCTTTGCATTTCATGCTTAATTTTCATAATAAGGGATGATATTACAACATTTATTGCTAAAATTACACAATATTTCAATATTACTTTTGCATACTCTCTATCTCTCATATGGAACAATTTTCAAGTTTATCATGCAAAACATGTTAGCAATATTATGCTACAAGTCAAAGCTCTTTACGCATTCAAGCATAATATCATGTTTTCTATCCTTTACTTTCTATTTGTCATATGGAAAAGTCTCTAGATTTATCATACTAAAAACATACAAAATGTTATGTTGCATATCAAAAGTTTCTATGATTTCATGCACAATGTCACATTCTCTATCTCTTACTTGCTATCTTGCCTATGGATTATTCTTTATAAGTATATCTTTGTACATATAATCACTCAAATTACATGCATTTCACTCTACATTCATACTTTTTGCCTTAATGCATATAACTCATTGGCTATTTTTGAGTATCTCCCTATCATTACTAGACACTAACAAACACTAGTGGTTATATCCATCCCTCCTTCCTTTGAACTTGATCCCACACCGACTACCATCTCTATGCCTATAGTAGATCATGTGGTCCACACTATCACCCAAGTTTATGAATGTAGGCAGGTTGATTACACCCATGGCTATAGCTTTCTCACTCAGACTATCATCCTTTCAAACATAGTTTTTATTCTTGAACTCCTTAAACAATCCAATATTTACAAAGATGTGTTGTATATAGCCCTTCATAATACCAGAGTTCCCATTTCAGTCGAACCATCTTATGTTTCATCTATCCTCAACACAATGAAATGGACTGAAGAACATATTTCCTTTGAGAAAGAGGATTTACCCCCACAACACATCATTTCATAAAACATCCCTTTGTATATTGAATTAATAATCAATGATGTAGGGGTAAAATGAGTGTTAGTTGATAACGGTTCAGAACTCAACATCTAAAACATTTCCTTTCTTAAACATCTTAATATATAACCTCACTATCTAGATCATTTTGATATGAACATTAGAGGTTTTGACAACATTAATGGAAATTCATGGGTTAAATAACATTTAATCTCACATTAGGGCATAAGACACTACCAACTACCTACCAAGTCATGCCAAATGACCTCAACTATACTATATTACTTGGTCATCCTTGGATTCATGATATGCATGCAATCCCTTCTACACTTTATGCCTATCTCAAATTTAGTCACAAAGGATACATATACACATGCCCAATCAATAACAAACCTTATAAATACTATCAAGTTGCTAACACTCCACATAATTATATTGCACGCTTTAATCTTGGCTGTTTACCTACATAACCCATTATTCACAATATACCCCCAGACCATGTAACACATCAACACAATCCAAATTTAATAATAGGACTGACACCAAAGCACTAGTTCACCTCACTTTTTACTTAAATGCCTTAATAAAATGGGATATCATGGCAAAGGCCTTAGAAAGCATGAACAAGGAATCATCAATCCTATCTAGGCATCTATATAGCATGGAATGCAAGGGCTAGGATATCAGTTTGCCTATCCTCATAATAAACCATCTTCCACCACTTCAAAACATATCAAGTTTTTTCCACCCACTACATCGGTAGATCACATTGTTAATCATACTTCAACATTATCATTAATCTACCTTGATCTCATTGATGATATGGTTTTCTTAAGACATGTTCACATTAGATGAATTTTCCAACAATGAATCCTTCTTATAATTTCTTGGAGCATATGAGGAGCTCCCATCTTGTTATCATAAAAATAGATTTCCTCATCACACAAATACAGCCACATATTTTTAAGAAATTCTAAACTCACCCTTAGACATACCAATTGATTCAAATGATACTATCCCTACCACTCCTTACACACTTGATCATTCCACATTGCTTAATGAAGAAGCCATAACTTTCAACTTCGGAACCGATCAAGATCCTTACATTGTCTTATTAGTTGTTTCCCTATAAATGGAAGAAGATATAGATATACATCAAACTTTAACAGATTTCCTAGAAAGTTTTGCTTGGTCTTACTCATATATGCTAGGAATTGATACATATATCACTATCCATCATATTCCCTTATACCCAAATGCTAAACCAGTTAAGCAAAAAATTTGCAAAATGCACACTAAGGTGGCTCTCTTGGTCAAAGATGAAATTTAATGCCTCTTAGATGTTAACTTTATTTGGCCAGTAACACACCCTGAATGGATTTATAACATAGTTTCTGTATTTAAACCTAACAAACAAATTTGGTGTTGTTCTAATTCTTGAGATTTAAATAAATCATGCCTAAAAGATGATTTCCCTGTGCCTAATATCTACATGATCATCAATTCTATAGTTGGGTATGAAATTTTATCATTCATGGATGGCTTCATTGGATATAACCAAATCAAAATCACTAAAGAAGATAAAGAAAAAACATCTTTTATAACACCCTAGGGCACATTTTGTTATATTGTCATGCCTTTTAGATTAAAAAATGCTAGATCCACATATCAACATACTATGACACATATATTTCATGATTAATTCACCATACAGTTGAGGATTATGTTGATGATATATTATCTAAATCCAAATAATGACAATATCATGTTATTGATTTATGAAATATCTTTCAATGACTCAGACAATACAATGTCTAATTAAACCCAAATAAATGTGTTCAGAGTTACATTAGGTAAACTCCTAGGTTTCATTATCTCTCAACATAGCATATATGTTGATCTTAATAAAGTCAAATTGATTATTGATATGCCACCTCCCACTAACTTAAAATAACTCTGACCCTACAAGGCAATATCTAATCAATCCACCATTTCATATCTTAGCTTGTTGATAAAACTCAGTCATTTACACGATGACTAAATAAAGATACAAAGTTTATTTAGGACCAAGCTTGTCAAAAATGCTTTGATACAATCAAGTAGTATATTCTTAATCCACTTGTTTTAGTACCACCTATCCCAAACAAGCCTTTCCTACTATATATCTCAGTAATAGATCACACATTAGGAACACTCTTAACATAAAATGATGATCAAAATACAAAATGAGTAGTTTATTACATCAGTCACATATTAGTTGATTATGAAAAAATTACTTTGTAATAGAAAAGCTATGTCTAGCATTAGTTTTTACCACACAAAAACTCTAACATCACATGGTCAATAATGTGACTCAATTTATCATAAAAGCAAACCCCTTAAAGTTCCTACTAGCCAAACCAAATCTTTCTGGTCACATCACAAAATGGGTTATGTTATTAATAGAATTTGACTTAAAAATAGTCCTCCATAAATTAATAAAGGGCCAAATCATTACAAACCATTTCACATTAGCACCACTATTAGATACCAAACCTCTTAGTGACACATTCAAAGATGATTTCACCACATATTCTACTCATTGGATATTTAGACCATGTTCTTTGATGGATCTCGATGTGCATCTGGTGTAGGGGCAGGCATTGTATTTGTTGATCCTTCCAGTCACACAATTCCTATAGCATATTGATTAAGTTTCTCCTACACCAACAACACCATAGAATATAAAGCACTTATTTTAGGACTATTCGCAGCCCAATCCCTCCAAATCAAATTTATTCAAGTCTTTGGTGATTCTAAACTTATGGTCAATCAAGTCAATTATGTTTATCAAACAAAAGAAGAATACCTTATCCCATACCAAAACATGGTACAGTGTCTATCATCATAATTTGATTACTTTTCTATTGAAATCATCCTTAGAAAAGATAAAAAACATGCAGATGCCATGGTCAATGCTGCATCTCTAATTCTCATCAACATCAATGATGATCAAGCAATATTTACAATTAAATGATTATAGTCACCATCAATAGCCAATATGTATTTGATAGCTCTTTCCATCTTAGATATTACATGAAGTAACACAACCCTAGAATGGTTCTTTGATATTTACAACTTTCTAAACAAATATATTATACCAGACACATTCTCTCAAAATGATAAATGTAAGTTACAAAAACAAGTAATCCATTATGTAATCATTGGTGGGGACCTTTATAAATTATCCTTCAATGAGAACTTACTATGATACTTAACCTCAATAAAAGCCAAAATTGATCTAGCTCAAATACATGCCAGTGAATATGGTGGTCACTTTAGCAAAAAATCCATGTCACACAAGTTACTTTGACAAGGGTACTACTTGCCTATAATGGAATATGAATGTTTATAATATGCAAAGCTATGTGATAAATGTCAATGACATAGTAATCTACAACATGCACCATCACAATAATTATAATCTATCATCTCTTCATGACTGTTGATGTTATGGGGATTTGATCTCATTGGAAAAATTAACCCCAAATCTATCGATGGACATAAGTTCATAATCATAGCTACAAAATACTTTACCAAATGGGTGGAAGTAGTTCCACTTTAATCTACCATAGGCTAAAACATTTTTAGTTTTATCATGACTCATTATATCATGCTTCAACCTACCAATAACTATCATTTATGATAATAGAACATCATTCAAGAATAAAAATGTCAATTTTTTTTACCAACTACAAAATTAAGCACACATTCTCCATTCCATATTACCCATAAGGAAACAATCAAGCAGAAGCTACTAATAAAACTATTAATAGCATTTTGAGCAAAATATTGACAAAAGTTGGAGATGATTGGCATAATCAGCTAGTTTTAGCATTATGGGCCTATCACACAAGTATCTATATACCCACAAGAGCTACTCCTTATTCACTCATTTATGGCACAAAAGTAGTTTTACCATTGGAATTAGAAATCCCATCTCTCTATGTTTCCCTTAAAGGTATTCTCACTAATGACCAGTATCATGAAAATCATCTACACCAGCTTGAATAGTTAGACCATACATACATTCAAGTTATAGAATACCTCAAAATCTACCAACAATGTATATAATGATCCTACAACAAATGAGTTCACACTAGAGAATTCAAAGTTAATGATCTTGTTCTCAAAGAAAACCTTCACAATGTCAATTCTAAAGAAGAAATAAAAGGAAAATTCAAACCAAATTGGCTATGTCCATATATTATTACCAAAAATATTATCCCTAAAGTGTATCATCTAGCCTCACTTGAAGGAAAGAAACTCAAAAACCCAATGAATATTATGCATCTACATAGATTCCATGTTTAACATTTCATTTTACATATTATAGTTTACATAATTTTTGTTCAAAGCTTAATTTTACATAGCTTATTTCACAATAAAAAAATAATATAAAATATAAAAAATACCAAAAACATTCAAATATATCCAAAACATAAAAACATTTTGATTGTATGCATAATCCATGCTTTACATTGATACTATTATGTTATACTTATATTTGTTGTTCTATACTATTTTTTATTGATGTATCTACATTACCATGCCTTGATCTTATTTGAGTGTGTGCAGTGACATCCATAGCCTTGATTGCTTCACACTACCCATTGAGGGGGCATCCTAATTCTACATTTGAGACACACATCAATATGCATACCCATTAGGGGCATCTTCTACATGACTACACCATCTAGGTTATGTCATTCCTACACCACACACTCTAGTTATCATGTTGACATACATTACTTACTAAGCTTACATATATTACCATATCGACACTCACTAGTATCTTGCACTTGTGTATTTCCTAGCATCTACCTAGTCTTGTACTAACATGTCTTGCATACTTTTACTTCTTGTTTTGATTATTTAGATGCAATTGTACTACTAATTTATACATGCTTTCCTTTCTTTCTTAGTGTATCTTAATGTATTTGCATTTTCTCAGTTCTTATTCCATGCCTTGTATGTGTTTTAGGACATTTACCAATGTCCTTTGATTTTATTCATGTGTGTTCCTTAGGACATTTTCCAATGTCTGTTATTTGTACTCTTCCATGTGCCTGTGGTCCTTATGCCAACTTTGTTTGTTTCAATTGTATGTTTAGGTGGGATTTGAACATGCCTTGTATGATTGATTTCTATTTTGAGTGATATGTGCCCATGTCCCTTGGCCACTCTTTTATGTTTTTTCTTCTTCCTTTGTATGCTTATTGCCTAATTACTTTTCCTATTTATAATACCATGATCCATATCATGAATTTACTTGCTGTTTTGGATGCCATGATGGACATCATGATCCATCCCTCCTTGATAACAAATAACAAATAATAACTAACACTTTAAATTCTAGTTTAGTACATTGCACATATTATTACATTGTTACATCTATCTAGGCATACCCCTGTTGATCTAACAATCTCTCAAATAAAAAATTGCTATATCATATATCTATGCAGTATAACACACTTGAAGGGCTCTTTCTTATGAGGTTAGTCATTATAATGTCTTCATTTCTACCCTCAGAAGAGGGGGAATAAATAGGGGATTTATCACAAAGATCAAAGTTCCTAATGGATGAAAAAACAATTTTTAGAACACTCAAAATAGAATATAGACATTAGACCACACATAACAGACTAGATAAATAATAGAGAATCCAAAATAGTTACTAGATTTGGCCTTGGATAATAACACCAAAGTTGGACTATAGTGATAGACAATAAGGTGTCCTATTTTTGGTACTCCTATCCAGATAGCAGAAAGATTAGTTTTTCTAAAAACAAATAAAAAAGTGAGTTTAATCATAGGTTTATTGGCTCAGTATAGTCTAGATTTAACATGTTTTAGTATAATGTTTTGCTCCAGGAATCTAGAAATATGGGGAATCATGCATGGCATGATGGCTCTCACTTCCAATTTTAGATTATGCAGTTGATATAACTTCTAAATCTGAATCCATGTTCAAAAAACCAATGATCAACTTATCGAGTACTTGATTTCCTGAGTTGGCTTCCGCATAAACCTATTACACTAGTTTTGGAGTGGCTTTCATATAAGCCTAATCTCCATCCTTCAAAATGTCTAAGAATGGCCTAGTTTCTAGTATACATTCAACTATCCACACCAACATTATCAAATCATAGTACATTCATAGGATTCAAGATCCATCTCATATGACATATATCCCATACTAATATTAATTCATAGCTTCATTTCACAAGGCAATGATGGAGCCAAAGGACTAGCTAGCCTTTGTATTCTTGAGCCACCTATTTAGAGGGATTTGACACACAGTTTAAATATTGATTGACACATGCATGATTCATTATTTTCACTTAGTAGGTGATGATGAAGCCAAAGGGACTACCTTTGCATTCTTGAGCCACTTTATGGGAATTGAGCACTCAACTCTATTCATGATATTAATTTTAGTACAACACACACCTAGCATAATCCAACATCACAACATGTTTTATATTGGTTCACAAACTTGATGAGGTGTATTCATTCCTTTCTCTTCCTCTCTCTCTTATTTATATTTTATATGTTATTATTTTAGATATAGTGTATCTATTAAGGACTGATCTAATCTATATTTTACATTCAAATTCACACTTCACACTGTGTTCTCTATATGCACATCTAGCATCACACAGATTCATGAGCTTCACCTTTTCAGGTAAGTTCATGTATGCTTTCTATTTTTTATTTATCCTAGTATTTCACTTTACTACATTAATATAATAAAGTGGGGAAAATGTAGTCATATAAAATGCAAAATTTGGTAACTTGAGTGTGGCTAATGACACCCAATCTATAGGTCCATCTTGCTTACTCTCATGACCCTCATATACATGTTTTCACTGATTCCTAGTCATCTATAGTCTCCTAGACTAAACCATTACAGACCTAGATTTATTTTTCCATGCTTAATCCATCCCCCTAGGTCTTGTTATCCATGGACAATAACACCCAAACTTGGACTACAAAATTGAAACCTAGGGTGTCCTATTTTTGGTGCTGTTGTCCAAGTGCATTTTGGTTTCTAATAGTCATATTTTTTTGAATCCTTATCGTAATTCATGTCACCTTGACATAAATTTATTTAATCCATGATCATTAAATACCCTATAAAAGGTGATTCAAAGTCCATTTAGAAGGGTTGGTACTCATTTACAAGAGAAACAAAAATACAAGCAAGACCACTCAAGCACTTTTCCCTATTCTCTGCATACAACCATCTAATAGTATTTCAAGATTATTAAAACCTTTACACTAGTCTCTAGTCATTCCATGTACACTTAGTTTCATATTTAATTGCATTTTCATCACACTATTACATCGATCACTTCAATGGGTGAACTATATATAGCTTGATCCCTCCTCAGAGTATTGGTATGTAGGTAGAATGCCCACACATGGGATGTGAAGTGCGTCCAACATATCTTTTACACACTAAACCCTCCTATGATTTCTCCAAATTTTAAATTCAAGTTCAAGCATAAAGAGGACCTAGGGTATTGAATATTAAATTAGGTACACAATAAGCTTTGTGGACTTTCAAAATTTGATATTTCATAGGCAGGGTCACATAGACCTGATGCATAAAACACTAGAAAGCTTAGATCACTAGGACAATAGTGCTAAGATAGGACTACAACACCAAAACCTAGGGTGTTCCAATTTTGGTGCTCTTATCTAATCAATAAATTAACTCCAAATTCTTATTTGTGATAGTCTTTCAAGCCTGTATATAGATTTTTAGACCCTGTCTTAGTCGAAACGACACAGAATAAGATAAGTTTGATTTTCTCTCTCTCATTACTATTTTTAGAAAATCCCTAACTACAATCTGATTTCATAAATTAGTAACCTAATTATTGTATATGATTTATTTATTTTATCTATTTAGACCCATTTATTATTTATGAACTAAACATCTAATTTCCCAAAAATAATAAATTAGAGAGCATGAATAAATATAATTTCTAAGGAGAAGAGAGGAAACTTCATGGTGAAGGTAGAAATGCACCACCCTTAGTGGGATCACTATTGATCTATAGTGGTAATCTTGTCCCCTTGTGAAATATTCAAAATCACATCTCCCACTTTAGACAAAAACATCCTCACTTTCACATGCCTCCAAAACTACTCCCTATTTCCACATATGAGCCAACTCAAGAATAATACATCTTGTCTCCCACTTCCCAAATACACATAAGGTTCCCAAATATTTCAATCAACTTTTGAACTTTTAGTATAATGGAAATCATTGGGTCACCCTAGGAATACACCACCTTCTCATCCTTTGTATTTCCCCCCAATGAACAAAGTCATGTGAAGCACTAAAGTCCACAAACTTGTCCTCTAGTGGCACGCTATGACCCACTTTTTCATATCAACTTTTCCCATGTAGATTTTATCTATGAGCCATTCCAAATAATCTAAATCCATCTCAGCACTATGACACACCACTAGCTACATCAACAACTACTTCACCTACCATGTCACCATGAATAGTGATAGTGAATATTGCCTATGAATAGTAACTTTAGGAATAGTGTTTATGAATAATGCTAGAGAAATATTAGAATTGGCCAATTTTCCCACAATATTAAATTTATTTAAAATGAGACATGACAAATCATCCCTTCCTAAAATTGCTTGTCCTCAAGAAATTGCAAACCATGATGGTTAAGAGTCATTGTGTCAAGGTGTTGCTTCCAACTGTAGGGCCTATATAATTTAGAACTTGTACCTATCAAGTGAGCCAACTTTTTCCAATGATCACTATGTAAACCCCAAAACTCAAATGTATTTTTTCTATAAATAAAACTATAATGCCCATGTAATATGTATCTTTTACTAAGATCTGAAATAAATCTCAATAGCTTCCCACCATATGTTCACTCTACCACTCTGATATTAATCTCATGATCACCCATGGCTATGTTAAAATGTCAGATCATTTTGGTGCATGAAATAATGAGTCTCTCTAAAATAATGACCTTGGGGCCTTTAAAATCATATGCCTAAAGTATTATATTTTTTTTCTTTTCACCTATCTGAAATGTGGTGAGTGTCCTCTCAACTGTAGGATCCATTTCAAAATTTAGAAACAAATGTCTCAAACCAGGACCCAAATCCCATACCTTTAAACATACCTAAATATTTTCCTTATTGATTCTAGGAATATTGTACCCATCTTGTGCTCTCACATCCTTCTTGAATTATCCTTCATACACCTAAGTATTTTAAGAGATCATAATATCATCAACATGAATGAAATCACAATTTCTTACCTCCTCTTCCCTCTGTTGAAAACTCCTCCAACAAATGATTGAAAACCTCCCTTTATTGGATTCCAACTCCATAGTGATCTCTCCCATAAAATGCACACCATTCAAGCTCCATGTTTTGATGATTATTTAAAGACTCATGATATATAAGTCTTTGCATATCTCTTATTCACCTAAAAGGATGACTAATTGTCTTGCCTTCTTAATGCTAAGAATTTTTAATATCTCTTCCTTTATGAATCATTCAATTTTCTTGTATATTGATACCCAAATCACCATAAAAAATTTAGTCGCAACATCTTTAACATAAATAAAACACTTAATTTGCTTACCCATATCTAGCATCAATTTTATTTTAGGGGATATCTCCATTTGTCCCTCACTCATGAACTTGTATTTAATTGTGGTACTTGGCTCCCATAAGTTATCTATAAACCTTGAACATTTATCCTTTATAATTTGGTTAAGAAACACAACAAAATCTAAGTGATTCCTCATGGACTTCCCTTCATTCCTAATGAAAGTTATGGAGGACACAATAGTAATATAAATGCCTCTGTCTGCTTTTACCATTAAGAGATTACCTAGATCCCATATGACACAAAAATGTGAAATGTAAAACAAATATTCCAGATGCCCTATACTAAAATTTGTATAGCTCACTCGATCATCCTTTTATGCATGCATTCCATGATGACAAAAATTATGTAGTGGCATAAGAAGAAACACTAAATATGAAATATGATCATTATTCTCATACCTTAGGATACCAATAATGAGCTCATCCACCTTCAATAAGGTAGGAATTGTTGAGTTACCCTAAACATCTCTATGTTTTCAAATAATAATATCTCCTTTAAATGCATATCCATTTTATAGGTCACTTTGATAACCAACTATTATATCACCCATTAAAAGTTTGTAGGTTAGTGCATGTTCCTCCATCTTAAATTCTTTGCATCTATCCAATAAATCCTCTTATTATTTGACTACATCACCCTTTTATTAAGACATGCAATCATTAGAATCCAACAAAACATATTCTATTACCAAATAAGGTTTACCTTTAATCTATATGCTAGATTTGGCCAAAACACCCAGATCCCACACCATTAAGTATGAGACATATTGATGTTGAGGTTAAGGATATCCATTTCAATTTTCACCCTTTATATTTTTAGAATACTTCTCATCATGAGATAAATATTGTAATGAAATCATATGAAAATGATGTAACAAATCCTTTTTCTTAAAAACATCCTTATTTATGAAGTTGTAATCAAAGAAGAAATCAAAATGTTTACCTTTATTAACTAATTTGAAAATATTTGAGGGATTTGTAGTAGTAGTATCACCCTTCTCATCATCAATAGAATAAACCTCAATTGGGGCATCCTTCCCAAAATCATTCTCATTGACATGGCTTTTGGTAGGTCATTCTCATACAACCTTAGCTCCTCCTTGAATTCTTAAAGACAAATATTTTGTGTAAATTCAACCTTTGAAGTTAATGAAATAATTTTTAAATCCTTGCCTTCCATCTGTATAGTAGGTTATTCTCTGATTTGCTTTCTTTCATCTTCTTATAACATTTTTTTCTCTTCTTCCTTTGAATCACGCTCCATAATTTCTTCCTTGACCTTCTCTTTCTTCAAAAGCATTCTCTTTGTTTCTGGATCCTTCATCCATGTTAGAAGATTCTTATATAATTTTTGAAATTCTTGCAACATTTCTATCATTGATTTTTAAAATGTCTTTATCTTTTTGCATAAAAAATAGTTTTCTTCCCTACAACTCTATCAATAAATAAATATACAAACACAAACCCTCATAGGATGGTAGGATACATGTCTCTGATATGACTATAATATCCCCAAATGGGAATATTGATAAATAGACTCAAACTAAAATAATCCAAACTCACACTTATGATAAAAGACTCAAATATGTTATCCTTTATTCAAAACACACACATGCATTGACATGTATGCACTCTTATTATCACTTAACAAGTATACAATGCAACTTCACACCATAGACTTACAATAAATTGAACATTACCAAACACATATTTTTTTTTCTTGTAGAGGTGAAACCATTCTACTTTCATTTCAAGAATACATATATTACAAACATGTGATACAACATACATATTGAACCACCTACTAAGAATAAGAATAGAAATTACCACAACAATATCATAATCCACCAATTGAAACACACACATTAGATGAACTCCACACAACTTCATTAGAAGACTTGAAAATAATACCACATATACTGCACCACTAGATCTATAACTTTGGAAGTGCAATGACAATATCTGAGTGAGATTATTTGACTAAATCAAAGGGGTTACATCCTTTGATCCAAGAAACCAATGTGTTTTCATCTACTAATCTCAGTTTTCAATGGGTTTTCATTCATAGAAGATTCATGAATGAAAATAAGTTCAAACAATATCAAGAAAGTGATAAATTGGCAAAAAATGGTTTTTACAAAGGGGAGAGTATGAATAAATAGAATTACTAAGGAGAAGAAAGGAAACTTCATGGTGAAGGTAGAAATGTGCCACCCTTAGTGGGATCACTATTGATACATAGTGTCAAGATTGTCTCCTTGTGAAATAGTCAAAAGCACATCTCCCACTTTATAAAAAATAATCCCCACTTTCACATGCCTCCAAAACTATGCCCCACTTCCACATGTGAGCCAATTTAGGAATAGTACATCTTGTCTCCCACTTCCTAAGTGCACATAAGATTCCCAAACAAGTTTCAATCAACTTTTGACATTTGAAGATCATGGAAATCAATAGGCCACCTTAGGAATGTGCCACCTTCTCATCATTTGTCTTTTTCCCTAAGGAATAAAGTCATGTGAAGCACTAAAGTCCACAAACTTGTACTCTAGTGGAATGTTATACACCACTCTTCCAAATAAGCTTTTCCTATGAAAATTATCTTTATGGGCCATTCCACATCATCTAAGTCCACCTTAACACTATGAAACATCACCAACTACATCAACACCTACTTCACCTACCATGTCAGCATGAAAAATGATAGTGAATAGTGCTTATGAATAATAACTTTGGGAATAGTGTTTGTGAATAGTGTTGAAGAAATATTAGAATTGGCCAAATTTCTCACAACATCAAATTTATTGAAAAATGGACATGAAATAATCCAGATTCATAAAAATAAACAAATAAAATGTAAAGAATTTAGGGGTTCTTTTGATTCACCTAAGTCACTTGGAGCTTTGGGAGAGCATACATAACATTCTTTCTAACATAAATTTACAAACAACAATAATAAACCAAGCACTTTTGGTCACCTGAGTTCCCTAAAGGGGATAATTTTGAGAAGTGTTGTCATTTATGTCAGTGTTTATGCCATTTTATGTCAAGGTTAATGTCATTAATGTCAAGGTGCATCTAGTGAAGATGCATGGTGAGTGATCTATGAGGTACGAGCTTGTGTTCTTAATGTGATAAAGAAGTCATGTGATAAGAGATAATTTGAAGGAAACCTATTGTCTCTCTATTGAGAGATAATTTTAATTCAACCTAATGACTCTTTTTAGGTTTATCTCAAGGATCAGGCCAAGGTAAGCATGTTCGAGTACTAATCTTTGAGTACAAGGTGTCTTGAGAAGCCTAGTCATATCAAGCATAGTCATATCATGAGCATGTGAATGATTAACATGAAGAGGTATGTGTAGAGGCATGATATTTTATAAGGAGAATTAAATGCATGTGATCAAGGTGTAGATGAACCAAGGAGTGTTTTAAGGTTAGTTTTCAAGCTTCACGAACTTGATAAGCCTAGTCATGACACTAGTCATAACATGAAAAGACCTTGTGAGAAGGTATGAGCTTGGTGACTTGGTGAGATAGATTTATTGAGGTAGTAGGGGATATATGAGGTTGTTTAAGCATGCATATGAGGCATTGAATAGCTCATGAGATTCTGAGAGTGAGCTTATATGGGTAGGACCTATAGACCTAGTATGCAACTAGACCACCTCTAGACCCTATCTAACCTAATATGGTGTCATAAGGAGTTTCCAAGGCCTATGAAGGATGTAAAGATGTTTTTGAGAATTAAATAGGTTTTTTGAATTTTTATATAAGGTTTTGAGATCTTGGATAGTGGTTATAATGTCATTTTCAATAGCTAATATGTCTTGCAGGTCAAGGCCCAGAGAGCATGGACTAATAGGGTATGAGATTCTATTTCCAAGGATAATATGAACATGTGAGCATTGAAATAAGTGTATCATGCTGTTTCAAGCATGTTTACCAAGTTTTAGGTCAAAATTTTAAGGTTAAGGCAAGAAAAAGTGTTTTGAGGTTTCTCATGTGCACATAATGAAGGGTTCTCAATTGATAAAGAACTTTCAAGTGTTCATTGGCACATGTAGCATCTACATGGGAACCTAAGATATTTATGGTAGATGGGTAAGGGTCTTAGATCAAATTTTAAATCATTTTTTCTATAAATATGGGCCAATATTTATGGATGATCCTTAATACTGGAAGATGGTTTAAACCCTCAAAGAACCCCAATAGTGACCCTATATAAAAGAAGTTTTAAAGTGATCATAATGGATTAGTATGATATTTAAGTGATTAAAGGATCTATTAAAATATCCAAATCATCTCTAGGTGTGATTGGTTTGTTATATAAGTGAGTGGAACCTTAGAAAAGGCCTTGTCTCTCAAAGATTTGATGTATAAGTTAGAGTTGACTAAGTCAAAGTTTCTAAATAGATGGAAGGAAAAGCTTGAGAATTATATTTGATGTTCATGTAGACACTATAATTTTTCACCTTAGGGATGATTAATTAGGTGTTGTAGGCCCTATTTATTTAAATCTCCTAAATAAACCCTATCTTAAGATTTAGTTTGTTTACCATTTACTAGTTTGATAAATAGCCTTTACTTTTACCTTTTTACCCCTCTCAACATCCTAAATATATTTATAACATAAGAATATACCCCCATAACCAGTTTACCCCCATGTGGAGTCATTGCCAAAAACTCCATATGTATCCAATCCATTTTTACCCATGGTTAAAACAAAGGTACCATTTTTGGTGAATCAATGATGATTCACCTGCGATTGGCATTGATTTTCTGGGCCAACATTGATCCATAAATACTCAACCTACCTTTACATTACAATTTGAGAAAATTATAGCCTTGAATTACTATTATAATTACTAGAGATTTTATGACATTCTTAATGACACTCTACTAAATTTTCCTTTCATTCAAATCATATCCTTTATGAAGCCCAAGAAACTACCTCATTTTATGGAAGAATTTCATTTTGCACCCAAATCAACTGAAGGTAAATTATAATATTTAATTTTATCACATTATATAAATTATATTTCTATTATCTATTTATTTAATCATTAAAATATTGTTAGCATTCCTCTGTATCCATTTATCAACCTCTGTTAGCAAATCTATCTCATATGCTCTTTGTTTTATTAAACTCAGTCGTAGAGAGCATCAATGCTAATTCATTCTGAATCGGTACCAATTCTACCAATTGACACTAATCTTGTTAGCATCAACATTGATTTATTATGTTTAATTCATAGACTCTGAGACGTTAATCTTAAGCCTTTATCTACAATCCTTTGTTGATTAATATTATTTGCATATGGCCTTTTTTTGTAGATGACTCTACTTGGTTTAGTACATGACGTAACTAGTATCATTGATCTCCTCATAGTTTCCCAACCTTTATTTGTAGATTATATAAATATAGGATTTGAGATATCCCTCTACACAATCATTTATTCACCCTCTCATGAAGCCACTGAAGAACAACTAGCTGTTATACAAGATGATGTAGATTTTGCTTCAACTTACTAGGAGGAATATTTAATTTACATTGATAGCTTATTTGAGGATTGAATATTAATCAACATTATTATCATATCATTTATTTATTATAATTTCATATGATTTTTATTTTCTTAATTTCATAAATAGTGGATTGACATCCTTATAAGGAAGTTTACCACTTCTTATAACTGATCTCGGACTAGGTAGTCTACCCATCTCTTTGATTAATCTATTTTTGTCAAGTATTTACATGTGTGTAGGTTAGCCTTCCCAACCAAAAAGGATCTCTCACTATTGTTGGATTTAAAACTATGTGCAATGTCTTCCAATCCACAGTTATTTCCCATAAATCCCATTTTATTTCAAGTTTTTAGTGACATTTAATTTTAAAAGAAAATGAAAAACTACTTAAACATTATGGCATACCCGATGGGACCCTAAGTTCTCACTTTTATTTTTAAAAAATCAATTTTGAATTTATTTATCTTTCTCTCCCTTTTTTCTATTTGTTGAATTCATTCAAAGAAAATCTAAGATTACATTTTTCCTTTTTAAAAGGTTAAAGAGTCTGTATCCATTTTACCTACTTAGTTTACTCATATAGAATATTTTAGGCAATGAATTTATCATAGTTGTCACTTTTATCACACACAGACCAAATCATAATCATAACAAACTCATCAAAACATTTGACATAAGGGAATCGACTAGGACTTCATGACTTAGTATTAACCTTCTTCCCAATGATCCCACTTGGATTTCACCACTAAGGGGAGAACCAAATCAGTGCTCTAGTTGAGTATAAACTCTAGTCTTTCTATATATTCTAGCTAAACCCCTGACACCCTTATGCTATAGTGTGTGAAGTGAGGGGGTAGGCCCAAATACCAAGCCAAGTATCGATACCAATACAAAAATCCTTGAGATCTTAAACAAAACCTGAGACCATCCTTAGATTGCCACTTCTTAGGACCATCAATATTCTTATTTTTTCTTTTATCACACTTTAAAACATCTGTATCATTTCATACTCACTAATTATGAGATAATTAAAAAGAATATTTTGCATAATTTTTGTTATTTCTTGCTTTTTTACTTTTTTATCACTATATGGTTTTGATGCAAAAGTAATCATAAAATAAAACCAAACCCCTATCTTCATCTTCATCCATGGAGAATTCTCCTATCCCCCTACTTCACCTGAGTCCATGGGGGAAAGCATCCCTCATTATTATACTTAGGGAAAACATGAATTCACCACTATAATAGATAATAATCCCATATCACTTAACCATTATCTCAGTTCTCAAGCCATATGTATCTCATTATCTCCCCATATGTAGTTCTCTATGAACCCACATATGGCATGCCTTTGGAAGAAGGTGAAGGATTTACCACTGCTATGGTATCTTCCCATAAGAATCCTCCTCTTATTAGTTCTAACACCACTACTACACAATCCTTAGGCAACCCACCTTTGGTGACATCTAGTACTCCATCACTAATCACTACCCAAATTCAAAACATTAACATGACTCAACCTACAACTACTCAGCCTATTACTACATCAAAACATAGTCATATCATTCCAAGTGACCCTTCCCTCGATTCAAACTAGTGTACCCTTAGGTACCCAAATGTAACATTTATAATAGGCCCCTATAAGCCACCCACCTCAATAGTATGTTCCCTTAACCACCCAATACATAGTACCTACATAAGCTATTGGGTCTATGTATATCCCTTTACAAGGTCCACAATATGTGGTAGCTTTTCAACCCATCATGACCACATCAATTGGTTATCTATTATCTTAGGATTTTCCACATGGTTACCTATGTAATAACTCCCACAACATAATATTTTGGGAAGAATCCCTCAGTATAACACCCAACATGATATCATGAACATAATTATAAATATGATGGCTAATTTATAAGCCTCTACCTCTGTGCAAAATAACATGTTCACCTATGAACAAATTTTTATTGAGCCTATCAACCCAACCATTCCTATTAGGCCTTATCCTCCATAATGGGAACTCCCTAAGTTTACAAAGTTCCAAAATAAGGAGGACCCATAAAAACACCTATGAGCATTTAGACACACTTACTACCTTATAATGCATGATGATGTGCTTCTTCTTAGGACATTACCTATGTCATTAGCTAGACTTACCCTAGATTGACACATCTCAATTCCACACCATTCCTTATTTTCATTTGAGAAGTTATCTCAAATATTCCTAAAATAATTTTCTATCAACATAGAAAGAAAATTTACTATTACTGTCCTCTATGCCATCTGATAGTTTTGATGATGAATATGTTGCTAACTTTGTGGCTAGATGGAGAAGTTAATCAATCAACTTACCTTTTTTCTAGCACAACCTAAGTTAATCGAGTTATTTGTGAAAGCATGTGCTAAACACATCCTGTCAATATTACATGATAATCTTTTAAAACCTTTGATGAGTAATTTTTAATGGCTACAAGCTTGAAATTAGAGCCCTAAAAGAAGGGAAGGTTAAATTGTGAAATAAAAACTTTAAATTAGATCCCTCTAAAGGGACTAGCAATAAAAACAATAATAAAACCAAAGGGGCTAATAATGCTATAGTTGTAAAGTAAGCACCACCACAAACTAAAAACCAATCTAAGCCCTTCACCTCATAGGCACAATCTTAGAAGCTATTGACAAACTTTCCCTCATGACAATATACCCCTTTAAGATAATCTCATGCATCCATTTTAGATAAAGTCTTAAAGGCATCTCTCATCAAACTTACTCTGATAATACCTCTCGATGATTCTCATCCTAAACATAGTTGGTTTAGGGAAAATGACTTCTATAATTTTCACCATCTAATAGGCCATGATGTTAGTAGATGTCATTATTTAAAGGGCTCAGATAAAAATATTATAGAGTAGGTGGAATTATAACTAGATAATCCTAATGCAACTACAATCCAATCTATAGATATATTTAGACAACCATTCCTTAATCATGTTTCCAAATCAAACTCCATGCAAGCTAAATCAAGATCCACATCATAACATGAGACTCACATAATTAATATAATCCATGACTAAATTATGCCTAAAGAAGTTGATGATACTCCTATCCCCGATCTCTTTACAAGAGACACTTTTAAATGGTTTAAACCAAGAGAAAGCATCCCATAAACTTCCTCTAATTTTCCAGATCTCATTATTTAAGATCCACTAGAAGAATCCATATCTAAAATCACTCAAGAAATAAATGAGGAAAATGTTATTAAAGATAAGGTTTGCATAGACATTTTACAAGATTCCATTGCTTACATCATGTCAATACCTGCATCTAGTATACCCATTCCCACTAGCCTATTACTTCCTAAGGAAACTATTATGTTACCTCAAACTATCTCTAGATTAATTCCCCCTATTCTTGGGAAGCAATAAATTCTAGAGAAATCAAGGAAAATCCATAGAAATTATAAATAGAAATCTTAGAGCCCTAAGGGGAAAATATTTTTATTATCCTCCTATTAGGACTAAACTCCCTAAAGAGGACATCCACATAATACCTGAGTAGATTTAGAAGGAAAAACCACCCCTACCTCCTATTCAGATAAGAGCATCTATACTAGGACCCCATCCTTCAGCTAAACTAAAAGCTACCATTATAGAATCCAACACTAAAAAACATGTACCATCATAATGAAATATTCCCACTATGGTCATGATAATCCATAACCCATTAAACCCCTATTATTCATAGGGTTTAGGTGTAAAGACTTACCCTAAACACAAAACACCTATAATAGGGACCATCCAAACAACTAGTTCAAAAGGCCAAGGATCAAGGTTGCATACCTCTTCCCCACCAGAACCCTAGAGGATGGAAAAGTTGAGTCAAGACCTATTGAAAGGATCTTAATCTAAGATCCTTGATCAACTTATCTAGACCTCCCTAATTTTACTACCACCTGTAAGGCCTATCAACCCTCATATTCAAAAACCATCATGGTATAGATAAAATAAGACATGTGCATACCATCGAATAATGGGTCATGAAATATAAATTTGTAATACATTAAAGGTCATAATCTAAAATCTATTAGATGAAGATGATCTCTTAACTAAACAATCAGATCATGACTATCCCCTAGGGTTACATCCATCACATTAGAACAAGATGTAAAGGAGGATAAAACCTCTAATAGATCCCAACACCCATCCTTCCTTCTAAAAATAGATGATTTTGAAAACATAGTGAAGCCTCCTCTATTATAGATAGATGCAATTCATATAGTCAAATGATCTTAAGCCCAGGGTCATAAGATACACAATCATGAAAAAGCCAAAGTAATTATTTCTAAAGAACCAAATTCTTCTACAAATAGTCTAAAAATGCTTTCCCCTAAACCTAAAGTATTTATTTTAGGAAAGAAAAAATAATAATGCTTCAAAACTCATATAATTATTTATTTTAAATTAGTTGCATCGACTTTCATTCAAAATGTCCCTATACAAATTTGTCGAAAACTCTCCACAACATTGTGAGCACATGATATAAGCCTTACAAGCCACAAAGATACCAGCTAATGAACCTCAATCTTTGTCATCCTTCATTGAATCACTTTAGAAACCCTTATCTATAGCATTTCATGATTAAAAAATACCACCTTTACAACCAAATGACCAGGATTTGACATTGTTTATCATTGCCTAGATAGATCAAACTCAAGCCAAAAGAGTCTGCTAGATAATGGCACCAGTATAAACATCATTTCCACTCACAAATTTAAATAACTACAGTTACCTAAGATAATAAAAGCCCAATCCCTTGTCATTTTATGAGCCTTAAATGATACCATTTCCTCTACATTATGATTGGTAATCCTTCAAATTCAAGGAGGTGTATAGTTTCTCCCTAAATTATTCTATGTTATTGAAGGAGAGTTTCAGTACAATATTCTCTTAGGATGTCCTTGGATACGTGATATGCATTGTATTCCCTATACTTTGGATTGATGCATCAATTTTGAGCATATGGGAAAAATCCATAATGTCCCAGCTAACCCCCATCCCTTCAAAACTTAGAACCTCACCTTTTGACCCAATGAATTCCTAATTTCATTATAAATTACTACCCCATCCTCATCCAATGAAGCATCTAATAACACAATGATCCCTACATCAAGGCTCGGTAAGGAGTTTATTAATTCTACATTTCGACAAATTTCAATTAGAAAGTACTAGTTACTAACACTCAATACTCTCTCTAATCTATATTAATATGGATGCCTAGACAAATAGCCAACTTGTTACCCAAATTTGGGGGAAATTATTCCTTTTGGCCCACCATTCCTCCAAACTCATTTGATCTATGGGGGCATTTCTAACCTTCTTCTATCCCTTCTAACCAAACTCATGATAAATCATTTACATAAAACTTTTCATTCCTCAATAAACCTTGCTTTTTAGAGACATACCTACAATGGTGTTCTTGGAAAGGTTTTGAGATGGGATATTATGAACAAGTCCCACACAAGGTTACATTGGGTTATTTTAGAAAACCCCATGAAAAACATGGCCTCAATTTTAGCAAAAAACCCAAATCCTCCCCAAAGATTACTCTTCCTCCCATCCCTAAAGAGGATACACCATCTTTGCCATCAAGTACCTATTCCTCGAATAACAATGTCATATCAATTCCTTTTAACTTTTTTTTAGTCAACACCATTACTATACAACCTCTTGTATATCATTGTGATGAAGAGATCTAAACCATTCCTTTATACTACCCATATATGATAGGGAAGGATTCTCCCACCATCCCTATTCCTTAGTGCCAAGATGATTAGTTGATCTTAACTCATTTGGGTACCAAGAAATCCCATCTACATAAATCCCTTCCATTGGAATCCTCTAGTATCTTAAATGAGACCACCATTAACATTAAAATAGGGTCCTTAGATACTCATACATAGTTAAGGTTAGTAAATCCTTAGATCCCCATGAGTACCATGATTTCATTGCATTTATAATAAATCACAATGAATCAATCTCTTGGTTCTATAGTGATATGCCTGGTATCAATCTTGAAATCATCATCCATAATATTGTTACACTCCCTAATGCTAAACCTATCAAGAAAAAAATTTAACAAATGAATCCTTGCATTGTGCTCTTGGTCAAAGAAGAGTTACAACACCTCTTATCCGTTAAATTTATCTAACCTATTGATTACACTCAATGGGTATCTAACATCATTCTCATAATGAAGCCTACTAAGGGACTTTGTTTTTATACTAAATTTTAAGACCTTAATCTCACTTGCCCAAAGGATGATTTCCCTCTCCCTAATATTGACCAGTTAGTAGATTTAACTATTGGCCATGAAATTTTATCACTTATGGATGGTTTTTTTGTATATAATTAGATCCTTATCTTACTAGAAGACCAACATAATACCTCATTTATTACTCACTGGGGGACTTTATGCTATCATGTTATGCCTTTCAGCCTAAATAATGCAGGAGGCACTTATCAAAGAGCTATGATTTATATTTTCCATGATATCATCCATAATATTATGGAGGATTATTTGGATGAAATCCTCAGTAAATCTAAGTGTTGAAAATATCATATTTTCATCTTAAAGGTTATATTTGCCCACTTAATCCAATTCTATGTCCATCTAAATTCTAAGAAACGCATTTTTGGAGTGTTGATAGGTAAGCTCCTAGGATATATTATCTCTATCCATAGGATAGAAGTAAACCCTATAAAAATAAAATCCATTCTAGAAATGCCACCCCCATCCAATCTAAAGTATCTCTATAGTTTTCAAGGTAAATTTCAATCTATTCATCATTTTATCTCCTAGTTATCCAATTACTGTCAACCATTCCATCAGCTTTTAAGGAAGGATATCCATTTTTAGTGGGACTTTGGTTGTCAAGAGGATTTAAAAGCTCTTAAGAGATACCTTCTCTCACCACTAGTTCTCACTCCTCTAAAAGGATAACCATTCTTTCTATATATTTTTGCCATTGACCATGCTCTAGGAGCCATGCTAGCCCATCGTGATGAGCAACACAAAGAGCAGACACTACACTATATCATTCATACATTTGTTGAATATGAGACATGTTATTATCATACTAAAAATTTGTGCCTATCTTTGGTATTTATCACTACTAAGATACAACATTATCTACTCAATCATAAAACCTACATCATCACAAACATCGATCCTCTAAAGTTTATGCACTCTAAGACTTATCAGAATCAATAAATGGCCAAATGGCTCATGATTTTGGCAAAATTTAATCTAGATTTTATCCATACAAAGTTAGTTAAAGGTTAAATCATTATTGATTAGCTTGTTGAGGCACCTCTTTTTGATAATCAACTAGTTAACTATGAATTCCTAGATGAATATATAGCCTCACATCTCAACCAGATCTGTAATATCAAATGACTCTTTGCTTTGATGGATCCAAATGTGAACATGGTGGGGGAGCTAGAATTATCCTCATTCTTCCTTGGGGACACATATCCCTCTATCCTTTAAACTCAATTTTAATTGTACTAAGAATATGGTATAATATGAGGCTTTAATCATAGGTCTCCCAACTGCCTTAGCTTTAGGTATTAAAACACTCAATATCTATGGTGATTCATAGCTTGTGGTTAATCAAATCAAGGGAATTTATTAGTGTAATAATGATACCATTCAAAATTATAAAACATTGGTTGATTAATTGCTAGCCACCTTTGAGAATTATGTTGTCCAAGCCACTCCTCGATCAACTAACAAGTTTGCAAATACTATGGCTTCCCCAGCCTTTTTTATCCCATCCTCATCTCAAGAGTCTAAGTTGTTTGTTCTCATCCATAGGATTAATTAACCTTCCTTTACCAAAATTAACCTTTTATCCATCCACAAAATGGAGGAAAATCCATTAGATCTCTAATATACATAGATATTTGATTTCCTATCCAGGGGGATTACTCCTTTGAATCTATCTAGAAGTGGCAAGTGGTCCTTTCAGCATCATGTCACCCATTTTGTTATACTAGGGGGTGTTATTTATAATTTTGGTTTTGATGGCATCCTTCTTCATTGTCTCCAAAATCTTGAAGCTACCCTCACTATCAAAGAAGCTCATGATGGGTTGTATGGAGGACATTTTAGTGGTTGCATCATTGCTAAAACAATCTTATGATTGGGCTATTATTGGTCCACTTTAAATAAAGACTATTGAGAAAAAATTAAGAAATGAATCAAGTGTTATTATTATGATAAATTATCCCATATCCGTAGCCAAACATTTTAGGTAGCTCAAGACTTTTGACCTTTCTCCTAGTGGGGGCTTGATCTTATAGGCCAAATCAATCCCAAATCTTCCCAGCATCATGCATTTATCATCAACACAACTAACTATTTTATTAAGTGGGTTGAGGCTATCCCCCATAAAATTTAACTCTTAAGTTTCTAAAAAAACATAGAGAAATCATTGGTGATTACTGCAAGTATCATTGCCAATTTTAGTGATCAACATTGATTTATTACAATCATCATTGATTTTAGGTTTCTAGTTTGTTGTGTTATGATACAGAGATCATTTTCAATTACTATAGTGATGATTTCCAATTATGATACTAATGTTGGTGAATTAACATGATCATCGTTGATCTATGTGACTTTTAACAACTATGCTATTTTTAGTTGAGAGCTCAAATTTCTTCACTCTTTTGAAATTTATATCAAAAACTTTGAAAAAAATGGTTAGAAGAACATTATAAGAATTAAATAGAATATTTTTATGGGGTGTAAGTCCCATGGGCCATGCCATTATGTGAACAATAGGAATCTAAGAAGAGAGTTAATATGGTGTTAGTATGATAGAAAACTAAATAAAAACACTCTAATAAATCTAACACCTCAAGCCTATACACTCAGGGAGCAAGATAAAAATACAAGTAACTATAAATGGAAGACAAAATAAGAATTATTTACCTTCCTTGAGAGAAAGAGTTGTATGTTGTTTGTAGAAGAATGTGCTTGGTTGCATGCTTAAATAGTCTTTAATAATGGTTCTCATTACATCATCTCTCCTTGTCACCTTAGAAATGTTGGGATTAGCTTTGGATTTGGATTGTATTTGATGTTTATCTCTATAAAAAAATGAAAATTATAACATTACATAAAAAGGGCTCCTTGAAGGTTGATCTGAGCAAACATTTTAGGTGATAATTCAGGGGATGGTTCTATTTCAATTGGTGGCAGAACTTCTGGGAGCCATAACTTTTGCACTGAAACTCCGTTTGACTCCCCGTTTGAACCGTTAGAAAGATAAGAATGAGGAAAATATAGTGAGATGGCATGGATATTTGAAAAATGTATTTTGACCCCCCAAAACCCAATGGAAGTGCTCCAAATTTCAATTTTAGTAGTGCAGTCTAAAAATAGTAATTCCTCGAATTCTGTATTGTTGTAAATCATGGAAGTCAAAACACTTAATCTCCCTCAAGATTTGTGAACTTCCACATCCTCCTCTGACCTTAAAAATATTTATATATTAATATGTAACACAAAATGGAAATCAAACATCTCTTCCCAGAGATATGCATATGTTTGGGTTTGTAAATTTATTAAATAAAACATCTCTTCTTAGAGATAACATTATTGTTATTGTGTTGTTAATATTTCTTGAATTATCTTTCAACCAGAGATTTTGAGTTTTAGATCACTGGTATCAGAGTAGTTTATCTTTAGAGTGTATGATCTCGAGGATGAGGTCATATTATAGGAAGCTTGTGTTAAGGTGTGGAGCCTAAAAGCTTCACCAAAGGAGTAGATTTGATAATTGCAGGTTTACACAGTCACCAACGTCAATTAGGAGTGACCGACATTAGTCAGGAGCAGTTCAAGAGACACCGGTGTCGACAGGGATCGGTCGATGTCAGTCACAGGCAAGCAGGCAAGAACCAATGTCGGTTACCTGTGCGTCCAGAAACCTATTTCTGTGGACAGAACTGAGTGTTTGCATGTTAGGATTAAGTCATAGTCTTAAGTCTGTGTCTCTATTATTAGTAAGACTATTTTAGAGCCCTTGTTTAAGAGGCATAACTTTTGGTTATAAATGCATGTTCACATTTTCTAATTCTATATGTAGGATTAGATCTTCTTAGCTTATTGTATTGTATTGTAGAATGTTGAAGAACAGTACAAAATTGTATATGTGAATCATTCTAGATTGTTGGAGTTAATTGTACTTGAGAGAGAGAGAGAGCTCTTGAGGGAAAGAGATCTAGAGAGAGATCTGTACATCTGAGAGAGGTGTGGAAGAAAAGAAGTTTCTTCAATTGTATTCCTTTTATAAAGAGTTTAATACAAGTTTTCAGGGTGGTTTCTTGTATCTCTTGTTCTTGCTATTTATCATTCTAGTTACTTATCATTCTGATTTAATTATGTGTTTATTTCTTTCATAAGTGTAATCAAATTGTTGGTTAATCCCCAACAAGTGGTATCAGAGCCTTGGTTGTAGGTTTTAGAGCTTGATACCAACTAGTGGTATCAGAGCTCAGGTTCACTAACAGGTGGTTCAGATCTGTGTAGTGTGTATTGATTACAAGGTACTCACAGGGGTTCTGTAGGGATTTCTATTTGAGTGGGAGAAGCAATGGCAGATGAAAGTAAACTGAGAATGGAGAAGTTCAATGGCAAAAATTATCAACATTGGAGAATGCAGATAGAGGATTTTCTATATCAAAAAGATCTATACTTACCGTTAGGTGGGATTGCAAAGAAGCCCACAGACATGGATGATGAAGAATGGGAAGTTCTTGATAGAAAGGCTCTGGGGTCTATAAGACTGAGTCTAGCATCTACTATGATATCTAACTTATCACAGGCAAAGTCTACGGTAGAGTTAATGACTACTTTAGCAAATTTGTATGAAAAACTCTCAGCTTCTAATAAGGTATATCTTATGAAGCAGTTATTTAATTTGCGTATGCAGGAAGGTAGATCTGTGTCTAATCATCTAAATGATTTCCATGGAATTGTAAATCAATTAAGTTCAGTCAATATAGTGTTTGATGATGACATTAAAGCTCTTTTAATATTATGTTCTTTACCTGAAAGCTGGCATAGCTTAGTAATGGCAGTTAGTAATATTGCATCTGCTTCAAATATTTTAAAAGTAGAGGATGTTGTTAGTGTTATCTTGAATGAAGAAATTCATAGGAAAAGCACAGAGGAAACATCAGGGAATGCTTTAAGTTTTGAGAGTAGGAGAAGGCAAAAAGAGAAGAGCAAGAGGAGATCAAGGTCTAAGTCAAAGGTGAGAGGTAGATCCAAATCCAGAAATGGCAGGAAGCCACAATGCTAGAATTGTGGAAAGATAGGACACATAAGCAGAGATTGCTGGTCAAAGCCTAAGGAGGACAATCAGTACGAAGGAAAAGAAGAAGCAAAGGTTGCAGGTATTACACAAGATGATCTTATATTCTCTTTGCATAATAATATAAAATCTTGGGTGTTAGATTCTGGTGCATCTTTTCATCCCCTAATAGAGAATATTTTAGTGACTATGTCCATGGAGATTTTGGAATAGTGTATTTAGGGGATGATGAGCCTTGTAAAATTATTGGCAAAGGTAAAGTGTAGCTGAAAATATAGAATGGCAACACATGGGTGTTGAGAGATGTTATGCATGTTCCTAACTTGAAGAGGAATTTGATTTCTACAGGAAAGTTAGGGGATGAGGTTGTACAGTAACTCTCACAGCTGAATCTTGGAAGGTGACCAAGGGTGCACTTGTAATGGCCAGAGGTAAGAGATTAGGTACTCTCTATTTATGTAATTGTGTTACCAACAATTCTCCTTCTATATTATCTACTTTAGATGTGGATGCAAAATTGTGGCACTCAAGGCTTAGCCACATGAGTGAGAAGGGAATGTCAATTCTTAAGTCAAAAGGTAAGCTTTCAGATTTAAAAAGCATAGATCTAGATTTTTGTGAGCACTATGTTTTTGGGAAATAGAAGAGAGTGAGTTTTCTCAAGACTGGGTCAACAAAGAAGAAGCATAAGTTGCAGCTTGTTCACACAGACGTGTGGGGACTGGCTCAGGTTGTTTCTATTGGAGGATCAAAGTACTATGTTTTGTTTATAGATGATGCTACAAGAAAGGTATGGGTCTATTGTATTAAGAAGAAATCTGATGTATTTGAGACTTTTAAGATTTGGAAAGCTATGGTTGAGAATGAAACAGGTAGAAGATTAAAGTGCCTAAGATCTGATAATGGTGGTGAGTTCTGTAGCTATAAGTTCAACTGGTATTGTTATATGCATGAAATCCGTAGGCAAAGGATGGTTCCAAGGACACCTCAACAAAATGGAGTTGCTGAAAGGATGAAAAAAATAATAATGGAGCGTGCAAGGTGTATGAGATTGCATGCTAGGTTGCCCTTAGAGTTTTGGGTAGAAGCTGTTGACACTACAGTGTACCTAATTAACAGAGGACCCTCTATAGCTCTAGATGGTGGAAATCCAGAAGAGGCATGGACAAGTAAAAAGGTAGATCTCTCATTTCTCAAAGTTTTGGGTTGTGAAGCCTTTGTGCACGTTGATAAGAAAAATAGAAAGAAGCTGGATGCTAAGTCTATGAGGTGCACATTTATTGGCTATGGCTCTGATGATTTTAGATTCAAGTTTTGGAATCTAGGAACTAACAAGATAATTAGGATCCATGATGTTGTTTTCAATGAAAATGTGATGTATAGTGATCAGTTAAAGAAGCTAAATCAATCTGGACAGAGCAATGGAGAATTGGATGAGGTGACGGTCCAAAATGAGCTCACAAGAAAATTTAATCACAAAAAGGAAAACACAGAGACTGACGTCAGCCAGGAAGGAACCAGCGTCGGTAGAACATAAACCGATGTCGGTTATACAGAGACCGACGTTGGTAGGACAAAAATTGACGTCGATCAGGCATATTCAATGTCGGCTAGTTACAAGCTTGGAAGTGACCGAGGTTGGTCATTGTCAGAGAATTTGGGTGGACAGTGTGTTGTGGATGAGTCTCATATGCCCATTAAGAGGTCAGAAAGGGTAAGTAAACCTACAATTTGATATTCCCTTTCATTATTCTATTGATTGCTAATTGATGGTGGAGAACCAGAGAGTTTTCAAGAAGCAATACAGGTGGAGTCCAAGAATCAGTGGGAGCATGGCATGGTTGAGGAAATGGAGTCCTTGAGAGAGAACCAAACATGGGATTTGGTTGAGTTGCTAGCAGGAAAGAGGACACTGAAGAACAAATGGACTTACAGATTGAAGGAAGGTGTGAATGGATAGATGAGATATAAGGCTAGATTGGTAGTGAAAGGATTTGCACAAAAGCCAGGTATTGATTTTGGTGAGATTTTTTCTCCTGTTGTTAAAATGACTTTTATATGGGTTGTATTGTCTTTGGTTGCTATTGAGGATTTGCATCTTGAGCAGCTTGATGTTAAGACATCGTTTCTTCATGGAGATTTGGATGAGGAAATATATATGGAACAGCTAGAAGGATTTGAGGTCAAAGGTAAGGAGAAGTTAGTGTGAAAATTGAAGAAAAGCTTGTATGGCCTCAAGCAAGCTCCTAGACAGTGGTATTTGAGATTTGACAGGTTCATGACTGAGCATGGCTATAGTAGGTGTCAATCTGACCATTGTGTATATTTTAAGAGATTGAACAATGGTAGATATATTATTTTGTTGTTGTATGTAGATGATATGCTGGTTGCAAGATCACACATGCAAGATATCTCTGATCTTAAGGTGAAATTAGCTCAAACATTTGCCATGAAGGATTTGGGAGCAGCAAAGAAAATCCTTGGCATGAGCATTAAGAGAGACAGGAAAAATCACAGGTTGATTTTGTCTCAAGAGGATTATGTGAACAAGGTGTTGAAATGGTTCAATATGCAGGATGCAAAACTAATCGGATATTGCCCAAGCAGTGGGAGTTGTAAGTAAGTATATGGCCAATCTAGGAAAGGAACACTAGAAAGTAGTTCAGTGGATCCTTAGATATCTGAGAGGAACCAGCAGTAGGCATTTGTGCTATGGAGGTTCAGATACTTCTCTACATGGTTATGTAGATTCAGATATGACATGTGATTTGGATGGGAGGAGGAGCACCACAGGATATGTTTTCACTGTTGGTGGAACGACAGTTAGCTGGATATCAAAGTTCCAGAAGGTTATTGCCTTGTCAACTATAGAAGTAGAGTATATTTCAATCACAGAGGCTAGCAAAGAGATGATATGGATGACACAGTTCATAGAAGATCTTGGAAAGGAGCAAGAGAGTTGCAGATTATATAGTGACAGTCAGAGTGTAATTTATTTGGCTAAGAATTCAGCCTTTCATTCAAGAACAAAGCACATACAGCTAAGGTACCACTTCATAAGATAGGTATTGGAGGATGGTGAGTTGAAGTTGGAGAAGATCCATACAGATAAGAATCCTACTGATATGTTAACCAAGCCGGTTACAAAGGAGAAGTTGAATCTTCATTCAACTTCTGTTGGTCTTCATGATTGAGTTGAAGATGGAGGAGCTAGAAGATGTTTCTGTACAGGTACTCATGCAGCTGTTTATCTCTAAGTGGGAGATTATTACGGTGTGGAGCCTAAAAGCTTCACTAAAGGAGCATATTTGATAGTTGCAAGTTTACACAGTCACCGGTGTCAGTCAGGAGTGATCGACGTCGGTCAGGAGCAGTTTAAGAGATGCCGGTGTCAGTAGGGATCGGCTGACGTCGGTCATAGGTAAGCAGGCAGGAACCGATGTCGGTTACCTGTGCATCCAAAAACCTATTTTCGTGGTCAGAACTGAGTGTTTGCATGTTAGGATTAAGTCATAGTCTTAAGTCTGCATCTCTATTATTAGTAAGACTATTTTAGAGCCCTTGTTTAAGAGGCATAACTGTTGGTTGTAAATGCATGCTCAAGTTTCCTAATTCTATATGTAGGATTAGATCTTCTTAGCTTATTGTATTGTATTGTAGAATGTTGAAGAACAGTACAGAATTGTATATGTGAATCATTCCAGGTTGTTGGAGTTGATTGTACTTGAGAGAGAGAGAGCTCTTGAGGGAAAGAGATCTAGAAAGAGATCTATACATCTGAGAGAGGTGTGGAAGAAAAGAAGTTTCTTCAATTGTATTCCTTCTGTAAAGAGTTTAATACAAGTTTCAGGGTGGTTTCTTGTATCTCTTGTTCTTGCTATTTATCATTCTAGTTACTTATCATTCTGATTTAATTCTACGTTTATTGCTTTCATAAGTGTAATCAAATTGTTGGTTGATCCCCAACAGCTTGGGTGGAAAATATAACTAGTAGACTATCCACTTTATCGCTCCAAATGACTTCAAATGGTAGACAACACCGAGACATATGATCCTTTCAAGGAAATGGTGAATGAAGACCTCCAACAACAACAAACATAGATTCTACAACAATTTTCCTAAATTCTCCAACAAATTTCAATGGGAAATTCTAGCTCCTCATTTTCAACCCCACATCCTTTCAGTGCCCCAAAACCCTTCAAGGTTTAGGTGAATTTTGATATCCCTATATTTGAAGGGAAAATTAATGCTGATGCAAAATAAAATTGGTTGGATCAATTTTCATCTTATTTTTTTGTAAATAAATTCACTGATAAAGAGAAGATCACTTTTTCTCTTTTGAAAGCATCATTTCCTATAAAAAATTGGTGGGAAGTGTACAAAAAGAGATTTAGTATAGATGATATTGGCCTTGAGGTAAAAACTACCTAGGATGATTTCATAGAAGCTTTAAAAGAAGAATACTACCCCATTAAAGCATATGATAATCTGTATATAGAGTGGCAACACCTTCTGCAAGGTAAGGAACAATCTATTGAAGATTAATATGATATTTTTCATTCTCTATCTGCGAGATTGGGCATCCAAGAAAGTGAGAGACACAAGGTTCTCAAATATTATGGTGGACTACAAAGGTACATATGTGGAGAAATAGAACTCTTCAATGTGGAAACCCTCGATGAGGCATACAAGTTTGCAGTGAAGATTGAGTAGAAGCATGGAAGAATGAATATGAAGAGTCAGCCTTCAAATTGGAAAAGTGACAAAGAAGGTCAAACATGAGGCAAAAGGAAGGAAATACTAGGAAGTGGTGTGATTATCACAAATCTCGAACTCACTCCAAAGAAGAATGTCAAGCCATCAAGTCCCTACTTTTTGAGTCACAATCCTCAACATCTACTACTATAAATCATACAAACCCTATAGTTGAAGAGGTTGAAGAATAGATTGTAGATGCTGAGCCTGAAGCCATTATTGCTTCATCATAGATCTATGAGGAGAGGCTAGATGACAAAGAAAGGTTGCTTCACTATAAGTTATGGGTGAAAAGTAAGCATCTACATTTCATTCTTGATAGTGGAAGTCAAAGGAATTTAATCTTTATTAATATTGTGAAAAGCCTAAATCTATCCATGAAGCCTCACCCAAAGCCATACAGTATTGGATGGTTGAGTCCAGGGAGAAACTTCTGTGTCACCCACCAATGTTTTCTCTCATATGCAATAAAACATTTCTAAGATGAGGTCTTATGTGATGTGGTCAATCTAGATATTTGTGATGTACTCTTTGGTCAACCATTCATATATGATCAACATGAAATATATAAATCAAGAACTCGAATTATCACACTCACTCTTGGAACACAATGCTATAGGGTACCAGAGGTACCACCTTCTACATCTGTCTCTCTGATTAGTGCCAAGAAATTTTTTCTCATGGTGGTCAAGCCACAAGAATCCAAAAGGGCTGATGTTGCAGCCTTAAATACACAAAAAACACAACAATAGAAGTAAATAGATACCAAACTGAAGAAGTTCATGGACTTCCATCCATAGACTGATGGTCAGACAAAAATGGTGAATAATTGGGCCCTGTACAGTTCCATAAAGCACAATCCATTCCAAGTATGCATTGGGAATCAAATCAAAATACAATTACCAAATTTGATGACCAATATTGATGAAATAGGAACCATTACTTCTCAAGGAGGGAGGAACGATTCAAGCAATATTTTAGGTGATAATTCAGGTGATGGTTCTACCCCAATTGGTGGTAGAACTTCTGGGATACATAACTTTTGCACCGTACTCTGTTTGACTCCCCACTTGAACCGTTAGAAAGATAAGAATGAGCAGAATGTGGTGAGATGACATAGAGAATTTTTCAATGGATTTTGACCCCCAAAAAACCCAATGGTAGTGCCCCAAATTTTAATTTTAGTAGTGCAGTCTAAAAGTAGTAAGTTTATAAAAATAATAATTCCTTGAATTCTATATTGTTGTAAATCATGGAATTTGAACCACTTAATCTCCCTCAATATTGGTGACCTTCCACATCCTCCTCCCAAATTCAAAACATGTATAAATGAATATGTAACCCAAAATGGAAAATAGACATCTCTTCTTAGAGATAAGCATATGTTTGGGTCTGTAAATTTATTGAATAAAATATCTCTTCTTAGAGATAGCATTATTGTTATTGTGTTGTTCATATTTCTTAAATTATCTTTCAACCAAAGCTTTTGAGTTTTAGATCAATGGTATCAGAGTGGTTTATATTTAGAGTGCATGATCTTGAGGATGAGGTTAGATTATAAGAAACTTGGGTGGAAAATAGAACCAGCAGACTATCCACCTATTCACTTGAAATGACTTCAAATGGCAGAAAACACTTAGACACCTAAGCCTTCCAAGGAAATGGTGAATGAATCACTCTAGAAACAAATAGAACATTTACTACAACAATTCAGCCAAATTATCCAACAAATTTCAATGGAAAATTTTGGGTCCTCATCTACAACCCCACATCCTTTTAGTGCCCCAATACCCTTCAAGGTTTAGGTGAATTTTGATATCCCTATTTTTGAAGGCAAAATCAATGCTGATGTAATATAAAATTGGTTGGATCAATTATCATCTTATTTTTTGTAAATAAATTCATCAATAAAGATAAGATCACTTTTGCTCTTTTGAAAGCATCATTGCTTGTCAAAAATTGGTGAGAAGTGTACAAAAAGAGATTTAGTGTAGATGATATTGGCCTTGGGGTAGAACATACCTAGGATGATTTTATAGAAGTTGTAAAGGAAGAATACTAACCCATTGGAGCATATGATGATTTGTATATAGAGTGGCAACAACTTTGCCAAGGTAAGGAATAATTTGTTCAAGATTACACTGATATTTTTCATTCTTTATCTGTGAGATTGGGCATCCAAGAAAGTAAGAGACATAAGGTTATCCAATATAATGGTAGACTATAATGGTACATATGGGGATAAATGGAACTCTTTAATTTGGAAACCCTTAGTGAGGCGTACAAGTTTGTAGTGAAGATTGAGCAGAAACATGGAAGATTGATTACAAAGAGTCAACCTTCAAAATGGAAAAGTGACAAAGAAGGTCAAACATGAGGCAAAAATTGGAAGCCAAAGGAAGGAAAGACTAGGAAGTGGTGTGATTATCACAAGTTTGAAACTCACTCCAAAGAAGAATGTTGAGCGATCAAGTCCCTATTTTTTGAGTCACAATCCTCAAAATCTACTGATTTGCCTCATACAAACCCTATAATTGAAGAGGTTGAAGAAGAGATTATAGTTTCTAAGCCCCAAGCCATTTTTGCTTCATCACAGACCCACGAGGAGAGGCTAGATGACAAGGAAAGGTTGTTTCACTCTAAGTTATGGATGAAAGGTAAGCCTCTACATTTTGTTCTTGATAGTGGAAGTTAAAAGAATTTAATCTTTGCTAATGTTGTGAAAAGCCTATATATATCCATGAAGCCTCACCCAAAGCCATACAGTATTGGATGGTTGAGTCTAGGGAGAAACCTCCATGTCACTGACCAATGTCTTCTCTCATATGCAATAAAACCTTTCCAAGATGAGGTCTTATGTGATGTGGTCAATCTAGATGTTTGTGATATACTCTTTGGTTAGACATTCATGTATGATTGACATGGCATCTATGAATCAAGAACTTAAAGGATCACTCTCACTCTTGGAACATGGTGCTACAAAGTACCAGAGGTACCACCTTCTACATCTATCTCTCTGATTAGTGCTAAGAGATTTGTTCTCATGGTGGTCAAACCACAAGAATCTAAAAGAGCTGATGTTTTAGCCATGAATACAAAAAAAACACAACAATAGAATAAAATAGATACCAAACTAAAGAAGTTCATGGCCTTCCATCCACAGACTGATGGTCAGATAGAAATGGTGAACAATCAAGGCCTGCACAGTTCCATAATGCACAATCCATTCCAAGTATGCATCAGGAATCAAATAAAAATACAACTGCTAAAATTGATGACAAATCTTGATGAAATGGGGACCATTGCTTATCAAGGAGGGAGGAATGATCTGAGCAATATTTCAGGCGATGGTTCTACCCCAATTGGTGGCAAAACTTTTGGGAGCCATAACTTTTGCATCGTAGCTCCGTTTGACTCCTCGTTTGAACTATTGGGAAGCTAAGAATGAGAAAAATGTGGTGACATGGGATAGAGATCCAATTGATGTATTTTTACCCCTTTAAAACCCAATGGAATTTCCCTAAATTACAATTTTAGTAGTGTAGTCTAAAAATAGTAAGTTTCTAAAAATAGTAATTCTTTGAATTCTGTATTGTTGTAAATCATGGAAGTCAAACCAATTGATCTCTCTTGATATTGGTGACCTTAAAAATCCTCCTTCCACCTTCAAAACATGTATAAATGAAGATGTAACCTGAAATAGAAATTAGACATCTCTTCTCAGAGATAGGCATATGTTTGGGCTTGCAAATTTATTGAATAAAACATCTCTTCTCAGAGATAGCATTATTATAATTATGTTGTTCATATTTATTGAATTATATTTCAAGCAAATATTTTGAGTTTTGGATCAAATTTATTTTTGCATAATAGCATTACACAAAAGGATCTTGTTGAATAATGGGTGAGGCCTTGTATTTATAACCTTTCAAACTAACTCTAATCCAAGTGTAGTTAAGTTACATTTAACTACAGTTCAATTTAGTTTAACCCTAATTGAGTTAAGAAGGGGATAAAAAATTAATATTTGGTATAGAAATCCTATTTATTAAGCATGGCTTTCCATTTATGAATTTAAGTCTATTTAAGGGAGATATTTTTAATTCCTTGACTTTGAAGATGATGACATCATTATAAACTTAAGTTTATTAGAATTTATTTTTTACAAAATTTATTTTCACTAATTACACAAGGAAATGTCACTTAAGAATTTAATTTGATTTGCTTAGTTAATTCATTCTGCTTAGAATTTTTTCACCTTAAGAATTGTTTAAGTGCGCTGCTTAATGGGTTCAATGGCCAAACTATCAATTTTCTAGGTCACAAGTTGATTGGAGATGAATCTATGAGAGGTTACTATTATGTACAGGTTAATACCCCAAATAGGTATGTCACAACATGATTTTTATCACTAATGTTTGATGTGCAAATGAAATTGGGACATTCAATGATTACTAGGCTTAATTTACACTATTTGGTAGAAATCAATTTGAAGTTTGATTAGAACACAGTTGTGGAAAAAATAGGGTGTCTACAATACTCACAAAGAAACTCATAAAATGCATTCAATCTATATACATCAAATTCCTATCACCATTATGTTTAAAATTTCAATCTTAATCAAAATTCACTCAAATGCATAATTTGGGCCAAAATCACTAAAATGTGCTAAATAGTACAATCTTGTCGTATACAAGTGCTGATTTAGGTTAATGTATCCCTAAATGGGGCAATGCATTTTATATGATTATTAGTTTTTCCTAAATCATTTTGAGTCAAAATGATGAAAATATAATTTGACGCTTTAAACCAATGAATTATTCTAATTTAGAGGCACACAACATGTGCATGTGTTATTTCACATCCATAATGCTCTAAATGGAGTATTGGTCTATATGCAACTAACATCTTACTCTAATTTTAATCTAGTCAAATTATGATTTAGTAACTTGATGTTTTGACTAGTTTGATTAAATGGGCAACCAATTTTTTTAAAAAATGCATAAAATTTAATTAACCTCACTTTGTCAAATTAATTAAAATCAAGTGCTTAAGTGGAAAATCCATGGAAGATATTAAATATATATTAATTGGAGATTCATTTCTAATATCTGCACCATCTAGTGACATCATTAACAAGAGGACACCCAAAAGCCATAAATGGAGCAAATATCTAGTTTAAGCCCTCCCATGCCTCATTAATGCCCCTTCCTCCCAAATATTAATGAGGTTATTTATGATTTGAGCCTTTAAAATTTAATCTATTCATGGCCACACATCTTGATCTCAAGATGGATGGTCATGGTTGATTCTGATCATTTATAAAAAATTATAAATACAAGAGTTCTCACTCATGTTTTTAAGCTTTTTTGTTGTAAATGTATTATTTAAAATTATCTTCACAAGCTCTTTTTGTGTAGTGTTATTATGCTTAATTTGTAATATGATAGCTTCACTATTGGCATACATTTGATCAAATATCATGAGCCTATTTTCATTGGTGCATTGAAAGATGGTGATAGAGCAAGCCACTCATCATTTATAAAGACTCAAAGCACCAAATCAAAAGGGAAAAATCATATTTTGAGCTAAATTTGGAGGAGGGATGCTCTTAGGAAGATTGTTTTGGTATATTCCTTCTTTCAATAGCTCTTAGTTTTCATTTATAAAACCCCATGAAAGAGTTGGTTTAGTTAGTTATGTTATTTATGCTTATTTGAGTTTTCTTCACTAACATATGATCTAAATCACTTTGGATTCCATCTCTACATCTTGGCACACCCGGTGGGACCATGCATCCCATATTAGCAATGAGACTTATTTAGAACTCTTAGATTTTCTAATACATGCTTAAAAATATTTAAAAATCAAGTTTTATCTCATTTTTTCACATGTTTTTATTATTTCTAATGATACATAGTTTACATAGTGGCCGACATCAATTTAACCTAATCAACATTAGTCCTATCCTAACCGACATCGATCCTTGTGAAGGGCAAAACATGATAAAAGGCAGATTTTTGGGTTTCTCTTGAAGTTTTTAGTGGGTATTCTATGTTTTTGAAACCTGCATACTCTCTATTTGAATATTTTATTATAGGATCTAGAGACTTATTTTGTTTTTATTCTTGTTTTGCTTACCAACTATTTTATTAAAAATCATGTTTTTCCTATAGGTAGCTAGCATTAGTTTTAGTCAATCGACATTGGTTTTATCTAACCAACATCAATTTTCTTGTAACTAGCATCAGTCCCTATGGACCGACATCGGTCTCTATGTAAAGAAAATAGAGAAACCCAATATCAAGTTTTCAAATCTTATTATCTCATTTATATTTATGATTCAAGGTAGACATAAACACTCTAAAAATTATAGGACACAAGTTGAAAAAAGTGCCAAATTTGAAAATGGTTAAGTCTTGAAAACTTCATTTGGTGCTTAAAAGGAATCTAAGTATTTATGCTTGGTTTGTTTTATGAAAGTTTTACAAGTTTTCAATTAAGGCCAATGGGCCAAATTTCATAAAACACTTCATTTTGGTGTATTAAATAAACTTTCATGATTGTTTATTTTATTCTAAATCTTTTATACTTGTTTGTTTTTTTCAAAATAAAGGATGTGTGTATTCTCTCCCCATGTCCCCTTTAGGAAACTCGGGTGACAAAAAGTGCTCTTTATTTGAATTTGTGCATTATCTAAAGGTGTGAAAACAATGTTGTTAAGTATCTCCCCAGACCTATATGGTTTAGGTGATCTAAACACAACCTAAAGTCTTTAAACTTTGTCATTTATTTTTATGCAACTTGGCTTATGAGAGGGATTTCATTAGCTCATCACTATTTCTCTAGGGAAGTGTTGATTGGGGAATTAATCTCCCAACATCATTTAAACACCACTCCATGGTGGTGTATACAAATTGAGGGTGACCTAATGAGATGTTTGCTTGAGTGGTTAAGTAAACTTTGTTAGTGGTACTCTAGCTTGGTTTGTAGGGGAAATTCAGACATCACACTACACTAAGAAAGCAATAGATGTAGTGGTTATGAAAAGGATAAGACCTTTCATAATAAGATGATTGGCATAGATCCAATTGATGTGAGGAATCTCTAGTGTTAACCATACTTGAGATCATCTAGATACACACACAAATTTAGTTTTAAAGTAACCCCACTTATCATAGACATATTGTTGATGTAAGATGAGTAGTTTGAAGTTCCAAGTTACCATATAAGCTCTTGGGAGAAGGGGGTGTAAAAAACCTACTTATTCATGCATTTTCATTTTAGGATTAACACTTAAAATCCTCTCAAGAGCATGTATATAGATGAAATTCAATGATACAATGTAACCTTGTCAGTTTTAGGACTTTAGATGTTATACTTAGTTGTATTTTGTTTTTTATCCTTTACTTGATTGGTCCTATTGAGTCTAAACCTTGTTTTAAAACTAAATTATGTCATAGTAAAAAACCTTTGTTATCTATCATTTTATTTGAAAAAGGAGGCGCTACACTGACTAAATCAAAATCATATTTTTTCCTTGTTCAAATCCTCATTTGAAATATTGTGTTTGTCTTTGCTAGGTAGCATTGTTGTGCTATTCATTTGAGTCTAAACCATTTTACAAAAATCTCCAAGTCCTTAATTTTTAATTCAAATTTATAATCTCACCTTCCTAAGTTATAGACTAAGGTGTTTATAAGTTTTCCATTTTCACTTGGTTTGAGTTAACTTGGTTATGATTTCTCATTTGGGTGAAAGGTCATTTTATAGAATCATTATCACCCCTTTTTATTGTGAACTTAGGTTATCTTGTGTTCACTCATGCTCTACATTCTAGAACCATTCTACTTCTTATTACCATGTGGTGGTGTTGTGTTGCCTATTTGGTTTTAGTTTTATGCTTGGGAGTTCTTGTGTGTTTTCATGTCTTGAGATCCTTAGTTCACATTATTACCTTCCTCATTAGAAAGACTCTCTTCTAGTTTTTTAGTCATAATTTATTAAATTTATACATAGCTTTTACGGTATTGACATATCTTTAAACTTAAGCTTGTTGTGCTATCTTGTACTTTAGGTTTCAAATTTATCATACCCTCTTTTAATTTGATGATTTCAACCCACCAAAGTTGAGTAAATTTGTGACCATTTCATGGCCCTAACTATGGGTTCTCTTATGGTCCTAACTATGAGGAAGAGCATTTTTATTTTGAATAAGACAATTTCATGCTATTTGAAGACATTATAATGATGTAGGATTTGAATAAGACTATTTGAAACATCAACCCTTAGAAGACAAGGATGAATAAATCTTAAGGTTGATTAAATCAGGTGCTAGTTTGCCATTATACTTTCTTATGGAATAATTGCATACCTTGGTTAGGGTAGAAGAATAACAAAAAGAATGATCCCTCACTCATATTTAAAAATCAAACATTTATTATTATATAAAATGGAAGAAATAACTCATTAAGTCAACACCTAATGATCAAGATATTCCCAACAAGATCAATAAGATAAGTCAATGATATGTAGAATAATTTCTTGCATACTTGACCAACTCTTTAGCTACCACTTCAATACAAACAATGTTTTCAAAGAATAGGAGAATATAGTAGAACAAATGAAACACACTTTAATTTAAAACACATATACTATGGATCATGGTACCTCATTTGAACAAACCAATCCTTAATAGGTTCTGCAACATGCTTTGCTAGACATAGAGCATACATTTTTCAATCATCAAGAACATCTTTCTCCTTTTTAGAGTTAAAGAATGAATACACAATACATATTGAGGAGATTGTTCATAATGATTTGAAAATTTATTTTCAACCAATGATGACTTTGGTGAATCAACCATAGACTTTCGAAAATAAAAAAACACTTACAATTCAAGGCAAAAGATTTTAGGGAATGTTTATCAACCCAAGAATCAATGACTCACTTAATTGACTCAAGGAGTAAATTAGAACAAGGTTACAGATTATAGGGTGTATATCCCTATTAAATCAATGCAACAAGGGCACATAACACCCTAACAGAATTATATTCCACCTACCAATGCACCAAACATGCAAGATTTGAATTTGATGAAGGAAATTATGTCATGATAGGAGACAAGAAACTGAGTCAAGAAGTACAAATTTGACAAGATATGTCCATATCTATTTAATTTGATTATTCTCTAAATCCCATTTTTGCCTCATTTTGAGGCACCCAAATTTGACAAATATAAAGGGAAGGGTGACACTTTTGAACATATTCAGGCATTTTTAATATTAAGCTAAGAGGTAGCCTATAGTAACATTTATTTGCTTCGCTTGTTTCCATGAAGTTTAATGGGACAAGATTTAGACTGGCTCCTTAAGTTACCCTTAGGATCAGTCACAAATTGGAATGATCTATCTAAAATAATTTTCAATCATTTCCCTTACAATATAGAACATGAGCTGACTATGGTTGACTTATGCAAATCCAAATAATGAGATGGATAAAGATTTTTAACATATCTACAACAGTAGAGAGAATTAATTAGATTCTTTCAATATAATTTGCCAAAAAAATAGTTAGACAATATATTTGCACAAAACCTACACCCTGAGGTGGTGCATAATCTACAACTCACTTGTGAAAACACATTTAAATAAATTATAGACAAGTGTGTATAAATTAAGAAGGCACTTATCACTAAAGGCCTTGTCAAGATTTACTCACAGGGTCAAATGTCAAATCAGACCTAATCAACTATTCAAAATTTTGCAATAGAGAAACCCAATGGGTTTAATAAGAATAAGAACATGGTGGGAAATGGAGTGATAGAATCAATACATATACAAATGGTGTAGGCTTCACTAGCTCTAAATGTATAATTAGCTCCACCTAATCCACCAACCACTTTGCAAAGGGTCCCTCCATGAAGGGTATTCAATAAAAAATTTAGTCTTTAGAAAATTGGAAGAGCCTATCAAGGTAGTGTTTTAAAAGCTCATAGTAGCTGATTTGATTGTGTGGCCTATACCAAGGCCATTTCCTAAGGATCAACCCAAACCCAATTGGTATCAGATAGATGAATTTTGTAATTCCATCATTTTATTGGTCATGGTAATTATCAATGTGTTCAATTACAAATTTAAGATCAAACTTGCCTCATAAAACACTAATCAGGATATGGACATCTACAAAATCCATTTCCTAAGCATAATAAACAACTAGAAAGAAATAATCAGAACCAAGGATAAAATCAATAACAATAAGTCCAAAGGTTAGAATCGTAATTAACATGATCATAATCAAGATCATAATACCCATGATAATAACCTATGTTACAACAACATGCCTTACGACTATAATAACACTATGGGACATATTTCTACAAACCACATTACCACTATCACTGTCAAAGGTTTTGAACCACCACATACTTATTAAAGTACTAGACCCATTATTATAGGATCAACACCCTCTCCTTCAAGTAATGCCACATTAAGTACAAGTAATTTTGATGTGCCTTAGGTTCTATGGGTTAATATTTTTGGACCCCCTTCTTCTAATTATAATGGCTCCTTGCTGACTCAAAATTGTGCCAACATAAATAGAAAACTAAGAGTTACCTTCCAAGGAAATTTTCTTTTGTTTTCTAATTATAATGTCTCCTTGCCACATCTAGATTGTGCAATCACAACTAGATGCTCATGAGTTACCCTTTAGGTCCCTTTATCCTCTTCTAACACTAGACCCAATGAGAACATTATGCCTTTGAATCCAAATTTGAACACTATACTAGCCAAAGCTAAACCTTATCATGCTATTATTGAAAAGCCTTATAGTATCTTAGAATAATTGAGTAAAACGTATATATAAATTTTTATTTTAGATCTTTTACATACATCTAAAGTCCATAGAACTATTTTTAATGACTTCTTCAATAATCCTCTGTTCCCAAAGACATTAACCCTGAACATTTCCAAACACTTGTAGGTCATTTGTATTCATTCTAACATGTTACATTTGATCAAACAAACATGTCTACTCTTGGTCCTAGCCATAACAACCCCTTATATATTGAGGTCATCATTGAAAACCATAAATTCAAGTGGGCTCTTATAGATAATGGTTATGGACTGAATATAGTGTACCTCAAACTAGTACAATGATTAGGTTATATTGCAAAGGACATCTAGCTAGAGATGATTATAATAAAGTCATACAATAATGCCAAAAGGGAATATTTTGGTACTATTTATTTGCCAATCATTATTGGGTCTATGTCCCATCATACCTTGTTACATATTGTGGATATTGAGTTTCCTTATAACATACTTCTTGGTCATCCTTGGATCTATGAAGTATAATCTATCCCATCCACCCTGCATCAGTGTCTCAAATTTCCCCATGATGGGATTGAAGTCACCATTCTTGCCAATCTATAGCCTTACCAGTATTGCAAACACTAGAGGTTGAATTTTGTAATTATAACTATTGTCTTAGTTCTAAATTTATTACAAAGAAGAATAAGGAAATAGTTTTATATCCACCCAAATCCAATTATATCAACCCAAGTGACCTTGTTTCCACTTAAAATGATCTATTTCCCATAACCCTTGAAAAATAGGTTATTATAGAAGATGGAAGCATATCCACATATTTTATTAAATATGCCTTCCATATTACTAAGTTTCCCAAGTATCCAAAATCATTTGGCAAACCCAAACATTCCAAAATCCCTTGCAGACCCAACATGATTTGGAAAAAAAAGAAAGATACACAGAAACCACCAATGGTATTTATACCTACTACTTCACCAAATTGGGATCGAGAAGCTTTCATTGAAGGAGACTGGTTATATTCTGATGGCATTATTAAATTTTTTTAGAATCCCAAATATCCTATCCCTAATTAGAATGGATAATTTTGATTATACAAAGAAAAAACCTTGGCCCATGAGAGTAAGGAATATTGGAACCTTTATTAGCTGTTAAACCTAACATGAATCAAGGTATTGGATTTATACCACCTGGGGGTGACCTCATGACTTTTGATAGTGGTTATTTTGAATTGATTAGTGATAAGAATCCTGGTAGTGATATAACATCCTATTATAATATTTACAATGAGCTTGCTGACACAAAATTATTTGATTCAAACTCCATTATGATTGTAACACCCCATTGTTCACTTTTTTTAATTTGATGAGGTAAATGCTTTTGAAACTAGAGCTATGAACCAAGTAGGTGAAGGTTTTGATAATTGGACCCTCATTCAGGTACAACAAAGAGGGTTTGACTAGTGATGAGAATCTTGGTAGTGACATAGCATCCCATTATAATATTTATAATGATCTTGCTGACATAAACTTATTTGATTCAAACTCCATTATGACTATAACACCCCATTTTTCCCTTTTTTAATTTGATGAGGTAAATGCTTTTGAAATTAGAGCTATGAACTAGGTAGGTGAGGGTTTTGATAACTGGACCCTCATAAGGATCCCTCTAACAACCAAGTACAACAAAGAGGGTTTGAAAGCTCCCCCAACCTTTAAAAAACATAAATAGAATGAAGGTACCCATGACCTTGGTGAATCAAGAAGGTTTTAAGGATACTATAACCTAGTGAAGCACAAAAAGAAATAACTAGAGGGTTTGGAGGCTCCCACAACCTTATGAATCAAGAAGGTTTTAAGGTACCCACAACTAGGGATTTTAAGGATCCCACTACTTGACATACACAAATATGTTACAAGTGAAACATGAAGGTTTTAATGTACCCACAATTGGGTGTTTTAAAGGGTCCCTCAACCTAAAATATGAGGGTTTTAAGGTACCCATAACCAAGGGTTTTAAAGGGTTCTATAATCTAAAGTACACAAAGATGAAATAAAATAGTGAATCTCAAAGAGCTGACACCCTTCGTCTTGTCTTCCCTAGGGACACAACATATTAGAAATCCATCTAGAGAAGGAGGTATTCTACCACCTGGGTCTTCCAACCATCTTTCACATAGCTGAGTCACAAAAAGTGAGCTTTGCCTCCCACTAAGATCCATAATTTTTTAGGAGAAGAGATCACCAAGAGTAGAAGATCTTCTATTTCTTAGGTATTTCACACTTCTATGCAACTAAGAGACATCAAGTAAGCCTTTCCTCTTATTATAACCAATAAGGTGGATTCCTTTATCATCCACTCTAGTAGGATAATATTTGGTTGGGAATCTTATATCTATCCTAGACCAAACCAACTTAAATTGAGTAGGGCCCTCCTTAGCTTTGAACCTCAACATAGTTTTCACCCTTCTTCTACATTCCATGCATAATATCTTTAGCATTCCCAGAAATTGTGGTAGGAAAGAGTGGACTCCTCTAACATTCACTCTGATAAAACAAAGAGTGTCTTTAGCAAAGCATAACCCTCCTAGGCTTAAGAGCCAACTTCCCTAAAAAAGAACCTCAAGATCATACCTCGTGCTTAAAGAGCTTATGTGAAATGAATGGATTTCTCCATTATTCAAGTAACCAAGTGGATATATGACTAAGAATCATCTAATATCCAAGCTATTCAAGAAACTAAGGGGATGAGTTCCTCTAATACTCATCATATCTTAATAGTATTGTAGGGGGTGAGATCCCCCATCACACACCCCTAGAAGATACTCCAGAGAGCAACCATGTTATGGATGGTAGAGATATGAGGGGAAAGGCAATGACATTCCCTATTTTGTTTACTCCCTAGCCCACCTAGAATTCCAAATAAAATCTAATAGTGGGCATTGTTACCCATACCCCACCACTAGAAATGCCACAAATCATCATATAAAAATAGATCCATATCATCCTCAAAAATATGAGGATTGTGTGAAATAGAATCGACACTGGTCATTCTCCTCTCAGCCCTTTTAGCTTCAATAGAGATGAATTTCCCTAGTCCAAAGATGTCATACATTATGCAACTTAATTCAATAAAAAGGCTCACCTAGCCAACATTTAGGGCTGTCAAACCATTTCATGAGCTATGAGTGCAATAGATCAATAGACCCTAGGATTAAGCTTGTAAATCTAATCCTTAGCTAAACCATCACCATTCTCTAAACTATTTTTTTATAGACCCATCATTGGTATCCCAAAGCCTCTTTGCAAACCTTGATCTTCATCCTCCTCATAATTCCCACCTCCTTCCTCCTCACCTACAACTTCTCTTCTACTCACTGATTTGAAATTCCATCCTGTTTCCATTACCATCCCCATTGTTCCATTTTCATTTTCCATCCCAAACTCATTGGTTGGGACCAATAAAATTTAATCATACACCTTGATGAATTCTAGAATGAATAATCTATTATAGAATAAATGGGCATTAGAGATGGATTTCTAATTGATGATCATAAGTAAGGCTTAAACTTCTCTTTGGATCCTTCTACATACTTTGGAGAGCAAGAAGAATTCATTGGTCATGAAAAAAATAAAACATCAATAACCTTGGGTGAAAACCTCTTTGAGGCATTCATTGATCAGTGAAATAATAAATAAAAAGATAAGCCCTTGAGTGAAAACATGTTTCAGGTACTCTTGGATGGGAAAGTTTACTCATACTGAAAAGATGTATAGGGTCCATCAAACCCTAGCTCCATAGCCAATACCAACATCATGTTAGAATAATAAAAAGTTTTTGAGCATGTTACTCTTAAATTTCCTAAGATAACTACTAGTTGGACATTACTTAAACTAGTGGATTTAGATTCATCACATTATCTAGATCTTTAGAAAGAACAACAAGAAACTATAAAAGAAGTAGAAGATCAGAATCAAACATTGCCTATTATTCTAGAAGATAATTTTACACTCATTATATAAAAAACTACTGAAGTGAACTTGGGAACATACGATGATCCCAAATGGTGTACCTTGGAGCTTCCCTCACTGATGAGGAGAGTGATCACATTGTCACCATTTTGATAGATTTTATGGGTATCTTTGCACGGGCTTACTCTGACATGCTAGGATTAGACCTTGACTTAGTTATGCATCACCTTATTGTCCATCCAAATGCCAAACCAGTCAATTTTTTTTTAGAAAGATGCATTCACACATCGCTCTTTTGGTAAAAGTAAAACTAGAGAAATTATTAGCATAATGATTCATTATACCACTAAACTATTTTGAATGGATATCAAACATAGTTTTGGTCAACAAAAATCCATAGGGTATACATATTTATACTAATTTTAGAGATATCAATAAAGCATGCCCTAAAGATGATTTTCCTCTTCCCAACATTGACATGATTATATATTATACTACTGGGTATGAGATGTTGTCCTTCATGGATGGATTTTTTTGGACAAAATTAGATCAAGATAGCTCAAGAAGGCCAACACAAAATTGCATTCACCACACCATGGGGCACATTATGTTATCAAGTCATTCCATTTGGCTTTAAGAATGCTAGAGCCACTTACTAGTGTGATACAATTATCATATTCCATGACATGATACATTATATTGTTTAGGACTATGTTGACGACATCCTAAATAAACAAAGAACACCTTCTGGACATCCTAATATTCTATGAAGAATATTTGAGAGACTTCATGAGTACAATGTCCATCTAAATCCCAAAAAGTGTGTCTTTAACATCAATTCAATAAAATTACTAGGGTTTATTAGATCTCAAAGAGGGATAAAAGTAGACCTTGTTAAGGTCAAGGCTATTATTGAAATGCCTCCACTTCTAATCTCAAATAACTTTGTAACTTGCAAGGGAAGATCCAATTTATTCACAAGTTCATTTCATAATTGGCAAATAAGTGCCACCCATTTACACATATATTAAATAAAGGGGTCACTTTTTAATGGGACAAAAAGTGTCAATTAGCCTTTGTGAAGCTCATAACATATTTAGCCAACCCACCAATTTTGAGACTGCCAACACCTGGATAACCATTAATTCTTTATATTTTAGTGATTGAACATGCACTATGGAAAATCTTGGCCCAACATGATGATCAAGATAAGGAACATGTAATTTATTATTTAAACTGCACACTGGTGGATTTTGAGCATAATTATACACCTATTGAGAAGGCATGTTTAGCTATGGTGTTCACTTCCTAAAATTTGTGACATTATATGCTGAACAACAAAACCATTATCTTCATTAAAGTAGACCCCTTCAAATTTTTATTATCCGAAGTAGCTCTTCTAGGCCACATGGTAAAATGGATCATGCTCCTAAATGAATTTAATAGTGAGTACCAAAATCAAAAAGCTATCAAGGGGAAAGTTATTATTGATCAAATTTCATAATCCCCTATTATAGGTACTCAACGATTTAAATTTGAATTTTTAGATGATTCTATTATGACATTAAAAGAAGTAAAATAGGAAACTATATAATGGAAACTTTACTTTGATGGTTATTTCATCTATCATTGATCTAGATCTAGCATTTTTTTGATTACACCACAAGGGGATCTTATTCCCAAATCATTTCATATCAATTTCCATTGTACCATTAATATGGCTGAGTATGAAAAACTTGTTGTAGGCCTTCAACTTACAGTATAGTGGGATATCCAAAATTTAATGGTCTATGAGGATTCTAAATTAATTATCAAGTAAACCACAAATCAGTATTAGACTAGAGATGACAAGCTTATACCCTAAAAGCATATTGTGGATAATATCAAGGCTTATTTTTAATCTCTATAGTTTGAACAAGTGCCATAGTTCAATAACAGATCTACCGATGTAATGGCAAAAATTGGGTCCATGATACATATTGATATCATTGCTAAAGAGTATAAATTTCTCATTGAAAAAATTCTACAACCTACTCATGTCTTGCCAAATTCAGAAAGGGCATACACCATTGTTAGTCCTAATCCCCCACCTGAACTGCCTTAGTTTCAAGACATTTATAATTATTTTCACAACCAAATTTTTCCACCTGACCTTTCCAATAATCGTTAAAAACTTTTCCTACACTATGTAGCCTATTATACCCTCCTTAGAAGCACACTTTATCGTAAAGGCTATGATGGAATGCTACTTCCTTGTTTATCTTTAGGATAATCCAAGTTAACGCTTAAAGGGGTTCATGAAGGAATGTGTGGAACCCATACCAACAATGTAGTCTTAGCTAAAAAGTTACTCAACATAAGTTACTATTGGCCCAAAATGGAGATAGATGCTTGAAATTATGTGTGTTTCTTATCAGCAACATGGAAATTTGATATATGCACCTTCCTTACCACTATAGCCAATTACTACACCATGCCTATTTTATACATGGGGCCTTGATCTCATCGAGAAAATAAACCCAACATCTTCTGATGGTCACAAATATATTTTCACTGCTCTGATTATTTTACTAAGTAGATTGAAGTCATTCCTCTCACATCATTAGGAAGCAAATTTCCAAGTTTATACATTACCATATCATTTGTTGATATGGTATCCTAGCTTGAATTATATCCAATAATGGTGGATCATTTGTAAACTGAGATGTTAAATCTCTTTGTGTAAAATTCAAAATAAATCACAAAAAATCCACACCATATAACCCACAAGGCAACAAACAAGCTGATGTATCAAAACCATTATTCCCATACTAAATATGATTATCAATGACGTTGGTTTTAATTGACACATGTAAATTTTCCCTACCCTTTGGGCTTATTGCACCAATCATCAAACGCCAACAAGATCCATTCAATACTCCCTTGTTTATGGCATAGAAGTAATTATCCTAATTGAAATCAAGCTACCTTAATTATGAGTATCTTTGCATAATATTGAAGATGATGAGGATTATAGAGTTTACAAGTTGTAAGAACTAGAACTCCTTGATGGTAAGTTTTTGTCTACCCTAGACAACTTACAATTGTATCAAAATAAATTGTGTCAAAGTTATAAAAAGTGCATTCTCCCTCGAGAGTTTGAGATTGGTGATTTGGTATTTAAAGAGAGTCAAAAGAACACAAATGTTGAACACAAAAAGAAGGGTAAGTTATAACCCAATTGTTTAGGACCCTATGTCATTACAACAAATTATGGATCAGGGGCATATCGGCTAGCTACACCAAGTGGTGAAGAACTTCTAGAGCCCATGAACATTATACATCTCAAGTGGTTATATGCTTGAAAGCTTTTGAACCATTATCTATAAGACCCCATACTTGGGGCAAACTTGTGCTGAAGTTATTTTATCCCACTATTATATCATGGACTATTGTAAACTAGCCTATTTTATCCCTTGACCATTAATGATCCTGATATGACTCATTGGCATTTTGGACACATTTAACACAAGTTCTACAAACTAGTTTAGGATGATAGTATTTTGCAGTTTTCTCTTATAGACAAGTGAACACAAATACATCAACACATATTTTTTTCCTATTGAATGGTTCTTTAGATTTTTGTAGCATTGCATACTAGTCTATTATTATTTTGCTATTATTTGATAGGCATTGTTGCCTTAACAGGTTCACACTCTCACCATTTTGTGAATATGGGGCATTGTATCCAGCTTTAGCTATTATTGGAACTTATACTCTTGGAAATGAATCTCTTTGATTAGTTGGTTCTCTTCCCATTGTTTATATCCATCATCCCCATTACAACTGGTTTAGTTATTATTTAAACTCTTACCTATAGACATGCATCTCCTCAATTAGGTAGTTACCTAGGCCTTTTATTAAAATTTAATTTCTATTGCTTATCCCAAAAACACAAAAACATTAGAAATTGATTGACAAAAATAACAAAAAAAAACATTGTCTTGCACTTTTGTTTATTCATCTCCCATGCTCTTGCCATTTTTTAAGAACTCATTTGAATGCTCTATCCATTTTGTGAGCCCATTTTCCTTATTTCCTCTAAAAAATCAATCATATTTTATTATCATCATTTTTATTCTATCCCATTTCCTAGGAGAACTACATTTAGCCTAAAGTTTCTTTTGGACCTTGCATCCATGAAAATATGTAGGCAACATCCACTTGTCTCGTATATCTAGAGTTAGCTTGACCACCCTTTCCTTTTCTTCTTTTTCCCCTATTTTGTTCTTTGTTATTTCCCTATTACTTGGGGGTAACTTTGTCTCTTTTTTCTTGTTTTTTAATGCTAGTCTCTTTATTTTCTAAGATTAGGGGTCTCCCTGTGGCATAAAGTAACACCTCTATTACACTTATACGAACACTTGTTTTCCATTCACACTAACATTATGACTGACTCATGTTTGTGTGTGTTTATTTGATTTTTATTATTTTTTGTTGTGATTTGTTATCTCTCCTTTTATTTTATTTTGTTTTTTTTCCTTTTTATTCTTTTGATGTTTGTTTTTTAATATTTTGTTATTTTGGTCTTTTGCGTTGTTGTTTTGTTTTATCTGGTATTGCTTTGTTCTTTTGGGTTCAAATGCATTCTCTACCCACTTTTAGTCTCAATTTTCAATTAAGATTGATTTTTATCGTGTTATTTTTGGCTTGTTCTTTCTTTTTTCAAGAACATCTTGATTAATACATAGATCTTGATTATTCATATCATGATTTCATGTTATTTATTAGGTTATTCTTTCTTTGCTTTTTATACATTCTTGTTCCTACTTAATATTGATTTTTCATATCTTGATTTTAAGTTAGGTTACATTTATGTATTTTTATCTTTTTTTTTTGTTTTAATGTAAATAGTTGTAACTCTAGCACTGGTAGTTTTTATCATTATCCTTAGTTATAAATATTCACATTTGAACTGGTTCTTTGCAATCAAAATACAATATCGTTATGAGTTACTCATACTTATGACGTATTTTTTTTTTGCTATGATAAGAACTAAGTGATTTGGATCCCAATTCCAAAAGTCAATGTAGCTCCAAAGATCAGCTCTCAAATCACCATGAACAAAACATAAGACTCTTGGCATATACTATGGGTCTAATAGAATAGTGGTCCATTTTTCTTCTATTCTTCATTCCTCATTCCATTTTATACCACTTATGAGATAACTAAATTGGATTGAGGTCCATATAGACTATGTAGGTAACATTTATATAGATGACATATCTTGGGTTAGCTCGGCCACCCTTTATTCTTTTATTCATCTCTTTCATCACTTTGTGCATCCTCGTATGCTTGGTTGTGGCTTCTTTAGTCATTAGACCATCACATCTACATTTATGCCTGATCATATTTTAATATATGAAATAGGTTATATCTTTGAGATATGATTGATAATTCTCCCCACTAGGGCATAATATTTAAACTAATCATCAATTAAATCAGCCCTACTGGGGCACAATTAATTATCAATGATCAAAATTAGCCCTACTGAGGCAAAATTGCTTTATCAACTGATCAAATTCACTCTACTAAGGCATAATATATTTTTTTCTCTAGAGAAATTCTCTCTTATTTATTCTAATTCTAAACTCTACATATTTTGCCCTTATTCTATAAATTTCAAAGTGTGTAACTTGTCTCAGGATCGATCATTCCCTAAGCCCATAGGTTTCACCCTCCTTTGGGTGTGTTAAAGTGTGCTACTTATATTTTTAGATTGCAACCTTCCCACTTTCCCCCACCTTGGGGCCCATTATGTTCTATTATATTTTGATCATTGGGAATCAATGCATGAAGGCATTAACTCACATGGATGTAGTCTCATCCATGGGTTAATTCCCACCTTTTTATCTCTTTTCGAGAGTTCATCCTTCTCTTTCATCCTAGTGTGTCCTCTCAAGGGGGAATCATGGGTCATTTTATACCAACTTCTTCTTGAAAACTTTTTCATCTGAAAATACATTGCTTCACCCAAATGTCACACTATGCCTTCTCAAACAAGGGAAACATGTAGACATCCAATTCCTATCACCATTGGGTTGAAATTGTCAATCTTACTTGAAATTTACTCAAACACATAATTTGGGCCAAGATCACTAAAATGAGCTAATTGGTTCAAGCTTGTCATATATAAGTGCCGATTTAGGATAATGTATCTTTGAATGGGGCAATGCATTTTATGTGATTATTAGTTTTTCCCAAATCATTTCAAGTCAAAATAACAAAAATGTAATTTGATGCTCTGAACCACTCAATTCTTCTAATTTAGAGGCACATGATATATGCATGTGTAATTTCATGTCCATAATTCTCTAAATGGGGTATTGGTCCATATGCAACTGACACCTTTTTCTAATTATATTTAGTCAAATTATGACTTAGTAACTTGACATTTTGACCAATTTGATTAAATGGGAAATCAATTTACAAATAATTGCATAAAATTTAATTAACCTCACTTAGGCAAATTAATCCAAATCAAGAGCTTAAGTGAAAAATTCATGGAAGATATTGAAGATCTATTAATTGGAAATTCATTTCTAATATCTACATCATCTGATGACATCATCAGTGGGGTGGCATCCATAAGCCATAAATGGAACAAATATCTGGTTTAAGCCCTCCCATACCTTATTAATGCCCCTTTATTCTAAATATTAATGAGGGTATTTATGATTTGAGCCTCTAAAATTGAATTGATTCATGGCCATGCATATTGATCTCAAGATGAATGATCATGGTTGATTCTGATCATTTACAAAAATTTATAAATATAAGAGTTCTCACTTATATTTTTAATCTTATTTGGTTTAAAATTATTATGCATAATTATCTTCACAAGCTATTTTGTGTAGTTTTATTATGCTTAATTTGTAATAGGATTGCTTCACTATTGGCATACATTTGATCAAATACCATGAGCCTAGTTTCATTGGTGCATTGAGAGATGATGATGGAGCAAACCAATAATCATTTATAAAGACTTGGAGCACCAAATCAAAATGGGAAAAACACATTTTGAGATACATCTAGAGGACGGATGATATTGGGAAGGTTTGTTGGTATGTTCCTTCTTTCAATAGCTCTTAATTTTTATTTTCAAAACCCCATGAAAGAGTTGGCTTAGTTAGTTATGTTCTTTATGCTTATTTGAGTTTTCTTCACTAACACATGATCTAACTCACTTTTGATTCCATCTCTACACAATCACAAACTAAAGTAAGCAAAGTTTCCATATTTTATCCTATTTCCATATCAGTCATAGTGATATCACATATACAAGTTTGAAGTACTAAAGGAGAATCCTAGGAGCTATATTTTCTAAGTTAAAAGATAGGTCATTATTATACTTTTTTTGCACATATAAAATGATTCACACACAAGCCAAAACATAGGGGATAACTACATCAGCTTAAGGCCCTCTTCAGAGTATTGTCTATGTAAACAACTCTAATTGACTGAGGGTATTTGGGTTGAGCTTGACACCATGTGCCCACTAACCCATTCCCATAAGGTCACTATGAAGATAAAGAACTAGGGTTTTAAAATTTCTTGAGGAGTGATAGTCCATGACCTAGATCTAAATGCATTAGAGTAAAGGCAAAGTCAAACCCAAAAGCATCCAGTTGGTCACATATTTTTCTAATAGGTATTCCATATAGGACACCTATGTTAGGTTAGATAGTAGAGACAACAAAACTATCCCAAGGTGATGCTAGTAACTACAAGTCCAAAAGCACTCAATCTAAAATCTAATGATTATTCTAAACTCCTCTTCCATTTTGATTTATGACTATTCTAGATCTAGAACTACAATAGTATTAAAACAAGCTAAGTAAATCATTTTGATGTCGAGCTTATTTTACTTATTATTTTTAGCCTATCTTAGTTTAATAAATTCAACATATATTTATATCTAAGTTTAACACCCAAATTTCCTATTTTAATGATATTTTATCTGCCTTGTGCTCTAAGATATCTCTACCTCTTTAATCCTAGATAACCCCAATTTATAATTTAACATTAAACATTTGGTGAACCCTATATTTAAACATCAAACCTTAGGAAAATTAAGGTTTTTTATTTTTTTATTAATATACTTTTTTAAATATTAAATTTTTCATTTTTAAAAGCAATGAAAATTTTTAATGCAAAAAAATGATTCCAAATGGAAGATAAAGAAACATTGATTACTCATCTCAATAATAACAAGATCTTAATGAATTCATTTCTATATGTTACAAGAGATGAAATAAGTAAACATGATAAAACTAAGCCTTCTTCACCTGTTGATGGTGAGTCCTTAGAAGTTAATACAATTGATTCTATACCAATCAATCCACCTACATCTAGTGGAGGCATATTTTATGTCTTCCAACCTTTTATTCCTGAAACAACTATTATACATCTACCATGGAATTACTAATTGTTTCAACTCAAATACCGATTTCAATGCCTATTACTACTCAAATTGTGTTTACATCCCCTTTGGTGACTACTAAACTTGTTAATCTAAATCAAAATGGGTCTATAATTCAAACACTCCTTCAAGTTATAAATACCTTAGAGGACAAGGTTGTAAACTTTGAAAAAATTTATTTAAAGTATCCTTATACTATTGATTCCCAAGATGTGTTTCATAACCATCTTGTAATTGAGATATCTTTGTACCCTTTTCCAACTAATTTTGTTACACCTAGTTTTTCATTTTATGATTACAAGGGTGATCTTGAATAACATCTTTGAACCTTTTATGTGGCATGCCTGACTATGCCTCCAATGATAAAATTTTGACCATATTATTTCTAAGAAGCCTCAAGGACTATGATTTGAGGTACTTATATTACTTACCTCTCCAATCTGTGAAATCAATCAAACATCTTGTAGATCATATTTAACACACTTTTACATGAATATTTTTAAAAACGTTTCCTATGCTCAAATTTCCAAAATAAAAAAAGTAAAAAATAAAATAAATATGTACTAAGGTACAAGATAATGCTAGCTAAAATGACCAACCTTATGGAAGATAAAGAGTTGCAAGACACATTAAAACAAAGTTTGCTTGTTCCTTTACATATATCCATTATTTTCAATAAGTGAAAATCTTTTGATGACCTATGCCATGTTGTACAGACTATAAAATGAAGATTATTTAATTGAATAATCTCAATTATATAGAAAAGACACTAACTACATTTACATATGTTAACAAGATTATAATCAAACCAATTTATAAGGTAAAATCTCCCGAGTCTAAAAAGGAAACAACTAATAGGGTTAACATAGTTTCAAAATAGTCTAATTGACTTGTCCTATCTAATGCACCAAAGAGATAATTTACACGCTCACCTAAGTCTCCTACCTCATTACTCCCATAAATAATATATTGTCATATTATATCTCTCCCTCATCCTATAGAGGTTGATATAAATACATCTCTACCTAAAGGATATGATGTGAATGTTTATTATGATTATTATTAGGGACCAAGATATTCTATAAACAAATGTTTTACTTTGAAGCATAAGATCCAAGATGAATTGATGACCAAAATATTACATTTGATAATATTTTAATGAAATTAGGTTCATAACCTAGTGATCACTAGAAACATGAAATATTTAACAATCCTTTGCAAGACCATTCTAAGAAGGAACCATAAGTGTAAATGGCATATAATGCACATCCTCCTCCATCACATTATGTATACCCATTAAATGGGATTATTGGTACTTACATATTGTATGCAATCAGAAATGCATCATGTATATAAATCAGTCCTAGATCGAAGAAGATAGAACATACATACACTTTCGATTGGGAATACATTTGTTAAGTGAGAACATGACTAAGATGGAGATCCACTAGACCTAAATAGGGGATCACTTATCACAATAAACTATGATAAGGAGGGTTTCAAAGCCTTCAGACTAACACAACCATGCAATAACCCTAAGGGGGTCCTATGTTTAATATTTCACTTATGTCTAATAAATAATAAAGTAAATATAATCTAGTGCCCACCAAATCTTGTGGCACAATATGAGGGGTTAGTAAAGCAATAAAAACATGTATAGGAGAATCTCAATTGAGCTAAGTATGATTAAGACTCTAATACATGGAATATGAAGAGTAATATTATTTGAAGAAATACTTATGCTACTTCTATTTACTAAAGAGAGGAGAATAAAGTTAAAATATACTTACCTAAATGTGAACCCATTAAGAATCAATATCTCCCTTGGCCAAAGGGTATTTGTAAGAGGTTGTTTTGGTTTGTAAATATCTCTAAGAAAGGTTGAAGGATCTAATATTTATCCAGAAGACTAGATTCTCCAAGTAGAAACCCTAAGCTAAGACTCCTCAAGTAGAATAGTGGAAGAATAGATTGTAAAGAAGCATGAGTGAATAATAAATATTGAGTGATTATTAAAATAATGATGAAATGATCTTGTATTTATATGTGGATCTCGCCCTAAATCCTTCCAAATATGTCAGCTGTATGGCATTGACCCAATTGACCCTATATGTTTTTGGTTAATTATTCACTAGGTCCCGAGCTAGGTCAGCCAAAGGGCTGACACAAATCTCAAGTGAAAATATCTTGAAATAGTATAGGGTCAACTAGTAGATCCTATACAGTAATCAAAGGCTAAAAAATATATAGGTTTGACCCAATCAACCTAGTATGACCGATTGTCAAAAGGGGATTAAGGTGAAGAAAAGAGGGATGAAAAGAGGAAAAAACTAGAGGAGTGTGAAAGGGAGAAGTAATATTTTAGGGAATGGTTTATAAGATGGTTACATTGGTAATAATATGGAAATAAGGGTTAAAAATATTATGAAGCACCAAAGGTCTGCCCACCCCTTTCTTGGTGCACCACTTAGGGCATGCACTTAGAGAGATTGAGTCTTGATGGGTTTCTTGCAAGATGTAAAGCATCAATATTTGATAAAAGATTAAAAATATTATGTGTATATATATGCCCCACTAAAAATTCATCATGTGTCACTAAGGTACAATAGGGGGTGTTGCTTCAAGAGAGAACAAAAGGACACATAATGTTGAGGCTAAAAAAAAGTTGTAATATTTTAAAGCAAAAAAACTGAAAGTAAATGACTAAATGGAAAAATAACTAAAAAGTAAATGTGATGTGTACCTTGACTTAAATTTATCATTAGATGGTTATTTTTTGTGTTTTTAGTTTTGATTTTGTAGGGTTTAAAGTCTACTTTTGAAAAACCTAAGAATATAAAACTAAAGAGTAAAAATAAACAAACACAAGAAAGCCAAGATAACTGGTACTATGAGGATGGGATGTACTTGGGAATTTAGAAAGCTAGGGTAATAGGTGATATGTTAGACTAAATGAACAAGTCAAAAATAAGATTAAATCAAGTAACCAATACTAAAGACCCAAAAAATCAAACAAGTAAACCTCAAGTAAGAAAGGCAAACTCACCACGTCAAACCAAGGATACATGTCAAAAAGGATGGTAATAAAGCATCAATGGAAATAAGAAACAAAATCATAAAACAACATTGATTAATGATTAGTAACAATCCTTATCTCACTCAATAATGGAAAAAGGTACATAAAAGGGAAAACAACATTGATGAGTGAGAAGTAACAAGCCAACCTCACTCAACAATGGAAAAAAGGGTATGAGATTGGGTGTATATAATAGTAGGATAATACAAAAATGATAAATGGTAAAAAGAGAGTAAGATAAGTCTAGAAATGTAAAATCATGGTGAAAAAGAAAGAATTAATCCATAGTTTCTCAAACATGTTGTTTCGCTCTAAGGATAGATAAAACTGAAACAAAATAGTGCTAGCATGTTTTTAAGAGGTGAAGAAGAAAGAATTAAATAAGAAGGGAAAAAAAAATTGGAATCAAAATTTATCTATAAAGGGGGGAAATGAAATGGGTGGAGGGGAGAATGAAGGAAAAACCAAGGTAGAAGAACTCTTTATTGAAGTCAAGACACTCAAATTAGGTTTGTCAAAATAAGAGGACTTTTGACCTTAAAGACTCTGAAGAAATTTTCTTAGCCACATAAGTCTTATGCCAAAAAATGAAGTATATACATCATATCATGAAGGATATATGCATGAAAATCAAAATGGACCTACCTTCCCATAACATGTTCTCCATTCCTCAAGAACCCTTATAGAGTCGTCGGTCTGCTGTGAATATTGGGTACTTACGTGAGAAAGTAGGTAGCATCATAGAGTTTGTTGAATCACCCTATTCCAATATACTAGCCTACCATACCCCAATGGACCTTAGCTCTATGTGAGACCAATTGTGGAGTTTAAGCTTTGATTAAAGATAAGATATGTGCTTGTAATCATGTCTTTTGGTGTGATTTTGAATTTTGAGATTTGTATGTTAACTTTTAGATATCACTTCCTTTTGATTGAAATGATTTGGCTTTTAATTTTTTTGATGGATTTTTCTATTCCTCCTCCATACATATTTGGAAAACTAAAAATGGGTGCTAAATATGAATTTCATTTGAATACTTGGGACTTGGTTGCTAAGAGAGATAAACTTTAAAGAACATGGGGTCTAAGAATCTCATAAATCTAGGTAAAATAAAGTGTTATCTTGAATTTGACCTTGTTTTATCCAATGTGGAGTGAAAGAAAGAGGAAATAAAGAGGAGTGACACATGGAATAATTTGAATTAATTTAAATCACAAAAATGTGACAAAGGGTAAAAAGAGATACAATGACCGTAAAGTGTGATTCCTTATCATAAGAATGAGGGAAATGGATGAAAACATTCTAACATATATTGTTGTGAAAATTCCATCTATCAAAAGAAGTAAAACATAAAGTTGATAACAAATATAAAGAATGTTTATCCATTGCAAAATGTATTTTATAAAAAGAATAAAAATATGGTAATTTTATGAGGTCATGTCCTATCCACGGTCTTACACTAAAACTTCATAAAAGAGAAACCCACGAGGGTGCCAAAAATTATGTATGTGAAACCAAATGAGGTATACGAAAGATGGTATTTCTTAAGGAGTGTCAGGTCTTATCCAAAGTCTTACAAAGCAACTCAAAAAAGAAAAACCCAAGGGGTGCCAAAAAGAATGTAAAAAGAGTAAAGATAAAGAAGACTATGGCAAATCAAGAAACCAAAAGACCAAAAAGGGAGGACTAAAGGTTTGTAAAAAAAGAGAGAACTTTTGAAAAGGGAGAGACCTGTGTAAGTAACCTATAAAAAGTTTTAGATCGATATAGATAAAAATCATGAAAAGAAGGAAATGTTTAGGCAAATTAATTTTTAAGGAATTATCCATTGGTGTGCTCTTTGAAAATATGGCCTTCATTGGTTTGAAGGTGGTATGTACTTGGACCAATAATATATTTAACTAAATAAGGGCCCCACCACTTTTGGATGTATTTAACTTCTTTATCATGGGTGTATTCTAATTTAAGGACAATATCACCAATATTAACTTTGTAGACTTTAACACATTTTTTATGTTGCTTGGTAATATGAGCTTTGTATTGGAAGTTATGTTGTAAGGTAGAAAGATGATGTGCATCAAGGAGATCAAGGGAATTCAAGTGAGCTTCATTTAATTATTAATTGGAAATGATACCATGAAGAGATATATGAAGAGAGGGAAGCTCAACTTCTAAAAGAAGAATTGACTCAGAACCATAGACTAGAGAGAATGATGTTGCCCCAATGGCAGTACGCATACTAGTCTGATAGGCTGAAAGAGCAGGGTAGAGATAAAGATGCCAATTTGTGTATGTTTCATGAATTTTCTTTTGGAGAATTTTTTAGTGGCCTCAACTTGACCATTGTATTACAAATGATAAGGTGTAAAAAAGTGTGATTGATCTTAAATTTAGTACAAAGTTGTTTAACATGTTTATTTTTGAAGTTACCACCATTGTCTAAAATGATGGTATGGGGAACACCAAATTGATAAATGATTTGATTAAGAATAAACTTGGAAATGGTAGGACTAATGATGTTAACAAGGGGCATGTCTTCTACCCATTTGGTAAAATATGTAGTAGTGGTGATGATAAAAACATGCCCATGTTAGAAGTGAGGTAATTTTCCAATGAGATCGAATCCCCATGTGGAAAAGGGCCAAGGAGATTCAATAGTTTGAATCTTAGTTGGAGGTGAATAAATTAGATCATTCTGAAGATGACAAGGAGTGCACTTTTTAGCATAGTTGATTGCCTCCTTTTCAAGAGTAGGTGAAAAGTAACCCATATGTAGGAATTTATGGGTTGTAGTATGTCCACTAAAGTGGCTACTATAAATACCCCCATGTGTTTGTTCAAAAAGAGGAGGAACCTCATATTCCATAACACAATGTAGTAAAGTACCTTTAGCACTATGATGGTAGAGGATTTTATGTCAAAACACAGAATTAAAATCTTCTTTATGAATGCATGTCTTTTCATGAGAATCTAAGTTAGGAGGATAAGTTTGATGTTCTAAGAATTGAATAATGTCTTTATACCATGGATTTTATGGAATAGTAACAACCTCAATGTGGCAAATACGTGAATTTGGTGGTTGAGTGAAGATGGAGATTTTATTATTTTTATAAGAAATGTAGGGTTAGAAAGAACTTGGTGTGGATGAAAGAGAGAGGTAGAAGATGCAAGAGAATCAGTAATGGAATTTTGATCTCTAAGGATAGGCTCAATAGTGAAAGAGATAAAATACTTAGAAAGAGTGGTTGTAATTTGATTATAGGTACTGAGGTTTTCACTTTTACATTTATAATCACTATTAACTTGGTGATAAATTAGCTGAGAATCACCTAAAGCATGTAGGTATTAAATGTCTAAATCCAGAGCAACTCACATGCCTAAGATGAGGGATTCATATTCAACCATAGTATTAGTAACATCAAATGTGAAATGAAAAGCTAAAGATATGATCTTGCCAAGAGGACTTGTGAGAATGAAACTTGACCCAGCTCTTTGAAGGCATTTAGCACCATCAAAGTGAAGGGTCTAAGTATCCCCATGCAAGTCAACATTGATTTTAAGAAGCTCCTCGATAACTATTTTTGGTTTAGTAGTATCGGAGGGAATAGAGGATTCTTCAAGATTATTTGATTCAAGATCAATGGTAAAATTATGAAAATAATATTTGAGAGAAATAGCTTGATTAAGACCTTTAATGTAGAGGATATTGTCATTAGGAAGATCATCTTAAAGGGAATAAATAGCTAGTATAAAAGTTGCATCAAGTTGATCATCTATGCCTTGCCCTTTGACATTTTTTTAGGTGATGATGCAGAGATCAAATTCCATAAGGAGGACCATCTATTTGCCAATTCTATCTCTAGGTAGAAAATATTTAGAGAAGAAGTGACGAAAGGGGTCATAATGAATGATGGTGTAAGTACTTTGGTAAATCATGTAATGGAAAAGATTTTTAGCTATGAAATAGATGGTGAGGCAATGACATTCAATTTTGGTATAACATGTCTCATAATATATGAGGCCTCAATTAATGTAATAGATAACATAATATCTTCTAGTATCATCATGTTGGGAAAGCATTTCCCCAACCAATATGGTTGTGGAAGAAGTATAGAGAATAAAGGATTGATCATTAGAAGGAGGATGGAGCATAGGAGGGTGAAGCATTGACTCTTTCATGTTATCAAATGCTTTTTGACATGGGTCCATCCATTTTAAAGTAGTTCCTTTCTTGAGAAGGGAATTGATAGAGTGGATGCAATAAGCCATTTTAGGGACAAATAATCTAATTGCCCCAAGTTTCCTAAGTAAGTAAAGATGTATGGAATATAACAAGGAATTGGCATGTTGATGATAGCACTAATCTTGTCAAGGTCAACATTGATGCTATGGAAAGAGACTAGGAATCCTAACAATTTTCTAGATGTGACATCAAAGACACATTTATAAGGATTGAGTCTAACTTGATATTTAAGAAGATGATCAAAGATGATAGCGAGATCAGATAGATGAATTATAAATTTTTTGGATTTAGTGATATGATCATCCACATAGGTTTCAACAATTGTTTTAATGAGTTAATGAAATATGTGTCATTACACATTGGTAGGTAGTTCTAGAATTTTTGAGGCTAAAGGGCATTTTGGCATAGTAATAGGTGCCCCATTCCATAGTGAAAGTAATGTTATATTGGTCCTTGGGGTCAATATAAATCTGATTATATCTTGAGAAACCATCTATAAGAGATAACATTTTATAACTAGATGTGGAATCGATGATGGCATCTAATAAAGGTAAAAGGAAGTTGTCCTTGGGAAAAAAAGGTTAATATTATGGAAATCAATGCAAATAAGAATGACCATATTGACCTTTTTGAATATGGACAATGTTATAAACCCATTTGGAATAATCCACTAGTTTAATAAATTTAGCATGAAGTAATTTGATGATTTCCTTGTGACATAAAGTGAAAATCTCAAGTGGAAATTTACTTTGTTTTTGACTCACAGGTTATACATCAAGATAATTAATGATATTATGCACCATAATGTTAGGGTTAATACCAGGCATGTACTCATAAGACCAAGTTAAAACCTTATGATACTTATCAAAGAATATGTTGAAATTATCATGTTCGGTAGGTGAGAGTTTATGAAAGACAATAATTGGTTGAGGACAAGATGGAGTACCATATTCGATGTGAGTGGTTTATTCAATAAGAATGGCATTACCATCTTGAAAGTGGTATGGTGCATTAGGTAAGGCTGAAATTGGATTAGTTTTAGGATCAATGCTAGCAATGAAGTTGTTAAAATAAGGGGTTTTATATTTAAAATTCCCAAATTTATGATGTTGCCAAGGAAGTTAAGGTTCACAAGAATGAAGTAATTCAAGGATAGTTTCATCACTATGCAAGGTGGGAAGAGGACCATAATACTCAATATCTACTTGAAGATATATAACTTGGTTATCATGGATATCATACTCAAAATGGACTTGATGAACATCAATTGCCTTGGCATCAAGTGTAATCTCAAGAGTAGAAGAAGTATATATAGTAGATGGGATCAAAGTATTAATGGGTTCATCAATAGGAGAAGGATTAGAGGTAATGATTGGATCAATAGGTGGTAAAGGAGATGCAATAATTTTTGGAGGTTCAGAAGGTATGATTTTCTCTACCACCCAAGGAGTATCACTAAGTGATAAATTAGTAAAAGGTACATAACCTTTGAGATCTAAGTTACGATCGATAGAAATGGTGTGCACATCTTGATTAAAAGCATGATTTTAGGCTAAGGTTTTTTAATAATGTTGGACATCTAAGACTCAATATTGAGCTTGGGCTACTATATAGTTGTCATCATATGTTGGAGAAATTGAACATGCTTGAGAATTAGGGGGAGGTTTAAAGGTGAAATACCAATGTTACTGAATGTACAAGGAATCATGATGAGAGGATCTTTAAATAATTTATACACTCCAAAATCATTGCAAGTGAAGGCATATTTAGGTAAAGAAGGATCCTAGGCATTGCATGGAGGGGGAAAATTGGTAATCTCATGAATAAGAGGAAAGTATGGTTTATTGGTAATAGAGAAGGTAGAATCCACTCTAAAATGTATGGAGGTAGCTTAGTGGTATTGAAATTATGTTACAACTTAATAGGCTCATCATCATCAGAATCCATAAGAGTCACTTGTAAATTAAGATTCATGTTGATGAACTCAGGTAAATGATCACTATTAATCGTAGGAATAATAGGAACACAATATTGGGATTTAGGATTAGGAAGGTGAATAGTCCATGGGTTAGGATCAAATTCATGCTTATACCATTTTCCATTATGTAAGAATTTAATGGATTGGTTATCAAAAGAAGCAATGACCCTCATTTGATGAGTCCATAGATGACCTAGGAGTATGTAGTATGTTTTAAGTAAAGGTAAATCAAGGACTATAAGATTGGTTTAAACGGTCTTAGGGCTAATGGTTAATAGAATCCAAATGCAACCAAGTGGATTTTGATATGTTCTATCAAAACTATGGAAGGTAAGATAGGCTTATTTAAGATTATCCTTGTTATAACCAAGTTGTTGGATAAAACACAAAGATGTCACATTAATACCAGATCCTTCATCAACTATAAATTTATGGATAAGGGGATTATTAATGGATATTTTGATAAAAAGTGGTAGATCATTAGCATGAAAAAGAATTTCATCATTGATCATGTCCTCTTCAAGGAATTTAATGAAAGGATTGGAAGAAGGACACATAGTATTAATGGTATTGACGTTAGTAGGTTGAGAATTGGTAGAAGGTGGTTCTTCATCTATGGAGGATGGATCTTCAATTTCTTAGAGTTATTACATAAGGAACTTATGATGACAGGGTGAAGTGCAAACCAAATTCATAAATGGAATTTTACAAGGCATAGAGTTAAGTTCTTCAAAAATGTTCCAATGTGATTTAGAAGAACCAACATGAGGTTTGGGAGGTAAAGTAGATTTGGAAGGTATAGATGTGGTTGGAGGATTGAAAGGAGGAGATGGTTCTTTTTGGGCTTATAAAGTAAGATTAGTGGTGGTAGTATCTTTAAGAAGTTGTTCTTGTAAAGATGGCTTATTAGGCTTGGTAATAGGATCTTTGTGAGCCAATTTGTGATGATAGTTGACATTAGCAGTGTTGACATATTGAGAATTGTTATAATATTGGTCATAATCAACATCGATGGGATAAACATCCTTAGTATTTGGTTGATTATTTGAAAGATATTTTTGTTTATTTGAGGTCAAAGACTTAGAAGCTTGCCATTTTTGAGAGGCAGTGGTGTACTCTTGACGACGAAGGTTGATCATGGCTTCATGATTAAATGAATCACCAAGTATATAGGAAACAAAAAATTTAGTGATCCCTCTACAAGATTAATGAGAATTCCCAATGTTGGCATGGAACCAAAAAAATAGATTGGTTTCATACCACTTAAGAGGAGCATTGGGATAGATGAAAGGTTTAAAGTGTGGAAAAAATTGTTTCATTTGCTGAACCGAAAGAGGTATGTGAGAAGGTGAAGGAATATCAATTTTGGAAACTCTTGGTTTGGCTTGGGAAGTATTTCTAGTGATAAAATTGGTATATGTTTTAAAATATCCTTTTAATAGTTTAGGATTATGTTCAAATTGATTTATGATAAAGTCTTGACATTTAGCTTTATCAAAAGCTTCATTAAGTATTTGGGGAGAAAAGGTTCAAACCTTATATTAAAGAGTGGGATTTAAAGTTGTAATAAAGATTTTGAATAATTTATCATTAGTCATATTATGGTTGGATTTATGGGCCAATGATTTCCATCTTTTGATAAAGTCATGAGCTGATTCAATGGGAGATTGCTTATCATTGATGAAGTGGCTAAGATAATTTTTAGGAAGATCATTGTGTTGAAACTCTTTAAAGGGATTAACTGAATCTTCAAGTTGCCAAATAGATTTTGGGGTAGTTGGTTATACCATTATAATACATCACCAGTGAAGGTTTTGACAAATATTTTAGTTGTGGTAAAGGTATTAGTTTGGATTCACTCTTTGTAAAGGTTGCCAAAGGATTTAAGAAATGAGGCAATGTCTTTAGTCTCATCATATTTGATAGTTGGAGATATGTTACCAATATAAATGGAGACAATGAAGGGAGATGAAGGCTAATTTTGAATGGTTTGAATCATCTTGTTATTCATTATGGGTTGAAGAATAACATTACCAGAGGCATCTCTAAGAGGTGGAGGAATATAATTGGGATTAGTTTGAAGATGCATAGTTGGAGGTTGATTGGCCATATTAATCAAATGATGTTGAAGTTTCATCATTTTATTGGTATTATAATTTTGTATTATATTCAGTTGTTGGTAGGAGCACTCCCCAAATTGGTGTTAAGGGGAGGGTTATTAGAAGATGGATTGTGAGTGGGATTGTTAATTAAAATTGTGTCCATTACTTCCAAATTAGTTTGAATATTTTGAAGATGAGAAGTATCTTGGTAAGTAAGGAAAGGATTAGACCCATCAAATTCATCTTGAGATTTTATTTGAACCATATTATAGTTCATAAATGAAGGAGGGGAAGAGGTGCCCAAAGAGTGATCATTATCTTGGGAAGAAAAAAGAGGAAGAAATGAACACCCCATATAGTATATAAATGGATTTAGACTATCCAAGAAGATTCTAATAGGATATTTAATTATGAATGAAGAATGAACAAAATGAAAAATAAGGCAAGATAGAGAACTAGATTGACAAACAGGGAAAGTATAAAATAATACAAGGTCGACTGGGTCAACCTAATACAAAGAGTAAGGTTTGTAAACAACACAAGGTTGTCTAGGTCAACCTAACACAATAGACATAATCTATAAAAATGTATAGGGTCGACTGGTTAACCTAGTATAGTAGATAGGGAAGATAAGGAAGCCTATAACAAACTATGAACTAAAATAAGATAACTTTTGTAAGTAATTTAAAAAGAAATAACAGCAAGGGAAACAATTAATTGGATTAATGTTGACTAATCCAATTGAGGCACACAACATAAAACCTTACACCAATGCTAGCTAATGTAATTTTTTCAATAAAAAAATACAATTGATCAAAGATCAAGCAATCAAATTGGAATGTAAAGAGCTAACTAAATGGTCAACCTAAATATTTATAAGATTATTAGGATATGTTTTTAAATGTGATGGGAAGTTGGCTATAAGTAAGGAACTAGAAATTAATATAAGGATAATTTTAGGTAGTTTGGGTTGAAAGAGATATGCATTTATAATGATATAGGCTTGGTATTGGGGCCTACCCCCTCATTTCACACATGACAGTGATAAGGGTGTTAGGTGCTTAGCCAAAATATATCATTAACCACACTTTATACTTGACCAAAACATCAAGTTGGCTTCCCCCTTAGTGATAAAATCCAAGTATGTTGGCTTTAGGTAGTCAAATTTTAAAATATTTTTTTAGATTTAATGATTTGGTTGTGTGTGCATAAAATATAAAATAGTGAAACTAAATGATTAATTGAAAACCACATAATTAAGTTATGTGATCTATTCTAAGCATGTAAACAATAAATAATGAAAGTGTGAGATAATTACTAGCATATAAAGGTTGATTACAACTTTGAAATAAGGTATAATGTCAATATAGTCAATAATGTATGTACAAAATATAGAACAAGGTCGATCCTATATTCCAAAATTAAGGTCTAAAAATGAATAGGGTGGATAGAGTTGACCTAATTATCTAGATAACAAATAAAATACAAAACTGGGTCAATAAGGTCAATCCAGTTGACTGTACAAGGGCAGTTTTGAAGCCTACAAAATATGAATAGAAAGACTATAAATAAAGAGAGAAGGATAAAAAAGGAACCTTGGTGGATCAAAGATGTAGAAAAGGAAGATTATTGTCAGAGAACCTTGTGGAATTCTTGTAAAACCTACTAATTAGGTTGACTAAATTAATCAAGCTCTGTAAGAACCTGTTATTGAGTGCAATACTATACAGGGTCGACTGGGTCAACCTAATATGCTAAATAGGATATATAGATGTCTAGAAAATATACTAGGTTGATTGGGCCATTCCAATAGTTTTGACTGGAAGTCTAGAAAGCTAAAAACCTATACTAGGTCAACTAGGTTGATTCAGTAGCCTGTACTGAAAACCTATGCATAGAAATTAGAGTTGGGTTGATGTAGTTGACCTAGTATGGAAAATGTACGATAAAAATAATGATGAAAATAATTAAATAAGTGAACAAATCCTATAAGGTTTATTTCATGTTGGGTTCACTATAATGTATGTAGTCAGAAATGCATCATATCTATAAATCAATCCTAGGTTGGAAAAGATAGAGCATACCTACACTTTTGATTGAGATTACATTTGTTATGAAAGATCATGACCAAGATAGGGATCTATTAGACCCAAATAGGGGATCACTTATTATAATACACTATGATAAGGAGGGTTTTAAAGCCTCTAGACTAACACAATCATGTAATAACCCTAAGGAGTCCTCGGTTTAATATTTCACTTATGTCTAATAAACAAGAAAGTAAATATAATTTAGTGCCCACCAAAGCTTGTGGAAAAATATGAGGGGTTAGTAAAGCAATCAAAAAATGTATAGGAGAATATAAATTAAGCTAAGTATGAATTAAACCATAATACATGGAATACGAAGAGTAATATTATTTGAGCCAATACTTATTATACTTACATATACTAAAGAGAGGAGAACATAGTTAGAATATAATTACCTGAATGTGAACCCATCAAGACTCAATATCTCCCTTGGTCAAAGGGGATTTTCAAGAGGTTATTGTGGTTTGTAAGGATCACTAAGAAAGTCCAAAGCATCCAATACTTGTCCACAAGATTAGATTCTCCAAGTAGAAACCCTAAGCTAGGACTCCTCAAGTAGGATAGTGAAAGAGTAGATTGTAAAACAGTACTAGCGAATAATAAATCTTGATTGCATATTCAAATAGTAATGAAATGATCTTGTATTTATAGGTGGATATCACCCTAAATCCTTTTGAATATGTTAGCTATATGGGGTCGACCCAATCAACCCTGTATGTTTTTGGTCAATTATTCACTAGGTCCAAAGCTAGTTTGGCTAAAGGGCTAATAAAAATCTCATGTGAAAATCTCCCAAAACAATATAGGGTCAACCCAGTTGACCTTGTATAGTAATCAAAGGTTGAAAACTATACAGGGTTAACCCAGTTGATCTATTATATCTAACTATCAAAAGAGGATTAAGGTGAGGAAACAAGGGATGAAAAGAGGAAAAATTCTAGAGGAGTGTGAAAGGGAAGAGTAACATCTTAGGGAAAAGTTTTAGGAGCTAGTTGGATTGGTAATAAAGTGTTAATAAGGGACGAAAATCCTACAAAGCACCAAAGGTCTGTCCACCCCTTTCTTGGTGCACCCCTTAGCGCACGTACTCAAAGGGATTGAGTCTTGATGGGTTCTTGGAAGATGTAAAGTGTCAGTATTTGATAAAAGGTTAAAAATATTATGTGTGTACACACATAAGATATACCTCTTACAATTTAGATACCTTCTATTCATTTCAATGACAATGAGGTTAAGGATGATGAATATGATGTTTATTCATTATTCATTCAATCATACCTTGATAAACACCCTATACATAGTGTTATGATTGATAATGGTGAAAGAAAATTTTTGAACCATTACATTGCTAACACACTTTAGTTATACTCATCATGATTTTCATCCTTCTACTATATCATTTAGTACATTAAATGGGACCTCCAACAAGGTTCTTGGTGAGATTGACCTACCTTTATAGGTTGATCTTGTACATGTGGTTTATACCTTTTTAGTTATACCTTACACAATCATCTTTAATATTTTATTGGGAAGACCTTGGATCTATAAACTTCAAGTAGTACCTTATGAAATGTATGAGTGTGTTAAATACATTCATATTAATTGGGTAATTATAATTTCTAGAATCCCATATGAGAATCTACTTGAACAAGAAAACTTATACCCAAGAAGTTAAATATAAAACCTAATAAGGTTAATCAAACATAAAAGGGTAAGCAATAGTCAATCCCCTTTATTATGTGGCCAATAATTGAGAGACCATTAAATTAAAGACATCCAATGGATTCTATAGAATCTTCATATAATGTGCACCATATTCAGATATCTAGATCACCTAAACATGTTCCTATTACTGATATTCCAAAGAAACCATAAAGAACTCAATGATGGGTTCCACGAACCTCTACTCCTATTACTAATACTATTTTCCCAAGAACATAGAGTCCTATTTTACATACGTAGAGAATCACAAACACTATGGTGATAGATATTACACCTATAAATGCTACTTGGTAGTACCACATATTTTTTACATTATGTTCTAAGTGGGGAGATACATATGACCATCCTTATGATGGGATCATAGGATATCTTTTCCAAAAATTAGAAAACATCCAAAAATATAAAAACATTTTTGGCACCTATATGCTCTATTAGCTCTTTGAAATCTGTGTTAGTTCCATGTTGATGGATGGCATATCATTTACTTCTACATACACATGTGTCAATTGGTTTTATGTGAGTGTGATACATGCATACAAAAATACATTATCTATTCCTATTTTGGATGTTGGGACTTTCCTCTACTCATGTCATATGGACATTAGGGGCATCCACATCTATGATCATGATGCTCACACATTATATAATTCTATGGTCACTCTACATTATCATGTTTTAAGCTCATATACATACACATGCCTTTTTCCATGATTGTATATTACATGATGTACTTGATATTCTATGCACTTTATGTTTTTTGATAACACATTGGATCAATGGGATAATATGATATGTTTATGCTAGTTGCTTATGCTTTATTTTATGCACTTTTTTGAGTGCCTTGCCTTGCTATTGTGTTGCTTGTTGGAGCATTTGAATATAATCATTTAGTTTTGGCCTTTGTGCCTATGTATGATTTATTTAACATTTGAATATGTCACCAGGTTTTATAGACATTTGAATATGCCATCTTTACTTTTATGGACATTTGACTAAGTCACGTCCTTTTGATTGTGCAAAATTTGAACATGAACCTTGTTTAAAGTCTTCTTGAAACAATACCTTTTCACTTAATTTTGAGTGCTATTATGTGTGTACCTAATTTGTGTATTGATATTATATTGTTACTATATAGATGTTTCCATGATCTTTATCATGCATCTTAGGCCTTCATGTGATCACATTGTTCTATGCATGCCAATGACACATTTACCTAGACATGTTATGATATATGCTCCATGGTTACATTCACATATTATACAATTATCTTATCCTTTTGATGTGAGGTAACTTATGGATTATATCCTTCCCTAACCTTAAAGGGGGGAATATTAGTTTTGGCATGTCATATAGGCATGTTATTCACATTTGGCATAGTTTTTAAATTTAGTGGGGGCATGTCATATAGGCATGACTTTCGCGTATTCACAATTTTAGATTTAGTGGGGGGATGTCATATAAGCATGGATTCCACACAGTCAAAGTTGTATATTTAGTGGAGGCATGTTTTGGAGTCATTATACTCAAAACTTGTTTAGTATTTGACACACTTAGATTTAGTGGGGGATGTTTTGGAAACATGTTCTCCACATTGGTAATTATTTTAATTTTTTGATTTCTCGATATATAATGGGGGAATACTTTGGAATCATGTTCTCCACACTTACATAATTTATGAATTGGCCAAAGAATATAGTTATATAATTCATATTCATAATTATGGTATAATTATATACATTGTTACCATTTTTATATATAGTTACAACATGAGACATATCTAAGGTGCATATGCTATACAATGTGCACCTAATACTACAAAATTCAAACTAGTTTCATATTTAAAAACACTATCAAGTACTATCATCACCCACTAGGATGTACATTTACATATCGATACCCATGATGTCTTTTTATAGAATGTATTGAGCCAATCTACTATAGTAGTTGGTTTACTTTTGGTATGGCTGAGGTGATTAAATCACTCAATATTTTCATGTTTTTTGGGTTAGACTTGATTTATCATCCAACCTTACCAATTTGATAATATGAGTTATCTTTATTAACTCATGCTCACTAGGTTATAAGTATGATTGGGTTGCATGGTTAAGCTAATCTAAACTATCATGTGGCAACTCACCTTTTCTCCAAAGTTGTGGGCATGTGCCTTCTCTCTCTCTCTCTCTATATATATATATATATATATATTTGAAATTTATAGATTTATATATATTTGTCCTAATATTGGTTTTAGAGCCTTATAATAATACATATTTCAAATCAATTTGTTAATAGGCAAGACAATTACATCGATATACATGTGTATTCCTTAACCTTGGTCTTTCAATTTCTATGTTTTCAAATAATTTCAATTCTAGATTATATGAAATGATTATGTATTGTAACATGGTTTTGGTTGCAGGCCAGTCACCAAAAAATCACTCAAGTTGAACTCAAGTAAATGAAATTTGTGTTATACACACCCATGTATGCATAATTTTCATTTAAACTAACAATTTATTACTAAATTAAATGAGGGGTAAATTTAGACACTATTTTATGGATTATATAGCACCTCAATCTTGTAAACTTGGAAAACTTAGACCTTAGTTGTTCCTTTCAATTTTTGACCTTTCCCACTTTTTGAAGTCTCACATCTCCTCTATCATTTTCCCCTTGGACTATATCTTGGTCTAAAAAGTCTTATGTTGATGACCCAAACCTTTTATCTTTCTTAGAATGCTTAAAACCTACTTATCTTCCACCTTTGCAAGTTTTGAGTTTGTACCTACTTTCCTACTCCCTGGACACTAACATCAAGGATATATGCTTACATCAATACATGTGTCTTACCCTGATGCAATGTCTAGTGCCATAAAGTCATCTAGTTTTCAAATGAATCATATCCTAATGATAGGAATAAGTGCTTTAATGTGAGTTGCTTCTCCAAAGGGATTGATATAAATAAAAGATCAACCCTCATTCATTTCTCACTTAGAAGCTTTTTACCTACTCACCAAGAAACTTACAAAAGTAATTTAGTTAAACAATCAAGTGAATAAAGATTCCTTATTTTATTCTATTTCAATATCAATAATAGGGATAACACATATATAGGTCTGAAGTACTAAATGATCAACCCAAGAGATATATTTTCTAGGTTACAAGTTAGATCATTATTGTACTTGCTTTACACATATTGCATGATTCCCACACAAGCCAACACATAAGGGAGAATTACATTAGTATGAGGCCCTCTTTAGATTATTATATGTGTATGTAGTGTTCATTGACATAGGGATATTTAGGGTCAACTTGATACCATATGCCCATTAACCCATTTTACCCTAATATCACTATGATGATGAAGAACTAGGGTTTTACAAATTCATGAGGAGTGACAGTCCATGACCTAGATCTAAATTCACCAAAGTGAAGGTGAAGTCAAACCTAGAAGAATCCAAGTGGTTACATCCTTTTCCTATAATTATTCCATATAATACACTTACATCAATTTTAGATAGTAGTGTTGATGTAACCATCCTAGGTTGACACTAGTGTGTGTGGCTATAATAAACTCAATCTAGAATCTAAAAATTACTCTAGAATCCTCTTTCATCATATTTTTTTTCTTATTTTAGATCCAAAACTTAATTATAAATAGAAAAAGATAAATACATTTCTTCTTTATCATTTCGATATATAACATATTTATACTTACAATTTTTATACTATCTTAGTGTAATGAATTCAACATATAATTATAAATTATTTAGCACCCAATTGGCTTGATTTAGAGATAGTTTCTCATCACTATGCCTTAGGATATCTATACCTCTTTAATCTTAGTTAAACCCAATCTATAAATTTAGGGTTAAACACTATATATAACTCTCAACCATGTAAATCTCTCTTTGGGATGGGGGAGGAAAAGTTAGAGGTTGGGTTTATATAAATATCTATTAATTTTTTTTGCATTATAACATGTATTTCCCATTGGATACCTTATAAAATATGCAATAAAATTTACTTTCTATATCAATGTGCACCTAAAAGAGGATCTCTCCTAATAATTGATTATATCTTATGAATCTCCACTTTCCAATCTTCTATGGAGCTCTTCTTTTTTGGTGACTTTTTCATGAGTAAAAATGAATGACCTTGTCATGAGCATAAATGTATTTAATGTAATTACTTTATGTTATGTGTGTATTCCTTCTACAAGGTACCATACTTAGTCAAAAAACAAGTATTGTATCTTAGTGTACACAACCTTGTGGTCAAAAATAAGGATTGTATCTAAGTATACACAACCTTGTGATCAACACCCCACCATACTACATTTTTATTTTTTTTGAAACAAGATGAAGGCTAGATATATTCTCATTTGTTTTGAATTCATGTGTATTTAAAACTTGAATGACATTGTTTAATTTATTTCTAAAAATTAACCCATCACTCAAGTGCTATGATCATATTGGTATTCATTTCTAAATAATTTTCAATGAAAATGGGAATGAACCAAATTCAAGTAGATTATATTAGTATTTATTGTCATTGTGAAATAAATAAATTAATCTAAATAGCAATGAGGGGGAAAATACCTAAGAGCATATGCCAATGAAAACTAGAGGTAAATCTCATTGAATGTCTCTTTTAATACTTGAAGTGGAGGAATTGTATCTTTTGATTCACTTTGTCTATGTATATATTTTGATTCAATTTCTTTCCCTCTCTCTAAGCTAAATTTAAAATGTTGTTAGCGTGTTTTCCTAAAATTAGAACTCTCTCCCATAACAACTTGTTTATTTCTCAAAATGACTTAGGTGGGTGTTTCAAGAGAGTCATGAGGGTTAGAGACAGACAATCATCTCTTAGAGTTTCATGGGTGAGTCCTGTGAGTATCCCCTAGAGGATTTAAAGTAGGTGCAAATTCCCCTAATTTTTGGTTTACCATACCATTTTTTATATAAATGGATAAATGTTATTTTCCATTATGAAAAATAATGGTATGACCAATAATTGAGGGTATAATGACTTATTCTTAGGACCAAGTCATAGTGCCACTCATGATGAGGGAGACATGGTAGCACATTTTCTATTGTAGCCATATGTCTCTTAAGGGATAAAATGTTGGTTAGTGTGTCATGAATATTTTGACTTGATAAGTCAATTGAAATACCATCTATGTGACTACATATATGGTATTTGTTGACCATTTTTTGCCCAAAAGGCCAAAAATTGGTCCCCCCTTTTTTTCATACTGTTTTGAGCCAGTACTTTTGATTTTGCATGAGTTTGGTCCATTTCTACGGACTCTACAGGTCCATTTCTATGGACTCTATAGAGCTTGGATTTCTATGAACTCAGCAATGAGGTTTTCTACGGACTCTGCAAGTGTAGTCTTTTGGCAGATGAAGAATCAGTTTAGAAAGTACTAGGTTTTACAAGGCTTCTTCAGGCTTTTGTCTAAATAAATTCATAAGGAAGGTTGGCACCTTTGAACCATTGAACCATTGAACTAGTTCAATGCCTTAGTTCAACATGTCGGTTCAATCAGCAAGTTCAACACCTTGGTTCAACGCGTCAGTTCAATCATCAAGTTTAATGCCTTGGTTCAATGTTTTAGTTCAATCAGATGGTTTAATCACTCAGTTCACTCAGTTGGTTCATTGGCTTGGTTTAAATACAAAGTTCAATCAGCAAAGTTCAATCAGTAGAGTTCAATGAGCTTGGCTCAATGCTCAGTTTAAAGGCTCAGCGCAACAAATGCATTGAACCATTGAACCATTTTGGGTTCAAGCGATTGGTTTAAAGGAAATGTTAAAACACTTGGTTCAAGCGGCAGGTTCAAAGGCTTGGTTGAACAAAGGAGTGGTGCACAGTGTCGAACCATTGAACTGTTGAACCATTTTTAGTTCAATCGATCGGTTTAACGGCTTGGTTCAAGGGAGCATCCTAAAGCCGAAGGGCAAGTGCCCTTGCAGAGGGTAGTTCTAAGTTCAAAAGCCCTTTTGGAGGGTAGGGATCACTTTGAAGGCAACTGAAGGATTTAAAAAATGCGAAAAAGACTTAAGGCTTTGAATTCTTTCAGACTTTTTGTTCGGAGGATTTCCTTCAGAAAAAAAGTCTGAAGGAATTCGAGAAGGCTGCCAGCATGAAGAAAGGACCAAGGGAAACCAAAGCGTCCAATTCTCATGAACTTTTTGTCTATGAGATAAAAGATCACAAAAAAGCCCATGGGAAAAAATCCCACAGAAAGGCCCGAAGGAATTTGCCAAGGACGATGACATCTCGAAAGCTGTCAATTTCAAAGAGACAGATTAGCTATTATTTTTTAAGTGATGATGGGTGTGCGGATGTCAATTTTAAGATATTAAAATAGATATTTGCTTTTAAAATGCCTGAGCACCAACCAAAAAAAGAGTCCAAGGAGTGCAGTGACCCACCAGAAGATAACCCCTGAGGGCTAAAGGTGTAGAAAGAGACAAAGCAATTCAAGTGGCAAAGAGGAGGTGAGTTATTACCAGATGTTCACCAAATGGTGCATCCTATTTTTCTTCTAGTTTGCATTTACAAGGGGAAAAACTGTAGTCTATTTGTAGGAAGAGAGTAGTTTGTTTGTAGAAAAAAGGTACAGCCATGTTTTTAAAATTAATGTGGAACGCCTAATTCAAAGCAGGAACCGACAATCAAATGGCTCCCTCTTCCCAAAGCTCATAGCACACATGGGCCAGCTTGCCAAAAGAGCACCAAAATCTTTCCCAGAAAGTGCTAAGTTCTCTTCCCCTTTCTCTATATATTGTAAAAATTCTCATTTGAGAAGGGGACTCTCTTAGCCTTAAGGCAAAACTCTACCCAAAAATCTCTCGAGCTTGTAAGGCAGAGTTCTGCCAGTTTTTACCTTGAATCAGGACTTAGCATTTTTACCTCTATCTGGACTTGCACTTTAAAGTATATGTCTATGTTATTATTTTGTGTTATGTCATTGTATTTCATGCTTTTCATAGATCTATTACAACATGTCCAGTGCATTGTGAAGTCTCCTTTTTGCAGGTCTGCTAGAAGTGTTCCTAGGGGAATGTAGATGCCTATGAATAGGCTGCCATAAGTGTGTCTGAGGATGCCTCTAGTAGTTTCTTCCTCCCTGTACTTCCACAAACCCCTAGCTGACTATTATAAAAGAGCTTCCCATTTTAGATGAAGTGTATGGGCGCTTCTTTTTGGTGAAAAGTGTATATTTAGGCTGGGTGGGTCACATTTTTTGGTGTATCACCTTTTCATTTTTAGGCTTAGTTTCTATTTTCAGCATATCTCTCTCCCTTTTCATCCCCCCTATTTTCATTTTGTTTTTTAGTAGTATGAGAAACTAGGGCCTAAAAGATACATCAGAGGGAGCTAGCCCTTATCTAGAGACTCTCCCCTCCAGCTTTGTCGGTCCCATAGGCAAGAGGGGAGTTTCCATTATTGCGTGTGGAAGGGCGGGAGCTAGGCGTCCTGCCCCTAGGTGTAATCCATTGCGTCAATAGTTTTTGGCATGCCTAGTGGGACCAACTAGGACAAGTTGTGTCCAAAGAGTTGAAGAATTTTTGGTGTGTTCTTTAACCAACCAACCTTTGGAGGCTTTTGCATCAACACCAATGGTGACTTCGAGTTGAATCAACTAGTTAAGCAGCCTGGTGCCATCAAGAAATCACATTTTTGTATGTATAATTCCTTTACATAAAATCATGGACCTTGTATTCCTTCATATGACTTCAATCAGACTTAGAATTTTCATGCAATCCCCTCAAGTAGCTCTCCTAATTTCCCTTTAATGATAAAGGAGGTGGTGCTAGAGTTTGAAAAGTAGGTAATGGAAATTGATAGACTGGATGAGCAGTATGGATATCAGCAGTTGCTTATGTATAAAGAGGCGTGTTTGTTCAGGAAAGCTCAGGCCTTGTAATCCATGGAGGAGGAGGTATCAAAATGGAGGAATCCATTCATTCAAGGTAGTCAGCCTTGTGCACCCCCTCCTATCCTAAAGAAAGCCCCCTCTTGTGCACCAAATCCTTTCTACCAGATGGCACTTGCTCATTTTGGCTCAACTGATGCATCAATCAACCCTACTCTTGACCCCGTGTGCCTAGCCTTCAAGCATCAAAGGGAACTAGAACAACCTCCCATGGAGATGAAACTTATAAACTCCTTAGATCATGAATCTTATTTTTGGGGGAACTTTACGAACCAACACATCTCTCTCAAAACTGCTCCTACCCATCTCTATGATGATTCTTATGAGCTCTAAGAAAGACTCTTTTAGGATAATCTAGCCAATAAAATTGAGGATTTAGAGGCTAGGATGAGTCTGATTCATGAAAGAGAAATGGAACTTTCAAACCTTATGGAGGAGCCCTAGGACCTTGGAGAAAACAAAGTTGTTGCCTATTCACAGGAGCAAAATTCCAATTTTGAGATCTTAAATTGGAAGAAAATAGTAGAATCATGGGGTAGAACGAAGGAGAAGAAAGGTTTTGCTCAAAACCTTGAAGAATATGAGGCTGATCCTACTCATGATGATGCTGGTGACCTCCAGGAAAGGCTCTTCCAAGAGGATATGGCCAGAAGAATTACAAAGTTAGAATCCAGAGAGAGATTCCTTAGCTAACGTGTGATGGATAGTTCAGACCCAATGGCACATTCTATGTCTGAACACACCCCATCTACACACTTCTAAGAGAGTTATCAGGCCACACCTAATATAGATGAAGTGCTAACCAAGTGGAAGGAGGAGAATCATTCGATTCTAGCTCAAGGACTGCCTCCTCTTCCACATGGTGCTTTCACTTCATCCCTTCTCAAGGAGGAACCTATTCTATAGGAGGCAAGTGAGGAGCAAAAGACCCAATCTATAGTTTCCCAAGAGGCTATCATGAGTGATGACAAAGAAGAAATCATCATCGATGATTCTTGTGAAGACCTTGTTAGCAATGGGGAAGACTCAAGGCATGCATACGTGTGGATGTTCCAGCAATATGAGGAAGAACATAAGCATGGTGAGCTCCCTCCCCCTTTGTTTGATGAACTTCCATGTTGCTTTGATGAGGAGGATGACTACACTGAGGAGCCTGATTTGGAGGAGGATCAGGAGGATATCTTTGAACATTTAGAGATCCTAATCTTTAAGGAGGAAAAGGAGAGGTCTGTCTTCCTTGAGGAAAGCCTTGAAGAAGAAAGTTTTGAATAGAGAGGTAATGTTCTGAGGGATGAGCAATCAGTTTGTGATTTCATTTTGGACATCATCATAGTCACCCTTCTTCAAGAAGGCTAAGAGGAAGCAGAGGATGAGTCTGACAGATTCTTCAATGAAGTAGAAGGAAACAGGTCAGACCATGATGCACTACAAGGCAGCTATACATATCAAAGGGCTTATGGTGATGAGCCAACAACCATTGATTTCTTGGTGAAATGCACCAGCATGAAAGACCAACATTCAACAAGCTTATAGGAATAAATAGAGTATGTATATGTTGGAAGCATGTTCAAATCTGATCCACTCAGATACCAGCCAATCTAGGTTACATGCAAGAGGAGCAGGTCACCAAATCTCCTTTTCATTCAGCCACTTGTCTAGCACCATAAGTCTTCTTTCCAGGAAGAGGACTTAAGAAGTTTTCCCTTTGATTTAGGAGGGAGGCAAACTTTCTTGGTTAGCTGTATATAGTAGTTTGCTTTCAGTTTCTTTTCCTAATTTCCCTAAGTGCAGTTTGCACAAGTAGTGTTCTTAGTCTTAAGTGTGTTTTCCCTTTTGCCTGGGGTAAAAGGCTTCATATTTGATTCTTGGATCTATCAAGGTGATTGCTAACTCTTTCAAAGCTGCATCTAACTCCATGCTCAATGGAATACAAGGCAACTGGTCTCTAAGCATAACAAACATGCTTCCCCTGGGAGTCACCAATTTGTTGACCATTTTTTGCCCAAAAGGCCTAAAATTGGTCCCCCCTTTTTTTAATGCTATTCTGAGCCAATAATTTTGATTTTACACAAGTCTAGTCCATTTCTACATACTCTGTAGTTCCATTTATATAGACTATGTAGAGCTTGGATTTCTATAGACTCAGTAATGAGGTTTTCTACAGACTCTACAGGTCCATTTCTATAGACTCTACAGGTGTAGTCTTTTGGCAGATGAAGAATCAATTTAGAAAGTGCTAGGTTTTACAAGGCTTCTTCAGGCTCTTATCTAAAGAAATTCACAAGGAAGGTTGGCACCTTGAACCATTAAACCAGTTCAATGCCTTGGTTCAATGCGTCAGTTCAATTTGTAATTTCAATTCCTTAGTTCAACTGTCAGTTCAATCAGCAAGTTCAACACCTTGGTTCAATGTTTCGATTCAATCAGATGGTTCAATCATTCAGTTCACTTAGTCGGTTCATCAACTTGGTTCAACTACAAATTTAAATTGGTAGAGTTCAATGAGCTTGGTTTAATGCTCAGTTTAAAGGCTCAACTCAACAAATGTATTGAACCATTGAACCATTGAACCATTTTGGGTTGAAGCAGTTGGTTCAAAGGAATGGTTCAAACACTTGGTTCAAATGGCAGGTTTAAAGGCTTGGTTCAATAAAGGTGTGGCGTGCAGTGTCGAACCATTGAACCATTTTCGATTCAATCGGTCGGTTCAATGACTTGGTTCAAGGGAGTGTCCTAAAGCTGAAGGGCAAGTGCCCTTATAGAGGGCAGGGAGCACTTTGAAGGTAGCCAAAGGATTTTAAAAACATGAAAAAGACTTAAGGCTTTGAATTCTTTTGGACTTTTTGTCTGAAGGATTTCCTTCAGACAAAAAGTCCAAAGGAATTCGGGAAGGCCACCAGCACGAAGAAAGGACTCAGGGAAACCAAAGTGGCCAATTCTCACAAAATTTTTGTTTGCAAGAAAAAAGCCCATAGAAAAGCCTACGGGAAAAAATCCCACAAAAAAGGCCTAAAGGAATTTACCAAGGACGGTGATGTCCCAAAAGTCATCAATTTCAAAGAGACAGATTAGCCATTGTTTTTAAAGCAATGACGGGTGCACGTACGTCAATTTTAAGACAGTGAAATAGCCATTTTATTTTAAAATTCCAGAGTGTGAATTAGAAAAGGAGCCCAAGGAGCACAGCAACCCACCAGAAGATAGCCCCCGAGGGCCAAAGGTGCAGAAAGAGACAAAGCAGTTTAAGTGGCAAAGAGGAGGTGAGTTATTGCCAAATGGTCACCAAATGGTGCAGCCTATTTTTCTTCCAATTTGCATTTATGAAGGGATAAACCATAGTCTGTTTGCAAGAAGAGAGCAGACTATTTGCAAAAAAAAGGTGTGGCCATGTTTTTCACATTATGTGGAACACCTAAGTCAAAGCAGGAACCGACAATCAAAAGACTCCATCTTCCCAAGGCTCAGAGCGCACATGGGCGAACTTGCAAAAAGAGCATTAAAATATTTCCCAAAAAGCACCAAGTTCTCTTCCCCTTTCTCTATATATTGTAAAAATTCTCATTTGAGAAGGGGACTCTCTTAACCTTAAGGCAAAACTCTACCCAAAAATCTCTCGGGCTTGTAAGGTAGAGTTCTATCAGTTTTTAGCTTGAATCAGGACTTAGCATTTTTACCTCTATCTAGACTTGCACTTTAAAGTATATGTCTATGTTCTTATTTTATGTTAAGTCATTATCTCTCATGCTTTTCATAGATCGATTACAACATGTCCAGTGCATTGTGAAGTCTCCTTTCTACAGGTCTACCAAAAGTGTTCCTAGGGGAATGTAGGTGCCTATGAATACCCTGCCATAAGTGTGTCTGAGGATGCCTCTAGTAGTTTCTTCCTCCCTGTACTTCCATGGACCCCTAGTTGACTATTGTAGAAGAGCTTCCCATATCAGATGAAGTGTATGGGCAATTCTTTTTGGTGAAAAGTGTATATTCGGGCTGGGTGGGTCACATTTTTTGGTGTATCACCTTTTCATTTTTAGGCTTAGTTTTTGTTTTCAGCATCTCTCTCTCCCTTTTCATCCCCCCCTTTTTTCATTTTGTTTGTTATTAGTAGGAGAAACCAGGGCCTAAAAGATACATCAGAGGGAGCTAGCCCTTATCTAGAGACTCTCCCCTCCAGCTTCACCAGTCTCATAGGCAAGAGGAGAGTTTCCATTGTTGTGTGTGGAAGGGCGGGAGCTAGGCATCTTGCCCTCGGGTGCAATCCACTACGTCAACAGTATTATAAATGATTTAATGGTACCCCATATATTCTCCATCAATCCTCAAGGTTGAGAGTTGTAGGTGGCTAAATGAATCCCTGAAGAGAATCTTCTCACCCATAGTGGGAAAATAGAGAGAAATTTAGTCCACATTACAAGAGAATCGTGAGGGGTACAGATGAGATGTTATATCCTAAAATTATATAGTAAATTTATATAATCACACCCTAGATCATTTTATGTCACTTGGGATGAGGTAGACATGAAGACACATATTATCTAGCAACCAAATGTTTCATTAGGGACCAAAAGTTGGTTAGTGGTTCACTTAACTTTTATATCACTAGCCAAATTGATGAATAGTGTATGAAGATAAATATAGATAGATGTATAAAACTTGGAATGGACCCAACACACTCTTAATTAGGCCCTAGGGTTGGGAGTTTCATGTGGCTAGACAAATCCCTAAAGACAAGCTTTTCATCCCAAAGTGGGAAAATAGAGCTAACTTATGGTGGGCATTATAAGATAACCATGAGGGGTAGAATTTGTAATAAAATCATATAGTTAAATGGGTGAGTCCTATTATCACCCCATAGAGTATTATGTTCCACTCAAGATAAGGGAATCATAGCAATGTGTTTCATCTCATAGCCAAATGTCAATTGAGGGACCAAAAGTTAGTCATTGGGTCACATAAAATTTGACTTGCCCAATAAAAAACCATCTATGTAGACATGTCCAGATGGGTGTATAAATTTAGTAATATAAATTATATGATCCCCATCAAGCCCTAGAGTTGAGATTTTTAGGCATCTTTACACATTCATGAAGATAATATTCTTGTCCTTGAGTGTATAAATGAAGCGAATTTGAGGTGAGAATTGTAGGAGAGACATGAGACGTAAATACAAATCATCAACTTATAAATTTGAGTACTCTAAAAACCCTAAGGAGTATTCTCTCCCACTCGAGATGAGGGATACATAGTATCATGTTTTTTCTCATAGATAAATGTCTCTTAAGGGACCAAAATATGGTCAGTGGGTTACATATATTTTGACTTGATAACTAATTCGATAAAATATCTTCATGGATGAATCAATATTGGTTTATAAATTCTATAATGTCAACTTTACACTCTCCATTAGGCCCTGATGTCAAGATTTATAGGTGGTCAGATGCATCCCTGAAGAGAATCTTCTTGTCCCTAAGTGTAGAAATGGAGCATACTTAGGGTGAGCATTTCAAGAGAACCATGAGGGGTAGAGATGAATAATCATCTCTTAAAATTATAAGGATTAATATTTTTATCACCCCCAAGAGGATTCTCTCCCACTCAGGATGAGGGAGACATGGAAACACTTTTTCTCTTGCATCTAAATATCTCTTAAGGGACTAAACGCTGGTCAGTGGGTCTTATATCTTTTGACTTGCTATCCCAATAGATGAACCATATTCATTAATGAATCCATATGGGCCTATAAATGGTAGAATGGACATAATATACACTAATTTTAGACCTAGTATTGAGAGTTTTGGGTGGTTGAATGCATCCCTACAAATAAGTATTCTTGTTTTTGAGTGTAAAAAAGAGTGAAATTCAGGTGAGAATTACAAGAGAATCATGAGGGGTAGAGATGAACAATCCATTAGATAATAAAATTTCACATGTGATTCCTTTGAACATCCCTTGAAGGATTATCTCCAACTTTGGATGAGTGAGACATGTCGATGCATTTTCTCTCATAGCCAAATGTTTCTTAAGGGACCAAAAATTTGGCTAGTGGGAGGCATATATTTTAATCACTAACACAAATGACTAACCATTTTTATGGACATGTATAAATGGGCCTATAAACACTAGAATGTACCCCATCCAATCTCCATTAAACCATATGTTCAAAATTTTGAAATAGTCAAATGCATCCCTAAAGAGAATATTCTCATTCCTAAGTGTTGAAATAGAGTGAACTCTAGGGATTGTTTCAAGAGAACCATGAGGGTTAGATAAACCATTATCTTTTAAAATTTCATGAGAGAGTCCTTTAAATACCCCCCAGAGGATTATCTCTCAATGGATATGAGGGAGACATTGTGATGCATTTTCTCTCATATCCAAATGTCTCTTAAGCAACCAAAATTTGGTGAGTTAGTCTCATATATTTTTACTTGATATCCCAATCCATGAACCATATTTATAGATGCATCTATATGGGATATAAAAATTATAATTATCATTGAAATTTTTTTTGTGGCCATTACATCAATATTTATATGTGGTTGTACGTATCCCTAAGGATAATCTTATCCTTGAGTGTAGAAACCAAGAAAAGTTCAGGCAAGTGTTGTAGGAGAATAATGAAGGGTAGATACAAATAGTTATCTCCTAAAGTTTCAAGAGTGAGTATTTTGAGCACCCCCTAAAGGATTCTATGAAAATAAGGATGATGGAGTCATGGTGACATGTTTTATCTCATAGCTAAATTTCACTTAAGGGACTAAAATTTGACCAGTGGGTCATGTATCTTCTAGCTCACTAGCCTAATCAATGAAATATCTTTGAAAATGTATTTGGATGGGCATATAAACCCTATAATATATACTATATAATATTTTTTGATCCTCAGGGTTGATAGCTATAGGTATATAGATGTATTCTTGAATATAATCTTCTTGTCACTAAGTGTAGGAGTAGATCGATCTTTAGGAAAGCATTATAGGAGAACCATGAGGGGTAGAGACAAATTGTTAGCTCATATAGTTGCATAAATGAGTCTTGAGAGAACCCCCTAAAGGATTCTCTCCCAGTCATTATGAGGGATATATGGTGGCACATTTTTTCTCACATCTAAATGTCTCTTAAGGGACCAAAAGTTAGACATTGGGAGGCATATCTTTTGACTCACTAACCCAATCTACAAACCATCTTCATAAACACATCTGGATGGGTAGAAACAAACTATCAACTCCTACAGTTATATGGGTGAGTCTTTTTAGTCACATAGAGGGTTATATACCACTCAAGATGAGGAAAAAAGTATCTACTAAACATTTATTATTTTTTAATCTTCTCTTTGTTTCAAGCAAGTAATATTATTTACTCACGACACCAACCACATGAAGGTGGAAGCTTATATGGTACACTAACCTATATTAAATTTGTTAGTAAAAATTTAAAATAAAAAATAAACAAATAATTAAAAATATAATTCAAAATTAAAATATAATAAATCAAATATGTTAACTTTAGTAATTTAAAATGCTAGATGCATTAAATATTAACCTTATTAAGTCAATCTAATGCACCTTCAGGATTAACTTTATTTTTAAGTGTTTTAATAATTACTTCATGCTCATACTCCCAAACTTTCCATAAAATTTTGTTGTGAGGTTTTCCATGAGATTTGATCATTTGAAAAATTATAGAAATAACCAAACTTGAATAATGAAGCACCACCCTATATGTTTCAAATACCTCAAATAACCATTATTTTACTTTTTTATGAAAGTATCTATGAAGCCAAGTTCCTGTAACCACCACATATCCAATTGGATCAATTCGATATTCTCCATCTATGATAGTTATGGTTAAAAAGTGTTTTACCTTTACACAATGAGATAAGTAATAGTTTGTTCCCTCGTCATTGTCCTTAGGTGCAAATAATACAAAAATTTGCCTTGTATTTAAACTATAATCAATTTTTAAGGACATGTAAGGAAAAGGTGAGATATCACTAATAGTTAAGGCTAAATTTAAATTATAATTAGTTTCACAATATCTGATATATGGTCAAAGTCGACCAATAAATTTAATTTCATGATCCCCTAGTGGTAAGAATAAATTGCTAGTCTACAGAGGTGTTAGGGGTGTACAATACCATTTGTCAACCCATTATTTTAATTTGAATTCATTCTAATTAAACTTAATAGATCCTAAACACAATCATGCCATATCCCTAGTATAAATAGTTGATGAACTAGAATTTGAGCTTCAAATGGATTAGAAAACACTTGATCTAGATATTATATTGTAATTTTCATACATTGCCTTATAATTTTCATAAATTAACCAAAATAATCTTTATACATGAGAGTAATTATCTAATATATGAGAAAAAATCATTAGACCAAGTCATAATACTTGTAACATCAATCAAATTAACACAATCCTTATGATTTTCCTCGTCTTTTTAAGGTCTCTTTTTACACATGAACTTACACCATCATGTTCCCCTTTGCCATGCACAACATCAAAGAAAATCCAAAAATCTTGAACCCCGTTCTTCTTATACATCTCAATTAACCAATAAAACATTTGAGAATTCTTAAATTATCTTGAATAATTATATAAACAAATGTAATGTGTATTAAACATGATTTCTCTTGCATTCATATTTCTATAAAATATCTCAAGAAACCTTGGATAAAATTTAGAGAATACAATTTGTCATTACTCATATAAAAGTGGTACTCCCTCAACACCTTTTTTCTATCCTATGTGTGATAAAAGGCACGTCTAAATGTAATATCCACAAAAATTCCAACTTGAATTGAATTATATTACTGATATTAAACCTCATTCTATCTTTTGCATGTAGTTTTTAGCAAATTCCACAACTAAAATAATGGTTCCAACTGAGAAGTTACCCTTATAGAATGTGAAATGATTATCTACCCATTTTACCTTATGTGTGTGTCTTACATATTGGTAGATAATATTCTTATTGAATTCAAACATGAAATTATATAAATATACTTAAGTTGTAACCAACTCACATCTTGATGACTATTTCACATCTTTTAATAGATATTTTATAGATTTATACTTCTTAAAATCAACTAGTTACTTTACAAATTAATATGAAATTTCTTCGTATATACAAATGGTCAAATGTAACAAACCACCACAAGTGTTACATATTCCATCTACACATTTTTTGTAAAAAAAGAAAATTCCTTAGGTATTTGACATAGAATACTTAGTATTAACTCTCTTGATGTCCCTACATAATGGTGTTAATATGTAAAGTACAATGTATATGACAAAAAACATCAAATGCATAACAAATTCAACATGGATCCTAAAACAACATGTGGTGCATGTTTGGTTGAATTTAATGTAGAAAGGCTTTCACATCTCAAATGACCTTTGGCTAATTATCAATTGCCTGTTAAATTTTTCAATAAAATTTTTATAAAATTTTGTTTGTGTCATGTCCAAGAAATGTTTTGTATGTGGCTCATAGTTTTTTGAAATTTTTATTTTTTAACATCTTTTACATTAAATTATACCCTAGATTAAATGCTAAATTCCCAACAATCTATGAGTACAGGGTCATCGAGCCTTGTTCTTATTTTATGGAATTTATTAGATTTTTAATATTCAAGTTTAGGGATGTACTTGTTTGAATAAGAAATGGAGCTCTAGATGTTGACTTACTTACTATAGATTATGTTATTGCTTGTCTTTCCACATTATTGTCTATTTTTGAGTTTTATTGCCTATTGCATTCAATTTATTAAATAGTTGCTTTACTATTGCATTATTTATTCCCTCTATATTGCTTGTTCTTAACCCTAAATTATTCATCACAAGGTACATTTTTTGCATTTTCATTAATTAAACAAATAGTTGACATCATTTTTTATGGCTTTTCTTCTAAAATTCATAGCCCCATACACATTGAGCACGATGTAGAACTAATCTTCTTGACATTTTAACTTACATAGTTTCTATTATTTTTTCATATATTTCAATCAAATACCTTAGTGTTCGTCACATTATCCTTGGAGGTGTGGGTTTAAGAGTTATATTTTTTATTAAATTGAATGGTGTTAGTACTTCAATCTTAGAATATATATTAGAGTGTTGGTTAACATTAGACCCTATAGGGGAAGTGAATTATGCAGACACTCCATTTAGGTCACAACTAGCTTCTAACCAGACTTCAAATTGATTCCTACCAAACATTGAAATTAAGCCTAGGAATAACTAAACATCCTAATTTTGTATGTGTATCATTCATCAATGCTTATAATCATGTCAAGGCATACCTATTTGGGGTATTTTATTGTAAATAATAATAACTTGTCATGGATTCATCTTCAGTCACCTTGTAACCTAACAACTAGTAGTTTGGCCTATGGACCCATTAAGTGGGGCACTTGAACAATTTTTAAAAGAGCTAAAATGCCAATCAAAATAAACCATCTAATTAAACTAGATTAAATGCTTAGTTAATTAAATTCTTAGTTTTTATTATTTTTGGGAATCTAGGGTCTAGTTCCTAAAAAATAAAGGGTCTTAATAAAGGAGGAAAATGTAATTTAATACAGTAAAATATAGATTTATATCAATTAATTACATAGGGAAGAGAAGTAAGTTATCTATAAAAATATATTGAGATGATGGTTTATAAGCCTAAAAAATATTGTGTAGAATTGGGAAGATGTTAAGAACTTGGATCTGACTTTCATTTAGCAAAAGGATAAGAGCTCCAAAAATAAGACACTTCAGGGTCCAATGCTATACTCCACTCTTGCTGCTATTGTCTAAATTGGTCACAAAGATTTGAGTTTTCTGGGTTTTATTTTTTATCCCTATATGAGCCTGCTTATAAAATTTTGAGTGTTGAATATTGATAGAGATCCTTGTAGAGCTAATTTAATATTCAAACCCTAGGTTAATCTACACACATGAAATAACAAATACATAAAAATCAAAAGGGGGAAAAAATAGATTAGGAGAAGTATGATTACATGATATAGAACCCTTGTTGTCCTAATTGATTCTTACATTAACTCTTAAGCTAAGGTCTCAGATTAAATGTAGTTCTCCCTTAAGGAACATGCATAATTAACATGCATGGTAGATGCAAGAATGAACTTTCACCTAGGCCCTTCCTTGATCAAGCATGCAAATCTATGTGTGATGTAAAATGTTGAGCTATACTATTGACTAATTTTAATTATGTACTATGCCAAAGTACTAATTACTAGATATAAAATACCTAATGAAGCCCTTTATATAGGAGACTCTTTATTTTGAATTTGGAAGTTTTATTTACACTAGACGACATCTAAAAGACAAACAAAACTTAAAAGAGGGGATAAGAAGGGTTTTGGACCTCTTGAATGAAGAGAAATGACCATTGGGACTCAAAATGTAGAAGGATAGGAGCACCAAAATTAGGACACCCTAGGGTCCAATGCTATAGTCCAATCCCAATGCTCTTATCCTACATGATTGGGACCTAGGTGGATATAATTAGCATAAGAAACACTACCTAGTTGAGGTGGAATGACTAGTTAAAAGGTTTTGGATGACCAGTTATGGATAAAAAGGTGACTCAAGCATGAAACAAGACCAAGATAAGTAAACAAAAAGACATGGCTAATGTGAATAAGGCTCATATTCTCTAATCGGAGTCTCCTATGAAAGGACTATGAAAAGACATTATATGTGTGTTTGCCTGACAGATTTAGGGTGTATACATTTACCCCCATTTTATTCTGGTGATGTAATGAAATGAAGTACTAGTGTAAAAGAAAGAAGAAGAAAGTATGTACCTGAACCTACCTACGTGTAGATAAATGTGCTACAAAGTGGTCCAACTCATTTCCTAGCTAAGGAAGTGGATGGAGAGCTAAATATTGCTTGGAAAAAGAAAGAATTCCTAAAATATATGCCCCTTGTATTGAATATAGAAGTGGAATCCATGTAACATGAAAAATGAGGGTAATGCTTTCCCCCTATGTTGAATATGACTAAAGATGAGGAATGCTCAGAGGCCCAAAACCAATGTCTATCCTCCATCCCACATAAAGTCATGTAATATGGAATGTGTGTATAGAATATATATACTATTAAGATCAAAATATATCATGCGCCCACTCTAAATATCTAAACTAGAACTAAAAAATGCTCAGAGGCCCAAAACTAATGTCTATCCTCTGTCCCGCAGAAACTCACGTAGTCTAGGTCTGGGTGATGCAATGGACCAACTACTATAGATAGACATATGGTCTAACCTAGTGAAAACCTAGGTACAATTGGGTGTAATATAAAACTTTGGTCAATGTGTGAGAAAATAATGGTATGTCTTACCGTTCCATCTATATAATCTTGAGTGATGAAGAACATGAATATCTATGCCATACCAACAAATTTGGTATGTGAGTGATGTATTTGTATAATCTTGTAATCTATATAACAATAGGTGAAATAATGTACTATAATCTTGTAATCTTGTAATCTAGATAAACACTATGCCTATAATCTACTATCTAGTCTTGTAACTATGTCATGTTGTATGAAACTATATGTGTGAGAAGTGTAGTAATGTACATGCCCCTAAATTTGGTATATGAGTCTAAATATATATCAAAGTCACTATGAATCCATATAATTTGAACCACTATATCTGAATAGTTTGTGTATCTGTAAATTAAAAGTATATCCCCTTAAATGTCTTGAGTAATACTGAATGACCCATGTAATCTGAATCATTGTATATTTCAACTGATCTAAGTTGAATCTAATAATTTAAATATTGGGGGTGTAAGAATCGTGGTGTATCCACCTATGAGGGTGGATTTGCATGTTGGGTAAGTGTAGAAATAGGAGTAGTAGGAATGATTCCCCGCTTTTGGGGAGAGGGGTGAAATTTGTGATAGAGTAGGTCAAGCCAAAAATGATGACTATTGGCACTAGTAGAAAAAAGTTTGGTTTGTTGTGAATAACTTAAGAGTTTTTTTGATTGATTAAATGGAGTTGTTGAAAGTGGAACAAGTTTTTGATTAGTGATAATCAAGGTGTGTGTCTGAGTATAAAAGAAATATAAATATGTGCATGTCATAGTAGGCAAATGAAGTAGTAAGAGAGTGAAGCTTACATGAAGTTTAAGGTATCATTATCATTATTCTATTGAAAAAAATGGTTTGAAAAATGGAGTTACGAGGTTTGAATTATAGTCAAAATAGTATTTTATTTTGAATGAAAAAGTTGGTTGATATAGGAAATTGGAATGATTCTTGATTCATTTGTGCATTGATTAGGTTGAGATTTTGAGAACTAGAGTGCGAGATATGCCTAGGATATGAGCAACTACCATGACCCAATTTGAGCAGTTGGTTACCCAAGTTTAGGCTGGTGGTGATGTTACCCTGGTAAGTAGCTAAAATGCTTGATTTTTGTCTATTTTGAAGCCTATTTTTGATATTTTAAGCTTTGTAAAGTAGCTTAAGAAAATTTTTACTATATCAAGTGCTTTGATCCTACATCCAGTGTTATTGTCTAGGTTCCAATGCTCTTATCTAGTGCTATTGTCTTGTACCCAGTGCTGTTGTTGTAGAGGCTTAATTTTTTAGTAATGCTACTTTATTGTTGACTGTTGTTTTGTTTTAGATTTGATTTGGAATTTTTGATTGATTTATATGTTATTTCTAGTGTTTTCAAGGTGAGGTGTGGATGAGAGAGTTCTATAAGGGCCAGGTAATGGAGACATTGAGACTATTACCATTGTCTGCTGATGAGAGATTTGTCATGAATAGGGTGTGGTTGGGTCATGTGTGTGACCTAGGCACAATGAAGTGGGATAGATGTCTAATTACCACCTTATGTGAGAGGTGGAATGTAGATACATATACTTTATGGCTTCTTATAGGGGAGATAATTGTGACACTAGAGGATGTGTATTACATTTTGTATTTACTAGTTAGTGGATTATGGGTGCCATTGTAGGATGACATGGGTAATGATGCTATTGATCATGTATCCTTGTATTTTTCTAGTGTTCCCTTAGGTATACATTGGAGAGGCAGTGATAGTTGTGTGTTATTGTCATTTATAGTATAGTCTAGTGTTTTATGCTTATGGAAGTAGTTGGCCATGTTATTAGCATTATTTATTATTGTGGATGAGAGTGGAGTGTTGATTACATAAATGATACATAGGATTGTGTGCAATGTGGAGGTATATGGGACTGTTATTATGGGGTAGGACTATGATTTCCCACCTATATAGGGATATTTATAGGTTTATAAAGGAAGAATTTAGTAGTAGATCGAGTGCAATGATGTTATTATATTAATTGGCTTATGAGCACATAGTATTTATGCGGTCGAAAGGATTACCAAGGGAGATGTGGGAACTTCCATAGACATTTAAGAAGTGGTGGATTAGTACATAATATATTTGATCTCTTGTGATATATCATTATTGGTATGTGTTAGATAGACTGGTGGTTGGTGACATTATATGAAGGCCTTGCAGAGGATTTCCTAAGTGGGCTGAGGATGGAGTGCAGTTGTGGTATATGAGGGTCAGTTGTTGGATACATGACCATTGGGTTGAGGTGTATGAGTGATTTTAGTATGAGCATGTGACTAGACAATTTGGGGTACCACAAGATGTACCCCTAACAACATGGTGTGGGTGAGGAGTGCATGGGCACTAGCAAGGGCAGGAGCTCATGCAAGGCCCATGGAGGTTGAGCTAGCATCATTATCTTTAGATGCATAGGATGTGTCTATAGACATTCCTAATGTGGATGATGTTAGATGTATAGATGCATATAATATATGGTGTATGAGGCATTGGTGGGCTCCATTATACCCTATTAATGGAGGGGATGCTCTAGAGTATGAGGATCCATAGCTGATCTAGATGATGGAAGGTAAGAATTAATTTCATTTGAATTGTGTAAAAATTTGTGTTAGTTTTTTTTTGTTTAAAAAGTATATAGCTAATGTAATGCCCTACTTTATGTGTAGGTGGAGTACTAGGTGCTCAGGATGATGCACATGCTAGGGTAAGGAGTGGAGAAGATGACTATTGGGAGACCATCATTGAGTCTAGGCTCTGAGAGTTCACATGACATGTTCTTGATGATGAAATGAAGGAGGGATTGATAGATCAAGTGATGGTTATGGCTAGTATTCATGATCATCTATTTGATAGGGCTGATATAACAATAGCTACATATGTTAGGGTAGCGAGATAAAGAGATGAGCTAAAGGTTGAGCTAGATAGGCACATGATACCCCCACTTAATTTTGGATAAATGAGTATGAGGATTACAAATGAGTACAAAGACCTTCAAAGGTGGTATGCAGACTTGCATGATCAGCTATTGGAGTGAGAGAGTCATTGTAAGAGGCATTTGTAGAGCCATTGAGTGCTAGAGTGGATTGCGAATTAGTACTGGTGGGGAGGGTGAGACTGAGAGTGAGGGCATGATGCCCATTCTTGATTGATTTTATTTGATGTGATGTATTGTTTTGAAAAAAATATTATATATGTATGTGGACATTTGTTTTATTTTTGAATCATGTGTATTGTGTTATGGATTTTGGAATGTATCGGTATATTTATTGAAAATGGTTGATTTAGGAATAGTTGAGTTGGTATTGATGTTGAGGTTGCATATGTTTGGTAAAATGTTATTTGGGATGTGATTTAATTATTCAAGTGTAAGCTAGTTTTGATTTTGAATCATATGTAAGTAAAAAACTTTGTTTGTTTTGTAATTTGTAAATTTATTTGGTAAAGTGAATTGGTTCAAGATTGGTAAAATAGGATATCGATAAGATCAAGGTTTAGATAATTTGGTTTGGATAGGGATAGTTACTTAGAACTATAAATGTTAGTTGTCAGTAGAAGGGGCTGTAAGAGAGCACTATGTGCTCAATTCCCTGAGATTGGCTCAAGAATGCAAAGGTTAGCCCTTTGGCTCCATTGTCACCCACTAAGTGAAGCTATGAACTAATACTAGTATAAATGTGTGTTGTATCACTATTAAACCTTGATGTCCAATTGAACAAGTATCCATACTGCTCATGCTATGTAGGAACATGCCCTGTATCTAATGTTATCTATGGTGTATTAACTATAGTTGTACATGGAGAATCTATAAGATGCAATATCAATGGATGCACAAATAAAACTATGTGCTATTAAGGAGGTTCATCTATCCATAATCATAGTGGATTGTTACATGAAATAACACCCTATGACCTCTACTATGATGCATATAACTAAGCAATAGATCAAGATGGAACTATAAATTATGATGGGGGCTCATCTAATCTCAATAATAGCAAGTTGATATGTGAAATAGGTCCCTAAAAACTCATTTATAGTGAATATCTATCTAGAGTAGTACTCTGTAATGTGGGTTCATCTAATCTTAATCATAAAGAGTTGTTCCATGAGATAGAACCTTGAAAACTTAGCTATAGTGAATATCTATCTAGAGTGATACTTTATAATATGGGTTCATCTAATCTTAATTGTAGTGGGTTACTACATGAGATAGGACCATAAAAACTTAGCTATAATGAATATCTATCTGTAGCAGTATTCTGTTATGGTGCCTATGGCTATGCTAGATATGTATATGGAATTGCACTATGTACTCCTCGAACTACATTGCTACATGTGGGCTACTCTTGTTGTACTAATATCTAAAACTTATAAGTAGATGGGATAGGAGATATCCTATGAGGCTCTATCCTAGAAACCACATTAGTCTCACGATGAGTAACTGATGATTCCTATGAAAGAATGTCCTGGGATGACTCAATGATGGAGGAATGAGGTATATGGTTCCATGATGGAAGAGATATTGGTGCCCCTTGTGTGAATGCTATGATGCCATTATCAACGCATCTATTAATACAATATCTGGCTCTATAACAATCATTACCTATGTGTCCACATATATGATGATAGTTAGAAAAGTGTTGATGTGGCTATATATGTAAAAGATGTGGATCTCATCGATGAGTAGAAGGTAATGTGATTAACTTCCTCTCTATTAGTAATGATAATATGACATATGGGCTATCTTGATCTAAATCAAAATATAGTGGTGCCCTACTGTTATTCTATGTAGTGCATATTGTAAGTGGTGCTCTGAGAATTAGCTCTCTATTCTTAACTGGTTGTTTTTCAGGTTATGGTCTTCTATTTTATTTTGGACATGGTGGATGCTAAGTGGCAAGAGCTATAGATGGAGGTAATGCTATGAAATCTAGAGTAATCTGATCAACTAAATCTGACTCAATCAATCCCAATTTATTCTCTAAGGCTATAACTGTATAACATAAGTGCCTAAAAGAGGACTTTGTCTAATATAATTTATGCTCTAAGAGTGGTTGGTGAAGCCCCTTTATAAAGATATGTTGAATCTCTAAATCTGTTGGTTTGTAGATCAATCTTAACATGTGAGTCTTGAATCATAAGATATAATCACTAATTGGATATGGAATATTCTAATGTAATGTTGCAAGTTTCTCATATGTAACACAAGGGATCAATTTTTCTATGTAATATTTGAGAAATTCCTCCTCTAGGTCATCATATGTATGCAAGGGACCAACATGGAGTAGATAAAAGAACTAATTCTGTGCATTACCCACTAGTGTCTGTTGGAACAACTTAAGTAAAATCAAAGGACTTGCATGAGATGACAAAGCCTTTCAAAGTTTTGAAGGTGTATGATGGACCTCCACTTCCATCAAAGTGAGGCAATGATGGTATCTTTAAATGCTAAGGAAATGAATATTTGACAAATGTCTTTGGAAGAGGGTTACCATGCAAATCATTGGCATCCATCCAAGACTTGTAAGCCTTATTTTCCAAAGTAAGAAGATGTACTTGGTGTTGTAATTAACCAACTACATGCATGAAATAAATAATCTCTTAGGATGATATATTAGCATCTTTAAGTGGTTCATTTAATTGTTGAATTTGATTATTGGTTGGGAATGCTACATTTAGAAATTGGATCATAGAGAGGGGGTGTAATCACTTAAAACTTTGGATGAATGGTAACTTGGACCTTAGTAGATGGATGTGGGTAACCATTCTCTTTGGGTGAAGAGTGAGAAATAGGTGCTACTATAGTAGGGGGTGGCTTGGGAGATTCATTGGTATCTTTATTATTTAGTGAATCACATTATAATGGAGTAGAAGATGTGATGTTATCATTAACATGTGTATCATTTGAAATAGAATCATGCATATAAGTATAAATAACATTTTGTAGTGCATTATGTTCAAGAGGAGTCAGAGAAGAGTTAGAAGCATGAGATGCATGTTCTTCTTCACTATGTGCATAATAGTCATCATTATTCCATGCATTATCATAAGTAGAGTTTTGTTCATATTTACTCTCATTTTCATATTCATTTGCATTTTCACTATCATATTCATTATCACTTCCATCATCACTAAGGAGAGGGGTAAAATAAGATGTTAACTCTTTTATAATATGCAATAGATTATCATGTGAAATTGGAATATTATGTGCATCTATGTTATCCTTGAATAGAGTGCATGCATTATTTTCATTTGCAATGTGAGAAGTTAGAGTAAGAGAGTTATCATTAAAACATTCTTTTGCCATTGTTTGAGATGACAAAGTAGAATTAAGAATATGAGATTGATCATTTGAACTATGCATTGGTAATTTGATTCTATTATATTTATATTTTTGTAATTTAATATAATAGAATCAAATTACCAATGCATCTAATTTTTCTTCACTATCACTTTCATATGTATCATCATATTCCTCATTAAAACAATAGTAATTATATGTATTATAAATGAAATCATTTTCCAAATTTTTAGCTAATGTGCAATTATGCAAAATTGTCCATTCATTGTCATGATTATGATAAAAATTTAGAAATTGATCTATGGGATGAGAGGGAAGAAGTGCCTTAGTGGCCATTTTATTTCTTTCACCAAAAAGAATATGTAAAAGTACTATTTATTAAGCAAATAAATGCAAGAATAACTACTAACATAGATATTTTGAAAATATTTTTGACACTCCAATCAATTTGCAAAATTTCTAAAACTTTTATCTAAAAATTGTAAGGAAGCAAGGCTTGGGGTTTGAGGACCTAGTTTGGAAATATAGGGTTTTGGGTTGGGGTTTTAATTTTTTTGAAATTATTTCAATAATTTAAATCCTAAAATAAATTTGAATAAGATAAATGCATAAAAATTTATACAAAAATTAGAAATTTAAAATTCAAATTTTGTAAGAATAACTACTAACATAGAGATTTTGAAAATATTTTTGACACTCCAGATAATTTGCAAAAATTCCAAAAATTTTATCTAAAAATTGTAAGGCAAGAAGGTTTGGGGTTTGAGGACCTAGTTTAGAAATCTAGGGTTTAGTTCCTAAACAATAACGGGTCCGAATAAAGGGGAAAAATTTAATTTAATGTAGTAAAATATAGATTTATATCAATTAATTATATAGAGAAGATAAATAACTTATTTGGAAAATTAGATTGAGATGACTATTTCAAAGCCTCAAAACTATTATGCAGAACTAGGAATATGTTAGGAACCTGGATCTGGCTTTCATTTAGTGAAAGGATAGGAGAACCAAAAATAAGACACTTGAAAGTCTGATGCTATAGTCCATTCCTATTACTTTTATCTAAATTGGTCACAGAGATCTGAGCTTTTTGCGTTTTGCTAACTATCCCTGTATGAGGCTGCTCATGAAATTTTGAGTGATGAATGCCAATAGAGATCCTTATAGAGTTGATTTAATCTTAATACCTTGAGTCTATCTACACACATGAAATAAAAAATATATCAAAAGCTTAAGGGGGAAAAAAATTAGGCTAGGGAAGTATGATCACATGATCTAGAACCCCTATTGTCCCGATCACTACCTACATTAACCCTCAAGCTAGGGTCTTAGATCAAATATAGTTCTCCCTTAAGGAACATGCATAATCAACATGCACAATAGATGCAAGAATGAACTTTTGCTAGGTCCTTCCTTGATCAAACATGCAAATATATGTGTGATGCAGAATGCTAAGCTATACTATTGATTCATTTTTAATTATGTGTTATGCCAAAGTAGTAAGTGCTAGATATAAAATTCCTTGTGAAGTATTTTATATAGGAGACACTTTATTTTGAATTTAGGAGTTTTATTCACATTATCCAACATATAAAAGACCAACAAAACTTAAAATAGAGGCTAAGAAGGGTTTAAGATCTCTTGAGCAAAGATAAATGACCATTGGGACTCAAAATGTAAAAGGATAGGGGTGTCGAAATCAAGACACCCTAGGGTCCAATGCTATAGTTCAATCCCAATGCTCTTATCATATAGGCTCAGGACCTAGGAGGGTAGAATTAACACGGGAAGCACTACCTGACTAAGGTGGAATGACTAGTCAAAAGGTTTTGGATGACTGGTTATAGACAAAAAGGTGACTCAAACATGAAACAAGACCAAGATAAGCAAAACAAAAGACATGGATAATGTGAACAAGGCTCATATTCTCTAATCGGAGTCTCCTGTGAAAAGATTGTGAAAAGACATGATATGTGTGGTTGCTTGACCAATTTAAGGTGTATATAGTGAGAACTTGAATAATTTAAAAAAAAGCTAAAATACTAATGAAAATAAATCATCTAATTAAATTGTATTAAATGCTTAGTTAAATTATCCATTTTCAATTAATGAATATCTAAAAATGGAAATTCTAAAATTAGAAATATCAAGCCTTTTCATTATTGCCTTTATGAGTTGTCAAGCTCTCCCAAAATATCTAAAATATCTAATTTGCAAGTCATGCCTATTAATTAAAAATCATAACTACATGACATTTTTTAATTCAACTAGAGTTAATCTCAACTCACCTAGGGTTAGTTTGAGCTCATTCCATATTTAAACTCAATTTTAACTCACCTTAGGTAAGAGTTAACTTTGGAGGCTATAAATACAAGGCCCTACTTATTTATCAACAAGTTCTTTTGGTGTAAAGTTATTATGCTCAAATAGATGTGTAGACACCGAAATCATGCCTACTTCCTTGGTCATCCTCTCCCCCCTTGGTCCCCTTCATCCCATCTCACTTAACCACTCCTAACCCCTACACACTTATTTATTTAAAATGATTAGCTATTTTAAATTAATAAAATCCCTTTTCTCTCACCCTTGCTACCTCACCACCCTAGGATCCCCTTCCTTGGATTCTCTTCATTCCTCCCATGACTTAGTGACCTAAACCCCATTTATGACCCCCATTTCATTCTCCCACACCTCATTTAACCCCTCTCGACCGCTTTCCCATGAACCTTGACCATGGCGGCTTGTAAGAATGGGCAGAGGGCTAAAATTAGCCTCTGTTCCCATTCTGCAACTACCGACATCGGTCAGTCTGCGGCTGACATCAGCGGTTTTGCCAGCGTCAGTAGCCTTCAAGACTGTGTTCTATATCTAGAATACGGATCCACTCTTTCAATCTCACATCCGTTGTGTAATCTTGGCATCCGCTTTCCTCAATCCTTCAATCATCCACCTTTCAACCTTCAACAATCAGCCAATCTTCCAGTCTTCAATCCACCAAATCTCTCACTCTCTCTGATAGGGATTCTGCACCAGCTATAGCAATAGTAGGGACTCTGCATCAATCTTCTACATCAACAAGTAGTACAAGCACCAACAACACTCCTTCTGCAAGCCACATGTAAGTATTTTCTCTGTGTTTTCATTATGTTTTCAGTTATTACTTTCAGGGAATATCACCCCCCAGACCAGACTATCAGCTAGACCAGACTTGACTCCCTCCCAAAAAGGCTGAGAGGCCTTCCCATATCCTTACCACCTCTATCACCCTTTTCAGAACATACACTTTATCCATTATCCCTGTAACTCTACTGAGACCCTTGCACAGACCATTAACAAGGCCTAAACTCCTTCTCAGACCTGTCCATAGCTCTGAAACCTGTCTAGTCCTGACCAGACCTCATCCAAAGATTACTGCCCCAACCGATGCTAGCTGCAGAGACCACTACCCCCACCGACGTCGGTAGACTAACCGATGTCGGCAGACTTGACCAACCGATGTCGGTAGACTAACCAACGTCGGTGACTGTGACAAGGCCGACAGCAACATTTAGGTAAGCATTTGCTTCCATTTCTATTTCAGTCTTTAATCATTTCAGTCTTTTATCATTCTATCTTTTATCAGACATTATTTTTATCAATCAGTGGGTTGACATCCCTCAAGGAAGTCTTCGTACTTTTGGGATCAAGCTTTTGCTTGGCAGTCCACCATCTCCTCATCTAACGCCTTCTTTGTTTTAGTCTCTTTCTTCTACAGGTGTCATCCTCCACAACCAAAGAAGAGTTCTCACAATGTCTAAATTTGGTGCATAAGACTTCATCTAGGTACATATAAGCCTTAGACCATTTCTCTTAGTTTCTTATTCTCTCTTTGAATGTGAAAGCGAAAATTGTATAGAAACATTCTGGCATGCTTGGTGGGACCCTAGGGTCTTCCTTGGGTTTCTTTCTTTCTTTTCATACAGGGTGCATTAGGTTTCTCCTTTTCACCTCTTTCTTCTCTCTCTTTCAAAAGACATCATAAGCAGGATGAAAAAGAACTCTTCTTTCTTTTCTTGCATCATAAACTAGTCAAAAGTCATACTCTTCAACCCTTTCTCCATTTGTCTTCATACGAACTAACATTTTGACATGGGCTTAAAACACATTGCATTTCATTTCTACTTGCTTGCATTTCTTAGTCCACATCTAGTAATTAAAAACCGCATCATGATTTAATCGTAGATCACTTTATGTTACACAACCAAATCACTTGCACAAATCAAACATCAAAACTTACCTGAGACAAGGCCCGACTGGGATTTCATCACCCAAGGGATACCTTACCCATCCCGACAATCCCACTTGGATTTCATCACCAAGGGGAAAGCCCACTCTGTTCTCTGACAAAAGATAATCTCTAGGGAAAGTATATTTTGGCTAAGCGAGACCAGCTTATCACTAGGCTCGTGAAGTGAGGGGAGCTTGCTCCTTAGCACCAGGCCATGTACGAAACCTAACCCAGACTCTTGAGTGCCTAAACAAACCTGAAACCATCCATAGACTACCTCTTCTAGGACCCGTCTCAAAAGCCAATCTTCCTAAACACATTCTAAGGCATAAGCCAACATGATCCTAATAATTTATTCCTAGGGATTTAACGCTTAGGATCTGCTTGTGTTCTTCATCTTTTCTATTCTTATTTTCTTGTTTGAGCTAGTGAGGACATTCTTCTTCCTTTTTTTCAAAAACTCTCAAATTTTTTGGGTTTCTGGAAAACACAGTCACCGGCATCAGTTTTACCACCGACGTCGGCAACATTTCTTCGCCGTCATCAGTTATCTGATCGACGTCGGCCATCTGTTCTCACCGACATTAGTTTTTAAACTGACATCGGTCACTGTCATAGTCCTTTTTTAAAAAATAGTAGCCTAAAACCTGACCCTTTTTCTGCCAAAACCCCATTTTGATATTTTGAAACTGAAAAAAACACAGTTTCTGAAACCTGACCCTTCTTGCCTTGAATGGTTTTGACACGGAGTCAAACCAAGGCTCTTCTTGACCACGTGAGACATCAACCGCTTCCGCCTTCATCCTTCCTCTTACCAATGGAGGACCCTACCTTGCCTACTCCTCAAGCAGAAGTAGAAGGCACCATCATCCCTACCCTCTACCTTCTTGAGGAGCCGCACTCTCCTATTTTTTCTCCACCAAGAGAAGAACCAATCTCTTCACCCATTTTGACCAAGGAAGACCCAGTCACGGTTTCTCCTTGCCTTTTGCCTGAGATTGCTACATCTCACACACCTCCATCCACATCCAAACCCAAACCCGTATCTAACCTCGCCTCACACAATAGTGGCCCTCAACCCAAACTAAAGAAGGCCACTAAACCACACTAGAGGACTCCTCCCCCACCTTCATCATTACCTTCAATTTTAGGCCCGCATCCATCCACTCTAATAGGAGTGATTCCTACTCCCATACTTCACAGAGGCAAGTCGCCTCCATTATCTCCTCAACCCATCAGACATATATTTCCTCCAAAACATCCAATGCCTATCACCACCAAAGTGCCATTTACACGTGTGGCTACACCACCCACAAAACTGATGGTATGACCAATGACTCTTATGCCTCTCAAACCAAAGTCATCAACCCCCACTGTAACAAGACACATAGACCCATTGGCAGGTTCTTATGCCTTGCTATTGCAGTAATTGTTGTAGTCTTCTCGCATCAATCTCCTGCCTCTTAAACCATATCAATCTCTTGGACCAAAACTGCCCTGGTTTGACGACACTCAGATTTGTGCGTATCATCGCACGCCTGGGCACGACACTGAGCATTGTTGTGCCCTCAAGGTTGTCATTCACCAATGTTTAGAGAAAGACACCCTTCTTCTTGACCACATTGTAAACAAACCTTTAACCTCCTCACCATCCCACTCATTAACTCTCGGATCAAGACCATCTTGGTTCGATAACTCTAAATTTTGCCACTATCATCACACTCTGGGACATGGAACTAAGTGTTGTTACGCTCTTAAAGCTGTTATTCGTCATCATCAAAAAAGGGATTCCCTTCTCATCGAGGATCCTCTTGACCACCCCTTCGACAAATCATCAACACTGACCCATGCTTCTCAAACCTCATCACCTAAATCAGGATCTCCATGCCAGACTATGGTCCCTTTGCTACCTTTGACCCCCTTATTCGACATCAACATAGTCAATCTGACCACTAAGCCTCAACTGACCTCAACCAATCTGTCAAACATTCTCCTTAGCCACTGGGGGAATTCAACGTTCATCCAAGCCTCGACCAACCTTTCAACCCAGTCTCGACCAAATATCAATCACTCTTTTAATCCTAAACATTGACCAAGCATCGACCAGACATCAACCGATCAAGCACCTATCATGACCTCAACCAAGCATCGACCAATTTCTTAATCATCTTCAGCATGTAACCAATATGGAGTGAAGTAAACGAGGCAAGTTTGCCCCAAATTGGCACAGGCCTTTCATCATCACACACAAGTATGGGTCAGGGACTTATCGTCTATCCTCTCTCGACAGACGGCCAGAACCTGAGCTCTTTAATGTCTTGCATCTGCGACCATTCTATTGTTAGTCGAGTACTTGTCCACTTGACATTTAACTTGAGCTCATCCCTTGAGCAACCCCCATCCTCTTAATCCTCATTCCTTTCAACCCTATTCCCCTTTCTCAAATCCTCTATAACCCTTTTATACAGTATGGATGCTTTGTCCTAATAAAAGGGAGCCCTTGAACTTCTATAGTCTTGTCCATGACTCAAAATTTTGTCAAAAAAATAAATAAATAATTGATGTCAAAATATCCAAGGTCACAAACTCTAAAAGGTAGACTGCTCCCTTGAAGGATAGTTGTACTATCATTGCTGTAGCTAATAGACTGCTCCCTCGAAGGATAGCTATTCAAAAGCCCTCAAATATATAAAGAAAAAATATAGACCACTCCCTCAAAGGATGGCTATGACTAAATCTTGCTACAAATAGCACTCTTTTAGAAGCTTCCCACATTGATCAGCTTCACAAATGACCACAGAGCAAATGACATTTCTATGTAGACTTCCCGTATCGATCAGTTTGCTCAAAAAAAAAAATGGGTCATGGACTTGGCTTATACTTGACTCAAGGTCTCCTATAAAAAAGGGCAAGGTTATCTCTGCTCTAAAACGGGTTACCCTATCCTCACCTGTCATAACACCTGCTCAAGGGACTTCGAGCTCACTTTAATGTCAAAGTGATTCAATTATCACGCTAACACAACCCATGGTCAATGACATAATGCATGAATGGGGCTCTTGGTTCTAACAACCCCTATCTATGCTATCATTTTGGTCCTTGTCAATAAAAGGGTGAATATGCCTTTCACTTCCTTTACACTTTGGTCACATTCAAACTTCATCATTTGTCAAACTAGCTCAACTCAACACTCTTTTCTGACCACTCACATAGCCTGTTCACACTAGTTTCTATGGACACCAATACACATGGAAACTATCAACCAGATGCAATTTATGTTAAGCATAAACCAATACTTGCTGAAGCATAAATAGACCTCAATTCATTTTTAGCATACATCCATCACGACTATGGAAAATTGCTAGGGATGAAAAGCCCTGACCAATGTTACAGAATACACCATTTAGAAAAGGCTGTAACATCTTCTTTCTCCTCATCATTTCAACACATGACCAAACCAATCTATCAACCTCTTTAAATCTTTGTCTGAACTACATTGGTCTGAGGCCCTAAGACTAGGGCTATGTAGGCAGCACTCATATGACATGACGTCTTCTAGGGTTAGCTCGACCACCCTCATTTGTTCATCTACCTGATAGACAAACCATTCTACCTTTTGACCATGACTTGACCTCAACCTAGTCCAAAGCAATCATCAACCACTTTGATTCTTTGTCTGAACTACATTGGTCTAAGGCCCTAAGACTGGGGCTATGTAGGTAGCACTCAGATGACACGATGTCTTCTGGGGTTAGCTTGACCACCCTCATTTGTTCGTCTACTTGATGGACAAACCATCTCTCCTTTGACCATGACTTGACCTCGTCCAAAACCAATCCATGACCTTGACCTTGACCACAAACAATCAATCCCTTCGACTCTTCCTCCCTTTTTGGGAGAACTACATTGGCCTGAGGCCTTAAGACCAGGGCTATGTAGGTAGCACTCAGTCTCCTAAGGTTAGCTTTGTAGACACCTAAATAGTGTCTAACCCTTGGTCACCTTTTCCCTTGGTCCATTCCTAACCCATTCCTAACAATTACTAATTTAAAATAATTAAACTTATTTTGAATTAACCCCCCTCCTTGGACACATCACCCATGACACCTCACCTAGGACACCTCGCCTTGGACTAATTCTCATCCTATGACTCACCCAAGACCTATTCCTACTTCTCTCTAACTGCCTAACAAACTCTCGTGCGTATTTAGCCCAAACCTTGACATTCTCCAACGGATAGTGCACTTGGCGGATGAAAAATGAGCTTAGTGGCTCTTTTTGCCCATTCTAACCCCGCTGACGTCGGTCAAGTGTCGGCCGACGCCGGCGGAATCGCCGACTTCGGTTATACTTAACCAATTTTTTAGACTCTTTGAGGATCCTAATCCCAATCAAAAATCAGCTAATCTCTAGAAGCAACTGATGAATCCTTTGAATCCTTCAGTCTTCGACCATCCATCAATCTGTGAAATCTCTCAATGAAGCCTCTCACTCTCTCCCTCAGGTGCAGCAACAGCCTTAGGTTCTCCATCAGCAACAGGTTATCCACACAGGCTACATCAACAACAAGTATAGGAATCATCAGTAACACACCTTCTACAAGGCATAGGTAAGTATACTGTCTGTGTTTTTATTCTCTTTTCAGTTATTTGCTTTCAAACAATATCTCCCTAGACCAGACTATTAACCAAGCTAGACCCGGATCTCAACTTATCCACCTCCCTGTTTCCTTCGTCCTCTATCGGACCATACACTCTGCCCATTCATCCAGACTCTCAGACCCAGACCCTAGACCATTCAACCAAGCCCAAAACTTTGTCTCAAAACTGTTAAAAAACCCAGACCCTTCCTTGGCCTTGTCCACAGACCAAAACCCTGACCAGACTCTATCCACAGACCACAGACCTGCCCAGACCCTGTCCAAGCTAACTGCCCTGACCGACGCCGGTCACTACCCCAACTGACATCGACAGATTAACCGACGTCGGCACCTTGACCAACCAATACCAGTAGGCTTATCGACGCTGGCAACTGTGATCAATTTGACAGCTTCTTTCAAGTAAGTCTTTGCTTCTCCTTTGCATTTCCATCTTTTATCACTTTCAGTTCTTCATTATTTAACTATTTATCAGACATTTCCTTCTATTGATTAGTGGGTTTATATCCCTTAAGGAAGTTTTCATACTTCTGGGATCAAGCTTTCGCTTGACAACCCACCATCTATCTATTTAACGCCTTCTTTTGTCTAAGCTTCTTTTCTTTGCAAGTGTCATTCCTCCACAGCCAAAGAGGAGTACTCACAGCATCTGGATTACGGTGCGTAGACTATATCCAGGTACACATCAAGCCTTGACCATTCTTTTTTTTAAGTTTCTTAATTCTCTCCTTTGAAATCTAAAAGCAAAATTTGAATAGAAACATTCTGGCACGCCCGGTGGGACCCCTTTAGGGCCTTTCTTGGGTTCCCTTTCTTCTTTGTTCATTTAGGTGCATTAGGCTTCTTCCACTTCACCTCTCTTTCTTCTTTTCTAAAAAGACATCATAAGCAGGAAATAAAAAGAACTCTTTCTTTCTTTTCTTGCATTTCTAGTCTAGTCAAAAAATCATTTTCTTCAACCCTTTCTCCAACTTGTTTTCATTCCAATTCAACATTTTGATTTGGGACTTTAAAACTTACTGCATTCCATTTCTTGCTTTCTTGCATTCTCTTAGTCCACACTTAGTAATTAGTAAAACGCATATTGAATAAATCGTAGATCACTTGATGTTACACAACCAGACCACGAGCACTCAATTAAACATCAAACTCACTTGAGACAAGGCCCGACTGGGATTTCATCACCCAGCGGATACCTTACCCATCCCGGCAATCCTACTTGGATTTCACCACCAAGGGGAAAGCCAACTCTGTTCTCTGGCAGAGTCTAAACTATAGTGAAAGTATATTTTGGCTAAGCGAAACCAGCTAACCATTGGAATCGTGAAGTGAGGAGAGCTTGCTCCTTAGCACCAGGCCTGTACGGAAGCTAATACAGACTTTTGAGTGCCTTAACATACCTGAAACCATCTTTAGATTATCTATTCTAGGACCCTTCTTACAGCCAACTTCCTCAAACATCACATTAAGGCATAAGCCACACGATCTTAATAAAATTATTTCTAGGGATTTAATGCTAGGATCTGTCTGTCATCATCATATTTTCTATTTTTATCTATCTTTTTTGAGCTGGTAAGGACGTCTTCTTTATTTCCAAAAACTTTTTTTCTAAGTTTTTGGAAAATACAGTAACCGACATCGATTCTGTAACCGACGTCGGCAACTTTTCTATACCGGCATCGGTCATCTGACTGACATCAGTAGTCTTCTTCACTGACATCAGTTTTTATACTGACGTCGGTCTCTGTCTATTTTCTTTTTTCCAAAAATAGCAAGCTTAAAATCCAACTTATTGCCTGTCTAAACATTCATTCTGGTTTTCTGAGACTGACAAAACATAGTTTTTTAAAACCTGACCCTTTCTTCCCTTGAATGGTTTTGACATGCAGTCAAACCAAGGGCCTTCTTGACCATACTAGTCAACAACCGCTTCCACCTCCACCATCTATAACCAGTCCTATAATGGAGTTCAACTCAGAGACTAAAAGAACTCCTACTCAACCAACCCTGCCTCAAACTCCTATCGTCCCAGAAGGGGACCAAGATTTTGCACAATTCTTGGACCTTAACGTCAAAGCGTTACAACACTATCTCGCGAATAGCCAAATGTGAGACTCCCTAGGCAACCCAATTTATGGGATGCCAACTTCCTTAGTTGACACAAGAATCACATCAACCGCACCTACAATTCAACCACTAGACAATACCTCCACCAATAACCCAACCGTGTCTTACCTTCAAAATATAACCTCTCCATCTAAACCTACCTCCATGGGGGTTCCGGTACTCCCTCAACCTCAAATCACTCAGCCAAACCCCACACCTTTCCAAAACCTACTAGTCTCTATTCCCCCTACTCTTGCACCTATCAACACAAGAGTAACCGTTTATCTGTCAACAAGCGTAGCCACTCCTCAACCATCCTTGACTACCCCTATCCAACTTGTGCCAACCAACCCCATAACACAAGTGCCCTTGGCCCCAACTTTTGCTCCCATAACCAGCTACCCATATGTTGTGTCTACACAACCAACCACGTCATACGCCCCTCCCAATATTTTTCAAGCGCCTTATAATTTAGGGGGCGCTCCACCCACCAATTCGTCAGCAGATATCATCAAAATGCTGATGGATAAGATGTCTAGCTTAGAGACATCTATTTTTGGCTCACGCAATGCTCTCTCATACGAGCAAATTTGCAATGAGCCTATTCATCCTTCCATTCCAATTAGACCATACCCCAACCAGTGGGAGCTTCCCAAATTTTCTTGCTTTCAAAGCAAGGAAGACCCACAACAACACTTACGGGCATTCAGACATGCCTGTTACCTTATTGCCCATGACGATGCATTGCTCTTGCACACATTTCCTATGTCCCTTTCTGGCACTGTACTTGACTGGTACAGCTCGATCGCCAGCCATTCCCTCTTCACCTTTACACAGCTAGCCCAGCTCTTTCTTGATCACTTCTCCATTAACATCACCGAGAAGGTCTCGATCACAGACCTTTACAATATCTGCCAATTCAAGGATGAATCAGTAGCTGACTTCGTTGCTCGTTGGAGAGGTCTCATCAATCAACTCTCCTTTTCCTTACCTCAAACTAAACTTATTGAACTATTCTCTCGAGCTTGCACCAAACATATTTCTTCCACTTTAAGGGTTCAAACCTTTCGTACCTTCGACGAAGCCTTCACGATGGCCCATAAACTTGAATTATGTGCCATCGAGGAGAATAAAGTCAAGTTATGGAGCAAGAACCCCAACTCTAAGACTAATGACTCTTCTTCTTCTAAACCTTCATCATCAAATCCTAAGTCTAAAGCTTCAGCTAACACTGTGGTCATTAGACCTTCGTCCTCTTCATCCAATCAACCTGAACCATCCACATCTCAGAGTGCCACCCGTCAATTCCAGCAGAGATACGTACAAAGACAGTATACTCCTCTTGGAGAATCTTACGCGTCTATACTAGAAAACTTGTTAAACAGGGGATTCTCAACCTCCCCCAAATTTGACCACCGCCATAATTTGATCCCTCACGCGCCATTCCTGCGTGGTATAGGGAAAATGACTTCTGTAATTTCCACCGTGTCAAAGGTCATGACATGAGAAACTGTAAAATTTTCAAAAACATAATCTAGGACATGCTTGAAAAGGGAGAGCTCGTTCTAGATAATCCCAATGCACCTCCAAACCAGGGCATCAATATTTTCAAGCAACCATTCCCTAATCATCCACCAAACCAAAATAATGTCCAGACCTTGATTGACAACACACACGAACACAACATTCAAACGGTCAATACGGTCTCACCCTTCATCCCCAACCAATCTCAAGAGGTTAACCCATCTACCAGTCCATCACGTGTGGACGAACCTCTTTCCCTAGTTAGTTCTCCACCAACCTCTCTCATCTTGGAGGACGCCTCAACCTTACCAGCACCACCGGTCTCACCATCCTCCTTTCTTCTGCCTATGGAGGACCTGACCTTACCTACTCCTCGACCGCAAGTGGAGGGCACCATAATCCCTGCCCTTTACCCACTTGAGGAGTCACACTCTCCAGTTCCTTCTCCACCAAGAGAAGACCCTGACTCTCCATCTTCCTCAACCAACAACAATCCAGTTATAACTCCCACACACCTTGGGTCCAAAACTATTGCCATACTTAACACATCTTCTCAAGGATCCCAACCTCATCCAACATCCTCTCAACCATTTTCTCGACTAGTGGAGAAATTAGAACTTCTCCCTTCAAGGAAAGTGGAGCATCAGGGATGGTGGGAACATCTTAAAGTTCTTCAACATTCCCGTGCCCTCTCATCTCATACTGCCAATCCTCCCAAGGCAGAATCACCTAAGACTCCAAACAACGACCAGACTCTCGCTTCTAAACCTGCATCTACCCAATCTAAACCAATCAAGTCACTTGGCATTTGCCCTCTCTCTACCCTCACTCACCCGCAAGTGAAGGTGGACTTGGACCAAACCTCGACCAAAAGTAGTCTTCCAACCAAGTCAAAGAAGACTGCTAGACCACAGAAGCGAACCCCTCCTCCACCATCAACTTTACCCTCTATCTTAGGTCCCCATCCTTCTACCTTAATCGGTGTGCTTCCTACTCTGACCCTTAATCAAAACAAATTACCTCCATTAATTCCTTTGCTAACCACAAGTCAATCCCCTCTCAAAAATTTAGCACCTCTCACAAAGAAAGTGTCGTCTTCACCTGTCACCGCACCACCAACCCAAAAAGTGGTACAAAAATCTTCTTCAACATCCCCCAAGCAAAAGTCACTAGCTCGTCATACATCAACAAGCACGGACCCCTTAGTAGGTTCATATGCTTTGATATTATGCCAACTTTTGCAGACTTCTAGCATTACCCTTCCTTCTATCAAGCCATTCTAACCCCTCAGGTCAAAACCTTCTTGGTTCGATGATACAAAGATTTGTTTATACCATCGCACGCCAGGACATAATACCAAGACTTACTGTGCCCTCAAGGCAGTCGTTCGTCGCTATATGGAGAAAGACACTCTTCTCCTTGAGGACACTCTTGACCAACCCTCGACACCTTCCCATCCAACCTCTTCAACTACATCAACATCTCACCAACAGGCCATAACCCCTTCTTCACCTACTATATTTGAAATCAATGCTATCCATATAACCACTAGGACACAAAAGGACAAGGTGAAAGAAAAATCCACTATTCCTTGGACCTATCCTTTTGTCCAGGCATCTCAACCACTGAAACCCAAGATTTCTATCGTAGGTGCTTCTCAACCCCCTTCTTCCGAGGCAATCACAGAATCTATGATAAAACAACTTCACCAAACGCCTGTGAAGATGACCCTATATGACCTTATCCAAAGCTCCCCCTAGCATCTCCAGGCTCTAATCAAAGCCCTACAGGCAGCAGAAGTCCAAGTTGAAGACCCTCAACCACTTGCTGCCTTAGTCCATTCTTTATCCCCCATCGCCTCCATCACTTTCAGTAATTCTGAAATTCCTACCTCTACCTTGGAAGATCAGGACGCTACCCTTTTCATCACAGCCTACGTTGATCGAACCCATATTAAACGAGTTATGATCGATGGGGGCGTTAGCATTAATATCATTTCCTCCCACGCCTTTGATCAATTGGCCCTTCCCAAGAATTGCGTATCGAAAACCGATGCAATCCTTAGATCCTTTAATGACACCACCGCTAACACTATTGGCACTATTGTCCTCCATATCTGCATTGGTCCACGCATAATCCCAGAGCTCTTCTACATCATTGAGGGAGAATTCCAATATAACATGCTATTAGGGCGACCCTGGATCCGCGCTATGGCTTGCATCCCTTCAACACTTCACCGTTGTGTCAAATTTGAACACGACAAACAAGTCCATGTCATTCCCGCCGACCCATCCCCTTTTAAGACTTGTAACACAACCTATTGCCCCAACGACATCCTTATCCCGCTCAAGGCATCAACCCAAACATCATCTCCATCTGCAGAAGCGTCAACTAGTACACAAACATCGGTTGCCACTACATCATCTTCTCAATTAACAACCAAGGACCCCATGGACAACATCTTCCAAAGACTTTCACTAGGGGAATATCACCTCCTTACTCTAGACATGTTCCAGACTCCTCAAGAGTATGGACAGCTTTATCAAAACCCAAGCTATGACTGTCGGATCGGAATGGTCATTCCTTATGGTCCTCCTAGCCTTCGAACCAATCTTGTCTATGGGGGGCTGGATCAAGCTCCTACTGAATCAAATCCTTCATCCTCACCTCAAATATTCACATCCGATTTCTCCTTTCTTAGCAACCCCACCTTTGCACATACGTACCTTTATAGGTGTGCATGGAAGGGTTTTGGCTTTGGACATTACGAACAAGGCTCCCATCAGCCTATCAAAACACCCAATGATGATAATGCCAAGAAACGGTATGGACTGGGTTTCCAAGAACCCATTGAGGCTTCCACAAACCTTTGCCCCGAACCAACCATCGACCAATTTCTTCTAGACTCACCTATTCTTCCATCCTCACCTACGGAGTCGGTGGTTTCCATCCCTCCTAGTTTTTTTTTTTGCATAAACACCATCCACTTGGAACCCCTAACCTATCAACTCAACGGGGTTCCTAAGTCTCTTCCTATCATTTATCCCAGCATGATAGACGATGAATCGGCAACCATTAACACAGTCCACTGCATAGACGATGACATCATTCTTACCTATATGGGAGCTGACGATTCTTTCATTCAGTGCTCCCTCCCTTCTGAAACACAGGTAATGTTAAATGAATCAACCATTGACATTAACCTTTCATCTTTTGATGTTCCTCAAGTCTTAAAGATTGGTCAATCTTTAGACACTCAAGAGCAGGCCGACTATACCACATTTCTCTCTGACAATCGCAAAGCCTTTGCCTGGACTTATGCCGACATGCCTGGCATTGACCCTAACATTGCCACTCATAACATTGTCACAAACCCAGAGGCTAAGCCTGTTAGGCAAAAGCTTCACAAAATGCATCCTTGTGTTGCACTTCTTGTCAAAGAAGAGCTTCAGTGCCTTCTTTCAGTCTCCTTCATCCAACCCATCGATTATCAGCAATGGGTCTCTAACATCGTTCCTGTCACCAAGGTGACTGGGGGGATCTGAATCTGCACAGACTATCGTGACCACAACCTAGCTTGTCCCAAAGACGACTTCCCTCTTCCAAACATTGACCAACTTGTTGATCTTACGGCTGGCCATGAGATGTTATCACTCATGGATGAATTTTCAGGATATAACCAAATCTTGATTGCACTGGAAGATCAGCACAAAACCACCTTCATTACACCATGGGGAACTTTCTGCTATTGAGTCATGCCTTTTGGTCTGAAAAATGTGGGTGCCACATATCAGCGTGCCATGACTTACATCTTTCACGATCTCCTCTATAAAATCATGGAGGACTATGTCGATGACCTGCTTGGCAAATCTAAGCTGCGTCGCGACCATTTAACTATCCTCAAAATCATCTTCTCTTGCCTTCTTTAGTATCAGGTCCATCTTAACCCCAAGAAATGTGTCTTTGGGGTCCTCTCAGGAAAGCTCCTGGGATTCATTGTCTCTTTTCGTGGCATCGAGATAGATCCTGCCAAAATTTGTGCTATCCTCAAAATGCCACCTCCAACTAATCTCAAGCAACTTCGCAGTCTACAAGGAAAGCTCCAATCCATCCGCCGTTTCATTTCATAGCTTTCTAATCGTTGTCAACCCTTTCATCACCTCCTCAAGAAGGACGTCTCCTTTAAATGGGATAAAGATTGCCAAGAGGCTTTTAACGCCCTCAAACGCTATTTAGTTTCTCCACCAGTCCTTATTCCCCCAAAAGATGACCAACCCTTCTATCTCTACATCTCAGCAACCAATCATTCGTTAGGTTCCATGATTGCGCATCGAGACGAGCAACACTGTGGGCAAGCAGTGTATTACATAAGCCAAACACTTGTCAACTATGAAACTCGGTATACTCATACCAAAAAACTCTATTTGGCATTAGTCTTTGCCACTACCAAGCTCCGTCACTATCTTCTCAATCACAAAACCTTTGTCATCACCCACAATGATCCCCTCAAATACATGCATTCTAAACCATATCAAAACTAGCGTATGGCTCGTTGGCTCATGCTTCTTGCTGAATTTGACTTAGAATTTGTCCAGCAAAAATCTATAAAAGGGCAAACAATCACTGACCAACTAGCGGATGCCCCTCTTCCTAACAATCAACCTTCTCAGTGCGAGTTTCCTGATGAATCTATCGCCACTCTCTCGACTGATGACACATTCTACCAAATGACGATGTTCTTCGATGGCTCTAAATGTCAACTCGGTGGGGGTGCGGGGGTCATTCTCATTCCCTATGAAGGTGAACCCATGCCCCTGTCTTTCAAACTTGACTTTGAATGTACCAATAATATGGCCGAATATGAAGCCTTAATTTTGGGACTTCAAACTTCCCTTTCTTTAAACATCAAATCCATCAACATCTTTGGTGACTCACAACTTGTCGTCAATCAAATCAATGGTTCATATCTTTGTAAAAATGAAATTTTACAAAGGTACAAACACCGTGTTGACACTCTTCTAGTATCTTTTGACCATCATTTATTGCAGACTGTTCCTCGATCGATGAATAAGTTTGCTGACACCATGGCTTCCCTCGCCTCTCATATTCCTTCTTCATCATCGTCCTCATCAAGAATTTATATCATGGTACATCATCTGCCATTGCCTTCATACATTTCCACTGACATCAATCTTGTCCACACCATATACTCTAGTCCACAAGATGTATGGTATAAACAACTTGAGGACTACTTGGCTCATTCTCTCATTCCTCCCAACCTCTCTAGCAATGCACGACGGGCTTTCATCAAGCACACTGCTCACTATACCATGCTAGGGGGCCTTCTCTATAAAAGAGGTTTTGACGGCCTTCTTCTTCACTATTTAAACTCCACTAAAGCTTCTCATGCTGTTAAACAAGCTCATGACGGGATTTGTGGCAGACACTTCAGTGGTAACTCGGTTGCCAAGCGCATCCTTCGCTTGGGTTATTATTGGCCCACTCTTCATCAAGACTGTAGCGATTATGTTTGGCGTTGCATCAAGTGTTAGCAACATGCTAACTTGCTTCATCTCCCTAGTCACGCCTTACAAGTCACTCAGGATTTCTGGCCTTTTTCATAATGGGGCTTAGATCTCATCGGTGAGATCAACCCTCATTCGTCTCTTCATCATCAATCCATCATCACTGCCACCAAGTATTTCACTAAATGGGTGGAAGCTATCCCTCTCATCTCCACAAAAGCCAACAAGATTGTCGACTTCATCAACACCCACATCATCTGTCGTTTCGGTGTACCTCACAAAATCATCACCGACAATGGCAAGTCCTTTAAAAACAAGACCGTCCAAAAACTCTGCGACTCATTCGGCATCAAACTCAGCTTTTCTTCACCTTACTACCCACAAGCAAATGGGCAGGCCAAGGCTTCTAACAAAATCTTAACTAAAATTCTCATGAAGGTGGTTAACGACACTGGAAGGGATTGGCGTTCAAATACCCTTTGCTTTGTGGGCCTACTGCACTAGCATCCAAACCTCTATGGGTGCTACCCCTTTCTCTCTAGTGTACGGAATAGAGGCTGTCTTACCTCTTGAAGTACAAATCCCATCTCTTCGCATTTCACTCAATGACATTCTTTCTAATGATGACTTTCATCAAGATCGATTAGCTCAACTTGAGTTACTCAACGAGTGTCATCTCGCTGCCCTCAATCATCTCCATGTCTATCAAAATTGCATCAAACGCACCTATAATAAAACTCTGAGAGAATGAGATTTCAATATCGGAGACCTCATCCTCAAAGAGAACCAACATGTGACCAATATGGAGCGGAGTAAATGAGGCAAATTTGCTCCTAATTGGCTCGGACCTTATATCATAACGCACAAGTATGGATTAGGGACTTATCGTCTGTCTTCTCTTGAAGGCCGACCAGAACCTGAGACTCTTAATGCTTTGCATCTACGACCATTCTACTGTTAGTTGAGTCCTCATCCACTTGACATTTAACTTGAGCTCATCCCTTGAACAATCCTTGTCCTTTTAATCCTTAATCCATTTCACCCTTTTTCCCTTAACAAAATCCTCTACAACCCTTTTATGATGTACAGATGCTTTGTCCTAATAAAAGGGAGCCCTTGATCTTCTATAAGTCTTGTTCATGACTCAATATTCTATCAAAATTAAATCAAGATGTCAAAATATCCAAGGTCATAAAATCAAATCAAAAAGCAGACTGCTCCCTCGAAGGACAGCTGCACTATCATTGCTATAACTAATAGACTGCTCCCTCGAAGGACAGATATTCAAAATCCATAAAGCAAAATATAGACCACTCCCTCGAAGGATGGCTATGACTAAATCTTGCTACAAACAACACTTTCTTAGAAGCTTCCCGCATTGATCAGCTTCACAAATGACCACCAAACAAATGACATCTTTATGTGGACTTCCCGTATTGATCAGTCCGCTCTCAAAAAAAAAAAAAAATGGTTCATGGACTTGACTTATAGTTGTCGTAGGGTCTCCTATAAAAAGGGGCAAAGTTCTCCATACTCTAAAACGGGTTACCCTTTTCCTCCTATCATATCACCTACTCAAGGGACTTCGAGCTCACTTTAATGTCAAAAGTGATTCGATTACCGCTCTAACATAACTATGGTCAATAATGCAACGCATAAATGGGGCTCTTGGTTCTAACAACCCCTGTCTATGTTGTCTTTCTAGTCCTTGTCAATGAAAGAGCAACGCGCCTTTCACTTATCTTCTACATTTTGGTCACACTTAACCAAAACATTTTCAGACCAACAACAGAACATTATGTCATCATCCTAGTCCATTTCACATAGTTTCTATGGACACCAATACACATGGAAACTATCAACCACACAATTTATGTCAAGCTTAACCAATACTTGCTGAAGCATAAATAGACCTCAATTCATTTTTAGCAAACATCCATCACGAATATGGATAGTTGCTAGGGATGAAAAACCCCGACTTATGTTACAGAATACACCATTTGGAAAAGGCTGTAGCATCATATTCTTATCATTTCAAGCATGCACCCTTAGACATATGGGAAATGCTATATCTTTATCATGACCAAAATCAACCACTTCGATCTTTTTCCTCCCTTCTTGGGATAACTACATTGGCCTGAGGCCCTAACGACACGGGCTATGTAGGCAGCACTTAGTTGACATGGGGTCTTCTGAGGTTTGCTCGGCCATTCTCTTCATCACTTTCTTCCATCTCCTTCTCTCGTCACCTGCCAATCACATCACAACCAATCACATATTTTCATAATCTTTAGCATAATCATTTTTCATCATTTATATCATAATCATTAATCACAAACACATTATCATCGTCACACAATTAAGTATTCAATCATATAAAGTCATAACATAAATATCGCTATCACATAATCCTTACACATCATCATCTAATCTAAAAGTCATGATCATTCTCATTATTAGCATTATCACAACGCATCATTATATTAATCATCATCATTATAATCAAATACCATAACATTTTTATCATCACATTTAAACATAACATTATAATCATAAACATAATATCAAAACATACATCATCATCATAATCAATAACACATTAAACATCAATAAATACATTAAACATTCAACAATATCCATAACACATTAATGATCCAAAACCATCATCATATATATATCACAATAGTTTATACAATCGCACAAATCTGTGCCTCTATCTCTCTCTCATACATCTCGCATCAACGGCTCGCAGGCCGGTATATACATCAAAAATGAATCTCAAGGGCTGCCCTCAAGGCTGTGGCTGTGGTGGTGGTGGTGGTGGCGGTGGCCAAGAAGACGCGGTATCATCTCCCCCCTCTGATCTGTGCTATTTGTGAGACCCAGAAGCCATCGCTCAAGACATAGACCTCTATCGACTCTACTCTGCCCGCATCTCTGAGTATCACTGTATCTGAGGGAACCCCCTGATAGCTCTCTCATAATATGTGATCTCGTCTAATGCATCACTGTATCTAACTAGATATACAGTGTGCAGTGAACCCATCTGCTCTGCTACTGTGCCCTATCCTGACCCCTGTGGCTGTGGCTGACCTAGGTGCACTAATGCCGACGGTCCTACCCCCTGTGAAAATGCTAGCTACTGAGATGGCTACTGCAATGGGCCCTACCCTCCAAAGCTCTGAACTGCCACTGCCTGTGCCTGGGCTGTAGCCAGCTGTCCTTGTAACAGAGTGACCTGCCCTATCAGCACTGCCACCCAACTTGTCATCTCTGCCAGCTCCCCTGTAACCCCTGCCAGCTGTCCTCGCAAAACTGAGACCTGGGCCTGAGCCGCGTCTCTCTCCTGTCATGCAGTGTCCCTCTCCTCGTAGGCTGTATCCCACTCCCTCGTGATTGCCTGTAGATCTGGCTGGGGTCCCACCTGTATGCCTCTATACTGCCCTGCCCACCATGCTGTGTAAGCCTCTATACACCCTGGGTCGACTATCCTAGGTCTTGCCGGCAACTCCTCAAAATTGGGCTCCTCTGTCTCCTCTGGCAGTGGAAGCGGTGCCTCTATATCATCTCATCTATACGATGGGAATGCAGGAGGTACATCCTATAGCAGCCCATATTGGCACCACACTCTCTCTACTAGGATCCTCTCGAGCTCACCGGCTCGCCTACCTCTGACCCATCACCTGCTCTGCGTCCCGACCATCTGCTCACCTTGGTCTCTGAATGTTGGATACACCAATTATGGTCTCCAAACGATATTTGCTAGAATCAGGGCCTCTAGTATCCCTCGATAGTGATCAATATCCCTGACCACTCTGTCCACCCGCGTCTATGCCATCATCTCACGCCATCACCTGAACCAGACCCTAAAGCTGGCCTGGATTGCCACTGGGAGGCTGAGAGGTCAGGTAACCACAATGTGCTCATATGCCCAGCAGTGTAGAAGGTGGCCTACACATAGGCTGTACCATCACCACTGACTGATGCCCCATAACTCTCTGTATACCTGGGCTAAAAAGACGGGCACCCAGGTGAACACTGTCTGCTACTTCAGCATGTCCATCAAAACCCTAGTCATGGCCACCAGGAACCTGCCTCCCTCTGCATCTGGCAACACATAGACTGTGATGCCGATCATCATCAAAATCGCCAGCCAATGTGCGTCCTCATCCACCACGTACAAAGGCTCATATGCAAAATTGGCTAAATGGTAACTCGTCTCCGTGACATGCTCCCCAAACAACGTGACCATGTGTATATCATGCGCCTCTCTCGAGCATGCATAGATGTCAGCTCCATGTACCGACAGCGGCAAAATCTGGTACACGTCCTTGACCATGATTATCATTTCACCCGTGGGCAGGTGGAAGGTGTTGGTGGCATGGTCCCACCACTCGATCAATGCCACCATAAGTCTCACATCCCTTGACACTCTGTAGTAGTGTCTCAGCCCACCTATCCCCACTACGCTCATCTGTGCCCACTCCTCGACTGTCATGCCTCCGCGCATCTATGTCAGCAAGGTCAGGAGCCGATCCCGCAACATCAAGGTCTGCCTCGCCTGCATCCATCCATAGTTAATCTCATTTTAAAACTATTGCTACTTTTCCTATTCTACCAACCATTCTGACCATCTATGCCTAACCCGACACCCGAGAAGCCCTTGGCATAGCTTCAACCTTTCGACTTGACCTTTTTTTCCACCCTTTCTAACCAGGCAGCCACCGACATCGGTTATCATGCCGGCGATGGCACTCACCTGACCGACGTCGGTCACCTAGTGACTGACGTCGACAGGTTATAGACCGACGTCGATCATTGGTCGACTGATGTCGATGAACCCGCCGACGTCAGCGACTGGTTCAGCCCTAGGGCCGAATGGGGCAAGCCCTAAAAATTAGGGCTTCCCCATTTTAACCTCTAAACCCTCCCAAAACCCTCTAAAAAGACTCCTAAGCTATCCTAGACAACCCACCCACCTTCCTACCTACCCTCCCCCTTGATTTCTACCTCAAACAACAAAAATTCAACAAACTAAAATCAAAACAAAATCAATCACATAAGGTTCAGAGACTCTCCTACCTCATCACGGCATTGTCGACGTGGTGGCACAATGGGTGCCACTAGTGGTGGACCTCCTACGTATCCTCTACTCCCCTCTGCCATCTCTTCCATGCCAATGACTCTGCACACTTCACTGGGCCCACAAAAGCCTCTGCAGCCTCCAATCACTCTCTAATTCGCTCATTCTCTCCACGAATGCCTATCTGCCACCTCACGCTGCTGCAATGATCAACTTAGAGTCACTTTCAATCACTAAACTCCAGAGCTCACTTTTTCACTTGCACAAATAGAAAATGACTTTTGGTGGGCCACCAATCCAATTTTGTCGAATTCAGCAGAACGTCGATGTCGGCAGAGTCGTGCCCTAGGCCACCGACGTCAGCTGATTTCTGCCAACGTCGGCCTCTTTTGGCCACCGACATCGGTTATATAACCGACTTCGATGGCCTTAAAACTTCATCCCTCTTCAAAATGACCAAAATCATGTCCCCAATCCATCAGTCCTTTAGACCACATCATTTTAGCCCCCTGGGGCACACTTAAGATCACTTTTGCCTCCATCCACCGACCACCAAACATTGGAGATCATGCCCATCTCCTAAAACCGTGACTACTTCCAAAGCTATTTTTGCCTTGGTTGTTTTTGCATGTATGCTACCTCATGATTGGTTAGCAAAATTGTGTGCACACTTTTTTGACCTTCACAAGTATAAGATCGCAAGCCGGCTGATTTGCACTACTTGTGACTTTTTCGTGTTTTCGAGAGCACTTCGTAAGCCTGGGATACCTGGAACACGACGACCATTGGAGCTTCAGCTTAGATTGAATAACCCAATCAGTAGATGACTAATGCTGGGGCCCAGTTATTTTAATTTTGGCACTCCTCAACCTTTGACCTGTGATAATTTGACCTGACCATCCTCGTGAAGTAGTGTACGCGCAATCACAACTTTTGCAGCATTCTCACTCTATCTTCCCCCTTTTTCATTCACTCTCTGTCAAATCAGCACCTGATTCCAGGTTCCCTTCTCTCAACTCCTGCTTTGAGGGGGGATACCTCATCCATAATCGGGACAACCAACCCTCGCCTATTTTTGTCTTGCAGTTCACTTGAAAAACCAACAAGACGAAATCAACCTTATCCCATACCTGGGGCAACCGACACCTATTTTTGTCTTCCAGTTCATTTAGAGCAAACAACAAGACAAAAAGGGGCAAATGTAGACACCTAAATAGTGTCTAACCCTTGGTCACCTTTTCTCTTGGTCCATTCCTAACCCATTCCTAACAATTACTAATTTAAAATAATTAAACTTATTTTGAATTAACCCCCCTCCTTAGACACATCACCCATGACACCTCACCTAGGACACCTCACCTTGGACTAATTTTCATCCTATGACTCACCCAAGACCTATTCCTACTTCTCTCTAACCACCTAACAAACTCTCGTGCGTATTTAGCCCAAACCTCGACATTCTCCAATGGATAGTGCACTTGGCAGATGAAAAACGAGCTTAGTGGCTCTTTTTGCCCATTTTAACCCTGTCGACGTTGGTCAAGTGTCGGCCGACGTCGGTGGAATCGCCGACGTCGGTTATACTTAACCAATTTTTCAGACTCTTTGAGGATCCCAATCCCAATTAAAAATCGGCTAATCTCTGGAAGCAACTGACAAATCCTTCGAATCCTTCAGTCTTCGACCATCCATCAATCTGTGAAATCTCTCAATCAAGCCTCTCACTCTCTCCCTCAGGTGCAGCAATAGCCTCAGGTTCTCCATCAGCAACAGGTTCTCCACACAGGCTACATCAATAGCAGGTATGGGAATCATCAGTAGCACACCTTCTACAAGGCACAGGTAAGTATACTATCTATGTTTTTATTCTCTTTTCAGTTATTTTCTTTCAAACAATATCTCCCTAGACCAGACTGTTAACCAAGCCAGACCCAAATCTCGACTTATCCACCTCCCTATTTTCTCTGTCCTCTATCAGACCATACACTCTGCCCATTCAACCAAACTCTCAGACCCAGACCCCAGACCATTCAACCAAGCCCAAAACTTTGTCTCAAAACTGTTAACAAACCCAGACCCTTCTTTGGCCTTGTCCACAGACCAAAACCCTGACCAGACTCTGTCCACAGACCACAGACCTACCCAGACCCCATCCAAGCTAACTGCCCCGATCGACGCCGGTCACTACCCCAACCGACATTGGCAGATTAACCGACGTTGGCACCATGACCAATCGACGCTGGTAGGCTTATCGACGCCGGTGACTGTGATCAATTCGACAGCTTCTTTCAAGTAAGTCTTTGCTTCTCCTTTGCATTTCCATCTTTTATCACTTTTAGTTCTTCATTATTCAGCTATTTATCAGACATTTCCTTCTATTGATTAGTGGGTTTATATCCCTTAAGGAAGTTTTCATACTTTTGGGATCAAGCTTTCGCTTGACAACCCACCATCTGTCTATTTAACGCCTTCTTCTGTCTAAGCTTCTTTTCTTTACAGGTGTCATTCCTCCACAGCCAAAGAGGAGTACTCATAGCATCTAGATTACGGTGCACAGACTATATCCAGGTACACATTAAGCCTTGACCATTCTTTTTTTTAAGTTTCTTAATTCTCTCCTTTGAAATCTAAAAGAAAAATTTGAATAGAAACAAGCTTGGCCACATTCTTTTGTCCATCCATTCATTTGACCAATTATCTATCTCAGCCTCACCTCGACCAGTGACCTTGGAGATGATGCCTATCTCCAATGACATTAGAGATCATGCCTATCTCCTCTGACTTTGACCACTTTTGAGACAACTCTGTCTTGATTTTGATTGCATGTATGCTAGCTCACGACTGGTTAGCAAAATTGTGCGCAGCCCATTTTTGACCCTCACAAGTATAGGATCGCAAGCCGATTGATCCCCACTACTTGTGACATTTTCATGTTTCCAAGAGCACTTCCTGTGCCTGGGATACTTGGAACACGATGACCATTAGAGCTTCAGCTTAGATTGAATAACCCGATCAGCTATGAGCAAATGCTAGGGCCTGGTTATTTCAATTTTGGCACTTCTCGACCCTTGACTTGCGATAATTTGACCTGACCATCTCGTGAAGTGGTATACACACAATCACAACTTTTGCAGTGTTTACACTCCATCTTCACCATATTCATCCACTCTCTATCAAATTAGCACCCAAATTCAGGTTTCCTTCCCTTGACTCCCACTTTGAGGGGGAATACCCGATCCCACATCGAGGCAACTAACCCTCCTATTTTTTTCTTGCAGTTCACTTAAACAACAAACAAGACAAAATCAACCTTATCCCACACCTAGGGCAATCAACTCCTATTTTTGTCTTGTAGTTCGTCCAGAATAACCAATAAGACAAAAAGGGGGAAATGTAGACACCGAAATCGTGCCTACTTCCTTGGTCATCCTCCTCATCCTCTCCCACCTTGGTCCCCTTCGTCCCATCTCACTTAACCACTCCTAACCCCTACACACTTATTAATTTAAAATTATTAGCTATTTTAAATTAATAAAATCCCTTTTCTCTCACCCTTGCTACCTCACCACGCTAGGATCCCCTTCCTTGGATTCTCTTCATTCCTCCCATGCCTTAGTGACCTAAACCCCATTTATGACCCCTATTTCATTCTCCCATGCCTCATTTAACCCCTCTCAACCATTTTCCCAGGAACCTTGACCATGGCGGCTTGTAAGAACAGGCAGAGGGCTAAAATTAGCCTCTGTCCCCATTCTGCAACTACTGACATCGGTCAGTCTGCGGCTGATGTCAACAGTTTTGCCATCATCGGCAGCCTTCAAGACTACGTTCTGTATCCAGAATGCGGATCTACTCTTTCAATCTTGCATCCATTTTCCAATCTTGGCATCTGCTTTCCTCAATCCTTCAATCATCTGCCTTTCAACCTTCAATAATCAGCCAATCTTCCAGTCTTCAATCCACCAGATCTCTCACTCTCTCTCACAGGGCTTCTGCACTAGCTACAACAATAGTAGGGACTCTGCATCAGTCTTCTACATCAACAACAGGTACAAGCACCAACATCACTCCTTCTGCAAGCCACATGTAAGTATTTTCTCTGTGTTTTCATTATGTTTTTAGTTATTGCTTTCAGGGAATATCACCCCCCAGACCAGACTATCAGCTAGACCAGACTTGACTCCCTCTCGGAAAGGCTGAGAGGGCTTCCCATATCCTTACCACCTCTATCACCCTTTTTCAGAGTATACACTCTATCCATTGTCCCTGCAACTCTACCCAGACCCTTGCACAGACCATTAACGAGGTCTAAACTCCTTCTCAGACCCGTCCATAGCTCTGAAACACGTCTAGCCCTGACCAGACCTTGTCCAAAGACTACTGCCCTGACTGACGCCATCTGTAGAGACCACTTCCCCCACCGACATCGACAGACTAACTGACATCGGCAAACTTGACCAACCGATGTCAGCAAACTAACCAACATCAGTGACTGTGACCAGGCTGACAGCATCATTTAGGTAAGCATTTGCTTCCATTTCTGTTTCAGTCTTTAATCATTTCAGTCTTTTATCATTATGTCTTTTATCAGACATTATTTTTATCAATCAATGGGTTGACATCCCTCAAGGAAGTCTTCATACTTCTGGGATCAACTTTTGCTTGGCAGCCCACCATCTCCTCATCTAATGCCTTCTTTATTTTAGTCTCTTTCTTCTACAGGTGTCATCCTCCACAACCAAAGAGGAGTTCTCACAACGTCTGAATTTGGTGTGCAAGACTTCATCTAGGTACATATAAGCCTTAGACCATTTCTCTTAGTTTCTTATTCTGTCTTTGAATGTGAAAGCAAAAATCGTATAGAAACAAGATGCATAGAAATCTTTCAAGTGGTGTGACCATGCCAAATTCATAAGCCAACCAGTGAAACCAAGGTGCCAAGGAAAGGTGAATCAAATGAAGATTCATTGGTAAAGATTTATTGATGCACAAAATTGAGCAAGCCACTTTAACAAGCCATTTTGGAGCTACAAATAAGGTAAAAGGATGATTTTTTTTCTAGTTGTGTTTTCATTGTATGCTTGTTACATATGCTCTCCCTAGTGTCTAGGCTAGAGGTGTTAGGGTTTAGTGTGTTATTTTGATTTGATTATATTGGACTAACACTATACTAAACTCTCCTCTATGGATTCCTTGTTCACAAATTTGACTTCATTAAGATAGAGATGAATTGGGGTCATTACATGATGTTGATTATTATCATTCTCAAAAACTTCATTATGGATGGATGTTTAATTATATTATGTTTCTCCATGTGTTTCATCACTCAATGCAAATTCATTAGTTACATGTTCTACATTTTGAATTTCATCATTCAACAAGGATTTATTAAATTATCTTATCTCAATTAAATACATATCTATATTAAGTTCTATGGAATTGGGTATGTTACTTTTATTTAAAATATTACCTAGTGTGGAGGAAGTACCTTCACCTTGTCTAAAATATCTTACGAATGCTTTCCTATTTGCATGTCTTTTTGTTTATTTATCTCTCTTGAATTAAATTTCCTCATTTTTTAGCTCTTTAATTGGTCTTTTAAAGTGACTACCTGACCCAATTATTTATCTTTAAGCAAATAAATCTAATTCTAGACTAAAAATTGAATAATTTAGATTAATTAAGATAAAGTAAATGGAGAATTTGTAGGGTATCAGTAGTAAAAATTAGTTCCAAGTTTGTAAAATGAAAAATGAATGAGTGAATTTCATGGGAAAATAAATAAAATTCATGAACTAAAAATGGCATGCACCCTTTCATAAAACACACATAACATGTTTGAAGTAGTTCCAAATGGGCATTTACATTAAATGACCTTTTTGGGCTTCCATGTTAGGAAACTTAGTACTCACATTATGATTGTCAACAAGTTAGTGGGTTAATAATATTAATGTGTGTGTGAATTATGAATAAAATCATGTAGATATCTTTTGTGAGAGTCTTAAGGGAGAGGTTGAGAGATATAAGGGATTTATGATTGATGTTGACTCCTTGTATTAAGGATATCATCCTCCTATATGATGTAATCTATCATGATGAATAAGACATATTGTATGAATCAAATTGAATATTACTATTAGTCTAATGTAAAGGATGATTGTGTATTGAGTTTATGCAAATATCCAAAATATATCATATGGTATAAGAGCCATTATCCTCTTATCATACGAGTCCCTTGTGGGTGATTTTTTTGTTTCTTAGTCATATGTGTGAAGGTAGTTTGATATGTACCATAATCACGTGTATCATCTTATTCAATAAGGTATTTCTATTAGGTTAATGCCATTATAAAGTTAATTTTTGCACAACTCACATTCACCTCAATGTCAACCTTAATGGTTTTGACACTAATCCAAATTGGACTCTTTGTATTCTATTTGGTGATATAGCCCATTAGGATCTCATTCCTCCATGTCAATATCTTCTCATCCTACATCAAAATCCAACACTCCATTATTAAACCAAGCATCATCCTATCTCTTTGTCAACAGATTGTGATCTTCCTAGTTTTTACAATCATATGTGGCCTATAGTCGATAATTTTCATGTCTCTATAGGATATAAAGGAGAAGTTTGATATTTTTTACTAATGAAAATTATCTGATAGCATATAAAATTATAATGGAATGTGAATTATGATTATTTATATCCTCTTTATTATTCTATGCGTATATTGATGCACTTTATCAAGGTCAATGGGTGTTTATTCTAATTTTATTTTTTTGTACATAAAGACTATGCAAACCATCAAGAAAGATGATGCAAAATATATGTGTTTGTGAGATATTTATTTTATTAAATCCAAATCCAAATGCTTGCTACATATTCATGCTTATTGTATACATTGAGCACCATCTATGAATGTACATGTCAAAATCTACAATAATCTTTGTAAAAGTGATAGAAGGTGAACCGTAGACTTCATGGTAATTATTTTGTGTCTTTGATAACTAAGATATTTAAAGGCATCTATATTTAGTCTTTATATTTTTTGTTATTTAATGTAATATGTTATTAGTTGGGATATTTTTTTAGTATTATCATTAAGGTATTAGTTTAAAATTATGATTAGTTTTTTTAATTAAAGATCTTTGGTGGTATTTTGTCTTTAATTCTTGTCAAAATAATTTTAATTGGATGCATTATCACTTGTATGCGATGTCTAGATTATGGGGTGGTGATAATGGACAAATTGAGTCTATAAGATTCATCCAATAATGGATGTCCAAGACTTATGAATGGAAGATCAAACACACAAATCTGTTTAAGCTTAGAAATCAAGCAATGAGAAAAATATATAATAGATGTATTCAGAAATGGATATGGATTACATAGAAAGACTCAAATATTATAACTCAATAAGATCAAAATTCTCTCACTCACAACTCACATAGCTCCTAGCTAAGTAGCATAATACAATCTAGAAGACTTGAAATATTCCATATCAAAAAATCGCACAAAGGGATGTACATATAGGTGGAGGTTAGGAGAAACCCAACCATACCATGTATGTGGGACCAAATCCCCCTAAATAGGTGGAAGAAAGACAAGGATCCAACATTCCAATAAATATGGGATAAACTTCCTAAATGTAAAAGCAAAACTAAGCAAGATAAATGGTAGGAAAATAAATATCCGACACCAACACTTCCCATTAAGCATAACTTAGGTGGGTATAAGAATTGGGTCCTCAAAACGAGGCTTGATGAGGTACCTAAGGTCATATAAACTCTCATAAAGTAAAAAAGAAAAAAAAAAGAAAGATAAAAAAGAAGAAGACTAACACCACTTTATAATGAGCCCCATCACCTTGACGAATTATACATCCATTGTGCAAATGATGACCTCCAAGTTGAGAAAGTGATCAATGTGAGAAAGAAGAAAGGAGAAATATTATTTATTTGTGAGGGGGTTTGGCCTCCTACCAAATTGGGTCTCACCCTCCAGTCTTCATCAAATAAAAGAGGGAATGTGACAAGCAAATACCTTTTATAATTTCCTTATATCTCTTAATAAATCTCACAAAGATTATTTTTATATAAAAAAACAACTAAAAAATATACAAGATGTTATTTTTTAATAAAACATAATCAAAAAATATAATATATTATTTTTAATAAAAAACAATCATAAAATCCTATGCCCCATCATAATCAAGTCTCCCATTTAATAAATTTAAATCTACTAATTTGATAAAACCACATGTATTATCTAAAAACCACAAATTGTATAGGAAAACCATGATTTACCAAAGAAGGTGGTTTTCTAAACCCATTTTTCTATGAATAATACCATTCACTAAAAACATGATAATTATTTTCAATTCTCAATGAAATTTAAAAATTTAAAATGATCTATAAAGCTAAAAATGAGGCACAGAAAAGATAGAAATAGTTTGTAGCAATTGTTTATAGTTTAAGAGCAGTTTGAAAAAGAATAGGCATTTTTATAAAAATATAGATTTTTAAAAAAATACAATTAACCTTGATTAGAGACTTGGGGAGAGAAACGCAATTGAGTGGTGGATGGAGCAGCTATCAATAAATTTGTTTGGCCCAATGCAAAGGTTTAAAAAACTAGAATTCAAATATGAAAAAATAAACTTAATTACCCCAATATCAGCAAATGCAAAGAGGATAAAAAATAAAGATGAACACACTTATCCATGGAGTATCTCTTAGCACTTGATGGAGAATGAAAAATAGAATATATGCTCAAGATTTCAAAATATATAAAAAATGAAATGGTGATCATTTTACCATCCCTGAAGTTATGATACCATGTCAGATTCACCCAATAATGGTCATCCAAGATCGATGATTGGAAAATCGAACACATAAATCTGTTCAAATTTAAAAATTTAGCAATGAGAAAAAATTGTAATAAATGTATTAAAAAATAGAGATGGATCACATACAAAGACTCAAAGCTTACAAATCACTAAGCTCACAACTCTCTCATTTACATTTTACACAACTCATAGATATGTAACAAAATATAATGTAGAAGACTTTGAATATTCCATATAAATAAAGCTCACAAATGGATTTACATATAGGTGGAAGTTAGGATAATCTCAACCATACCATGCATGTAGGACTAACTTCCCATAAATAGGTGGAAGAAAGGCAAGGATCCAACATCCTAATACATGTGGGATAAACTTCTCAAATGTACAAACATAATTAAGTAAGCTAAATGGTAGGAAAATAACATCATACACCAACAAAGTGATATTAAAAAATTTAAGGCAAAGATTTCCATACCTAGCAAGTTCTAACTCAATTATTGTTAATTAAAAAATATTTGTGAAAACTTGTCAATGGTAAAATACCAAAATAATGATGCATATGAATCCAAAAAATGGGATATCAAGGATTGAAAAGCAATAACATTTATCGGCCTAGGTTTATCTGATGCCTACTTGCATCATATAGACCCATCAAAGTTCAAATGTCATCTAGACAACTTTGAACAAACTATTTGGATCTCAAACAAGAAGTGCAATAGTGAACCTCAAATAGAATTTGTTTGAACTCAAGATGGAAGAAGGTGATAACATGGTGTAATACATAAGTAAGTTTCAATCCATTTTAAACTAGTTATAAGGAATAAAATTTGACATGCTTGATGATGTCGTAAAATTTGTATTATTAAATAGCATGCCAATCAACTATTCCAACATGGTTTTGACACTAAGGAAAGTAAATCCTAGCTTAGAAGATATAATTTTTTCATTGATAGATAAATAAAATAAGAATGTTAATCCATAATAAAGTGTAAAGTCTATTATAAATAAAAAATATAAATCATATATTAAAATTATATCTAAATCTTCTTTCAAATAAGAATCAACTTCTAAGTATTCAAAGAAATGAATTATCTATTAATATTGTAAACAACATGGTCATATGGTTGTAAACTATAAAATGATATCTCAATATGTGCTTGATGGGAATTTACAAGAGAACCATGGTTACAAATGAATACAAATATAATGATGAGCATATTATCCATACAAAAAACTTAAATGATGAAGATTACCTCTATTGGGTAATAATTTACAAGAGGATATAGGCAATGGAAGTTGGATGAATTTTAACGTCCTCTCATAAGACACTTCTGATGGGGTCATTTTTGTTATATCCCCTTACAAAATAAAATATCCTTGCTTATATAGGCATCATGGCCTCTTGAGAGAAAGATACCTAGAATTAGGCACTCACACTCATGATGAGGCCATTATAACTGACTGAGGAGCTCCAGGTCATGAATGCAATCAATCTTCTAAATCCCACATAGGTCATAAATCCTACACCTTATGATGCCCACAACGCTTAGAAGGAGTACCATAATGCCATGTGGATAGCTTGAAAATTGCCTCTAGAATGCCCTTAGAAATGGAGGCCCACTTTGACCAAATGGCATAACTCCTAGTTCTGACATGAAAAACTTCATCTTAAACAAGCACCATGTAGTCTCAGCTTCCTTCTTCTTTTACTATGTAGTGGGGCCCACCCATATCCATCAGCAAATGAAATTGCTCAAAATTTTGATAAAATAAACCTCTTAAATCAGCACTGAGATGCCACATGTTGAGTTGGTTCTTCTCCTAGGGGAGTCGAGCATTTCTTTGCAAAAATGAGTGTGAGGGCACCACTAAAAAACTACGTGTCTCCTTGTAACTAAGTGGTGGGCCCCATCTATTATCCCATTGGCCAATGATACTACTTTATGTTCTGACAAAAAAAGTTTACCCTTGGATAAGTACTAGATCAACATGTGGAAATATGGCACTACTCTTGGGTGAACCAAGAACTACTGCATGTCAAATAAGCATTAGGATGCCACATGGAAGCAATGAAAGGAAGCAGAAACATAGCCAAAATTATAAAAGGGGACTCTAGGAAAAGAAGAATGTTGAATCATTGGTACAAACCATTATCGAGGATGCTTGAGACGAAAAGCTAACTGCTCCCAAAAATCAAAATGTGGATAATGATCGATAGTATTCTTGATAGTGAATGGTCGATGAGAGGTTGATGTTATTTAATCCCTCTCTAGTATCATTTATTCATGTAAAACACAAACTATGATGTAATTACTAAGGGGGGAATGTTAGGAAAATTAGTATTCCCATTATGATTGTTAGTAAGTTAGTGGGTTAATAATATTAATGTGTGTGAGTAGTAAAAAAACTCATGTAGATATCTATTATGAGAGAGTTGTAAGGGAGAGGTTGAGATATATAAGGCATTTTTTTATTGATGTTGACTCCTTGTGTTAAGGAGATCATCCTCCTATATAATGTAACTCTCATGATGAATAAGACATCCCATATGAATCAAATTGAAGATTATTATTAGTCTAATGTAAAGGATTATTGTGTATTAAATTTTTGAAACTATGCCCAAAAGATATCATTCCAAAGGGTGTATACCCTTTATAGAATGTTGAACACCCTTTGCAAAAACTGTTTAACCTTCTAAAAATGGGGTACACCCTTTCAAGATATCTATGTTTTAACTTTTCCACTTTCCCTTGAAATATGGTTCAGATTTAGGTTTGGGGGGAGGGGGGGAGGTGCGAGAGGTTTGAACCTAGCCTAAAACCTATCATGGAGTAGTCCACATGATTTTTATGAAATTTATGAGTCTTTTCCATCTTTGTTGACATATCTAATTAGGCATATTTTATTTTTATTTAAAAAAATATATGGGTTTGTAGAGAGGAAAACATAGTTTTTGAATATATAATTTTTTAATGTTAAATTATTATTTTTAATTATTAATTAAATTCTACACAACATACCTCATTATGGACTATATACATATCATTAAAAATACTTTTATAACTTTTTGGCCATTAATCTAAAGTTTATAAAAATTATATCTCAATAATCTACACATCATTGGCTATACTTCAAAAAGAATGTTTTTCATGAAGCTAAGGTCAAAAATATATTCGTACACTTTTAGCTTTAAATTTCTAGTTGTCTTAACTTTATATATATATATATATATATATATCTTAAAAAATTAATAAAATATTCTTAGCAATTTTTGACATCTTATCTATCCATATATGAAATTTTATACAATAGTTCATTTGTTTACTAAAAAATGTGTCTGTACACATCTAGTCTCCTTATCTTTTCACAAAAAGTACCAAGACATTATCATAAATGCATTCAATTTCTCACACTTTTATCCGTTGAGTATTAAAAATAATTATATATTTAGAAACTACATTAAAAATACCTCAATTCATATTCTTATGTTATTGTCAAATTAATTTTTCAAGTGTCTCTAAACTATCTCCAACTTCAACTATTATTATTTTTCAGAAAATAGTGGCACTTTAACACTTTAAGCCCCCCCTCCCCTACCTTTTGTCCCCCACTATCTTGTATCTACCTAATGGTCCTCTATGGATAACACCTTGGTATTATTATTGTAAAAATGATGACAAGTTTTGAAGGAACGTTCTACTAAAGCTGACTTAACTAATCTTTCCTTGTTATTATATGCAATAGGTTTGTTTACCCTAGTGTTGATGGAGTGACCCATCTCCCCTTATCTATCTATATGGCTAACTATCCAGAGACCCTATATACTTATATGTGCATGATCAATTGATGATATCTGGTGACCAGCCCCCTGGCTTCACTATCTATCTATATGGGTGACCATTAGTGATTAGAGATTTGATTTGGTGACCATGACCAGCTAGTGACCATATATCTGATGTGGTGACCTCTATATTATGTCAAATTACTCTAAGGTCTTTGAATGCCATATTTTACATGAAATTGTAAGAGTAGGTGAGAATAATATGTAAAACAAAATTTATCTTCATATAATTCCTGGATTATATAAAAATTATAAAAGAGGTATATTATATAGTGAGATATTAGGCCACCAAAAAGGCAACAACTCAACTCACTATTAGAAAATACATTAAGTGTATTTATCTTAATGATCTTAACAAAACTAATCAAGCTGACTAACAACTATTTAGGCAAAATTGTAAGTGAAAAAATCCTACACTAATACCACTTGAAGCATTGCTTAGGTGGGTAGAAGAATTGGGTCTAAACAATGAGGCCTGATGAGGTACCCAAGCACATTGTAAGTCCCATAAAGCAGAGAAAAAAAGAAAACCCATAGGATAAAATTCCTCTTCAAAAAGAAAGAAAGGTGAAAAAAATTATGGCATAGTCAAGAATTCATCCATAAGTGAGAGTAAAAAATCACATAGAGAGAAGAGCTAAGAAGCCTCCATAGAAGATGCTAAAGTTTTATATAGTAGAGCTCATAGAATGATGAATGCCATTGATGATATTCTCAGCCTGAAGACTAAAGAAGCTCCATCCACATAAAATAATGTTTTTTCCCTTTACTAAAGGAAGAACATGAATGGTGTACTATACGTATACCTATTCCATAGTGGAAGATGAAGGAAGTAGTAGTAAAAAGATATCTAAGTAGGTATCAAAACATAAGTGTGGCATAGGTTTGGCAAGATTGTGTACAAAAATTAAATGTAATGCCATTGAAGTGAACCTATCATAAATAGGTGTAATGAAGAGTGGATCACCCTATAATGATGAATGTGTCCACCAAGTACCTAATGGATCTACAACCAAGTTATGATTCCTATAAAAGTAATTTCTATCCTCATGCAAGTTAGGAGGGATAATTTCTCTATGTAATGATGGTATAACATAAGTAGAGGCTAAAGTAGACTGTGAAATACCCTATACATATGAAATAGATTTTTTGATGTATTATGTGTCTTGAATCGATATACCTATTCCCTGTAATGTTTGAAATAGACCAAAGATAGGATAATTAGAAAATAACTCCTCAGCATATGCAATGTGACAAGGAGATGGTGGAGGTGGGACCCTATCATTAACGAAGGGCATTTATGCTAGAAGAAGAGTAATCAATCTTAGAGATGTGCTTAGGATCAAAAGAATCATAAAGTATAGGTGAATCCAATGAAGAAAAATGGCATGGATCATTCAATGAAAGAATGTCCACATGAATTAAAGAGCACGATTCAATAACCCTTGAAGATAAGGAAGAGATTGTAGATGAAGTACATGTATCAATAGACTAAAAATCCACAAGAATAGATGAGTTTTTGATGTTATCATAAGGTTTACTCTTAATGGAAACAATAGATTTATCTGAAGTACCAATTTGTGATGGCTCTAGAAGAACAACATCATGCATAGGAACAAAAGTAGATTTTAGATGTGAAAACTAAGGTCTTGTAAAATATTGTCTTATAATGGTGGCTCAATAGAAAGAAGAACACTATCTACCATAGATGTGCCATCATAATAAATAAGAGTAGGAGGAGAGACTACAAAATTATCATAAAAAATGATAGGAATAGAATGAGGAGGAGTGATATAGATTTCAGTATGATCTCTTAAAAGAGGTTGTAGGATGTTCCAAATAGTGTAAGGGCATTCTATATATTCCACACGGCAACATAGATCTATGAAAACGTGTAATAGTAACCTACCAATAACCTTGTCACAAGTGTTATCCCACTTATTGAACTAACCTAAGTTAGAAGGGGTGGGATTCTATCCATATAGGAATGGAATATAATTCTTTTTTATGAGCAAGTGTTCCATATACACATGCCAAGAAGCATAGTTGGTCTTTCCAAGAAGAACCATTGGTGTAAAATCAACTTACCTCATAAGTGTATCTCAAGTTAAGTTTACACGACTAAGATAAGACACAAAAGAACTGCATAACTACACTAAACAACTGCAATGACCCCCTACTTAAAATAACAATGCACACTCATGAAGAATATGTCAGGCACAACTGAGAATGCATCTAAATGAGAAGTGAAGGAATATACATAGTGAAGAAATGAGAATTTATAAAAGAGACAACAAAAAATGAATAACACTACACAATATCCCCTTATAACTATCAATAGTGATGCCCCTATAGTCTTACAAATGCAAGCATGTTTGTATAGACATCGGGCAAGACTAAAAATGAGTCTTGAGCAATTTATGCATGAGTCTGAAAGAATTGGAGGGACATCAGGATCAATAGATAATGCATCCAAGTGTGTAAAATATGTGAATAATATGTATACAAGGGGTCACCAATATGTAGAGCATGAAAAAATGTATTTTTGAAGAAGATGACACTCAAATCTAAATTATCAATCAAAAGTTATGCATGTTTGAAAATCTAAGCTCGCATAAAAAATATCCCCCCAACAATAAATTTGAAAATGTTCAAGTTCATTGAAGACACCCAAAAAAAATTGAAAATTTATGGGATAATGGATAATTTTTTGGGGGCTCGGCTTAACCCCCACTAGTAGGAATTAAGAGTTAAGCCCCCTCCATGTGACCACACCATATGACTAATGGGTTAAGACTTTTCATCAATGTTTTGGAGATGCATTGTAGTTGTCAAAGTTTTACATTAGGTTTGTATTGGACCCTTGCATTTATCAAAACTTTTAAGATTTCCTACAATGTTAGAGGTTTTGAGAGCTCTCGCAATGCCATAGGTTCAAAGAATTCCTACAGTGTCAAAGTTTTGAAGAGTTCTCACAGTGCCAAAGGTTTGAAGACTTACCACAATGTGGAGGTTCAAATAATTCCCATAGTACCATAGTTTTAAATAGTTCCTACAATAGAGTTTTGTTTTTGGGATGCAGTCACCTCCTATAGTTGTTGGGGTTTCAAATAGTGTCAATAGTGGGAAGCTCCAACATCAGGGTTGAGGGCTACATTGACAATCAAAAGTTATGATTTTTGAGTTGTTGACTACATATTCATCTTGAAGTCCTGATGTCAGGGCTATTAAATATGCATATAACCTAAAGTCCAAATGTTGGGGTTGTTGACTATGCATGCAATCCAAAGTTCTTACAGTTGTAACAAATGCCCAAAACTTTGATTTATGCATGCAAATGCAAAATTACCATGAAGTTTAGAAACTCTAGATCTATAATACTTATGGAAAATACACCAAATACCTATTAAAGATCTCTAAAAACACATAAATAGTTTTGTGTTTTGATACTCCATATAAATAGTTTTCATAATTTTTAATGAAACCCCATAAACCCCTTGAAAATCAATAAAGTCAAGAAGAATGCATGCAAGGAAGATCTCACCAAGAATTTAAGAATCTCAAAGTGGTCATTAGATCATAGCTCTAATACCATGTCATATTACTCAAATATCTATGAATGTCATGGATTGTATGAAACCTAGGAGTATGTGAGAGCAAGATGCAAAGTAAAAGTGAGCTTCATATTAGTTCATTAGCTGATTAGCTAAAAATTACAAAAGACGTACATTATATAGTGAGATATTAGGTCACCAAAAAGGCAAAAACTCAACTCACTATTAGAAAATACATTAATTATATTTCTCCTAATGACCTTAACAACTCTAAGCAAGTTAACTAACAACCATGTAGGTAAAATTTCAAGTTGAAAAAAGCCTACACTAACATCTTATTCTATCTATATGGGTATATAACACCCCAAAAGAATAATCAATTTTATATACTCCACTTATAAGAGTTGGTTCTAAATTGTATTAGGATGACTTAATCATTCTCTTAAGTTTTTTTTTAGGGATAAATATAGTACAAATGTTCTTAATCTTAAAAAAAAAACAATTTTATTAGAAATTCATTCAACAGACAAGAAGAAAATAATAGGTCTATTAGGGATGTCAACTAAATGTTTGGGTATCGAAAGAGTGTTCCTTGCTAATTTGAAGGCTCTAGCAATCTATTTTCTTTTTTAACCATTCTTCTTAAAAACATTAATCAAATGTTTGATTTTATCCTCTAAGTCATCACTATCGTAAATTCTTAAAGCTCACATGGTAAGAGTTTTGAGGGCCCCTATTTTTTGAGAATGATGATGGTGGGAATTCACATGTAGATAGAGATTAGTATGGGTAGATTTTTTGTAATTTTTTAAGGAAAATAATTCTCCATTTTTCCTAGAGAGGAGAACATCCAGGAAGGAATTTTTTCCTTCAAATTTAAGTTCGTTAGTGAACTTGATGGTATCAACTACTTTGTTTAAGTGGGTATGGAAGTATTATATTTTCTCTAAATCATGAGGCCAATTTACATATGTACCATTTATGTATCTTTTCCACCAAATGGGTTTCAAGAGGAAGGAGGTAAGAGCCAAGTATTCAAAATACTCCATAAACAAAATGGACACAACGGACGAAAGAGGGTCCTTGATTGTGACACCTTCAATTTTTTCATAAATGACCCCTAAAAATGTAAAAGGTGGACTTCAAATAAAGTGATACAAGTGAAGTAGTCTCCTTATCACTATGAGTACCTACCACTCTAATTGTGTTGTCAATGGGCACCTTTGTGAAAGTAAAACAATATTAAATCTAACTAAAATCTCTTCACTTGAGACCTTTATATCCTTGATAAAATCAACAAATCTCATGGATTTTATTATAAAGGAAGAAGTTTTACCTAATAATAGTTTTAGTTTGTTCGTTAAGTATGAAGATAAGGCATATGTGGGTGAGTCAGTGGTATCAACGATAGGTATAATTAGGATGCCCTCCCTCTATATTTTTGAAGTGCCATACATTTTAGGAATGATATCGTTTTGGGGGAGGAGTCATTTCTTAGTGTATTCATCAAAATATGATTGATTTATAGCTTTCTCAACGATTCTAGAGATTTTGAAAATTGGGTTAGAAGATAACACTTTATAAATTTATTATGTTATAAGTGGTCTAGCATCTTCACGTTGTAATCACTCTTGTTTAAAAAAATGTTGCATTCTCATTTCCCCCAATTTATGTTAATGATATTATCATTCAAATTGAGATTCTTTAAGATAATTCATTCCTAGAGATATTTGAATTTGGGGGTTTAGCTTTCCTCAAAGCCATGGCACAATCGTATCTTAGTAGACCTCAATAGGCAATCACATTCAAAACTTTTTCAATCTTTACTAAGAACTCTTCTATGGGAAAAAATATGGGGGTGACTATGAATCCTAACCCCTTTTACAAAACGTTGAAGGACACATGATCTAAAGGGAAATTCGATAGACTAATTATGAGTTTACTTTCCCAATTATTTATAGCTCTATGAGAGATCAAGACGGTTTAACTAGAAATCTCGAACTTTACTTCATAGACTATGGAAACAACATATCTCTTCTAAAAATAATGCAAAATTGTTTAAAATTTTATAATTAACTATAAATTATTAGTTATGAAATTTATAATTATAATAAAAATCATTTTTTTTACTATATCAATAGGTATCCTACCATAACAACAAGGGAGTGTAATGCAGTGAATTAGTCACAATTACATTTGCCCTTAAATTGGATATTCATTTGATTGTCACATGAAAATTACAGTCCTAAATTTAATGTCTATTTGACTCTCATTTAGAAGTCTTTTATTTTTGTTTGGAGAAGTCAGTTGAAAAATCGTGATATCTTGGCTATATAGTGGAATTTGGAGCTAATTTTTTCTTAGATTTTTTTTTAACCCAACATAATAATGCGACTAGATTGATGTCATTTGTCACCACTCAATGAAAAATTGGTAGAGATTGTAATAGAACTATTAATAAATATAATATGTAAAAAATTCAAGATAAAAACTTTAAGATTGATATCTCTCAGCATATTTTGATAGATGTATTTAACATATTTGTACTAGTTTATATTGATATGTATAACCCAGAGGTATAAATAAAAATGGTTTACTTTTAATTTGACATTTATTTGACCATCATATAACAGTTTTTCTTCTTTCTTGATGAAGGCAATAGAAAAATTGCAAGATCTTAGACATGAGATAGAGTTCAGAGCCAGTATTTTTTTTTAATGGCTAATATAGAAGTCTAATTAGGTTGAGATAATCTATTACTTCTCAATGAAAAATTTGTAAAAAAAGTAATAAATTCATTAATTAAATTGTAGAAGTTATGTGACAAATCTAAAATAGCATCTTTGAAATTGATACAACTCCACATTTTTTTTATAATATTATAATTTTAACAGTAATTTTAATAATAATCTCAACAAATAAAAATATACGGTCTATTTCGCATCATGATCGATTAAATTCAGCCAATCTAAATCTACAATCTACAATTTATATTTTTAAAAATGTAGAATAAGGCTGAAATAAGTAAAAAATACAGGTCTAGGACCACCTTATGTATTAGATCTGAAGCAGGGGCGTCAACATTCTACCTTTCTGAACCATATTTGCCACCTTTTCGGACGAGGGAAGGCAAATGCCAAACTTTGGTAACATGGATGGCTGGTCGCCTTCATTACTTTCCGTGCCGGCCCCATTTTATAAATATGGCACACTGAATTGAATGTACTGCCAAAGAAGTAGACATAAAACCTGCTGTCCAACTAAATATGCTGAGGAATGACAGATCGAGTTCTCTATTAATTGACCTGAGAAGACTGGTAACCCCGCAGTTAATTTCCTTTCATGACACTGCAAGCATGATAACTGACGGAATCATTCAATAACGATTTTCTGTCACTGTTTTGACAGGAAATTTAGTGCGCCTTTACTTGCTTTTTTCGAAAGCTTGGCATGGAAGATGGTGGAGCAGAAAAAATATGACAAAACATGGATTGGCGTATTATGCCTTTTGGCTCTGCAAGCTTTCATCCTTGCGAGTTATGGATTGGCGCCACTTGGTCAAACAATCCACGTTTGTGCATTTTCCGACTTTATATTTTCTTTTGTTGGCCATTGTCCTTATTTAGCTTCTTCCACCTGTTTTATATTTGGCTATTGTCCTTATTTTGTATTTTTAGCATATAGGATGTACTTTACTATGCTGCAAAAATGAGGCGTGCGTACCTTATTTCATGTAGAATTAAAACTTGTGACTTCCCTTTTAAAAATACATGTTCTTTACCATTAAACTAACTAAGATACACAATAAAATATTTGGATATGCCCATATGATTTTATAGAATATTTGCGAGAGCCTATATAGTGATGGAATATGTATGATTTATTGCTGACATTACTCATGATTTTACTACAATTTTTTTTAAGTTTAGTTGGGATTATGCATGAAAATGCTTGATGAATAATAGTGAATGACTTATAATAGATGGTTACAACATTGATCTTATTGACTATATGCCTTTAGGTTACATAATATTAAATCATTCCATCAATCTTCCCTAAAATAGTAGCTACTTTAATTAATGATGAAGTAAGCTTTAATTTATTGTTATTCTTTCTAAATTAAAGTTAGGAAGATTAATTTTCCATTCAATTGATGTGTCTAAAATAAATTCGACGATCAATAATGCTAATTGCATGTGACCAGTGGTTAACGATGGGTACAAATACCAAGATTAAAATGTAGTGATTAATTTATTACCCCTAAAATTTAATCTGAATTCTAACAATGAGAACAAAATCTTAGACTGAGCCATTTTTGAAAAGAATTTGGATTTCAATCAACTACATCCAAACAATGGAAACTATAGGAGTTGTATGAATCAAATATGTAGTTTTAATGCCCCTGTATGTTGATGCCTTTGTTACTAATGTATGAATGTTCTTGAAGTTCACTCACTGATTCTCCTTTTCTAACAAAGGCTTTTATGAGTGTACTCTGATTCATGCCAAGTCAATTTTAGATCTTAAATGCCACTCCATCAACATTGTGTGCTCAGATGAGTGTTCATCCTAAAGTGAGCATACAAACTATGTGATTTTAAAACTTTGTATATATTTTTTTGATTTGTATTTTTTAAATTGTAAATGATATTTTAAAGGATTGTGGATGTCTCTATTGATTTGAACTGGTTTATAAATTGATTGGGCAAAAATAATTAGAAGTATTTTCGACAATATGTTTATCATGAAAATTGTTTTTTTAATGAAATAGAACTTATATTATTAATATAAATATATCAATGTACAAGACTATTTAGTAAAAAAAGGTAGGTGGTAGAAACCATGCCCCAAAGACAACTGAGTCCACGCCTAAAACTAAAAGACACAAGAGCACACAAGCAACAACCCAACTAGGCCAAGCCTAGAGGAAGCCTAACAAGCAAGAAACAATATTCAACTCTTGGAAAACACTGGGTTCCAAACCCCACATCCAAGGAATGAATTTTTTTATCCTTTTTCTTATGCACCTCTATCCAGTGCTATTGATCATCAACCATAGAAATCATTGGAGTTGACAAAATCCTTAGAGGCCCACACAGAAGCTGAGGGACAACAAGGGCTTGTTCCTCATCATACTTGTAAGAGTTAGACTCATGATATCTCTTGATACCACCACCTATATCCTTATCCACAAGAGTCACTTTGGAGAAGGAATTTACCCCTGTCATTTCTATGATATCCTCTACTTCATCATTCTTTCCTAAATCATCTAGGGAATCCTTGACCTAATTTGAATGGGGATGTTCATACATCTCCCAGCGTTTAGAAAGACCGACATGGACCTTATTCTTTATAGGTTTTCTTGCAAGAGGATAGACACCCTAAAGATGACCAATTTGATGACAAAAATGACATCTAAAGATAGTGTTTTCGTAGTCTAAAGTTTGAATCCAATGGAAAATTTCATGATTAAACTCTATTCTATATGGTAGGCCTTTGTTAAGATCAATCTCCACATAGATATGGGCAAAAGTAAAAAACCTTTGTTTAGATCAATCATTATCAATTTTTAAGTATCTCCTTAGCGTGTTGCTAATAGGTTCACAAACGAAGGGGTGCCAAATTGGAAAAGGTAGATTTAAGGCCAAACCCTTATCGACATTTTAGACACCACCATAGTAAGAAAGAGTTGAGCTCTCCTCTAGAACCAAGGACCCTCCATAAAAACCCTCTGATAATAAATATTCAAATAAAACTGGACTATGAAAAATCCTTTAGAACACAACTGGACCTCACAATCATTGGTCTAGGTGGAATGGATCCAATAAAACAACTCTTCTGACTGAGGCCAAAAGCCATCAAAACTACAAATAATTGAAAATCCGTTAAATGCAAAAAATAACTTTGTTACCTCTGGGAGAGAGATATTAACAACTAGGGTCACATCCATCTTCTCCACAATGTATGGGATGTTGAAAAAAATAGGGGATGCTAAAGCTAGAGGGTCTTGGGGAATGCAACATCTTTGAAGGATGAACCAAACCCCTATTTTGTTGAACCTATGAAGAATCCTGGTGCCATTGATACACTTGAACAAGATAGGCAAGTGTGGAGAAATGTATAACAATATGCCATGCCCTAGCAGTAGGTCAATGTAGTTTCACTAGGGTTTTTTTTTTAACCATAAAATTTGATCCGACCTAAATTATTCAGTTTCCATTTTTTTTGTTATCAAGGTTATATCAATATAAATATTCATATATTAAATATTTAATGCTTTCACAGTCCATATTATGAGAAAATAGACTTTTATAAAAATCATGTGTACATGTATTATTTTTCTATTATAATTTAGTTTAACTTTAACCTATTATCATCATTTCAGGGGTAGGGTTTTTACCCATTTTTATGCATATAATACCATTTTTAAATAATGTATTTTATCAAATACTTTCATTTATTTCAAATCAATTATTCAGTTCATCTATTGAAGCACCAAGTTAAACAAAGTTAGAAATTAGTACATATGTTAAGGAAAGTGAGTCCATAAAGCACATCTAAATAAAGAGACCTCTAATACCAAAAACTAGGTTTAATAAAAATGGAATTTTGTAATTGGAGACATAGTTCAAAATGAGGAATATTTGCATTGGGTAAAAACATTAAAAAAATATTTTCATATATATGTTAGCTATTACTCGCAGGCCATTGGTCATTTCAAGAATTTTTGTTGGTTCATTGTTGAAATTACATATAATGTAAATGTTCCACATCTAGAACAACCCTTAATACATTATAACAACCTTGAAGTATTAGGCCATATACTTTTATAATTCAAAAGATGTATACCTATAAAAAAAATCACATCATCATCCATGTTGGAGTTAGTTTATGTATCATAAATCATGCTTGCTTTAGTATATTATGGAAAACTAAAATATTATGTAAAGGTGGTTTAAGGCATATTCATATTCAACCCACATTTCAGTCAAGCATTTATTCAAATGATTTTCATAACTTGTTTTTGCTTCCACATGATGAGAATTTGAATAAACACAAAGTGTTACATAACCTACACCTTATACTAGTTACATGGTTTCTTTGTTTATCAATGTCAGGTGTAGATCCCCACTAATTACTACTTAATCATAAGTTTAATTATGAAGATGTAGTTATATATGAAACATAATTAGATGCTAAATGTTTTCATGGGCCATGAAAATAGAGGAAACAAATCACACATGTCCACGATCTAGATAGAAGTAATTTGGAAAGATACTATTAAAGGGATCACAAACTTATGTTAAAAAAGAAATATGATAGAGAATTAAAAAAATGTTGGAGTGGAAATGAATCACATATTGTATTTGAATTAGATAGTTTAAAAAATGGTAGAAAAATATCTTACAACCTTCATACCCAATTAAATATGCACCAACTTAGGGACATTGTTCCCTCTTTTGAAACAATGCCATTTTCTAACTAGGGATAAAATAGTTTTCAAGAAATCTATATTTTCCAAGTTTTGGAGGAATATCACATAGGGAAACTTTAACGTACTATATTAGAAACAATTGATGAAGAACCAACTCTTTACATTATTGGTAGTGACTCATAGACATAGAGTGTTTCCATTATGTTGCTTGTTGTGTATGCAATTAAGGAAGGAAAGCTAATGTTACACTACCCTTTCATAATCAAAAAAAAAAAAAAAAAAAACATTTTCATCCTATTGGTTTGAGGTAGATCAAATCAAATATATTAGAGTTATTAAGAAAGGTTATTATATAGGGTGTAATTTGTATGTGTGTCCTTTAGTGAGAGATGGTCATTTTTTATGATTGATATACATTAGATAATACATGTAGACTATATTTTGATACATATGGGTGAGTAACAAAATATGTAGGGGAAAAAGATAACAAGATACATGATAAAATTACAATATTACGAAATGCATATGCATTAGTCCTTATTGCATACATATTTGCACTTAGTAATTACCAATCCTAACGTGTATGTGTTCTTGATTTGACTAAAAAATATGTATTATAAAATGTATATTTTATAAGAGTTTTGCCAAGATCATTGTATCGATGAATGCACATGGTTGTGTGATCACATGAGTCAAACAAGTGCACACCATAATGAAGCTACAAGAAAATGAAATCGATAAGCTAGAATATTCCATAAAGAGATTGGAGATAAAAGACAAACTTTCATTACACTCCACACAAGAGTAATATCTCTCTAGCTCACTAAATACAAAGGAGGATAAGCCAATAAATAAGTTGGGTGAGTGCATAATGACTCAGCCAGATAAGGTGAATGGGTGGGCTCCTCCACTATGGGTGGAGAGAGCACTAAAGAAACACTAGTGGGTTGGGGACCTTAGTGGTGCAATCACTAAGAGGACTAAGTGGAATGGAGACCCCATCCACCCATTAAGTGACCCCACACACTCATGTGTTCATGATGACATCATGATGATGCTATTATGATGTCATAAATCACCTAACAGACCTAATATCCACCTAAGAAAGGTAAAATACATGTGTAGTAAATACCTAAACCAATACCCACCCTTAAACATAACTTAGGTGGGTAGTAGAATTGGGTCCAAAAAACTAAGCCTAATCAGGTACCCAAGTACAAATTAATTTCTCACAAAGTAGAGAAAAGGAGAAAACACATAGGAAAAAACTCCCCCCCCCCCCCCCCCAAAAGAGAGAAAATAAGAGGAGACCAAAAGACCACCCAGATGATGATGTTAAAGTATTCATTACTCTAAGTATAACTCAAAAAATGATGAAGGTTGATGATGAGATCCTCTACCTAAAGACTATAGAAGCTCCATCCACAATGAAAAATGTTTCTTCCCTTTAGCAAAGGAATAACCCAATGTGTGAAATGAAATTTTTCCCATTACACAATGTAAAATGAAGGAAACAGTATGAATATATCTAAATATGGCTCAAATTAGATTTGTGGCATAGATCTAGTAATAATGTGCACAAAAGTTGGAGATAATACCTCTAAAATAGACTAATCAGAAAAATGACAAGGAATATTCACTAAAATAATTCTCATGTGAAGTGTGGAGCATGACTTACCAACTAAAGAAAGAAAATCCACAAGAAGAGAAGAGACATCAATACTCTCAATGTTAGGATGTGAAGTCACTATTCATAGGCATTATTCATGGCTATTATTCATAATGATGTGTCTTATTGGTGATGTGGATGGTTAGTGATGTGGTTTGTGAGTGATGCAGTTGATTATTGATGTGGTAGGGGCTTGTGGAGGGTATTCCATGAGTGATCAAGTTGATGTGATGTGAGTGGGATGTAGTACTCCACCAAGGCACATGGGTTTGTCCTTGGTAATCACATGGGTGTTATCACATGGTAAAAAATACAAAAGGTTTGATGTGGGTCAAATTTAAAAGGGACTCTATGGTTTAAATGTGTGGATAAAGTCAAAAGGTGATTACAATACCTTTTGGACTTTGGTGTGAATGTGGAATAAAAATACACGTTGTTCATTATTATTTTTTGTCCACACTTTTGGAGTGGGAGATAATGTTTGGAGTCACATGAAAGTGGCTTGGATCTTGTCTAAAGTGGATGGACCACTTTTTTTACCCTTACACATGAAGACAAACAACTTTTGATGATCATTATTCAGCCCACATGGAATGTGACAAATTTGTTTGTACTACTATTCATTCTCTCTCCCCCCTTTCTCTCTCTCATGTTGTAAATGATATTAATAAGCATGAATATCTCTTTGTAATTTATCCAAATAGTGGATCCATGCAATCCTTAGGCTTACATTCTTGATAGTTGGATCTTGTAGGCTAGATTATGCTTGGTTCATAACATGAATGCTTCATGTGGAAGCATTGAGTTCTTTATTTGTAAGCATTGATGGAGGTACTAGAGGAGTTATTGTAGAAAGTAGTTGATGTTGAAGTAATGAATTCTGGAAGTTGCCATTTTGCCCATGGTTTTTCCTTTCACTTTGCAAGGTTTCCATGTAATCTTTGTGTAATATGTCTTCTTCCTTATCTATTATTTTTATAGATTTTTTTCTTCATTTATTTACTTGCATTGTAAGATATATCTCATTGATCTAACAAGTAGTATCAAGGTCTTATTCCTAACACTCAATGGGTGTACTCACTAAAAATAATAGGGTCCTCTAAAGTGATAGACTGTGAAGGGTCTGGAAGAGCAATATCTTATATAAGAGTGAATGTAGACTCTACAATAAGACAGCTAAGGTCTGGTGGAATCTCATCCTGTAGTGGTGTTTCAACATAAGGAAGAACACTATCCACCTAGAATGTGTCCTCACAGGAAATAGAAGAAGGAGAGGGTACAATAGTGTCTAAAGACATAGTAGGAGGAAGAGAAGTGATATAAATCTAAGTAGGATCTCCAAAAAAAACTATAGGATGTTCCAAATAGTGCAAGGACACTCTGTATATTCCACATGGTAATGAAGATCCATGGAAACATGTAGTAATAGGGTGGAAAAAATCTTGTTATAAGTATTAGCCCACTTATCAAACTAAACAAGAGTAATGGGTGCAAGAATCTATCCATATAAGAATGGAATATGATTCTTGTGTGTGATCAAGTGTTCCATGTAAGCATGCCATGAAGCATAATTGGACTTTCTAAGAAGGACCACTAATGTAGACTCAACCTTCCTCATCTGGTATCTTTCAAGTGGAGTCATCATGACCATAACTAAGAGTAAACATGCACACTCTAGAGATGGACTTTGGACTACGTAAAAAATGAGTCTAGTCAAGTGAGATAGTAATAAGTGCACAAGTGAAAATTCAAAAAGTAGTAGGGCCCATAACACAAATAACCCCCCTTCAAAATTATGTTTGACCCTCCTATATTTGGTAGTTTTATTTTAATGCATTTTACAAAATAAATGACACCAATAGATCGGGCATAAAAAACCATACACTTTTGAAAAAATTAACACTCGATTTTGAGTTCTCGATCAAATGCTATAGTTAATATAAATTCCCATCATATATATGTCAAATAAAAAAAATTACACTTCTAACTGTCTTAAATTTGATGGATTCACACACGTCATAGGTCACTGGCTTTAATTTTAATGTTTTACAAATGTCACCACTCACTGTCTTAAATTTGACGTCCTTAAGGATGTCAAAGATTGGTTATCATGCAGACTGAGACATAGACATACATAGGCCGAGATAGGGATGAAAGGAACAAAAACTAATGCATGGACATAGATCGATGTAGGCATGCAAACTGAGGTAGAAGTGAAAATTGAGACATGTACATAGATTGAGGTGTGTATGCAGATCGAGGCATGCATAAAAATCAAGATAGGTACATATATTGAGGCATGTATATAGATCGAGGCATGTATATAGATCAAGGCAAACACATAGATCAAGGTAACACATATATTGAGGTAGTTTATAGAAATTAAAAAATTATCTATAAATGGTCTCAAAAATTTTATAAAAATCCATAAAACATTTTTCTTAGGCATGGATTCCAATGCACATATCAAACCCTACAACAACAAAAAAATAAAACCTTTGAAATCAATTGTCTCAGAATATAGCCTAGTTTATAGTCAATCCTAAGGTTTTGTCACCTTTCAAATCCAATGGCATGCTCTATTCTACATGAAAATGCACACACCAAAATTAACCTCCAAAAGATGAGAATAAATCTAGATTTCAATAAATAAGCTAACAAAAATAACCAAACAATCATGAATAATGGATTGGTGCTTTGATACCATATAAGAGTTTTTACAAGATCATCATATCAATGAATACACATGGTTGTGTGATCACATGAGTCGAGTAAGTGCACACCATAATGAAGTTAAAATCAAATGAAATTGACAAGTGAGAATATTCCACAAAGAGATTGGATCCAAATTACAAACTTCCATTACACTCCACACAAGATCAATAGCTCTCTGGCTCACCAAATATAAAAGAGGATAGGCCAATAAATAGGCTGGGTGAGTGAATGATGACTTGGTCAGACAAGGTAAGTGGGTGGGATCCTATAATATGAGTGGAAATAGCACTAAGGGAACACTAGTGGGTTGGAAGCCTTAGTGGTATACACACTAAGGGGACCAAGTGGAACAAAGACCCCATCCACCCACCAAGTGACCCCATGCACTCATGTGTGCATGATGATATCATGATGATGTCATAAATCACCTAATAGACCTAATATCCACTTAAACAAGGTGAAATGCATGTGTATTAAATACCTACACCATGTTTTACTTATTGTTTAGGGAGTTCCCTATGTCCAAGATTAAGTCTAAAAAAATTATTTATTAAAATAAATGTTAACAAAAATTGTTAGATTTATATTCTTATAGTTTAAATTATTTTAGTAAATATAAGAAATTAGGGTCATTATGCATCTTCTATAATTGGTCTTAGATCTCTAACAGATACCATTTAGGAGATCATTTTTTAAAATTAAATACTTTTAGTATTTGGTCATTGTTTAGGATTTTAGTATTGAACGCAAGATTTTAAAGGTATAACTTTCATAGTTGGTGTTTCTTTTGGGCAAACTAATTATCCTTATTTAGGTTTTGGGGACTTATAAATTGATTATTAGATCTTTAATTATAATTAATAGTAGGAAATTATGGTCGATTAGATGTTTCTATCCCTAAATAAACTAATATTATACTAAAAAAGGCTAATTATGACATACCAAGGTCAATCAAATGTGTAATTATCTCTAAAGAGACCAATATTTACACTAATAAGGGTTATTTATAAGACATAATGGTCTACATGTGATTATCCCAAAATGGACAAACTCGTGTACTAACAAGGGTTGATTACAATTAATGACAACTAATTAAAGTTAATAAAGAGTGAAATCAACTGAAATTGACTAGTGTTTAGACTAATAATGGTTGATTCTGACCAATAATGACCATTTAGGGTGAATTAAGTTAACTAGTCTCATATTGACCAAATTTTGGACCAAGAATGGCTAATTTCAAGTAATATTGACCAATTAGAGTCAATTGGGTGAGATTATCCATAAATATTTTAACATTTATATTATTTTGATTTACTTATCTAAAAAAGTATAAAACTTTGAATTATTCATATTTTTTAATATATTGCAATAAAACACTAATATGAATGCTAAAGTATAATATGATTGTGTAATGGTACTTATTTTAAAAAGAAATGACTTAAGAGATTTAGATAATTAGTGTGTTTTTTATTTTTTAAATATTGTGAGAGTGTGAAGGTGACAAAAAGTGTTGGAAGTTTATTGTGAATTAGTGAGATCAATAATTGGGTGTCTAGAAACACTTAGACAAATCCATCATCCTATAAGAACCTGCATTAGATAGTTGAACTTGTCCTCTATCAAATTCATTTGGGTATAATACACCTCTTTATTTCAGCACATGCTACTATACCTACTTGTAATCCATCTTTGTGTATGATGTTAGGGGCTTGTTGTGTGTATAGTATCCAAAAACATATCTCTTTCACTTTGAATCAATAATTCCACTTGTAACACTAGGTTTATACCTACAAAAGCAGAAGAAAGTGTGTTGAGATGACCTTAACCACTCCCTAATAAATTGTTAAGTGATTCCTACAAATACATTACTCTGAAGAGGGAATTAAATCTATATGTAGTGTAGACACTAGAAAACTTCACACAACAATTCTAGTTGTCAAAATGCCTTAGGAGCCCTATCAGACCCTAAGTCAAGTTGACCACCTAGTTAGCTAACTCATCAACCTGCTAACTTAACCTTTTAACCAAACCTATTTTAACTTACTTTGAAACTTTTTATATTAAACACTTGACCGCTGATAGTCAACCTAACCATTGTAGACACCTAAATCTAGCCATCGATAACTGCTAATCAGGGTTTTGGCTAATTTCCACCCAAAATGAATAATTTGGCTTGAAAACACTAAAACATGTTAAATGATGTGAAACTGATATATTCAAGCACCAATTTTGGCCAAGGTATCCCTAAATGGGGTAGTGCAATTTATGGGCTAGCTAACTTTGATCAAATCATTCTGAGTTAAAATGCCAATTTTGCACCCAGGTGCTTTGGATTGATCTTTCCCATCAAATATTCTACACAAGACATGTGCCTTTGCTATTTATTATTGGTAACATAATAAATGGGAATACAGTTCCAATGCATCTGATAGTGACTTCCAGTTCTAATCTAGTCAAATTTTAGACTAATAACAAGGCATTTTGATCAATTTGGGTAATTTGTGTGTAATGTGTTAAATCATGCTTAAGAGATAATTAACCCAAATCAAGGCCTAATTAATAATTCCATAAAAACTTGTTAAATACTTGTTTTTAGAAATGAATATTGAATATCTGCATCATCAAGTGACCTTATTTCTTGGGAAGACATCCCTAGGTCATAAATGCCACAAATATCAAGATTCATGCCCTCCATGCCTCATCAATGCCTTATATGATGCCCTCCATGCCTCTTAATTTCCCCTTCTTCCAATGTTATGATGAGGATAATTAAAAAATTAATTCCAAAAATTGAATAAATCTTTAACCACACATCTCAATCTTGAGATGGATGGTTGAGGTTGATTCTGATCAAATCCAAAAATCTGTAAATAGGAGGCCTCACACATCATTTCTAAGCTATTTTTGGTGCAAAGTTATTATACTCAAATATCTTCAAAGGACTTGATAATGCAAAGTTATAATGCCAAATTGATTCCAAGCCAAGCCAAGCCAAAGCCACAAAGTACCAAGGAGAGATGGGGCTAGCCAAGCTTCTATTGCCAAGGACTTCATGAGTACAAGCCGAGCAAGCCACTACTACAAGAATTTTGGAGCATCCAAGGAAGGTAAAAGAGGTTTAATTTACATTTTAGTTGCATTTTATTCATGTTTGTTAAATAATCTCTCCCTAGTGTCTAGGTCTAGAGATGTTATTCTATTAGTGTGTTTATTTCATTTTGTTTTCATTTTGGAACTAACACCATACTAATGATCCTCTCTTGAGTCAAATTCCTAGATCACATAATGGCATGCCCGGTGGGAATAGATGCATCACACACATGAAGAAGATCATTTTTCAACTCTAACATATTTATTTGAGCCTTTAAAACTCTTGTAAATTGATTTTCTAACTTTATATTTCTATTTTTGGTTGCCACAGTTTTACATAGTAATCGACGTTGATAAGTAATACTGATATCGATTGCTTGATTTAATTGATGTCAGTTAGCAAAACTGACATCCACTAAATCTCAATTAGCCAGAGTAACCGATGTTAGTTGTAATAACTGACGTCAATCACTGTGTTTTTCTAAATACATAGACCAGAGAGCTACTTTTACAAAGTTTATTATTTCAAGATAAAAGAAGCTTCAAAGCTAAAGGATATGCTAACAATTTTGTTGTAGGACCAAGCTTGATATTTATTTAAAACATGTTTAAATCACCTTTGCATGCTTAAAAATCAATTAGGAATCCTGTTTTGGGTATTTAACAAAGAATTTAGAAGTTTTTGGTGAATGTTTTTAAAGTTTGCAACTAAGACCAAGGGGTCAAATGAACACCACCAAATATTTCATTTTGGGCTTAAAATTGAATACACTTTTCAATTCTTGTTTGCAATAGTTGTTTAATCAAATCTTTGTTTGGCAAAAAGAGAAATTTTGTGTGTATGCTCTTCCATTTATCCCCTATAGGGAATCCTTGAAATCAAAAGTGCCATTCCTATTTCAAGTAGCCTAGTCCAAGGCTTAGAAAGAAAGTCATCTAAAGCACTCCACAAAAACTTGTCAAAGTTTGGGTGATCTTGGAAATGACCCTAAAGTCTTTCTACTTTCATGCTTTATTTATTTATGCATCTTGGCTTGTGAGGAGAAATTCATCACCTCCCACAAGTTCTTTAGGGAAGATTTGACCCAAGATTTCATCTTCTAGCATTAAATTCATTTGGCTCTTTTAGATTTTCATGCGGGACGTAGTGGCACTTTGGATATCACACTACACTAAGTGAATAACAAAATCTAGTGGTTTCAAAAAGGACTAGACCTTTTTATAACAAACCAAGTGATATAAACCCAAAATCTATGCTTTTATTTTGCATTGTTTGGTATGAAATTCATTTTGCAATTGATTCCCCTAGATTGTTCAGAATCTTGTTATATATTTGATAAATCCCCACTTGTTGTAGAAGTGTTTTTGGTGTAAGGTACACCTCAAGGTCCATGTCATAGTACGTAGTAATATCATTTGAGAGAAGGGGTGGGTGTAAAAACCCTACTATATAATGTGTATTTACTTTTGGATGAACACTTAAAATCCTCTCAAATGATGTATATTAGTCGATTCCAACAATACCAAGCAACCTTGTCAGTTTAGGGTCTAAGGGCAATTAATTAGTTGGTCTTGTCCTAGATTAATGTCTTGTTTGGAGTCAAAACTTGGTGTAAATAAATAACTCAAACCAAACACATAGTCCAAATTTTCCTTTGAACAAAGAGGCATTATGTTGTCCACATGAGATCATCAATTTTCCTTATTCAAAAGTTCATCAAAAGCTTGAGAGTTATATCATCCACTTTGGTGTAGTTATGCTACTCAATTGAGTCTAGACTTTTACCAAAGTTGTTTAAGTCCTTCACTTATAATCTAATTTTAAAATTACACCTTTACAAGTTTATAGGGTTGATGTGTTTAGTGGGTTCTCCATTTGCGCTAAACTTGAGGGAACTTAGGCTTAATTTCCAATTTGGGTTTAAGGACATTTAAGACTCATAATCATTGTCACCATTTGATAGACGTAAGCCATTTTGTGCTAAATAGTTGCACTTTAATTCTATACACCATAACATTTTGAGTCAAGAAAGTAGTGTTATGCTATCAAAATTGTAGGGAAGCATCTTTTCCTTAGAGAGTTTTTGAAACAAACCTTTTTGTCATACCTTTTTGGGAGTATAGTGTTGTTACACTGCCCAAAACATTTTGAAAATTATTTCATAAATCCTCTTGTATAGAGTTCCAAATTTGCTCCTACATTTTTAGACCAATCTAAGTGTGCTTTTATTATCTTTTGTCTAAAACCATTATACTGATCAGCTTTTTCTAGCTTGTTTGTCAAAAGAACCAAGTTTTATACCATTTTTTGTGAGAAAATAAACTATTGCTAAAAGTGCCTTTTTGTTTCATACTTTATACCTAGTTGGTCAAGTTCATGTCCAAGAATCAAATGCCTAGTATTTGTTAGAAGTTTTTCAAATCCATTAGATTAAAACTTTCATCTATTTCCAAGTCTAGCTTTTGACACCATTTGGCCAAGAGTCCTAGCACATGCCTTATTTGAGCCTAACTTTTGATGCCACATTTGTCTAAAAGACCTAGCAACCTTTAAATTTCCTAGATTAGACTGATTTGAAACACCTCAACCTTAGAGTTTGGCATTTTGATTTTTGGTCCATTTACTTGCTTACCTTTGTGTGAATAGTGAAATGTTAGATACTTCACGTTAACTTTCTTCCTCACAAACCTTTGCATAAACCTGGTGATCCTTTTGACAAATCTAGACCAAGTTGGAACATCATCTATTTAAGACATTATCCTTTTTAGAGTTTGAAGAAGTCTTTGACCTTTTGTCGTAAAGCATTGACTATGGATCCCAACATGTATTCCTACACTCGTAGTGGACTCATGTACAATCTAGGGATTAGTAATGTAGTTACATAGGAAGAAATGGTGCAAGACCCCTATGCAGATAGTATTGCTTATGAGATGGATTCTTATCCCTCTTATAATACTCAATTAGGGGCACAAAGCCAAGATTCATTGTCTAATTATTTGTCTAACACACCAACTTACACAAAATAGGACCAAGAGCAAACCATACAATACCTAGCTACAATACCTACAGTGGACAAGCTAGTTCTTTAATAGTCATACTCTACCAATACAAATTCAGCGTATCATCCATTTTTGTTTGAGTGAATTTTTTTAGAAAATAAGGATGAGATTTTGGTTAGAGCCATAGAGGTAGGGTCCAATTTTTTGGTAGACTTCCCCCATGAAAATTTACCAGGTCTAGTAAGAATTCCCCATAATATCATTTACGATCAACATGCTTCTTCTATTAATTCTATGGATCTAATCTAAATAATGTATCAAGACACTAATATATCCAATCAAGGCAAAAACATCATGGAAAATCACTTTAAATAAATGTAAATAGCATACCAAACCTACCTGAATTTAGCACGTGATTTCAATCAGATGAACATGGTGAGTAAGCCTCTTATTAAACTAGTACCTTCGATAGGAGTGTTGATAAAATTAATTGGACAAGAGAATATAAATTTTGACCCATTCATACAAATCACTTCAATAGATAACTTAATGCGTATGCTTGTTATTGAAGAAGTGTCTTCGACCTCTACACTAAATAATGAGCCAAACGTAGTGGACAATGTGTAAATAACATCCAACTTGGATCAAAGTGGTACTAATGTGCAAAAAACTAACCAACAACATGTGATTGTAGTTAATCCTATGAATAGGTAATCATACTAGGGAGTAGGAGTGTCTACACCCTAGCCTCAATTAGTTGCTTCCTCAAGTGTATAACCTATGGGATTAGGTAATCAAACCACAACCAATGTCATGCTTCAATGATAGAATGTGACGAATCTTACTCCTCCTCAAAAAGTAGCAATTAGTATTCCATAATAGCAAGCAAAACCTATTATATCAATGCAATATAAGACAAATGCATTACCACCTCAATTAGGGGAAATTCATGTTCCACCTTGCCAGGTACTAACAAACATACCTATTCAGTCACAAACTAATATGCCAATCCAAAACAAAGTAATGATGAGTCAACAACGTGCAAATATTGGTCAATGATAGATGTTTAATCTAAAACCTACTTTCACTTTCTCACAGGGATTCATGAAATAAGGAGGTCCCCATATTTCTCAAATACCTACTAGACAACTATTGGTTCAAAATATGCCACAAATCTAGGGACAAGGTCTTGGTCCACAAGTTCTCACTCAACAATAAGGTTTGAGTAGTCAGCAGCATGTCCCTTTTCAACCACAATAGGCATAGTATAGTTATATCCCTCCATCCCAACCAAAAAATCCCCCAAGTCAAACCTTTATCACCAACCTAAACTAGAACATCCCACAACCAAATGTGTAATTTCATGTACATCCTAATCCACGTATGCATATTCTTGGTCCATTCCCCAATCCAGCCAATATACCCCAATAGGTAGTTCCATCATACCTTGGTCAAAGTGTTCCACTTGTGACCTCTGAAACATATATCCAAACCCAAATTCTCCCATAAATCAATATTCCATCTAGTTTCATATCCTAGGAATTGTAACAGATGAAGGATGCAATTGTTGATATTCAAACTGGTAAACAAACTAAAAAGTTCAAATTAGATGGCATGTGTTCCTATCCATTCAACATGGAGTATTTACAAATACCATTTCCTCCAAGATACGAACCACCAAAATTTAAAAAATACAAAGGGAAAGGTGACCTTAAGGCTCATTTGACCTAATTCTTTATCGCATGTCAACCAGTAGCATATAGTGAAATATACCTTTTTCTATTGTTTCTAAGGAGCTTGTATGGACAAGCCTTGGAGTGGTTTTTGATGTTTCCTGAGAATTTATTAATAGACTTTGATGATCTTTCTAATAAAATTATGCAACACTTTTCCTATAATCTCGAGCATGAGATTTCATTAGTGGACCTAACACAAACAAAGCAAAAAGCTAGAGAGAGTTTTGCAAGTTATTTATAGCAATGGAGAGCCCTTGAAATTTGTTTCAACCACAATTTACAAGATAAAAAATTAGCCAATGTGTTTACCAAAACATTTCATAGTGAGATAGCTTACCATTTGAAACTATAATGTGCACATACTTTTAAGGAAATCATTGACAAAGGCTTGTTGATTGAGTAAGCACTCATCAATAATGGAGTCATCAAGCTAAATTCAACTAATCAAAATCAAGGTACTAATAAGGTAAATGACCAACATCAAAATCAAATGTAAGCATCATAATAGGCATAGGCTAATAACCATGAAAGACTGAAGTAATTCAACCACAATAAGAATGTTGTGGGAAATGGAGTAACCAAATCCTGTCATGTGAAAATGGTGAAAAAGTCATCTACACGACCTTTTCAACTTAATCCTACATAGTAACGTCTCCAACTAATGCTGCAAGCACAACATCCAAAAATTACATAACAAGTACAATAACTGTTACCATTGCAAACCCCTCCTCCTAGAAGAACTGTGCCTTTACATCATAATTTTAGTGACCTAGGAGAACCTATTGAGTTTATATTATGCAAGTTTTCTATTGATAATCTAATCAATTGGCCTATACCAAATCATTTTCCACAAGGCATTCCTTATCCTAATTCATACCATGAAAATGAATTTTGTGACTATCATCAGGTCAACGGACATAATCTACGAAGAGGTGTCTAAATCAAGCATTTAATTGAGAATGTGTTAGAGAATGGGGAGATAAAATTGGATAATGGTGCTTCCACTTCAAATCAAAATCTTGGTATCTATCAAAACCCATTTCCCTAACATAAAAATCAATAGCAATAAAATAATCAACAATAACAATAATGGCCAGTGTAGCAGTAAAATCAATAATATCAAAATCAAAGGCCAAACCAACATAATCAACAAAATTAGTAGTAGAACCCACAATGATAGAATAATGGATAAACCAAGGTCAAAATAGTAACAATCGACAAACCTACCATGCATTTGTACATGACTACAATAGGGTTATAGGTCATATTGTAGGGGGTAGCGTTAATACCATCTCCATTAATCCTAGACCAAACACTAATTAGCCTAGACCATTGCTAAACAATAATATTCAATCAAATCACATGGATAATCCTTCTTTAACCTAGGAGTGCATATAGGTAAAACAAAAAACTAGGAGTTCCCCTTTTGGATCTTATAACGACAAGTCATTCTTGCCACATGACCACATGTAAGTGCATCAACAATCGAGACTTGTCCTATCTGGTCCCACACCATTCCCAACATCAGTTAGCAACAATGGTCTAGTATTTAATCTTGATTTTGCAATCATAACTCAAAGGTCAAATATTACTATCTTAAGCCCACAACCATCTACCACTTTACTTATCATCCAACCAACCATTCAGCCCTATAATAAACCATTTACTACTGACCAAGATAAGAAGTTTTATATTGTGGAACAATTACAGAAGACACCATCACAAATTTCTATTTTAGATTTAATACAAACATCAATAATCCACAAGAACATATTGAATGAGTTTTTGACCCAATCCACTGTTGTTAGTGACATATCCCCTGATAAATTTCAAGCTTTGGTTTGACACCTAGCTCTAGCCCAACAAGTCACATTCAATCAAAGTGATATGTCTTCCCTTGGACCGATCCATAATAACCCATTATACATAGAAGTTTGTATCAGATACCATAAAGTGAAATGGATCTAACCTCAACATAGTGTCTCTAAAGCTCATCAAGATTCTTGGGTACATAATGGTAGATCTCCAATCCAAAACAATAACTATCAAAGCCTATGATAATCAAGAAAGAGAATCATAAGGCACCATCAATTTGCCAGTTATCATTGGGCCTTTGACCCATGATACATTTTGCCATGTGCTTGACTTGAGTTATCACACAATATGCTTCTAGGCAAGCCTGGGTTGCATGAAATTTGTGTAGTCCCATCAACACTAAACCAATGTATCAAGCTTTCCCACTCAGGGATGGAAGTGAATATTCTAGGATATTTACACCTATATGAGCACTATAAACATCTTGAGGCTGAATTTCAAAGCTATAATTATCAGTACTTTATGAATCCAAGTTCCAATCAGGATAAAATATAAGTTATACTTATTGATCATTCATCAGATAATTACATAGATCCTAATACCTTGGATTCCCTTTCCCACATGCCACCTCCTAAAGCTTCTAATCATTTCACCATTCCAAATAATGGATTGGGAGAGTATGTGACCCATGATACATTTCACATTGCCAATCTTCCTCAAAATGTAAAAACCTTTGGGTGACTTAAAGTCACCCCACATATGCATTAGCAACAAAAGAATAAAGATAAGGGACATGTCACATTTGTACAAGCATCTGACCTAGGACTTGGCCCTCTTGAAGGGGATGACTCATGGTTATACAATAAAAACCAAGCTGATTGTTATAAAAGTGTAAAGTATCCTATTCCTAAAAGGATCATGGAGCATCACAATTATGAAGGAAGAGGCCTTAGACTAAAATAACAAAGAACCATCGAGCTAATGTCCATGACTAAGTATGAAATACCTTATGGACTTGCATTTAAACCACCTAGGGGTGACCCCACATATCTTATTTAAACTCCATCACTAGCAACTAGTGATGATGATGCCGACAATGAAGTATAGTCTGATCATAGCCTTACCTTTGATGACCTAGCAAAAACCAACCTGTTTGATAACAATGTCATTTGTATCCTTACCCTAGCCATTCATCGAAACCCATTTCCATTATATTATCCCCAACTAATAGATTGGGACCAAAAAGAATCCAATCTGATGATTGATGAGTTATAGAATGATGAGGCATTCTATGATTTCTTAGGCCTTAGAGATAATGTTCCATTGGGAGATCACCAATCAAGATTCTTAATCACATTGGATCCTATCACTTATTTTGGATAATGAGTGAACACCCTTAGCCAAAAACAAATAAGTAAAACATTGAGGTCCCAAAGTGAAAACTCTTTGAGGCATTTTCTGACTAGGGAAAAAGTAAAGATAAAGGCCAGTCTAGTGGTGAAAACCTATTTCAGGCACCATTAGATGGGGGTATTCATTCTTCTTCAAATTTAGACTAGAAGACCACCAATGATGAACTTACCTATGGATCTGAGTTTAGTTTTGAGAAATAACAAGTATTTTATCAAATTCTCCAAAAAAAATTGACTATTTTTATCACATGGCCAGATCTTCCATTAGGAGACTCAGATTCATCATGCCTAGGAAAAATTGAAGATTAAGTCCTAAAAAAAGACCTCGACATAATTCAATAGTTCAAGTCACTACCCACTCTCCTAGAGGATGGTTTGACCCTTCTAGTCAAAGATATAATAGAGGTAAATATCGAGACTTCTTCAGACTTGAAATAGATAAAATTAGGAGCATCCCTCACTGCGGAGGAATGTGACATCTTTGCAGATCTATTGAGAGAGTTTATGGATATATTTTCATGGGCTTATTCTGACATGCCAGGTTTAGACTCCACCTTAGTTCTACACCACATTGTGGTTAATCCTGATGCTAAATTGATAGAACAAAAGCTATGTAAGATGCATCCTCACATTGTTGTATTGATAAAAAAAGAGTTGGAAAAACTCTTAGAAGTAGGATGTCTCTGATCCATTGACTACTCTGAATGGATTTATAATGTAATACCTATTATCAAAGACCCTGAAGGGATCAAAATTTGTACTGATTTTTGAGACATCAACAAATCTTATCCTAAATATGATTTTATCTTGCTTAATATTGGCATGATCATCGATTTTATGATAGGTTATGAATTTATTTCACTCATGGATGGATTTTCAAGATATAATTAGATCAGAATAGCACTAGAAGACCAACATAAAATAGTGTTCACCACTCCATGGGGAACATTTTGTTATCAAGTGATGTCATTTGGACTTAAGAATGCTAGAGCTACATATCAAAGGGCCATGACTATCATATTCCATGATATGATTCATGATATTATTGAAGACTATATCGATGACATATTAGGAAAATCCAAAACTAGGGATAACCATCTAGTAGTTCTATGTAAGATATTTGAAAGATTATAAGAGTAAAAAGTTAGACTAAATCCAAAGAAATATGTGTTCAGTGTAACTTTAGGCAAACTAATTGGCTTCATTGTCTCTCATATAGGTGTTAAAGTTGATCTAGCTAAAGTCCATGCTATAACCGAGATGCCACCACCAACTAATTTAAATCAACTCCATAGTTGTTAGGGTAAGATCCAGTCCATTTGATGCTTCATCTCTTAGCAAATAATTTTGATCCATTTACACACCTTTTGAACAAGGGAGTTACGTTTCATTAGGATGATCACTATTTAACAACTTTTTAATAACTTAAAGACTATCTTGTTAATTTGTCTATTTTATTATCTCCTATGCTAGGAAAGCCATTCTTCTTATACCTATTAGCTACCGACCATGCTCTAGAGGCACTCTTAGCTTAGCATGATGACAATGGAAAGGAGCATGTTGTGTACAACCTAAGCCATACCTTGGTCACATATGAACATAACTATGTACCTATTGAAAAGGCTTATCTATCCATGGTCTTTGCAACTCAAAAATTGTGCCATTACATGTTGAATAATAAGACCGTAATCATTTCAAAAGTAGATCTGCTCAAGTATCTACTATATAAAATATCTTTGCAAGGTAGAACGGCTAAATGGGTCATGCTTCTCAGTGAGTTTGACATAGAGTATGTCAATAAGAAGGCAATTAATGGACAAGTTCTACCAGATCAACTTGCTAAAGCACCTCTCATAGACACACAACCACTCAGATTTCAATTTCTTAATGAATCCATCATGATCATCATTGACACACCCCTTGAGGAGTAGTCTTGGAAATTATATTTTGATGGTTTATTCACTACACGTGGATCAGGGGTAGGCCTATTGTTTATTACACCATAGGGGGATCTAATCCCAAAATCCTTTAGAACTATTTTTCCTTGTACAAACAACATGGTCGAGTATGAAGCACTTGTTGTAGGATTTTGACAAGTAGTGCATTGGGATATATCTCATCTTTTAATTTATGGTGATTCTCAGTTAATAATCAATTAGGTCACAGATCATTTTTAGACCAAAGCTGACAAGTTGGTTCCATATAAAGCCATGGTTGACATCTTAAACAAAAAATTGCCAATATTCAATTTGAACACATACCAAGGGTTAGTAACAGACCTATAAATGCCATGACTACTATTGGTTCTCTGATTTGACAAATAGATAAAGCTAGAGAGTATTAGTTCTTCATCAAGAATTTTTTAGCACCAGCTCACGAACCTTCAACCATTGCCATGATTTGTGATATTGTTGGTGCTAATTCTATCTAGTTCTCGGACCTTTATAACTAACTTCATGACCAAGTTCTACCACCTAACCTCTCTCAAAAACAAACCAAAGCCTTCATTCATCATTCCACTCATTATAATTTGCTAAGATCCACCCTTTATCACCATATTTTTGATGAAAATCTGCTTCATTGTTTAACTTCAATAGAGTCTATGATATCATTAAGGAGTATGTGGAACCTATTATAATGGGGTAGTCCTGTACAAAATACTTGTACGTACTAGTTATTATTAGCCCACTATATATGTAGATGCTACTACATATGTAAAAATGTGTGACAAATGTTAATGGCATGCTAATCTGATTCATGCCCCAATAAAAACTTTGAAATTGATGCTGACACCATGGCCATTTTCTACATGGGGACTTGAATTCATTGGGAAGATTAACCCCACTTCATTTTACAAACATAAACATATCCTTACCACTACTAAATATTTCACTAAGTGGGTTGAAGCTATACCCCTCACTTATGTGACTAGAAATCAAATTTCTAAATTCATTTTCAACCATCTCATTTGTCGTTATAGTATCCCCTCTGACATTATATCTGATAATGGAAGATCATTCAAAAACAAAGATGTAGAATAGATATGTACTAAATACATCACACAACATTTTTTTATAACATATTACCCTCAAGGTAATGGTCAGGCTGAGGCATCCAACAAAACCCTTGTCAATATTCTCAAAAAGATTGTCAATAATGCCGATCATGATTGTCACTTCCAGATATTCCTTTCCCTTTGGACATATCATACCAATCATCATACCCCTACAGGAGTCACTCCATACTCACTTGTTTATGGTACCAAAGTCATCCTTCTCATTGATGTCAAGTTACCTTCACTATGCATATCTTTTAAGCATGTCCTATATGATCATGACTATTGAGTAGCTCGCCTATAAGTGCTAAATCTACTTGATGAAAAATGCATAGCTATGCTCAACAATATTCAAGCATATCAGAACTGACTTAAAGGCCACTATAATCAACATGTTAATCATAGAACATTTAAACTTGGTGATCTTGTTCTTAAAGAAAACTAAAAGAATACCAGAGCTGAGAAGAAACATAAAGGGAAATTCAAACCAAACTAGATAGGGCCTTTCATCATCACTATAGATTATAGATCAGGAGCATATAGGCTTTATACACTAGATAGAGATGAAATTTTGGAGCTGATGAATATTATTCATCTTATGTGGTACTATGTTTGAGTGCTAAGGTGTATTGTCTATAAGGACCATTTTAGTTATGTCATTTTGCCACTATTCTTCTTTATACAAATACCATCCTTATCCACCTCTTTATTGTCTCCACTTTTTGCCTCCATCCTACCAACCTAGTGTGTTCTAAAAACCTAGCTCATTTGACCTTGGTCTTTTTTGTCATTCATTATATAGTTTTAACATCGAGGTATCTGATCAGTTCATTAGTTAGTTTAAGTACTTCAAACAAAGATCATATTTTGGGATAGTGTGATAGAAGTTTTAGCATTTTCATCCTTCATTTGTTTATCCTTTCTTATCACCAATCTTGCTACTAATTATAACCACCTTTGGGAAAATTAATGCCATTTATCTATGTCATTATGTCCTATTTATAACTACCTATGGGAAAACTAGGGGCAATACTAAGCCTTGACATACCAACTTGCCATTTCCAATGCCAGGTTGTGCCTTTTTACTAACTATCCCTATTTTGTTTGAATTGGCTACTACACTAGTCAAATTATTCCACTGAAATGGTAAAACTATAGTGACTTGAGGTTCTATTCTAGGAATATATAGGCAACACTCGATACTTGTTGAGGTCAGCTTAGTCACCATTTCCATCACTCTCTCACAATTTTATGATCAACCTAAGCTATGCTCTCACCATTTTGTGAGCTTGAACCATTTAGTGTCTCATCATTCTTGATCGAGTTGAGATACTTCAAACAATTCCAAAAACATTCAAAAAATTGTTAGAAAAGAACAAAAACATTGACCACTTCTTCACCTTAAAGATTTTGGGAACCCTTACTAAGTTACAATAAAATCACTTGTCATTTAGTTTCCCCATCTTTTTTGGCCTTTTTCTCTCGTGTACTTGTCATTTTACAAGACCATTCCTCTTCTTCTATCACATGCATTCTATTTGTTTTCCTTAGTTATCACATTCTTTCCATTCCCTAGGAGAACTACATTTGTCCTGAAGTTTTCTATTGGATATTACATCCATGAAACTATGTAGGTAGTGTCCACTTGCCTAGTGCATATGGAGATAACTCGGCCACCCCCTTGTTTTTCTTCTATTCCCCCATTTTGTTCATTTTTTAAGTTATTGCCTATTTTTTAGGGGCATTGTTAATGGGATTTATTTGTTTGTTTATTTATTGTTTTGTTTGTGTGCCTATTTATTTGATTTCAAAACTATTGACTTGATTCAATTTATTTGTGTTCATTAGGTTATTCCTTTTCCACACTTACACTTGAATCCATCCATATTCATATGTTTACATTGTCATCATGGTTTCTATCATTAGTGCATTGTTTTCTATTGAGTATTGGATTATAGGAGTCAGTCCTCATGATTTTATATCATGATGCCTACCGATACATGCTACAACAAACCTCAGCTTCAAGAAGTCTATTTAGTAATGGTGACATATCTTTAACACCGACATCTTGATTCCACTCCCAATCATATCCCAAATAGAGTAATTGATCATGAAAGAATTTTAACATTTATTAATTTGGATGAGTATCTCCCTACTATTAGGTTATTCCAATTCATCATTACCCTTTGTGTTAAGTTATCATCATCCTCAACCAATTTTATCATGTTTTCCATAATTGAGGTCTAATGATTATAATCACCTATGGGCAAATAATTGTACACTGTCCTACCTGCATTTCTCAATAATTATAACCACCTTTGGGTAAATCATTATGTTATCACCACTTTAATTTTTTTGCCTATACAAGGGCATGTTATTATCTTGTTTGTCTATCCTAACTTAGGCAACTCTATTTCTCAATGATTATAACCACCTTTAGGTAAATCATTGTGTTATCATACCACATTGCCACTATCAAGGTACAATCCTTATAACCATCTTTGGGAAAACCATTGCACACCATCCCACTTGCATTCTCAATGATTTTGACTACTTTTCTAGTATCATTGTGTTTGCACCCTGTCATCTTTCCTCTCTTTGGTCCCGTCATTTCACTTCTTTCTTTTTGAGGGACTACTTATCGACCTACTTGTGCCAACCCTTCCCTTGAGGGGGAATCATATAGTTAGTTTATCATCATTGCAGTTGTAAGCATACACGACCTTTTCATTTTTTGAGAAGATGTTACTATGCTTATATCTTGTAATGCCTTCCTAAATAGGGGTAAACTATAGACACCTAAATCTAGACATCGATAACCTCTAATTAGGGTTTTGGCCAATTTCTACCCAAAATGAACAATTTGGCTTAAAAACACTAAAACATGCTAAATGATGTGAAGCTAACATATTCAAGTGCTAATTTTGGCTAGGGTATCCCTAAATGGGGTAATACAATTTATGGTCCAACTAATTTTGATCAGATCATTCTGAATCAAAATGCCAATTTTGCATCCAAGTGCTCTAGATTGATCTTTCCTATCAAATATTCTACACAGTACATGTGCCTTTGTTATTTATTTATTTTTAAATCCTAAATGGGAATACATTTTCAACGTATCTAATAGTGACTTTCAATTCCAATCCAGTCAAATTTTGGACTAATAACAAGGCATTCTGATCAATTTGGGTAATTTGTGCATAATGTGCTTTATCATGCTTAAGAGCTCCCAAATGAGGCCTAATTAATAATTCCATGGAAACTTGTTAAATAATTGTTTTTAGAAATGAATATTGAATATCTACATCATCAAGTGACCTTATTTCTTGGGAACACATCCTTAGGCCATAAATGTCACAAATATCAAGATTCATGCCCTCCATGCCTCATCAATGCCTTCCATGATGCCCTCCATACCTCTTAATTATCCCTTTTTCCAATGTCATGATGAAGATAATTACAAACTTAATTCCAAAAATTAAATTAATCCTCAACCACACATCTCAATCTTGAGATGGATGGTTGGGGTTGATTCTGATCAAATCCAAAAATCTATAAATAGGAGGCCTCAAAACATCATTTCTAAGCTATTTTTGGTGTAAATCTATTATGTTCAAATATCTTCAAAGGACTTGATAATTCAAAGTTATAATTCCAAATTGATTCCAAGCCAAGCCAAGCCAAAGCCACAAGGTGCCAAGGAGAGATGGAGGTGGCCAAGCTTCCACTGCTAAGGACTTCATGAGTACAAGCCAAGAAAGACACTACTACAAGAATTTTGGAGCATCCAAGGTAAAAGAGGTTTATTTGGCATTTTATTTGTGTGTTTTATTCATGTTTGTTAACTAAGCTCTCCCCAATGTCTAGGCCTAGAGATGTTATGCTATTAATGTATTTATTTCATTTTGGAACTAACACCATACTAAACATCCTCTCTTGAGTCAAATTCCTAGATCACAACCATTGATAGTTAGCCTAACCACCAATGATTAGGTCTTTAATTCCTCACCTTCTTAACACATCACCAGTTATGTGTGAGATAATGAGGGACAATTTAATAAGTTTTTATTATGTGGTACTAACAAACTTACAAGCATCATGATCAACAACCTCACTCTCTAGGGAACCTTCTACCCTCCATCTCTCTTTGACTATAAAAGGAGGGGAGTTAGAGGTGAAATGGATCCATGTTCAAGATATCAAATATTTTTGCACAGAGGTATCCAAGTCTTTTAGCATCCAGTCTTCCTTCAACAACTCAAAAACAATGAAAGAAACCCAAACCTCTACCAAATTGTTTTTTGAGGCCAAAGTACTATCTTTTTGGTAAAATTTCTCTAGCCTTAAAACCATCAACCATCAACCTACTATCAAGCTACAAGTTATTCTTTCCTAGCCAAAGAGGATTTCTCCATCTTTGTCTAGATTACGTACACATCACCAACTAGGTATTTCTACCATACCTTTATTAATAGTTTCTTATCTTTTTCAAAAATGAATAAATAAGCAAAAATTAAGAGAAACATTTTGGCATGCCTAGTGGGACCTAGCATCACCTAGGTGCCCTTTCTTTCTTCCTTTATTCTATGCTCATCAAATAAAATCTAAAATTTATTTTGGCATAAAATAAACCCTTCGCATACATTGATTACCTGTTTGTTTTAGTTCATCTAGTAACTTAAAAGCAAAGTAATTAATCATAGTTTCACTCTTGTATCACACACTTATCCAAACCACATAATCAATCAACACATCAAATGAAACTTGAGCCAAATCATGACTAGGATTCCATCACCTATCGGTAAATATTACCCTTTCTCAGTAATATTACTTAGAGGTTATTACCAAGGGGAGAACCAAATCTGCTCTCTAGTTGAGTATAAACTCTAAAATTCAATTTATCTTGGCTAAGCACTTGACACCCTTATCGTTGTGGTGTATGAAGTGAGGAGGTAGGCCTCAATACCAACCCACATACTAAAGATCAATATAGATTCTCTCTTGAGCACCTAAACACAACCTGAAACCAACCTTAGATTTCCTCTTTAGTACCTGATCTACAAGCCAAATTTATTCTTCACACTTTTTAAGGCATAAGCCAAAAGTGATCTTAAAATAATCTTAAATTTAAATTCACTTTTAGTGTATGTTTGGACTGCCTTGAGTTTTTTTCTTTTGCTTGATTTTTGTTTGAGGTGCGAATTCTCATAATTTCTTTTTTATTCTCTCACATGTTGTTTACTAGATAGCAATTGAGAAATCAAACCAACCAAGGACCACCTTCCTCTTCTTCCTCCTCCTCTATGGATTATACTTCAGATGTTGAGGGTTATCCTCCTCATTCTCCTCCTCTTACCATGCCATGGATAATTATTGAGGGTTATGCATATTTTATCACATTTTTTGATAACAACCCCACAACCCTCCAACATTATCTTAACACCATAGCTTACTATCCAACTACTACTTTAGTTCCTCCCATAGATCCACCTTTTGGTATACCTCCCCCTCTTATGGTTGGTATTACTTATACCCAACCTTTGATCACCAAAGCTTCTTCTTCTACCAATATCCCATCCACTACCACCACCAAAACCCAATCTAACATTCCAACCTATAACCAAACCCCACCTACACCAACCAACACCTCTAATGTAGGGGCAACCTTACCTCTTGTTACCTATACCCCACATACCATGGGGATATCTTATACCCCTATTTACACCATTCTTCTTATCACTACCAACAAACCAATCTCTACCCCTCTTCAAAATTTAGTACTTTCCATACCTCCTACCCTTCCACCCATTAGCACAAGGGTCACCACTTAACCTCAACCTACTATTTCAGCTATACCTCCAAACTAGCCTTTTTTAATCCTTTAATAAACACCCATGACATCTTACTAATATGTTCCTAATCCACAAATATACATACCACCATCTACCCAATCTTTTATACCCATGTACCAATATGGGGCATCATCCTAACCTTCCATAACCACATACCAATATGTGGCACTTTCCCAACCACCTACCTCTTATCCATACATTTTAGCCACCCATCCTCAACCAAACCTACGACCCAACTATGGAGTTCCTGATAAGATATTGATATTCAATATATGCAAAAATACCCTTAAGGTAGGGAAACACCATATAATACTCCTTTAGGAAGGGATAACTCCACAATGTCTCTTTGAGGGGACAACCTCCAATATCCTCTTATAATAGAAGACTCAATGCTTACCTGATATCTTTACCATGATAATCATCTCCTATATATATACATCTATCTAACCCATGGATGGGTAACCTCCTAATTCCAATGTAGGCTGACCATTACCCAATGTATGAATTCCACAAGTTACTCTATTATCCTAATATATTGTACCCATATAACTAACTAAGGGGATGTGTGGCACATGTCAGCATCTCCATCAACCCATATACAATAATATATCATATCCCTAGGTACATAGAATTACTTCCCTCTTTGACATGTTTTGTCCCTGAAACATAGGAAGAAACCAAATAATGAGTGTGCTTTAAATCATGGCACACTTGTCTCCAATCTTGATCATCTAGCCATCCAAATGTGATCTTGGCAGGTGATAGCTCTCCAAGATTGTTTCCAAATTCCCTTGTGCTCCTCTGATTTTGTTCATGATCATAATTATATTGCTTTGGTGTCCCAGCATAATTACTCCTCTTTTTATTCCATGTACTATATTCCACCGTGCTTCTCTGATTCCAACCATGACCATAGTAGGTATTATTCCATGCATAGTCATAATGATTTCCCCATTCATTCCATGTGCCATAGTATTTTCTCTTTGGATTCGATGCATATCCATAATGATTGGAAATTTTATTTCCTTTATAGACAAAATGATTGTTATTATGACACTTCCTCACCTGGTTCCATGATTGTTTCCTCTCATGATGATGTGGGTGTCTATATACCTCAACCTTTTCCAATACTTTGACCTTATCCACCTTTGTTTCTACCTCTTCCACCTTTTCCTTCTTTGTCTCTTGAGTAGATGAAGTGTTCATTTGTAGTGTGTCTTTATCTATATCATCTAAATCTTTATCATGATCTTCATCACCTATTTTAATGTCATCCTCATGATCTACCTGGATTGTTATTGGTGCCTTTTTCACTATGATATCTTGTAAAGTGATATTCTTTTTCTTATACCAAAACTTCATGAACTTTTTATGAACATTAATTTTCATTGTTCCCAAAGTCTCTAACCATGGATATCCAAGAACTATATCCACATCATCCATATCCAAAGCATAAAAATCTGAATGCAAAACATATTTTTCCATAATGAGCTTTAGATCTTCAAACATTGAAATATTCTTACCATCTACTTGAACCTCTTTGATATTATTTTCTTGAACATGTAGATGCTTGGACACATTCATGTTGATGAAGCTATACTTACTGGTAGGGTTTATGGACACAATAACCCTTTTTTTTTGAATGCATCCATGAAATTGAAAAATTGACTCAAATTTCTTTGGAGCCAAATAATTTGAAACTTTATCATCCAATTATTTTTCTTCTTCTTCTTCTTTTAATGATTCTTCTATTTCTTCTTCTTTTTTTGCTTCTTCTTCTTCTACTACTGCTTCTTCTTTTGCTACTTCTTGTTTTATAACCCAATGATCTAAAAAGATTTGTTCCATTTCTTTCCATGAAGAAAACCTTTCTGTACAGCTCAATTAATCAAACCAATGTAGTGCAGGCCTAGACAAAATGGAAGTAATCATCTTTGCCCAAATTTTTTTGCAAAATGATTCTCCAAAAGGAGCCACCACTCTCTAGCATCAATATCATCTTCCAATGAAAATGTTTGCAAATCCATGATCCACAAAAAAAAATTAAGGTTCATGAAACCCTAAAATGTCAAAACTGATCCATAAAATCACAAAAACTCACATTAAACAACTGAAAAAATTTTGAACTTCTATTATATCTGCTTACATCTCTAGTAAAAATTTCAAATAAAATTTGTTATATTTTAGAATATATAGCAAAATTATTATAAACCCTAAAATATCAATAACTCCCTCAAAACGAATCAAAAAATCTCTATTTCTTTATTGTGACTTATTTGAAATATTATTCATATCCATTAAAAAATTTGTGGAAAAATTCACAACCAATAAAAAGTTATTAACGATTCAAAAAAACTAGGGTTTCGCTCCACAAACTGCCCAAATCGAAGCTCTGATATCACTTGATATGGTATTGATATTAAATATATGCAAAAATACCCTTAAGGTAGGGAAACACCATATAATACTCCTTTAGGAAGGAATAACTCCATAATGTCTCTTTGAGGGGACAACCTCCAATATCCTCTTACAATAAAAGACTCAATGCTTACCTGATATCTTTACCATGATAATCATCTCCTATATATATACATCTATCGAACCCATGGATGGGTAACCTCCTAATTCTAATGTAGGCTAACCATTACCCAATGTATTACTTCCACAAGTTACTCTATTATCCTAATATAATGTTCTCATATAACTAACTAAGGGGATGTGTGCCACATGTCAGCATCTCCATCAACCAATATACAATAATATATCATATCCCTAGGTACATAGTGTTGGTTGAATATTTTGTCAATCAACGTATTGATAAACAAAATAGGTATGACCAACCAAAGTAGGAAGATTAGTCATCCAAATGTGTAGGTTTACCACATCAAAAGGAGACAGATATCTCCTCTCATCAAGGGGAGGTTCCTTATAGATAGGCTATATATATATATATATATATATATGTATATATATCTCTGTGTGTGCGTATATATATGTGTATGTGTGTGTGTGTGTGTGTGTGTGTGTGTGTGTGTGTGTGTGTGTGTGTGTGTGTAAACAAAAAATAATACTCAAGGGTAGGACAAACCATCCATCTCTCTTTCTTCGAAGATGATGTGTGCGGATCAAAGGAGAAACTCAAGGAAAATTACAGAAAGCACTCCTTTTCTTTTAGAAGTACTATTCAACAAGCCACAAGAATACTCTAGGTAGTAACAACAAAATGTAGTAAAGGATGTAATAACCAACAAATCGAGATGCAGCACAAAGTCTTCACTTGGATTGCCCAAGAGTAAGATACGAAGGACAATGAGGGCACAAAGCCACCCCAAGGTCCTTTACACAGAAATGAAAAGAAAACACACTAAAGGCAATTATGGGGGCACAAAGTCTCTCCACAGTTGACTCTTTAGGACACCTTCTTGACTGTTGTCACTAATTTTTCTTGTTGAATTAAAGGAACAAAAGATATATTAAGGAAAAAGACATAAGAACAGTTTCCTCAAAATAAAGATATTACAGCACAAAGTTTGAAAAATCACTTGCTTTCTTATTCCAATAACAAATTATGATAAACAAACTGAGTTCAAAGTCTCAGAAGTGCCTTTCAATTTGGGCAGAGTTTCATTTTGATTGTCAAAAAGAGATCCATTTACAATAGAAGAGAGTCCCTTATATAGCCACTTCAAGAAGGACTCGGGAACAATAACACATCATGTTGCGTTGGAATCTATTACTAGGTCAAGATGGAACTTAGGGGTGTTTTACCCATTTGATTTTATCAATGCAGGGAAATAAGTCATGCTTATTGAAAGTTTGCAACTTTCAATGTCCACCTGGCGATCTGATCTTACTTTCATCATTCCTCCTTTTTTGGTTAATTGAATTGGGTCTTGGATTCAGCTTGCTATTCTGTTCCTTTACTTTTTACTAGTTTTGGCCTTGAAGTCTGTGAATGCATTTTAGTCTGTAGGTTCAAAGGATCAATGGCTATTTTGTTGTCTTGAATTTGAGAAATGACTCACTTTAGGTTGAAAAGAGCTTCCTAAAAGGGTATCTACCCTTCAGGTAGTCTTTGAATGGCATTCGGGCTTCTTCATGCGACCCTTCAGCTTCAGGGAAGTATTCTTCAAATTGGCAGTCAAAAGTCCCCCGTAAGGGCACTTGCCCTTCGGGGTCCTTCAGTGGCCTTTTACAAATTCCCATGGGTATTTTCCCCGGGCTTTTCCCCGAGCAAATTCTCGCAGACAAATTATCTGAGGAAATTTCCCATAGACAAAAAGTCCACAAAAATTGTTTCGTTTGTCATATACGTGAATTCCTTTGAGATTTACTCCCATGACTTCTCAGAATTATTTTAGACTTTTTATCTAAAGGAATTCCTTTGGATAAAAAGTCTGAAGGAATTATGCCTTAGACTTGCCTTAGTTCATAGTTTTCTATAACCTTGAAAGAGTTCATAGATTTAAGCCTGCAGAGTCTGTAGATTCAATCTTATAGAGTCTGTAGATTTAAGCCTGTAGAGTTTGTAGATTTTTGAGAAGCTTGAAAATTAAGGAATTTGAATGCCCAAGACAAATTTTGAAAAGGGAAGAGACAATTTTGGTCTGTAAGACCAAAATAGTTCAAATGTTGTCCCAAAAATGAGTGATATTTTTGGGAGACAATAGCTAGCTCCGATTGGGAAACTTCTATCAATTGAAAAAATAATTGAAAGGAGTAGAATCCATAATCTCTAGTGTCTTCATGTGTACCATTGGGCTATGGATTCATGCTACCCAAGAATGGAAGATATCAAAAAGGAAACAAACAAAGCAAAACAAAATTAAAAACTATACAAATATACATATGTATAGATGGAATGATCTGATACTTCAAGAATTGAAGTATTTTAGATGCTACTTCTTGGGAGACAGTGAAAATAGTGCTCTATTCTGATAAACCAGAAAGAAGACATTTTGCCCCCAGAAATAGTGATAGGCAAATGGATTTCTCCACTAGGAAACCAATTTTCTACATCTTCCCCTTGGCTTTTTTCTTCTTCTTGTCCCATGGCAGGATGTGGTCTTTAAAGTGGAAACCATAACTCCTTACTCTCTTGGTGAAGGATTTCCTTTGCCTAATTTTGATTTGTAGTAGCATGATCTATTACTATAATTGGTTATTCTTCTAGTTTAGTCCAGCATATGATTGGATTGTCCATATCAAACTCTTGACAAATTATCAGCTTAGCATCTCTTTTGATGTGAAAGAGTTTGACTTCTTCATCTTGAACACTCTTCAATCTGGACAATAGAGATTTGCATCCAACAGTGTTTTTGGTGTTGCTGACTTACAATTTGCATGAAGGAAGAATATCTCCTTGAGGAGATATCAACAGAGTCCCAATTCTATCAGTGGTGGAAGAATTGTTGTCATCATTAGAAGCTGATCTCCTATCAGATTTCTCTTCATTAGAGATGGAAAATCCTTCCTTGTTTATACTACACCCTACCAATTCTCCTGAAGTCTTGTTTGGATCAATTCCTAGATTGTCAACTATAGGAATTTCATTTGTAGAAACATGAACATCCTCTGTGGTAAAGAAATAATTATCCCTACTTGAAGGCTCAAACAAAATTTATGCTGCAGGGGCTGATGTTTGGATGACCACATATTTTGCCTCCTATTTAGGGAGCAATCTCTTAATCACACCTTGGACAAGGATCCTTGCCTTAGATAGGTCCATGATTATTTCTCCTCCCATGTCCTTGCAGAAATTTTGTCCAAGCAAAATGCCATAGGATGTTGGAACGTCAGCCACCAAAATAGTCATCTTGATTCTCTTGTCTAGAAAGGCTATTAATGCAAATTGGGCATCTTTAATTTGCCCCAACAATGGTACTTACTTGTTCTCCATGAAGAAACATCTCCTAAATGTCTTGGTCAGTGTGAGATCCAGAGACTCAGTTACTTTAGCAGGCATGACATTGTCAGATGCCCTAGAATCAATGATGCAATTATTGAGCTGATAACCATTTATCAATAAAAAAACATAGAAAGGTTCTATTTTCCCATGGGCAATTGGAGGAGTAATAACAAGATTATTTGGAATGGGCATATTCTTTAGAGAATCAAGAATTATCTTTTTAGCTTTTTACCCTATAGGAATGGTTTGGTTCTTGATACATTGGACCAACTTATCCAATTGATCAGGATTAGACTACAAGTATTCAAATTTAGACATTTGTATTTTTGTCTTTTTGACATGATCAATTATGTCAAATCGTTGAATTAGACTAGGAATAGAGGAAAGCGTTTCAACCTTTTGTGTTTTAAGAGGGATGGGAGGAGGGCTGGTTTGTGAAATGGGAGTTGAAGGTGAAGGTGAAATTGATGTACTTACATTTTGAGTGATCACTAGATCCTTTGACTTAAAAGGAAGAGGGGTTCCATGCTTAGCAATCATAACTGTTGGTTGAGGTTGCTCCTCTATCTTCCCTTTATCAGCTTGTTGGACTGATTAGTTCTTGGATCTGGTAAACACTACATATGATCCATCAATAGCTTCTCCTTTACTTCTGGGTTCATCTTGGTAGTTCAAGAAACCAATGTGGGATTCACTAGCTAATTCTTCTTGATCCTCTGTGAAGAGATTAGCATCATTTTCTTGATTCAATTTAGGCTGGAAAGAGAACTCAAATTTTGTTTCAAGATATCCCACTACTGAATTGGTTGGAGGAGCTTTTAGGATAAGTTTCCCTTTTGGAGGAGGAATGCAATTCTATTTCCCTTAATTCCTGGTAGCATTGCCCTAATATGACTGATTTGGGAATGTCCTTCTTGGCATATCTCTGTATGGAGCAGAAGACATTTCTTGTGCCATTTACTTTTTCAAGGCTAGCACTTCATTTGCCAGCTTTTGTACCATTAGATTAGTGGTGCTTATAGATGCATATTCAGAAGATGATGGTCTATTTCTATTTGGATCTCTTCTTATCTTCCCTACTAAGATGAGATCATCTTCTACCTTAGTGGCCAATAGTTGGGTTGCAGCAAGATCTATTTGACCAACACATCTCAAAAGAAAACTTACTTCAGGTAGCTGAGAATTAACGAAAAAGCATTTGAGATTCTCAGCTGTAGGTCGAGAAATTACAAGGATTTTATTTCTCAATTTGTCAAATTTGGCTATGAATTCCCTCATTGGTTCATTAGGCTCTTTCTTTATCTGTGTAAGTTGAGCCAGAAGTGCATGTGCATCTTCTGCAGGTTTAAATCTAGCTTCAAACTTAGCTTTGAGAGTATTCCAATTAGTTACTGACCGAGCCTGTAAATGATAAAACCAATCTACAGCAGCACCTTGTAATGTTTCTACAAAAATCCTGACTGCTAAATCTTCAAATTCTACTCTGATTACTCCACAAGCTATGCTGAAGGCTGTAATGTGCTCATCAGGATGAACTTTCCCATCACCATAGAATTTGGGGAAGTTCTTCCTTGAACTGCATGGAATCTCATGTAGAGCTGGAGTAAGATTTAGAGGACCAAAAGCATTACCCCAAGGGCCTTGAACTGCCATTGTAGGATTATGAAAAGGAGGGATAAAAAATCTCAGAGGGGTAATTATAGACAAAGCTTTATCAACAGTAGAAGTAGATACTTCATTTGGAAATGGAGATCTGACTTTAGTAGGAGGAAAGCTCTTGGTTCATTGGAGATAAGATGGTGAAGGAAACAAATCAAAATCACTTTATTGTACCAACTCGAATACAGGGTCAACGATACCTTTAGCCCTTTGGCTTCGTGTATACCTTGAATATGCCAGATTGTGAAACAAAAATGGAAAAGAATTGACCTTGATTTAGTTAAAGCTTGAGGCTTTAAACTCTGCATTCTTTCCTAGTTAGTGTGGAGGTGAATGGATAGATTATAAATGGATAATGGATTTTATATAATGGGTTATAATCCCTAGCGGAGTCACCAAAAATTGTTGGTTGAATATTTTGTTGATCAACATACTGATAAACAAAATAGGTCTAATCAGCCAAAGTAGGAAGATTAGTCATCCAAATGTGTAGGTTTACCACATCAGAAGGAGACAGATCTCTCCTCTCATCAAGGGGAGGTTCCCTATAGATAGACTATATTTATATATAAATAGAAAATAATACTCAAGGGTAGGACAAACCATCCATCTCTTTCTTCAGAGATGATGTGTGCGGAGTAACTCAAGGAAAATGATAGAAAGCACTCTTCTTTCAGAATTACTATTCAGTAAGCCATAAGAATACTCCAGGTAGTAATAGTAAAATGTAGTAAAGGATGTAATAACCATCAAATTGAGATGCAGCAAAAAGTCTTCACCTGGATTGCCCAAGAATAAGATACGAAGGACAATGAGGGCACAATTGTTAGGATTGTGGAGCTAAAAGCTTCACTGATGCAAACAGGAGAGGAGGTTGCTGAAGGTTGCTGAGTTGCAGAGAAGTTGGGGTCGGTCTGATCAGCCGACATCGGCAGGATAGCATTGAGAAGCAACCGACGTCGGTCATATATCGGCCGACGTCGGTCACCTCCAGGCAGACAGGGACCGGCGTCGGTCGCCTGTGTGGTTCGACTGCGAGCTATTTACGGGCAGTTAGCTAACGAACCAAGTGTTTGCATGAAGAGATCTATTTTTAGACTGAGAGCTGCGGATCTAATTATTGTAATTAGATGTCTAATTATTGTTTGGATGAGATCTATATAATAGACTCATGGTTGTATTGGAAAAGTGTGCTAGGGAGTAAGAGAGCATAATTATAAGCTCCTTCTGTGTGTGAGGTAGAGCAATGGTGCGTTCCTCCTAGTGCCACAGTACCAGGTGTGTTGGTGCTGGATTGGAGAGCCAGCTGAGTTCTTCAAGAGTGTAGGATCTTGGTCACAGTTGCATGGCCTATATAGGAGATCTACATGGTAAGTAAGATCGTTGATCTGCAGGTGTATGTGTGTGCAAGGTCGAGGTTCACAGGTGAGCAGAACCATTGTTTGATTTGCAGGTGTGCAAGGTCATATAGACAGCAACACAACAGGGAGCAGTATCAGGCAGGATCTACTTGGAGTACAGGTGTGTACTCAGATAGAGCAAGAGAGGAAGGCAAGGAAGTTCCTTCCATAAGTATGGTCTGTTGAATTGCAGGTTGTTGCAGATTCATGGGAGATCTACTTGAAGTACCTTGAGTACTTGTGGAGCACGTGGAGTGCTTGTGGAGTGCGTGGAGCACTTGTGTTATGCGTGGAGCATGGGAGGTGAACACCAACTCTGTATTTGAGTTGGGTGTTGGGACCTGTGAGAGGGAGAGCTTTGGGGAGAAGAATTACTATTCACTTGAGGTGTGGGAAACCTCTGTAAGGTGGTGGAGAAGAAGTGGCATCTTCTTTATTGTATTCTTTTCTGTATAAAGTGTTAATACAAGTTGTGTATTGTCTCTCATATGCTGTGTTATTCTGAATTCTAGTTACTTGGTGAATCTGGTTTATTTCCGCATATTAAGTTGCTTGAAGTTTGGTAATCAATTGTATGTTTCCGGTTTCGCATCCTGACAAGTGGGATCAGAGCATGTTTGTTGTTCTAGATTCCTGACAACAAAGTCACCCCAAGGTCCTTTACATAGAAATGAAATGAAAACACACTAAAGGCAATTATGGGGGCACAAAGTCTCTCCACAGTTGACTCTTCAAGACACCTTGACTGTTGTCACTAATTTTGCTTGTTGAATTAAAGGAATAGAAGATATATTAAGAAAAAAGACATAAGAATAGTTTCCTCAAAAACAAAGATATTACAGTACAAAGTCTGAAAAACCACTTGCTTTCTTATTCCAATAACAAAATATGATAAACAAACTGAGTTCCAAGTCTCAGATGTGCCTTTCAATTTAGGTAGAGTTTTGTTCTGATTGTCAAAAAGAGATCCATTTACAATAGAAGAGAGTCCCTTATATAGCCACTTCAAGAAGGACTCGGGAATAGTAACACATCATGTTGCATTGGAATCTATTAAGAGGATAGGTTGGAATGTAGGGGCATTTTACCCATTTGATTTTATCAATGTAGGGAAACAAGTCATGCTTATTGAAAGTCTACCTGGTGATCTGATCTTACTTTCATCATTCCTCCTTTTCTAGTTAATTGAATCGGGTCCTAGATTCAATTTGTTGTTTTGTTCCTTCCTCACTTTTTTTTGGTCTTAGCCTTGAAAATTGTGAATGCATTCTGGTCTGTAGGTTCAAAGGATCAATGACTATTTTGTTGTCTTGAATTTGACATCTTCGGGCGTGTCACCCCTTGGTCCTTTTTTAGCTTTTTTGTTTAGTGCTTTCCTAGATTGAACTTTCCCTTTTAGGCCTTAAGAAATGACCTACTTTGGGTCAAGAAGAGCCTCTCACAAGGGTATCTACCCTTTGGGTAGTCTTTGAATGGCATTCAGGCTTATTCATGCGACCCTTCGACTTTAGGGAAGTATTCTTCAAATTGGCAGTCGAGAGTCTCCCGTAAGGGCCCCTGCCCTTCGGAGTCCTTCGATGGCCTTTCAAAAATTCCCACGAGTATTTTCCCCAAGATTTTCCCTGGGAAAATTCCCATGGACAAATTCTTGCAGACAAATTGTCTGCAAAAATTTCCCGTAGACAAAAAATCTGCAAAAATTGTTCTATTTGCAATATACGTGAATTCCTTCAAGATTTACTCCTGTAACTTCTCAAAATTCTTTCAAACTTTTTTTCTAAAAGAATTCCTTCAGACAAAAAGTCTAAAGGAATTTTGCCTTAGACTTGTCTTAGTCTTTTTGAAAATGACCCTTTCGAAGGGTATTTTCATTGACCAAGTGCCCTTCGCAAGGGCACTTGTCCTTCGAGAGCATCTTTGAACTTTTACATTGGATCGCTCCTTTTGAACCAAGCTATTAAACCACTCTATTGAACCAAGGCTTTGAACCTCTTCATTAAACCAAGGCTTTGAACCAACTATTGAACCGTTTGATTAAAACACTTGGTTGAACTAAAATGGTTCAAGCCGATGAACCCTTTGTTGGAACCAATCGTTGAACCTCTTCGTTGAACCAATTGATTGAACCAAGATTTAAACCAAAATGGTTCAAGCCAATGGTTCAATTGAATGAACCAAAGTGATAAACTAACCGTTGAACTAAAAGACGTTAAACCAACCGTTGAACCAAGTTTTGGTTCAACGGTTCAAACAAAGCCTTGAACCGACTGACAAACCATTTGACGTTGAACCAACCATTGAACCAAATACATTGAACCTATTGCTGATGCTTGCCAATGGAGATTTTTATTTGAACCAAGGCACTGAACCAATCTCAAAAATGACCAAGTGTTAGAAACCAATTCTTTTGATTGAACTCACCTACAAAAGCCTTTGAACCTGTAGAATTGAACCTGCTTGTAGAGTCCGTAAAAACCAAGTCTGTAGTTTTCTCTAACCTTGAAAGAGTCCATAGATTTAAGCCTACAGATTCCATAGATTCAAGCCTGTAGAGTCCATATATTTAAGCCTGTAGAGTCCGTAGATTTAAGCCTGCAGAGTCTGTAGATTCAAGCCTGCAGAGTCCGTAGATTCAAGCCTGCAGAGTTCATAGATTTAAGCCTGCAGAGTCCATAGATTTTTGAGAAGCTTGAAAATTGAGGAATTTGAATGCCCAAGACAAATTTTGAAAAGGGAAGAGACAATTTTGGTCTGTAAGACCAAAATAGTTCAAATGTTGTCCCAAAAATGAGTGATATTTTTGGGAGACAACACATAGCAGTTCCCCAACCTCAAATAGATTTAGTTAGGATGTTGATGGATAAAATGTCCAATCTTGAATCATTTATTTTTATGATCTCATAAATTTTTATCTTATGATCAAATTTATAATGAAACCATTCACCCATTCATTCCAATCTGACCTTATCCTGCTTAATGGGAAATACCTAAGTTTTCCAAGTTCCAAAGCAAGGAGGACCCCCAACAACACTTAAGAGCATTCTGCCATTCTTGCTATTTGATTTCATATGATGGTGTTCTTCTTCTTTATACCTTCCCCATGTCCTTATATGGACCAACCTTAGATTGGTATAGTTCTCTCACTAAGCACACTATCTTCTCCTTTTCTCAACTAGCCCAAATCTTTTTAGATCACTTTTTAGTTAATGTATCTAAAAAGGTTTCCATTACTATCCTTTACTCCATTAGGCAATTTTATGATGAATTAATTGCCAATTTTGTATCCAGATGGAGAGGTCTCATTAACTTTCTTTCTCATTACCCCAACCTAAACTATATGAACTCTTTTCTTAAGGTTGTACCAAACATATTTCTCCAAATCTTCAAGTTCATACTTTTATAACCTTTGATGAGGCATTTACTATGTCATGTAAACTTAAAATTAGATCCATTGATGAAGGGAAATCAAAACTGAGAAATAAGAATCCTAGCTTTAAATCCAATGACCCTTCTTTAACCAAAACCACTAACCCATCCAACCATCCCAACACCAAGACAAAGGCAACCACAAAAGTGGTTGTCTAAAACTCTGCTCCACCTCTAATTATCAACCAACCTAATCAAACTAATTCTTCTAACCCATCAAACCAATAGACTCACAACCAAAATTGAACCACTCCAAGATAATACACTCCCATAGGGGATTCATATGCTTTGATTTTGGATAAAGTACTAAAAGCTAATCTCATACAACTTCCTCCTATCAAACCACCCCAACAATTCAATGATTTTCACCCCATACCTGGATGGTATAATGAAAATGATCTATGTTCCTTCCATTGCATTATTGGACATGATGTTAGTAGGTGCAATACCTTTAAAACTATTGTCTAAAACTTGAATCATAAGGGTGAACTAGCATTAGATAATCCCAATGTATCTCCAAATCAATCATTAGAAATCTTTTAGAAACTTTTTCTTAACCATGCACCTTTCACCAACCATGATAACAACCAACCATAATCATCTCATGCTCGTGAGGTGCACACAGTCAATGTCATTATTAGTGAACCTATCATTGAGAAAATTATTACCTAAACTACCCATTCTTCCAAGAATATTCTTATATTCCTTTGGACAACCAAACAAAGGAAGAAACCTCCTCTCTTTCAATTGAAGAGACTGTTCACTTACCCACCTATCCTTTGATAGAAATACTAGAGGAAGCCACCATTACACCAGTCATTGTTTCAACTACTTCTTCCAATCCACTTATGGAAATGGTTGAATCACTACTCTTTCCTTTGGACATCCATATAAAGGAAGAAACCACCTCCCTTTTTACATCTAAACAAATCACACCCTCCTTACCTACCATACAACCAACCATTCCATCTTTAAAAACCCCTCTAGAGGAAGAGATCATCTCCTCTATTCTTGCCTAGAAACACCATATTCCTCAACCATCAAACCTTCCACCCAAGAAAAAGGTGAAGAAACTATTCCCTCACCTCAACGTATGGGTTTAATATTTGAAACCAATAACCAAAGAATTAAACCCATCTATAAATCTTTCTCTAGATTGGTCAAAAATTTAGAGTTTACTTCTCAGCCTAATCTAGATAGGGATACCTTTTGGCATCGTCTTGGGATCCCTTACCAAAAAAAATAGAAACCTTTAACCTCATTTACATCTACCCTCAAACCTATCATTACCTCAACCCCATCCTTAGATACTTCTTCCTCCAAAACCATAGAAGAATCTTCCAAACCCCCTCTATTTTAAATTGTTAAACCATAGCACACCCCCTAATGAAACCCATCAAGTATTTAGGAATACTTCTTACTTTTATCCTAGCTCATACGTCTTTGAATTTAGACTTAACCCCATCAATTCCACCAAAGAAACCTTTGACTAAACCTATAAAAAAAGGTGGAACCACCCAAACCATCTATAACTAGACCCATACCACCCCCTTATCTTTTACCTTAAATTTTAAGACCCCATCCATCTACTATCCATATTACCTATTCCTCCTCTAGTAAACCTTCTGCTTTTACTCTACCTACACCTGCTACCAAAACAAAAAAAATCCTCCTCATTCTTAACTAACATATCTACCTATGCCTTCCCACCTATCACCAAAACTTCATCCTCTACCTCTAAATCTTCCACCTCCAAACCAAGCATAACTAAACAATCCCAAAAAAATCCACCTACCAAAACCATTCCACCACCTCCAAATTTCATGGTAAATCCTACTCCTAAGAAGGCTCCCACTCCCAAAACCAAAAATCCCAACACCCTCATGTTGACTATGGAGTCTATTTAATCCCTAAGGTAAAAACAAAGTTACTATGGCATTTTTAACATGAAATATTTACCTTTTACATTGGTGGGATGATTTTTTGAGTATACTAACCACTTTCCCCATTTTTGGCATGTTTTATGGGAAGTGGGTGTGATGTAAAGGTGTTGAGAGATTGGGGGATTTGGTGGTTGAAACCTCCCTTATTTTTTACCTTATTTTTTAGGGATATGGTTATCTCTATGGTTATGGCACATTTTTCAAGGGATTTTTAAAAGTATACATTATTCATTGCATTTTGCATCTCATTTTTGAGATCTGTATTTTCTCTTCAATTAGTGTGATCAAGTTTGAGGTGTAGCTTAGCAACTCATGAATTTTAATTTGAATTCAAGTTAGAGAAAGTTATCTTTATAAGAGGTTCTTTTTGAGATTTGTCTTGTACTCTTGTTTATAATATTATTGAGAGCTTATTGGTGGATGTATCCCACATTAGGTGAACCATGTTATATCAGTGTTATGTGTGTATTTACTTAGATCTAAATTTTCTTTCATATGTCTCTACTGCTATGATTCTAAGGAATGAATTTTGTGTTATATATTTTATTGCATAATTAATCACTTACTCTTAACAATTGGCATCAGAGCTATCTTTAGTGGTTTTGCTAAAGTGATGAATCACAAGGAAAGATATTAGCTTAAGTGGGAGCTATGGTAGATAATGGTAGATCTAGAGTTGAAAAATTCAATGGGCAGTATTTTAGATTAAGGAAGATACATATGGAGGATTACTTATTTAAAAATGATCTTCATCTCCCTTTGATGGGGAAAATAGGCCAACTTTTAGGTATGAATCAAGTAGATTGGAATTTTCTTGATAGGAAAGCCCTGTGAGCCATACGATTATGCATTGCATCTTTGGTTGCCTTCAATATTTTAGAGGAGATGACCACATTTTGTTTGATGAAGAAATTAGGGGAGTTATATGAAAAACCTCTACCTCTAATAAAATATTTTTGATGAAAAGGTTATTTAATATGAAAATGTCTAAAAATGGTTTTGTAGATGATCATTTCAATGATTTTAATATAGTTGTGAGTATACTAACTTGTATTGGTATTAAATTTAAAGATAAAATTAAGGATTTATTGATTTTTTTCTCCTTACCTGATAGTTGGGATAACCTAGTTATGGTTGTGAGTAATGTCATCCCTGCTAAGGGAAGTTTAAAGTTTGAGGATGTTATAGGTGTGATTCTTAGTGAGGAGATATGAAGGAAGAACACTGGGGAATCATCTTCAAGGAATGTTTTGATGGTAGGGATTAGAGGGAGACAAAAAGACAAAATCAAAGGAAACCATCAAAATTCAAAGGGTCAAGGAAAATTTAAATCTAGAGCCAAGATGGTGTGTTGGCACTGTGGGAAATGTGGACACACAAAGAAGGAATGTTGGGAACTTTGGGACAATAAGACCAAACATAAGGAGACCAAGGAGGTAAATATGATTACAGGGACTGTTAGTTAGGATGCTTTAATTATTTCCTTAGATAATGTTTCTAAATCTTGGGTATTAGATTTAGGGGCTTCTTTTCATGCCACCCCACATAGGCATCATTTTATTGATTATGTTCAAGGAGATTTTGGACATTTTTATCTTGGTGATGATGAACCATGCAGTGTAGTCAGGAAAGGTTGTGTTCAGGTGAATATGTAGAATGAGAACACATGGCTACTAAAGGATGTCAAACATGTTCCACAGTTAAGGTGGAATTTAATATTAGTGGGGCAGTTGGATATTAAGAGATATTTGGTGTTGTTTATAACAAACTCTTAAAAAGTTACCAAGGGTGATCTTGTGGTTTTGAGAGGTAATAAAATTGGCACTTTGTATTTGACTAGTAGTATTGATCACTACAATTTATTTGTTGTAGATGGAGATGTAACTTTGTGGCACTACAGTCTTGGTCATATGAGCTAAAAGGGCATGAAAATCTTGAAAGACAAGTTTCCTAGATTAAAATAGGTTGATTTAGACTTCTGTGATGATTATGTGTATGAGAAGTAGAAGTGAGTTAAGTTCCTAAGGCTTGGATTGATGAAGAAGAAAAATAAGGTGGAGTTGGTTCACTTAGATGTATGGGGGCTAACTTAGGTATCTTCTATTGGTGGTTCAGATTATTATGTTACATTTATTGACGTGCAACTAAGAAAGTTTGGGTTTATTTCATTAGGAATAAATTAGATGTATTTGAAACATTCAAAAGATGGAAAGCTTTAGTTGAGAATGAAATAGGTCTCAAGTTGAAATGTCTTAGGTCAAATAATGGAGGTGAGGATTTTAGCAAAGCACTTGATGATTATTGTTCATAGAATCGAATTCATAGGCAAAAGATGGTTCTAGGGATGCCACAGGAGAATGGAGTGTCAGAGAGGATGAACAGGACAATCATGGAGCATGAGGTTACATGCAAGGTTAGCCCTAATTTTTTGGGCAAAAATAGTTAGCACAGTGGTATATCTGATTAACAAAGGAACTTCAGTTCCTTTGGATGGAGGCATACATAAGGAAGCTTGGTCTAGTAAGGAAGTTAATTATTCTTTTCTTAGGGTCTTTGGATGTGAGGCATTAGTTCATGTTCCCAAGAAAGATAGGACCAAGTTAGAAGCTAATTTTGAGAGATGCATTTATAATTGTTCTAGTGAGGATGAATTTGGTATCTAGGCTTATATTCTTAGAGGTAATAAAATATTCTGGGCTAGGGATGTTGTCATTAAATAAAAAGTCATGTATAAGGATTAGTTGCAAAAATAAGAACAAAAAGAGTAAACAGTGTTAGATGATATTAAGAATGATAAGGCATCCAAGGAGATAATTCAAGAACCTCCTACATAAGAACCCCAAACTCTTGTAGTAAGAAGATATTCTAGGGTAAGAAAAACTCTTAAACATTTTTCACCATCTTTGAGTTATTTGTTACTTACTGATAGTGGAGAACTAGAATGTTTTGAGGAAGTAATGTAGGCAAATGCTAGGGAGAAGTGGGAGTAAGCCATGGAAGAGGAACATAGTTCTTTCATGGAGAACCAGACATGGGATTTAGTGAAGCTAACTAATGGAAAGAGATCATTGTAGAACATGTGGGTATATAAAATCAAAGAAGAGGATGGAGGAAGGAAAAGGTAAAAAGCCCAGTTAGTGGTCAAGGGGTTTACACAGAAGAAAGGTATTGATTTTGATGATATTTTTCTCCTATTGTTAAGATGACTTCTATTAGAATTGTGTTTGGTATAGTTGTAGTAGAGGATTTACACTTAGAACAATTGGATGTACAAACTGCATTCCTTCATGGTGATTTTGAGGAGGAATTATATATGGAGCAGCCACAAGGTTATGAGGTCAAAGGAAAGGAGAAATTGGTGTGTAGAATAAAGAAGAGCTTGTATGGTCTGAAATAAGCTCTACAAGAATGGTATAATAAGTTTGATAGTTTTATGTTAGAATATGGTTACTCTAGGTGTCATTATGACCATTATGTGTATATAGAGAGATTTGAGGATGGTAATTATATTATCCTATGATTGTATGTAGATGGCATGTTGGTTGCAGGAAAGAACATGCCCCAGGTTGAAGTACTCAAGAAGTAGCTTGGTGATTCCTTTTCTATGAAGGATTTAGGTGCAGTGAAGTAAATCCTTGGTATGAGGATAACTCAAGATAGGAAGGAGAGAAATTTGATATTAGCCCAATAAGTGTTGGAATAATGCACATTTAAGCTTACCTATGGTTAATAGGGTAAGTTATTTATTACCGAGGGTAAAATTTATTTACCTCAGTTAATTTATTTTATTGTTGAGAATTTCTCAACAATATATTTGTTCGTAGTATGAAAAAACAAATAGTTTGTTTTCTCTATTTTGTAATCATTACAAATAGTTTGTTAACATGAACAAACTATTTGTATTATAAATACTTTGCATTATATGGGAAATAAATGAGAGATTAATGAGAATATATAGAGAAATTTGTGGATTATCACCTATTTTTTAGGTGTGACAAATTTAGTTATTCTCTAGAAATATTTGCAGGTTATTTGTTGTGGGTTCTTTCTCCTAGATTGAACCTGTAGATCCTGTGTATCTTCTGCTCATTCTTTCATGGTGTCAGAGCTTGGAGTTCTAGTTGAAGATACTCTTCACTAAATTTTTTCATCTTTTAATACATTCAAAAATATTATTTTATTGATGTGTTACAGATATTTTTAATTCTCTCAAATTCTGGTTCTTATTTAATAGTGTTTTTTTGGAAAATTTTGTACTTTATGCTCATTAAATGACTGTACAGATTTCCAAAATAAGATTTTTTTTCATGGGGGCATAAAAAATCAAGTCAGGAATCCATTCCAATTTGAATTTTTGCATTTAATTTTGGACATACAGCTCTTTCCTTCCAAATTTTGCTGACTGGTACCTGTTGGCAGACTGTTGGCAGACTGCAGTACCTGTTCATTTTTTTGATGTGGTAGATTGTACGGTTGACTTTATTCAAATATGAGACTTGTTAATGAAATCTGAATCTGATATATTTCTATCCATATAATTTTTGACGAATTTGGATCAGGTCGTACAATGTTTTGGAAGCCAACAACAGGAAATTAAAAACTATTTTGTTGTCTGCTGCATAGCTGTACGAATTTCTTATTTTTGAACGCCTTATGCTACATAAAATCCAAATATGAAAATTTCATGTGATATAAAAATTCAAAATATTTCATTTCATGTTGAGAAGGATAGATTTGGAGCATGCCGTATAGTCCTTTTGGCAGATCCAGTGGAGCCATTCTGCATTGCTGAAAGGTGTTTTTTCCTTGGCTGTGTTTACAATTTTTCTCAAATATTTCCCTGACTACCACGCCTTGCTGGAAAAAAAGTTTATTTTTGATAAAGCCAAAGATTATTCAGCTGATATCTCACATGTGTGAGTCATTTTTGGCCTCTTTTTTATTTTTTTTTAAATTTTTAGTGGTTTAAATGCAAGTCTCTAGCTTTGAAAGTTCAAATTTGACTGTGCTAAAGCGGTTAGAGATATTTTGTTAAAAATTTGTAGGGAGGAGGTCTTGGGGTCAAATCCCCCTACATTTTTTTTTGCATAAAATAAATTTTTTTAATTTTGTATAAGCCAAGGCTAAATTTTTTTTTCGTCGGGAGACGTTAAATTGTAACGGGAGGGGTGTTTTTTTGAGGAAAAACAAATGTCTAGATTGTTCTTGTCAACTTCATCATCTTCCTCAGGAATGGAATCTCGATTGTTTGAACCTCTAAATTCTAAAAATTACCATGTTTGGAAGCTAAAAATGCAACAACTCCTTCAATCAAAGGGCTTATGGAGAATTTTTTCTGAAACGACACCTACAACATTCACCACTGAAAAAGACAAATATGCATATGGTTGTAAGCAGGATGAGGCTCTTGGATTGATTTGCCTCAACGTCTTAGATAATCTTCAATTTCACATTGTAGATGCTACTATGCCAAAAGAGGTATGGGAAAAATTTAAAAACCTATTTGACAAAGTTAATGAGTTTAAAATTTTGCAATTAGATGCAGAATTGAGTACTCTCTCTCCATCAGATTTCCCTTCAATAGATGAATTCTTAGCAAAATTCAAATTTATAAGGTCACAATTGAAAGCTGGTGACAAGGATAAAAGTGATCAGGAGTGCATTTTCATGATTTTGTCAAAGTTGAAAGGACCATATAGTGTTTTTTCCTCTGGTTTTTATACTATGATGGATACATTAGGTGATGAATTCAAATGGCCTTCCTTTGAAGTTTTTTGTGAAAGATTGACTAGGGAGCAAACAAAATTAATGGCCTTAGATGCTCTACCTGGTCCTAGTCATGCTCTAGTTGCTAATTCTTCTAAAGGAAAACCTTCACCTAAGTCTAAAAAGCAAGCACCTTCAAATAACCCTCCAGAGTCCACCACCCAATCACCTCATCATTCTAAATCTACTAAGACCAAAAAGTCCTTTAAGCAAAAGAAGAAAACATTTGGTACATGTAATTTTTGTGGTGGTCCTAATCATGATGAAAGTAGATGTTTTAAGAAGATGGAAGCATTAGAGGTAGTGGTTAGACAACACAAAATTTCCATTCCGTCTCCATCTCCTTCTACTTCTGTAGGAAAAGGGAAAGCACTTTCAGCCAGGGCTATATCTTCATGTTAGGATCAGTGGATTTTTGACTCAGGTGCTTCTCACCATCTCACACATTCTAAGGATCTATTGTCTTCTCTTACAGATTACAGTACATCACATATTGTTATGGGTAACTCCTCACAGATTGAAGTTTTGGGATCTAGTACTGTTGATAAATAGGATGGATGTTTTAACAATGTATTGCTTGTACCCCAAATCTCTTCTAATCTTCTCTCTGTATATCAAATATGTAATTCTAGTACTGGTAAAACTATGGAGTTTACTTCACATGATGTTGTAATAAGAGAATGTAATGATCCTAGTGAGATAGTTGCTACAGGTACAGCATACCATACTATAAGACTCTATACTTTTGATAAGTTTGAGTCTTTTATGTCTTCTGGTTCTTCACTTATAGCACATGGTAATAATCTCAGCAAATTGTGGCATGAGAGATTAGGACATTTGAGTTATGGATATATGCAACAAATGAGTACAAAACATCTTATAAAAGGCCTTCCTAAGGTCTCATGTATTGATGGGGTGTGTCCTGGTTGTCTAGTTGGTAAACAACATCAGGATCCATTTCTAGTTGGTAAGGCCACACGTGCAAATGCACCCTTCGAGTTGGTTCATAGTGATTTGATGACTTTTCCAACTCATTCTTTTTTAGGGGCTAAATATGCACTCACATTCATTGACGATTTCAATCGTAAAACTTGGGTATATTTTATCAAGTTAAAAAGTGAAGTTTTTGAGACTTTTAAGGCTTTCAAAGCCTTTGTTGAAAAACAATCATCTCTTCCTCTTAAGAAGATACACACTGACAATGGGGGGGAATATGACAGTAATGCTTTCTATGATTTTTGTATTGAGCATGGGATACAACATCAGTTCACTGTACCACACACTCCTCAACAAAATGGTGTCGTAGAGAGGAAGAATCAAACATTGAAAGAGATGGCTAATTGTATGATTCACTCTAAAAATTTGGGTCCACAATATTGGGCTGAAGCTGTAAATTATGAAAATTACATTCAAAATTGTATGCCTCACAAAGCTGTACAAAATATGACACCAGAAGAAGCTTGGTCTGGGATCAAGCCTGATATTTCAGATTTTTGCATCTTTGGGAGTCAAGCATGGGCATTCATTCCTGATGACAAACGTAAAGCATTGGAGAAGAAAATCCAACCACTCATTTTTGTTGGTTATTGTGAAGATGTAAAAGCCTACCATCTTTTTGATCCTGTCACACATGATGTGTTGTTTTGACGGGATGTTCAGGTTGATGAGCTACCCACTCCATAGGAGTGTACATCTAGTTCTTATTCTCCCCCTCCTTCTACTGAGGATAGTGAGGATTTGCTTTCTATTGTTGATGATGTTGCACTTATTCAGCCACCACATCCATCTTTTTCACCACCTTTGCCTAAATGGGCAAAGAGCACTCTACAGGCAGCTGGTTCTTTTGTTGGTGATCCATCTGATTCTCGTCGCACTCGCTCACAGACATCAGGTGTTGCTCTTTTGGGACAAGCTTGCACAAATGATCTAGTGTTGTTTTCTGAGGCTAATGGTATACCCGAGTGGGATGTTGCTATGTATGATGAGTATTCTTCATTGATGAAGAATGATACTTGGGATCTTGTCCCTCTTCCTAAGGGAAGAAAAATTGTAAAATGTAAATGGGTCTATAGGACCAAATATGCTGCAGATGGATCAGTAGATAAGTACAAGGATAGATTAGTAGCTAAGAGTTTTTCACAGGTTGAAGGGGTTGATTACTCTGAGACCTTTGCCCCTGTAGCTAAGATGGATTCTATTCGGATTGTACTCTCTCTTGTTGCTTCACATTCTTGGTCTATTTTTCAGATGGATGTGAAGAATGCTTTCTTGCATGGTGATCTCCATGAGGAGATCTATATGGAGTAGCCTCTAGGATTTGTGTAGGACTCATCATTGGTTTGTAGACTCCATCGTTCTCTTTATGGCCTAAAACAAGCTCCTCGAGCTTGGTATGAGAAGATGGATAGTTTTCTTTTGAGTTCTGGTTTTATTCGTTGTGAGTCAGATCACAATGTATACATCCTAAAGCAAGGTGAGGAGCTTGTCATTTTGGTTTTGTATGTTGATGATCTCATCCTCACTAGCAGTTCAGATTCCTTGATACATGACATCAAGGACAAGTTGGCAGATAGGTTTGATATGACAAATCTAGGACTTCTACATTATTTTCTTGGTCTTCAAGTTTTTTAGTCTTCTGAGGGCATTTCTATTAGACAGCAGAAGTATGCAACAGATCTTCTTCATCAATTTGGCATGGTTGATTGTAAGCCTGCACCCACTCCATATCAGTTAGGTATTGTGTTATCTGCCACTTGTATGACTCCTCTTGTTGATTCCACTTTGTATCAGCAACTTGTAGGTAGTCTTTTATACCTGACTCATACCTATCCTAACATCACATTTGCTGTGAACCTTGTCTCTCAGTTCTCACATGAGCCTCATGAGAGTCATTGGCAAGCAGCCAAGCATATTTTGTGCTACATTCGGGGAACCACTTACTTTGGTATACATTACACACCACAAAGTTCTACACAGCTTGTTGGATACACTGACTCTGATTGGGCTGGTGATGTTGACACTCGCAAGTCCACTTGTGGATTTGATTTCACACTTGGTTCAGGTCCAGTTGCTTGGGCATGCAAAAAGCAGACTGCTATTGCATTGTCCTCTACTGAGGCTGAGTATCGAGGTGCTGTCAAAGCTAGTCAAGAGATACTTTGGCTTTGACAGTTGCTTGGAGAGTTTGGCTTCACACAGCAGTGTCCTACTACTCTTTGGTGTGATAACCAAAGTGCGATTGCTATTTCACACAATCCTGTTGAGCATCAGTGGACAAAACATATTGAGATTCACATGCACTTCATTCGACATCTTATTCAGGATGGAGTTCTTTCTTTGGAGTTTGTGCCTATAGCTGAGCAGATTGCAAACATCTTCACTAAACCTTTGGCTTCTCCTCATTATCTTCAGTTGCGAGCGATGCTTGGGGTGAAGGAAGTTGTCCTTGGGGGGGATTTCCCATGAAGTCCTTCCTTCCTTTATTTTTCATATATTTTAATTGGTTTGTACATGGGTACCTTATCAAGCCTAGTAGCTGGGACCCATCTTTGTTTATCATTCTCCCTATGTTTCGCTTAAGGGATGGTGTTGGAATAATGCATATTTAAGCTTACCTATGGTTAATAGGGTAAGTTATTTATTACCGAGGGTAAAATTTATTTACCTCGGTTAATTTATTTTATTGTTGAGAATTTCTCAACAATATATTTGTTCGTAGTATGAGAAAACAAATAGTTTGTTTTCTCTATTTTGTAATCATTACAAATAGTTTGTTAACATGAAACAAACTATTTGTATTATAAATACTTTGCATTATATGGGAAATAAATGAGAGATTAATGAGAATATATAGAGAAATTTGTGGATTGTCACCTTTTTTTTAGGTGTGATAAATTTATTTATTCTCTAGAAATATTTGCAGGTTATTTGTTGTGGGTTCTTTCTCCTAGATTGATCCTGTGGATCTTGTGTATCTCCTGCTCATTCTTTCAATAAGAGTACATGAAGAAAGTTTTGGATAGGTTTAGTATGCAGGATGTTAAGCTGGTTGGGACTACTTTGGTAGGCCATTTCATATTATCAAAGGAGTAGTACCCCAAGATAGAAGAAGAAAAGCTAAAGATGTCTAAGGTACCTTAATCATCAGTGGTTGGTAGCCTAATGTACGTTATGGTTTTTACTAGGACATATATTTCCCATGCAATGGGAGTAGTAAGTAGGTACATGAGTAATCTATGTTATGAGCATTGGCAATAAGTGAAATGGATTCTTTGATATTTGAGAGGAACCATGGGTACAACATTGTGTTTTTGTGGATCAGACACCACTTTGCATGGCTATGTGGACTCATATATGGTTATGGATTTTGATATTAGGATTATGATAGGTTATGTATTTATTATCAGGGATACATCAATCGGTTGGGTTTCCTAGATACATAAGGTTGTGGCTTTATCAACCACAAAGGCTGAATTTGTTACTACTACAGAGGCTAACAAGAAGATGATTTGTTTATAATAGTTACTTAATGAGTTGAATTATAAGAAACAATTTGGGGGATTACATATTGATATTCAGAGTGATATATGTTTAGCCAAGAACTCTCCTTTCCACACAAGGATGAAACACATACATTTAAGGTATCATTTCATCAAGATAGCTTTGGAAGAAAATATGGTGAATCTAAAGAAGATACATATGATCCAAAATCCTATAGATATGATGATAAAGGTAGTCACATTAGAGAATTTGAGGTTATGTTAAATTTTGGTTGGTCTTCATGAAGATCATGGAGGAGTGTTAAATTTTGTTTAAGGGGAAACAAACTCCAAGTGGGAGATTGTTGAATATGGAGTCCATTTCAACCTTAAATTAAAAATAAAGTTATCGAGGCATTTTTAACATGAAATATTTAAATTTTAAAATTATGGGATGAATTTTTTAGTATATTAACCACTTACCCCATTTGTGTCATGTTTTATGGGAAGTGGATGTGATTTAAAGGTGTTGAGAGAATCTGTGGATTATGTGGTTGAAACCTCCCTTATTTTTTTGCCTTATTTTGTGGCGATATGGTTATCTCTATGGTTATATGCAATTTTAAAGGGATTTTGAAAGTATAAATAGGGGTGAGGGTAACACATTATTCATTATTTTTTGCATTTCATTTTTGAGATCTGTATTTTCTCTTCAGTCAGTGTGATCGGGTTTCAGGTGTAGCTTAGCATCTCAAGAATTCTAGTGTGAATTTGGGTTAGAAAAAGTTATCTCTTTAAGAGGTTCTTATTGAGAGTTGTATTATACTCTTGTTTATAATATTATTGAGATATTCTTGGTGGGTGTATCCCACATTGGGTGAACCATGTTGTATCAGTGTTATGTGTGTATTTGCTTAGATCTAAATTTTCTTTCATATGTATGTGCTATTATGATTTTGATGAATGAATTATATGTTATATATTTTATTTCATAATTAATCACTTATTCCTAACACCTCAACACCTTTTGTTGAATCTTATCCAACCATTCTACAAAGTTTGTTGGAAAACTCTTGCTTAACCTTACCACCCATCAAACCTTTCAACCCTTCACATCTTAAACCAACATGGTTCAATGATAATTTGATTTGCCTATACCCTAGGATACTAGGACATGATATGAAGAACTAAAAATCTCTCCAAACACTGGTCCATAGCTTATGGGATGAGTATGATTTGTTATTAGTTGAACCTCCCTTGAGCCCCTTACCAACCCAACCACCCATCCAATCTACCAAACACTTATCTACTCCCCCACTATCACCTAAGAGTGAGGAGGAATCAAAGTAGTTATCCAAACCAACACTTCCTCTTATCCACACCATTTATATGGTTACATGATCTTGGTCCCAATAAAAATATAAGGGAAAGGATAAAGTGTCCATTTTTTGGGAATACCCTTCCAACCCTCAACCTTCCAACATAACCCAAACACCTTCACCATTACCTAAACCCAAAGTATCTATTTTGGGTTCCTCCCCTTCCAACCCTTTTGAATCCATTTAGCATGTAGTGTTGAAATAACTTTACCAAACATCAATGAAGATGAGCTTAAATGCATTAATCAACACCTCACCTCCTCATCATCAAATATTGATAGAGATTCTACAATCCATAGAGGTTTAAACTAAAGATATTCAACCCCTTGTAGCCTTTGTCATAGTCCTTCAACTTTTCACCTTAGTCACCTTTAAGGATTTAGAAATACCTTCTATGCATCCTAAGGATCTCGATCCTCCCCTCTTCATCACATCATATATCAATCAAACCCACATCAAAAGGGTGATGATTGATGAAAGAGCCAGTATCAACATTATCTCCTTCCATGCCTATGACCAACTTGACTTGCCAAAGAACATCATGTATGAAACTATAATAATTGTTTTCTCTTTCAATGATACTATGGCCAATACCTTGGGAATAGTTATTCTCCATATCCATTTGGGACCTCACATAATTCCAAAACTCTTTTACATTATAGATGGTGCATTTTATATAATGTTCTACTTAGACACCTTTGGATTCATGCTATGAGTTGTTTCCCTTTCACTTTGCATTTTTGCATCAAATTTGAGCATGAAGGTCATGTCATCACCATACCAACTGACCCTAGTCCCTTTACATCTTGAAATATGACATATCGACCTAATGATTTCCTTCTTCCTCATCCATCCACCTCACCACCAACCACCAAAAAATCCACCCCTATAGTTGATGAAGCTTCAATAAGCTTATCCATCCCTTATTCACATATCCACATAGAGGACCCCTTATAACCCACATTCCAATGTATATCACTTGGGGAGTATCGCCTTCTAGCCTTGGATACTTTCCCTACTCCTCAAGAGTATGTGAACCTTAATCATGATCTAAATTAAAACCTTAACATTAGAAACATCATCCCTTTCAAGCCACCCAATCATCAAACCAATTTCATCTATGGGGGACTCGATCATCCACTTCTCGCTCTACCACCACCCCTCATATTTTACCATTCACCTCTAACTTCTCTTATCTCATCAAACTAGCATTTTCCAAAGCATACTTCTATAGGTATGCTTGGAAGGGGTTTGGCCTTGACCTTTATGAACATGGACCTCATGAGTTACCCATAATCAAAAATCAAATACCTGATGAGCTATTTGGCCTTAGATTTATACCACTAGAATAACCCACCTCACCTAAACCCATCACTACCATCAATGAGGATGTGCTATCCTCACCAACCCCATCTCCCTCAAAGTCTGAGGATTTTGATATCATCCCATCTAACTTTTTTTATCAATACCATTAGTTTGGGCCCCTTGATTTATCAAAAGGATGGCCAAACTAAAACCCTTCCTCTCATCCATCTTGAAATGGTAGAAAAGGATTCTCCTACTATCAACACATTCCAATGCTAGGATGATGATTCTAATCTCACCAACCTCAAGACAAGGGATTTTTCCATCCATAAATCCCTTCCTCTTAAAAACCAAAACATGTTGAATGAATCTACCATTGATATCAACTTGGGTACTGAGGATAACCCCCATATCATCAAGATTGAACAATCTTTGAATTTTGTAAAACAATAAGATTACCCTTCCTTCCTTCATGATCAAAGCATAGCCTTTGCTTGGTCCTATCAAGATATGCCTGGGATTGACCCTTCCATTTATCTCCATAAAATTATCACCCATCCTGATGCTAAGCCTATTCATCAAAATATTTACAAGATGCACCCTTGCATCACCCTTCTTGTCAAAGAGAAACTTCAATGCCTCTTATTTGTCGACTTTATCCAACCCATCAATTATCATCAATGGGTTTCTAACATTGTTCCTATAGCCAAACCTATAGGGTTAATTCACCTTTGTATAAAATTTCATGACCTTAACCTTGCTTTCCCAAAGGATGACTTTCTTGTGCCTAGCATCGACCAATTGGCTGATCTTAAAACTAGCCATGAGATGTTATCTCTCATGGATGGTTTCTTTGGGTATAATCAAATCTTGATTGCTCCCAAGGATCAGCACAAAACCTCTTTTATCACCCCATGGGGAACCTTATGCTCCAGAGTCACACCATTTGGTTTGAAGAACACTAGAGTAACTTACTAGTGTGTAATGAGCTACATCTTCCATGACCTCATCCATAAAATCATTGAAGACTATGTGTAAGATCTCCTTGGGAAATCCAAACATCATAAGGATCACCTAGTTGTTCTCACCATCACCTTTGAATGTCTTATCCATTTCTATGTCAGACTCAACCCCAAGAAATGTATTTTTGGGGTCCTTTTGGGAAAACTTCTTGGATTCATTGTCTACCTTCAAGGAATTGAGGTAGACCCTAGCAAAGATAGAGAAATTTTGGAAATTCCACCTCCAACCCACCTTAATCAAATATGTAGCTTACAGGGGAAGCTCCAATCAATATGTTAGTTCATCTCTAAATTATTTGATAGATGTCAACCTTTTCACCATCTTCTCAAGAAAGACACCTCCTTTAAGTGGACTAAAGACTACCAAAAAGCCTTTGATTCACTCAAAGAATACCTTATTTCTCCACCTATCTTGACCCCTCCTAAAGAGGATCAACCCTTCTACATTTACATCTCCACCACTGACCATTCCCTTAGGGCGATTCTCACTCACTATGATAAATAAAAGAAAGAAAAATTAGTCTACTATATAAGTCGAACACTTAGAGTATGAGACTCAGTACTCCCATCTTAAGAAACTTTGCCTAACCCTTGTCTTCATAGATTCCAAGATTTATCAGTACCTTCTCAATCATAAAACCTACATCATCACTAACACTAACCCACTCAAGTACATGCATTACAAACCATACCAAAACCAACATATGGCTTAGTGGCTCATGTTTTTAACTGAGTTTGATCTTGATTTCCTTCAACAAAATTTAATTAAAGGGTAAGTGATTGTTGATCAACTGGTTGAAGCTCCTCTACCTGATAACTAACTTCTTCCTCTTGTATTTATACATGAGTCCATCATGACTCTTTCTCAATAAGACTCCACCTATCAAATGACCATATTCTTCGATGGATCTAAATACCAATGCAATGGAGGTGCTAAATTTATTCTCATCCCCTTCAATGGTTAACCTCTTCCCATTTCCTTTAAATGTGACTTTTAATGCACCAATAATGTGATTGAGTGTGAAGCCCTAGTCATAGGTTTGTAAAATGCTCTAGCCTTGGGAGTCAAGATAATCAATGTCTTTGTTGATTCCCAACTTATGGTCAACTAGGTCAATGGATCTTACCAATGTAAGAATGATGTATTGCTAAATTACAAATAACTCATAGATGTACTTTTAGCATCATTTGATCATTTCCTTATCTGGTCAGTTCTAGGATCTACCAACAAGTTCACAGATACAATGGATTCCCTTACTTCCCAAATCCCATTTCAACCTTATAACTCTAAATTCTTTGTTACCATCCATCATTTTATCACCCCATCTTATAGCCATTCTGACCTTCCTACCATTTGTAATGTAAAAACATCTCCATCAAACATTTGGTATGAACAAACTTTTGATTACATCAACCTTGATATAATTCATCCCAACCTCTCTTAGAATGCCCAAAGATCCTTTGTTTAGAGTACCTCTCATTATACCATACTAGGGGGAATATTTTTTAAATGTGGCATTGATGGCCTCCTTCTCCATTTCCTCCATAGTCATGAAGCTTCCCATGCCATCAAAGAAACACATGATAGAATATATGGGGGATATTTTAATGGCTTAGCTATCACTAATTGTATCCTTCACCTTAGATACTATTGGCCCACCTTTAACCAAGATTGAAGTGTGCTAAATTTCAGCAACATGCTAATTTACACCATGCACCTACCCATGGCCTCTAAGTATCCAAATACTTTTTTCCATTCTCACAATGGGGCTTAGATCTTATTAGGGAAATCAATCCCCATTCATCACAACATCACCAATCCATCATTACCGCCATTGACTATTTCACCAAGTGGGTGGAAGCCATTCCTTTCATCTCTACCAAAGCTGATAAAATTGTTGACTTCATCAACCATCACCTCATCTATCATTTTGGTGTTCCCCATAAGATCATCATCTATAATGGTAAATATTTCAAGAACAAGAACTCTAAGGTTTTTGTGATGCATTTGAAATTAAATTAAGCTTTTACTTTGCCTTACCATCCACAATCAAATAGATAGGTGGAAGCCTCTAACAAAATCCTTAACAAAATGTTGACCAAATTTATTAGTGCTTTAGGTCATGATTGGCACTTGCACATCCCCTTCACTTTATGGGCCTATCACACTAGCATTTGAACCTCTACAGGTGCTACCCCTTTCTCTCCAGTCTTTAGAATAGAGTTAGTTTTGCCTCTCAAAGTCCAAATCCCCTCTTTGCATATCTTTTCAAGAGATTATTTTTGAAAGCGACTATCATCAAGAGTGACTAGCATGACTTGAGCTACTTGATGAACATCAACTTGTAACACTTAACCATCTTCATGTCTAGCAAGAGCGAATCAAGCACACCTATAAAAAACACCTAAAAGAATGAGAATTCAATATCGGAGACCTCATCTTAATGAAAAACCAACATGTCACTAATATGGATAAAAGAAAAAAGGTAAATTTGATTTCAATTGTCTTGGAGCCTACATCATAATCCATAAGTATGGATCATGAGCTTATCATTTGTCCCCTCTTGAAGGTAAACTAAAAATTGAGCCTCTTAATTTTTCACATCTGCATCTATTATTTTTTTTAAACAAGGATTGGACTCACTTGTATAGTCTAATTTAAGCTCATCCCTTGATTTATGAGATTTTCACCTTTACCTACATATCCCTCTCCCTTTGGGGATAACCAATTAAAACATAGAACCATGTGATTAACCATCACAATTGTAGCTTAATCCTAAATATGGGTACCATGGCTCTACCCATGGCATGGTTCTCATGGATACTTTTCATCTCTAATAAGATAGAATACCATGGTCATTTGTCTCTCAAAAATCCTTTCTACCTATCACTAACCTTCTTGTGCTAAATTTTTTTCCCTCATAAAGGTAAAACACTAAGCCTAAATAGACTTGTCCATGTCTAAAACCCTGACATCAAAACAATTTGGGATACTAAAATATTATTTGTGTCACATATTTTTAGCATTATAGACTACTCCCTTCAAGGATAGCTACACAAAACTAAATTTCTTAAAAGATAGACTATTTCCTTGAAGGATAACTACTAAACATACAAAACCAAACTTAGACCACTCCTTTGAAGTATAGTTAAGTCAAATGGGTCAAAATAAATCATTTGAAGCTTCCCACTTTGATTAGCTTCACACCCTGTCAAAATCAAAATAAATAAACAAAAGACCCTATATCAAAAATAAGCTATCCCAAGAAAGCTGGAATCAATTTTCATATCTAGCACTAGTAGACTTCCCACATCAATTAGTATACACCTAAGATAAGACATAGACTTGTTTATTATGGTTCTTAGGTCACTTATAGAAGGAGCACACTAACCCACATAATTTTACCTTACCTATCCACCCATTTACCTTTCACCTACAACCTATCTTCCCTTTATACCATCTATTAATCAAGGGATTTTGAGCTTGATTGACATAATGGTGATCAAGACACCTATTTATCAACATAATCATGATAATGAAAATCATTCAAAGGGCTTAGTTTCCTTACGCCAATCTAACTTCAGGTTTGTTAGGTCCTTACCAATAAAAACTCATCATGCTTTTTTTTTACTCTCTTATCATTAGTTCATGTAGACATATGTCTCATGATTCTCATCTTTTTATCATACATTTATCTTGTTATCTAACTTGATTTGTGTATTTTCATCACATACTTAACAATAATCACATTAAATTTTCATGATCATGAATATCAAACATCAATGATGAATACAACATTGTAAACTATATCCATGAACTACATCATATCTCTATCTATGATCAAATCATCATGAATCATATCTATCTACCATCAAAACATCATATAAATCAATGTTTGTTATCTAACTTGCTTTATGTATTTTCATCACATCCTTAACCATTATCACATTACATTTTCATGATTATGAATAGCAAACATCAACGATGAATACAACATTATAAACTATATCCATGAACTACATCATATCTCTATCTATAATCAAATCATCATGAATCATCATAAACAACCCTAATTAAACCATTCATCATCATATCCATAAACAAAATCAATGATCAAAACATCATGAATCACATCATACATCATCTATTTATCTATGTATCATCAATCCATTTACCATAACATCACAATAATTCATCTTATAACATCAAATCATAAAACCACATCAATATAACCATAAACAAAATTACCATCATCACAATATCATATAACATCAAACCATAAACATGAGCATAAACATCACATGTAAACCATAGACCATGAATACACATCATATATATATATATATATATATATATATATATATATATATATATATATATATATCATGTCTATCAAATAAATAATACATATAATAATGTATAAGTCTCTCCCTCATATACATCTCACATCATCAGCATGCAATCTAGGATCAAAATCATGCATATACATCATATAATATCATATATCAAGCCCTTAGGGCACCACTACCACTAGCCCTTCCTACTCCTGTACTACCATCGAGTGTTAGTGCCCCTGATCTACTTGCCTGACCCACTATAGAGGCCCATTATATTGGAGGAGCTATAGTTGGACCACTTACTAAGCTAGACATGTACTCTCCATATCTTAGATCCTATGGACATTATGATAGCACTATCACCTCATAGTATCTCAAATCCTCCACCATAGCTAAGTATTGTGTCATCAAAATTGTATCAAGTGGTCGTCCTACTAGTTTTGTCACTACTCTTACCCTCTATCTCAAGGTATCTCTCTCTCAGGTCACTAAACCAAGAGAGATCCTCTCTTTATCTTGCTCTCCTATTAAGGTGGAAACCTGGCCCTATAAAATAACAATCTACTCCTATAGAGTGGCCACCTATCCATGTAACCCTATGGTCTGAGCTTGTGCAACTTTCAGTGCTACTTGTGCATGCCCATCCTAACCACCACCCTAAACTGGTGCCCCAGTGTGATCCACACCCATGACCTATTAACCCCCATCATCCCATCCAAAATTGGCTATAAAAACCTAAACCTTACCTACCTAAAAACAATAAAAATAATAAACTAAACTCCTTAAAAGTATCTTACAACCCTCCCCGACTTAAAACCTCAATCAATTTTAAATTTCATCTACTAAATTTTCCTCATTTACCAAAACAAAAATTTAGGGCAAAACCACCCACACCCAATTTCAAAACAATAACCAAAACACCCAAATTTGATATCAAAAACAACCAAAATCAACTAATCTATAAACTTAATACACCCCTACCTCATTCCTTGATCACTGTCAAGGTCAGATCCCACATCCATCTATTTGGCCACACCCTCATCCACCCTACATCATTGGTCCCCACTAATCACTTTATCAAAAAAAATCCATAAATCACCAACCTTCACCTCAACCACACACTCAGTCAAATGGTATCTCATCAAGGTGACAAATCAACCGAATCGCTAAACCATAGAATGCACAGTGTCAAATTGTCAAAAATGAAAATAAATTTTTATTTTTACTTTTTTATGTCCTAAATTTTTAGGGTTTCCCCTTGACCATCGATGATCATGGTGACCATCAGCAGTCGACCCTAGGAACCCACAACTTAAAATTTTGGAGATTACCCTTCTCTGACCCAACTATTAGACCACATAAACTTTAATTATGGTCATTTTTTACCCAAACTATTCACATGTTTTATGATGACCTTGCTTACTCTTTTTGACCACACTAGCCAATTTTTCCATGTTGACTATTTGAAATTTTCACCACCTCATGTATGACTAGACCATTTATGTTTTTCAAGGGAGAAATTCCTACCTTGAATACCTAAAAAAACACCAATCCTATCTAGGAGACTTATAGAGTGACCCAATCATCTTTGACCAATGTTGTAGACTAGTTACCCTATCACTTGTTCTTTTAGGACCAACCTTATTTTTACCAACATTGACAATTTTAGTCTTTGTATAATCTTGACTATCATACTTAGTCACATTTTGTGTGCATGTTTGAATTTTAAATTCCTAAACCCCTGTTTTCACCAATCTCATGACTCATCATATACCACTAATCAAACCTTGACTCAATTTTAGTTTTACCTCATTGACTCCTAGTTTGAGGGGGAACACCTACTTCCACACTTAAGGTAATCAAACCTTTGACCAACAATCTATTTTTGTCTTGAATCTTGTTAATTTAAAGTTGCATAACAAAAATGGGTAAAATGTAGACACTAGAAAACTATACATGATAGTTCTAGTTGTTGAAACACCTTAGGACCCCAAAAGGACCTTGAGTCTAGTTGACCACCTAGTTAGTTAACTCATCAACCTGCTAACTTGGCCTTTTAACCAAACCCCTTTTAAATTACTTTGACCCTTTTTTCCTTAAACACTCAATCACTAATGGTCAGCCTAACTATCGATGGTTAGCCTGATTGTCGATGGTCAAGTCCTTACTTCCTCACCTTTTTAACATATCACCAGTTATGTGTGAGATAATCAGCTATAATTTAATAAGTTCACCTTATGAGGTGATAATGAGCTTCTAAGAATCATGATTAGAAACCTCACTCTCTTAGTACCCTTCTATCCTCCATCTCTCTTTGCCTATAAAAGTAAGGGAGTGGGAGGTGAAATAGATCCATGTTCAAGCTATCAAATCTTCTTACATAAAGGTATTCAAGTCTTCTAGCATCTAGTCTTCCTTCAACAACTCAACAATAGAAAAAGAGACCCAAACCTCTATTGATTTAGTTTTTGAGGCCAAATTACTATCATTCTAGAAAAATTTCTCCAACCTTCAAACAATCAACCATCAGCCAACTAGCAAGCTACAGGTTATTCCTTCCTAGCCAAAGAGGAGTTCTCCATCTTCATTTGGATTACATGTGCATCACCAACTAGGTATTTTTACCACACCCTTATAACTAGTTTCTTATCTTCTTTCAAACTTAAGAAATATGAAAAAATTAAGAGAAACATGTAGTTCTACTCAATCAATATATATGTGAAATGGTGTTCTTTTACTAAATGTAAAATGTAATCTAGATTTAGACACTTGAAAAATAAAAACTTTAGCTTAGCTTAGGTGCCTCAAAATTTTTCAAGGGCATATCCCTTATAACTATTTGCTTAATTATAAAGTTTTAAGTAGTAAATTTGAATGTGCAAAAGTGTATAAATGTATTTTTAATGAGTGTTAGATAGTTCAATAGGATTAGACCTATTATATATTTATATGGGACTCTTTGGGTACTCTCCCACACCATCGACATGTTAAACATATGGGTTGACCTATAAAAATAATATTTTAGTTTTAAAAAAGACTATTTATTGGTATATGAATGAATTTGTCATATTTAAATGCCTATGGAAATATACAAGAGTTTGAGTCTACCAAACATTTCTTAAAAACAAGAATGTTTATCTAATGATCTTGATATAGTTTGAGTATGATAATGAATTTTTTTTACATAGATTAAAGAAATGTTATAGGTGATTAATAGAAAACTAAGAAGGTCAGACCAATAGAAAGCATGTGGATAGATTAAGAGGGTGTATAAGATCCATATGTTTATGCACAAATCATGTAAGGTGAAGGTAGGTCAATATTAACATTGTTAAATGTTTAATACCATATTTTAGTGTCTAAAAGTCTCCCCTTTTAATATATTGTTGATTTGAAATACAATTCTAAAGTAAAAGGATAAAGAGATGTACCTGAGTGTGTATAACACACTTTGTATTTTGGAGAAGGCTTGGAATGTGAAACCAAATCAAAGAAAAACCTACAATGAACATGTAACAATCATTGTCTATATATGAAAGTGAAATATAAAATGGAGTTAAAACTTTCAAAAATTTAAGAGAAAGGAAGGAATACATATATAAGTAGATGAACTGCATTTCCCTATGTGATTATTTCTCTTAATTTTTGCTTATTTCTTAGTTAAGGAAGAAGGTAAGAAACTAGTAATAAAGGTGTGGTAGAAGAACCTAGTTTTTATGTGTTCATGATTTAGACGAGTGTGAAGATATATTTTTTGTCTTAAAAGGATGACTTATAGATAAGAAATCAATAACAAAAGGGATTATTAGAAATATAGTAAGGTGGACTTCCTAGCGTGAGCTTGCTAGGAGGTTGTTAATCCACTCTTTGATAACAATTAAGTTGAAAGAGATAAAATGGAAGTACTTGCATCAAATAATAGAAATAATTTAAATGAAATGAAATATACAAGAATAAATAGATGCTTTATAAAGGAAATAAACTAAATATAGTAATAACAGGTCAATACTAGTGCTAAAATAGATCAGGTCAAGTTTAGAAAATTAGGTAGGGGTATATGAATAGGTAAGGACATAAAAATTTGGATTTGGTTGGGGGTATGGGGTTGGAAATAACTTGTTTCTATTTCTTAACATAGTTACCATCGGTAATTAGGGTGACCATCGGTGGTTATGTTGACCGTTGACAGTTAGATAATCATCGACGATTGGAGGTAACCATTGGCAGTTATGTTGACCATCAGTGATTACCTATGGATTCTAAATTTTTCTCAAAAGGGAGTTACAAAATGGGTTAATTATTAGGTAAATGTTTTTTAAGGTTATGGGTAGGGACAAAGAAGTCATAAGATAGGTGCAGGAGGTCTGATTCAAGCCTAGAAGTCAGAAACTAAACAAATAAAGCTAAAATACAAAATGTACCTATTACTTGATGGATGATGACTGGTGGTTGGAGAAATTTTGGTAGAGTAATAGTACTATTCCTCAAGAGAAATTTTGGTATAGGTTTGGATCTCTATTTAAATTATTGAATTGTTGGAAGGAAGATTGTCTAGAAATCTAGAATACTTATGTGCTAGAATACTTGTGATGATGGATCCTTTCTCACCTCCTACTCCCTGATTTTTATAGGCAAAGAGAGATGGAGAATAAAATTTTCCCTAAGAGTTTGGATTGCTGATTTTGATGTTTCATAGCTTGTTAGTAATTGGCAAGGTAGACATATTAAATTATGTCATGCTAGGTTGTACACAGTTGGTGTTTATGCTATAATAGTGAGGACCTAACCATTGATGGTCAACCTAACCATCAATGGTCATGTTGACTATCATCGGTCAAGGATCTAGAGGTAAATGGGTTAAGGTGAGTTAAAATTATTGGTTTAAGAGTTAGTTAGTGAGTTAATGATTTTAGTTAGCTAAGTAGCTAACTAGACTCAAGGTTTGATGGGTTGGATGGTCCCTACAGGGTCCTAAAGCACTTCAACATCTAGAACTATTGTGTGTAGTTTTTTCCCCTTTTTGTTATGTAGTTTGAATTAACAAGTTTCAAAACAAAAATGGATTTTTGGTCAAAGGTTTAGTTTCCCTGACTATGGGAGGAGGTCTTCCCCCTCAAACTAGGAATCAATGAGGAGAAACTAAAATTGAGTTAGGGTTTAACAATCAATTTAAGATGAGTTACAAGGTTTGTGATAAGGGTGGTTGGGAATTTGAAGCACAAACATGCACATAAAATATGACTAAGTGAAATAGCCAAAATCATGCAAAGACTAAGGTTGTCATAGTTGGTGAAAATAAGTTCAATTCTATAAGGACTGGTAATGGGATAATTGGGCCACAACATTAGGCATATTTGATTGTGTCACCCCTATTAAGTCTCCTAGATAGGGTTGTTGTTTTTTAGGTATCCAAGGTAATAACTTATCCTATGAAAAACACATATGGTTAGGTGTGCATTATGTGGTGAAAATTTCAAATGTTCAACATGGCAAGGTTGGTCGATGCAATCAAAAGGGACCAAGGCAAGGTCATTGCAAAAATATGTGATAGTTCAGGCCAAAAATGGCCAACATCATGGTAGACATGGTTGGGTGGTTGGTCAATCAGAGAAGGTATTATTTAAAGGTTAGTTTTGGTTTGGTAGAGAAGATAAAATCCAAAAATGTGGCACTAAGGTGTTGGTCCCTAAATTTTTTAAAATCTAAGTTTCCTAATTATTGATGGTTAGGGGTAATAGCCTAAATAAATAGTTAGGAGCATCACTAGCTACTACATAGGCATAAATTATATCTTTATAGGGGTAGGTGGCTACATGACAAGGCCAAATTATGAAATTATAGGGTTAGGTTACCACCATGATAGGTGAGAGAGATTAGGCTAGGACCTCACTAGGCTTGATGACCTAGGAGAAGAACACCTTAAAATAAAGGGGAAGAGAAATGGTAGCACTAGTAGGACCACTAAGTACCATGCCTATTTCATAATAATAGGACATAGTGGAGGATTTGAGGTATTATGAGGCCATCAATCTAATAAAGTATCTTGATCAACCTCGATGGGGTGAGTATAAAGCTAGCTTAGTAGGTGGAACAGTTGTGGTGACTTTAGTTTAGTGGACCACTTTAGTGGGTAAACAGGTAGGCATCCTAGGAGGATAGGCACAAGATGATAGTGGTGGTGTAAGTAGGGCTAGCGCTAGTGTTATCCTAGGGGAATGATGTGATATGATATGATGTATAGATTTAGATGTACATGATTTTGATACCAGCCTATGTGTTGATGCAGTGATATGTATATGTTTTGAGAGAGAGATATACATAATTACATGTATTATTTATTTTTATGACATGATGTATATGCTTATGTGATGTTGATTTATATATAGATGTGGTTTATGGTTCATGGTTTAAATGTTTTATGCTTATGCTTTATGAGATGTGGACTCAATAGCTTAAGCATGTGATGATTATAGATGATGTTTTATTATGTTCATGGATATAATGTTTATGATGATGGATGGTTTGATGTTTATGGTTATGTGATGCTTTGTTTTATACATGGTTATGATGTTTATGATGATGTGCTTCAGGATCATGGTTAGGATGATACTGATGGTTATAGATGTATGATGTGGTTTATTTCATTGATTATGGATGTGATGTTTTAAATATGGTTATGATGTTATGATTGACAGTGATTTGATGTTTATGGTTTTTGATCATGGATATGTGATGTGTTAAATATGGTCATGATGTTAATGAAAGGACATAAAACAAGTTAAATAACAGATTAGTTATGGGAGAAGAGATAAGAATCATGAGACATGTTTACATGAATAAATGATGAGAGGATAAGAAAAAATCATGATGCTTTTTATTGGTAAGAACAAAACAAAAATTGAAGTTAGATTGGCTTAGGGAACATAATCCTTTAGAATACTTCACATTAGCATGATTTGGTTGATAAAAAAAGTGTCTTGATCACATTGTGTCAAGTAAGCTCATAATCCCTTGATTTGTAAATGGTATAAAGGGGAAGTAGGTGATAAGTAGTTTGAAGGGTAAATGGGTGATAGGTAAGGTAACCTTATGTGGGATAAGAACCATATTGGATAAGTTCATGTCTTCATGCAAGGTGTAGACTGATTGATGTAGCAAGTCTACTAATGCTAGATATAAAATATGATTATAGCTTTCTTGGGATAGCTTATTCTAATTTTGATATGGGGTCTGTTGTTAATATTGTTGTTTTGATAAGTTTGTGAAGATGATTGATGTGAGAAGCTTCAAATGATTGCTTTTGACAAATTTGACTCAGTCATCCTTTAAGGGAATGGTCTAAGTTTGGGTTTGAATATTTTGTAGTTATCCTTCAAGGGAGCAGTCTATCTTTTAAGTGATTTAGTTTTGAGAAACTGTCCTTCAAGGGAATAGTCTACAATGCTAAAGACATGTGACCCAAGTGATATTTTGGTATGCCAAATTGTTTTGATGCTAGGTTTATACATGGATAAGTCTATATAGGCTTAGAGGTTTAGCTTAAACTTTAGCAAAAAAGGTTAATGATAAGTAAAAGGGTTTTGAGAGATAATGAGCATGGGATTCTATTCGATTAAAGATGAAAAGTATCCATGAGAACCATGTTATGGGTAGATTTGTGGTACCCATATTTAGGATTAGGTTATGACTATGATGGTTAATCACATGGTTCTATGTTGTAATCATTTATCTTCAAAAGGATAGGAGGAAGGTGTGAGGAGGGTGAAAATCTCATAAATCAAGGGATGAGATTAAGTTAGACAAAAGATGAGTTTGATCCTTATTTAACAAAAGAAAGGATGTAGATGCAAAGAATTGAGTATATTAGGTTATGTTTTGCATTTAAGAGCAGAAAATGGTAAGTTATTTATCTATACTTGTGGGTTATGATGTAAGGTCCAAACCAATTAAAGGCAAACTTTCCTCTTTTGATTGTTTCCATATGGATCACATGTTGATTTTCCTTCAAGATGAGGTATTTGATGTTGAATTATCATTTTTTAAGGTGCTTATTATAGTCACACTTGATTCATTATTGGTAGAGATGAATATGGTTAAGCATTGCTAGGCAATGCTCATCAAGTAGCTCAAGTTGTGCTAGACGTTCTTAATGATAGTCCCTCTTAGAAATGATGTCTTGTAAGGATATACAAAGAGAAGCAATCTAGACTTTGAGAGGCAAAAATACCTTTGCTCTAAAGATTAGATTAAAATTGGTGGCACCTATAGAGGTTCTAATGTTAGTAAGAGAGGCCCATAAAATAAAAAGGATGTGCAAGTGCCAATCCCGACCCGAAGCACTGACTATTTTGGTTAACATCTTGTTGAGAATTTTGTTAGAGGATTATACCTGTTCATTTGCTTGTGGATGATAAGGTGAGGAAAAGATTAACTTGATGACAAATGCATCACAAAGACCTTGGACTTGCTTGTTTTTGAAATATTTTCCATTATCGGTGATGATCTTATGGGGAACATTGAAGTGATAGATGATATGATGATTGATGAAATCGATAATTTTTCTAGCTTTGGTTGAGATGGGATAATGGTCTCTACCCACTTGGTGAAATAATCAATGGTATTGATGATGGATTTGTGCCACTATGAATAATGAGGATTGATTCCCCCAATGGGATCTAGTCCCCATTATGAGAAGGGCCAAAAGTCTTTGGATAATTGAAGGCCATAGGTTGGCACATGATGTAAATTGGCATGTTTTTGACATTTAACACACTTTTTTACATAATAATAATATTCCTAGTTGAGGATGGGATAATATCAACTAATGTGAAGGATATGTTTAGCAATAGCTAAACCACTAAAATGTCCCCCACATATCTCATCATTCATTTCCTTGATAGCATGAGAAGCTTCATGACTATGTAGAAAATAGAGGAGGTGGTCAAAACCATGTTTGAAAAGGATTCCCCCTAATATGATATAATGAGATGTACTATGAATAAAGGCCCTTTAAACATTCCTATAGAAGTTGGGAGGATTGATGTTGAGGTTAAGGGAGTTAAATCTTTGCTTGTACTAAGTGTCTAATGGAGATTACTCTACACTATAAATGGTAGGAAGATCATAATGGATATAAGAGGGTCTGATGAATTGGTGAATGGTGACAAATATTTTATAATCAAAAGGTGTGGATGGGATCTAGGAAGCAAGGGAAGCCATTGTATCTGCAAACTTGTTGGTAGATTATGGAATATATTGGATAAGGTAATGATCAAATGATGTTAAGAGTATGTCTACTAGCTATTTGTACTTTTACAAGACATCATTATTACATTAGTAAGATCCATTAACCTAGTTGACCACAAGTTGGGAATCAACAAAGACATTGATCATCTTAATGCCCAAGGCTAGAGCAGTTTGGATACCTATTACCAGGGCTTCATACTCAGCCACATTGTTGGTACACTCGAAATCAAGTTTGAAATAAACGGGAAGAGGTTTTCCATCAAGGGGAATGAGAATAACTTATATACCCCCATCATTCTGGCATTTTGAGCCATCGATGAACATGGTCATTTGATAGATGGGGTCATCTTGAGAAAGAGTCATGATAGACTCATCTAGGAATGTAATAAGAAGTGATTGGTTATCTGGTAAAAAAATATTGTCCAATTGAATGGTAATTACTTTCCCTTTTATCAACTTCTACTAGAGGAAATTAAGGTTAAACTCAACTAGGAGCATGATTCACTTAGTCATATGTTGGTTTTGGTATGGTTTAGAGTTCATGTACTTGAGTGGGTTGGTGTGGGTGATGAGAAAGGTTTTATGATTGAGAAAGCAATGATAAATTCTGGAAGCCATAGAGAGTAAGGTGAGGCAAAGATTCTCAGAATAGGTGTATCAAGTTTCATACTCTATAAGTGTTTGACTTATATAATAGATAACATGTTCTTTATTTTGTTCATCCCAGTGAGTGAGCATTGCCCCTAAGGAATGGTCAATGGTGGATATATAAAGGTAGAATGGTTGGTCCTCTTTCTAAGGGATAAGAATGGGTGGATAAAGGAGGTACTCTTTGAGTGAATCAAATACATATTGATAGTCCTTGGTCTACATAAGAGATGTATCTTTCTTGAGAAGATAGTGAAAGGGTTGACATATATCTGATAGTTGAGAGATGAAGCTATGGATGGATTAGATATTCCCTTTCAAGATATGAAGCTACTTCAGATGGGTTTGAGGTGGAATTTTGAGTATCACTCTGACTTTGGCTAGATCTAATTCAATTACTCAAAGAGAGATAATAAAGATAAAAAGATTTCAAGATAAGACCCAAAAAACACATTTCTTGGGGTTGAGTCAGACGTGGAAATGGATTAGGTGCTCAAAGATAATTTTAAGAATGTTTAGATGATCTTTACGACATTTAGATTTCCCAATGAGATCAACTTCATAGTCCTCTACAAATTTATAGATGAGATCATGGAAGTTATAGGTCATCACACGTTGGTAGTTTACTCTAATGTTCTTTAAACCAAATGGCATGACCCTATAGTAGAAGGTTCCCTAGGGGTAATGAAGGAATTTTTATTTTGATCTTTGGGGGCAATAAATATTTGATTATATCCCAAGAAACTATCCATGAGATATAACATCTCATGGCTAGATGTAAGATCAAAAAGTTGGTTGATGCTAGGCAAAGGGAAGTCATCCTTTAGATAAGCAAGGTTGAGGTCACAAAAATTAATATAGAGGTGAAGTTCCCCTATGGGTTTGGTGGTGGGAATGATATTGGAAACACATTTGGGATATTCAATGATCCAAAACTCAAAAGTCTTGGTTGAATAATATTTAAAGAACACAAATAATAATTATATCTCTAAGAAAAGATGTTCTACTACTCAAAATTATAGATACAACATATGCCTATCTCTGGAAGAGATGTCTAATTTACTTTTCCAGTTACATCCTAATTTATACACATTTTGAAGGTAGGGGGAGGATGTGGAAGGTCACTAATATTGAGGGAGATTAAGTTGTTTGACTTCCATAATTCACAATAATATAGAATTCAAGGAATTGTTATTTTTAAAAACTTACTATTTTTAGACTACACTACTAAAATTGAAATTTGGGGCACTTCCATTTAGTTTTTAGGGGTGAAAACCCATTGAACAAAGATTAGTGCCATCTCATAGTGTTCCCTTCATTCTTAGCTTTCCAATGGTTTAAACAAGGAGTCAAACAGAGCTATGGTGTAAACGTTATGGCTCCCAAAAGTTTTACCACCAATTAGGGTAGAATTGTCACCCGAATTAGCACCTAAAATGTTGCTTGGATCAGTCAATGGTTTGGATGAAGTTGAAATATAAGAGACATTGAAGCTCTTCTTTGACTATAAGGGTGATGTGAGGGTATATCCTATGAAGCTTTTGTCTGACAGGTTTAGCATCATGATGGATGAAAATGTTATGGAGAGCAATGGAAGGGTCAATCATAGACATATCTTGATAGGACCAAGAAAATGATATGTTGTGGTCATGAATGAAGGAAGGGTAATCTTGTTGCTTTGTATAATCTAAGGATTGACCAATCTTTACAATGTGAGGGTTATATTGAGTACCCAAGTTGACATCGATAGTGAATTTGTTCAACATGGTCTAGTTCTCAAGACGAAGGGATTTGTGGATAGAAGAATCCCCCACACTAAGATAGGTGAGAATGAAATCATTGTCTTGATGTTGGATGGTTTTGATGGTAAGAAAATGATTTCCTACCATTTTAGGATGAATCAGAGGAAAGGTTTTAGTTCAGTCATCCTTTTGATAGGTTAGGGGGCCTAAACTAATAGTATTAACTAAAAAAAAATTAGGAGGAATGATTTTGAAATCTTGAAACTTCATAGGAGATTGAGTTGGTGAGGATGGTACATCTTTATCAATGGTGGAAATGGGTTTAGGTGAATCAATGGGTTATTTTGGTGGTATGAACCCAAGGCCAAATAGCTCATAAGTTTTTTGGGTTTTGATCAAAGCTAACTTGTGGGGTCCATGTTCATAATGGTCAAGGATAAATCCCTTCTAGGCACACCTATGAAGGTATAATTTGGAAAATGTCAATTTGCCAAGATAGGAGAAGTCAGAGGTAAATGCTCTGATGGAAGAGGTAGTGGTGGAAGAAAGAAGTGGATGATCAAATCCCCCATAGATTAAATTGGTTTGATGGTTGGGAGGCCTAAAATGAATGATGGTTCCAATATTTAGGTCATAACTAAGATCTTAGTCGAGGTTCCCATACTCTTAAAGAGTAGGGAAAGCATCTAAGGCTAAAAGATGATATTCCCCTAGTGAGAAATGTTGGAACGTGGCTTTTAAGGGGTCCTCTACGAGGATCTGAGAAGAAGGGGAAAAGGAGCTAGTTGAAGCTTCATTTTTGGTAGGGGTGGAGTTGTTATTGATTGGTGGTGATGTGGATGGAGGAAAAATAATGTCATTGGGTCGATCTGTCATGTTTTAATATGTGAAAGGATTAGGGTCAGCTTGTATGGTGATGACTTAACCCTCATATTCAAACTTGACACATCGATGTAAGGTACATGGGATATAATTCATGGCACAAATCCAAGGGCATCCAATTAAGATGTTGTATTGGAACTCACCTTATATAATGTAAAAGATTTATAGAATTTTGTGAGGTCCCAAGTGAATATGGATGACAACTATCCCCAAGGTTGTGGCTATAGTATCATTAAAGGAGTGGAGGATTGCTACATTTTTTGAAATGATATTCTTTATCAATTAGATTTGGTCATAATCATGAGAAGAGATAATGTTGATAATAGATCCTCTATCAATCATCACCCTTTTAATGTAGGTTTGATTGATTTATGTAGTGATGAAGAGGGGAGGATCAGGATCCTCAAGATGGATAGAAGGTATCTCTGAATCTTGGAATGTGATAAAGATAAAAATTTGAAGGTATATTACAAAAGACACAAGAGGTTGAGGGTCATGGGGTTGGAATTATATAGATTATAGGGCCTCTATCAGTGCCTAGAAATAATGGACTGAGGTGTTGATTAATTTGTAAAGGCTCATCTTCACTGGTGTCTGGTGAAGTTATTTTAACACTACACATTGAAGGCTAGGTGTAGGAAGTATTCTTAGATTGTTCATAGGTTTGGTTAGAGAGTGGTAAGGTTATTTGGCAATTTTATATGGAGGTGGTTTGGATGGTTCTCTCATGATTTTGGATGGAGAATTATTTGATGAAGGGTTTGAATTGATGATAGGTTTGATGGTGGATGAAAGTGAGGTTGAAGGTTCATGTTTGTTTTAATAGGGGATACCAAGATGATGCCAAAAGGCGTCTCTATCAATATTCAGTTGGGAGGAGAATTCTAGGCTTTAGACCAATTTGGAGAAAGGTTTGTAAATTATTTTAATTCATTGGTCATTGGTTTCAAACATTAGGCCCATAGGTTGAGGTAATGGAGATGTTTCTTCACCCTTGTCCTCGATGGAAGGGTTCAATATTTAGGAATATGTTTCTTCTATGGAAAGAGTAGATAAGGTGATCTTTTCTTGTGGAATGGTTTCCATAGAGAGAGTAGGTTAATTCATGATGGGGGAGGAGGGAGTGATAGCATCAAGTAAAGGAATGAATGTGGTTACTTCCTTTATTTGGGTGTCTAAAGGAATGGAGGGTGATGCCCCCATTTCAATGAGTGAAGTAGGGTAAGAGGTATTTGAGGCAATGGTTGCCTCCTTTGATATTTCTATCAAAGAAGAGGTGGTTAGGTCCATGGTCTCGTCAAGTAAAGAAAGAGAGGTGGTTGTTTCCTTTGTTTGGGTATTAATAGGAATAGTGGGTAATTCCACCACTTCAACAAGTGAAGTGGAAGAAGTGTTAGTTTAGGCAATGGCTTCCTCAATGATAGGTTCATTGATAATAACATTGATTGTATGGACCTCATGAGCATGAGATGATTTTATTTTGTTGCTATCATGGTTAGTAGGAGCATGATTAGGAAAAGGTTTCTGAAATATGTCAAGGGACTGATTCAAGGGTGCATTGGGATTATCAAATACAAGTTCTCCCTTTTCAATCAATTTTTAGATAATGGTTTTCAATGTGTTACACCTACTAACATCATGTCTAATGACATGGTGGAAAGCACATAGATCATTCTCATTATACCAACTAGGTATAGGGAGAGAAGCATAAAATTATTGGGGAGGTTTTATGGGAGGAAGTTGTATGATGTTGGATTTGAGGAATTTATCCAAAACTGAATCATAAGATTCCCCTATTGGAGTGTATTTTTTTGGGGTAGATCAGTTTTGATTTTGGTTTTGTTGGTTGGAAGAGCTAGAGGAGTTGGTTGGGTTGATTGACAGTTGGTGGTAGAGCAATTTTAAAGACAACCAAGTTTGCAAATGCCTTTGGTTTGGTATTGGGATGGTTAGATTGATTGGTGGTTTTGGATGAGGAAGGGTCATTAGATTTAAAGCTAGAATTTTTATTTCTTACTTTTAATTTCCCCTCATCAGTGGCTCTAATTTATAGTTTGTGTGAGATGGTAAAATCCTCATCAAAGGTTCTAAAAATTTAAACTTATAGAGTAGGATCAATTTGTTTGGCAAAATCCTAAGAGAAAATTTCAATCAACTCAAGTTGGGGTAAAGAAAAAGAGAGTTGGTTGATAAGACCTCTCTATCTAGCTACAAAGTCAGTAATTGATTTATCATCAAATTGCCTAATGGAGTAGAGGTCAATAATAGAGACCTTCTTAGATATATTAACTGAGAAATGATCTAAAAATATTTAGGAAAGTTGGGAAAAGGAAAATATGGAGTTATTGGTGAGACCACTATACCAATCTAATGCTGGTCTAGATAAAGACATGGGAAAAGTGTGAAGGAAATGAGTGTCGTTTAACTCCTCATTTAATAAATATTCAATTGATGTCTTATCAACCAGGGCTAGTGTCCAAAGCTATCTTCAGTAAGGTATGGGATGGTAGATCTAAAAGGTTGCTTATGGGGGTGTTTGATTATCCTATTTTAACTTTGACTAAAGAAAGAAATGTGTCCTAAACTACGTGATTCACTCTTTTGCTAAAAAGGAAGAAATGAAATCAATCCACTCTTTTGTTGAAATTAAAAATCACACTCCTATTTACACTTGCATGGAAAGTAAATTCAAACTTCTATTTAACAAAAGGAAATTTGCTTCACACGTCTATTGTAAAAGAAAGCACACTTTGCTTAGAAAGGAAATGATTTTGGGATAAGAAAATTCTTTTTAAACTATGAATTTATTTTGATGTTTTTATGAATAAATGTAAAAATTAACAAGATTCTAAGTAATTATAACAACAAGTTAATAAAACATAACATAAATACCATACATAGTTCCTAGTTCCAAGGAGAGTGGGCCCTTGCTCCTCTCGGACATAGGAATAAAGATCAATCAATTTTGGAAGCTGAAGTATTAATTCATAAAATTGAAATGATTACAATCTGGCTAAAACCTATAATATGCTCATACAAATTTTCCTCTATTATCTGCTCTCTATCTTTTCTAATTCTTTCAATGATGAAAGTCTTACATTTTATACTATTATAATCAACTCAAAATAGGATGCAAAGGAATAGGATTTCTTGGTCGATCCATTCATCCAAAGATAGGAGATTAGATTTCCAAGAGATCCAATTATTTTGATGAAATATATATCCTATCCTATAATAGTCCTAAGATCCAAATATATATACAACTTTATCAAAATCAAATGCTACAAAATAACAGGTAGTTATTTTCCTTATTTGATTCCAGCTGGAATGATTCTTTCTTATCTTATTTGGCCACTAGCTTCCCTATTTGTAGCTTCATCCTTATAGAATTCTTGGAATTGACCTTGCAGATTCAGGAGGAACAAACCTGTAGAGTCCATAAAAACAAGCCTATGGAGTCTGTAGAAATGAGCCTATAGAGTCTATAGAAACAAGCCTTTAGATTCCATAGAAACAAACCTATAGAGTCCATAGAAACAAGCCTCCTGAGTCCATAGAAATAATCCTAAAAAGTCCATAGAAACAATCTTGCAGAGTTTGTAGAAGCAAGCCTATGGAGTCTGTAGTTCTGTTAGATGGAGATCAAAATTGCACATTCACTATACATCACTTGTGTCTTTTTCCTGAGCATTTTTTACAAAAAAAATCACTAAAACATGCTATGTATTAGACATTAATGACAAAGTAAAGGTTTAGTCTTTTGGTTCAATATAAATAGACAAATATCTATTTTCCATGTAATAACTATCTAAAAATATAACAATTACATAAGATAATATCCTTTGAGAGATGAATTGAGGGAAATAACATGTCAATAATGAGCCATATTCTATGCTCATCATCTCCCCTAAGCTTTACCTTTTGCAAGTCCCATTGTAAACATTTATTGGTGTTCATAGCTCTGCCTTCTACTTTTCACACTCTGACTGAAATCATATTCATTAAATTCATCTTTTATATGCTTATCAAAATTACTTATAAATCCCCAATGTGCTTGAATCATTTATTTCTATATATTAAATTTCTCCTCTGATTATGGAGCCCAACTCTACCATCTTGTAATAGTTATGATCAACAAAGGGGGTCTATATCTCATGCCAATCCATTTTTACTCTCCCCCAGAGTTTATTACCTCTATTAAGATTTCCAAAATTTATGACGCTCTCCTTATACTCCATCTTAAGTTATTTGGGGACATGACCTCTCATATTTTAAGAGGCACTAAAAATTGGTCCCATCTATTTACACTTGTAGCCACCACTAAATCAAAACTTTGTCTTGAAAACAAATCAAAAGAAACAACACAATCATATAAATCTTACATGTAAATAATGAATTTTAATCTCATTGTCTAACAAATCATAGTTAAAATTTTGTTTGATCAATCTAGGAATAGGAAAGGCTAGTTTGACACACAATCTTGTAGGCTTAGTATGATTTGTATAGTCCTCAAATCTAATTTTCCATGCTATTTGATTTTTGAATGTAGAATGTAATGCCCTTAGTTGAAATTCTCATACATGAAGGTTTATCAAAAATTTATTCTACTCATGATCTCCTAGAATCAAATCATGTAAATAAACTTCACAAAGCAAATCTTGCTGATCAGGTTCAACACTAGAAAATTTCCAAAAATGTTGTTAGCTGTAAAAATTTGCAAGGAAGATGACAAGAGATCTGCAGAAAATTCCATCTATAAAATTTTTCAAATAAAAACAAACTATATGTAGGAGAAGGATTCCTACATGCCAAAAGAGATTCTCCTAATTTGCATGCATCCTGCAAATTTTCTTCTAAATCTTGGACTTTAGCTTCTAATTCTTTCTTTTCATTTTCCAAGAGTTTATTTAAAGAAGTTGCATCTTTGTTTTTCTATTTAAGTATAGAATATTCTTCTTCAATTTGATGTAGTATTTGCAAGGGAGGAATACCTGGATCACTTGTTTGATAACCATGGTCAACAAATACCTTAGGAGGAGAAGGAGCAACATCAGGTGCTTCAGAAGAGTTTACCAAACTCTGCAATCTCCTATTTTCATTCTTTAGATTTTCTATATATATCCAAAGATCTATTTGTTCATTTTCATGTTCCTTTATTATTTCCTCCAATCTATGAACTTATGCTGCATGATCAGAAGATGTTATATCTAATTTCTTCACCAACAATGAGTTGAGATGATCCTTGCTCTACAATTGACTGATCGAGTCAACAATGTTATCTATTTGATATTGTTCAAGAGCTTGAGCTTGAGAAAGGTGTAAAGTTAACTACATAATAGGATCATTTAGATTAGATGATTCACCTTTCTCATTGGTACATACAATTTTCCCTTTTCCATTGTAGTTTTAACTGGAATAAGTGGTTGTTCCGCCATACATGATTCCTCTACCATGTGTGGCTCTTCCTCTAGATTTGGCTCCTCCATATGATTAGAGAGTTCCTTTTAGAAGGAATTTCTTCAATATCTATAGGTGCAGGGGTATTTTGATGTATGGGGGAATGAGATATCATTTTAAGACTTTCCAAAATGTCTACAGCCTCTTGTTCATCTTCATCTGTCAGAGTGAGCCTTCTCCTTCTTTTAGTCACTCTCTGAGTTACACTTAGTTGCCTTTCCTTCTCAACCATCAAACCCTCAATCTTCTTAGGTTATATAGAAACCTTTCATCTCAATTTTATTCTTCTTGACAAGGGAATTGGTTTCACTACAAATTCATGAGGTTCTTGTGGAGACCTTGAAACTTTAGGAATTTGAGACCTTATGATTATTCTTCTTAAAGAATAATAAGGAATTTTTTCTAGGACTATAGTCTATGATTTCTTCCTTGTTGTTTAATAACTAGGACTGGCATAATAGTTTGTTATTGAAGTGGTCTTCTTGTTTAGGTGAATTGTGGCTATGGGTTCCACTATTGATTCTGATGTTGATATGGTTGTGGCATCCATTGCCACTATGGGACCAATTATTTTTGTGGTTGTGGCACCATCCATGGGGGTGTTGGAATCCAATCTTGTCCTACCCATGTATTTTAAATTTATGGAATTTGGGTTTGATTCTAAAATAGTGAAGGAACTAAAACATTCCATGGTGACATCCATGGATTAAATGGATTTCTTACATTAAATTGTCCTTGTGCCTAGTTTTGTCAAGTAAAGTTTTGTCTCTGAATATAATTTATTTCTTCAGTGGATTAGACTTGTGTTTTCATTTGATTCTTTAAAATAGGTAGAAGGGTACAATGTTTGGTATCATGATCTGTTGCATCACGGATCCCACATGATGAAACATTGGTTCTATCTAGGGGGTAGTCTATAAGGGTGTGTTTATGTTTGCACTTAGGATAGTAGATTGCTAAGGGTTTTGTTGCATTTACCTTAGCTTGAAGGCCATCCAAAGTCCTATTTAGTGTAACCAGGATATTTGTCTTTAGATTAGCAAATTCTTCCATTAACTTACCCACTTCATTAGATTTCCCAAATCTTCCTTTCCTAATTCTAGGTTTTGTTCAAGAGTTGTTCGTACAAAGCTCATAAATTTGATCGAAATCCAACTTATTTATATCTCCACCTCCCTTCAAATTTAAGGCATCTCTAGTATCTTCATCCAACCCTTTCAAGAAAACTAATTTATGACCGTCTTTAGTGAGTGGATAATTGCTTCTTTTATGAGTGAACATGAATCTATCCAAATAATCCTCTAAAGATTCATCCTCATTCTATTTGATTTTAAAGAAATCCTCTTTTCTTTCTCACACTTGATAGTAATCTTAGTATTTATTCAAGAATTTTGTTTCCATGTCATCCCATGTTATAATAGAATCACTAGGTAAACCCATGAACCATCTCATAGCTGCATCTTTAAGTGTAGAGGGAAATAGTTTTAATTTTTGGCTATCTATTGTGTAATCATAGGTTTGACATAGCACCTTAAACTCAAATAGGAATTGATCAGGATCTTCTATAGATATTCCCCAAAAATTTGGTAGATTAGCTAGTGAAATTTTTTTCATGGGGGTTTGATCATTAGGATCTACAACAATAGGAAAAGAGAAAGTCCTTCCTGGTTGTGAAAGTTGTTGATTTTGTTGGAGAGCCATTTCTTCTTCTGATGATGTTTCAAAGTTGGGATGATATTCCCACTAAATATTTGTGGTATTAGTTATGGGTTGTTCAAAATTCTCAAAATTTTCTTCAGTTATGGATTTTTGAAATGCTTCTTCTAAATCCTTGGCAAATTCTAAATAGTGTCTTCCTCCAAGAGATTGATCTTCAAGAATTTGTCCTATGGGGCTTGCTTGTGGCAATGGCCTAGTTTTTATCAAAGTTTCAGAAGATTATTGCAAATAGGTTTCACTTGTAACTTCTGGTTCACTACTCAGAGATGTTGAAGGAGTGTCTACTTGTGTTCTTGGTGGAAACTTTGGGATGAATCATCCTTTAGAATCTCTAGGACTGTACATCAATTTATTGAATTTTTATGGGATTTTACAATGTTTTCTATTTTTCACTCTAGACCAATAATTATTAACTTACTAACACCTTATGTTCCCTGATAATGATGCCAAAAAATGAGGAGTGCCATTTAACTCCTCATTTAATCAATATTCAATTGATGTCTTATCAACCAGGGCTGGTGTCCAAAGCTGTCCGTAGTAAGGTATGGGATGGTAGATCTAGAAGGATACTTATGGAGGTGTTTGATTATCCTATTTTAACTTTGAATAAAGAAATAAATGTGTCCTAAACTACATGATTCACTCTTTTGCTGAAAAAGAAGAAATCAAATCAATCCACTCTTTTATTGAAAGTAAAAATCACACTTCTATTTATGCTTGCATGGAAAGTAGATTCACACTCCTATTTAACAAAAGTAAATTTGCTTCACACGTCTATTGTAAAATAAATCACACTTTGATTAGAAATGAAATGATTTTGGAATAAGAAAATGCTTTTTAAACTGTGAATTTATTTTGATGTTTTTATGAATAAATGTAAAAATTAACAAGATTATAATTAATTATAACAACGAGTTAATAAAACATAACATAAATATCATACACAGTTCCTAGTTCTAAGGAGAGTGGGCCCTTGCTCCTCTCAGACTCAAGAACAAAGATTAATCAATGTTGGAAGTTGAAGTATTAATTTATAAAACTAAAATGATTACAATCTGGCTAAAACCTATAATATGTTCATACAAATTTTCCTCTATTATCTACTCTCTATCTTTTCTAATTCTTTCAATGATGAAAGTCTTACACTTTATACTAATATAATCAACTCAAAATAGGATGCAAAGGAATAGGATTCCTTGGTTGATCCATTCATCTAGAGATAGAAGATTGGATTTCCAAGAGATCCAATTATTCTGATGAAATAGATATCCTATCCTATAATAGTCCTAATATCCAAATATATATATATATATATATATAACTTTATCAAAAGAAAATCCTATAAAATAGCAGGTGGTTATTTTCCTTATTTTATTCTAGCTGGAATGATTCTTTCTTATCCTATCCGGCTGTCAGCTTCCCTATTTATAGCTTCATCCTTACATAATTCTTAGAATCGACCCTGTAGAGTCAGGAGGAATGAACCTATGGAGTCCATAGAAAAAAGCCTATGGAATCCATAAAAATGAGCCTACAGAGTCCATATAAACAAGCCTTCAAAGTCTGTAGAAATAAACCTGTAGAGTCGATAGAAACAAGCCTACAGAGTCCATAGAAACAAGCCTGTAGAGTCTGTAGAAACAAGCCTACAGAGTCTGTAGAAGCATGCCTGTAAAGTCCATAGTTTTGTTGGATGGAGATCAAAATTGCACATTAACTATACATCGCATGTGTCTTTTTTTTTAGCATTATTTACAAAAAAAATCATTAAAACATGCTATGCATTAGACATTAATGACAAAGTAAAGGTTTAGTCTTTTGGTTCAATATAAACAAGACAAATATCTATTTTCCATGTAATAGCTATCTAAAAATCTAAGATTTACATAAGATAATATCCTTTGAGAGATGAATTGAGGGAAATAACATGTCAATAATGAGACATATTCTGAGTTCATTAGATAGCATCATCATATGCAATCAAATAACAAGAATGGTAAAATACTCTTAAATGTTGTTGGGGGTCCTCCTTACTTTAGAACTTAGAAAACTTAGCTAGTTCCCATTGAGGAGGATAGGGTTGGATAAGAATGGATGGGTGAATAGGTTCATTGCAAATTTGATCATAAGACAAGAGGTTATGATCCCCAAAAATAGATGACTCTAGGTTGGTCATTTTGTCCATTAAAATTTTGACCAAATTTGTTTGAGGTTGGGAAACTCCATAATTGTGTGGTAGGTTTGGTTGGAGTTGGGTGGATGAAATATATGGATAAGTGATGGAAGGTTGAGATGATACCACATATTGATAAGTGATCATTGAAGGTTTGGATGATGCCACATAAGGGTTAATGGGTAAAAAAGGTTAGGTATAAGGTGTTACGTATCCTTGTGGATTAGGAACATATTGGTAGGATGTCATGGGTATTTGTTGAGGGATTGATATGGGTTGGTGGATTTAGGTTGAGTGGTAACTTTTGTAATAATAGGTGGAAGGGTAGGGGGTATGAAAATCACCAAATTTTGAAGTGGGGTAGAAATTGGTGGGTTGGTAGTGATAAGAGGAATGGTATAAATAGGGGTAGAATATATCCCTATGGTGGTTGAATTATGGGTAAAAAGAGGTGAGGTTTCCCCTATGTTGGAGGTGTTGGTTGGTGTAGGGGGTATTTGGTTATTGGTTGGGATGTTGGATTGAGTTTGGGTGGTGGTAGTGGATGGGATATTGGTAGAAGAAGATTCTTGGGTGATCATAGGTTGGGTAGAGGTAGTGCCAATTATAAAATGGGGTAGCATCCCATAAGGTGGATCTGTAGGAGGAACCAAAGTAGTAGGGGTGCGATGAAATAAAGTGTTGAGGTAATGTTGAAGGGCCACAGGGTTGTTATTAGGGAAGGTAGAAAAATATGCATCACCCTTGACAAATATATGAGGCATGGTAAGATGGGGAGAAATATGAGGAGAAATCTCAATATCCAAAGTGTACTCCATAGAGGAAGAAGAAGAGGAAGGTGGTTCTTGGTGGGTTTGGTTCTTCAAATATTGTTTAGTAAAGACCATGTGAGGAAAAGAAAATAAATGATGAAAAGCTCACAACTCAAACACAAATAAAGCAAAAGGAAAAGATCTCAAGTTAATCAAAACATACACTAGAGTGCGTTTAAAGACTTAGGATACTTTTTAGATCACTTTTGGCTTATGCCTTAAAAAGTGTGAAGAAGAATTTTTGTTTGTAGATCAAGTACTAAAGAGCAAGTCTAAGGTTAGTTTTAAGTGTTAAAATCTCTCAAAAATATATATTAAAAGTCAATACCTAGCTTGATATTGAGTCCTACCCACTCACTTCACACATCACAATGATAAGGGTGTCGAGTACTTAGCTAAAATATACTAAATTTTAGAGTTTAGACTTAACCAGAGAGCTGAGTTTTGATTTTTCTTCTTGGTAATGACCTCCAAGTAAGATATCCAAAGGGTAAGTGTATACACATAGTATTTTTAACTTTTATCAAATATTGATGCTTTACATCTTGTAGGAACCTGTCATGACTCAATCTCTTTGAGTGCATGCCTTAAGAGGTGCACTGGGAAAGGGGTGGGTAGACCTTTGGTGCTTTAAAGGATTATTGTCCATTATTAGCACATTATTTATAATCCAACTAGTTCCTAAAACCTTTTCCTAAGTTGTTTCTCCTCCCTTGCATAGTCTTCTAGTCTTTTCCTCTTTCTATCCTTCATTTCCTTGCTTGGCACCCTTTTTACTTATTTAGTAAACTAGGTTGGCCTAGTCGACCTAGTGTAGTTTAGGGTCACTTCAACTCTTTAGGTTTATTATCCTTCCAACTGACCTAGCACAGACTTTAGACATTAGCCCAAAAATGTGCTAGGTGGACTGGGTCAACCTAGTATAGCTGACATGTCCATATGATTTTTAGGTAAGATACTACTATATATACAAGGTCATTTTAGTCATTATTAAGAATATGCAATAAAGAGTTATTATTCACTAATGTTTATTCATAATCTACTCTTATACCATTCTAATTGAGGATTCTTATCTTAGATTTCTTACTTTGGAGAATCTAGTCTTGTGGATAGGTCTTGGATGCTTTGGCCTAAAAAAGTGATCCTTACAAACCACAACAACCTCTTGTGAAGCCCCATTGACCAAAGGAGAGATTGAATCATGATGATTTCACATTTAGGTAAGTATATTCTAACTTTATTCTCCTCTCTTTCAGTAGATAGAAGTATCATAAGTGTTAACTTGAATAATATTACTCTTCATATTCTATGTATTGGGGTGTTACTCATACTTACTTTATTTGAAGTTCCCTATACATATTTTATTGCTTTGCGTCTAACCCATCACATTGTGCCACAAGATTCAGTGTGTAATAGATTAGTTTATTATTATTATTATTATTATTATTATTATTATTATTATTATTATTATTATTATTATTATTATTATTATTATTATTATTATTATTATTATAGTTTACTTTATTGTTTATTAACATAAGTGAAATATCAAATCATAGGACTCTTTAGGGTTGTGCGATTGTGTTAGACTGTAGGCTTTGGAACCCTTCCTAGCATAATGTGTTATGACAAGTGATACAAGTGATCCCTTAATCAGGTTTGGTGGATCCCCATATTGGTCATGCTCTTTCTTAATAAGTGTATACCCAATTATAAGTGTAGGTGTGCTCTATCTTATTTGATCTAGGATTAATTCATGTGCATCATGTAATTCCAATTGCATACATTCTGGTGAACCTGACGTGAATCCTATCCCATCATTGGTTAGATTGTCTTCACATTTCTATTTTTGTTTCCTTTATTATTCAACATTAGCTTCACTTTGTCTTCACCTTCATTAGATTTTGGTTAACCCGACGTGAATCCTAACCCACTGTTGGTTGGATTGTCTTCATGTTTCCATTTTTGTCATCATTTCTTTCATTATTTTTTATCATCATTTTTATCACCTATTTTTTTCCTATTTGTATTATTTACATCATCATGAATCCAATGCATTTTATGGTTTATAAAATGGATAAGTAGAAATAAAGATATAGGCAAAACAAAATCCCTATATTTGTTTGTTGTACTAGGTCAACCCTGTCAACCTAGTATCTTTTTCAACCTCTATTCACTATACTAGGTCGACCTAGTCAAAATATTACTACTTTAAAACCCTTTTGCTTCTTTTCCAACTTTTGTGTACTATATTGGATTAACCTGGTTGACCTATTATAGTTTTACAGTCCATGTTTCTATGCTAGGTCAACCAAGTCGATCTAGTACAATTTTTTGCCTTCTTTGCTAACTTAGTTCTATATATTCATAGTTTATTTATTTATATATTTATTTATCTCTATCTATCTATTATTATTATTATTATTTATTATCATTCTTTTTCTTTCCTCAAGCATCATGTCCCCCATTAGAATCTTCTTGGACAACCTTAAATCCATTTAGACACTCTATGGGGTTCTCTTTGTTTCTTATCTTTTCCTATCTCTTCTTCATCTTTTTAGTTGTTGGGGAATCTTGCAATGCCCATCCACACATTACTATATCCTTTGGGGCATCTTATGATGGCCACTCTTATTCTCCATTACATACTACCAAATTAATTCAACTTCAAGAAACCTTTCGAGACATGTAGGCTTGTCTCTCATGTGCTCATCCTTGATATAGTCATTAATTTAGGATACTTTCATTTTTGTCATGCTTTTTATCTATATCCTCTAACAACTTTTTACAAGTTACGTAAAGCATGGGTCTCTCCCTCTACAATAATTCTCTCTTGTTCACAAACCTTTAGTCATCCCTTTTTGGTCTTTTGGTTAATGATGTACCATAGTCTTCATTATCTTATTTCTTATTATCCTTTTGTTTACCAATTTTGATTTGGTTCCCCTTGCACTTTTATTATTTGATTTGCTTCATAAGACCATGGATAGGACCTGGCATCCCTCACAAAACCACCATCTTTTACTTATTTTCCTTCTTTTATTGTTGTTTGCCAATGCCATTTTGGCATCTTTTGGGTTTTTATTTTGTGAGGTGCTTTGTAAAAAGGCTCCCTCACTTTTTATTTTCTCTTGCTTATTAACACCCTCATGGGTCTCTCTTTTATGAGTTACTTTATAATACCACAAATATGACCCGACCCTCATAAAATTACCATTCTTTTCATGTTTTTGATCCTTGTTCTTAGACTTTAGCTTTTACTTCTTTTGATAGATTAAATTTGCATAACAATCTATGTTATCATGTTTTCCTCTACTTCCCTCTTTTTTATGACAAGGAATCACACCTTTGTTGTCATTATATCCCTCTTTTTACCCTTTATCACATTTTTTTCAATTTGAAGAAATTCAAATTTTTCCATGTGTCATTCCTCTTTATTTCCCCTTTCTTTCATCTCTGCATTGGATTAAACAAGGTCGAAGTCAAGATAGCACTTTTATTTCACTTAGATTTATGAGACTCTTAGACCCCATGCACTTTCAAGTTTATCTCTCTTAGCAACCTTGTCCCAAAGTTTTCAAATGAAAGTCATCTTTAGCACCCATGTTTTATTTTCCAAATCCATAAGGAGGAGGAATCTTAAAAAACCCACCAAAAGAAAGTTAAAAACCAAATCATTTGAAACAAAAGGCAATGTTATCTAAAAGGCAACATACAAATTTCAAAAGTCATTATTCACACCAAAAGATGTGATTACTATCACATCTCCTATCTCCAATTGAAGCTCAAACTCCATAGTCGACTTCACATAGAGCCAAAGTCCTTTGGGGTATGATAGGCTAGTAGATTAAAATAGGGGAATTCAAAAAAATCTATAATGTTACCTAATTTCTCAAGAAAGTACCCAATATTCGCAGTAGATTGATGGCTCTATAAGGGGTTGTGAAGAATGGGGAACACATCATTTGGAGGTAGGTCCATTTTAATTTTCATGCATATAGCCTTCATGGGTTGATCTATATACTCCATTTATTGACCTAATACTTTGGTAGCTAAGAGAAGTTCTCAAATTTCCTAAGGTTGATAGTCCTCTTGTTTTGACAAATGAAATTTGAGTGTCTTGACTTAGCTAAAGAGTTCTCTCTACCTTGGTTTTTCCTTCATTCTCCCCTTCACACATTTCATTTTCCCCCATTTATAGACAAATTGCGATTCAAAATTTATTTTCCCTCTTCCTTAAACTGCTTATTTGTCATATCTTAAAAACATGCTAGCACTACTTTGTTTTAGTTTTATCTATCTTTAGATGTAAAACAACATGTTTGAGCAACTTTGGATCATATTATTCACATCACTTTACATTTACTAGACTTACTTTACTTTCCTTTTTCCATTTATCATGATTTTATTATCCTATTGTTATGGACACCTGAGTTTGTACCCTTTTTCCATTATTGAGTGAGACATGGATTGTTTTTGATAAAGTAAGGTGGTAAACCAGGGGCCGAACCCTATACAATCAAAAAAGACAAGAAGGCAAACAAATAAAAAATGCCTTCAGAGAGACGACGGCACAGCTGAGAACAATAGATAGAAACAAAACACAAGTAATGAAAAGACCAGAGTCAGAGAGGTCTCCCCTTACATAACTATTAATTTGATAAGATCATAAAGTTTCTCATTCTCTACATTGTCAGCATACCCAGTATTACCCACCACCTCTAGCATAGACATGTTCAGTAGAATTGTATTATGAAACCCCTTGGAGAAAACCTTCTCCAACTTCTGAATGTGGTCCTTCAAGGCCCCAATTTCAGTTTTCCAATCAGTCTCACTCTCAGTGCCCTCACCAACTTCCTCAACATACATTTTCCCCTTATTGTTAGTAGTTCTCATAGTGTCAGCACCCTGCTCCTCAGTAACCTGAAAATCCCTAGTAGCCTACTTCCCTCCAGTGTCCTCCAAAAATTCCTAGATTTCCATCTCCTCAGACTCTTCCTCCTGGGTTGCTTCTTCCAAAGCACTTTTTGAATAATCAATTAGTCTAGCCTTCGGGGTGGGTTTACTAGAAATCTGCTCTAACCTTCGTACTTTAGAGGGGAATCCTTCCTTATTAATTTTGGAAGGCTTGTGAGATTTGCCACCTTGGACCCCCGTGGCCCTACCCAAATTCTTGTGGGTCCCTTCTGTAGTCTCTTTAATATTATCTTTCTCTTCATCAACCTTTCTCTTCTTACCCTTCTTACTTGCAAAGGAGTTGGGGGTATCAACAGGGGTCTTTTTAGGGGTGGAGAAAGAGACATCTTTTGTTTTGGTAGGAGCAGGGGAAACCCAGAACTCATCAATAGCATCACCAGACACTGGGTTGGAAGGAATGTCTCCAATATCAACTCTGATATTCCCGGTTCACTCGAGGGCATGGTGAAAGTTCTATAGGCAAAAAATTAGCCCCTGGTGTAGAGGAATAGGGTTTATATCTGGCTTCTTAGCCATTTTAGCTCTCACCCTCAGGACAGAGTGTTCCAAAGAGGAGAGCAGGTAAAAAGGAAAGCTAATAATAACATTGCACCTGAAATGATTTAACAAAGGAAGGTGGTAATTGTAGAACCTGGTAAATTACCCCTCGAGAGTGAAGTACTTCATGAGAATGAAGCACACTCCATCCCATGGCTCCAAAAGTTTAGCATGCTCAAACCCTCCTTGATACGGGACGAGTTCTTCTCCCTCACCCAGAAATAGTTTATGGCTAGCCATATCCATGATTTTGGTTTTCCTTTGAAGTTTTATACCCTTCATGGTCATTCTTGTGGCCATAGAAATCACTTTTTTGAAGATTTAAAAACTAATTCCACCCACTATGACCTGCCTATTCAACTAGGATCTCGCAAATTACTTAGACAAGTTTTCATCATAACCATTCAGCCTTTCCAAATACGGGTTGATACCCCCTTCTTTACAATAATACAAAACTAGTGGATTATCTTTAAATTCATAGTAGGAGACAGGTTCAGTTCGAATACGGTCTCCCCCCATTCTATATTTGTAGACCCAAATAGTGGAGTTCCTAAGTTCTGCCTTCAGCTTTAAACTGGTAGCTAACCCTTACTTCCATCTATGTAGAATGCAGATGTGATAGCTCATTTTATGAAATGCCCTGCAACAATGACATTGTCTACTCCCATGCTTGAAAATAATTTCCCCTTGATTTTCATGATGAGACCCGTGCACCTCAACCTCATGATACAATGAATTATGAATGATTACCAAGAAAGTACTGAGGTTATCAAGTTTTGAGATCCCCGATGGCCCTCTCCACATGGACCACCTTCAAGAGCTATCCTTGTCATCAATGTGCCTCATTCTTGACAAGTCATCTCCTTTTAAATGATCTCCCTAATGTTTAAGGGAATATGAACACATTGTCACCACACCCTCCAACCTGAAAATTGTTGACCAAGGTTGGCACAAGCATCAGCGACATTGTTGCCTTCTCTATAGGTATGGGAAATCTCAACTTCAAAAAAAATTTGTAAAAGAAATTTGATATCAGTAATGATGTCTTTTAGCTTGATTTCCATATTTGATGCTTTATTAATGACATCTATGACCATCTTAGAGTCTCTTTGTATATTCAAGTTCTTTATTCCTAGGGATATAGCTAACTTTAATCCCCATAGTAAAGCCATTGCTTCAGCATAGTCATTGCTCTGGCATCCAATTCCACTAGCATAGACAGTAGACATCCATCCTTTATCATTCCTTATAATTCCTCCTCCACTAGCTTTACCATCCAACTTGGATGCCCCATCAAAGTTGAGTTTCATCCAGTTAGGTTTAGGGGGGATCCATTTAGTATTAAGTCTCTATAGCATTTTGGATTTATTATACCCAGGGATCTAGTTTAAAACCTTCCATTTGGCTGCAATTTGGTTTTCAATTTGAGATAGGGGTTTCTCCACAACATGAATATGAGCTATTGTAACACTTTCCATAATGGTCTTAGCAAAGGAGTTAAACACCTGAGAAGCATTTCTAACAGTGTCCCTAAAAATTTTGTGATTGCGCTCTTTCCATAAAGTCCAACTCAAACATGGCAGAGCTTGCTTCCATAATTCCATAAGCTAGGAATGTGTGAAGGTTGGGTTCCAACTGAGAATTACTTCTTTAAGGTTAGAATTGTAGACCCATTCAATACCAAAGTTGTTAAGTATTGTGCCCCATAATTCCTGGGAAAACTCACAGTGGATAAAGAGGTGTGAAACTGATTCCTCTTTTGAACAACACAGGAAACATCTGTAAACTAGAGTAAACCCTCTCTTTTGAAGGTTTTCCTAAGTAAGGATTTTGTTATGAGCAGAAGCCCACCAAAACATGTTAATTTTTGGACTAAGTTTATGATTCCAAACCTTTTTCCACACATCTTTATTTTGAGCTTCAGGAATGAGTAGATGGTAAGCAGATTTGACAGAGAACGATCCATTCTTATCTGGCCACCAGTATTGTTCATCCTCCTAGGGGAAGAGAGGGATTCTGATCTCCTGAACACACTGTTGGATCTCCCAAAATCTTGGGAAAAGCTCAAGCCAGTGAACACAACAATCCAAAAGATTTTTCCAACTCCTCATCCCATTATTATTTTCCATATAATCACTAACCCTTATCTCTAAAAAAATGGGTAGTCAAGTCAGTAATCTCTCCATAATTTTTGTGTGTGATGAGAGCCTTTTCCTTTAACTAGATATCATCCCAAAATTTAATATGCTATCCATTTCCAAGATTCCATCTAATTCCCTATTTAAGAAGGCTTCTACTTTTTAGCATTTTATTCCATATCATAGATCCCTAGGGTAAACCCGTCTATTGAAAAAAGTTGGAATCATCAATGCTATGCATGTATTTGGCATACATTATTTCCCCCCAATCATTGTTTTTATGGATCAGGTTCCATCTAACTTTTGAGAGAAGGGCTTTGTTCATGTTCCTAATAGACCTAATATTAAGTCCACCATGAGATTTTGGAAGACACACTTTTTCCCATTTGACTAAAGACATTCTCTATTTGTCTTCCACTCCCATCCATAAAAATTTCCTTTGGATATATTCTAGTTTCTCAGCAAAATATGCAAGAATTTTAAAAAGAGATAGGAAGTATGTAAGAATACCTTGTAGGGAAGCCCGAAGAAGTTACATTTTACTAGCATTGCTGAGTAGTTTCCCCTTATAACCAAGAAGTTTCCTCTGTGTTCTTTCCACAATTCCATTCCAAAAACTAGGAGATAACTATTTGATCAAGAGTGAGAAACCCAGGTAGGTAGCTGGTAGGCCAGCTTCAGCACATTCTAATATATCAATAATTATATGTCTAAGTTCATTAGGAGTGTTGAAGAAATACACATTGGTTTTCTAGAAATTTATCCTTTGTCCTAACTCTCTGGCATAATTATTTAAGATATTCTTCCATCTTCTAGCTTTAATCACTGATGAGATGCCAAAGAAGATGGTAGCATCCACAAACTACTGTACCACCATAGGATGAAGGGAGGAGGCAGGTTTGATGCCCACTAGCTTTTTTGAGGCTATATATGCTTGTATGTATCTTCCCAATGCCTCTACCATAATGATGAATAAGTACAGGGAGAGAGGGTCTCCCTGATGAATTCCTCTCAAAAATGAGAAAAACCCTCTAGGAACACCATTAACTAGCACAGATAATTTTGTAGAAGAGATCGCGTTCCATAACAAGCGAGACATTTTATCATTAAACCCAAATTTTTTGATCACTTGGAATAGAAAAGTCCATGAGACTCTATCATAAGCTTTAGAAATATCAAGCTTGAGAGCCATCCCATGGATTTTGCTCTTATCCATGGAGTGAATAGTCTCATGTGTGGTGATCACAACATCAAAAATCTGCCTTCCCAAGATGAAACCTTTTTGAGCAGGAGAAATAATTTTTTCTAGCAAAGGTTGAATCCTCATGACTAGCATTTTAGTACATAACTTATACACAGTGTTGCATAGACTAATGGGCCTGAAATCAGTGAGGTGTGAAGGTTGTGATTTTTAGGAACAAATACTATGAAGTTATTATTAACTTGTTTCAAAAGTTTACCTGATCTGAAAAAATCATGAACAGCAGCTGTGAGATCCGCTCCTACTATCTCCCAATATTCCTGAAAGAATATAGAAGGAAAGCCATCCAGACCTGGGGCTTTGAAAGCACCCATGGAGAATAAAACAACATGGGCTTCTTCCTCAGATATAGGCTTTAACATCTCCAGATTATCTTCTTCCGTTATCAAATAGGGGATTTTATCAATGAATTGATTCATAGGTCTATCAATTCTATCATTATTATTTTCTTTCGTAAGTAGATTCTAAAAGAAAGCCCTGGCTTGTTCCCCTATTTCATTATCATTAGTAATAATGTCTCCATTATCCAAGACAACCTTAGTTATTGAGTTGGCTTTCCTATGTTTCATAGCTGAGAGATGAAAAAAGGTAGTGTTCTTATCCCCCTCTTTAAGCCACTGAACACAGGATTTCTATTTCCAATAAACCTCTTCTCTTTCCATAAGATTCTTCCATTCTAAAGTGTCCTCAGAGTCATCCCCTTGATCTATCAGTTGTTGTATATCATTGAGTTTTCCCACTATATTTTTCTTCTGTTGGAAGACCTGCCAAAAGCTGTATCTATTCCATCCATAAAACTCTTGTTTAATGTGCTGGAGTTTCTTGACTATTCTGAACATAGGAGTACTTTGAATAGGAATTTTACACCATTAGGCCACCATTTGTCTAAAGTCTTTGTGTTTGATCCACATAGCTTCAAAATGGAATGGGGAAGGTCTAAAATGTCCTTGTTCTCTCCAATTGAGGAAGATCGGGCAGTGGTCAGACATGGTTCTAAGGAAAGCATGTGGCTGCATATTATGATAATCCTTCTAATTACTTGATATAAAAAATTTGTCTAATTTAACCTGAATCATTTGATCTCCTCTTCTTCTATTGGTCTAGGTAAAATTTTGGTTTTACAGCTCTATGTCCAATAATCCCCAATCATTGATGAATTCAGCAAAGTCGAACATGTTGTTTGAGTAATCCATAATTCCACCCTATTTTTTAGAAGGGTATAGAGGACTGTTAAAATCTATGGCTAACATCCATCTAATGTTCTGGGGATTATTCTTGAAACTACTCAAGTCTATCCATAATTTCTGTCTCAAAGCCCTGGTATTCGGTCCATAGACATTGATCAACGACCAGTTCAAAGATTTCATAGAAAAAGTGGTAATCAAGAATTGCTTATTATAAGCCATAAGAGACCCCTAGATTTTAACACTATTCCACATAGTGACAATCCCCCCTGAAGCCCCTTTAGCTGGACTAATGCAAAAAGCTGCCTTAGGCCATATATAGGCAACAATTTTCATAAAACTCTCCTCATTCATCTTGACTTCTTGGACTAATAAAATATCTAATTTATTATCTAAAATGTAGGTTTTAACCTCAAACTACTTTCAGGGACTGTTAAAGCCCCTTAGGTTCCAAGATAATATTCTCATTTGGAGGGTTTGGAGGGTTGGGTCTCCAGTGTTTTCTATTTACCACTGGCAATCTCCCTAGCAATCTCTCTTTGTCTTGTTTCTCTTAGGGTTGGTCTCCCTTGTTTGGGCTTAGTGCCAACATCTACAGATTTTTTACCTTTTCAGTTCTTTTTCTTTTGGGTAACCCATTCCTCCTATTCATTACTACCACTTTGTCCTGTTACACCTATTGCTAAGTTGTTTCCTACTTGGTCTCTGACTTCTAGAGCATGGAAAATGTTTGTATTTAACTATGGGTCTACTTCTTTAGTGGGACTTTTTGGAGTTACTTCTTCCTGTCCAACTCTTGGAACTTTGTCTTCTTTATTGACTTCCTCTATCAAAAGGTTACCTCTTTCTCCTTCCTTAGACATATTAGTCTATTTTTATAAAGGGTTGGCTGTGTTAAATATAGCCTTCTAACTATCATCTAATACTATATTTTCCTTTGGGACAACTTTTCCCTCACTACTAGTGATATCCTCCTTCCCTGTCTCCTCCTCTCCCTTTTCTGTGTTGTCAGGATTTTCCACATTACTCTCCATTTCCTGCTTGTTGTTCTTTTTGTAATTGAGAGCTTGATCCTCCCCTTTAATATGGGAATCATCTTTCCTCCCCTTTTGCTTTATTGTGCATTGTGTCATTAAATGTCCCTTTCTCTTACATATTTGACAAAAAGTGGTAGCATTTTCATAAGTGATCGGCTGAGTCCAAGTCCCATATTTAGAGTTTAGCTCTATGGACGTAGGGAGAGTCCTATTAATTTAAACATTGGCTTAAAGTCTAGCATACACACATCTGGACTTTGTTCTGGTTGTTTAATCTATAGTGACATATTGGCCAATAGAATTGCCAATAGCTGTGAAAAAAATTTCATCCCAAAATTCCAAAGGGAACCCTAGCAGTCTTACCCAAGCAGGAGCAAACTTATTAGGGTCTAAGTTAGGATCAAATCCTAGTTTCCACGAGCATAAAGCAAGAGAATGTGGGCCATACAGCCATGGTCCTCCAACAAGAGTAGCTATCATGTCCTCCCTATTCGTAAATCTAAAAAGGAATAGGCCTCTTGCCATGGTAGTGATCAAAACACTATCCTTAACTTTCCACCTAGACAAAACCCATTTCCTAACCATTTCAATATTAGGATGGAAAGAAAAAAACTTACCTAACAATGTAAGGTCCATGGATGCCACAATTTCTTCCACCAGGTCATCTGGGATATTTAGGGTTGTGCCCTTTGAGATAATAGGGAGGCTCGACATGCTTTTTGAGGGGCACGTCTTTTCACTTGTAAGTGCTTCTTCCATCCTTTGGATGGACTATCCACTATCAAATTTTTGAATAGATCCCCAGAGGCACTACCACTAGCAGTATCCTCCATTAGATTCGTGATCCCATCAGTCGCACTCAGGGGGCCCAACTAGGTGGGAAAAAACCAGTTTCAAATGTTGTCCACATAGAGTAGCCTCAGTAATCTAAATGTTAAATCCTCATTTCAAGCAGAAAAACTAGTATCGTGAGATGTGGATTGTTACTGCTCTCTCATCAATGTTGTTTTATCATTTTGTTTTTCTTTTTACCATTGATTTAACTTATTTATCTTTCCTTTTTAAACATGTATCCTTGGTTTGAATTAGTGAGTTTTCCTTTTCTTACTTGAGGTTTACTTGTTTGAGTTTTTGAGTCTTTAGTAGCCTTGGATTTTCAGTTACCCAATTTACTCTTGTTTAACTTGATCATTTGGTCTAACATAGCACCTATCATCCAACTTGCCAAATTTTCAAGTACATCCCATCCACATAGCACAAGTTATCTTGGCTTTTCTTGCATTTATTTGTTTTTTCTCTTTAGTTTTGCATTCTTGGGTTTGTTGAAAGTCGTCTTTATGCCCTACATAATCAAAACTAAAAACACAGTTGACAATCATTTCATGAAAAAGGTAAGTCAAGGTATGCATTGAATTTTTATTTTTATTTATTTACTTTTTTAGATTAGTTTCCCTTTCTATCATTTACTTTCATTTATTTTATGCTTTTTAAAATATTGCAACTTTTTTTTAGCATCAACGTTATATGTGTCCTTATGTTCTTTCTCAAAACACCAACCCATGTTACACCTTATTGACATGTGATGAGCTTCGAGTGGGGAATATTCATACATATAATATTTTTAATTTTTATCAAATACTGATGCTTTACATCTTGTAGGAACCCATCACAACTTAATCTCTCTGAGTGCATACCTTAAGGGGTGCACCAAGAAAGGGATGGGTAGACCTTTGGTGCTTTGTAGGATTGTTGTCCCTTATTACTACATTATTTATAATCCAACAAGTTCGTAAAACCTTTTCCTAAGTTGTTTCTCCTCCCTTATAGAGTCTTCTAGTCTTTTCTTATTTTTATCCTTTATTTCCTTATTTGGCACCCTTTTTACCTGTTCAACAAACTAGGTTGACCTGGTCAACCTAGTGTAGTTTAGGGTCACTTTAGCTCTTTAGATTTGTTAGCCTTTCAACCAACCTAGCATAGACTTTAGGAATTTGCCCAAAAATGTGCTAGGTTAATAGAGTAGACCTAGCATAGCCAACATGTCTGAATGATTTTTGGGTAACTTATTACTATATATATAAGGTCATTTCAGTCATTATTAAGAATATGCAATAAATAGTTACTATACACTTGTAGTTCTTCACAATCTACTCTTCCACCATTCTACTTGAGGAGTCTTAGCTTAGGTTTCTTATTTTGGAGAATATAGTCTTGTGGATAGGTCTTGGATGTTTTGGCCTAACAAAGTGATCCTTACGAACCACAACAACCTATTGCAAAGTCCCATTGGCTAATGGAGAGATTGAATCATGACAAGTTCACATTCAGTTAAGTATATTCTAACTTTATTCTCCTATTTTTTAGTATATAGAAGTAGCATAAGTGTTGGATCGAGTAATATTAATCTTCAATTCTATGTATTAGGGTGTTACTCATACTTACTTTAGTTTAAGTTACCTATACATATTTGATTGATTTGTATCTAACCCCTCACATTGTGCCACAAGCTTTGGTGTGCACTAGATTAGTTTACTTTATTTTTTATGAACATAAGTGAAATATCAAATCATAAGACTCTTTTAAGTTTATTGTACAATTGTGTTAGACTATAAGCTTTGGAACCCTTCTTAGTATGATGTGTTGTGACAAGTGATACAAATAATCCCTTAATTGGATCTAGTGGATCCCCATATTGGTAATGCTCCCACTTAACAAGTGTATACCTAATCAAAAGTGTAAGTGTACTCTATCTTATGTGATCTAGGATAGATTCATGTACATCATGTAATTTCAATTGCATACAGTAAGGTTTACTGCTAGGTGATGAAATCTTAGTCATGCCTTATGTCAATTATTTTGATGGGTTGATTGATTATGTGGTTTGATAAATAGTGTGAGAACAAGAGTGAAACTATGATTGATTACTTTGCTTTTAAGTTAACTAGATGAGCTAAAAACATGCAAGTAATCAATGTATGCAATGTTTTTTTTTAAGCCCAAAATTAAACTTTTCAATTTATTTGTATGAGCATAGAATAAAGGAAGAAAACGGGTACCTAGATCATGCTAGGTTCCATCGGGCATGCCAAAATGTTTCTCTTAATTTTTATTTATTTTTTAGTTAAGAAAGAAGGTAAGAAACTAATAATAAGGGTGTGGTAGAATAACCTGGCTATTATGCATGTGTGATCTAGACAAGTGTGAAGAGATCCTTTTTATCTTGAAAGGATGACTTATAGATAAGAAAGCACCAATAAAAGGTGTTTTTAGAAAGATAATAAGGTAGACTATCTAGTGTGAGCTAGATCCAAGAAGCATGAGCTTGCTAAGAGGATATCAATCCACTATTTGATAATAGTTAAGTTGAAAGAGATAAAATGGAAGTATTTGCATTAAATAATAGAAAGAAATGAAATATACAAGAAAAAATAGATGCTTAATAAATGAAATAAACTAAATATAACAATAGTGGGTCAATACTAGTGCTAAAATAGATCAGGTGAGGTTTAGAAAATTAGGTAGGTGTCTATGAATAAGCAGGGACATAGAAAGTTGGATTTGGTTGGGGTTATGCAGCTGAAAATAACTTATTATTATTTCTTACCACATTGACCATTGGTGGTCAATGTGATCGTCAGTAGTTATACTAACCATTGATAGTTGGGTAACCATTGATGATTAGTGGTGACCATTAGTAGTTATGTTGATCGTCGATGGTTACTTATGGATTCTGAAGTTTGTTCAAAAGGGAGTTACAAAATAGGTCAATGATCAGGTAAGGGTTTATTAATGGTCTAGTTATGGATAGGGAAGTCAAAAGATAGGTGCAGGAGGTATGATTCAAGCCTAGAAGTTAGAAACTAAACAAACAAAGTTGAAATACAAAATGTACCTATTTCTTGATGGTTGATGGTTGGTGGCTAGAGTAATTTTGGTAGAGTAATGTTACTTTGCCTCAAGATCAATTTCGGTAAAATTTTAGATCTCTATTGTAGTTATTGAATTGCTGGAAGGAAAACTGGATAGAAAGCTTGAATACATGTGTGCTAGAATTCTTGTGATGATGGATCCTTGATCATCTCATACTCCCCTCTTTTTATAGGCAAAGAGAGATGGAGGATAGAAGGTTCCCTAGGAGGTTGTCTTGTTGATTTTGATTCTTCATAGTTTCTTAGTAACAGGTAAGGTAGACATATTAAATTGTGCCATGCTAGATTATACATAGATAGTATTTATGTTATAATGGTGAGGACTTGGCCATCAATGGTCAACGTAACCATCGATGGTCATGTTGACCATCGATAGTCAAGGGTCTAGAGGTAAAGGGGTCAACATGAGTTAAAAGGATTAGTTTAAGATTCAGTTAGTGAGTTCGTGAGTTTAATTAGTTAAGTAGCTAACTAGACTAAAGTTCTGATGGGTCGGGTGGTCCCTAGGGGGTCCTGAACAACTTTGACATCTAGAACCATTGTGTGTGGTTTTCTAGTGTCTACAGTGATGTTTTTCAAGATGACACTTCCTACTATAACATTGGTTACGTATGGTTCTTGTTGAAGCATATGGATAATTGTGATTCTTACTAAAGAATTTGGATAATTAGGAGTGATCATGATCTATGCATAGGCCCTATGTATTCAAGCTTATTTCTCATTTGATCTACTATGTAGGGTGCACACTTCTCACCCAATCTTACATACTCCTTTCTTGAAGTTTGATCAAAAAATTTATGCATAAGTCTTGTGCCTTTCAGTAGATTTCTATGCACTAACCCCTATGCACTCCATACTGCACACTCATTACTTCACACCACACATGTTCCATGCCAACTCACCTAATTATATGGACTTTGTATGTCAAAAAACCACATGACTCACTAAATCTTGGACTCTACAACACATCAACATGTCACCTCCCCTTGGCCACATGCTTCAATGGCTTCACTAACTATTATCTAGTTTGGAAGATGAACCAAGGCATCTCTTGACTACTCAAAACTGAAATAGGGAGAGTTGACACATGTGAACTATATTTGGGGGTTTTGAAACATGCCATGATAGTCATAAAATGTGTCCCTAATTATTATCCATCTCCATGACACTTGTACTCACCATCTACAATCATTCATTAGCTCTCTTAGCCTCATTCTTCACATTTATCACCAAAGTGACCTTTAGTTGCTCAACCAAATCCATGGAAGAGGTGTTAGGACACCTATCTAGAGTCCCCTTGCCTTCCACTCCATGAGATATACCTTAAAAATATCCAAAAACCAACTTTTCAACCTTTCACTAGTTGGCCACTTTATCTTTTCAATGCTTGTCCAAGACTATTTGTAGTGAACTTTGTATTAGAAGACCTTTTGAACTTAACCTAGGTGAAAGGTGAGTATAGAGAGTTATAATAAGTCTCTTTAGACCTCATTTAATAGTTTTCATCCATCAAAACTGCTCTGTACCTAAAAAATAAGTCAAATCCTTGCAAAAAAACTTGTTTTAGGCTTTTCCATACAAGTAGGGTACAAACCAATTGGGTGAGAAGGAGCATGGGATAGTCCTCCACAAGTCCAAAACATGTTTTTGACAAAACCACCCCTCTTGAATGCATCTCCTTTCATACATTATCCATTGGGCCTTAAACAAGGGTTTAAGGAGGGTCTTGAACTATTTTGATTCTTAGCAATGGTTCATAAAAACTAGTCATTTAACTACCAAAAAATTCTTAGTGATACCAAGAGTAGGACCCTACTCAACCACCCCTAGCTCCTTGGTGAACCATGCAATGTGTCCATACAAGTATGAGTGCTTGAAGTTGACCTGTCGAGCTCTAGAATGCATTTTATTTGTCCCTATGATGGAATTGTGTCAAATATGACCATTCTATGTGATCCCCTACAAACCAATGGTTTTAAATCATCCTAAAATCCTTCTTGAAATCTCTCAAGTGGATTAGGAAGGTTGTTTGGCCATTTGAATCAAGTTATAGGCCATTAGGGTATAGGCCTAGCTGCATATAATAACCCATGATCACTTGTGATTGGGTTGTAGCAAATGTGAGTGATTATTCACCTCTGTTTACCCTTATTATAACTCTTCTCACCTTTATTTAATGCTTCAAGACTTCCCATCACACCCTCTTACCATCTTCATGTCAATCATGTAGTCATCTCACTTCTTAGAGTGCCCTCTATCTAAGACAAAACATAGGGTATATCCCCTATTTTATTGGTCAAACTGAGGTTATGGATGGATTCATTAGGTCTTGGTGGTCATCTACACCACATTTCAATGCTAGATTGATCCTTTAGAGCCCTCAACATCACATTTCTTCAAGACAAACTAACAGATTTGATTATTGTGCAGTGTTAGAAACTTTAGAATGGGTAACAAGTGTGAACTTGTCCTTGATCTGTTTTCCTTCCTCCAAGAACATCTCCTAGACTTGAGTTATTTCTTGAATTTAAGACTTGTTAGGGTTTTATGCACCTCAAAACTTCAAACATTGTTCTGCCTCTACACCTATTACACAGTCAACAAAACCAAGTACTAGCCTGGCTGTAGGTATTGTTTAAGCCAGTATACAGACTATGAAAATTTTGGGATGTGTGATCCGTTAACCATGGATCAACTTAGGAAGTTTCCCCTTATACTTGAAATTTTTACACTCTTCACATTCATTCAAAGTGAATGCTTTAATATTCACTCAACAACCTATGCAGTTTGAGAAGATTGTATACTCCACTATACAGACTAAGATCATCTAAGCATATTATAAAAGATGTATGCCTTGAATAAGGGTTGATAATGTTATTTTAGTACTTGAATATTTTTCTATTTATCTTACAGTATTTACTCACTCACTATGACATTTCAAAAGACTCTTCTATCACATCTTTATAACCTTGAGGTTGTTTGCTTAGGTGGTCATCTGACACCTCTGTATAGATTGTTGGTAGTGTTGGGAAGTTGATTTCTGATGGCACTCTGAACCTTGCATGATTTGAGATCACTATTTGACTAAATATTTCTTAGAATTCCTGGATATTAAGCAACATTATCAAATTTTATCATTTCCATATGATGTCAATTTGAACAACACTCCTCTATAGTCCTTCGTTTAAAAATCATGTCATAATCTTCTATATATATACGAACTGGAGTTTCTCGATATTCTATTCACAAATTGACAGCCTCTAATGTCACTTTATCCAAAATATCCTCTTAATTATTATACAGTTTTAATATGTAAACCTGAAACCAATCTTATACTCAATATTTGACCCTTCATTGATTCAAATTCTCGTTTAGCTGTAGCAGACCACACACTATAATCTGAATTATTTAATGAAACACTATTTCTGTAGTTGTATATAGTCCTCTCCACATAGTTTGACAATTTTAAAACCAAGTAGATTACATACCAAGATATTTCTGAATCTTCCTGAATCTTCTTTCTTAAAAACAATGCAGAGCACAGACCAATTCAATGATTTTGATCCCCAACTATTGTTTGGCAAATAACTTTATCTTGTTAATGGCACGACTTGACTAGAAATGGTTTTATATCGCCCAAAAAGAAATCTCGAACTTCTCCTTGATATAAAGAATTGTTTTTAAATTTGAGACGTTCAAGTGCAAAGATATGACCAGGCAAACTTTTGAAATTTGATCAGGATTGAATCTATGAATATAGTTTCTCCACACTCTGTTCTCGCCTCTTATGTGATATTCGATCCTATAGCATTAAAGGATTCGTACACTTACCTGGCATAAGGGTTTAATTAAGAAATGCATTGACCCGGTCATGTCTCCATTATTGAATACCATCCGCTGTGTATAATAGAATTGCAGACTTACAAAATTGGCACTTTCTGAGCTTACTCGAGTTCAATACACAGTTAGATATAAAGGCATTAATAAACTCGCTCTTTTTATTGTTCAAAACCATTCATATATATAGACAGTCCTATATAGATTGCGTTCTACTAGACTGATTCAATGATTTAATCCAAGTAATCCTCAATGGCTTTAAACTTTTGATCCACCTGTTAACAAATCACATACATAGAATAACTACGACTTTACCATTGCAAGCTTCTTCAAGGAAAACAAAACCCTTATTGGCAGAGGAATATAAACATGCTCGGTTCATACGCTCCAATCTATTATTATTGGCAGTAATACTCCTTACCAGGTCGAGGCGCAATTACATATTTGGCAGCCATGCATAACCCTTAATCCATTACATATAAATCCACTAGATTTAGATAAATGAATCATTGCATAATTGATGGATTTTAAATCATTGACTGATTACTAGATTTCTGACTATGTCGATTCATGCAAAATAATAAGAACACAATGCCTTAAGAAAATTATTTCAAGCTTTTCCACGACCCAGTTAACACAACAAATAAATCCTTTAGGTAACCTAATTCTGGAGTCGAATTCATTCTCACAGACCTTTATCATACTATGCTTATTATGAGCTTCAAGAAAAATCGCTTTTGTTCACATAGTAAATTTAGAGATAGTAGCAAAGATGTAAATACCAAAATCCATAGTTCTATTTAGGTAAAATTCTACATAAGACGATAACTTACATACCAAGAGTAGTCTGAATGGAAATTTATGATAAATGGCTTTCATCATTGATCTGTTCAATCATCAATCACTAATCGATTCATCAATCATTTGACTCTGACAATTTATAATAATCGGCTTTTCAAAGAATATAACGGCTTTTTTGCATATAACAGATAAACTTGTCTCACCACGGACCCATTTATGTTTGTCATAGATTAATACAAGCCGGCATACAACTGAATCTCCAAGTATTAAAGGAAAATGGTAGTGTTGATCTTCATAACACAAGGAAACCAATCAAAATAACTGAATAGTTCTATTTAGGAAACAAAATCTATTCAACAGATCAAGTAGAAACGAACTCACACATAAGTCGTCCTTCTAGATTCATACATCAACCTCAACATACTCCTTTTATTGACCTATCTCCATATATTTACACAATCCTGCAAATACATACATGCCTAGAGGCCTTTATTGTCTACACATATGTGTAACCCCACAATATGATGAAACTTGGTCTTTTTATACTTGTTCACGTCCTTGATTGCTTCCACCTTCTTAGGTTCGAAATCTATAAAGTTGGTTAAACACCTTCCAAACTTAGTGGAGTCCGTCTTTACTAAGTAGAAAACATATTCCAGAACTGGTTGTTAGAAATATTGACGTTAATGTCAAAGGTCTAGCATTGGTGATAAAGGCCCCATTACATTTAATGGTGTTTTTAATATTCATATCTTGGCTAATGTGTGTTAATATTTATTTAATATTAACGAATATAGTTTTGGTTGCATATAAGTCAAAAGAGGACCCATGGAGAAGTCAAAGAGTCATGGGGTAAAGACAAAAGAGGAATGGGACACATTTTCCCATGAAGAGTCATTTTGAGAAATTCTAAGAGTCCCCAAATGAAGACAAAAGAAGGTATGGTGCATTTTTTTATGAAGAGTCGCCTTAAGAAATTTGAAAGGTCACCAAGATAAAGATAAATGAGGAAATGACGCATTTGCTTATGAAGGGTCACCATGTGACTTTTCAAATGCAATGATACAAAGGGTCATGCAAGTTTGGTGCCATTTTTCATGAGGATTGAAGGGTCACAAAAGGTGAATGCCAAAGGTCATTTAGAAAGCTATAAATAAAGGCTTGAGAAGCCATTTGTAATATGAAACAGAGTGCATGGTTTTGTAATTGTTTTATATAAGAAAAAAGGAGAGAAAAGCAGGAGATATTGTAGAGTTCTATCATTTGTTGAGTAAGCAACATTGAGAGATAGTTATGTTTATACACATTAGGGGTTGGTGCTCCTATGGGTTGGTACTCACAAATATTTACAAGGGCTTGGTGCTCACAATAGTTATTATGTTGGTGCTCGGTATAGAGGTTGGTACTCCTACAAGTTGGTGTTTGCAAACTTTGTAATTTGAGTTGGTGCTCATTCATATACTTGAGATTGTTCTCTGTAATTTTTTTTACTATGGGTTTTTATGTAAAAATCTGGCGTCTCTCTCTCTCTCTCTCTCTCTCTCTCTCTCTTGTGTGGTGCATGTTATTGTTTCAATTTTATTGTATATCTTGAATGTGTGATTAAGTGGTTAAAAAAAATAAATCAGATTAAGTAAAAGGTATATAATATACTGATTCACCGTCCTTCTCAGTATATTTTGTGCTTAACAATTGATATTAGAGCAGGTTTTTTTTTTTTAAGTTTTACATCGTGAAGGTAGATCAGGGAAAGCATGATGGCTGGATCACATGAAGGTTTTTATATAAATAAGTCACCTTTGTTTGATGAGATAAATTATGCTTTTTAGAGCATAAGGATGAGGACTTATTTGATGGCCCTTGGATTCAACATTTGGCAAGTAGTGGTGGAGGAATATGAAGAGCCACAGACACTTGTAACTACTCTGATGAAAAAGAAGTTTGAGAGTTTGAAGATGGAAGAAGAAGAAAATATAGCAAGTTACATTTTGTTGATTGATCAAATAGTTAATCAGATTCAAGGTCTTGGAGAAAAGTTAGAAGAATCAATCGTGGTACAAAAAGTTTTGAGATCTCTATCATTGAGATATGATGCAAAAGTTTTAGCAATTGAAGAGATAAAGAATTTAGCCAAGCTAAAGATGGATGATTTACATGGTATTCTTATGGCATATGAGTTGTAGACCGAATAAGAGAAACCCTCAAAGAGAGAAGCTGATTTCAAGACATCAAAGAAAGAGAAGGCTAAGATTCAAGAATCAAGTGATAGTTCTAGTGATGATAAAGATGACAACAGAGCTCTATTTATTCACAAGCCAAAAAAAGGCATAGGTAAATATCAAGGAAAATTACCTTTTAAATGTTTTAATTGTAGAAAGATTAGATATTTTGTATCTAAGTGCCCAGATAAGGGTAATGATGACAATGAAGAAGGAAAGTCTACATGCAAGAAAATTTTCAAAAACAAATCAAGAAGGGATTCTAGAAGAAGAGTTTATATTCTAAAGATCATTGCTCAACTGAAGATAGTGGAGTCAGTGATTCAGAAAAAGAGATTCTATTTATGGTCATACATGAAGATGCCTCTATAAGCAAAAGAATAGATGATCAAGAAGAAGAACATGATGAAGTCAAAGTGAATCTAGAAGGAGAACTCATTTGTTCCTTAGAAGAGTTAAAATCTCTTGAGAAGAAGAATCGAGGATTGAAGTTCCAGATCGAAAAATATAAAAAAAAGTGAAAAAAATAATTGAAGATCTACAAACACACTTTAAACAAACAAAAAAGAATTAAAAATATCTAACTACACAGTTGTAAAAAGTAAGTGAAGAATGTGAAAGGTATGTTATTGAAATTGCTATTTTAAAAGCAGAGCTTGAGAAAACAAATAAAGCAATCAATGATAGAATAGTCAATGATTTAAAATTTAAGAATAACACTAATATGTTGAATAAGATATTAGAAAGTCAAAGATCAATGACAAATAAGATAGGTATCAAATTTTAAAAAGATAAAGGGGAGGCCACTACTTTCACAGATAAGTTTAACATAGAAAAAGGAAAGAGCTATGTTGAAGCTCTTATAAAAGAGGAAATAAAAAAGAAAGAAGTTAAGAATACAGAGGACATCTCAAACAAAGAAGGTTGGAAGAAACAGAGCTACAAAATGTAACTAGGTTAGAGATACACAAATAGGTCCTATTTTTATGGTTACTATTTTTATTATAATAAAAATGATCATAAAAAAATAGAATATCAAAAAAAGACTAACAATTTCATAAATAAAGAGAAGAAAACTCATGCAGAGTCAAGCAGAAGCCACAACTCTTTTGCTCCTCTATCATGCTTTAATGAAGAGGCCATAATATGTTACAAGTGCAACAACTTCAGACACATAGCCTAGTACTTTAGAAGCATGTTTAAGTTAGTCAAGAAGGACCAGAGTTTCAAGGCTTCATTCATCAAAAATAAAGTTCAGACATGTTCATGGCAGAAGAAACACCCTAAAAATTTATGTTGATGCAGACAACTTTTCATGTAAAAAATGAAGAAAAGCCATGGTTCATTAACAGTGGATGTTCGAGGCACATGATAAGAGACAAGATCAAGTTCATAAATTTGAAGAAGATCAATTGTGGCACAGTGAAATTTGGAGATAATACTACTACCAAAATTGCCAAAAAATGGTACACTAAGTTTGGATAATGGTAGAACTAAAACTAAAAATATTTTACATGTAGAAGGTCTTAAGCATAATATTTTGAGTGTAAGTCAAATATTTGATCAGGAGCATACACTAAATTTTTATGCAAAAGATTGTAAAATTAGGAGAAAAGATTTAGATGTGTTGGTTGTAGATGCTCAGAGAATAGACAATAATCTATATATGTTATCAAACATCAAAGGTCAAAAATGATGTTTGAGTCAGACTGAAGAAAGTTGGCTATGGCACAGAAGAATGGAACATATAAATTTTGACAATCTTATCCATATCAATAAGAAGTAAGAATTCATAAATCTTCCAAAGATTACAAAGCTATCCAACACATTTTGTGAACCTTGTCAGCATGGAAAGTAGGCCAGAAGGTGGTTCAAAACAAAAGAATACTCGATCACTCAAATGTTAGATCTTGTTCACACTAATTTATGTGGATCTATGAGAATTCAAAGTATTCAAGGTGAAAAATATTTCATGTTGTTTATTGATGATTTTTCACATATGACTTGGGTAATATTTTTTAAAAACAAATTAGAAGCTTTCAGATATTTTACAACTTTCAAAGCATTAGTTAAGAATAAAACTATTTGAAGATTAAGTTCTTAAGATCAGATCAAGGAGGATAATTCATTTCAGATTAGTTTATTGAGTATTGTGAAGACCATGGAATAAAGAGACATTATTTAGCAGCCAGAACTCCATAGAAAAATGGAGTATTTGAACAAAGAAATAGAATAGTTTAAGAGATGATGAGGACAATGCTAAATGAATCCAAGATACTAGATAAATATTAAAATGAGGTAGTTGGTATAATATTGCATATTCAAAATAGATTATTATTGAGAGTCAACAGTGACAAGACTCTTTATGAGCTATGAAAAGACAAACCAGATACAATTGATTATTTTATAGTTTTTGGCAGCAGATGCTTTATAAATTTTTAAAAAAAAAAAACTAGTTGAGTTTGAATCCAGAGTAGATAAAGGTATATTTATTGGTTATTCTTTCAAAAATAAAGCTTATAAATTTTATAACAAAGGAACCAAGAAAATACTTGAAAGTGTAAGTGTCAGGATAGAAGAAGATGGAGCACAAAGAATCAGTGATCTAATAGAAATTCTTGAAATCATTGAAGAGAAAGATTTTGAAGAATCAGATGAAGATGAGAAGGAGAAAAAGGATACCAAAACTCCATCCAAATATGTCTAGAGAAATCATAATGAAATTGACATCATTGAAGACATAAATGAAAAAAATCATACTAAAAGAATGATGGTAAGTGAATCTAAGCAAGTTAATTTCTCTTTGTTATCTAAAATTTAGCCTAGACTTTTTTAAAAGCTAGACCTGATAAGCATTAGGTTAAGGCAATCGATAAATAATTAAATCAAATAAAAATAATAATACTTAAGAATTAGTGCCTAAACCAAAAGATCACAATGTGATAGGAACAAAATGAGTTTACAGAAATAAATTGAATAAAAATGGAGAAGTGATTAGGAATAAAACAAGATTAGTATGTAAAGGATATGCTCAGATTGAGGGAATAGATTTTAAAGAAACTTTTATACTAATGGTAAGGCTAGAGGCTATTAGAATGTTTATTGAATATGTAGTGTTTAAAAATTTCAAAGTATTTCAAATAGATGTCAAATCTTCCTTCCTAAACATGAATCTAGAAAAAGAGGTCTACATTAAGTAATATGAGGGATTTAATCTCTCAAATATTAGTATCCATGCATGCCAATTGAAGAAAACACTACATGGATTGAAATAAGCTCCCAAAACTTGGTATTCAAGACTTGATAAATAGCTGTAGGATTAAGGTTTCAAGAGAGGATTTGTTGACTGTAATCTCTACATCAAAACAGAAGGTGATCATTAATTAATTATTGTGGTATATGTTGATGACATCATTTTTGGAGGAAACATTGAAAAGATAATAAAAGAAATTTTTAATAATATACAAAAATAATTTGAGATGTCTATACTTGGTGAATTATCATTTTTTTAGGGTTGTAAATATTTTAGTCAGATAAAAAAATTTTCATTTCTCAAAGTAAATATGTCAAGGAAATGTTAAATAAATTTGGTTTTGAGGATTGTGCACTAATTGGCACACCAATGAGTACATAAAATAAGGTGAGTGAAGATGAAGATTCACCTATTGCAGATCAATCTTTGTATAGATCTATGATTGGTAGTCTTTTATATTTGACAACATCGAGGCCACATATCGTGCATGCAGTAAGTATGATTACAAGATATCAACCATCTCCAAAAGATAGTCATGTTCAGTTGGGGAAGAGAATATTTAGATATATCAAGGGGACATTAGATTATGGATTGTGATATCCCACAGGTAGAGATTGCACTTTGGTTGCTTATACAGATTTAGATTATATAAGTTACTTGGATGACAGAAAGAGTACAAGTGGAGGAGCTTTCTTCCTTGGTGATAGCTTAGTATCATGGCTAAGTAAGAAGTAGAACTTGGTACCACTTTCTACAATTGAAGTAAAATATATTGCAGTAGTATTATGTTGTACTTAAGTGCTTTAGATGAAGCAAACTTTGGATGATATCAAGGTAAAATATGATGAACCTATTTCTATTTTTTGTGACAATATAAGTGTTATTAATATTTTGAAGAATCTAGTGATGCATTCAAGAACAAAATATATTCCCATTAGATATCAATTCTTGAGAGAGTAGGTTGTAGATCAATAAGTTAAGATGGAATATATCAATACTATAGAGTAAATTGTAGATATTTTCACAAAGGCACTACTAAAATACACATTTGAGTATGTACGAGAGAAGTTGGAAGTAATTTCTTTTACTTCCTACCATTGAGGATCAGCATCAGTTGAGGGGGAGCTAAGTACTAGATCTAGGATAGGTCATTTGCCATTGATGTTCAAAGGGGGAGAAGAACAAAAATAGGTACAAAGAATACATATAGATTTCTACATTAAGGGAGAGTTACTATATGTTTTTTATATGGTAGTATGTGTAGGTTGACATGTGCAATACAAGTTTTAGGATGTGGTAGTTTCAGTTTGAGGTTGCCATCAATGACAAAGGGACAGATTATTGGAAATATTCTCATTGATTTCAAAGGTCTAACATTGGTGATAAAAGCCCCATTGCATTTAATGGTGTTTTTAATATTCATATCTTGGCTAATGTGTGTTAATATTTATTTAATATTAATGAATATATTTTTAGTTGCATATAAGTCAAAAGAGGGCCCATAGAGAAGTCAAAGAGTTACGGGGTAAATACAAAAGAGGAATGGGATGCATTTTTCCATGAAGAGTCATCTGGAGGAATTCCAAGAGTCACCAAATGAAGACAAAAAAGGGTATGGTGTATTTTTCCATGAAGAGTCACCTTAAGGAATTTGAAAGATCACCAAGATAAAGACAAAATAGGAAAGGACACATTTGCTTATGAAGGGTCACCATGTGACTTTTCAAATGAAAGGATATGGAGGGTCATGCAATTTTGGTGCTATTTTTCATGAGGATTGAAGGGTCACAAAGGTTGAATGCCAAAGGTCATTTGGAAAGCTATAAATAAATACTTGAGAAGCTATTTTCAATATGCAAGAGAGTACATGGTTTTGTAATCATTTTATATAAGAAAAGAGGAGAGAAAAATAGGATATATTGTAGAGTTGTATCATTTGTTGAGTAAGCAACATTGAGAGATAGTTTTGTTTTATACACATTAGGGGTTGGTGCTCCTGTGGGTTGGTGCTCACAAATATTTACAAGGGGTTGGTACTCCTATGAGTCGGTGCTCACAAATAGTTTTTGTGTTGGTAATCGACAAAGGGGTTGGTGCTCTTGGAAGTTGGTGTTTGTGAACTTTGTAATTTGATTTGGTACTCAATCATACACTTGAGATTATTCTCTGTGGTTTCTCTCACTTTGGTATTCCATGTAGAAATTTGGTGTCTCTCTTGTGTGGTGCATGTTATTGTTTCAATTTTATTGCATATCTTAAATGTCTGATTAAGTGGTTAAAGAAAAGAAATCAGATTAAGTAAAAGATATATAATATACTGATTCACCCCCCCTCTTAGTATATTTCATGTTTAACACTAGTATGCTTTATGATTTATTTAAAATAAAACCATTTAAATAGAACCTTATTTCTATCCTTTTGTAGCAAGAACTAGTATAAATGAATAATTCTATTGAGTAAACAAATAGTGATTGAAAATTGATAAGATTGACATCAATTTCCATGATGCAGAATGGGAAAAAGAACTATGTTAGTCCATTTTGATCTATTTTGATTTAAGGAGCATGAATATTTACATAATATTGGTAGAATGGATAAGAAAAAAGGAACACAAGTTACCTTAAATTTTACAAAACTACCTTTAAAACTGCTAATAAGGAGAATTTTCAAGTTGTTTGTCTCCATATCTTGTTTGTCTTTGTTGGATTACACTAGGATCGTGTTGGTCTCTTAGTTTGCTTGACTATACCTTTCTCCAAAATCATTGAAATCCATTAGGGTGAATCCTCATGATCACTCAATATCCTTTTACACTCTGAGGTGGAACTCTGACTGTTGTAGGTGTTCACTTGGCCATAGACACACTTTTGAGAGCAACTTTCTTGTCTTGTGAGCATGTTTCTAGGTCTACCTGCCACATGATAGATTTAACACTATCATAATGATGTTATAATTGTTATTATACCTGATCAAGGTTTCAAATGTGTTCACACATCTCCCATTTCAACATTCGTATACCTTTTTGGATTGCACTTAGACCACTATTAGTTGTCTGTAGGTGTCACTGCAACATATAAGATAGTGTGTGTTAGATTGGTCCTCAAAACCAATTTATAACCTTTGGAATAGTTCAAATCATTGTTTATACCTTAAAATCATCCCAACACTTTGAAATATTTTTGTGTTACCACCATGACTATGAAGGACTCAATGTCACGTGACTGTAGATGACTGTTTCCAAATAAGTTTAACTATATGTATGTTTTAGGCTTTGCACTTCATAAATTGCTAATATTTGAGACTAAACCTCAAAAATAAGAGACTGATAATTATGCTTAAATAGGATGAAACACAACATAACACCCTTTTTTGAAACCATTTTATGAGGAAGAAGCTCTACTATTGTGAAATATCTCTATAGACTAGCAATGGAGTCCTCAACTAGCAAACTGAGATGTTATGCTCATTCCTCCACATTCACACATGAAAAATAGACTAATAACTATGTTATAAGTATTATCACACTCCTCATAATCATGTATAACAATTGGTTTTCCAATATCAATCCAAATATAGGAGAAAATTGAAGGGTATAGGAATGAGTAGGCAAAAAAGAGTCACTAGCACTCTTAGAAATGGTTCATAGAGCATGATACACCAAACCTACAACTATTTGCATGGATTTATAGTAGGAAAATATTATTATCATCTGCCAAAGGTAGTTGATCTAACTCAAATCCTCCTTTCCATACCAAAGGAAGACCAATTGACCATTTTAGCTTGGAAAGGAGAGAAATAAGATAGATAAGTTAGTTTTTTGCCATTTTCAAACCTCTCAAATCTGATTGAACATTGAAATAAGTTATTGGAAGATTAAGGTACATTTTTTAAGTATCAACATGTGCCCAAACTACTGCATAGGCCGTACAACCTTAAAAACTCCTCTTTTTTCAAGAGATATTCTTGTTTTCAACATATAAACCTACCGAATTCAGTTATAAAACTAACGACTAAATTTTTTTGACATCATACACATTAAATAACACCTTGAAACACTTGTTTTATGAATCAAACTATACAAGTCCAACTAATGACCCAAAAGTGGTATAAGATGACATAAAATGACACTAAGGGTAAATAACAAACATGACCAAGGATAAAAACATATTAAGTGACCTTATTAAGACCATGATACACATTTTCAACCCTATTATACCCCTATAACAAGATTGACTATATAGGGGGTTGATCTAATTTGACTTGTGGTCAAATTAGTCAACAGGACCAATAAATGGAAGTGTAGGCATGGTTATCTTCTCTAAGGTAGGATTGATTTTTAGATTAGTTACATTTTCCTTTGTAAACGCTTTTTACTAACCTTATAATTATGTATATCTACATTAAAATTTCAAGTTACTTCTTGATGTGATGATGATTATATCATAGTATTTAGGTCTTTCGTTCACCCATAACATAGAAACATTTTCAATTTTTGTAAAACATTATGTACTATAGAATTTTCATATTAAAAAAAGCATTTGAATACAATATTGTTGAACCTATGCCCAATGCTTAGTTTCTTGTATGTGATCTTGATGCATATATCAAGTAGTTAGAAGTGGTGCCAAAGTGTATCTGAAAACATGCACCTAGTACTTAGATTCCACACCCTACACAAATTATATGTCTATGCACCTATGTACATGCAACTCTGGATACCATCCTTCTTTAAGAAATATCTAGTCTTCCCTAATAATGATTGGTATCAAAAAATGTGCTCACATTAATTCACACACCTCATGCTAAGATAATTAAGTTTTCTTATGAACTTTCCACTAAGTCATAATAGTTACCTTCAATGTATAATTGAGCACACTTATTCTCTAGTCTATATTAGGTGAATGATGCTCTAATATGAAAATAACCAACATTTCATTAAATATGGACATATGCCTAAGAATTTAGACCTATATAGTCACCTAAAAATTGAAGTATATTATGTCGTGTATTGGAATTTGGATATTTAATAGTTAATTAAGGAAATATATAGATTGAAATATAATAATAGAAAAACTAGATTTTAATTTTGATACTTAAAACCCAATAATAAGACAATTTTTCATTTTAATCTTGACTAAAATATGTTTAGGTTTAATGAAATTTTGGTTAACTGAATTAATTGAGATCCTTGGTTACTAAGTATTATGGCAGTTAGCATTTAGTGGTGAACACCATTTGCAAAGGTTACAACTCATGATCTCCTCAAACCCAGTTCAACATATGTGTATTCAAATCGTCACTTACTAAAGATGTCACTTTTAAAGGTAAGGTAACCTCCAGAGTAGGCTTTGTATAATCCATAACTATCACACTTATATTATATAATAAATCTACCTTAGACTTGGTTGGTGATTATTTAGAGGGTGACCTACATTCTTCAATCTAAAACTAATGTACTAGTGATTTTGTTATAACCAGTTTGTACACAATCTGTTCAACTGACTAGGACTATATTTGACATTATGGATAAGGATTGAAAAACTGGTATTCAAAAGCTTGTAAAGCAATTTTTTTTTATTTGCATTAATCTTGAACCAATTTTTATCCTCATAATCATAAGGGGATTCTGGTTATCTAGGGATAACATATGGCTTATGCTCAGACTTGTTCAAAGGTATCTCAATTATCTTATCTCCTTCATACACCTCCAATTTATTTTGCACTATATTGATAATAATTTGACCATCATAATCATATTTATTACTAATCAAATCATGATAATATGCCTCATCTATTTTCATATTAATTACCTAAAAATCTCCTCACAAGCTTAAGTAACCAACCTTACTTTATACATTTTCTAGCCATCCAATTGATTTTACACTTCCATAATATGTGAGACTGAGAGTAGCTACACTATAGCTTAGTGTTTGTTGACCAATAGCTTCCCATGTATATATTGGTATCATTTTTATTTAGCTACCAAATTTAAATACAACATTAGGTACCTCATACCTTACGAGTTCAATATCTAGTTTATAGTGAACATCCTAGGGCTTTTTAATTTTTAGATACCATACACCTTTGTTAGTGTGATGTTTCCCTCTTTGTGTGAACTCGAGTAGATTATGTAAAATATATATAATATCATATGAAATATATTCATTTATTATAGTGCTCAAAAGTTTAAACATATCTTGCAATGCAATCACTACTCCTTCCTATCACATTATGTGAATAATCTACCCATATATTTGTGCATCAATAGTTGTAGACTCACCTCCTGATACATTCTATTATTTTATTTTTTTAAGGACTTGTGTTACTTGATATATCAATCCTTTCTTTCTTGTAGTATTTGGGTACTTATCTTATTTAACCTTCTTGATTTTTTGATTTGGTGGAATTTCTAAAGGGGGAATCCTTAATCTATGTATTACTACCTTGTGACTGCTTACATGAATGCATTCTCTTTGGGGTGTGAATTTTTCATATTTATTTTTCTCATAGATTTTTATTTCATTTACTTTTATAAAATAGGAAACCTTCAGTATGATTTTGTCTTGCAACTTTGTAATATACATAATACATTTCTCTCTGAGGATTAGTTGGGCAGTTTCAGGCAAAGTGGTTATATTCACCATATAAATAACATTAAATTGGTTGATGAGTATGAAATTTATCATTATTTTTACCTTCATGGTACCATCCACTTTATCCTGCTCTATTTTTTTTAAAATCTCAATTTTGTGATTACTACCCCTCAAATCCCCCTGACTTCTATTGTTGCACATCAAATATTTAATATGATCATTAAGTTGATGATCGACCCCAATTTTATTGTTGATGTTGAGGATTCATAGAGTTCCATAAAGATTGATATAGATATTTTGGAGATGATGGTGTCCATCCATCTAGACCCTAGAGTTAATATTGAGGTGACAAAGGCATCCACCTAGGACCACCTTGTTTCACACTAGCCATTTGTACTTCTGAGCCTAGAATTCCCTACTTCATAGTAGGAATATGATGTGCTATGACTAAAAATACATTCTTGGTGATATCTTATTTTAGTTTGATAGCTGATGTGTTATGACTACAAATACATTCTTGGTGATATCTTATTTTAGTTCCTTTATATCATAAATAAATTTGTATCATCATGATTAGTTGACTTACAAAAAAATATAGTACAATCTCTGTGGTTTGTTAATGTATTGATGTAATAAATGACACTTTGAGGTTGCATGTCCTACTAATCTATATATGTCACAAAAATTAGTTTTAGTTTTATGACTAATTTAACTATTCTGAGAATTATGGAATGTTAAACCCTAAGTAGATAAAAGAGTTGAGGAATAAATCAGGGAATAGATATAGAAATATCAACAACCACTTATTTATAAAATAATTAATTTACTTACTTGGCATATAAATAACAATAAATTACAAAAGAGATACTTAGCTATAAAATAGGACTAAAATAGATAAGCGGCAAGATGAAATGTGGTGCAGGAATAGTGCAGGGTATTCTCAACATGAAATAGGTGTTAGAGTCCTCTTTAGATAGTAGCATGGTCCCTTTACTAATAACACATTATGTTAGTGTTATCCTATGCTGCACTAATGACCTTGAGTAGATAAAATAGTGAGTTTGTAGGAAGATGTTCACCTTATTATGAGAAGCCTATATATGTATGACTGAGTCTTGAATTGTTATATGTTCTACATTTTCTACTAATATCTATGTGAAACCCTAAGACTCCCTACTTATTAAGGTTTTGAGGAACATAAGTAGAAGTAGAGTGGCATTATTAGGGTAGGCTAGACATTATCTCAACACCTCATGTATTGAGTGTTGCCTACATACCAATAACTCAAAAGGGGATCAAGCCTAAAATAGTTCTCCCAATCTAAGTGCTAGTGTAAGTATAAGTAAATGTTAGTTTGATTGCTAGTTTGAATGATTTTAATGTGTATTGAGATTGGAAACCTAAGTAATATGAGATATAGTTTATTATGCATCAATGTATGAAGAAGTAGGGTAGAATAGGGATCAATGACCTTGATTTGTACAGCTATTTTTGAGTTTATTCATGATAATTGGCATCTATTTTCCATCCAGTTGATAAATAAATGAGAGTGGTATTTATATAGTGTTATGGCACTTGTCAATACATGAAATGAGTCTAGGCTAACCCTAAAATGCTTTGGTAAGTAGAAATATATTCATTAGGGGTAAGTAAGGTTGAGGGTTAATAATGTTTCCCATTTTCCAATAACATAGTGCACTATAGACCAAAGGCCCATGCAATTGTCCACGTGGATAGAATAGGTGAAAGGGGTCCTAGATGCCTAGATGGTGACTTAATACTACTTTTAATATATTTGGGCATGGGATAGATGCACATAAAAGCTATAAGAGGATGAAAAGAGGCCCTAAGATAGGTCTAGGACTAAGCTAAAGATAAGGTGGTCTCAAGTGACACTCATTCCATAAAAATAACATTTTAGATATCAAAATCCCCCCCTTTATTCTATAAATGAATAAAAGTGAAATGAATATGATAAAGAAAAGAGAGATGTACTTGGACTTACCTATGAGGTGAATCTTGTGAATGTGGGTCTGAGTCTACAAACTTTACTATATTATGTGCCCTACAAATGAAACATGTATGAATCAGTCCTTACTTAAGAAATATCAAAATTAAAGACAAAATTTAGTAAAAAGATGAGAGTAAATAATGAATACACCTCACTGGGTACACAGACCAATGTAAAAACCTAGTGACATCCTCTATATGGGTATATGGTAATCAAAAAGTGAATAGCTTAGACTAGGTTGATGGATTACCCAATCCCCATGTGTGGGTGGCTCAAGAACTCAAGTTGGACTTGAATTGATCATTATCCACCCCTATTCAGTGGATCATAATCTATGAATAACCTGGGTTAAACTGATGATTTTTCAAACCTTCTCATGTGAGGTGGCTCAAGAACTCAAGTAGGATATAACTAAAATTTTACAAGATGACTATTGGCCATATGGAAACTCTGAAATGAAATAATGGCTTTGGGCCACTTGGGAATGGAGTGAGGCATCAATCTAGTGTGATCGTGGTGCAAAAATGGTGAAAATGGTATCTAGAGTATATAATATGGAGAATGACCTAGATTTATCATTCCATTTGAGAGAACTGGTTCTAAACTAATCATATGAGAACAATGTGAGACACACATGCCCCCAATTCTTATATCTATGTATATATATTCTAGACTAAGTCATAGTAATATGTGCCTTTGCATATCTAAAATTGAAATGGGAATGATCATGCCAATCATAATTCCCTCAATCTATGCAAACCTATGTAATCTCATGTAAACATTGAGTATATACTAATCATATATGATAATCTATGATTGAGACTATGTAGATATAAACTATAACTACTGTATATTTTTGACAATTCTAGAATATTATATGTTTTACTATACCAAATAGTAGTGTGGTCCCCTTTTTAAATATTGCACTGCACTATAGACCACTATAATGCGTTATTGACCAAAAGTGATATTTATGAGTAAAATTGAGACTAATCTAGGTGTGACTATGTTTCACTATATTTTCTTGAGTCTAAGCTCTATAATATGTGTCTACGTGCTAAAACTATGTTCTAAGTGCACTAGGATGTCCTGATATCTATGATAAACCCCTATGAATGTCTCCTCTTTTGAGGGGAATTATTGAACCTCTAAAATAATTGTCCTCAAAATAAAATATATGCATCATGTGTGTTAGACTAAAAACATATGATATCTACAATATAAATTAATATAATGTGTATATATGACATCAAAATACAAAATAGTCTGAGCATAAGTTGGTAATATACTATGTATGTTAGATCTAAAATTTACAAGGTTTTCAATATAGATATGGCAATGTAAGCATGTATATGAATAAATTAATTAAATATAATATGAGTAAACTACCTAGGGGGATGGGGCATAATGTCCATCAAGGAACCCAAAGAGGAAGGGGAGATGCATTGGGTCCCTTATGGAATGATAAACTTGATGTGAATGTAATAATCAATAGAAAAGTGTCATGGCCATGATTAATACATGAAAACACACATACAAACACATGAGGCATGCAAAGTAGGCCAAGGGCCACAATACAAGGGATAGGGGCACATGTCATTTAGTATGAGAAAGAGCATATGTACAAGGACATGTTAAATGGTCCACATACTCAAAGACAAGGTAAGGTTGTCTTAGAGACACAAGGAAGGACATGTTCAAGTGTCCACATACACAATCAAGAAACACACACAAGGACATGGGCATGTGTCTAAAGCATACACATAATGAAATGAATTAGATTATATCCATATAAAAATGACTTATTTAAATGCCCTTGAATATATGTAGAAGCAAAGAGACACAATCAAATATAAACTAATAAAGCAAGAAATGAAAGTGTGCATAAGCATGTGGTACAAATTTGTACAAGAACAAATATGTACATAAGATGAGTCTCTAGTAGTATTAGTTGGAAAAACAATTCGTGTAGTATAGGATGATTAATATCAAGATATAATCAATGTTAAATTTTTGATGTGGAATATAGAAAGATATAACTTGGAGAACTAGAAACTATGTGTATGTGCTTTCAATAGGTAGATAGTAGCAAATCTAGATATGTGTAGAGGAATTGAGTCCTATAGTAATTTTCAAACACTTAAAAAGAACAAGCGGAGCATGTATATATGATAAAGTTGAATATACTAGCATAGATACCATATGTAGTACCTAGAAATTATAAGGAAAGTAAACATAGATATGCATACAAAATAAAATTTGTATTTTTTTAGCAATATTCAAATGTTTTACATATTATATTATTTTTTATGTTTTCTGAGTATAAGCTATGTACAAGCAACATGAAAATAAAACTATATACTAGGATAAAGATAAAGGAAACTATGTATAAGTAAACTGTGAGAACATACTAACTGATGAGTCTCATGAGAGACTCACTATCAATGTGACATGTATCAAGTAACAGAAGAATGACCACACATGGTGTGGAAGAAAGTATATGAGATTTAGATACTAGATGTAATGAATAATCTATTGTTGAAGCTAACTATGAAGTGTGGACATGAATCTATGGAGTTGGCTAAACTAACCTGTGAACTATGGGGCTCTTGGGGACCCATACGGTGGAACAAGTTGTGAATGGCATGGATTATCTATGTGGAGTGTTGTGGGGACTCAATAACACTAATCTATGTGTGTATGGGGTAGAAAAAGGCTCTCTCAAATCCATAACATGTGTCTGATGCAAGGGTTTCTCTAATACAAGTCTTTATGGGAGATTATGTATATGTGGTAATTCTATAGAAATATACCTCACTTGTACTGATGGCTCAACTAATATCTATGATGTGGTAATGGATGGAAATATTACTTGTGACTGCTTTGTAGTTGGTTTTGGAGTGGGTAAAGGATACTCATATGGACAACCTAATTATCATTTATATACTTAAGACATCTATGTTTGGTGGAGGGGATGACTCAAATTTGTTGTATACATATCCCACCTAATAACATATAAAATGTGCTGACACTAGGTACCATTATGAATTTGGTGGCCACATGTGTGGGACCAATCTATAATAGAAGTATGATCTCCCTAATGGAGCTCTAGACATGGCCACTAAAGACACAAATAATTGTATCTATCAAATAAATATCATAATTTTAATATCCCAAGTGATGTAGAATTTTAATAGTACACATATAATTCTTGACTTGTTGTCAACCATGACACTCTAAATAGGATTATGATCAATGTAAGCTTGTACAAAGAGTGCATATAAACCTGAGTTATCATAAAAGGTCTCATTGGAGGAGATAATATAACTAGATGAGTAATTGGTTTTGATGCTATGTTAACTATCATATTTTGATCATGTTTGTTTTCATTAGGCATCACTTTGTATATGGGTTTATTTGAACTCTTATTAGTGGAATCTAACCCAATTTTGTATTTTAACTTTCCCATGGAGAGAAGTTTGACTTCCCATTCCTTAATTGTATGGCATAAATTTGTAAATGATGGACAACTTTGAATAATATAGATTCATGTAATGTTGGTAGTAAAATTATATTGAATATGTCCTAGAGTTCTCTATCTACCATGGGGATAGTCATCTTTGTTTATATGGTTTTATAACACAAGACATATTCAACTATTGGCTAATTAGATTTTTGATTTAGTTGGGAAACTTGAGCATACAAAACTTTATCATTGATGTTGATTGCAAAGTGTGCCAAAAACATATTTTCAAGTGGATTAAATTTTGTAATGGATTGATTAGGGCGATCATAGAACAATTGTAATGCATAGTCCTTATAACTATGAGGTAACAACTTAGTCAAAAAATAATCATTGGACACTAGTCTAAAAATGTTACATAAAAATCATGTAGATGATGTTTTGAGTCACCCTTACCATCATATAGAGTAAGTTTGGGTGCCATAAATATGGATGGGAAAGGAGTTACCACTATATGTTGTGCCAAAGGTGTATGTAGTATCAAATGAGAGTGCAAGGCATGACATGGTCTAGTTGCCTTCTTGATAAGATGTAACACCTTGGACAATACATATATAGAGGAGGGATGTGTACTATCCATAGGATGTGTTGCCAATAGTGAGAGTTGGCTAGTTTTAGTAGGTTGTTTCATAATTTCAGTTGACCCCATAGTAGGTGTAATAATATTATCATCTACAAGGTTAGAGGATCGAACTATAGTGGACTTCATGATCTCTTCTTGAAAAATATGGATAAGATCATCTTGCATAGTCAAATGTTTACAAATGAAATCTTACAAATGTTTATTATTTATCTCATCAAATCGGTTATTAAATTCTACCATTATAGGTTGGGAAGTAGGAAAACAAAATGTTGTATATTTTGAATCTTGTAAGAAATTAAATCTATGAAAGATTTCAAAAATAGAATAATGAATTATTTTGGGAATTATGGAATGTAAAACCCTAAGTAGATAAAAGATTTGATTAATAAATCAGGGAATAAATATAAAAATATCAATAGCCACTAATTTTTACAATAATTTATCTTTTTTCTTAGTTTATAAATATCAATTAATTACAAATGAGATACTTAGCTAAAAAACAAGACTGAAATAAATAAGTGACAAGCTATAATGTGGTGTAGGAATAATACAAGGTATCATAAATAGAAAATAGGTGTAAGATTCCTCTTCAGATATTAGTGTGGTCCCTTTTCTAATATCGTACTACAATAGTGTCCTCTTGTGCCATGCTAATGACCTTGATCAAATAAAATAGTGATTTTCTGTGAAGATGTTGGCCTTACTCTAAGAAGCCTATGTTTGCATGATTGAGTCTTGAATCGTTATATGTTATACTTTTTTGATTGATCTCAATTTGAAACCTTATGTCTCCCTACTTGTTAGGGTTTTAAGGAACATAATTATTATTAGAGTGTTGTTAGCAGGGTAGGATGGATGTGACCTCAACACCCCATGTGCTAAGCATTGCCTACATACCATTACCTCAAAAGGGGATCAAGTTTGATGGAGTTATCCTAATTTAAGTGTTGATGCAAGTGCAAGTGAATTATAGTATGAATATTAGCTTAAACTCTTTGATTGTGTATTGAGACTAGAAACCTAAGTAATTTGAGCTCTGGGGTATTATGGATGGGTCTATGCAAAATTAGGGTAGAATAGGGATTAATGATCTTTCTTTTCATAACTATTTTTGAGTTTATTCATGAGATTGGGCATATATTTTCCATCTAGTGGATAAATGAATGAAAGTGGTCTTTATATACTATTATAGTGCTTTTCAAAGACATGAGCTAAGTCTAGGCCAACCCTAAAATTCTTTGGGAAGTGAAAATATATTTTTTAAGGGTAAAGAAGGTAGAGGATCAATATTTTTTCCACTTTACCAATAGTGCATTATGATATAGACCAAAGGGACACACTATTATCCAAGGTGGCTAGAATGGGTGAAAAAGGGTTCTAGATGCCTAGGTGATGACTGAATGCTAATTTTAATAGATCTGGGCATAGACTAGATGCACATAAAAGCTAGAAAAGGATCAAAAGAGGCCCTAAGATAGGTATAAGGCTAAACTAAGGATAGGGTGGTCTCAAGTGACACTCATTACATTAAAATGACATTTTAGATGACTAAAAGGATAATCATTCTTATGATGTTCTTCCTTACCACACTCCATACACCATAGACCTAACTTGGGCTTATTATTATCATGAAGCTCATCCATATTTTTTATTAAGGAATATATTTTTGTTTCAATTTTAGAGATATCTAATGGAGTATCTCCATAATCCTCAATCTATTCTACCCAAAGCATAATTACTTTGGTGTGTAAAGATTTGATAAAAATATCTAGAGGCATGATCACCCATTTTGAGATAATGTAGATAGGCTCATATCTGAGTGCCTTTGGTTGCATGGCATTTTGTAATTTCAAACTTTTATTTGAGATTACTTGACATAGTCTACAATTGGGTATTAAATGGTCTTTATTCAAACTACACATAAACCCTTTTAAATTCTTTGGCCAAGGCACCATAGCCCTATTTCCATTTGCTTTCCATGGTGTTTAGAATAAAGGTGGTAATGTGATTTATCACATCATTCCACTACTCAATATAGTTGGCAACATGAGATAGACATAGCACTAGGGTCAACACTTGATCAATTAGTTAATTGGTGCCATTATGATTAAGTATTGACATGTTCATGAAAAATTGAGTACAGGGGATTTTATTCAAGCCACTTCCCCTCTCTAGTTAAAAAGTGATGTGACTTTGGTTGGAGATAATGATCTTCAAGGGGATGGTGGAAACTTATCTATTGGAAATATGAAACTCAATGAGCATAACATGGTCAAGCCCTTTGAGAACACAATCAAAATTACCCTATAAGTAGCTTTAAAAATAAAAAATTAGCTTATTTTTTTAAATGAAACTTATAAAAATAATGGACAGAGCACATATAGATGATTGTGTTGATTGATTTTGCAAATAGTAGAGAAAAAACATAAAATATTCATTATATACAATCATTATTTAGTAGACAAGGTCGCGTTATAAATGATACTCTTTTGTTAGTATAATTTTTTTAAACTAAATAATTAGGTTCTAAAGCTTTAATATTTAGTGGAATAAACAAAAAATAAAATGTAATAATAGTAGAGATTATTATATATATATATATATATATATATATATATATATATATATATATATATATATATATATATATATATATATATATATATATATATTTGATCATGTATAACTGTTTGGTTAATCTTAAATCCCTTAAAACAAATGTGATATCTATTCAACATTATATTTCAAAAGTTAGGGCAACAATTAAATTTAATCATGGTGGCTCTTATCTTAAAGAAGATATGTATACCATGTTTTTTTAATTAAAAAATTGAGGTTTTCAGAGTTTATATTATAAGAGATTTTTTGGTAAAAATCATGTGAATATTTATTGTTTGACATTTTGAATCACATCTTATGATTGATCATCACAAAACCGTATGTAAAAAAGAAAAGACTAAAGCTCCTTATATAAATAACTCTAGCTAACTAAAATAATTCTAATTACACCCACTTTAGAACATTAACTTATAAATGCTTGACTACTCAAGTATTTAAACCTTATATAAACTTAGATATTAATTTTTTTGGTATCTTATTTGGCAGTAATAACTATAAACATAGTTGTTGTAACATTTATTAAATGTTACACTAACTACTCTTGACATATATATGCTCTATTATTTAAGTGTTTAAACATTCTTTAAATTATCTTCAAGAATGGCTCAAGCCTAAGCTTTTGTCATGATTTAAATTATTAAAAAGAACCCAATCTTAATGGCCTCTATCAATTGGTGATTGTGAATGAACTTTGATCCTCATTTGAATGGATTTCCCCATTTTTTTTAGGTAAGGGACTTCACATAAACAATCTAATTTATAAACATCAATTTGTAAATTTGGTTTTGTAGGATCCTTTATCAATTTAAAAGCTTTCAAAAGTTTAATTTTAGGAATAAAGGTGGTGAATTATTTTGACATTTGAGAATTTTAGAAATCTTGTTTGAAATTTGTTCAACATATAGTAATGTTATTTTCTTGTGGTTGATGGCTTCCCATACTATGTCTTTTATGCCTTTATCTAACTTCATTGATAGCAATTTTTATTTGCTTCCTCTTGTAATCATTCTTTTTACAACTTTTTTATCATAATCATCTTGGTGTCTTCAATATAAATGAAGTGTTTGGTTTTACATGAGTGTTCTACAAATATTATTTTTCCTTTTCCTCTACACGGGTACCTATTATTTCATGTAAATTATACTTTATTCCTTAAGAAGAAAGTTATAAAACTTAAAATAAGGGTGAGGTTAGTATAACCTAGATTTGGTTTGCACTCCATGATCCAGACAGTTGTAGATACTCCTCTGTGTCTGAGGATGAATGACCTGTAGATGAAAAAAGAACTAAAGAAATTATTGATTAGTTAGATAGTAGGGTGGATTGTGTAGAAATCTAGATCTAAGAATCATAAGCTTCCTTGGAGGCTGTCAATCCATAATTTTAAACAATCAAGTTCTAGAAATGAAAGATAAATTTCTTGCATGAATAACAGAAGATATTGAAATCAAATACAAGAAGTGATTGAAAGAGTTAAATTTGCCTAACTATAGCAATAAATGATTAAATATTAATGTTAAATAAATCAGATGTGATTCAAAAAATAGGGTGATGGTCTGTGATCAGGAAGAAGGTCAAAAAGTGGGATTTGGTTAGGATCTAATAGGTGAAGTAAACTTGGTGTTGGAATTAACATAGAGTGACTTTTAATTGTTGGGGGTAAAATGTCGGTGGTCAGGTGACCATCGATAGTTACTATTATATTTGAATTAGGGTAAAAGAATTTTGTTTGGGAAGGCTGGAGAGAAGTATAGAGAGAAACAAAGGGACTAATTACTAAAATTAGATACTTAAATTTGTTTTTGGTATGAAGAATGTTGAGGTGAGTGGCTGAAACTTGTTGTAAATTCTAAATAATTTTTGATAGAATGACAATAACTTGGTTGTTGATTAATGAGTAGCAACACTTTTGATTTATATCTTGGTTGTTGGAAGCTATAAGAATACCTACACAAGAAACTTTGATGCAGAAGACTCTGATGATTATTGATCTCTCCCATTTTTACCTCCTCCTCTTCTCTTTATATAGGAAATAGGGAATGATGAAACAAGAGGTTAAACAATCAGTTCAACAAGTTATTTAATTTTAGCCTTGACATGCATTGATTACACACATGGATCAAACAACTAAAAATAAAAAATCAAGTTGTAGATGAGTGGTAGTTAACCCTTAAGGAGGTTAAAGGTTGACTATTAATGGTCGAGTCTCACCATCGACGGTCATGGGGAGACCATTAGTGGTCGATAGGATAAAGGTGGAATGGTTAGAATTAGTCAGGTTGACTTAGGTTTGGTGATTGAAAAGTTATGAAATTATCCCAAGGGGGTCTAGGGATGATCCAAGGGTTAGCACAACATCTAGAACCATCATGTACAATTTTCTAGTGTCTACATTTTGCCCCTTTTTGTTGTGCAATTTGTATCAACAAGCTGTAAAATAAAAAATAGAAGGCAAGTTAAAGGTTTAGCTACCCTAATCATGGGAGGAGGTGTTCCCCTTTTAACTAAGAATCAATGAGGTAAAATAGAATCATATGTGGGTTTGAAAAGTAGTTATGTGGTTAACAAAGTTGTTGAGAGGTTGGGAATTTAAGCACAAACATGTGCACAAAATGTGATAGAGTGTGATATTATGGATCATGTATAAACTAGACTACCATAATTAGGTAAAAATAAGGTTAGCTCTAGAAGGATAAGTGATATGTAGACTAAGTTACCACATGCAGGCATGGATATTAGGTTGTACTCATAAATACAAGTCTCTTAGTTAAGGTCAGTATATTCATAGGTATCCAAGGTAAGAAGTGCTCTTGAGAAGAAACACATGGTTTGTGCACAAAAGTAGCATGAGTTTAAGTTTTTCAAGATGGAAATATAGGCATAGTGATCAAAGTGACCAAGGTAAGGTCATCATAAAACATGCAAAATTTGTTCCAAAATTACCAATATCAAGGTTATGTGGTTGGTTATTCAGTTAGTAGAGAATAGGTGTTCCAATGGTTGGTAGTGGGATTATTGTTGTGATGTGAATTTGTTTGGAAAATAGTGGGTGGGAGTGAAAAATCCTAAAGTGGTCAACTATCGATGGCCAAGGTTGATTATCACTGGTCACAAAGTGATTGTTTATGATCGTATATCAGCCCTAAAAGGGTAATGGTAAAAAGGCTGTTAGGGGTTTTAGTTGCTCATTTTGAAAATTAGTAGCCCATGACACTTACACTCTAACTTGAGAGAAAAAAATATAAATAATTCAAGGCTACCAGTTGAGTGATCATGTGGAGTGAGTTGAGTGTGTGAGGTTGATTGAGATTGATTAGGTGAGGTTCAACCATCAAAGATGCAGAGAGGATGAGGTAGAGCATGGGGCCAAGTGGCAACAGTTCTTAGAACTCCTCCACATCAGTGATCATGGAATGAGGTAGGGGGTGTAATTAAATTTGGAATGTTAAGATGTAAATGAGTGGTTTGTTTATTTGATTATTGGTGGGTTAGACCTAGGGTGAAGGATAGGTATAAGGTTAGGTTTTTATAATCTAGGGTTGAAAATGGTAGAGAGGGGGTGAAATTTCGGAGGGGTGGTGTAGGTAGGGGAAGGTAGAGTAGTTTAGATAAGTTTTAAATTGATTTTGGTTGATATTTTGATAGATTAGGATGTTAGGGTTTGGGTTAATTCACTAATGGTCTCCACATAGTGACTATCAATTGTTTCTATCGACCATCAAAGGTTGATAAGTGACTATCGAGCAACCAATATGTGGACTATCAGTGGTCACTATCAACCATCACCGATTGATAGGTAATCATCTATCATCACATATGTGGACCATCGATGGTAAATGACCTAACCATTAGTGTTTAATTATTGATTGGTGATGGTACTAAAAGGAACCATCATCGATCAAAATTTGGCCACCAATGGTTAATGAATGAAATAAAGTTTGGTTTATAAATTAGGGTTATTAGGTGAGTTTACAAAGGTTATGTAACTAGGTAGAATAGGTGAAGGTGAGGGTAAGTCTCAGGTATAGGTCAAATTAATAGATATAGGTCTTATAGGGATAGTTGTAGGGATTACTATGCTGACAATTGTTAGCATTTAAGGTGAAGAACACACATATAACAAAAGATCAAATTTTTGCCTTATTTATTGACCTGACCACCAATGCACCATTTCCTATAACAACCAAATGTTTCCCAATCTACCAATGCCAACACGATTTGATTAAGGGCAATTTTTGGGAGTGAAAGTGGATGGTGTTTTAGTATCCCCATTGTAATAACTATGAGGCCCCTTTGTAAATTTTGAGGAAACTCTATTGTGAGTTTATCCTCAATCAAATTCTAAACTATTTTGACTATGGTGAGTTTCAGGGCCAAGGGAAAGGCTTTGCATAAGATCGACCAAGTGTACATCATGCAACTAATCAGCCTGTAAGGATCCCTACCCAAAAGCCACTTCATCTAGAGATTCCCTCTATGGTGATAGAGTTTGTGAAAATAGACACTTTTCATGCACTTAGTATGCTTACTGATACACTCATTCATCATATGAGTAGACATTCAGAGACAGTTTCTCGAGATACTCTAGGTAGTGGTCATACCCAACCCCATCGATGTAGATGTTGTGGTGTTATATGAAATAGACCTTCAAATGATGATGGTGGTGTTTTAGGGGCCTTAGAGGATGTGGTATTGATTGATGAGTTATTAGCACACATATTTTGTTCAGATACATTGGGAGTCTCTACACACATGCAAGTATCTTTTATATAAATTTAATGTTAAAATTTGAAGTTATATTTGAAATTTAAAAAGGTAATAACTAATTTACACATTTAAATTGAATAATATATATGTATTTTTTTGTGTTTAGGAGGAGATGTTGACTTCAACATCACAACTAGGTAGTGGGCCAACCCAGTCTACTATATCTATATGTGTCAGTATGAAACCATATACATTGATAGAGGTAAAATTTCAAGTGAATCTTATATACTCTAGATCTACATTCATACACCTTAATTGCATCCTTGGTAGATTTTGTGTAAGAATTTATATAAAATACCTAATATAATTTTGTTATAATTGTTTGATGTATTAACATGGGTTGGCATAAATTATTAAAAACTCATCCTCAATCTCAACTATGTCTTTAATAACCAAAATAGCAAGTTGAACATTTGTTTGATATCCCATTATATGTAGTTTCCATAGGGGGTCAATCCCAATCATTAGGATTGGATGTACATATATATATATATATATATATAATTCATTTGATAAAAGTTGTTTGGTACAATATATTTCTATCAATTTTCCAATCGAGCCTAGCATGTCTTCATCAATATGCACACCATTCCTTTCTTTTAAATACTAGCCTCATAGGCAGGCACTTGATTCCTTGTTATCCTAATCACATATAGCAGTTCAATCTCTATGATCAATATCCAAAATGGTCATAGCTAGAAATACAATTCCCATCTTGATTCCATATGAGCATAATAATTTCATCTCTATGGAGTTATAAATTTAGATGGCATAGCCTCTTGATCCCATTTTACCTAGTCAATTCAATTGGTTTGTTGGGAGAGTGTCCATTAGATCTCATTGGCTTTTTGGGAGAGTGTCGACTATAAACTATAACCTATATGTATATGGCATAGGCCTTACGACCATATATAAATAGGGGACATCAACCCCATATAGATAGATGGGGTTGAGTTGTTTTTTACCACCACCTACTTAGGGGGCCCAAAGAACTACTATATCTAGTTGGGGGAGAGGTTATATCTACATCCATTGATGTAGAGCTATATCAACTTCTATACCAAACTCTGCCTATACCCCTTCCTTTCAACCTTCTCCTTCATCCATTCATAACTCATAGTCCTTTGGGTGATCAAATAAAAATGATAATATTATTTAAATCAATCCTTATATCTTTTTATCACTCTCTCTCTCTCTACATCCTTGGTCATGTCACTAACTCAAACTATCTATCTACTTACCCCTCACATACACCTTTCTAGCTTTACCTTCTACTAGCCCTATTTTTGGGTAAAACTCCTTGTTGGGAGCATCTGATAAATCTTCAATAGAAACTAATTACATATTTAAAGACCCATTTGGCTCATAAAATTCCCACATTAACCCTCTGACACAACCCTCAAGGAAAATTATACTTCCTTCTTTAGGTCTCTCACCAATTAACCCTCCATTTGTACAAATCTCCTTAGTATGAAACATGTATGAACTTTATCTATAATATATTGACCTTTCCAAATACCCATTTGGATATTTTAGTTGAATCAATCATTTTTTGACCCCATTTTTTGGACAAATTCTCCCATTTCTATATCACCCTTCTCCCTTAACCCTTCTCTAGGCTTAGCACTAGATCACAGCCTCATGTACTTTTCCATACTTTAAAAGCCTAAAACCACTTCCATTAGTGAGAATAGATCAAATAATGTAAGATTACAAGTTTTTAGATTTTTTCAATGGTCAAATCTCATTTATACAATAAACTCTAGAATCAAGGTTTTTAGGCCATTACTAGGGCCGAGAGCACACTAAAGGGGATAAATTTCATCTTAGTGGGTTTAAAAACCCTAAACCTTTTTCATTGGGTCTTTACTAACCCTATATAACTTTCTCATTTAGACAACAAGTTCTGAAATCCTATAATCAATTGCAAACTTAAGACTCTCACTTGACAACCCTACTTATACACACAAGAAAATAAGATATAGGGTTACTTTGCCTTTCTTTCAACTCTCAATATCTTCAAAACCTAATATGGGATTGTATACAATTCCATTGACTACCTTATACCCCTTACAATCTCAATGGAATCCCAAACTAGTTTTAACATAATATAACTCAGTCCTTTAACTGTATGTTGCCCTTTAGCAAACAGGGTACTCAGGGATTATTTCCTTTTTCAATTTCAAAGCACAATAAACCTATATCAATATGATATCCATATTTTTATGATCATTCAACATCCTTATTTAAACTCTTTATAATCCATAACAAGTTACAAGACTAAGCACAAGGCACATAATTTCTTAGTTTACAAACTATATGTTTTCCAAGAACTAGGACTGTGGACAAATAGGATTTTACCACTTCTTGATCAATTAGATTCCTAAAAAGATTATTCTCAACACTCTTATGTGCGTTCCCTAGCTATCCTTCCACATAAATTTATACCAAAATAATAAAATGCTTGGACTATAGTTGAATCTTGGACTATATGCAAAGACTAAATTTGTTAGCAACATGTTTAATCAATTAATTGCCCAAGTTATTAATTATTAGGTTGTTTGTTTAGCTAATGACTAGGGTGAGCACTCCTTTATCATTATGAGTTGAGATAGAATCAAGAATTTCTGCTATAATGTCATCTGCATAGGCACTCACCAAGGTATGTATATTCACTTGTAATTTTGAATTATAATTTAGTACTTTTGTTTTAATAATTTTACTATATACCTTGACAAATATAACTTATATGCATGAATGTATTGTGTATGCAGGGCTGTCATATGACATTTGATAGTATGATTTAGATGACTACTATGACAACTCCTCATGTGTGTTCATCATTTGACACACATGTTCATGCATATGAACCTGGCATTGACCCAGTCGAGCATCAATGGCAAATTGAGGAGGACCATGAGATTGTGGTAAGTGCATGTTTAAATGATTTTTTTATTATAGTTTAAAACATGAGTTTCTTAACTTGGTTTCATGTATACTTGTTAATTTTATAATATTTTTTGTATTTAAATAGGTTCAACTGCAAGTGAGCTATGAGCATAGTACCATCTATCGAACCTTGGAGCAATCTAAGGCATTCAGGACATCTCCATCTACAAATAAGGCAATCCAAGGAGAGTATTCTTTGAAGAAAGAAAAGAGAGGGAGCATATTTGATTATTAGTATTTTGTAGATGATGTACTTTTTTGTATGCCTATATGGTAATGTACGCATTTTTGGCATTGTACATGTGTATATGATGTATTCAGCCGACATTAAAATACTATATTGTTAGACATGATGTAATTTTTTGTATGCCCATATGGAAATGCATTTATTATTGATATTGTATGCCTAAATGTGGTATTCATACATGACATTTTTATTTTTTACATGAATATTTAAGAAAACTAATGAAGTAAATCTTGTTTGAATCACTTGTGTTTAGATTATTATAAATGATTGGTTTTGAAGTATTCTTAAGGATTACAAATGTTATGAGATTGAGAATAACTTGTTAGGATAATGTTTTAAATCAAACCCTTATAATAAATTAAGACCCAACTGATATTCAATTTCTATGGTTTGATATGCTATGATATGGTTTGCTATGCTATGGTTTGTTAGGATAATGTTACAAATCAAACATTCACTTGTTATGGTTTGATTTGAATCTTCTTTCATAAGATAGCTCCTCTTTTGGCTCTTTGGACTGAATTTAGCTTCTTTCACCTAGTACTTATTCCTTGTACTCTTAGTATCACCTCCTTTATGGCATTGATCTCTATCCATACATCTTTTACCTCATTCCTTTCATGTCTCATTCTCAAATTTCCTCTTAATCTCTTTCTAGTTTCTTCCTAGGCACCTTCATTGGGTCTCAAGGACTAAATCTTGGTCTATGTTTCAATATCTCAACCTGTTGTCACATATGGTCTTAGGTGATCATAACATACTTGGTATAACCCCCTTCAAGTACTCAAATAATAACATGCTCTCCTTCCACACCTTATGGACGCAATGCTCTATCAAGGCTATGTATAAGGGAGCAAGATTTAAAAGTTTCATTAAATTCCCATGGTTAAATCTCTCAAAAATGCCCAAATATCACTAATCTAGGGTTTTCCATGCCGTGTACATACTCTCTAAAGGACCAATTTGACCTTCCTATTGATCTTTTTTTGTTGAAAACATACTCAAGACATCTAAAACATACTAATTTGACCTTTTCATTAAAGGCCCCAAGTCTTCCTTGTACCTATTTTCAACTTTTTCCAAAGTAGGAATATAAGGCCTACTAGGCCTAATTCATGTTCTTAAAGATTATTTTTCCCCTGTGACCTTATTGCTCACTCTTGACCCCACTCTCACACATATAATACTGACATTTGGCCATATCTCCTCCCATAGACTTACCCCAATATCCAAACCACCTTCAACACTTGAAGTAGGGAAGCCATACATTTAGTTATCATAAATGTCATTGCATTATGTTAAATTTATATGTTGTGTGCAAATAGGGTTTGTGGGTACAAGTTTGGTGGATTGGTATAATTAATCCATCTTTCTGCTTCTCACCAAAAGTTGTCATAATATCCTCTACCTCCAACTAGAAACTTTGACTCTGAAACTGACAAGTGTAAATCCACCACTACAAGCACCTCTATATAGGCAAATTACATGTTTTCCAATAACTTTGACACCCACTTCCACATGCAAGTGAATTTTCACTATTGTTTCAAAACATGGAAACACTGACAACAAATGTTGTCAAACTTGAAGCTACAGTCTGAGAAATTAATTTTTGATGCTTATTGGCTAAAAAATGGCAATAAAAACACATCCAAAGGGGATAATAACAACTAGGACTAGGTTCTTGACCTCCCATCTGGCTCATATGACAAACCCACCACCCATTTCGAGCTCAAGAATGCCCTTCCCAATACAAGAAAGAGGCTGATTTTTAGCCTAGCTTCAAGCATGCATAAAAACAAAATTATAAGTCATATGGAGGAACCATAAGATACATCATGTGCATGGGAAAATCCTCTAATTTCAACTTTAATATAGTCTAAATCACCTCTAAGAGTAATATGTGCCATAATTTGCAGTAAAGGGTCCTAACATGCAATTTTTTGGTAGTGAAGAGATAACTTCTTGACCTTTAATTAGTAACTTTGCCTCCAGAACTAGAAAGTAAAAATACACCACTTAGAACACACACGCGCGCATGCACACACACACACACACACACACACACACACACACATGAAAATTATGCATTCTCCAAGAACCTTGGCACCCACTTCCACCCACAAATGAATTTTCACTACTGTTTTGAAGCACGAAAACACTAACAACAAATGTTGTCAAAGTTGAAGCTACGGTCTGAGAACTCAATTTTTAGTGCTTGTTGAATGAAAATAGCACTACCAACACATCCAAAGGGGTGAATGACATTTATAACTAGGTTATTTACCTCCCATCTATCTTAGATGACAAACCCACCATCCATTTTGGGCTCAAGAATGCCCTTCCCAATACAAGAAAGAGGCTGATTTTTAGCTTAACTTTGGGCATGCATAAAACCCAAATTGTAAGTCATATAGAGGAACCATAAGATACATCATGTGCATATTAAATTCATCTAATTTCACCTTGAATCTAGTCTGAAGCACCTCTAAGAATAATCCATGTCAGAAGTTACAGTAAAGGGTCCTAAAATGCAATTTTTTGGTAGTGAAGAGATAACTTCTTGACCTCTAACTAGAAACTTTGCCTCTGGAATCTAAAGGTAAAAATACACCACTTAAATCACATATATATAGGTAAATTACATATGTTCCATGAACCTTGACACCCACTTCCACACACAAGTAAATTTTCACTACTGTTTTGGAGCACAAAAACACTGACAATAAATGTTGTCAAAGTTCAAGCTACGGTATGAGAACTCAATTTTTGATATGCTTGTTGGATAAAAATTTTAACTTCAAACATCTTAAAAGGGTTTACTAACATCTATATCTAGGTTATTTACCTCCCATCTATCCTGGATGACAAACCCACCACCCATTTTGGGCTCAAGAATGCCCTTCCTAATACAAGAAAGAGGCTAATTTTTAGCCTAGCTTTAGGCATGCATAAAACCAAAAATTTAAGTCATATGGATGAACCATAAGATCCATAATTTGCATGGAAAATTCCTCTAATTTCACTCTAAATCTAGTCTAATTCCCCTTGAAGAGCAATATGTGCCAGAAGTTGCAGTAAAGGGTCTTAAAATGTAAATTTTTGGTAGTGAAGATATAACTTCTTGACCTCCAACTAGTAACTTTGCTTGCATAATGAGTAGGTTTAATACACCACTTCGAGTAGATATATATACAAAAATTAAATTTTTTTCAATAACCTTGACACCCACTTCCACCCACAAGTGAATTTTCACTACTATTCTGGGGCACGAAAACATTGACAATAAATGTTGTCAAAGTTGAAGCTACAGTCCAAGAACTCAATTTTTAGTGATTTTTGGCTGAAAATTTCAAACTAAAACATGTTCAAAGAGTATAATAACATCTAGGACCAGGTTATTGACCTCCCATTTATCCCAGATGAAAAACCCACCACCCATTCTGGGCTCAAAAATGCCCTTCTTAATATAAAAAAGAGGTTGATTTTTAGCCTAACTTTAGGCATGCATAATACCAAAAATGTAAGTCATATAAAGGAACCATAAAATACCTCATGTGCATGTTTAATTACTCTAATTTCACCCATAATCTAGTTTTAATCACCTCTAATAGAAATGTGTGCCATAAGTTGCAGTAAAGGGTCCTAAAATGCAAATTTTTAGTAGTGAAGAGACAACTTCTTGACCTCCAACTAGAAACTTTACCTCCAAAACAGGTAAGTGAAAATACACCAATTTTATCATGTATATATAGTAAAATTACATGTGTCCAAATAACCTTGACAGCCACTTCCACCTACAAGTGAATTTTCACTACTGTTCTAGAGCACATAAACACTGACAATAAATATTGTCAAAGTTGAAGCTATGGTCTAAGAACTCAATTTTTGGTGCTTGTTGGATAAAAAATGGCACTTCCAACATGTTTTAAGGTGTGAATAATGTCAAGGAATATGTTCTTAACTTCCCATCTAGATCAGACGATAAACCCACCACCCATTCTAGGCTCAAGAATGCCCTTCCCAATACAAGAAAGAGGTTGATTTTTAGCCTAACTTCAAGCATGTATAAAACCAAAATTGTAAGTCATATGGAAGAACCATAAGATCCCTTATGAGCATGGTAAATTCCTTTAATTAAACTTTTAATCTATTCTAAATCACCTCTAAGAGAAATCTATGCTAGAAGTTGCAGTAAAGGGTCCTAAAATGTAAATTTTTGGTAGTGAAGAGACAACTTCTTGACCTCCAACTAACAACTTTGCCTCCAAAACTAGAAGGTGAAAATACACCACTTTTAACACACACACACACACACACACACACACACACACACACACACACACACACACACACACATATATATAGAAAAATTACATATTTTCCAATAACCTTGACACCCACTTCCACCCACAAGTGAATTTTCACTACTGTTCTAGAGCACGGAAACACTGACAACAACTGTTGTCAAAGTTGAAGTTACGGTTTGAGAACTCAATTTTTGATGCTTTTTGGCTGAAAACTACCTCTTCAAACACATTATAATGGGTGAATAACATTTAAGACCAGGTTCTTAACCTCTCATATAGCCTAGATGACAAACCCACCACCCATTTTGGGCTTAAGAACGTCCTTCCCAATACAAGAAAGAGGTTGATTTTTAGACTAACTTCAGGCATGCATAAAACTAAAATTATAATTCATATGGAGGAACCATAAGATCCATCATTTTATTGAGAAATTACTCTAATTTCAATCTGAATCTAGTTTGAATCACCTCTAAGTGCAATCTGTGCTAGAAGTTACAGTAAAGGATCCTAAAATGCAAATTTTTGGTAGTTGAAAGACAACTTCTTGACCTCTAACTAACAACTTTGCCTCTAGAAATGGTAGGTGAAAATACACCACTTCGAGCAAGTCTATATAGTCAAATTACATGTGTTCTAAGAACCTTGACACCCACTTCCACACACAAGTGAATTTTCACTACTATTCTAGAGCACAAAAGCATTGATAACAAATGTTATCAAACTTGAAGCTACAATCTGAGAACTTAATTTTTGGTGCTTGTTAGCTGAAAAATAGAAATACAAACACATTTTAAGGGGTTAATAATTTCTATGACCAAGATCTTGACCTCTCATCTAGCCTGGATGACAAACCCACCACCCATTATGGGCTCAAGAATGCCCTTCCCAATACAAAAAAGAGGCTAATTTTTAGCCCTACTTCAGGCATGCCTAAAATCAAAATTTTAAGTCATATGGAAGAACCATAAGATACCTCATGTGTATGGTAAATTCCTCTAATTTCACCTTGAATATAGTATGGATCACCTATAGGATAAATTTGTACCATAATTTGCAGTAAAGTGTCTTAAAATGTAGATCTTTGGTAATGAAGAGACAACTTCTTGATCTCCAACTAGCAACTTTGCCTCTACAACTAGTAGGTTAAAATACACCACTTTTAACACATCTATATAGGAAAATTAAATGTTTTCCAATAACCTTGACACCCACTTCCACCTATAAGTGAATTTTCACTACTATTTTAGAGCACAAAAACACTGACAATAAATGTTGTCAGAGTTGAAGCTGCGGTCTGAGAACTTAATTTTCAATGCTTGTTGGCTAAAAAATGGCACTGCCAACACATATGAAGGGGTGAATAATATCTATGACCAAGTTATTAACCTCCCATCTAGCCTGAATGACAAACCCACCTCCCATTTTGTGCTCAAGAATGTCCTTCCCAATACAAGAAAGATGCTGATTTTTAGCCTAACTTTAGTCATGCATAAAACAAAAATTATAATTCATATGGAGGAACCATAAGATCTTTCATGTGTGTGGTAAATCCTCTAATTTTAACCTAAATCTAGTTTGAATCACCTTTAAGAGTAATATGTGCTAGAAGTTGCAGTAAAGGGTCTTAAAATGCAATTTTTTTGTAGTGAAGAGATAACTTCTTGACCTCCAACTAACAACTTTGTCTTTGGTACTATCAGGTGCATATCCACCACTTCAAGCATGTCTATATAGGCAAATTACACATTTTTTAATAACCTTGACACCCACTTCCACCTGCAAGTGAATTTTCACTACTATTTTATAGCACAGAAACACTGACAATAAATGTGTTTGGAAGGGTATAAGGAGAAATAAACTTGTCATGTGTAATTGTTCAAGAGTGCATAGATGTTACGTAATTTTAATAAGCTTCTCTTAGCTTCAATAATATGAATTTTTTTACTAACAGTGTTAACCATGTGAAGGTGGAAGTTGATTTGGCACCACTAACCTATTAAAAAATGTAAGTAATTAAAGATGAAATTTATGCATGTACTACCTACAACATCAAAAACATTTGATAAAATTGATTGCATCTACATTTTACAAGTCAACATACTTGCACATTTCAATCCAATGAAACACTTGGATATGCTCTAATCTTGATAATATAAAGAATAGCTTCATGGTCTGACTCACAAACTTTCCATATATTCTTGTTTCTTGGCTTCCCATGATATTTTTGCAATTGAATATTCATTGAAAGAACCAAATTTGAATAGTTTAGAATCTTCTTGTGAGTTTCAAAGTCTTCAAACAACCTTATATTTGATTTTTTTATAGGATATCATCGAATCCAAGTTCTAGTGACTACCATAGACCTAGTTGGATAATCAATGTTTTCTCCATCTACAACTGGGGAAGTCAATTTTTTCTTTCCATCTACACACCAACATAAGTAATAATATTTCCCTCTTCATTATCCTCATTTGTAATAAATACAAAAACATGGCTTGCATCATAAAAAAAATAATAATAATAATATTATGAAGATATGTTATGAGAATAAATAGTGCATAAAGATTAATCTTCTACCTAACTATACTAGATTGGATATATGGTCAAAGTCATGTGAGGATTACATGTTAGTAAGTTGTAATGTTGGTGGAACCTAATATGTGTTGATTGGAATTAGAGGTTTGGAACTCCATCCATCGACCCAATCTTATGACTCACACTCATTCCAAACAAATTCCATGCATATAGAACAAAAACATGCCAAATGTCATGTATGAAAATTCCAAGAACTTGTGTTTGAACTGTGAAATGAGTGGAACTCACTTGAACCTATTAGAGTCATACAATCCTCATAGTTTGCCAAGTCTTTTTTCTACATTAACCAAAAATGTCTATGAATAGTAGAATTTGCTTAAGCACCATGACATATGTTCTCATTACACTAGTCAACCGTAGTTTTTGCATCAATCAAATTAGCAAAATTGTCATATTTTAACTCCACCCTTGCAATGGCTCTTTCTATACATGCTCCAGAACCATCATGCTCCCCTTTTCCATGGCTAGCCTTAGTGAAACTCCAAATATGTTCTACACCAGTGGTAATGTGCATCATTCTCAACCAATAAAATATATGTGCATTATTAAATTGGGATGTATAATTGTCTGACCAAATATAATTCTATTTGAAATTAATGTTCTTCTGAGTCAACTATCCATAGAACTTGTCAAAAAAACCTTACACATACTTTGTATAATTTGATTGGTCATCACTAATATATAAATGCTACTCCATTAATATTTTTTTATCTTCCTCTATATTATTAGGTTCATGCATGAATGTTATACACATGTATATGTTAATTTGTGTTGAGTTGTAATACTGTGATTGAACTTCCATTTGTGGTTTGAATGTGTAATTTTTTGCAAAGTTGACTACTAAAATAATAGAATCAAGTGGAAATGTGTCATTTCTTAGATTGAAATGGTCACACAACCATTTATCCCTATGTGTGTTCTTTGCATACTCATAAACAATTTTTTCCTTGAATTCAACCATAAAACCTAAAACAGGTATCTCTTTCGGAACACGCTCACACCTTTTAGATTCTTTGCTATCTTTTACTTGATAAGTCACAAATTTGTATTTACTCAAACCAACTAATTATTTTCCAATTGCACATGTACACTCCTCATGGATACATTTTTTCAATTTTGGTAATCCATCACAAATGTTACAATTTCCATCCAAACATGTTTTCTTATAAAATAACTATCCATCTGGTCTTTCACAAAAAATATTTAAAATAAATTCCCTGACTAGTTTTGGTGGAACTTCTATACCACACTCCTACAAAATGTTATTATTATGAAAATTAAAATGAATATGGCAAAAAACATCGTAGTGCATTAAAAATTCAACATATTACCTACAACAAGTGGTGTGTGTGTGTGATTTAATTTTACATAAAAAGGTTTGGCAATCTCAAAAAGTCTTTGACTAATATTAATTTGTGGATATTTTTCTAAAAAATTAGAGTATAATTTTGTTTGATTCATATCCAAGAAATGTTTTGGTTACATTTCATGATAATTAGAACCAACTCTTCTTTGCACTACATCTCTTACATTGGGTGAGACTCTTGTATTATCTTTCCAAAATTGTGCAAGTAACTCTTTCAAAGCATCGGCTATAGCCTTGTCCTTTCATAGAAGTCTACCAAAGAATGACTAGAGCTCTTTTGTATTGGGTTCATTAAGTCTTTCACATCTTTCAATTTCTTTCATTAATTTTTTTATATTTATATCAAGTTTTCAACTTGTCTTTGAAATCAATTGTTTTTTCCCTATTTTACCACTTACTTATATGTTGGGTAGCCTTACAATATTTATTGTATGATATCAAGCCTACAATATGATATGAATCATGTATATTTTCAACAATTTCATCATTTTAATTATCCATGTTAGATGTTCTTATTCCTAATGTGTACACTTTAGGTCTCATCTTAAGCAATTTCATCAATGAAAAAAATAATTGACATCTTTGACTATCATACTCCAATTTATGAAAGAAATTATCCCAAATTTATTGAGCCAGTCTTCTTAAATGGTGGTCAGACATTTTCTTATGCATTGGTTTCAAAATATTTTCATCAACTTCAATTAAGTACTTTTTTTTTATGCACAATTCTTAGAGGTGTTGTTATTGATAGAATCTTTTCAGAGGGTGTTTCAAAATCATTATATGTTTCCACAAAAAAAAATTCAAATGTGTTTATTTATTCATTATGTGTTTCCATAAAATGTTATTCATGGTTAATTTCATCATTATTTGAGTCCATTAAATTTTATTCATTGTTTGTGGGTAAAGTATCATGCATAGGCTCTTCATCAACATAATCAAAAACTTTAAAATTTGAATGTGAATTTTCAACATTAACTAATTTTATATTCTCAATTTCATCATAATTCAATTCATTATTGTGAATTTCATCATAATTCAATTCATTATTATAAATTTTATCATTATTTAAATGATTATTATCAGTTGCTTCATTATCTAAGGCATTTGGCTCATCAGGGTTAGTGTATGTACCTTGTCTAAAATGAATTGCTTGCATTGTACCTTTTTTTCCCTCTCTCAACTCTTATAATTTCTCTCATGTTTTATTATTAAACTTATTCCTCCTCCTTGAATGTAAACCAGAGCCCATTTCTACAAAATAAACCAATAAAGTACTTCCAATGTGGGGTCCAAAAAAAATTACAACCAAGAAAGTATGCAGAGTACATAGGGAATGTTTGTGGGGACAACAATCTTAATAAGAGATAAAAATAGACATTGAAAAGTGAGTTTTTTTTTTAAAATTTCAATGAATGAATACATGTTTTAGGAATGTGTATGCATTACAGGAATGCGTATGCATTTTTATAATGCATACGTGTTCCTTGAAGTATAGGCATATACTATACAAACAATTAAAAAGGCTCATATTCAACTATTTTTTCCATTACAATAATACAATATGATGTAATAACACTCAATAAAACTATAATATGATACATAAATCCCTAATAAGATGCAATAAGACTATCAGATGTTGAAATAATGCTATCATATCATGCCATAAGGCTCAATATGATACAATAAGACTATCATATGATGCAATAAGATGATCATGTGATGTAATAAGACTATCATGCGATTCAATAAGACTATCATGTGATGTAATAAGACTATCATACGATGAAATAAGACTATCATATGTAATAAATCTCTAATATGATGCATTTAGGCTATCATATGATGTAATTAGGCTATCATATGATGCAATAAGGCTCAACATGATGTAAGTAGGCTATCATATGATGCAATAAGGATCAATATGATGTATAAATCCCCATTGTGATGCATAAATCTCCAATAAATGATGTAATAAGACTCTTGATAAGACTATGAATCAATAATACTAATGAATGATGCAATAAATCTCAATATGTAATACAAAATGAGCTAATTTTGCCCAAAATCCCATCATAGGTCCTTACAAAACTAGGTGAATAACATATTCATTAATTAACACTAATAACATTCATGAATTTATGCATTTGTGATGAAATCAAGGAACTTAGGGGTTGTGTTTGTTATAAAATTAGGATTTAGGGTTAGAGGTTTAGTGTAATAAGTTTGTACATGTGTATATGTCATAAAATTAGGGTTTAGGGGAACTATATACATGTTCAAGTGATAAAATTAGGGTTTACAATTAACATGTCATGAAATGTGACCTAATTTATCCCTTTCAATCACATTATAGAGTCTAATTTAGGTTCAATGGGTTGAAATTGGCCACATTTGCATTTGAATGTGAATTTTTTATTAAATTAGGGTCAGTTAAGTCATACATGTTGTATCTAGATTATACAATCGATTGGGCCATAAATTTAGTTTAGGGGCTCAATTTTTCCCAAATCACGTCCCTAATTAAACCAATCAACTAATTGATTAAATTCATGATAGATAGAATCATACTTAATTTTAACCCAAATCATATGTATCGTAATCTTATAGTTATGTCAAGAAGGGGTTCAAATTAGCCTCCCATGCCTCCTCGATTGAATTGCCCCTATAATTGAACCTTATTGTGCCACATCTATACCTCATGCACCCAGATTTGTGTTAAAGCTCTTAGAGATGCATCAAGTCTTGGAATTTTTAGAGTTGGTAGTGCCTTAGGAGGCCAAATTTAGTTACATATCACCATATGTACCTCGTATGTGCTCAAAAGTGTCAATAATGTTAGAGGTATTAGGTCCTAGAAGCTTTAAAGAGATAGATATTAGATCCTTGTGAGGCTCGATCTAATTAGATATGTATGCACATGTGTATCTTGTACACACATATATTTGTGTTAGAGATCTAACTGTCACTTGTCTTAGAAGCATCAAATTTGTCAGAGCCTCAGCACACCCAATCCAATCAAAGATTTCCACATACATGTGTAGGTCTAGTACACCTGGAGAAGTGTTAGAGTTGTCATATATGCACATCTTTGATACTTAGATATGTTCCATCACCAAGCCAACCAATCCAACTAAGGCCTATTCACAAATTTATCATACATACATAGAAGCCAATAATGTTTACAGATTGACATTGATCCAATCAACTCATGTCTAGTAAATAGTTCACACATGTGATGCGAGCCTTTGAATTTCCATTAATGTATGAAAATTTTCATGTATATCCCTTTAAGGTCCCATCCAAATTTCAAGCAAGCACCAAATGTTATCATTTTTCTACATGTATACATATTCAAATTATTTATATCCCTCTACCTTGAATTACCTTTAGAGATCCCAAAACTTATATTCATATTAAGTCCTACATGCAAGAGAGAACACAATTTAGTAATGGACAAACCTCAACCTCAAATCCCAAGCCAGAACAAGAATTCTGAGACACATACTACTTTATTTCAATCTACATCATAATGTTTAAGCTCATTAAAATGAAATATAAACAAGATGATTGAAGATATATGTTCAAAATATATATAATCTTTAAACCTTTGGTGAGGGGGTACACACTAGTATTCAATTCTAATCAACCATCTATATGAGGTGAGAAATTCATCATCCACATGAACAAATATTATGTCTCTCTGTTCAACATCATCCTTGAGGGGAAGCCAGTCTTAGATTTAGGGGACATTATCATAGGTTTAATGTATCTTGAATAAGTTCAATAGAGTTTTATATAGGACAACTTATACATATGTCGTACTTGGTCAATGCCAGGTCTACACCATCCTTTAATGGTTTTGAATAAAATCCCTAGTATAAATAGATATTTTTTAAGATATACATTCATCACTAGGCATGTCATCTTAAAACAACATCTTAATAAATTACCACATCATCAATAATGGATACATATGATCATTTCAAGTTTATTGATCTCAAAACCACATCTTATAAAAAACAAAATGTGTACGCAACTTGATCAAAATATTTAATAATTTAACATATAAATACACTATAGGTCCATCATCCTACTTTTGTATCTTACCATTTTAATTACATAGTAAGGTATAAAACTCTATGGTATTGATAAGCATCTAGTGTTGTCTAACTTGTTGTTGAGCTTGCAATTGGTGCATCCATGATGTGGCTAGGAGTAGTCCCATATCAAAGACACACTCTTTAGATGACATGAGAGTAGATGGAGTGGTTGATGGTTAACCCATGTGTGATGGAGGGGTAGATGAAGCATGTAAATAGAATGGATGATTAACCATATTTTCACAAGATATTAATTTTAGGAAAATTTTGAATAATGTATTTAAATACATTAGAGGAATCAAGTGAATAATTTTAAAAATATAAGATTCTTGTTAGACATTCAATTGGGACCTCACAATGCACCTATTGAATTAGATGCACTAAGTGGCCTTGGAGGAAACTTAAGTGACTTTATTCAACACAATTTAGGAATGTTTTTCAAAGAATCCAAGGCATGATTAGTCTCCATTATATAGCATTCTTGAAATAAATATCAAAGATATGCACTATTACACCAAGGGCTCAATTCTTATTTCTACTTACACAAGATTATCTATACTACATATTCCAATTCAATGGGTTTGCCATTTAAACAAATTAGTTCAAAAATTATAAATAAAGGTGTATGGTCAAAGATATCAAAGAAATAAGCAAAGGGTAAGATAGGATTTTAGGCAAGTAGGATAATATCAATAAGAAATATTAAATTTAAGGGCAAGTGGGATTTTAGGTAAGTAAGGTGGTATATCCTTACCCTACTAGGGGAAAGATCCCAATAGATGTGCATGTTTCAATTATCAAACAAGCCTTTTGTTAACATGTGTTCTATTGATGAAACATATTGGTGTATATATTTATATATTAAAGTACACCAAAATCTGAACATGTAATATCTAATACTTGTTCAACATTTATTCTATAAAATTAAAAGTAACCAATTACATCTTGACAAGTAAGAGTCAAGTATTGATACTCTAATGCAAAATGATTGGTACACTAAAGGTTAAGTTTTGATCATAGGTTTTAAAAATGCATTTTATGACCTCTTGTAATAAAATCAGTTATATTATCAAATATATAATGTGTAAGACCTTGAAACCTTAGTTATAAGTAGTTAAGATGACATATTGAAATGGGTAAAATTTTTAAAGTCTAATGCGAGGTTATGGCACCTTAATTCACTGTCCAAAGCTAATGGGACCTTTCCCCTATAAGAAACATGAAATTTAACATTTCCCCTATAAGAATTCATGTCTAATGGGACCTTTCCCCCATAATAAACATGAAATTTGTTTATTTCATTTTATGTCTAAGAAACATGTACACGTTATTTATTGTGTTATATAATGCATAAGTGTTATATAACACATATGTGTTATTTAAATTTGAATTTAAAATCGAGCCTTTAGGCTTGAAAATGGCTTGGATTTTAGAGCCAAAGGCTTGGGACTATGCATCTACAGTCGAGACTGAGAGTTTTAGGAAAAAATAACAAATTATAACTTCAATCATCAAATACGTTATGAATTTCAACATCAAAATTGGAAAAAATATTATCGTTACAATGATCACATTGTCCTCTTTCTAAATGTATGGTTTTTATAATTTTTGGGCTATTTTAAGGTTTCAAACTATATTTATTTCTAACAACACCTTTTTTAGGCCACTATAAGCCTCACCCATATATGCTTATTCATGTTTATATAATTTGTTTTTCATTGATCCAAATGCAAAACTAATTATATGGTAACAAACTAGGCCCAATGTTACACACATTCAAAAAAAAATCAATTTTCATTTGTTTTGAGGTAGTTAGGGTGGGTCGCATGGATGACTATCCATTTTTTGTCAGTTTTTAGGATATACTTAATTGTAAAATTAATAAAAAAAATATTCATCAAAAAAAAAAAATACAAAAAATTTGTAACACACTAGAAGAGATCATATAAATATTCACTTAAGGGTTTCTAACAATATTAAAGGATTCTAAAAAAAGGTGGGTAGCACGGAATGGTACAATTCAAATTTTCTTAAAAATAGGAGGTCCTCTCCAAATTTTAGATGTTTGACCTATTTATACTTAACCATTTTTCAAAAAAAATAGTTTTTTTTGGAAATTAGACTCAAAATTATACAATTCATGTTTTTATACAATCTTCAAATTTTAAGTGTATCCATATCTAATTATCTACAGAAGTTCACATTTTTGAAATTACGAAAAAAATCATGTCCATGGGTAGGCCCTTTTTTGTCCCCCAAGTTGGTGCACTTACCTAGTGATGAGAGAGACAAGCAAATGGATCACTTGTATGGAGAGGACCTTGTGCTCATGAGGTAGCATTCAGGAGGATTTCATTATACTCCTCTATATCAATTGGATAGGGATAGTAGATGGTTATTTACAATGATGATGATATATATCACATGTTATGCACTACTAGATTCTAGCAGTGAGAGATTTTTGTACTTGTTACTGGGGGTTCTAGTGGAGATGTGGTTAGCTTGCATGGTGTTTAAGAGGGTACCTATATTATAGTTTAGATCTATCATGATATATGGGGATACCATGCACATAGGAGATATGGGATCAACATTGGTTTTGTGTTACATTATTGGGCTTATGAGTATGTCAGGGTATTGAGACCTGGGGGACTACCATGGCATAGTTTTGTTCGTATGGATTATAGGGTCGGCTATATAAGGTGAAGAGATGATTACACTTTCATAAGACTAGGAAGAGGATCTTGGGATTTGGATTGGTATAGAGATATTCTAGAGGCATTAGTTAGGGGTGAGGTCATTTGGTACCCATAAATTAGATTCCCAGTATGGACAAGTTACACTAGACATACTTTATCATTGTACAGCTACAAGTGGGTGTTCAAAAGGCAAGAGCTACAAGTGGGTGTTCAGAAGGCAAGACCATGAGGGTGAGAGTATCAAATTTGATAGGGTGAGGAGGTAATTTAGACATGTCCAAGATATTTTTGGGGAGTTTTAAAGATATAAGAGGGAAGACACAGAGTTCCCATTGCTTACACCAAATCCCAAATATGTGTTTATTGATCATGAAGATCTACTAGCAAGGGCTCAGATTGATGACATAGGCATTACTGATGGGTACCCTACGTGGTTCTAGGAACATTATTATGCATCCATTTTTTGGGGTGATGGTGGCCAATATGACATGGATGTGGATGTAGAGGTGGGGGTGGTGATCAAAGGGATGAGGATGCCTTGAATAAATAAGCATTGATTACTAAGAGGGAGCAGACACTGATGACACTAGTCACAACATAGGCATCCTTAGTGTTAGTAACCTAAGAGAGGTATGAAGCATAGGGCTAGGTGGCCACTCTTACTAGAGAGAGGGACCAAGCTAGGGTTCAACTATCCATTGTTACACAAGAGAGGGTTTCTCTTAGGCAAGTAAGAGGGTGAGTATTAACACTTTCAGAACCACCAGGGATTATCTCCATAGATAGGTGTGTTGTGACAGTGGAGGAGCTATGCTATTATGAGGACTTGGTATTCACATGTCTTTTATATGAGCCTAGATAGAGCAAGTATAGAGCAGGGATCACTTAAAGGGCCACCAGTGTGATACTAGGTCAGTGGGCTACATCTTTAGGGGGTAGGCAAGCTCAGGAGGTGGATAGGCTCTAGGAGGTAGTGGTACTCTAGGGTCTTAGACTATTATGAAACTTTGTATTTTGATGTATTATATGATTTTGATATTGACCTACAAATTGATGTAACGAGATGTATATATCCATTAAGAGACATGTACATTATTGTATATATGATCATTATTTTGATTATGAGCTCATTATATATAGATGTGATCATGGTTTATGGTTTGTGTTTATGGATGTGATGTTGTTTATTTATGATATGATGTTATGATAATTAGCATGTTATGGTTTATGTATACTCACCTAGCTAGGCATGTGATGTTATGGCTATTTAATTTATGTTCATGATGATGTTGATATTGATGGATGTTTTTTATGTGGTTATCGATGATATAAATGTAATTAGATGATGTGATGTTGTTTTTTAAGTTACGGATTTGGTTTTATGATCATGTTAATGGTTATGGTTAGTGAGGATGATGTTCATGATGATTGTGTTTATGATGTTGATATGACACTGTTATGCTTATGATGATGTAACTAATGTTTGTGACATGGTTATAGTTTATGAATCATAGTCCTATGGATGTGATAGATGGTAAGATGATTATGATGGTATGATTAGGTGATGTGATTTTCATAATGTTATGATATGATGATGTTTGTTATGATGAGATGTTTTGTTGCACATGTGGATGTTTTGGATTAATGAATCTTTATTGCCTTACCTAGCTAGGCATGTGATGGATAACATAAATGGATGATTTATGATTTAACGGTGATAGATGCTTCATGATTAGTTGGTGTTGTTGGTTATTTGGATGAGATGATTATGATGTTATTTTGAATAGAGACATGTTGAGGTAGATTGTATGTGATGATTTATTGACTTATGATGTGATAAAAGGTAATATTGTGATGATTGTATGTTGTTATGATCAACTATGATGGTAAAGATTTTTTTGTGTTTAAAAACACTTAAAAAAGGCACAACACATAATAAAACACATAATTTGTTTTTAAATGTTTTAATGAGTTACATATGTTTAGATTAAGGTGGTTGAATATTTAAGAAACATAAAGTAAGTTGGATTACAAAACTAAATGTGAGAGAGATAAGATAATCAAGAGACAATATTTATAAATAATTTATCAACAATTAGATATTAGAGAATAAAAATAAGGCATGATACTTCTTCATTGGCAAGGACTAAGACAAAATTAAGTTAGATCAGCTTATGAACATAAGCCCTTCTAATGCTTCATATGAGCAATCCTTAGTTAGTTAAAAGAGTGTCTTGATCTCATAATGTCAATTAAGCTCAAAATCCCTTATTTATAGAAGGTATAAAGGAGATATGGATGAAACTAGAACCTTATTGTGAGACTAGCATACCTCTTTTGTAGGTTACCAAAGAACCAATATAAATAAATCCATGTCATATAAGGTGTAGACTGATCGATGTGAGAAGTCTACTTATGAGCACTAATTTTGGCTTCCAAATTATTTTTTCTTTTTCTAATTTTGATAATGGGTCTTTCAATATTTTTTTATTTCTTAGAGGGAAGGAAAAGCTAATCGATGTGGGAAGCTTCCAAGAAATTGCTATGCTTTGAAAAATACTTTACTCAACCATCCTTCAGGGGAGTGGTCTAAGTTTGTGAACTTTATTTAAGGATTTTGAATAGTTGTCTTTTAAGGGAACAGTCTACCTTATATTGAGGAATTTTGATATGTTTTGGCAGTTGTCCTTCAAGGGAGCAATCTGTGAATGATTTATTTTGATTAATCTTTGAATATTACTATTGATTTTTGCTTTTGATGACATAGATTTGTTCATATAGGCTTAGATGTTCACCTTTATGAAGGTGAAACTAAAACACCAGAAGGTGGATGATATGTAAAAGAGGTTTTTAGGGATAATGACCATGGGAATCCATCTTATAAAAAGGACAAAAATTACCATGAGAATCATGCCATGGGTAGAGTCATGGTACCCATGTTCAAGATTAGGCTATGGTTATGATGGATAATCAAATGATTCAGTTTAAATTAGTTGTCCCTAAAATAATGAGATGAATGTAGTTGAAAACAAGGGATGATATTAAGTTAGACAAAAGTGAGTGTGACCTTGTTTAAAAAAATAAAGGACACATATGCACAACATTAAGGGGCTCAGGTTATGGGTTCCCTTAAAGAGAGGATAACCAATAAGCTCCCAATCCATACTTGTGCGTTATGATATAAGGTTCAAGCCAATTGAAAGCAAAATTACCCTACTTGTTTTTCTTCATATTGGTGACATGTTGATTTTCCTTTAAGATGATGTCTTCGATGTTGAATTCTTTCACTTTAGTTTGTTTGTTATAAGCATGCTTGATTCATTCTTGATAGACATGAAGATGAGTAAGTGTGGCCAAACGATGTTTGTCAAGTAGCTCAATATGGGCTAAATGTTATTAATGATAATCATCTTCAAAAATAATATCATGTAGGGATATGCAAAGAGAGAAAATTTGGACTTTGAGAGGAAAGACAACCTCTACTCCAAAAATAAGAGAGAAAGGAGTAGCACCCATGGGGGTTTGAATGCTAGTACAATATGCCCATAAGGTAAAAGGGATGTGCAAATTCCAATCCTGATCAGATGTATTAACCATTTTAGTTAGCATGTTGTTAATAGTTTTGTTAGAGGCTTTTACCTATCCATGAGCTTGTGGAGGATAGGGTGATGAGAAACTTAACTTGATACCAAATACATCACAAACACCTTAGACTTGTTTGTTTTTTAAATATTTTCCATTATCAATGATAATTTTATGAAGAACATCAAAATGATATATAATGTGATGGTTGATAGAATCAACAATCTTTTTGGCTTTGGTTGAGATGAGAGGAATAGTCTCTACCCATTTGGTGAAATATTCTATTGCAGTGATGATAGAATGATGTCACTATGAATAATTGGGGTTAATCTCACCAATAAAATCCAAAACCTATTACGAGAAGGGCCAGAGATCTTTGGATACTTAGAGACTATGGCTAGGCATGATATAAATTAGCATGTTGTTGACATTTAACACACTTTTTCACATAATTAAAAAAACCTTGGTTAAGGTTTGGCTAATAATAGCCAATGCAAATGATGCATTTAGCAATGACTAGACCACTAAAGTGTCCTCTATAAATCCCATCATGCATTTATTTGATAGCATGAGAGGCTTCATAACTATGTAGGAAATGGAAGAGGACACCATCAAAGCCACATTTATAAAGAATTCCCCCCAATATGGTATATCATGAGGTGCTCTAGATAAATTCTCTTCAAGTATTCTTAGAAAGGTTGGAAGGGATAATGGCAAGATTAAGATAATCAAAGATCTACATGTACCAAAGGTCAGGTTGGGTCTCCTCCATATTGAAGATGGTAGGAGAGTTTGATTTGATATAAGAAGGCTTGGTTAATTTGATAGATAATGACATATAGCTTAGAGTTAGAGGGTGCAGATAGGATTTGAGCAATAAGAGAAGCCATCATATTGACAAATTTGTTCATAGATCATGGAATGGTTTAGATACAATAGTGTTCAAATGATTCTAAGAGTAAATTAGTTAGTTATTTATAGTATTATAAAAAATCATTCTTCCATTTTTAAGGCCATTGATTTGATTGACCAAAATTTTGGAGCCACCAAAAATATTGATCATTTTGACTCCCAAGGATAATGTAGTTTAGAAACCTATCACTAGGGCTTCGTACATAGCCATATTATTGGTACATTCAAAATCTAGCTTTAAGGATAAAGGAAGAGGTTCAACATGAAGGGGGATAAGGATAATGCTAGATCCCACACCACATTGACACTTTGATCCATCAAAGAATATGGTCACTTGATAGGTAAAGTCAGCTTGAGAGAGGGTTGCGATGGACTCATCTTGAAACTCAAAAAGAGGAGGTCAGTTGTCTTATAATGGTACTTCAACCAATTGTTCAATAATTAATTACCTTTTAATTGATCTCTATTGGAGGAACTAAAGATCAAACTCAGCTAAAAGTATGAGCCACTTGACCATACATTGATTTTGGTATGGCTTGGAGTACATATACTTGAGTGGGTCAATATTGGTTATGACATAGGTCTTGTGGTTGAGAAGGTAATGGCAAAGTTTTGTGGCCACAAAGACTAAGGCTAGACAAAGTTTATCATTATGGGTATACTGAGTCTCATTCTCTACAAGCATATGACTAATGCAGTAGATGGTTTGTTCTTTATGTTGCTTATCCCAATGAGCCAACATTTCCCCTAAGGAGTGGTCAGTGGTAGAAATATAAAGGTAATAAGGTTGATCTTCATTGGGAGGAATGAGGATGGGTGGAGACAAAAAGTAATCTTTAAGTGAATCAAAGGCCTTTTAATAGTCATTATTCCACTTAAAATATACATCCTTCTTTAGAAGGTGGTGGAAAGGTTGGCATCGATCAAAGAGCTAAGAGATAAAGTGACAAATAGATTGGAGCTTCCCTTGCAAGCTATGGAGTTGCTTGAGGTGGGTGGAGGAGGCATGTTGAGGATCATTTTGATTTTTGTGGGATCAAATTTTATTCCCTAAAGGGAGATGATAAAACCAAGGAGCTTTCCTGAAAAGACCCCAAAAATACACTTCTTGGGGTTAAGGTAGACATGGTAATGGATTAATCATTCAAAGATAATCTTAAGAATAGCCAAATGATCTTAAAAACATTTAGATTTCCCAAGAAGGTAATAAACATGTTAATAAGGTCATGGAATATGTAGGTCAAAGTGTGTTGGTAGGTTACACCAACATTCTTCAAACTAAAAGGAATGACCTTATAGAAGAATGTTCCCCAGGGGGTGATAAAGGCAGTTTTGTGTTGATCTTCAGGGGCAATTAAGATATGTTTATAACCCAAGAATCCATACATAAGAGATAACATCTCGTGGCCAGCTATAATATCAAAAAGTTGGTCAATTCTTGGTAAAGGAAAGTCATCCTTTGGGCAAGCAAGGTTAAAGTCACAAAAGTCTACATAAATGTGAAGTCCCCTTGTGGCTTTGGTGATAGGTGTGACATTTGAGACCCATAAGGGATAATCAATGGGTTGGATTAAATTTATGGATAAAAGATGTTGAATCTCTTCTTTGATGAGAAGGGCTATGTAAGGGTGCATTCATCGAAGTTAACTAGCTTACCATCACGATCGGTGACTATATTATGGGTAGCAATGGAGGGGTCAATTCTTGGCATGTCATTGTAAGATCAAGAAAATGCTATATTGTAATATTATAAAAAGGAAGAGAAGTCCCAAAGCTCCTCAAAATTTAGCTTTGGCCAAATTTGATAATGAGTAGGTTGTCCAAAATACCCAAGTTGATATCCATGGTGGATTAATTCAACATGGTTGAAGTCTCAGGAGGAAAGAGATTTATGGATAGAAGAATATTCTACACTAAGATAAGTGAGAATGGATTCATCATCCTAACACCAAATGGTATTAATATTAGGAGAGTCATCTCCTACCATCTTAAGATGAGTCAGAAGAATGGTTACATTCACCTGATCCTTTTGATAAGTCAATGGTTTGAGGCTGATTATGTTGATGAAAAAAAAGTTAGGGGGGATGATGTCAAAATCCTTAGATGTCGATGGTGGAATGGACAGTGAGGATGGGATTTCCTCATCAATGATGGTAATGGGAGGTGGGTCGGTTTGATTTTTAGGTGGTGTGAAACTGAGGCCATGATTTTCATGAGGTTTTTGGGTCTTGATTGGAAGCAACTCATGCTACTAGTGTTCATATTGACCTAAACCAAATCCCTTAAAAACATACCTATAAAGATATGTCTTGGCAAACTTTGGTATCCAGATAGGAGAAATTAGAGGTGAATGGTTGAGGTGAAAACTAGGTGACAAAAGTGTCAAGGGGTTTATCAAGTCCCCCAAAGATGAAATTGGTTTGAACAATTGAGAGATTAAAAGGAAAAATAACTCTAATATTAGGGTCATAATTGGGTTGTTAGTCAAGGTTCCCTTACTCTTGGGGAGTAGGAAAAGTGTTTAGTGTCAAAAGGTGATACTCCCCTAACGAAAGATGTTGGAAGATTTGATTCTAAAGGGTTTGTTGTGTGGATTTGGGTGGAAAAGATGGATGAATTGGCAAATGCTTCATTGTTAAAAGGAGCTGGGGCTTCATCTTTTGTTAATGAAGGCTTATTGGATGGAGGAAGGAGAACATCATTGGGTCAGTACATCATGTTACATGATGTAAAATGACTTGGGTCAGTTTGTATGGTAATAACTTGACCTTCATATTCAAATTTGATGCATCGATGTAGGGTGGATGGCACACAACCCATGGAATGAATCTAAGGGTGTCATAGTAAAATGTTATACTATAACTCACCTTGTAATACATAGACAAGCTCAGGAAGTGTTTGAGGTCCTAGGTGAATGTGAAGGACAATAGTTCCTAAATTTATGTCTATGGTATCATTGAATGATCATAACACCGCTGAGGTTTTTGACATAATGTTCTCAAGTAATTTGAGTTGGTTATATGTATGGGAGGAGATAATGTTGATGTTATCTCCCCCATCAAGCGTAACCCTCTTGATATGAGTTTCGTTGATGTACATGGTAATGAAGAGGGGAGAATCTAGATCATCTGGATGGATGGAAGGTATTTCTGAATCCTTGAAGGTAAAAAAGTTAGAAAGTTGAAGAGCTCTGACAAATGATACTAGAGGTCATGGTCTTTTGGTCAAACCTATATGGATTTCAAATCCTCTATCATCACTTAGAGGTGATGGGGTGAGGTATTGATCAGTTCATATAAACTCATCATCACTGGTGTTTAGTGAATCTATTTCAGAACTACTCATTAGATTAATCTAGAAGGGTTGGATTGAGAGGGACCCAAGATGGACACCTTAGGTTTGGTTGAAGGTAAAGGTGCTTGGTCTTGGCTAGGTGATTGGGTGGTGGAAGAGGGATATGTCCATGGAATGAACACCTTTGCCTTTCCCTTATCCTTTGGTTGAGCCTATGATCATGTGATCACATGGATGGTGTGGATTTGGGAAAGAGTCGGGCTAGAAGATTGTTTTGGTTCTACTTCACTCTGATATGAGAGAAAGGGAGTAGGTAAGTGTTAGTTAATGGCTCTTAGTTCTTGGGTCAGTGGTGGGATCATAAGAGGCTTATCTGATAATAAGTCATCCTCATGATACAACTGATGGATTAATACTTGGAGATCCTTAAAATTATCTGTATCATGTCTAGGTGTTCTATGGTATGAGCATACTAATTTATCATTATACTAGGATGGTTTAGGAATATGTGGGTCAAATGGTTTGATAGGTAGCAAGGTTAATCAAGATGCCTGCAACAACCTTTACAAGATGGTTGAGTAAGACTCAAGAAAAGGTGGCAAAGGAATGGAGGTTTTAGGTTTGATAGTTGAGGTGAAAGCCCTTCTAAGAATAGGTTTGGTAAAAGATTTGGGTGAAGGAGCATTCTTAGTGGATAGTTTTGGTATAGATTATTTGGGGGTGAAAGGTGTTGGGGTAGATTCCTGAGTAGTAGATGGTTTGGTTATAGAAGTTTTGGTGAAAATAGGTGAGGATGAAAGCAGGAGTGATGGTGTAGCCAAAAGTGGTGGTTAAATTTGGGTTTTGTCTGGGATGGTTGGTCTCCTTAATAGGGTAGAAGGGTGAGGTCCCAAGATAGAAGGCAAAGTGAAAAAGGGAGGTAGAGTTTTGGTTTGTGGGATCTTGAGTGGCTTTACCCTCTTTATTGGTTTAGCTTGGTATTTTTTGGGTGGGCTTATATCCAACTTTATTGATGGGTGAGTAAGGCTCTAAGTAGAGAGTATGCCTAGGTTTTTGATGGGTGTGGTTGCGATAAGGGAAGCTACTTGGGATATTTTGAGTGGATATGTATTGGTTGGTTCAACTATGGTTTGAGGGGTAGAGATTTCCAAAGGTTTGGTTGGGGTGAGGGTGGGTTCAATAGTGGAAACAAAAGGTTGGGATGATAGTGGCATGGTTGGAGGCTCTTGCTTAGTTGGGTAAAGAAGCCTGAGATGGTGCGAAAATGTGGAATGATCTGTATTGGGTTGGGATAAGTAATCCAAGTTTTAAATAGTCTAGAGAAGGGCTTATAGATAGGTTTCATCCCTTTGATACTGATCTCAAAGGATAAACCCATGGGTGGAGAGAGAGAAGTGGTTACCTCATCCTTTTTCTCAATCAAAGGCTCTAAGGTTTGGGAAGATGAGTCTCTTATGGGAGAGGTAGGTAGAGTGATCTATTCCTTAGGGATGCTTTCCAAAAGAAGAGTGGATGTATATATCATGGAGGAGAAGGATACGGTGGTAATGGCTACCTCTTGTGGTGTCTCCCAAAGGAGAGGTTGGTAGCTCAAATACCTCGATGAGTAGAGAAAGCGAAATAGTTGTTTCCTTCATCTCATTTTCCAAAGGAATGGAGAGTGATTCTAATACCTCAATAAGTGGAGGGGAAGGAAAGGTGGTTTGGAAAATGGTTTCCTATGCAATAAGTTCACTAAGAACTATGATAATGGTATGGACTTCATAGTTGTGAGAAGATTCTGCTCTATTGTTTTCATTATTTGTGGAAGGGGAATGGTTGGTAAATGGATGTCTAAAGATGTCTAGTGATTGATTTGAGGGTGCATTGGGTTTATCCAACATAAGTTCCCCCTTATCGATGAGATTTTGGATGACGTTATTGAAGGTATTATACCTAATAATGTCATGCCCAATGACATGGTGAAAGGCACACAATTCGTTCTCCTTATACCAACTAGGTACAGGATGAGAAGAATTGAATTGTTGCGAAGGTCTTATTGTTGGGAGTTATATGATATTCATTTTCAAAAACTTTTACAAGACCAAAGCATATGACTCCCTGAGTTGAATAAATTGCTTTTGGTTGTTACAATTTGGGTTTCTAGTGTTTTGATTGGAGGAATTGGAGCAGTTGGGTTGGTTAACAACTAGTGGAGGAGTGGTTTTAAGGACGACCACATTCACAGTTCCTTTGTTTTTGGAGTTAGTGTTAGTTTTATTGTTAGGTTTGGAGGAGGGAGTCTCATTTTATTTGAAGGTGAAATTTTTGTTTCTCAATTTCAACTTTCCCTTATCAATGGATTTGTTCTTTAATTTTTGTGCCATAGTGAAAGTCTCATTAAAGGTCTTGAAAGTCTAAACCCATAAAGTGGAGGAAATGTGGTTGGCACAAACCCAAGAAAATAGTTCAATCAACTCAAGCTAGGGAAAAGAGAAAGAGAGTTGATTTATCAAACTTCTCCAATGTGCTACGAAGTCAGCTATAGACTCATCATCAAATTACCGAATAGAGTAGAGATTGGTGATGGAAACTTTTTTAGATATGTTTATGGAAAATTGATCTAAAAAAGTCTAAGCTAGTTGGGAAAAAGAAAAGAGGGAGTGCTTTGTAATAGCATTATACCAATCTAGTGTCGAACCTGACAGAGACATGGGAAAGGTATAGAGAAGGAGAAAATCATCATAGGCAATCAAATAGAAAGAATGCCTAAATGCTCTCAAATGTTTTTGAGAGTCTTCCTTGCTCTAAAATTTTGAAAAATTTAGAAGTTCCCATTGAGGATAAGGTTGAAATGGGATTGATGGATGAATTGGTTTGTTTCAAATTTTGTCGTAAGATAAGAGGTTATAGGCACCAAAAGTTAATGACTCCAAAGTAGTCATTTTATCCATTAACATTTTGATAAGGTCTATTAGTGGTTATGCACCCCTGTAGTTGTAGGGTAGATTATGTTAGGTTTGGGTAGGTGTAACATATGGATAGCTGGTGGGGGTTGAGAAGTTACCACATATTGGTATGTGGGCATGGGTGGTTAGGATGATGCCATTTATGAATACATAGAGATAGGTGGTTGGGTGGAAGGTATACGTACATACCCTTGTGGGTTAAGGATGTAATTCATGTTCTATACAATGGGCACATGTTGGGGGACTGACGTAGGTTGAGTTGGAGGTATGGTTGGGTTGGTAGATAGAGGATAGGTGGTAATTTTTGTATTGATGGGTGGAGGGGTAGAAGGTATGGGGACCACTAAGCTTTGGGATGGAGTGGAGGTATGTGGGTTGGAAACAAGAGGAATGGTGGTGACACTAGTAGAGGGTACTCCCATGGTAAGTGGAGTACCGATGCCCAAAGGTTGAGTTGCTCTTATACTAGAAGGGTTGTTAGTTGGGGTAGAAGGTGTTTGGGTGTTGGTTGGTTGAGTGGGTTGGTTTTGGATGGTGGTATTTGTGGGATTATTGGTAGAAGATGATGCCTGGGTGATGAAAGGTTGGGTGGAAATGGTGGCAACATGAGTGTTACCCATAAGGTGGGATGGCATGCCATAGGATGGGTTAGTAGGCATAATTGAAGTATGGGTATGATGGGATATGGTATTAAGATAATGTTGGAGGGCTATGATGGTGTTGTCCAAAAAGGTGTCAAAATTTCTATCACCATGGGCAACCATCTGAGGGATGTTAGGACTTTCTGAAGGATAGGGAGAACTTTCTACATCTACGACATACTCCATGGATGAAGGAGAAGAGGAAGATGGATGATTAGGAGGTGGATCCTAATTTGCTTGATTTCTTAGTTGTTGCCTAGTTAAAACTATGCAAATAAGAAAAAAAGGAAGATACAAGCAATCTTACCATTCAAACAAAGAGAAGACAAGAAAAAGTCAAGGAAATAAAACACACACTAAATCACGCTAAATCCTAAGGTTCCTTTTAGTCTCTCTTGTGGCTTATGGCTTAATTTTGAAGCAGTTATGAAGACCAACTTGGGCTTGTAGAGTGGTAACTAGAAGAAGATATCTAAAGATGGTTTTAGGTAGTTAAAGGCTCTCAAGATCTATACTAGAACTTTGTTTGTGGCTTGATATTGGGGCCTACCCCCTTATTTCACACACTGTATTGATAAGGGTGTCAAGTGCTTAGCTAAAATATACCAAATTGCTAGAGATTATACTCAACTAACGTACTGAGTTAGTTCTCCCCTTGGTGATGAAGTCCAAGTAGGATTGCTGAGAAAGGTGATCGTTAGGTGATGAAGTTCCATTAAGGCCTTATGTCAATATTTTTATGCTTGATTAGGTGTAGGTGGTTTGGTCTGTGTGTGTAATAAGAGTGAAGCTACGATTAATTCACTTGATTGATTAAGCTATGTGAGCTATAATAAGCAAGCAAATAATGTATGCAGTCAATTTTAAGTACAAACTAAAATTTTGATTTCGTTGTATGAGTAGAAAATAAGAAGAAGCACCTACATGTAACTATGAACCAAAAAAAAAACCCAAGGGTCCCATGGGGCACGATAGAATGTTTCATGTAAATTTTCCTTTATTTCTTAAGAAGAAAGTTATAAAACTTAAAAGAAGGTTGAGGTTAGTAGAACTTGGATTTGGTTTGCGCTTCATGATCCAGAGGGTTGTAGATACTCCTCTTTGTCTAGGGAGGAATGATCTACATATAAGAAAACACTAAAGAAATAGTTGATTAGTTAGATAGTAGGGTGGATTGCCTAGCAAGCTAGATCCAAAAAGCACAAGCTTCCTTTGAGGCTATCAATCCACATTTTTAAATAATCAAGCTCTAGAAATGAAAGATAAATTGCTTGCATGAATAATATAAGATACTAAAATCAAATACAAGAAGCATTTGAAAGAGATGAATTTGCCTAATTATAGCAATAAATGATTAAATATTAATGCTAAATAAATCAGACATGGTTCAGAAAATAGGGTGATGGTCTATGACCAGGCAGAAGGTCAGAAAGTGGGATTTGGTTAGGATCTGATAGGTGAAGTAAGATTGTTATTGGAATTGACACATAGTGACCATCGACAGTTGGGGGTAAACCATTGGCAGTTAGGTGACTGTCGATGGTTACTATCAGATTTGGCTTGGGGTAAAAGAAGTTTATTTGGGAATGTTGGAGAAAGTTTTGGAGAGAAACAAAGGGACTAATTATTGAAATCAAATACTTAACTTTGTTATTGGTTTGAATAATGTTGGGGTGAGTGGATGGAAACTTGTTGTAGATTCTAAAGCAATTATGACAGAGTGACGATAGCTTGGCTATTGATTGATGAGCAACATCACTTTTGATTTATGTCTTGGTCGTTGGAAGCTAGAAGAATACATGTACAAGAAGCTCTGATGCACAAGACTCTGATGATTATTGATATCTCCCCTTTTTACCTCCTCTTCTCTTTATATAGGAAAAAGGGAGTGGTGAAACAAGAGGTTAAAGAACTGGTTGAACAAGTTGTTTAATTTTAGCCTTGACATGCATTGATTATGTACAGAGATCAAACAACTAAAAAAAAAAACAAGTTGTAGTTGAGTGACAGTTAACTCTTAAGGCAGTTAAAGGCCGACTGTTGGCGGTCGAGTCTAACTGTCAACGATCAGGGGATGACCGTTGGCGGTCGATAGAACAAAGGTGGAATGGTTAGAGTTAGTCAAGTTGACTTAGATTTGGCAGTTGAAAAGTCGTGAAATGGTCCCAAAGGGGTCTAGGGATGATCCAAAGGTCAGCACGACATTTAGAACTGTCATGTATGGTTTTCTAGTGTCTACACCTATTACATTTACTTTGATCCTTGTTTGAATGAATTTCCTCATTTCTCTTATGTAAGGGATTTCACACAAACACTCTACTTTATAAACACCAATTTATGAATTTGTTATTGTAAAATCTTTTATCAATTTAAAAGTTTTCAAAAATTTGATTTGAAAAATAAAAATGGTTAATTGTTTTCACATTTAAAAAATTTAAAAATCTTATTTAAATTTTTTTCAATATTAAAAAAAATGCTATTCCATGTGGTTGATAACTTACCTTAATGTGCCTTTTGTGTTCTCTAACTTTATTGATAGCTCTTATAATTTACTTCCCTTTATAATCGTTCTTTTAAAAATAAAATAAAAATTAAACGTTTAATTAATTGCTTCACATACTCATCATCACTAATTCTAAAAGTCCTACTAATTGAACTCCTCGAAATCCTTGCTGTAAAGAAACGGTGAAAGGGTGATGATTAATGTGATGGCAAGTACAAATAAATGTATATGTGCGTACCTTTATTTATACTCAAGACCTCTAAAAGAGAACACCTAAGAAAGAGATTCCACTTCCTTCCTTTCATTAATTTGAAGAGGACATTGTATTTATTTATTTTTGTTGGGACTGGAAACATATAATTATATACATGAGGATCAAAAGTTTTTTTTTTTTTTTTTTCCCTTCGGAATTTATGGAGTGGGTTTTAAACCTTGATGAGGTGATCGCGATGGGCGAGCGACTTTTGTATTATTTACTGCTCCATAGCTACCTACTCTTTGGTAACGGAAGAGATTCCGTATTTCGTATTCTTACATACGTTTCCTTTCGGCTTTTTTGTTTATTTTTTTTAATAAATTGCTTGCGTGGCAGTAAACCTCGTGGTTTATCTCCATTTAATCGATACTCCAAATGGGACGGGTGAGCTGTTGTTGGTTGGGATTGGGAAGTTGAGAGAATAGAAAAACCCAAAATGGCAAAGCTGTTGCTCATGCAGTTGTACCTCACTAACACTTCACTGCCACATATATGACTGTAGACTGCAATGCATTCCTTTGCTGACGCCGCTTATTAAGAAACTGTGCTGCACTTGTGACTTGCTTCCTCATTCACCATTCACAGTTCACCATTCACCAACCTTTTCCTAACTGTGAACAAATATCATTTATTTATATTTAGAATGGATACACACTCTTCAAGTGAATTCAGATAGACTTGCTTTGCTTCATGCTTGGACAGCTGTCGCATCTATTGAAAGTAGCGGTGCCCTATTTGTTTTTTAAGATCTGCGCAGGGACTGGTATGCGCATGTGAGGAACAAGTCCAGATCACTGTTTTGCCGTACGTAAATTCATGGAATCTGTGAATGAGAAGACGAGCTGTATCACTGGCGAGTTGTCTGTAAAAAGAGAGCGGTGGATCTCTGGTTTTAGAAAGGAAATCGATGAGTCCGCTGGAAAAGATGATGAAATGATGCAAATTGGAGGAGGAAAGTATTTTCGGCATTTGTGCAAGATTTGCAAGCGGCAGTTCGCATGCGGAAGAGCTCTGGGCGGGCATATGCGAATCCATGGTGAGAAATCAAGGGCGAGGCTAATGAATGGGCGCTGTGAAGCAGTAGAGAATAGCAGTGGTACAGATCCCATTTCGGCTCTCGACAAAAAGACGACTAATCCAATGTATGCTCTGCGTACAAATCCTAAGCGGAGTTGGGTGCTGGCTGACGAAAGTTACTCTTTTCGTACGGATTTTGTTGATAATTTCCTTGGCAATTCACGAGCTTGCGATGAGTGTGGAAAGGAATTCTACTCGTGGAACACTCTGCTCGCACACATGAAATGCTGTCATTATTCCAATCCAGATGGGGATTCGAATTGCTGTGAAAAGAAAGAGATGTTAGAGAGAGAGAACGTCCAACCTCGGTTGAGACGCAAGCGATCGAAGCGACTGAAATTCCCAAAAGAAGATGATCCGGAGCCTCAACATTCTCCTTACAACGAAGAAGAATACATGGCTAACTGCCTGGTTATGCTTGCTACTGCAGGACAAAGCAGCTCATCGGGGGCACCCACAAAGGGAGGAATTCAAGGGAACAATGACGGATCAGAATCTGATAAAATTGTTGAATTCAAGGCAAATGGCAGTGAGTACAGGTGCAAGACGTGCGAGAAAGTGTTCTGTTCCTTTCAAGCACTGGGAGGCCACAGAACAAGCCACGACAACGCCGACACTGACTCAGAAGAGGAAACCATCACCAAGAATGACGATCTGGCTAAGGCTCGGGCTCGCCATTCGCGCAAGTCTCAGAAGAAAAAATGGAGCGAAAAAGATAACGATAACAGTGTAAGTGCTATTGGTAGAAATGGAAATGGAAATGGAAAGGGAAAGGGAAAGGGAAAGGTAAGGATGCATGAATGCTCCATTTGTGAGAAGAAGTTCCCATCTGGACAGGCTCTGGGTGGCCACAAGAGGTGCCATCGCACAACCACCGCTGCTGATATCTCTTGTTCTACGGTTGAAGAAAAGAGACCCATACCCCATCGGACTGACATGATAGATCTCAACCTGCCTGCTCCTTGCCATGATGAGGAATATGAATCAGAGTATACAGAGAATGTTGCATCGCCCAATTATCTGGCAAACAATTTTCCGACTGAAATTAATTGCGGCAAAGACCACCTTCCTTTCTACATCCAACCGTGGTGGAGTGGCAACAGTCAAAAGGGCAGTTTGTTTTCCCCAAGCCCAAGTTAAAATTGTTGCAGAGAGTAGCAAGAAGGTATCTGGTTAACTAAAAGAATTTTCTCTTTAAGCCCATGTTGCTGCATGCATTCATAGCCTGTATCATTTCGGTTTTTCTTCTAACTGTTTCTGCCTCAGTTGAGGTACAGCGCAATGGAAATTAATACACATCTAGCACATATTTATAGAACTGCCAAGCAAGGAATTTTATATCCTCATCTGTGCTTTTGAGCAGAGATTGAATAATAGTTTTACCAGGGAAAAATCTGCGGCTGAAAGTCCAAGCAGGTTTCCATGGTGATGAAAATTGGCTAATTAGCTCTTCTAATTAAAATTCTCTGAAATTGTATTGCTCTGATTATGATTTTGAAGGACCCTTCTTTTCAGGATAAAATTTACTGATTTGGTCTTAAGAGATCTTGTAATCGAATGGCCCTTTCTTTATTTAATTTCTTTGTTCAATCATATGAAAATGAAAATGCAACACTCTAGTTTTCTGTTGATCAGGATGCCATTGAAGTGTTGGTAGTGTTCAGAGAAATTTAGACTTGACTGCTTGGATTCGTATTCACTACTCCAATTCTAAATTCTACTACAAGCTCATGTTCTAGTTTAACAATTCCTACTCTTTGGCCTAACAGAACAAGAGAGCTGGCAGGTCTTAACTGCTGACATCATCGGTGTGTATATTGACATACATTGAAACACTTAATTTACAAAAATGATTTTGAGCTGCCATGGCCGCTCCCCACCAACTACATAAAGATCACCCGCAATCTTCCCACCAACTGCATATTGTTTTAGATCGCCCATCATTTCTGTATTTCTCACACACAATTGGACTGTATGTAACAAATTACCAAATCCGATTCTTTCCTTAAAAAGGGCAGACTTTCAACCCTCAAACCCAAACATAATGAGTAGTGTCATGGCCCTCACTGAAATGATGGTACCTCATCTACACACCATTCACCCACGTAAAAAGCCCCACATGTATGTAACCCGTTTCAATATTAAGCTAATGCGACGGTTTCAATATTAACCTAATATTAGAAAACGACATGGATCGATGATGAGAGCATCCTTGGTAAGTGTAGGCGACGGTTTCAATATTAACCTAATATTAGAAAATTACATGGATCGATGATGAGAGCATCCTTAATCTCACAAGTCATCATTCATTTGCGCTTAGTGCACAAGTCGTCACCTTTGTGCATGACTAAATTTATACGCAAAGACTTTTAAGTCATAATTCAACTATCAACGTATTGCACATGAATAAGGTTACACTTTTATTAAGCTGTCAAAAACTACATGCACACCAAAGGTTATGCAAAACTTCTTAATCCTACCTTAAGTCTTTTTAGGTGATGGGGATTGCTTGTGCACTTGGTTGCACCTACATCAAAAATGAGGGGAGAAGGAACATTCGACAATAAAAACGTATAATAAGAGCATACCATAAAATCAACAAATGCACAAATATTCTAAAATAATATAATTCTACAACTGGTTATTAGTTGTAGAATTATAATATTTTAGAATATTTGTGTGTTTGTTGATTTTATGTTATGCTCTTATTATACATTTTTATTGTCTAATGTTCCTTCTCCCCTCATTTTTGATGTAGGTACAACCAAGTGCACAAGAAATCCCCATCACCTAAAAAGACTTAAGGTAGGATTAAGTAGTTTTGCATAACCTTTGGTGTGCATGTAGTTTTTGGTAGCTTAATAAAAGAGTAGCCTTATTCATGTGAAATACGTTGGTAGTTGAATTATGACTTGGAGGTCTTTGCGTATAAGTTTAGTCATGCACAAAGGTGACGACTTGTGCACTAGGTGCAAATGAATGGTGGCTTGCGAGATTGTG